>CM066031.1:588551001-593351001 GCA_033557465.1 Ichthyophis bannanicus
AGCGTTATATACTTCTATTCCACAAGATGAAGCCTTGTCCAGTTTTAAATGTCCAAATTTGGGATGCTAGAACGAGACCACCTGCACTGTCTCAGAGACCCTACATACTTTTTTAGGAACAAATTCAGAAGAATTTAAAAAAAAGAATTATTGTATATATAAGCAGAAGTTTTTTTCAACAAATTTCATAAACTGCCATGGGAGCTAAATCTTGCGCCATCTCTGGCTAATTTATATATGGCATATTTTTGAGGACCGATTTATGGATTTATACGTCTCAATATACCCCTTACACTTATACGATGGTGTCGTTTTTGATGACATTTTTTTTGGTATGGGGGGGGTCCAAGGACATCTTGGAAGAATTTTTTCAATATTTGAATGGATGTAATGTTAATATTAAATTTGAGATGAATATGCATCAGTCTATGGTGCATTTCTTAGATGTTAAGGTTATAAAAATTATTGAAGGATTTGAGACGACAATTTATACTAAGCCTACGGACAAAAATACTTTATTACATTACTCAAGTTTTCATCCTAGCCATTTGAAGAATAGTTTACCATATTCCCAACTGCTTAGATGTCGACGTATTTGTTCATCCCAGAAGGATTTTGAGATACAAGCGGGGAGAATGATGGCTACATTTCATGAACGTGGCTACCCTATATCCCTTCTGAAGAAGGCTTATAAGCGAGCTAGATTTAATCACCGGGAGTGATTATTGAATCCCCGAATTGAAGGTTTAAGTTCCTCTGAAAAGTCACCATCTCTTACATGCGTTTTACCTTACTCAAGTCTTTCTAGCAGAATGGCGGCTTTCTCTATATAAACACTGGAAGATTTTTCATCTACATCCCGTTTTGTCTCATAAAAATGTACAGTATGTGGCCTATCAAAGAGGCAAGAATTTTTGTGATCAGTTATGTACGCAGTCTCTAGACAAGTAGACTGTTTCACATATGCACATCAAAAATGTGGCCATTGTCTTTATTTGCAAATATGATGCGATGAGTGAAGTGTGTTCCTGCTTTTAAGTATAAACATAAATTGAAAACAACCTACTAACGGTAATGTTTGGTTTGGTGTTTATTGCCTTAGGGTGTCCATGTTTTATTGATGGATATTGGGAAAAAACAACAACGTCAACTACATACCAGACTAGCTGAACATAAATATCGTATAGTGAAGGCACGGTGTGGAGACTCCATTAATTCAACATTGCACTGCTGTAAACCATACTTTTGAAAGAATTACGATGTACTGTAATCGAGAAGGGGTTCCAAAATATACTCGAAGGGGGGACAGAGGGGTCGTTTTACCTCCTTCCAAAAGAACAACACTGGAGCCCATAAGTTGCATACTTGTAGGCCCGAATGGACTGGAATGAGAAAATCGAGATGGGCATTAATTTTTTTGGATATTTGTTTTTTTATAGCTGGTCATTCCAGGAGTTCCATATCTGTTTGTTCTTTTGAGGATTTGGTTTTTAAATGTTCATGTAATATGTTTAATGGTGGTCTGTGTAGGGTGGTGAAGTTCCCTTTGATGAGGGATGATTGCGGTGCTGTTTCGTGGTGTGATTTAGTTTAGGTAGGACTATGGCTTAAAGAGGAGTGAAAGTTAGCTGCTCCTAGAAATAGAGTGTTTGAGCAATAAAAGGGTGCTTTGGCTAGAGAGGATTACGTAATGTCTTCTACACGTATCAGCTTTGTGTTTAGCCACTTGTTTTAAAAGAGGAGTGATGTCAGATCGCCTTTAGAACCGTCGAAAAGCAACATAGTTGCTCTATCTAAATGTCGTAACTGTAGGTTTGAATGGCTAGATCCCTGACGAAACCCGGCAGGGTGAAATCGAGAAAAAAGCTTTTGTCGGATCTGATTGAAGTAAACGTTAAGTTACTGCTCGAGGTCTTAATGAGTTAGCTGATGAGACGTACGACTTCTGAGGCAGTGCTCTGATGTGTTCTTAAGAAGAACTCTTGATGTCGATGTTGTGACTTCTTTAGAAAATCGTTGTGATTGATGAAAAAAGAGAAGAAAAAACGATTGAAGTCAAACGTTAAGATAAGTAATGGTAATACTATTTGGAATGGTTGTGGAAAAAATTTTTGAATATCTGGGTTCTCTTTCCATGTTTCCCCCCCCCCCCCCCCCTCCCTTGTTAGGTGGTGATAACTTTAACTATCGAAGGTGCAGGAGATTTTATCTTCAATACGAGTAGCACAGACCCACTGCCACCTCTACTTTAAAACTTTTAATCTATCATATTTTTCACAACCACAATGTAGATACAAAAAGATTGGTTTTAATTGGTGTTCGGAATCCTTTAAAAGTACTTGTAGATACTTGGATATAGCGTCGATAGTTTTTTAGGTTTGATATCAATTAGATTAAAGTTGAAAAGGGTGAGACCTGTGATGCTGCCCCATTCGCACCGTTCTAAGGGACTTCTCCTAGGGTGACCCAGTTCGCCAGATGTAAGGAATGAGCTTCCCCTGAGGTCTCTATAGACCGAAATGACCGAGTATGTTTAAAAGTTTAAGATGATGGTATTTGATTATTGAAGGTGCTAGAGAGTTTGGTGTTATAAAGTGTGGTGTTGTTGTGTGTATTGTTAATACGGTGCAAAAACTTTTAACCCATCTTGAGAGAAGTAAAACTCCTTTTTGTGTGGTACTTAATCCAATGAGTATTGTCATCAACTCTTTGGGATACGGATTTAGATTGAATGCTGAAGAAGGTAAAAACCCAGAAGCAACATCCCATCTCCTATTTGCAGACAATCTGAAGCTCTACATTTCCAGCGACAAACAATTAGCAGAAACGATTTTCTGTGTGGTGAAAAGCTTTTCTGATGACATCAGGATGACTTTTGGCCTTGACAAGTGTGTTAAAGCAACTTTTTTTTAGAGGAAAATTGAGCAAAATGGAAAACATCTTCCTGGCTGAGGGCTGTGACATCAAGGACCTTGAACAGGAAGGCATATATAAATATCTTGGAGTAGAGGAAGGAATGGCACTCAAGCAGAAATTACTGAGAGAGAAGTCAGTAAAGAATACTACAGGAGATTAAAATCATTACTGAAAAGTGCTTTAACATCACGGAATAAGATACAAGCCATTAATCAGGTGGCAATTCCTGTACTCTCATATAGCTTTGGGATTGTGGACTGGCCTCTTAAAGATCTTGAAAAACTAGATATGTGAATAAGAAAACTCCTCCATGTCCATGAAGTAATTTACAAGAATCAGTGAATGCCAAGACTGTACACTTCTAGAGCTGAAGGAGGGCTAGGCCTCATAGGCCTACCTGACAGCATCATCGGATTCAAATACACAAAAAGTGTTAAAATATGAAAGTAAATATCCAGAATTTGTCTCCATCATCAAACTTGGACAAGCATTCAGACGACTAGAAGGAATGAGTGAGAATCCATAACCATGCACAGGGAAACAGAATTTTCAAAACAAAAGAAAAAAATATTTGAAGAATTAGGTCAGCAAATGAGGAAAAACATAGAAACATGATGGCAGAAAAATACCACATGGTCTATCTAGTCTACCCTTCCATACCACCCACTACAATAGTCCCCTTTTTTCCTTTAGAGATCCTTTTTGTTTGTCCCATGCTTTTTTAAAAATAAAATAAAAATCTACCTATACTATCGTTCACAAATAATGTATATAGTTAATTATATAACATGTATGATTGACATTACTTCATGTATATAGTTTTTCTATTTCATTGAGCTATCGTAATGTTCAAAAGTTATTATCTTACAGTTTTATGTATACAGTTATTATTGTTCTACTTATTGAGTTATCCTAATGTTCTAATGTTATTATCCTACAGTTTTATGTAACTGCTAAATCTATGCAGAGTTAATTGTTAGATGTAAACTGCTGCTGATCACTGGAAGGAGCGGTATAAAAATGTGCTCAAATAAATAAAATAAATAAATAAATAAATACATTTTAAAATTAAAATAGGGTCCTCATCTCTACCACCTCCACTGGGAGACTATTCCACACATCTACAACTTTCTGTAAAGAAATATTTCTGCATATTACTTCTGAGTCTATCCTCTTTCACCCTCATCCTATGTCCCCTTGTAGCAGAGCTTGCTTTCAGTCGAAAGAGGCTCTTCTCCTGTGCATTTATGACATGGAGGCATTTAAATGTCTCAATCATATCAACTCTGTCCTGTCTTTCCTCTAAAGTATACATATTAAGGTCCTTACGTCTGTCCTCATATGCTCTATAACAAAGACCATTAACCATTTTTGTAGCCACCCTCTGCACCGACTCCAACCTGTTTATATCCTTTTGAAGGTGCGGTCTCCAGAATAGCACACAATACTCCAAATGAGGTCGCACCAAAGACTTATACAGAGGCACTATCATTTCCTTTCATCTGCTAGCTATTCCTCTCCATTTGCACCCAAGCATCCTTCTAGCTTTCACCATCGCCTTTTCTACCTATTTAGCTACTTTGAGATCTTCAGACACAATCACGCCTAGGTCCTGTTCTTCTTTCATGGACAGAAGTATGCCACCCCCTATACTGTACCACTCCCTTGGAGTGTTGCAGTCCAAATGCATGGCCCCTATATTTTTTAGCATTAAATCTCATCTGCCAAATTCTAGACCATTCTTCAAGCTTAGCTAGATCCCTCCTCATGTTATCTACACCTTCCTGTGTGTCTACTCTGTTGCAGATTTTGGTATCATCCGCAAAGAGGCAAACCTTACCCGACAGCCCTTCCACAATAACACTAACAAAGATGTTAAAGTGGCAAATGCATAAATACAATGGGAAATACAAAGTGCTACTCCAAGAACCCTTTATAGGTTAGGTTAGATTTATTTGACTTGATATACCGCCATTCGTTATAGCAGGGTGGTTTACATATATAAATCAAAATTGGGATGGGCACAGGGCCCCATAGCAGGAAAGTAACTACAAATTTTGGACAGGAAAGAGAAGAACAGAAGAACAAGAATCAAGACAAAAGCGAGTGGATGACAAGACAAACAAGCACATACATAAACCAGGTCAATTGGATGCAGCCGGCAGGTTGTATGCAGTGGTGAAAAGGTGTGTCTTAAGTAGGGACCTAAATGTGATGTAATTTTCTTCTAGACTGAGCGTAGTGGGCAAAGAGTTCCAGAGAGCTGGACTGTAGAAAAATAAGGCAGAGTGACGAGTGGATTGTAGGTGCGCATGTGATGGTGAGGGGAGGTGAAGGCGGTTAATATGGAGGGAGCGGAGACTACACATGGGAGTGTGAAAATGGAGAAGATCAGTTAGGTATTGTGGGGTGTGCATGTAAAGGACACGGTGGACCAGGGTTAATATCTTGAACTGAACGCGATAAGCAACTGGGAGCCAGTGTAGGTGAAGCAGTAGGGGAGTGATATGGTCAGTACAGGAAGCATGGGAAATAATTCTAGCTGCAGTATTTTGAATAAGTTGTAACCGACCGAGTTGAGTTTTGGTAATGCCAGCAAAGATGGAATTGCAATAGTCCAATCGTGACAGGACTATGGATAACGTGAGGGTGGTAAGAGCTGAGGTGGATAGAAACAGACGGATAGATCAAATTTGGTGGAGGAAGAAGTAGGATGTCTTGGCTAGATGAGATATGTGGTCTCTGAAGGAAAGATTGGAATCAAGGAAGACACCTAGATATTTGAAAGAGGAGACAACAGGGATCGCGGAACAGCCAAGGGTAGGAGCAAGAGAGGGGCAAGGAGATCCAAACGTGAACCAGGTGGCTGAAGATTTGGCAGAGTTGAGGTGAAGGCAGTTAGAGGATAGCCAGTTGGAGACAAGGGTGAGGCATGCATTCAAGGGTGTGATATCAGAGTGAAGTGGATTAGTGTGATAGATGATAATGATGTCGTCGGCATAGAAAAACATGGACAGACCAGTCTGCTGAATACACAGGGCCAGTGGTGTAAGGAAAAGATTAAACAATAAGGGTGCCAGGACAGAGCCTTGAGGGACACCACAGGGAAGAAGGGAAGCATCAGAGAGGAAGGGAGAGCCTGAAGGGGGAGCTATAGAAAAAAAAATGAGAGGAGAGAAAAGAGTGAAACCGATCAAGAACAGACACATGAATGGTTAAGAAGAGATGAACTGAAACCAAAGGATGAGAGATTGAAAGCTGCAGCCCAGGACAGCGGATTACAGATGAGATGGTTTACAGCAAGCATTGAAAAAACTGGGAAAATAGACATTCAGTATGTTGATTCTGTAAGAAAGACCTGGAAACAGTGACTCACTTCATGGGTGGCTGTGAAGTTCTGATGGCAGAAAATTTCTATACAGAAAGGCACAACAAAATAGCACACCTTATCCATTGGAAACTCTGCAAATACTACATCGCTGTCCCTGAAAAGTATTGGGATCATGACCCTAAGAGAATACAGAAAATGAAGAGGTTACGATCACCTGGGACATTCCCATTCCGATGGATAAGGAACTGGATGCGAGGAAACCCAACACAGTGGTAAAGGAGAAAGGCATTGATGATAATAGAGGTGTTGGTTCCAAGTGAATATTCTGTGAATCACATAGAGAGACAGAATATCCTGAAGTACCAAGAAATGCAGTGAGAGACCAAGTGGCAGAAAGATACCACATTATTTCCCATAGTGTTGGATGCCACAGGCTTAAGAAGAATGTCCAAGCACACTTTGATAAATTAATCATACATGTTACATCTTAAGAACTCCAGAAAGAGGCTCTCTTTGGCACGATGTAAATTTGAACATTAGCAGTAAATTTGAGAGGCTGAGAGCATGCTCCAGATACCCTGGCTTTGAAGTGAGGTTCATGACTGTCATGGTATATGCAAAAATAACCCATTTGAAGAAATTTCCCCAAGACAGACATGCATGCATGCATACCCACCCTTATGTACATGCAGACACAAACATGTGGATATGCACATACACACACAGATGTCCACACAAGCACAGAGCCCCTTGATATGCGCACACATAACTTGCAATGAGCATACATACACATACAAGCACAGAATCCCCTGACATGAACACTGATAGAGCCACTTCACACACACCCATACACAAACATACATACATGCAAGCACACACAAACACACACACACACACAAAGCCCTCTGATGCACATAGACACACACACACATATATACAAACATATACATGCAGAGCCCCTAGACACATGCATACACACAAACATGTACACACAGACCCTCCAACATATGTACACACACATGTGTATACAATTGAGCCCCAGATGTGCACTCACACAAACACATACACACATGCAAGCACACACAGAGCACCCTAGATGGCACATAGACAGCCACAGAGCCCCTTGACATACTCCCTACACACACACATAGAGCACTCATGTCAGATAGACAGACACCCCTCCACACACATACAGTGCAATCGCTAAGACAGACAAACACACAAACACACACATACACACACAATACCCACAAACACAAACAAATCACATACACAGTGCACACAAACACAAACTGCCAGCATTGATAATCCAGAAACATAGTCATGATATGTACCCGCAGACACACACACACATACACACATACCACACACCTTTTTGACATCCTACCCTCACATTTACACATAATCAGCTAAATTCTCCTTGTGGCCACAGATATGCATATCATACGACTGTAGCTGCTTATTGCACTTCAACACACATCACTCCACTCCTGTGAATGCCCACAGTGAAAGACATGCCATCAGTCCAACCTGCGTACTTTCAGAATGGCAACCAACTATATTACAGTATGTGCAGAAGAGGTCACTTGCATGCATAAATCACTAAAATATCATAATTTGCATATGCAGATGCTTGCGTAAATCTAGTAGATACTTATAAAATTATATCCTTAATGTGTGAATCAGACAAAAAAAAATTCAGCAACGAGCCAATGAAGTACAGTATAGCACTTATAGCACAGACAGTCTCTTTTAAAACTATGACCACCGTGTCCTTTAAAATTGATTTAACAATCTGCCTTCACATTCATGCTGACCGGGTGCCTTTCTCCTGATTGATGGTGACATGTAAATATAGTAGTCCAGTATTTTACCTTTAAGAACTCATGTTATGGAGAAACATTTCAGAGGGATTGCACATTAGAAGGTCAATGTACTAAGGGATTGTAAGTTAGTCAGGGAATGAACATTCACTTTTCATGTCTACGCTGTTATCTTCCTATTCATTAGATTGTTTTTAACCAACCTTTTCAAGCTTGAACAGAGACTGTGCAGGAGCCGTCATGGCAGTCAATTGGTAATAATGAGTTTAAATTAAAGATATGGGGTGTGCTTAGCTCTGTGCTGCAGCGTGTATTTGTTGCCCCATTACACATTATATGTGCCTGCTTATTTACTTCTAGGCATGCAGAGTTGCTTGGGTGATGTCTATTCTTTATACTGAAAACAGGAAAATAACTGAACATGTGTGAGATGAGAGATCAATGCAAAATAAGAACATGAGGAAAACAGTGGTAGCTTAAGATTGGTGATTAAGATGCATGAAAAGCACAAAGGGAGGCATCTCCCATCTCCCTATTATCAATATTGGCAAGTCAAATGGTACATTCACGAAAACCCTAGTCCTCTAGCTGATACTCTGGCAGGCAGTTGTTGGATCCAGAATGTGCCTCCCTCCTCAGTGATAGGTTTTAATACTTTGAATGAGTGTTGTCTTCACTGTAGCTTTGGTTCTTGCCATCTTTGTATCAACTCAGGGTCTAATCTGAAACAACTCTTGGTTGCTAGCAAGCAAGAGGACTACAACCACACTGGTGTAGTCTACAGACCTCTGACTCAGTTGGAAGAACTGGAAAGAGGCCTGATCATTGATATTGCAAAGGTGGGATTGAAGGAGAAGTGATGATTCTTGGAGACTTTAATCTACTGGATGTAGATTGGTGTATCCCATCTGCAAATTTGGAAAGAAGTGGAAAGATTATGGTTGCCTTACAAGGGGTTTAGCTCAGAGCTGTGTGTTATCAATATAAATACACATAACGAGAGAGAGCAACTACTTCTTTTCCTTATGTGAGCATTTCCTAGATATCTCAACAAGTCAAAGGAAATATTTTTAGACACTCCAGGGGAGATAGTCAACGCGATTAACGTGGTTAGCAGACTTGCTAACCGCGCTAATTGTGGTCACTAGGATATTCAGCGGCACTAATGCTGTTAGTGCCACTAAATATCCATAGATGACACAATTGAATGCCCTATTGCTGATCAGCTAGCATTGGGGCATTCCGAGGGCAGCACACAGATAGCACGCAGTGATAACCAGGCAGGGGCAATATTTGGCCACTGCCCGAGTATCCTTAAGCGATGAAAGTTAGGCCACCTGAAAAGATGGCCTAACTTTCACCACAGAAGCTAAGCAAGCCGTGGCTGAATATTGCCTCTGCCCGGTTAGCTTCTCTGCAGTCCAGCTGATGCAGATATTCAATGGTTGGATATGGCCCTGGCATTAAATATCTGGGTCTAGTTCAGTGATGACGGCTAGCACTGAATGTCAGGCCCTCTCTTTATTATCCAGAGACACTTCTGTACCATTCAAAAAGTTAATAAATTGTTTATACTTTGCTGCAATTCCCTTGGTACGTAGATATAAATTAACCTTACTCTTTTACTCAATTTTTTTACATATTCTCCATTTGGGATTTTAGCTAGCCTTCTCAGATCGCTGCAAAAAATCCTACATTCGAAGAGAGCAGAGGACTTGTAGGCCTCTCACTTCATACCTTCTCATTAAAAATATAATATGATATGATATGATGCAAAAAGGATGGAAGTGGTTCAGAAGAAGGTGACCAAAATGATTTGGAGCCTGCGTCAGAAGACTTATAAGAAGAAACTTGAAGACCTAAATATGTACACTCTGGAGGAGAGGAGGGACAGGTGAGATATGATTCAGACTTTCAAATACTTAGAGTATTAATGAACAAACAAACCTTTTCCAAAGACAGGGAAGCTGTAATACTAGAGAGCATAACATGAAGCTACAAGAGGGTGAACTGAAAGGCAATGTCAGGAAATACTTTTTCACTGAAAGGGTGGTGGATGCTTGGAATGCCCTCCCGATGGAAATGGTGGGGGCAAACACAGTGACAGAATTCAAAATGGCACGGGACAGACACAGTGGATCCCTTTATAGCAACAGGATAAAATCAAAATAAGCATAACTATCTCTTGTATCTGAATAAATAGGGGTGACCTACACGGAGCAGTGGGGACACCCCTAAACAGAGCCATGGGGAGAGGTGACCTGCATGGAGCTGCAAGTGCACCTACTCTTGCCGCCTTGCTGGGCAGACTAGATGGACCATACTGGTCTTTATCTGCCGTCATATACTACATTACTATGTAAAAAGTGTGTTTGTGTGTGTGGGGAGAGGATATCCCTGTGGGAGCAGAATCGCAGCATAAGGCCAGGACATTCAGGATGTCCCCCAATTCAGGTACCCTGGACGTCCCGGCACTTACCCAGCTAGCCCAGCCTAGTAGCCTGGTTCCTGCATGAAGCTGCGGTGGCATGGGGTTCTCTTGCCATGCCACCATGGCTCCATGCAGGCGCTGCAATCGCTGGACAAATCTGCAAGTCTCCTTCCCCACAGTCCAACCCCCAATAGGGCCTTCCATGGCCAGGGCCGGGCCACAGGGATCCCCCTGTAACCCCTCACCTGCCTTTGGTGCCTCAGCTCTGGCATCCACCGACATCTAGGAGGACGGAGGTGGAATAAGTCCCCCGTTTGCATGGCTGAACCTAGACATACAGGGCCGACCTCAGAATTGGCCCTGTAATCCAGGGTCATGACGCCGCCCACTGCCTTCCCTCACTCCTCCTTCAGCCTGCCCTCTTCTGCCCACAAACAGAGCTCCCCACACAACTCGCATCTATGTGAGGGGAGCTCTGTTCCCACCAGCGTGATCCGGGTGTTTAGCGGGTCTGGACGACTGGATCCAACGTCCAGACATGCTAAACATGGGTCAGGATGAGGGCCAATGGTACTAATTCAACTGTTAAGATTATCTTTAGTGCCTGTACTGATTCACAGAACCATACTGTGGCTGCTTAAGTTGGTGATGCACAAGGATATTTTGTAAAACCTCTATGTGAAAAGACGACTCTAAATATTTCACTGAGCCCTAGTATATGAATACACTTCCTTTGGAAAAATAGAACAAACTAAACTGCTACAGATTGCTGCACATAAACTACATGCTCATTTACATACTCCAAGGATAGAACCTCACCAAATAGGGAATATGCAATCATATACATAGAAATATGCAGATAAAATACACAGTACATGTATAGCCTTCCCCACTGACCTCTGACTCCTGATATTCAATACCGGGTTCATATGTGGCCCTGGTATTGAATATCCAGGATTGCCACACATGCCCCAGAAATGCAGAAGTTAAACAGGTAGCGGCAATCTTGCAGCACTGCCTGGTTAGCTCCTGTGAGTAAAACTAGGCCAGCTTTTGCTTTGGGTAGTGGTGTAATATCGCTGCTACCTAATTAACAACTGTTGCTGCTTCTGCTCCGCCCTGGAACACCCATGACACACCCCAATGCTAAGCGGTTAGTATCGGGGCATGTAGGGGAGATAATCAGGGATATTCAATGGCACTAACCGTGTTAGTGCTGTTGAATATCCCATTCAGCAGCATTTGCACATTTTACAGATCTGTAAACCATGTAAATGCTTTTCGAATATCGGACCCTACATGTTTTGCTCCTTTCTCTATGAAGGCTCTCTCTCCACTCTTACCCCGTCTTCCATCTGTACATGATCTGCTACGTCCTCTCCCATCCTGTTCCCTGCAGGCTGCCTGGGAGGAGAGAGTTACAGCAGGAAAGAAGAGGCTACGCTCTGCTGCCTGAGGATGGTGCCGGACCAGGCCACAGAAGGGGGGCATGCACACCCCAGCACTAAGCTGCTTGCCGCGCTTACCACAGGTGCAGTTACAGCCACCCATTGAGGTGGAGGTAACTGCAGCCATGCTAACTACAGCATGAATGATGAACATGTGCTAAGGATGATGCACTAACTGCAATATACAGTCAAGACCCACACTATGTCCCTAACTCGCCCATTCTCTTCCCCAACTCACGCTAAGCTCTTAGTGCAGGATTTTTACTGTGATCACCTTTTTAGCATGCAGTAATAGCGCAGTGGGTTTACCAATTAGTAAACCCTGCAGTGACCATCAGCACAGTTTAGTAAACTTGATCCTGGATCACATAATATATTCAGTTAGTTTTCAGCAATTTTTCTCTGAATTTATCTACTTAAGTCAGACCACTGGCTATGCAGTCCAAAATTTAACCAGATAAGTTATCATTTTAAATTTAGGACACCTATACATGTGGTCCTGCAGAACTAGATAAAGAAAGTACTGAATATTGTCATTATCTTGTAATCTTTCAGCTCTGAGCCTGAAATGTCTCCAGTCCCTCCCAGACTTATCCTCAAATATTTGACTGGATATCTCAATTTGTGGCCAAATGTTATAAAGCGGGCTGCCAACATTTTCAAGAGTAAGGATTTATGAAGTTAGATCTGAAGACAAGGGCATACATTAGGGATGTAAATAAGCCAAAAATTGTTGGGGCTTTTCATTTTGTTCAGCTTTTTTCAGTTTGTTTCACACTGCTCTGACCCCAATATTTTTAGGGGTATGTTTACTAAAGCGCGGTAACGTTACCGGCGTTAAGTACAGCAGCAACGTTACAAACTCCATATAAGGAAGTGGGCGTACTGGCATTAAGGTAACAATGGCTGTTTAACACGCAGTAAAGGGCGCCTCGCACTTTAATGGGACATTGCACGTTAAAGCTGAAAACAAGGCATGTTAAGGCTGACAAGGCACCTTATAAGGTGCCTAATAAAGAGCCTTGACCTAAGGCACCTTATAAGGCGCTATAGGTTAAGGCACCCTATAAGGTGCCTTAACCTAAGATGCCATATAAGGTGCCCTAAGGATGTTAAGGTGACCCAAGATATGGTGCCCTAAGGGCAGTAAGGTGCCCCAAGTTGACAAGCATGAAATGTAAGGCCAAAAAACAGATGTAACCCTAACACTGCACAGAGCACCAAGGAAACGCAATGGACAAGTGATGGGAGGAAGGAGAGGTGGGAGCTGATGGACCTGCCAAATCTGCGTGCAGCCTATGTGGCAGCCGGTAAAATGGACAAACATATCAGAGGCAGCTGTACCGATGCACAGGGTGTTGGCAATGTAAAGTGCTACAATGACAGTGAGTGGCAGAGGATGGGAATATGTGTCCTCCAGTGGAGGTAGAGGTGGAAAGATATTTATTTATTTATTTAATGTCTTTTTTTATACCACACTCTTTGGAATCAGTGTGGTTTACAGTCAACAACATTTGAACAGTGCAGGCAGGCCTACACTGGACTTACAATAAACAAGGGATGATAACTTGGGATTAACGGGGGTAACTATGTACAGGGTATATACACTTAGCATCTATTGCCTGGTGGTCTCTTTACAGTATTACATCAATATTTACAGCAGTAGGTCACTATGTACACATTCAGTTGACTGGGGGTATTGTTGAACTAGGGGGTGGGGCTGCAATCGTGTGGCGTTTGCAATGATAGGAGCACAGAGGAGTAGTAGTGCCATGCAGAGCAGACACAGGAGAGGCAAGCATGAAAAGCCACAATGCAGAAAAGGGTACCAATGCAGGACATGGGGTAGCAGCCTGCACATGAAGACAGGATGCTACACAGCTAACAGATGCAGATAGACGGACAGAAGGATGGCTGGCAACTGTGATGAAGGTATTATGTGCTGGCAGCACAGATCTGCAGAGATATGACTGTTACAGGAATGACAAGTAGTTGTGTAGGACAGGCATAAAAAAAGAGAACAAAGAGAAATTGAACCCATGACCGCTGGCTAGAAAGTCAGTGCACAAACCAGTAGGCTATACCACCATGGTGAGGTTCACTGCAATGGCTGCATACAAGAATACTGCAGGGCACCACACAAAACGCCTGCTGTGTGCCAGGATAGGGCAACCCCACCAGTATCCATGATGCAAAGCACATGCAGAACATCCATCTACAGCTGATATCACAGTCTGTAATTGGGACGAGAGCCACAGCTAAACATATGCACACAAACTATGAAACGGTATGCAGTGAAAACAGCATGCAAAAGCACAAAGAACCTAAACATAAAGGGTGTCAGGGGCCATCTGAGGGGACAGCCATGTGGATGATCCGTGGACAAGGGCAAAATGGGGAAAGAAAGAAAAAGGAGCATGTGAGAATTGAACCTGCACACCAATGTGGCCCAAACCAGTTCTGCAACAGCAATACCAATCCCCCAAGCTGACAGCTCACATGGACAGTGCAAAGAAATGGACCATATGTAACCGCTAATATGCGACAGATAGGCTGCATAGAGGGCACACTGTGGTGCAAAGTGAAGAGAAGGAAGGGTGCGTGGAGAGGTGATGAAGCTGCAGCCATTGCATGGTAAGGTTAGCAGAACACAAGAAAAGAAAAGGAAAGGAACATGTCGGAAACAAACCTGCAACCTATGGTGCTTCAACGCACATCTGTAACCACTATCCCAAACAACCACAATAAGCATGATGCAAATATGTTCCTCCAAAGGGAATGTGTGAATGGAAACCCATAGCACCCTGTGAGGTGGCAGACGGCTGGCACACAGACAGCTGCCAATGTGCAAGGATGTGAGTACAAGTGGGCCATGTACATCAGCAGTAAACCACTAAATACGTTGGTCAGTGTGATCATGCACCAGCTGAGACAAATGTGCGTCCAACATGTCACACAAAAATCACCGGCTCATTTACAGACGATGAGCAGGACAGATAATGTGCAGGAGCTGCATGGTGTGTACTGTGCAGTAGCCCCCCTCCCCAATGCAGTTGCACGCCTCAAATGCTGTAGTCACATATGCATGCATGTAGACAGTAGGTGGTGCATGATGAGGATCCAACACACATCAGTCATGAAATGTCCACAAAAACATATCTGCCCAGCAATACAGGACACATAAACCTGAAAAAGCATACATAGCAAAATGTCAGCAAGTGTTCAAACATATATATATATATATGTAACAGCTGTCAGATACTGCTTTATTATACCAATCAAAGTGGCACAGATGGGACCTAAAACAGTGACAAAATGCAAAATGATAACATGGTAACAGGTACGAGAGGCACATGTTCCCAGAGAACAAACAAAGCAAAAACCTCACAGACATGCAGAGATAGCACTATGCTGAAGGTCTGCTGCAATGGGTGCTGTGGATACAGGATCATCACACATATGTCAAGGTACATGGAATGCACAAATGAAGGAAGAAAATGGACACTCACACTGCCACACTGCAAAGTTACCGGTGCAATGTGAGTGGCGGAATGTCAGGAGATAAATAGGACTGTGCAGACATGCAATGATTTGATTGTAAATCAATGTAGAGCGCCATGTCTGTACAGTAACCAAACACAATGACATGTACATAGAGGTAGAAAGAAAGGTCAACCATGGGGCAGTAACCCACACATAATCCACACCGCCACATGCACTGTTGTACCAACATATTCAGTCACATGCACATGCACCATGTACGTTGAACCATGACAGAGTGCTGCCCCAGATGCACTCTAACACCCCTGGTGAGGGAAAATAACAATCCAAGATGTTGGCACGCAAATAGACAAATAGAAGAGGACCTACACAATGTCCCTCCTGTGCCACATGCATGGCTGTATGCTCCTGTTGATCCAAACATGAGGATATCCTGCGGTGCAAGTCACACACATGGGCCACACACATGAACACAATGTCAGATGGATGTACAACATACAGCGAGTATGTGAGTCCCTGCTGCACACGTAGGGACCAGTACACAGTGTCCACAGTGCAAATGGGGTCTGCAACCCCATATGGCCCAGTAAGACTGTCTGTGAATTCCTGGGCATGTATAGTCAAGTGTGACATCTCAATGTGCCACAGTGTTGCAAAGGTGATGTGTGCCTCCTGCAATGAACACAACACCCAGCCAGAACACGGCAGCAATGGTGTGCTGGTCATCCTTGTTATGCTCAAAGTACCAGTCCAACAATAATGTCCATCATAGGCATGTGCCCACTCACATAGGTCAAGCATCCTATGACACCATCTCTCAGGGATCGTTGCATGGTGTTGCTGTGTCCTCCAACAGGTGGGTGATGGTGACTGCAGATACAATGTAGTAGATGTGCTGTGTGTGTTTCCTGTGCCCTGTGTTAAAAGTAGGAGAAACACCATCATGGAATGTGCTGCATACAACATTAGGGCACATTGCAGGGAGTGAAACATCAATATGTACATAATGAAATGTCAGACATTCAACCATTACATGATCAAAACAGAGAACACAGTGCATGTTGGGGACATTAGGAAATGGCACCACAGACCAGGGTGTCATATGGACATGGTCATGTCCATGCCTATGTCACACAGGCGGCTCAGAGGTCCACCTCATGTCCATCAGCGTTGGTGCACAGAGACCCCACAGAAAAGCACCATGAAACAAACAGCAAAACACAAACATGTAAAGGTTGATGTTAGTCACAAAAGATCCAAGGTGCATCCTACCACTTGTGTGCAACAAGTGTCTGCTAGGGACTGTCTGAGGCAGGCAAAGGCCACAAGATGTCATAGTAAAGGCATAAGATTGAAATGTGTTGAATCACCATGTCCTAATGTTCAGCCATCATTGCCACATGTCCAAAGTATGGCGACATGTGTGAAACAGAAATGTTGATGCTCAGTGGTCTGTCAGCTCACAAGAGATAGGTCAGTCCACAACACAGAACACATGTGCACAATGTTCACAAGGTCAACAGCAGTAAGGTAGAGATAGCACAGTCACCACCACTCCACAGGTGTACAGACACATCCCAGCACAAGATAATGCTAAATGGATGCACAGTGTATCGTTACACAGACACGCCAAAAATGCACGCACACACACACACAGTATGACAAGGTGAGCATGCCACCAGTAGCATACGGCCTGTCTATGCACAATTGTAGATCAGTGGAGATAAACTTTCAGTCCATGCAATGATACACTGATGTTGGCTGATGCCACAATGTCAGGGAAGGGTGTACGTGCCGCCCACCACCACAATATCTAGGACCTGTAGACACACATAGCTCGGTTGGATGTGTCCCAAATAGAGTGTTGGAACACATGAACTGGACAGGAACGCATGCGCATATGGGGTATGGAGGTGCAGGTCAAAGAGGTGTCCAACAACATATGGGGTATGGGGATGCAGGTCAAAGAGGTGTCCAACAACATATGTGCAGTGGACAGATAACTTTAGACATGTGCTATGCTGCACTGTCCCCACAGAACAGTTACCTGGATGTCTACCTACCCCAGTCTCCTGCAAGTTGAATGATGTACACACAGTTTCCACTGCAGCACAGCACCAGGCAGGTCCAAAAGCATATTTTGGGGAGTCAGAAATGCAAGTGAAACATACATATGTCATGATGGAGCAGTGCAACACACGCGGCAGCATGTACATGTATACCCATATGCATTTCCCCACATATGCAGGACTTACATGACAAGAGTTCCTCAATCAGATGTTGCCTGATTGCTGTGCCCTCACTTGTGTCACCACGGGCATGTACAGGACAGCACATAGGATCATCTTCCAGATCCTGATTAATTTCGACTGGGATATTGTGCCTGAGAGAAATGTTGTGCAGGATGCAACAGGCCAGAATGATCTGTGCCACAGTCATGGGTCGGTATTGTAAGGCTCCGCTAGTCTTATCCAGACACCTGAAGCGACTCTTCAAAATGCCAAAGATGCGCTCAATGACTGAGCAGCTAGAGGCATGGGCCTCATTGTACCTCATCTCTGCAGTTGTCCGTGGAAGACGCAGAGGGGTCAGCAACCAGGCACGACACTCATATCTGGCATCACCTGCAGAAAGAAATGTGGAAAGGTCAATCAGGAGCTGATGTCCACACACATGCACACAAGCATGTACGTGTAAACCAAAAACAGATAAAAGAATGACGCAAACATATGACGGCACATGATGGCACACAACAGCTATGCACCAGCATCTGGAGGTTTGAGACACAGAGAACCGGGGAAGGGCAATGAGGGCAATACACATCATCTGTATCCACACCAAACACATGACCAAACACCTGCATCCAAAAGGTAGCAGCGACAGTTGTGAACACATCAGGCAGACACACACCAATGCACCCTGGACAAAGGCAGTGATGCACATGCGTGCAAGCATGTGAAGGCCATGATACTGTCCACACACAACAGGTGTTACAGGAACATGTACCTGAGGAGGCCAGACAGGATGGCAGAGACATCAAAATACTGTTGATATACATGAAGCATACATGTGTGTTGTAATGTGTCAACACCAATAACACAATGTAAAATGCCCGAAATGGTCAAAGGTGAATGTGCTCCCAACACACAGTACCGCAGGAAAAAAGATCTGGCAGCAAATCCAACCCCTCCACCACGTTAGCACACACACACAGATCACACACACACACACACACACACACACACACAAAACTAGGGACACACCACAAAGACAGACATGTGCGCAATGGTTACTCAGAGGAACACCATGTGCATGTCCAAGATGAGAAATACCCACCCAGCAGGACACAGTTCTCATATTGTCTGCCCTCAAATTGTTTAAATAGTGCCAAGTGATGCAGGATATAGGAGTCATGGGTGTACCCTGCAAATCTAGGAACCACATTCAGAATACGCATATTTGCATCACATACAACCTGCACATTCAGGAGGGGTGAGGGGAGGGGAGATGGGGGGGCGGGGAGGGGGGGAGGGGGGAGTATCTGGACTCACATGCGGATTATGTAGTACCACCTACCAAACCACTCTCTCTGGGTCAAGGTGGTGGACAGGATCTGCCACCAACAGACCCACGCTCTACATCTTTGCAGTGGAAGCAGTAGAGAGACATGATGAAGGGCTGTGGGACCAGCAACCTCAGTCCTGCTGGCGAAAGGGTGCTGTCCAGGGTAGTTGATGCAGATTTGTACATGTCACAATGGCACTGAAAGACAGGCAATAGGCCTGGAAAAGCTCCACTTCCCCCCACTACAACCTGACATTCATCAGCAGGGGGCACAATCAGTCTGCACCCACTGTACCCTTCAAAGTGTTCCAGCCATGCACATGCTAACTGCAGACAGTCCGCTAGCCAGTCCATAGTGCATGTTCCCAGAAGTGGGATGTAAGCACAAACACCAAGCAGGTATCTCAGCAATAAGACCCCAGAACAAGAAACACACATATATATATCACTTAAGAGAAACAATTTATAAGCACTATGTGGGAACCTAGACATGCCATGGTCACTGCGCAGTCAGAGTGAGAGTGACCTCCCAGCATGACATGCTGTGGCTACCCTGTCCATGCAGGTGGTGGTCAGGCACTACAATGTCCCAGCCATTGCCTACACCCTGTGCAGATACATCCTGCCCAGTCCGCCCTGTCCAGCCCATACCCACAATACCTTGCTCCTCATTATGCACATTGGCAGGCTAATGCTGGAAACAGTGTAAGCATTGTGGGCCCAATGAGGAGTAGGCAGCCACAAAACAATGGATAGGCATACACACATTCCCACTCCTCTTTCAGCATCGTGAAAAGATAGGGGTGGTTGGCAGCCCTGCCTGCCAAACTAGTCCTGAGCACAGTGCAGGCATTAAGGTATGCAGGTGCTAGTAGTAGTGCTTTGGTGGTAACTTCTGCTCCATGCCGGGCCCAACAGCCTGACTCTCCATGAGGCTTTGGATAGTGGAGCAGTGGTTCTTAACCAGTCCTCCTTGAACCCCTAGGCCAGACGGGTGTTCAGGATAGCCCTAATGAATATGCATGAGATATATATGCATTAGAGATATCCTGCCAACCTGACTGGTTTGTGGCCCTCTAGGGCTGGATTCGGAGACCCCTGCCTTACATCTCTGTCATTTAAGAATGTGAGTGGGCAAGGTGCAGATCACCAAGTCATCGAAAAAGTTAGATAGAATTTGTCACATGCCTCTTTGCTTCTCACCACCACCAAAATATTGTCTATTAGACAACGTTTTAGTGGTGGTGAGAATTGAGGAGGCATGTGACACATTCTATCTACCCTTTTGATGTCTAGGATATCTGTACCTGGCCCAATGCAATGAAACTATGGTGTGACTCATTTAAGATTAATAAGAGAAAATATTTTTTCACTCAATGCGTAATCAAACTCTGGAATTCTTTACCAAAGGATGCAGTGAAAGCTGTTAGTGTAGTTGGGTTTAAAAAAGGCTTGGACAAGTTCCTGGAGGAGAGGTCCATAAACCGTTATTTAAAAGGACCCAGGAAATCCACTGCTTACCCTAGGGATGCCGATTCAGTCTGGCCTGCACGTACAAACCTTGCCCGGATAGCTCAGTCAGGGTTGTTCAATGGAGCCGCGGTGCCATGGCCTCTGGTTGACATTGTACCGCAGCTCCATTGAAAAGCCACGATCCCTGGCTGCCGGCTGCAAAGGTGCTTTTCCTGTAGCCTAGCCCCCGATCTGGCCTCCTAAGGCCAAGATCAGGCTGGGGGAATGTCCTCTGCCCTTTCCATGCCCTGGGCCCGCTGTCCCCCACTGACTAGGGGAACTTATTCTGAGGTGGAATAAGTTCCCCGTTCAAGCCACCGGCCCCGGACATATAGGGCCGACATTTGAATCGGATCTGTACATCCAGGGTCGACAAGCACCCACTGCCTGTCCTAACGCCACCCCTGATCTGCCCCTTTTCTGCCCCCGCCTATTTTCCCTGTACAATGCTATTCGTGCCCCAGAATGACCCCCAAGAGTGTTTGGTGTGCACAGGGGCGGCCCAAGGGGCCATGTGCGGAGACTCGGTGCGGGGCCTCATTTGCATAAGGGGCCTCATTTGCATAAATATTTGCATAATGTTACCATACACCAGAGCTACTCAATTCCAGTCCTGGTGGCCCGCAACCCTGCAGGTTTTTGGGATATCCCTAATGATATGCATGAGATATATATGCATTAGAGATAGCCTGCCAACCTGACTGGTGTTTGGCCCTCCAGGGCTGGATTTGGAGACCCCTGCCTTACACCTCTGTCATTTAAGATTGTAAGTGGGCAAGGTGCAGATGTCCAAGACATCAAAAAGGTTAGAATTTGTCACATTCCTCCTTGCTTCTCACCACCACCAAAATATTGTCTATTAGACAACTTTTTGGTGGTGTTGACAATCTAGGAGGAATGTGACACATTCTATCTACCCTTTTGATGTCTAGAACATCTGTACCTTGCCCACTCACAATCTTAAATGACAGAGGTGTAAGGCAGGAGTCTCCAAATCCAGCCCTGGAGGGCCACAAACCAGTCAGGTTGGCAGGCTATCTCTAATGCATATATATCTCATGCATATCATTAGGGATATCCCAAAAACCTGCAGGGTTGCGAGCCACCAGGACTGGAATTGAGTAGCTCTGCCATACACTAACTTTTAGTAAACATGCCTCTTAATGAGTGTATGGATAAAGAAAGACTAAAAGATTTCTACATTACTATAATCCAGTGACAACCTCCAGGCACATTAGGAACTACTACAAACACTGCCCATTTAGAACCCATAGCAAACCCGCCATATCATAACAGCACTACCAGGACTCACAAAGCACAAGACCCTACCTGTAAAAAGGCAACACTACAAATATTAAACCAATACGTTTCAGAGAACAACAATATATGACCTACTGGGGAAAGAGAACAAGTGCCAATGTCAAATAGGAATTACATAAACAGAATACTTCAGCTCAGTTACACGTGCAGAACATAGGACCGTCACCAAACAAGGAATCACAATTTAGAAACAGGAAAACAATAATTAAACTGGAAATCCCAAAAGCCCAACAACATTGTAGAAATAAAACTATAAATTAATTTCCTCTTGTACTAAACAAAGTGCAGATGTTAATGATGCACATTTCCCAGAGCTGGCATATTTCAGTTAATAAATTCAATAAAGAGATATTTTTCTACCTTTTGTGCATTTTTTTTCAGTTGCAATTGCTCCAGCCACTTTCTTCTGGTTTCTTCGTGTCTTCTGCTAACTCTCCATCATCTGCTGTACATTTGTCCTTTCTTCACTCTTCTAGTTTTTTTCCATTCTCTCTCTACATCTGCTTTAACATACTAATCTTTCTCCTTTTGCTCTTTCCTCATTCCTATTTCATCCACTCAAATTTTACCCTGCCATCCTCAATCCCCACTTACTCTCCCAATATCCGGCCAATTGTAGATTTGTCTTCCCTCCCACACAAAATATTTTTCCCTCTCCATTTCACTCTTCCAGCTCTATCCCATTCTAATCCTCCCCCAACTTCAGCTCCCTTCTAGTTCCAGTCCCACCCAGCATCCGCTCCCTTCTAGTCCCTGCATCAGCCCATTTCCAGTCCTAGCTCCCCAATCCGAGTCCCTCCATCAGCTCATTTCCAATCCCAGCCCCCCATCAGCCCATTTCTAGTCCTTTCCTAGCCCCACCATCAGCCCATGTCAAATCCTAGCTCCCCTCCACTCAGCCCATTTCCAATCCAAGACCCCCCATGAGCCTACTTCCAGTTCTAGCCCCTCTATGAGTCCATTTCAATCCAAGCCCCCCCAACAGCCCATTTCCAGTCCTATCCTAGTCCTCCATCAGCCCATTTCCTGTTCTAGCCCCCCCTCACTCAGCCCATTTCCAGTCCTAGCTCCCTCCCTTCACAGCCCATTTCCATTCCAAGCCCCCTCCCCATCAGCTATTTGTAGTTCAAGCCTTCCTTCCACTCAGCCCATTTCCATTCCAAGCCCCTGTCCCCATCAGCTATTTGCAGTTCAAGCCCTCCTTCCACTCAGCCCATTTCCAGTCCTAGCCACCCCCCCAGCCCATTACTAGTCCTAGCCCCCCATAGCCCATTACCAGTCCTAAGCCCCCCATAACCCATTACCAGTCCTAAGCCCATCAGCCCACTTCCAGTCCTAAGCCCCCCATCACCCCATTTTGTCTTAGCCCCCCCCAATAGCCCATTACCAGTCCTAACCCCCATCAGCCCATTTCAAGTCCTAGCTCCCCCATCCGAGTCCCTCCATCAGCTCATTTCCAATCCCAGCCCCCCATCAGCCCATTTCTAGTCCTTTCCCAGCCCCACCATCATCAGCCCATGTCAAATCCTAGCTCCCCTCCACTCAGCCCATTTCCAATCCAAGCCCCACCCCATGAGCCTACTTCCAGGTCTAGCCCCTCCATGAGTCGTTTTCATTCCATGCCCCCCCTTCAGCACATTTCATGTCCTATCCTAGCCCTCCATCAGCCCATTTCCTGTCCTAGCCCCCCTCACTCAGCCCATTTCCAGTCCTAGCTCCCTCCCCTTACAGCTATTTGCAGTTCAAGCCCTCCTTCCACTCAGCCCATTTCCAGTCCTAGCCACCCCCCCAGCCCATTACCAGTCCTAGCCCCCAGCCCATTACCAGTCCTAGCCCCCCAGCCCATTACCAATCCTAAGCCCCTCATAGTCCATTACCAGTCCTAAGCCCCCCATCAGCCCACTTCCAGTCCTAAGCCCCCCAACACCCCATTTTCAGTATTAGCCCCCCTCCATAGCCCATTACCAGTACTAACCCCATCAGCCCATTTCCAGTCTTAGCCTCCCCACAGCCCATTCCAGTCCTAACCCCAATTAGCACATTTCCAGTCCTAGCCCCCCCATAGCCCATTACTAGTCCTAACCCCCCATAGCCCATTACTAGTCCTAACCCCCCATCAGCCCATTTCCATTCTTAGCACCCCATAGCCTATTACCAGTCCTAACCCCCCATGAGCACCTTTTAAGTCCTTTCCCCCCCTATAGCCCATTTCCAGTCCTACCCCCCCATCAGCCCATTTCCAGTCTTAGCCCCCCTATAGCCCATTACATCCTAACCCCCCATCAGCCCATTTCCAGTCCTAACCCCCCCATCAGCCCACTTCCAGTCTTAGCCCCCCCATAGCCCATTAGTAGTCCTAACACCCCCCATATCCCATTACCCGTCCTAACCCCCCTACCCCATACACCCTATTACAGTATTTGGCACCCCCCCCATAGCCCATTACCAGTCCTAACCCCCTTCCCCCCATCAGCCCTGATAGATTAAAAAAAAACCAAACCGGCTGCTGCTGCCGCTGCTGCCGTGGCAGCGGCAGAATCAAATGTCCCGTCGCGAGGCCCCACCTGCCCGGCAGAGCCTCCCTTCACCATCAGCTCCCGAGTCCCTCCCAATGCGCGGGCTTTCAGAGCCGCGAGAGTTTCCCTTTCTTCTCTCGCGGCTCTGTTAATCTCGCCAGGGCTGATGGGATTTCCCATCAGCCCCGGCGGGATTAACAGAGCCGCGAGAGGTCAGAGAAGCTCTCGCGGCTCTGAAAGCCCGTGCATTGGGAGGGACTCGGGAGCTGATGGTGAAGGGAGGCTCTGCCGGGCAGGCGGGGGCCCGCGACGGGACATTGGCAGCAACAGCTGGTTTGGGTTTTTTTTCTACTTGTGCAATGAAGAATGTTTTTTTGCACAGGGCCCCCTGAAACGCGGGACCCTGTGCAAAAATCATTCTTGCTCAATGGACGGGCCGGCCCTGGGTGTGCAGTAACATGGTAGTGACTTTTAGAAAATCTAGCCTAGAATCTCAATATAAGGCCTAAGGGGCTCACTGGTAGCACGTGTTTGTGGTGCAAAACTAGTGCAGAGGCCCATACTAACTTTAGGGGGATGTGAGCCTGTCTCCTTGTTGTTAAGCACATTTCTAACATGTCATACCCCACTAACTGGAAGCCAGTGTACGTACTGTCACCCCTTGAGATGTCATTAAATGCACCCGTGCTAACAGCAACATTTCGTGGTTAGTGTGCACTCAAAATGTCCATGCTAATTGTGATGTGGCATCTACTCTCATGTTCTGCCCCTAACACACCCAGTCCCTGCCCAATCATACGCTATCCAATTAGAACCGGATTTTTACTGCGGGGCCCCATGCTTACAATGCAACAGTTGGTACACACTAGTAAACATGCCCCTAAATGGTTTTTTTCCACTCAAACTGTGGCATTAGTTTATGTATGTCTATAATATGCACTTTTCATTTTATTAGCTTGATATTATTTTGCTTTTCTTCACATTGTAGCAGTTTCCATGGAGCTGTCCTGACATTGGTTGCCTATGCCCTAAGTGGTTGAAATGCTGCCAGAAACTAATTTTGACATTGTTTTTTTTCTTGCTCACATCATAGGGTCATGACAAAATAATTCCAGTTCAGGAAACTGTTTTTTTGCCTATTGGAAGAAAACTGAAAGACAAGTTTGTAGAGAGTATATAAAAGATAACATGAAAAAATTAAGACCAGTTCTGACAGGACATATTTTATTTAATTTCCATGGAGACAAACTTCCTTGTGTAAAAACTTCTGTTAAATTTTAATATTCTGATTAAACTCAGAAACATCAAAAAGTTGTATACAACACAGAAAGTACATAAGCCAAAAAAAATAAAACAATAGTTAAAATAATTTTAGAAATAGTGAGGCTGATATTCAAAAGATTTTTCTGGGCACATTATCGGGCAAAGCGCTGCTAAGCGCGTTACCGCGCGGTAATCTTAAGTAGGCGCACAGACATCCAAACATAGAAACAGAAATGTAGCACAATGGTTAATACACTGACGGATGATACAGGGGTCATGAGTTCAATCCCCCAGTGTGCCTAATGCATAAGGATGGCTGAGGCATCAGCTTTGACATGTAAGTATTGTTTGCTGAGGGATTTTATTTATTGCTGCCAGCAAACACAACCTCACGTGCCGTAACCTAAGGTGCCGCATAAGGCACCCCATAGGGCACATTATAAAGTGCACTGTCCGCCACGGCACCCTATAATGTCCCCTATAGGGCACCCTATAAGGCGCTCCATAGGATACCTTATAAGGCACCTTATACGGACTGTAACCATAAGGTGCCTCAGAAGGCGCTTTATAGGGTGCCCTATAAGGCACCTTATAGGGTGCCTTCTGAGGCACTGTATGGTTACAGTACCCTGAGGGTGTTTTGCTGGCAGCACTAATGTACATTAAAAAAAGAAAATGCTTTGGACAGCCCTATCAAATAACCCCTACTGTGGGTTTGAACCCATGACCTCTGGCTCCACAAGTAGTGAAGTAACCAGTGGGCTACAGCTCCATAGCTGCTAGCAAACCCCTGGCTGGCTGCAGAAGGACTGCACGTCACCACACAAACAGTTTGCTGTGGTCACCAGGATAGGGTTAACCCACCCATACCCATGATGCACTGCACATGCAAATCAGCAGTCTACAGATAACCACAAGATGGGGTATGCACCCCCACAGCACCTTGGCCTGGTAGGGGGAACTGACCATGTGTGGTACTGGCACAGAGTAGCTACACACCGTCACATTGTGCAGGTACTGCACTCACCCTGAGGGTGAGGTGGGGCGCCCAGCACCAGGTCCCCAGCAGTGCTAATGTGTGAGATAGGTAGTTTTTGCAGGCACACCTTAGATATATCTGTATGTCTCAGTCAGGTTTAGCCCCTATGGACCCCTAGGAGGATTATGTACCACCACCATCCTCCTCCTCCAGGGCTGAAGGTGGTAAACATGGTCTCCCACCAACAGATCCACATTCTACCTCCCTGCAACGGTGGCAGTAGAAGGGAACATCAACCCCAGTGCTGCTTGGGAACAGACACCCTACAGGGCAGTCAATGCAGCTCTGTGCACATCCATAACACAAGAGCAGACAGACATTAGGCCTGGATATGCTAAGCTGCACCCCACCACTATCCGATATTCTCCTGCAGCAAGCCTTCAGCCGCTGCACCCTGCAAGGTATTCCATCAAGACACATACCAGCTGCAGACACTCTGCTAGCTAGTCCATAGTGCATGTTCCTGGTGGAAATGAGTGCACCCAGAACTGGTATGTCAGCATACACACCAAACAGATAAGTCAGTGACTGGGCCCCAAAAGAGAACCCTTAAATACCACATGAGAGAAATACTATATAGCACTATGGGGGAGCCTAGCCATGCCGTGGTCACTGCTCAGTCAGGGTGAGAGTGATCTCCCAGCAGAACATGCTGTGGCCACCCTGTCTGTGCAGGTGGTGGCCGGGCACTACAATGTCCAGGCCAGTGCCCTATGCCCTGTGCAGATGCATCCTGGCCAGGCCACCCTGTCCGGGCTATACCCATGGTACCTTGTTCCTCATTATGCACATTGGCAGGCCAATACTGGCAACAGTGCTGGCAGTGTGGGCTGTGGAGGGTGTTTGCAGCCACCACACACTGGATAGACAGACACACACTCCCGCACCTATGCCAGCATTGTGCTACTCTAGAGGTGTTTAGCAGCCCTGGCCACCATACCAGTCCTGGGCACAGTGCAGGCATGGATATGGTATGAAATACTGTTGGGGCCACTCCCCAGGGTGGTAAACACTGTCAGAGACCAGACCTGAAGCACACTCCACAGACATCAGAAAGGTTGCTATGATGGAGCTCAATCAGCAAACTGTGCTTAACGTAGGAATTGCTATCTGCCAGTAATCATAGCAAACCTTTGATAGCTGTGTACCATATTCCCAGGTGTAGGGTGGCATTGCTAAGGTATGCAAGTGCTAGTATTGGGAGATGCACGCAGGGCCCAATGTCCTGCCTCTCCAGGAGGCATTGGCTAATGGAGCCTGTGGGTGTGGGTGTGTCTGCTCCTGTTGGCTGCTGCTTTATGGCAGAGGTTCCCAACTCCAGTTCTGGGGTGCCAAACACTGTTCGGGTTTTCATGCTGTCCCTCATGAATATGCATGAGATACATCTGCATACCATGGGGGTGGTGCATAGATATGCAGCACAAGCATCTTTATTAGAGGCAGCATGGAACCTGAATGGTGTTTGCCCCTCCAGGACTGCATTTGGGAGACTCTGCTCTAGGTAATGTGCCTGTTTATGGTGTCTTTGCTCTGTAGGGTAAAATGTAGGTGGTTTGGGCATGTTTTCGTCATCTGCAATAAAGGTTCTGTCTGTATTAGCCACATTGTATAGTGGGTAGAAGTATGGGACTGGGTTGGCAGGCACCATAGCTGGGACTTGAACTTTTGACCTTCTGCCTCCAAACACACTGGTTGTGTGCACTGCACCACCGTGTTGCCACAGAGACAGTGCATTCCCTGGTGATACCATAACTGTTTGTCCGGCAGGGCCTGCTGTTGCAGTGCATGGCACCCACCTACACAGGGCTAGGCCATGGTCTGCTCTGGGCAGCTGCCACTGCCCCCCTCCACCACCAGTACCCCTCTGCCACCATGCTGACATGCACTTCTGCTGGTGGTGCTGGTGGTGTGCAGTCTCAAGCCATCCAGTGTGCAGGTAGGCGGCTGCCTATGGTGTGTGTTCTGGAGTAGGGGTGCCTGCATAGATGTCCACGCTTCCCCCCAACACCGCCTGCCAATGGTCTGTGCCCTTGGAGGTACCTGCTGGGTACTATCCCCTGTGACACTGTGATAAACACTCTCGTGCCCATGTTGAGCCCTCATCAGTTGCTGTCTGGCTGCTGTACAGTTTCAGCATTCCTAAGTGCCACCTAGGCATCTGCCTAGTCCGCACTGTGCCCCAGCTGCACCACAGCATGTGCCACCTGCAGCCCTCTGTATCCCCTTTCCCAGCATCTGTCCAGTTGCCCATTCCGACATGCCCGCCCTGCTGTTGTGGAACATGTGCATGCCATAGGAAACCTGTCCAATGGAGAGGGAAACCCTGATCAGTGCTATTTCACTGTGGGCTCATTCACCTTGTATGTTGACGTAGCGTAGACCCTTCCAAAATTCATATCTTTTTTGGGGGGCTTTATTGGGAGTGCTTTTTGATTTTTCCCATTACTATCACTATTGCCCAGCTTGGTTATGTTTTTTTGTATATTTTGTTGGGGTCCTTTTCAATGTTTATTTGCACTTTTGTTCCGTGCATATGTATCACACTTATCACTTTTTTGTAGTTTCCCTGGTTTTGCTGTATATTGCTGACAGAAATGGTTTCTTTTCCCTTTAAATCAGCTCTAATGCGAGGTTTTCACTTGAGTTAGTTTTGGCCTCGGATTTCACATCGTTAGTGTGTGGGGAGCCTCTCCCCTCCCACTCTCCACCCATTGACCCCTTCTCTCCGCCCCTGGGGAGCCTTCCTCCGCCCTCTGGGTGCCTTTCCCCGCCTTCAGCACTCTTTTGTGCCGCTGCGCGCGTTAGCGCACGCTAAGGCACATTTGTGCCCCGTAAAGCGTCATTATCGCGCGCTAAGGTACCTTAGCGTGCAATAATTGCACAGCGCGCACATTAAGAAGGTTTAGTAAACATACCCCTTAGTTATCCCTACAAGTTTTATATTTTGAAATTTCCACTCTGTTGACCAGTTAACCGTTGTACAAAGATTAACCAGTTAAATCCAATGCAATCAGGTGTATAACTGAAGGCAAAATGACTACCCACTGTCACAAGAAGGGATGATAGGTGAAACAGCATTTGAACACTAGTACCCCAGGAAATAAAATCAGTGCTTTAACTACGAGGCTATTCCTCCACCAGGAAAAGGTGTGAAGGGGTAAGCACTGCTTAGCACTGATCTTCAGTTAAGTCAGGCTGCACTAAAGTTAACTGAATAGGTTAACTATGACTTTGCCATATAATTTATAGGTGGAGAATAAACCCCATGCACTTCTCTTAGCCTCCTCAAAAATGTGGATGCTCGATTGATATTGTTAAGAAATCATACTCAAAGAACCATGTCCAAGTAGTGGAGGAATTCAACAAGCCTCAGTTAAATCATCAAATGATGATGCTTGAATCTGTCCTTGAAGAACTAGAATTCTACAACCTATGCTTTGTGGCTACCTTCACACAATGCACCTGCCATCTGAATGTGAAAACCTTCAAGAAAAGCTTTATCTGAAACTATGCTCTAGTTCTTCAAAGTTTATTGCATACCAGATCTAAGTGATGGAGTAATGGAATGTAATCCTAGAAGAGGATTAGGGATTTCCCCAGCTGTTTCTTCAAGGAAAACAAGAACTCTGAATTCCATTACATCATGCACTCATCCGCCCAATCCTAAAAACAAATCCATGGATAAAATCTCACCAACATCATACAGACCCATTTCAAGTCTCCCTTTCATGAACAAAGTAATAGAAAAAATAGTCCAAATCCAATTACAAGATCATATTGAATCCTTTGCCCCTCTAGATGAACATCAATATGGCTTTCATCTTTTCTATGGAGTCGAGACTCTACTCACAGTCCTATTTGACAGACTAACACGAGGTATCGACAACACTAAACAGGTTTTTCTCCTTTTATTCCTGGACATTACTGCAGCCTTTGACAGCATAAACCATCAGATCATGCTCAACAGACTCCAGCAGATAGGTATCAAGGATGTAGTTCTAAATTGGTTCTCATCATACCTATCTGATAGAACACAACAAGTAAGAATTGAACAGCAAATATCCGAACTCTACAAACATGAACAAGGCCTACCACAAGGTTCCGCCCTATTGGCATTACTCTTTAACATTTATCTCAAGCCTATCTGCTCCATTTTTAAAAAATTCCAAGTAAATTATCACATTTACGCGGATGATATAATGTTATATCTCCTGTTTAACACTTCAAATCCAGCAATTCCACAACTTACTGATTGCTTTTCAGAAATAATTGATTGGCTTGAAAATCACAATCTCAAGATCAACTTTACAAAAACAGAAGCCATGTACGTAACTAGAAACCATAGCTTCTCCCCCCCCCCTCAACAAACATCAGGCTGCAAAATATAAATATATCAGTCAAAAGCGAGGTGAAATACCTCAGGATAATCATTGACCGCACCTTCAATATGACATCACATATAAATCAAACAACTAAAAAGATATTTTATAACCTCAAAATGCTAAAAACAACTCCGCCCACTGCTTCACCACCATGATTTTAAATCCGTCATCCACTCAATCATTACTCCTCACTTTGACTTCACCAACACTATCCTACAAGGTATAACAAAACAGGCCTTAAGACAACTCCAACTAGCACAAAACATTGCAATAAGGATAGCAATGCACATCAACTTAACGGAACACATAATCCCAACACAGTACAACCTCCATAGCCTCCCCATCCATAGCTGCAAAATGACAAAATACTTGTTACTAACTTTAAATTAACCAAAGATATTGCCCCCTCTTACGTATCCACCCTTATCACAAAGGAAGCCCACAATCGCACACAACGAGACCTGAACAAAAATAAACTTACAATACCTATGGATTTCAGGAAATCCAGAAAGGCGACTAACAACAAAGCATTTTCCCACATTGCCCCCAATCTTTGGAATGCCCTTCCAGCCTATTTAAGAGAAATAAATGACCTCCTCATGTTCAGAAGAAAACTTAGAACTCACCTATTTACCCTTCATTTTGGTACGCAATTTGAACACAATAGCTCAGATTCCATACTCCCCCCTCCTAAAAAACTCTCCATAACATTCCCTGCCTACATATTACACAGGTACACTACCAAAAAACTGCCTCCAGTTTTGCAACTGATTCCTATAGATTTTGGGGTGCTGAATCCAGAAAAAATAGCCAAAATGTTCCATCACGTCACGTTTTCTTGCAAAATTAGATTTCTTACCCATATAAGGAATGTTCACATAATTTCTTTTTAGCCGACTGCAGTTTATTTTCTTGGCCCAAAATAGAGGTTGTAATGGTTAACTAACTAGAAACACTCCCTCATGATATTTTAGAGTGTTTTGTATTCATTTTATACATTAACAGGACAATTGGGAGGCGGGGGGCTAAATCCAGTACTCGCGCTGGCGCATGTTCTTTCCTGTTCGCCTCGCCTCGTTCGCATCGCTCAAACACGGTGGTTGCGACATGAACGTTCCTGTCAAATTTCAGTTTCTTGCAAGTTCATTATTACCTTTTGTTTGCTCAGTCGTAATCCAGCTTTATTCCGAAGTGGTTCACTACAGTTGTAGTTTGCAGTGCTGTGTATTTGTGATGGCTCACAGAGCCAGAGGTTGCGTCAACTCTCCGGACAGTTTTTGTTTTATTTGTGGGGAATATACCGTGAAAAAGCGGCAGAGGAACATTTCTGCATTTATTAAAAAAGTATATTTCGCCTATTTCGGTTTGAAGTTAGGCGATCAAGACAAACCGTGGGCTCCTCACAAAGTGTGCAAGACATGTGAGGAAGATCTACGCTTATGGATGAAAGGTAAAAAACAAGCATTTCGTTTCGGAATACCTATGATGTGGCGTGAACAAAGAGACCACAGCAGTGACTGCTATTTTTGCTCTTGCATTGTGAAGGGATACAACTTAAAAAATAAGAACGTAATAAGTTACCCCAACCTTCCCTCAGCAATTAGGCCTATGCCTCATAGCAACGAAGTACCTGTGCCTGAACCACCAAAATCTTTGGATCATATTTGTGTGGACGGTTCTGATCATGATGAGACTCATCAGATGGCTTTTCCCGATGAGTCCAGTACTTCCGAGTTTGAAACTGAACCAGATCCGAAACCTGAACTTTTCTCTCAAGCTGAATTGAATGATTTAGTCCGGGATTTAGGACTCCCAAAAGATGCTGTCAAACTGCTAGGTTCTCGGCTTAAACAGAAAAATCTATTGTCACCAGGAACAACTTTTTATTGGTACCGCAACCGCGAGACACAATTTTTGAAGTATTTCAGCAAAGAGGAAGATTTGGTATTTTGCAACGATATATACGGAGTGATGGAAAGTTTAAACTCAAGTATGATCCTGCTGAATGGCGGCTGTTCATTGATTCGTCAAAAGACAGCATAAAAGGTGTTCTTCTTCATAATGGCAACACATTCGCTTCAGTTCCTATTGCTCACTCTGTTATTCTCCAAGAAAAATACGAGAATTTGGCCCTGATTCTTCAGAAGATTCGTTATGATGAGCATAAGTGAATGATTTGTGGAGACTTTAAAATTCTATCCATGCTATAAGGGCAGCAATCCGGTTTCACCAAATATCCCTGCTTCCTTTGCTTGTGGGATAGCCGGGCCCGCAACCTACACTGGGGGAAAAAAGACTGGCCAATTCGGGAGTATTTGAGACCCGGTGAGAAAAATGTTCTTCATGAGAGCTTGGTACCTCGTGATAAAATTCTATTACCACCTCTCCACATTAAGTTGGGTCTCATTAAGCAATTCATCAAGTCCCTTCCAAAAGATGGTGAGTGCTTTCGGTACCTTTGCTCAAAGTTCCCCCGACTTTCTGAAGCAAAGCTAAAGGAAGGAGTGTATGTTGGCCCTGATATAAGGAAACTCATTTCAGATGGAGCATTCGCTGAAATGATGTCTGAGAAGGAAAAAGAAGCCTGGGATTCCTTCAAGGATGTTTTTCTCAAATTCTTGGGGAACAGGCGGGATGAGAACTATAAGGATATTGTTGCCAGGATGCTCAATGCCTTCAAAGAACAAGGCTGTAACATGAGCCTGAAAGTCCATTTCTTGCACTCCCATGTGAACTACTTTCCCGAAAACTTGGGGGCGTACAGTGAAGAACAAGGTGAAAGGTTTCACCAGGACATCAAGGACGCAGAGAGAAGGTACCAAGGAAGATGGAACACCACTATGATGGCTGATTTCTGCTGGTTGCTGCTGTGGGAAACCCCAGATGAAAAATACGCCAAGCAGCGCACCAAGAGAAGCATTCGGGGGAAGAAGAAACGGGCCCACCAGGAGATTGATTGACCCAAGAATGACTTTAAAATCTAAACTGTGTTGACAAATATCGTGTTTTTACTAAACTTTGAAATAAAAATTTGCTAGTTATTACCACAGTGTCGGATCTCATTTATTAGAATTTTATTTTCACACCATCGGGTGTTTGTCTTCATGTATTGCAATGGTGCGGTTTGCGTTTTCTATTCTTACATACATACCTGTACAACATTTTTTGCACATTTCTTTGCTTTGCTTTGTGTCTAACCTCGCTCTTATATGCTCAATGTTTGTGCACATGTATGTGGCTGTTTTAAGTGCAGACAATTTTGCTACCATCACAGTGTGTTTTGTTGACATTACTCTATTCTTATGTGCTGCCTTGTTACAATTGTCTTTATTCTTATTTGAATAACTACTAAACAATTAGTATAAAGAATTCATCCAAGAAACTTTTATCTCGATCGCACTCAATCTGAAACGTTCACCTCAAACTGCTAACCCAATGTAGCAAAAAATCTGTACGTGATGGAGCAAATTGGTTACCAGATTTGGATTCAGCGCACCAAAAAACGTAAAAATCAATCGAAACATTAGAGGCAGTTGAAAAAAAATTTTTTTTAGTGTACCTGTGTTATCTAGACTGTATATAGTTTCATGTTAATTATCACTGTTTATAACACCTATAAACAATTTTAATATATATAGTTCTAATACGTTTTTTGTAACTGAATATGTATCTGTTACTGTACTATTCAACCTGTTGTTATATGTAAACCGCTTTTGATCGACTGAAAAAATGCAGTATAAAATTTTTTAATAAATAAAATAAATAATAGACATGTGAAAATCATTTGGTCTGTATGACTTACATTGAGAATCTTTGTCAGGGCTATTTATGCCCAACTAAGAGCAACCAATCACGTCAGGCACAAAACACAGTGGGGGAACGTGATGTGTTCAAGGAAGAACAAACAATCATCTAATATTGAAAAGAGGCGTTTTTATTCACAAACCAAAAAGTTGGTGCCCGGGTGGGCACCAACTTTTTGGTTTGTGAATAAAAACGCCTCTTTTCAATATTAGATGATTGTTTGTTCTTCCTTGAACACATCACGTTCCAGGGCTATTTATGCCTACAGGCTCTTATGACTATGGGATTCATAAGGATGTGAAGGAGAGGCCCTCTGGGGATGCCATGCTTTGATGGAAATCTCTTCCAAGACAAGGTTAAAGGAGGATCAGCTTACAATGGACTTCCACTTATTACTTGAACTCTGTCCACTGTCTCCTCCACATCATTTTAAGCATCAAAGTTTTCAGGTTTTTTAATTCAGAATAAACACTTCACTAGGCCTATTTGCTTCATTACCATAGAAACTACAAGCCCCATCCTGCCACCCAGTCAAAACCAACATTGAAGAAATCTGGAGGAATTAGCCAAATGCCCAGTCTCTGTTAAGGAAAGCCTCCAGGTATGGGGGAAGCTGAGACTTTCTCTATATCGCTGTCTCATTTGAACATTTGTATTGTGAAGGATGCTAATATTTATTTTACTTATGCATTTATTTATTTATCTAAAACTTTTTTATACCAGCATTCTCTCAATTACTCATTGAATCAGGGCCGTTTACAGATACGATTCATAAATCAATTACAATAAAATTATTCGATCAGAGAATAACCAAGTTTTGAGTTTCTTTATTGTTTCTAGTAACAGTTCTGGTATTAACTGACCATTATTTAAGCAAAGCACTTTCATCTTTACCATATTCAACTGAAAGCGAAGAAGTTGTGCCCATTTATCCAGGGCTAAGAATACTTCAGTGTAAAATAATAATTTCCTTGCTGCCTTGGAAGTGATAACAAAACTAAAATGTCATCTGCATAAACATAGGGGTATGTTTACTAAACTGCGGTAACGTTACAGACCGCGCGTTATGTAACGTTAACGATCGTTAGTTAATGTTAACGCGCGTTATGTAATGTTAATGCACGTTAATGTTACTTAACGATCGTTAACATCCCCTGCCGCGGTAAACACCGCAGAGGGTGGAGAGAGGGAGGGGGGAAGGGTCAATGAGCAGGGAGTAGCTGGGGAGAGGCTCCCTGCACACTAACGCGCTGAACTGAAGGGCTGAATTCTACCGCGAATGAAAACCTGCCGTTAGATGCACATTTGCAGGAGAGAAAAAACATTTCAGTGTCAGCAATGTACAGCATAGACAGAGAGCCCAAGATACGTAATAGTAGTGCTCCATTTCCAGCACCAGCATAGTGCCCAAGTATGAAAGGCCACTTTGGCGATGGTGCAAGTGGGGCATAGGGGGCTGCAGGTGGGACATTTAGCGGGGGCAGCTGGGGCACAGGGTGGACTAGGCAGGTGCTTAGGTGGCACATAGGAACATAGAAACTGGACATCAGCATGACAGCAGCTGACAAAGGCCAAACACAATCCACCTACATCTACCTGGTCCATCCAAGCTAACAGTTGCCAGGGCACTGACCTGACATTCCCCCAGCCAACCCTCCCCCAAGCAGAAGGGACAGACTATTGGTAGGCAGTGATGGGGGGGTGTGAGGATGCTCATGTATGCCCCATGCCCCAGATGCCGCTCCTTAGGTGATCACCCACCCACACAGTAGATGGCCTGGGACTGCGCGCTACCAGCACCGACAGCATATGGCCATGTCAGCATGGCAGGGGGGGGTGCCCATGCTGGAGGGGGCAGTGGGACCTGCCTGCAGTGGACCTATGCCATGAACTGTACCAGTACGTGGTGTGCAATGCAATATACAAAGTCTGGCTGAGGAAAAGTACAGGTAGCCCCAGGGACCACCATGCATCTGTGGCAACAGTGTGGTGCAGTACACCCAGCCAGTGTGCCCAGAAGCAGCGGGTCACAGGTTCAAGCCCCAGCTGTGGTTCCTGCAGAACATGTCCCTATGTTTTACCCTACAATGCAGATGCAACAGCAACATGTGCAAAGCCCAAAGCAGCGGCAAACGGGTACAAACACCCACTCACACAGGCTCCACAATCCAAAGATGCATGGAGAGTCAGGCTGTTGGCCCCTGCATTGAGCTGCAATTATCACCAGGGCACTACTACTACCTCCTGCACAGTTTAGCAATGTCGGCACTGTAATCAGGACCAGTGTGGCAGGCAGGATTTCCAACTACCCCTATATTTGCACACTGCTGCAATAGGAGTGTGTGTGTGTATATCTACCATTGTTTTGTGGCTGCCCACACCTCACCGGGCCCACAATGTCCCACTGTTACCAGCGTTAGCCTGAATATGTGCATAATGAGGAGCAAGGTGTCTTGGGTATGGCCCGGACAGGGCGGATTGGCTAGGATGCATCTTCACAGGGTGTGGGGCAATGGCTGGGACACTGTAGTGCCTGACCACCGCCTGCATGGACAGGGTGGCCACAGCATGGCATGCTGGGAGGGCACTCACTCTGACCGAGCAGTGACCATGGCATGTCTAGGTTCCCACATAGTGCTCTACATTATTTGCTTCTAGTGATCTTGTTGTGTTCTCAGTGCTGGGGCTGTAATCACTGAGATGCTTTCTTGATGCATATAGTTCCTTTATGAGCATGCACTATGGACTGGCTAGTGAACTATCTGCAGTTAGATGTGTATGGTTGGAACATCTGTAAGGTGCTGTCTGCTGGTGATTGGCAGACAGTGGTGTGAGGCAGTTAGGGTTTTACAACTCTGACCCCATCATTGCTGCTGGTCTGCCCCAGCCACAGGCATGGCTCTGGCCCACCAGCCCTGGAGGGCTGTCCTATGCCAGCAGGATGGAGGCTGCTTCAAGGGGGCTGGAGCACCTGTTCCTTACCTACAAAAGGGGTGAGGTGTGACCTTTGGGGTGTGTAGTGTATACCAGTTTGACCGATGAAGGCACTGCTATACAAACCTCATGCAAATCTGGAAACCCCTCTGCCCTGATAACAGGTGCCCATGTCAGCTAAACCCAAACACAGGGTACACAGCAATCTGGGTGGTGTTTGGTCCCAGAGGGCCACATGCGACTGCAGGATAAAAATGAACACCAAATTACCTTCAGCTGCACTGCAAGGAACACCTATCACACACTGTTAGTGATGGGGATGAACAGCAGGGCCTATCCCTAGCACCACATGTACTGCGGACCTAGTGCTGGGCACTCATTCTATCCCTCAGGGAGAACACAGAACCTGCACAATGGCATGGTCTGTAGCTACTCTGTGCCAGTATCACGCACTGTCAGTTCGTCTTTCCAAGCTGAGGTACCGGAGAAGTGCAGACCCCATTTGCTGATCAGCTGTAGACAGCTATTCAGCATGTACATTGCATCATGGGTACTGGTGGGGTTACCCTATCCTGGCACTCAGAGCAGACAGTTTGTGCAGTGACCTGCAGTCCTTCTGTACCCAACCATTGCTGTGACATACACCACCTACCGGTTAATATGATGCCATTCTCAGCAGTGTTCATGGGTTCAATTCCTCATTGTTCCCTCCTCTCATGCCTCTCCTACTCAAATAGTGTGCATGCCTGTAACAGTCATATTTTTGCAGATTTGTGCTGCCAGCCCATAATACCCTCACCACAATTGCCAACATTCCCTCGGTCCGTCTATCTGTGTCTGTCAGCTGTGTACAGTCCTGTCTGCCTGTGCAGGCCGTCACCCCATGTCCTGCACTGCTATTCTTTCCTGCATTGTGCCTCTTCATGCTTGCCTCGCCTGTGCCTGATCTGCATGGCACCACCACTCCTCTGTCACCCATCATTGTAACTATCCTGCCACCTCCGCCTCCACTGGGGGACAGGTATTTCCATCGTCTGCCACCAACTGTCTTTCCAGTACTTTACATTGCCAACACCCTGTGCTGTGGTACAGTTGCCCCCACCATGTTTGTCATCAGTACTGGCAGGCACATGGGATGCCCTCAGATATGGCAGGTCCAGCTCTACCTCCTTCACTCACCTGTTCATTGCCTTTCCTGAGTGCTCTATCTAGTGGTAGGCTACATCTCTCTCTGTTCCTCACAGGTCATGCATGTCATCCTGAAGCACCTTGTAGCCCTTAGGCCCTGCTAACCTAGGGCACCATAACCTTGTTAGGCCACCTTAACCTATGGTTCCGTAACCCCGGGTGCCCTCTAAGGTGCCTTGTCCAGGGTTGTTATAGGGCACCTTATAGGGCACCTAACAAGGCACTTTCTAAGGCACCTAACAGGGCACCTTATAAGGCACCTCACAAGGCACCTTATCAGGCACCTTACTTATAAGGCACCTTACAAGTTGTAATGATGCACCGCCCACGCCTTTATATGGGCATCTGTACCTTTACCGCAGAACCTAACGCAAATGACATTACTGCAGTTTAGTAAACATACCCCATAATGTTTAAAAATTTCCTTATCCAACAACCAATCCAGTGTTAACAACAATATTTAAAAAAAATAGGCAATAACAGTGATTCCTGAGGGATCCCACGCTCTGGTTTCCATGGTCTAGAGCGTTCAGCCTTAACTTGAACAGTACAGATCCAGTTACACAGAAAACCCGAGAACCACTGAAGGAACTCCCCAGAGATGCTCAAATAATCCAAAACAGCTAACAGCATCTCATGATCAATAGACTGTAGAGGTGATTTTATAAAGGTTAGGCACCACTTATACTTGTAAAAAGCTGTTTTCTAAGTTTTAATTCACATGTGTAGCTGCAACTTTAGAAATGTTGCTACTTCAGGTACAAATTGAAAAGACGGGTGTTCTGGCCAGGGTTTGGGCAAGCCCTACAAGCATATGGGGATTCTGTACTTTACAGTTATAATTCAAAATCTTTCTCAATCTGCATTTGCGTCTGCTGCTGGATAACAGCTTCTTTGCATCTAGGGTTTGGAGGCATGATTAAGGGAAGAATTGTGCTAGCCCAGTAGTTAAAGCAGTGGCCAGGACATCAGTGTTTAGTTCTCACTGGTATACTTTGTGGCTTTAGGCTAGTCACTTCCCCTCCATTGCCTTGGCAGAAAGACCTGGCAATCTGCTTCTGGTCACACCAGGCCAAGAAATCCAGGGACAGCTGGGTTGCCAGGAGTCAGCATTGATTCAGCAGCATGCATTGCATTGTGCTCATATCTGTTTTCAAAACTACCTAAAAAGAGATTAAATAACAGAGTTTTGGAGCTTGGCACCTTAAATGACTCACTTCAGGGACTACTAACCTTGCAAAATCTGCTGCTTGTATATCTATATGGTGGCACATAAACCTACATGTGATAAAATTGCTGCTTATATGCGGTACCACTAGCACATGTAGAGAGCAGTTTTATAGAGGGATACCTATTTGTGAAGATCACATATCCCACATTTTTTACCTATTTTATAAAAACACTTAGGGGTATGTTTACTAAACTGCGGTAATCGTACATAACGCACGTTATGTAACGTTAACGATCATAAGCGCATCATAACGCGCGTTATGCTGTGCTTACGATCGTTAACGTTACATAAAGCGCATTATGATGCGCTAACGATCGTAATGCCCCGCAGCGCGGTAAAACACCGCAGAAGGTGGAGAGAGGGTGGAGAGAAGGGGTCAGTGGGCGGAGAGTGGGCGGGGAGAGGCTCCCTTCACACTAACGCGCTGATCTGAAGAGCTGAATTCCAACGCGAATGAAAACCTGCCGTTAAATGCACATTACAGGGGAGAGAGACCATTTCAGCGTCAGCAATGTACAACCCAGGCACGGAAACCAAAACAAAGTGATAAGTGTGATACATGTGCACAGAACAAAAGGGCACAGAAACACTGAAAATGACCCCAACAAACTGGAAAAAAAACATAATCAAGCTGGCCAATAGTGGTATCAATGAGAAACATCAACCCCTCCCCCCCTCCGAGTAAGCTCCATAGAACAAATATGAATCGTGGAAGGGTCTATACTCTGTCCCCATACAAGGTGAAGGAGCCCACAGTGAAATAGCGCTGCTCAGGGTTTCCCCCACAATCGGACAGGGTTCCTATGGCATGCACATGTCCCGCAATATCAGGGCGGGCATGTCGGAACGGCAACTGGACAGATGCCGGAGAAGGGGACACAGAGGGCCGCAGGCGGCACATGCTGTGGTGGAGCTTGGCCACAGTGCGGACTAGGGTGATGCCTAGTGGCCCATACGAATGCTGAAACAGCAGAGCAGCCAGACAGCAACTGCCGAAGGCCCAACATGGGCATGAGCGTGTTTCCCACAGTGTCACAGGGGATAGTACCCAACAGCTACCCCCAAGGGCACGGATCATTGGCAGGTGGTGCTGGGGGGGAGCATGGACGTATATGCAGGCACCCCTACCCCAGAACCCGCCCCATAGGCAGCTGCCTACCTGCACACTGCATGGCCTGAGACTGCACACCACCAGCACCACCAGCAGAAGGGTATGTCAGCATGGTGGCTGAGGGATACTGGTGGTGGAGGGGGCAGTGGCAGCTGTCCAGAGCAGACCGTGGCCTAGTCCTGTGTAGGTGGGTGCCGTGTACTGCAATAGACGGGCCCCGTCTGACGAACAGTCATGGTATCACCAAGGAATGTACTGACTCTGTGACAACAAGATGGTGCAGTGCACAAAACCAGTGTATTCAGAAGCAGAGGGTCACAGATTCAAGTCCCAGCTGTGGTTCCTGCCAACCCCGTCCCCATATTTTACCCACTACTACAACATGCTAATACAGACAGCACCTTTAGTGCAGATGACGTAAACATGCCCAAGACACCTACATTTTACACTACAGAGCACGGACACCATAAACATGCACATTACCTAGAGCAGAGCCTCCCAAATGCAGTCCTGGAGGGCCAAACACCATTCCGGTTCCATGCTGCCTCTGATAAAGATGCCTGTGCTGTATTTCTATGCGCCACCCCCATGGTATGTAGATGTATCTCATGAATATTCATGAGGGACAGCATGAAAACCCGAACAGTGTTTGGCACCGCAGGACTGGAGTTGGGAACCTCTGCCGTAAAGCAGCAGCCAACAGGGGCAGAAACACCCGAACCCACAGGCCCCATTATCCAAAGCCTCCTGGAGAGGCAGGACTTTGGGCTCTGCGTGCATCTCCCAATACTAGCACTTGCATACCTTAGTAATGCCACCCTAAACCTGGGAATATGGTACACATCTTTAAAAAGGTTGCTATGATTACTGGCAGATAGCAATTCCTAGGTTAAGTACAATATTCTGAGTGAGCTGCATCATAGCAACCTTTCTGATGTCTGTGGAATGTGCTACAGGTTTTGTGTCTGACGGTGTTTACCAACCTGGGGAGTGACTCCTACAGTATTGCGTACCATAACCATGCCTGCACTGTGCCCAGGGCTGGTGTGGTGACCTGGGCTGCCCAACACCTCTATAGTTGCACAATGCTGGCATAGGTGTGGGGAGTGTGTGTCTGTCTATCCAGTGTATGGTGGCTGCCAACACCCTCCCCAGCCCACACTGCTAGCACTGTTGCCAGTATTGGCCTGCCAATGTGCATAATGAGGAGCAAGGTACTGTGGGAATAGCCTGGATAGGGTGACCTGGCCTGGCCGCATCTGCACAGGGCATAGGGCAATGGCTCGGACATTGTAGTGCCCGGTACCACCTGCACGGGCAGGGTGGCCATAGCATGTCCTGCTGGGAGGTCACTCTCACCCTGACTGAGCAGTGACCATGGCATGGCTAGGTTCCCCCATAGTGCTATATAGCATTTATTTCATGTGTTATATATGGGTTTCCTTTTGGTGCCCAATCACTGATTTATCTGCTTGGTGTGTATGTTGACATCCCCATTCTGGGTACATGCATCTTCTCCAAGACCATGCACTATGGACTAGCTGGCGGACTGTCTGCAGCTTGTATGTGTCTTGCTGGAGCACCTTGCAGGGTGCAGCGGCTGGAGGCTTGCTGCTGGAGAATGTCAGATAATGGTGGGGGGCAGCTGAGCATCTCCAAGCCTGCTGTCTTTCTGCTGTTGTGTTACGGATGTGTCTCACTCTGTATGTTCCCCAGCAGGACTGGGGTTGATGGTTCCCTCTACTACTACCATTGCAGGGAGGTAGACTGTGGATCTATTGGTGGGTGATCCTGTTTTGCACCCTGAGCCCCAGAGGGTGGGTTGTGTGGTGGTACATGATCTGCCCATGGGTCCATACACACCCCCCCCCCTCACCTACACCAGGTAACCATGGCACCAACACAGGATATGCACTATTCTGGGTGCATCATTGCCCATAAGGACTAGACATGACCGAGACATACAGCAGGGCACAGATGTATCCTAGGTGTGTCTAACAGAGCTACCTATCACACACTGATGGGGACCTGCAGCATGGCGTATTTCAGCCATGAAAGGTGCTGTGGACCTGTTGCTGGGCACCCCACCTCAACCTCATGGTGGGCACAGTACCCGCACAATGTGACTGTCTGTGGCAGTACCACACACGGTCTGTTCCCCCTACCTGGCCGAGGTGCTGTGGGGGTGCATACCCAATCTTGTGCCCATCTCTTGACTGCTGATTTGCATGTGCAGTGCATCATGGGTACGGGTGGGTTAACCCTATCCTGGTAACCACAGCAGACAGTTTGTGTGGTGACGTGCAGTCCTGCAGCCAGCCAGGGCTTTGTTCACAGCCTTATAAGGTGTCCTATAGGGGACATTATAGGGTGCCTTGGCGGACAGTACACTTTATAATGTGCCCTATGGAGTGCGTTATGGGGTGCCTTATGCAGCACCTTAGGTTATGCCACCATGAGGGTGTGTTTGCTGGCAGCACAAATTAAAATACATGTCAAATGCCTCAAAAATCACTACTTAAATGTAAAGGGTGCTGCCTCAGCCAGCCTTATACATTGGGCCCACTGGGGAATCAAACCCATGACCCCTGTACCATCAGTCAGTGTTGTAACCATTGTGCTACAGCCCTGAATCTGTGATTGGTTGCCTGCGTGCCTTCTTAAAATTAATGCGCGGTAACGTGCCCTGTAGCGCTCGTTCATTTATGGCGCCTTGTAGCGCATGTTCTCGGCGCGTTCTCGGCAACGATGTCCTTATTTGGGGTTTCTGTCTCTACCACGGCTCCTAACGCAAATCGCACTAACGCAGTTTTGTAAACATACCCCTTAGGCAGAAATAGTGGCTAGATTGACATTACAGACATTGAAGCCTGCTCAGAAGCAGGTGTAAATAGTCCAAGAAATGTTATACAGTTATACTGTAGAAATGTTGAGTTGTAATGTAAATCGGTTCAATTTAAGGAGGAGGCAGTCTATAAAATCTGCTAAATGAAATAAATAAAAAAATGTATTTATAATAAACATTAGCATATAAGGTACATGCATCACCAACAGTGATAGTGTGTCAGATGTCTGCGTGAGTGCCCCTGTGAGCAACAGCGACCATCACACGGTGTGGTTTGAGATTAAAGCCATGGTACAGGCCAATCATAGCAAGCTCAAAGTCCTAAACTTCAAATACACTGACTTCAATAAAATGGCAGAGTACTTAAAGGAGGAGATGACGGGGTGGAAGGAGATAAAGGAAGTGGAATTGCAATGGGCTAAACTCAAGAAGGCAATAAATGGGGCAACAGATAAATATGTAGGAAAAGTAAATAAAAACAAGAGGAGAAGGAAACCTATTTGGTTTTCCAAAGAGGTGGCTGCTCAAATAAAGGCAAAAAACACAACTTTCACAAAATTCAAAAGCTTGCAAACAGAAGAACACAGAAATGAATACAGGATCCAACTCAAAGAGTCTAAAAGAGTAATAAGGATAGCAAAATCAAAGGCAGAGGAAAGGATGGCTAAAGATGTTAAGGGTAGCAACAAAACTTTCTTCAGGTATATTCGGGAAAGGAAGAAGATCAGAGTTGGAACTGCAGGACTCAGAAGTGCTGGGAAAGAACTAGTGGAAAGTGACACTGAAAAAGCGGAATTGCTAAATAAATACTTCTGCTCTGTTTTTACTAAAGAAGATCCTGGAGATGGACCAGCTGTGACTCCCAAATATAAAAATGGGAATGAAGTAGATACCACACCATTCACAGAAGATGAGGTGTTAGAACAACTTGCTAAACTGAAAGTGGACAAAGCCATGGAACCAGATGGGATATATCCTAGGATACTGAAAGAGCTCAGAGAGGTTCTTTCAGGACTGCTAAAGGATGTCTTCAACAGATCCTTGGAAACAGGAGAGGTTCCTCAGGACTGGAGAATGGCTGATGTCGTACCTCTACACAAAAGTGGTGACAGGGAAGAAGTGTCAAACTACAGGCCCGTGAGCCTTACCTTGGTGGCGGGAAAAGTAATGGAGGCGCTCCTGAAACAGCGAATAGTGAGCTTTCTCAAAACCAACAGGATGCAAGATCCAAGGCAACATGGTTTTACCGAAGGACGGTCTTGCCAAACAAATCTGATTGAGTTCTTTGACTGCGTGACCAAGGAACTAGATCAGGGGCATGCGATGGATGTCATCTACCTGGATTTCAGCAAAGCCTTTGATACTGTTTCTCAAAGGAGGCTTGTCAACAAGCTCAGTAGCTTGGAGATGGGTCCCAAGATGGTAAACTGGATTAGAAACTGGTTGACTGACAGAAGACAGAAGGTGATTGTACATGGAGCTCACTCGGATGAGAGGAAGGTGATTAGCGGGGTGCCCCAGGGTTCAGTCCTGGGTCCAGCACTGTTCAATGTATTTGTGAGTGATATTGCTGAAGGACTGAATGGAAAAGTCTGTCTTTTTGAAGACGACACAAAAATTTGCAACAGAGTGGACTCCCCCGAGGGAGTGGTTAACATGAGGAAAGATCTACAAAAGCTGGAAGACTGGTCTAATGCTTGGCAACTACAATTTAATGCGAAAAAGTGCAGTGTCATGCACTTAGGTAGCAGAAATACAAGGGAAATGTACAATATAGGGAGCGCAAGGTTGGTATGCACGGTTCAGGAGAAAGACCTTGGTGTGATTATCTCTGATGATCTCAAGGTGGCAAAACAGTGCGACAAGGCGGTGGCAAAAGCCAGGAGGATGTTGGGCTGCATACAGAGAGGGATTACCAGCAGAAAAGAAGAGGTACTTATTCCACTGTATAAGTCACTGGTGAGGCCTCACTTGGAATACTGTGTTCAGTTTTGGAGACCATATCTTGCAAAAGACGTAAAAAGACTGGAAACTGTTCAGAGGAAAGCGACCAAAATGATTTGGAGCCTGCGTCAGAAGCCTTATGAGAAGAGACTTGAAGACCTAAATATGTACACTTTGGAGGAGAGGAGGGACAGGGGAGATATGATTCAGACCTTTAAATACTTAAAGAGAAATGATGAACAAACAAACCTCTTCCAAAGACGGGGAAGCTGTAAAACTAGAGGGCATAACATGAAGCTGCAAGGTGGTAAATTGAAAGGCAATATCAGGAAAAGTTTTTTCACTGAAAGGGTGGTGGATGCTTGGAATGCCCTCCCGAAGGAAGTGGTGGGGGCAAACACGGTGACGGAATTCAAATCAGAATGGGACAAACACAGTGGATCCCTTTACAGCAATAGGATAAAAACAAAATAAACAGTATCATCTAACTTCTGAACCATATAACGTCTCAACAAATAGGGGTGTCCTACATGGAGTGGTGGGTTTACCCCTAAACCAAGACATGGGGAGGGGTGGCCTGCACAGAGTGACAGGTGCACCTACTCTTGCCATCTTGCTGGGCAGACTAGATGGACCATGCTGGTCTTTATCTGCCGACATTTACTATGTTACTATGTTACTATATTTTATAATATATGCATCTAAATTGTGACTCTGCCCACACTCTTTTCCTGAATGCACCTACTCTAAAGATGCATAGAAGTATTTGTCTAATTGCACTGCATGTAATTGCATGTATGAGGTAATTTTACTAGAGGTTTTTGATATGCATTCAGCCCTGAATGATGCACTCTTTTTAGGGCTGGTTTAGGGGGTGAACCAGCGAGGCACTAGTTCAGGATACTGAAGCTTAAGGGGGCCAAAAGCCTGCCTCACCAGCTGGCCCCTACATAGTAGCAGAAACTTTGTTCCTTCACTCCTGCCACTGTGCTCTTCCTCTGCTCTGGGCTATATGGTGAGTTTGAAATGTGAGAAGAGGCTCTCACGAGAAACAGGAAGTGTCTCTTCTCATGTTTGAAACCTGCTGCATGGCCCAAAGCAGAAGAGCACAACTGTGAGAGCAAAGGAACTTGCTCTCTCCAGTATATTCACAATCAAGTTGCTGGAGCAGGTATAAACTGGGGCTGGGGGTTAAGTGCTGAGGGTAGAGCTGGGGACTGAGGGAAGGGAGCTGGTTGTGATGCTGGGGCTGGGGCCTAGGAGAAGGGAGCTGGAGGCTGATGTTGGGGCTGAGAACTGGGAGAAGGAAGCTTGAGGCTAATGCTGAGAGAAGGGAGAGGAGGACAGGTAATGTGAGGGGGAGAAGCGAGGACATATACAGAGAAAGACACTAGGGAAGGAGAGAAATAGATATGAGAAGAAAAGGCAGGGGCAATAAATAACACAGGTACACTACCAAAAAACTGCCTCCAGTTTTGCAACTGATTCCTATAGATTTTGGGGTGCTGAATCCAGGAAAAATAGCCAAAATGTTCCATCACGTCACGTTTTCTTGCAAAATTAGATTTCTTACCCATATAAGGAATGTTCACATAATTTCTTTTTAGCCGACTGCAGTTTATTTTCTTGGCCCAAAATAGAGGTTGTAATGGTTAACTAACTAGAAACACTCCCTCATGATATTTTAGAGTGTTTTGTATTCATTTTATACATTAACAGGACAATTGGGAGGCGGGGGCTAAATCCAGTACTCGCGCTGGCGCATGTTCTTTCCTGTTCGCCTCGCCTCGTTCGCTCACTCAAACACGGTGGTTGCGACATGAATGTTCCTGTCAAATTTCAGTTTCTTGCAAGTTCATTATTACCTTTTGTTTGCTCAGTCGTAATCCAGCTTTATTCCGAAGTGGTTCACTACAGTTGTAGTTTGCAGTGCTGTGTATTTGTGATGGCTCACAGAGCCAGAGGTTGCGTCAACTCTCCGGACAGTTTTTGTTTTATTTGTGGGGAATATACCGTGAAAAGCGGCAGAGGAACATTTCTGCATTTATTAAAAAGTATATTTCGCCTATTTCAGTTTGAAGTTAGGCGATCAAGACAAACCGTGGGCTCCTCACAAAGTGTGCAAGACATGTGAGGAAGATCTACGCTTATGGATGAAAGGTAAAAAACAAGCATTTCGTTTCGGAATACCTATGATGTGGCGTGAACAAAGAGACCACAGCAGGGACTGCTATTTTTGCTCTTGCATTGTGAAGGGATACAACTTAAAAAATAAGAACGTAATAAGTTACCCCAACCTTCCCTCAGCAATTAGGCCTATGCCTCATAGCAACGAAGTACCTGTGCCTGAACCACCAAAATCTTTGGATCATATTTGTGTGGACGGTTCTAATCATGATGAGACTCATCAGATGGCTTTTCCCGATGAGTCCAGTACTTCCGAGTTTGAAACTGAACCAGATCCGAAACCTGAACTTTTCTCTCAAGCTGAATTGAATGATTTAGTCCGGGATTTAGGACTCCCAGAAGATGCTGCCCTACTGCTAGGTTCTCGGCTTAAACAGAAAAATCTATTGTCACCAGGAACAACTTTTTATTGGTACCGCAACCGCGAGACACAATTTTTGAAGTATTTCAGCAAAGAGGATGATTTGGTATTTTGCAACGATATATACGGAGTGATGGAAAAGTTTAAACTCAAGTATGATCCTGCTGAATGGCGGCTGTTCATTGATTCGTCAAAAGACAGCATAAAAGGTGTTCTTCTTCATAATGGCAACACATTCGCTTCAGTTCCTATTGCTCACTCTGTTATTCTCCAAGAAAAATACGAGAATTTGGCCCTGATTCTTCAGAAGATTCGTTATGATGAGCATAAGTGGATGATTTATGGAGACTTTAAAATTCTATCCATGCTATTAGGGCAGCAATCCGGTTTCACCAAATATCCCTGCTTCCTTTGCTTGTGGGATAGCCGGGCCCGCGACCTACACTGGGGGAAAAAAGACTGGCCAATTCGGGAGTATTTGAGACCCGGTGAGAAAAATGTTCTTCATGAGAGCTTGGTACCTCGTGATAAAATTCTATTACCACCTCTCCACATTAAGTTGGGTCTCATTAAGCAATTCATCAAGTCCCTTCCAAAAGATGGTGAGTGCTTTCGGTACCTTTGCTCAAAGTTCCCCCGACTTTCTGAAGCAAAGCTAAAGGAAGGAGTGTTTGTTGGCCCTGATATAAGGAAACTCATTTCAGATGGAGCATTCGCTGAAACGATGTCTGAGAAGGAAAAAGAAGCCTGGGATTCCTTCAAGGATGTTGTTCTCAAATTCTTGGGGAACAGGAGGGATGAGAACTATAAGGATATTGTTGCCAGGATGCTCAATGCCTTCAAAGAACAAGGCTGTAACATGAGCCTGAAAGTCCATTTCTTGCACTCCCATGTGAACTACTTTCCCGAAAACTTGGGGGCGTACAGTGAAGAAAAAGGTGAAAGGTTTCACCAGGACATCAAGGACACAGAGAAGGTACCAAGGAAGATGGAACACCACTATGATGGCTGATTTCTGCTGGTTGCTGCTGCGGGAAACCCCAGATGAAAAATACGCCAAGCAGCGCACCAAGAGAAGCATTCGGGGGAAGAAGAAACGGGCCCACCAGGAGATTGATTGACCCAAGAATGACTTTAAAATCTAAACTGTGTTGACAAATATCGTGTTTTTACTAAACTTTGAAATAAAAATTTGCTAGTTATTACCACAGTGTCGGATCTCATTTATTAGAATTTTATTTTCACACCATCGGGTGTTTGTCTTCATGTATTGCAATGGTGTGGTTTGCATTTTCTATTCTTACATACATACCTTTACAACATTTTTTGCACATTTCTTTGCTTTGCTTTGTGTCTAACCTCGCTCTTATATGCTCAATGTTTGTGCACATGTATGTGGCTGTTTTAAGTGCAGACAATTTTGCTACCATCACAGTGTGTTTTGTTGACATTACTCTATTCTTATGTGCTGCCTTGTTACAATTTTCTTTATTCTTATTTGAATAACTACTAAACAATTAGTATAAAGAATTCATCCAAGAAACTTTTATCTCGATCGCACTCAATCTGAAACGTTCACCTCAAACTGCTAACCCAATGTAGCGAAAAATCTGTACGTGATGGAGCAAATTGGTTACCAGATTTGGATTCAGCGCACCAAAAAACGTAAAAATCAATCGAAACATTAGAGGCAGTTTAAAAATTTTTTTTTAGTGTACCTGTGTAATAAGAGAAATGGAGAAAGAGACAGAAAAACAGGTAGTAAAGAAATATAGATGTAGGAGAGCAGGGACTCAGACTTAAGGGGACTCTAGGATTAGGTAAGAGACCAGAATAATATATACTCTAAGACTGGCTGAATATTGAGTGTAAATGGGGACTCAGGACTTGGATGCGATTGTGATTGAGGATTCAGGAAATGGCTAGGATGGAATAGTAGGGACTTGGTAATTAGGTGGGGGATAAGAGGGGCTAAGAAATTGAGCAGGGATTAGGCAAGACAGTGTGGGCTAGGTGTTTGGGGGAGACATGTGAGGGCTATGAAACTGAGTATAGAAAGGGAGATGGAGTATAGAAAGGGAGATGTATTTAAAGAACTGGAGACTTTGAGGAGGATTTGGGAAGGAGTTAAGTGTGAAAGAAATCCATGGAGAGGGTTAGAGACAAAAGAGGGGGAGATATCTCTGAAGAAAGTGAGAAATAATAGAAATGAGGTGGGGAGGGGTAAAGGGGAAATGGAATTCTGGATAGAGAGGGTACGAAAGGGACTGGAGGTAGAGAGAGAATGAGTGACAAGGAAGTAACTGGTTCTGGTAAGGGAATGAGAGGAAGAAGAAGGTAGATGAGGATGGGGAGGGGATAAATTCAGAGTGTGGTAATGGGGGAGTACAAATTGGTTGAAAGATGGAGAGAGGACAAAGATTAGGAGGCTGAGGAAGGAATGAGGCATAGATGGAGAATGGAGAATTAGGAAAGTAGGAATAGGAAATGGAGAATTGGAAACGATGCAGGGAGGAAAGAGGAAGATTAAAGACTGGAGGAGAGACAAAGAGGAATGAAATCTATCTATAGGTAGAAAAAAAGGCACATGAGGAAAATGGAGAAAAAAAGATGAAACAGAACTTTTAATGTCAGATATAGTTGTAGGGGTAAAAGGGAAGAAGACAAGGAGGAGCAGGAAGAAACAGAAAATGAAAATGAGATGCTGGAAAAGGACTTAGGGGAAAATTAGCAAGAGAAAATGCTAAACAGAGCCCAGGAAATTACCTCCCTCTTACAGACTAGGGCAGTCAAACCTATACCATACCAGCATAGATATCATAGGTTTTACTCCCTATGTTCCATGGTTTCCCAGAAGACTGGCGGATTCCATCTTGTCATAGTCCTATTATCCTAAGAGCCTTACACATATTTCTGGATAAAGAAAAATTTAAGATAGTTATCTTGAGTGCAGTTATTCCTCTTCTAAACAGGGAAGACTAGCTGTTTTCTCTGGATCTAAAGGAAATCTATACCCATACATTCCAATTTGACCTTTTAGATACACTTTGAAATCCTTTCTCACTCAATCGTCCTAATCTCAAGTGCACCTGAATGGATTTTGCACAGTGGTCCTTTGAGGAGAAAAGGCTGCTTATCATTCTATTGATAATCTCAGAAAAGGCCTCTGATGAGTTTAAAAATGAGGATATGCCTGACTGAAAGGCTGTGTTTTATCTTCTGAGATATTGGAGGGGCCTGATCAAAGTAAGTTAAAATAACGGTGAAGATCTTGTACTGAGTCTACTGTAGGAACAAGTAATTCTGCCCCTGAGAAATGGGATTGTTTGTCAGGACTGGAAAAGGGATTGTGTGGAATAGAGATATTATGTTTATGTTTATGTTTATTACATTTGATATACCGCTTAGGCCAAAAGGCATTAAAGCGGTTTACAATACTATATCATTTGAGGAAGTAGGAAAAGAATGTCATTATAAGATAGGACAGAATAGAAGACAGAAACAGGTAAACAGATAAGAGGAGGAGAAGAATAGGGACAGCAAGTTACCACGAATGCAGGCACCACGATCCAGTAACTGGAATAATCCAATCTTGTGAAGCACCCTAAAGAGAGTGAAGCTTACACAAAGTACTCAAACATTGCTTACTGTACACTCACTAACAACAAATGGAGTTCACTCTGTAGAACTCAAAAAATAGGGGAGAGAGAAAAGGAGTGGCAGAGGCAGTATGACAATGCATGATGTTTAAAACACAATCAACACACATGGGAGATAAGTAACTCACATTTGTGGGATTGTGGTATATGTAACAAAGTGCCCCTGTGAATTGATTTATGTAGGCAAGACCATCTGGTTGTTTAAAACAAGGATACGGGAGCACTGGAGCCGATTGAAATGTAGAGTGATGGAGGCGCCACTGGTACAACATTGCCTTACTAAAGGACATATCTTTGAGCAGTTGCAGAGTTTTTGTCTTGATAGAGTGGACACCAGCACAATGGGAAGATCATAGGAACGAGCTTCATTAATAAAAGAACAAAGATGGATTTTAATTTTAGATGCGATATCCCCTAGGGGGCTGAATACGGCGCTTGAATGGTCGTCGTGTATATGAAGGAAGATGATGAAGACCCTTGAGGATTGAAATTTGAAAATTTCTTTAGAGCAACTTGATAACACTCTGGATGGAAAACCTTTATGAGGATTCGGGAGAGTCGTTGTGTGGAAGCTGGTTTAAAGATTGAAGTTGCATTTTTTTCATTCTAGATGCGTCCTGTGACATAAGATGCTCTGGGAGTGGATCCTTGTGAATGTAAGGAGGAGAATGGACCTTTAAATTAGGAACGACACTATAGACCGCATGCGCGGCATTTTTTAGCTTAAGCAAGGAGAGTGGAATTTTGAAGATGTGCAATAGCTTGGCTCCCTGAAATGTGTGCAGCATCCATTTACAGGTTTGATTACGGTTCATAGTCCAGTATTGAACAACACTTGGGGGCATGTTTACTAAACCTTCTTAATGTGCGCCCGGCGTTAGTGTGCAGGATGCCATATAAGGAGTGGGCGTTGCAGTCTAAAGTAGCAAAATGGGATTAGCGCGCGTTAACGTGCGCTGCTGCGCACATTATCGGGCCAAGCACCGCTAACCGCGTTACCGCACAGTAATCTTAAGTAGGCGCACAGACATCCAAGCATAGAAACAGAAGTGTAGCACAAGGGTTGATACACTGACTGATGATACAGGGGTCATGAGTTTGATCCCCCAGTGTGCCTAATGCATAAAGCTGGCTGAGGCATCAGCTTTGACATGTAAGTATTGTTTCCTGAGGTATTTTAATTATTGCTGCCAGCAAACACACCCTCACGTGCCGTAACCTAAGGTGCCGCATAAGGCACCCTAAAAGGCACTCCATAGGGCACATTATAAAGTGCACTGTCTGCCACGGCACCCTATAATGTCCCCTACAGGGCACCCTATAAGGCGCTCCATAGGACACCTTATAAGGCACCTTATATGGACTGTAACCATAAGGTGCCTCAGAAGGCGCTTTATAGGGTGCCCTATAAGGCGCCTTCTGAGGCACTTTATGGTTACAGTACCCTAAGGGTGTTTTTCTGGCAGCACTAATGTACATTAAAAATAGACAATGCTTCGGACAGCCCTATCAAATAACTCCACTGTGGGTTTGAACCCATGACCTCTAGCTTCAAAAGCAGTGAAGTAACCAGTGGGCTACAGCTCCATAGCTGCAAGCAAGCCCCTGGCTGGCTGCAGAAGGATGCACGTCACCACACAAACAGACTGCTGTGGTCACCAGGATAGGGTTAACCCACCCATACCCATGATGCACTGCACATGCAAATCAGCAGTCTACAGATGATCACAAGATGGGGTATGCACCCCCACAGCACCTCGGCCTGGTAGGGGGAACTTATCGTGTGTGGTACTGGCACAGAGTAGTTACACACCGTCACATTGTGTAGGTACTGTACTCACCCTGAGGGTGAGGTGGGGCGCCCAGCACCAGGTCCACAGCAGAAATAGGCCATGCTGCAGGTCCCCAGCAATGCTAATGTGTGAGATAGGTAGTTTCTGTAGACACACCTTGGATATGTCTGTATTTCTCAGTCAGGTTTAGCCCTTTTGGACCCATAGGAGAGTTATGTACCACCACCACCCCCCCACCCCAGGGCTGAGGATGATAAACATGGTCTCCCACCAACAGATCTGCATTCTACCTCGCTGCAATGGTGGCAGTAGAGGGGACCATCAACACCAGTCCTGCTGGGGAACAGACACTCTACAGGGCAGTCAGTGCAGCTCTGTACACATCCATAAAGCAATAGCAGACAGACATTAGGCCTGGTTATGCTAAGCTGCACCCTACCACTATCTGAAATTCTCCTGCAGCAAGTCTTCAGCCGCTGCACCCTGCAAGGTGTTCCAGCAAGACACATACCAGCTGCAGACAGTCTGCTAGCTAGTCCATAGTGCATGTTCCTGGTGGAAATGTGTGCACCCAGAACTGGGATGTCAGCATACACACCAAGCAGATAAGTCAGTGACTGGGCCCCAAAAGGGAACCCATAAATATCACATGAGAGAAATACTATATGGGGGAACTGTGCAGGCTATCCCATGGTACCTTGCTCCTCATTATGCACATTGGCAAGCCAATACTGGCAACAGTTCTGGCAGTGTGGGCTGTGGAGGGTGTTTGCAGCCACCACACACTGGATAGACAGACACACACTCCCGCACCTATGCCAGCATTGTGCTACTATAGAGGTGTTTGGCAGCCCTGGCCACCACACCAGTCCTGGGCACAGTTCAGGCATGGATATGATACGCAATACTGTTGGGGGTCACTCCCCAGGGTGGTAAACACTGTCAGACACCAGACCTGAAGCACACTCCACAGACATCAGAAAGGTTGCTATGATGGAGCTCAATCAGCAAACTGTGCTTAACGTAGGAATTGCTATCTGCCAGTAATCATAGCTACCGTTTGATAGCTGTGTACCGTATTCCCAGGTTTAGGGTGGCATTGCTAAGGTATGCAAGTGCTAGTATTGGGAGATGCACGCAGGGCCCAATGTCCTGCCTCTCCAGGAGGCATTGGCTAATGGAGCCTGTGGGTGTGTCTGCCCCTGTTGGCTGCTGCCTTACGGCAGAGGTTCCCAACTCCAGTCCTGGTGTACCAAACACTGTTTTGGTTTTCATGCTGTCCCTCATGAATATGCATGAGATACATCTGCATAACATGGGGGCGGTGCATAGATATGCAGCACAGGCATCTTTATTAGAGGCAGCATGGAACCTGAATGGTGTTTGGCCCTCCAGGACTGCATTTGGGTGACTCTGCTCTAGGTAATGCACCTGTTTATGGTGTCTGTGCTCTGTAGGGTAAAATGTAGGTGTTTTGGGCATTTTTACGTCATCTGCAATAAAGGTTCTGTCTGTATTAGTATGTTTTAGTAGTGGGTAAAAAATGGGGGCTGGGTTGGCAGGAGCCACAGCTGGGGCTTGAACCTGTGACCTTTTGCTCCTGAACATACTGGCTGTGTGCACTGCACCACCATGTTGCCACAGAGACAGTACATTCCCTGGGGATACCATGACTGTTCATCAGACGGGGCCTGTCTGTTGCAATGCATCGCACCCACCTACACAGGGCTAGGCCACGGTCTGCTCTGGGCAGCTGCCACTGCCCCCTCCACCACCAGTGCCCCTTTTCCACCCTTCTGACATGCCCTTCTGCTAGTGGTGCTGGTGGAGCGCAGTCTCAGGCCATCCAGTGTGTGGGTAGGTGGCTGCCTATTGTGCGGGTTCTGGAGTAGGGGTTCCTGCATAGGCGTCCATGCTTCCCCCCAGCACCGCCTGCCACTGTTCTGTGCCCTTGGGGGTCCCTACTGGGTACTATCCCCTGTGACACTGTGGGAAGCACACTTGTGCCCATGCTGGGCCCTCATCAGTTGCTGTCTGGCTGCTCTACTGTTTCAGCATTCCTATGGGCCACCTAGGCATCACCCTAGTCCGCACTGTGGCCCAGCTGCAGTACAGCATGTGCCGTCTGCAGCCCTCTGTGTCCCCTTTCCCAGCATCTGTCCAGTTGCCCATTCCGACATGCCCGGCCTGCTGTTGTGGAACATGTGCACCTCATAGGAAACCTGGTCAATGGAGAGGGAAACCCTGATGAGCGCAATTGCACTGTGGGATCATTCACCTTGTATGGGGACGGAGCGTAGACCCTTCCAAAATTCATATCTTTTTTTTGGAGCTTTCTCGGGAGTGCTTTTTGATGTTTCCCATTAATATCACTATTGCCCAGCTTGGTTATGTTTTTTTTATATTTTGTTGGGGTCATTTTCAATGTTTCTTTTCACTTTTGTTCCGTGCACATGTATCACCCTTATCACTTTTTTGTAGGTTTCCCTGGTTTTGCTGTACATTGCTGACAGAAATGCTTTCTCTGCCCTTTAAATCAGGTCTAACGCCAGGGTTTCACTGGCGTTAGTTTTGAGCCTCAGATTTCACATCGTTAGTGTGCGGTGAGCCTCTCCCCTCCCACTCTCCACCCATTGACTCCTTCTCTCCGCCGCTGGGGAACCTTCCTCCGCCCTCCGGGAGCCTTTCCCAGCCTTCAGCGCTCATTTGCGCCGCTGCATGCGTTAACGCGCTCTAAGGTACCTGAGCGCCTGATAAAGCGCCATTATCGCGCGCTAAGGTACCTTAGCGCGTGGTAACGTCACAGAGCACACATTAAGAAGATTTAGTAAACATACCCCTTGAAATACTTTCGAAACATAGAACGAGTTATAAGTTATTGATTTGTTTTTATTTTATTTTTAGTAAGAGGTGGTGATTGGTGATCCCCTGAAGAAACAACTTTTGGTGAAATGCATGGGCGCCTAAAATATGGCATTGGGATCCTTGTGAAGCTGAGAGTATGATCCTGCGAAACATATGAATAATGAAGCTAAGTACTTTTTAAAGCAAAAGCTAAGATCGTGTGGTCTTCTCTCACTGGCAGAAAATTAATATATAAACAACCTTTGTAATATAATTGAACCAATCCGATTTTTTGAAGGTCGTTGATGCTAAAAAAGCACTATATTAGGACTAAAATTTAGTCCAAGATGAGGTGCTGCTTTTTATCTGAGACCTTCTTGAAGATATAGCAGAGTCTGAACATAACTATGCTGAAGGTTCAAAGTTTCATTTGGTGAATGTTGAGTGAGTTTATTTTTCATTTGTGTTACTAGAACTAATTACTCTAGAAGTGACCAATATACTATTTGTCCAGTCCTCTAAAGAAAGCAAGGACTGAAAGTTGCAAACTCAGTTATTGCTCTGCAGGAAGGCACGGCACGGCTGGGGTGAACTCAAGTCCAAGGTGATGTCATGGCCATCTGTTTATTGCAGCCTAGATTGTCAAGCACCCTGGATGACTCAGGGTGAGAGGGGTTCATACTCAAGTGCCCACCTGTTAGGCACTGCTGACAATGGTGACATTTTTCTTACCAGTTAATGTCCTTTTCTTGAGTCTTGCTAGACCAGTCCAGACAAATGGGTTGTGTTTCCCCTACCAGCAGACTTGTGGAGATGAAGAACCAATGAAAAGCCCAGGTTTCAATGACATCACTCCTATGCCTCTATTTGCCTCAGCCACCAGAAGTCCCTTCAGTACTTGTTTCAAAGCATATGGCAGAAACATGACAAGCCTCACACAACCTCAATCGTGGCAACAATGAGCAATCAACAGTAGAGAACTATTTACAGGAAAGCATAAACAGAAGGCTGTCAGTAGAAACTGAACCTGCAGAGCTAAGTATAAAAATCATAGTGGACTGAAGGGTACCGCAGCAGGAGAACAGAGCAAATACAGTTTCAGGGGTGTGCCCTGAACTGGTCTAAAATGACTCAAGGAAAGGACATTAACTGGTAAGTAAAATGTCACCTTCCATATCATCCTTTACAGCAACAAGATTAAATCTAAATAAACTTTACCATCTAATTTATCAAAAATATGGGGTGTCCTACATGGAGCAATGGGGGGAGGAGCGGTGGGTTCACCCCTAAACAAACAAAGAAACAAAGATATGGGGAGAGGTTCACCTGCTCCTGGTGGGTGCACCACTAAGCAAAGACATGGGTAGGGGTGCACCTACTCTCTAAAAAACATGGGAAGGGGTGCACCTACTCCTGCCATATTGCTGGGCAGACTAGATTGACCACGCTGGTCTTTATCTGCCATCATTTACTATGTTACTATGTTACTATCCTGCTAGGCCAGTCCAGACAAGTGGGAAGTACCAAAGCTACAACTCCACTATGCAAGAAGACAGCAGCTCGCAGTACCATTGAGCCAAAGGCTGTGACTGCCTGTGTGCGGATATCCAAGTGGTAATGCTTGACAAACGTGAAAAAGGATGCCCAAGTTGCTGCCTAACAAATGTCTGCAGGGGCTATTGAGCTCCATTCTGCCCACGAGGATACTTGTGCTCGGGTAGAATGGGCACGTCAGTTAAGAACATATGAACATAAGATATGCCATACTGGGTCAGACCAAGGTCCATCAAGCCTAGTATCCTGTTTCCAACAGTGGCCAATCCAGGTCACAAGTACCTAGAAGTCTCTCCAAAAGACACAAGTTACTCAATGCTTGTATTGGGTCAAGCAGAGATATCCTGGGTCTCTTTTAATAATGGTTTATGGACCTTTCCTCCAGGAATTTGTCGAAACCATTTTTAAATCCAGCTACACTAAAAGCTTTTGCTACATCCTCTGGTAACAAATTCCAGAGTTTGATTACATGTTGAGTGACAAAATGTTTTATCTTGTTTAGTCTTAAATAGGTTACCCTGTAGCTTCATTGCATATCCCCTAGTCTTTTTATATTCTGATTACGTAAACAATCAATCTATGTTTACCTGTTCCTCTCCATTCATTAATTTATACACCTCTATCATACCTCCCCTCAGCCGTCTCTTTTCCAGGCTGAAGAGCCCTAAGCTTTTAACCTCTCTTCATAAGAGTATCCTTCCATCCCCTTTACCATTTTGGTGGCTCTTCTCTGTACCTTTTCTAATAACACTATATCCTTTTTAAGATACGGAGACCAGAAATGCACACAATATTCAAGGTGCGGTCTGTGATAAGGAAGCTTATCATAGTTCAGGAATTAGCTATAATAGAGATGAATTGGCTCTGAACAAGCAACCTAATACTAAAACAGAATGTTTTCATAAAAGACTACCAGTCCCAGAATGCACCAGGTTTCAAACAGCCACTAGAAGAGCTGAAGTGGGGAAACATGTCTTCAATCAGAAGAGCTATGAGGTAATCCCCAATCACTCATCTCCAAGGGCAGGGCTTGATTCAGCACAGCTGAGCTGTGCTAGGGTGGAGTATCCCTCTAAACAAGTTAAAGGTAAAACAGATTCTACACAGAATGAGATGGAGTTGAGGAACCCAGAGCTCAAGGACAGAGAGGGCAAGAAGCAACAGCAGCATGGAAGAAAGAAGAGAAAAACATCTTGGAGGTCTAAAGAAGGAGCCCATAGCAGTACGTGTGTTGGGAGTCATTCCAGAGGCAAGCATACTCCATTGGACTTGAGGAAGCCAGAGGAGTGGGGTTACAGAGCCAGGAATCCCTGGACGGCACCTGTGAAGGAGACGGCTGCATTTGGAAGGGGCCCTAAGACCAGTGCAAGAAGGTATGTGAAGAGAGACCCAGTGTCCAGGGATCTGGATTGGAAGGCTGGACATAAAAGCTGGATTACTTATTAGCCAGGATATCTGGAGAGGAAACCTAACAACAAAGGAAGCTCAGGTATGAACACTGATCTATGCCCTAGCTCTTCACTTGGAAGACAGCAGGGAAACAAGTATTGTCCTGAGAGTGCTCCATTAAGGAATTCCTCTGAGCCAGACCATGATATTGATTCTATGATAGTTGAAGAAGAAGGAGATATTTTAAATGATCAGAATGAATACATGGATTGCTCTCTGAATAAGCTGCTGTGGTAAAATACTTTCACAAATACAACAACCATCAAAAAGAAATATAACTTGTTCTTTTATCTACCCAGAAAAGTTTACAAGAAAGCTTTAGGGTAGGATTTGAGTCACATATAGAAAGTAAACCAGCAAAGGGGTTTGCAGCTGACTAATTGTTGGCAATTAAGCCATGCACAGTTGCACGTGAGCTCTAAAAAGGAAACTACTGTTTGTGTGTGAAAATACAAGAAAGTTATCCTTGAAAAAGAACAGTTTTTGGTTACTTTTTGGGTTTTGTTTTTGCTTTTGGAGCACTGCTAAAAGGTATTAGCAGGAGCCCTCAGAAAGACCTTTCTCTTTCCCATCAAGGTCTTTATTGTGTGATTGATTGCTTAAGAAGTTCAGTTGCTGATATCAAGATTTGTTTTTCTAAGTACAATACTGAAGCAAGTTGTCCTTTTGTGTTACCAAGTAAATCTGTGTGGGAGAAATAACCCCATAAATAAAATATATTTTCTTTGCTTACACTCGAGCAACACAACTCATTATTTTGTGAACGGCTGATTCTAGTATGAATGGACTACATTCCCCACAATCCTTTGCAAGTCATAATAGTATTTGCCTTTGCCAAGACTGTGGACATTCTCACCCAGCGCCCCCGTTTACAGTTGGCATAGTTTTTCGGATTGCTTTTGCGCAAAGGATTTACATGATAAGGATTACAACTGAAATCTGAGGAAAAAAGAACGTTCAAGTTAAAAGCTGGAAAAAGGATTTTCCCTTAACAGCACTTTGGAGAAAAAAAGAGGTAGCTGTTCCAGGTGGCTGTCCCAGGAGGAAAAGACCCTGTGTGAGCTGGATTCATCACTGGCATAAGTACCAGGGCATGTCTAGTGGTGGATGGGAGTAAGGCACAGGGGTAATTGAAAAAAAAATTAGGAGAAAAACACCAGTTTGGAGGGTGCTGCTCTGTGTTTTTTTTTTCTTTTATTTTTCTTGCAGGGATTCAAGATGGATCCGAGGGAAATGGCCAGCTGGATGGCAGCCCAGTTTAGCAGGCAACAGGAGCTAGCGCAGCAGGCACAGGACACTGCAATTAAAGCATTAAGGGACCAGCAGAAGCCAGTACTTGATCTGGTGGAAGCCTTAATTGCTCTTCATAACCAAAGTGGACCGGATGCAAGACCAGCAGTAACAACTGGTATACCACATGTGGACAATGTGGGACTCAATCAGGGAATTGGGGCATTTAGTTTTGGGAAGCTGACTCCAGATGATAATGTTGATGATTTCCTTGAATCTTTTGAGAGAATGGCACAAGCATTAGCATGGCCAGAGACCCAGTGAGCAGTAAGGCTGGCAGCCTCATTAACTGGGGAGGCGCTTGCAGCTTATAGAGCAATGCCAGCAGCTCAGGCTTTGAATTATAAAGATGTAAAGGCTGCTATTAGAGATCGCCTAGGGTTGTCTATTTCAGAGTATAGGCGAATGTTTAGAGCTACTGCATTAAGAGTGGGTGAAACACCCAGGGCTCTGAGTCAGAGAATCAGAGGATTGGCTGTAAAATGGTTGGAGCCTGAGGGAAAGACTGTGGAAATGTTATTAGACATTATTAGGCTTGAACAATTTATGTCTGCTGTGCCTAAAGATCTGCACACTTTCCTTATACAGCAAAATTGCCAGAATCTTGGAGAGGCAACCATGCTAGCAGAGAGATTCTTGGAAGCCACGCAGGCTTGCCATAGAATGGGTGGCCCTCTGAAGGTTGCTGCTGAGGCAAGCTGTGCTGTATCAGAAAAGAAAATGGTTAAAAATGTTTCTGAGAATAATTGTACTGTGCCAACCCAGATTACACAGTGGAGTAAAAAGAAATGTTTCAAATGTGGAAAATGGGGACATTTGGAAAGGGGATGCCAGATACACACTAGCTTGATGGGTGTTGATTTAAAACAGCCCAAAGAAGGATTCCTTTTGATGGTTGATGTGCAGGGAATTACCACAAATGCTCTGTTAGACTCTGGGGCAGACCAGAGTATGCTGTCAAAGAGGCTTTGGAAGAGGATAGAGGCCCAAGAAGGATTTGTGCCTAGAACCCCCGAAAGCCAGGTTCACATCAGATGCATTCATGGTGCTGCAACATCATATCCCACCTATAGGCTAATGATTAAGTGCCTGGGGGAACAAGAGGAAGTTCTTTTAGCAGTGGTGCCTAGGCTTCCATTTGATTTGGTTCTAGGAAGGGACTGGCCAAGATTTAAGCAGGGACTAGTGAAAGGGCTAGGAAAGAAGGAGGGAGAAGGAATGATGGTAATAGCTCCCGGGCCTTTGTTTGGAAGTCCTCAGTCCCTAGCTAAAAAGATGGTTAAGCTTTCAGAAGGCCAAACTATAAGAAAGGAAATAGGTAAGAAGAGGGGCCTTGTATCCACCCACTCACAGGCTAGGGTAGAGAGCCAGAAGGAGGAGGGGGAGCAGGCAGAGTTATTAGGAGACTTACCCTCTCATGATGATTTAATAACTCCATCATCTGGGAAAGTAAGAAAGTTGAAAGCACAAAAGTGTCGTGAGAGACTTTGCAGAGCACAGGGTAGGGCTGAGATGTTGGCTGGTCAAAGTTTACCCTGGGTGCCAGCTGAGTTAGTGGCAAAGTTTCCTAACTTGTCCAACAAAAAAGCACAATCCACGTGCCAACTACAGATCCAATAAAAACCGTGGAGGCAAGGAAGGAATTAAAATACCACCTTTATTTCATAAAGCCAGGCCCGACACAGGCCATGTTTCGCTCATTCCTTCATCAGGGGCTTTTGGCTATAACAACATATAAAAACTCGTTAACAACAAACAATAAAATAATATAATTAATGAACTTAATCATATAAGGCACTCCTAATTATAAAAATACATGAAAAAACAAATGTAATTAAATAAAATCACTCACTATCACAGTACAACGAAAAGTCTGTGACCCAAAGGGCCAATCAATAAATAAATAAATAAATAAATAATGAATAAATAACTGCATGCTTGTATTACATATAAAACCACATAAACATATGATCACATTAATAAATATTCAAAAAATTATTAAAAAATTATTCAAAAAATTATTAAAAAATGACTGGCTCATAATACATAGTGAAATATCTGTTAAAAAAACATTTAATTATAAAATTAAAAATTACAATTACAATTAATTACATACGTATAAACACACAGTTATAGACTTAAAAATTTAATAATTTAACACATATATGGACCACAACAATCGCACAAGAGACAGCACAACCTACCATATATTATACTAAAAAGTATATTTGAATTATCTTCTCACCTATATAATCTTCTTGCCACACTGCAATAAACAAAGAACAAAGAAAAAGAAAAAGGAAAAAGAAAAGGGAGAAAATAGAGGAGCCGTAACAATTAACTGCGTTCTGCAAAAAGTTTGTACAAAAACCAAAAACCTATTCGGTGCAAAGATCAATATTGGATAAAAATGAACAATTAAATTATAAAAATATTAGTAATAATTAATTGATTAAATTATTAAATGACACACTCATAAAATAAATTAAGTCCACACAATTATAAAAAATCATAAAAACCATCACAAAAAACCTCCATAAAATCTGAACCCAGGATAGCGCAACAGGACAACACCCAAAGTGTTTATATTAAAATAAAATTCATTAAATGCTATTTCATTCAATTGTCTGATTTAATATTATGTGATTACTTTCAATCCCCCAGAATCATACCTCAATTAGACATTTATTTATTTATACAGGGGCATCTCAATACTAATTTACATCAGTATTTAACTTCATCTTGCTCAAAGATTTATTTACAAAATATCCTCATATAATTCTATCATTCTATACACAAGGTACCACTCGAGATCATAGATCCATCATTCACTTATACTATATATTATATTTAAAACTAATTACTCATGTTAATTTTTAATTTTTAATTTATTTTAATGATGTTTATGGAATAATGTCATAAATATAAATAGATGTAGACCCTAAATCATAAACTCTGACATTCCCTAAAACCACCTTGTATAATTATCCTCTCACAGCATGTATTCTTTCAATTAAAAACACTACTGCTATTCTAAAGCCATTGTGTCACAATTCATTAAATTTCTTTTCGCTTACCAGGTATGAACGCCAATTACTTGCAAAAATAATTCCTTTGCCGTTATTAAATCAGACAATTGAATGAAATAGCATTTAATGAATTTTATTTTAATATAAACACTTTGGGTGTTGTCCTGTTGCGCTATCCTGGGTTCAGATTTTATGGAGGTTTTTTGTGATGGTTTTTATGATTTTTTATAATTGTGTGGACTTAATTAATTTTATGAGTGTGTCATTTAACAATTTAATCAATTAATTATTACTAATATTTTTATAATTTAATTGTTCATTTTTATCCAATATTGATCTTTGCACCGAATAGGTTTTTTGGTTTTTGTACAAACATTTTGCAGAACGCAGTTAATTGTTACGGCTCCTCTATTTTCTCCCTTTTCTTTTTCCTTTTTCTTTGTTTATTGCAGTGTGGCAAGAAGATTATATAGGTGAGAAGATAATTCAAATATACTTTTTAGTATAATATATGGTAGGTTGTGCTGTCTCTTGTGCGATTGTTGTGGTCCATATATGTGTTAAATTATTAAATTTTTAAGTCTATAACTGTGTGTGTTTATACGTATGTAATTAATTGTAATTTTAATTTTTAATTTTATAATTAAATGTTTTTTTAACAGATATTTCACTATGTATTATGAGCCAGTAATTTTTTAATAATTTTTTAATAATTTTTTGAATATTTATTAATGTGATCATATGTTTATGTGGTTTTATATGTATTACAAGCATGCAGTTATTTATTCATTATTTATTTATTTATTTATTGATTGGCCCTTTGGGTCACAGACTTTTCGTTGTACTGTGATAGTGAGTGATTTTATTTAATTACATTTGTTTTTTTCATGTATTTTATAATTAGGAGTGCCTTATATGATTAAGTTCATTAATTATATTATTTATTGTTTGTTGTTAACGAGTTTTTATATGTTGTTATAGCCAAAAGCCCCTGATGAAGGAATGAGCGAAACACGGCCTGTGTCGGGCCTGGCTTTATGAAATAAAGGTGGTATTTTAATCCTTCCTTGCCTCCACGGTTTTTAAAGTTTCCTAACTTTCCACAAGAACAGTGAGCTGATCAAGCTCTCACCCGAGCTTTTAAGTATGCTCAGGAGGTCAGGGAGGAGTTGCCCAGATTCAGACTAGATAATGAAATATTATATAGAGAGAGTCAAGACCCCGAAATGGGATCATACGTAAAACAATTGGTGGTACCCCACAACTTTCAAAGGATTAGTACTTAGATTAGCACATGATCATCGCAGTTGGAGGTCATAAAGGGATGCAAGGAACGCTGGATCAAAATACTTATGCGTTTTTACTGGCCAGGTATTTTCAAAGAAACTGCCCAGTTTTGTGGCTGCATGTCCAGCGTGTCAGCGAGGTTTACAGAGCGACTCACCCCACCGGTGGTGCCTTTGATTCCCATGCCAATTATCACAGACCCAATTGGTGGCATTGCTATGGATATTGTAGGCCCATTAGTCAAAAAAACGCCCCGAGGTTTCCAATACATCCTAGTTATGGTAGATCAGGCAACAAGGTTTTCCCTGGGCCATACCATTGAGGAATGTTTCTGCAAAAACATAGCTTTAGAGCTAGTCAAATTGTTTTGCGAAGTGGGATTCCCAAGAGAGGTGTTGACTGACTGAGGGTCCAATTTTTTATCCAAATATTTGGCCCAGGTCTGGGATGCCTTTGGCATTCATCACGTGAAAACCGCAGCCTACCATCCACAATCAAATGGTTTTGGGGAGAGATTCAACCAAACTCTCAAACAAATGTTGAGAAGGGGGGTTAGCAGGAGAGGGTTAAAGAATGGGATAAGTTATTGCCCTTTGCCTTATATGCCTGCAGGGAAAGAATTCAGGTGTCCCTAGGTGTAACTCCATATGAACTGATGTATGGTAGGGCTCCACGAGGTTTGTTAGATATTTTGAGGGAACAATGGATTGATCCTGAACCAGGAAATCAGGAGGTGCCACAGTTTTTACGTGACTTGAGAGCACGTTTAAAAAGGACCTTGCAGGTTGCTGAGAAAAACTTGCAGTACAGTCAAGTGCGCCAGAAAGGGTGGTATGATAGGAAGGCCAAAAGCCACCAATTAAGCATTGGTGAAAAGGTTTTGGTTCAAGTAGCAGGTACAGCCCCAAAATTTGAAGTACAGTGGACAGGGCCATGGAAGGTTGTTAGACAAGTGAGCCCAGTATCTTATGTGGTAGAAAATGCAAGAGGTCGTAGACAGACCTACCACATAAATGTACTTAAGTCTTGGAAGGAGAGGCCTGTAAATAATAATGACCTGAAGTCAGCCAAAGAAAGTAGGTGGAGCGTCAAAAAATAATACTCTCGTAGGTATTACGGACTGTAGGAAAAGAAGTTTCAACCAGTTTGCACCAGTCCGTAATAACTTAAGCAGGGGGGTATGTGATAAGAAAGCTTATCATAGTTCAGGAAGGAGCTATAATAGAGGTGAATTGGCTCTGAACAAGCAACCTGTCTTTGCTGGTAGAAATACTAAAACATAATGTTTTCATAAAAGACTACCAGTCCCAGAATGCACCAGGTTTCAAACAGCCACTAGAAAGGCTGAAGTGGGGAAAACGTGTGTTCAATCAGGAGAGCTATGAGTAATCCCCAATCACTCATCTCCAAGGGCAGGGCTTGATTCAGCACAGCTGAGCTGTGCTAGGGTGGAGTATCCCTCTAAACAAGTTAAAAGTAAAACAGATTCTACACAGAATGAGATGGAGTTGAGGAACCCAGAGCTCAAGAAGCAACAGCAGCGTGAAAGAAAGAAGAGAAAAACATCTTGGAGGTCTAAAGAAGGAGCCCATAGCAGTACGTGTGTTGGGAGTCATTCCAGAGGCAAGCATACTCCATTGGACTTGAGGAAGCCAGAGGAGTGGGGTTACAGAGCCAGGAATCCACGGACGGCACCTGTGAAGGAGACGGCTGCATTTGGAAGGGGCCCTAATACCAGTGCAAGAAGGTATGTGAAGAGAGACCCAGTGTCCAGGGATCTGGATTGGAAGGCTGGACATAAAAGCTGGACTACTTATTGGCCAGGATATCTGGAGAGGAAACCTAACAACAAAGGAAGCTCAGGTGTGAACACTGATCTATGCCCTGGCTCTTCACTTGGAAGACAGCAGGGAAACAAGTATTGTCCTGAGAGTGCTCCATTAAGGAATTCCTCTGAGCCAGACCATGATATTGATTCTATGATAGTTGAAGAAGAAGGAGATATTTTAAATGATCAGAATGAATAAATGGATTGCTCTCTGAATAAGCTGCTGTGGTAAAATACTTTCACAAATACAACAACCATCAAAAAGAAATATAACTTGTTCTTTTATCTATCCAAAAAAGTTTACAAGAAAGCTTTATGGTAGGATTTGAGCCACGTATAGAAAGTAAACCAGCAAAGGGGTTTGCAGCTGACTAATTGTTGGCAATTAAGCCATGCACAGTTGCACGTGAGCTCTGAAAAGGAAACTACTGTTTGTGTGTGAAAATATAAGAAAGTTATCCTTGAAAAAGAACAGTTTTTGGTTACTTTTTGGGTTTTGTTTTTGCTTTTGGAGCACTGCTAAAAGGTATTAGCAGGAGCCCTCAGAAAGACCTTTCTCTTTCCCATCAAGGTCTTTATTGTTTGATTGATTGCTTAAGAAGTTCAGTTGCTGATATCATGATTTGTTTTTCTAAGTACAATACTGAAGCAAGTTGTCCTTTTGTGTTACCAAGTAAATCTGTGTGGGAGAAATAACCCCATAAATAAAATATATTTCTTTGCTTACACTCGAGCAACACAACTCATTATTTTGTGAACGGCTGATTCTGGTATGAATGGACTACATTCCCCACAATCCTTTGCAAGTCATAATAGTATTTGCCTTTGCCAAGACTGTGGACATTCTCACCCAGCGCCCCCGTTTACAGGTCGCACTATGGAACAATACAGAGGCATTATAATATCATTTGTTTTATTTTCCATTCCTTTCCTTATGATACTTAGGGTTATGTTTACTAAACTGCGTTAGTGCAATTCACGTTAGGAGCCGCGGTAGTGACAGAAAACCCAAATAAGGACATGGGCGGTACATCATTACCACTAACGCGCGTTCCAAAAACTAACGAGCGTTACAGGGCGCCGTGGCGCGTTAATCGTAAGAAGGCGTACAGACACAAAGCATGGAAACAGAGCTGTAGCACAATGGTTACTGTACTGACCGCTGTTACAGGCACCATGGGTTCGAGTCCCCAGTGTGCCTAACGCAGAAGGCTGGCCCAGGCATAACCCTGTACATTACACAGGGAATGAGGAGGCATGTTTTTCTTTACGTGGAGTAGTGGTGTCAGAAACACACCCTCGGAGTGTGCCTAGCCACGTACGTTGGTGCGTGTGAGGCTGCGTGCGTTGGTACGGGCATAGCCCCGTGCGTAACTGCGTGCGTTGGTGCGTGCGTACAATCGTGCGTGGGTACGTGTGTTTTTACCAGCGTGGGCACCTTATATTACAGACTCTTTAGGGTGTCTTGCACCTATGCATTATGCTAACAGATGTACGTGTGATGGCCTATGGTTTATCAGAGCCTGTGAGCAGGTGCTGGATTTTCCCAGGGTTGGATTGTGCCAGTCACACCCATGATGCACTGCACATGCAAATCAGCTGTCCAAAGATGCACACCATGGGGAATGCACCCCCACAGCACCTCGGCCTTGTAGGGGGTACTGACCGTGTGTTGTACTGGCACAGAGTAGCTACACACCGTCACATTGTGCGGGTACTGTGCTCACACTGAGGGTGCAGTGAGGCGCCCAGCACCAGGTCCACAGCACCGTCCATGGCTGAAAGAGGCCATGGCGCAGGTCCAAAGCAGTGTTAATGTGTGAGATAGGTAGTTTCTGCAGAAACACCTTGGATATCTCTGTCTGTTTGAGTCAGGTGTAGCCCCCATGGACCCCTAGGTGGCCCATGCACCACCCCACCCCCCCCCCCAGGGCCAAGGGGGGCAAACAGGATCTCCTAACAATAGATCCACATTCTACCTCCCTGCAAAGGTGGCAGTAGAGGGGAACATCAACCCCAGTCCTGCTGAGGAACAGACACCCCACAGGGCAGTCAATGCAGCTCTGTACACATCCATAACACAATAGCAGACAGATATTAGGCCTGGATATGCTAAGCTGCACCCCACCACTATCTGATATGCTCCTGCTGCAAGCTATCAGCCGCTGCACCCTGCAAGCCACTCCATCAAGACACATACCAGCTGCAAACAGCCTGCTAGTTAGTCCATAGTGCATGTGCCCAGTGGAGATGCATGCACCCAGAACTGGGATGTCAGCATACACAGCAAGCAGGTAAATCAGTGACTGGGCCCCAAAAGGAAACCCATATCTATCACATGAGTGAAATGCTATATAACAATATGGGGGTGCCTAGCCATGCTGTGGTCACTGCACAGTCAGGGTGAGAGTGATCTCTCAGCAGGACATACTGAGGTCACCCTGTCTGTGTAGGTGGTGGCCGGGCACTAAAATGTCCCAGTCAGTGCCCTATGCCCTGGGCAGATGCACCCTAGCCAGGCCACCCTGTCCGGCCTATACCCATGGTACCTTGCTCCTCATTATGCACATTGGCAGCCCAATACTGGCAACATTGCTGGCAGTGTGGGCTGTGGAAGGTGTTTGCAGCCACCACACACTGGATAGACAGACAGCCACCCCCACACCTATGCCAGCATTGTGCTACTATAGAGGTGTTCAGCAGCCATACCCACCACACCAGTCCTGGGCACAGTACAGGCATGGATATGGTACGCAATACTGTTGGGAGTCACTCCCCAGGGTGGTAAACACTATCAGAGACCAGACCTGCAGCACACCGCAGACATCAGAATGATTGTTATGGTGGGGCTCAATGAGCAAAATGTGCTTAACGTAGGAATTGATATCTGCCAGTTATCATAGGAAACATTTGATAGCTGTGTATACCCAGGTGTAGGGTGCATTGCTAAGGTATGCAACTGCTAGTATTGGGAGATACAGGCAGGGCCAATGTCCTGCCTCTCCAGGAGGCATTGGCCAATGGGGCCTGTGGGTGTGTGTGTGGGTGTGTCTGCCCCTGTTGGCTGCTGCTTTACGGCAGAGTTTCCCAACTCCAGTCCTGGTGTTCCAAACACTGTTCGTGTTTTCATGCTGTCCCTCATAAATATGCATGAGCTACATCTGCATACCATGGGGGTGGTACATAGATATGCAGCACAGGCATCTTTATTAGAGGCAGCATGGAACCTGAATGGTGTGGGGCTCTCCAGGACTGCATTTGCAGGACTCTAGGTAATGCGCCTGTTTATGGTGTCTGTGCTTGGTGTGGTAAAATATAGGCGTATTAACCATGCGTATGTTCTCTGCAATAAAGGAGTGTCTTTACTATCACTGTTTAGTGGTGGGTAAAACTATGGGGACTGGGTTGGCAGGAGCCCCAGCTGGGATTTGAATCTGGTCTTACAGGTACTGGCTGTGTCCGTTGCACCACACTGTGGCCACAGAGACAGTGCAGTCCCTGGAGATAGGTCAACTGGCCTGACGAGTCAGAAACCCTGCTCTGCACAATTGCACTGTGGGCTCATTTACCATGTATGGAGACAAAAGTGCACATAAACCTCAAAAAAGACCTCGAAAAAAAGGGGCAAACACCCATAACCAAGCTGGGCAACAATGATATCATTGGGCAACATTAAAAAACACTCCAGGAAAGCTCCAATAAAATGAAATGATTTTTGAAAGGGTCTACGGAGCGTGGACTCTTCCAAACATCATTTCTTTTTGTTTGGAGCTTTCCTGGGAGTGTTTTTTATTGTTGCCCATTGCTCTCACTGTTGCCCAGCTGAATTATAATTTTTACACTGTTTCTTGTGGTCATTTTAATGTTTTATTTGACATTTTGTTCTGTGCAATGTATCACAATGCTCACGTTTGTAGGTTTCCCCGGTTTTTGCTGTACATTGCTGACGGAAATTGTTTCTCTTCCCTTTAATATGCCTTTAACGACAGGTTTTCATTCGCGTTGGAATTGAGCTCTGAAATTCAGCACGTTGGTGTGAGGGGAGCATCTCCCCACCCACTCTCCGCCCATTGACCCCTTCTCTCCGCCCACTCTCCACCTTCTGCGGTGTTTTAACGCGCCGCGGTGGTTTACGATCGTTAACTGCGGTTAAAGCGCGTAACGTACACTTAAAGATCGTTCGCACATCATAACGCGTGTTATGACGTGCGAACGATCGTTAATTGTACGTTACGCGCGTTATTCATGATTACCGCAGCTTAGTAAACATACCCCTTAGCATTCTATTTGCTCTCTTGGCTGCCGCTGCACACTGGGTGGAGGGTTTTAACATGTTAGCCATGATGACACCTAAATCTTTTTCCTGGGTGGTGGTTCCTAATGTGGAACCTTGCATCGTGTAACCATAGTTTGGGTTGTTCTTTCCTAGGTGCATAATTTTGCACTTTTCCACATTAAATTTCATCTGCCATTTTGATGTCCAGTCTTTCAATTTATCAAGATCCTCTTGCAATTTTCCACAATCCTCATGGGTTTTAACAACTTTAAATAGTTTTGTGTCATCTGCAAACTTGATAACCTCACTTGTTATTCCCTTTTCCAGGTCATTTATGAATATGTCAAAAAGCAGCAGACCCAGCACAGATCCCTGTGGTACTCCACCATTCACCTTTTTCCATTGGGAAAATTGGCCATTTAGCTCTACCCTCTGCTTTCTATCTTTTAACCAGTTCCTGGTCCACAATAGTACTGCCTCCTATCCCATGACTTTTTATTTATTTATTTATTTATTTATGCTTATATACCACACTTTTACAATCAGCACAGTTTACATGTTAACAACATAATACAATGAACAGGTATAACATTACATATACAGTAACAGGGATATAATAATAAATTAATAACTTAACTAGATTATCTAACAATAGAATATTTCCAACAGTTTACAATTAACATGGGACCTGGGTAGGTAACTATTTACAGGCTGATAGTATGGTCGAATGTAGGTTGAGAGTATGCGATAGTAAGGGGCATGAGTACCTACGGAACATGGTCTAATGCAACCTAGAAGAGATGCGTCTTAATTGCTTTGTGAAAGGTTGCCAGATTGGTGATGAGGTGGATGTGAGGGGGGGAGAGTTCCAGAGCAATGGTGCAAAATGTGAGAATGCTCTATTTCTGGTAAATTGTGAGCTTTTTCTCACCACAGTAGGAATGACGAGAGTATTAGTCAAATTTGATCTCCTAGATCTGTTTTCAGGTGTCCATTGTAGGATGTTTTCCAGTGATGCAGCTGAGATCTGATGAAGGATTTTGAATGAGAGTAAGAGGGCTTTGTATTTAAGTCGGTTATTAATTGGTAACCAATGTAGATGGATTAGAAGAGGTGAAACATGATCATATCTGGACGCTCCATAGATTGTTCTGTCAGCAGTATTTAATGCCATTTGTAGAGGGTGGAGTGCATATGCTGGTAGGCCATGAAGTATTATATTAGCATAATCAAAGATTGGAGTGACCAGGGCTTGGAATATAGTGCGGAAGTCGATAGGTTCTAGTAGGGGTCAGAGCTGGCGGAGTGATCTTATTTTGAGGTATACAGACTTTGTGAAGTTTCTTATGTGGGTTTCCATATACAGATGTTTGTCCAGGGTGACACCAAGATATCTAACCTCTTGATTTGACTTCAGGTTAGCATTCTACACTTATAGGTGGGATGGTGGATGAAAGTCGTATCTTTAGTGATGAATAGTACTTCTGTTTTTTTGTAGTTTACTTTCAGGTTGTTTTTGTCTAGCCATGAAGATACTGCATTAAAGCAATCTGTGATTGGGGTGAAGTTGGGATTATCTAATGAGAATGGTGCATAAAGGAGCACATAATCTGCATAAACATGGTAGAATATACTGAAGGACTGAATAATCTTACAAAGAGGTTGCATATATATATTGAATAGTAGGGCCGAAAGTGACGATCCTTGAGGTACTCCTTGGGATTGATGAAATGTTGTTGATGATTGTGTACCAATGCATACTTGTGTACCAATGCATACTTTTTAGTTTTGCCAAAAGTCTCTGATGCCTTGTCAAAGGCTTTCTGAAAGCCCAGATACACTATATCAACCGACTCATCTTTGTCTACCTGTTTATTCACACCTTCAAAAAAACATAACAGATTAGTAAGACAGGATCTTCCTTTTCTAAAGCCATGTTGGCTGTCTCTGATTAAGCCATGACTATCTACATGTTGAATAATTTTGTTATTTATGATGGTTTCTACCATTTTTCCTGGTACTAACGTCAGGCTCACCGGTCTGTAGTTTCCCGGATCACCCCTGGAACCCTTTTAAAAATTGGCGTTACATTGGCGATCCTCCAGTTTTCAGGTACTGAAAAGGATTTTAATGATAGTTCACAGATTACTAATAGCAGGTCTGAAATCTCATATTTCAGTTATTTCAATACCCTTGGATGTATGCTCTCTGGTCCAGGCGATTCAAATAGTTGTAATACATCTTCCCGGAGTATCGATATTTCTTTTAATTCTTCCACAGTATCACCTTAAATACCACTTCAGTCATAGGCAATGTTCCCTCTAATTTTCTGTGGGCTGTGGGCGCATAAAATATCAGCTGTGCAGCTTTTGAAGGAAGGTTAAATTTTTGTGCGCACATAACGACACTCGGAGTTATATACTTTAAAATTTGACTACACGTCAGAATACAATATGTATACCACATTGATTTTAATCAAATTAAATGAAAATAGAAGATTACTAAATGAAGCAGAAAATTTCTAGTAATTACAATCACAACTTTTAAATTTTGACGTCTGTGTTGTTTTCTATCAGAATCAGAACCATAATTTTTGTACGCTCTGTTGTAAAGTATGTGCGCTCGCTCAGCGAGGTGTGTGCGCGCACACACGCGCACAGCTTAGAGGGAACAGTAAAGACCGAAGCAAAGAATTCATTCAGTTTCTCCACTATAGCCTTGTCCCCTCTTACTGCCCCTTTTACCCCTCTATCTTCTAATGTTCCCACTGATTCTCTCACAGGTATTTTGCTACGAATGTACTTGAAAAAGTCTTTATTATGTGTTTTTGCTTCTACAGCACGTTTCTTCTCAAATTCTCTCTTTGTCTGCCTTATCAATGCCTTGCATTTAACTTGCCAGTGCTTGCGCTGTTTCCAGTTTTCATCATTTGGCTCTTTTTTCCATTTCCTGAAAGATGCTTTTTTGGCAACAACAGCCTCTTTGACCTCACCTTTAAACCATGATGGCAGTTTTTTGCACTTCCTTCCACTTTTCTTAAAGCATGGAATACAGCTGGTCTGGGCTTCCAAGATAGTATTTTTAAACAACACCAAGCTTGATGTAAGTCTTTAACCTTTGCAACTACTCCTTTTAGTTTTTTCTTTACTATTTTCCTAATTTTATCATAGTCTCCCTTTTGAAAGTTAAAAGGTAGTACTGTAGATTTCCTTACCATCCCTCCTCCATGAATTAAATCAAATGCGATCATACCATGATCACTATTGCCAAGTGGCCCCAAAACCCTAATGTCCTTAGAAACATAAGGGTATGTTTACTAAACTGCGTTAGTGCAAATCGCGTTAGGAGCCGCGTTAGTAAAAGGAAAGCCAAAAAAGGACATGGGCGGGACATCGTAACCACTAACGCGCATTCCAAAAACTAATGAGCGTTACAGGGCGCCGTGGCGCATTACTGCGCGTTAATCGTATGAAGGTGTACAGACACAACGCACTGAAACAGAGCTGTAGCACAATGGTTAGTGTACTGACCACTGTTACAGGCAGCATGGGTTCAAATCCCCAGTGTGCCTAACGCAGAAGACTGGTCCAGGCATCACCATGTACATTACATAGGGAATGAGGAGGCATGTTTTTCTTTACGTTGAGTAGTGGTGTCAGAAACACACCCTCGCAGTGTGCCTAGCCACGTGCGTAGCCCCATGCGTAGCTACGTGCATTGGTGCGTGCGTACAATCATGCGTGGGTACGTGTGTTTTTACCAGTGTGGGCACCTAATATTACAGACTCTTTAGGGTGACCTGCACCTATGCATTATGCTAACAGATGTACGTGTGATGGCCTATGGTGTATCTGAGCCTGTGAGCAGGTGCTGGATTTACTCAGGGTTGGATTGCGCCAGTCACACCCATGATGCACTGCACATGCAAATCAGCCATCCACAGATACACACCATGGGGAATGTACCCCCACAGCACCTCGGCCTGGTAAGGGGAAGTGATCATGTGCACCCCCACAGTACCTCAGCCTGGTAGGGGGTACTGACCGTGTGTTGTACTGACACAGAGTAGCTACACACCGTCACATTGTGCGGGTACTGTGCTCACCCTGAGGGTGCAGTGAGGCGCCCAGCACCAGGTCCACAGCACCGTCCATGGCGAAGGTCCAAAGCAGTGTTAATGTGTGAGATAGGTAGTTTCTGCACAAACACCTTGGATATCTCTGTCTGTCCATTTCAGTCAAGTGCTGACCCCCCAGGTGGCCCATGTACCACCACTCCCCTCCCCCAGGGCAGCAAACAGGATCTCCCAACAATAGATTCACATTCTACCTCCCTGAAAAGGTGGCAGTAGAGGGGAACAGCAACCCAGGTCCTGCTGAGAAACAGACACCCCCACAGGGCAATCAATGCAGCTCTGTACACATCCATAACACAATAGCAGACAGACTTTAGATCTGGATATAGTAAGCTGCACCCCACCACTATCTGATATTCTCTTGCTGTAAGCCATCAGCCACTGCACCCTGCAAGCCACTCCATCACAACACATACCAGCTGCAAACAGTTTGCTAGTTAGTCAATAGTGCATGTGCCCAGTGGAGATGCATGCACCCCAAACTAGGATGTCAGCATACACAGCAAGCAAATACATCAGTGACTGGGCCCCAAAAGGAAACCCATATCTATCACATGAGAGAAATACTATACAGCACTATGGGGGTGCCTAGCCATGCTGTGGTCACTGCACAGTCAGGGTGAGAGTGATCTCGCAGCAGGACATACTGAGGTCACTCTGTCTGTGTAGGTGGTGGCAGGGCACTAAAATGTGCCTGTCACTGCCCTATGCCCTGTGCAAATGCACCCTGGCCAGGCCACCCTGTCCGGCCTATACCCATGGTACCTTGCTCCTCATTATGCACATTGGCAGCCCAATACTGGCAATATTGCTGGCAGTGTGGGCTGTGGAAGGTGTTTGCAGCCACCACACACTGGATAGACAGACAGCCACCCCCACACCTATGCCAGCATTGTGCTACTATAGAGATGTTCCAAATTAACCACCTAACTGAAGTTTTTCCCACTATACAATTGTTAAAAAAATGGAAAACTGTATAACCTAAGTCAAAAGACTGACGTATGTAAATGTGCAAATGTCAGAAGTATAGCCTTGAGACAGTTTTCTATCTCTTGTAGCTATCTTCTTTCCTTTTTACTCAAAATTGAGCTCAAGACTTGAGCTTACGATAAATAAGGTTCCACACTACTTAAAAGTGTCACCAATAAGATAATATCATAAAAAACTGTAAAGTTTTTAAGATAGGGGGCCAACATCGTTGCACTGTTAACAGGATACTTAGCTGAAGTCGTTCCGTCATACAGTCAAAGTCCCCATTGTAACGAAATGTGCACTTCGCCCCAGAATTTAAACTGTAGTAGAAGAGATTCTTCCCAAAATTGATAAATCAGCGCATTTGAGTAGCCAACTAGCAGACACAGCACTGCGTTTCAGGCGATCCAATACCTTACGCCCTGTTTCAACGCTCATCAACTACATCCATTCCGTTCGTTGCTGCTGATTGAAGAGAAAGACGCCAGCGCATGCTCAATAGCAATCAAAATCAGGAAGCAGGAACTCAATTTAAATAACCAGACTGACCTAAGTTGTTTTAAAGTGATACACACACTTAAAATAAAGAAGACCATTCTAAATTCCTTATTAAGACCCAAAGGTGTGTACTGTTGACCAACGAAAAATCCATTGTTGTTCTAAAAATTGGAGCTGTTTGCTCACGGTCACCTCCCCGAGGGTGTGCAGGAACATGATCAAGAATCCTCCACGAAAAATCTTCAAAACTATGTTGGTAATCTAGACAGTGCTGTACCAAAGGAGCAGAGAGAGAGAACAGAGTGTTTCACACGGGAAGCATGTTCATTCAAACGGGTTCGAACTGGCGAACAGTACGACCAATATATAACACATGGCATGGGCAGATTAAAACATAAACTGCAAATGTGGTAGAGCAATTGGTAATGCCATTGTGAAACATGAATGAAAGTGGCATTAGGTACTTCCCACTGAACACCCTGAATTGTCCGCAGACAATGAAAACAAGAATTGCATGCATAATGTCCTGTCTCCTCCGGTTTTGTCACTTGTCTATCCAAAGGGGAAGAAGTAGCTCCCACTAAATCCCTTAAATTAGAGCCCCGAGAATGTGCTATTTGCAAAGTTTTCTGAAAACATGAATGTAATTGTAACATGTGCCAATGCTTAAAGAAAATCTGTTTAACACATTGTATATGAGACATGTAAGGTAAAACCATTACAAACTTCTCAGAATCACTTGTGGTTGAAGTATTAGTAGACAGTAACCATTCCCGATGATTGTTCAGCAGCCATACACACCACACCAGTCCTGGGCACAGTACAGGCATGCAAGACTGTTGGGGGTCACTCCCCAGGGTGGTAAACACTGTCAGAGACCAGACCTGCAGCACACACCGCAGACATCAGAATGCTTGTTATGGTGGAGCTCACTGAGCAAACTGTGCTTAACGTAGGAATTGATATCTGACAGTTATCATAGGAAACGTTTGATAGCTGTGTATACCCAGGTGTAGGGTGGCATTGCTAAGGTATGCAACTGCTAGTATTGGAAGATACAGGCAGGGCCCAATGTCCTGCCTCTCCAGGAGGCATTGGCCAATGGGGCCTGTGGGTGTGTGTGTGGGTGTGTCTGGCCCTGTTGGCTGTTGCTTTACGGCAGAGTTCTCCAACTCCAGTCCTGGTGTGCCAAACACTGTTCAGGTTTTCATGCTGCCCCTCATGGCTATGCAAGAGATACATCTGCATACCATGGGGGTGGTGCATAGATATGCAGCACAGGCATCTTTATTAGAGGCAGCATGGAACCTGAATGGTGTTTGGCCCTCCAGGACTGCATTTGCGAGACTCTGCTCTAGGTAATGTGCCTGTTTCTGGTGTCTGTGTTTGGTGTGGTAAAATATAGGCGTATTAACCATGCGTATGTTCTCTGAAATAAAGGGGTGTCATTACTATCACTGTTTAGTGGTGGGTAAAACTTTGGGGACTGGGTTGGCAGGAGCCCCAGCTGGGATTTGAACCTGTGACCCTATGGTCTTACAGGCACAGGCTGTGTCCGTTGCAGCACACTGTGGCCACAGAGACAGTGCAGTCCCTGGAGATAGGGAAACCGGCCTGACGTGTCAGAAACCCTGCTCTGCACAAGTTTACTGTGGGCTCATTTACCTTGTATGGAGACAAAGGGGCAAATAAACCTCAAAAGAGACCTCGTAAAAAGGGGCAAACACCCATAACCAAGCTGGGCAACAATGATATCACTCCCAGGAAAGCTCCATTACAATGAAATGATCTTTGAAAGGGTCTACGGAGCGTAGACCCTTCCAAACATCATTTCTTTTTTTTTTGGTGCTTTTCTGGGCATGTTTTTCATTGTTGCCCATTGCTATCACTGTTGCCCAGCTGAATTATAATTTCTACAATGTGTCTTGTCATTTTTAATGTTTTATGTGAACTTTTGTTCTGTGCACATGTATCACACTGCTCACGTTTTGTTGGTTTCCCCGGTTTTGCTGTACATTGCTGACGGAAATGGTTTCTCTTCTCTGTAATATGCCTTTAACGGCATGTTTTCATTCGCGTTGGAATTGAGCTAAGAAATTCAGCGCGTTAGTGTGAGGGGAGCCTCTCCCCGCCCACTCTCCGCCCATTGACCCCTTCTCTCCGCCCACTCTCCACCTTCTGCGCTGTTTTAACGCGCCGCGGGGCTTTACGATCGTTAAGTGCGGTTAACGCGCGTAGTATGACGTTAACGGTCGTTGGCGCGTGATTACGCGTGTTATACTGCACTTACGATCATTAATGTCATACAACACGCGTTATTCACGTTTAACGCACTTTAGTAAACATACCCCATAGAAACATAGAAATATGACAACATAAAAAGACCACAAGGCCTATATAGTCTGTCCTTCCATATCAACAACTACAACAGTCCCCCTTTTTCCTTTAGAGATCCTCTGTGTTTGTCCCATGCTTTTTTGAATTCAGATATTATCCTCATCTCTACCACCTCCACTGGGAGACTATTCCATGGATCCACCACTCTTTCCGTAAAGAAATATTTCCGCATATCACTCCTGAATCTATCCCCCTTCACTCTCATCCCATGTCCCTTCGTAGCAGAACTTGCTTTCAATTGAAAGAGGCTTTCCCCCTTTACATTTATGCCATGGAGATATTTAAACATCTCAAGCATATCACCTCTATCCCGCCTTTCCTCTAAGGTGTACATATTAAGATCCTTAAGTCTGTCCTCATATGCTTTATAATGAAGACCACTAACCATTTTAGTAGCCAACCTCTGTACTGACTCCATCCTGTTTATATCTTTTGAAGATGCAGTCTCCAGAATTGCACACAATACTCCAAATTAGGTCGCACCAAAGATTTATATAGAGGCACTATCACCTCCTTTTTTCTGTTAGCCATTCCTCTCCGTATGCACCCAAGCATCCTTCTAGCTTTTGCCATTACCTTTTCTACCTGTTTAGCTACTTTAAGATCATCAGACACAACCACGCCTAGCTCCCGCTCTTCTTCAGTGGACAAAAGTACTTCTCCCTCTATACTATATTGCTCCCTTGGATTGCTGCAGCCCAAATGCATGACCTTACATTTTTTAACATTAAATCCCAGCTGCCAAATTTTAAACCATTCTTCAAACTTAGTTAGATCTCTCCTCATGTTATCTACACTTTTCTGGGTGTCTACTCTATTGCAGATTTTGGTTTCATCTGCAAAGAAGCAAACCTTACCCGGCAGCCCTTCCGTTATATCACTAACAAAGATGTTAAAAAGAATCGGACCACACCACTGGTAACATCTTTCTCCTCAAAGTGAGCTCCATTTACCTGTACTCTTTGTCGCCTCCTACCCAATTTATAACCCAAGCAGTAACTTTAGGGTCCATCCCTAGGATGATCAGTTTGTTTATAAGTCGCCTGTGAGGAACAGTGTCAAAGGCTTTACTGAAATCTAAATACACCACATCTAGGGCTCTCCCTCGGTCCAACTCCTTGGTCACCCACTCAAAGAAATCAATCAGATTTGTCTGAGAAGACCTGCCTCTTGTGAATCCATGCTGCCTCAGATCCTCTAATCCGCTGGACTCATAAACCTCACTATTTTTTCTTTCAGTAGCGTTTCCAATAATTTACTCACCACCGAAGTTAAACTAACCGGCCTGTAGTTTTCAACCACATCCTTACTTCCGCTTTTGTGTAAAGGTAGCACATGAGCCTCTCTCGAGTCCTTTGGCACCACTCCCGACTCCAACGAGGCATTGAAAAGGTCAGTCAGTGGAGCTGCTAGAACGTCCCCAAGTTCTCTCAGTATCCTAGGGTGTTTCCCATCTGGTCCCATTGCTTTGTCTACTTTAAGTTGAGCTAGTTTCTCACGAACACAGTCTTCTGAAAATTGTTCAAGATGTCCATCGCTTCTGTTCCTGCTTTTCGGTGTTTTCTGAGGTCCTGCTCCTGGTTCTTCATCTGTGAACACAGAAAATAAATATTTGTTAAGCAATTCCGCTTTATCCTCATCAGCTTCTACATATTCCTTCCCTTCACCCTTGAGTCTGACAATACCACTTTTGCCCTTCCTCTTCTCATTAACGTATCTGAAAAATGTCTTATCTGCTCATTTTATTGCATTAACAGTTCCATGGTGGCAGTGGTTGTTTTCATGAGGAGAGTTTCAAGCGCTTGATACAGGGGTTTTTCCCCCGAAACGTGCACGTCGCGCAGACGTTTGATAAGTATCGTGTTATTCAGGTTTGAGACCTTCTTAGTTTAAGTACTTTTATGTTTCATACCCAAGTGGTGGAATAAAAGGGACATGTATCATGTAAGCGAGTTGGCCTATAGTGCCTTCTCCTCATGATCTATATCCGACAAAAATACAAAAATATTTTTTCTGGAACACAACGGGGTCTTTCTCTTGATGATCATTTTATTGCATTGGCTATTTCCTCCTCTTTTTGAATCTTTGCTTTCCTGACTACTTTGCTAGCTTCTCTAAGTTTTTCCAAATGCCTGTCTTCCTCTCTCTGTGATCTCTTGTATTTCATGAAGGCCTCCCTTTTTTTCTTCACCTTTTCTGCTGCTTCTTTTGAAAGCCATAGTGGTTTCCTTTTCCTTTTACCTTTATTTACCATTTTAAGAAAAAGGTTGGTTGCCCTTAAAATATCCCCTTTCAGTTTTGCCCACTGTTTTTCTACATCCCCCAGCTGTTCCCATCCAGCTAACGACTCCCTGAGGTATTGGCCCATCTTGGCAAAGTTAGTCTTCCTAAAGTCTAAGACCCTCACTTTTGAATCGATTCTAACAGCCCTGGTCCTAATACTGAACCACGCCATCTGGTGATCACTGGATGCAAAATGATCTCCCACTATAACATCAGAAACACTTTCACTATTGGTAAGCACCAAGTCCAGTATGGCCCCTTCACGTTTGGGGTCTGTTACCAATTGCCTGAATAGTTCTCCCTGTAGAGAATCCAGGATATCTTTACTTCCATGCCACTGACCCAGTCAATACCAGGGTAATTGAAATCACCCATTGTTATTACTGTTCTGTAACTTTTGTTAGCTTCCCTGATTTCTTTGAGCATTTCATCATCCATTTGTTCATTCTAGCCAGGCAGTCAATAGTACATCCCCACTGCTATCGCCTTCCTCTATTTACATGGAATTTCAATCCATAGAGATTCCACAATGAATTTTATTTCCTGCAAAACTTTAATCCTTTGTGATTCAATGCCCTCTCTAACATAGAGCGCAACCCCTCCACTAATTTGATCAGCTCTATCATTACAATATTGTTTGTACCCAGGTATCATAGTGTCCCACTGGTTGTCCTCCTTCCACCATTTCTCTGAGATACCAATCTTACCTAACTTCTCATTCACCATTGTCTCATCCACGCATTGAGATTCCGGAACTCTGCCTGCCTTTTGGGTCCTGCGCGTGGAATGGGAAGCATTTCGGAGAACGCTACCCTGTAAGTTCTGGATTTCAACTTCCTACCTAAAAGCCTAAATTTAGCCTCTAGAACCTCCCTAACACATTTTCCTATGTTATTGGCACTGACATGTACCAAGACAGCAGACTCCTCCCCAGCACTATCTAAGATCTTGTCTAGGTGGCCCGTGAGGTCTGCTACCTTTGCACCAGGCAGGCATGATACCTGGCGATCCTCACGTCCACCAGCCACCCAGCTATCTACATGCCTAATGATTGAATCACAACTTATAACAGTTGTCCTAACCCTTCCCTCATGGGCACATGGCCCTGGAGAAACGTCCTCAGTGCGAGAAGGTTTTACATTACCTGGAGGACAGGTCCTAGCTATAAGATCACTTCCTGCCACACCAGGGTGATGCTCTCCTGTCACGTTACCTCTCTCCTCCATGGCAACAGGGAAGCTGCCAGACTGGAGGTGGGACTTCAGGACTATATCCCTGTAAGTCTCATCTATGTACCTTTCTGTCTTCCTTATGTCTTCCAAGTCTGCTACTCTTGCCTCCAGAGATCGGACTCGTTCTCTGAGAACAAAGAGCTCCTTGCACCTTGTGCACACATAAGACCCCTCACCAACTTGGAGAAAATCATACATGTGACACTCAATGCAAAAGACTGGAAAGCCTCTACTTTGCTGCTGGACTGCTGTCTGCATCTTAGTTTTAAGGTTTTGATTAGATATTTAAGTTCTTTACTTACTAAGGGTTGCTGGAAATATCTATACTAATAAAACTGTACCTAATATGTTTAATGTATTTTGTTCACCTGAAGTTTAATTAATCTTAGGTCCTTAATGTATGCTGATGAGAATAAACAGCTGATCTGAGAGTGAATATGGCACCTCCTTTCCTTTAAGAGGTTTAAGCACCTATAAAGCTACGATTATCCCACGGGTGGGTGGGTGTCATTGAGGGAAGAAGGGAAGGAAGACTTAATAAAAGCTGGTTGCTACACAGTACCCTGCCCTGTGCTTCTATGGTAATCTGTGACCAATCTCCAGGGGGAGTTCCACAGCCCTTGCTTGGATAGAGGGAGTCTTGGGTTCTAAATTAAACCAGAAAGCTCTCTTCTGTGTTTTAAATTTAAACTGAAAGCTCTTTGCTGCTACTAGGCCCTGACTGAGTATTAAATTTAAAATGGAAGCACTCTGCTGGGTTCTAATTTTAACCAGAAAGCTCTCTGCTGTGTTTTAAATTTAAACTAAAAACTCATTGCTGCTACTAGACCCTGACTGATTTAACAAATACACTGGGTGCACAGATTAATCAGCTTTAATCTAAAGAATTCCTTTTTCCCAAGTTTTAGAAAAATTCCCAGAAGTAAATACTTACAATTGCAGATCTCTCTCCAGAAATAGCAGTCCCCTTTTGTAGCCCTTCAAGTTATGCAACAGATACGCCGAGGCAATGGCCTCCCTAATCGAGTGCCACAATGTCGACTTGGCCATCTCATCATCCATGTATGGGCCAGCAAATAGCACAAAAAAGATGGTTGGACTTACAAAAGGAATTAGCATCTCCAAGTACTGTAGAAGCACCCTTCGGACATCCACAAGATGAAGATCCTTATCCTTCATCTGATACTGTTCCTTCGAGAAGGAGGGCAGATAGACCACCTAGTTCACATTAAAGGGAGATGGAACCTTAGGCAAGATTGAAGGCACAGACCTAATGGAAACTGCCTCCTTTGAGATAAGGATCTCGTCAAGCAGCTCAGAAATCCATCTTGCAGAACAAATCACAACCAAAAAGACCGTCTTGAGCATCAAATCCTTTAAAGTAGCACGCCTCAAAGACTCAAAGGGCACCTTCATCAGGGCCCTGAGCACCAGATACAGTTCCCAGGAAAGAATCACAGATGGCAAACCCCCTGGAGAAAGTATGAGACGTCCAGGTGCAAAGCTAGAAACCTACCAGCTACCGGACCTTAGAAACAGGACGAAGCTGCCACCTGAACCTTCAGGGATCTGAGAGAAAGGCCCTTCTCCAGGCCATCCTGTAGAAACTCCAAAAGAGATGGCAACTTGGCCGCCTTAGAAGCCAACTGTCGACCACCGCACCATCGCTCAAAGAGGCACCAGAACTGCATCAGGTCTCCCAATCTCCCTGGTCAATCTGGCGCTACCCAAACAATCCTGCCCGGCTGGCATTCTATACACCAAAGCACATGCCATGCAATGGGCCATGGAGAAAACACATACAGCGGGTGCTTACTTAGCCAAGGCTGAATCAATGTGTCAATGCCCTTGGACCCCATCTCCATGCAGTGACTGAAGATTCATCAAACTTTGGCATTGGAGTGGGTCACCGTTAGATCCATTTCAAGGTGACCCCAGCAGCGCAGAATTAATTGAAACATCTCTTGACTCAACTCCCACTCTCCAGGATCCAGAGAGTGCCAGCTGAGGAAGTCTGTTTCATATTGTCCACCCTGGCAATGTTCTGAGCTGTCAAGGCTAGGAAGTGCTTCTCCACCCAGGCAAACAGGAGAGCCATCTCCAGAGATACCCCAGCACTTCTTGTGCTGCCTTTCCAATTGACATAAGCCACTGCCATGATGTTGTCTGAAAACATTCGAACCACCCAGCCCTCAACCAGGAGCCGGAAATGCAGAAGAGCCAAACTAATGACTCTCTCCTCGAGGTGGTTGATGGACTACACTGCTTCCCTAAGGATTCAACAGCCCTGAGACATATGGTCATGGCAAGGGCTCCCCAACCTGACATCCCTAGTCAGGAGGATCCAGGAGAAATCATCCAGTAGCATACCCTTCCTTAGATGACAGGGCTGCTGCCACCACTGCAGACTGGACTTCACCTTCAATGGGAGCGGGAGCCTGAGCTCGAACTCTGAGAACTGGGGGAACACCAAACTAGCAAGGACCTCTGGAGCAGTCATATGTAAGCACACGCCCATAGTACCATATCTAGGGTCTCTGCCATCAATCCAAGTAGCTGAAGATAATCCCAGACCCGGCCGGCTGGATATCCTTACCAATAGCTCCATCTGTCACCTCCTGCCCTGAGGCAGGTAAGGCCAGGCTAACTGCATCTCCCAGCTGGGAGAGGGGAAACATGCCCTCCAGAGATGACACAGAAACTGCCATTCAATAAGAGCAGAGTCCAGGATCCAGAGATGAGGCACCTTGCTTGCCACAGGTCAAACATCCTTTCCTGGAAAAAGATATAGAGAGTTAAGGCAAGTATCACAACAGCTCATGCTAAGGCTGTGGTGGCCCTAAGGTGTGCACCTAACTGCACTTTTATTGCAACATGCATTACAGGCTCGAGGAAAGGAGTGTGAGTTTTGGCTGCTTGGATGGATCGCATGCTAAGACCATGCAACCGCTAGGTGCACTATAGGTAAAAATACTACTAACATGTACAGAAAATAGCGGGAAATCCCTAAAACTGCACCTACAGTCACCAGCGGTCCATCCTAAAATTGCATCCCAGGAAGACAGAATCGAGAGCCCCCATCAAGGACAATGATGAGTTCAAGCCTTGTACTCACCCCCTGAGAGCCCCAGGCAGAGAATCCATGCTGGGCTCAGCTCTGCTCCCCTGAAACTGTTTTACTAGCTTTGCAGCACTGCATTTAAGGTGGCTGGTAGGCAGATCCCTCTGAGAGCCTTCTGCAATTTCTGGGAGAGAGCAAGGGGGAACAGAGGAGGAAGGAGGAGGTACTGAGATTGGGTGAGGCTACTGCACTCTTCCAGATACTTCCAAAATCCTTCCAATTTTCTGTCTGCTCAACAGGCTCTTCTCCAGAGTAAGAGCATGGAGCTGAACCAATTTTCCCTCTTCCTATGGCTACTGAAAAGACTGCAGTCTAGTGGAGCCTCTGACATTGTGCTCAAGTGAGAGAGTCACTCTCAAGGTGGTCATTCACAAGCGTTTAATCAATATTTTCCTCTCAATCCTCAGATTTTCTTCAGAGGGGAGAAAATCCATCCACCATCTGCAGAAGACAAAGAAATACTGAAGGGACCTCTGGTGGCTGAGGCAAATAGAGGCATAGGAGTGATGTTATTGAAACCTGGGCTTTTCATTGGTTCTTTGTCTCCACCAATCTGCTGGTAGGGGAACACAACCCACTTGTCTGGACTGATCTAGCAGGACAATATGGAACTGCTTTTACCAGAATGGAACCCTTTGCTTATACGGCTTCAGCATCTGTGCCCTAACTCCCAGAAATTCAGGTGCAGCACAGTTTCTATGCAGGGGTTTGTTTCACTGATTATAATGCCTCAACCCCTTGTACTTTGGAGTGGAGGAGTGGCCTAGTGGTTGGTGCAAGGTACTTCAGGCCAGAAGGTCTGGGGTTCAAATCCCACTAGAGGACAGCAACCTTGGGCCGGAAGGACTGGGGTTTCTAGTCCCACAGGTGCTCCTTGTGGTCTTGGGCAAGCCACTTAACCCTCCATAGCCCATGTTCCCTGTAAAATAGTTCTCTGTGTGCTGTGCTTTCCTGTCTAATCAATGTGTTTATACCTCAAAAATTTCCTGTTATGATTTGACAATTTCCAATCTGTAATCAAACCACTGCTGATCGCTGGAAGTAGCGGTATACAAATGTATACTAAATAAATAAAAATAAATATCTCTGCACTCAGGAGCAGGGTGAAGATATTCACTGGTCAGCCTTCTCTATCGTTCACTGTCCACATACACTTTACTTTTCTCTATGTTGAGGTTTGGGGCCATGTATTGTCTTCTCCCTCTGCTGGGGTGTGGTAGGCTGTTCCAGCCATTGCATCACTCATGCTCTTAGACATTGTATGGCACAGATTCCATTTGCAATGGCACACCCTTCTACTGCAACTATCTCAAGGGGCCCCATTTCATGCCCCTACAAACTGAACCAGGCTGTGGCCCCAATGACATATACCTGTCTGGGGGGGTGGGACACATTGGTGTTAGCACACAAGTGAGGAGGGTAAATAGTGCATTCCTTTACAGTACACATGTGCACCTTATGCATAGTCACTACTAACTTGTAACTGCTGTGCCAAGTGCGACATTATTTCATTATTGTGGTCATGCCCTCCCCTGCATTCACCACTGCTTCTCCATCCCTACCATGGTAAAAACATGCTCTATCAGCATGTTTTTCCCTCGCTACTTGCAGCATGTTAGTACACATGTCCCTTAGTCTCTGAGCTATGACTGTCCTCCCTGAGTCCCCTTTTTATCTCTCAGTCATTTAATGGTCCAACTGATTCCCTCACAGGCTTCTTGGTTCAAATGTACTTGAAAATAAATTTATAATGAGTTTTTGCCTCTACAGTATACTTCTTTTCAAACTTTCATTTTCCTTTTCTTATCAGTGCTTTGTATCAAACTTGCTAGTGCTTCTGCTTTTTCCTATTTTCTTCATTTGTAATCCTTTTCCATTTGTTGAAAGATCTTTTGTTGGATATAATAGCCTCTTTCATTTTGCCTTTTAATCATGCCAGCTGTTGTTTGGCCTTCCTTCAGCCTTTTCTAATACATGGAATGCATTTGGTCTGGTCTTCCAAGATGGACTCTTGAAATGCATTTTGAGTACTATGATAAAAGAAAATTCAGATTTATTTTCTAATCTAGCATTTTGAAATACTACCATATTTATGACAGAAAATTGGGGGAGGGGGCATATTCAAAGTGATTAACACAGATATTCAGTGGCACATAGCTGGTTTGTGCCACTGAATATCCCCTGCTAAACACCCCAATACTAACTGCACAGCATCAGGGTGTTCCAGGGTCAGCGCTGAAGATAACTGGTCAGCATCAGTATTCAGTCGCTATCTAGTTATTTTAAAGCAGCTACACTTATGGTCAACATTATTGGCACCTTTGCAGTTTAGGTATGTTGTGTACAGTATCTTGAGAAATAGAAACATAGAAACATGACGACAGAAAAAGACCACATGGCCTATCTAGTCTGTCCTTCCATATCAACAACTACAACAATCAAATAATTGGAAATATTCTAACTGTATGTCATCATAATATTTTAATAGTATGTTCAAAGATATGCAACAAAAAAGAGGTGTCTGTGCAACTTAGATGTTGTAATTTCTGAGAAAAATATGACCTGTACAGGAATAATGTCACCCTTTACAAATATTTGGCTGCACAATCCTTGGCAGTGATGACAGCCTCCAAACATTTCTTGTAGCCATCTATAAGTTTTGTACATCTGTTTGCTGGTAGTTTCTCCCACTCTTCAACTGCGATTTGTTCCAGCTAATGAATGTTTCCAGGATTCCATTTACCAATGGCAGATTTCAGTTCTTTCCAAAGGTTCTGATTGGACTGAGTTCAGGACTCATTGCTGGCCAGTTTAAAACAGTCCATTTGTTCCTTTTTAACCATTCTTTTGTACTTTTGGATGTATGTCCTGCTGAAGGACTCATGACCTTCGACCCCGACCTAGCTTTCTGACACTAGTTAGCACATTTCACTCCAAAATACCTTGGTAGTCCTCTCACTTCATAATTCCTTTAATATGCTCCAAGACTCCAATTCCTGGGGCAGCAAAACAGCCCCACAACATTATGGAGCCTTCACTATATTTAACTGTAGGAAGGGTGTTTTTTCCTTATAAGCTTCATTTCTTCACCTGTAAATGTATTTCTGGTCTCCACTGACTCCCTACATCACTTTCAATCTTGTCACCACCACTGTCATTCCCTTGTCCATGATGCCAAACAGTTCTACTACTCTAACCTTATTTCATCATCCTCCAACTCCTCCTGTCAGTTGTATTCAGTTTTGATATCCCTTTCCAGTATACAACCATCACTTTTTCCTATGTTTTCCTCTTTGCCCTCCAGCCCTACTCAGTTGGCTTCCTTCTTCTCTAGCAAAATTCAGACCCTTCACTCTCCTTTCCCACCTACCCACTCCCTCTATTCCCCTCCTCCCCCCTCTCCTCCCCTGTTGTCCTCCCTCTCTCATACCTGGTCCACCTTTTGACTTCTCACTCTGCTGAATTATCTAAGCTCCTTTCTACTTCACATAAAACAATCTTTGACCCTATCCCCTCTGCCTGGTTACTGGAACCCTCCCTTACCCTCCTTCCTTCCATTCTTAGTATACTGAATTCTAGTCTTTCTTCTGGTACCTTTCCCGCCCCATGGAAACATGCTTTGGTCCATCCCTTCCACAAGAAGCCCTCTCTGGACCCTGCTGACCAGGCACACTATCATCCCATTTCCAACCTTCCCTTCCTCTCCAAGATTTTAGAAAAGTTTGTCTTTTCCCAGCTTTCTTCCACCTTGATACCATTCATTTCCTTCATCCCTGTAAGTCTGGCTTCAGGCCAAGTCACAGTACTGAAACCATTCTGATATCCTTTCTAAATGAACTCCATATTTCACACAGCTGTGGTGATGTCTCTTTAGCTGTTTCACTGGATCTCTCCTTTGCCTTCAATTTGGTTGATCACCCTACTCTCCTCTCTTGTCTTCATGAAGCTGGTAGCCATGGTTTGGTTCTTTGTTGGTTCTACTCTTTCCTCTCGTCATGGTCTTTCTCTGCTATTTTGGACATCACCTCCTCCGTACTCATGCCCCTTTCCTGTGGTATACTCTAGGGTTCTGTGTTGGCCCCCTTTCTTTTTAAGATTTTTTGGCCCGCCTCACTCTGTTAATTCAACAACATGGGCTGTCTGCTTATCATTATGCAGATGATATCATTCTTCTATCACACCAGTCCCTCTGCCTCAACCTGTTCATATTCAATGCCCGCCTCTCACAATTTGCACACTGGCTATCCTCTAATTTTCTTTACCTAAACCCATCCTGTCCCACTCAGGCCCCTTCTCTTCTGGGCTCCCTTGGTTCCCTTGGTTTTCAACCTTCGCTACTCTCGATTCTGCCTTGTCATTCCATGATCATCTCTCTCTGCTGGTAAACAAAATTCAAAACATTTTCTGTCACAGAAATGAAAATGGCTGATTCTAGTACTGTTTTTGGTTATGAACTCGGATATATACTTAGAAATTCTCCATCACATAACGTTTGCTGAGTAACATGTAGTTTAAATTTAGACTATGTTGCTCATATTTACATTAGATGTATATAGATGTATATTGTAATGTAATGTCTCCTAAAAGGTAGTTGTATATGATTTTCTGCTGTATTGCGCCTCAAGAACATCCCTCTTAAGGGTCCAACAATAGTCTGCAAGCATACTGGAGCTCCACTTGCCCTGGTACCTATTTTCCATTACTGAAATGTCCTGATGAAACCTTTCCCCGTGTTCATCGCTGACTGCTCCTAGATTTGCAGTAAAAATATCCAGGTGTGAATGCAAGAAGTGCATTTTCAAAGACGTTACATCCCAGTTTCTGGTAAGATTTCAGTAGAGTATCCACTGATTCTGCGTAGTTGTCTGCCTTGTTATTTCCCAAGAAGTCGCGGCAAACAGTCTTAAAGGACTCCCATGCAGCTCTTTCAGTTTCATTCAACTGACCGTCAAAGTTTTCATCCTTCATCAGTTTTCTAATATCAGGTCCTACAAAGATCCCTTCTTTGATCTTTGCCTCACTGAATCGTGGAAATGTCTTTCTTAGATATGCAAATCCAAGTCCACTTCTATCCATGGCTTTTACAAAGTTCTTCATAAGACCCAACTTTATATGGAGTGGAGGTAGATATACTTTATTCGGCTCCACAAGTGGGTCATGTGCAACATTTTTCTGGCCTGGGACTAGTGATGTTCTCTTTGGCCACTGTTTCCGGATGTAATGATTTTTCCTGTCCCTGCTGTCCCACTCACACAGAAAGCAACAATATTTTGTCCAACCAAGCTGTTGTCCAAGCAAGAGGGCAATTACTTTTAAATCACCACAAATATTCCATTTGTGTTCTTCATACTTGATATTTGTTAGGAGGAGATGCATACTGCTGTAAGTTTCTTTCATATTGGCGGCATGAGCTACTGGAACTGATGGTAAAATATTTCCGTTGTGGATAAGCACAGCTTTTAGGCTATATTTAGAAGAATCAATAAATAGTCACCAATCCTCTGACAAAAATTGTGTTTATCTGTCATTCCTTCCACTCACTTAGACAAATTTGTGCTGTTCATCTATTTCTGTCCTATGTTATGACATAAGAACATAAGAACATAAGATATGCCATACTGGGTCAGACCAAGGTCCATCAAGCCCAGTATTCTGTTTCCAACAGTGGCCAATCTAGGTCATACGTACCTAGCAGTTACCCCAAGGGACACAGGTTCCACAATGCTTGGTATTGGTTCAAGCATTGATATCCTGGGTCCCTTCTTAATAATGGTTTATGGACCTTTCCTCCAGGAACTTGTCCAAACCTTTTTTAAACCCAGCTACACTAACAGCCTTTACTACATCCTCCGGTAACAAATTCCAGAGTTTGATTACACGTTGAGTGAAAAAATATTTTCTTTTATTAGTCTTAAATAGTTTACCCTGTAGCTTCATTGCATGTCCCCTAGTCTTTCTATATTCTGATAACGTAAACAATCGATCTACGTTTACCCCGTTCCACTCCGTTCATTAATTTATAGACTTCTATCATATCTCCCCTCAGCCGTCTCTTTTCCAGGTTAAAGAGCCCCAACCTTTTTAGCCTTTCTTCATAGGAGTAGCCTTCCATCCCCTTTACCATTTTGGTGGCTCTTCTCTGAACCTTTTCTAAAATTGCTATATCCTTTTTAAGATATGGCGACCAGAAATTGCACACAATATTCAAGGTGCGGTCTCACCATGGAACAATATAGAGGCATTATAATATCTTTTGTTTTATTTTCCATTCCTTTCCTTATCATACCTAGCATTCTATTTGCTCTCTTGGCCGCCGCTGCACACTGGGCCGAGGGTTTTAACATGGTATCCACAAGGACGCCTAAATCTTTTTCTTGGGTGGTGGTTCCTAATGTGGAACCTTGCATCGTGTAACCATAGTTTGGGTTGTTCTTCCCTAGGTGCATAACCTTGCACTTCTCCACATTAAATTTCATCTGCCATTTTGATGCCCAGTCTTCCAATTTATCAAGATCCTCTTGCAATTTTCCACAATCCTCCTGGGTTTTAACAACTTTAAATAGTTTTGTGTCATCAGCAAATTTGATAACCTCACTCGTTATTCCACTTTCCAGGTCATTTATGAATATGACGCGCATTGATTACACAGGTACACTACCAAAAAACTGCCTCCAGTTTTGCAACTGATTCCTATAGATTTTGGGGTGCTGAATCCAGGAAAAATAGCCAAAATGTTCCATCACATCACGTTTTCTTGCAAAATTAGATTTCTTACCCATATAAGGAATGTTCACATAATTTCTTTTTAGCCGACTGCAGTTTATTTTCTTGGCCCAAAATAGAGGTTGTAATGGTTAACTAACTAGAAACACTCCCTCATGATATTTTAGAGTGTTTTGTATTCATTTTATACATTAACAGGACAATTGGGAGGCGGGGGGCTAAATCCAGTACTCGCGCTGGCGCATGTTCTTTCCTGTTCGCCTCGCCTCGTTCGCCTCGCTCAAACACGGTGGTTGCGACATGAACGTTCCTGTCAAATTTCAGTTTCTTGCAAGTTCATTATTACCTTTTGTTTGCTCAGTCGTAATCCAGCTTTATTCCGAAGAGGTTCACTACAGTTGTAGTTTGCAGTGCTGTGTATTTGTGATGGCTCACAGAGCCAGAGGTTGCGTCAACTCTCCGGACAGTTTTTGTTTTATTTTGTGGGGAATATACCGTGAAAAAGCGGCAGAGGAACATTTCTGCATTTATTAAAAAAAGTATATTTCGCCTATTTCGGTTTGAAGTTAGGCGATCAAGACAAACCGTGGGCTCCTCACAAAGTGTGCAAGACATGTGAGGAAGATCTACGCTTATGGATGAAAGGTAAAAAACAAGCATTTCGTTTCGGAATACCTATGATGTGGCGTGAACAAAGAGACCACAGCAGTGACTGCTATTTTTGCTCTTGCATTGTGAAGGGATACAACTTAAAAAATAAGAACGTAATAAGTTACCCCAACCTTCCCTCAGCAATTAGGCCTATGCCTCATAGCAACGAAGTACCTGTGCCTGAACCACCAAAATCTTTGGATCATATTTGTGTGGACGGTTCTGATCATGATGAGACTCATCAGATGGCTTTTCCCAATGAGTCCAGTACTTCCGAGTTTGAAACTGAACCAGATCCGAAACCTGAACTTTTCTCTCAAGCTGAATTGAATGATTTAGTCCGGGATTTAGGACTCCCAAAAGATGCTGCCCAACTGCTAGGTTCTCGGCTTAAACAGAAAAGTCTATTGTCACCAGGAACAACTTTTTATTGGTACCGCAACCGCGAGACACAATTTTTGAAGTATTTCAGCAAAGAGGAAGATTTGGTATTTTGCAACGATATATACGGAGTGATGGAAACGTTTAAACTCAAGTATGATCCTGCTGAATGGCGGCTGTTCATTGATTCGTCAAAAGACAGCATAAAAGGTGTTCTTCTTCATAATGGCAACACATTCGCTTCAGTTCCTATTGCTCACTCTGTTATTCTCCAAGAAAAATACGAGAATTTGGCCCTGATTCTTCAGAAGATTCGTTATGATGAGCATAAGTGGATGATTTGTGGAGACTTTAAAATTCTATCCATGCTATTAGGGCAGCAATCCGGTTTCACCAAATATCCCTGCTTCCTTTGCTTGTGGGATAGCCGGGCCCGCGACCTACACTGGGGGAAAAAAGACTGGCCAATTCGGGAGTATTTGAGACCCGGTGAGAAAAATGTTCTTCATGAGAGCTTGGTACCTCGTGATAAAATTCTATTACCACCTCTCCACATTAAGTTGGGTCTCATTAAGCAATTCATCAAGTCCCTTCCAAAAGATGGTGAGTGCTTTCGGTACCTTTGCTCAAAGTTCCCCCAACTTTCTGAAGCAAAGCTAAAGGAAGGAGTGTTTGTTGGCCCTGATATAAGGAAACTCATTTCAGATGGAGCATTCGCTGAAATGATGTCTGAGAAGGAAAAGAAGCCTGGGATTCCTTCAAGGATGTTGTTCTCAAATTCTTGGGGAACAGGCGGGATGAGAACTATAAGGATATTGTTGCCAGGATGCTCAATGCCTTCAAAGAACAAGGCTGTAACATGAGCCTGAAAGTCCATTTCTTGCACTCCCATGTGAACTACTTTCCCGAAAACTTGGGGGCGTACAGTGAAGAACAAGGTGAAAGGTTTCACCAGGACATCAAGGACGCAGAGAGAAGGTACCAAGGAAGATGGAACACCACTATGATGGCTGATTTCTGCTGGTTGCTGCTGCGGGAAACCCCAGATGAAAAATACGCCAAGCAGCACACCAAGAGAAGCATTCGGGGGAAGAAGAAACGGGCCCACCAGGAGATTGATTGACCCAAGAATGACTTTAAAATCTAAACTGTGTTGACAAATATTGTGTTTTTACTAAACTTTGAAATAAAAATTTGCTAGTTATTACCACAGTCTCGGATCTCATTTATTAGAATTTTATTTCACACCATCGGGTGTTTGTCTTCATGTATTGCAATGGTGCGGTTTGCGTTTTCTATTCTTACATACATACCTGTACAACATTTTTTGCACATTGCTTTGCTTTGCTTTGTGTCTAACCTCGCTCTTATATGCTCAATGTTTGTGCACATGTATGTGGCTGTTTTAAGTGCAGACAATTTTGCTACCATCACGGTGTGTTTTGTTGACATTACTCTATTCTTATGTGCTGCCTTGTTACAATTTTCTTTATTCTTATTTGAATAACTACTAAACAATTAGTATAAAGAATTCATCCAAGAAACTTTTATCTCGATCGCACTCAATCTGAAACGTTCACCTCAAACTGCTAACCCAATGTAGCAAAAAATCTGTACGTGATGGAGCAAATTGGTTACCAGATTTGGATTCAGCGCACCAAAAAACGTAAAAATCAATCGGAACATTAGAGTCAGTTTAAAAAAAATTTTTTTTAGTGTACCTGTGTTATTGTAACATTGTCCTTGCCGATCTCCTTCAGTATCAGCTCCACTGCCTTCTGTTACTTCAGGATACTGCAGCCGAGATCATCTCACATGCCACTTTTTCTGACCACATTGCCCCCTTACTTATCCATCTCCACTGGCTCCCCATCAAATTCCGCATTCACTACAAAATTCTTACCCTTGTTCAGAAATCCTTCTACACTCACACTCCTTTATACCTCTCAGAGTCTATTCATTTCCATGCTCTAACACGTTCTCTGTGTTCTGCCCATCTGAATCATTTATACCTTCTCCCTGTTTTCCGAGCTTACCTTGAGTCATCCTTCCAATACTTTTTCTTCTTCCTGGGCCCCTCCTTCTGGAACTCATTATCTGCTGATCCTCATCTCAAACCTTCTTTTCATAAATTCAAGTCATTATTCAAAACTCTTCTCTTTGAGTCTGCCTTTGACCTGCCCTCCTCTGCTTCCTGATCTTTCTCTTTTCCACTCCTTCTCTTCTTTTCTCATCCTCTTTGTCCACAGAAAATTTTCCCAGAAGGATTATAGTTTCTTAAGGTGCTTTTTTATGTCTGTCTTTGAGCAGTTGGATCCTCCTTGGCCTTCACTCATGAAGTCTTTCTTTGTTTAGTGCACGGCATATGGTACTGGTTGAAACCACCACTCCAGATTGCTCTAGGTCAGCTGTAAATCTTGGATGTTGTACATTGTGTTTTTCCAACAATTCACACTAACCTTCGAAGATTTCTTTGGATTATTTTTCCTCTTCCCACCATGTCCTGGGAGGTTCTTGACAGTTCTATGAGCAGAAAATTTCTTAATAACATTGCAAACTGTAGACACAGGAATCCCAAGGTCTTTGGAGATGGCCTTGTACCCAATTGGCATTTGATGATAATGGCTTTTCTGACAGTCTCAGGCAGCTCTCTTGTCTTCACCATTGTGAAAATAGAACAAAGAATAGATGTGGCCATTTTAAGCTTTAGAGCCATCATTCATTGGTTGATTCAAGTCATGTAAGTACTGACAATTGATCACAAGTGTGTCTAATGTTACTAAAATAGAAATGTGGTTCTTCTGTTCAAACTGATTTGAATTGTTTATATGGATGCCAATAATCATGTCCTTGCAATGTCCCAGTTTTTATACAATTTCCTTTTTTAATTGGTCTTGTTTTATTTAATTCTATATGTGTCAAATATGCATGCATATATAGCCCAGTCATTTCACTGACCACTTTTTTTAAGGAGATATTGGCCATTAAAGGGTTGAACTGCAAGGGTGCCAATAATGTTGACCACAACTGTACAATTAGGCAGAAAAAAGGCTATCCTAACATTATTCACTTTAGCTAAGCAAGTAGCAGTCAAATATCTCGGCTGCCCGGTTAGCTTGATTGCTATCCAGCCAACCAAGGTATTCAATGCTGGTGGCCGGATATGACCCCGGCATTGAATATCCGGGTCTTAATTAAAGCAGTGACGTCCAGCTGCTTAAACAGCACTGACCACTACTGCTGAATATTGACCCCTAGATATCTACTTGCAGCATCTGTGAAAATACAAAAGAAGTTTGCTTTAATGTGAAAAAGAAAGGCAGAGAGCTCTAATCTTTTAAAGCTGTTAGTTTACGGGCTTGTATATACTACTGCTAAAGGGCTCCTAAAATGAGATGACAAAACTACAGATTAGCAATGCTTAGATACACCGATATAATTTCAGGTTGCATGGAATAATGTTCTATGACAACTCTCCATTTGCAAAAGCTTTTAGAAGCATACTGTTTCTTTGACTCCAGTTTTGAGATTGTTTCTGTCTGATAATTTCTGCTATGTTCTTCATGTATTCCCTCTTTTTTTTCAGGCAAAGTCGAATCATCCTCTGTGAAGGACTAACTGCCCAAAGGGTATAAACCCAATTGCTAGTGGTTTATTCATCTCTGACACTTCTCAGTGTGATCCTAACAGGCAGACAAGGAAGAGCTCTGGAGACTTTCCTCTGTTCATCTCTGTAATAGTTTTGCCACTGGAGGCTTAAAAAGATTTGTACTGCCTGATTTCTTTTCATTAGCAGAGAGTATGATGCTGTTGGGTAAGTTAATATGCAAGTCTATAAAAAGAAAAGCTAACAATCTAAGCATATGTACACATACATCTGTGTTTAACTGTATACATATAGACCTCTATATGTGAATGTATACTGATTCTCATTTATTCATACTATTATGGTTAACATGGATGTGATACAGACACAAAATTAATAAAACAATGTTGCAGTTTAAATATTTGACGATTTTCCTAGCAAGAGAATTAGAAGCCAGCTCCAGTCTGTTGAATGTAATATTATGCTTCAGTGATTTTTGGCATGACCATGGTACAATTCTCATTATTAAACTGACAGGGAAACCTGATTGAATTTTCAACACAATCATAGCTTCTGTCATGGAGTATAACAATATTTAATGATGAGTTCATATTTTTTAAGCAGCAAAATTCAGTGCTCCAGAACAGTACTGGAAGTATACAGCATATTTCCCTTTGTCCCTTATATTTGTAACATTTTAAATTGGTATTTGAGCTATAAATTGTCCTAGGAATTTACTTAGAGTTGACACATTTTGATAAAAACCTTTCTGTTGGTTCAGAGATCTTGCAGCTACTTAGGGGTATGTTTACTAAACCGTCTTAATGTTACCGGTGCTAGTTGCAGTGTTAATGTGAAGAATGCCGTATAAGGTAGTGGGCGGTCCGGCGGCAAGGTAGCAAGAATCTCTATCACGCGATAGTGGGCGCCATGGCACATTAATGTGTATTAACCCTAAGTTCATGCCAGCACAGTGTAAGAAGCTGTAAAGATGTAGCCCACTGGTTACTGCAATGACTGTGGAGACAGAGGTCATGGGTTTGATCCGGCAGTGGTGTTATATAAGAAGGCTGTCTGAGGCATTTCCTTCCTGTAATGTAAATCAGTGCTGACTGAGGCATTCCCCCTTTTAATTTAAATCAGTGCTCTCTGAGGCATTTCCTTTTTCAATTTAAATCAGTGCTGCCAGCAAAAGCACCCTCACAGTGCCATAACCTAAGGTGCTGCATAAGGCACCCTAGAAGGCACTCCATAGGGCACATTATAAAGTGCCCTGTCCGCCAAGGCACCTTATAATGTGTCCTATTGGGCGCCTTATAGGGCGAGTCATAGGGCGCCTTATGAGGCACTGTAGACTACGGCACTGTGAGGGTGTTTCTGCTGGCAGCACTGATTAAATCAAAAGGAAATGCCTCATTAAATAACACCACTGTGGGATCAAACCCATGACCCCTGCCTTCATAGTCATTGACATAACCAGTGGGCTACAGCTCTATAGTGTAGAATGCACTGCTGGCTGGCTACAGAAAGACTGCAGGTCACCACACAACCTGTTTGCTGTGGTTACCAGGATAGAAACATAGAAACATGATGACAGAAAAAGACCACATGGCCTATCTAGTCTGTCCTTCCATAACAACAACTACAACAGTCCACTTTTTACCTTTAGAGATCCTCTGTGTTGGTCCCATGCTTTTTTGAATTCAGTTACTGCCCTCATCTCTACCACCTCCACTGGGAGACTATTCCATGGATCCACTACTCTTTCCGTAAAGAAATATTTCCGCATATCACTCCTGAATCTATCTCCCTTCACCCTCATCCCATGTCCCCTCGTAGCAGAACTTGCTTTCAATTGAAAGAGGCTCTCTCCCTGAACATTTATGCCACGGAGGTATTTAAACATCTCAATCATATCACCTCTATCCCGCCTTTCCTCTAAGGTGTACATATTAAGATCCTTAAGTCTGTCCTCATATGCTTTATAATGAAGCCCATTAATCATTTTAGTAGCAACCCTCTGCACCGACTCCATCCTGTTCACATCCTTTTGAAGGTGCGGTCTCCAGAATTGCACACCATACTCCAAATGAGCTCACACCAAAGACTTATACAGAGGTATTATCACCTCCTTTTTTCTGCTAGCCATTCCTCTCCGTATGCACCCAAGCATCCGTCTAGCTTTTGCCGTCGCCTTTTCTACCTGTTTAGCTACTTTAAGATCATCAGACACAACCACGCCTAAGTCCCGCTCTTCTTTAGTGGACAAAAGTACTTCACCTCCTATACTGTATTGCTCCCTTGGATTGCTGCAGCCCAAATGCATGACCTTACATTTTTTAACATTAAATCCCAGCTGCCAAATTCTAGACCATTCTTCAAGCTTAGCTAGATTCCTCCTCATGTTATCTACACCTTCCTGGGTGTCTACTCTATTGCAGATTTTGGTATCATCTGCAAAGAGGCAAACCTTACCCGACAGCCCTTCCGCTATATCACTAACAAAGATGTTAAAAAGAATCGGACCAAGGACAGATCCCTGGGGTACACCACTGGTAACATCCTTCTCCTCAGAATGAGCTCCATTTACTTGTACTCTTTGTCGCCTCCCACCCAACCAATTTCTAACCCAAGCAGTAAATTTAGGGTCCATCCCTAGGGTGCTCAGTTTGTTTATAAGTCGCCTGTGAGGAAGAGTGTCAAAGGCTTTACTGAAATCTAAATACACCACATCTAGAGCTCTCCCTCAGTCCAACTCCCTGGTCACCCAGTCAAAGAAATCAATCAGATTTGTCTGACAAGACCTGCCTCTGGTGAATCCATGCTGCCTCGGATCCTGTAATCCGCTGGACTCCAGAAACCTCATTATTTTCTCTTACAGCAGCGTTTCCAATATTTTACTCATCACTGAAGTTAAACTAACCGGCCTGTAGTTTTCAACCACATCCTTACTTCTGCTTTTGTGTAAAGGCACCACATGAGCCTCTCTCCAGTCCTTTGGCACCACTCCCGACTCCAATGAGGCATTGAAAAGGTCAGTCAGTGGTGTTGCTAGAACGTCCCCAAGTTCCCTCAGTATTCTAGGGTGTATCCCATCCGGTCTCATCGCTTTGTCTACTTTAAGTTGAGCTAGATTCTCACGAACACAGTCTTCTGAAAATTGTTCAAGATGTCCCTCGCTTCTGTTCTTATTTGTGGGTGTTTTCTGAGGTCCTGCTCCTGGTTCTTCATCTGTGAACACAGAACAAAAGTATTTGTTAAGCAATTCCGCTTTATCCTTATCAGCTTCTACATATTCCCCCCCCCCCTGCACCCTTGAGTCTGACAATACCACTTTTGCCCTTCCTCTTCTCACTAATATATCTGAAAAATGTCTTATCCCCCCATTTTATTGCATTGGCTATTTCCTCCTCCTTTTGAATCTTTGCCTTCTTGACTACTTTGCTAGCTTCTCTAAGTTTTTCCAAATACAGATGCCTGTCTTCCTCTCTCTGTGATCTCTTGTATTTCATGAAGGCCTCCCTCTTTTTCTTCACTTTTTCAGCTACTTCCTTCGAAAACCATAGCGGTTTCCTGTTCCTTTTGCCTTTATTTACCATTTTAACAAAAAGGTTGGTTGCCCTTAAAATACCCCCTTTCAGTTTTGCCCACTGTTTTTCTACATCCCCCAGCTGTTCCCATCCCACTAACGACTCCCTGAGGTATTGGCCCATCTTCACAAAGTTAGTCTTCCTAAAGCCTAAGATCCTCACCTTGGAATGGATTCTAACAGCCCTAGTCCTAATACTGAACCACACCATCTGGTGATCACTGGATGCAAAATGATCTCCCACTACAACATCAGAAACACTTTCACCACTGGTAAGCACCAAGTCCAGTATGGCCCCTTCACGTGTGGGGTCTGTTACCAATTGCCTGAATAGTTCTCCCTGTAGAGAATCCAGGATCTCCTTACTTCTAGATGATACTGCAGCAGGAATGTGCCAATCAACATCTGGCATATTGAAATCTCCTATCAGTAGCACTTCCCCTTTCCTAGCAATGCTGCGTATGTCTTCAATTAACTCTCTGCCCACCTCTTCTTCTTGTGAGGGAGGTCTGTATATCACACCAATGCAAATAGATTTCTCTTTCCCTCTTTCTAGTTTAACCCACAATGCCTCCTCTCTCCCTTTTAAGCTCTGTAATTCCAAAGCTTTAATAGTAGTTTTTACATATAGTGCCACTCCTCCTCCCCTTCTTCCTACCCTGTCCTTTCTGAATAAAGTATAGCCAGGTATAGTTACATCCCAGTCATGGTTTTCTGTGAACCATGTTTCTGTAACTGCCACTAAATCCAAGTCAGCCACTCTCACCAAAGCTTCAACTTCAGGGATCTTATTTCCCATGCTACGGGCATTAATACACACTGCTTTCCATATGTTACCCCTGTTACCCATTTCCATAAAGGTATTTAATGTATCACCAACCTGGGGGCTTTCTTCACCCATCCCCAACGAATCTAGTTTAAAGCCATCTTCAGTAGATTAGCCAGTCTACTACCGAAGATGCGTTGACCTTTCTTGGACAGATGGATGCCATCTCTGCTCTGCAACCCTTGGAACAGCATCCCATGGTCTAGGAAACCAAAACGCTCTCGATGACACCATCCACGCAGCAATGCATTCATCTCCAGGATGCGAGCCTCTCTGCCTTGGCCTTTACCCTCAACAGGGAGGATTGAAGAGAACACCACCTGTGCACCTAACTGCTTCACCCTCTGTCCCAGAGCCATGAAGTCACTTTTGATACGTTCCGAGGTATACCTGGCAGTATCATTTGTTCCAACATGGATTAGCAACATTGGGTAATAGTCAGTGTGCTTGATGAGTCTCGGCAAACTCTCCGTAACATCTTGGATTTTGGCACCAGGCAGACAGCATACCTCTCTGGACATCAAGGGTATAGGGTATACCCACCCGTACCCATGAAGCACTGCACATGCAGATCAGCAGCCCACATCTGATCAGAAGATGGGATATGTGCCTCTATAGCACCCCGGCCTGGTAGTGGGAACTGACCGTGTGTGTCACAGGCACAGAGTAGCTACAGACCGTGACATTGTGCGGTTCCTGTGCTCACCCTGAGGGTGAGGTGGGGCGCCCAGCACCAGGTCCGCAGCACCTGGCTTGACTGAGATAAGCTGTGCTGTAGGTCCCCATCAGTGCCAGTGTGTGATAGGTAGTCCTTCCAGATACACCTGTGTCCATCTGTATTTCCCAGTCACGTCTAGCTCTTGTGGGCTATGATGCACCCAGAATAGTGATATCCTGTGTGGTTGCCATGGTCACATGTTATAAATGAAGGGTAGTGGTTGGACCCAAGAGCGGATTATGCAGCACCACCCAACCTGCCCTTGTGGGTCAGGGGTGGGGTACAGGATCTCCCACCAACAGATCCACATTCTAATCTCTGCAATGGTGACAGTAGAGGGGATCATCAACCCCAGTCCTGCTGGGGAATGGGCACCCTACAGGGCAGTCAATACAGATCAGTATACAGCACATAGGACACTGGCAGACAGGCAGAAAGCCTGGAAAAGCTCAGCTTCCCCCCACCCCTATCTGACATTCACCAGCAGAGAGCATAGTCAGTCTCCACCCACTGTAACCTGCAAGGTGGTCTATCCGTACACATGCTAACTGCAGCCAGTCTGCTAGCTAGTACATAGTGCATGTTTCTGGAGAAACTGTGTGCACCCAAAAGTGGGATGTGAGCACACACACCAAGCAGGTATGTCAGTGATTGGACCCCAGAAAAAGAAACTCACAGATATCACTTGAGCAAAATAGTGTATAACACTATGGGGGAACCTAGCCATACCATGGTCACTGCTTAGTCAGGGTGAGAGTGACCCCCCCCCCCAGCATGACATGCTGTGGCCACCCTGTCCATGCAGGTGGTGGTCGGGCATTACAATATCCCAGCCATTGCCCTATGTACTATGCAGATGCATCCTGCCCAGGCCGCCCTGACCTGGCCATACCCACAGTACCTTGCTCGTCATTATGCACATTGGCAGGCTAACACTGGAAACAGTGCAAGCAGTGTGGGCTCAGTAAGGTGCAGGCAGCCACAAAATACTGGATAGACATACACACACTCCCACATGTATGCCAGCATTGTGCAAATATTGAGGCTTTTGGCAGCCCTGGCCACCTCACCAGTCCTGGGCACAGTGCAGGCATTGCTATGGTACGCAATACTGTTGGGGTCACTCCCTGGGGTGGTAAACACACTTCACAGATATCAGAAAGGTTGCTATGATGAATCTCTGTCAACAAATTGTGTTTAACTTAGGATTTGTTACCTGACATTAATCATAGCAACCTTTTGATATATATGGAAGGTGTTCCCATGTTTAGGACGGCATTGCTAAGGTATGCAGGTGCTAGTATTGGGAGATGCTGCTCGGCGCAGGGCCCAACAGCCTGACTCTCCATGAGGCTTTGGATAGTGGAGCCTGTGGGTGTGGGTGTTTGTGCCCCTGTCTGCCGCTGATCTAGGGCAGAGATTCCCAACACCGGTCCTGGTGAATCAAACACGGTTCAGGTTTTAATGCTGTCCCTAATGGATATGCATGAGATACATTTGCATACAGTGGGGGCGGTGCATACAAATGCAGCACAGGCATATTTATTAGGGACAGCATGAAACCTGAATGGTGTTTGGCCCTCCAGGACTGCAGTTGGGAAACTCTGCTCTAGGGATTGCACATGTTTATGGTGTCTGTGATCTGTACGGTAAAATATAGGCGTTTCAGGCATGTTTATTTTATCTGCAATAAAGGTTCCATCTTTATTGCCAAGGTTTAGTACTGGGTAAGATATAGGGGCATGGTGTGCAGGAGCCACAGCTGGGACTTGAACCTGTGTTCTTCTGCCCCTGAACATACTGGCTGTGTGTACTGTACCAAACTGTTGCCACAGAGTCAGATCATTCCTTGGGGATACCATGACTGTTCGTCAGACAGACCTTGTCTGTTTCAGTGCACGGCATCCACATAAATGGGGCTTGGCCATGGTCTGCTGTGGGCAGATACCACTGCCCCCTCCACCACCAGCACCCCTCTGTCACCATGCTGACATGCCCTTGTGCCGGTGGTGCTGGTGGTGCGCAGTACCAAGCCATCCAGTGTGCCGGTAGGCAGCTGCCTATGGTGCGTGATATGGGGTAGGGGTGCCTGCCTAGACATCCACGCTCCCCCCCCCTGGCACTGCCTGCCAATGTTATGTGTCCTTTGGGGTACTTGCTGGGTACTGTCCCCTGGGATACTGTGGGACACAGACTCGTGTACATGTTTGCCCTTGGTCAGTTGCTGTCTTGCTGGTTTTTCACTTCTACATTCCTATGTGTCACCTAGGCATCTGCATGTCCCGCCTGCAGCCCCCTGTACCCCATTTGCAGCCTCACCATAGTGCCCTCTCGTACTTGGACACTGTGATGTTGCTGCACATGTATCACTGCTATCACTTTTTTTTGTTTTCCTGCCTTTGCTGCACATTGCTGACTGAAATGGTCTCTCTCCCTTGCAAATGTGCTTCTAGCGCGAGGTTTTCACTGGCGCTAATTTGCAGACCTCCATTTCACGGCGTTAGTGTGCATGGAGCCTCTCCCCGCTCACTCTCCGCCCATTGACCCCTTATCTCCGCCCCTGGGGAGTCTTACTCCGCCCTCTGGGAAGCCTTACTCCACCCTCTGCGCACCTTAATGCCGCCAGAGACATTATCGTGCGATACGTGACGTTCTCGCACGGTAATGTGCCATTATCACACAATAATGTCATGTATCGCGCGATAACATCGCAGCCACGCCATTAGCGCCATTTAGAAAACATACCCCTTAGTGTTATTGAACAGAATGTCTAGAAATTAAGAGGGGAATTTTAGAAGGGACATCCTAGTGCAATTAGGGATGTCTAAGCCAGAACACCTGATAAAAAAGTAGACATGTCCAGGTGCAGACATGATTTCACAAACATGGACGTGCCCGATATGGATGTCTGCAGGAACATCTATACAGACATCACTAGAACTGTATTTTAGAATCCAGACATCTAGAAATAGCCTAAGAGTTAGAGTAATGGACTAAAAACAGTTCAGCCAGGGTGCAAATCCCATTATTGTTATAATTGACATTGTGCTGAGGAAATTTCAGATAATACAGTGATTTTCTGAGCAATTTGCAGAAACCGCGTAATCTGCATGAGTCGGTGGAATATAGAAACATGTCAGCAGAAAAAGACTATATGGTCTATCTAGTCTGCCATTCCATATCAAATACTATAGTCCCCTTTTTTCTTCTAGAGATCGTCTGTGTTTGTCCCAAGCTTTCTTGAATTCAGATACTGTCCTCTTCTCTACTTCCTCCACTTGGAGACTATGCCATGCATCTACCACTCTCCATAAAGAAATATTTCTGCATATTACTCCTGAGTCTATCTCTTTTCACCCTCATCCTATGCCCCCTCGTTGTAAAGCTTACTTTAATTCGAAAGAGGCTCTCCCCCTGTGCATTTATGTCATGGAGGTATTTAAACGTCTCTATCATATCTCCTATATCCCGCCTTTCCTCTAACGCATACATATTAAGATCTTTAAGTCTGTCCCTATATGACTTATAATGAAGACTACTGATCTGAAATGCTGAAAATTTTAAACATAGGACACTTTCCCAAGACACCTCCATACATTAAGCAGGGGTCTAGGTGAGGACATTTTATTTTATTTATTTATATTTCTGAACTTCACGTCTGAGGACCACTTTATGTGACAGGATTTGGTGGGCAGCAGTGCAGCACAATCACAGCAAGTAGACAACACTGAGAAGGTTCTTTACAGCCGGTATCAGAGGTGGGCTTTCGAGCATCTGTGCACAAGTCCCACTCCCATATCAGAAAGACTAGTGTCTGAACCAAAATAGCTAAATCGATTCCCAAAAGATATGAGTGCCTTGTACTACCCATGTGATATGGGCCCATGTACCAATCTGTGAGTCCATCCATACCTCTAAGTTACTGCAGCCGTCCCTCCAACATCAGTCAGTCAAGGCCATTTTGTCTTATTTATGTTTAGCTTAAGTCTCATACGTTGAAGCCAATTCTGCAGCAAAAATAATCGCTTTTGAGCAGTTTTGATTATGTTACAGGCCTCTTTATGTAATTCAAGAACATAAGATATGCCTTACTGCGTCAGACCAAGGTCCATCAAGACAAGTATCCTGTTTTCAACAATGGCCAGTGCAGGTGACAAAGACCTTAAGCAGTGGATTTCCCAGTCCACTTTAATAATGATTTATGTACTTTTCCTCCAGGAACATGTCCAAACGTCTTTTAAACTCAGCTACACTTTTTACTACATCCTCCAGCAACAAATTCCAGAGTTTCATTGCATGTTGAGTGAAAAACTATTTTCTCTAATTAATCTTAAATGTGCTACATTGTAGCTTCATTGCATGTCCCCTAGTCTTTCTACTTTTTGAAGGAGTAAACAACCGATCTACATTTACCCATTCAACTCTATTCGTTATTTTACAGAGCTCTATCATATCCTCTCTCAGCTGTCTCTTTTCCAAGTTGAAGAGTCCTGGACTTTAAAGCCTTTTCTCATAGTGGTATCTTTCTATCCTCTTTATCATTTTGGTCATTCTTCTCTGTACTCGAGGTGAACTTCTGAGCACACATGTTGTCTGCAACTTTAATGGTTTCTGTGTGCTGCAGACATGCCCCACACCCATTCTTCACCCACTGCGCGTATTATAACTGGCTCTACAAAATTTGAACACATAGCCCTGTCTGCAAACAGTTACATTTCCTTCCGGTTATTGCAAGAGCAAAATATAAAAACCTAATGACTATTTTCAAAAATTTTCACCAATCCTCAGCGGATATTCTACAATCTATAATTTCAAAAGACAACAGCATAAGACCAAGGCTATCTCAAAATATCAATAAACTTAATGCTCCTTTGAACTTCAACAAATCAAACAAATGACTTCCAAAAGAGTGTTTTCCTTTATGGCACCAGAGTTATGGAGTTCTATTCCTGAAGACCTAAGAACTCAGGACGACATTAAGGACTTTCGCAAATCTTTAAAGACGTATTTATTTATAGAATCATTTGGTGAAATAACTTAAATTTACCATTATGTATATTTAATTTCACTATGATATAGTATTATAACATACTGTTTTGTTTTGTATTTATATTGTAATGTATCGTTTTTGTTTTCCCATACCCTCAGTATGTAAGCCTTTGTTGTCTTGTCAACCACTTTGATTGAAGGATAAGGTGGTATACAAAACTGGTTAAATAAATAAATAAATATTCTACCTGAATATTATAAGCATACATATATGTCAAACCCTGCTCGATGAAGCATTAGATACTGGGGCACCAAGTACAAATTGAACAGAAAGGGGGCTAATACAAATCCCCCCTAAGGTTTTTGAAAATTTTCCAACACATAAGGGGTTATTCTGTCCCACAAATAGCGGGGACGGATGTCCTTATTCGTGGCCCTCCCTACCGGCATCTAAATTCCCACCGGTTGTACGGGGAAGTTAGATGGGGGTGGGGAGGGGGTGGATCGGGACGGAGTTAGGGAGGGCAGTGGGTGGTCGCCAGCCCTGGAAGTAAAGGGCCGATTCTAATCTCGGTCCTGTAAATCCGGGGCCATCGTCTTGTACAGGGAAGTTATTACACTCCGAGGTGGAATAACTTCCCCAATTCTGCAGGATCAGCGGGCCCGGGGCTGGGAAGGGGCAGCAGGAGGCAGAAGGTATTCCCCACAGCCAGACCCTGGCCCTAGGAGGCCAGATCAGGGTTGGGGTGTGGGGAATTGAATGCAGGAGCCAGTGGCTGGGGATCACGGCTTTTAAATGGAGCTGTGTTGCCATGGGCAACTGGACGCCATGGTACTGCGGCTTGTCACACCCTCATCGGGCCCCTCCGGTGGAGACTGGTATTATGGCTTAATACCTTTTCTTGGCTTTCTATATGCTATAGATAGCCCTGCCTGGCCCTCTGTGGGTGGTAGTTGTACCGTCTTCTTGTAGTCACTCAAACACACAGTTCACACTTTAAATCAAGGGCTTTATTCCCCGTCCAATGAGGTATTCTTTTTCTTGAAGAACAAAATAATCAAAAGCCACTCTGGCAAATAACAGAAGCAAACATTGAACAAAAATGCTTTCCTCAGCTTTAACTAGGAGGTATTGATAACCTCGGGGTGTTCTTATTAATGGGCCCACAATGTCTACTCCCATTCGGCGTATCGGTGCCGTGATGGTCGGCAACGGTATCAAGGGTACGGCCTTGGGTCTTACTACAGAAACCCTTTGGCAGGTAGGGCACGAATCACAATACCGTTTGTTTCTTGGTATACCCCTGGCCAATAGAAACGTGCCAAAATTTGGTCAAGCGTTCCTTGAACGCCTTTGTGGCTACCTACTGGGTGGTCATGCGCTAAACGCAACACTACCGACTTGAAATTTACAGGTACCACCAGCTGTTTACGTATCGCATCTGTATATGGATCGAGACTCTCTCTATACAAGATTTCCCCATCTAGAAAGAACCGGGGTAACACTGTCCTTTCTTTTTGGGCCCACTCAAAAGCTCTTTTGAGTGCCAAATCCTCTCTTTGTTCTTTTGGGAAGGATGGGAATTTTTGTACCAGTGCGGCAGGCACCCACGGTAATCCCTCCCCCGTTTCCAATTCCCTTCTTCCCTGAGTTCTTTGACTCCTTTCATGGCGCTTTTTTGGCCTTAGCCTTTTTCCCGCCCTCACTCGGACTCTGGACCAAGTCATCGTGATGAGGAAGTGTATCTGTCCCTTCTTCTCCGGGAACTTCCACATCGACTTTCTCTTCCGGTTCAGCTTTTTTTCCCTACCGAGGACTCCCTAGTTTCTACTGTACTAGTTTGGGATCGGGTAGAGACTAAACCCATCTTTAAACCCATCCCTTGTTTTAACCCCTTTTGGAAAAACGGCCAATCACGTCCTATAATTAAATTCTGCGGTAGTTCAGAGACTACTGCTACCTGTAATTTTTTCTCGATGCCCATTCCTTTGACATGCACCTGATATAGGGGATATGGAAACTGTGTCCCGTGTATACATTGTACCTGTACCTGTTCTTTTTCCTGATTCAATATATCAGGGTTAGACTGTTTTTATGGTTTCCCAAAGTTTCCGTGAAACCAAACTTTGTTCAGCCCCTGAATCAAGAAAAGCCATAGTATTTATCCCCTCTATTTGAACTTGTAGAAAAATACCCTCTGGTGTTTGTTTTTCCACCCCTGTTACAAAGACCATCCTAACTTTACATTCCTCCGAATGTGTCCAGGCTTTCCACATTTGTAACATTTCTTAATGTTTGTGGAGAAAACCTCTTTGGCCATATTACCACTAGGTGCCTTAATTCTTTCATACCTCTTCCATTCATCTGATTCATCCATACCTGCTACTTTTAAAAGGTTTCCCCTGGATGTATCAGTTTCTCTTAGCTTCCCTGAATACTTCAGCCATCCTAGTTGCTTCCTCCATATTGGAGCAATTCTGTAACGTAAGAAACGTTTTCATCTCTGGGGTTACTGCCAACAAGAACTGTTCTAGAATAATTTCGTCTAGAATTGATTCTACTGGTTTTCCCTCTGGATCTAACCCATTTATAGGCAAGATTCCTAAGCCTTTGATCCAATGCTTTCGGGGTTTCAGTTATATGCATGTGTGCCTCTCTAAACAATCGCCTATAATGCCTAGGTGAAAGGCCTAGTCTGTCTTTTACAGCCTTTTTAATTTCTACATAATTATTAGCCAGGCTGGCCGGCATAGCTTTAAATGCAGACAAAGCTTCACCGCTTAGGGTCATTGCAAACCGCATTGCCCATTGCTCAGATGGCCATTGAAGATTACTAGCAATCCTCTCAAAAGCTTCTATAAAATCATCCGGATTGTCCTCCGGTTTTAACTGTCCCAAAGACAAAGCAAAGTTAGTGTTCATCTCTACTTGCGGTATTGATGTAGTACGTGCTACTTCTTCACCAGGTTTTTTCAGCAGAGCGTCCACAGCTTCTAATAGCGGACTTGTCTGCTCCCTCGCAGAAGCTATGTATTGCTCCTGTAAATGCTGCACCATTCGGGCTTGCTTGTCCCACTGTTCAGCTATCCACGACATCATGTCCTGTGGTTCCATCTTCTCCAGACGCTGTTCCTGTAAGAAAAAGAAAAGAGAAAGGCCCACCAAGTGCGGTATCTTTTATACAGGACTTTACTCTAAACTAGAGCGCCCCTCTTTTCCTCACAGGATATCCTATCCCAGTCTACACAGGCTACTATTACCTTAGTCTCCTGGCAGACTCAAGCATGTGAGAAAAGGGTCTTTTCTAGTCCTCTGGCCGACCTGCCAGCGAATATTCCACTGCACTTGTCTTGTGATGCCAATATTCTCCTTCCTTTAGGCAATGTCATTTTGTTTCTTCTGTTCCAAAAATATTTTGCCCCCCCCAAAAAAAAAATATCCTCACTCCTACGCCATTTTTTATGTCACACCCTCATCGGGCCCCTCCGGTGGAGACTGGTATTATGGCTTAATACCTTTTCTTGGCTTTCTATATGCTATAGATAGCCCTGCCTGGCCCTCTGTGGGTGGTAGTTGTACCGTCTTCTTGTAGTCACTCAAACACACAGTTCACACTTTAAATCAAGGGCTTTATTCCCCGTCCAATGAGGTATTCTTTTTCTTGAAGAACAAAATAATCAAAAGCCACTCTGGCAAATAACAGAAGCAAACATTGAACAAAAATGCTTTCCTCAGCTTTAACTTTTTAACAAAAGAAAAACAGTTCTCTTCATGAGCACTTAATCCTTTTCTTTTGCTGATATAAATCAATCAGGATTCACTTTAAACCAAGCAACTTCTGTCAGTTACTGTGTTGCTGTTAAACCTTCCTTGTACATGTATTTTCTTATCTCAGTGAAAACTCTTCCTCTTCAGTTGTCACTAACGAGCATTCCATGGGTTCAGTGTTATCTGGTACATTAGAAATATCATAATGGCATTAAAGGATAACCATTTGTACCTACGTTTTCTGTAGCAGCTGTCCTGCCGAGCTCACTCTGGTTAATTACGTCAGCTACGTGACTGCTTCCTGGCTTTAGGCTAAAACACTGCTGGGTATTACCGTATACTCTGGATAATGGCTTGTAAGAGCACTCCCCCCTGTGTAAAGCTATGAGGTAACTGCCCATAAACACTGGTATTAGAATCAAACAGCTTGTGTCCTGCCTTGAATGGGTTAAAGGCTAATTCCTCTGATACAGCTGTGGAGTTTTCCAGTGCTGACAACGGCACTCGAGAGAAGTCTGAGCATTTAAAGTTGCTAGCAGAATTATAAGGTAAGAGATCTTCCTTTCTCTTGTAACTGCCCGTACAAGGAAAGAAGTTGTTTCCTTTTCCCTTTATCTCTGCTCTAGGCTGGCTTCTTCTATTAATCCTGGACTTAGCCCATTCGGGTGTAAAACAGTCCTGTTCCACTTTGAATGCCTTGCTTCCTGCAACAGGATTCCTCCCTCTTCTCTTCTGGCTTTCACACACACACTCTGTGTTTAACAGCTGATCTCCACACGTACTCACATAGTCCTGAGACTCATTCAAGCTGTCCTCTGGTATACGTTGCTGACACTCTCTCTCATTTCCTTCCTTCCACCAACTTTGGTCCTGGAGATGAGATTGGATTACTGTGTCTCTTTCCTCTTTTCCCTCCGTTCCCACGACTGAGGTTGTTGCTTCCACCTCTGTCCGTGCTCACTCCCCCTCACTGCTTGTGAGTGTGCCTTATGTATCTGTCCCCGGGTTCCACCCCTTCTCAGCTGATCCCTATCAGGTAAATCAACCTCCATTCTCATGCTGGCTGGGTGTGTCTTTTTACCCTTTTCCCACGTGTGCCGTGGTCGCTCATAGTAACTATTTGACATGTTTTTGTCTACCTCATCAGGTTCTGCCTGATTTTCTCCGTTTATCTCCATTTCCTCTGGGTCCCCTGGGTTTACCTTGTGACAGGCTCCATTTAAAAGCCCTGGCTGAGTTAGTCGAGCAAGGCCTGTATGTGCAGGCCAGACTGAATTGTAGTCCCGGCCTGCAAGTACAGGCCTGATCGTGATTCTGATCCCACAAGGCTAGATGTGCCCCATGAGATCAGAATCGCATTGCCCTCTATACGTCTGGCTCAGACCAGGTGTACAGAGGGCATGTACATCCGGGACGGAATTATGCTGATACTGTGCATGCATATGCATATGTGCATGTAAGTATATTTGTGCATCAGGGAGGCAGTACAAGGGGCAGGTTTGGAACAGAGAGTGAATTTACATGCCTAGTTTTGGATTTCCAAAATGTATCCACTGAAATAGATGCACATTTGTGGCCATGCTTTTTCTGAATTGACTTTCAAAAATAAGTTTTCCTCCTTGAAACTGATATGAAATGGCATTTTAGAAAGGACATCCAAGTCAAATCAGGGATATCTGGGGCAGATAGTGCCAGGAAATTCCAGGGATGTCTATTTTGCTGCCTGATTTTAGTAACACGGATGTCCCCTCAGGAAGGCATGGGGCAGGGATGTCCATCTCATGCAAGTTAGAGCCATAGCAAAATGAAAACATAAACCCTCATTCCCTGTTAATGTTCATTATCAGCATGGAAAATATAGAGGACATGAGCAGACCTCCTTCTCTACACCTTCCAGATGGCTGTCTGACAAAACAAGCACTTTTCTGATGCCTATTCGTGCCTTCAGCAGGTGTAAGCTCGGGCACAGCTTGGGACGTCCATGGAGTTTCTGAAATTGAGAGAGGACGTCCAAGTTCTGGGAACACTCCAGACACATCTATTCCATACTCCCATTCAGAGTGCGACATCCTTACTCTGGAGACGTCCACAGACCTGGCCTCTAAAATGGCTGTGGGGACATCTCCATACCTTGGATGTCTCCATGCCCATTTTCAGACATCCAAAGCATGAATAATACTTCTAAAATAAACCCCATAAAGTCTGTGGGTACCCACAGACTTTAAACACATGCACTTTGAAAGTTTCTCCTATAATTCATAGTTTAACATAGCTATGAACTACTGACTTTATTCAATAAAGATTTTTTTATACGAGCAGAATGGGAAAAATGCCCTATAATTTTGGAAAGCATTTGGGGGTTTTCCCTGAACAGTTCTGGAAAAAATAAATGATGATTATTCCTGTATCACAGATATTACAATGAAGGTGATGCTATTGCACAGATTTTTCATATACATTAAAACAAATGTAGCAGATAAGATATTTTCCTCTTTACTGAGCTGCAAGTATATCCAAAAATTAATGAGTAGTTTAGCATCACTTTGAAAACTGTGAAATATTTCTCAAAACTGCACTATATATTATTTACCTCTAGTATCCATTATATCAATGTGAGACAAATTTTAAAAAGATCCAGTCATACAACCATGGAATTAGGTGTCTGGATCTCATGGGATGAAAATTTAGGGTCATGTTTACTAAGCTGTGTGGTAAATGCAAGGGGCGAGTGTTTCCTACATCAGCAGGTAATGTCAGTGCTTCCACACTGCCTGCCATGGCAAGGAATGTGGCCCAGTGAAAATCAGTAGGGAACAGACAAGCGGCATTACTTGTTATGTCCACCACATCTACAGCTAATCAGGCTTTCCCCACAGACCCTTCTGCTGGTATGATCTTCCAGCAGTATGGCCAGTTCAAAAAGCCCCATCGCCCAATCCCCCCTTCAGAAATACCCACTCAGACAGCCTGATGTCTCAGCAACTCCCCCTCTCTGTTCCCCCCCAGAGATCAAGCTTGACAAGGAGGCTCCCAAACCCCCTGGGGCTTACCAAGGACACCCTAGTGGGTCCAGTTGTAATCAAGGCAGGAGCGGGACTCTTAGCGCCTGTCCTATCTCTAGTGACTATCAAAATGGTACTAGTCTCATGGTCCTGATCCCTAGCAGTATTAAATGATAGAGGAGTAAAAGGGCTGTAAAAGAGTTCAAGGCCTTAGCAGAAAGAGTAAATGCATTCTTTGTTGCAGTCTTTACTGAAGAAGATACAGGGGAGATACCCATGCCAAAAATCATATTTAAAGGTAATGAATTGGAGGAATTGAAATACATCTTGGTGAACATGGAAGACATATTAGAGCAATTTGACAAACTAAATAGTAGCAAATCATCTGGATCAGATGTTATACATCACAGGGTGATGAAGGAATTCAAAAATGAAATTGCAGACATACTATTAGTAATTTGTAATCTATCATTTTTTTTATTAGGTTTTTAATCAGTTATACACCAACTAAGATGAAGAAAATAAGAAAGGAAAGAAATATACCATTCCAGAACATCAACAATATAAGGAAACAAAGTCTGATATAGACCACATTACTGGGATTCGACAGTGGCATTACAATAACCAAGATACAATTTAAGAAAATAAGGCACAAGGCCCACCTAACAGGAGACAAAAAGCTATAACTACACTCCCCTCACAACTCCCCTACCCTTCTATCTGCAATAAATTTTTCCAAGTGGGATACATCAGTAAACATAAATGTAGCACCATCATAATTTACAACACACTTACAGGGAAATCTAAGGAAGAAAGTAGCACCCAGCTATAGGACCTGAGGCTTAAGAGCTAAAAAAAAGCCTCCTCCGAAGCTGGGTACTACGTGCCACATCCGGGAAAATATTTATAATGTGACCACAAAATTTGGTCGCTTTATATTTAAAGAAAGCCTTAAGTATACATTGCTTGGCATCCAAAGTTTTTAAAGTCACAAGAAGAGTAGCCCGAGTACTTATTACATCTGTGGAGTCCTCTAGAAAGGCTGTTAAATTTGAAATAGAAGGTTCAATTATGTCTAAACCCCCTTCCTCTGAGGATACCTTTTTCACCAGAGAGGAAATATAATACATTTGAGAAAACTCAATCGAATCACTCAAATGCAACACCTCTCTCAAATACTTATCCAGAAGAATTCTGGGAGCTAAGAGAGAAGTATGTGGAAAATTTAAAAAACGTAAATTATAAAGACGAAAACAATTTTCCAATGCCTCCACCTTACTATGTAAAATCGAAGAATCCTTAATGCCAGCCACATTCGCAAAATGTAACGGGCTGACCTGGGATTCAAGCTTAATACGTGCAGCATCAACATAGGAAACTTTATCATCTAGCTGCTTCAAAGAAGCAACTGTTTCTTTCGAAAATACACATAAGGAACTTAAAGTGGAAGTCAACTTGTCATCAATAGTTTTAAGGGCACCGCAAAGATCTTTTAAGGTTTTTTTTTTTTTTTGAGACCGCGGAGCGTGTCCACGGGGCGTGCTCTGAAGGGGCGTGTCCAAAGGGGCGAGACACTCTCCTTTGGCGCCCCTTCGGTGACATCTCGGCGTTGTAGGACTATTTGCATAGTTTCCTTAAGTTTTGAATTCCATTGTAGTATGGGGAAGTGAAAGGCAAAGACTGGGGGTAAAACGGCAGACGTCGTGTCGGATAAGCTGTCTATCGGTCCTATGGACAAACATCTTGTGCCTCTCCCGGATGCACAGTCGTCCCCCGAAGGAGCCTCCCTCAGTTCTGGAGGGCGGTCTCCTCCTCCTCCTCCGCCTTCTGCTGGGATTTCTTTTGCTTCTGTGGAGTCCCCTGATAAGGTGAGTTCTAGGGGTATGTTTATCAAAGTGCGTTAGTGCGATTCACATTAGGAGCCGCGGTAGAGACACAAACACCCAAATAAGGACATGGGCGGAACATCGTTACGCGCAACGCGCGTTCCAAAAACTAACGAGCGTAACAGTGCGCGGTGGCGCACACCCGCGCGTCACCGCGCGTCAACCACAAGAAAGCGTACAGATACAAATCACAGGAACAGAGCTGTAGCACAATGGTGAGCTCAGTGACCGCTGTCACAGGCAGCATGGGTTCGAATCCCCTGGGTTCCCCAGTGTGCACAATGCAGAAGGCTGGCCCAGCCAGCACCCAGTACCCAATGTAGGGAATGAGGAGGCAGGGGTTTATATTTTACCACCAGTAGTGCTGCCAGCAAACTCACCATCACAGTGGTGCAACCAAAGGTGCTGCAGATAGCATCCCATAATGCACCACACAGGCCACAGTAGAAAGTGCACTGTCCACAGAGGCACACCAAAATGTCACCCTCAGAATACCATAGCAGGCAACGTAAAGGGTGCCAGATAAGGTGCCACTTGGGGCGCCCCATGAGGCACTGTAAGGTGACATTATGCTGATGGTGTCTTGCTGGCAAGACCAATGTGCATCCAAAATAGACAATGCTGCAGTCAGGGCGATAAAAAAAGACCACTGTGTTATGAGTCCATGACCACTGGCCCCACAGGCTGTGACGGAAACACCGGGCAGCAGCCCCAAAGCTGCGAACAGCCCCCTGGCTGTCACCTGAAGGGCAGCAGGGCACCACCCAAATGGTGATGTCTAGGATCTGTCCCAAAGAAAACATAACTATGGTGCAAGGCACAGGAAGATCAGGGGCCCAGAGATGAACACAACAAGGGGCAGGTACCTACACAGCTCCCTGGGACGGCAGGCCGAAATGAGTGTGTGTCACTGTCACACAGTAGCAACAGACAGTAGCCCAACAGGAGGCCCCCTAAGAATCTAGAAAAGGTGTGTCCTAAGGTAGCGTGACCTGTCACACAATGGTGAAGACACAGGCAGATGGTGCAAGGTCTGTGAGTTCAAACCACACATGGTCCCAAGGACAAGTGCTGCCTGCATCAGTACCCTCAGCAAACCATGGTTAGTGACGTGGATAAGCAGGCAGAACTCTCCTGAAGCCATACATATCCCCCAGTCTTGGTCGCGGGCAAACAACCTGAGAGGTGGAAGAAAGTGCCCACCCCACTCATATGTAGGGCCCCTATAATCCAGAGAGCCGTAGTCCTCATAAGAAGAAAATAGTGTGAATGTGTAACCAGAACCATTTTTGAGATATGTACATAGTCAAATATATCCACAAACCATGGAATGAAGGAAAGCAAACCCCAAACATTGCTGGAAATAAGGCAGGTAAGACCCGAATGGTCATGTCACCGTACACCTGTAGGGAAACCCACCACGCCATGCATATGTCTTGCCAACTCTGGGCTCTGTATCATGTGAATGTGTACCTGACAGGAGGGTGGATCTGTGGAGGCATCAGCGACATCACCCACACACCAATATAGCGATGGCAGAAGCAGCTTGTGCTGTACATCTAAAAGACTCAGGTGGCAGGCACACAGTCACAGAGCTATATCCCTGCGGGTGCTGTATAGGGCACCCTACAAGTCACACCAGTGGGTAAAGGTAAATGTGCACTGTCTGCCCGTGCACCATATAGGGCAGGGCTGGGGAATCCTGGTCCTGGGGAGCAGCAGACCAGTCATATTTCCAGGATATCCCTAATGAATATGCATGAGGTATATATGCATTACAGACATCCTGCCAACCTGACTGGTCTGGGGCCCTCCATGGCTGGACTCAGAGACCACTGCCTTACTCCTCTGACATTTAAGATTGTGAGTGGGCAAGGTGCAGATGTCCAAGACATCAAATGGTGTAGAGAGAATGTGTCACATTACTCCTCACCGTCCCACCACCACCAAAATATTGTCAATAAGACAACCTTTGTGGTGGTGATGAGAACCGAGGACGAATGTGACACATTCCATATACCCTTTCGATGTCTAGAATATCTGCACCGTGCCCACTCACAATCATACATGACAGAGGTGTATGGCAGGGGTCGCCCAATCCAGCCCTGGAGGGCGACAAAACAGTCAGGGTGGCAGGATATCCATAATGCATCTACATCTCATGCATACGCATTAGGGATATTCCGTCAAGCAGACTGGCGTGCGGCTCTCCAGGACGATGGTTCCCCACCCCTGCTATAGGGCATGTCACATAGAGCCCCACAGGTCATGCCATAGGGATTCCGAGGAGGCACCCTGAGGAGTCTGCACTGTGAGGGTGGTGGTGCTGTCAGCACCAATGTCATGTAAAACTACAAGATGACCCCCAAAGGGTAACCTAATCCCCCATATGTGGTCTGAGATCCATGACATAGGGGCCCCCACATGTAATGAAACAGCTATACGCCCATAATGTCTGTGAACAATACAACGTCACAAGAATGAGGTGGCCAACTCATGGAGCAGAACTGTGAAATGCAACATCTCACCACAGCAGACCCCCAGTAATTGCCCGATGCACATACAAAGAAAGCCTGTCAATGGAACAAAGCAAGGTCTCAGCAAACAAGGGCATATGGCAAACACAACCCAGACCAAGGTCAAGATCATTACCAAATATGAAGGGCCCATTAACATCACAGACCTGTTTCATTACCTGAAAGCCACTGGCGAAATGAAAAGCAAACACGAAAATACTATGAATATGTGCATAGATAATATGCAGATGGCTGTACCACCGAAACCCCCAACCTCTAGACTGTGCAAAGAAAGTGCACCATGTCACCACCCAAAGTGACAGCTGGGGGGTAATGATATGGTTGTAAGCAAAAACATTTATGGTGCACAGCACATGGACATCAGCAGTCTCCAGAGGAACATATGAGGGGGTAGGCACCCACACAGCGCCGCCCCATGAATGGGCAAATGAATGTGTGCATCACTGCAATAGAACAGGAAAAGACAGTAGCCCAACAGCGTTCCCAAGAAGAAGTATGAGAAAGATGACCAGCATAGTCCTGAGAAGGGTACCCCATGCAAAGTGACATATGAGGTACACACGGATAGGAGAGGTCAGATGGAACCCTGGCTCACAGAACCATGTGGCATGGTGCCCCAAAAAGGGTATGTGGGACAATGTCAGTGTGCCCTAGGAACTACCAGTGGTGTCTGCAGGTCCTGCGGAAACAGCGTGCAACAGAGACAGATGTAGTACCAACACCACACAGAACCCACGTTGAAGACAATGGATAGGTGACTGACCGAGGGACAGTAGGGAGTTACTGGACCCACATTCCTGTGGACATTTCATGTGTCAGGAAGCAGCGCAGACAAACATGTTGCTGCCAAAAGCAATACAACAAAGGGTGTGGGCAACCTAGAGTACAAGAACAAACGTGTGTGGCAGCTGAGGGGAAAATGTGTCAACCTGTGGAGGCGGAGGTGGCAAGAGGAGTGGCCCTGCCATGCAGAACAGGCACAGGTCCGCCAAGAACACAGAGATGCAATGCAGACAAGGGTAGCAGCGTAGGATAGGGGGTGACAGTGCACAGCAACACACAGGACATGTCACATCACACTGATGCAGACAGATGTACCAAAGGATGATACCCAACGGTGATGAGGATGATAAGAGCGGGCAGGACCTAAAAGCAAAGAGATGACTGTTACAGTGACTACAGGTACCAGTGAGGGAAAGACATAAAACAGGGGAACAGAGAGTGCGAAAAGCCATGAACATTAGGATGGAGGGCGCTTCAGGAAAGGGCCAACTATCGTAACACCAGTAGGCATACAGAAATGGATGCAGACAGGACCACAGCATGTCCCCATACATAACCACAGCTGTGTGCAAGGTGAGGGCACCCCAAAGACCAAACAAGATGCACCACACATTCAGAGCAGGGGTCCATAGCCAACATCACAGTCCACAGGTGGGATGAGAGGTACATATGAATCGGTCCAAACACGACCCACAAAATATCATGCAGTGCAAAACGAATACAACATATCATGGGAGCGACAAGTAAGGGACAGAGGGGGTCATGGCAATCGAGAGCCATGTGGATGGGCTGTGGTCAGGGACAAGCAACCGTAAGAGAAGCATGTGCATGACCAAACAGTTGAGTGATGGCGGCCGGACCAAACGGCAGCAGCGGCCCCAGTAAATAGGCAGCCCTGTCACATGCCCCGCCACATGTGTGACACAACGAAGCCAAGGGTAATGGGGTAGTGGGCCAGAGAGCAGTGCACCACCATAGGAGCAGTGGAGAGTAAGCAACATATATGGGTCCGATCATGGTGACAGCAATGCCAACCGCACCATATTGCAACTCACCAGAGTCACCTGCCTGTTGTAGTTGTATACACACCAACACCACATGTAGCGCAGCATCGGCCAGTATGATCTGCAAAGTCCTGGGGGCCCGGAAAGCAGAAGCACATCCTGGGGAGGCAAAAACACATCAAACATGTTGACACATGAGACGGTATTGCTGCACAATCTATACACCAGCCCACACATGGGCAACCCAGATAAACGTCACCAGCAGAAGCAGAACTTACAGGAGAAGAGCTCCCCGATCAGATGTTGCCTGGCCGCCATCCCAGCACGTGTGTCAACATGGCCAGGTGCAGGAGGGCACACAGGATCCACCCCAAGATCCTCATTAATATCGACTGGAAGATTGTGCCTGAGAGCAATGTTGTGCAGGATACAACAGGCTAATATGATCTTTGCCACAGTCAAGGGCCCATACTGTAAGGCGCCGCCAGTTCTATCCAGACACCTGAAGCGACTTTTGAGAACACCAAAGGTTCGCTCAATGACTGATGCTGGAGGCATGGGCCTCATTGTACCGCATCTCTGCACCTGTCAGAAGGAGACGCACAGGGGTCAGCAGCCAGGCACGACACCCATATCCCGCATCACCTGCAAACAGAAATGGAAGTAAGGCACATGTGCGAAGAGGAACTTATGGAAACCATGATGTAGCAATCCACAAATGGACAGCAGGGAAACATGGTCACACACATATGACGGCACAGCATTGAACACATTTGTGACACACCAGACTCTGCATCTTGGAGATTAAAGTAACACTGGCAGGTAAAAAGATGGTCAGGTGGGCAGGTCGCTGGGACATGGTGTGATATGGCACACAGGGGATATGTCAGTGTACCACAACCCGGGTGGGCAAGGCGGGGGTGGCAGCGCAGACAGGCAAAGGCAAACTGTCATGCAGCAGGCATGTGTGATAGCATGTCCGCACATACACCCTGACACGTGCCAACACCCACATGGTGGATGAGTAGGACACATACACACTGTACAGCTGGGCTATGTTCACGTTCCCAGAGTGTCCCACAGCCCCCCCCCCCTGCTGGCACATGCACAATCCCGTGGCACATTGGGCATGTGAGGGACATAACACACAGTCCGACATATGTGACAGCATTGCACCATGCATGCCCCAAATGACCGTGAAACATGGATGAAAGCCAAGTAAGCAGCTAAGGCAGGTTAGAGACGACATAAAATGCGTGCGGCGTGCCACAGATGAGCAAGAATAGGCACATGGTAGGCAAGGGCATGAGTGTTGCCACACAGAGGTACGTGAGCACAGTCCAGGTAACAGGGCATGCTGTGGGCACAATCCCAGAATAGTCAGCACAAGTACACAACAGCACCATGTCATGGATGCAGAGGACATAGTTGACAATGGTGCCCCCGTGAAACACATATGTGCGGGACACACATGATGCGGTGAATACCTACCCAGCAGGATATAGTCCTCATATTGCCCAGCCTCAAACAGGCCAAACAGTGCTGAGTTCTGCAGGATATAGGAGTCATGGGCTGACCCTGGGAGCCGCGGGACCACATTCAGGATACGCATACCTGCATCACAGACAACCTGCACATTGAGGGAATGGAAGTGTTTGCGGTTGCGGTACACAACCTCCCTGTCGCATGGCGGGATGAGGGCAACATGTGTGTAATCTATTGCACCCAGCACATGTGGTATCCCTGCAATCTGCTGGAATGCACGTCCCATGGCCACCCAATGTTACCTCCTGTTGGGAATGGCAATGTAATTCCCAACCCGGCTGACCATGGCCCAGAGTACCTGGTGGAGGCAGCGAGAGAACGTTGGCCGACTCATCCCACCCACTGCGGCCACCGAGGTTTGGAAACAGCCAGAGGCAAAGAAATGTAGGGCAGCAAGGAGCTTGGCCATTCCCGGTATAGCATGTGACCGGGCAGTCAGGGGCTCGAGGTCAGGTCGTAGATCCTCATAGAGCTCCCTAATAGCCCCTGTGTCCAGCCGGTACAGGGAGATCACCTGGTCCTCCCTGATGTTCTGCAGCATGGCCCTGGGCCTGTAGAGGCGTTGCAGGCGTGGCCGCCCCTCAGGACACCTACGGTGCCGTTGTTCCACCACACCCACCTGTGGACCCTCCACAGCTGCAGGCCTGTGTTGCAGCGGGTGAGGACCCATGCCCAGGGCCTCAGCCCCAGGACCGTCATCTCCCTCAGGCGCAAACCGCAGACCAGCTTGCTCCACCAATGCAATGACTGCACCACCTGCATTCACAGTCTGAGCCATGATAGACACAGGATGTGGGACAGGTGGCTGTGAAATAGGGTACAGGGTGGGAACACAAATCACACAACCAATACACACCTGGTGAACCACGAACATCAACCACACCCAAAACCATGGAACCAGCACAATGCTGTCGTCGGCGACGTAGCACACGAAAGAGCGCGCGTAGGAGGGCGCGTACCCCCACAGTGAGCCCGAGAGGAGCCATTGCAATAATAACCAACTCCGTGTGACGCACCATAGTGTAATGGTAATGCGAGCTATACACCCTGCCAAATAAGGAGGACGCTAAGATGAGACAGACATGCCTACCGCATTCACACCTGCTTACCTCATAATGCGCTATACGTGATCACCAGCCAACGCACGTGGTTACGCGCAGAACAAATATACACGGGTAAACCAAGTAAAAACATAGGTCGTACCTACCATCACCACATGAATTGTAGGGAGAGACCACCTGTAATGAGTACATAGAGGGACGAATAGCTGTAGAACAGGCGAGAACCATGCACAGTGCGTCACATAGGGCACATATCCGCCTTACGTCCGTGTGCGCGGAAGGGGAGAGCGCGTTATGATGCGCGTATGCAACGTGCCCACGTAACGCGCCCAGAGCCACACCCACACGGGACCTATATAAAGCTGGGGGGGAGTAAATAGCGCCCACCTCAGCACGCATTCTCGAAGACTATGGAAAGCCAGATGTCTAGTGGTGCAGGGGCAGGACAGGCACCATCAATGGCACCCCCTAATGATGATGGAGAGAGGCCAGGCCCATCAGGTACACAGGAAACAGCATCTGCACAGGGCACTGCAACAATGGGCCAGAAGAGGCGCAGGCCCACCCTCCCTGACGAGCTCCGCAAGAGAGCAACAAGGTTCAGCCAGGAGGAGAATGAGCTATTCATCTCTGCCATCCTGGAACGCTATGACCTCCTGTTTGGTCACCTTAGCTCCACCACTACTGGTGCAACACGTGCTCATGCATGGGCGGAGGTACAAGCAGAGGTTGCAACCGCCAACGGCCCACACAGGGATGTGGAGAGCCTTCACAAACGTTATTGTGATATCAAGCGAAACATCAGGACAGAGTCTGTACGAGAGCGGAGAGGGGCACAAGGCACAGGAGGGGGCCCAGCACATGTTGCCAACCTGACTCCCCTAGAGCGGCGGTTGGCGGAGCGCCTCGGCCCAATGTATATCCATGGCCTCCCCCCAGAGCTGGACACAGCACACCAAGGTGCAGGTAGGTCTATGAGTGATCGGTACCAGTGTGAGCCTGCAAGCGCACATGTGTGTGGGTGACCAAGGGTGGACAGGGGTGTGGGTGGCATGATTGTGCAATATGAAGACACAGGGGGCAGCACAGGCATACAATCAGCCCCTGAGACGTGGCCCATTCGGGGACTGATGTCCATGATGGTCAGGGAATGGAATGGAACAGTGGATGTGTGCTGTGACAAGGGGAAAGGTACAATAGTAGCAGCAGGGGCTGTCCATGTGTAGCAGTGGGTAGGGTGTAGGGCAGGTGGGGGCAACATGGACACACAGGTGTTGACAGGTACAATAGGACAGCACTATGCACCTGGGTTGAACACGGACTGTGTATGCAGGGCTGGCAGCGGTGCCGGCGCTTCATGAGGGGCGTGGTAGCATGCCCGGGGGGGGGGGGGCAGTCACCTGACGTTGCAGGCAACAGACCCTCTCACCAATGGGGAATAGGTGAGGGGGGGTGGGGGGGGGCAAGGGGCCCACACCACGACACATGTGGCTCACCCACGCACATGTGCTGTCAGGGGAGTGGGATGGGTGCAGACAGGCAGCCCTGTCGAATCTGACCTATATGATCTTGTGTCCCACAGGCAACATAGCTGCCATAGATGCAGCTGAGGAACCGCATGGCGACAGCCACCCCTCGCCGTGGACCCCCAGGGACACACCACCGGAGGTGTCGAGTGTGCAGGCAGGAGCTCCACCAACCCCCCCCCCCCCCAGTGAGGACGTTGGGACCATCCATCAGGCAGCCTGTGCCGGGGACCCGCACACAGATGGTGCCACTGGGAATGTGTTCGCTGAGGCTGGGCAGCACAACAGTGCTGCAGCGCTGTCTGCAGTGGATAGTGTCATCAAGCAGATGCAGGTGCACACCGCTGAGGCACACAGGGATGCGGAGGGTGAGTACCACACTGTGTAATGTTAATCAAGCGTGAGCAAAGGTGGACGATTAGTTTCTGGACACAAATGCACTACCTGCTGTCTCCACAGGTCTACGGCATTTACTGCGTGCATGTCTGCGTGACCTGCGGCGGCAGAGGCATGCGCAACGCAGGCACTACCGAATGATGTCAAGGGTAATGCTGGGGGTCCCTAGGCTCATGGTAGCCACTGAGAGCATTGCGGAGAGCATGCAGATCATTGCTGCGAACATGGGGGTGACGCCAACACCACCGCCACCACCTCCACCTCCTCCTCCACCACCAGCAGTGGATGCAGCGGCAGCAATGGCGGCAGCAGGGCCACCAACATCACAGGGTGGGAGGGGCCGCGCAAGGCATGGTAGGGGCAGGGCGCATGCACAATAAAAAGCATAATATGCGGATGACGCACATATCATGTCCCCTGTGTTTCTTGAGGGGACAGTGGTACGCACAACCCACACGTGCATGACCCTGGGGCGTGCCCAATGGGAACTATTATGCCAGACGGTATAGACACCGACACTGCTGTGCCTAACATGGGATGCCCCATTTGCTCCTGGGCACACACCAGCAGGCAAAGACCACCCAGAACTTGACCCCAACATCTGTTCCCCACATCCCATCCCTGTGTGCAGGGGGGGAGGACATCGGGTCCTTGGCTAGGGGGGGGAGGGACATGACATGAGGTGGGCTGTGGGTGATTGGGGGGGGGAACGGTCATGGGCTGGGGGCTGGTGGGGGGGGTTAGGCCTGGCAATGGCCTATGGGGGCTGCCTGGTAATGTTTTGATGGGATTGGGACTGGAATTGGGGTGATGGGGGTTAGGACGGTGAGTGGGTTCATGGGGGGGGGCTAGGACTGGTCTGCGGTTTGGGGGTTGCTATGACTGGAACTGGGCTGATGGGTGGCTAGAAATGGATATGTGCTGCTGCTGGGACTACGGGGATATAGATGCTGTGTGGGCTGGAACTAGGAGGGAGCTGATGGTGGGGGTGGATCTGTATGGGATGGGGCTGGGGGGGTACAATGGAGAGGTGGAGGTTATTCGGGTGGTGTTGTCCAACAACTCCAATTGGTCGGGTATTGGGTGAATACCTGGGGGTTGGGGATCGAGGGGTTAGAGGTGAGTGTATGAACTAGGAATGCGGAGGTGGAATGAGAGGGATTAGTATGCTACAGCAGATGTTGCGAGAGAATTCTAGTCAATGACAGGATGGAGGGGAGGACACATGGACAGCAGTCCCTGGAGAGTTAGAAGAGGACACGAGGACGACAGGAGAAACTGGCTGGGACACATGCAGATGACGGAAGTGCACAATAGGTAGATGCATATCCCTTTCCATTGCATTTCCTATCGGGCATAGGTCATCTCTGGTACATGTGCATCGTTAACGTCTGCGCTTTGTTTAATACAGGAGCAACCCACTGTATATTTATATCGTTACAGAGATGTACATTCCACGTTAGTCTGCTGTGAATCCTAGTCTAATGGTTGTTTTCCAGTTCCAATTTAGTGCTTACCTGTTTGTTGAGGGTCTATGTTCTGCATGTGTGTGTAGCCGGATGAGTTCTGTTTAAAGGTTTCCAATGTGGCATTGCCACATGTTCTCTCTCCCCAAGTGGGTAAGGTATTTTGGGCGTGTGAGATGTGTTGGTTCAGTATTTGCAGTGTTACCTTTGGTTTGTAGATTATGGTGGGTAGTGACCCCTCTTATTGATGGTATGATACAGCGGGTTTGCAATGGGTTTACCATGGGCAGTGTCCATTGCGCCACCTGCTGTGTCCATGCCATCCACCGCCCTATTCTGCACCCATCACAGATGCTGCACATAGCCTTGCAGGTGCAACCACAGCTGACCCCTGGGCACAGTCACATGTGTGTGCAGTGCTACATGTGAGGCACCAGCCCATGTAATGGCTGTAGTACGGCTGGACGCATTACACATGTAGAGTGCCCTGCACGCACCCGTTGTAGCTCACACCGACACACATGTGTTTGTCCTCATGTGTCTCTCACACAACACTGACACAAAGCACAGAGTGATATCTGGACAGCACAGTTAAATGGTAATAATGTAGAACTTTATTTACATAACAAACTGTGGGTAGGGGTGTTCATTGGCCCACATGTGAACCTCGCTGTCAAACAGCTCTGCTGCCCTCCATGTGTGGCGTAGGCCATAGCATGGGCTGTCACAGGGCAGGTGTGTATTGCGTATCCACGCACTACACACCCCGGGGACCCCTGTCACATGGTGGCTGCTCCGCCACGCCCCCAGCTACGCGCTCCTCCAACAAGCGTAGGCGGTCAGCCACCATGGTCAGGGTCGCCAGGACCTGCCCCATGATAAGGGCATTCTGCCTCTGGGCGTGAGCATGCGCACGCACAGCCGCGGCCACTCGCAGACCGCACATGCAGCCACACAGACACAGGTCTCCCCGTGTCTGTGTGGCTGCATCCACGGTGCGCATGTCCTCGGCTATGTGTGACATGCCCACGTCCAGGGGGTGTGCGTTGCCATCACCATGTTGCAGGTCGCTGGCACCCCCGTAGCCCTGCGACAGCCCATGTATCTGGCCACCCATCACACATGGCCCCCCATACCCCCCACCCAACCCATCCCCCATCAGCGCCACGTTGGCCAGGTCACCCCCTTCATGCCCCTGTCCCACCACAGCAGGGCCCATACCCGCCCGTCCCACCTGCGCACGCCCCTCCTCCCCCTGGCCCACCGGCACCTCTGTCCTCACCCCCTCCCCTGCCTCCTCCACCACCGTATGCGCACGGGGTAGCTGCCTGTGCTCCTCAGCCGGACCCCCACCCTGCCCTACATCCGGTTCCTCCCCCTCTGCGTCGGGAGGTTCCTCATGCCCATGAGGTGGTGTGTGGTGCTCCAACACCATTTCATCAGGCTCAGGCAGCACATCCAGCTCTTCGGCTATGGCCAGTTCACCGGGCATGGCATCCTGCACCTCTTGCTCCTCCGCATCACGTACATCCACTGTGGGAGAGGGGGACACGTATCATTTCCATGTTCACACATGTGCCACAGCATTAACATACATCCTGTGGTCATGTCAGCCAGTGGTCCACAGGGCCATGTCCCATCACTCACAATCCTGTTGGGCCAGCCGCTCCCTCTGAACCTGTCGCACAAACCGTGGATATCTTGCCCGCAGCTCCCGAGCCTTCTTCCGGAGATCCTCCACCTATTGGGGTGGACACACATATTGAAATTAGTAGTCATACACCCTTTGGTGGCCTCTGCCGCTACACATCTACAATTACCACTGTGCAATATGGTTTGACACGATGGGGCACGAACCTGTGCATTCCCCACAGCACCAGGATCAGGTATGGGGACCTGTAGTGAGGCCTTCTGCATCCTGGGGATCTGGTTTGCCTCTTGTGTTGACTGTCTGGGGCATTCCCCACACCACCAGGATGAGGGGTAGGGCTCTGAGGTGAGGCCTTCTGCATCCTGGGGATCTGGTTTGCCCCTGTGTTCACTGACAGGGGCATTCCCCACAGCACCAGGATCAGGTATGGGGACCTGTAGTGAGGCCTACTGCATCCTGGGGATCTGGTTTGCCTCTTGTGTTGACTGACAGGGGCATTCCCCACAGCACCAGGATGAGGGGTAGGGCTCAGAGGTGAGGCCTACTGCATCCTGGGGATGTGGTTTGCCCCTGTGTTCACTGACAGGGGCATTCCCCACACCACCAGGATCAGGTATGGGGACCTGTAGTGAGGCCTTCTGCATCCTGGGGATCTGGTTTGCCCCTGTGTTCACTGACAGGGGCATTCCCCACACCACCAGGATGAGGGGTAGGGCTCTGAGGTGAGGCCTTCTGCATCCTGGGGATCTGGTTTGCCCCTGTGTTCACTGACAGGGGCATTCCCCACACCACCAGGATCAGGTATGGGGACCTGTAGTGAGGCCTACTGCATCCTGCGGATGTGTGTTGTTACTGTGGTCATAAACAGGCCCAGCTACCATGGCACAGGGACAGGGGATGGGGTCCTCATTTGGGATCCTCAGCATCCTGTGGCTATGGGCAGATTCTTGTGAGCACAAACAAGGCCTGTATCCATAGCACCAGGACAGGGGATGGGCTCCTCATTTGGGATCCTCAGCATCCTGTGGCTATGGGCAGATTCTTGTGAGCACAAACAAGGCCTGTATCCATGGCACCAGGACAGGGGATGGGCTCCTCATTTGGGATCCCCAGCATCCTGTGGCTATGGGCAGATTCTTGTGAGCACAAACAAGGCCTGTATCCATAGCACCAGGACAGGGGATGGGCTCCTCATTTGGGATCCTCAGCATCCTGTGGCTATGGGCAGATTCTTGTGAGCACAAACAAGGCCTGTATCCATGGCACCAGGACAGGGGATGGGCTCCTCATTTGGGATCCCCAGCATCCTGTGGCTATGGGCAGATTCTTGTGAGCACAAACAAGGCCTGTATCCATAGCACCAGGACAGGGGATGGGCTCCTCATTTGGGATCCTCAGCATCCTGTGGCTATGGGCAGATTCTTGTGAGCACAAACAAGGCCTGTATCCATGGCACCAGGACAGGGGATGGGCTCCTCATTTGGGATCCCCAGCATCCTGTGGCTATGGGCAGATTCTTGTGAGCACAAACAAGGCCTGTATCCATAGCACCAGGACAGGGGATGGGCTCCTCATTTGGGATCCTCAGCATCCTGTGGCTATGGGCAGATTCTTGTGAGCACAAACAAGGCCTGTATCCATGGCACCAGGACAGGGGATGGACCCCGTTTACGGGCCTGCACCATCCTGGGATGTCTTTGTGCTTTGTGCTAGCTGACAGGGGCATGTGACAGACCCCTGTGTGTCCCTTGACCTTGGTGTTGGGCCTGTGGTTTTCTGTTGATTGGGCACATCACTGAGGATGCAACTGCGCCCCGTAGCATACGACTGTGGTCATTAGTTCACCTCTGCCATGGTTGCAGCTACCCCCTGTGGGCTTGGGGGTTCTGACATTGTGTGTGTGGATGACCTAGCTACAAGCTGGCCGCGGCAACACCAGACATTCTCCAACAGTGCAGATATTAATGGTGCTTTGGTTACAGGCTGTTCTTCACCACATCCTCATGTGGGGTGCCTGTCCCCAGACACTTACCTCACGTGGGTAATCAGAGCTCCTGTTATATCTGTTGGTGAGGCGGTCCCAGGCCCTCCTCACCCTTGTCAGGTTCTGCCTCCTTGATGAGCCAGGGAAGAGGCGTTGCTGGCGGAGACAGAAGAGCTCTGTCAGCAGGTACAGGGTAAAGGCAGGCTGTGGGTAAAGGCAGGCTTTCGTGACATGGCTGCCATCTGCTCTGAGTGTATGTTAGCTGCATAGCCACGTGCGTTTATAAGGGCGTAGCCACGTGCGTTCATGAGGGCATAGCCACGTGCGTTCATGGGGGCGTAGCTACGTGCGTTGGCGAGGGCGTGGCCACGCGCACAAAGCCATCGGTTTGGGGCCATGACACGGCGCGTGCTTATATGCGTTGCTGTCGGCGGAAGTGCATTGGCTCGTGCGTTGGCATGTTTGATGGCAGATCCTCATGGTGTACTGCAACTCACATTAACGCTACCATCTATACATGTGATGACCTATGGCTTCTCCTAGACTGTGGGCATGAGCTGGATTTTAAACCCCCCACATTTTTTTCCTACTGCTAGATATTGCAGGGTCTGCAGCATGTGTTCTAACACCTTCTGCTTCTGACATCTCACATTAGGGATATTTCACATTGCTTTCTCGAGGACTGTCCTTGATGTGGAGATGTCTCTTACATTTGTAATGTCCCTTTTGTTTACATGGATTTAGGGGGGTGGATGGAGACCAGGGCACAGAGAGTGTCTCTGATTGGCATACTGTGGAGGTGGCATACGGAACAATGTAGAGCTTCTGTGTATCTGTCTCTTTTGATATATATAGCATTAGTTGTAGCCTTGTCATGCGTGCTCTTACACCCTTTCTCTCGGTCCTCTCTTGCTCTTTGAAGACAAACATCAGCTTGCAGTCTGTACTTTACCTCTGCTATTATTGGGTTACAGACAGCACTACTCCAGATGCAGGTGCACCTGGCAGCCCTGCCATGTATCACCACAGTGGCCTCATACCCATAGGTTCTGTCTGCACAGTCACTGCATTTGCCAGTGGAGTAAGCCTCTGTAGCTCCTTCTACATGCCTAGCTGGCTACAGAGCGACTTCAGTTCAACACACAGTCCATCTACTGTGGTTCACAGGGTTTGATTGGAGCAGTCACTACCATGATGCACTACACATGCAAATCACCTGTCCACTGATTGACACAAGATGGGGAATGCAACCCTACAGCACCTCGGCCTGGTAGGGGGAACTGACCATGTGCACCCCCACAGCACCTCGGCTTGGTAGGGGGTACTGACCATCTGTTTTACTTCCACACAGTGGCTACACGCCGTCACATTGTGCGGTTACTGTGCTCACCCTGAGGGTGCAGTGAGGTGCCCAGCACCAGGTCCACAGAACCATCCATGGCAGACATAGGCCATGGTGGAGGTCCACAGAAGTGATAATTTGTGAGATAGGTGATTTCTGCACAAACACCTTGGAGATATTTGCCTGTCTCAGTCAGGTGTAGTCCCTATGGACCCCTGGAAGGATTATGGTGGTAAACCGCATCTCCCATCAACAGATCCACATTCTACCTCCCTGCAATGGGGGCAGTAGGGGGGAACCACCAACCTCAGTTCTGCTGTAGATATCACACCCTACAGGACAGTCACTGCAGCACTCTACATCACCATAGCACATGGGCAGACAAAGAGTAGGTCTGTATATGCTAGGCTGCACCCAGACACTATCTGATATTTTCCTGCAGCAGGCCTTCAGCCACTGCACCCTGCTATGCACTCCCTCAAGACACATACCAGCTGCAAACAGTCTGCTAGTTGGTCCATTAATGCATGTTCCTGTTGGACATGCATGCACCCAGACCTGGGATGGCAGCAAACACCACAAGTAGCTCAGTCAGTGACTGGCCCCCAAAAGGAGACACATACATATCACATAACAGAGGTCTTATATGGCACTATGGGGATGCCTAGCCATGCCGTGGTCACTGCACAGTCAGGGTGAGAATGATCTCCCTGCAGGACATACAGCGTTTGCCCTGTCTGTGTGGGTGGTGGCCAGGCACTAATATGTCATAGTCAGTGTCCTATGCGCTGTGCAGATGCAGCCTGGCCAGGCCGCCCTGTCTGGGCTATACCCATGGTACCTTGCTCCTCATTATGCACATTGGCAGGCCCATGCTGGCAACACTGCTGGCAGTGTGGGCTGTTGAAGGTGTTTGCAGCCTCCGCACACTGTATAGACAGACACACACTCCAACACCTGTGCAAGAATTGTGCAACTCTAGTGGGGTTCAGCAGCCCTGCCCGCCACACCAGTCCAGGGCACAGTTAAGGCATGGATATGGTACGCGATACTGTTGGGGGGTGACTCCCCAGGGTGGTACATACTGTCAGAGACCAGACCTGTGGCACACAATGCAGACATCAGACATATTGTTATGATGGGGCCCAATGGGCAAACTGTGCTTAACGTAGGACTTGCTATCTGCCAGTTATCATGGGACAAGTTTGATAGGTGTGTACCGCATACCCAGGTGTGGGGTGGCATTGCTAAGGCATGCACATGCTAGTATTGGGAGATGCACACAGGGCCCAATGTCCTGCCTCTCCAGGAGCCATTTCCCAATGGGTCCTGGGTGTGTGGGTGTGGGTGTGTGGGTGTGTCTGACCCCTGTTGGCTGCTGCTTTACATTTTTGTGCCATAACCAGTCCTGCTGTGCCAGACACTGTTAGGATTTGCATGCTGTTGCTCATTAATATGCATGAGCTACATCTGCATGCCATTGGGGTGTGCATGTATATGCGGCACAGGCATCTTTATTTGAGGCAGCATTTAACCTGACCGTTGTGTGGCCCTCCAGGACTGCATTTTGGAGACTCTGCTCTAGGTTATGCACCTGTTTATGGTATGTGTGGTCGGTGGGGTGATATATAGGTGTATTAACACAGCATATGTTCTCAGCAATGACGTTTTGACAGTAAAATCACAGTTTAGTTGTGGGAAAAGTATGTGGACTGTATTGGCAGTAGCCACAGCTGGGCTTGGAACCTATGACCTTCTGTTCTTGCAAAGACTGTCTGTGTGCACTGCACCACTGTATTGCCACAGATTAGCTGCATTCCCTAGGGGGTCCATGTCTGTACATCCGACAGGGCCTGTCTGTTGTGGTGGACGTGCCAGCCTGCACATGGCTGGGCCACTGTCTGCTGTGGCTAAAAGCCACTGCCCTCTCCACCACCTGTACCCTTCCGCCAACATGCTGACATGTCCTTATCTTGGCAAATGCCTATGAGCTGATTAAGGTGTGGCACTCCAGGACTGCATTTGTGGGACTCGGCTGTGAGTACTGGCCATTGTTTGGGGGGGGGGGTAGGGTAAAATATAGGTGTTTGTTCCATGTTCTCTGCGATAAAGGGGTGTCTTTACTATCTCTGTTTAGTGGTGGGTAAAATATGGGAACTTGGTTGGTGGGTGCCCCAGCTGGGATTTGAGCCTGTGACCCTCTGGTCCTAAAGGTACTGGCTATGTCCGCTTCACCACACTGTAGACACGGAGACAGTGCAGTCCCTGGAGATAGAACACCTGGCGGAGTGAGTCAGAAACCCTGCTCTGCACATTTTTACTGTCGGCTCATTCACCTTGTATGGGGACACACGTGCACATAAACCCCGAAATTGACCTCGGAAATAGGGGATAGACCCTAACCAAACTGGCCAATGGTGATATTAATGAGCAACCATAGCAGACACTCACAGGAGAGCTCAGGGTAATACTGACTAGGGAATGTTTTGTGGACGGCTCTACGCTCCGTAGAACCTTCCAAACATCATTTTTGGTTTTTTGAGCCTTTCTAGAATTTCTTTTTTATGGTTACCCATTAATTTCTCTGTTGCACAGCTTGTTTATACTTTCTTTTGGCTTTTGTTCTGGTCTTTTTACATTTCTATTTGCTATTTTGTTCTGTGCACATGTATCACACTGTTCACGTTTTTAGGTTTCCCCGAGTTTGCTGTACATTGCTGACGGAAATGGTTTCTCTTCCCTTTAATAGGCCTTTAACGGCAGGTTTTCATTCGCGTTGGGATTGTGCTCAGATAATCAGCGCGTTGGTGTGGGGGGAGCCTCTCCCCACCCACTCTCCACCCATTGACCCCTTCTCTCCGCCCACTCTCCACCTTCCGCGCTGTTTTAACGCGCCGCGGGGGTTTACGATCGTTAACTGCGGTTCACGCGCGTAATGTACGGTTAACGGTCGTTCGCACGTTAGAACGCGCGTTCAGACGTGCGAACGATCGTTAAGCGTACATTACGCGCGTTAATCACATTTACCGCGGTTTAGTAAACATACCCCCTAGTGTTTTTGAAATACTGCTTCCAAAACCGGTTCAATTAGTCGGGGTTGGTGGTTCTTCGGGACTTCCTAACCTTCCCTCTGATTCTGATGTAATCTATCATTAAAACCATCTATAGTGCCTAAAAATTGGAGAATGGTCAACATAACATCAATTTTTTCAAAAAAGGGTTCTAGGGGTGAGCCATAAAATTAAAGACCAGTGAGCCTGATTTTAGTTTCACCCAAAATGGTAGAAGCCATGATAAAGAACAAAATTACTGAACATAGACAGTCATGATTTAATGGGACAAAGTCAACATGGATTTAGCAAAGGGAAGTATTTCCTTACCAATCTGCTACATTTTTTGAAGTTGTGAATAGAAAGGTAGATAAAGGTGAACTGGTGGATATAGTTTATCTAGATTTTCAGAAAACCTTTGACAAGGTCCGTCATTAGAGACTTTTGAGGAAATTAAAAAGTCATGGGATAGGTGGCAGTGTCCTACTGTGGATTGTGAACTGGTTAAAAGATATAAAACAGAAAATAGGGCTAAATGCCACTTTTGTCAATGGAGAAAGGCAAACAGTGGAGTGCTTCAGAGATCTGTGCTGGAGCCAATACTTTTAACATATTTATAGATGAAATGGAAATGGGAACCATGAGTGAGATGATCAAATTTTCAGATGACCCAAAATTATTCAAAGTTGTTAAATCACAAGAGGATTCTGAAAAATTGCAAGAAGACCTTGAGAACCTTTGCAGACTGGGCATCCAAATGGCAGTTGGAATTTAATGTAGACAAGTGCAAAGTTATGCCCTTAGGGAAGAACAACCCAAACTATTGCTGCTTGATCCAAGGTTCCACATTAGGAGTGCCCACCCAGGAAAAGGGTCTAGCTATCATCATCTAGCTGCAATAAAGTTAATTTGTAAAGGAAAGACAGCCTGTGAGGAGCCCGCCCCCATGACATCACTTCCTCGGGCTCTGCGATGACCGGAGGGCTCCTGACACAGTTTCTCTTTACTTTTCAATGTAAGTGTAGTGCAGCCGCTGCTCTGTACAAAGCAGAAGCAGCGGCTTGGGCAGAGGGGTGTGTGTGTGTGTGTGAGTGAACCAGCAAGGGGGGGGGGAGTGTGAGTGAACCAGCAAGGGGGGGGGGAGTGTGAGTGAACCAGCAGTGGAGGGGGTGGGTGGTGTGAGTGAACCAGCAAGGGGGGGGCGGCGCGATGGTGTGAGTGAACCAGCAGGGGAGGGGGGTTAATTGAGTGAGTGACCCAGCAGGAGGGGTGAGTAAGTGACAGAGGGGTGGGTCAGTGAACCAGCAGTGGAGGGGGGTGTGTGGTGTGAGTGAACCAGCAGGGGAGGGGGGTTGGTGTGAACCAGCAGGGGAGGGGGGTTGGTGTGAGTGTTTGATTCCTATTCAAGAGAATTACTTTATATATAGTCAATATAGGCACAGAGGTAAATTTTTTTAACATTTTCTAATGGTGGTGTGCCTCGTGATTTTTTTCATGAAAAAAGTGTGCCTTTGCACAAAAAAGGTTGAAAAACACTGGACTAGGAGGAGATATGCAATGAAGCTACAAAGTAGTTCCATTCAGGATAAATGGATAAAATATATTTTTTAACTTTATTTTTTTTAATAAAGCTCTGGAATTTATTTCTAGAGGATGTACTAAAAGCTGTTAATAGAGATGGATTTAAAAGTTCCTAGAGGAAAAGTCCATAAACCATTATTAAAGTGGATTGAGGGAAATTCGCTAATTACCTCTGGGATAAGAAACTTGGAATACATCTATCTTTTGGGGTCTTGCCAGGTACTTGTGACCTGGATTGGCCACTGTTGAAAAAAGGATACTGGGCTTAACAGACCATTCGTCTGACCCAGTATGGAGAATCGTATGTTCTTATATTTTTAAGTGCCTATTTTAATGTTGAAATCTCCTATGTAGATAGGCCCAAAATAAAAAGTCCACAGCGCAAAGTATTTCCCATCCTTCCCCAAGACCTCCTATCAGTAGATGCTTGACCCCCACATACCATAGGTTCTTGTCTTCATTAATCTAGAAACCTCATATGAAGTATCACTCTCCCACTTCCACATCCTTCCAAAACTAAAAGCCCAGGCCCTGCCTACCATTTCAGAGTTCTCAGCATTCTTCAGTAGCCATAAGAAAGCAAAGTTCTATGCCTGTAACAGCAGAATCCTACAGCCATATAGCTGGTGATGTCATCCTCAGAGCCAAGAAAACTTCTACAAAGGTTTTCTGAGCATGTTCAAGCTTGCCCACATTCCACACTGTGATAGTGACAGGTTTTTTTTTTCCATAGAAAGCTTCAACACTGGATCAGGAAAGGTGGGAATGTTTGTCTATAGAATCTGGATGTCCACAGAAAACATCTGTTACAGGTATACAACTTCACTTTCTCTGTGGACATCAAGTATTCTTACAGCCATAAAGCTAGTAGCTCCTAAGCTGATGAGTCGTGCCTGGTGATGTTCAGTCATAGAGGCTGAGAAGGTGTGACCCACTGACTATTTGGAGTATGAGGTTTGTTGAAGCATTAAACAGAGAACGCTTGAAGTACTGACTGACCAAACACAGTGTCTGTCCTGCCTGGTTGATCCAAATAGTAATGTTTAGTAAAAGTATGACTAGTTAATCAGATGTTTTCTGCAGTGGATAGGTGCAAATAAGCTATTGTCGTTGCTTTTGCGATACAATGATAACGTTTGTTTATTAACCTGAGTATTCTTTTGTTTGGCATAAAATGACAGAAACAACCAAGAACATCTGAAGGAACAATGAGTCCTTTGAAGATAAATCTGAAGAGCCCAACCATAATTGAGCATATCCAAAGTTGCTTCCTTCAACCCTGAATGGGGGACTAGGCAGAAAATTGGCAAGGCTGATTGATGTGAAAATCCATAACCAACTTAGATGTGAATTTTGGATGAGGTTTCAAAATTACACAGTCATCAAGATTTTGTGTGCAGGGGCAGTAGTAGATTAAAATTTGCCATTTACTTATTCTATGAGCCAAATAATTTTCTAATAAGTAAAGCACTTTCCGAGCAATTTCATTAGAGCTTCCTGAAGTGATTCAAAAGGCAATGCATTGAGATTTTGCAGACTAAGTTCAAGCCCCATGCCAGAGGTGGTACTTCTATTGATGGGTTGGAACTGAATACTCATAAACCTTTGAGCTATTGGGTGTTTAGAAATCGGAGAGACCTTGATGTAATAGTGATAAGTGTAGATTATGATTAGATAGTAGCACAGAAGACATGCTGAGGCCTGGGTATAACAAGCGTAGCAGATAATTGAAGTAAATATGGAACAGTGCAAGAAAATGTTTCAGTATAATGACATTATCGCCATGAATTCATACTTTGAGCCCATAGAAATGTTTTGTAGCGGCTTTACAAGATGCCAAGATAATGTTCCAAATGTTTAGTGACAGGGGAAAAAGATTCATTGCTTGGGAGTCAGCATCTAAGATGAGAGAGCCAGAGATCAGAGACTGAGGTGTAGGATGCATCCCTCCTGTTGTGTGATAAAGGTTAGAATTCTCGGAAGCAATATGGGTTGTTCTCGATTCAGGTATTTTAAAAAAGGGAACCACACTTGTCTTGGACAATATCTGACTGTTAAGATTTACTGTACTGAGCCCTGGTGAATCTTTTGAATTGCCCCAGATAGAAGTAACATTGGAGAGTAGGCATACAAGAAAATGCATCTGGAGCTAGTTTTTAAGAACTGGGGCAACAAGAGCAAATGGCTGGACTGTTCTTGCTCTGCTCTGTTGCAAACAGATCTATGTCGGGTTTACCCCATGTGTCGAAAAGGTTGAGAAGTGGTGTTTGGTCCAGGACAATTTATGCAGATCTAGTCAGTGACTGAGTCTGTCTGCTAAGCTGTTCTGATCTCCAGGCAGGTAGATAGCCACAAGAAAAATATTCATGGAGAGTGCCATATCCCATATGCACAATGTTTCTCAGCATAGATTTTATGAACTCATGACTTCTTGCTTATTGATATAAAACAAATAGAGAGATGCTTAGTAAAAGATCCCTTATGTGTTACAATGGTTTGAAGATGGATTTTTCATTATTTATGAGTAAACCTAAACTGGAGAAGAGTCACATTGTTCTTTGTAATGGCAAAGATGTCATCTGAGGAATGTTTGTGCAGACTTGAAGGACACACTAGCTTAAAATAGTCACAAAGACCTGGAGGCCATAAAAGATCACTTGAAGCTCCAAGTGGTTTGTGTGTAATGACCTTTCTGATTCTGTCCAGAGGCTTTGGATCAGGAGATCATCCAAATGAGTTCTCCATCCCAGTTTTGATGTTTCAGGCACAAATTCTTTATTAGGGGTATGTTTACTAAAGGGCGCTAATTGCGCTGCTGTAACGTTATTGCGCGATAATGGCACTTTACTGGGCAAAGACGTCACGTATCGCGCGATAACGCGCGCAGCGGTGGAAACAAGCGCTGAGGGTGGAGAAAGGCTCCCTGGAGGGTGGAGGAAGGCTCCCCAGAGACGGAGAGAGAGGGTCAATGGGTGGAGAGTGGGAGGGGAGAGGCTCCAGGCACACTAACGCTGTGGAATCCGGATATGAAAACTAACGCCAATGAAACTCTGGCGTTAAGGCAGATTTGCAGGAAAGAGAAACCATTTAAGTTAGCAATGTACAGCAAAGCCAGGGAAACCTAAAAAAAGTGATAGTTGTGATACATGTGCACAGAACAAAAGGGCAAATAAACATTGAAAATGACTTGAACAAAATTTTAAATCACCATAACCAAGCTGGCCAATAGTGATAATAATTGGGGAAAAAAAAACACTACCGAGAAAGCTAAAAAAAAAAAATATCAATTGTGGAAGGGTCTATGCTCTGTCCCCCTACAAGGTGAATCATCCCACATTGAAATAGCGCTGATCAGGGTTTTCCCTTTTTATTGGACAGGTTTCTTATGGCATGCACATGTGCTGCAACAGCAGGGTGGGCATGTCAGAAAGGGCAACTGTACAGATGCTGGAAAATGGGATGCAGAGGGCTGCAGGCGGCACATGCTGTGGTACTGCTGGGGCACAGTGCGGACTAGGGAGATGCCTAGGTGGCTCAAAGGAATGCTGAAACTGTACAGCAACCAGACAGCAACTGATGAGGGCCCAACATGGGCACGAGTTGTTTCTCACAGTGTCACAGGGAATAGTACCCAGCAGGTACCCCCAAGGGCACAGAACATTGGCAGGTGGTGGTGGGAGGGAAGCGCGGACGTCTATTCAGGCACCCCTACCCCAGATCCCGCACCATAGGCAGCTGCCTACCCACACACTGGATCGCCTGAGACTGCGCACCACCAGCATAAGGGCATGTCAGCATGGTGGCGGAGGTATACTGGTGGTGGAGGGGGCAGTGGCATCTGCCCACAGCAGACCATGGCCTAGCCCTGTTTAGGTGGGTGCCGTGCACTGCATCAGACAGGCTCTGTCTGACGAACAGTCATGGTATCTCCAGGGAACAAACTGCCCCTGTGGCAACAGTGTGGTACAGTACACACAGGCAGTGTGTTCAGGAGCAGAAGGTCACAGGTTCAAGTCCCAGCTGTGGCTCCTGTCAACCCAGTCCCCATATATTACCCAGTACTAAACAGTGGTAATAAAGACAGACCCTTTATTGCAGATAACATAAACATGCCTGAAACGTCTCTATTTTACCCTACAGAGCACAAACACCATAAACCTAGAGCAAAGTTTCCCAAATGCAGTCCTGGAGGGCCAAACACCAGTCAGGTTTCATACTGTCTCTAATAAAGATGCCTGTTCTGCATTTATATGCACTGCCCCCACGGTATGCAAATATATCTCATGCATATTCATTAGGGACAGCATGAACACACGAATAGTGATTGGCGCAGGACCTGAGTTGGGAACCTCTGCCCTAGAGCAGCGGCCAACAGGGGCAGAAACACCCATACCCACAGGCTCCACTATCCAAAGCCTCATGGAGAGGCAGGATGTTGGGCCCTGCGTGCAGCAGCATCTCCCAATACTAGCACTTGCATACCTTAGCAATGTCGCCCTAAACCTGGGAATACGTTACACAAATATTGAAAGGTTGCTATGATTGCTATGGCTCAGAATGTAACAGCAAGGATAATTGCTAAAGCTAAACTATCTGATCACATCACTCCAATACTCTATTCCCTGCACTGGCTACCTATAATAAGTAGAATACAATACAAAATCTTTCTAATAACATTCAAATTAATTAATCAGATTGCACCATCCTACCTATCCACATTGCTTCAAATTCCCTCAGATAACAGAATAAGACGTGCGAATAACCTCAATACCATTTTAGTGCCCAACTCAATCAGAAAAACAAAACAGAGTACAAGTAACACAGCATTCTCTTTTGTAGCCCCCTTATTGTGGAACAATCTCCCTGCCCAATTAAGAGAGTTAAAAGACCTAAAGCAATTCCGAAAAGAATTAAAAACATATCTATTTACACAATATTACTCTAACATAGATAATAATTTTGACAAGGCCACCCATCCTCCATAAATCACCAAGGCTCTCACCTGCTCTGATAGTCACAACATTACTCTCAAAACTGAATACACGATGAAACACGATGTACATATGTATATATAAATACTGTAAAAACTTGTAAATAGTTTCAAAATATGCTTATCCTTAATGTTTATAGTTCTAATTACCGTTCAATGTACCTATTTACTACTGAACTGTTCTATGTATTTCTTGTTGTTTGATGTAAACCGCCACTGATCTTGGGAAGTGGCCGTATATAAAAGACTTACAAATAAATAAATGATTAATGGCAGATAGCAATTCCCAAGTTAAGCACAATTTGCTGATTGAGCTTCATCATAGCAACCTTTCTGATTTCTGTGGAGTGTGTTTCAGGTCTGGTTTCTGATAGTGTTTACCACCCTGGGGAGTGACTCCAACAATATTGTCTACCATAGCCATGCCTGCACTGTGGCCAGGACTGGTGCTGTGGCCAGAGCTGCCAAAAGCCTCTATAGTTGCACAGTGCTGGCATAGGTGTGGGAGTGTGTCTGTCTATCCAATGTGTGGTGGCTGCCAACACCTTACTCAGCCCACACTGCTTGCACTGATTCCAGTGTTAACCTGCCAATGTGCATAATGAGGAGCAAGGTACTGTGGGTATAGCACGGACAGGGTGGCCTGGGCAGGATGCATCTGCACAGGGCATAGGGCAATGGCTGGGACATTGTAGTACCCAGCCACCACCTGCACAGACAGGGTGGCCACAGCATGTCCTGCTGGGAGGTCACTCTCACCCTGACTGTGCAGTGACCACGGCATGGCTAGGTTCCCCCATAGTGCTGTATAGTAGGTCTCTCAAGTGAAGTTTGTGGGTTCTCTTTTCTGGGGGCCTAATCACTGACTTTTCTGTTTGGTGGGTGTGCTCACATTTCCTCCAGGAACATGCACTATGGACTAGCTAGCAGACTGTCTGCAGTTATATATGCAGTGGCTGGAGACTCACTGTGCTTGTGGCTGGAGAGTGTCAGCTGATGGTGGTGTGGGGCAGCTGAGCATTTCCAGGCCTACTGTCTGTCTGCCATTGCCTTATGGATGCATGCAGATATGCATTGATTACGCTGTAGGATGTCTGTTGCCCATCAGTAGTGGGGATGATGGTCCCTTCTACTGCCAACATTGCAGGTAGGTAAAATGTGCATCTATTGGTGGGAGATACTGCTTTTCCACCCTGAGCCCCAAGGAGCTGGTCGGATGGGTTCAAACACCCCCCTTCACTTATATCATGTGACCATGACATCAACACAGGATATACACTATTCTGGGTCCATCATAGCCCATAAGAACTAGATGTGACTGAGAAATACAGATGGACCTAGGTGTGTCCGCAGGACCTACCTATCATACACACTGGCACTGATGGGGACCTGCAGCATGGCTTATTTCAGTTAAGATAGGTGCTGTGGACCTGGTGCTGGGTGCCCCACCTTACCCTCAGGGTGAGTACAGTACCCGCACAATGGTCTGTAGCTTATCTGTGCCAGTAACACACATGGTTAGTACCCCCTACCAGGCTGAGGTGCTGTGGGGGGTGCCTACCCCATCTTGTGATCATCTGTAGACTGCTGATTTGCATGTGCAGTGCATCATGGATACGGGTGGGTTAACCCTATCCTGGTAACCACAACAGACAGTTTGTGTGGTGACCTGCAGTCCTTCTGTAGCCAGTCAGGGGTATGTTAGTAGCTGTAGCCCACTGGTTACTTCACTGCCTGTGCCCCATAGACACCATCTCCCCCATCAGGCAACCGCACCACCTGCCCACCTCCCACTGCAGCTGCAGCAACCACAAAGGCCACCATGAACTCCACCCTTCCTGCTCCTCTAATCCACTCAAACACAGACACCACTTCACTAACCAAGACACACACCTTACACACCACATGAAACACAGCCACACAATACAACCAACACCAATCACACACCCAGCCACACTTCACAATACACCTAATTCTGACTCTCTCCTTCCTTCACTTCCAATGCACACCTTCTCTCCCTCGCCTACAAAAAAACCCTCAATGTGCACCAAGTGTAGGCTATGCACCTAGGGAAGAACAACCCAAACTATGGTTATACGATGCAAGGTTCCACATTAGGAACCACCACCCAGGAAAAAGATTTAGGCGTCATTGTGGATACCATGTTAAAACCCTTGGCCCAGTGTGCAGTGGCGGCCAAGAGAGCAAATAGAATGCTAGGTATGATAAGGAAAGGAATGGAAAATAAAATAAAACAAAAGATATTATAATGCCTCTATATCGTTCCATGGTGAGACCGCACCTTGAATATTGTGTGCAATTCTGGTCGCCGTATCTTAAAAAGGATATAGCGATTTTAGAAAAGGTTCAGAGAAGAGCCACCAAAATGGTAAAGGGGATGGAAGGATACTCCTATGAAGAAAGGCTTAAAAGGTTAGGGCTCTTTAACCTGGAAAAGAGACGGCTGAGGGGAGATATGATAGAAGTCTATAAATTAATGAACGGAGTGGAACGGGTTAACGTTGATCGATTGTTTACCTTATCAGAATATAGAAAGACTAGGGGACATGCCATGAAGCTACAGGGTAAACTATTTAAGACTAATAAAAGGAAATATTTTTTCACTCAACGTGTAATCAAACTCTGGAATTTGTTACCGGAGGATGTAGTAAAGGCTGTTAGTGTAGCTGGGTTTAAAAAAGGTTTGGACAAGTTCCTGGAGGAAAGGTCCATAAATCATTATTAAGAAGGGACCCAGGATATCAATGCTTGACCCAGTACAAGCATTGCGGAACCTGTGTCTTTTGGGGAAACTGCTAGGTACGTATGACCTAGATTGGCCACTGTTGGAAACAGGATACTGGGCTTGATGAACCTCGGTCTGACCCAGTATGGCATATCTTATGTTCTTATGTACAGGTATATTTCTAGTTTTTTTTACGTAGCACGCATTGCGCATGCGCAGTTGCATGAGCGCGGTGTCTGCACGCGTTATGCATGCACAGTTGGCTGTGCGTGTTGCGCATGCGCCATGCGCAAACACAGCATATGTAAAGTTGACACACGCACGCTCCATGTCTGTGCGTTGCATGCGCAACTTGTGCAGCCAACTACGCATGCACAGTGTGCGCAGATGCTGCGCTCACGCAACTGTGCATGCGGAATGCGTGCTACGTAAAAAAAACTATAAATAAACCTGTACACGTGTTGCACGTTGAGGGGTTTTTGGTAGGTGAGAGACAGAAGGTGTGTGGTGTTGATCAGAGAGAGAAGCAGGTGTTTAGTGTAGCAGAGTTAGTGTGTTGCAGTTGAGAGTGGTAGAGGCTGGTTTGTGGAGGTGAGGTGTGAGGCAGAGCAGGGGAGACAGAGAGGAGGGGAGGCAAGGAGCAGGTGAGTGAGAAAGGAGGTGAGGTGAAGAGCAGACATCAGGGAGAGGAGGGAGGTGTGAGGCGGAGCTGAGAAGGGCAAGAGCAGGAATGTGTGACAGGGAGGGAGAGGGCACAGAGGGCAGGGAGATGGAGCAACAGAACATGGCAGGAGTGGAGAGGGAGGGGGGCCACCTGTTGGGGAGGACACAGATATGGCAGGGAGTTTGGTGGTGGTGGATGCAGGCACATCAGCCCAGCCCACACAGGGTCCTCTCAGTGCAAAACGTAGGCGCATATCGGTGCCAGCTGTGCAACAGAGGAGGGCTGTGAGATTCACCCAGCAGGAAAACCACATCCTGCTGGCGAGTGTCCTTGAGCATTATGAGGTCCTATATGGCCGGCTAAGCAACAGCATCACTGCTGTAACACGCAGCCAGGTATGGGAGGAGGTGCAGGAGGCCGTTGCACAGGCAGGGAGCCCACACAGAGACCTGAACAGCCTCAGGAAGAGGTTCAGTGACATAAAGCGGGGTGTGCGTGCACACATGGTGGCAGAGCGGCAACATGCCATGGGCACTGGTGGGGGAGGCCCCTTTGCACCCTCCCTAACACCCCTGGAGCAGGAGTTGGTGGAGCGGCTAGGGCCCATCTACCTGTGTGGACTGCCAGAGGCACTGGACACTGCACATTCCCAGGCAGGTAGGTACCCAACTCACACCTTGCTGCTCCCAAAACATAGAGTACATTCCTTTTGGATATGCATCAGGCATCTTATTAGCACCTCCTCTTACCTGGTCCCCTGGATCATCTCCTACCCTCTGCCTTTGGCTCATGAGTGTGCTGTCCCCCATTCCACCCCTTTTACTCTGCGTGTTTCCGCCCTCCAACCACATGTTTCTTTAACACCATCCCTTTTTATGTCTGCCCTGCACATGTGGCTACACGTCTGCTACAAGCCCCCTCTCAGACCTGTCCTTGTTATGTCTGTGTCTAATCTAAGCACTGCTGAGCAGGGATTGTCCTTCTGTGGGATAACGTACACAGTGATGCGAGTGCTAGGTACTGACCTATATATGCCTAATAGTGGTAGCAGGAGCTGTAGTGGTAGCTAAGCAGCATATGTACGGGGCACGGCCAAGCACACATTGATTGTGGGGTGGATGTATTACACAGTTGTACGTAGTTGCACTGTGCAAACCTATCTGTGCTGTGTATGGTCTTCCACAACCCAGGTGACAACACAACCATGGAGGCAGCTGAGGAGGAGGATGTGCCATTTCCCCAGGATGTGGCGGAGCCCCAGCCCACAATGTCCAGGGGCAGCACCAGTGATGGGGAATGGACGCCAGGGACCCAAGTGGAGGCTGAGGCAGAGGACCTGCACCCAGACGTCACCGTCACAGAGGGCTCGGAGGTCAATGGAAACCGCCACCCCATGCATGCGCCAGGGACAGAAGCCACCCCTCCAACAGACATGGGCCCTATCCTTGCTGAACTGCAGGAACACACTGCCGCAGCACGGCGCGATGCCGAAGGTGGGTAACAGCATACCCCACAATCTCCACGGGGTTGTCATAACATCCACAACGAAATTGCATGTTGCCCACATAGCATAGCGTTCTGATGTTGGGGGGGTTGTCTTATGCCCTCTGTGTTTTGACATCCTGTAGCATGGCTTGTCAGGTGTCAGCATGTGTGAGGGGCTCAGACACACGCACACTGTGCTTGGCCATATAACCCACGTAAGCGCAAAGAGGAAACCAATGATCGCAGGTCACCCAGACACCCTATGTGACAGACAGCTCTCAATGGGTATTGTCAGGCAGCATCGTTTGTCAACATTATCTGCACTGTGCACCAGCATTATAGAAATGGGGCCACCCCAGATATGTGTATGTGTGTGCCATGCCCCCTCACATCATCTAACCTATCCCAGACGAGCAGTGTGCAGACCAGGCATTGACATATTAAACTGGGGCAATGTGCCATTTGTGAGATCTGTGATTCTCATGACCCCTCATCCAGACCCCTTCCAGACATAGGGATGGCTCATGGGAGACACAGATCTAAACAAGGTCATGCGTTGCTAGCTTTGGCAGGCATGATTGTTCTGTAGACTGATCTGGTGGGATATGCCTGACATGTGCATGTGTGACATTTGTGTTTGAATGAGGTATCTCACATATCACCTTGTTTTCCACCCACAGGCACATGTCAGGCTCTGGTGGCCATACACAGCGATCTGTTGACAACGAATCAGGGACTGCAACAGCTGTAGTCAACAGCTGATGTCATAGCAGGGGCACTGCTACGCATTGCCAATGCCCAGGAGGCCATGCTGGCACAATCTCAGCAGCCAGCACCGGCACTGGAGGCTGCACCGCCAGCCCCACAACAGAGGGGAGGGCTTGACTGTGGTCGCCGTGGCTGGCCACGGAGACTGTAAACACTACAAATAAAACTGGTTAAAATATTACATCCTATGTGTTTGATTCCACTGTGTGGCACTGTGGCCCCCTACGTACCCTACACCTCCTGTTGTCTCCCTGCCCACATGTGCCATACCCATGGCCCTCAATGGTGGGGTGTCTGTACTGCCACCTATCAGCACGCATAGGTCATACGATGCCCTGAGTGGCATGGACTGTGGCAGTTCCCCGTCCCACTACCTATGGGTGGGGGTCTACCCATCCTCTCCTGTTGCGCAGCAGCATATTCATGGTGGAAAATGTCTGGTGTAGGGATCTGCCACCATCTACCACCCCATATACTCTCCCTCATTGGACACACATGTGTGATCGTTATCCATGCCCACACCAGGGCATACATGGCTGTCTTCCCACATAGGCTTGCATGCGGCAGAGGCAGACAAAGGTGGCTTGCTGTGGTCAGCGGATCACCCTTCACTAGCGCTTGTATTCCCCCACCGCTCATCCCTGTAACATGCATTGACCTATGTTGCCCCAACAGCTAGCCCCCTGAGCAGCTCCTGGGTACAGCATTCCATCCTAACCTCCATGGCATAAACCTGCTGCTAGCCTTTTTCCCTATTGGCACAGAGGCATGGTGCATCAGGTATGGTTCCCACACATTGCACACAGCATGCACGTGACTAGGTATATTAGGAAATGTTACACATTGCCACATCTCAGTGTCAATCGTGGACTCACACGCCTACGTACATGGCCAGCCCCCGCAACTGCGTGTGGAGACAGTCCATGTATGACACACATGTCTACCTTGCATACACATACTGATCTACACACATGTGCCATGCTTACATACACAGTCTGTGTGTAAGGGAGACACATGACCATTGTGCTTTTGTCTCAAAAATGTATTTAAACAGTATGTACAACAGGTACATGACAAAATGTACATCAACAAATTCGGCATAACATATGCCATACTGTGGAACACGGTCCATCAGGCCTAGTGTCCACCTGACAACATTTGACAATGCACACTGTGGTTACGCAGCTGTGCTGTCGTTTCCCGGAACACAGGACAGCACAGGACACATGTGTGGGTGCCACAGGGGCCATCAAATGCTCCTGCGATGCCCATCAGTGGATGGCTGTTAAGATGCAGCGTCCCTACCCACCACACGCTGCATCTCGACAGCCACCGACTGAACAGTACCTGCCAGCACCCACATGGTGCGTTTGAGGGCCCCGAGTCAGTGCACCACACCGTCCATTGCCACAGACAGGTCCTGGACGCACCTACCACCACATACACACATGGTGCCAGGTGTGTATGTGGTGGCATGTGCGTGGCCCCTGTCTGTGGCAAGGGGTGGCATAGAAACACCCACATGGGCACCGTTACCGCAAACATGTGGTGGCTGGCAGGGACCCACAGTATCCTGTGCTGTCCTGGGTTCCATGCCGCCCTCCCCACCCTGAACAGCAAATTCCTCCTCCTCCCCCACCCCCTCCCACCCTGGCACCTCCCACACACCCTCAGCACACTCCACACTCCCCTCCTCCTCCTCCCCCCGACATGACCCACACACATTCACCCTCTCCTCCCATCCCACCCTCCACCCTATCCATTCCCCCATTACCCTCATACGCCTCAGGGGCCTCTGCTGCCTCCTCCCCCTCCTCCATAGCCGCTGCCACCTCCAATGCCCCCCTCCTCTTCCTCCTCCTCCTGCTCCTCCTCCGCCTCCTCCCCCTCCGACCCCTCCTCCTGCTCCACCTCTGCCTCCTCCTCCTCCTCCTCCGTGCGTCGGCGAGTGGGCCTCCTCACAGGGGGCGCTGACAGTGCTGTCCCCTCACTAGCATGGCCCGCCTCTGTGGGTGATGACAGTCATTAGCACACTAGTATGTGAGTCACATAACACATGTAAATAGTTAGGCATCACAGAGGCTGGTGTGCCACTGTGACATTATCTACAGAGCTGTTGAGGTCGCATCATTCACCGCCACGTGCTGGGATTGCCCGCCTTCACAGCCTCTCCAACATGGCAGGGCATTTGAGCCGCATCTCACGCCCCTTTTTCCGTAGGTCCTCCACCTATGGGGGAAAGACAATGTGAGGGTGCATTAAGGACCATATATCTCTGGTGGGTGGCAAACACATATCACACATCTCTGTGCGCAGCATCGTGCTGCTCCTCGCCTCTGCTCAGTGCTTCTTCTACTAACGGTTGCCAGTGCCACCTGCATGTGTGGCTGTGGGTCTGTAAATGTGTGTTCACAACATATATCCAACATGATGTCCACAATCCACTGTCTGTTTGCCTCACTAACTTTGAATAGGGGTGAGTGCTGGGTCTGAGTTGGATGAACTGGCTAGTGCTGTTGTTCCTCATTGCTTGTGTATTTCCTGTTGGTTATATGTTTTGTTGGACAGGTCCTCTTCCCCTGATGGTCCGAGGATGCATGCAGAACGCCTTTCAGCTGTGGAATGTGGCATCGGGGAGGGGTTAACAGGATGGCCACCCTTTGAGACACAAAGCATGTTTCTGACAGTTAAGTGCTGTCTCAGGGATTGAGATTTGGGGGCTTGTCAGGGTCTGCACGGAAGGGCAGTGATGTTATAAGGGCTTGTGCATTATGACAGTTTAGTCTGTTGTATGCGTTTTGTAGGCCCATGGTTACTGAGATCGTATGTGCAGTATTGTGTGATTAACACCATATAAGGAACATTGATATATATATCTACTTGGATATTGAACGGTGATGGGTATGGGACGGTTTTGGGCCGCTACGTTTTGATATCTGTGGTGTGGGCAGTGTGAGGTGTTGTACCCTCACACCAGTATCTATGATGTTTCTCTGCAATCATTTATGGGGCTCTTGGGGATTGGTCAGATGTGTGACCTGAAACTGCATACACATCATAGATATATGGATTTGTCTCAGACCTTTGTAAGCAGGTCTCACGGGTCCTGCGGGTGTGAGGGTTTACAGCACATACCCAGCTGCACCTACCATACAATCATGAGCCATAACAGACATGTGTACTGGGGTCTGGGCCTCCTGGGAATAAGGCCACTGTGTGTCCCAACCCGGCATCACCTAACACAATATCTAGCTGCCATACCCACCTTTGCACTCAGGTCTCAGGCCTCCTGGGGGTAGGGTGCCTTAGCACACATCATCAGCAACATACACCATATCACCAGGGTGACTGACAGGACACTTTCAGAAGGTCTCAGGACTCCTGGGGGTAGGGGGAAATAGAAAACAGCAACAGCGGCATAAACCATATCACCAGGGTGACTGAGAACCCACTTTGATGGGCTATCGGGACTCCTGGGGATAGGGAGGATGTTTTACACTGAAAAGGCACAAACAACCTTATCACCAGGGTGACTGGGAACCCACTTTGATGGGCTCCCAGGACTCCTGGGGATAGGGGGGATGTGTTAAACTGCAAAGACACACACATCCATATCACCAGAGTGACTGGGAACCCACTTTGATGGGCTTTCAGGACTCCTGGGGGTGGGCCTGATGTTTTAAACTGCATAGGCACACACACCCATATCACTAGGGTGACTGGGAACCCACTTTGATAGGCTCTCAGGACTCCTGGGGATAGGGAGGATGTGTCAAACTGCAAAGGCACAAGCAACCTTATCACCAGGGTGACTGAGAACCCACTTTTATGGGCTCTCAGGACTCCTGGTGATAGGGAGGATGTTTTACACTGCAAAGGCACAAACAACCTTATCACCAGGGTGACTGAGAACCCACTTTGATGGGCTCTCAGGACTCCTGGGGATAGGGGGGATGTGTTAAACTGCAAAGGCACACACACCCATATCACCAGGGTGACTGGGAACCCACTTTGATGGGCTCCCAGGACTCCTGGGGATAGGGGGGATGTGTCAAACTGCAAAGACACACACACCCATATCACCAGGGTGACTGGGAACCCACTTTGATGGGCTCCCAGGACTCCTGGGGATAGGGGGGATGTGTCAAACTGCAAAGGCACAAACAACCTTATCACCAGGGTGACTGAGAACCCACTTTGATGGGCTCTCAGGACTCCTGGGGATAGGGAGGATGTGTCAAACTGCAAAGGCACAAACAACCTTATCACCAGGGTGACTGAGAACCCACTTTGATGGGCTCTCAGGACTCCTGGTGATAGGGAGGATGTTTTACACTGCAAAGGCACAAACAACCTTATCACCAGGGTGACTGAGAACCTACTTTGATGGGCTCTCAGGACTCCTGGTGATAGGGAGGATGTTTTACACTGCAAAGGCACAAACAACCTTATCACCAGGGTGACTGAGAACCCACTTTGATGGGCTATCGGGACTCCTGGGGATAGGGAGGATGTTTTACACTGCAAAGGCACAAACAACCTTATCACCAGGGTGACTGGAAACCCACTTTGATGGGCTCTCAGGACTCCTGGGGTGGGCCTGATGTTTTAAACTGCAAAGGCACAAACAACCTTATCACCAGGGTGACTGAGAACCCACTTTGATGGGCTCTTGGGACTCCTGGGGATAGGGAGGATGTTTTACACTGCAAAGGCACAAACAACCTTATCACCAGGGTGACTGAGAACCCACTTTGATGGGCTCTCGGGACTCCTGGGGATAGGGAGGATGTTTTACACTGCAAAGGCACAAACAACCTTATCACCAGGGTGAGTGAGAACCCACTTTGATGAGCTCTCGGAACTCCTGGGGATAGGGAGGATGTTTTAAACTGAAACCCCTCTCACAGCCATGTTACCAGGGTGAGTGAGTGAGCATTTGGATCACATCTCAGTACCCCTTGGGGTAGGGCAGATGTGTGACCCTGCAACCTTAGAAACTACCATGTCAGCATGATCTTTGCCAAACCTCTTTAGGCAGATCTAGGGGCTCCTTGGGTTAAGGTTTCTTTCAACACATCAACAACAGCAGCTGCCATGACACCAGTATGGCATCTTCAGCTCTGTAATCATGTCCTTAGCCTCCTGGGGATGGGACAAGCCACTTTGATATGATACCTAGGCGGTATATCACGTGGGTGTAACTAATAAACATACATTGGTAGGAATGGCTACACACAGCAGCATGCACACCTACAATACACAATATGCAAATATTGACCTGCCCCACACACTTACCTCACGTGGGTATTCTGCCAGATAGTTATAGCGCCTGGTGACGCGGTCCCTGGCCCTACACACACGTGCCAGGTCCTGACGCCTCGAGGAGCCCAGAAATAGCTTGCTCTGCCTAGTGCAGATAAGCCCTGCAAGGTGGCTCAGATCCTGCCTGCTAAAAGCTGGCTTCCTGGAGCGGGTAGCCATTTTCTGCACTGCCTTGCTCAAGCACACATGCACACACGCGCATGCGTGCCGCAACACATCTCAACGCGCGTAGCATTGTTCCATGCGGCACTGCGGTCAGCGTTACAACGCACTAGTGCCATGGCTGGTATACAGGAACTGATGGTGCAATCAGTATATGATAAATATCAAGGCTGCCAGCACACATTCCAGTGATGTGTCTGAACACAGTTTAATTATGCTGCATTTATCTTGTTGCTGGTACACTGGGGTCTTGAACATATCACCACTAGCTGTGAGGGCACTGTCTTAACCTGTGTGCTATGTCTTTTCACATAGCAATGGCTATGTAAACTGTTACACAAGGGGGTATGTGTAGTACACCATGTTAATGTTCGGCCAGCCATAATGTGCAGGATGCAATAAAAATAATGGGTCCTATGGTCTAAACATGGCAATCGCGTGTTATCGCCGTACACATTATTGCGCCATTGAGGGAGCCGTGCCAGGCTCAGGCACTTTAGTTTTATGTAGGCACGCTGCCATGCATGTATAGCAGCAGAGGTGTAGCACAATGGTTAATACACAATGGGTTTGATACCCCAGTGTGCCAAATCTATAAGGCTGTCTGAGGCATTACCCTTTATATTTAGGCAGTGCCTTGTGCAGCATTTTATTCTTTGGTCTACATTAGTGCTGCCAGCAAACACACCCTCACAGTGCCATACCCTAGGGTGCCTTTTAAGGCACCCTATTAGACACTCCATGGGACACATTATAGAGTGCCCTGTCTGCTGAGCCACCCTATAATGTCTCCTATAAGATGCCTTATAGGGCACCTTATTTATATTCATCTTATATACTGCATCAGTGTGGTTTACATTGAACAAACTGAAATTACATTGAACAGGGCATTATAACTTGGAGATAACTATTTTAACAGGGAACATGAGCTGTGGAGGGTTAAGTGGATTGCCCAAGACCACAAGGAGCACCTGTGGGACTAGAAACCCCAGTCCTTCCAGCCCAAGGTTGCTGTCCTCTAGTGGGATTTGAACCCCCAAACCTCTGGTCTGAAGTACCTTGCCCTAACCACTAGGCCACTCCTCCACTCCAATGAAGTGCCTTATAAGGCACCTTGTGTGGCACTTTATGGGGCGCCTTATGAGGCACCTTAAGGTTACAGCACTGTGATGGTGTGTTTTTTGACAGCACTAATTTAAATTAAAAAACAGAATATGCCTTAGACAGCCCTATCAAATAACCCCACTGTGAGATCAAACCCATGACTTCTGGCTCCTCAGGCAGTGAAGTGACCAGTGGGCTGCATCACTATTGCTACTAACAAGCCCCTGGCTGGCTACTGAAGGACTTCAGGTCACCACACAAACTGTCTGCTGTGGTTACCAGTATAGGGTTAACCCACCCATACCCATGATGCACTGCACATGCAGATCAGCAGTATACAGATGATCACACGATGGGGTATGCACCCCCACAACACCTCAGCCTGGGAGGGGGAACTGACCGTGTGTGTTACTGGCACAGAGTAGCTACAGACCGTTACATTTCTGCGGGTACTGTGCTCACCCTGTGGGTGAGGTGGAGCGCCCAGCACCATGTCCACAGCACCAGACTTAGCTGAGATAGGCTATGCTGCAGGTCGCCATCAGTGCCAGTGTGTGATAGGTAGTCCTTGCAAACACACCTGTGTCCATTTTTATTTCCCAATCACGTCTAGTCCTTGTGGACTATGATGTACCCAGAATAGTGCATATCCTGTGTGGGTGCCATGGCCACATGATCTATGTGACCGGGGGGGGGGACTGTTTGGACCCATAGGCAGATTATGTAGTACCACCCAACCTGCCCTCTGGAGCTCAGGATCTCCCACCAACAGATCCACATTCTACATCTCTGCAATGGTGGCGGTAGAGGGGCCCATCAACCCCAGTCCGGCTGGGGTACAGACACCTAGAGGGCAGTCCATGCAGTCCTGTATGCATCCATAAGGCAATAGCAGACAGACAGTAGGGCTGGAAATTCTCAGCTGCCCCCCACCACTATCTGACATTCTCCAGCAGCAAGCACAGTAAACCTCCAGCCACTGCACCCTGCAAGGTGTTCCAGACATACACATACTAACTGCAAGCAGTCTGCTAGCTAGGCCATTGTGCATATTACTGGAGAAAATGTGTGCACCCAAAACCGGGACATCAGCACACCCACCAAGCAGATAGGTCAGTGATTGGACCCCAGAAAAGAAAACCCATATATATATCACTTGAGAAAAATACTATACAGCACTATGGGGGAACCTAGTCATGCCGTGGTCACTGCTCAGTCAGGGTGAGAGTGACCTCCCAGCAGGACATGCTGTAGCCACCCTGTCCGTGCAGGTGGTGGCCAGCCACTACAATGTCCGAGCCATTTCTCTATGCCCTGTGTTGATGCATCCTGCCCAGGCCACCCTGTCTGGGCTATACCCACAATACCTTGCTCCTCATTATGCACATAGGCAAGCTAACACTGGACACAGTGCAAACAGTATGGGCTGAGTAAGGTGTTGGCAACCACCACACACTGGATGGACAGACAAACACTCCCACACCTATTCCAGCATTGTGCAAATATAGAGGCTTTTGGCAGCCCTGGCCACCTCACCAGTCCTGGGCACAGCGCAGGCATGGCTATGGTATGCAATACTGTTGGGGTCACTCCCTGGGGTGGTAAACACTGTCAGACACCAGACCTGAAACTCACTCCACAGACATCAGAGAGGTTGGTATGATACATCTCAATGAGCAGATTGTGCTTAACTTAGGAATTGCTATCTGCTAGTAACCATAGCAACCTTTTGATATATGTGTACCGTATCCCCGGGTTTAGGGTGGCATTGCTAAGGTATGCAAGTGCTAGTATTTGGAGATGCACCCAAGGCCCGACATCCTGCCTCTTCATGAGGCTTTGGATAGTGGAGCCTGTGGGTGCGGGTGTTTCTGCTCCTGTTGGCCGCTGCTCTAGGGCAGAGGTTCCCAACTCCAGTCCTGGTGGGCCAAACACTGTTCAGGTTTTCATGCTGTCCCTAATGAATATCCATGAGATACATCTGCATACCATGGGGACAGCGCATGGAAATGCAGCACAGGCATCTTTATTAGATACAGCATAAAACCTGAATGATTTGTGGCCCTCCAGGACTGCATTTGGGGGACTCTGCTCTAGGTAATGCGCATGTTTATGGTGTCTGTGCTGTGTAGGGTAAAATATAGGTGTTTGACGCATGCTTATGTTCTCTGCATTAAAGGTTCATCTTTACAACCACGGTTTAGTAGTGGGTAAAATATGAGGATTGGGTTGGCAGGAGCCACAGCTGGGACTTGAACCTGTGACCTTCTGCGCCTGAACACATTGTCTATGTGTACTGCACCACACTGTGGCCACAGAGACAGTGCAGTCCCTGGAGATACCATGGCTGTTTGTCAGACTGAGCCTGTCTGTTGCAGTGCATGGCACCCACCTGAACAGGGCTAGGCCACGGTCTGCTGTGGGCAGCAGCCACTGCCCCCTCCACCACCAGTACCCCTCCGCCCCAATGCTGACATGCTCTTCTGCTGGTGGTGCTGGTGGTGTGCAGTCTCAGGCTATCCAGTGTGCGGGTAGGCGGCTGCCTATGGTGCGGATTCTGGGGTAGGGGTGCCTGCATAGCTGTCCACACCTCCCCCCAGCACCGCATGCCAATGTTCCGTGCCCTTGGGGGTACCTGCTGGGTACTATCCCCTGTGACACTGTGGGGAGCACACTCGTGCCCATGTTGGGCCCTCAGCAGTTGCTGTCTGGCTGCTATACTGTTTCAGCATTCCTATGGGCCACCTAGGCATCACCCTAGTCCGCACTGTGGCCCAGCTGCACCACAGCATGTGCCGCCTGCAGCCCTCTGTGTCCCCTTTTCCAGCATCTGTCCAGTTGCCCATTCCGACATGTCCGCCCTGCTGTTGTGGAACATGTGCATGCCATAGGAAACCTGGCCAATGGAGTCGGAAACCCTGCTCAGTGCAATTTCACTGTGGGCTCATTCACCTTGTATGGGGACGGAGCATAGACCCTTCCAAAATTCATTTTTTTTTTTTGGAGCTTTCTTGGGAATGTTTTTTGATGTTTCCCATTGATATCACTATTGCCCAGCTTGGTTATGTTTTTTTTACATTTTCTTCTGTTCATTTTCAATGTTTATTTGCCCTTTTGTTCCGTGCGCATGTATCACACTTATCACTTTTTGTAGGTTTCCTGGTTTTGCTGTACATTGCTGACAAAAATGGTTTCTTTTCCCTTTAAATTGGCTCTAACGCCAGGGTTTCACTGGCGTTAGTTTTGAGCCTCGGATTTCACAGCTTTCACTCTCCGCCCATTGACCCTCTCTCTCCGCCCCTGGGGAGCCTTCCTCCGCCCTCCGGGAGCCTTTCCCCGCCTTCAGCGCTCGTTTGCGCCACTGCGTGCGTTATCATGCGCTAAGGTACCTGTGCGCCTTATAAAGCGCCATTATTGCGCGATAAGGTACCTTATCGCGCGATAACGTCGCAGAGTGCACATTAAGACGGTTTTGTAAACATGGCCCTTAATTGTCTTTAAAATGTCATTTATGCAGTTAATTTGTGTCATTTAACAAAATCCAGCAAAAAAGCCATATCTTGTTTGCTTCTGTTTTGGCTCATGAGTTCTCTGTTGACTATCTGACCCCTAATATAATGTTCCCTCCCCTTCTGATTGTACACATGACCAGTAGCTTCAGTCATTTTTACATACCTTTCTATGGACTGGGTGTGTGATGGCCAGTCTGGAACCACCATGGGCTTGCTCAGAAATTAGTGTAGCTGCCTCAGTGTTGATGGATGGTGTTTTCCAAGCTCATTTCTTTCACCTCTGATCTTCAATATCTTCTCCACTGCATCTCCTCTCTCCTGTTCCTCTTCGCTGCACAATATATTTGCAGAACAAACTCGATGTAACCATACCAAGCTGACCTTCTCACTGTAGGCATGACTATCTTCCTTACCTCTTCACACTATTCTTTCAACAGTTGCAGCTGGAAAAGGAGATGCCTGGGTTCTTGTGTCCAATTGCTATTTATTTTTATATTGTACTAGTTCACCATGTAAACCCCAACACAGAACTCTACAATCATTCTTAAATTTTTCAGATTTTTTCTTTTCAGATTATGCTTGGAAATACATATTCTCATGAAGCCATCTGCTATGTGACACAGGTTCTATTTCCAACAAAGCCAGATCCTTTGGCAAGACACCTGTTCTAATGGCAGTTACAATTCTATAGCTAATGCTTTGATCTTTGCTTAAGTCTTTGATCACTTCATCGCTGAGCAGAGGAAGATCAGGGCCAACAGAGATCTTAGTAAATTCAGGATTTATTTCCCGTTCCATAGCAGAATCCAGCATTTTTCCTATGGGACCTGCCCATTTGTTGTTGCTTAATGTTTTGCCACCTAAAGTAGTCACCAAGTGCCTCAATGGTAGTTTGCTGTGTGCATGTTACAAACAATCCATACCAGTTTCCTTTGTAGCTTCTCCTCAACATAATGCATCACTCCTCCCTCCCAACCAGTGTTTACAATACAGGAATCACCTCAAATAGCTTGAAGAGTTTTGTCTGCTCCTCTTTCTCTCAGCCATGCAACCAAATTATCAGCAATTATTTCTGCATGAGTCTTCTCTTCAGTTGCTCTTGCAAGAACAAATGCCACAGATATCTGCCTCCTGGCTCCATACAAACTGTGTATGGTTCCTCTTTCACAATACCTGGATACATTTTGCCATTCTCTTCTGCCTTTAACTTGAGCCTGGTATCATCATGATGACCAACAAAGAAAATTCAACTGAAGCTATTCTGCTGCAGTTCCTCCTCAAACTATGCCTCCAATTTTTTTCATGATTCTTGCCTGAGTCCTCTTCACCTTGTTGTGATCATCACCAAAGCAGTGTCCAAGTGTTTGATGAGTCCTGCATCAATCCAAGCAGCAGTAGCGATCTCTGCTGTCTCTCTTAGTCCAGTATGGTGTCCTAAACTGGCAAGGGCTATGTTGGTTATATCCTCAGTATGATATTTTGGCCTCTTCCTAGTTTTCTCTAAAGCAACCGGTGCTTCTTCAGTTGGTTCCTCTGACTTTCTTTTTTCACTCATCATTCTCCACTTCATTCTCCTTCCTTTTTGCCTGCCTTTCCTTCTGTAGTTCTTGTCCTCTGGTCTCAGGGAGGTCCACTGGTCCAATCTGATGAGGTCCAACACTCCCAACTTTCTCTCTTTGACCTTTTATAAAGGCTAACTCAATCACAGGAATTTTCCTTATTGTCCCTCCTGTCCAGTCCCAGTACCTGTGTGTTTTCTCTCCCCTCCAGCAGCTTGGAGACTGAGCATGTCACATTTTGATGACATCACCCTAGAAAAGCAGCTGGCACTTCCCTCCTGCCTTCAGTATCTCAATCTCCCAGTCTCCAAGAAGCTGGAGGGTGTGATTCAGCTTAATAGGGTTAAGAGTCCCTTTAGCTTTAGCTTTAGTTTTAACTTAACTTTAAATGTGAATTTGGATTCAATTTGTTTCACAGGAGCCTTTAGCAGCAAGTGAGTCGGTAAAGCTTAAAAAAAACAAAACAACCAGAGTCTGTACTGAAGACAGGCAGTGCCGGGAGAGCCTTACATGTGGGGAGAAGGCTTCCTGACAAATCCTTCCTTAATTCAGCGACTCCGGAGATCACTGTAGGTAGGGGAGCCATTGGCGGGAAAGCAGTCTTTCACTTGGCCGGACTGGAGCTGAAGCCACAAATTGCTAGCTGAGCGTCCGGGAGCCCAATTAGCAGGTAGGATCTAATTTCACCTTCTCTCTGCTGCAGTTACAAAGTATGTGTATTACACTGACAGCGGCAGAATTATATCCTATATCAATACAACTCTTTATCTCACACTTGACTAAAGTTTGTGGATTAATGAAAGTTCTGATCGAGTCATTTTGATGGATTTTGGTTAAGGATTTAACAATTTCAAAAAGCTCTCTGAGCCGATTAATAGCTTTGTTTATGCTCGTGTGGTGGGCTCTCTTTGCTTTGTGTATAGTTTCTTTATAGATATTCACCACTTCAGTCTATAGAGCTTTGCGTTTGGGGATTTTCTTGGCCCTCCATTTTTTCTCAAGCTTTCGGAGCTCCTTCTTTAGGATGTGTATGTCCTGTGTGTACTATTTTTCAGAGGGACTGTGGTTGATTTTTGTTCAGGGGTTTGTAGGCATAGCAGCTTTATTGATTGTAGTGAACCAGTTACTTATTGAATCATCAAGGTCACTTGTCAGTGATGCAAGTTGAGGAATTGCATCATTTAGGAAAGCTTCTCTATCAAAGTATTTGAAGCGAGTATTTTGCTGCAATGTGTTAAGGGGTTTCTGAGTTGTAGGGGGGACTGTGAGATCTATCCATAGGATGAAATGTGCTCAGACCAAGGGACCTGGGTAGCGATGGGGGGGGGGGGCAGGGGGAAGAATTCAGGGTGTTTGGTTAGTTGTTTTGGTAGGAATACCATATCTACTACTACTACTACTACTACTACTGAGCATTTGTATAGCGCTACAAGTCATACGCAGCATTGCACAGACATGTAAGAGACAGTACCTGCTCATCAGAGCTTACAATCTAGTCAAGACAGACAACACAGAATGTGTAGGCATGGATAAAACAAGGGGGACAGAAAAAGAAAAAGGAGATCAGGTGAGTCAAGATCCAAAAGCAGCAGCAAAGAAGTGAGTTTTCAGCCTGGATTTGAAGAGAATTAGAGAAGGTGCCTGGCGTACAGACACAGGTAGTTTGTTTCAGGCGTAAGGTGCAGCAAGGTGAAAGGAGCAAAGTCTGGCATTAGCAATAGAAGAGAAGGGCATAGATAGAAGCAGTTTGCTAGAAGAGCAGAGTTCCTGAGGTGGGTTGTAAGGAGAGATAAGAGAAGAAAGGTAGTGAGGAGCTGCAGAGTGAATGCATTTATAGGTCAGCAGGAGAAGTTTGAACTGGATGCGGAAATGGATAGGGAGCCAATGAAGTGACTTGAGAAGAGGAGTCATATGGGCATGATGAGGCTGGCGGAAGATTAGCCGCTCAGCAGAGTGTTGAACAGATTGAAGGGGAGATAGATGATTCAAAGGGAGAACAGCAAGGAGTAGGTTACAATAGAGTCAAGATGGGAGGTAATCAAGGAGTGGATAAGCGTCTTAGTAGTGTGTTCAGAAAGGAAAGGGCAAATTTTGCTGATGTTATAGAGAAAGAAACGGCAGGTCTTAGCTATCAGATGGATGTGTGTGGAGAAAGAGAGAAAGGAGTCAAAGACAACCCCAAGATTACGGGCAGAGGAAACAGGAAGGAGTACAGAGTTATCCACAGAGATTGAGAAAGGAGGAAGAGGAGGGGAGGTTTTGGGGGGGAAAGATAAGAAGTTCAGTCTTGGCCATGTTCAATTTCAAGCGGCAGTGAGACATCCAGGCAGCAATGTCAGAAAGGCAGGCAGAGAACCGGGTCTGGATTGCTGGAGAGATTTCAGGCGTAGAGAGGTAGATCTGGGAGTCATCAGCATACAGATGGTACTGAAAGCCAAGGGAAGAGATAAGCGCACCAAGGGACTGGGTATAGAGAGAGAAAAGGAGCGGACCCAAGACAGATCCTTGGGGTACACCAACTGGGAGCGGAATAGCAGAGGAGGAGCTGCCACCAGAACACACAAGAAAGAGCGATGGGAGAGATAGGAGATGAACCAGGATAGTACAGAGTCCTTAAAACCAAGCGAAGACAGGGTATCGAGGAGAAGGTTGTGGTCAACAGTGTCAAAAGCAGCAGAGAGGTCAAGAAGGATGAGGACAGAGTAAAGGTCCTTGGAGTTTGCCAGGAACAAGTTACTGGAGACTTTGGCAAGAGCCGTTTCAGTAGAGTGTAAAGGGCGAAAGCCAGACTGTAAAGGATCCAGGAGTGCATGAGAGTACCGTCTAAAATACTATCCTGGAGTGTTACCCTTGATATGGATAGGGTTGTTTATTATTTGTTGGAAGCCCATATCTTCCATGAATTCTAGAAAGGCTGTGGACTGGTGTAAGGGAAGTGAGGATAGGTTAAAGTCCCCAAGGATGATATGGGGTTTCTTTTTATTTATTTATTTATTTATTTAGACAGTTTTGTATACCGCCTTATCCTTCAATCAAAGCGGTCACAACACAATTGGGGGATACATTTTTTAACGCGGGGATATGAGACACATACACTAATACTTACAGGGAACATGGGCTATGGAGGGTTAAGTGGCTTGCCCAAGACCACAAGGAGCATCTGTGGGACTAGAAACCCCAGTCCTTCCGGCCCAAGGTTGCTGTCCTCTAGTGGGATTTGAACCCCCGACCTTCCGGCCTGAAGTACCTTTGACTTTGACTGTTTCCAGGATCGATGTAAGATTAAAGTGATTGTTGATGGGTGGTCTATATAGAAGGCAAATTGCTAGGTTTTCATTTTCAATTTTGAACAAATCAATCCCGTCACTGTTACTACAGACACTAGCTGAGACATTTAGGTCAGTTTTAATTAACTTAAGAACTCCACCATCTCTTTTGGATTCTCTGGGGCAGTTAAATAGTTTACAGCCATTTGTGCTTAGCTGGTTTAAGAGGATGGTATCATGTTCAGTAAACCAGGTTTCTGTGATGCATAGAAGATCTGGTGATTCATCTGTTAGGTAGTCGTGGATTAGAAATTCTAGCATTTTTCTCCTTAACCACTATATCCGTCTTCCTCGTATCCAGATTTTTATTGCTCAGAAAGGTAGTATCCTAGGTGATCATAACCTCCTCATTCTCTGTAATCATTTTTACTTTGTAGGGCATTGACCAACTAATATGACATATACCAAATAATTAGATTAAGCATTAAACATTCGTATTCCCTTATGAATCTTAAATAACTGAGAACTCAACAATATTAAGATACAAAGAACAGCCCAGCAGTGAGATGGGGGCTATCCAGTGTTTTTCATCAAGTATCACTTGTATGAAATTCTTCCAGTTGGTGGTAAGTTATGCATGTACATTCCATGCAAAGAGTTTTTGCCTTGCAGAGAATGAGTCCAGTCTTTGGGGGCTATGGTGGTTTGGAGGAGATGAGGCAGAAAGGTCTTGACAAGCATAATAGAGTGGTCCCACCTCCACCTCAATCTGACAAACCTATGATATCTTGGAGGCTAATGATCATCTGAAAGGAGAACATCATTTTGGTGTATCTAGGATAAGATCTCTAGGTGATGCAGAATATTTTCACATGAAATATGTGTCTTCAGGAGCATGTGCCCAGGAGAGTAGGGCAAAAGTTATCATTAATTTCTGAGCCAGGTCAGAGTAATTCTCTGTTGTACTCCCTACACTGGCTCTGTTATTTTAACTTAGGAATGTAGATAGCTGGGTGGCTAATGGGCATGACTATTGCTTGGTATCTCATCTTCTTTGTGTGACTGTAGAGGATTTTGTACCCCATCTAGATAGTATTTTAGACGGTATTGGAAAGAAAATGTTTTGAAAGCATAAGTGGATAGCAATGACAAGGGAGATTCAAAGAAACATAGAAACGTGATGGCAGAAAAAGACCACAGGGTCTATCCAGTCTGCCCTTCCATCCCAACTACTTTAGTCCTTTTTTTCCTTTAGAGATCTTCTGTGTTGGTCCCATGCTTTCTTGAATTCAGATACTGTCCTGGTCTCTACTACCTCCACTGGGAGAATATTCCATGCAGCTACCACTCTTTATGTAAAGAAATATTTCCACATATTACTCCTGAATCTATCTTCTTTCACCTTTATCCTATGCCCCATTGATGCAGAGGAATTTACAAGTCTCTATCATATCTTCTCTCTGCTGTATTTCCTCCAAAGTATACATATTGAGATCTTTAAATCTGTCCCCATATGCCTTATGATGAAGCCCATAGACCATACTGGTAGCCACTCTCTACACTGTCTCCATCCTGTTTACTTCCTTTTGAAGGTGTGGTCTCCAGAAATGCATACAATTCTCCAAATGAAGTCTCACCAAAGTTTTATACAGAGGCACTATCAGCTTTTTCTTCCTGCTGGCCATTCCTCTCCCTATGCACCCAAGCATCCTTATGGCTTTCACTGCCGCCTATTCTACCTGTTTAGCCATCTTAATATCATCAGAAATAATCACACCTAGGTCCATTCTTCTATCGTGGACAGAGGTTCTTCACCACTATATTGTACTGCTCCTTTGGATCTTTGCAGCCCGGATGCATGACCCTACATTTTTTAGCATTAAATCTCAACTGCTAAATTCTCAACTATTTTTCAAGCTTAGCTAGATCCCTCCTTACGTTATCTATACCTTACTGGATGTCTAAACTATTGCAGATTTTGATATCATCCACAAAGAGGCAAAACTTACCCAACAGTCCTTTCACAATTTCACTAACAAAAATGTTAAGAAGAATAGGACCAAGGACAGATCCCTGCGGCACACCACTGGTAACATCCTCTCCACAAAGTGAGCTCAAGAGAACATAAGAAATGTCATACTGGGTTAGACCAAGATCCATCATGCCTAGTATCCTTTTCCAACAGTGGCCAATCCAGGTCACAAGTCCTGGTAGGTTCCCAAAAAGGTACCCAGCTTCCACAATGCCTATCCTGCGGTAAGCAGTGGATTTCCCTAGTCCTCTTTAATAATAGTTCATGGATTTTTCCTCCAGAAACTTGTCCAAACCTTTTTTAAACCCAGCTGGACTACCTTTTGAAGAAGTAAACAACCAATCTATGTTTACCCGTTCCAGTTCATTCATTAATTTATAGACCTCTATCATATCTCCCCTCAGCCACTTTTCTAAGTTGAAGAATCCTAACCTTTTGAGCCTCACCTTTGTGGGGCCCCACACCTTATAGCAGTATACTTCCATCCCCTTTACCATTTTGGTGGCTCTTCTCTGTACTTTTTCTAATTCTACTTTATCCTTTTTAAGATGTTGTTGTTAAGTGCCGTCGAGTCGGAGTCGACTCATGGTGACCCTCTGGATAGCTATCCTAAATTGTGTTCGGTCTTGAGTCAGGCGGCTCATTGTTGACAGACTGGTACCCATAGCTGCTGTTATTGTATCGATCCATCTCATTGCTGGCCTTCCTCTTTTGCGTTGACCTTCTATCTTGCCAAGCATGATGTCTTTCTCTAATGATCTCTCTCTTCGCATGATGTGTCCAAAGTATGAAAGTCGAAGTCTTGTCATCTGAGCTTCTAAAGAAAGCTTAGGTTTGATCTCCTCTAGTACAGACTGGTTTGTTCTTCGGGCAGTCCATGGTATACACAGTATTCACCGCCAGCACCATAATTCAAAGGCATCAATTTTCTTCCTGTCTATCTTTTTCACTGTCCAGCTTTCACATCCATATGATGTTATTGAAAATACCATGGCTTGAACAAGTCGAATCTTTGTATGGAGAGAGACATCTCTGCTCTCGAGAATCGTATCTAGGTCTTTCATAGCCATTCTGCCAAGAACAATGCGTCGTCTGATTTCTTGACTGCTTGTTGCTTCTTTATTGATAGTTGATCCAAGTAGGTTAAAGTTGTTCACGATTTCAATTTCTTCTCCTTCAACGATGAACCTGTTGATTATGCCAGTTGTCATGATCTTTGTCTTCTTAACATTAAGGTGCAGGCCGATTTTGAGACTATGGGGTATGTTTACTAAAACCCCACTAATGTGCGGGCCGCGCTAGTGTGCGGGTGCCATATAAGGAGTGGGCGTTTCTTTCTGAAAAAGAAAAACCGGGATTTAAATATGCGCTAAGGTGCATGGTGCCCATGTGCGCCCCGCACATTAGCACATGAGAAAGCTGCGCGGGAGGCATAAGTGGCGCGCTGATGTGCAAGCCAAAGAGCAGAGCCACAGCACAATGGTTAAGACACTGACCAATGGTGCAGAGATCAGGGATTCAATCCCCCACAGTACCCAATTAAGACGGCTGGCTGAGGCATTACTTTAGGAGCCAGTTTAATATTGGGCGGCATAAGGCGGCACACTATTGCTTTAGGAGGCATTTTAATATTGGGCGGCATAAGGCGGCGCGCTGATGTGCAAACACAGGAACAGAACCACAGCACAGTGGTTAAGACACTGACCAATGGTGCAGGGATCAGGGATTCAATCCCCCACAGTGCCCAATGAGCAAGGCTGGCTGAGGCATTATGTATTGTGGGGAAGATTGCTTTAGGAGGCATTTTATTTTTATTTTAATTATCACTACTAGCAAACGCACTCTCAAAGCATGTTAACATAAGGCGCCCCTTAAGGCACATTTTAAAGTGCACTGTCCACCAAGGCACCCTAGAATGTTGCTTATAGGGCGCTTTATAGGGTGCCGTGTGAGGTACCGCAAGGTCAGAGTACTGTTTTTGATGGCAGCACTGTGCAGTTTAAGGAATGAAAAGCATAAGTATGTGCGCTGACATGCAAGGAGGAGCAGCAGTGGAGCACAATGGTTAAGGCACTGATTGCTGATACAGGGGTCATGAGTTTGCTCCCCAGTGTACCTAATACGTAAGGCTGGCTGAGGCATCAGCTTTGCAATGTATGTTTTGTTTCCTGCAGCACTTTATTTTTATTTTATTAATTGCTTCCAGCAAACACGCCCTCACGTGCCGTAATTGAAGGTGCCGTATAAGGCACCCTATAAGGCACTCCATAGGGCACATTATAAAGTGCACTGTCCACCACGGCACCCTAAAATGTCCCCTAAAGGGCACCTTATAAGTTGCGTCACAGGATAATATATAGTGCACCTTACATGGACGGGAACCATAAGGTGCCTTATAGGGCGCCCTATAAAGCGCCCTCAGAGGCACCTTATGGGTACAGTACGCTGAGGGTGTTTTTTCTGGCAGCAAAAATGTACATTAAAAAGAGATAATGCTTTGGGCAGCCCTATCAAATAACCCCACTGTGGGTTTGAACCCATGACCTCTGGCTTTACAGGCAGTGAAGTAACCATTGGGCTACAGCTCTATAGCTACTAGCAAGCACCAGGTTGGCTGTAGAGAGCCTGCACGTCACCACACAGACAGTCTGTTGTGGTTACCAGGATAGGGTTAGCACATCCGTACCCATGATGCACTGCACATGCAAATCAGCTGTCCACAGATGAACACAAGATGGGGTATGCACCCCCACAACACCTCGGCCTGGTAGGGGGAACTGACCATGTGCACCCCCACAGCACCTCGGCCTTGTAGGGGGTACAGACCATGTGTTTTACTGGCACAGAGTAGCTACACACCGTCACATTGTGCGGGTACTGTGCTCACCCTGATGGTGCGGTGAGGCGCCCAGCAGCAGGTCCACAGCACCTTCCATAGCAGAAATAAGCCATGATGCAGGTCCAAAGTAGTGTTAATGTGTGAGAAAGGTAGTTTCTGCAGAAACACCTTGGATATATCTGTTTGCCTCAGTCAGGTGTAGCTCCCATGGACTCCTGGGAGGATTATGCACCACCACCACCCTCCTCCTCCAGGGCTGAGGGTGGTAAACAGGGTCTCACATCAACAGATCCACATTCTACCTGCCTGCAATGGTGGCAGTAGAGGGGACCATCAACCCCGTCCTGCTGTGGAAAAAACACTCTTCAGGGCAGTCAATGCAGCTCTGTACATATCCATAACACAATAGCAGACAGACATTAAGCCTGTATATACTAAGCTGCACCCCACCACTATTTTATATTCTCCTGCAGCAAGCCTTCAGCCACTGCATCCTGCAAGGCACTCCATCAAGACACATACCAGCTGCAAACAGTCTACTAGTTAGTCCATAGTGCATGTTCCTGGTGGAAATGCATGCACCCAGAACTGGATGGCAGCACACACAACAAGCAGATAAGTCATTGACTGGCCCCCAAAAAGAAACCCATAAACATCACATGACAAAAATACTATGTAGCACTATGGGGGTGCCTAGCCATGCTGTCATCACTGCACAGTCAGGGTGAGAATGATCTCCCAGCAGGACATACTGAGGTCACCCTGTCTGTGTAGGTGGTGGCCGGGCACTAAAATGGCCCAGCCAGTGCCCTATGCCCTGTGCAGATGCACCCTGGCCAGGCCACCCTGTCTGGCCTATACCCATGGTACCTTGCTCCTCATTATGCACATTGGCAGGCCAATACTGGCAACATGATTAATAACTGACTAATGTAAATATTTGACTGATGTAAATAGTTCAGCATATGTATAATTATATGCTCCATGTTATTGTTCATGAAAAGTTAATTGTACATAGTTTAAAGAAAATACTATGTTCTATGTAAAACAATGTTCAATATGTTAATTGTAAACTGTTCATTATGTTATTTGTAAACCGCCTTTGATCTTGGGAAAAAGCGGTATAGAAGAAAAGTATAAATAAATAAATAAAATAAACAGTGCTGGCAGTGTGGGCTGTAGAAGGTGTTTGCAGCCACCACACACTGGATAGACAGACACACACTCCCATACCTAGGCCAGCATTGTGCTACTATAGAGGAGTCTATCAGCCCTGGCCACCACACCAGTCCTGGGCACAGTACAGGCATGGATATGGTACGCAATACTGTTGGGGGTCACTCCCCAGGGTGGTAAACACTGTCAGAGACCAGACCTGAAGCACACACCGCAGACATCCGAAAGATTGTTATGATGGAGCTCAATCAGCAAACTGTGCTTAACGTAGAAATCGCTATCTGGCAGTAATCATAACAAACGTTTGATAGCTGTGTACCGTATACCCAGGTGTAGGGTGGCATTGCTAAGGTATGCAAGTGCTAGTATTGGGGGATGCACGCAGGGCCCAATGTCCTGCCTCTCCAGGAAGCATTGGCTAATGGGGCCTGTGGGTGTTGGTGTGGGTGTGTCTGCCTTTGTTGGCTGCTGCTTTACGGCAGAGGCTCCCAACTCCAGTCCTGGTGTGCCAAACACTATTTGGGTTTTCATGCTGTCCCTCATGAATATGCATGAGCTACATCTGCATACCATGAGGGTGGTGCATAGATATGCAGCACAGGCATCTTTATTAGAGGCAGCATGGAACCTGAATGGTGTTTGGCCCTCCAGGACTGCATTTGGGAGACTCTGCTCTAGGTAATGCACATTTCTATGATGTTTGTGCTGTGTGGGGTAAAATATAGGTGTTTGACCCATGCTTATGTTTTCAGCAATAAAGGTTCAGTCTTTACTACCATGTTTTCTTCATAGGTAAAATAAAGGGACTGGGTTGGCAGGAACCCCAGCTGGGATTTGAACCTGTAATCTTCTGGTCCTAAAGGCACTGGCTGTGTCCATTGCACCACCGTCTTAGCACAACAATAGTGCATTCCCTGGGGAGTCCATGGCTGTTTGTCAGACAGGGCCTGTCTGTTGGAGTGCACTGCACCCAGGTGAAGGGGGCTAGGCCACCGTCTGCTGTGGGCAGCAGCCACTGCCCCCTCCACCAACGGTACCCCTCCGCCACCATGCTGACATGGCCTTATATTGGTGACAGCATCACAGCTGAATGATATGTGGCCCTCCAGGACTGCATTGAGGGGACTGTGGTCTAGGTAATGTGCATGTTTCTGGTGCCTGTGCTCTGTAGGGTAAAATAGAGGTGTTTGGACCATGCTTATGTTCTCTGCAAAAAAGGTTGGTCTTTACTATCACTGTTTAGTGGTGGGTAAAATATGGGGATTGGGTTTGCAGGGGCCCCAGCTGGGACTTGAGCTGTTGACCTTTGGCTCCTGAATACACTGTCTGTGTTCACTGCACCACACTGTGGCCACAGAGACAGTGCAGTCCTTGGAGATAGGAAACCTGGCCAAGGAAATCAGAAACCCTGCTCTGCACAATTTCACTGTGGGCTCATTCACCTTGTATGGAGACAAAAGGGCAAATAAACATTAGAAATGGCCTCGAAAAAAAGGGAAATAAAACATAACCAAGCTGGGCAACAGTGATATCAATGGGCAACAGTAAAAAACACTCCCAGGACAGCTCCAAAATATAGTGATTTTTGGAAGGGTCTACAGAGGATAGACCCTTCCAAAAATCATTTCCTTTTTTTGGAGCTTTCCTGGGAGTGTTTTTTATTGTTGTCCATTGATATCACTGTTGCCCAGCTGGATTCTAATTTTTTAGAATTTTGGTGTGGTCATTTTCTATTTTTATTTTCTATTTTGTTCTGTGCACATGTATCACACTGCTCACGTTTTGTAGGTTTCCCTGGTTTTGCTGTACATTGCTGACAGAAATGGTTTCTCTTCCCTTTAAATCGGCTCTACCGCGAGGTTTTCACTCACGGTATTTTTTTAGTTGAATTTCAGCCCCGCTCCTGTGCGGGGAGCCTCTCCCCTCCCACTCTCCACCCATTGACCCCGTCCCTCCGCCCCTCGGGAGCCTTCCTCTGCCCTCAGAATGCCTTTCCACGCCTCTATCGCACATCAGCGCGCCGCGCACTTGTGCGGGCCCATTAGTGCAGCGCGCACGTGTGCGGGGCACAAAAATGCACTATTAGCATGCGCTAAGGTACCTTAGTGCACGCTCAAGTGCGCCCCGCACAATTGCACGGTTTAGTATACATACCCCTATGTTCTTTGATTGTGAGAAGCAAATGTTTCAGATCATCTTCACTTTCAGCCAGTAATGTGGTATCATCAGCATAGCGAAGGTTGTTGATGAGTCTTCCACCTCTGTTGATGAGTCTTCCACCTCTGTTGTCTTCATACAATCCTGCTTCTCTGATGAGTTGTTCTGCATATAAATTAAACAGGTAGGGGGAAAGTATGCAGCCTTGTCTTACACCTTTGCTTATTTTAAACCATTCTGTTTCTCCTTGTTCCGTTCGAAATGTTGCATCTTGATCAATGTACAGATTGTGCAAGAGTACGATCAGGTGTTCTGGTATACCCATACTTCTTAATGTGGCCCAGAGTTTCTCATGGTTTACACAGTCAAAAGCCTTGCTATAGTCGATAAAGCACAAATAGATATCCTTTTGGTATTCTTTAGTCTTTTTAAGGATCCATCTCACATCTGCAATGATGTCTCTCGTTCCTTGCCCTTTCCTGAACCCTGCTTGCACTTCAGGGAGTTATTGTTCCAGGTATGGTTGTAGACTCTTTTGAATAATCTTCAGTAGAATCTTGCTAGCATGTGGGATCAGAGCGATTATGCGATAATTTCCACAGTCAGTTGGATCACCTTTCTTTAGTATTGGTATAAACACAGATCTTTTCCAGTCAGTTGGCCATGATGTTGTCTTCCATATTTCTTGCCTTGTAAGTACGGTAACAGCTGCATCAGATTGCTGTAATACTTCTATGGGAATGCTATCAATGCCTGGTGCTTTGTTCTTTGATAAGGTTTTCAATGCTGCTTCAACTTCTTCTTTCATCACCAATGGTTCCCGATCATAAGGTATAGGTTGAAACGGCTGTTGGTCCACTTGATCTTTATCATATAAAAACTCTGTATATTCCTTCCACCTTTTCATGATCTTCTCAGCATCATTCAACATAGAACCTTGAGCATCTTGTAACATTCCAATTCGAGGCTGGAACTTTTTCTTTAACTCTCGTAGCTTTAGGAAAGCCGATCTTGTTCTTCCTCTAATAGTTTCTGCTTCTATTTCCTTGCATGTGTCATTGTAGTACTTTTCCTTGTCCTGTCTTGCTGCACGTTGGAAATCTCTGTTGAGTTCTGTTATTGTCTTTCTTTCTCCTCTGGCTTTAGCTTCTCTGCATTTCTGGGCAATTTTCAGAGTTTCTTCTGTCATCCATTTTGGCCGTTTTTGCTTTTTCACCTTTTGTAGAGACTTCTTGCTTTCTTCCAACACAATCTTCTTGATGTCATTCCATAACTCTGCTGGAGCTCTGTCATTTGTATCTAAAGCAGCAAATCGATTTTGCAGGCAGTCTTTAAATTCCAGTGGTATATTCTCAAGGTCATATTTTGCTGCATTCATGCGTGGTTTGCTCTTTTTCAACTTTAACTTGAGTTTGCATACTAGTAGTTGATGATCTGTACCACAGTCAGCTCCAGGTTTTGTCTTTATTGATGTTATAGAACTTTTCCATCGTTGACTTCCACAGATGTAGTCAATTTGATTTTTATACAATCCATTGGGTGACGTCCATGTGTACAGTCGCCGCTTGTGTTGATGGAAGAAGGTGTTTGAGATGAATAGATCGTTTGTCTTGCAGAATTCTATCAGTCTTTCTCCAGCTTCATTTTTGTTGCCAAGTCCATATTTTCCAACTACTTTGCCTTCTTCTTTGTTGCCAACTTTTGCGTTCCAGTCACCCATGACTATCAGGATATCCTGTTTCCATGTTCTATCAATTTCAGCTTGTAGTTGTTCATAGAACTCTTCAATTTCATTCTCTTCTGCAGCTGTTGTTGGGGCATATACTTGAATTATAGTTGTGTTGATAGGCATTCCTCGTAGACGAATAGAGATTAAACGTTTGCTGACTGCATTGTATTTCATTACAGTTCTTGCAAGTTTCTTCTTTATTATAAATGCAACACCATTTCTTCTTTGTCTTTCATTTCCAGCATAGTAGACCATGTGATCATCTGATGCAAAGTGCCTGATGCCAGTCCATTTCAGTTCACTGACACCCAACAGATCAAGTTGTACACGTTCCATTTCATTCTTGACCACCTCCAACTTCTCTTGGTTCATGCTTCGTACGTTCCATGTTCCAATGCGTAAGACATCTTTACAGCTTCTGACTCTCATTTCATGCGCAGCTACATCAGCTGTCAGACGTCCCGAGGGCTTTGATCCAACCACATCATAAATGCTGGCTTTACTCTGAAAAGTCTTCAGCTCTTCCCCAGTAGCTAGTGGAGTGCCTTCCGACCTGGGGTTTCATCTTCCAGCACTATAGCACAATTTGTTTTGTTGTAACTATCCATTGGGTTTTCATGGCAAGATACAGAAGTAGATTGCCGGGCCTTTCTTCCACGCAGTTTACGTTTGGTGTTGTTGCCGTTGTCACAGAAATGTGATCCTCCGCCGTTATGTGGGGGGTTATGTGTTAAGACATGGTGACTAGAATTACACACAATATTAAAGGTATGGTCACACCATGGAACAACACAGAGGCATTATGATAGTCTTGGTTTTGTTCTCCATTCCTTTCCTTATGATTCTACTTTCTTTCTTGGATATTGCTGCACACTGGGCAGAGGGTTTCAACGTATTATCCACGATGACACCTAGATCCTTTTCCCGGGTGGTGGTTCCTAATGTGGATCTTTGCATCATGTAATCATAGTTTGGATTGTTCTTCCCTAAGTGCATACATTTGCACTTGTCTACATTAAATTTCATCTGCCATTTGGACATACAGTCTTCCAGTTTATCAAGTTCATCTTGCAATTTATCACAATCCTCTTGTGTTTTAATAACTTTGAATAATTTTGTGTCATCTGCAAATTTGATCAACTCACTCGTTATTCCCTTTTCCAGTTCATTTATGAATATGTTAAAAAGCAGTAAGACAAGCACATATCCCTAGAGTACTATTAAAGATAAAGATACAGATATTCACCTTTCTCCATTGAGAAAATTGGCCATTTAGCCCTACTCTCTGCTTTTCATCATTTAACCAGTTCCTGCTCCACATTAGTATACTGCCACCTATCCCATGACTTTTTAATTGTGCTAAGAGTCTCTCAAGAGGGGCACTGTCAAAGGCTATTTCATCTGGCTCACTTTTGTCTACCTGTTTATTCACACTTTCAAAAAAAAATATAACAGATTAAGAAGACAAGTCTTTCCTTGGCTAAATCCATGTTGGCTTTCTCCCATTAAACCATGAATATCACCTGTTCAGTAATTGTATTCTTTATAACGGCTTCTACCATTTTGTCTGGTACAGAAGTCAAGCTCACCAGTCTGTAGTTTCCTGGATCAGTCCTGGAATCCTTTTTAAAAATTGGCGTTACATTGGCCATTCTCCAGTCTTCAGATACTACAGATGATTTTAACGATAGTTCATAGTTTATTAATGGTAGGTCAGCAATCTCATATTTTAGTTCTTTCAACACCCTCGAATATGTATACTGTCTGGTCCACGTGATTTGCTACCCTTCAGTTTATCAAACAGTTGTAATACAGCTGACCAGTTTATCAATATTTCTTTCAATTCTTCTGATAAATATCATTTCAGGCATGGGTAACTTCCCTATATCTTCTTTAGTAAATACCAATGCAAAAAAATCATTCAATCTCTCTGCTATGGCCTTGTCCTCCCTTTGTGCCCCTTTTACCCCTCTATCATCTAATGGTCCAAGTGACTCCCAGGTTTTAGTGCAGGGAAGAGGACTTTAGATTTATTAGGAACTAGACAAAACTTTGAAGAAGAGGGGGTCTATTCCAAAAGGTCGGGTTCCTCTTTAGCCAGGATGAAGTCAGACTACTGGTGCCAATATATGAAAAGTTGATGGAAAAGCTTTTATTTATTTATTTATTCATTTAACAGTTTTGTTTTGGTTTTTTATATACTGCCTTTGTACCAAGGCTGTTTACAATGAACAACAGCACATAATCTCACAAGATTTGTTTTATATTGAATAAGGGGGTAAACAACTGATCAAAGGTGGATATTGCATATACAATTATGGCCCAAAGTGTTCTATGAATAGGTATGTTTTAAGTAGTTTCTTAATTTCTTCAGTAGATTGAGTGGATCTGATGCTTTCGGGTAGAAAGTTCCAGATCATGGGGGCATATAGCAAGAAGGCCCTGTTACTTTTCTGTTGTATACATTTGGTCTTGAGAAGAGAGATGGTCAGGAGATTCTGGTTAGCTAATCTTATTTATTTATTTACTTTATTTATTTATTTCTCTTAATATACCGCGCTCTTCAATATCAGTGCGGTCCACATGGAACAATTATGTTTTACGGTGGGTTAACCGTAAAACTACAGATAAACAGGAAAGTCAACTTGGATGGTAAAAAATTAAAATTAAAATTAACTATTTACACATATTTAAACATAGTATTATTTACATAATATACATTATTTGGGAGAACATAGCATTATCTTGGACGCATGGCTCATTTTTGGGAAGGTCGGGATGGTGCATCTTCATTTGGGTAGTATTCACAGAAAAGGTGGTGTTTCAAAGCCCTTCTAAAATTGATTAGATTTGGGATTGCTCGTATGTTGGGGGACAGGGCATTCCAGAGTCTGGGAGCATTAATACTAAAGGCCCTGCTTGCTGTAGCCTGAGTGCATTGGGTCAGTGCTTTGGGAATTGCCAAAGTGTTTACTGCTGTAGTTCTTCTGGCTCTATTGGGGGGGGGGGGGGGGGTTGTGTACGAGATCAGCGAGGGACATGGGGGAGAGCCCATTTATGGCTTTGAATGTTATTAGTATTGTTTTGAAGATGATCCTACAGTGGATAGGGAGCCAGTGGAGACTTTTGAGGATGGGTGTTATATGGTCCCGCCTCGAGGCCCCATTCAGAACTCTGGCAGCGGTGTTCATGGCAAGCTGGAGAGGGATTATCGAAGATTTTGGGAGTCCTTGGAGGATTGCGTTGGCATAGTCCAGATGTGGGAGGGTTAGGGCCTGGAAAATGGTTCTGAAGTCTTCTGGTTGTAAAAGGGGACGTAGATGTTTGAGAGTCCTAATTTTGTGTAATGTTGATTTGACCATGTTGCCAATGTGTGTCTTCATGTTGAGGCTCTGGTCTAGGGTAACCCCCAGGTAACGGATTGAGGGTTTGGATTGAAGCTCTACTTCACCGACTTTTAGGTGGGTTGGTGGGGAGAAGTTAGAGTTTCTGGTGATAAACAGCACTTCAATCTTTTTATGTTGTATGCGAAGATTCTGATTCTGGAGCCATCTTTCTACTGCGCTGAAGCATTCTGTAAGGGGTGAGAGGTCAATTTGGTCAGTCTTGAATGGCATGTATAGCAGGACATCGTCTGCATATATCATGCATTCAGTGTTGTGTGAGCGAATGATGTCGCAGACGGGCTGCATGTAGATGTTAAACATAAGAGCCGAAAGGGAGGATCCTTGTGGGACACCTTGTTTCTGATGAAATGGTTTGGATGTAGATGATTCGGTTCGGACATGCTGCCATCTATCGGCGAGGTATGATTTGCACCAATTTAGTGCTAAGCCACAGATGCCTTTCTCTTCGAGACGTTTCAGGAGGGTTTGGTGACAAACTGAGTCAAATGCTGCAGCTATGTCTAGGAATATAAGGGCCACTCCACGATGGATGTTATCAATTGTTGTGAGGATGTTGTTAAAGAGGGTGGTAAGTAGAGTCTCCACACCATGAGCCTCTCTAAAGCCATGTTGGCTGTGGTCAAGAGGTGCAGCATTGTCTATGTGCTGCTGGAGCTGAATTTGGACCTCCTTTTCGATTATCTTAGCCAGCAGTGGGATGCTGGCAATAGGTCTGTAGGATTCTACTTTCTGGGAGTCTAGTTTCGGGTTTTTTAGCAGTGGTCTAATGGATGTGTGTTTGAGACTTAGGGGAAATAGGCCTGAAGAGAATGATGCGTCAAAGAGTTTGGTGATGAAGGGGCTAAACTCTGTCCTCAGTTCTTTAATCCAAAAAGCTGGACAGGGGTCAGTGTGGGCCGTGGTCGTGTTGATTGTAGCGATTAAGTCAGCGATTTGCTTAGGGGAGGGGGTGTCAAAATTTGTTAGTGTTGGTATGTATGCTAGACTCTTAGAGTCGGTAATATCAGTCTTGGTGGTTTGGTGTAGTTTTGATTGGAGGAAGTCTGCATAGTCTTGAGCGAGAATCTCTGTTGATTGCTCTGGTCCTGGTTCCTTCGTTAGGTTTTTGACGAGGGCAAAGAGGTCATGTGGCTTATTTAGTGATCACATTAGCGTGTTGGTGTGAGCTTGTTTCATTTTCTCGGATATCGCAGTTCTGTGAGTTGCGAGTTGTAGGTTATAAGCCTCCAGATCTTCGGTTGAGCGTGAGCGCCTCCATCGCCTTTCGAGTTTCCTAAGTTTGAGAAGCGAGGACCGAAGGCCATTGGAGAACCAGGATGCCGTGGGTCTTTTCCTGGTGTTTTTGTTATGTACTGAACGTTATGCTATTGTACTGAGACTGTTGTTCCAGTTAGAGACCAGACTGTCGGGGTCCGTTGTTGTCAAGGTAAGTATGGGTTGCGTGTGGTTTATGATGAGTTCCTTGTTAAATGGTTGGAAACATCATGCTGGCGGTCTCGTGGGGGCTGACCTACTCTCAGGTGACTTTATTGGCTTGTTACCAATGGGAATTTGGAAAAGGATTAGTTTATGGTCAGACCACGGTACGTCAGTATAGGTTGGTGATGAGAAGTTGGCAGTGTTGCAGGTAGATAGTGGGGCAAAGATCAAATCTAATATGTTTCCTTTTGTGTGGGTTGGTTGATTGATTAATTGCTGATAATCTAGGTCTTTGAGTGCATCTAGGAATGCAGAGGCTTGGGAGTCTTGTAGCGTTGCTAGGTTGAGGTCTCCTAGTATCCAATTTGGGATGCGCGGGTGTGGTGTATTGCAGGCTAGTTCTATTATTGTGGCTAGGTCATCCGAGGATGATGTTGGGGCTCTGTATATGAGATTGATGGAGCAGAGATTATTGGTTATGACTACTAAGTCAAGATTCATTGTGTTGGTGCTGTTGTGCAGCTGGAACTTGTAATCTGTTTTGGAGATTATGAGGACTCCTCCTCCTCTTTTGTTGCTTCTATGGCAGCTATGGATTGTAAAGTTGGGAGGTAGCAGCTGGTTGATGAGCACAGAGTCTTCATTTGTTAGCCATGTCTCTGTGACCAGAAGCATGTCTAGGTCATGATTGGTTATCAGGTCTATGATGATGGGCCATTTCTTGCATATTGAACGCGCATTTATGAGGGCAGCCTTTAAACTTGCGGGCTGTGGGGCGCCTGATTTTGCAATTGTGCCATGTTTGATTGCAACGTGAAGCAGGTGTTGATAGGATGGTAGCATATCATCTGGTGCCTTTAGTGGAGGGCATCTTGACCATCTCCTCCCATCACTGCGTAGGATAGGTATGTGTTTGTGAGTATTCGTCAGAGCCAGGGTGCTGCTAATCAGCTCTAAGAGGAGGAATCCACAAATTATTGCTGGGAATGTGCGGGCCATTTTGTGGTAGGGGTGGTTTCGTGTGTAAGGGAGGGTAGTTGGAGGGATGCTTTGAATTAGGCTATTGCGCTGGAGACAGGGTGGACTGTAGCCATTGACTCTGGGTAAATTAGATGTGTAACAAGGGCAGGAATGGGATTGAGGGAGCACAGGTGGGAAGTTTGGTAGTATGTGCACTTGTGGATCTCAATTTGAGGTTAACAATTTTTATATATCGCTTTTCAGTCTTATCAAAGAAGTTTACAGTAAACATAACAAGTATTACATGGAACGGTATAATGAACTATTTGAATTTAACTGTTTACAATGTTAAAACTATTTACATTAGACTAGAACTTGAGCGACATCTTGTTGGGAGTGGACAGTTGAACAGGGATTTCATTCCTGTGATTGTATCTCTCTTAGGTAGTTAGGTAAAGGGTTCCAGAGGGTCGGTGCGTACAATGAGAAGACCCTGTTTGTGGATGATAGGTCTGCTTTTCTTGAAACCATTGGGGTGGCTAGTAGATTTCTCATATTTTTTCTCCTACATCTTGTTTCCCATTGAGTTATTTAATTAGTGAGGTCAGATATGTAGAAGAAATGTTGATTATAATCTTGAATATAGTCAGAATAACTTTGAATTTGATTCTTTGAGAAACTGGTAACCATTGTAGTTGGTACAGGATCGGGGTTATGTGTTCAAATCTTGAGACTTTCATTATTGTGCAGGCTACCGTGTTTTGTGCCATTTGGAGTGGTTTCAGTATTTGTTTAGGAAGACCTTCTAGTATTATATTGCTGAAATTGAAGTGTGGGCAGATAAATGCTTGTGCTATTGTGTGAAAGTCATCTGTATATAGTAGAGGTCTCAGGTATTGTATCATTCGTGTCTTGTTATATATTGTTCTCGCTATCATAATGATATGTTTTGTCATACTGAAGCTATGGTCAAGTAGACTACCTAGGTCTTTTATTTTTTTTATAACAAGGGAAGCACCATTTACTAGGAGTTGTTGAGGCGGTGAGAATGATTTATTCCTGGAAATCATCAAGACTTCTGTTTTTTTAAGGTTGATTGAAAGGTTCACAGAGTTGAGCCATTGTGAGATTTCATTGAAACAGCTGATGATGTGTGAATAGCATGATGTTGTCTGCATAAATTCTATATTCAACATTGAATTTGCGGATTATGTCACATATTGGTTGAATATAAATGTTGAATAGTAGTGCTGACAAGGCAGACCCCTGTGGGACCCCTTGAGTTAGACTGAATGGCTTGGAAAATGTATTGTTGAATCTGACTTGTTGTGTACAGTTGGTAAGGTATGATATAAACCACTGAATTATGGTGCCACTGATTCAGCAACAATCAGCTGTAACTTGAGTGCTGGCTGGGCAAAGGACTGCTGGTGCAGCAGTTATGCGTTCTATGGAACTAAACTGCACGTTTTTGCTTTCTAATGTCTTCTATAGGTGTTTTAAAGTGTTTTCACAGATGTTTGTGTTGGAACACATTAGAGGTATCTAGAACACTTGATAAAATATTAAAAGGAGAGTTTGAAACGAGAGGCTTTACGGCTTCATGATAACCATTTTGACATAAGAATGTTTTAGTGGAGGGCTCCTTTCTATAGGAAGGTTTGCTTTTTTCATTGATTCTAACTTTGTGGCCTTTTTTAGTGGATTATTTTTTGAGTAAGAATAAAAAAAATGTAGGCATCTGCATTTACAGCTGACCTAAGAAATGAATACGAGCCTCCTAGAAGGGACAATTGTCAGTGCTGATGTCTGTCCTCCCAATCACTTCCCCTGGCAACAATCCTTCCCCCGATAACCTCCATGACATTTACTCTCCTGATCCCTTTTCCTCAGCCATTCGACCCACACCCCAAGCCTTCTGATTCCCCTCCATGAAGTACCCTGCCCGACCCTCCCTCACAGCATGAAGGAACTCCTTGATGCTGTTCATCAAACTCCTCCCCAATCCAGATCCCATCCTCATCCTTCCTGGGGGTCTCTGGTGTCTAGTGGAAGCAGGAGCGATACCCATTTGCTCCTGCTTTTCATGGCCCAGGGTCACAATGGCTCCTCTGAGGTATTACCACTATGGATCAGGCTGCCAAATATGCAGTTTTAAGTACTGTCCCTTCCTTTGTGTGTGACTCTATAGATCATTACTATATTACAGGACTTACACTTTGACAGACTGGAATTCTTCTTGATACCTTAGATATAGAATCACTGTACAGCAATGTTGCTCAGGATGATAATTAAGGATAATTAAGGAAACCTTATCCCAGGGAATTTCCAGTCACAGGATTCCAGTAGAGTTCCTTTGTGAATTTGCAATCATTTCTTTGACAAAGAATATTCAGGAATATTTTACCAACAAAGGGCACAGCCATGGGAAGCAACTATGGCCCCCCAATGGTGCATGCTTGTATGTTGTCCATTTTGAGAAGACATATATGCACATACATCCTTTTCAAGCCAATATTAAGTTATGGAAACAATACATTGATGATGTACTAATGATCTGGGAGGGCAGCAATAATGTCTTGAATGAGTTCCACAGATGGCTGAATACGTGGGATGATCATTTGAAATTTAATATCCAAATTAATCCAAAACATTCTTTTTTTATATCATGAAAGGCCTGGGAAATGGGTCTTTTCTGACCTCTGTCTAACAGAAACCTACAGATAAATATGGTCTGTTGCATTTCCAGAGGCAACATGACAAACTCCTTAAGGGTAATCTGCCAATTAATCAATTTTTAAGATTGAGACATTTGTGTTGAGAGATAAGTAACTTTGAACAGCAAGCCATTATAACAAAACAATATTTCTCAATAGGGGCTACTCAGACAAATGCATTAAGCAAGGGTATAAATGTTCCAAGAGTTGTGATATGCATAAATTGTTGACATTTCATAAAGATATAACAAAACCTGATTTGATATGCAGTTTACAATTTTAAAACTTGGCAGGGAACATAAAACACATTATGAGAAGATATTGTCTCTAGACACAAAGCTTTTAAAGATAAATATCCAGTTATCGCATTTAAGCTAGGACCAAATTTAAGAGATTAAGTGGTCTCTTCAGTTTTAGACCCATTTAGACATATTACTCCATCTGTTCATGTTGGCCACTTTCCCTGTGACCGCTGCAATGTATGTGCTCAGTCTTTAAGCATCACAGTGTTTATTCAACCTAGGCTGGCTACTCCATAGAAGTTACATTTTTCTACTTGTAATTCTAGTTTGCTTGTGTATATCATGCAAGTTACATTTTTCTACTTGTAATTCTAGTTTGCTTGTGGTATGTTGGCAAGACCAAAAGGAAATTGAGAGTGAGGATGATAGAGCATAGGAATTAAACTACCTGAAAGATCAACAAAAGACCATTGATTTCACATTTTTTGGAGTAAAATCATGTTTTTGCGGATCTCTGATTTTTCTTCCTGTATCTCATTTTAGGAGGGGAGAGGGGCAAGCCTGACAATATTTTATTGAAGGAACAACGGAGATTCACTTTTTAGTTGAACACAGTTCATCTCCAAGGCCTTAAGCAGGAGCTTGATTTCTATGTTTTTTTAATGATATTGGTACATACAAGATATATAGGATTTTTGCTGTTTTTTCCGTTCTCCTTCCCCCCTTCCCCCATATCCCCTTCCCCCTTCTCTCTTTCCTAGCCCTCCTATCCTTCTTTTAACCCTTTCATTCCTTATCCATGTTCTTCTTTTTCCCCCTTTTTCTTCTCCTTTCCCATTTCTTACCCCCTTTCCTATCCCTTTGCACCTCCTCTCCCTTTTGTCCTTCCTTTCCTTATTCCTCCCCCCCCTTTCTAGTCTCTTTTCCTTTTTCTTTTACCTTCTTCCCCTTGGCTTGTTCTGGCTTATATACATAAATGCATTCTGGTCATGATATTGCACCTGGTATTTGCTTGCATATCACTTTGTTCTATATATTTACAATTTGAACATTTATTTTTGTCCTGTGATGTTTTTACAGTGTTTGTATTGATATAGGTTTCCTTTTTTACATTGGTTAATCATGGTATAAACAATATTGTGTATGCATTGATATCTGTGTTTTCAATGACACCCCTATGTGCACCCTATTGTTTTGAAGAGCAATTAATTTGCTGTATAGCTGTCAATCATGACAAAGAAGGTTGGGCTATCCCCTTAAGAACACTTCTCTTTTCCCACATTTTTTCATTTTTGTGGGAATTCGGTTTGTTTTATCCATTGTTTTATGAGGTATGATTGGTTTTCATGTTATGTATAATGGCAAACCTCTGCGACTTTAGTTCGGGACTGTACACGACTATATCAATGATTTTCATATCATTAATGACTGGCACTTTGGTTCTGCCATTTCCATACTGTTTGCCATTTTTAGCAGCAGTTTGCTTTTCTCATACTTTTTTCTTCTACAACTGCATGTAGCGTTTTGTGCCTACTTCTTCAGTCTTTTTTAATATTGGAAAATGAGGGTTTCATTTTGTTTGACTTGTGTGCATCTACATGCAGCATTTTGTTTTTAATCATGAGGGTGATTTTAGAAGTCCTAAAATACCCAAAAGCGGGCATACAGATATCCAAAGCATGAAGTGGATCCTGCTGCAACCTTTATCCTCTGTCTATAGAAAATTCTACAGCTTATTTAACTGCTTAGGCATTTAGGATATTCAATTTGGTGAAAAAATATTTTATATGACACCTTTGTCAGAGCAATGTCTGACAACCTTGGATTACACATTTCCTTTCATTTGTACTGAAAGTTTATTTTGTAAATGTGCCAAATATGCATAAATGTGTTTATACAGAAAAACATACAGCATGTATGGGAGCACATAGCTGCCCAGAGAAGATGGATTACATTATAACAGCTTTGTAATGTGTATGCAATACCAATCTCAAGGATTCAGAACCAGGTTACTATACTTTCATTCATCTTTCATAAACATTTAAGCTATCACTATGTAGCAGCAAAGCGCAGACAAACCAATGATACCAGGAGTCTGTTCAGAAGGTCCAAATCATTTATTTGTGCACAAGTCTCAGGCAAGGCAATTTCAAAATGGCTGAGCAAAGTTTTCAAGCATTACAACAACTTTTATAGACTTCTGTTCCATTCTAGGTATAGAAAAACATTTCATTGGTCCCGGTACGCTCCCGTACCCCCCGTAGCCCTTCTATTGGTCCCGGTACTGATAAGTTTCTCCAATTATGTTCCTTCTGTGGGCTTCTGTAGGCATGACACCTGCCTGCCCCCCTTCTAGTCCCAATTACAATGGTCAGTTCATCAACTTGTTACTTTCACACTTTCAAGGCTATGGGACCATTTGTGCGTGCAGAAGAGCAAGGTTCTGTAACTCATCTGTCAGCACTCCTCAATATTTCTCTGCAAATGTACTTTTTCTTATCAGTAACTTTAAAACACATCTTTTCTGTATTTTTCCATTTCTTAATTCTGCAATTCTGCTTATCTAAGCTAATTCAATATTTCTACTGAGTTCTTTCTTACAATAGCAGCATATTGGGGGATGTGCAATCCTATATGCCTCTCCACAGGCCTCATTTACAGGTCAAGCTAGCCATGCTGGCCTGCCTATGTCAGACACCGTGGGTCACAGGCCTGCACCTGCCACATTCCCCCCTTTGATTAATCTCACCCTATTACTTAATAAGGTGTGAGAATTAAATCACTTTCCAGAAGATTCACATCTTGATTAAAGGATTCTTACTAGTTCCACTAGGGCTGGCTTTGTATAAAGCCATTATTCTAGTTGCGGTCTTCCGCTCTACTGTATTATCAATAGCACTATGAAGGGAACGCATACAACATGGGATTAAACATGGTAAGCAGAGGACAACAGCAACAAGGATTAGTACTAAGATAACGAAAGTCTTAAATCCTCCCAGCCAAGAGAAAAGGTTAGCAAACCAATTAGGAAATTTCAAGGCGTGCCAAGTCTGTACTGGCACATAAGCATGTCTTTGCATATCTTTAGCAATTTCTTCAACTACTTGACCTTTATCATCTATTTTCAAACAGCAATTGGTTAAATTCAGTTTACCACATACTCCTCCTTCAGCTGCTAGCAAATAATCAAGGGCTAAGCGATTCTGGTATATGGCAGTGCGCATCTGAGTACTTTGTCTAGCTAAGAGCGTGAGAGCATGACTAGTTTCATTGGTTATTATTTCAACTACTGCTTGTAAGCGAATAATACGATTGATCATATAAATTGGGGTACGATAACCATACATACCATCATCATTCCAAGTGGCGGGTCCATAATACTCAATAATCTCTCTGGTGGCCAATCATCACCTCGCCACTTCTCCCACTTGCCTATCTGTAAGGCCTCTCTTCTCTGTCTCGATGCTCCTTTGTGTTTGTGGGTTGTGTATACAGGGTATCCTAATTGTTCTCCATGTTCAGTGTTTAACAGGAAGAAAGAAGGTCTGATGGTTCCTAAGACACATGCTCCTCCCCATTGTGGTGGGAGTTGCGCATATGCTCGGTTTCCACAGATCCAATATAGGCCAGGTGGGGCTTGCCAGGCTTGGACTTTGGCAAGATTAGTCCATAGACCTGCAAGTTCAGGAAATCTAGCTAATGGGTTAGGAGGTTCAGGATGTCTGATTCCTGACCACCATGCTGTCTTTTTGGTTGTGGCATTATAGTATTTCTGGCTAAGACAGACCAGCTGTCCTACCTTTTGGGTGAACTGGGGTCCAGTTCTGGCAAAGCAAAGACGTCCAACGATTGAGTGCGCTAACACCCATTCACTGGTTGTCTTGTGTAATTCAGTCTGATTGTAAATCATGGAATAATTTAATTCTTGGGCTTCCCAGGGCCATTGGTCTCCCATTTGGGTTCCGCCACAGAAATAACAATCTGTGATCTTAAGACTAGATACTACTGCTCCGGCTAATTCTAGAAACAAATTCTGTGAAGGGTGAGGGATCTCAAACTTATTTACATGCATAGCTTCATAAAAGGTATTATGAATATGATATTTAGATGACTTGTGGGCTTGAGTATTCAATCTAATATACACAATGGTCCCTGGATCTGTTCCTCCTCCTGCAATACGTAAACCAAACTTATATCCTTGTTTCCATGCATGAGGGTTATGTACATGCAAATGTAAGGGGTTGCAAGCATCTTTCTGACATTTATCATTTGTGGTTGGCTTGGTTAGAGTAGCCATCCGTTTATCTATTTTCTCATCAGTTATACCAGTGTTCCAGGTAGCATAGAAAACACATTCCCAATACGGGCAATAGTAGTCTGCCGCAGTAGCAGTACTATACCCTGGTTCCTTTTTACCTGTACACTTCCTCCATCCCGTGGCACCTTCTGGACACATATACTTATGGTCATTTCGATACGCTTTCTCCCATGTACCACAGGTGGACTGACTATCTCTATTAATAGCATTACATGCATCAAAATTCAAAACAGCAGGTTTAGTAATGTCCTTAAGTGGTGGTGTAGCAGCTAATATAGGTCCATCTGCATCCTTCCATCTTATTTCCAACGTGTAATAGGATGGATTCTGATGCGGATTATAGCATGCTTTAATTTTGCCATGAGTGCAAACATTTAGTTCAGTGGTGTTATAGATACACCGAGTTATTGTTCCCTTGCAGGTATAATAAGAATGGTAAAGCAAAGTCTGAGTTACTTTCAGTCCAGTTCTAGTAGAAGTAATGCAAGCAGTGCATGGAGGTAGAGCATAAGTCTGTTCAAAACCTCCAAAGAAGGCAACCAAGGCAAAGCAGAAGCAAAGATACATGTTGATGTTGATTGGAGTTCTTCTGAATCCTCAGCTTGCTGATCTTGATCACGACGGTCTATTATTCTTCGTCCCGTTTGCTAATGAAGCAATTTAACGGGTGCTGAGTGTTGATTGAAGATCCTCAAGATGTCCAGCACACATTAACCAACTTAGCAATTCAGTTGGCTTGTGAAATCTGGCTTAGTCAATATAGTCTCAAAGTAGTGTGTCAAATCACACACACAAATTGGGTTCGTTGAAACAAAACTGTTGCTGCATGGAAAACAGCAATCCTCTTCGAAAGACTTGGCTACTGCAAAGCACTTGTGATGAAGTGTCTATGCTGCTGGTTGCCGTCTCAGAGTAACTCGCAAGGGTACATCAGGGTGCTGCTCTGCTGTCCACCGCTCTGGTTCAGGATCGGCGGCGGGCTTGACTCGGCTGTGGTGGATCCAGGCGTCAATCTCGGCTACCTTTACTGCAGTTGGGGTAGACAGGATGACGGTGTACGGTCCCTTCCAATGGGGTTCCAACGGTATCTTCTTCCAATCTTTGATCCACACCGAAGTTCCAGGCTGGTAGGGATGCAAGGGTTCCGTCAAGTTGATAGGCAACTGGTCTTGGATCCACGTATGGAGAGTCTGCAGAACAAAACTAAGAGCTAGGAGTTCTTGCCTGGTTACTTCTGAACCAATCTGGGCTAGATTTCCTTTGACTCCATGCACTATTGGTGGGGGTTTACCATACAAAACTTCAAAAGGGGAAAATCCTGTTGACTTTACAGGGGCTGAGCGTATTCTGAGTAAAGCTATGGGGAGCACTTGGGGCCATTTCAAGTGTGTCTCCTGACAAAGCTTGGACATTTGGGCTTTCAATGTACGATTCATTCGCTCAACTTTCCCTGAACTCTGGGGTCTGTATGCAGTGTGGAGCTTCCACTGTATCTGCAAAGCTTTTGCTAACTGCTGAGTAACTTGAGAGACAAATGAGGGTCCATTGTCTGATCCTATTACTGCTGGGATTCCAAATCTGGGGACAATCTCTCTCATTAAGGCTTTGGTAACTTCTCGGGCTTTCTCAGTTCTGGTTGGGAATGCTTCTACCCACCCAGAGAAAGTACAAACTAATACTAGTAGGTAATGGTATCCATTAGCTTTTGGCATTTCGGTGAAATCAACTTGGAGGTTGTGCATGGGGGTCACACCTCTCGACTGAACTCAGGGTGCTGTAATAAGGCCTTGCTTGGCATTATTCTTGGCACAGATTTGACATTGTCGTGCGACTGAGGCTGATATGGTTGTCATCAGAGGGATGTAGAAATGTGGTCTGAGTGCTTTCTCCATAGCACTCTTTCCATAGTGGGTGGCTTCATGAAAAGCTTTGACAAAAGATGGTCCTAACAGTTCAGGAATTACTATTCTTCCCGGAGGTTGACTGCCCTCTTCTGGTGGCAGCTCAATCCATCCGTCTTTCAATACTCCATTTTCTTTGTCACAATAGTAATCTAATTCTTTGGTGGTATATCGTGGGGTCCATAGATTCAAGGGTACTGGAAACAATGCTGCTTGCATTGGTATAGCTTGTGGGGCAATCTGTCCTGTCATAGCTGCTTGTCGTGCTGAGGCATCTGCAAATCTATTTCCTCGAGCAACTTCTCCTTTCCCTGCTTGATGTCCTCTACAATGCATGACAGCTACACGTGTTGGGGCCCAGACTGCATCAAGTAACATCAATATTTCGGGACCATATTTGACTGATTTTCCTCCGGATGTGATGAGTCCTCTTTCTTTGTAGAGAGCTCCATGGGCATGCAAGGTAGTGAAAGCATATTTGGAATCTGTATATACATTCAGCACAAGTTTTTCTCCTAACAACAATGCTCTGGTGAGTGCTATCAATTCGGCTTTCTGGGCTGATGTGCCTGAGGCTAGAGCTGATGATTCAACTACTTCATGTTGAGTGACGACTGCATATCCGGCACAGCGTCGTCCGTCAAGGATGAGACTGCTCCCATCAACATAATAGATCTGGTCGGGATTGTCTATGGGCACATCTGTCAAGTCAGGTCGACTGGAGAACACAGTTTCCATGACTTCGATGCAGTCATGTTCTGGGAGTTCTTCACTGATGGGTATCAAGGTAGCTGGATTCAGGGCATGGCTCACTTCAAGTTGTATCTGTGGGTTTTCACATAACATGCTCTGGTACTTCAACATTCGGGAATTGGTGAGCCAATAATTTGCTTTCTGTTCCATAAGGGCAAGGACTGCATGTGGCACAGTGACTCGTATGTTCTGTCCTAGTGTGAGTTTGTCTGCTTCACTCACTAGTAGCGCTGTAGCTGCAACTGCTCTCAAGCAGGGTGGTCATCCTTTGGCCACAGGGTCCAATTGTTTCGATAGGTAGGCTACAGGTCGTTCCCAATTTCCTAATTTCTGAGTCAACATGCCTAAGGCATTTCCCTGTGCTTCATGTACAAACAAGTGGAAAGGTTTGTGGACATCTGGTAGTCCAAGTGCTGGTGATGACATCAATTCTTCTTTTAACTTCTGGAAGGCTGTATCCTGCTCAAGTCCCCACTCCAGTGGTGACTTCTCTTCTCCTTTTGTGGCTTCATACAGTGGTTTGGCAATTTGGGCAAAGTTGGGTATCCAGATTCGGCAATATCCTGCTGCTCCCAGAAAGGCTCTGACTTGCTTTCTGGTTGTTGGAGTTGGAATTCTGCATACTGCTTCTTTTCTTTCTCTGCCTAATCTTCTGCTTCCTTGGGTAATACGAAAAACCCAAGTATTTCACTTCTGTTTGGCATAGTTGTGCTTTGGCTCTGGAAACTTTATATCCAGCTTCATTTAGTAACTGCAAAAGATCTTTGGTGGCTAATATACATTCTCTTTCTGATACGGCAGCTATCAACAGATCATCCACGTACTGGAGACGTACTCTCTTCCCCGGGACTACTGGATAGCTTGAAAGGTCTTGATTTAGTGCAGCACTAAAGATGGTAGGTGAATTCTTGAATCCTTGGGGTAATCTCGTCCAGGTGAGTTGGCCCCCTCTTCCAGAGATGGGGTCCTGCCATTCAAATGCAAAACAATATTTGGCTTACAGGGGCTAATCTTATGCAAAAGAATGCATCTTTTAAATCCAGTACAGTGAAATGGGTAGCTTCAGCAGGTATCAGTCCTAGAAGAGTGTAAGGATTGGGCACAACTGGATGTATAGTTTCAACTGCATCATTTACTCTTCTCAAATCTTGCACTGGGCGATAATCATCTGTCTCAGGTTTCTTTACTGGCAAAAGTGGGGTGTTCCATGGGGATTGACATACTTTCAGTAGGCCATACTCAAGCAATCTCTGTAGGTGGCGATGAATGCCTTCAATTGCGGCTCTTGGGAGAGGGTACTGTTTGACGTGCACTGGTGTAGCGCTAGGCTTGAGGGTTACAATCACTGGTGCTATATGCTTGGCTAGGCCTGGGGGACTGCCTTCTGCCCATACTTCAAGTGGTGCATGAATGTTCTTTAAAGTTTGTTCAAAATAGGTATCTTGAATCGAATCATCAATGTAATATCTCCATTCTTCTTCTCGGGGTACTGTCAGCAGCATTACTCCTGCTGGTTTGGCTTGAGAATTCACTGTCATTTGCATTTCTCCTTGTTCGGAGAAAGATATCTGTGCTTGAAGCTTGGCTAGCATATCTCGTCCCAGTAGGGGTACTGGACATTCGGGCATGTAAAGGAATTGATGAGTTACTTGCTGTCCTCCTAGACTGCATATTCGGTTTTGTAGAAAAGACTTTGTGGCTTTGGCACCAGTTGCTCCTATAATGGTGACTGCTTTCTTGGTGAATGGGGCTATCTTTTTGTCTATTACTGAATGTTCTGCTCCAGTATCAACCATAAAGTTCATAAATTGGTCTCCTATTTGTATTTCGACCATAGGCTCCTGGAGACCTAAAGCAAACTTGGAGCCCGGTCTGTCCTAATCCACGTCATCCTCATCATGGGCCTGTGTGGCCAATGCTTGGATGGCTCCTCCTCCCCTCTCTCTCTGGAATTGTTCTCGATTGGCTCCTCCTCGGCCTCGGGGACGGCCTCGTCTTTCTTCTCGCCACTGATGATCGTATTCGTCATCTTGCTGGGCGTCTTCGAGTTGCGGGCACGTATCTCTCCAATGTCCTTCCTCTTTGCAATAGGCGCATTGGTTCACGCCTAGTCTCTGGGTCCGGCCTCCGCCTTGACCCCGCCCTCTTCCTCTGCTCCTTCGATTAGGGACACCTCCCCTTTTCTTTTCAACTATGGCCGCAGCCAAAAATCAGCTTTCTTCTTCATCTTTCTATCACATTCTCTCTGTCTTTCAGTATCACGATTCACATACACTTTATGAGCGACTTCCAATAACTGTGTTGCATTCATGCCCGCAAACCCTTCTAATTTCTGTAATTTACGTCTAATGTCTGGTTGAGACTGGTTTACAAAAGCAGAATTCACCATGCATAAACTTCCTGGTGCCTCGGGATCATAGGGAGTATACATTCTGTAAGCTTCAGTTAATCTTTCATAATAATCCGCTGGGCTCTCATCTATTCCTTGGATAACTCCTGCTACTTTGGAAAGGTTCATAGCTTTTTGACCTCCCCTTCTCAGGCCTTGTAGAAAGCCTTGGCGAAAACGGGCTAGGGCGGTGGATCCTTCATCTGTATTTGGATCCCATTGGGGGTCTTCATTCGGGAATTCTCTCTGAGCTGCTTCCCTACGGTCTATTATATTCTGCCCCTGCGCCGGAGCGGCAGGGTTTTCTGCCATCCATTCAATAGCTGCTTTTCTAATTCTCGCTCGTTCTTCTGTAGTGAATAGGGTGGTCAGGAGCTGACGGCAATCTGGCCAAGTGGGTTGGTGAGTTTCCATAATACTAGTTACTAATTCTGTCAGCTCCTGGGGCTTGCTAGTATAGGAGGCATAGTGCGACCTCCAATTTAATAAATCAGTTGTAGAGAAAGGGATATACACATAAGTTAGGGGTCCCGCTACCACTTCATCATTATCATTCTTTACGGGCACCCCCGGGACTTGCCTTAAGGGAAACAGTTTGGCTGTCGTCCCAGGCGTCATTTGGGTCTGGGATCTAAGGGCTATTGTCGTTGTCTTTGCAGGAGTTGCTTTCTTTTTCTCAACTGGTTTTGCTTTGGGTTTTTCTTTCACTGGCTTGCTAGTGCTAGCGCTAGCTTTCTCAATTATTTGTACACTGTCCTCTTCTTCTTCTTCTGGGGAATTCCCTCCTTCTTCTTCTAGCTCCGCTTCTGGCTCACTTTTTACATCCTCCTCTTCTCTTCCCGCTAATTCTTTCTCTTCCTCTCCTCCAGGAGGAGGGGGTCAGGGGTTGGGTCTCGCCTCGGCTCTGGCAGTCTCTGGGGTTCTGGGGCAGGACGCCGCCGAGCTATTCTTACTGGACCTGGGGTTCGGGGCTGCCTGAGGACTACTTCTGGGGAATCGGGATCTGCCAAGATGGGTTTCTTCTTGGCTTTCTTATCCTGCTCTTTCATTCTAGGCTGTTCCTTTTTCTGTCTAGAATCTGTTTTAGCTAACATTATTCTGCACTGTTCCTCATAACAGCGCTGCGCCCAGGAGGGCGGATCTTCACAAATACTTAACCAGGAATCTATATAGGGGTACTGATCTGGGTGCGCTACCCGCACTCTACGATGTATTGACTGAATAATCTCTACTGTGAACGTTCCCTCTCGGGGCCAGATCGGGTCTAGATCGGGCCACTCCCTAGTACACAAAATCTGCAAACGGGCTGCTGTCATTTTAATACCATAATCTCCTGAATATCCCTCTTTAAAATGTGCGATCATACATTCTAATGGAGTGTTTCTAGTAGACTCCGCCCCTCCCATTTCGATGTGTGCGCGCAACAACAGACAGAAGGGAAAAGGTGGGCGGACCGTGGGTAAGGGGTCCTCACGGCCCTGGAAAACATACAGGGAATACAAAGAACAAGACAAGACGACAATCGCTTCCCCCTTTTCGCGACCTGAACGCGGTCGCCCGGTCAGGAAATGCGCTAATCAGGGGTCCGCCTTCACTTGGTCCGTGCTGCCAGACCTCTCATTCACACTTCGTTCACACAATCATGCTAGCAACGTATTCCCAGAATGCATTCGTTTCTATCTGTTCTGACTAGTCTTTTTCCCAATTACAAAAAGGATGAGGGTTTCACCTAGCGAATTCCCATGCCAGGCTACTCGGCTCTTCCTTGAGAGTTGATCATGCTCTCTTACCAATTCCCAATATCTCGAGATTACAAATTCCAAATTCCAAGTTCCAATGGCAGTACTGCTCTTTCTATTTCTGTCTAGACCCAAAATCAAAACTATACTCACCGGATCCGGTCCTCAAAACTTCCCAAGCAGGCGCATGAGTTGGACCTCGGACTCCCCTCACTCGGGTTCGAGGCGTTGACTCCAGCCGGGCTCGTCACCCGCCGAGGTCCGACCAGCTCCCTCCTATACAAGGGACCGGTGGCGCCAGGGAGCGGCCCTCGTCGGAAGGGCGCGATCCCGGCAGGACCAAGCCTATAGAGGCGGAAAGTCGTGGTATATTGCCCTATATACACTTTGATTCCACAACTTCCCGGCCAACGCACCAAGGAATATGTAGCAGCAAAGCGCAGACAAACCAATGATACCAGGAGTCTGTTCAGAAGGTCCAAATCATTTATTTGTGCACAAGTCTCAGGCAAGGCAATTTCAAAATGGCTGAGCAAAGTTTTCAAGCATTACAACAACTTTTATAGACTTCTGTTCCATTCTAGGTATAGAAAAACATTTCATTGGTCCCGGTACGCTCCCGTACCCCCCGTAGCCCTTCTATTGGTCCCGGTACTGATAAGTTTCTCCAATTATGTTCCTTCTGTGGGCTTCTGTAGGCATGACACCTGCCTGCCCCCTTCTAGTCCCAATTACAATGGTCAGTTCATCAACTTGTTACTTTCACACTTTCAAGGCTATGGGACCATTTGTGCGTGCAGAAGAGCAAGGTTCTGTAACTCATCTGTCAGCACTCCTCAATATTTCTCTGCAAATGTACTTTTTCTTATCAGTAACTTTAAAACACATCTTTTCTGTATTTTTCCATTTCTTAATTCTGCAATTCTGCTTATCTAAGCTAATTCAATATTTCTACTGAGTTCTTTCTTACAATAGCAGCATATTGGGGGATGTGCAATCCTATATGCCTCTCCACAGGCCTCATTTACAGGTCAAGCTAGCCATGCTGGCCTGCCTATGTCAGACACCGTGGGTCACAGGCCTGCACCTGCCACAACGGTGCTGTTTCTATGTACATTCCATGAACTTGAAGGAAATGTAAAATCATATAATCCACCACCTATTAAACTGAATTATTAAAGTTTTTCTCCTATTCTGTCTCTATGGGAACAAATCTTGATGAGTCAACAGTAGTACAGTCATGGCTGGGCCCGAGAGGAATGCACTCTTCCACTTGTGCCTCGGTGAAAACCAATTTGGAATGCTCTAAAAGGGGTGGAGCTAGGCATGCACTTACTGTCCCTGTTCTAGATCTTATGCAGCAGTTGTAAACTTTCAGTGCTAATCCTTCCCATCTGAGGCAGCCCGCAGGGAAGACAAGGGGATGATCCTCGAGCGTATAGTTTCTCTTCTCTCTAATCCAGCTCTTTTCCTCCTGTTATTTCGTCCTCACCTTCCTGTCATATAGAGGAAAGGAGAGCAGGAGATGAGATCAGAGTAGATGAGGCAGAAAAGAACCATGCTCAGCTTCTCCCCTCCCAGGCAGCAAAGCAGTAGCTTGAAGTAACCTTGTAAGGATGGTGATGGTGAGCTGGAGTGGAATGAACACAGAGGAAAGCACAGAGCTATTTGTCCTTAATCTAGTCCCTCCTTCCCTCCTATATTGATCACCCCCCCCCCCCATCAAAGATGCTACCATTTGCCTAGGGACAAGAGAAGTAGGGCTGGAAAGAACGCAGCAGTAGCAGAACAACCCAGAAAGCAAGGGCAGGGAAAAGCATTTTATTTTCCCTGGAATGTAAACACAGTGGTCTTGTAGGTATGTGACTTCTGCCATAATTTATTCCCTTGGCCTGCACGGCTGGTGCATATGATAAGAAAAGGCAGAAACACTGTCAGGAATTGCGGGACTTAAATTGGCAAATATCAGTACCAGACAAGAGACTGAGCAGTAAAACCACAGGAAGGAAAAAGAAGTCTTCAAAGCTCTTTGCCTGTTTTATTGATACAGATTAATAAAGCATGCATCTGTATATATTATGGTATGTTTCTTTCTCATACCATCAGGTGGGGGTTTAGAGCACTTTGCAGAATAATGTGATATGTTGAAATATGTATCTTTGCAGTAGAATTATGTTAGAACAAGTTTAATTTAAGTTTTGAGATATTGCCTCTTGAGACATTTTTTTTCTATTCCAATTTATTAAGTTTCCAATGACAAAGTAAACAAGAACCACAAGAACTCATGCAGAAGTACAATAGCAGTACGTTACATACAACTTTATTGACTGCAGTGGATGTAGTGACTGGCAACCACCCGTGATGTGACTTCATTAGCAGACCCCCTTTTTCCTAAGCTGCCTCTCAGATTTGGTAGTTAAGCAGACATAATTCCACCATATATTACAATCTACCATACTGTTTTATTTGCAATTGGCTATTATTAATTTTATAGCACTGGAAAGCAACAGGACTAACAAAAAATGTGAGAGCTTTGCTTTAATTGTTTCTCTAAGGGTCTCTTTTACTAAAGGGTTACTTTGGTGTTGCATCTAAAACCTTAGCACGTTAGGGTTAACTGTAGGTGTGTTGAACGCATGTTCCCAGCAGTTAACATGGGGCACTCTGCTTTAATAGGGCATAAGTATATCACAGGTGCGCATACCTCCACCTGTGTAGGTGTCGAAAAGAGCACATGCACTAATTGGCCATCAGGCAGTTAGCAAAGGAGAGCTGACTGCAAGACACTCACATCACCCACTCTCTGCCCCGAACCCACCCACTTGCTCCCCTAGCGCACTATGAACAGTTACTGCCAAGATCCAGCAGCACTATCAGTCATGCCCCTTGCTAGCTGTCAATGCACCTCCCAGTGCACTTTGGCACGAGCCAGAACCTGTGCTAACAGCTATAGAAAAAGGGCCCCTAAGTGTATATATGGGTCAGCAATGGTAAGTGTATGAAGGCCTTAATATTAAAATATTCCAAGGGGTATGTTTACTAAACGGCGATAATGTAGCAGCAGCTACGTTATTGTGCGTTAAGTGACATTAACGCGTGTTAACGTCACCCGATGCAATGTTAGTGCACGTTAACGTCGTGGGTGGTGGTAAGTCCCGCAGAGGGTGGAGAGAGGGCGGAGAGAAGGGGGTCAATGGGCGTCATAGATGTTTGGCATAAAAAAAAGAACAAAACAAACAAACAAACAAAAAAGAACAAAAGGGAATTGAACCCATGACCCTTGGCTGGAGAGGTATCAGTACTAACCTGAAGGCTACACCTCCACAGCTTTCTGATCTGCAATGGCTAGATACAGAAGGATGATGTATTGGGACAGCAGCTTAAAGGGGCTTTCCCATAGCTGATGTGCAGTCCTATATTAATCTGAGACCCATTCTTCCTCTCAGATTCTGTTTCTGTTTTGTGCTCCAGTATTTTCTTCCATATGCATGTTGATGTTAGGATGGAGTGATCGTTTCTTATCTCCAGATATAGAAAGACTGCAGGTCACCGCATGGGCAGGTCTGCTGTGGTTACCAGGATAGGGTTAACCCACCAGTACCCATGATGCAATGCACATGCAGATTAGCAGTCTACAGCAGGTCGCCAGATGGGGTATGCACCTCTACAGCACCACACTGTGGTAGGGGGTACTGACCGTGTGTGTTTCTGGCACAGAGTAGCTACAAACCATGCCATTGTGTGGGTTCTGCGCCCAGCACCAAGTCCACAGTACCTGAGTTGGATGAGATAGACATTGTTGTGTATCGGGTATTCTTTGCAGACGTACCTAGGATATTCCTGGGTCCACCTGCATTCCCCACTCATCCAGCTTTTGTAGACCATGATGCACCCAGACTGGTGTCTATCCAGTGTGATTGCCCTGGCTGCTTATTACAGGGGCAGTCTGGATCCACATGCAGAGTGTGTAGCACCATCTAGCCATCACTTGGCCTGTGTGGTAGACAGGATCTGGCCTCTAACAGACTCACACTCCACATCTTTGCAAAGGAGGCACATGATGATGGGCTGTGGAACCAGCAACCAGGGCTATTAATGCAGACCTGTACTTGTCACAAGGGCAGTGGCCTGGAAGGGCTCAGCTGCCCCACACCACAAACTGACATCCACCAGCAGAGAACATACTCAGTCTGCACCCTGCAAGGCATTCTAGACATACACATGCAAAACACAGACAGTCCACTAGGCAATCCACAGTGCATCTTCCCAGGGGAACTCTGCACACCCAGACATGGGATGTACTCACAGACACCAAGCAGATATCTCAGTGATTGGGCCCCAGAGCAGAAACCACACAGATAGCACTATGTGGTATCTTAGACATGCCATGGTCACTGCTCAGTCAGAGTGAGAGTGACCTCCCAGCATTACATGCTGTGGCCACCCTGTCCATGCAGGTGGTGGTCGGGCACTACAATCTCCCAGCCATTGCCCCACACCATGTGCAGATGCCCAGTCTGCCCTGTCCACTCCATACCCACAATACCTTGCTCCTCATTATGCACATTGACAGGCTAATACTGGAATCAGTGTAAGCATTGTGGGCCCATTGAGGAGTAGGCAGCCACAAAACAATGGATAGACATATGCACACTCCAAATCCTATGTTGGCATTGTGCAAAGATAGGGGTGGTTGGCAGCCCTGCCTGTCACACTGGTCCTGGGCACAGTGCAGGCATTGCTAAGGTATGCAGGTGCTAGTAGTGCTGCTTTTCTGGAAACTGCTGCTCCATGCTGGGCTCAACAACCTGACAATCCATGGGGCTTTGGATAGTGGAGCCTGTGGGTGTGGGTGTTTGTGCTCCTGTTGACAAATGGTTTGGGGACTGCACATGACAATGTTGTATCTGCAAGGTAGGGTAAAATGTAAGGACATGATCTGCATGAGCCACAGCTGGGACCTATTGTTCCAAGACACACTGTCTGTGTGTACTGCACCACACTGTTGCCACATAAGCAGGGTAGTCCCTGGGGCTACCTTTGCTGTTCATCTGACAGACCTTTGCTGCACTGCACACCATGCACTGGTACAGGGCATGGCTTTGGTCCACTGTGGGCAGGTGTCATGGCCCCCTCCACCACCAACGCCCCCTCTCCCACCATGCTGATGTGCCCATATGCTGTTGGTGCTGGTGGTGCGCAGTCCCAGGCCTTCCACTGTGCATGTAGGCGGGTGCCTGGGGGGGGGTCTGGGGTGGGGGGGCATACATGGACATCCACATATCTCCCCCATCACCGCCTGCCACTATTATGGCCCTTCCACATGGGGGGGAGATGGTTGGGGGTGGCAGGTCGGTGATCTAGCAACTATTGGCTAGGGTGGGCCTGGTAGATAGATTGTGTTCTGCCAGCAGACTGTGGACAGGCTAGGGTATGCAATGCGGGTACAGTGTATCCACTTATTTTATTTATTTTAAAGGATTTATATACCACCTTCTCCTGTAATCAAGGCGGTTACTTTGGACTGCTGGGTGTATACATGTGTCAGGCAATGCATGGCTGCTCCCTGCACTGTCCTTCCCAGGGGCTGGTGTGATGGGTGTTCGTATAGCTGGGTGTTCGGACAGTTTGGGATGTATCCTAGGATGAGTACGTGGACCCCTATTAGAGTGGTTCCCAGATGTGCAAAGATGCCCCATTACAGGCATTGTGTTTCCTGTGTGACGTATGGGGCACCTACAAGGTACGTCTCCCCTGGGTGTGACACTGTGGAGCACAGACTACTGGGCAAGTTTGACCTTGGTCAGCCACTGTCTTGCTGTTTTTCATTTTCTGTGTTCCTCTGTGCCACCTAGGTGTCTGTCTGGTCTGCCCTGTATCCCACCTGCAGCCCTCTTTGTAGTATCACTATAGTGCCCTTTCATACTTGGGTGCTATGCTGTTACTGCACATGTAGAACTACTATCACTGCTTCTGGGCACTCGGTCTGTGGCATACTTTGCTGACAAGAAATGATTTTTCTCTCCTACAAATGTGCATTTACCGACAGGTTTTCACTCGCGGTAGTGTTCCAGCATTAATGTGACAGCATTAGTGCAGCAGGGACCTCCCCCCACCCATTGACCCTCTCTGTCCGCCTACTCTCCGCCCTCCGGTACAGTTACAGCCGAGAGGCATACCCCATCTGGTGACCTGCTGTATACTGCTAATCTGCATGTGCATTGCATCATGGGTACTGGTGGGTTAACCCTATCCTGGTAACCGCAGCAGACATGTTGTGCAGTGACCTGCAGTCTTTCTATATCCGGAGATAAGAAACGATCACTCCATCCTAACATCAACATGCATATGGAAGAAAATACTGGAGCACAAAACAGAAACAGAATCTGAGAGGAAGAATAGGTCTCAGATTAATATAGGACTGCACATCAGCCATGGGAAAGCTCCTCTAAGCTGCTGTCCCAGCACATCATCCTTTTGTATCCAGCAGATAGCACATCAAAGAGCTGTGGAGGTGTAGCCTACTGGTTAGTAGTAGTACCTCCCAAGTCAAGGGTCATGCGTTTGATTCCCTTTTGTTCTTTTTTTTAATGCCAAACAGCCATGATGCCCATTGCTCCCTTTTCGACGGAACGCCCCCTACCCACCCATTGCCTTTTATGGCTTCAGGTACCTTAACGCTGCACTTAACGCTGGTGACATTACCGCAGTTTAGTAAACATACCCCCAAGTGTTACTCATGATGGGTGACAGCTACTGTAGACTACTTACATGCTAAGGAGATAATTTGGTAAAGTAATTCCCATGAGAATCTGGCCACAGGCTCATTTAAATTACCTCTTATAAAATGCTGGCTGTGTGAAAGTACACATATTAGCACCCAGGTGCATACCAAGCTGGGGAGTGCACACAAGGGTAGAGTTTGGGCATCGTGGGAGCAAAGCATGCACGTACACTCATAAAGTGTGTCTACTATTTCCTGCAAGGTCATATGCTCAAACACGGTTTTTTGAAAATGTTGGACTAGAGAAAATGAGGTAGCTATTAAAAAGCACATTAAGTCCTTTTGTTCTTTTTAAATATGTGGAGGTACATTCCATAGAGCACGTCCAGGCCCCTGTGTGCCCGATCAGAACAGGACGCACAGAGGCAGACCTGATTCTGATCTTGAGAGGGCTAGACATGCCCTGCAGCATCAGAATTGGGTCTAGGGTCTGTATGTGCAGGCCGGGACCTGATTCTGATCAGCCTGCACATACAGAACCATGCCTGGTTAACGTAGTCAGGCTCCTGAATGGAGCCACAGTGCCAAGGCATCCCTGGCTGCTGACCACTCTTTCCTTTCCCCACAACCCAACCCTCGATCTGGCCTTCCATGGCCAGAGTCAGGCTGTGGAGAATCCCCGTCATCCCCTCACCTTCCTTGTGCTGCCTGGGCCTGCCATCCCCCATCCAGTCTGCCAATCCTGGATGTACAGGACTGACTTCAGAATCGGGCTTGTATGTCTGGAACGCCCACCCTAACTCCGCCACCGCAACACCCTCCTCCTTGTTTGTACGGGGAGGCTTTTGACAGAGCCGGCAGGGGGGAGAATAGCAGGAATGGATGTCCCATTGTGGGGCAGAATAGACCCGATAGTGATTAATTAGTGCTATATGAGAATAAAATATAGACCAAGATGTTTCCAACTAATTCAATTTGTTCTACTTCAGGGTTATCTTCTCAGTAAAGCCAAAAGAGTATTTCTCAATCATTTATCTGAAAAAGCTGTTATATTCCATCGTTTTTTTTCATCTGTTGGCATGAGAACTCAAATAATCTTGGAACTCCTCTGAGTAACAGAAACCTGGTCAGAGCATTTTTTTATACAGTTTCAGATGTCAATAATTTTGTCTAGGAAGCATTATGGTTAGTGGTGTATGAAGTGAAAACTTAAGTAAGACTTCTAATAAATGTTACTTTATATTGTGACACCATATTTTATATTCTGAGGCATATTACATAAGCATGAATTATCTGAAAACATCAGTGTCATACAGTTGGTTCACATCACGCATCAAGCAGAATGTTTTCTAGAGTTTTCTGATAGACTAGAAAGGCTCTACTGAGCATGCACATGGATTTCTATGCAACCATAGTGCGGAGCTGAGACTGGTTTTCTTAATGAAAGTGATACAGTGGAATCTTTTGTGGAACACATTCCACCAGAATGTCCCTTGAAGAATATTAGTTTAGTACTTCCCTGTCATTTAATACTCCTTCATTCTTACTGTAAGTATGTTACTGAGCAACATGAATATTACTGCTTCACATTTTTCTACCTCATCTTCAATCCCTGGTATGCACTAGTTCAAGAAAATGGTACATTTCCGGTTGCTTGGAAACAGGCATATATCTGACCCAGACTAAAGAATGGTAAACTAGACCTCGCCTTGGCACTAAATTACCATTCCATCTCAAAGCATTCATTTGTAGCTAAAGTAGTGAAGTAGGTGGCAGCTCTCCAGCTGGCAGACTTTCTTGATAAGACCCAGGTGCTTCATCCTAGACGGACCAGTTTCCATTCTTGATACTGTACAGAAACTACTGTAATTGTACTCACAGATTTTGTCTTGTCTATTCTGGACAATAGCAATGCTGTTTTGCTAATCTCCCTGCATCATTCACAAGCATTTGATCTAGTACATCACTCCCTATTTCTGACCAGTTTATCTGAAATATTCTTGAAGGAGGTAGTTTTGGATTAGTTTCATGCATACTTATCAACTAGATCAGGGGTTCTCAAACCTGTCCTGGGGCCTGCCCAGCTGGTCGGGTTTTTGGAGATCCACAATGCATGCAAATCTCTCTCATACTTATTCATTGTGGATATCCTGAAAACCCGACTGACTGGCAGGCAGGTTTGGAAAACCCTGAACTAGATCATTCAAGGTGTGTTGGAATGATTCTGTATCCATACCATACCCTATGATATGTGTTTCCCCCTAGAATTAATATGGCCCCACTGGGAACCCTTATATGGGCTCTATTAGGCATGCTTCACATCAGGCAAAATCACCCAGTGTTGAGGAACAAGCCATCTGTATCTTTGTCCATATGCAGAGCTTTGTTTGCTTATATGCAAACAAAGCTCTGCCTATGAAGACAAAATTCAGCAGACCACATACCCCATCTCTGTTGCACACACACACAAATGCACAGACATCCCACCCCATACCACACAGATATTCACACAGATACTCCATCCCCACACTATACACACATAGAATTCCCATCTCCGCACTGTACATACACACACATATACAAACCCTGCACCACATACACAGGCCCCCCAGGCCCTGGACTACACACATACATACACGCACACATAGAGGCACCTCACTCCTGAACCACACAGACACGTACACTCACTTCTGTACTGCACATACACACATGCACCTCAGTCCCACACCACACTCACAGATACCCCAGCCCCTGCACTACACACATACACTGATACCCCACATACCTACACACAGATATCCCAACCTCACAATACACATACCCACACAGGCACCACACCCCCATATTATACAAACACCCATACCCACATACTTTCTCAAGATAGACACAAATATATAGATGCCACCAGTCATAAAGTTACCTTGTATAGCCTCACAATCCCTGCTATGCTAAGGAGATACAATTTATCATGTTTTTCAGTGCTGCCTCCTGCAGCTATGTGCCATTTTGTGACACTATGGGGTATGTTTACTAAACAGCGATAACATAACGTTATCGCGCGGTACGTAACGTTATCGCGCGGTACGTAACGTTATCACTGTTTAGTAAACAATATCGCACGATACGTAACGTTAACATCGCTGGTGGCGTTAAAGTCCCACAGAGGGTGGAGAGAGGGTGGAGAGAAGGGGACAATGGGCGGGGGGGGGGGGGGTAGGCGGGGAGAGGCCACTGCTACAGTAACGCCGGGATCTTAAGACCAGAACATTACCGTGAGTGAAAACCTGGCGTTAGAGACACATTTGCAGGAGAGAGAAACCATTTCAGTCAACAATGTACAGCCTAAGCAGGCAGACCCAGAAAAGTGAACGTAGTGCTACACGTGTAGCAACAGCATAGTGCCCAAGTACGAAAGGGCACTATGGTGATGCTGCAAATGGGGTACAGGGGGCTGCAGGCGAGACGTGCAGTGGGGCAGCTGAGGCACAGGATGGACTAGGCAGATGCCTAGATGGTATATAGGAACACAGGAACGGAACATCAGCAAGACAGCAACGGACCAAGATCAAACATGCCCACGAGTGTGTGTTGCACAGTGTCCCATGGGTCAGTACCCAGCAAGTACCCCACAGGGCACATAACAGTGGCAGGCGGTGCTGAGGGTAAGCATGGATGTCTATGTAGGCACCCCTACCCCAGAACCCACAACATAGGCAGCAGCCTACCAGCACACTGGAGAACCTGGGACTGAACACCACCAGAACCACTGGCATAAGGGCATGTCAGCATGGTGGGGGAGGAGCGCTGGTGGTGGAGGTGTCAGTGGCAGCTGCCCACAGCAGACCAAAGCCAAGCCCTGTTTAGGTGGGTGGCATGCAGTGCAACAGACAAGGTCTGTCTGCAGAACAGTCATGGTATCCTCAGGGACTGACTTGCCTCTGTGGTAACAGTTTGGTGCAGTACACACAGCCAGTGTATTCAGGGGCAGAAAGTCACAGGTTCAAGTCCCAGCTGTGGCTCCTGCAGACCATGTCCCTTTTATTTTACCCTACAAAGCACATACACCCACAGGTGCTCCTTGTGGTCTTGGGCAAGCCACTTAACCCTCCATTGCCCATGTTCCCTGTAAAATAGTTATTTCCAAGTTATAATGCCCTGTTCAATGTGATTTCAGTTTGTTCAATGTAAACCGCCTTGATATCATGAAAGGCCATATATAAGAAAGGTTAAATACAAAAATAAAAAATAAACATGTGCACACCCTAGAGCAGGGGTGTCCAACCCTGTCCTGGAGGGCCACAAACCTGGCAGGTTTTCGGGATAGCCCTAATGAATATGCATGAGATATATATGCATTAGAGATATCCTGCCAACCTGACTGGTTTGTGGCCCTCCAGAGCTGGATTTGGAAACCCCTGCCTTACACCTCTGTCATTTAAGATTGTGAGTGGGCCAGGTACAGATGTCCTAGACACCAAAAGGGTAGATAGAATGTGCAACATTCCTCCGCGATTCTCACCACCACCAAAAAGTTATCTAATGGACAATATTTTTGGTGGTGGTGAGAAGCAAGGAAAAAGTTAAAAAAATTCCATCTACTCTTTTGATGTCTAGGACTTCTGCACCTTGCCCACTCACAATCTTAAATCCAAGCAGATAAGTCAGTGATTGGGCTCCAGAAAAGACAACCCATACATATCACTTGAGAGAAACACTAAACAGCACTATGGGGGAACCTAGCCATGCCATGGTCACTGTTCAGTCAGGGTGAGAGTGACCTCCCAGCAGGACATGCTGTGGCCACCCTGTCTGTGCAGGTGGTGGCCAGGCACTACAATGTCCCTTCCATTGCCCTATGCCCTGTGCAGATGCATCCTGCCAAGGCCGCCCTGTCCGGGCCATACCCACAGTACCTTGCTCCTCATTATGCACATTGGCAGGCTAACACTGGAAACAGTGCAAGCAGTGTGGGCTTAGTAAGGTGTAGGCAGCCACAACACACGGGATATAGACAGACACACACTACCACACCTATGCCAGCATTGTGCAAATATAGAGGCTTTTGGCAGCCCTGGCCACCACACCAGTCCTGGGCACAGTGCAGGCAAGGCTATGGTACGCAATACTGTTGGGGTCACTCCCCAGGGTGGTAAACACTGTCAGAAACCAGAACTGAAACACACTCCACAGACATCAGAAAGGTTGCTATGATGCAGCTCAATCAGCAAATTTTATTTATTTATTTTACAGTTTTTGTGCTGAACTTAGGAATTGCTATCTGCCATTAATCATAGCAACCTTTTGATATATGTGTAACGTATTCCCAGGTTTAGGGCGGCATTGCTAAGATATGCAAGTGCTAGTATTGGGAGATGGTGCTGCGCACAGGGCCCAACATCTTGCCTCTCCATGAGGCTTTGGATAATGGAGCCTGTGGGTGCGGGTGTGTCTGCTCTAGGGCTGAGGTTCTCAACTCCGGTCCTGGTGGGCCAAACACTGTTTGGGTTTTCATGCTGTCCCTAATGAATATGCATGAGATACATTTGCAAACCATGGGGGCAGCGCATAGAGACTGCATGAAACCTGAATGGTTTTTGGCCCTCCAGGACTGCATTTGGGAAACTCTGCGCTAGGTATTGCACATGTCTATGGTGTCTGTGCTTAAGTTATCTGCAATAAAGGTTCCCTCTTTATTACCACGGTTTAGTAGTGGGTAAAATATGGGGACTGGGTTGGCAGGAACCACAGCTGGGACTTGAATCTGTGACCTTCTAATCCTGAACACACTGGCTGTGTGTACTGCACCACCGTGTTGCCACAGGAACAGTGTATTCCATGGAGATACCATGACTGTTCGTCAGACAGTGCATGGCACCCACCTACACAGGGCTAGGCCATTGTCTGCTCTGGGAAGCTGCCACTGCCCCCTCTATCACCAGTACTCCTCTGTCACCATGCTGACATGCCCTTCTTCTGGTTGGTGCTGGTGGTGCGCAGTCTCAGCCCATCCAGTATACCGGTAGGCGGCTGCATATGGTGCGGGTTCTGGGGTAGGGGTGCCTGCATAGATGTCCACGCTTCCCCCCAGCACCGCCTGCCAATGTTCTGTGCCCTTGGGGGTACCTGCTGGGTACTATCCCCTGTGACACTGTGGGAAACACACTCATGCCCATGTTGTGCCCTCATCAGTTGCTGTCTGGCTTATCTACTGTTTCAGCATTCCTATGGGCGACCTGGGCATCACCATAGTCCGCACTGTGGCCCAGCTGCACCACAGCATGTGCCGCCTGCAGCCCTCTGTATCCCATTTTCCAGCATCTGTCCAGTTGCCTGTTCTGACATGCCCACATTGCTGTTGCGGAACATGTGCACATCATAGGAAACCTGTCCAATAACAAGGGGAAACCCTGATCAGCGCTATTTCTCTGTGGGATCATTCACCTTGTATGGGGACAGAGCATAGACCCTTCCACAGTTAATATCTTTTTTTTTTTAGATTTCTCAGTAGTGTTTTTTGATGTTTCCCATTAATATCACTATTGTGCAGCTTGGTTATGTTTTTTTTTCCATTTTATTGAGGTCATTTTCCATGTTAATTTGTCCTTTTGTTCCGTACACATGTATCACACTTATCACTTTTTGTTGGTTTCCCTGGTTTGCTGTACATTGCTGACGTAAATGGTTTCTCTTCCCTTTAAATCTGCTCTAACGCCAGTTTTTCACTGGCGTTAGTTTTCAGCCCTGGATTCCACAGCGTTAGTGTACAGAGAGCCTCTCCTCCCCCCTCTCTACCCATTGACCCTCTCTCTATGCCCCTGGGGGGCCTTCCTCCACCCTCCGTGAGCCTTTCTCCGCCTTCAGCGCTCGTTTGCGCCACTGCGCACGTTATCGTGCGCTAAGGTACCTTATCGCCCGGTAAAGCGCCATTATCATGCGATAATGTGCCTTATCACCCGATAACAAGACAGCAGCGCAAATAGCGCCCTTTAGTAAACATACCCCTAAGCCATGAGCCATTAATGGCCCCTTTAATAAATGGATGAACTTAGAAACTTCCACATTCACCCGCCTCCGCAGATGCTCTACCCCTTGCGGTCATGTGGTGCCATGCCACATTTGCATAGGAATGATCTGTGACCAAATGATCATTGCCGCAGGGAAGTACAAACATATTAAGAAAAAAAATCATGCTTCATTTGTCGGATAAGGTCAACCCCGTTCATCCTACAAAGATCATTCCCACCCAGATGCACAAAAATCCAATGTGGTTGATTATACTTATGAGTTCCAGTACAATGGCAGCAATTGAGACCAGTGCATCCCACATATGCCCATCCACTGCAGCAGCACTCTGTCTTCAGCAAGCCCCAGATTTGAACACCATTTGGATTCCACTGCCCTCTTCCGGGCCCAGAAAACAAAGGAATGCCCACACATCTACACGAGGAACTCTCTCCTCTGGCAACCCAGGGGAAGAAGCTGAAAGACAAGGCAGCAAATCAGGCTATTGGGGAACCTGTTTTCTGCACAAAGGCACAAAAAAACCTCTGTCGTACTGGAAGACCCCCAGCAACTGGCACACTCAGAGGACTCCGCCGGGGCCACCATGAGGAAATCATCCAAATATTGCATCATCGAGTCAGACTGAACAGCTAGCTGGAATGCCCAGTGTAGGAAGGAAGAAAACGCCTCAAAGCAGGCAATGCCACCGAACACCCTGTGGACATGCGCTTGTCAACATAATACCACCCCTGGAAATGAAAGCCTAGTAAATAAAAGGAACTGGGGTCAATCAGAAGCAACCAAAATGTGGACTCCACATCCTCTTTTGCCATCAAAGCCCCCTGCCCTACTCTCAGGAGAAGGTGGAATCAAATGAAGCATATTGTACTGCACAAAGAGTTGGGTAGATGAAATCATTTAGACTTCTCCCCGCCAGATAGGACAAATAATGAATGAGCCCGTACTTGCCCGGCTCCTTCTTCGGTACAACCCCCAGAGGTGACACCACCAGATTGGGCAGAAGGGGGGTGCTCAAACGGACCAGCAATCCTGTGAAGCTTCAATTCCTTCTGCAACACTCTGGAGATAATCCACTGCAGCTGCTGCACTGAGGGAGCTTTCTGTGAACAGTGAAACAAAGGTGGTTCTGAAAAAGGAATCACAAATCCATCCAAACCCCCCCCCCCCTTGTAACAACCAGGCAGCTGCCAAATCTGGATAACCCTGAAACCAATACTCCAAAGCCCCCAAATTAATGGGTGATGGAGCCTTGTTCAGGGGCCATTGTTGGAGGCATTGTCCCCAATCAGGCCTGTCAACCATGAATCAGGCCCCCACCCTGGGTGGAGCATCAAAATGCAGGGTGCCCACCTCCCCACACATGGAACATCTGCTTGAAGCGACATGCTGGTTATTTATTATTATTTATTTATTTATTACAATTTCTTATATACCGCACTATTGTCAGCGCGGTTTACATACAACAAAATACAATGGCCCGTGTTGAACTGGAAGCATGCATTGTCGGTTCCAGCACTCTGAAACCCACCAGCCAGGGTACCCATCCCTCCACCGTCCAGGAATCCAGCTCCCTTAACTTTCCCTCCACCCCAACCACTTGCCCCCTGTGACCAACTCCCTGCAGAAGCCCTGACTGAGGACCCCAGTAAACCCGCACTGCCTGGCTTCCTAAAATGAAACCAACAAAGAGTTATTTCCACCAAACAAATGTCCACATCTTGAAACCCCCATGCCTCCCCTTGTCCTTTGCCAAGCTCTTCCTTTACTGCTCATCATAGTTGAGCCATGCCCAACCCCTATAAGTCTGATGAGTCCATAAGATCACATCTGAATACTGCAAGAACACCAGGTACCAGGCCGGTTTGACCCCACCCAAAATTGTGGAAAAAACATGGAACACCAGCAACCAGTTACTAATAATCTTTGGCACACTAAGCCGCCCTTTTATGCCCTCCTCCTTAGAACCCTCCTTATCCCCAACGTCCTGGTCACAAGCCAAAAGAGAAAAAATATCCACAAACTGCCCCTGCAGCATCTTCGCCCATGGTTTTTACGACATGTGAAAATCCAGCAGAGCAATCTTGCTCAACGTGTGCCCACTCTTGTCCAGTCACATGTCATTACTGGTATCACCCACCTACCTAGCAAAATTAGGCCCTGGCCCATCAGCCCCATGCAAACCAACCCCATCTTTCTCAGACTCCATGCCCCCTGGAGATGAGGAATTGGAAGAATCCCAAGAGTCCGAGATATCCCAGATGTGTACCGCCTACTCATCACCTGACCGACACAAGAGCTTCTCACAAGGCATGTGACTCACCACTCTCCGTAAATTCTTCAAATCTTTGTGATCCTTTAGGGGGGTCATTCTGCACCATGAATAGCAGGGATGTATGTCCTGTCCAGACTTACATTCTCACTATTCATTCCCCTGCCACTCCTGGTGCAAAGACTCCCCATACAAACAGTGCTGTTGTAAGAGGAGCTTTATAAGGGGGCAGTCAGGAGACAGAGCGAGGGCAGGGCATGGGCAGACTGTGACTCTGGATGTACAGGGCCAATTCTGAGGTTGGCCCTGTATGTCTGGGGTCAGCCATGTAGATGGGGGGCTTATTCCACTTTAGGTGGAATATGTCCCCTTGGATGTCGGGGGATGCCAGAACCAAGGGGTGGCATCAAGGTGAGGGGTACAGGAGGATCGCTGCAGTCCGGCCATGGCGATGGGAGGCTGAATTGAGGGTCAGGCTGTGGGGAAAGGATGATGGCTCTTGTAGTCGATGATGGTGACTCCTGAATGGAATTGTGGTGCCATTCAGGTGTTCAGCCCATCAGAATCGGGTCCCAGCTTGCACATCCAGGCTGGTAGACCTGATTCTGATCCCGCAGGCATGTCTAGCCCCCCGCGGGATCAGAATTGGGTGCTACTGCTGTATGCCCTGATTCTGAGGGGCCACATAGGAGTTCAATAACCAGAATAGAACTGGCCTATTAGCGCTCAAGTTAAAGTCCTGTCATGGCATCACCCACTCGCTGACCTCTGAGTTTCCATCTCCCCTACCCCTGATACCCTACTCAATGTCAAATACCAACCTGCATTTTCTGGAGCAGGATCGCCTCACTGGAACATTGCTCGCCACCATCATCAGACTGGTCTCCTACACTGGTGGCCGGGTCCGACCTGACCCCCATGACTGTGCATGGACCCCGCTGGGCCCCCCGAGAACCTCCCCTTTTTTTGCCTTTCTTTTGATGTCTGCCACTCTACCCTCCCCCTTTTCCCCCCATGCTCCACTTCCCGGCTTCCCACGGAGCTAGGCCAGCCTGAACCCCAGCACCACTGTCCACAATCAAGCGCACTGGCTATTTGGCCTGCCGTTGCAAAGGGCCACGTGCCAGTTGGACTGACTCCTTTTCCTGTTTCATTTTATGTGGTGCCATACCCCTTGTCCCCAGCTCTCCCCTGAAACCTCACCTATTGGCACCTCCCACTCTGTGAGACTGCATTTAATTCTGTCATCCTTGCCTGTCCCCTCCTCCCTCCTTTCCTACCAGCCCTGTTCCCCACTAACCCCCCAGGTGAAGGGATGGTGGTTTGATTCAGCCATGTTACCAGCCCACTCCCGATTCACCTGGGGGCTGGGAGCTGGAGTACCATTATATGGGTACCTCTGTAGCTTATGTACAGCACTCTCATATAGGATTCCATTTAAATGAAATTTTCCATATGAAATTAAACTATTTGACATCTCTGTCATTCACAAAGGAAATTTAATAAGTATTGTTTTGGATTTAAAAATATTTTTTGGGGGGATGGAGGGTAGGTGTAAATGTCTGTTCCAAAATTTAAGGAATACTCTCTGCCTCCTATGCTAGTGTTTTATAAAAACACATAAGAACATAAGATATGTCATACTGGGTGAAAACAAGGTCCATCAAGCCCAGTATCCTGTTTCCAACAGTGCCCAATTTAGGTCACAAGTACCTAGCAGTTTCCCCAGAAGACACAGGTTCCACAATGCTTGTATTCGGCAAGCAATGGATTTCCTGGGTCCCCTTTAATAATGGATTATGGACATTTCCTTCTGGAACTTGTCTATATCTTTTTTAAACCCAATTACATTAACAGCTTTTATTACATCCTTCAGTAACAAATTACAGAGTTTGATTACAGGTTGAGTGAAAAAATATTTTCTCTTATTAGTCTTATATGGGTTAAACTGTAGCTTCATTGCATGTCCCCTAGTTTTTCTATATTTTGATGGTGTAAACAATTGATCTACGTTTACCTATTCCACTATATTCATTAATTTATAGACCTCTATCATATCTCCTCTCAGCCATCTCTTTTCCAGGTTGAGGAGCCCCAACCTTTTAAGCCTCTCCTCATTGGGGTATCCTTCCAACCCCTTTACCATTTGGTGGCTCTTTTCTGTACCTCTTCTAATTCTGCTATATCCTTTTTAAAATACGACAAACAGAATTGCTCAAAATATTCGAGGTGGGGGGGTCACAGCTCGGAATGATACAGAGGCCTTATAATGTCCTTTGTTTTATTCTCCATTCCTTTCCTTATGATTCTTAGCATTCTATTTGCTCTCTTTGCCGCTGCTGTAGACTGGGCGGAGGTTTTCAACGTGTTAGCCATGATGGCGCTTAAATCTTTTTCCTGGGTGGTGGTTACTAATGCGGAACCTTGCACAATGTAACCTTAGTTTGGATTGTTTTTTCCTAGGTGCATAACTTTTCCCTTGTCCACATTCAATTTCATCTGTCATTTGAACTTCCAGTCCTCCAATTTATTAAGATCCTCTTGAAATTTTTCTCAATCCTGTTCGGTTTTAACAACTTTGAATAATTTTGTGTCATCTGCAAATTTGATTACCACACTCATTATTCCCATTTCCAGGTCATTTACAAATATGTTAAAAAGCAGCAGACCCAGCACAGATCCCTGGGATACTCCACTATTCACCTTTCTCCATTGGGAAAATTGGCCATTTAGTCCTCCCCTGTGCTTTCTATATTTTAACCAGTTCCTGATCCACAATAGTACACAGTCTCCTATCCCATGACTTTTTAATTTTGCTAATAGTGACTCATGAGGGATCTTGTCAAAGACTTTCTGAAAATCCAGATACACTACATCTACTGACCCACTTTTGTCTACCTGTTTATTTACACCTTCAAAAAATATAGCAGATTAGTAAGATAGGACCTTCCCTAAAGGTTGACAGCCATGTTGACAGCCATGTTGACTGTCTCCCATTAAAGCATCACTATCTACATGTTCATAAATTTTGTTCTTAATAATGGTTTCTACCATTTTTCCCAGTACTGATGTCAGGCTCACCGGTCTATAGTTTTCTGGGTCACCCCTGGAACCCTTTTTAAAAATTGGCATTACATCCTCCAATCTTCAGGTATTATTGATGATTTTAGTGATAGTTCACAGATCGGTAATAGTAGGTCTGCAATCTCATATTTCAGTTCTTTTAACACACTTGGATGAATACTATCTGGTCCAGGTGATTTGCTACTCTTCGGTTTATCAAATAGTTGTAATACATCTTCCCAGTTTATCGATATTTCTTTCAATTTTTCTGCTGCATCAGCTTTAAATACCATTTCAGGCATGGGTAACTTCCCTACATCTTCCTCAGTAAAGACTGAAGTAAAGATTTCATTCAGTCTCTCTGCTATGGCCTTGTCCCTTCTTCATGCCCCTTTTACCCCTCTATCAACTAATTGTCCAATTAATTCTCTCACAGGTTTTTTACTATGAACATACTTGAAAAAGTTTTATTATGTATTTTTTTCTTCCACAGCAAGTTTTTTTTCACATTCTCTCTTTGCCTACCTTATCAATGCCTTGCATCTAACTTGCCAGTGCTTATGCTGTTTCCTGTTTTCGTCATTTGTCTTCTTTTTCCATTTCCTGATACTTTTTTTTTTTGCTACAGCAGCCTCTCTGACCTCACCTTTAAACCATGTTGGCAGTTTTTTGGACTTCCTTCAACTTTTCTTAATGCATGGAATACAGCTGGTCTGGACTTCCAAGATCATATTTTTAAACAACATCTATGCTTGATGTCAATTTTTAACCTTTGCAGCTGCTCCTTTTAGGTTTTTTTATTGTTTTTTTTCTCATTTTCTCATACTTCCCTTTTGAAAGTTAAAAGGTAGTACTGTGGATTTCCTTGCTATCCTGCCTCCATTTATTAAATCAAATGTGATCATGCTGTGATCACAATTGCCAAATGACCATGACACCCTTATCTCTTGCACCATATCTTGTGTTCCATTAAGAATTAGGTCCAGTATGGCTTCCCCTCTTGTCAGTTCATGAACCAGATGTTCCAAGAAGCAGTCATTTATTTCATCTAGAAACTTTATATCCCTAGCATTATGTGCCATGACACTGACCCAGTTGATACCGGGTAATTGTAATCACCCATTATTATTATTGTCCTGTAAATATTGTTAGCTTCCCTGATTTTGTTGAGCATTTCATCATCCATTTCATTCTGGCCAGGCGGTCGATAGCACGCCCCCCCCCCCCCCTTGTCATTGCCTTCCCTTTTTTACATGGAATTTCAATCCATAGAGATTCTACAGTGTTTCCTGAAAATCTTTAATCCTGTGTGACTCAATGCCCTCTCTAACATAGAGTGCAAACCCTCCACCAATTTGATCTACTCTATCATTGCGATATAATTTGTACCCAGGTGTCACAGTGTCCCATTGGTTGTCCTCCTTCTACCATGTTTTTGAGATACCAAGCACATCTAACTTCTTATTTAGTGTTAAATATTTTAACTCTCCCATCTTTTCTAGACTTCTAGCATTTGCATACAAACAACTTAGAGGCTATATTTTATTCATATTAATCTGGTTACCAGTAGGCAAGAGTAATATGGAATCTTTTAAGTTCTGTACCTAAGGGCATTTGGGTTACTTTGGTCTTTATTAGACCCTCTCTGTCAATATAAGAACATAAGAACATAAGATATGCCATACTGGGTCAGACCAAGGTCCATCAAGCCCAGTATTCTGTTTCCAACAGTGGCCAATCTAGGTCATACGTACCTAGCAGGTTCCCCAAGGGACACAGGTTCCACAATGCTTGTATTGGTTCAAGCATTGATATCCTGGGTCCCTTCTTAATAATGGTTTATGGACCTTTCCTCCAGGAACTTGTCCAAACCTTTTTTAAACCCAGCTACACTAACAGCCTTTACTACATCCTCCGGTAACAAATTCCAGAGTTTGATTACACGTTGAGTGAAAAAATATTTTCTTTTATTAGTCTTAAATAGTTTACCCTGTAGCTTCATTGCATGTCCCCTAGTCTTTCTATATTCTGATAAGGTAAACAATCGATCTACGTTTACCCGTTCCACTCCGTTCATTAATTTATAGACTTCTATCATATCTCCCCTCAGCCGTCTCGTCCAGGTTAAAGAGCACCAACCTTTTTAGCCTTTCTTCATAGGAGTATCCTTCCATCCCCTTTACCATTTTGGTGGCTCTTCTCTGAACCTTTTCTAAAATCGCTATATCCTTTTTAAGATACGGCGACCAGAATTGCACACAATATTCAAGGTGCGGTCTTACCATGGAACGATATAGAGGCATCATAATATCTTTTGTTTTATTTTCCATTCCTTTCCTTATCATACCTAGCATTCTATTTGCTCTCTTGGCCGCTGCTGCACACTGGGCCGAGGGTTTTAACATGGTATCCACAATGATGCCTAAATCTTTTTCCTGGGTGGTGGTTCCTAATGTGGAACCTTGCATCGTGTAACCATAGTTTGGGTTGTTCTTCCCTAGGTGCATAACCTTGCACTTGTCCACATTAAATTTCATCTGCCATTTTGATGCCCAGTCTTCCAATTTATCAAGATCCTCTTGCAATTTTCCACAATCCTCTTGGGTTTTAACAACCTTAAATAGTTTTGTGTCATCTGCAAATTTGATAACCTCACTCATTATTCCACTTTCCAGGTCATTTATGAATATGTCAAAAAGCAGCAGACCCAGCACAGATCCCTGGGGTACACCACTATTCACCTTTCTCCATTGGGAAAATAGGTCATTTAGCCCTACCCTCTGCTTTCTATCTTTTAACCAGTTCCTGATCCACAATAGTACACTGCCTCCTATACCATGACTCTTTAGTTTTGCCAAAAGTCTCTGATGAGGGATCTTGTCAAAGCCTTTCTGAAATTCCAGATACACAATATCAACCGACTCACCTTTGTCCACCTGATTATTCACTCCTTCAAAAAAACATAACAGATTAGTAAGACAAGATCTTCCTTGTCTAAAGCCATGTTGGCTGTCTCCCATTAGGTCATGACTATCTACATGCTGAGTAATCTTATTCTTTATGATGGTTTCTACCATTTTTCCCGGTACTGATGTCAGGCTCACCAGTCTGTAGTTTCCCGGATCACCCCTGGAACCCTTTTTAAAAATTGGTGTTACATTGGCGATCCTCCAATCTTCAGGTATTAGAGATGATTTTAATGATAGTTCACAGATTACTAATAGCAGGTCTGCAATCTCGTATTTCAGTTCTTTCAACACCCTTGGATGTATACCATCCGGCCCAGGTGATTTGCTACTCTTCAGTTTATCTAATAGTTGTAATACATCTTCCCGATGTATCGATATTTCCTTCAATTCTTCCGCACCTTTAAATACCACTTCAGTCATGGGTAACATCCCTACATCTTCCTCAGTAAAGACCGAAGCAAAGAATTCATTCAATCTCTCCGCTATCGGCTTGTCGCCTCTTAGTGCTCCTTCAACCCCTTTATCATCTAATGGACCAACTGACTCTCTCACAGGTTTTTTGCTACGAATGTACTTGAAAAGGTCTTTACTTCGCGTTTTTGCTTCCACAGCAAGCTTCTTCTCAAATTCTCCCTTTGCCTGCCTTATCAATGCCTTGCATTTGACTTGCCAGTGCTTGTGCTGTTTCCAGGTTTCATTGTTTGGCTCTTTTTTCCATTTCCTGAAAGATGCTTTTTTGGCAACAACAGCCTCTGTGACCTCACCTTTAAACCATGCTGGCAGTTTTTTGGACTTCCTTCCACTTTTCTTAAAGCGTGGAATACTGCTGGTCTGGGCTTCCAAGATAGTATTTTTCAACAACAGCCAAGCCTGGTGTACGTCTTTAACCTTTGCAACTGCTCCTTTTAGTTTTTTCTTAACTGTTTTCCTCATTTTATCATAGTTTCCCTTTCGAAAGTTAAAAGGTAGTACTGTGGATTTCCTTACTATCCCTCCTCCACTAATTAAATCAAAGGCGATCATGCTATGATCACTATTGCCAAGTGGCCCCAACAACCTTATCTCTTGCACTAGATCTGGTGTTCCACTAAGGACTAGGTCTAATATGGCTTCCCCTCAGGTCGGTTCATGAACCAGCTGCTCTAACCAGCTGTCCTAACTTCAACCTTTTGCTAGTATCCTTCAAGGATACATCCTTCCGAACCATGTGCTCTTGGGCGACTGTCATCTTTCCCCTGTTATCTAGTTTAAAAGCTGCTCTATCTCCTTTTAAAAGGTTAATGCCAGAAGCCTGGTTCCATCCCGGTTAAGGTGGAGCCCAACCCCTTGGAAAAACCCCTCCTTTCCCCAGAATGTTGCCCAGTTCCTAACAAATCTAAATCCCTCATCCTTGCATCACTGTCTGATCCACGCATTGAGACTCTGGAGCACTGCCTGCCTTTTGGGTCCTGTGCGTGGAACAGAAAACATGTCAGAGAATGCTACCCTGGATGTTCTGGATTTCAACTTCCTACCCAGAAGTCTAAATTTGGTGTCCAGAACCTCCCTACCACACTTTCCCATGTCATTGGTACCAAAATGTACTAATACCTTGTCTAGGTGGCACATTAGGTATGCTACTTTTGCATCAGGCAGGCATGTTACCAGGCAATCCTCACATCCACCAGTCACCCAGCTATCTATATGCCTAGTGATCGAATCACCAACTATAATGGCTGTTCTAACCCTTCCATCATGGGCACATAGCCATGGAGAAACCTCCTCAATGCAAGAGGGTTTTACATTACCTGGAGGACAGGTCCTAGTTACAGGATCACTTCCTGCTGGACTAGGGTTATGCTCTCCTATTACTTTACCTCTCTCCTCTATGGCAACAGGGATGTTGCCAGACTGGAGGTTGGACTTCAGTACTACGTTCCTATAGGTCTCGTCTATGTATCTCTCTATCTTCCTTATGTCCTTTAAGTCTGCTACTCCAGCCTCTGAGATTGCACTTGTTCACCTAGAGCAAAGAGTTCCTTGCACCTACTGCACACATAAGACCCCTCACCAAATGGGAGAAAATTATACATGTGACATGCAATGCAAAACACTGGAAAGCCCCCATCTCGCAGCTGGACTGTTGTTTGCATCTTAGTTTTAAGGTTGTGTTTACGTATTTACGTTGTTTTCTCTTGTAGATTTGCTGGGGATACTTATACTAATAAAACTATGGGGTATGTTTACTAAACTGCGGTAATGTCATTCGCGGTAGGTTCCGCGGTAAAGTAGAGATGCCCATATAAAGGCATGGGCGGTACATCGTTACAGCAAGCTGACAACTAACGCGCGTTAAAAGACGCCTTAGACTAACGAGCGTTATAAGGTGCCTTGTAAAGTGCCTTGTTAGGCGCCTTGCAAGGCGCCTTATAAGGCACCCTGTAAGGTGCCTAGTAAGGTGCCCTGTAAGGTGCCTTATAAGGTGCCGTATAAGGTGCCATGTAAGGTGCCTTATAAGGTGCCTAGTAAGGTGCCTTATAAGGTGCCATGTAAGGTGCCTTATAAGGTGCCATGTAAGGTGCCGTATAAGGTGCCTTATAAGGTGCCTAGTAAGGTGCTATGTAAGGTGCCATAAGGTGCCTAGTAAGGTGCCTTATAAGGTGCCATGTAAGGTGCCGTATAAGGTGCCTTATAAGGTGCCTAGTAAGGTGCCGAGTAAGGTGCCATATAAGGTGCCTAGTAAGGTGCCGTATAAGGTGCCATGTAAGGTGCCTTATAAGGTGCCGTATAAGGTGCTGTATAATGTGCCCTGTAAGGTGCCTTATAAGGTGCCTAGTAAGGTGCCATGTAAGGTGCCTCATAAGGCACCCTATAGGGCCTCCTAGGCTGAGCGCCATATTAGGCACCTTTGGACAAGGCACCGCAGAAGGCACCCTGGGCTATGGAACCATAGGTTAAGGTGGCCTAACAAGGTTATGGTGTCCTAGGTTAGTGTGCCCTAGGGACTGCAAGGTGCCTCAGGATGACATGCATGACCTATGCAGAACAGAGACAGATGTAGCCCTAACACTAGATAGAGCACTCAGGAAAGGCAATGAACAGGTGAGTGAAGGAGGGAGAAGTGGGAGCCACTGGACCTGCCATATCTGCGGGCATCCCATGTGCCTGCCAGTACCGATGACAAACATGGTGGGGCAGCTGTACCACAGCACAGGGTGTTGGCAATGTAAAGTGCCAGAAAAGCAGTTGGTGGCAGACAATGGGAATACATGTCCCCCAGTGGAGGCAGAGGTGGCAGGATAGTTACAATGATGAGTGGACAGAGGAGTGGTGGTACCATGCAGATCAGGCACAGGCGAGGCAAGCATGAAGAGGCGCAATGCAGGAAAGGGTATGACATGGGGTGGCAGCCTGCACTGGCAGACAGGACTCTACACAGCTGACAGATGCAGATAGACGGACCGAGGGAATGTTGGCAATTGTGGCATGGGTATTATGGGCTGGAAGCACAGATCTGCAAAAATATGACCTCTACAGGCATGCACACTATATGAGTAGGACAGGCATGAGAGGGGGGAACAATGAGGAGCTGAACCCATGAACACTGCCAAGAATGGCATTGCATTAACCAGTAGGCTATACCCCCATGGTGTATGTCACAGCAATATCTAGGTACAGAAGGACTGCAGGTCACCGCACAAATTGTTTGCTCTGAGTGCCAGGATAGGGTAACCCCACCAGTACCCATGATGCAATGCACATGCTGAATAGCTGTCTACAGCTGATCACCAAATGGGGTCTGCACCTCTCCGGTCCCCCAGCTTGGAAAGACAAACTGACAGTGCGTGATACTGACACGGAGTAGCTACAGATCATGCCATTGTGCAGGTTCTGTGTTCAACCTGAGTGATAGGATGGGTGCCCAGCACTAGGTCCGCAGTACATGTACTACTAGAGATAGGTCCTGCTGTACATCCCCATCACTACCAGTGTGTGACAGGTGTTCCGTGCAGTGCAGCCAAAGGTAATTTGGTGTCCATCTGTATCCTGTAGTCACATGTGGCTCTGTGAGACCAGACACCAGCCAGATTAGTGTGTACCCCGTGTGTGGGTCTGGCTGACATGGGCAGCTGTTATCAGGGCAGAGGGGCTCCTAGAATTGCATGAGGTGGGTGTAGCAGTGGCTGTATAGGTCACAGTACATACACTATATACCCCAAAATGCCCACGTCATCTTTTTGTAGATAAAGAACAGTGCCCCTCCCCTAGTGAAGCAACCGCCATCCTGTTGTATGAGACAGCCCTCCAGCATTGGTGGGCCAGAGCCATACCTATGACTGGGACAGTGACAGACCAGCAGTAATGCTGGGGTTAGGTCTGGAAACCCCAAGTGCCTCCCCCCACTGTCTGCCAGTCACCAGCAGACAGCACAGTCAGACTGTAGCTTAAAGGTGTTCCAACCATGCACAGTCTAACTGCAGACAGTCCACCAGGAACTATGTACAGCAAGTAGGCATTTCAGTGATTGGGACCCCAGCACTGGGAAACACAAATATATCACTAGAGACAAATAGTGTAGAGCGCTATGTGGGAACCTAGACCTGCCATGGTCACTGCTCGTTCAGAGTGAGTGCCCTCCCAGCATGCCATGCTGTGGCCACCCTGTCCATGCAGGTGGTGGTCAGGCACTACAGTGTCCTGGCCATTGCCCCACACCCTGTGAAGATGCATCCTGGCCAATCTGCCCTGTCCGGGCCATACCCAGAATACCTTGCTCCTCATTATGCATCTAATCAGGCTAACGCTGGTAACAGTGGGGCATTTTGGGCCCAGTGAAGTGTGGGCAGCCACAGAACAATGGATAGACATACAAACACGCTCACTCCTTTTGCAGCATTATACAAAGGTAGGAATGGTTGGCAGCCCTGCCCGCCACACTAGTCCTCAGCGCAGTGCCAACATTGCTAAACTGTGCAGGGGCTAGTAGTAGTGCTCTGGTGATAACATCATCCCACTGCTGGGGCCAACAGCCTGCCGCTCCATGCATCTTTGGATTGTGGAGCCTGTGTGAGTGGGTGTTTGCACCCCTGTTCGCCGCTGCTTTGGGCTTTGCACATGTTGCTGTTGTATCTGCATTGTAGGGTAAAATATAGGGACATGCTCTGCTGGAACCACAGCTGGGACTTGAACCTATGACCCTCTGCTCCTGGACACACTGGCTGGGTGTACTGCACCACACTGATGCCATAGATGCATGGTAGTCCCTGGGGCTACCTGCACTTTTCCTCAGCCAGACATTTTATGTTGCACTGCACACCACGTACTGCTGCAGAGCATGGCCTAGGTCCACTGCAGGGAGGTGGCACTGCCCCCTCCAGTATGGGCACATGCCCCCCTGCCAAGCTGATGTGGCCATTTGCTGTCAGTGCTGGTAGTGCGCAGTCCCAGGCCATCCACTGTGTAGGTAGGCACCCGCCTAGGGAGCGGGTTCTGGGGTAGGGGGGCATACATGGACATCCTCACATCCCCCCATCACTGCCTACCACTATTATGTCCCCTCCACATGGGAGCGGGATGGCTGGGGGGATGTCAGGTCTGTGCCCTAGCGACTATTGGCTAGGGTGGACCAGGTAGATATTGGTGGATTGTGTTTGGCCTTGGTTAACTGCTGTCTTGCTGATCTCCGGTGTCTATGTTCCTATGTGCCACCTAGGCGCCCGCCTGGTCCACACTGTGCCCCAGTTGCCCATGCTACATGTCCCACCTGTGGCTCCCTATGCCCCATTTGCACCATCGCCATAGTGGCCATTCATACTTTGGCACTATGGTATTGCTGTACATGGAGCACTACTATTACAGTTTTTGGGTTCCCTGCCTGGGCTGTACATTGCTGACACGGAAATGGTTTATCTCTCCTGCATATGTGCATCTAACGGCAGGTTTTCAATCGCGTTAGGATTCAGCTCTTCAGATCAGCACGTTAGTGTGAATGGAGCCTCTCCCTGCCCACACTCCGCCCATTGACCCCTTCTCTCTGCCCTCTCTCCACCTTCTGCGGTGTTTTACCGCACCACGGAACGTGAACGATTGTTAAGTAACGATAACGTGCATTATGGGATGTTAACGATCATTAACGTCTCATAACATGCATTAACGTTACTTAACGATCATTAACGTCTCATAACATGCATTAACGTTACTTAACGATCATTAACGTTACATAACGCGCATTATGTAACGTTAACGCAGTTTAGAAAACATACCCCGTTTAATGGACTTTGTTCACCTCAAGATTAATTAATCTCAGGTCATTAATGTATGCTTGATGAGGATAAACAGCTGTACCTGAGAGTGAATATGGGCATCTCCTTCCCGTTAAGAGGTTTAAGAGCCTATAAAGCTATGATTATCTCAGGGGTGGGTGGGAGTAGGGAGGGAGGGAGGGACGTGTTTACTGATGTGCAGCTAGTTTTTGCACTTACTGTGCCTTAAATGCATAACCTAAGGCAAAGCTTGTGCAGTAAATGTTGGGGATATGGCAAGCATCTTCCATGCAGTCACTGCAAAGGAGAGACACATGCATAGTCCCGCTTAACATGTATTGACAGACACTGCAAGTGCACCTCTGATACCTGACGATGCATGTAATGTGGGCCCTCAGCACTGCCCAAAGTATAAAAAAAAGACATCATAGCCAGGGAAGCTCCTTCCCATTCTGATTCCGTACATATAATCTAAGCACCCACTGCCCTGATACAATACCCCCACTACTCCAAAACAGTACCTTCATAAGATCACCTAGCTCTCTGATTAAACTCTCCTTACAATCAGCCTCCCAAAAGGGAACCCCCCACATTCCTCCCCCCAGCAAGAGACCCCCAACAGAAGCCTCCCTACAGGGACACCCCATGATGATTGCCCCCTCCCCCAACAGGGAACTCCCTGAATAGAAGCCTCCCCAACAGGGACCCACCTTCTAATCATCCTGTCAATAGGAACCCCCAATAGCATATCCCAAATTTCTTTCCACTCCCCCCCCCCCCCCCCGAGATTCACTCATTGATCTTCCCAGTACTCTAGTGGACCAGGACAATAGCAGTCCCCCTCTGGATGTGGACTTGTGACCCATTCACCCATTTTATAAAATATGCACTGTTTGAATGCGAGATTTGTGTGAGGGTCAGAGCAGATTATCTGTGTGGGGGTACTTCCTGTGAGGATGAGGGCATTTTATAAAGGCTAATTGTGCATAGATTTCCTTTATAAAATAAGCAAACAATTACCCTCCACCTGGGTAATAGAAGAAAAAGAAATGAGATTAAGAAAGTTCTTTGATACTTCTTGTTATCTGTTCTTTGTTTAATGAAATTGTCACAAAAAGCTAAAGATATCACATTGAGAACCAGGAAACTATTCTATTGAGCACCTGGCTAACAATGTGACTATAACTCTTGTCTTTAAAAACATCAGTCAGAAATGTCTGGAAATGGAAACAATCAAGACAGCTTAGGAAGGAAAGCTCTGACAAGATCTCCCTCTAATTAATCCATGCTACTTCTGATCCTGTAATCTACTGGATAGTCAAGACGCTCTCTAATGTTTCCCCTTGGTACAGATTCTGTTCATTTCCTTTACCACTTAGATGATATTATTTGGCACCTAGATACCAACCTTCTCCGTTCTCTCAGTATTATGGAAATAGGCTATTTCACTCTTCTGTCCTGTGAGTGACTGAATAAGGCCTTCGGTGCTGCTGTCATCACCTCTCTCATCCCCTTTAATATTATTTGATGTATCCTGTCTGGCTTTATTCACTTGTTTGCTTTCAGGCTACTTTCCTTTCACTTATTTGTATGTTAGCGTGCCAATAAAATGTCCTAAGAATGAGTCTCTGCCCCCACTCCAAGGTCTTCTTGCAAACAAAATTTTGAAGCACATGCACATTTCAGCCACTCGAAAGACTGAGAAAACCGATATACTTGATCCTTAAACTGTAAAGAGAGGTATTTTCTGGAATCTTTTCATGTTTGATGAGGTGTACTTGCTTTTTCTGGCACCTCAAAGCCCCGATTCCCTGAAGTGCTGCCACTGTTTGTTTTTTGAAAGGATAGCTAACAGCAGTGGCATGCAGCTCAGAGAGAGAGATAGAGCAGAGGGATTATCAGTCTAAGTAACTCAGAGCACTCTGATATTCAGTTAGCCCAGGGCTGGGTATAAGATGTTCGTGCCCGTACACACAGGTGGGGAAGGAACATTTTGTCCCCAGAGATCATGAGAACGGTCCTAAAGCAAGCAGAATCAAGTTAGTCCTGGTATTTTGTGTCTTCAAAATATGGCACACTAGGCAATCGCTATTGTTGTCTTTGCCTAAACTGGGGCCCAGTCCAGACAGCACCAGCAGTTTATTCATATATTCAGTGACAGTACCCATTTAACAAATGTCACTGAGCATTCAGTAAATCTTTCTGGTGACCATTTTAAATTAGACCTGCTGTGTTTAGCAGTCCATATTTTAAGTGCATTACTTATCTATTTTGAGGAAAACAGTTAAGACTATCTTATTTCCTGTAGAAGGATAGTTGTAATAGATAGTGGCTGTTGGAAGATTCAGATTCTCTGCCTTATTCCAACTTTATCAATGGCTGTTATTCTTAAGTTGTTATCTCTCTTTTGATTGTAAGCCATTTTAAATGACAATTGCCACAAAGAGGGAATATAAAAACTTTGAAATACATAAATAATTTTATTTATTTAGACAGTTTTGTATACCGCCTTATCCTTCAATCAAAGTGGTCACAACACAATTGGGGGATACATTTAACACATATATAACATGGTGCCTAGATTTGGAAGTGGAGATAAGAACTTAAGATATGCCATACTGGGTCAAACCAAGGTCCATCAAGTCCAGTATCCTGTTTCCAACAGTGGCCAATCCAGATCATAAATACCTAGCAGTTTCCCAAAAAGATACACAGGTTCCACAATGCTTGTATTAGGGCAAGCAGAGAATTTCCTGGATCCTCTTTAATAATGGTTTATGGACCTTTCCTCCAAGAACTTGTCCAAATCCTTTTTAAACCCAACTACACTAACAGCTTTTACTACATCCTCTGGTAACAAATTCCAGAGGTTGATTATGCGTTGAGTGAAAAAATTTTTTTCTTTTATTAATCTTAAATGGGTTACAATGTAGCTTCATTTCATGTCCCTTAGGGGTTTGTTTACTAAACAGCTATAGAAGCTTTTATGCGATATCGGAGCCGCGGCTCCAATATCGCACGAAAGCTGCTACTGCTGTTTAGTAAACATACCCCTTAGTCTATCTACTTTTTAATGGCATAAACAATCGATCTATGTTTACCCATTCCACTTCATTCATTAATTTATAGACCTCTATCATATCTCCCCTCAGCCGTCTCTTTTCCAGGTTGAAGAGCCCTAACCTTTTAGACCTCTCCTTATAGGGGTATCTTCTATCCACTTTACCATTTTGATGGCTCTTTTCTATACCTTTTCTAATTCCGTTGTATCCTTTTTAAGATATGGCAACCAGAATTGCACACAATATTCAAGGTGCGGTCGTACCATGGAATGATACAGAGACATAATATCCTTGGTTTTATTCTCCATTCCTTTACTTATGATTCCTAGCATTCTATTCACCTTCTTGGCTGCTGCTGCACACTGGGTGAATGGTTTCAATTTGTTTTCCAAAATGGTGCCTAAATCTTTTTCCTGGGTGGTGGTTCCTAATATGGAATCTTGCATCATGTAACCATAATTTGGGTTGTACTTTTCTAGGTGCATAACTTTGCACATGTCCACATTAAATTTCATCTGTCATTTGAACATCTAGTCTTCCAATTTATCAAGATCCTCTTGCAATTAATTATTCACAATCCTCTTGGGTTTTAACAACTTTGAATAATTTTGTTATCATCTGCAACTTTGATTACCTCACTAGTTATTCCCATCTCCAGGTCATTTACAAATTTGTTAAAAAGCAGTGGACCCAGATATTTATTTATTTAAATGTTTTTATATACCACCCCTTCCATCGATCAGGGGCAGTTTACATTGAACAAAATTTCAAAACTCGGTTACAAAGAACATGTCAATCTATAATACAATGATACAATAAACTATTTACATATCAGTTAGGTACCTATACGTAGGCTTTCTGAATGCTAAATTTGAACTATTTACAAATCTGCTGACAGAAACAGGTTATGGAGGAGTGATATGCCATAGTAGGTGAGACCAAGGTCCATCAAGCCCAATATTCTGTTTCCAACAGTGGCAAATCTAGACCTTAATGATCATTGAGGCATGAGTGTGGTTGGTTGGAGGTAATATGAGTGGCAGTGAAGAATGATTGATGTAGAATGGACAGATGCTTATAATATTTTTGTAGGTTGAATCCTTAACTGTGAGGATAGATTAACACCACCAGGAGGATGAGAGAAGACTGAGGGAGGGCAAGAGTGCAGTTTGTTTAGGCAAGGTGATGAGTTGAAGTGGCTGTAAGTGGAAATGAATGGGAGTGGAAGGGAGTGTTTATGTTGGGATGAGATTGTTTGGGTGTGGTGAGTGAGATATGGATAATAATTTGAGGTTTGGTTGGAGGGAGTGATGGTTTAGGATAGGGGAACTAAAAGGTGAAATGCATCATATGTTGGTGAACTGCTTATATGAGTGTCAGGGACTATGGATGCCTATATGCCTATCTCTCAAGATGGAAGTGTGGATAGCAGACTTAAGAACTGGATATTGGACCTGAGGGAACAGATACATGTGTGTTTAGCTATGGTATTTAAAGGGAAAAGCTGCTTTGCTGCTTTGATCCATGCCCTGTTGCATGGATCAAAGAAGCAAAAACTGAGCTTGCTCCCTACCTCTTAAACATAGTGAATCAATCCTTACAAAAAGGACTCATGCCAAATGACTTCAAACTTACTGTAGTCTGTCCCATAATAAAGAACAGAACCCTGAACAAAGATGACCCAACCTCCTATAGACCTATTGCCAGCATCCCCTTCTTAACTAAAATCATTGAAAAGGTGGTCCAGCTCCAACTTTGAGATTTTATAGACTCAAATGCACCATTAGACGATCAACAATATGGTTTTCAACCATTCCAGGGAGTCGAAACACTTCTGCTAGCATTATTCGACACCCACATTAGAGGTATGGACAACACCAAAAAAGCATTCATCCTGGTATTTTTGGACATCATATCAGCACTTGACAATGTAGATCACAATATCCTTCTATCTATCCTGTGGAGTGGAGGAGTGGCCTAGTGGTTGGGGCAAGGTACTTCAGGCCGGAAGGTCGGGGGGTTCAAATCCCACTAGAGAACAGCAACCTTGGGCCGGAAGGACTGGGGTTTCTAGTCCCATAGGTGCTCCTTGTGGTCTTGGGCAAGCCACTTAACCCTCCATAGCCCATGTTCCCTGTAAAATAGTTATCTCCAAGTTATAATGCCCCGTTCAATGTAATTTCAGTTTGTTCAATGTAAACCGCACAGATGCAGAATAGCGCGGTATATAAGAGAATATAAATAAATAAATAAAATAAAATAGACTTAGCAGCATTGGTATAAAAGGTAAAATTAACAAATGGTTCAAATCTTACCTAACTGACCGTACCCAATACGTTCAATCAGAACAGAAAACATCTACAACCTTCCCACAAGAACATGGAGTTCCCCAAGGCTCTGCACTCTCAGCTCTCCTGTTTAATTTGTAACTCCAGCCCATATGCTCCATATTCAAAGCGTACAATATAGGATTTCATATTGTGATAAGGAAGACTCTAGTGAGCCCATGGAAGTGGAAGAAAAGAATGATTCTACCTTTAGGAAAGGTCACAGCCCTGAAAAGCACACGTTCCAGCATTTCTCTGGAGAAAACAAACACAGGGATTCAACAGCTAAGCTGACACACCCAAGCCCTGATGACGTAGCAACAGGCTTGAAAACTGATTACAAACACCTGTCTAGAGAGTCAGGGAGGCTGATCAGAGAACAGGATATAAACCAGGGCTGGAGAGTGAGTCAGGGGAGCAGGACGAGAGGGAGCAGCCCGAGAGAGAGCAGCACAGAAGGCAGCCTAGACGGGAGCACAGCTGGAGGAAACACAGTAGCTGGAGGAAGGAAGCCATGTGGAGGAAAGGAACTGAAGCAAGCATTGCAGAAAGGAAGAGGACAGGAAGGTGGTCTGGAGTGCTCAGAGAGAAAGAGCAGGAAAACCTTCAAACCCCAGCACTGAAAGAAACGCTTCAGAGAGCTCAGAGGTGGGTGCCTAAGACTCAGTGCAGAAGTCTGCAGAGCCCAGCCTGGAACGGAGAACCGTGGCAGAGCTCCAGGGAGGAACCTAAGCTAAGAGACAAGGGACTGTTTCCCCAGAGCTGGCAGGAGATAGCTGCACAGCTGCAGAGAGGAGTTTCCTCAGGCTCAGGTACTGCTTACCCCTATTCACTAGAACTGTGTTTAAAAGACCCACAGGGAGTTCTAGGGAGAAAACACCCTGAGGCATTGGCCAGTAGTTATTGGCAAGGCACTGCAGCACAAGAACCTGAAGAAATGCAGGTGGACCCTAAGGAGAGTGATGCCTTACAGTCAGAACAACCTATGGATTGTACTTTATTTATTTATTTACTATTTCTTATATACCGCACTATTCAGCATCAGCGCGGTTTACATGGAACAGAACAATCAGACAGGGTACATAAGTCTGAGTTTACAATTAACATGAGAACCAAACTTGGATAACAAAAGGTAACTATTTACACAACGGTGACATAGAAAAAGAAAAACATAGTGTGACACCGAAGATCTGCCCTGTGCTTTTAAAACACAGAAAGCTGCTGGGTTTAGCACAGATTCTGACAGGCAGGGAGATCAAAAGCTTCCCAGTTACCATGGGCAACCAAAGCAGGCTGAGACACGAGGTCTGAAGGCACGCCTAGCTAACAAACACTCCCCAAGTAATCAGGAGAACAGTTTGCACATGGGTAGGAAAACGCCCCTAAACCTGTATAAAAAACGTGTAAGGCAAACAGAGTTAGGTTTTGAAGGTTTTGGAAGCTCAGAGGGTTTTGAAGAGTTGGAGGATCAGAGAGACCGAGGCAAGCAGGAAGTTCACGAGGAACAGGAAGCTTGGCAAGTAAGGGAAGACTTGCAGGTCTCAGACGAAGGTTCAGAATACTCCCATGCTGACTCTGTTTTGTTTGAGCCTTGGAGCAGAAAGCCCAGGTGGGACTTGAAAAGGGAAAGAAAGCTATCTGCCAGCAGAGGGATTAATTACAGGAAACCCTCACCTCTGACGCAGGAAGATTTTCCTAGACACAGAGCTCAGTGGAAGGGACGGAAGGCAGCTGGTAAGGAACCATGTATGAGTGAAAGGCAGAACTGCCTGAAATACTTGCAACCTTGGGAAAAGGAAAGTAATGCATTTGAAGATATTTGTATGAGTGAAGAAGATGAATGAGTGTCTTTAAAGCCCTGCAGAAGACTGCAAAGGGAAAAGTCTGCTAGGAACAGAACAGGGCAGTTTTACAAGCTATCTGGTAACTACCTGCCATATTGTGGAGAGAACTGTGAGGAAAGTCCAGGGACTGATTTAAGAAAGTTCCAAACTCTCTGCCCTAAAGAAAGTAAGGTGGTTGAAGAGTCTATGATCACGGAGCCAAGTAATTTAACTCCTGATATTGAAGACATGGACTGCTCTTTGGTAATGTCTGATATAAACTCTCTGCGCTAGCTGAAGACAAGAGTGCCTTGTAGAGAGCTGAATGTGCACAGAGGAATACTGTCAGCATTTTTACCTGGTTTCTGTTTTGTTATAATCCCTGTTTTTGTTCAAGCAAGAAGCTGTGTTTCTTTTCACCCTCAGTTTTGCCAGAAGTATGGCTTCCTCTTAAGTTCTTGTGTTTGTACTGTTTTGAAAATCCAAAACCCCGGGAGGGGAATAAAAATCCTTTTTAACCTGACCACTCCGTCGCAACTACTCCTTTTTATATAGAAGGGTCAGGCCCAGCAGTGTGTCTGGCTGCCTACGCCCAGTCCAGCCACTGCTGGTGACAATAGCATGAGATTCAATGGTCAAGGACCCCTTGCATGGTGTGGTCGCCTGGCTGACAGGGTGTGTTGGTACAGATGTATTTGAGTGGGGATGTGATTCATTGTTCTCTGGGAAGTATTTGAGGAAAAGGAATTGTTTTAGGGCCTTCCTTAACTGGATTAGGTTAGTGATTGCCCTGATGTTTGTTGGTAAGGAGTTCCAGAATCGTGGGGCGCAGAGTCTGAAGGCCCTGTTTGCAGTTGTTGAGGTGCATCTTGTTAATTCTCTCGGCATTGTTAGCATATTTATCACTGTGGATCTTCTTGGTCTATTAGGGGCTGCTGTTTGGATAAGTTCAGTTAGTGAAGAGGAGGAGAGATTATTGACCGCTTTGAATGTCAGCAGCACTGTCTTGAAGAAGATCCTGGCTTGTATAGGAAGCCAGTGTAACTGCTTTAGAAGGGGCATCACATGGTCTCTCTTAGATGAACCATGGAGAACCCTTGCTGCACTATTCATAGCGAGCTGTAAGGGGTTCAAGGTGGATTGGGGGAGACCTTGTAATATAGCATTGGTGTAATCAAAATGTGGTATGATCAGCGCCTGGTAAATTGTCCGAAAATCTTCTTCTTCTTCTTGTTCAAGCAAGGGGCATAGATGTCTTAGTGAACGGATCTTGTAATAGATTGCTCTTATAGAGTTAGCTATGTGTGCCTTCATGTCAAGGTTTTGTTCCAGTGTAACTCCCAGGTACCGAATTGTGGGTTTTGCTTGTAAATCGGCTTCTTTCACCTTCACGTATTGGGGTGGGCTGAAGTTCGGGTTCCTCGTAATGAAGAGCACCTCCATTTTCTTATGCTGAATTCGAAGGTTTTGTGACAGGAGCCATTCAGATATGGCATTGAAGCAGTTGGTCAAAGGGGAGAGGTCCACTTGATCTATGGAGAACGGCATATAGAGCAGGACATCATCAGCATATACCATACAACTGACATTGAAATACCGGATGATATTGCAAATGGGTTGCATGTATATGTTGAACATCAAGGCCGATAGGGAGATCCCTGTGGAACTCCTTGACCTTGATGAAACGGTTCTGATGTTGTTCCACCTGATCGTACATGCTGCCATCTACCGGACAAGTATGATCTGCACCATTCAAGTGCTGTTCCGCAGATGCCCTTCTCTTTTAACCGTCCTAGGAGAAGCTCATGGTTTACTGAGTCGAAGGCTGCAGCAATGTCAAGGAAGATGAGTGCAAATCCCTGACGGATGCTGTCAACGCCAGTAATTATATTATTGAAAAGGGTGGTAAGGAGTGTTTCCACTCCATGTGACTCCCTGAATCCATGTTGGCATGGGTCTAGTGGAGCAGCAGAGTCAATGTGGTCTTGTAACTGTCTTTGCACTTCTTTTTTGATTAACTTTGCGAGAAAAAATACTTGAAATGGGTCTGTAGGAGTCTACCTTTTGGGGGTCTAGCTTGCTATTTTTTAGCAGCGGTCTGATCGACGTGTGCTTGAGGGCCGATGGGAAGTAACCGCTTGTGAAGGATAGGTTCATTATCTTGGTTATTATTGGACTGAGGTCGCAGCACAGACAGTATTGAAAGCCTTTGCTAAACTGTATAGTATAAGCTGAGTGTAACCTAAAGAAAAGAAGATATTTTCTTTGGTAAAGGAAGCTGCCAATGTTTGTTCTTTTGCTGTATGCGTGAGAAGCAGCTGCATTTGGATAGAATGAATGTAAAAGCTCAGCCAGCACACTTGTATAAAGAACCTTTTTGAACAAATACTGGAGAAACCTTTTTGAACAAATACTGGGAGAAATAAACTTTGTTATAGTTTTGCCTATAACCCTGGCTTCATGACTATTTTCTATCAGAAGGAAAACTACTTTTCCCAGCATGCATCCCGAGAGGAAAGTTAATTAATATAACCTTCAATAGAGATAAATAATGGCAACCCCAGCCCTCCAAGCCTAAGGCAGAGGGTGGGGTATGACAATATATATGCAGATGACATAATGTTGAACTCCCCTCTAGACATAACAAACCCCAACTATGACTGCCTATCAGGATGTCTCAAAAAAACAGAAAACTGGCTCCACTCAAAAAATATGAGCATCAGCCTCAGTAAAACGGAAGTTCTATTTCCAACAAGAAATGAAAAATTCAACCCACCTCCAACAATCAAACTTCACAACACTAAAAAGCAGGAAGTCAAATACCTAGGAGTCATCCTCGATAAAACCTTAAACATGACTTCACACATAAGACATAAATATGGCCAGAACCATATTTTTCAAACTAAGAATTATTCAACAGCTCAGGCCATGGATTGACTTGAATGACTTTAGAACAGTAGTCCAAGCCCTCGTCACACCACACTTTGACTACTGCAATAGCATATTACAAGGAACAATCAAAAAGAACATAAATATATTACAAATGGCCCAAAACATCACAGCCAGAATTATTTTTAAGGCTCGCCTATCAGACCACATCACACCCATCCTGTATGAACTTCAGTGGCTGCCAATTGCCAGTAGAATAAAATACAAAACCATAATCATCACGTTCAAACTTATTAATAATATAGCACCCTCTTACCTCACATCCCTGATCCACAGCTACCAAGAAACCAGGTCCAGAAGAAGAACTAATCAAAATGCTCTCTCTGTACCAACATCATTCCACAAGACAAAACAAATGAGTAATAGGGCCTACACATATGTCGCCCCCATCCTATGGAGCACCCTCCCTGAAGCCTTAAGGGAAATCAGAGATCTCCAAAATTTCCGTAAGGAATTAAAAACGTTTCTTTTCATGGAACACTACAACAACCTCAATCCCTACTGCAATCAAAATTCCAACATCACCCTGTCCACACAGCATTCTATCCCTATCAACCCTCCAATCTAATCCCCTTCTCTTCCCCCCCCCTCCTACATCAGTAACCAATATATATATATCCTTCCATTCACTCTACTGTATGCATGACACAGTTATCCTTTACTTCCTCTCCTATTTATTACCCCAACTATTTGTTCAATGTATCTTGTTGAGTTTCAATGTAAACCACCCCTGATCTGTGGAAGGGATGGTATAGAAAAATGTTACAAATAAATCAAATGAAATAAATAAAAGAATAAAATCTAAAATGTTTGCGAGTATTCTGAAACTTTAAATATGGGATAAAAATCTTAACAGTTCTGGGTTTCTGTACTGCCTCATGGGGCTAACCTTTGGGATCTGTGGCTTTGAGGATGAAGCTTGCCTGCATTTATGGTGTAGTGGTTCTAAAGCAATGGGAGGAAACTTTTGGTTTGTAGTTCTATCGATGTCTTCAGTTTGCAATGTTTTAGTACTGCTATTGAACCATCAATTGCTTCTTTTAGGAAAGATGGCATCAAAATTTTTGAGTGTTAAAATATTAACTTTAGAATATAAGAACTAGCATACTATGTCAGTCCAAAGGACCATCAAGCCCATTGTTTCCAATAGTGGCCAATTCAGGTCATGGGAACATGAAATACCCCAAAAGTAGTCAGTTCCATTCTGCTTATCCCCAGGGATAGAGTGGTTTTTCTTGCAGTCTAATAACAATTTATGAACTTTTCCTCCAGGAATTTGTCCAAATCTTTACAAAACACAGCTCTACTATCTGCTTTTTAACACATCCTCCAACAATGAGTTCAAAAGCTTAATTATTCATTGAGGAATAAAAACATTTCCTCCTATTAGATTTAAATATTCTATCTTGGCATGGAAACATTGCTGTTGTTACTGAAAGATCAGCTTTTGTAGGGATTTGATCAGAGTAGTGTCTTTATTTTGGTTATGCTCGATGTCTCTGCAGCATTCCATACAGCCCATCACTCATTCTGTACTGTGAATAGCAGGGAAGGACATCCCGTTGGGACGTCCATCCCCCCTATTTGCCCCCCCTTCCATCCCCTGCAAAAGACTCCCCATATGATCAATGTAAAGACCATACGGTCCTACTGCACGGTATAAGGTTTCTGTTTTATTGTACACCGCACTGATAATGAATAGCGCGGTATATAAGAAATGTTAAATAAATAAAATAAAATAAATGAAGAAGGAGTTTGTATGAGGAGGCTTAGATGGGGGTGGGAGGGAGTGTTGCGGAGGCAGAGTGAGGGTGGGCAGTGGGCGGTCCACAACCCTGGACATACAGGGCCAATTTTGAAGTCGGCCCTGTATGTCCAGGGCCGCGGATCTAGATGGGGGACAGCAGGCCCAGGCAGTGGCAGAGACGTGAGGGGGTTCCCCGCAGCCTGACCTTGGCCATGGAAGGCCAGATCGGGGGTCCAGCTGAAGGGAAAGAAGACTGTGGTTGGCGGCTGGGGATTGTGGCTCCTAAATGGAGCTGCATTACCATGGCAATGGGATGCCATGGCATCGTAGCTCCATTCAGGAGCCTGACTGAGTTAGCTGGACAGGGGTCTGTACATGCAGGCCGATCTGAGTTGGGCCCCAGCCTGCACATATAGGCCCTAGACCCAATTTTGATCCTGCGGGACACATCTAGTTTCTGTGGGATCATAATTGGGCCTGCCTCTGTGCATCCTCATTCCGATTGGACACACAGGGGCCTGGATACACACATTAGAATATGCCTCATAGTGTATGATGGCAGATAAAGACCATATGGTCCATCTAATCTACCCAGCAAGGTGGGAAGGCTAGGTGCACCTGCCTCTCCTTGCAGGTCTCCCCTCTCCATGCCTTTGTTTAGGGATGTACCCACCATTCCTTGCAGGTTACCCCTATTTACATAAGAACATAAGATATGCCATACTGGGTCAGACCAAGGTCCATCAAGCCCAGTATCCTGTTTACAACAGTGGCCAACCTAGGTCACAAGTACTGTCGTGACCCCCTGCCTAGGCCAATGGCCAGTAGGCAAAAGGGCTGCCTTATTTGCCCTTTGAGTACTGTCCCAAGACTTTGGCTGTCAGCACTGAATACTGGGACTTGTAGTTTCAGATAAGTTCTCCAAATTAAATGATGAAGAGGAACAAAACAGGCTTAACATCAAAGTCAGGAATATTCTTTCCACAGCAGCGGCACTCAGCTTCCTTCAGACAAATGCCTTTCACTGCTATGGCTGCTAATCACATCAGGCAGGCGTTAAAACTTCTTAGTCAGAGTTTTCTTTCTCACTCAGCTTGACAAAACCAGGATAAAATAAACTTCTTCTCCTGGCCTAAGTCTAGCACAGGTTTAGTTTGTTTGACTTACAGAATGAGCATTCCATTTCTACCACGTCATTATCACAAGGAGTTTCAAACATTTCTATCTGCACATCTTCCACAGCTTTATTTAAATCATCTTCTGGGGAGCTTATATCAGAAGGTTTAAACTTTACACTCTGCAGAAACTCTTTCAGTTTCCCTAAAAAGTGTTCTTTCTGCTCTGTACCAGCACAGTTTAAAGAAGGAGTTTCTCTCTCATATAATAGCTTTTCAACAGCCTCTAGAGCTGACTCACGGCACTTACTTGAACTGTTCCTGTTCCTGCCTGGGGCTGCTCTCCTTGTCTTTTGGCTAGCACAGCATTCAGCGCTTTTCCTCAGCTCTCTGACCACATCTTCAGAAAAGCCTCTGTTAGGAACTATAGCAAACTTGTCTGCCCCACCTCTATTACTTGGTTGGCTCTCTGAGCTGTTTCCCCACGTGGAAACAAACCTTTCCAGCTCCTCTTCTCTGGGGTGTTTTAGGACAGGTTCCAACCTTGGTTCCACTGCTTTCTGAGAGTAAGAATCAGCTGTCTTTCCTCCTCCTCTCCTTTGCTCCTTGAGCTCCCTTTTCTCGTGGCCTCTTTCCTTCTGGTTCCTTTCCTCCTGACTACTTTTACCAAACTCTGAAGCAGTTTTAAAATGGTGCTTCTTTTCAGCCATACCCTCCTCTCTGCACATGTGAGAGCTGTTAGGGCTCAACCTAGCTCTTACGTCACTGCTTGGGCAGGGCTTAGCTCTAGCTACTGCATGCTCCGGTGGCTTGTGGTTTCTATGGGAACCCTGTTTACATCTGTCTTTAAAGGTACATTCCTCACTTCTCTCCCATTCCATCTCATCCTCACAGCTCACCTTATCACAGTACCTAGTAGTTTTCCCAAAATACACAGGTTCCACAGTGCTTGCATTGGATCAAGCAGTGGATATTCTGGGCCCCCTTTCAAAATGGTTTATGGCCCTTTCCTCCAGGAAGTTGTCCAAACCCTTTTTAAACCCAGCTACTACTACTACAACTACTACTACTATTTAACACTTATATTGCGCCACGCACGCAGCGCTGTACAGACATGAATACAAGAGACAATCCTTGCTCGTCCGAGCTTACAATCTAATCACGACAACAGAAATACACACAGAGTAATAATCTAGTTAGGGCAAAGTCAGATTGGCTGTCTCCCAAAATTACTATTAGTACTACTGCACATTTACTACACACACAGTATAAATAAGTACATACCTTACAATTACACCAAAAGTACATTACAACACATCAGGGTTACGTTACATTACATTACATCAGGGATACATAATATAATATATTTATGTTCTTTTTGATTGTTGGGCTGGGCATCACGGCGTACATTACATTACATCAGGGATACATATAATGTATGCTTACATGGTGATGTGAAGACTGAGTCGGTGGAGGCAGAGTGACCATGAGCGCTCATGCTTCGTTGGGGTCATGGAGGCTGGAATGGAACCTTTTTCCTTTTCCCTTACATTGGAATACGTCTACAAGGGAGAAAGCCGGCCCCGCCACCGTGCACCACCCAAAGGCCACACCAAAGGGCCCTTTGGCGTGGCTGTTAGGCGTGGCCATGCCTGCCAGTTCCTGCTTTTGAATGGAGCCTGTAGTGCCCCAATTTGGCCTTGGTGGGGGAGCGGGAGGGGCAAGCAGCTCCTGCTTCCACCCCCGACGTCCGATCGGCAGCATGGTGGAAGGTGGAAGAGAAAGGCAGATACCTGCCGGTTCCTGCTTTTAAATTGCAGTCTGTTGTGCCCCGATTGGGCCTTGGTGGGGGGAGCAGGAGGGGCAAGAAGCTCCCGCTTCCATCCCCGATGTCCGATCGGCAGCATGGTGGAAGGTGGAAGAGAAAGGCAGTTACCTGTCGGTTCCTGCTTTTAAATTGCAGTCTGTTGTGCCCCGGCTACACTAACAGCTTTTACTACATCCTCCGAGAGCAAATTCCAGAGTATGATGACATGTTGTATGAAAAAATATTTTCTCTTATTAGTCTTAAATAGGTTACCCTGTAGCTTCATTGCATGCCCCCTAGTCTTTCTATATTTTTTTATATTTGTTGAGATATAAGAGATAAGTTTGTTTTGATTTTAATATTTATATCACCCCCATATGTAAGTTATTCACTCCCCTTGGGCTTAACTATCATATACTGTACTGGATATGCTGATGATATGCAGTGCTAATTCCATTGCAGAAACCTTAAAACATGCAACTTTTTGCATCAAGGCCATCAAGACCTGGATGTGTTATAAATAAACTAGTATTGAATTTATTTATTTTATTTATTTATTTAACAGCTTTTATATACCGCACTTTTGACATCAGCGCGGTTTACATTTTAACAACTTCATACTTGAACATAGAACAAATGTTAAGTTTACAAGCAACAGGAAATAAATTACCCCGGCATCGACTGGGTCAGTGTCACAACAGGACATGCTAGGGAGATAAAGTTCCTAGATGAAATAAATGACTGCTTCTTGGAGCAGCTGGTTTATGAACCAACCAGAGGGGAAGCAATATTAGACCTAGTCCTTAGTGGAACACCAGATGTAGTGCAAGAGATAAGGGTGTTGGGGCCACTTGGCAATAGTGATCATAGCATGACCACCTTTGATTTAATTAGTGGAGGAGGGATAGTAAGGAAATCCACAGTACTACCCTTTAACTTTCGAAAGGGAGACTATGATAAAATGAGGAAAACAGTTAAGAAAAAACTAAAAGGAGCAGTTGCAAAGGTTAAAGACGTACATCAAGCTTGGGTGTTGTTGAAAAATACTATCTTGGAAGCCCAGACCAGCTGTATTCCACGCTTTAAGAAAAGTGGAAGGAAGTCCAAAAAACTGCCAGCATGGTTTAAAGGTGAGGTCAGAGAGGCTGTTGTTGCCAAAAAAGCATCTTTCAGGAAATGGAAAAAAGAGCCAAACGATGAAACCTGGAAACAGCACAAGCACTGGCAAGTCAAATGCAAGGCATTGATAAGGCAGGCAAAGAGAGAATTTGAGAAGAAGCTTGCTGCGGAAGCAAAAACGCGAAATAAAGACCTTTTCAAGTACATTCATAGCAAAAAACCTGTGAGAGAGTCAGTTGGTCCATTAGATGATAAAGGGGTTAAAGGAGCACTAAGAGGCGACAAGGCGATAGCGGAAAGACTGAATGAATTCTTTGCTTCGGTCTTTACTGAGGAAGATGTAGGGATGTTACCCATGACTGAAGTGGTATTTAAAGGTGTGGAAGAATTGAAGGAAATATTGATACATCGGGAAGATGTCTTACAACTATTAGATAAACTGAAGAGTAGCAAATCACCTGGGCCGGATGGTATACATCCAAGGGTGTTGAAAGAACTGAAATTTGAGATTGCAGACCTGCTATCAGTAATCTGTGAACTATCATTAAAATCATCTCTAATACCTGAGGATTGGAGGATCGCCAATGTAACACCAATTTTTAAAAAGGGTTCGAGGGGTGATCCGGGAAACTACAGACCAGTGAGCCTGACATCAGTACCGGGAAAAATGGTAGAAACCATCATAAAGAATAAAATTACTCAGCATGTAGATAGTCACGACCTAATGGGAGACAGCCAACATGGCTTTAGACAAGGAAGATCTTGTCTTACTAATCTGTTATGTTTTTTTGAAGGAGTGAATAAACAGGTGGACAAAGGTGAGTCGGTTGATATTGTGTATCTGGACTTTCAGAAAGCCTTTGACAAAGTCCCTCATGAGAGACTTTTGGCAAAACTAAAGAGTTATGGGATAGGAGGCAGTGTACTACTGTGGATCAGGAACTGGTTAAAAGATAGAAAGCAGAGGGTAGGGCTAAATAGCCAATTTTCCCAATGGAGAAAGGTGAATAGTGGTGTACCCCAGTGATCTGTGCTGGGTCCGCTGCTTTTTGACATATTCATAAATGACCTGGAAAGTGGAATAACAAGTGAGGTTATCAAATTTGCAGATGACACAAAACTATTTAAAGTTGTTAAAACCCAGGAGGATTGTGGAAAATTGCAAGAGGATCTTGATAAATTGGAAGACTGGGCATCAAAATGGCAGATGAAATTTAATGTGGACAAGTGCAAGGTTATGCACCTAGGGAAAAACAACCCAAACTATGGTTACACGATGCAAGGTTCCACATTAGGAACCACCACCCAGGAAAAAGATTTAGGCGTCATTGTGGATACCTTGTTAAAACCCTCGGCCCAGTGTGCAGCGGCGGCCAAGAGAGCAAATAGAATGCTAGGTATGATAAGGAAAGGAATGGAAAATAAAACAAAAGATATTATAATGCCTCTATATCGTTCCATGGTGAGACCGCACCTTGAATATTGTGTGCAATTCTGGTCGCCGTATCTTAAAAAGGATATAGCGATTTTAGAAAAGGTTCAGAGAAGAGCCACCAAAATGGTAAAGGGGATGGAAGGCTACTCCTATGAAGAAAGGCTAAAAAGGTTGGGGCACTTTAGCCTGGAGAAGAGACGGCTGAGGGGAGATATGATAGAAGTCTATAAATTAATGAACGGAGTGGAACGGGTAAACGTAGATCGATTGTTTACCTTATCAGAATATGGAAAGACTAGGGGACATGCAATGAAGCTACAGGGTAAACTATTTAAGACTAATAAAATAAAATATTTTTTCACTCAACGTGTAATCAAACTCTGGAATTTGTTACCGGAGGATGTAGTAAAGGCTGTTAGTGTAGCTGGGTTTAAAAAAGGTTTGGACAAGTTCCTGGAGGAAAGGTCCATAAACCATTATTAAGAAGGGACCCAGGATATCAATGCTTGAACCAGTACAAGCATTGTGGAACCTGTGTCCCTTGGGGAAACTGCTAGGTACGTATGACCTAGATTGGCCACTGTTGGAAACAGAATGCTGGGCTTGATGGACCTTGGTCTGACCCAGTATGGCATATCTTATGTTCTTAAAAACATGGATAACAGGGGTTGAATAAATAACAGATATTTTCAACTATTTACAATAGATTCTTAAATACTCGAGCTCTAAAGATAGGGTTTGTGAGGTTTGAATGTAACTAAAACAGAGATGTTGTATCTTCAATGGGCTAAACCTATCAACCCGCCCATTCAGCTGAAGGTCAATGAGTGGATCATCCTAGAATCCTCAAATGTAAGAAAGTTGGGGGTTATGCTTGATAGCCAGTTGCCATGCAAACACAGATTCAGACTGTAACTAGGACTTCTTTATATAAATTATGTGTCACTGCGAGACTAAAAGCTTTGCTATCTATAGCTAACTTGCAAACTAATTCAAGCATTAGTATATTCTCATAATGACTATCACAACAGTCTCAACTTAGGATTGCTAGAATATATGCTTCACATGTTGCAACATATTCAGAATGCAGCTGCACATATGATTGAGGGGGAATAGAACTGTGTATATTACTCCAGATTTATATAGTTTACATTGACTGCCTGTAAAACGGCTTATAATGTATAAGATAATCATATTTGTCTTCAAGGTACTGCATCAAGAGACTCCACTCAGTTTTTCATTGGCCATGCATTTCCATCATCCACCATGGATGTTAAGATCTGAATGCCTAATGCTTGTGCACATCCCAATCTATCAGTGAGTACATTTTAGTGTATTGATAGACCGTATATTCTCCATGACAGCTTGAAAATTATGGAACTCTTTGCCAGCTAAGCTAAGGAATTTGTTAAACAAGTTCCTTTTCTGTAAACAACTGAAGGCAGTGGCGTAAGTTACAATGAAGGGCCCCCAAGCAAAATTTTGCTGAGGGTCCCCCATTGTCATGGCATTGGTGTGCCCCCCCCCCCCGTCTGTGCCCCGTCATGCAGTGGCCCCCCATGCAGTGGTGGTGGTGGCAGCAGTGCAGCAAACTTACTTTATGTTTGCCACACAGCTACCGGATCCACGTTCCCCACGGCGAACTTACAAGAGCAGAGCAGCATGGCAAACATGTTAAAGTAAGTTTGCTGCGCTGCTGCCGCCACCACTGTGTGGGCCCCCTTTCTGTCCAGGCCCCCCTGCATTGCAGGGGCTGCTTGGGCAGAATTTACGCCAGTGACTAAAGGCTTTTCCAACAGCAGCAATACTAAACTGTGGCAGTGTCCTTTTTAATGATACCATCATAATTTATTTTCTATGATGGAAGTGTGATATGTTATTTGATATGGTTTCTTATTTCAATTGTTTTTATTTCTGATTTTATGTTGTGGACTGTTGTCTTTTACACTTGATTTTATGTTATGATTACTGTGTATGTAGTTTAGAATCCACCTAGATTTCCTTAACAGTATGGAAATTAAATAAATAAAAAACCCAAACTACTAATAAATAAATAATGATGTCTAAGGCCTTTTCCTGGTTGGTGACTCTTAATGCACAACATAGCAATATGCATCTATAGTTTGCGGTTATTCTTCCCTAATTGCACCACTATGCACTTGTTCACATAAAGTTTCATCTGCCATTTGGATTCCCAGTCTCACTGGATAAGGGTTTTTGAAAACTGACTCCAAACAATTTTAAGGCATGCTAATGAACCAAATGAACACTAATTAATTCATATTTCTACTACATGTATGTCTCACAAAAGTATGCGTAATTCATCAGTAACACAGACGTTTTTGTGTGTACACACCTGAGGCAATTTTATAAGAGCCTACTTTATGCATATAAGAAGCTGTTCTACACACAAGTCCCTTATAAAATTACCCCAATGTTAACATTAGCATGTCGCGGTAGATAGCTCTCTGAGGGTCTTGCACAAAAAGGTTTTTACTCATAATGCTAGAGAAGGCAAAGTCTCATCTGAATGAGGCCAAGAATGCCAGCAAGTAAAGGAGTAGCCAGATATTGATTTTCTGATACTAATACTACTTTAATTACTACTTATACTGTACAACAGTAGCAGAATAACAAATGCCTTGAAAATCTATCATGAGTAAAAAGGGATAGAGTCAGAAGAATTTATATGTTTTTACTTTCAGTTCACCAGTTTAACTAATTAATCTCTCTCTCTCTCTCACTTCAGAGGAGTTTGATTGATCCGTTATCAAAAACTGAATTTAGAAATCAAATTTGAAGATTAGTTTTATCCATTAAACCCATGACTTTTTTGAAGAAAGATATATTTTCAAATCTTTTTAAAAGTTTCTTTGTAATGGAGTGACTTACATAAGAACATAAGATATGCCATACTGGGTCAGACCAAGGTCCATCAAGCCCAGTATTCTGTTTCCAACAGTGGCCAATCTAGGTCATATGTACCTAGCAGTTTCCCCAAGAGACACAAGTTCCACAATGCTTGTACTGGGTCAAGCATTGATATCTTCGGTCACTTCTTAATAACAGTTTATGGACCTTTCCTCCAGGAACTTGTCCAAACCTTTTTTAAACCCAGCTACACTAACAGCCTTTACTACATCCTCCGGTAACAAATTTCAGAGTTTGATTACACATTGAGTAAAAAAATATTTTCTTTTATTAGTCTTAAATAGTTTACCCTGTAGCTTCATTGCATGTCCCCTAGTCTTTCTATATTCTGATAACGTAAACAATCGATCTACGTTTACCCGTTCCATTCCGTTCATTAATTTATAGACTTCTATCATATCTCCCCTCAGCCGTCTCTTTTCCAGGTTAAAGAGCCCCAACCTTTTTAGCCTTTCTTCATAGGAGTATCCTTCCATCCCCTTTACCATTTTGGTGGCTCTTCTCTGAACCTTTTCTAAAATCGCTATATCCTTTTTAAGATACGGCGACCAGAATTGCACACAATATTCAAGGTGCGGTTTCACCATGGAACGATATAGAGGCATTATAATATCTTTTGTTTTATTTTCCATTCCTTTCCTTATCATACCTAGCATTCTATTTGCTCTCTTGGCCGCCGCTGCACATTGGTCCGAGGGTTTTAACATGGTATCCACAATGACGCCTAAATCTTTTTCCTGGGCGGTGGTTCCTAATGTGGAACCTTGCATCGTGTAACCATAGTTTGGGTTGTTCTTCCCTAGGTGCATAACCTTGCACTTGTCCACATTAAATTTCATCTGCCATTTTGATGCCCAGTCTTCCAATTTATCAAGATCCTCTTGCAATTTTTCACAATCCTCTTGGGTTTTAACAACTTTAAATAGTTTCTTGTCATCTGCAAATTTGATCACCTCACTCGTTATTCCACTTTCCAGGTCATTTATGAATATGTCAAAAAGCAGCAGACCCAGCACAGATCACTGGGGTACACCACTATTCACCTTTCTCCAATGGGAAAATTGGCCATTTAGCCCTACCCTCTGCTTTCTATCTTTTAACCAGTTCCTGATCCACAATAGTACACTGCCTCCTATCCCATGACTCTTTAGTTTTGCCAAAAGTCTCTGATGAGAGACCTTGTCAAAGGCTTTCTCAAAGTCCAGATACACAATATCAACCGACTCACCTTTGTCCACCTGTTTATTCACTCCTTCAAAAAAACATAACAGATTAGTAAGACAAGATCTTCCTTGTCTAAAGCCATGTTGGCTGTCTCCCATTAGGTTGTGACTATCTACATGCTGAGTAATTGTATTCTTTATGATGGTTTCTAACATTTTTCCTGGTACTGACGTCAGGCTCACCGGTCTGTAGTTTCCCGGATCACTACTGGAACCCTTTTTAAAAATTGGTGTTACATTGGCAATCCTCCAATCTTCAGGTATTAGAGATGATTTTAATGATAGTTCACAGATTACTGATAGCAGGTCTGTAATCTCATATTTCAGTTCTTTCAACACCCTTGGATGTATACCATCCGGCCCAGGTGATTTGCTACTCTTCAGTTTATCTAATAGTTGTAAGACTTCTTCCCGATGTATCGATATTTCCTTCAATTCTTCCGCACCTTTAAATACCACTTCAGTCATGGGTAACATCCCTACATCTTCCTCAGTAAAGACCGAAGCAAAGAATTCATTCAGTCTCTCTGCTATCGCCTTGTCGCCTCTTAGTGCTCCTTTAACCCCTTTATCATCTAATGGACCAACTGACTCTCTCACAGGTTTTTTGCTACGAATGTACTTGAAAAGGTCTTTATTTCGCGTTTTTGCTTCCGCAGCAAGCTTCTTCTCAAATTCTCTCTTTGCCTGCCTTATCAATGTCTTGCATTTGACTTGCCAGTGCTTGTGCTGTTTGCAGGTTTCGTCGTTTGGCTCTTTTTTCCATTTCCTGAAAGATGCTTTTTTGGCAGCAACAGCCTCTCTGACCTCACCTTTAAACCATGCTGGCAGTTTTTTGGACATCCTTCCACTTTTCTTAAAGCATGGAATATAGCTGCTCTGAGCTTCCAAGATAGTATTTTTCAACAACACCCAAGCTTGATGTACGTCTTTAACATTTGCAACTGCTCCTTTTAGTTTTTTCTTAACTGTTTTCCTCATTTTATCATAGTCTCCCTTCCGAAAGTTAAAAGGTAGTACTGTGGATTTCCTTACTATCCCTCCTCCACAAATTAAATCAAAGGCGATCATGCTATGATCACTATTGCCAAGTGGCCCCAACACCCTTATCTCTTGCACTAGATCTGGTGTTTCACTAAGGACTAGGTCTATTATGGCTTCCCCTCTGGTTGGTTCATGAACCAGCTGCTCCAAGAAGCAGTCATTTATTTCATCTAGGAACTTTATCTCCCTAGCATGTCCTGACATGAAACTGACCCAGTCGATACCGGGGTAATTGAAATCACCCATTATTATTACTGCGATGTAACTTTTGTTAGCTTCCTTGATTTCTTTGAGCTGTTTATCATCCATTTGGTCATTCTGGCCAGGTGCTCGATAGTACACCCCCACTGCCATTGCCTTCCCCCTTTTATATGGAATTTCAATCCATATAGATTCTACAGCAGATTTTGTTTCCTGCAAAACTTTAATCCTTTCTGAGTCAATGCCCTCTCTAACATAGAGCGCAACCCCTCTACCAATTTCATCAGCTCTATCATTATGATATAGTTTGTACCCAGGTATCACAGTATCCCACTGGTTGTCCTCCTTCCACCATGTCTCTGATATTCCAATCATATCTAACCTTTCATTTAGTGCTATATATTCTAACTCTCTCATCTTATTCTTTAGACTTCTAGCATTTGCATGCAAGCATTTTAGAGAATGTATTTTATTCATGTTAATTTGGCTATTGTTAGACATGGGTAAATTGGGATCTTTAAGCTCTGTCTGCTCCATACTTGAGGGCATTTGGGCTACTTTACTCTTTTGTGGAACCTCTCTGCTTTAGGTAGTATCCTTCAAGGATACATTCTTCCGAACTTTCTAATTAGATACCTATAGGCTCTGTAATCTACTGCATTTCAAAAATAGGTATAACGTACAATTTTGCCTTTTGATTGTTACCTATTATAAATTTGCTCTGTTTAAGCCTGAGAATTTGAATACTCATCCTAAAATGAAATGTGCTACTTGGACTAAAAAACAAAATGAGACTCCTTTGGGGCAAATTTACTGAACAGCAATATGTAGGCGGATTATTGCACCATTTTACTGTGAGAAAATTACTGCAAGTTTCAAGAAAGTGTGCAGTGCTGAACATCTTGTGATGCATGCCATAGTGTTGCCATGGCTGAGATCTTTACATGTTCCTAGCCACTGCAATGTGCCCCATCTATCCTGGGGCAGTCATGGTTTATGGGGTGTTAAGGCAGAAACAAAGTTCCTTACCTCCACCTTGAAATCTTTCTGATGGTGATAGTGGCAACCCAGGCTCCTCATACCGCTACCACTGTCTTAAAAGCAATCCAGAATCATATCCATACCAAAACTCCACCCACTGTGAAAGATATTACCCTTCTATTTCATGAATCTCCCCCATCTGTTCCCTGCTCAAAATTTACTTTCAAATCCCTAGGAGGTAGGGGTAGGAAAGACCACTTCCTCGTGTTCTGTCAATGCTAGCTTCATAAACGGCTTTGCTCCACACATGAAGGACAAAGATGCAAACTGAGTCAGCTTTGGAAAGTGCATGAACGGGGCAGGAATGTGTGAATATGCTCCATATGACCCCAAGGACTTGAAGGCAAGTCTGGGGGTTGTGGGGGATATGAATGGGAGGGCAGATTTTTTTAAAGGGACAGGAGTCCAAAATGTGGAAGGGCTGAAGGGGAGTTTGTGTTGTGTTATTTTTAAGGTAGGGATGAGGGTGAGGGTGAGGGTATAGGGCAGCCATGGATCGCAATGGGGATACCAGCAAATTTTTAATACTGGGGTGGAGGCAGTATTTCTGCCTTGTGACCCCTTTATATGGCACCCTAGAAGCATTGATAACTACATTAATGTGCTGATTGTCCTAGAGGAAAATTTGCACCTCTTGAGAAGTAGCTCTTGGAATAATATGACTGGCAAAGTTTACTGTAAACCATGCTATAGCATTTTCATAACAACAAGCTTACACACATTTGCATATAACGCAGCTCATTACTATTTAATTTGTGTTGGATCTGACCTTTATGTGCAGTAAGTAGCATTATCTCTGAATGATGTGTGTTACCCAAATTTACTCATGTTTCAGCAAATAACATATATGACTCGGGCAATAGTGTGTTATCACAATAGCACAGCCTAGAAAATAGGCCCCTTGATCTCATTCTCATTTCTTTAAGAAATGTAAAAATAAAAATAAATGAAAATGAACAAATCAAAAAAAGTTATAGAAATGGAAGCACAGAATTACAATACACAACAACAAAAAATAATGTCTGAACTCTGAATTCAAAGAGGGAGTCCAGGGGTTGGTGACTCTAGTTCTCAAAAAACACTTATAGCAGGGGTCTCCAACTCCAGTCCTAGAGGGCCGCAAACCGATCGGATTTTCAGGATATCCCTAATGAATATGCATAAGATATATTAGCATGCACCACCTCCATTGTATTCAAATTGATCTCATGCATGTTCATTAGGGATATCTCAAAAATCTGACTGATTTAGTGCCCTCCAGGACCAGAGTTGGAGACCCCTGATCTATCAGTTTGGGTTTCCACAAGGATTATGCGCGAGGTAGATTTTCATAAGAAGAAGGCAGTGCATGCAATTCAATCTCATGCATATTCCTTGTGAATATCTTCAAAATCTGGCATCTTTGTGGCTTTTGAGATAGGCTTAAGGCATATAACATGAGATGTTAGGCACACCCTGAGAAAAACAACAGAATAAAATGACAGCCAGTGGTCATTATGCAGTATGCTGATTAATCAGAACGTAGTGATGAACCCGCTGATAAAAATTCTATAGTCAGTCTTGTGATAAAAAAAAATGAAGGACTTCGGCTGTTTCTACTAGTAGGCTGCAGTACATGCATCTAGTTTTGAATGAACAAGCCAGAGTCCCATGTGCATTAGAATTATTTTAGCTAAATGCTTAACAGCTGTCTCGCAAGCTTGAGACTAGATAAAGCAACCAAGCTATAAATCTGTGCAAACGGCATGAAAGGCTACATAATGCAAACTGATTGCCTTCGGACTCACATTAATGTGCCTGTGAATAAAAATAACCAACCAACAAATCCTCACCTAATTTTAACAACTACGGATGAGAACATCGTAACAGATGGATCATTATGAGGTACGAGTCCACAATGAATTAACATTGTGATCAATGAAAAAACCCCAGAATAACTAATCCCCATGAAGTAAGAGCTCTAATCTCTTTGTAGTAAGCCAAACATTGCAGGATTTAACATGACTTTCCTAGATGCACTTCACTGAATACCAATGTGCTCAGCATAAAATGAATTTATAAACATCTTTTGTTCTACATTGTAGTAGCAGTGGCATATAGAAATAGTTAGGGTTTTTTTCAGATGAACACAGACCTGCAGTTTCGGGTCCTATCATAGAAAAGTTGCTATTGACAAAGAATGGCCAGCACTGCTTAGTCTACTTACATGTTTATCTATTCTTTTAACTTTGTTCTTTACTTTGACCCAGCCTCCATTTGTTCCAAGATAAAATAAATAATTGTTTATGTTTATGTTTCAATTAATTATAAGACATACCTATTTTATTAAGGGCATTCTTAATGATTTTGAAAAATGTCCTCTAAGGCACCAGCTGATAAAGTTATAGTCATGTTTGTTGACCATGTTAGAGTGCTAAAATAGATACGCAATGTTTACCAGCAGAGAAAACATGGTACTCTGCTCCATAAGTAAGTCTTATTTCAGCTCAGAAATTATACTGAAATATAAAAGAATAAGCGGATTGATTTTCAAAAGATTTATCTGGCTAATTTTTGAGGCAGGCAGGATAAATCCAACCAGATAAAAGCTACTTCCCAAACTTCCCGCCAGTTAGATATCTGTACACAGGATTGTGAGGTACACAAATTTAGTGGTTCAGAAAAGAGTTGGGGCCTAAAAACGCTCCTTGGATAAAATTTGTGTTTGGTTTAGAATCTAAACTTTAGTCAGCAATAGATTTTTAGTGCTTACTGGCTCACAAGCCTGGTTTAAAAGGTGAGCCAAGGAGGAACTGTGTCTCAGGGCACTCAAGCTTAAGGATGCCAAAAGCCTGCCTCACCTGCTCCACCCTTTGTAGGGACAGGAGCCAGTCTCTGCATTTTTGTCTGGTACTGCTGGAACCACGGGAACAGGCACTTCCTAGATTCTCAAGAGAAAGTGCCAGCAGAGTTGTACAGAGATGTAGAGGGCAGCACAATACCGTGCCACTAAGCTCCGGGTTTCTGTTGCATGTATTGAGAGGGAAGGAGCTTGGTGGAGCTGGAAGCTGATGCTGGCAGTAGGAGAAAGAGGATGTGATCTGAAGCTGTGACTGGGAGAAAGGCAAGCTGATGTGAAGGTCCAGAAAGTGGGTTAACGCTGTGCTGAGGGTGAGAAAGGAGGGCTGCTGAGGAGAGATCAGAGAAAAGGGCCTGATGCTGGTGCCGGAAGCTGTGAGAAGGGGGGTGATGCTGAAAGCTGGGAGATGGGAGAAAAGGTAGGCAAATGAATACTGGAGAAAGAAGTAGATGGGAGGATGCTAGGGAAGAAAAGGCAGTATGAAGGAGTTTCAGGGGAATGGGTGCTGGGGATGTAGGAGAAAGAAGCAAGAGGGCAGAGAGTGGACACATGGTGATGTGAGAGAACAGGGATGTAAACTTAGGCAGAGACTCTAGAATTAGACTGGAGATGAGAAGACAATATGCTCTAGGATTGGCTGTGTCCTGGGAGTTTAAGTGCGGACTCAGAGCTTGGGTGGAATTGTGGATAATACTCAAATTTGGTAGGGCGGAAGAGTGGTAACCTGCGGATTAGTTGGAAGATGGTGGTGACTAAGGAACTGAGTAGGCATTAGCAGGGAAATCCAATCACCAAAACACAACCCAATAGGTCTAATTTCTACAATAAGTATCTAATTGCTGAGAAACATTTAAGGTATGGTAACGTAAAGAAGGTTGGCATCTAATTATATTTGAAGAAGATCTATGAGAAAAGTACTGTGATATTTGATTCTCCCCTGAAGCAGAACTCTTTAATGTGTGTAGGGTTCGAAATGCAGCGTTGTATTGGGGACTATATACAATCATAGGCCTGGCAATCTACTTCCATATCTTGCCATGAAAACACAGTGGATAGTCACAACAAAACAAATTGCACTATAGTGCTGGAAGATGAGACCCCTAGGTCAGAAAGCACTCAACTGAGTACTGGGGAGGAGCTGAAGACTTTTCAGAGTAAAGCCAACATTTATGATGTGGTTGGATCAAAGCCCTCGAGACTTCTGATTGCTAATGTAGCTGCACATGAAATGAGAGTCAGAAGCTGCAAAGATGTCTTAAATATTAGGACATGGTTTCCTCCTAGACTGTGGCCTTCGGCCTTGATTGCTTTATTATTTTCATCTAATATAGTATGTAGTTTGCTCCCGTAATGTGGTCTGCAGCACTGACATTGCTTGGATGTTTTGTATTGATTTTCTTCTTTTGTTAAATAAGTCAGTATTGTGTCCTATACTGTTTTGGTTGTTGTATAACTGAAAAATCTTAAATAAAAAAAAATATATATATATATTAGGACATGGAACATACGAAGCATGAACCAAGGGAAGTTGGAGGTGGTCAAGGATGAAATGGAACATGTACAATTTGATCTGTTGGATGTCAGCGAACTAAAATGGACTGACATCGGACACTTTGCATCAGATGATCACATGGTCTACTATGCTGGAAATGAGAGACAAAGAAGAAATGGTGTTGCATTATAATAAAGAAGAAACTTGTAAGAACTGTAATGAAATACAAAGCAGTCAGTGAACACTTAATCCCTATTCGTCTACAAGGAATGCCTATCAACACAACTATAATTCAAGTATATGCCCCAACAACAGCAATTTGATTGGTTCAGAAACAGTGTGAGCGAAGCATTCTTCTTGTACAGAAATTACAAGTAAGACTTTGGTTAGTGATGATTCTCAATTGTTTGGAGAGCAGGGAGTCAGAGAAAATCTTAAAAATTTGATAATGTTGTTAGTGGACACAACTACTTTATTTTTACTTGGATCCTTCTGTGGCGGACTTAAAACAAAATGTTTTGTTGTGATTAGTTATTGCATTGTATTGTAAAAAAATCCAATAAAAAGATAAAACTCAAGAAAGGCAGTTTTTATTTAATGATGTCCATGTAAATTAGTAACTGGAGAAAATGGAAAAGAGAAGATCAGAGAAGGAAAATAGAAAGCTGGGGAGGAGAAAATCATGAAAGAAAGGATGCAAGAAATGAGGAACTGAGCTGAAGGCTTAGTGGAAGGTCCTAAAACAGTGGTTCCCAGCTCTGTCCTGGGGGACCCAAAGCTAGTCTGGTTTTCAGGATGTCCACAATGAATATTCATAAGATAGATTTGCATGCACTTCCTTGATTACATGCAAATGTCTCTCATGTATATTCATTGTGGATATCCTGAAAATTATACTGGATGGGGGTCCCCCTGGGTAGGTTTCGGTATCACTGCACTCTCCGTGGGGCAGGGCTGCCCAAGTTCATTCCCTGAGAACCACAAATAGGTCAGGTTTTTATAATGAATATGCATAACATAAATCTTCATACAGTGGGGGTTGTATGCATGCAGATCTATCTCATGGATATTTATTAGGGATATTCTGAAAACCTGGTCTGTTTGCATCAAGGACTGGACTTGTGTACTTCTGCTATAAGACGAATGCCTTTCTTTGTTCCCTAAGGAATGTTATATTTTAATTTTATATATTCCCATGTTTTAAAACTTCTTACATACCCATAGCTTACACTGCATTAGAAATGTGTATTTATAACAGAGATTTCTAAAGCAAACTTTCTGCTAATGCTATAAATTAACTTTTTACATAAGTTTAATGCTGCTTCTTTTTGCACGAATAAAATGTGAAGCTCTTACAGTACAAAATATAACGGTGCTTTCGTGCTTTACTTTGCAATGGTATTATTTATCTACTGGCTTGACAGTTCTGTGCACAGCACTCTATAAATCGCATATGACAATAGATAGTCTTTCGGGCACTTGGAGGTTTGTAATTGTCGCATAGCAGTCTGCTGACTGGTAAAGCCTATAAGTGGCAGAATTTCTAGATACAATTACATGTCAGTTGTGCCTGCCGACCTTTCCAGTATCCGTGAGGTGACCTTCTTGGAGATGACTGACCTAGAAGAGAATTTAGTGTTTTTAAGCCCTTACATATCATAGAAAGAAAGCCAATGATAGTTCTATGCTTTGTAACTGATGTCTAAGTTAAGTGTTGGCCAGCATTAAATATCTTTGACTGTAAAAAAAAGGGGAATACTCAGCTGAAGAGAAAGAGATTGAGAGCATCTTAATTGGAGGTGCAATTTTTGGGGGATTTCAGTTCAGTTATTCTGACCTACGGAACACCTTTGCTTTGGATGACGGCACGTACATTGTTTGAGGGGGGAGAGGTGAATTTTATCACAAATAGAAAAGGAACAGAAAAATGCCTAGTGTTAACATTAACAATACGTACACCGAGGAGCGTGGACTCTGGTCCTCGAAAGCTCAAATCTCAATAAGTTGCTAAGTCTATAAGGTATCACCTGCTTCTGTTACTTTTGCTACATAGTAGATGTGAATGAAGGTGCTATAAATTAATAGAGGCTGGTTACAAAAAGAAGCCATCCCTTCCCCCCATTTATTCCCAGTATTACTTAAATAAGAATGGCAAGGTAGTACACACAGTGAGAGTAATTTTATGAAGCCCTACCTAGTTAATGTGCGTTTTTCTGTATGTCACTAGTGTCTAAATGGTCAAAAACATGTGTTAAACTAGGTATGAGCACTTATATCTGCCCAAAGGTTGGTGCAAATGAACATATCTAGATTTTTCAAGAACATGTGTAAATTATAGTAATTATTACATGTACTTCCACAGTGAAAGTCTGCACAATCGGCCTCACATGCACATTTAGAATTCTGAATGCCTACAGTACACATATAAGTACCCATTGATGCATGCAAACCATTAAAATACCTTGATATTTGCATGTAAATAGCATGTAACCTTCTGTGGTTCCTTATAAAATTATCCTTAATGCGTGTGCAGACAGTTCTGCCTGGAATTCTCACCGCGTGTGTGTATTTTCTAAGAATGAAAAATATGTATCTTCACATCAGTGCATGTTTGGTTTGTTGTTGTTGTTAAGTGCCGTGAAGTCGGTGTCAACTCATTGCAACCCTCTGGATAGTTGTCCTAAATTGTGTTTGGTCTTCAGTCAGGCAGCTCATTGTTGACAGACAGGCACCCGTAGCTGCTGTTATTGTATCAATCCACCTCATTGCTGGCCTTCCTCCTTTGCGTTGACCTTCTACCTTGCCAAGCATGATGACTGTCTATAATGATCTCTCTCTTCGCATGATCTGTCAAAAGCATGAAAGTCAAGGTCTTGTCATCTGAGTTTCTAAAGAAAGCTTAGGTTTGATCTCCTCTAGTACTGACTGGTTTGTTCTTCGGGCAGTCCATGGTATACACAGTATTCGTCACCAGCACCATAATTCAAAGGCATCAATTTTCTTTCTGTCTATCTTTTTCACTGTGCAACTTTCACATCCATATGACATTATTGAAAATGCCATGGCTTGAACAAGTTGAATCTTTGTATGGAGATAGACATCTCTGCTCTTGAGAATCTTGTCTAGGTCCTTCATAGCCATTCTGCCAAGAGCAATGCATCGTCAGATTTCTTGACAATTTGTTGCTATTTTATTCATAGTTGATCCAAGTTGGTTAAAGTTGTCCACTGTTTCAATTTCTTCTCCATCAATGATGAACTTATTCATTTTGCCAGTTGTCAAGATCTTTGTCTTCTTAACATTAAGGTGCAGACACATTTTAAGACTATATTCCTTGATCTCGAGAAGCAAATGTTTCAAATCTTCTTCACTTTCAGCCAATAATGTGGTATCATCAGCATAGCGAAGGTTGTTGATGAGTCTTCTAAAACAACTTATCACACATGTGCTAATATGTTCAGTCAGTTAGAACCCATTAAAAATTTCAAACATAAGTTTAAAAATGTATCCAAACATACCAAAAATCAACCAATAATTGGGAAAAACTCAAACAGACCGAAAAGGAATCAAACATTTTTGCCTTGTTCACATCTTTTTCCATACACCCGGATGTATACCCCTTTACATACAGAAGAGAGAACAAAAAGAAGCAACAAAGTATCTGTAGGATACATAGGAACAAAGGAACAGATACCAAGACTGGCAGATATTCAGGTTTGACCAACCCCTTTTATTAACCCCCTTTACATACATACATAAAAAGCAATATCTTCCAGACATTTCCATGTACAAAACCCCCACACCCATCCAACCCCCCCCCCCACACACACACACACACAATCCCCCACACACAAATACTTAGTACATGGTATGTACTGTCACAAGCACAACACCCGAAGCCACTTGCCTCTAGTGGTCGAGGGGCGTGGTGGTTGAGAGTTCCTTCTTCTATCAGCTCTTAGCAGCCTATTTCTTCGTGTTGGCTTCTGAGAAGTGTAGTACTGCTAAAATATGTTGGTGCTTTAAGTAGAAAGTTTGTAGTTGAGGTAACCGAGGGTAAGGCTTGTAACAGAAAGTTTATTTCCATAACACAAAACACAACAGGTTCAAGGTATCATTTACAGGATTATAACCGTAGGATTTGCTTAAGGTACAGCAAATACTGGCAAACAAACCAAAAGAACTCAGAAATGGCTTTTTAAAGTCCTCTTACTTGCAGAAGCAATTGCCTTTAGAAACTAGGCTGCTACTTTCCTTTTTAGTCCTTGTTAATCAGAGCATAAAGAAAAAATTCAAGCTTAATTCTTCTACAGCAGTTTGGTTTCTGCCAGCCTCAAAAACCTCTCTAGGCTGCATTTCTACATGAAACCAAACTTAGAACAAAACAAACATTACAAGCTGTTATCACAACTCTTAGCAGGCTTTTCATATAGGAGAAGAGCAAGCAAAAGCTCTTATAGCAGCTAACTTGGCTTTTCTTGCCGTTGCACAGTTCAAACACAGGTGACAAACAAGCATGAATCAGAGCTTCCTGATCAGTCTTACGTTGCAGTAAATTTCCCTTTTAAAACAGACAGGAATCTTCTTCCCCCAACTCTGACACTGGTTCTCCCAACTGCATGGGTTCTGACTCACCGACCTGGTCAGACTGCTCAGCTGACAACCTCTCTGGTGGTCTGAAAGATTCTCCACTTCCTGCTCCCCACCTCTGTTGCCAATTCAGCTCTCTCAGCTCTGGGTAGCTCAGCTCTTCTCCAAGAATCAACTCCTTCTCTCTGCTTCTGTCTCAGCTGCTCTCCCGGCTGCTCTCCTTCTCATCTCTCCCTCTCTGCATAATCTAACCCAGGCTTATACCTCCAGGGTTCTAACCCTACCTCTTTCTTTCCCAGGTGTTGGTAATCCCCCTGCCTTCTGATATTAGAATAATCAGTGCACTTGTTAAAGTAAGGGCTTTGGTCCTCGTGCTTGCAATCCCTCTTTCTTACTTTATCAGTCATTGGCTGAAACCTGTTCCAGCTGGGGGTTTTCTGTCTATGAAACCTGGCTGTGGCTTTCTCTCCCTGCACTCCTAGAAGGGGACCCTTAACTAGGGTGAATTCATCTCCCCCACTCTCAGGATAGCTGACCTTGCCACAGTACTCTCACACAATCATACCTGGTACTAATAGATATGTAGCGATAGCATCAAATATGCATCTCATATTCTACATCTACTCACAACACTTCACTAATCCTTCCACCCATACAACTCTCTACCCATTTGAAAACAAAGGGGCTTGTTTACAAAGCTGCGGTAGCGGTTCGCGATCGTTATCGGAGCCGTGGCCCCATTGATTTCAATGGGGCCGCGGCTCCGATAACGACCGCGAACCGCTACCGCGGCTTTGTAAACAAGCCCCTAAGTCTCCACACATCCACCCATTAGCTACCCACTCCCATATTACATACCTCCAAACATCCCCCTCATGTATACATAAAAAAACACCCCCACATCCTTAAATATATTTTTATCATATATATCTCACCCATTTATATTATCCCCAACCATTCATGCACATACACACATATTCTCAAACACCTCAATCCATATACCACATAACCTCTTTCTACATCCACACCTTATTTATTTTATTTATTTGTTTATTAGCTGTGCTTATATACCTCTTTTCACCTGGTCAAAGCGGTTTATAATTAAACAAAAGTGGTTTACAATAAGCAGAAAAGGAGGAGGGGGTACATTAAACAGATTGTAACATTCTCTTGGGAAGGGGTGAGGGGGGCCCTATCACCAGGAGAGGGTGGGATATTTACAACCAGAATTTCCCATCGGTTTATATATTTAACATATTTACAATCCTGTTTGCCCAGCAGTTTCAACTTCAACTCTAACTCTCTATTCCCCCCTCCACCAAAGATAACCCTACCAAAACCCTCTAAGTGACATTTTAGAAAGGGTGTCAAAATGCATTGTCAGAAAGAGCAGTAAGGTTTTTGTGTATGTATGACTGATTTGTATGTGCTTTTGTTTTTGGAGCCTAAATGAACTAAATGCAGACAAATAAATGCACATTTCTACATCCTCATTTCTATAGGGTGGGCATTTGTGATTGTGCATTTGGTTCATTTGGGCACCTAAAAATGTTAAATGTGTGCAAATTGCTTGTGCATATATATGTACCTATGAATTATTGCACTTACAATCCATTGTACACTTAGGGCCCGATTCCGTCCCGGAGTACAGCGGGGGGGGGGGGGGGGTTTCGCAATTGTGATCCCATGGGGCACGTCTAGCCCCGTGGGATCAGAATCATGAATAGTCCTGCATGTGAAGGCCAGGAGTGAGATTTAGTCTGGACTGAATGTGCAGGACTGTCCCCAGCTAACTCAGTCAAGGCTCTGCAATGGAGCTGCGGTGCCATGATGACATGTTGCCATGGCACCGCAGTTCCATTGAAGAGCGGTGATGCTGGTTGCTGGAGAATAAATGCTTATTCCCTGTAGCCTGATCCCCAATCTGTCCTCCTAAGGCCAGGGTTGGGCTGCGGGGAATTTCCCTCCCCCCCCCCTCTTGCCCCATCTGCACCCTGGCAGCTGCAAAACTAAAGACCAGGGAAGCTTTTCCACTTCGGAGGTGGAATAACTTCCCCAAACATGTCGGTTTTGCCGACCCCTCTTCGACATCATCCCACAGGCAACACACTCAGAGATAGAGTGGTCAGGAGCTAAATATTTGAGGCACCACTCATGGGTGTCAGTGACGGAGATGGTACCGCCACACTTGGAACACTTTTTAAAACCCGAAGCGGGTTTTTCCATTGTAGAGGAAAGTTGGGCCTAGTGCCCAAAATGGCGCGTGGTACCAGAGGAGAAAAAAGCTGGAAGACTCCAGGAAAAGATTTTTTTTTTTTACAATGAAAATAAAAAAAGAACCGGCGGTACTGGTGTAGCATCGAAGGAAGGCAGATGCGACCACACAAAAAAGTAGAATAAATGGGATATTTTCTGCGGTGACAGGAAGTGCGACCTGCCGGCTCCGCGGAAAACGAAGAACTGGAGAGGAGCAGTTGGGAAAGGAGGGAAGACAGCACGCAGGCGCTGTGGGATGCTCCCAAAAGCTACATTCCTGCTTGTTCCTGGAGATATATGTGTACACTAACCTTACTAAAAAAACATAAAGGAACCACTAACACGGGGCAATGGGAGAAAAGAAAGAAACAAAAAAATGAGTGAAATTGACACATATTAAATAGAAAGTAGAACCAATCTGTAATAAATGAAAACTACTGTTTTGTATATCAGCAGACTCAGATGGTGCTGGTTACATACACATTAGCCTATTTAAGGCTATAGATAGATTGCAGCATAACTAATGGCATCAAGATAAAAATAAAAATAAAGGGGGGAAGAATTAGGGGAAAAAAGGGAAAGGAAAAGAAAGGGAAGCGGGGAGAGAGAAGAGAGACAGAAGGAAAGGGAGGTTGGGGGAGGAGGAAGAGAGGGAAAAATATAAAATAAATAACAAAATGTACCATAAAACAGAAATCACATAAGAAAAATCAGGTACACCGTTATAGTGTAAAAAGGTTTGGGAGCAAAGGAAAGGAAAGGAATGGGGAGGGGAAGGGGGAAGAAAGGAAGGGAAGGGAAAGTGAACAAAAAATGTCACAGAAAAATATGGTAATCAATATCTTGATTCAATCCAAAAGAAATGACAGTGTTAAACCTAAAGATAAACTATTGTCCCAGCCAAAGCAGTGCTTCATTGATATCACCACCTCTCCATTTCTTTGATAAACGTCTGATAGCAAAATATCTCAGTTCCTCAAAACTGTGATTTACTCTGATACAATCTTCTTTTTTGTCTTCCCTTCTCCCTCCCCCCTTCCCCCTCCTTTCCCTTCCTCTTTCCATTCCCTTTCTCCCTCTCCACCCTCCCCTACCTTCCCCCTCTCTTCCATTTTTTCTTTTTCCCTTTTTCCTGCTCCCTCCCTTCACTTTGAGAGTTTCTATGGTTCACATGAGTTTGGTATATTTGTTTTATCTGTATATGCTTCCTTTTATGCATTTTTAAATTTTATATAATTTTTTAAATTATGTTTTATCTTTATACTTTTATCTGTGTATTTTTTTATGTTTATAATGTATTTTTATTTATAGACCCCTGACAAAGGCTATCTTTGCTAAAACTTGGCCGAGTCGGGCTTTGCAATAAAGAACTCTCTTGTCCATTATCTCCTTCTGTTACACAGAAAACAATGATTGGGATATAATATTTATATAACTATCCTCCACCTCCCTCAAGGACCTTGTTCACCCCACTCCTCAGAATAGATCCAGAAGATCGGTCGTGGCTAACACACTCGCTGTCCCCAAAGCGATAACAAAATGATCCCTCGCGACAAAGAACAGAGCCTTTGTGTTTTGCGCACCCACACTCTGGAATGCCCTCCCTACCACTATTCGGTCTATTTCTGACCTCGCAGAATTTAGGAAGGCTCTAAAGCACCACCTTTTCCTTCAGCATTACTCTCATACCGGTGACATGACATAACCCAGCATACCCTCCCTATCCGTCACGATGACATAACCCAGCAAACCCTTCCTATCTGTTATGTTGACATAACCATATCCATTGATACAATTACTCAACTTGTATATAGTTATCCCTGTTGAAACTTGTATATAGTTATCCCTGTTGAAACCCAAGTTGTATTACCTGTTCTTTGTAAAGTTCAATGTATGTTTCAGCCTACATTGTACAATTTAATGTTATTTGTAAACCACACTGATTCTAAATAGCGCGGTATAGAAAAGACTTAAATAAATAAAAATAAATAAATAATAATCCAGGCTATAATCTATTCAGAAAAGACAGGGTGGGTAGAAAAGAAGAAGTGGTACAATATGTAAAAAAGAATATTAAAACCACAGAACTGCAGGATTTATGAGGGAAGAAGGCACTGTGGGTTAGCCTGGAAAAAGGAAATGGAAAATCTGTTTACATTTCCAGCAGGGGCATGTCTGGGCCATCGGGCCATCCAAAAAATGGACAGACCAAAATTGGACATGATTCAGCAACCGCGGGAGCCAGACGGTCCTGCGGTTGCAGAATCGGGCACATAGATGGCCCAGCATTGCCCCGATTTCCAGCCGTGAGATTTTTACCTAGCACTCAGTCCAGACCGCCCTATGCTCCTGCTGATGCGCTGGTGCCATGGCTTCCCATCACCATGGCACTGGTACACCCAGCAGCAGCGCCGAAAGCCCACCAGGGAGGGAAATGTCTTTTCTGACCTCCTGACCCTCGGTGCGGGCAGCCAGGGCTGGAATCGGGCAGCAGGGACACCCCCTACCTCTTCCCAGCCTGCTGGAGGGGCTGCCTAGCCTAACCCCTGCAAGAAGTGCGACTTATTCCTCCTCTGAGGTAGAATAAGTTCTCTATCTATTGCAACCCCACTGGATGTATAGGGCCATGGCCTGAATCAACCCTGTTCATCCGGGTGGTTCAGCCTACCCCTGCTCTGCCCACTCCCCGCCTTCGGCTCTCCTCCTCCTGCCCATCCAGCACACCCCACGCAGTGGCTCTGTGTGTATGGGCGCACTTTAGCTAGCAAATGGTCCTGGTGAATAGCGGAGCTGGACTTCCAACCAGGACATCCATCCCCGCTATTTGTGTCTCTGCATCAGGGCCGTTGGTGTGATATATAAAACTCCCTCACAGATAGAAGAAATAGAGATTTATTTGAAGACACTCACAGTGTGCTATAAAGGGGAAGTACTATTGATAGGAGATTTCAGTTTTCCAGATATTGATTGGGATATCTCTGCTGCAGTGTCATCTAGAAGTAGGGAGATCCTGGATTCTCTACTGTTCAGCAATTGGTAACAGAACCCACGGAGGAGGGGCGATACCGGACTTGGTGCTTACAAATGAGGAGAATGTTTTTAATGTTGTAATGGGTGATCATCTGGCGATTAGTGGTTCATTCAAAAGGGAGGGTCCTAGATTTCAGGAAAACTAACTTTGCAAAGATGGTAGAATGTCTCAAGGAGCCATTAGGTGGATGGGAACAACAATGGGCAAAACTGAAAGAAGATATATATTAAAGGCAACCAACCTTTTCACTAGGAAAGTAAATAAAATGTAAGAGGAAAAGGAGGCTATGGTGGTTTTCAAAATAAATAGGCGAAAAGGTAAAGCAAAGAGGTTAGACTTAAGAAACTGTAAGAGATTGCAGAAAGTGGAAGATAAACAGCAATACCTGGAGAAGTTAAGGGTAAACTAGTCAGGGAAGCAAAAATGCTAATGGAAGAATAAATATCCAATATAGTAAAACATGGGGACAAGACTATTTATCGGTATGTTAGAGACAGGAGGAAGTGCAAGGATGTACTGTGAGACTCAAAGTGAAGGGGAGGTATATTTAGAAGCTGATGAGAATAAAGCAGAATTACTTAACAACTATTTCTGTTCTTTTCTCACAGATGAAATATCAGAAATGGGACTTCAGAAATCAAACACTACTATGAACGGAAGCGAAATAAATCTTAAATGGTTTTCAGAAGATTGTGTTCATGAGGAGCTAGCAAATCTAAAAGTGGACAAAGTGATGGGGCCAGATAGGATTCATATGAGGGTGTTCAAAGAATTTAGGAAACTACTGGTGATTCCAATGGCTGACCTTTTCAAAATTTTAGAGTCGAGTGATCTTGGAGGTCTGGAGATGAAAGAAAGTGGTTCCTATCCAAAGCAGAAGTAACAAAGAGGTTTCTTAATGCAGACTGGTAAGCCTGACCTCTGTCATGAGTAAATTAATGGAAACACTGATTTGGCAGAAGATGGTGTGGTTCCTGGAATACAAGGGATTACAGGATCCAAGACATCATGGCTTTACTAGGTCTTGTCAGATGAATCTGATTTATTTAGACAGTTTTTGTATACCGCCTTATCCTTCAATCAAAGTGGTCACAGCACAATTGGGGGATACATTTAACATGCGGGGATATGAGACACATACACTAATACTTACAGGGAACATGGGCAATGGAGGGTTAAGTGGCTTGCCCAAGACCACAAGGAGCATCTGTGGGACTAGAAACCCCAGTCCTTCTGGCCCAAGGTTGCTGTCCTCTAGTGGGATTTGAACCCCCGACCTTCTTGCCTGAAGTACCGTGCCCCAACCACTAGGCTACTCCTCCCTCTTGACTGAGTGACCAGACAACTGGATTGAGAGAGAGTGCCAGAGGTACTATACTTAGATTTTGGCAAGGCCTTTGATGCAATTCAGCACTGATGATTTATAAATAAACTGAGAGCCCTTGAGATGGACCCCAAAGTGATTGACTGGGTAAGAAATTGATTGAGTGGGGAGTGACAGAGGGTAGTTGGAAATTGAATTCACTCAGAAGATAGGGGGGCATTATCAGTGGTGTGCCTCAGGAATCTGTCTATGGCCCTGTTCTTTTTAACTTTTTTGTAAGCAATATTGCAGAAGGACTGTTGGATGATATCAAAATCTGCAACAGAGCAAACACCCTATAAGGTGTGGATAACATAAGCAGGGATCTAGAAAAGCTTGAAGAACAGGCAAGAATTTGGCAGTTAAGATTTTATGCTAAAAATGCAGGCTCATGCATTTGGGCTGCAAAAGCCCAACGGAGCATTACAGTATAGGGAATGAAGTACTTTAATGTATGAAAGAAGACCAGGAACTGGGGGTGATCCTAACAGATGATCTTAAAGTGGCCAAACAGGTAGAAAAGGCAATGGCAACAGCCTGAAGAATGCTAGGATGCATAGGAAGAGGAATGACCATTGGGAAAAAGGAGGTAAAAGGGCCCTTGTAGAAGTCTTTAGCGAGTCTTCATTTGGAGTACTGTGTACAATTATGGAGACCTCCCCTTGAGATCTATAAGCTTATCCCCATATGCCTTATGACAAAGATCATTTACCATTTTAGTAATGGACCTATGGGCAAACACTACTCTCTTTATATACTTTTGAAGGTTTAAAGATCTTAATATTGGATGTATACTTTGGAGGAAAAGCAGGGGAGGGGGCGATATGATATAAACAGTTAAATATCTCTGTGGAATAAATACACAGGAGCAGGGACGGATTTAGCTAGAGTGAGGCCCTACGCCAAGAAAAATTGTGGGGCCCCCCGTGCAGTCCTGGGCCCCCCCCCCGTGTCCCTGTGCAGTCCTGGCCCCCCCCCCCCCCCGTGCAGTCCTGGGCCCCCCGTGTCGGCCCCCCGTGCCCCCGTGCCATCCTGGGCCCCCCCGTGCCGTCCTGGGCCCCCCGTGCCATCCTGGCACCCCTCCCCGTGCCATCCTGGGCCCCCCCGTGCCCCCGTGCAGTCCTGGCCCCCCCTGTGCAGTCCTGGGCCCCCCCCCGTGCCATCCTGGCCCCCCCCGTGCCCCCATGCAGTCCTGGGCCCCCCCGTTCAGTCCTGCCCCCCTCCCCGTGCCCCCGTGCAGTCCTGGGCCCCCCCCATGCCCCGTGCAGTCCTGGGCCCCCCCCCCGTGCAGTCCGGGCCCCCCCGGACAGCATCGCGGCTGTCTGAGGGGCTTCAGAGGGAGCCGGGGAAGCCCGCCCGAGGCCCCGGCTCCCTCTGTACAGCCGCCAGCATGAAGAGCCTTTTCCTTCACACTGGCGGCTGTTTCTGTGAAGCCGCGAATGCTGGGAAAGGTTAAAGGTTGCTCTAAAGCCCTCCGGTGGGCCCTTGCCAGCTGTGGGCCCTACGCCATGGCATACGTGGCGTATAGGCAAATCCGGCCCTGCACAGGAGGTGGCCCTCTTCTAGTTGAAAGGAAGCTCTGGAATGAGGGATCATATGTTAAAAGGGGATAGATTCTTCACAGAAAGGGTGATGGATGCATGAAAAAGGCTCCAAGTGGAGGTGGTGGAAATGAGAACTGCATCTGAATTCAAAAAAGCATGGAACAAATACAGCGGATCTCTGAAGGAAAGGAAAGGACAGGATTGTAAAACTCAATAGTTCTTGTGACTGGGCAGACTGGATAGGCCATATGGCCTATTTCTTTAACTTCAGTTGTTTTCTGTGTTCCTACTGCTTTACCCTTCTTCCAATGTCTTATGGTATTCGTGCATTTGTTTGGGTTGCTTCACCCTTCCCATAGTGCCTTGGTTTTGGAGCTGTATTTGAGATGTATTACTCACTTTTTACAGTTCCATTTTCAAGGCGAGTTCCATATTCAAGTACAATCCAAACTGACTTACATGAGGCAAGGGACGGTGAAGTGCTTAGCCCAAGGTCAAAAAGAGTGTTAGTGGAATAAGTGGGACTTGAACCCCGGCTTTCTTGGTTCACAACCTAGTGCTTTCATTACTAATTTTCTCCTTCACTGAAAATGTTTTCTCTGTGCATCTCATATCAGGCTCATAGATCTATAGTTTCTCAGATCACCTCTGAAGCCCTTTTAAAAAATTAACTTTATATTAGCCACCCTGCAGTCCTTAGGTATCATCAACAGTGTGCGCTGATTCCCATGTTAACTTCCTAATGCAGAGTTTGTGGGACCATGTCTTAAAGTAAACCCGTTAGCAGCTATTTCATGTTAGGGAGGAGTAGCCTAGTGGTTGGGGCAAGGTACTTCAGGCTGGAAGGTCAGGGGTTTAAATCCCACTAGAGGACAGCAACCTTGGGCCAGAAGGACTGGGGTTTCTAGTCCCACAGATGCTCCTTAACCCTCCATTGCCTATGTTCCCTGTAAGTATTAGTGTATGTCTCATATCCCTGCGTGTTAAATGTATCCCCCTAATGTGTTGTGACCACTTTGTTTGAAGGATAAGGCGGTATACAAAACTGTCTAAATAAATAAATAAATAACTGTTCAAGAAGCAGATAACACAGAACAGTTAGCACCACCTCAATAGTTGTAGCTAACTGCATCATGTTATCTGCTTTGCAGCTAGCGCATAATATTCAAATTTTCTCTGTCTCTATGGGAAAATGCTGGGAACATGCCTAGATGTTAACAGCAGGGTTTTTCACTTATTGCATGGTAACTGTGACAATTGCTGTAGTAACTGCAAACTATTACCACAAATTGGCTAATGGTCCTTAAGTGTGCACCATCCTGTGTGGTCCAGATATTGCTGGTGAAGTGAACGCTACTACCCTCTGCCTTGGACCGCTGTGTCTGTAGTCAGGCATAGCACTGATTATGAAGTGTGATCAAAGAGTATTGAGACCTGTTGTGTAGCTATATAACAATATGTTGCACCATGATGCTATTAAGCATGTAGTGACCATGTTAAGAGTTTTGCATGTGCAGAGTGTAGCGTGGCTGCAGCACACCTGAACTTTTTTAATCACATGATGTTTGTTATTGTGTAAAAGCAATTTGTCTGAATTACAATGAGTGAAAAAAATTGAACAGAGAATTTGCATTAAATTTTGCCAGAAACTCGGAGATTCATGCAAAGAGACTTATGACAAGTTACAGCAAGTGTATGGCAATGACGGGTACAAATGTTTCCGAGAGGGCCGCCAAAGTGTTGGCAGTAACAAACGTTCTGGAAGGCCATCCACGAGCAGGAATGAAGACAAAGTTGAAGAAGTGCATGCTGCAATATGCTCAAATCATCGATTGACTATCAAGGAGCTTGCTGACATCACAGACATCAGTTTTGGATTGGTACAATCCATTCTTCCTGTTGATTTGAGAATGAGGTGTGTCTGAAAAATTTGTGCCAAAACTCCTGTCCCCTGACCAAAAAGAAGACTGACTGTCTGCAGCCTGGGAGTTGTTGGAATGCATTGAAAATTACTCAGATTTCATAAAAAAGATTATTACTGGTGATGAATCATGGGTTTAATGGTTATGACCCAGAAACTAAGGCTCAATTCTCACAATGAAAGACTCCAAACTCTCCCAACCCAAGAAAGTCTATCAAGTGAGAAGCAATGTCAAGGTCATGCTCACAGTTTTCTTTGATTACCAGGGTACTGTTCATCATGAGTATGCTCCAAAAGGCCAAAATATCAATAAGGAGGACTACGTCCAAATTTTGACTTGTTAAGAGATGGAGTTTGTCATAAGAGGCTGGAGTTGCACAGGAATGTTGAATGGTTGCTTCATCACAATAACATCCCAGCTCACTCAGCAGTACTTGGCCAAACACCAAATCAGCAAGTCTGTCAGCCTCTGTACTCACCTGATCTCACACCCTGTGACTTCTGCTTGTTTCCAAAACTGAAATTACCACTAAAAGGCAGGAGATTTGATGACCTGGAGACCATTAAGCAAAATTCAACAAAGCATAGCATAATGAAAGAGGCATTTCAAAATTGTTTCCAGCAGTGGCAAGAATGTTGGAGGAAGTGTGTTTTATCAGAAGGGAACTAGGTTGAAGGAGACCGAGTGCAATAACTGTCAGTGTTATACTTCTTGTGTTATTGTACAAGTCTTGATACTTTTTGATCGCACCTCGTATACAAGCCACTGATCTCCTACTTACTAAATGTTGTCCTGGAGAGCACTTGTTAATGCTGTAGCCTCTTAAAACCCACTTTTTCAACTACTTGCAGAGGCTGGTCATCCAGGGCAGTCATTTCCCTGATGAACAATATCACCACTTACAATGCTACCTATCATTTGCTCTGAGATAGTGATGCTGAATACCTCCCGTCTCCTCATGGTGGGAGTGGAAGTTGCTTGCCTGCTACATTAATGAAGGAAGTGGTAGGGGGCTCAGCTAGGGAAATAAATTTCCTATTTTCTATTGTACTTCTTCCACAGTTACTTACCGTGCAGGATGGAGTCCTCAGCTTAGTATTGGTCTCCAACCTTGAACATAGCTAGAAATGATGTAGAATGATGTAGAATGGCACAGTTAGAATGATGACCCATTACCATATTTCCCAGACCAGGTTTTTACATCGAGAGAGGATGGTGCAACCTACACAATGGAGTCACTTATCTAATAAAGGTATTCAGACTTCAATGGCTTTCCTGAAAGTGATACAGAATAAATCTGATGTGGAATGAGCTGCTATGTTGTTCTGAACTTTATTCAAGAGTGTTATTGAAAAGTGAGAGTGAAACAGAACAAATCGGGTTAAAAAAAAGCAGCAGTGTTGTCTTGCGCATTAGACAGCGATTTTACCAACAAAATGTCTCATTTTGGCCTCTGCGACTTATACTCAGGAGCGACTTATAATCTGGAAAATAAGGTAGCTTTCTTCTATTACGAGTAATGGTCTTCTGATAAAACACATATCCCACATAGCACGCCAGTTCTCAAGCACTTTAAAATGCCTCCATACCTTTTATGTTTTACAGGATTCATGCTTCTGCCTTCTCCCTCTCCCTCTCCAAAGTGGCTCTGCTATGTCTGGCCCCATAAGCCATGATGCCAGTGAGAATGAATGGGCACAAGTGAGGATTCACTCATTCCAGCCTCATGGTCATTTGTTTTGCTTAAAGGTACACAAACTGAAAATGCCGTCATCCATCACATTTTGCCATGAATTTTAAAACCAAGTCATATCCCTAGAAATTTGATTAACCTTTCAATTTTCATTGTAAGCTACTGCACATGTATATTTTCCATGAAGTGAAGAGACAGGCAAGAACAGCTTCTATTAAATAGATAATGCTGAGTTGTGGGTGGAGGAGACTGTCCTGCCTGCACCTTGGTAAGCCCAAAATAGTGACCGTCTCATCTTTTAGTAACAGATGATAGTTGATGACTTAGTTTAAATCTGTCAGCAACAATGATCTATATAAATACCAAATGCCTTTGCTAAACGTTCCATTCTCAGTAATTGTATCTTGCTAAATTGAGTTCCTGTTGCATAGCACGAGACAGCTTGTGATTTTAATAGTGAGAGTTGTGTCAAGTGACTTCAGAAATGAAAAGGTAATGCAGCCATATGTGATACACTTTGTAGTCAGATGATTTTCCTAACTATAACATAACAGTCATTTTGAATTGTGTAGGCGGAGAAGATTCTTAAAACAACATAACATCTGTGTTTTCAACACTTGTGCTATTAATTAGCAATCATTCCTCATGTGTTGTCGCAAAGGACTTTCCAAATTATGTAATCAGTTGATACAAAAGAAAAGCGAGGCGATGTATTCCACAGAGGACTATTGTAAATACAACATAATAAAGATTTGACTTTATTTACGATAGTCTTCTGTGGAGCACATTGCCTCGCTCTTCTCTTGGCTACTTGGTTTTTGTGAGTGTGTTTGCTTTTTGCTCTTGGACCATTAGTAGATACAAAGCCATTCAGTGTTGCATATGGATTACATCCGTCACTTACTGTTTATTCCCACACTAGTTAAAGATGTAGCCTCCTGTTTAAAAGGTTTTCATTGGGCATGTTCATTAGTTTTTGTACAAATGATAAAATAGATGGAAACTGCCAAATCTGGTTAATTCCATTGCAAATTAATAAAGTTTGCATGAATTGCCATTCGTCGCATTCATTTTCATCAAAGGAATATGTGCGCCGCCACTCTGGAGCCACACTGAGAGGGAGAGAAGGGGTTGGGCTAGCACCCCTTTCTTGGTTCCTCTCCATTTTCATGTAGCTGGGGAGAGGAATGAATGTAGACCTCCATTAAGGCACACTTGCATAGCTATGATCTGTGCCTTCATTGTTGTGCTGTTTTTTGCCAGTTTGCACTGCAGTCTCTCTAGCCTGCTGCCCATTTCCAGGGGGTGCCTTTAGCCCCACATGCTCAAAATTAAATGAAGAAAAAAGAAATAAAAAAGAGAAAATGTTCTTTCTCCTTGCCCCTCTCCAACCTGTGTCCTGTGTTCTGCTGTTCCTTCTGTCACGGACTGCCTTGTTGCTGCCAGACGAGCTCTAATGATCCCTAGTTCTTCTCTTTTCTAGTAAGTACCACTCTCGCTACTGTCTGACAACAGTGACATTGCTGCCTACATAGCCACTCTGCAACCTGCTTCTGCTTTCCAGTGGGGGCCTTTAGCCCCATGCATCCAAACTTAAAAGACATTTTTGCCACTGGTCCTTGTGTTACTTTGCTGTGACTCCTCTTGCACAAATATTGCTGCTGCTTTTTTCCCTCTCTCAATGCCTTGCTGTCCTCATGCCACTGTTATGCCCTTTGCCTCTCTTCTGCTGACTTGTATAATTCAGGTCACCCTTCCGTCTCTGCTGCTCAGCAACCGGCGTCCTTTTGGTTTTTTTGCCAGTTTTCATCCTCCTTCCGCTTTGCAGCATTCTGAGTATTATTATTATTATTATTATTATTATTATTATTAATAAACATTTATAGAGCGCTAATCGGCATACGCAGCACTGTACAAACACAGAAAAGATAGGCCCTGCTCCCTAGAGCTTACAATCTAATCGAGACAGACAGGACAAGGAAGGAAATAGGATAGAGTAGGGAAGGGAGACAAAACGACAAAGGAAACACAAGGAATGGGGATCAGGGACCAAAGGCAGCCTTAAAGAGGTGAGCCTTTAGCAAAGATTTGAAGGGGGGGGGGGGGGGATGATGAAGCCTGACAAACAGCACCAGGAAGAGACTTCCATGTGTAAAGAGCTGCAAGGTGAGAGGCCAAAGTCTGGAGTTAACAGAAGAGGAAAAGGGCAAGGAAAGGAGCAAGTCTGAGGCTGACTGCATGAGCTGTGGATCTTTCACAAAGCTGAGACGCTAATTTTCTTTCTCATCTCTGCTGGGTTCTAGCTATCAATATAGAGTTTAACTGTCTGTTTTGTGGGAAATGCTAAGATTAAGTTTAATGGGGCTTATAAATTAAACTTGGGGATATTCAGCCTACTGGGACCTGAGTATCCAAATAACAAAGTTTTAAATCTGTGGAGAAAGCATGCTTTTTCAGGGAGGGGGAGGTGAAAGATTTTTGCTCCCATCTTACACCTAGCCAGTGGCCACACCTACGGGTCTGAGGCTGGCTGCATGAGCTGTGGATCTTTCACAAAGCTAAGACTCTAATTTTCTTTCTCATCTCTGCTGGGTTCTAGCTACCAATATAGAGTTTAACTGTCAGTTTTGTGGAAATTGCTAAGATTAAGTTTAACTGTGCTTATAAATTTAGCTTGGGGATAATCTGACTGACTGCTTTTCTGGGTAGCCTTGGAGCAGATATCTGTGGGTGCCCCCAACTCAGGAATAGCCCACTGGCAGAGACACTTAGGTTCCCGCCCACCCTACCCCTCGCCCCACCCACTCCAGGGGCTGCATTGCCTATATAGCAATCGTATACATTGCCATCTATTCCTTTAACTTGGGTTAGAGCCCACATCTTCTTCCTCCTTTCCTCTTCTTCCTCTTCTCCTTCTAGGACTGCTTATTCAGCATGTTGTGTATTCAGTGCAATAACTGCAGTACTTTCATTCCAAGACGAATCATTTGGAATCTCAGAGCTTGTCCTATGTGCCTCAGGTAAGCTGCCATGCATAAAAAACTGACTCTACTAAGGGAAGACCTAGCTGCCATCCATAAAGAGATGTCCCTACTGAGGGAGGAAATGGCTGCAATGAAGCACACCTCTTCTAAGATACAAACTGAACAAAGTCCACCACCACTCCCACAAAGAATGAAACACCCCAGGAATAAATGGATCACAGTGGGTTCGGGTAGATTGTGACCTGTGACATAAGAACATAAGAACATAAGATATGCCATACTGGGTCAGACCAAGGTCCATCAAGCCCAGTATTCTGCTTCCAACAGTGGCCAATCTAGGTCATATGTATCTAGCAGTTTCCCCAAGAAACACAAGTTCCACAATGCTTGTACTGGGTCAAGCATTGATATCTTCGGTCACTTCTTAATAATGGTTTATGGACCTTTCCTCCAGGAACTTGTCCAAACCTTTTTTAAACCCAGCTACACTAACAGCCTTTACTACATCCTCCGGTAACAAATTCCAGAGTTTGATTACACGTTGAGTGAAAAAATATTTTCTTTTATTAGTCTTAAATAGTTTACCTTGTAGCTTCATTGCATGTCCCCTAGTCTTTCTATATTCTGATAAGGTAAACAATCGATCTACGTTTACCCGTTCCACTCCGTTCATTAATTTATAGACTTCTATCATATCTCCCCTCAGCCGTCTCTTTTCCAGGTTAAAGAGCCCTAACCTTTTTAGCCTTTCTTCATAGGAGTATCCTTCCATCCCCTTTACCAATTTGGTGGCTCTTCTCTGTACCTTTTCTAAAATCGCTATATCCTTTTTAAGATACAGCGACCAGAATTGCACACAATATTCAAGGTGCGGTCTCACCATGGAACGATATAGAGGCATTATAATATCTTTTGTTTTATTTTCCATTCCTTTCCTTATCATACCTAGCATTCTATTTGCTCTCTTGGCCGCCGCTGCACACTGGGCCGAGGGCTTTAACATGTTATCCACAATGATGCCTAAATCTTTTTCCTGGGTGGTGGTTCCTAATGTGGAACCTTGCATAGTGTAACCATAGTTTGGGTTGTTCTTCCCTAGGTGCATAACCTTGCACTTGTCCACATTAAATTTCATCTGCCATTTTGATGCCCAGTCTTCCAATTTATCAAGATCCTCTTGCAATTTTTCACAATCCTCTTGGGTTTTAACAACTTTAAATAGTTTTGTGTCATCTGCAAATTTGATAACCTCACTCGTTATTCCACTTTCCAGGTCATTTATGAATATGTCAAAAAGCAGCGGACCCAGCACAGATCCCTGGGGTACACCACTATTCACCTTTCTCCATTGGAAAAATTGGCCATTTAGCCCTACCCTCTGCTTTCTATCTTTTAACCAGTTCCTGATCCACAATAGTACACTGCCTCCTATCCCATGACTCTTTAGTTTTGCCAAAAGTCTCTGATGAGGGACCTTGTCAAAGGCTTTCTGAAAGTCCAGATACACAATATCAACCGACTCACCTTTGTCCACCTGTTTATTCACTCCTTCAAAAAAACATAACAGATTAGTAAGACAAGATTTTCCTTGTCTAAAGCCATGTTGGCTGTCTCCCATTGGGTTGTGACTATCTACATGCTGAGTAATTTTATTCTTTATGATGGTTTCTACCATTTTTGCCGGTACTGACGTCAGGCTCACCGGTCTGTAGTTTCCCGGATCACCCCTTGAACCCTTTTTAAAAATTGGTGTTACATTGGCGATCCTCCAATCTTCAGGTATTAGAGATGATTTTAATGATAGTTCACAGATTACTGATAGCAGGTCTGCAATCTCATATTTCAGTTCTTTCAACACCCTTGGATGTATACCATCCGGCCCAGGTGATTTGCTACTCTTCAGTTTATCTAATAATTGTAAGACATCTTCCTGATGTATCGATATTTCCTTCAATTCTTCCGCACCTTTAAATACCACTTCAGTCATGGGTAACATCCCTACATCTTCCTCAGTAAAGACCGAAGCAAAGAATTCATTCAGTCTCTCCGCTATCGCCTTGTCGCCTCTTAGTGCTCCTTTAACCCCTTTATCATCTAATGGACCAACTGACTCTCTCACAGGTTTTTTGCTACAAATGTACTTGAAAAGGTCTTTATTTCGCGTTTTTGCTTCCGCAGCAAGCTTCTTCTCAAATTCTCTCTTTGCCTGCCTTATCAATGCCTTGTATTTGACTTGCCAGTGCTTGTGCTGTTTCCAGGTTTCGTCGTTTGGCTCTTTTTTCCATTTCCTGAAAGATGCTTTTTTGGCAACAACAGCCTCTCTGACCTCACCTTTAAACCATGCTGGCAGTTTTTTGGACTTCCTTCCACTTTTCTTAAAGCGTGGAATACAACTGGTCTGGGCTTCCAAGATAGTATTTTTCAACAACACCCAAGCTTGATGTACGTCTTTAACCTTCGCAACTGCACCTTTTAGTTTTTTCTTAACTGTTTTCCTCATTTTATCATAGTCTCCCTTTCGAAAGTTAAAAGGTAGTACTGTGGATTTCCTTACTATCCCTCCTCCACTAATTAAATCAAAGGCGATCATGCTATGATCACTATTGCCAAGTGGCCCCAACACCCTTATCTCTTGCACTAGATCTGGTGTTCTACTAAGGACTAGGTCTAATATGGCTTCCCCTCTGGTCGGTTCATGAATCAGCTGCTCCAAGAAGCAGTCATTTATTTCATCTAGGAACCTTATCTCCCTAGCATGTCCTGACGTGACACTGACCCAGTCGATACCGGGGTAATTGAAATCACCCATTATTATTACAGCGCTGTAACTTTTGTTAGCTTCCTTGATTTCTTTGAGCATTTCATCATCCATTTGGTCATTCTGGCCAGGTGCTCGATAGTACACCCCCACTGCCATTGCCTTCCCCCTTTTATATGGAATTTCAATCCATATAGATTCTACAGCAGATTTTGTTTCCTGCAAAACTTTAATCCTTTCTGAGTCAATGCCCTCTCTAACATAGAGCGCAACCCCTCCACCAATTTGATCAGCTCTATCATTACAATATGGTTTGTACCCAGGTATCACAGTGTCCCACTGGTTGTCCTCCTTCCACCATGTCTCTGATATTCCAATCATATGTAACCTTTCATTTAGTGCTATATATTCTAACTCTCCCATCTTATTCTTTAGACTTCTAGCATTTGCATACAAGCATTTTAGAGAATGTATTTTATTCATGTTAATTTGGCTATTGTTAGACATGGGTAAATTGGGATCTTTAAGCTCTATCTGCTCCATACTTGAGGGCATTTGGGCTACTTTACTCTTTTGTGGAACCTCTCTGCTTTTGGTAGTATCCTTCAAGGATACATTCTTCCGAACCATCCGCTCTTGGGCGACTGTCGGCTTTCCCCTAATATCTAGTTTAAAAGCTGCTCTATCTCCTTTTTAAAGGTTAATGCCAGCAGCCTGGTTCCATCCCGGTTAAGGTGAAGCCCATCCCTTCGGAAGAACCCCTCCTTTCCCCAGAATGTTTCCCAGTTCCTAACAAATCCAAAACCCTCATCTCTGCACCATTGTCTCATCCACGCATTGAGACTCCGGAGCTCTGCCTGCCTTTTGGGTCCTGCGCGTGGAACAGGAAGCATTTCGGAGAATGCTACCCTGGAAGTACTGGATTTCAACTTCCTACCTAAAAGCCTAAATTTTGCCTCCAGAACCTCCCTACCACATTTTCCTATGTCATTGGTACCAACATGTACCAAGACAGCAGACTCCTCCCCAGCACTTTCTTATCTAGGTGGCGCGTGAGGTCTGCTACCTTCGCACCAGGCAGGCATGTTACCAGGCGATCCTCATGTCCACCAGCCACCCAGCTATCTACATGCCTAATGATCGAATCACAAACTATAACGGCTGTCCTAACCCTTCCCTCATGGGCACATGGCCCTGGAGAAACTTCCTCGGTGCGAGAGGGTTTTACATCACCTGGATGACAGGTCCTAGTTACAGGATCACTTCCTGCCACACCACGGTGATGCTCTCCTGTCACGTGACCTCTCTCCTCCATGGCAACAGGGGTGCTGCCAGACTGGAGGTGGGACTTCAGGACTATATCCCTGTAGGTCTCGTCTATGTACCTCTCTGTCTGTCTTATGTTTTCCAAGTCTGCTACTTTAGCCTCTAGAGAACGGACTTGTTCCCTGAGAGAAAAGAGCTCCTTGCACCTAGTGCACACGTAAGACCTCTCACCAACTGGGAGTAAATCATACATGTGTCACTCAATGCAAAAGACTGGAAAGCCCCCATCCCGCTGCTGGACTGCTGTCTGCATCTTAGTTTTAAGTTTGTGTCTAGATCTTTAAGTTCTTACTTACTAGGGGTTGCTGTGGGTATTTATACCAATAAAACTGTACCTAATACGTTTAATATACCTTGTTCACCTGAAGCTTAATTAATCTCAGTTCCTTAGTGTATGACTGATTTGGGTAATGAGCTTCACCTGAAAGCACCTCCTGTCTTTTAAGATGTGTAAGTACCTATAAAGCTATGATTATCCCAGGGGTGGGAGGGAAATAACACTTATTAAAAGAGGGCTGCTACACAGTACCCTGTCTTGTGCTGCTGAGGTAAGCTAAATTCTGATTTGATTTAAATTATAACTCTTAGCTGCTGCTAGGCTCTAACTTCTTATGAAATTTAAACTACAAGCTCTCTGCTGGGTACTAAATTTAACCAGAAAGCTCTCTTCTGTGTGTTAAATTTAAACTAAAAGTACTTTGCTGTTACTTGGCCCTGAGTGACTATTAAATTTAAACTACAAGCTCTCTGCTGCGTATGAAATGTAACCAGAAAGCTCTGTGTTTTAAATTCAAACTTTAATTGCTGCTACTAGGCCCTAACTGATAAATAATGCAATTTCATAAATAAATGTATAATAGAATAAATACATAAATTTATTTATGAAATTACATTATTATGCTGTTACACATTTTTATGTCATGCCGGTTTTTAACTGTTTTTAATTGTTTTTAACCTTATTTATTTATTTATTATATCTTTGTTTGTTAATTAAAGTGATAACCCCCCTGAGGAAGGCGTTGCCGAAACGCGTTGGGGTTCCTCCTTCAATAATAAAGACCCTTCAGCTCATCCAATGTCTCCTGCTTATTGTGTTTGCTTGGACCTTCTGCAAGAGGCCTTGCTCCTCCTTGTGTGTCCAAAATGATTTGGAGCCTGCATCAGAAGCCTTATGAGAAGAGACTTGAAGATCTAAACATGTACACTTTGGATGAGAGGAGGGATAGAGGATATATGATTCAGACCTTTAAATACTTAAAGGGAAATAATGAACAAACAAACCTCTTCCAAAGATGGGGAAGCTGTAAAACTAGAAGGCATAACAGGAAGCTGCAAGGTGGTAAATTGAAAGGCAATGTCAGGAAATACTTTTTCACAGAAAGGGTGGTGGATGCTTGGAATGCCCTCCCAATGGAAGTGGTGGGGGCAAACACGGTGACGGAATTCAAAATGGCATGGGACAGACACAGTGGATCCTTTTACAGCAACAGGAAAAAATCAAAGTAAACTGAACCATCTAATTTCTCAACAAATAGGGGTGTCCTGCATGGAATGGTTGGTTCACCCCTAAACAGGGACGTGGGGAGGGGTGGCCTGCACGGAGCGGCAGGTGCACCTACGTTTGCCATCGTGCTGGGCAGACTAGATGGACCATGCTGGTCTTTATCTGCCGTCATTTACTATGTTACTATGTTAAAATAAGAAAGAAGTTCACAAGGAGGAAAATAGAGAGAGGAGAGAAGAGGTGGAGCAGCAGAATGAATGCATTTTAAAGTCAAAAAGAGAAGCATGAATTGGATGCGGTAACGGAAAGGAAGTCAATGAAATGATTTGAGAAGAGAGGTTATATATGCAAAGAGAGGCTGTGAAAGATAAGACGTGCAGCAGAGATTTGAACTGATTGACTCAGAGTTGACTCAGAGGGAGGCTCGTAAGAAGGAGATTGCAATTGTCAAGGCGAGAGGTAATTAAAGAGTTGACAAGCATTCATGTGGTATTAACAGAGAGGAAGGGACGGATTTTATAAATATTATAGATAGAGAAACAACAGTTTTTTGCAGTCTGTTGTATACGAGCAGAGAAGAAAAGAGAGGAATCAAAGATAACACCAAGGTTATGGGCAGAAGTAACAGGATGGAGGTGAGTTTTCAACAGAGTTGGTGAAAGGAGGAAGGGGAGAGGAGGGTTTGGGTGGAAAGATAAGCAATTTGGTTTTGTTCATATTAAGTTTAAGACGACGGTGAGTCCAAGTGGCAATATGAGAGAGACAGAAAGAAATAAGGGCCTGCAATGAGAATCGTCAGCATAGAAGTGGTATTGAGAACCATGTGCAGAGACGAGAGAGCCAAGGGATAGGGTGTAGAGCAAGAAGAGTAACAGGCCTAAAACAAACCCCTAGGGAAGAGAGAGGAATCGGGGAAGAGTAAGAAACATTGGAATTAACACTAAAAGAGCGTTGTGAGAGATAGGAAGAGAACCATGACAAAACTGAGCCACTGAATCCAAGCAAAGATAGAGTATCAAGAAGAAGGTGAGAGGTAACAGTATCAAATGCTGCAGAAAGGAAAAGAAGAACAAGGGCTGAAAAAAGACTCTTAGATATGGTCAGAAACAAATCACTGGAGACTTTGGCAAGAGCTGTTACAATAGAATGTAAGGAGCCTTTGTGGTTTCCATTCTACCACTTGCACCCTCTTTGAATGCTATGGAGATTTGTGGAAACTGTTCCTGTTGTGTTGCTCTGAGATCAATGTCTGTGGGTTCATGTGGTCTTCCTCCTTTCCCTTGTTTGCAAATTTATTACAGTCATTAATGCTTTAACTCTGTTATGCTGGCATACATGCACAGGAGGAGAGCCTCTTTTAATTGAAAGAAAGCTCTGCAATGAGGGAGTATAGGGATTCAAGAGTAATATGCATAAATATTTCTTTATGGAAAGAATGGTAAATGCATTGGATAGTCTCTCAGTGGAGGTAGTAGATACAAGGACTGTATCTGAATTCAAGAAAGCATGGGACAAACATAAAATATCTCAAAAGGAGAATAAAGGACTGTAGTAGTTAGTATGGAAGGGCAGACTGGCTAGGCCGCGTGGTCTTCATCCACCATCTGGTTTCTATGTTCTTCCAAATGTTGCTGCAGTTTTCCCCAATTCCTATAACATTCCTTATGAAGAAATATCAGAGTTTTAATCCGTAACAGAAATCCTTAATGCCTTGTCTTCAGATTTTCCTATTCAAGTGGTTGAGCCTTCCAGCCTATTTTTGCTACTGTATTGACTGTTCAGGTGTTTTGGGACTTTCCAGCCTATCTTGATGTTTTTAGTTTCTTACAGCCTGTCCTGTGGCTGTGTTGGCCCTTTCTCTATATTCTGAGCTCTTTCAGTTAATGCTCTAACTTTCTTTCACCCACCACCACTGTTTTGGGCCTTCCTCATCACAACACATTCTATAATCTTTAGTTAGATCTTTCAGAATCTTGTTCCAAGCAATTTATCCAATCTTTGTCTAGCCTGGAGAGATTTTCACCAAAGTTGTTACACAGGAACCAAAGTCTTCAGTGGCAAGTTTCTAATATGCAGACACACAGCTTAGCTGAGCTCACAGCACTGCCACTGCATGGTTTATATGAACAACCTTGCTGCTGTGCTAGCACTTGAAGTGTTTTAGAGCCTTCCAGCAAGTCTAGTTGCTGTGCTGCTCCTCTTTGAGTGTTCTGCCACATGTTTTGGCCTGCAGGTCCAAGAAATCTAAACCCAGAGCAGCAGATGGGCACTACTGACCTAATACCATCAACAAGTCTTAAACTCTTTCTTCAAAGTTCTGTTCAAATTTCCATTAATGTTGACTTTAACCCACTGTAAAAACATAGGTCTTCTTGATACTTTGAAAGTGCCTTAGGATGAGATTCTTAGCTTTACCTCAGTGACTGGAGTGGTAGGTCCTTTCAGTCTATCTATTTGATGTGTTGGTCCTTTTTGGATGTTTTAGGGCCTTCATGCTATGTTGGCTTTCTTTGTGTGTTTATAGTCCAACCAGTCCATCTTGCTGCTGCATTGGTCCTTCTTCCAGGGTCCTGGGCTTTCACAGCCAATGCTGTCATCTTGCCCTTTCCACCCACTATGGGGCTTTCTTTACCACAGCATACCCTATGATCTGTATTTAAACTCTTCAATGCCTCATTCAAACACTTTGCAGGTCTTCATCCAGCCTGGCCGATCACTAACAAAGATTCTCATACTGGGACAAAGGTTCTCATACTAGCACAAATGTTCTCAGTATCAGGACTCTGCAGGACTGTTCCAAACACTCACTCCATGCCCACTGCCTGGACTTTTCCAGCATGTTTTGCTGCAGTGTTGATCATTTTTGGGTGTCCTAGAGCCTTGCAGACAATTTAGGTGCTGTGCTGGTCCTGTCTGGGTGTTTTAGGGCATATAGCAGATGTAGATACTGTACTAGTCTTTTTGGCATGTTAAGGCCCTTCCAGCATGTCTTGCTGCTGTGTTGGTACACTTCGAGTGTTCTAGCAAATTCTTCAGGCTACAATGCCAAACTACTCAACTGAACTGGGAAATGGGGCATAAGGCCGAAGGTTCAGCTAGGGTGCCCATTACCTTGCACTAGTCCTGGGGTCGTCATTGCTCCCTAGTACTGAAGGACTGAACCTGAAGGGATAGGGACTTGTTATAAATAAAGGCACACTCTCAGGTTCCCTGGTATTCTCTTAGAGTGGTCCTGGTCATGACTAAAATAAACATTATTTGCACTACTGGAAAATAATAGCTCCAAGTGATGCTACGATGATGCACCTTACCCTTCATATCTAAAAAATATAAAAGATATACAAAATATGAGTGTGTGTTGAATCAGTCAGGAAACATTTTAAATGTGTATATATTTGAATAGAGAAATATGTTGAAGTGATTTGGATTTTTATAAATATAATAGTTGAAATTTCTATAAAAAATAGAGATTTATAGTGGTGTATTTTTGATTTAAGGTGCTACTTTTCTTCTACTTGCAATTTTGTTTTCCAGATGTTCAAGTTAACCAACTGAAAAGGGCTTTAAACCAGGTTGAATGAACAAAGCCCCAGGCAAGTAAAACATTAAATACTTGCATAGAAAATGGAAACAATTGACAATCTGTCCATACTAATATTATTTATTTTGAATAATGGTGCAAAACCTATGGATGAAAAGTACCCAAGTACTTTTTATCAGTGCAGGCAGTTTATGCAACATCTTCAAGATAGCCAGTATATATGGATTAGGATTTGGTTTAAGTATTCATTAACATGCATTCAATTTTTATAAACAATGCCCCTTAGTGTGTAGAAATAGAGGAGATTTGGGTGGCAATCTCCAGGTCACAGTTCATACATGCAGTGGATGGAGAGATCATCAGAATGAGAAGTACACAGTACTTTAGGAGGACCACATATATACCATTGTCTGCAATCAGGCAAATGTCTAGGCCCCCCAAAGTGGTATGACCAACTATGGCAGGTCCTATATCAACTGTACTGGACATAACAGTGCCTTGTGAAAGTATTCATCCCCTTGGTTTTAGTCCTGTTTTGTCACATTACATTCTGGAATGAATATGGAGGTTCATTTGGATGTTAGGTAATGGACCTAACAATATAGTCCAAACTGGTGAAGTGGAATGACAAAAAAAATGCCTTGTATATCTATTCATCCCTTTTGCTATGAAATCCCTAGATAAGATCTGGTCCAACCAATTAACCTCAGAAGTCACATATATTAGTTGATTAGGGTCCACTTGTGTGCAATCAGTGTCACGTGATCTGTCGCATGATGCCTTTATAAATATAACTGTTCTGAAAGGCCCCTGACTCTGCAACACCACTAAGCAAGCAACATGAAGACCAAGGAACACTCAAAACAGGTCAGAGACAAAGTTGTGGAGAAGTATAGATCAGGGTTGCATTATAAAAAAATATCCCAAATTCTGATTATCCCACGGAGCATTAAATCCATGGCAACAAAATTGAAAGAAGATGGCACCACTACAAACCTGACAAGAGAAGGCTGCCTACCAAAACTCATAGACCGTGTGAAGAGGGCATTGATCAGAGAAGTCATAAAGACACCAAGGTGAACACTGAAGGAGCTGCAAAGATCCACAGCAGAGTCCATTGTACCATTTTAAGCCTTATACTCCACAGAGCGGGGCCTTATGGAAGAGTGGCCAGAAAAAAAGCCATTGCTTAAAGAAAGAAATAAGAAAAAACTTGGAGTTTGCACAACAGCATGTGGCGGACTCCCAAAATACATGGAAGAAGATTCTCTGGTCAGATGAGATGAAAATTGAACTTTTTGGCCATCATGGGAAACGCCATGTGTGACGCAAACCCAACACTTCCCATCACCCCGAGAACACCATTCCCACAGTGAAACGATGGTGGCAGCATCATGTTGTGGGGATGTTTTTCATTGGCAGGGACAGAAAAACCAGTCAGGATTGAAGGAACAATGGATGGCACTAAATGCAGGGCAATTCTTGAGGAAAACCTGTTTCAGTCTGAAAGAGATTTGAGACTGGGACAAAGGTTTAGCTTCCAGCAGGACAATGACCCTAAACATACTGCTAAAGCTGGATTAAAGGGAAACATTTAAATGTCTTGGAATGGCCTAGTCAAAGCCCAGGCCTCAATCCAATTGAGAATCTGTGGCATTACTTGAAGATTGCTGTACACCAACGCATCTAACTTGAAGGAGTTGGAGCAGTTTTGCCTTGAGGAATGAGTGAAAATCTCAGTGGCTAGATGTGCTAAGCTAATAGAGACATACCCCAAGAGACTTGCAGTTGTAATTGCAGCAAAAGGTGGCTCTACAAATTATTGACTTTGGGGGGGTGGGGGGAAATATCTATGCACACTCCTGATTTCTGTTTTTTTTTTGTCTTAATTATTGTTTGTGTCACAATAAAGGATATTATGCACCTTCTAAGTGTTAGGCATGTTGTGTAAATCACATTATGCTAACTCCCAAATCTCCATTTTAATTTCAGGTTGTAATGTGACAAAATAGGACAAACACAGAGGGGATGAATATTTTCACAAGGCACTGTATCATGCATCAGCTCCAGATACACACATGTGCCAAATGACAGTGGTTACATGGAGCATCAGCCCCCTAGCCAGGGTGCATGTAGAGTTAGATAATGATGGAGTGTTCCAGCTAAATATTGAGCAATAGCACAGCACAAGATCCAGTCAGTGACAGAAAGTGTACATTGTAGGCACCTCTGGAAAGCACATATGCTGCTGGTATAAATTAATGGCCCCAAACATGCACTGGTAGTCTCACTGTAGTGTGACTTCATCCCATGTACTGAGTGTGGAACATCAGTAAAGCAGCAACCCTGTTCCCTAGTTTGTTATCATCAGGCCACATATTACCAGGGCAGAGTCAATAAGAGACATGCAGTTCACCTAGGAAGGCATTTGAGGGATTATCTATCATGTGTAGCAAGCTATAATCCATTAGTGTGTATCAGAGAACTAAGCAAAGCCTTTTGGTTTTGCAGCAGTAGCAGTGCCAGTGCAGCCATACCACTACTGAATCTCTACCACCACCACCACCACCTGCAGCCTTACCAGGGTCTGATGTCAAAGGACACCACCACAGGGGGCCAAGTAGCAGCAGCAGTAGCTCCTTGTTGGAGGAGTTCATCACTTTGGAGGATGTCATGGAAAAGGAGAAGGATATTTCAAAATGAGAACCACCTCTGACAAGGAGGAGGAAGAAGAAGATGATGAGTCTCATATCCCTCATCCCACCACTGGAGGAGAGGCAGCATGAACCATTGCAAGATTACCCAAGTGGCCATAATCCTCACACAGGAGTGAAGAGAGTATGACTTACCACTTCAATCACCCCATGCAGAGGAAGATGGGAAGGTCCTAGAGGTGGAAGATATAGAAAGGGAGGTTGTTGAGCTGAATAATGCAGAGGTGGTAGTTTTGGAGATGGAGGAGGTTTTGGAGGTGGAAGAAGTGCAGAATGTGAAGGGGAGTATGGAGAGGGGTTGGAGGGGGAGGGAAAGATGGGGCAGAGCTTCTAGTGACCCAGTCTACCCAATCTACTACCTTACTGTTCAATCAGGTCCCCATGAGATCTCTAGGGAATTTTAGGACCCTGAAGTCCTGCTGTACCTGATATCCCTGTGGCAGGAGATATGGTGGGCTTTGCTTTGGCAATAGGTTTGTAGGACCTCATGGTGACCTATCTGGAAGAGCTGTGAGCAGAGGAACATACCATGCTACAGGCTCTCAATCAGTTGCTGACATGTATCTCTGCTCCAGCTGCTCCCTACAGAGAGAGGGAGGGCGGGGAACAAGTGCTGGGATTTTCATATACACTGGGGGGAAAAATGTTACAGATTTGTTCAAATTCAGATGGGATAGCACAAAAACATTCTCTTGTGGCTGTTTCTTCAAATGGGTTAGTTTTGTGCATACCTCACTCCTAATCGAGGGTATAGGTCTCGCTTGAACACAAAAACTCAATCTGTTCCCATAGTGTCACATTGCATACAAGATAATCATTCTTTCTCACAACTTCAGTGGAAAGCGATTGAGCATGTTCCCAAGTTTTCGAGAGGTGGTAATCAGGAAGGTAGGTTTAACTGTAGGGAACAGTTCTGGATATATTTTAAAAAATGTACATCCTAATGCTTTGAATCAGCAGATAGATTGGCATATATTACTCTGATTACCTAGTATACTGGCCCTTTAAAGATTCTGAAGTGCGTGGCTGTAGAGTGCTTGAAAAGATGTCGTGGTCATGTTGTAACATAGCCAGAGACAGTCCAGGCGCTTTTGAATTGGAACACAAGATTCTCTCTCAGATGAGTATATCAATGCAGAACGACTGAAAATTCAAAACATGATATTGTGTCAGTCCTCATGTTGAAAATATTAGCATTAATTTTTTTTAATGGATTTTGATAGATAGTAAATAAAGCAAAATAGACCCTTAATAGAGGTAGCTTGGTATGAGCTGACTTAAATAAAGGTGTCTGCCAAAAAAAGTTTAAAGTTTAAGGGCTGTTTGAATCTTTGGGATATCGTTTTGGTCATATGGAGCTGCATTCCGGGAGGGGGAAGTCCGGGCAGTCTGGATGTCCCTGCTGAAGACAGGGCCGTTAGGACACAATTCTGGCCCACAGGAACAAAACATTCCTGCAGGAGCCAGAATCGGGCCTGAGGATGACCCGGCATGCCCCCACCGCCTGTGGGGACATTCTCCCCACTGGTGCCCATGGAATCCGTGGCTGCAGCCCCCCAAAGCTCTGCCACCTGACCCACGACTGGCCTCCCATGGCCTGGATCAGGTGGCAGAGACCCCTCCGCACTTGGCCCGGCCCTGGGGGTGGTTCCCCTGCCCAAATCCAGTAAATTGTGCTGCTTATACCACCTCTGAGTACAAGATTTCTAAGGGAGCTTAGCTGTTGATATGGATGGACAGACTGGTAGGCTGTGTGGCCTTTATCTGCTGTCATTTTCTGTTTCAGTGTATAATGATGACACAGTTGTTTGTTATTTTCAAGATATCAATTAACCCTTTAATATATAATCCAATCAATACAAAGATAGCCATAGAGAGTCATTGTATGCAAGGATACCTAAATCAACAAGGCACATACAGTAGATGCATAGTTTGTGTCTATTTTATACAGGCTAATGTCAAATCTCCTAAAGAGTCACACTTTATGCTGTTAGTTGACAAAATAAGACCATCACATACAGTATAAAGGTCACTGCAAAAACAATTTTTCACTTTAGCTTCTGCTTAGAAAAAGTAATCAATGGTCCAAGTCCAAAATGCTTGAGAAAATTAGATTTATTTCTTCCTACTACATCTTTTTACTATTTTTATGCAAATAAAACAATACTTATCCCCGCTGCTGATGATTAAAGAGCTTTAAAAAAGCTTATAGAAAATCCTAACATTGACAATATTTCAAATGGCAATCTTCTTCAGGCATGTGCTAGGGGAACTGTGATATTCATTGGTTTAGTGAATTGATTTACTCACCAGGAAATCCATCCACACTTATGATCACTTCATAGATCTGAAGGAAGAAAACAAACAAAAAAATTAAGGAACTTAGTTTTCATCCCCTATAGTCAACCTGTATGGTTCTTTGGTATAATAAAGACACTGACTAGCCAGTTGTCAAAATGAACATTATTAAATAACCCAGGAAGTGAATACTTAATGATGTCATACACGCTACAAGAAGGCAACACATTCTCTTGAGGAAGTCATGCCACTAAGGAACTCTGAATGCAAGCAATATATTCACCACTGCTCTGTAGAATGTCTATGGACATTGCAGACTCCACCATGCTATAATGTGAACACCTGTTCAAGCACTAAACATTATGGAAATGTACTATTGGACTTGAGCCTGGCTTTACAGATAGATGCAGTTCTTGGTTGACCAAGCTCAAGACAAGTTGAATTCAGGTACAGTGGGTAGTCCTCTATTTGCTAACAATATAATTTTGTATCTCTGGTGGAAGAGTAAGTGACCTGCGTAAAGCTGCAAGGAGTATTAGTGGGATTTGAATACTGCTCTCTTTGGTACTAGAGCCACTCACTCAAATCACTAGCCTACTCCTCCACTCAATGTGTTAGTTTCATAACTAAAAAAAAGAAGTGGGATTTTTAATTGAACAACACCCTTGATTTCCAGCATTTAAAGCTAATCTAATATTCAGTGCTCCTATCCGGTTAGCAAGTCATGCTGAATATCTAGATAGAGTGCCAACCATTGGAGCTATGCACAAGCAACAATATTCAGTCCGCTATCTGCATAACTAATTGGATAAATTTTAGGAACAACTTTCAATTTCTGTTGACTATTTTTAAAACAATTTGTATCATCAATGTGTTTGCATTTTCAAAAATCATCTATATGCTACAGATTTTACAACATTATGCACAAGGTACCACCAATGTTTTTGGTTTCTCCTCATGTAGAAGTGTTTTATACAAATATCTTCCATCAACAAAATGTGGACCTTTTTTGAAAAGTGGACACAATACAAATTTGGAGTGTCTTTTTTTACATTTTTGATTGCTCTAAGAAAAGAATCGTTTCATTATAAATCACAGAAGATACTGACGTTCATTACAGGCACACAGCTGAACCGCGCTGCACTCATCACCAATAAAAGACTACACTCATTCAGTATGTGGCAACTCAATGGCTGCAGCTTTATTTGACTTACAACACTTAACATAGAACCATAAACATATAACCATATACAACCAGCATTTCTGGATCATTTTATCCAGCATCAGAACCTTCCTTTACTTGGATGCGAGATTGCCTTAGTAGATGAGCTGCTGTAGCCTTAAGCATGAAAGAAAGGCCTGATACTCTACTTTTGGTTACATCTTGTCAAGAAATCTCAGGGGATGCTCACAATATGGAAAGTATCCACTAAGAATATATTTTTGTTTGCAATGAAAGCCAGGATCTCCATGAAACGACAACGTTGTCACTATTTCCAGGTTCCTGTCAATAGTTAGGATTGCCAACAGGCTCCAGATGTTCCCAAAAGCCTTAGTCTAGTCCTAGGTTTACCCCTTTGCATGGAGGGACTTGCTTTTCTTATGGAGTGCAATAGAGAAATCAGAAGTATATGTCCCTACATGCAATGGGTAAGCCTAGAACTGGATCAAGCCTTTCAGGCGCATCTGAAGCCAATTGGCAACCCTATCAATAGTGCACATTCTTTTGAGAGTGTGTGCACTATTATGCTATAGCATGCACTATTCACACATATGTGATTATTTCATGCTATTGAGTAATAGTGCACATTATGACGGAATGCACATTATTGAGGAAAAATGCTACAAAATGAAAAAAACACACAAAAAAGGGAATGAAATGAAATGATATGAAAACGTTTGTGCTGCATGTCCCTATTATCCACAGGGTGACTAGAAGTCAACATCAACTCAATAGCACTTATCAGCAACAATGTGTGTTATTGTCATATTTTTCTATCACATTTGTATTAATATGACGTAGGGAACGATGACTAGACTATAACCAAAAACCATAGTAAAATCAATCTCCCACAATTTTTCAGCTCTCACTGCTTTTCAGCTGTCACAGCTTTTTGTGAAAGCTGAAAAGCTGTGAGAGATTGATTTTACTATAATTTTGGATTTGTGAAATCTCCTGCGTAAGGATCATATGAGGGATTCATTTGTGACTATACCATAACAACATTGTACTTTGATCTAAGAGAAGAAGTAATGGAAATTCAGTTTAGTAAAAATGTTGGAATACGTAAGGCAAATACAGCTGGCCCAAAATGCCACTGCCGGAGTTTTAGTTGGTGCAGGAAAGTGCAATCACATTACCCCAATATTGTCCAATTTGCACTGGTAACCCTTTAGGTTTTCCTTAAACTTTAAGGGCCCAATTTTCAAAGGCATTTACATGGTTAACAGCCCATGCTAACCATGTAAATGCCTTAATTGGGAATTTTCAAAGGCACCTACATGGCTACTGCCTTTGAAAATCCCCGATTAAGTCCCCTACGTGCCCCGATGCTATCCAGTGTTGGGGGCTCTGAACCTTAAAGATAAGCAAGGAAAACCCTCGCCTATCTTTAAGGTGCCAGGACTAACTGGGCAGCATCCAAAATTGCTGCTGCCCAGTTAGGCTCGGCGGCTTTTCGACTGTGCGGCGAACCTCAGATTTTCACTTCCATTGCCACAGAAGTGAAAACTCGGAGTTAAGGGGTCAGTAGGCAGGGCTACATGGCTATGGCGTTTAGCCCTGCCCAATACAATATCGGGCCCTAAATGTTTAGTACTGGTTTTCAAACTGCTCTTTTTGGTAATCAGTAATGAACTGGCGAATATGTTAACACTTTGGGGCATGTTTACTGAAGGCTAACGTGTGTTAAGTAAAATCAATGTGTGTTAAGGGCTTCCACTGTCCATTCATTTCTATGGCCATTGTAGCATTTGTCACGCATTAACTTTACCTAATATGCATTAACCTTTAGTACTGTAAACATACCCCTTATGTTCCGTCTCTAAATTTAAGGTCTAGTTCACACTGTACTCTTTTTGTACCTTCAGCTACTTTAATGCACAAGGAACATATTTGTTCCCGTGTATTTTCAGTTGTAGGACCACAGTTTTGGAATGAGCTTCTAGATATGCTGAGCAACGACCAGGACTATCTGAGTTTTAGAAAAGTGGTTAAGACACACCGTTCTCAAGAAGCGTTGTTTGCTCATTTTTCTTCTCTGCATTTTAGTCTTGTTTGACTTGTTTTTTCATGTTGTGTGCACTATTTGACATTAATTATAAATATTCCTCTGTACTGCTGCTTAGAAGTGTTGATAAGCACTTAATAAATGTTTTACAAAAATAGAAAAATAAAATCATACCAGAACATGGAGGTTTTTTTACATTTTATTGCCGTTATACAGTGACTGTAAATCATTTACTGGTCCAAAATGCAGAAGTTAGGGTTGCACATAGAAAATAATTTCAACTCTTTTGGGGATCATTTTCAGACTTGTTTGTTGCAAACATTTTCGTTATTAAAAAAAAGTTGATACAAATTGGAACTTTTTAACATAGGTAATACATGGGTTAATGCATGACAAATCAATTGTGTGTGTGCACTAAGTGCCCTCTTTTACTGTATTAATGCTCACTGCACGCTAATGGACTTAGAGTGTGCTATCTGCTGTCACAGCCCATTATACTGTATTGCTTTGGGTAGAGCAGCAGTACTGCATGCTGATTCCCGTTAGCATGTGATAAGCATTAGTAAAAGGGGACCTACATTTTTAAGGCACTCTAAGAGGTACGTTTACTAAACCGCAGTAATGTTACCGTCATTAATTTCCCCGGTAATGTTATGGATGCCCATATAAAGGAGTGGACGGTGCATCATTAAAGCAAGCCATATCAGGTAACGCGCATTACAAGGCGCCTAACATGCGGTACAGTGCACCCTGGATCCACTGTACGTTAACGTCACAGCCAACGGGAAGCAGCAGCATCCGAAGGGGCTGCAATCAAAGGCGCGCAGACAGTAGAGGATGCGCTGAGGGATGTGCAGATATGGTGCTACATGAGAAACTGAGCCGTAGGTGTAAGGCCATAGACCACATGTAGCTGATATTGCAGTCTGTAATGGGGACGTGAGCCACAGATAAACACATGCACACACACCATGAAATGGTGTGCAGTGAACACAGCATGCAGAGGAGTAAACAACGGTAATGGAAAGGGCGTCAGGGGTCGGCTGTGTGGATGGTGTGTGTATAAGGAAGGGATACAAAAAGGAGTAAGAGGGAATCGAACCAGATCACTGAAGAGCCCAAACACAGTTCATTAACACCAATACCAAACCACTGAGCCACCTGCCCAACCGGACAACTTAAGAAAGGGAGCATATGTAACAGCTAGCATGTGACGGACAGGCTGCATAGAGGGGACACTGCAGTGTAAAATGAAGAGAAGGAAGGGTGTGTGGAGAAGGGATGAAGCCAGAGCCATTGTATGGTACGGAGAGCAGAACAAAGGAAAAGGAACCTGTAGGACCCAAATCCACAACCTATGTTGGCTCCACGCACGTCTGCAACCACTATCCCAAACAACCACAACAGGCAAATATGTTCCACCAAGTGGCCATCGTGTCTGCTAGATTATCACGCAGTATTGCAGTGTACGTGTGTTGCGGAGAACGCGCGTAGCAGGGCGTCTGATGCGCAGCACACACAATAACGTGCATGACATTGCAGAACTTTCTACGTGCCTTATGAGATACGTCTAAGCACCTTACAATATGTGGTCAGATTATGGTACATAACAATGCACGTCCCAAACAAATATCACACGCATTATTATGAGCACTGTGCAACTTTGGCGCTGCAACGCGCGTTGCAGTGTATGGGCGTATGCGAGTTCATCACAATGTGTGTAAGACGCAACATGCATATGCCACAAAACTGTGCACTACAGTACACTACCTCTCCATTGCCCTTCGTCTGTGCTCCCACCAGTTTTAGGACTACAGCTGTTCCCCTGCCGTCCAGCTCATGCCTGTCAACCTGATGCATCTTACTGTCCTTGAGGTACCTTAGACCTAAGGTGCCTTAGGTTGTGGATGTCATCAGGGGGGCAGACCAACAGTAGTACTAGGAGCCTCCACAGCCCCCAACCATAGTCTGACATTCACCAGCGGCAGTCACAGTCAGACTGTACCTGCTGCACCATGCCAGGTTTTCCAGCCATGCACAAACTAACCGCGGACACTCCGCTACCCAGTCTATCTTGCATTTTCACAGTGGAACTATGCACACCCAGACCTGGGTTGTATGGCACAGGCACCTGGAAGGTACCCCAGTGATTGGCCCTCCAGAACAGGGGGCACACATAAATCACTTGAGACAGATACTATGTAGCATTATGTGGGACCATAGATGTGCCATGGTCACTGTTTGGTCTGTGTGAGCGTGCCCTAACAGCAAGATGTGCTGTGGCCACCTTGTCCATGCAGGTGGTGGTTGGGCACTACAATGTCTCAGCCATTGCCGTACACCCTCTGCAGATGCACCCTGCCCAGTCTGCCCTGTCCGGGCTATACCCACAATACCTTGCTCCTCATTATGCACATTTGCAGGCTAACACTGGTAATAGTGGGATATTGTGGGCCCAGTGAGGTATAGGCAGCACACACTCCTATTGCAGCATTGTGCAAAGATAGGGGTGGTTAGCAACCCTGCCAGCCACACTGGTCCTGATCACAGTGCCGACATTGCCAAACTGTGCAGGAGGTAGTGGTAGTGCTCTGGTGGTAATTGCGGCTCCGTGCTGGGGCCAACAGCCTGACTCTCCATGGAGCTTTGAATAGTGGAGCCTGTGTGAGTGGGTGTTTGTACCCCTGTTGGCCGCTGCTTTGGAGATTGCACATGTTGATGTTGTATCTGCATTGTAGGGTAAAACATAGGAACATGCTCTGCAGGATCCACATCTGTGACCTGAACCTGTGATCCTCTGCTCCGAAACACACTAGTTGTGTATACTGTACCACACTGCTGCCACAGAAACAGCAGTCCCTGGGGCTACCTTTACTTCTCCTCAGCCAGACCTTTTCTGTTGCCCTGCACACCATGTACTGGTACAGGGCATGGCCTAGGTCTACTGCAGACAGGTGCCACTACCCCCCCCCCCCCCGCCATGCTGCCATATGCTGTCAATGCTGGTAGTGCGCAGTCCCAGGCCATCCACTGTGCAGGTAGTCTAGGGTATGGGGTCTGGGGTGGGGAGGCATACATGGACATCCACAAATCCCACCATCTCCTCCTACCAATGTTATGTCCCTTCCATATGGGGGGAGAGATGGCTAGGGGGATGTCAGGTCAGTGCTCTAGCAACTATTGGCTAGGGTGGACCAGGTAGATGTAGGTAGATTGTGTTGTGACAGCCGACTGTGGACAGGCTAGGGCATGCACCTCAGATACGGTGTACCCAGTTTGGCCTACTGGGTGTATATATGTTTCTGACAACGTGTGGTCACACCCTGAAATGCCTTACTAGGGGCTGCAATACAGGATGTTCAGTTAGCTGGGTTTACGAACCGTTTGGGATGCATCCTGGGTAGGGTCTGTGGACCCTTGTTAGAGTGGTCCCCAGATGTGCACTGATTGCCCTATTACAGGCAAAGTGGTACCTGTGTGACCTTTGGGGTACTTGTTGGGTTATTCCCCCTGGATGGGACACTGTGGAACACCGACTACTGGGCATGTTTGGCCTTGGTCAGCTGCTGTCTTGCTGATTTCCAGTTTCTATGTTCCTATGTGCCACCTAGGCGAAAGCCTAGTCCACCCAGTGTGCCAGTTGCCCCCACTACATGTCCCGCCTGCAGCCCCCTATGCCCCATTTGCACCATCGCCATAGTGGCATTTCATACTTGAGCACTATGCTGTTGCTGCAAATGGAGCACTACTATCACTTTTCTTGGGCTCCCTGCCTATGTTGTACATTGCTGACGCTGAAATGGTTTCACCCTCCTGCAAATGTGCATCTAACGACAGGTTTTCAGTCCCGGTGATGTTCAGCCCTTCAATCACCCGCGTTAGTGTAGCAGGAGCCTCTCCCCGCCCACTCCCCGCTCATTGACCCCTTCTCTCTGCCCTCTCTCTGCAGACGGTGATGTTAACGCGCGTTAACGTTACCTAACGCGCGTTAGCGTTACCTAACGTGCATTAACATAGCCGCTGCTACGTTATTGCAGTTTAGTAAACATACTCCTAAGGAACTCAGTGTTCACTAAGCAATGGACATCCATGGCAGATGCTAGATAGGAATCCATCACAGTGCAATAATACAGACTTTTGCCAGCAGACCATAAGGCTGACTCCCAAATCTTCACAGCTTTACTCTCGTAAAGTATCAATTTTCCTTATGTATTTTGGAGAAAATGTACATGGACAATGAAAAGAAATGGGATAAATTCTTGCAGGCATCCTTTAGAGTCCAAGGGCAAATGTGCATTATCAGTTAACACTCAAGCACTTTTTAGCCAATAACATGACAGAAGATACACTTGGACAACACCTGGTAAGTAAGTATATGGTTATGAAATCTTCTAAGCCACTTAGGGCAATATGGCTTGATTAGGCAGGGTATAAATTCAGTAGAACATAGAATATGTGCTAAAAACATATTCAACAACTCTTTTTAACCATCATTATTAGCCTTTTTTGTCTAGTTTACTTTGGAACATATAACCAACTGAGGTACAACTTAGCATACTGTAGCCCTGTTCATGGGAAAGAAAAGAAATGCATTGAAATTAATTTTGTAAGTATATCTTTTCAATTTTGGTTAGTTTGTCTAAACAGAAAACTGGCTCAAACAGCTTGACTGCCTGTAGAATAAAACTACAATGTTCAAGAAGACTTGGAAATACCTTTTAACATAAAACAAGGAATGCAGCTACAGACTGTGTTCCAATGAAAAGCCTTTACAAAACAAATAAAAAATGCACTTGACCTTCAATATTCACAATAGATTTGCTCTCTCTCATCCTATGTTTAGGAAGTATTCCTTTGGGCATCAGTAATTTTATGTGGCAGAATAAAAGAATATGTAGCTTATAATTTCAGGCAGCATTCACTGTAGTTGCTGGGAATGCAATCACATTGCCCTGGCATCTTTAGCATTTCAAACAAACTCATGAATCTTGTGGCATTCAAGTGCGGTAAGTCTTGTAAAATGGCAGCAGATTGCATACATTTATGCATATAGTCAACCAGGGTAGTGGAAAACAGAAAATACAATTGTGAATAAAATTTGTGAGAGAGAAAAAGTGTTTCGTTTGAATAAAAGAAAACAAAGGTACATCTACATCAGAAAATCTCAAAGGCTTTAAAAACTAATTCAATACATACTGATGACCCGATTTTCATAGCACCAAGCCATTAAATAACGCGTAAGGGAATTCTGACAGGGAAGACACCGCATGTTATCAATTCACTGATTTAAATCTACCCATATGGATGAGAACATCATGCTTATCTACTTATAGACTGATCTGCACATGATGTATAGGGTGTTCTTGTGTCATTTTTTAATAGAAGAAGAACACAAATTATCTTTCTAGACAGTTATCTATTAGACATGTTTCTGTGGCTGAGTAACACGACTAGATGAAAACTGAACAAATGGTAAGGAAAAGGCTCTACTGTAACTTAAGTTTTCCTTTATTATCAATGATACAATAGTTAATGCAGCAATAAAATGATTGCTCAAAAGCTTTAGGGCAATCGCTACTCACTATTACTTAGTGCATTTTATGAAATAAAAATGTGCTTATATTTTCAGTTTTCTCTGTCCATCTCGCTGTCTACGATACTGATGTCACAGATGGGACTGATGGGACTGATGTACAGGCAGAAAAAAACAAAGATGTCAATAAGTCCCAGAGCCATAGGAGAGAAAAATAGGCTAGGCTGACAGGAAACTCAAGTCCCATCAACCAAAAAGAAGCTAGTGCCCAAGGAAAGAAGACGTGGGATTGATGGGGAGGCAAGACCTTGCCACATCCCCAACACAAACTTGACTTTCCACATATCCCCAACCATTACACATATAGCCCCATCCTCCCACATACACATATACATGCAGGCAATAGTGGGATTTGGCTGGTTCAGCCCGGTTCCTGACACAGGTCGCATTTGCTGAACCGGGCCAAAAATGGCATCCTGCTACTGGCGCTGTACTGGTGGGAATGCCCCCACCCACCAGTGCTTTGATGGCATTGGAGGACCGCAGCATCAGGGGAAGCCCCCGATGCTGTCAAACCACTAGTGGGTGGGGGATCGGGCTGCTGGGCCACTAGGGTTTTGCCGCCCTGTGGTGGGCAACAGTGGCTCAGGCATGAAGTTCTGGCAAATGCGTGCTATGCTACCACCTGCTCAGTTCTGTCTGTTCCTGTTCGGATTGAATCCCGCCACTGCAAGTAGGTCATGAAATCATATATTACTTTTTTAAATTAAAAATCAGGTCCAAAGGATTCCAAGAAAATATTCAACTAAGAATGTCAAGGGCAATTTTAAATGAGATCTAGGTGGCCATATCATCCTGCACTAGCTGGTAATGCATATCCCAGCACGTCTTTAGCGCACGCCAGAACATAAGCTGCTAGCTAGAACCCAATTAGCAAAAGACCCCCCTAAAAACAAGAAGAAGTGTACTGAAGGACAGAAGTCAAAACAGAAATAATGGCACATGCCAAACCACTTACAGAAATGTCTGTGTTTCAAATCTGAAGAAATAGGGATGTGCATAGGGAAAAAAATCATGGTTGGTTCATTTCCAGTTTATTTTGGCTTTTCTCATTTTTGGACCTTTTCGGAGTTTGTTTCACATGTTCATTTTAGTAATTTTTTTTTTAACCTGCATTAGAATATTTGAATGTGTGCTAATAGATTTAACGCATGTTAATTTAAAGACAAAGTTGATGTGAAGCCCCATTTTGCATAGGATGTTGAGGTAGGAATCAGGAGGCTCATTATTCCTCTATTTTGAAGACTGCTGAAAACGGAGTTTATTGTAAAATACATATAAGAGCACTGGCAAATACACCTGCATTCACCAGCACATACTCCTGGCGCATCAGTCTCAGAAACCTGCACATGTGAATACAGAGTGGCATCACTCAGCAGCCTCCATGTGTAAGATAATAGGTGATAATAGATTTTCAATACTTCCTCTTATATTTCCCCAAAAGCATACACACTGTAAGAGGCGTATTCTAGACAATTCTTTGTATAAGTACAGCTAATCAAGGGGCCACATGTTACTTTTATGCTGGTCAGTATTTTATAAGAGGTCATTAATGTATATTTGTGGTCACACATTAATGGCTATAATAATTTCCAGTTAGTGCGTACTTGGCATCTAAAAGTATGCACCTCATTATGAAATTATCCCCAAAGAGGGGTTAAATGTCTGATAGCCAAGTTTAATAAAAAATTCAGTTATTGGAGGGGGGGGGGGGGGAGATGCTGTGGAGTCCGGGCGTAGTGGAAGCATGCAATTAAGAGCTCCGATCAGTTCAGGCTCTATTTTTGGATTATAATTCTGGTTTGGATTCACCCATGCAATCTTTATCTTTGTACTTGATTTGGAGATGGCTGCAAGAAAACCAGCCAAGTCGAAAAGTGCTTTTGCTGTTTCCTCGGGACTCAAACGCCACAAAACTGGACCTTTGACACCTGAAAAGATGGCGCTCGGGGAAAAATCATCAGAGGTGGACCCCATCATGACTGAGATACTACAACTTAAAGACTAAGGGGCTTGTTTACAAAGCTGCAGTAGCGGTTCGCGATCGTTATCGGAGCCGCGGCCCCTAAGAGGCCAATTCTATTCTGGCTATCCAGCCCCTGTGCGGCCGCTCAGAATCTGGGCATAGATTTTGATCCCACGGGGGCTAGACATGCCTGCGGGATCAGAATCGGGTCTACTGGCCTGGATGTGCAGGCTGAGCCCCTTTTCTGATGGGCTGCATGCCCAGCAGATCCCCGGCTAACTCAGCCAAGCTCCATAATGGAGCCACAGTGCCATGGTGTCTTGTTGTCATAGCATCGCGGCTCCATTACCAAGCTGTGATCCCCGGCCGCTCACCCAAATTGCTCTTTCCCCACAGCCCAACCCCCAGGCAGGACAAACATCCCCGCTATTTGTGGTGCAAAATGACCTCCTTAATGTGTTCCTTACTGGAAGTTGGAGTGGAGGAGTAGCCTAGTGGTTAGAACACTGGCTCAGCAACCAAGCAACCAGGGTTCAATTCCCACTAGCACTCCTTGTGGCCTTGGGCAAGTCACTTAACTCTCCATTGCCTCAGAAGAAAGGCCTGGCAATCTACTTCTAGTGACACTGCCAAGAAGCTTCTGGGTTGCCAGGAGTCAGGACTGACTTGAAGGCACACATTGCATTACTGGAAGCTATTAAATCTGTCCAGGGTGAATTAGAGAATCTGAATGGGCATTTATTGGAGTCTCAGAAAAGAGTCAAGGACCTAGAGGAATGGACTTGAACTCTAGAAATTCACTGCCCTCAGATACAAAACAACACTGACACCATCTCTTGACTACAGGAAGATTTGGTAACATTCAGATACTGGGCCTACCCGAGGGTGTGGAGGGCACAGATATGATTGCTTTTCTAGAGCCCCTGCTACTTGAGCACCTAGGCATACAGTTCTGAACTCCTTTGGAATTAGAAAGGGCACATAGATTTCCATCCCATAGACTCCACCCAAGGGCCGCACCTGGTTCTTGCTAAAATTCTGCGATATCAGCACACCTTACAAATACTTCGGACAGTCCTTATCAAGTCCTCTGTTCTACTTCAAAATCACAAGATCCTAATTGTTCCAGACCTCACACGTACTACAGCGTCTAAACAAAAGCAACTCTTGGTCTTGCCAGGTCCTCTTCCTGAATTGGGCCCACAGTATGGCCTGTTCTATCCTGCATGCATGTAAGTAACATACAGGAACAGAACTTCATGGTTTGTGGAACCATTCAAGCTATGAGAATTTATCGAGAGTCATAAGATAACCTACTATTCATTCGTCCCTTACCAGTATTGCTGAGACTATTGTTAAAGATGTACTGTAAGTTAAACAGGATTTTCAAAGGTTTCCAGGGCCCAAGTAGATCAAACGGAGAGGTTCACTCTGGTGGAAAGAGAACTTGGACATATTCGGAGCTGCAGGTGCCCAGCTTAGATGGGACAGTACAGCAGAAGAAACTTGAGTATTTAGAAAATCAGGCTCATAGAAATAATTTGCAATTGTTAAATTTTCCAAAATCTCCTGTCCTGTCTCCCCTGTAGATGGTATGCAAATACTTTAGGGAGACATTAAAATTCCCCTGGAGTGTCTGCCTCCCATCTCCCAGGTGCAATATCTTTTAATGGGACTGAGCAACCGAGGTGGTGGGACCGCTTCTAGTGGTCTGGGGGACCTTACGGGTTTCCTGCAGGAATCACTTGAGGTGATCACAGAGAAAACCACTCTATTGGTTATGCTGGTACTTTGAACCTAATAAAAGTTAAATTCTTAAGGCATATTTTAAGAACTCCAATGAGAGGTTTATGGGCTCTGCAGTTTGTATGTTTCCAGATTTATCTCGTGCCATCCAGTTGAGGAGAAAGGAGTTTCTGGCCTTGCAGCCTAGGGCCTTTCCCTTGGGGTTATGTTTACCTTGAGATTTCCTTCACACTGTCATGTTACCTATAGTAATTTTTTTTCTGTTTTTTGGGCCAAAGCAACTTTTGGAGTTCTTGAATGCTAGGGAAGAACCTAGGATAGCAGTTGAGTCCCCCGCGACTGATGCATGATTCTCCGACCCGCCTTAGTTTGCTAGTTTTTTGTTAAAAATGAAATTTTTGTCATTTTAGTTTTTCTTTTCTGTATTCCCTCTTGTATTTCCTTATTATGGGAGAATCTTTATGGTTGGATGTTTTCTTTTGTGGGTTTATTTGCCTATGTGTGTATTTTGGAACCATTGTCATTTCGTTCATATTAATACTTGGATGTAATAGTTTAAATGCAAATAAATATAAAATTAAGAAAAAATATTTTCTTCCAACAGTTTTAAATATATTACTTTGTGACATCATGGTGTGCTCCCTAATCCTTGTATTTTTTGAGAGGGTAAACAGTTGATTCACATTTACTCATTCCACTCCACTCAAAATTTTATAGACCTCTATCAAATCTCTCCCTCAATTGTCTCTTCTCCAGGTCAAAAACAAGTTCAATTCATGCTGGGTTAAAACAATTTATTGACAAATTTCCAGTATTTTTCTTTTTTTTTTACCTCATTTTTTAAGCATTCTGTTTTGCAAACACTTTAAAATTTTTAAGTAAGCAAACATATCAAATGTGCACATCTCTAGAAAAATCTATACTTATATTTCTCATTTTACAGTATGAATATATGCATATGCAACACAGTTTCCCCATCAGCTTTTGTGTCTCATATAAGCCACCTGCAAATTTCAGAAATGTGCTTGTTTCAGCCAACACTTTAAACAAGGAATTAAGGGGGCTATTATCCTTAATCCATTATTTTTTATTTTTGCCTCAAAAACTTAATAATAAAAAAACTTTTGCAGCGTTACTGGTTAATTGGTGTACAATATTTTTGAAATTGGGCTATTATACACATAATGGGATAAATTTTCTGGCAATTAGTAATGGAACCCAAATCGGAGGGGGCCATACTGGACCTGGTGCTTACAAAAGGGGAGAGTGTTTCTGATGTTATATTAGGTGATCATCTCGCATCCACTCTGGATGGTGTGGTTCAGTATTAGGACAATGGTGGAGATAGTTCATTCAAACATGAGGATACTAGACTTTAACACAACTAAATTTGTCAAGATGGGACCAAATCTCAAAGGCTCATTGGCTGGATGGGAACAACTGGGGGTTGTGGAAAAACAGTGGGCAAAACTGAAAGTGAATATTTTAAGGGCAACAAACATTTTTGTTAGGAAAGTGAATACATTTAAAAGGAAGCCACTAGGGTTCTCGAAAAAAGTATCTGAAAAGGTGAGGATGGCCTTCATAAAATATATGAGAACACAGAAAGAGGAAGACAAGCATCAGTATTTGCAAAACTAAGAGGAGATATGATAGTAGTATCGAAAGCAAAGCTACGAATGGAAGAAAAAAAGAGATAATGCAGTAAAATGGAGAGACAAAACATTTTTCAGATATGTTAGTGAGAGGAGGAAGTGTGAAAGTGGTATTGTAAGACTGAGTGATGAAGGGGGGAATAGTTAGAAGCTAATGAGAATAAACCGGAATTAGTTAACAAATACAGTTGCAGTCAACATTATTGGCACCCTTGCATTTTAGCCGTGATGCCCCTCCATCCAGGGGGATTTATTCTACCTTTGAGATGGAATAAGTCCCCCATCTAGATTCGAGGCATCAGATGTACAGGGCCGACCTCTGAATTGGCCCTGTACATTCAGGATCACGACCCTCCCATGCCCCGCCCTTGTTCCGCCTCCAGAATGCCCCCTCCTGCCCCCGTCTAGGCTCCCCTATACAAACCCGCTGTTCATACAGGGAGGATATTGCCGGGGCCTACAGGGGGACAAATAACGGGGATGGACGGACGTCTCAATGGGACATCTATCCCCACTATTCGTGGGACAGAATCACCCCCTAAGGGGTTAAACTGCAAGTGTGATAATAATATTGACTATAACTGTATTTCTATTCTGTGTTCACAGATGAAAGGCCAAGAACAGGACCTTGCAAAACACCCACAAATAGGAAAAGAAGTGAGGTAGATCTTGAACAATTTTCAGAAGTTTGAGTTTGTGAGGAGCTAGCTAAACTAAAAGAAAACAAAGTGATAGGGCCAGATGGGATACATCCAAGAGTATTAAAGGAACGCAGAGAAGTTCTGGTGGCTCTGCGGTCTGACCTCTTCAATGCTTCTTTAGAGTTGAGACTGGTCCATAGGATTGGAGATGGGTTCATGTGGTCCATCTTTGTCTAAAAGCAGAAGTAAGGATGAGTTTGGTTACTACAGGCTGGTTAATAAGGCTTCTGTGGTGAGTAATTAATGGAAACACTGCTAAAAGAGAGGATATTGAGGTTTCTGGAATCCAATGGATTGCAGGATCTGAGGCAGCATGATTTTACTAGAAACAGGTCTTGTTAGAAAAATTGAATTAATTTATTTGACTAGTGACCAGAGAGTTGGACTGAGGGAGAATGCTAGATGTGGTCTACTTAGATTTCAGTAAATCCTTTGACACTGTTCCACAAAGATGATATAAATAAATTGAGTGCTAAAGTGACCCTAAAGTGACTGGGTTAGAAAGTTGTTGAGTGGGAGACAACAATGGGTACAGGTAAATGGAGCTCACTGTGAGAAGAACGATCCATTACCAGTGCTGTTCTACAGGGATATGTCCTTAGTTTTATGCTTTTTAACATTTTTGTAGGTGATAGTGTGAAAAGGCTGTTGAGTAAGGTTTGCTTCTTTGCGGATGATACCAAAATCTGCAATGGGATAGAAACCCAGGAAGGTGTAGATAACATGAAAAGGGATCTAGCAAAGCTTGAAGAATGGTTGAGAACTTGGTAGCTGTTCATGTTAAACTGTTCATGTCTTGGTAGCTGTTCATGTTAAACAATGCAGGGCCATGCATCTGAGCTACAAAAATCTAAGGGAGCTGTACAGTATATGGGGGGGGGGGGGGGGCGGTAGGGAAATATTTCTGTCCGTGAAGGAAGAGCAGGACCTGGATATGATTGCTTCTGCTGAACTAAACGTGGCTAAACAGTGTCACAAAATGTGACAGTGAATGCTAGAAGGATGCTTAGGTGCATAGGGAGAGGAATGGACAGCAGGAAGAAGGGCACAGAACATTGGCAGGCAGTGCTGGGGGGAAGCGTGGACATCTATGCGGGCACCCCTACCCCAGAACCCGCACCATAGGCAGCCGCCTACCAGCACACTGGATGGCCTGCGACTGTGCACCACCAGCACCACCAGCATAAGGGCATGTCAGCATGGTGGAAGAGGGGTACTGGCGATGGAGGGGGCAGTGGCAGCTGTCCACAGCAGACCATGACCTAGCCCTGTGTAGGTGGGTGCCATGAATTGCAACAGACAGGCCCTGTCTGACGAACAGTCATGGTATTCCCAGAGACTGCACTATCTCTGGGGCAGCACAGTGGTGCAGTACACGCAGCCAGTGTGTTCAGGAGCAGAAGGTCACAGGTTCAAGTCCCAGCTGTGGTTCCTACCAACCCAGTCTCCATATTTTACCCACTACTAAAACATAGTAATAAAGACGGAACCTTTATTGCAGATAACATAAACATGCCTTAAATGCCTATATTTTACCCTACAGAGCACAGACACCATAACCATGCGCAATACCTAGAGCAGAGTTTCCCAACTGCAGTCCTGGAGGGCCAAACACCATTCAGGTGTCATGCTGTCTCTAATACAGATGTCTGTGCTGCATTTCTATGCGCCGCCCCCATGGTATGCAGATGTATCTCATGCATATTCATGAGGGACAGCATGAAAACCCAAACAGTGTTTGGCCCACCAGGACTGGAGTTGTGAACCTCTGCCCTAGAGCAGCGGCCAATAGGGGCAGACACACCTGCATCCACAGGCTCCAGTATCCAAAGCCTCCTGGAGAGGCAGGATGTTGGGCCCTGCGTGCATCTCCCAATACTAGCACTTACATACCCTAGCAAGGCCACCCTAAATCTGGGAATACGGTACACATATATCAAGAGGTTGCTATGATTACTGGCAGATAGCAATTTCTAAGTTAAGCACAATCTGCTCATTGAGCTGTATCATACCAACCTCTCTGATGTCTGTGGAGTGTGTTTCAGGTCTGGTGTCTGACAGTGTTCACCACCCTGGGGATTGACCCCAACAGTATTGCATACCATAGCCATGCCTGCACTGTGCCCAAGACTGGTGCGGTGGCCAGGGCTGCCAAGAGCCTCTATAGTTGCACAATGCTGGCATAGGAGTGGGAGTGTGTGTCTGTCTATCCAGTGTGTGGTGTCTGCCAACACCTTCCTCAGCCCACACTGCTTGCGCTGTTGCCAGTGTAAGCCTGCCAATGTGCATTATGAGGAGCAAGGTACCATGGGTATAGCCCGGACAGGGTGGCCTGGCCTGGCTGCATCTGCACAGGGCATAGGGCAATGGCTTGGACATTGTAGTGCCCGGCCACAACCTGCACGGACAGGGTGGCCATGGCATGTCCTGCTGAGGGGGGGTCCACTCTCACCCTGACTGAGTAGTGACCATGGCATGGCCAGGTTCCCCCATAGTGCTATATAGTATTTTTCTCAAGTGATATTTATGGGTTCCTTTTTCTGGGGACCAATCACTGACTTAGTTGCTTGGTGTGTGTGCTCACATCCCTTCTAGGAACATGCACTATGGACTAGCTAGCTGACTGTCTAGTTAGTATGTGTATGGCTGGAACACCATGCAGGGTGCAGTGGCTGGGGGCTCACTGGGCTTGCTGCTGGAGAATGTCAGATAGTGGTGGTGGGGGGCAGCTGAGCATCTCCAGGCCTACTGTCTGTCTGCCATTGCCTTATGGATGCGTACAGATCTGCATTGCCTGCCCTGTAGGGTATTTGTTACCCAGCAAGACTGGGGTCGATGGTCCCCTCTACTGCCACCATTGCAGGGATGTAGACTGTGGATCTGTTGGTGGGGGATCCTGTTCCCCACCTTGACCCACAGGGGGCAGGTTGGGTGGTGTGCATATAATCTGCTTTAGGGTCTGCATAACACCCTTCATGTATTCTATGATCATGGCACCCACACAAGATGTGCACTATTCTGGGTGCATCATAGTCCACAAGGGCTAGACATGATTGGGGAAGACAGATGGGCACAGGTGTATTCTAGATGTGTCTGCAAGGACTATCTATCACACACTGACACTGATGAGGACCTGCAGCACAGCCTATTTCAGCCATGCCATGTGCTGCGGACCACGTGCTGGGCCCCCCACTTCACCCTCACGGTGAGCACAGGAACTGCATGCTGTCACTGTCTGTAGCTAATCTGTGCCAGTAACACACACGGTCAGCTCCTCCTACCAGGCCGGGCTGCTATAGTGGCACATACCCTATCTTGTGATCAGACATAGGCTGCTGATCTGCATGTGCAGTGCATCATGGGTATGGGTGGGTCTACTCTATCCTGATAACCACAGCAGACAGCTTGTGTGGTCACCTGCAGTCTTTCTGTAGCCAGCCAGCAGTGTGTTAGACACTCTAGAGCTGTAGCCCACTGGTCACATTGATGACTGTGGAGACAGAGGTCATGGGTTCAATTCCTTGTTGTTCCCTCCTGTCCAGGGCACATATTTTGCTTGCCTGTGACAGTCATATCTTTGCAGATCTGTGCTGCCAGCCACAGATCCCTCTCCACAGCTATCAACACTCCTTAAAATACGTTACAAGACTCCTAATTAGGCACAGTACTGTGCTGCCAGCCACAGTACCCTCTCCACAGCTATCAACACTCCTCAAAATACGTTACAAGGTTCCTAATTAGGCACAGTACAAGGCGCCTTATAATGCGCCTTATACGGCAAGTTATAAGGTGCTTTATAAGGCACGTAAGGCACGTAGGCACGTGCCTTCTACAGTGCCTTCTAACGCACCTTATCTGACACACAGCTTTACTGCTGCCCCTCCCACTCCTTTATATGGGCATCTCTACCTTTACCGTGGAATGACATAACCGCAGTTTAGTAAACATGCCCCTTAGTAATCTGTGAACTATCATTAAAATCACCTGTAGTACCTGAAGACTGGAGAGTGGCCACTGTAATGCAAATTTTTAAAAAGGGTTCCAGGGGTGATCTGGGAAACTATGGACTGTTGAGCCTGATGTCAGTACAAGGCAAAATGGCAGAAACCATTAAAAAGAACAAAATTTTAGGACAAGTAGATATTCTTGGTTTAATGATCTTTTTCTTCACATGATGTTTCCAAAGTATGAAAGCCTAAGTCTTGTCATCTGAGCTTCTAAAGGAAAGCTTAGCTTTGATTTCCTCTAGAACGGACTGGTTTGTTCTTCGGGCAGTCCATCGTATGCACAGTATTCGTCAACAGCAGCACAATTCAGAGGTATCAATTTTCTCCCTATCATTTTCACTGTCCATCTTTTGCATTCATATGATTTTATTGAAAATACCATGACTAGAACAAGTCGAATCTTTGTATAGAGAGAAACATCTCTGCTCTTGAGAATCTTGTCTAGGTCCTTCATAGCCATTCTGATTTCTTGACTGCTTGTTGTTTCTTTATTGATAGTTGATCCAAGTAGGTTAATGTTGCCCACTATTTCAATTTTTTTTCCATCAATGATGAACTTATTGATTTTGCCAGTTGTCAGAATCTTTGTCTTCTTTACATTAAGATGCAGGCCCATTTTAAGACTATGTTCCTTGATTTTGAGAAGCAAATGTTTCAGATCGTTTTCACTTTCAGATACTAATATGGTATCATCAGCATAGGTTGTTGATGATTCTTCCACCAATTTTCACACCTCAGTTGTCTTCATACATTCCTACTTCTCTGATGATTTGTTCTGCATGTTCATTAAACAGGTAGGGGAAAAGTATGCAGCCTTGTCGTACAACTTTGCTGATTTTAAACCATTCTGTTTCTCCTTCTTCCATTTGAACCGTTGCTTCTTGATCAATGTAAAGGTTGTGCAAGAGAACAATCAGGTATTCTAGTATACCCATGCTTCTTAATTTGGCCCAGAGTTTCTCATGGTTTTCACAGTCAAAAGCCTTGCTGTAGTTTATAAAGTATATATAGATATCCTTTTGGTATTCTTTGTCTTTTCAAGGATACATCTCAACATCCGTGATGATGTATCTCTTTCCTCGCCCTTTCCTGGACCCTGCTTTCACTTCAGACAGGAGTCAGTGGCTGGTGATTGTGGCTTTTAAATGGAGCCACAGTGCCATGGCAACCAGATGCCATGGTGCCGCGGCTCTATTTAAAAGCCCTGACTGAGTTAGTTGGCCAAGGCCTGTAGGTGCAGGCCGGGCTGAATCGCAGTATCGGCCTGCACATACAGGCCTGATCACGATTCTGATTCTGCAGGGCTATATGTGCCCTGCGTGAACAGAATTGTGACACCTTCTGTAGTCCGGTTCTGACCGGGCTTCCAGAGGGCATGTACGTCCGGGACAGAATGTATATAAGACAGCAGGTTTCTCCACAATACTATCTAAAACCTTGTCTAAGGAGTATGTTTACTAAACCGTCTTAATGTGCGCTCTGCGACATTATCGCACGATAAGGTACCTTATCACGCGATAATAGCGCTTTATCGGGCGCAGAGGTACCTTAGCGTGCGATAATGCATGCAGCAGCGCAAACGAGCGCTGAAGGCGGAGAAAGGCCCCCGGAGGGCAGAGGAAGGCTCCCCAGGGGCGGAGAGAAGGGGTCAATGGGTGGAGAGTGGGAGGGGAGAGACTCCCCGCACACTAACGATGTGAAATCCGAGGCTCAAAACTAACGCCAGTGAAACCCTGGCGTTAGAGCTGATTTAAAGGGAAAAGAAAACATTTTCGTCAGCAATGTACAGCAAAACCAGGGAAACCTACAAAAAGTGATAAGTGTGATACATGTACACGGAACAAAAGGGCAAATAAACAGTGAAAATGACAGGAACAAAATTGAAAAAAAAACATAACCAAGCTGGGTAATAGTGATATTAATGGGAAACATCAACCCCCCTCCCCCCGAGAAAGCTCCAAAAAAAAAAAAATGAATATTGGAAGGGTCTATGCTCCGTCCCCATACAAGGTGAATGAGCCCACAGTGAAAGTGCACAGAGCAGGGTTTTCCCTCTCCAGTAAGCAGGTGTCCTATGGCATGCGCATGCTCCGCAACAGCAGGGCGGGCATGTCGGAATGGGAAACTGGACAGATGCTTGAAAAGGGGACACAGAGGGCTGCAGGCTGTGGTGCAGCTGGGCCACAGTGCGGACTAGGGTGATGCCTATGTGGCCCATAGGAATGCTGAAACAGTAGTGTAGCCAGACAGCAACTGATGAGGGCCCAACATGGGCATGATTGTGCTTCCCACAGTGTCACAGGGGATAGTACCCAGCAGGGCCAAGGGCACAGAACATTGGCAGGCGGTGCTGGGGGGAAGCGCAGACAGCTATGCAGGCACCCCTACCCCAGAACCCATGCCATAGGCAGCTGCCTACCCACACACTGAATGGCCTGAGACTGTGCTCCACCAGCACCACCAGAAGAAGGGCAAGTCAGCAGGGTGGCAGAGGGGTACTGGTGGGGGAGGGGGCAGTGGCAGCTGCCCACAGCTGAATGTGGCCTACCCTGTGTAGGTGGGTGCCATGCACTGCAACAGACAGGCTCTGTCTGACAAACAGTCATGGTATCTCCCAGGAATGCACTCTCCCTGTGGAAACAGTGTGGTGCAGGGCACCCAGCCACTGTGTTCAAGAGCAGAAGGTCACAGGTTCAAGTCTCAGCTCTGGCTCCAACCAACCCAGTCCCCATATTTTACTCAGTCCTAAACCGTGGTAATAAAGAGGGAACCTTTATTGCAGATAACATAAACGTGCCTGAAATGCCTATATTTTACCCTACAGAGCACAGACACCATAAACATGCGCATTACCTAGAGCAGAGTCCCACAAATGCAGTCCTGGAGGGCCAAGAATCATTCAGGTCTCATGCTGTCTCTAATATATGGACATGTTAGCATGGTGGCAGAGGGGTACTGGTGGTGGAGGGGGCAGTGGCTGCTGCACACAGCAGACTGTGGCCTAGCCCTGTGTAGGTGGGTGCCATGCACTGCAACAGACAGGCTCTGTCTGCCAAACAAGTATGGTATCTCCTGGGAATGTACTGTCTCTGTGACAACATGGTGGTGCAGTGCACACAGCCAGTATATTCAGAAGCAGAAGGTCAGAGGTTCAAGTCCCAGCTGTGGTCCCTGCCAACCCAGCCCCTACATTTTACCCACTACTACAACATGCTAATACAGACAGAACCTGTAGTGCAGATGATGTAGACATGCCCAAAACACCTACATTTTACCCTACAGAGCACAGACACCATAAACATGCGCATTACCTAGAACAGAGTCTTCCAAATGCAGTCCTGGAGGGCCAAACACCATTCAGGCTCCATGCTGCCTCTAATAAATGTGGCTGTGCTGCATTGCTATGCACCGTCCCCATGGTATGCAGATGTATCTCATGCATATTCATTAGGGACAGCATGAAAACCTGAACAGTGTTTGGCCCTCCAAGACTGGAGTTGGGAACCTCTGCCCTAGAGCAGCGGCCAACAGGGGCAGACACACCCGCACCCACAGGCTCCAGTATCCAAAGCCTCCTGGAGAGGCAGGATGTTGGGCCCTGCGTGCATCTCCCCATACTAGCACTTGCATACCTTAGCAATGCCACCCTAAACATAGGAAAACTGTACACAGCTATCAAAAGGTTGCTATGATAACTGGCAGATAGCAATTCCTACGTTAAGCACAATTGGCTGATTGAGCTGCATCATAGCAACATTTCTGATGTCTGTGGTGTCTGACAGAGTGACCCCAACATTATTGCGTACCATAGCCATGCCTGCACTGTGCCCAGGACTGGTGTGGTGGCCAGCGCTGTCAAACACCTCTATAGTTGCACAATACTGGCATAGGTGTGTGGAGTGTGTGTCTGTCTATCCAGTGTGTGGTGGCTGCCAACACCCTCCACAGCCCACACTGCTAGCACTGTTGCCAGTATTGGCCTGCCAATGTGCATAATGAGGAGCAAGGTACTGTGGGAATAGCCTGGATAGTGTGGCCTGCCCTGGCCGCATCTGCACAGGGCATAGGGCAATGGCTCAGACATTGTAGTGCCTGGCCACCACCTGTATGGACAGTGTGGCCACAGCATGTCCTGCTGGGAGGTCACTCTCACCCTGACTGAGCAGTGACCACGGCATGGCTAGGTTCCCCCATAGTGCTATATAGCATTTCTCTGGTGTGATGTTTATGGGTTCTCTTTTGGGACCCAATCGCTGATTTATCTGCTTGGTGTGTATGCTGCTATCCCAGTTCTGGGTACGCGCATCTTCTCCAGGACTATGGACTAGCTAGCAGACTGTCTGCAGCTAGTATGTGTTTTGCCAGAACACCTTGCAGAGTGCAGCGGCTGGAGGCTTGCTGCTGGAGAATGTCAGATAGTGGTGGGGGGCAGCTAAGCATTTCCAGGCCTACTGTCTGTCTGCTGTTGCTTTATGGATGTGTACAGCTCTGCATTGCCTGCCCTGTAGGGTGTCTGTTCTCCAGCAGGACTGGGGTTGATGGTCCCCTCTACTGTTACCATTGCAGGGAGGTAGAATGTGGATCTATTGGTGGGTGATCCTGTTTCCCACCCTGAGCCCCAGAGGGTGGGTTGTGTGGTGGTACATAATTCACCTATGGATCCAAACACCCCACATCCCCCCTCCCCCTTTCCCCCTCCCCCTCCCCCCTCCTCCCCCCCCCCTCTCCCTCCCCCCATTTCAGAATGTCCCAAACATATACGTGTCTGGAGCAATTATGTCCACATCTCATGGAGGTATGGCGGGGACATGTCTGGGGCGCTCTATGAAAGATACATGTGTGGTTGATTTCAGAATGGGACCACACATGTAAAACTAGCATAAGACACATATATTTCTATATCTGCTCCTGGGAACAAATAGACATTTGAAAAGTTCTCATATCTGCCAGCTATCAACAGTACAATGGAGGGAAGAATGCCCTCTCACTCCCACAATATTTTTGGCAACTCAAAGAATCTCATAGGTACATAGTAAGGTCTTATTTTCTGCTCCTGCAACGCTCCATGTCTCCACTTCTAAAATAGCAGGCTGGAACATCTATGTGGTAACATATACTGTACAGGTGCGTGTCCTGAAATACCAACGGTGACATGTGTATGTGGTCGATACTGCAAACGTCTATATCTCATATGTGCATATTTTCGAATTTAGCCAGTTTTCTGAACGTGTTTCGCCCCTTACAGTATTCTTCACATCCTGTTTACCTTTCAGAGGCAAAGGCAGGGTGGTTTTAGATGGCATTTACATGTGCCAACCTTCCCTACTGCCCTTCCTATCGTATTTCAGATGCTTTGACATGGACAGCCCAGATTTCACCTAAACGGCCTTTCTAAAATCTGCCTTTAAAGAAATAGACTATTAATAGCAAACAAGAATGAAAAGGCCATCTTTTCTGCTAAATTTACTTCTGATGTTTGTTAAGACTTCAGTTGGCAATAAATATTTCCGTTCAAAGTGCAATAACTGCACTGAGTAAAAGAATATTTCCTATTCTTATTTAATAGTTAGAATTACTGAAGGAACAGCACAAAGACTAAAGATGTCAGCTGTAGCATGTAGATGTTTTCCAATATGCCAGAGATGCATAGATGACATGAAATGACAAGCATAAATACAGATGTGCCTAGTCTCATGCATTATGCATAGGTCTTTGCTTATAAAATACTAAGAACTCAGGGCTAGATTAAAGCTGTGGACATTTACACCTGCTCAGAGCTGGTATAAATGTATGCGTGTACAATCTATATGGCCACACTTATTTTAAGAACAAACACGCTTTACGACTCCTGCCCATGATGCACCCAAATGCCACCCAAGAACAAAGCTATATTTGCATTGCTTAATTATGGACTGTTTTGTCACTGCAAGGGGGGAGGGGGGATAGTTACTAAGCTGCAGTAAAATCATGGATTTTTCTGCAGTTCAATTACTGCGGGACTAACTAACTTGTGATAACTTAGGACCACAGGTTAATGACTCTCATGGTAAAGGAATAATGCAGTTAGCAGTGATCACTGCAAGCCATGTTATTCCAAGAGAAAAATAATGCCAGCTTAAAACCGGCATTATTTTTCTTTCGAGAGCATCAGGCCGCTAACACATGGCCCAGTGCTCCTGGCACCTATCTTAAAGGGGCTGCAATGCAAGTGCATGGATTGTCCGGGGATCCCCACCTCCCCAGGACCACCATGGAGGCAGAGCACTTTCCCAAAAGCAACCACCCACATACATATGACCCTAACCTTCCCAAAACGCCAATCAAAAGTCCACCCTCCTTAAGGCCCCTCCCCCCCTCCAACCTTACCCCCTAAGGCAATGGTTCTCAATCCAATCCTCTGGGACCCCCAGGCCAGTCAGGTTTTCAGGATATCCACAATGAACATGCATGAGATATATCTGCATGCACTGCTTCCCTTGTATGCAGATCTATCTCATGCATATTCATGGTGGATTTATTTATTTATTTAACAGTTTTTATATACCCTGCTATTTATCATCAGTGCGGTTTACACTGAACATAAATTACCTAGACAGAAAAACTGAAATAGGTTTACAGATAACAGGAAGCATGAACTAGGTTTGAACTGGGGAAAACTATATACATTTACACAAATTATTATTTACAATAAATAGCTAGCAATGACCTTCTAGACTTCAGAAAGAAACTCAAAACGCACATTTTCCAATCACATTTCAACCTGAACTAAATCCACAGATGGAGCAGCCCCTGACCACTGTGTCCAAGAAGATTATCCTGTATATATGTATTTATGTATATATGTAAATGAACTCCCCCATAGCTAAGAAGTGTTAACTCTGTATGATGTGCTTTTCTGACAATCTGTATGTAAACAAAATTTGTACCTGCCTTGATTCGGCAGTTTCACAATAGTAATCCTACCCGCTTCTGATCGCTGGAAGGAGCGGGCTACAAATGCTTGCTAAATAAATAAATAAACAATAATGCAGATTAAGGATGTTCATAGTTAGAGAGTGCATTGATAGAAATAGTTGTGGTGCTAAGGTTGGTGGAAGTGCAGAGTGAATAAGTGGTGCTTAACGGCCTTTCTGAATTGACTGATGTCCCTAATTGCTCTAATACTGGGGGGGGAGATTGATATCCTGAAAATCTGACTGGCCTGGGGGTCCCAGAGGACTGGGTTGAGAACCACTGCCCTAAGGCCTCCCTGGGACCACTTTAAGAAGCCTGCCTGTCTTATAGGCCTACTCGCTCCTGTCCAGGCTGGCACCGGGGTCAAAATGGTGCCCCCACCAGTGCAGCCTCTTAAGATGGTGGCTTATATGCGGCCCTATGCTCCTTACAGAAAAATAATGCCATTGTTCTATGAATAATGCAGGTTGTGGTAAATTACCACAAGCCACATTATTAATTTGAATACTAATGAGGTGTTTTGCATGCACAATGCAGTATTTAATGCATGCTGCAGTGGCAGATTGTATGTTATGAAAAAATAGCATATGTAATTGCTCTTTAATTTGTGGTAAGAGACAAATAAAATGTATATTTGCATAACACACTTTAATAATTACGCCCCCACATGTACTTTTATATAAGAGGATTTACCCCATGGGTTATATATGTTAAAAAAATTTAGAAAATAACCTCATTGCGTGTCTTTTTTTTTTTTTTAATTTAACTTTTAGATTTTTATTGCACAATACCACAACTACCTTCCATATCAACTCTACAACAGCATATACATATTAACATATTGATCAAAGATGATTTAACCAAACTCTCCCCGACTCCCCCAGCCAACCCCCCATCTCCCACCTCCCTTCCCTCTCTCCCCAATGCCTGAAGTAGTATCATCCAATCCTGTTCAAATTGCTCCATTCGCTGCTGCCTGTGGGCCGTCACCAACACCTGTCTAACTTGGACCTCACACTGTTCAGGCTCAGGGACCTCACATTGTTTCTAATGGGAGGCCACCTCACAATGCGCTGCACACAAACATGCCAGGATCACCCTCTCCTTCCCTTCTTTCTGTCCTTGTCCCCACCAAGAGAGCAAAAAGATCCCCGGGTTAAGGCTTAATCATACTCCAAACAACTTTCCAATCCACCCTTGTACCAATACCCAGAATCCCTGGATTTTTGGACATGTCCACCATATACGCCAAAAGGTTCCGCTCTCCCTGCACTCCTTCCAACACTCCAGGAATACAGCCAGGAATATCCGGCGTAGTCTCTCCGGACTGTAATGCCACCTCAGCAAGACCTTGTAGCAATTTTCCCTGATGGATACTGACAGGGCGGTCCGCCTAATCTGGTCAACTATCTGCTTCCAGTCCTTTTGTGAAATGTCCCTTCCTAAATCCCTCTCCTGCTCCAGCATAAAGGGTAACTGTCTAAAGTTTGTGCCCCACACTACTCTATACAGCGCAAAGATTAATCCCTGGGAGCATTTTTTCCCATACCACAGCAGTAAATTTGCGCTTTAATCCCTCTTTCCCTAATTTGCTCATCAGAAAATGGCAGACATCCTTAGTAGAAACGATCCTCATCCGTAAGCCTTAATTCCTCAAAATTGACAAATTCTCCACCTTCAATAAACTGATGAAAGGACTGCAGCCTTTGTTTCTCCCACCAGGAATATCTCCCCTCTCCCATCCCAGGTTAAAATCTGGTGTAACTCTTAGCAGGGTCAGTGTTGAGAATCCTCCCCCCTTCCAATTTTCCCTTCCTGCTTCCTAACTATATCCCAGACTCTAAGCACCTGCTGCATACTCAAACTACCAGAGCCCCATCTTGTCCATGTTCCCAGGGTTGTCCAGGTTCCCCTCTCAGACACAGGTGCTCTCTATTTATACATATCTCTTCTGTTGTCCTCCGATTCACCAATCCATCATATTTCTTTTTTGCCCCACCCAATAGTAGGTCCTCTAGTCTGGTACCCCTAAATCTCCTCCTTCCCGAGGCCTATACAGTGTCTCTCGGGCAATATGAGGTGACCTACGTTTACTGGAAAATTTTACGCTGCAACTTCCTGAGGGCTCCCTCAGGGACAGGTAGTGGCAATGCTTGAAATAGATACAGCAGTTTGGGGAGGACATTCATTTTTACTGCCACAATGAGGCACAACCAAGACACTTCCATTTTCATCCATCCCTCTAGGTCGGTTCCTATGGATCTAAACAATTTAGGGTAATTCACTCCAAGATATTTTAGAAGGCCCTTCATCTAATGGATCGGGAATTGTCCCTTTAAATGTTCCTCCACCTCTGGGGTAACCAAAATATTTAATGCTTTGATTTTATCTGGGTCCAAAAAGCATAGCAGGATGTCATCTGCAAACAATGAAATAGTATGCTGTCTTCACCCCCTTTCCATGCCCTTTAATTGGCCATTTTCTCGAATGGCTTGCGCCAAACGTTCCACCACCAGAGCGAAGAGAAGTGGAGATGGAGAACACCCCTGCCTGGTCTCTCATCTCAAAGCAAAACACTCCGAGTATCTGCCATTAACCTTGACCCAGGCTCTGGGGTCCCTATACAGTTCCTGTACTCACCCTCAAATTTGAGCCCAAATCCCATCCTAGACATCGTTGCGAATAGGAAGGCCCAATGCACCCTATCAAAGGCCTTCTCAGCATTGATAGATAAGACTTCCTTATTCCTCTCGGAAGCAGCCTACAGTACTTCAACCACCCTGCAATGAATCCCATCTGTCCTGTTGAATCAGAGTACCCATCCAAGGTGCCAGCCGAAAGACCAGGATTTTAGCTAATATCCTTGCATCAACATTAATGAGAATTATCGGCCTATAAGACCCACACTGCAGTGGATCTTTTCCCTCCTTATGTAGCAAGGTAATACCAGCTGTGAGCATCTCATTGGAGAGTTTGCCCCTTCCTCCATTATATCATTAAATATCCACTGCAGGAGTCCACTGACCGCCTCGCTTTTCTATCTCCATCTGATGGACTCCATTACAAGCAAGGTAATACTCTACTTGAAAGCTCTCAAAGGGAGTTTTGTGATCATTTCTAAAAGCTAATTCTTAAAGGTGTTTTGGTGTTCCTTTTTAAAAGCTAAGGGGTATGTTTACTAAACGGCGGTAAAGGAGCATGTATGCCATTAATGCATGGTAAATGGCACACATGACCCCTTAACGCCACAAAAATGCCGAGTTTCCAATCGCAAAAGGCTCCTATGGCATAAAAGGAACAGGAGGCGGATAGTGGGTATGAAGGGGCGGAGAGTGAGCAGTAACAACATGTGTACCTTTAACGTCTCTTGCGCTAACACCCCCTAGAGCCCCTTAATGACTGTAACCTTACTGCCATTGAAACTTCACGGAATGGGTGTCTGATGAGCAGAGAGATCCTAAATAAATGTCTGCAATGTGATGCACAAACAGGGGAGCCCCAGACAGTGATAGTAGTGCTCTATTAGCTGCAAAAGCATGGTGCCCATGTATGATAGGGCACTATTGATCGTGCAAATGGGCCACTGGAGATTGCATGTCGGTCATGCAGTGGGGGTTGCTGTTTCACAGGGCAGAACAGTCAGCTGCCCAGGTGGCACATTGGAACCTAGGAACTTATGAACATAAGATATGCCATACTCGGTCAGACCAAGGTCCATTGAGGCCAGTATTCTGTGTCCCACATTTGCCAATGTGGGTTACAGGTACCTGGCAGTGTCACCAAAAGACACACATGTTCCACAATGCCTGTAGTGGGGCATGCAGTGCATTTCCCATGTCCCCTGGAAGATGGTTTATGGACCGTTCCCCCAGGAACCTGTCTAATCTGTCTTTGAATGCAGCTACACATACTGCTTTTACTACATCCTCTGGTAATGAATTCCAGTGTTTGGCTAAGCGCTGCGTGGAAAACCGTTTTCTCTTATTAGTCTTACATGAATTACACTTTCGCCTCATTGCATGTCCCCTTGTCTTTCCATATTTGGATGCTGTATACAATCGATTTACGTTTCCCTGTTCCAATCCATTCATTAATTTGTACATCACTATCATATCTCCACTGAGCCGTCTCCTCTCCAGGTTGACAGGCTCTAACCTTTGGAGTCTCAGCTCATAGAGGTATCCTTCCATCTGCAATATCATCTGTGATGTCCGTCATGTTCCCACATTGACAGTGGCTGCACACAGACAAGCTGCTGCTGCAGAAAGATGATGTGCCACATGGGGCAGTCCAGGAGACCTGCTACCCTAGGCAGAGATCCCAGCAGGCCACCACCGCTGACACTGAACCCAACTGTGGAAGAGGTGGCCAATAGTGCCAGCAGCTGTAGCCCTCAAGGTAGCTGCAAGATGAAGCTGCCTGGGGTCCAAAGCAGTGGCTGTCTTTCCCCCAAATTAGATGTATCAGTGGCAGGCAGTGGTGGGGACTCTACAGAGACAGATGGTTGGGGAGGCTACATGGCCATCTATGTGTGCATCTGCCTCCCCCCCCCATCTGGTCCTTGTGTCCAAGACATCCACCTAACCTGCATGTTTAACATGCTGGGACTATGGACCACCACCACTGACAGTGCATGAGCATGTCTGCATGGTGTGGTGGTGCTGGTGGTGTAGGAAGTGGCACCATCCTGCAGCAGACATGGTCATACCATGCACATTACAGCATGTGCCAAAGGCCAGTCGAAGGGGACCATGTCAGCAATAGGGGCTGTTATCCTTATATGGCAGCACTGTGGTGCAACACACATAGTTGATGTGTGTATATGTTGGAGAGTCAGAGGTAAACGTCCCTGCTAGAGTTTCCATATTGCATGTTCTGTGGACAAGGTTTAGCTGACAGTGCAGGTACATCACCAACATGTGCAATCCCCAAGGAGGTGGCCAGAAAGGGTGGAAACACCAACTAGCAGCACAAACAGGCTCCACTATCCAGAGCTGGTTGGAGGCTAATAACACACTGAGCGGGCAGTAACAACATGCAGTGAAGCCAAGGCGTGCTAATAGCACCTGCACATAGAGCACATGTCATCAATCTTTGAGCTGACATGGAGACTGGAGTGATAGGCAGGAATGGCAACCATCTCCACTTTTTCACAGCACGCCAATGAGAATGTATGTGTGTGTGTGTGTGTGTGTGTGTGTGTGTGTATGACTCCCCTTTGTCCTGTGGCTTTTTGCACTTCACTTTGGCTCATATTTTCCGAGCTGTTCCCAGCCTCTATTTGAAAATGTGAATAACGTGAGGCAGAAGATTGTGGGTATTGCCTGAAACAGCGCAGATTGGCCTGAATGTGTCTGTCACAATGGCAGGGTCAATGGCTAAAATGTCATTTTGCCTACCTGCCATGTGCATGGCCTGAGTGGCCACAGCATGCAATGCTGAGATGACACTCTCACTATGAGCAAAAAGTGACCATGGCATGGCTATGTATCCACATAGAGCTTTTATAATGTCTGGCTCCAGTAATGTGGATGCAATCTCTGTCTGGGGATGCCAATCACTGAGCAAAATGCTGGGTGTCAATGCAGAGTATCCCAAGGCAGGGTGCTAGGGGTTGCTCTATGTGTGCTGACCAGCGGACCAAATGCAGTTGGTTTGTGCATGGCTGACACAGTCCAGTGAAGGACAGCAGTTTTACTGCACGTGCTGTGGTCGATTGTTGATCTTCACTGGTTGGGGCAGCAGTGGCTCCTGGTGTACTCACTGGGGTTGTGGCAAGATAGTAGCAGTAGTCCCATGCCAGACTATACACCCCTACTGCAGTGGCTGTCCATGGCATCATCATAGCGACACTGGGCACTGACATGCACTGTTATTGGATGGTTAGTGTCCAAAATGGGCAGAACACAGGGTCCAGCTGTTTCTGTTGCCTACAGCTTGCTACAAGCATGCAGGAAACAAAGAGAAAAGCATAATACACTGCAGACAATACCTGCCACACACTAGCAGTGATATGGAGCATGGTCGGCAGAGACCATCTCTAACAGTGCAGGTTCAGTGGACCAGGTGCTGGGTGCCCATCCTCAGGGTGACAGTTGAAACCGCTTTACAGCTCGGCTTGCAGTTGTTATGTGTATGTAGCCAGGAGGGAGGAATGGCCTAGTGGTTATGACACAGTACCTCAGGCCCCATCTGGGGACAGCAATCTCAGGCAGAAGGGACTGGGGTTTCTACTCCTATAGGCACTCCTTGTGGCCTTGGGCAAGCCACTTAACCCTCCGTTGCCTCAGGTGCACATAGATTGTGAGCCCTTTGAGGACAAGGGAATGTATCCAGTACCTGTTTGTAGTGATTACATAATGTAAACTGCTTTCCTTGAAGGATAAAACAGTATAGAAAACTAGTTAAATAAATAAAATAAATGCAGTCAGTGTGTCTTACTGAGCTGATGTGCTGGATCAGTGTATTATCGGTTGGTTCATTAGCTGCAAACTGCTGTTTTGCATGTGCAGTGCCTCATGGGTAGTGGAGGGCTCAACCTATAGTGGCACACACAGCAAAATGTTTGATCAGAGACCTGCAGGCTCTATACATCTGTGTAGAGCTGTGTGGAGGTATAGCCTACTGGTTGTTGCAATGTCTCTATAGTCAGAGGTCTCAGGTTTGATTCCTACTTGTTCATTTTGCGCCTAGCTGCTTCTCTGGTCACTTGCCCATCTCACACGGTTCTGCTGTGATCTTCAGCCAATCATCCTTTTACATTTCTATGCGTTATCGCCACACATTGGGTAGGCCAACATGACATTCTCCATCATAGACATCTGAGCGCATGGCTTTAGTGGCTCTGCCATGGCCCATTGCAGCAGGTCAGTGATGTATACACAGCAGATGTATGGGACAACTGGTATGGATGCATTTTCTATTGTGCCATCATTGTGACCTCCCAGCTTTACATAAAGAGGATATATCTTGTACATTCAGGCACATAACACTCATTGCATAGCCATTCCCTGCACTGTTCTGCCATCATTACTTGCTCCATATGGGGCAAATGGGTTCAACTTGTCCCTTTCTATCATGCCACTCTGTCGGGTGTATTGTCTTGCACTTACACAGGTTGAGGCACCAGCCTCACCCACACAAATTATGTTTCATGTACCTCAGGGCAATGCTATTTTCAGATCACACACACCAAATGCTTTTGGTCAGTAAGATTTATTTTATTTATTTATCTAACAGGTTTTATATACCACTTCAATCAAAGAGGTTCACATTGTAACTTAAACTTGGTAATGTACATTAAACAGGGACATTGATAACTTGGATTTTTCTGAGGCAATGGAGGGTTAAGTGATTTGCCCAAGGCCACAAGGAGTGCTAGTGGGAATCAAACCCTGGTCTCTGGGTTCCCAAGCCAGTGTTCTTAACCATTAGGCTACTCCTCCACTCCAGAGCCCATACATCCACCCACCACACACATTGCAAATTCTCTCCTTGGGAAATCCATGGCACAGCCTTGCACCCACCATTTGGCCGTCAGTGGGATTCATGTATTTGCCAGTAAGCTGCCTCACCATGGCCATCAAGGGTCATTTGCAGCAGTTAGCCATATCATGTACACCTCTCCTGTGACAGCTCCACAAGAACACTCATGGACAATCCTTGCTTTGCTGCCCACATCCGGAACATGCTGACTCCACCCAGACACTGTCCAGGCCTATGGAATGTCACACACTGACAGTACTTCTGGATACATGCCCACACCTCACAGATACTGGAGTGCAGTATAGCATACGGCACGGTGTTGACTTTTAGGAGCACCTAGGACTGCAAGCCTGTCACAGCGCCCCCCACTGCTGCAACCCCTCTACCGACTCTGCTACCACCACCACCCACCCATGACACTGCAAACACCCACACTGACCAGCATTGCTAGGCAGCCACCTATCTCCCCTAGTCGACAGCACAGACCTGCAGTTAGGTCAAACATGCTCATCACACATACTGCCACATAGCCAGACATCAATTGAATCAGCTCCATCAGCTACCAACTGGCGTTGCATCCATACCTTCTCCAGTGCCTTCCCTGCCCCCCTTTCAGCATTTCAATGGCTTTCCTGCATTAAGATGCATGCTTGACACTTTACTGCCTCCTGTCCTAATACCGCACATTAAGTATTCAATACTGCCCTTAACGCCGGAATGCCTCCAACACACCCAGCACACTTACCTCACGGTAACTACTTATCACTGCCCTGGGAGCTTCTTGATAGCCATTTAGGAAACATACCCCTAAGTCTTTTTTTCTATACTACAAAGGGGGGATTTTTTTGTTTGTTAGTGGTGCTGGGCAAAGCTCTGTCAGTTCAAGTTCATTGTCTTTGTTCTAGCTACCCATTCACAGCTAACTCTGAAACCACTGACCTCCCTAACCACCCCAGCACTCACCCACCCTATGTGAGCATTTTTGCTTTATAGGGCAACTTCCCAAGTAGTTACACACAGCGACAAAGAACAGCGCTTTTAGAATATACTTAAAAGAGGTTAACTGCTTTTTCTCTTAAAGGACGGCTGATGAACAAGTAATGACTTTGGTAGGCCTCTCTCATTTATTTCAAAAGGTACCAAAGCTCCATAAACTAAACAATGGCTAGGAAAATCATATTGCTAAAGCTGTTGCCCTCATTACAGCTTATGCCTCTGTCCAGACAGAGATCCCAATGCTAGTTAAAGGACAGCCTGCATGCTGAGGCTCTCAGGAAACAAGCTCTCTGACACAGGTGAAGAGAGGAAGATACAGAATGAAGAAGGTTGGACACGAGTCACCAGAGCCTGCAGTATCAACAATTCAACTCCTCCAGCCCTTGAACTGAAGAATCAGTATGCAGCCCTGGAAGTGGAGGAGGTGGAAGCATTTGAAGAAAGGGAAAAACCATAGCTCGAGCACCCCAAAGTTGCAGAGTCAGTCACCACAAGAAAGAGAAGGATAGTGATGGTTGGTGACTCTCTTCTGAGGGGTACTGAGGGGTCCATCTGCTCACCAGACTTGATATCCAGAGAGGTGTGCTGTCTTCCAGGTGCCAAAATCTGAGATGTTATGGAAAGTTTGCCGAGACTCATCAAGCCTACTGACTATTATCCGATGTTGCTCATCCATGTCGGCACAAATGATACTGCTAGGTATCCCTCCAAGCATATCAAATGTGACTTCATGGCTCTGGGACAGAGGGTGAAACAGACAGTTGCGCAGGTGGTGTTCTCTTCAATCCTACCAGTTGAAGATACAGGATAAAGGAGAGAAGCTCGCATACTCGAGATGAATGCATGGCTGTGTGGATGGTGTCATCGAGAGTGTTTTGGTTTCCTGGACCATGAGATGATGCTCCAAGGGTTGCAGCACAGAGATAGTATTCATCTGTCCAAGAAGGGTCAGAGAGTCTTCAGAAGCGGATTGACTAACCTATTGAATAGGGCTTTAAACTAGATTCATTGGGGATGGGTGCAAAAAGCCCACAGGTAAGTGAAACATTGAATACATCTGTAGAAATAGGTAAAAGAGGCAACATCTGGAAATCGGTCTGTATAAATGTCTGTATCATGGGAAATAAGATCCCAGATGTTGAGGCTTTATTGGAAGAGGATGACTTGGATTTAGTGGTGGTTTCAGAGAGATGGTTCATGGACAACCATGACTGGGATGTAATTATACCAGGCTATACCTTATTCAGGAAGGACAGGATAGGAAGAAGGGAGGTGGAGTGGTACTATACAGGATGGCCCAAAAAAAGTGAGAACATCTCGTAGCATATAAGTTATTTAAAAATTCAAAAAGACAGATGTAAACGATTGACAAATTAAAAAAAAAAGATGGCAACCGGAAATTGTCGAAATAAAGACGTTATATAGCTAAAAAAGGTAAATAAGTAAACTATTTAAGATTTTAATTTACGAGATATTCTCACTTTTTTTGGGCCACCCTTTATGTAAAAAATAACATTAACCAAAAATAGACCCCCAATGATGACAAAATTAAATCAAAAAAGTGAAATCACCAATTGAACAAAGACTGGTTCTCAAAATTAATTTTTGTTGGACTGGCCAATGAGAGGAGAGAAAACATTTCACCCTCACAATCTGGCCTTGTCCATTTTAATCAATCAGGTTCTATAAACACTTGAAAAACACTTATCTGTGAAGTTAGGTATGGTAGCAAAACGCTTAACAGCAGATGTATCTAGAACAGAAGACTGCACGATGTGCACGTTTTGAGTTGAACAACAACCCTGTTTCAAGTGCTGTTCTATGCTCCATTCCAACCTTCATTGAAGCTAATCTGCCAACAACCGTATCTGCCACAAACGCTTAGGTTTTGAGAACTAAGTGCCAGATCATTGGCTGATCCAAAATGCTATCATCAATAGAACCACCAGTGAGAAAGGGAATTTCCCCACCATCATCGGGGAATCCCCCTCCCGTTGGATAAAAATCAAATCAGGCTGTACCAATTAATCTCACGGTTCAAGCTGTGAGGATGGATCAAGTTGAGAATGTGAATCCAACGTTGTTCCAACCACTGTAAACGAGAAATCCTGTCACCCCCCCCCCCCCGGGATTATATGGAGCATGATCCATTTAAGATCATTGAACTGATGTTGACAGGTTAAACAGTGGTTCACTAGAGGAGCTGAATGAACCCCCGACCGCAGTCGGGATGCATGTTCACCAAGTCTAGTCTTGATAGAGCAGATAGTATGACCACCATAAAATAGAACACAAGGACATCATAGCAAATAAACCACGAACGTGGATGTGCAAGAAGTCAACCAGTAGCAACAATAATAACATCCAGAAACTGGGTCATTCCAAATGGTTCCCAACAGAGGCATAGAACAAAACTGGCAGTGTCCACATGGAGTGTGACCAGAATCTGCCGCTATTGCCTGCACAGGGCTATCAGTGGGGATAAAGGATTTAACTAAAATGTCCTGTAAATTAGATCCCCGAGAATAGGCTATCATAAGGGGCTTAGAAAAACATGAATGTAAACCCAAAATAGACCAAGGTCTCCTTAATAATTTTGCCACCAGGATAGAGTTTTGCATAAAAGGCAAAACCCCCACCACAGAATTCTCGGCATGAGAGCTCACAGAAAACTGATCAGACAACAGCTAGTCATGATGAACATATCGTGCTCTTTGATAGGCTCTGTCGATGACCGTCTTAGGATAACCCCAAGCTTGTAGACAAGTTCTGAGGTCTATAGCATGCCAAGGTGGAACAAATTTGACGAAGTCTCAATTGTCCGAAGAGAAGACACCTACGAAGTAGTCCAGGATGATAACTGTGATAATATAATAAACTGTTTCATTGAACAGGTTTTCTAAACAAAGTTGAACCCAAACTCCCAGGGCAGGGCTTAAAAGGAAGAGAGGAGGCACTGTGTGTTAAACTAGAAAGAGGGAAAGGGAAATCCATTTGCATTGGAGTTATATACAGATCTCACTTACGGGACACATAAGTGGACAAAGATTTAATACAAGGCATATGCAGTATTGCTATGAAAAGAGAAGTGCTACTGATAGGCAATTTCAATATGCCAGATGTGGATTGGCACATCCCTGCTGCAGTGTCATCTAGAAGTAAGGAGATACTAGATTCTCTACAGGGAGAACTATTCAGGCAACTGGTAACAGAACCCACATGTGAAGGGGTCATACTGGACTTAGTGCTTACCAATGGGGAAAGTGTTTCTGATGTTACAGTAGGAGATCATCTCACAACCAGGGCTGATAAAATTCAATAAGGCCTTCCTATAATGTAACCTCCTTCACCTCTCCATTATCAGAAGTAGTCCCTACTATGAGTCCATACCTCCCCCACTACTTTCTTCTTCCTTAAAAGGCTCTCATTGAGTCGCCAAAATTTAGTCCCCCCCCCCCCCTGTGTCCTGACACCCCAAATCTGCCCATACTGGTCCATGGTCTGACCATGTCATGAGCCCAATCCCAGCTTCCTTTAGCTCTACCATCCACATCTGGTCCACCAATATCATATCGATCCTACTGAAGCTATCATGAGCAATTGAATAAAAGATGTACTCCTTACATGATGAATATGTATCTCTCCATGCACCCACCAAATGAAAGCTCCTCATTACTTGACCCAGTGTCCTGTGGTTTCATCCCACCCATCACTCAACCTGGGCTGTCTATCTCATTGGGGCTGAAGGACAACATTAAAGTCCCCACAAATTAGCAGTTTCTCTTGTACCTTATCATCCAGAAGATCCCAAATGGTCTTCCAAAAGGGAACTTGCCCCTCATTGGGGCCATATACACATACCACAGTAATCTCTTCCACCCCTATCTGCCCCTTCATCCCCACCACCCTCCCTTCCTTATCCTGAAAATAATCCTGGACCTGGAGAGGCCCCTTCTGATGATTTTTTGCTTCCCTGGGAGAAGGAGTGGCCATTTTACTATTTTTTATTTATTTTATTTAAAATAAAAATAAATAAATAAAATAAATAAAAAATAGTAAAATGGCCACTCCTTCTCCCAGGGAAGCAAAAAAAAACAATCTGTTCAGGAACAAGGCAATGGTGTAATCTTTACTAACCCTAGTCCACAAATGCATTTTTTGGAGAAGAATTATATCCTAGTTGCCCTTCTCTATCTCCTGGAATAGTTTCCATCTCTTAGTGGGTGAATTCATCCCCTTAACGTTTAGTGATCCAATACATACCATTAAGTTACCTACCATCCCTCCTCTTCCCGCTCCAGCCAGCCCCTCACCTTCCCCATTCTCCAGCCTTTCCCACCTTGCTCCCACCCCTCCATGACTGCTCCTCTCCTTAGGAGCCTCCATTTCCATAGTGGCCAGCAAGTCCTCACTCTGCCTTCCCCTTTCATCACACCCACAGTACTCATTCCATCTCAGCTTCTCCATGCATCCCTCCATCCATTTAATCTCCTAGGCACACTTTACTTCTCCCACTTGATTCTCCCACCCCCAGCTCCCTCTTATAAACAATCTTATTTCTACTCTAAAACAGGTAGATAGCAACAACAACCACTTCTCCCATTGCAACCTACCTCCCTCCTCAAAAGTACAAAAGCAGCAGTACATGGCCCATCAGCGTCCATCCCATTAAGGGTTTCAGTAACTTAACTGTTCAATTGTGCTGGCACTCAGTACTCAGGTTTCAGTTCCAAAGGGCACCTCTGTCTGCTGCAGCCCTTTGGACAGGCATCTGAGGCGTGTACCCTTTGCTGCCACCAACTGCCACTTCAGCGCTACCGCCTTCCCTGCTAAGTCTTTTCACAGCCCTTGCGATTGAGTGCCCGGTTTGGATAGGCTTTCACACTCCAACTCCCGCAGTGCTTGCCATGATTCCTCCTCCACTTTCACCTTTCTGGAAGTGCCCTTTACTGTACATAGCAGGCCAAATGGAAACAACCATCTGTATTGGATCCCCGACTCCCTCAAGTATGTTGTCACTTTCCTAAGTGCTGTGCGTCGCATCACTGTCCCTTGCGAAAGGTCATGGAACAGCTCAATTTCACAGTTCTTCCAAGTTTGCATGCTATGCTCAATAGTTACCCTTGTTATCCAAGTTTTGCTGTCCTGTTAATTGTAAACTCACCCTTGGTTATCCAAGTTTGCTGTCCTGTTAATTGTAAACTCAGACATATGTATCCTGTCTGATTTTTCTTTTCCATGTAAACCGCACTGATGCCGAATAGTGCGGTATATAAGAAATTGTAAATAAATAAATAAATAGACACTCTTTGACTGGGTAGGAGCTCGAACATGCCACCATATCTGGAGGTCAATTTTCCTAGGACGTGCTAAGACTCCTGTGAGCCTGCTCAATACTCACAGGTGTCGGGTTAGCCTCCTCTCCTTCATTCTCCAACTGAAGAATGTGGGAAAATAACATTTGTATCACAGTCATGCAGTCTTTAAACTCTTCCCCTCTGTTAAACCTTTCACCCTCAGATTACATCTGTGGGTCCTATCCTCAAGATCTTCCATTTCCTCTTGTAGTTGTTCTTGCCCCTTCCACAGGCTCTCCCAGCCACTTGCCAATTCTTCCAGCTCGGTTGCGTGGTTCTCCATTTCCACCACCTGGCTTCCCAGTTTGGTCAAAACTTGCTGCAATGTAGCAAGTGCCATCTTTAAGTCCATTCTAAGGAAGCTGATCTCCTCCTTCATCTCATACTGAAACTCCTGCAGCCAGCTTTTAAGATCCTCTCCAGGTCGGGGATTGCTTCTCCTAGGCCTCCTTCAGTAGAGGCGTCTGACCCGCCAAAGCACAAGTAGCAATCAGAACTCCGCCCTTGTGACTGATCCCAACGTACATAATTAGACTGAAAGGCCTCTAATTTATTCCGGATTGACATGTGTTCAGCTCCTGATAGGGAAGAAATTTGTTCTCGGTGCTGTGGAAGCGTTCAATTGCTACAAACGGAGCTTCACCAAGCTGCATCCATTTAGCTTGCTGACCATTGTGTGTCATATTTTAATATGCTTCTTAGATTTAGAGGCCAAATAGGTGCTTATTTGAAGCCTAGTTTATAAAAAGACATTGGTGCCTTATAATATAACATACGAAAGCAGTCAAAACTGTGGCCAAACTGCAGCATCATACATTTAAAACAGTTGAAGAGCTGGCGGAAATGTGTGCAGTTTAAGTAGTGTTATAAGCTATGCACATACTTTGTGACTCCATCCATGCTCCGCTCAACCCCCACTCCCCCACCCAAACACACCTATACTCCGGATGCTTATAAGTGTACTTGCATGGGGTGATAATGTTCAGAGGCATGTGATGTTTGTATACTGACATATATACACAAAAACTTCTTTATTAAACTGTTGTTGCTAAGTGCTGTCGAGTCAGTGTCGACTCATGATGACCCTCTGGACAGCTGTCCTAAACTGTGTTCAGTCTTCAGTCAGACAGCTCATTGTTAATAGAGTGGCTCCCATAGATGCTGTGATTATATCGATTCATCACATTGCTGGCCTTCCTTACCCATACAGCCCTGGTAATTTTAGAAAAGGGTTTTTCTGCACACAAATTACTGTCTTTCCAGGGAAAGTGTCTTTAAAAATTAGCCTCTTAATCAACATATGATAATGGTACACCACAGAAAGGATGATGAGATCCAAAGTACAACATTGTAGGTACCATAAAAAAAAAGAGCTGATGAAGGTATGACACTGCAATAAAACTTTTACTGTAGCAACTCCAGTAGATTACACAATAACATCATAGCACAGTATATCACGACAGATGAAGACCGGTATGGTTCATCTAGTCTGCCCATTGCTCCGTGCAGGTCACCTCCACCTCTATGCCTCTGTTTAGTGTTGTACCCACTGCTCCATGCAGGTTGTCCCCTTTATTTGTTGATGCATAAAAGATATTTAAGTTTGATTTCATTCTCTTGCAATAAAGCAGTCCACTGTGTCTGCCCCATGCTGTTTTAAATTCCGGCATTGCTTTTGCCCCTACCACTTCCATTGGGAGGGCATTCCAAGCATCCACCACCCTTTCCATGAAAAAAATATTTCCTACAATTGTGGCAGGAAACCAATTATTTGAGATTTTAAACAAAAAAAAACCTTAAAACTTTGTTGTTTGCAGACAATGTTGAAGGTCCAGAGAGATAATTAATATCTGCTGCTGGATGAAAGATGAGATGAGGTCAGGAGATATAACTAATGAGATGGAGTATCCATTATTGTACCTAGATTTATTTCCTTGTCTTGTCTTATTGTACCTTTTATATTGTTTTAACTTTGTACATCGCTTTGAGCAATTTATAAATGCATATATAAATAATTAAATCTCGTTGTAAACAGAGTGAGAATGAGTTTGATGAATTATTTCTTTGTTGATGCATAATTTCTAACTTAGACTTTTGTAAAAGGAGGGAAATACATGCAAAAAGAATATCATTGGAATAAGACATATGCATATCAGGCCAATATTTAGTGAGACTATGTGCTCAAAAATATCTAGATAAGTCCTGCAGATATCTGTGAGAGGAATTTTAAACAAAATATCCAGCTATCACATAGCCCCCTAGTCACCTCCCCCTTTCCTCCCTTCTCTATTTCTGTGGATAACACTACATTCCTCTCTGTTTCCTCAGCTTACAACCTTTGAGTCATCTTTGACACTTTCTTTCTCTGCACACATCCAACAGATAGCTAAAACCCGTTGCTTCTTTCTCTATAACACTGGCAAAATTTGTCCCTTCCTTTCTACATGCACTACTAAGGAACCTGGAGGCACACTCCATTGAGTGTGTGCAGGGCCCTGGGTGTCCGATCAGAATCGGGACGCCCAGATGTAGATCCCATGTGGGCTAGACATGCCCCGCGGGATCAGAATCAGGTCTAGGTCCTGTATGTGCAGGCCTGGACACGATTCTGATTGGTCTGCATGTACAACCACCTACCCGGTTACCTCAGTGAGGCTCTTGAATGAAGCCATGGTGTCCTGTTGCCATGGCACTGCAGCTCCATTCAGGAGCCGTGATCCCTGGCTGCTGACAACAATCTTCTTTCCCGCACCCCGACCCCTCTATTTGGCCTTCCATGGACAAGGTCAAACTGCAGGGAATCCCCTGCACCCCCTCACCTTTATGACACTGCCCGGGCCTGCCATCCCCAGATGTCCAGGAGGACTAGTCCCCCATCCAGTTTGCTAACTTTGAACATGCAGGGCCGACCTCAGAATCAGCCTTGTACATCTGGAGTCATGGACTGCCCATGCCCCGCCCTCACTCTGCCCTCCAGAACTCACCTTCCCACCCCCATCTAAGCCTCCCCTTAAAAATGCCTTGTTCATACAAGGAGGCTTTTGATGGGGATGGGGACGTAATAGATCCTATATCCACTCTTGAGTCACCTCCCATCTAAACTAGTGCAACCTCCTCCCTGCTGATCACCCACTGAATCATCTCTCTCCCCTTCAATCTGTTCAAAACTCAGCTGCACGGCTAATCATCCATCAGCCTCGAAATGCTCATATAACCCCTCTTCTTAAGTCTCTTCATTGGCTCCCTATCAATTTCCATAAACATATTCAGTTCAAACTTATCCTACTGACCTATAAGTGCACTCATTCTGCTGTTCCTCATTACCTTTTTTGTCTTATCTCTTCCTACACCCCTCCTGGGGAATTCCACTCTTCTGGCAGATTTCTTCTATCTGTGCCCTTCTCTCCTACTGCCAACTCCATGCTTCAATCCTTTCACCTTTCTGTTCCCTTTTCCTGGAATAAACTACCTGAGTTTGTGCATCAGGCTTCATCTCTGGCCCTTTTCAAATCCAGGCTGAAAACTCACACCTTCGAGGCTACTTTTGGATGCTGATCCACTTAGTCTCCTATGTGTTTACTTACAATTTCCCTAGATATATCCTTGTCCTCAGCTGTTGTGTTGTCGATCATTAGTAGATTGTAAGCCATGATGAGCAGGGACTACATGTACGCCTTGTAGCACTATACAAATGATCAGTAGTAGTAGTAGTAATATGCAGCCTGGGGAAACTCCTAGGTGTTAACCAAGGATGCCTTAATGAGGCCGAAGTCCTTAGTAACAGGGTTCTTCTAAACTAGGGGGTAGGACTTCCTGGAGGCCTTGGCAGTAGTCCACTTGTCCTTAGGGAGACTGCCTAGGGGGCCAATTGGAATTATGATGTGGGGTTGCTCGAGGTGGAGTAGAGAGAGCATTTTGTTGCATAGAAAAGGAATTTGGAATAGTGGGCTTTGGAAAGTTCTAGTTTTCTGTTTGGTTTCCTCACATCTGATTGGTGGTTGGCCATCAATTGGTTGGCAGTATCTTTTGGTGCTCTTTAGCATTACCATGTCAGTGTTTCCTTCCCTGTGGTGTGGTGAGATCCTGGAGGGAGGGGGTCAGTGAGTTCTGAATCCTTTATAGCAAGTGTGAGCAATTGGGCCCATGTGTGACCCTGTGGAGACACTGGAAGTAGGCATGGTGATTGGTGTGGAGAGAGGATGGAGCAGGGGGCTCCTTGCAGCTGTATGAGCTGATGTGTTTCTGGGTTTGTGAAGCAAGCATGGATATGCAATCCCAATAAATTATAATTATGCTCGTTATCTTTAGCAGGTCTCTTGGCTGAGCAGCTAGAGGACAGTTCTGTGGTGAACTGCACTGGGGTATGAATATGAGAGTTACTATGGAGATTTTTCTGGGTTGTCTGCCTGGTTGGGTTCTATGGCTTAAAAGGTGTCTTGTTTGGGGAGGGGGGGGTGGAGCACCCAAAAGGGTAGTGTTGCTTGGCAATGGGGATCAGTGACTGCTTGTTTAGGAGTTCAGAGTGGAACACTGAAGGGCTACAGTCATGGGCAATTGGGTATAAGAGGTTTGGGTTTGATGGGGCAACAGATGCACACCAGTCTAGAAACTGAAAGTGAGTTTCCCCACAAGCCAGTTTGTTTCTTGAAGCAGGAAATGGAGTGTGCTCTGGGGTGGATTTGTGGGGCACAGGAGAAGTGGGGGGAGCCAATGAAAAAAAAGGGGGCAAGGGCCTCTGGAGAAGAATGTCAATGCCACACCTCCCTCAACTGCCTTGGAGGCCCCACCCCCATTCCTCAGAAAATTCAAACCATCTGACAAGGAGACCTTTTTAAATACCTCACTCCCACATCTATGCACCTCACTTATTGACCTAAACAAAATCATCCTTAACTGGAACACATCTATATCTAACGCCACTATGGCGCCCCTTTATTCCTCCAATCCAAAACCAAAAACTTCCAAACTATGGTACACAACAGAATTAAAACTATTGAAGCGTAAATTATGTAAGCTTGAACACAAATGGAGACACACTAGATTAGAAAGTGATAATAGATTATACATGCTCACCCTAAAAACCTATAAAGAGACCTTAAACAACCAGAAAAAAAGAATACTACACATCCCTTCTCTCCAAAACTCTCAACAAATCACGAGAACTATTTGCCATTGTAAAATCCTTAACTAGAACTCTTACTCCTGAAAAAGTAAGTATCCACCCCCAAATATTAGCCAACTATTATATGGAAAAACTCAAACCTTACACCCCTGAAGTCGGCCTTCTCTCACCCTTTACTTCCCGACTACACATCACTGACTTCCATGAATAACATATATGGCCGACATTCCACCTAATTGACTTAAAACATCTCAAAAACACTATCAACTGCATTCATATAACCACCTCCCCAACTGACCCATGCTCGGTTAATTGGTTGAAATCAACAAGAGAGGAGCTATCTGTCGTCATTTTTCTATGTTTCTATGGTGGTAGAGATGAGGACAGTATCTGAATTCAAAAAAGGGGACTATTGTAGTTGTTGATATGGAAGGACAGACTAGATAGGCCATGTTGTCTTTTTCTGTCGTCATTTTCCTATGTTTCTAACAATACTAGAAATAGTTAACCACTCCTTATGTCAAAGTCACATGCCATCCCTCCTAAAGCAAGTCATAATCCAACCAATACTAAAATCCCCGTCCATTGACAAAAACCTCCCCAATTCTTATAGACCCATTTCATGCTTACCCTTCCTAGTGAAGGTTATTGAAAATGGTACTGACCCATCTTCTTAATTTTGTTGAACTCATTGTCCACCTCAATGAACAACAACATGGGTTTAGACCCCATTACAATGTGGAGACCCTAATGCTAACTTTATTCGATAATCTTATATGTGTCTTAGGGGCATGTTTACTAAACACCGTTGCTGTGCGGGTTCCCGTTAGTGTGCTGGTGCCATATAAGGAGTGGGCGGGCCAGGCAGAAAAAAGGAAAAAAACGGACCGTACGTGTGTGCGTCGCGCTAATGTGCGGGGCCCACATTATCGCGTGGAAAGGCTAAGTGGGGCGCTGCTGCATAACCAAACAACAGAGCCGTAGTACAACTGTGAAGACACTGACCTATGGTGCAGGGGCCAGGGGTTCAAACCCCTATTGCGCTCAACAAAAAAGACCAGCTGAGGCATCAACTTTTATGGGCAAAAGTGGTGTAGGAGGCATACTGGTTATGGGCGGCAGAAGGCGGCGCACTCTTTTTTTAAACGGCATGAGGCGGCGCACTGTTCATTGTGGGCGGCAGATGGCGGCGCGCTGTTAAGGTTGGGCGGCAGAGGGCGGCGCGCTGATAATATCGGGCAACAGAAGGCGGCGAGCCGGTGGGCAGAAGGCGGCGCGCTGATGTGTGAGGGGGCAACCCAATAGTGGGAGGGATAAGTGGCGCGCTGATGTGCAAATAACAGGAATGGAGCCATAGCACAATGGTTAAGACACTGACCACTCATGCAGGCATCATGGGTTCAATTCCACAGTGCCCATTGAAGACAGCTGGCTGAGGCATTATTTTAGGAGGCATGCCCATGTTGGGCGGCATAAGGCGGCACGCTGTTAGTGTTACGCGGCAGAAGGCAGCGCGCTGTTACTTTTGTGCGCCACAAGACGGTGCGCCGATGGCTACAAGGCTGCTCGCTGCTGCTCAAACATAGGAACAGAGCCACAGCACAATGGTGAAGACACTGACCAATGGTGCAGGTGTCAGGGGTTCAACCTGTCATAGTGCCCAGTGAACAAGGCTTGCTGGGGCAGTATGTATTATGGTGAGGAGTGCTGTAGGAGGCCTTCAAGGTTTATTTTATTTCCCACTACTAGTAAACCCGCTCTCACAGTGTGTTAACATACGGATGCCCGTAAGGCACATGTTACAGTGCACTGTCCGCCAAGGCACCCTAGAATGTCCCCTATAGGGCACCATGTATGTTGCGACACAGGACAATGTATAGTGCACCCAATATGGATGGCACCCATAAGGTGGCCTATAGGGCGCCCTAAAGAGCACCCTCAGAGGCACCTTATGGGTACAGTATGCCAAGGGTGTGTTTGCTGTCATAAAAATATGTACAGTAAACAAAGATAATGCTCAGGACAACCCTATCACAGAACCCCACAGTGGGCTTGAACCCATGACCTCTGGCTGCAAAGGTAGTGGCATAACCATTGGGCTACAGCCCTATAGCTGTCAGCAAGCCCCTGGCTGGCTGCAGAGAGCCTGCACGTCACCTCACAGACAGTCTGCTGTTGTAAACAAGATAGGGTTAGGCCACCCATACCCATGATGCACTGCACATGCAAATCAGCTGTCCACAGATGCACACAAGATGGGGAATGTACCCCAACAGCTACCCGGCCTGGTAGGGGGAATTGTCCGTGTGCACCCACACAGCACCTCGGCCTGGTAGGGGGTCCTGAGCGGGTGGACTACCAGCAAAGAGTAGCTACACACCGTCACATTGTGCGGGTACTGTACTCACCCTGATGGTTTGATGTGGCGCCCAGGACCAGGTCCACAACACCAGCCATGGCTGAATGAGGCCATGACAGAGCTCCAAAACAGTACTAACCTGTGAGATGGGAAGGTGCTGCAGAAACATCTTGGATATCTCTGTCTGTTTCAGTTAGTGGAAACCCCCATGGACCCCCCCTAGGTGGTCAAGGTACACCCCCCCCCCCCCCCCCCAAATGGCAGCAGAGTGGACCATCAAACCCCAGTCGTGCTGGGGAACAGACACCCTACAGGGCAGTCCAAGCAGCTCCACACCCATCCATAACACAATAGCAGACATACTTTAGGCCTGGATATCCAAAGATGCACCCCAGCACTATCTGATATTCTCCTGCAGCAAGCCATCAGCCACTGCACCCTGCAAGGCACTCCATCAAGACACATACCAGCTGTGAACAGTCTGCTAGTTAGCCCTGATGGAAATGCATGCACCCAAAACTAGGGTGGCAGCACACACAAGCAGAGAGTTCTGTGAGGAGGCCCCAACAGGAAACCCATATATATCACAAGAGAGAAACACAATACAGCACTATGGGGGTGCCTAGCCATGCTGTCATCACTGCACACTCAGGGTGAGAGTGCTTCCCCCAGCAGCACATACAGAGGTCACCCTGTCTGTGTAGGTGGTGGCCGGGCACTACAATGTCACAGCCAGTGCCCTATGCCCTGTGCAGATGCATCCTGGCCAGCCCACCATGTCTGACCTATACCCATGGTACCTTGCTGCTCATTATGCACATTGACAGGCCAATACTGGCAGTAGTGCTGGCAGTGTGGGTTGGGGAAGGTGTTTGCAGCCAAAACACACTGTATAGACAGACACACACTCCCACACCTATGCCAGCATTGTGCTACTATTGAGGGGGTGATTAGCCTTGCCCACCACACCGGTCCTGGGCACAGCACAGGCATGGATATGGTATGCAGTACTGCTGGGGGTCACTCCCCAGGGTGGTGAACACCGTCAGAGGCCAGGCCTGGAGCACGCACCGCAGACACCAAACAGATTGTTCGGATGGGGTCAACTAGCAGTATGTGCGTAACGTAGGGATATCTATCAGCCTGTACTCTTAGCAAACGTTTCAGAGCTGTGAACCTCAGGTGTAGGGTGACATTGCTAAGGTATGCAGGTGCTAGTATTGGGAGATGCATGCAGGGTCCAATGTTCTGCCTCTACAGGAGACATTGGCCAATGGGGCCTGTGGGTGTGGGTGGGTGTGTCTGCCCCTGTTGGCTGCTGCTTTACGGCAGCGCTTCCCAAATCCGGTCCAGTTTTGCATCACACTGTTCGGGTCTTCCTGCTGTCCCTCATGAATATGCATGAGCTACATCTACATGCCGTGGGGGTGGTGCATAGATATACAGCACAGGTATTTGTATGAGTGGCAGCATGAAACCTGACTGGTGTGTGGCCCACCAGGACTGTATTTGGGGGATTCTGCTGTAGGTTCTGCCCCTGTTCATGGTGTCTGTGCTCAGAGGGGTAGAAGATAGACATATTAACATTGCATATGTCCTCATCACAAAGGGTGTGTCCTTACTGTCACTGTTTATTTGTGGGGAAAATACGTGGGCATGATTGGCGGTAGCCCCAGCTGGTCTTTGAACCTGTGACCTTCTGTTCTTGCATGCACTGTCTGTGTGCACTGCACCACCATGTAGCCACAGATTGGCTGAATTCCCTGGATAGTCCATGACTGTGGGTACGGCAGGGCCTGTCTGTTGCTGTGGACTGTGCCACCCTGCACATGGCTAGGCCTCTGTCTTCCGTGGCTAGCGGCCACTGCCCCCTGCACCACATGTACTCGTCCGCCAACATGCTGGCATGAGCTTCTCTCAGAGAAAGCAGATGACCTGATTGCAATGTGTCAGTACGGGACTGCATTTGGGCGACTTGGCTGTAGGTATTGCCCATTGTTGTGGTGTGTGTGTGGTGTTGGGTAAAATATGGGTGATCTCCCCATGCCTATGTTCCCTGCAAAGCAGGGGTGTGTGTGCTATCGTTGTTCAGTGGTGGGTAAAATATATGGCCATGGCTGGAAGGTGCCCCAGCTGGGATTTGAACCTCTGACCTTCTGGTTCTAGAGGTACTGGCTCTGTCCGCTGCACCACACTGTGGCCACAGGGATAGTGCAGTCCCTGGAGATAGTAACATGGCAGGATGGAGTCGCAAAGCCTGCTGTGTGCATTTCTACTGTGGGTTCCTTCACCCTGTCTGGTGACAAACGTGCAAGTAAAGCCCACAGATGACCACGGGAAAAGGGGGATAAAATATAACCAAGCTGGGCTACAGTGATATTAATGGGCAAACATGGAAAACACTCCCAGGACAGCTCCAGAAAAAGGGAAATGTTTTTTGGACGAGTCTCCGCTCCGTACACCTTTCCATAAATCATTTTTTTGGAGCTTTCCTGGGTGTGTTTTCTAGTTTTGCCAATCACTATAACTGTTCCCCAACTGAATTACTATTTTTAATATTTTTGTGGTGGTCATTTTCTATTTTTAATTGCACTTTTGTGCTGTGCACATGTATCACACTGCTCACGTTTTGCAGGTTTCCCCCGTTTTGCAGGTTTCCCCCGTTTTGCTGTACATTGCTGACGGAAATTGTTTCTCTTCCCTTTAAATCCCCTCTACCGCGAGTGGTTCACTCACGCTATTTTTGCAATGGAAATTCGGCCCCGCAACTGTGCGAGGGGCCTCTCCCCTCCCCTTCCCCGCCCATTAACCCCGTCTCTCCGCCCCTCCGGGGCCTTCCTCCGCCCTCCGTAGGCCTTTCCACGCCTCTATCAGACATTTACGGGCCCGTACTTGTGCGGGGCTCGTTAGTGTGACGCGCACGTGTGCGGGGGTTCGACGCACGTTTGCGGGGCGCTTAAGAGCACTTAAGTGCTGCTTTTAGTGTGCTATTTTGCGCCGCGCAAAATAGCGGTTTTTAGTAAACATGCCCCTTAGATTCTAACAAGCAAACATTTATCCTAGTTTTCGTGGACATTGGATCCGCATTTGATATTATTAATCAAATACACTAATCAATAGACTTAAGCAAATTGGACTGCAGGGAGCAGTAATTCACTGGTTTAATTCTTACTTATGTAATCGCGCACAACAGGTACAGTTTGGCCAACTATCATCTGCAACTTACAACCAAGAACAAGGTCTCCCACAGGGCTCCTCCCTATCCGCTCTATTATTTAAACTCCCTATCCAACCAGTATGCAATATTTCAAAAAAACATAAGGTAAATTATCATCTCTGTGCCGATGATATAATGATATATCATCCCATAGATGCCTCCAACCCAATATGCCCACAGAATACTCTCTTGCCTTGACGAATGGCTCAAAACGCATAACTTAAAAATCAACATGAATAAAACAGAAATGCTCTGTCTCCAGAAACCCAAACTTTACCCCCACTAACAAAATTCCCATACGAGGGCAGGAAGTTAAGATTAAAAAGAGGTGAAATACCTGGGCATTATCTTCAACCAGATGCTAAACATGGCCTCCCACGTAAAATCTGTGACTAAATATGTATACTTCAAATTACATGTAATTCAGCATCTTAGACCTTTACTAGAAGATCATCATTTCAGAACAGTCTTACAGACACTAATAAGCCCACACTTTGATTTCTGCAACAGTATTCTCCAAGACCTACCCCAAAAAAACATTCACCAACTCCAGCTAGCCCAAAACCTTGCTGCACGCATCATATGCAAAGTCCAACGAGCCGACCACATCACCCCAATTCTCCATAGCATGGGCTACCAATTGCAGTAAGGATAAAATATAAATATCTTATGATTGTCTTTAAACACTGTAACAGAATAGCCAATACACAACTCTCTGTTCTACTAACTACACCCATACTCACAAGGACAAGAAGGCACTGTTCTCTCAACACTTTAACTATTCCTCACCATTTCCGTACCACTAACCAATCAGCCAGCGCAAGGGCATTCTCATACACTTCCCCAGTGCTATGGAATGCCCTCCCTTATAATTTTAGAGCCATAAAAGATCTGCAACAATTCCGCAAGGATCTAAAAACTCACCTCTTCAGCAACCTTGGGCCAGAAGGACTGGGGTTTCTAGTCCCACAGGTGCTCCTTGTGGTCTTGGGCAAGCCACTTAACCCTCCATAGCCCATGTTCCCTGTAAAATAGTTATCTCCAAGTTATAATGCCCTGTTCAATGTAATTTCAGTTTGTTCAATGTAAACTGCACTGATGCAGAATAGCACGGTATATAAGAGAATATAAATAAATAAAAGGGTGCTGGGGCCACTTGGCAATAGTGATCATAGCATGATTGCATTTGATTTAATTAGTGGAGAAGGGATAGTAAGGAAATCCACAGTACTACCTTTTAACTTTCGAAAGGGAGACTATGATAAAATGAGGAAAATAGTTAAGAAAAAACTAAAAGGAGCAGTTGCAAAGGTTAAAGACTTACATTAAGCTTGGGTATTGTTGAAAAATACTATCTTGTAAGCCCAGACCAGCTGTATTCCACACTTCAAGAAAAGTGGAAGGAAGTCCAAAAAACTGCCAGCATGGTTTAAAGGTGAGGTCAGAGAGGCTGTTGTTGCCAAAAAAGCATCTTTCAGGAAATGGATAAAAGAGCCAAACGACGAGACTTGGAAACAGCACAAGCACTGGCAAGTCAAATGCAAGGCAAAGGGAGAATTTGAGAAGAAGCTTGCTGCGGAAGCAAAAACGTGAAATAACGACTTTTTCAAGTACATTCGTAGCAAAAAATCTGTGAGAGAGTCAGTTGGTCCATTAGATGATAGAGAGGTTACCCCCTTATCAGCACATGGAGGAAAGGTCCATAAACCATTATTAAGAAGGGACCCAGGATATCAATGCTTGACCCAGTACAAGCATTGTGGAACCTGTGTCTTTTGAGGAAACTACTAGGTACGTATGACCTAGATTGGCCACTGTTGGAAACAAGATACTGGGCTTAATTTTTATTTATTTATTTAATAGGTTTTATATACCGCTTTATCATTTCAATCAGACCTTGGTCTGACCCAGTATGGCATATCTTATGTTCTTATGTTCTTATTGCAATCCTCACATCCACCAGCCACCCAGCTATCTCTATGCCTAATGATTGAATCGCCAACTATAATGGCTGTTCTAACCCTTCCCTCATGGGCACATGGCCCTGGAGTACCTTCCTCGGTACGAGAGGGTTTTACATCACCTGGAGGACAGGTCCTAGCTACAGGATCACTTCCTGCCACACCTGGGTGATGCTCTCCTATCACGTGACCTCTCTCCTCCATGGCAACAGAGAGATTGCCAGACTGGCGGTGGGCCTTCAGTACTATATCCTTGTAGGTCTCATCTATGTACCTCTCTGGCTTCCTTATGTCCTCCAAGTCTGCTACTCTAGCCTCCAGATATTGGACTTGTTTCCTGAGAGCAAAGAGTTCCTTGCACCTAGTGCATACGTAAGACCCCTCACCAACTGGGAGAAAATTATGCATGTGACACTCAATGCAAAAGACTGGAAAACCCCCATCTTGCTGCTGGACTGCTGTCTGCATCCTCGTTTTAAGGTTATGTTTAGGTATTTAAGTTCTTTTCCTACTAAAGGTTTGTGGGGATATTTATACTAATAAAACTACACCTAATACTTTTAATGTTCTTTGTTCACCAAAATCTTAATTTATCTCAGGTTCTTAATGTATGCTTGATGAGGACAAACAGTGAATATGGCACCTCCTGTCTTTGAAACGTTTATGCACCTATAAAGCTACAATTATCCCAGGCGTAGGTGGATGTTGGGGAGGGAGGGAGGGAAAAAGATTTATTAAAAGCTGACTGCTACACAGTACCCTGTCCTGTGCTTCTAAGTTAATCTGTGACCAATTTTCAGGCGGAGTCCCACAGCCCTTCCTTGGATAGAGGGAGTCCTGGGGTCTAAATTTAACCAGAAAGCTCTCTTCTGTGTTTTAAATTTAAACTGAAAGTTCTTTTTATTTATTTATATTCTCTTATATACCGTGCTATTCTGCATCAGGGCGGTTTACATTGAACAAACTGAAATTACATTGAACAGGGCATTATAACTTGGAGATAACTATTTTACAGGGAACATGGGCTATGGAGGGTTAAGTGGCTTGCCCAAGACCACAAGGAGCACCTGTGGGACTAGAAACCCCAGTCCTTCTGGCCCAAGGTTGCTGTCCTCTAGTGGGATTTGAACCCCTGACCTTCCGGCCTGAAGTACCTTGCCCCAACCACTAGGCTACTCCTCTTTGCTGCTACTAGGCTCTGGCTGATTTAACCAATACACTGGGTTCACAGAGTAATCAGCTTTAATCTAAATAATTCTTTTTCCCCCAAGATTTAGAAAAATTCCCAGAAGTAAATTCTTACAATTGCAGGTCTCTCTCTAGAAGTAGCAGTCCCCTTTTGTAGTCCTTCAAGACTGCTCCTCATCATGCACATTTGCAGGTCATCTTTGCACAGTGTGAGTGTGTGAATGTATGTGTGGTGTGTGAGTGTGTGTGTGTGTATCCACTGTTTTGTGAAGGTAAAACCACCTGCATACACTACACCTCATTGAGCCTTGCAATACCAAAGCCAGGGATTGGCCAACTCCAGTCTTGGTGCACCACAATCATGTCTGGTTTTCATGTGTCCCTAAAGAATATCCATGGTATATTTGCATACAAGGGAAGGGAGTGAATGAAAATATATTCATAAATATTGATTAGGAACATCATGAAAACCAGGCTGGATTGTGGTGCACCAGGACCGGAGTTGGCCACCCCTGGCTTAGGTACTGCAAGGCTCAATGAGGTGTAGAAAGCCACAAAACACTGGATACACACACACACACACACACACACACACACTCACACACCACACACACACACTCACACTGTGCAAAGATGAAGATGGTTGGCAATCCTTCCTGCCACCTTGGTCCCAATCTCAGCTCATGTTGCAGGCAGCACTGTTCCTTTGGCCCCCTCAGCCCATGGCCTTGCCAGTCAGCAATGCAGGCACACAGGACAGAGGAGGCCTGAGGGACCAGGGCAAGCCCTGGAATGGGGTATGGCAGCAACGGAGATGTGGCAGCAGGATAAGACAGGGTGCAGTGTATGCAGGTGGTGTTATGGCAAACAGGCAGGCAGCTGCAGTGACATATCTGGGGGAAGAAAGAAACATGCATATGTATGACACCTCCTTTCTGCCTCCACAGATGGTTCTATATTCTCCGTGAGATGGAGGCGCTGAAGACGCGCTTCTGTGCAATCAGGCATGACCGGCCAAGACTCCTGCTCCATGTCCTGTTGTGGCTGCAGCGGAAGCAAGGTAAGTGTGGGGGAATGGCACAGGAATGGGGCCATGACATGCAACATGGCACAGGGCTGGAGTGGCTGGGATATGCAAGGGCAACAGCAAACAGAGCATGGGGAGTCATCTGACAATGGGGACATGGCAGCCAGTCACCCCACCAACCAAAACTAGCAGCCACGTCTATGCATCCCTTCCATAGCCATCTCAGTTGAGGACAGCCACCCACCTGTGGCAGAGGAGGAGGAGGAAGACGAAGACGAGGAGGAGGAGGCCGGCAACAGGATGGCATCTGAGGGGGAGGACCAGCCAGCACCAGCTGCACCATGCAGCCCCGCCGTCTTCAGCATCATAATACTAACCAGCACCGCCCCATCAGGGGAGAGTGGGGATGAGGTCACCCTGGACTGCATGGTGGTGCCCCAGTCTCCTGAAGGGGAGGGGCTGGACAGTGCTATAGTTGGTAGCCCTGAGGAACAGGGGGAAGAGGAGGAGGAGGAAGAGTCCCTGGAGGAGGGGTAACTCAGGGTCACCCCACCCAGGGACACCCAGTGGATAGAGGAGGGGGTGTGGGGGAGGGGATGAGAGGGGGCAGGGGTAGAGGGAGGGGATGGGGAGAGGCAGAGGGTAGAGTGAGGGGACAGGAGGGGGAAGGGGGCAGCTGCAGAGGGGACCTTGGGACTCATTGCTGATCACCTGCGTGGGATCAGGGGTGACCTCCAGGCCCTCACATGAGCCATGGAGTGGCTCATCAAGGCACTCCTGACCCCACATAGGTCATTGCAATGAGGGATGTCCACCTTAAGTAGGGTAGTGGGGACAACCACGCATGTAAATATTTAAAATAAAAGTCTGTTACTTTGAAACACTGTGTCCATGTGTAAATCTGCATAGGGGGTCAGTCTGAGGCCTGAAAGGTGGGGATGGGGGGCCCGTGTGAACATCCATCCCTGCCAACCGGCCACCTCTGTGGATCCTGATGAACTTCTCGGTATGTACATGGTGGCCGTACCAAGAGGATAGCCAGGGATGTGAAAGGGTCGGGGTGGTGGTGGCGGTGAAAGGGAGTCAGTGGATGGTCTGTGGCCCTGGACATACACGACTGATATGGATGTTGGCCCAGGTCACCTGGGGCTGGAGAGCATGTTGCAAGGGGGAAGGGGTGGGTGGTTGGTGACTGCCTACAGTGGCCTGAACAGCTCACAGCATGGTGGGCCAAGATTTGTACACATGCAGGCCGAGTCCATGCCATGAATAGTGGGGATGGACGGCCATTGTGATGTTCATTCCCACTATCCGCACCCCCTTCCAATCCAGTCTAACGTCCCCACATGTTGTTTGGGAAGGTAGATGGGGGCAGCGGCAAGGTGGGTCATGGGTGTTTGCTGACCCCAGACACACAGGGCCAATTCCAATACTGGCCCTGTATGTCCGGGGCTAACAGCATAGATGGGGAGCGTCTGCCACCTCTGAGGTAGAATAGATTCCCCGATGCCACAGTGGTCCCTCATAGAAACACACTTTATTTGATGTAGGCTGCCTGTGCCACTGGGACTGGAGGGTAGGTGGCAGGGCTGGGCAGCTGCGGGCATGCCCCATCAGCACAATTCCATTCTGGCTGTCTTGGCCTTCTGTGTGCCCAGTCAGAACCGGACACACAGAGGAAGCTGTGATATTGATCCCATGGAGCACGCCTGGCCCCACCGGACCAGACTCACAAACAGGCCTGTACGTGCTGGCCAGGTCTACAAAGCGGCCCAGCCTCCATGTACAGGCCTTCCCTAGCTAAATTGGTCTGGCCTCTACAATGGAGCTGTGGCACGGTGCCTGGGGATCGTACAGGTGCTGGTGGCTGGGAATAGTGGCCACACAATGGAGCAGCAGTGTCATGGCGACTGGATGCGATGGCGCCGCAGCTCCATTGTATAGGCCAGACCAATTTAGCTGGGGAAGACTTGTACATACAGGCCAAGCCACTTTGTGGATCTGGCCTGCATGTACAGGCCTGTTTGCGAGTCTGGTCCGGTAGGCCAGGTGTGCCCCACGGGATCAGTATTGCGGCTCCCTCTATGTGTCTGGTTTTGACTGGGCATACAGAGTGCCGGGACAGCCAGAATGTAATTGTGTTGATAGGGCATGCCCGCAGATGCCTGGCCCTACCACCTATCCACCAGTCCCAGTGGCACAGGCAGCCTACATCAGAAAAAGAGCATCTCTATAAGGGATCTCATCTGGGTCAGAGGCCCCAGCACACATACTATCACAGTTACATCATAGATCCCTTGTTCCTACCGTGTCAGTGGCAGTGTTTCTGTAGAGGCAGATATATTGCATGACTTCAACCCCGTACTAGATAAGGCACCTGTCATGTCACTAAGGATGGGCCTTCTGCTGTCACTGGTTTTGGGGACTTTTTCGTACAACCTTTATGGAGCCTCTTAATAGTAAATGTCTGGACAGGATTCTCAGATCCCTTATGCTGTAGCAGCAGAGCGCAGACAAACCAATAATACCAGGAGTCTGTTCAGAAGGTCCAAATCATTTATTTGTGCACAAGTCTCAAGCAAAGTCAATTTCAAAATGGCTGAGCAATGTTCTCTGGCAATACAACAACTTTTATAGACTTTTGCTCCATTCTAGGTATAGAAAAACATTTCATTGGTCCCGGTAACCTCCCGTACCTCCCGTACCCCTTCTATTGGTCCCGGTATTGATATGATTATCCAATTATGTTCTTTGAGTGGGCTCAGCACCTGCTTACCCCCCTTCTAGTCCCAATTACAATGGCCAGTTCACCAACTTGTTACTTTCCTTCTTTCAAGGCCATTGAGCTAGTTTGTACGTGTAGGGAAGCAGGGCTCTGTAATTTCTCTGTCAGCAGTTTTAAACATATTTCTCTGTATTTTTCCATCTATTCTGCTTGTCTAAGCTAAATCAATGCTTTTACTGAGTTCTAATTCTACAGCAGCATATTGGGGGATGTGCAATTCCTATGGGCCTCTCTACAGACTTCATTTACAGGTCAAGCTAGTTAGGCTTGTTTGCTTATGTCAGACACTGTGGATCACAGGCCTTCACCTGCCACATTCCCCCCTTTGATTAATCTCACCCTATTACTTAATAAGGTGTGAGAATTAAATCACTTCAAAATAGTTATACTATGGTCAGAGGATTCTGACTATATGCAGGAGGTTTAGGTTGATATAAGGCCATAATCTTAGTTGCGGTCTTCCGCTCTACTGTACTTTCAATAGCACTATGAATAGAACGCATACAACATGGGATTATACATGGTAACAGTAAAATCACCGCAATGATTATTAGTACTAATATAAGGAAAGTCTTGAGTCCTCCCAGCCATGAGAAAAGGTTAGCAAACCAGTTAGGAAACTTTAGTGAGTGCCAAGTCTGTATTGGCACATAAGCATGTTTTCGCATATCTTCAGCAAGTTCTTCAACTACTTGACCCTTATCATCTATTTTTAAACAACAATTGGTTAAATTCAGCTTACCACATACTCCTCCTTCAGCTGCTAACAAATAATCAAGTGCTAAGCGATTCTGATATATAGCAGTGCGCATTTGAGTACTTTGTCTAGCTAAAAGCGTAAGAGCTTGGCTAGTTTCATTGGTTATTATTTCAACTACTGCTTGTAAGCGAATAATACGATTAATCATATAGACTGGGGTTCGATAGCCCCACATACCATCATCATTCCAGGTGGCAGGCCCATAATATTCAATGATTCTTTCTGGCGGCCAATCATCACCCTTCCACTTCTCCCACTTGCCTACTTGGAGGGGTGCTCTCTTCTGTCTCAGTGCTCTTTTGTGTCTGTGAGTAGAGTATACTGGGTATCCTAATTGTTCTCCATGTTCTGTGGGTAGGAGAAAGAAAGAAGGTCTGATGGTCCCTAAGACACATGCTCCTCCCCAATGTGGTGGGAGTCGAGCATACGCTCGGTTTCCACAGATCCAATACAGGCCAGGTGGGGCTTGCCAAGCATGGGATTTGGCGAGATTTGTCCATAAATGAGAAAGCTCAGGAAATCTAGCTAATGGGTTAGGTGGTTCAGGTTCTTTAATTCCTGACCACCAAGACGTCTTTTTGGTAGTGTCATTATAGAACTTCTGGCTAAGACAGACCAGCTGTCCTACCTGTTGGGTAAACTGAGGTCCAGTTCTGGCATAGCAAAGACGTCCAACAATTGAGTGCGCTAACACCCATTCGCTAGTAGTCTTGTGTAATTCAGTCTGATTGTAAGTCAGAGAATAATTTAATTCTTGGGCCTCCCATGGCCACTGGTCACCCATCTGGGTTCCGCCACAGAAATAACAATCTGAGATTTTAAGACTAGATACTACCGCTCCAGCTAATTCTAAGAATAAATTCTGAGGAGGATGAGGGATCTCAAACTTATTTACATGCATGGCCTCATAGAAAGTGTTATGGATGTGATATTTAGATGACCTGTGGGCTTGGGTATTCAATCTTATATACACAATGGTTCCTGGATCTGATCCGGAACCTGCGATACGTAAACCAAACTTGTATCCTTGTTTCCATACATTAGGATTACGTATCCATAATTGTAAAGGGTTACAGGCACTTTTCTTACATTTGTCATCTGATTTAGACTTAGTTAAAGTGGCCACTCGATTATCTATAGCTTCTTCTACTATACCAGCATTCCATGTAGCATAAAAGACACATTCCCAATTTGGCCAATAGTAATCTGCTGCTGTTGCAGTACTATATGAACCCTTCTTACCTGTACACTTCCCCCATCCTGTGGCACCTTCTGGGCACATATACTTATGATCATTACGGTCTGCTTTTTCCCAGGTACCACATTTAGAGCGACTATCTCTGTTTATAACATCACATGCATCAAAATTCAAAACAGCAGGTTTACTAGGATCTCTAAGTGGTTGTGTGGCATTGATTAAAGGTCCATCTGCATCATTCCATCGTATTTCCAACGTGTAATAGGATGGATTCTGATGTGGATTATAGCATACTCTAGATTTACCTTTAGTGCAACATTTAGTTCAGTGGTGTTATAAATACACCGAGTCACTTTACCAGTGCAGGTATAGTAAGAATGGTAAAGCAGAGTCTGAGTTACTTTCAGTCCAGTTCGAGTAGAAGTAATGCAAGCAAAGCATGGAGGTAAGGCATGAGTCAGTTCAAAGCCTCCAAAACAGGCAACCAGGGCAAAGCAAAGATAAAGATACATGTTGATTGGAGTTCTTCTGAATCCTCAGCTTGCAGATCTTGACCACGACGTTCTTTTCTTCGTCCCGTTTGCTAATAAAGCAATTCAACGGGTGCTGAGTGTTGATTGAAGATCCTCAAGTTGTCCATCACACATTAACCAACTTAGCAATTTCAGTTGGCTTCTGAAGTATGTTCAATCAATGTAGCATCAAAGTAGTGTGTAAAATCACACACATGAGGTTCGTTGAAACAAACTCTTGCTGTATGTAAAACAGCAATCCTCTTCGAAAGACTTGGCTACTGCAGGGCACTGTGACAAAGTGTCTAAGCTGCTGGTTGCCGTCTCAGAGTAACTCGCAAAGGTGCATCAGGATGCTGTTCTGCTGTCCACTGCTCAGGTTCGGGATCAGCTGCGGGCTTTACTCTGCTGTGGTGGATCCAGGAATCGATTTCTGCTACCTTTACTGCAGTTGGGGTAGACAGGATGACGGTGTATGGTCCCTTCCAATGGGGTTCCAACGGTGTCTTCTTCCAATCTTTGATTCACACCGAGGTACCAGGCTGGTAGGGATGCAAGGGTTCCGTCAAGTTGATAGGCAACTGGTCTTGGATCCACGCATGAAGGGTCTGCAGAACAAAACTAAGAGCTAGGAGTTCTTGCCTGGTTATTTCTGAACCAATTTGGGCTAGACTTCCTCTAATTCCCTGCACTATTGGTGGAGGTTTACCATACAGAACTTCAAAAGGGGAAAATCCTGTTGACTTCACAGGAGCTGAGCGTATTCTGAGTAAAGCTATTGGGAGCACTTGGGGCCACTTCAGGCGTGTCTCCTGACAGAGCTTAGACATTTGGGCTTTTAGGGTACGATTCATTCGCTCAACTTTCCCTGAACTCTGGGGTCTGTATGCAGTGTGAAGCTTCCATTGTATCTGTAGGGCTTTTGCTAACTGTTGAGTAATCTGGGAGACAAATGAGGGCCCATTGTCTGACCCTATTACTGCTGGAATTCCAAACCTAGGGACAATCTCTCTCAGTAAAACTTTGGTGACTTCTCGAGCTTTTTCAGTTCTGGTTGGGAAGGCTTCTACCCACCCAGAGAAAGTACAAACTAATACTAATAGGTAGTGATATCCATTGGCTTTTGGCATGTCAGTAAAATCAATTTGCAGGTGGTGCATGGGGGTTACACCTCCTGACTGAACTCGGGGTGGTGGTGTGGGACCTTGCTTGGCATTATTTTTGGCACAAATTAAACACTGGCGTGCCACTGAAGCTGATAGGGCTGCTAACATGGTAATGCAGAAATGTGGTCTGAGTGCTCTTTCCATAGCACTTTTTCCATAGTGGGTGGCTTCGTGGAACGCTTTGACAAAAGCTGGACCTAACACTTCGGGAATTACTATTCCTCCTGGGGGTTGACTGCCCTCTGCTGGTGGCAGCTCAATCCACCCATCTTTCAATACTCCATCTTCCTTGTTACAGTAGTAATCTAATTCTTTGGTGGTATATCGTGGTGTCCATAAGTTTAAGGGTACTGGAAACAATGCTGCCTGCATTGGCATGGCTTGTGGTGTAATTTGTCCTGTCATAGCTGCTTGTCGTGCTGAGGCATCTGCAAACCTATTTCCTCGGGCAACTTCTCCTTTTCCTGCTTGATGTCCTCTGCAATGCATGACAGCTACACGAGTTGGGGCCCATACTGCATCAAGTAACATCAGTATCTCGGGGCCATACTTGACTGATTTTCCTCCGGACGTGATGAGTCCTCGTTCTTTATAGAGAGCTCCATGGGCATGTAGGGTAGTGAAGGCATATTTAGAGTCTGTATATACATTTAGCACCAGTTTGGCACCTAACAGTAGTGCTCGAGTAAGTGCTATCAATTCTGCTTTCTGGGCTGATGTACCTGAGGCTAGAGCTGATGACTCAACGACTTCATGTTGAGTGACTACTGCATATCCGGCGCAGCGTCATCCATTGATGATAAGACTGCTTCCATCTACGTAATAGACTTGGTCAGGATTGTCTATGGGCACATCTGTCAGGTCAGGTCGACTGGAGAATACGGTGTCCATAACTTCTATACAATCATGTTCTGGGAGTTTTTCACTAACAGGTATCAATGTGGCTGGATTCAAGGCATGGCTCACTTCCAGTTGTATCTGTGGGTTTTCACATAACATGCTCTGATATTTCAACATTCGGGAATTGGTGAGCCAATGATTTGCTTTCTGTTCCATAAGGGCAAGGACTGCATGTGGCACAGTGACTCGTAGATTCTGTCCTAGTGTGAGCTTATCTGCTTCACTCACTAACAATGCTGTAGCTGCGACTGCTCTCAGGCAAGGTGGCCATCCTTTGGCCACAGTGTCCAATTGTTTCGATAGGTATGCTACAGGTCGCTCCCAATTTCCCAATTTCTGAGTCAACATGCCTAAGGCATTTCCTTGTGCTTCATGTACAAACAAGTGGAAAGGCTTGTGAACATCTGGTAGTCCAGGGGCTGGTGATGACATCAATTCTTCCTTTAACGTCTTGAAGGCTGTATCCTGCTCAGGTCCCCACTCCAGTGGCGACTTTTCTTCTCCTTTTGTGGCTTCATACAGTGGCTTGGCAATTTGGACAAAGTTGGGAATCCAGATTCGGCAATATCCTGCCGCTCCCAGAAAGGCTCTGACTTGCTTTCTGTTAGTTGGGGTTGGAATTCTGCATACTGCTTCTTTTCTCTCTCTGCCTAATTTTCGGCTTCCTTGGGTTATACGAAAGCCCAAGTATTTCACTTCTTTTTGGCATAGTTGTGCTTTTGCTCTGGAAACTTTGTATCCAGCTTCATCTAGTAACTGCAAGAGGTCTTTGGTGGCTTGTATACATTCACTTTCTGATACAGCAGCTATCAGCAGATCGTCCACGTATTGGAGAAGCACTCACTTCCCCGGGGCCACTGGATAGCTTGAAAGGTCTTGATTCAGTGCAGCACTAAAGATGGTAGGCGAATTCTTGAATCCTTGGGGTAACCGTGTCCAAGGAAGTTGGCCCCCTCTTCCAGAGATGGGGTCCTGCCATTCAAATGCAAATAATATCTGACTTACAGGGGCTAATCTTATGCAAAAGAATGCATCTTTTAAATCTAGAACAGTGAAGTGGGTAGCTTCAGCAGGTATCAGTCCTAGAAGAGTGTAAGGATTGGGTACAACTGGATGTATGGTTTCAACTGCTTCATTCACTCTTCTTAGATCTTGCACTGGGCGGTAGTCATCTGTTCCAGGCTTTTTCACTGGCAGAAGTGGAGTGTTCCATGGGGATTGACATACTTTTAGTAGGCCATGTTCTAGTAGTCTTTGCAAGTGACGATGGATACCTTCAATTGCAGCTCTTGGGAGAGGGTACTGCTTGACATGTACTGGTGTAGCACTAGGCTTAAGGGTTACAATTACTGGAGCTATATGTTTGGCTAGGCCTGGAGGACTGCCTTCTGCCCATACTCCAGGTGGGGCATCAATACTTTTCAAAGTTTGTTCAAAATAGGTGTCTTGGACAGCATCATCACTGTAATATCTCCATTCTTCTTCTCGGGGAACTGTAAGCAGCATCATTCCTGCTGGTTTGGCTTGAGAATTTACTGTCATTTGCATTTCTCCTCTTTCAGTGAAGGATATTTGGGCTTGTAGTTTGGCTAACATATCTCGTCCCAGTAGTGGCACTGGACATTCAGGCATATAAAGGAATTGATGAGTTATTTGTTGTCCTCCTAGACTGCATATGCGATTCTGAAGAAAAGGTTTTGTAGCTTTGGCACCAGTTGCTCCTACAATGGTGACTGCTTTTGTAGAAAATGGGGCTATCTTCTTGTCTACTACTGAATGTTCTGCTCCAGTATCAACCATAAAGTTCATAACTTGGTCTCCTATTTGTATTCCGACCATAGGCTCCTGGAGACCTAAAGCAAATTCGGAGCCCGGTCTGTCCTAATCCACGTCATCTTCATCATGGGCTGTCATAGCCAATGCTTGTATGGCTTCTCCTCTTTCACGCTGGTATTGCTCTCGATTGGCTCCTCCGCGGTTCCGGGGACGGCCTCGTCTTTCTTCTCTCCATTGAGGATTGGTTTTGTCATCTTGATGGGCGTCTTCGAGTTGCGGGCATGCATCTCTCCAATGTCCTTCCTCCCTACAGTAGGCGCATTGGTTTACGCCTAGCTGGGGCCGGCCTCCGCCTCGGCCCCGTCCCCTTCCTCTGCTCCGTCGACTAGGGATGCCTCCCCTTTTCTGTTCAACTATGGCCGCAGCCAAAAAATCAGCTTTCTTCTTCATCTTTCGATCACATTCTCTCTGCCTTTCATTATCACGATTCACATACACTTTATGAGCGACTTCCAATAACTGAGTTGCATTCATGCCCGCAAACCCATCTAATTTCTGTAATTTACGTCTAATGTCTGGTTGAGACTGATTTACAAAAGCAGAATTCACCATGCATAAACTTCCTGGTGCATCGGGATCATAGGGAGTATACATTCTATATGCTTCAGTTAATCTTTCATAAAACACTGCTGGACTCTCATCTATGCCTTGGGTAACTTCAGTGACTTTGGAAAGATTCATAGCTTTCTGGCCCCCCCTTTTCAGGCCTTGTATAAAGCCTTGTCGAAAACGGGCTAGGGCTCTGGATCCTCTTTCTGCATTTGGATCCCATCGGGGGTCTTCATTCGGGAATTCTCTTTGGGCCGCTTCCCGATTATCTATTCTTTCCTCCCCCCTTTCTCCTGGAGCTACCGGGTTATCTGCCAGCCAGTCTATAGCTGCTTTTCTAATTTGTGTCCGCTCCTCTGTAGTAAATAAGGTGGACAAGAGCTGGCGGCAATCTGCCTATGTTGGTTGGTGGGTTTCCATAATAGTATTCACTAATTCTGTAAGCTCTTGAGGCTTATTGGTATAGGAGGCATAATGTGTCCTCCAGTTTAACAAATCAGTGGTAGAGAAGGGGACATACACATAATTTAGGGGTCCCGCCACCACCTCATTATCTTCATTTCTTATGGGTATTCCCGGGACTTGCCGTAAAGGCATCATCTTGGCAGTAGATGTCTTTTGGGATCTGAGAGATATTCTCGTAACTGTCCTGTCAGGGGTTATTTTCTTCTTTTCTACATGCTTTACTTTAGATTTACTTTTTACTGGCGAGCTAACACTGGCAGCCACTTTTACACTGTCAGTATCACTCGGGGAATTTTCAGCTTCTTCCTTCTCTGTTTCTGTATCTGATTCTCCTTTTTCTGTCTCGGTAGAATCATCTTCTTCAATTAAAGGGAGCTCATCTACCTGCTCTTTGGGTAATGACTCAGGGGTAGGGTCCCGTTCCTGCCATCTCCAGGGCTCTGGGGCAGGACGTGGGGCTATTCTCACTGGGCGCTGAGTTTGGGGCTGTCGGGTAATCATTTCTGGGGAATCAGAATCTACCAGGATAGGTTTCTTCCTGGATTTCTCACCTTTTCCTTTCTTTCTAGGCTGTTCTGTTTTCTGACTATAATCTGTCTTTGCTAACATTATTCTGCACTGTTCTTCATAACAGCGCTTCGCCCAAGGGTGCGGATCTTCACAAATACTTAACCAGGAATCTATATAGGGATACTGATCGGGATGCGCTATTCGCACTCTACGGTGCACTAACTGAATAATTCCTACATTAAAGGTTCCCTCTCGGGGCCAGGTAGGGTCTAGATTGGGCCACTCCCTAGTACACAAAATCTGTAAACGGGCTGCAGTCATTCTAATACCATAATCTCCAGAATATCCTTCTTTAAAATGTGCGATCATACATTCTAACGGAGTGTTCCTAGTAGACCCTGCCCCTCCCATTTCGATGTGTGCGCGCAACAACAGACAAAAGGGAAAAGGGCGGACCGTGGGTAAGGGGTCCTCACGGCCCTAGAAACATTTAAGGAGAACAAATAACAAGACAAGACGACAGTCGCTTCCCCCTTTTTGCGACCTGAACGCGGTCGCCCGGTCAGGAAATGCGCTACTCAGGGGTCGCCTTCGCTTGGTCCGTGCTGCCAGACCTCTCATTCACACTTCATTCATACAATCATGCTAGCAACATATCCCAGAATGCATTCATTTCTATCTATTCTGACTAGTCTTGTTCAATTTCCAAAATACAAGAAGACGGGGGTTTCGCCCTGCGAATACCCATGCGGGGTTACTCGGCCCGTCTTTGAGAGGTGATCAAGCTCTCTTACCAATTTCCAAGTTCCAAGTTCAAATGGCAGCACTGCTCTTTCTTATCTGTCTAGACATAACAAATCAAAACTTTACTCACCGGATCCGGTCCTCAAACTTCCCAAGCAGGCGCATGAGTTGGACCTCGGACTCCCCTCACTCGGGTTCAAGGTGTTGGCTCCAGCCGAGTCCGGCACCCGCCGAGGTCCGACCAGCTCCCTCCGATGCAAGGGACCGGCGGCGCCAGGGAGCAGCCCCCATCGGAAGGGCGCGATCCCGGCAGGACCAAACCTGTAGAGGCGGAAAGTCGTGGTATATTGCCCTATATACACTCTGATTCCACAACTTCCCGGCCAACGCACCAAGAATATGTAGCAGCAGAGCGCAGACAAACCAATAATACCAGGTGTCTGTTCAGAAGGTCCAAATCATTTATTTGTGCACAAGTCTCAAGCAAAGTCAATTTCAAAAAGGCTGAGCAATGTTCTCTGGCAATACAACAACTTTTATAGACTTTTGCTCCATTCTAGGTATAGAAAAACATTTCATTGGTCCCGGTAACCTCCCGTACCCCTTCTATTGGTCCCGGTATTGATATGATTATCCAATTATGTTCTTTGAGTGGGCTCAGCACCTGCTTACCCCCCTTCTAGTCCCAATTACAATGGCCAGTTCACCAACTTGTTACTTTCCTTCTTTCAAGGCCATTGAGCTAGTTTGTACGTGTAGGGAAGCAGGGCTCTGTAATTTCTCTGTCAGCAGTTTTAAACATATTTCTCTGTATTTTTCCATCTATTCTGCTTGTCTAAGCTAAATCAATGCTTTTACTGAGTTCTAATTCTACAGCAGCATATTGGGGGATGTGCAATTCCTATGGGCCTCTCTACAGACTTCATTTACAGGTCAAGCTAGTTAGGCTTGCTTGCTTATGTCAGACACTGTGGATCACAGGCCTTCACCTGCCACAATGCCACATGGGCCTAATGTTTACTGCTGGTCCTATTGCTATCCCATTGAGAGATGTGTTCTTTGCACACAGCCCTGCTGTTCGGTCTCACAATTCAACCCCTGACATTTGCAAATGAGGCACCCAATAAGTCACTGCACATGGCCCCATTTCCCCCTGCCTTCTGCCTGACTCTTAGTTTGTCTCTTCGCTTGAAAACTCACCTCTTTGCTGCTGCCTGAAAACTCACCTCTTCGTTGCTGCCTTTGGATCTTGACTAGGGTTGCCAACTGGCCGGTTTTCAGCCAGCCTGGCCGGTTTTTCTATGGCCAGGCCGGCTGCCGGCGCAGAGGCAAAACCGGCCCTTGAAAAGCCGGTTTTTTTGCTCTGGCCGCAAGATCGGGAGCGGCCAGAGCAAAAAAAACGGCTTTTCTCCCAACCCGGAGGGCTTCAGAGGGAGCCGGGGAAGCCCGCGCGAGGCCCCGGCTCCCTCCGTACAGCCGCCAGCGTGAAGAGCCTTTTCCTTCACGCTGGCGGCTGTTCCTATGAAGCCGCGATTGGTGGGAAAGGTTAAAGGCAATGCCCTTTAACCTTTCCCAGCATTCGCGGCTTCACAGGAACAGCCGCCAGCGTGAAGGAAAAGGCTCTTCACGCTGGTGGCTGTACAGAGGGAGCTGGGGCCTCGCGCAAGCTTCCCCGGCTCCCTCTAAAGCCTCAGACAGCCGCGGTTTTGGGGGGGAGGCCAAGGACTGCCTGGGCTGTGATGGGGGGAGGGGACCTGGACTGGAAAAGGGCTAGGAGGGGGGAATGTGACAGGAAAAGGGGTGTGATTGGGGGGGGAGCTGGAGCGGAAAAGGGCTATGGGGGGGGGGACTTGGACTGGAAAGAAATGGGCTGTAATGGGGGGGGGACCTGGACTGTAAAAGGGCTATGGGGGGGAGGGGACATGGACTGGAAATGGGTTATGATGGGGAGGGGGACCTGGACTGGAAAAAGGCTGGTGTGGGGAACATGGACTGGAAAAGGGCTATTGGGGGGGGGGGGGACATGGACTGGAAATGGGTTGTGATGGGGAGGGGGACCTGGACTGGAAAAGGGCTATGGGGGGGGGGGACTTGGACTGGAAATGGGCTATGGTGGAGGGAGGGGGAACTTGGACTGGAAATAGGCTGTGATTAGGGGGACGTGGACTGGAAATGGGTTGTGAAGGGGGGGGGACCTGGACTGGAAAATGGATATGGTGGGGCATTGCAATGTAATGAAATGGGCTGTGATGGGGAGGGGGACCTGGACTGTAAAAGGGCTATGTGGGGGGGGGGCATGGACTGGAAATGGGTTTTGATGGGGAGGGGGACCTGGACTGGAAAAGGGCTATGGGGGGGGGGACATGGACTGGAAATGGGTTGTGATGGGGAGGGGGACCTGGACTGGAAAAGGGCTATGGGGGGGGGACTTGGACTGGAAATGGGCTATGGTGGAGGGAGGGGGAACTTGGACTGGAAATAGGCTGTGATTAGGGGGGCTAGGACTGCAAATGGACTGTGATGGTGGGGGGGGGGGGCTAGGACTGCAAATGGGATGTGATGGGGGACTTGGACTGGAAATGGGCTGTGATGGGGGGCTAGGACTGGAAATGGTCTGTGATGTGAGGGCTAGCACTGGAAATGGGCTGATGAAGAGCTGGAATAGAACTGGAAATGGGCTGATGTGGGGCATGGGAGAATGGGATTAGAAGGGAGTGGATGCTGGGTGGGTCTAGAACTATAAGGGAACTGATTTTGGGGGAGGACTAGAATAGATGGGGAATGAGAATGGAGAGGGGAAAAAATATTTTGTGTGGAAGAAAAGTCTATGATGGGCTGGGTATTGGGAGAGTAAGAGGGGCTTGAGAATGGAAGGGTGAAATTTAAACGGATGATAAAGGAATAAGGAAAGAATTGGGGGAAAGAGCAAAAGGGAAACAATCAGTATGTTAAAGCAGAAATAGAGAGAATGGAAAACATCTAAAAGAGAAGAAAGGACAAATGGATAGCTCGCAGAAGACACAAAGAAACCAGAAGAAAGTGACTGGAGCAATTGCAACTGAAAAATAAAACGCCCAAACAGAAGGTAGAAAAATACTTTTTATTTTGAATTTATTAGCTGGAATATGTCTGGTCTGGGAAGTGTGTATTGATAACATCTTTGCGTTTTTGTTTAGTGCAAGAGGAAATTACTTTATAGTTTTATTTCTCCAGTGTTGTACATTTCATTTTTGGATTTTGGGGTTCCCAGTTTAATTATTATCTGACCAAGGAAGTTAGCCTACACGTATCCTCGGTAATTTTTGTGGGTGGGGCTGGGGGCGGGGCAGGGGTGGGACTAGGGGCGGAGAATGGGTGGAGCATGGCGAGCCACAGGTGTCGGGTTTTTCTCGGTGAAAAAGTTGGTAACCCTAATCTTGACTCACCTGATCTCCTTTTTCTTTTTCTTTCACCTTTGTTATATTCCTGCCTTCAACTGCTGTGTTGTCTGTCTTGACTAGATTGTAAGCTCTGATGAGCAGGAACAACTTGTAGTGCTATACAAATGCTCAGTAGTAGTAGCATGCCCACCATCCTCTCCTCTCCCTCAGCTCCTCTAGATAGGCCCCAGGAATCGACAACTGCTTTCATCCTCATCCTCCTAGATATACTCGTACCTTCCTCATTTGACTCTGCAAACCACAACATCCTAATCAACCGCCTAGAACACCTGGACATAGGTGGTACTACTCTACAATGGCTTCAAGACTACTTGTCCAACCTCACTCAACAGGTTTGTGTCAAAAACAACATATCTAACTCTTTCACTCAACTTCAGGGTGTCCCCCAGGGATCTGCATTATCTGCACTTCTTTTTGATATATATCTACAACCTGTCTGCAACATCATCCAATCACACAAACGTAGACTACAGAATGTATGCAGATGATATAATGCTATTCACCACCCTTGACACCAGAGATCCTAACTACACAAAGATTACCAGCTGTTTCAACAACATCTCTGGATGGCTCAGCTCTGTTAACGTAACAGTTAACTTGAAAAAAAAACAGAAGCACTCATTAGTACTAGTAATGAAACATTCAACCCCCCCCCCCCCCAGTTCACTACACGTAAAACAATGCCTCACTTGAAATACAAAAAGGCATACAATACCTTGGGATATACCTTGTTCAAAACCTGGACTTCACCAAACACATTCACATGTCTACCCACGCAGTTTACAATAAAACCAATGATTCAGCATCTGAGACCACTGCTCTCCCCCACGGACGTCTGTTCTGTAGCCCAGGCTCTCATAAGCCCCCATTTTGACTACAGTAACAGCATACTCCATGGTCTCCCAAAGAATACACTAAAGACCCTACAACATGCTCTAAACACAGTTGTGCACACAATTATGAAAGACGAGTACATAAAGAAAACAGATGTTATGCCTTGAGCTGCACAACAGGGTCGTTTTGGTGGCTCTATGAATGAGAACTATGTAATAATTTGACATCAAATGTTTAGGTAACACTAATGAAACCAGTACTTCTGAGTTTTGTATATTCAGCAACAGCTGATTCATAGCTGTCCAAATAAAGACATGAGTGAGTACTATTATGATGTCATTTGCCTAGAGCCCAAACGGAACTGTTTCCATAACCACAATGTCCAAGATTCACTGAACACGGGCATTGAAAAATGTGTGGACCCGTCCCAGCATTAGACGTGTCCCGTGGAAGTTGCACATGCATGTGTTTTTGGACGTATAAACGTGTTCGGTATTCTGAAAAATTGTATTTTTATGTCATTGTACTGTATGTCTAAGTGCTACAAAACGTGTAACTCTGGCTTGGACATGGCCTCAGAAAAGCAACACTATTGAGTGTTCTGACATGTAAATATGGTTCCAAAGGCTTCTTCAGACCTATTTTTAACCACCTTCACAGGATGTGGGACAGAGAGGGAGACACTTTCATCCCAGTATTGAGAAATACCCATTGTTGAGAAATAATACTGGTTTAGAGATCGGCCTCCCAAATCTTTATCATTCCCCCAAGAAAGTTATTTGACCTTTGAATAAGCAATTGGTAAAACAGTGTACTAGCCTTTAATAAAGGTGGGTGCTTAGTTTTTTAATGGGAAGATGTTTTAGATGGAGAGAGGTTACTGGTTTGCACTTAGGTTTGGAAAATGTCACATGCATAAAGTTTATCTGCTTGACATTTTTATACACCACTCAGATTTGTTGTCTGTGAAAATGCCCTCTGTTACTGACTTCCACTGGACCCCTATTGCTTCCACATGGTTCAGTTTGTTTCTCTTTGGTCAAAGGTCCATTCGGCCTATTATAATTTCCAGATGTAGCCCATCTGGATCGCATTTACAGAGTAGCATCCCTGAAAAATAGTAACATGCTATATTGCTTACCCCAGACTACATAGTTCTTTTCCCCATGTCTATGTTATGGACTTTTCCTTTAAGAACTTGTCCAGATCCTATTATGACATGCCCACACTCCTCCCCTCCATGCCCACGTCCAGATTACCAGTCTTTCTCGTCTGTACGTGTAAGACGTTTTGTTGTCGGAATCATATTTAGACGTTTATGTGCTAAAAACATCCAACATGTATGTGTAGATGGCTTATTCGTGGTTCAGAATGACCCCCAATGTGTTTTCCATGCTGACATTCCCCCCCATTTCCTGTCCCATCAGATGATGGCTGATTATCTTGCGCTTTAAAAATGGTTGCTGGCATGCCCCCACATTAGAGTTCCCGGCTACCAGTCACATTGCATTAAAAAGCACGTAAGCCAGTTATGGGACTTTAGTATAAGGGCACCATAAAGGTTACTTTTTATAACACATCAGCTATGTGTGAATAGCAAGTAGGTTCCTATTTTGGGCCTGTTTTATAAAGACACATAGGCCCTTATATGTCTTTACAAGCTGCTGGAGTAAACAGGAAGAAATCATGATTAAAGATGTACATCAGTTTAGGAACATGGTAAAAGTTAGCACATAAAGAACATATGTACAAGGATATTTTATAAAATGCACAAGTAAATATCAACTCAGCCTATGTTCCACCTAAACATCAACCCCAGAATACACCTAAAGTGGGTTGTGCAAAATTATGCTTCTTCTTGTCACAGAATGTACTTTCACATGTGAATCACTTTGAGTACTTTTATGCAAGTAAAAGAGGCTTTACTATGGAAAAAGGGTGACAAAAGTGGTCATGGAGCAGCTCCCTAGGGAGAAAGGCTAAATAGGTTAGATCTCTTCAGCTTGTTGTTGAGAGAGAGATTAGAAGAGATATGATTGAGGTCTGTAAAATCATGAGTGGGCTTGTAACCAGTCAATAAAGAACAGTTGTTTAACCTTTCAAATGATACTAAGATGAGAAGATGCTGTCTGAAGCTAATAGGAAGTTGAGGAGTGTATTAGGTTCTTTAGCATGCCTTAAAAATGCAATGCAAACAACATTAATTTAATGCACATTGATTAACAAATTAATGTGAATAAAGCCAATTTGCAAACACTAAAAAGTGGTAATTCATGAATGTATGAAATGAACCAAAGAAATCCCAAAATAGGGAGCAAATGACCAAGGAGCATGTTCACTAAGCCCCACGCCAGTAACGCAAGTGTAGGCCATGCTGTCAGCACGGAGCTTCTAACTGCAGGGGGGCGTTTACATCCATCCCCTTGCAGTTAGCACGGGAAAGCTGTGCTTTAACACTAGAAGCCCCAAAGTGTGTCAATTGATGCAAATGCATCTTCAAAGTTGTATACCAGCGCCATTGCTAGAACCATGTCAGTCATGTTCCATGACTTTGTTAGCAAGGTCAAGATGTTCAAATATGTGCATCGAAAATTAATGACAGATGCACCACCTAGCGGGAAAATGAATTTATACCTAGAAGCCCCAAAGTACGTCAGTTGACGCACTCAATTGTCTTGGATGCGTCAATTGACGTACTTTGGGGCTTCTAGGTATAAATTCATGTTCCCACTAGCTGGCGCATCTCAATCACTGTTTACAATTTTACTCTGACATTACAAACAATAAACACACGATGATGTCATATAATGATGTCACATACTGCACGTATTTAACGAATAAGTAACCACATTAATTCATATCTGCATTTCATGCTAAACGCAGTCGTCATGATAATGCGTCAATTGACGCACTTTGGGGTTTCTAGGTAAAATTCCTTTTGGGGCTTCTAGTGTTAATATGGTGGACGGGCCATGAGGTGACTTTAGTTACACCCACACTACCTGTGTGAAGCAGGGTTAGTAAGAGTGACTAATGCCTGTGATAGCTACGCCACAAGGGGAATGCCCCATTCTGCCCAGTCTCTGCCCCAACACACGCTACCAGAGTAGCACAGGTTTTTTAGCATGGGAGCCTCACACTACTTAACCCCATTCTACCCTAGAAGCGCAGTTTAGTAAACATGCCCCAAATTTATCTAAAAGTGAAATGAAATTTAGTTTCCTCTGTACGTTCCTGATAGCACTGTAAACTAACCAGAGAAACTATTATTTCACTTAATGCACAATTATTAAGCTATGGGACTTATTGACAGAAAACGAGGTGAAAACTGGGTTTAAAAGGGATTAGACAACTTCCTCTAGGAAAGCTTATCCCTAGGGCTAAGTAAAAAGTGAGGGGCCTATTCTTTGGGATACTGCCTGGTACTTGCAACCTAGATTGACTGCTATTGGAAACAGGATACTGGGCTTGATGGACTTTAATTTCTGACCCAGTAAGCCCAATGTTTGCCAATTCCATTAAACACATTTAAAATGGAGTGGATTTTCAAGATTTTTATGTATTTGATTCTGTAATATAAATTCATAAATTTCAGAAGCATAAAAAATAAATCAATGAGTTGCTTGCATTTATGTTATGAGTCCACCTAAACAAATCCTAGGCTATAACATCTTGCCCCCTCAAACAAATGCAGACTGCAATCAAAACTGGCAACATTTATGCTTTGCTTAAGATTGCACTTATCATAAATGGTTTTCTACTTCATCTAAGCATTTATAAAACTATTCCAAACTACATTTGCATATACTTCTTTGATAGCAGCAAACATTCAGAGGGGTGCTTTTCTCAATCAACTCCCCTTAATTTTTTTTATTCTGACATATATATCTCAAAGTTGTAAAATATGTTACAAAGATGACATTCTGCAGATCAGCAATGAACTTTATACAAGACATTCAGCTGACAAGATAATTTGCCTCAGACTTTTTGTAATCATAGAAAATCAAGGTGCTAGAAAATTATAGTCATACAAAACTCTGTAATGTGCTAGGCCATCAGATCAATGAATACAATAAGTCTCTGCATCTAAGGAGTATGTTTACTAAGCTGGGCTAAAGGTTAATCCATTCTGTTCGTAACTAAGTCCCATATTTTTCAATGATACCAAGTTGCAAGTAGCATGGGTCAACCATTAGTCCAGTTTAGTAAACATTCCCCTGAGAGTTTATTTTTGGTAGGATGTATATTCATGATGAGGCACCAGAGATCTGCTCACTATGATCCTTATTTTTGTGTTTTTGACTTTCTGCTGCCTCGAGGCAAGAGAGCTGGTGTAGAGTTAGCAGTTCCTCAAACTCCAAAGGAAACTCTAGTTGTTCTTAGGATTGTATCAAATCAGTAAGTCTATTAAGCCTCAACCAGTGTCAGGAAAAAAATTTGCACCAACTATATCTGGGAATATATCCATTCCCTCAAGCCAAATAACTTATCTTGGAGTCACCAAATAAATCCATGTTTGCAATGGCAGAAGTCAGTGTATTTTATAATACATACTGTGCAGTGTTTTAATGTGTATGTGTATAAATGTCTACCCCTCATTCTTTTGCTTATTGAGTAACCTATCATTTTTAGGCACCTTTTTCATGACAGTGCTCCATCTATCCATCTGTTCCTCCTTTGGTCCATATGCATCTGTTTGCTTTCGCAATTGCAAATAAATGTATATTACCTTACTGTCCCCACAGAGTAGGGTCCTGAGGATCCAGCGGGAGTCCCCAGGTCCAAAGGCAGAGCAACAGTTTTAAAGAGCTGGCGGGAATCCTCAAATCCCACCAGCAGAAGGGTCAGAGCCAATGTTCCCTCTAATTTTCTGTAGGCTGTGTGTGCATAAAATATCAGCTGTGCAGCTTTTGAAGGAAGGTTAAATTTTTGTGTGCCACATAACAACACTTGGAGTTATATACTTTAAAATTTGACTACACGTTAGAATATAGTATGTGCATCACGTTGATTACACTAGAAAATATTGTAGAACTTGTGAAAACTGAAAATACACAACAACTTTTCAATTTTAAGACGTCTGTGTTGTTTTCCTATCAGAATCAGAACCGTAATTTTTGTGCGCTTTGTTGTAAAGTATGTGCGCTCGCTCGGTGAGGTGTGTGCGCGCGCACACGCGCACAGCTTAGAGGGAACAGTGGTCAGAGCTGTGTGCTGATAAGCCTGTGAGAGAGTTCTCAGCTCCTGCTGACACAATACAGGACGGGAAGCCCCAGAAGACCCAGCAGGACTCCCCAGCTCCTGCCACCATGGAGAAAGAGCAGTGCACTGAGACAAGAGCTGGCAAGAGTCCTCAGCTCCCGCCGGCAAGGAGAGAGCAGTGCGCTGTGGGAAGAACCAGCAGGAGTCCCCAGCTCCCACCATCACCGAGGGGCTGCCCATCAGAAAAGTGAGAGGGCAGGGCACAAAAAAGTGGGCAGGTTCAGAAGGAAAGAATAGAGAGAGGAGGGGTGATTGGACAGGGCATGAGAAAGGGAGGGGTTAAAGAGAAAGAGAGAGGAGAAGTGAGGAGTGGGGCAAAAGGGAAGGGGTAGAGTTAGAAAAATGAGAGGGTGGGGAACAGAGACTGAACATAAAAGAAAGATTGGGATTGGAGAGAAGAGGGAAGAAAAGTGGATAATGTAGGGAAAAGGAAGAGTCTACACACACCCATACACATAGCACCTAACACCCTCCCATGATACACACATGCACCCCTATCACATCACACACACTTCCCAACATTCCATGACACAAACACACACACACACACGCACTGCTCATAACCCCCATGATACACATACACACCAACACATGAACCACCTGACACTCCCATGATATACACACACAACCACATATACACATACCATCTGACACCCCCATCAAATACACACATGCGCACACCACCTGACATTTCCCATGACACTCACACAGCTGCATTAGTTGACACCCTCCATGACATACACACATTCACACCACCCAAAACCCCCTCTATGATGTATACACATGTGCACCACACAGCACACACTCCCACACCATGCATGCATGACCTGACACTCCCATGATACATAGATACTCACACAACCACCCAACACCCCATCACATACACACACAAACCAACACCACCCATAACACGCACGCACACACACACACAAATGTACCACCTGACATCTCCCATGACATGCACAATACCCCTTAGCTCACATATACACACACACAAACCACCTGACACCCTCCATGACACACATACACATACATAAGCACCCCACCAGCTCACCTACCATGACATACACATGTACTCATACCAGGGGCTGCCCAAGAGTGGATCAAGGCCATGTGCAGAGACTCATTGTGGGCCTCATTTGCATAAGGGTCCTCATTTGCATAAATATTGCATAATGTTAATGTGTGCTAACTTTTAGTAACCATGCCTCTGAATAAGTGTCTGCATAAAGAAAGACTACCAGATTTCTACATTACTATACTCCAGTGCCAACCACCAAGCACATTATTTATTTATTTAACAGGATTTATATACCGCTTTATCCTAAAATCAAAGCGGTTTACAATGAAGTTCAAAACTTACAAAAAACAAGGGAAGGAACAAACAGGGATTATATTAAATTAACTTATTTACAAAGCCTAAATATAAGAACATAAAAAGGAAGTACTATAAACACTGTCCATTTAGAACCCATAGTAAACCCACCATATCATAAAGGCACTACCAGGACTCAAAAAGCACTAAACCCTACCTATCAAAAGGCAACACTGCAAATATTAAACCAATACAACTCAGAGAATACCAATACATCTCCTACTGGAGAAAGAGAACAAGTGGACTGTCACATAGAAACTACATAAACAGAATACCTCAGCTCGGTTACACATGCAGAACATAGACCGTCACCAAACAATGAACAAGGGATCACAATTTAGAAATAAAAAGACAATAATTAAACTGGGAACCCCAAAAACCAAAGTTGGAATGTACAACAACACTGGAGAAATTAAACTATAAATTAATTTCCTCTTGTGCTAAACAAAAACACAATGCACATTCCCCAGAGCTGACATATTCCAGTTAATAAATTCAAAATAAGAAAAAGTATTTTTGTTGTTTGGGCATTTTATTTTTTAGTTCCAATTGCTCCAGTCACTTTCTTCTGGTTTCTTCATGTCTTTGGCTAACTCTGCTGTCAATTTGTCCTTTCTTCTCTCTTCTATTTTATTTATTTATTTATTTGTTTGTTTTTATATACCTCACTATTACACGTGCGGTTTACACGAAACATATGAATGTGTGTTACAAATAACACTTACAGATAACATATTTACATTACAGGCATTATAACATGGTTTACATCTGAGGTATAACTAGGAACATATTTACATTACAAGAGTTATAGCTGGCACATATTTACAATAGTGAGCCGTCAGCTGTTTCTGTTTGTGTGGCTGGTCTAGGGTGGGTGGTTATAAGTTAGTTGGAAGAGGTAAGTCTTCAATGCCTTCCTAAAAGTTGTAAGATCTGGGATGGCACGTATCATTGGGGGTAGGGCATTCCATTGGGTCGGTGCAAATAGTTTTTTCCCATTCTCTCTCTCCATCTGCTTTAACATACTGATCTTCCCCTTTTGCTCTTTCCTCCGTTTCATTCGTTATTTCTTTTTCATCCACTCAAATTTCATTCTTCCATCCTCAATCCCCACTTACTCTCCCAATAACCAGACAATCATAGATTTTTCTTCCCTTGCACACAAAATCTCTTTTCCCTAGCCCCATCCTCACTCCTCCAGCCCCATCCCCTTCTAGTCCTCCCCCAACATTAGCTCCCTTCTAATTCCAGCCCCACTCAGCATCCGCTCCCTTGTAGTCCCATTCTCCCATCCCCTGCATCAGCCCATATCCAATCCTAGCTCCCCCCATCAGCCCACTTCTAGTTCTAGCCCCCAATCGCCCATTTCCTATCCTTTCCTAGAAACCCTCCCCCCCCCCCCCCCCCCAAAGAGCCCTGCAGCTGTCTAAGCTGCTTCAGAGGTGAGCCAGGGAGGCCTGCGTGAAGCCCCGGCTCACTTCTGCACAGCCACCAGCGTGAAGAGCGGTGTTTTCCCTCATGCTGGCAGTTGTGTTCCTGTGAAGCACGCTGAATGCCGGGAAAGGTTAAAGGGCATTTCCCTGCACCCACCCGCTTCACAGTAACACAGCTGCCAGTGTGAGGGAAAACACTGCGCTTCACGCTGGCAGCTGTGCAGAGGGAGCCGGGGCATCACACAGGCTTTCCTGGCTTACCTCTGAAGCCGTCAGTAATTGTGTGGGAATGAAGTTTGATCAGGGCCCTGTGTGAACAAGATTCTCGCACAATGGACAGGCCGGCCCTGACTCATACATGGCCTCAAGACTCTCTGCCAACATGCACACAATCACACACAGACAGACATGTGTGCAGCCCCAACACACATCCCTATAACAGACAGACACACTACCTGTAAGCATCCTACCTCACACACACACACACACACTCTCAGTCTCTGATATCTCATTTTCACATCCTCACAGATAAAGAGATAAACTATGTCCAAAGGGATATACCATCAGACACTAGCCACACTATGTTCACATGTCAACTCACTGAGATGCACTTTACCATTGCTGTTTCAACCAAACCCCCCACACAAACATGCTTGAATCTATGGTTGGAGGAAAGAGGAAATGTGTCATTGTGTCATACTGTAAGTGTACACTTGTCAACTTGTTATTTTCAATTTCAAACAACAAAAACAAGAAGGATAATTATCAAAGGCACTAGGCTGCAGTCATAATTACTTATGTGATTTAATTACCAGTTTGAAAATGTCTCCTCTTTCCTCTCAATGCAAGAGAAAGTGCATGTATTTCTAAACAATGCACATTTGGCTATCTCAAAAAAGGAGTGAGGCTAAGGTGGGAAAAGAAAGTATGCATGAGAATTTCATTTGGGAAGCAAGTGCAAAGTCTGTGGGTACTTTGTACGCAGAGTTCCTACTGGCCCCACTATTCAAAGGAAATTTCTCTGTGGCTGATACTAACCCCAGTCATAAATACTAGAAAATGAATGTGAATTGTCATAAAGGCAAATATCATTATTAATTGCTAATGTTGTTGGTTTTACAAGTTCTTGTAATCCTAGACAGATCTCTGCCTGTGGCCAAGTACATGCTCCTCACTGAGAAGGTCACCTAGGTCAAGAGACCAAGGAGGCACCTGTAAGTCTTTACCAGCACAAAAGCAGCTGAACTTGCAGCTAAATGTGTCTGTGTACATTTACATAAGCTTGGGAATAGGTGTAAATATGAGCATAGGTGTGTACATTAAAACCTGCACACGCCATTCATGACTCTACCTGAACTCTGCTCAAACTCCTCCTGCAAACATGTCTACACCTGGGTCAAAGTATGCACTAACTTAGCATAATGCTTATTTGAACATAAGGAGAGTGGTAAATTTATAAAAGGCATTTTATACATGAATATTGGCATATATGTGCAAGAAATCCTTTAAAAAATTTACCACCGAGAGATCCGATAGACGGCATCTTACAGAGTCAGCTGTTCCTGACGTCATTTCCTGATGCCGCTTCGGAGGAAAGTGCGGGTTGGGAGTGTACCTCAGACTCCTTACCAGTGTCCTCTGACTTACCTCAGAGGGCCGCGGTAGTTGGCCCTTTGGATTCGTTTATTCGTCGGGATGGTCAGCCACAATCGGGGGCGGAAAGCCCGGCTTTGTGCACGCCGAAGCTAGTGAGCTCAGCGTCACCTTCGGGCAGTGATCTGACGCCCCCGGAAGTGAGGAGACCGCCAAAGCTAGCGTGTCCTGGGAAGCGGTCTAGTGGCAGGGACACTGTTGGGCCTTGTGTAGGTGCCTCTCCGAAGTTGCTGGGGTCGCCACTAGACGTGTCGGTGAGTGATCAAGTTACCTTGAGAGTTTCTTCTGACCCGGGAGCGCTTGGAGTCCAGCAGCTCACGGCGGAAGTAAACGGAGTAGTTTCTGCACTGGTTTCTGCTCCTGATATGGCAGCTGTTTCAGTTGAGCATCTGCCTTTTACCTTTGAGTTGCAGAGACCGGAGCAATTTACATTAGAAGCCATCTGGTCGGCAATTAAACAACTTGGAGAGGCTGTTGTCCCTCAGGTCCAAAGCTTGCAAGTTCAGGTGGCGGTGGCTGAGAGGACCTGTGTTTTGAATTCTGAGGCCATCGACGTTTTGAAGTCTACAGTATCTGAGTCCTCTGGTCTTGTGGAGCGTTTGGATTCACGGACGGAGGCTTTGATGAAGGTCTTTAGTAATTTGAGAAGCCGGTTGGAAGCCTTGGATAATTATTCCAGACTGACTAATTTACGTATGATTAATTTCCCAAAAGTGGCTGGTATTTCTGCTAAAGATATGTTTAAAACCTATTTGTCAGAGGTGCTTGGTGTGTCTTCTGAGCTTTGTTCACCATTGGTTAAGATATATTACATCCCTATGGGTCATAAGGTTTCTTCAGATTTCGCTGTACCTGGTGTACAAGACTGAGACATATTAAATGTTACTGCTATGTTAGAGTCATCAGATACAGAGGCAGTTACCCCGGCTACCTGTTTATAATAACCTTTGCCTTGGCATCTGATAGGGAATGGCTTCTGAAAATGATTTTCAAGAAGAAAAAAGAGTAGTTACTCACCTGTAACAGGTGTTCTCCAGGAGCAGCAGGAATCAGTCCTCACATATGGGTGTCATCGGTGCCGATGAAGACCCAGCGGAGCATTTCCCCAGCTTTCTATGAAAGCCTTTGGGAATGCAGGCACGAATGCGCAGTTCCCTTCCCGCCTAAAGGTGCCATCTTACCTCAGTCAAATGACATAGCTAAGAACAGCACACACAAATTTAAAAATAAACTATGTACAACTGCAACTCCCAGGGGAGGAGGGAGGGTTGTGAGGACTGATTCCTGCTGCTCCTGGAGAACACCTGTTACAGGTGAGTAACTACTCTTTCTCCAGGACCAAGCAGGAAGTCAGTCCTCACATATGGGTGACTCCCAAGCTCTGGGCTACCGAGGAACCCAGGCTGAACAAGAGAACTCCCTCTAGTCTCAGCAGCAAGGAAAGGCTTTTCAAGGACACAACCTCCACCGGTAGCCCAACAGAGGGCAGGAGGGCAGGAGTTGCCTAAACCTCAAAGAGATTCCGGAGTACTGCTTGGCCAAAAGCACTGTCCCTACGGGACTCCCTCTCCAGGCAGTAATGGACCGCAAAGGTCTGGCTTGAAGACCAAGTTGCAGCCCTGCAGATGTCTTCCAAGGGCACAGAGCGGAGATGAGCCACTGAGGCAGCCATTGCCTTGACACGATGGGCCATGACCCTACCCTGCAAAGGAAGGTCAGCCGCCTTGTAAGCCCAGGTGATACAGTCAGCTACCCAGATGGACAAGGTACACTTGGACACAGCCAACCCCAACTTATTGGGGTCAAAGGATACGAAGAGCTGAGTAGCCCTTCTATGCCCCTGTGTACGGTCAAGGTAGAAGGATAAGGCCCTCCTACAGTCCAGGGTATGCAGGACTGCTTTAGCCTGACTTGCATGAGGCCTAGGGAAGAATGTTGGAAGAACCACCTCCTGATTGAGGTGGAAAGAGGAGGCAACCTTTGGGAGGAACTTTGGATGAGTCCTGAGGACTACCCTGTTCCTATAAATCCTGGTGTAAGGCCTATCACAGACCAGGGCCTGAAGCTCACTTACTTGCCTAGCTGAGGTAAGGGCTATTAGGAAAAGTGTCTTCCAGGAGAGGAAGTGTAGTGGACAAGTAGCCATCGGCTCAAAAGGTGGGCGATTCAGCTGCTGCAAGACCACATTCAGCTCCCACTCAGGGGCAGGAGGACGGATGGGAGGCTTGAGCAAAAGCAAGCCCCTGAGAAAGCGGGACACCAAGGGGTGACCAGACAGAGAATGTCCCTCCACCAGAGAGTGGTGAGCTGCTAGAGCTGAGAGGTGTACCCAAACAGAATTGGACTTAAGTCCCTGATTTGATAAGTGCAGTAGGTACTGAAGCACTACTGGCACAGTACAAGAGAAAGGGTCCTCTGTACGTAGCTGACACCACACAGAAAACCTTTTCCATTTGAGAGCATAGGTTTTCCTAGTGGACTGTTTCCTAGAGGCTAGGACAACCTCCTCAACTTCCTGAGGTAGGCCCCAGGGAGCCAAAACTACCCTTGCAGCCTCCAGGCCATCAAATTGAGAGCTTTGAGATTGGGGTGCAGAAGGGAACCCTGCTCCTGTGAGAGAAGGTCGGGTTGCAACCCCAGAGGTAGTGGAGGATCCACCGCCAGTTGAAGCAGAAGAGGAAACTAAGGCTGTCTCGGCCATCTGGGAGCCACCAGCAGGACCGAGGCCTTGTCCTGAAGAATCTTGAAGAGAGTTCGGGCCACCAAGGGCGTGGGAGGAAACGCATACAGGAGGCCCTGAGACCAGGATATCAGAAAAGCATCTGCTGCTATCCATAGAGGATGCGGTTGCCTGGAGCAGAACTTTGGCAGTTGCTTGTTCAATGGGCTGGCAAAGAGATCTATCAAAGGGAGACCCAATTTTAGGAAGATCTTCTGAACTACTGAAGGATGCAGCTGCCACTCGTGGGGCTGCAGTACTCTGCTTAACCTGTCTGCCAGGTAGTTGTCCTAGCCTGGAAGGTACACAGCCTTGAGGAGCATGTTGTGCTTGAGGGCAAATGAACAACGGTCCTGAGCCTCCCGACAAAGGATCCTGGACCCAGTCCCGCCCTGTTTGTTCACATAAAACATGGCTACTTGGTTGTCTGTCTGAATCAGGACAGATTGGTGAGCCAGGGTAGGAGAGAAAGCTTTGAGTGCTAATCGAATAGCTCTGAGTTCGAGGAAATTGATCTGCTGTGCAGCTTCCCAAGGAGACCACAGGCCCTGGGTGCACTTGCCCAGACAATGAGCTCCCCAGCCTTGCAGGGAGGCGTCTATGGTTATCACTACCGTGTACCCTGGAATCTGAAAAGGCACCCCCTTCAGTAGATTGGGTGGGTGCAGCCACCAGTTGAGGGAGTGCAGAAATTGTCTGGACACCCTTATCCTGTCTCTGAGGCTGCCTGTGGCCTGTAACCACTGAGACCGAAGGCACTACTGTGCAGGCCTCATATGGAGCCTGGCATTGGGGGTCACATGTACTGTCAAAGCCATGTGACCCAGAAGCCTCAGGCAGAGTCTGGCAGAGACCAGTGACCTGCTGAGAAACTGATTTGCCAAAGCCATCAACCTTTGGGCCCTGTCTGCTGGCAAGAAAGCCTTTGCCAGCAGAGAGTCCAGCCTTGCTCCTATGAACTCCAAGTTCTGGGAAGGGAGCAAAGTGGACTTTGCGAAGTTTATGACAAACCCCAGCCTTTGGAGAAGAGCAATAGTGCTGAGGGTGGCCTGTTTGACCTCCTGGCACGTCTGACCCCTGATGAGCCAGTCGTCCAGATAGGGGAAGACAAAAATGCCCTGGTTTCTCAGGTAGGCCGCCACCACTGCTAGGCACTTTGTGAAGACTCTGGGGGCGGAGGTGAGGCCGAAAGGCAGCACTCTGTATTGATAATGGTTTCCTCCCACAATGAACCTGAGGTACTTCCTGTGGTCTGGATGAATGAGGATGTGAGTGTAGGCATCCTTTAGATCTAAAGAGCATAGCCAATCTCCCTGCTGGAGGTAGGGCAGAAGTGTTCCAAGAGTAAGCATCTTGAACTTCTCTTTCACTAGGAACTTGTTGAGGTTCCTGAGGTCCAGAATGGGTCGAAGGCCATCGGTTCTTTTGGGCACCAGGAAATATCTGGAGTAGAAACCGTGACCTTGTAAGTGGGGAGGCACAGGCTCCACCGCCCTGTCCACCAACAGACCTTGAAGCTCTTGCAGGAGAAGGTCTGTGTGCAGGGGAGGCCTTGGAGGCTCCCCTGGAAAATATGGTGGAGGCAGTTGGTGAAAATGCAGGGCATAACCCTTGTGGACTATGTCCAACACCCAACTGTCCCCGGTGATAAGGGGCCACTGGTGGGCAAAGAGGGCAAGGTGACCTCCTGTGTAGGGTTGGGAGAGCAGTGGAGGAGAGGCTACGCTCAAGGAGTCAAAAAACCCCACCCTACTGAGTGGTAGCAGGGGCCGGTGGCTTGGGCTTTCCTCTGCCTACGGGGCCCATTACCCTGCCCCTTGGCTTGCTGACCCTGGGGGGCAGCTTGGGCAGCCTGATATTGTGGGTACTGTTTGTAGGCAGTGCCCTTCCTCGGGTAAAAGGGCTTTTTACCCGAGCCCTTCTTTTTATGAGAAGGGGCAGAGGTCTTCCTCGACAGCCTTGTCCGGGTGAGGTGCTCAGTTTCGAGCTGAGCAGCCTTCTCGGTCATGGGCTTGCCAAAAAGGTTCTCACCTCGGCAAGGGACATCGACCAACTTGTCCTGAACCCATGGCTCGAGGTCCGATGACTGCAGCCATGCCTGGCGTCGAGCCACGATTCCGGCTGCTGCAACTTGGGCCGAAGCCTCGAAGCCATCGTAGGCGGCGCGGGACATGAACTTCGAGCAGTCCCGAATCCCCGAGGACAAGGTCTTGAATCTCTACAAGGGTTCCCCGGAGAGTCCAGCAGAGAACCCGGCCAACTCCTTGGCCAGGTCCCGCAAGTACATGCCCATGTACAGCTGGTAAGACTGGACACGGCAAGCAATCATCGAGCCCTGGAAGCACTTTCTACCGACACCATCGAGGTTCCGGGCCTCCCTGCCGAGGGGCACTGTGGAGTGCATCTTCTGACTCTTCAGACGATGCATGGCCGATTCCACAACCATGTAATGGTGTGGTAGCTGTGCCTTCTGAAAGCCAGGGCTCTTCCTGAGTCGATAGATCGAGTCGGCTCGCTTGCTTAAAACCGGCGCCGAGGCCAGTGCCTCCCACATCCGGAAGAGGAGCCATTCCAGCATCGGAGGAACCGGGACAGTAAAGGCCTCCTTCGGAGGAGAGTCATACTGTAGGGCCTCGAGCTCGTCAGCTCGAGGCTCCTCCTCGGGGTCCGCCGGGATAGACAAGGCAGCGGCCATATCCCGGACGAACTCCAAGAACCGAGTATCCTCCGGAGGGGATCTACTCCGGGGCTCAGACTGCGGTGAGTCCGACGGGACACACCGAGTCTTGAAGGTGTCAGGAGACTCCTCGTCCTCCGTCTCCCAAGCTGACTCGTCCAAGGAAGAGTCAGGGTCCGACCCCGCGGGGCCCTGGAGCACTCGCCCCGACGCCGAAGGCACTGGCATCGACGCCCTCGGTCTCGAATGGGAGGTCGAGGGAGACTGCGACCGAGGTCGACTCCGAGCCACGATGGACTTGAGTATCGGCTCAGTCTCCGGGGTCGACTTCGAAGTCGATGTCCGGTGGTCGGGGCAGATGCGCCAGACAGGCTGGCCATCAATGCCCGCTGCTGCTCCATGAAGGCAGACAAACTGCTCTCCAAGGCTGTCATCCTGAGACTCAGCTCGGGAGACACAGCAGCCACCGACTCGGGCCCCGGCGGCGCCGGGCCCGGCGTCGGCTCCCTGGGAGGAGAGTCCTCGAGGACTATGGGGCTTATGTGTCCAGCAGGCTTCTCAAGTTCCACGGGCCCGGGGCGATGGTCGGGGGTCTTAGACCTGGTCCTCGAGGAACCAGGGACCTCTTCCGACGACGCCCTCGCGAGCCGCTTCTTCCTCTTGCGTTCCCGGTCGGGAGACCCCCTGTCCGAGGAGCTTCGACGGCGCTCAGGATCGGAATCCCGAGATGTCGAGGTCTCAGACGAGGTCCGGGCCCGGCCGGAGGCTGAGTCCGAGAAAAGCCTTTCTTTTTGCTGCTGTTGACTTCGGAGTGCCTTGGAAGACATCTTTCAACATGGCCCGCATGACTTAGGGTCTTGGTCGGGGCCGAGGCACCGAAGGCAGCAGTCGTGTGTGTCGGTGAGAGACATTAATTTCTTACACCGATCACACTTCTTAAAACCGCTGGAAGCCATCAGGGAAAAAAGAGTCCCCACGAGGTCAAAGGACCAGCCTTCCAGGGAAAAATGGAAAAAATGGCGCGAACGCCAGCCACGAAGGGCAAAAACCGAAAAAGAAGAAGCGGGCTCGATACCGGTGTACTGAACCCAGCAGGAGGGGAACTGGCGTCGAACCGGTAGAAAAAACAGTGAAAATCTCCGAAAAAATCTAATTTTAACCGGGAAAACAGGACACACGTCCGGTGGGCTTCATGGAAAAAAAGAGACTGAGGTAAGATGGCACCTTGAGGCGGGAAGGGAACCGCGCATGCGTGCCTGCATTCCCAAAGGCTTTCATAGAATGCTGGGGAAATGCTCCGCTGGGGCTTCATCGGCGCTGATGACACCCATATGTGAGGACTGATGTTTTGGAGGCAGTCGAATACTGGGTGGCATAAGGCGGCGCGCTAATGGGCATAAGGCGGCGTGTTAATGTTTTAGGAGTCATCTCAATATGGGGCGGCATAAGGCGGCGCGCTGCTGAGCAAGCAGAAGAGCAGAGCCACAGCACAATGGTTAAGGCACGTACCAATGGTGCAAGGATCAGGGGTTCAATCCCCCACAGTGGCCAATGAACAAGGCTGGCTGAGGCATTACTTTAGGAGCCAGTCTAATATGGGGCAGCATAGGGCGGTGCGCTAATGATTTAGGATTTTCCAATATTGGGAGGCATAAGGTGGAGCGCAGATGTGCAAAGATAGGAACAGAGCTGCAGCACAATTGTTAAGACACTGACCAATGGTGTAGGGATCAGGGGTGTTCAATCCCCCACAGTGCCCAATGAACAAGGCTGGCTGAGGCATTGTGTATTATGGGCATGAGTGCTTTAGGGGGCATGTTATGTTTATTTTAAATATCAGTACTAGCAAACGCACCCTCAAAGCTTGGTAACATAAGGCGCCCTATAAGGCACATTTTAAAGTGCAATGTCCGCCAAGGCACCCTATAATGTAGCTTATAGGGCGCTTTAGAGGGTGCCGTATGAGCTACCGGAAGGTCAGAGTACTGATTATGATGGCAGCACTATAAGTTGCGTCACAGAATAATGTATAGTGCAACTTATATGGACGGGAACCATAAGGTGCTCTATAGGGTGCCCTATAAAGCGCCCTCAGAGACACCCTATGGGTACAGTACGCTGAGGGTGTATTTGCAGGCATCAAAATATGTACATTAAAGAAAAATAATGTTTCTGGCAACCCTTTCAAATAACCCCACTGTAGGCTTGAACCCATGACCTCTGACTTCACAGGCAGTGAAGTAACCATTGGGCTACAGCTCTATAGCTGCTAGTGAGCCCCTGGCTGGCTGCAGAGAGACTGCACTTCACCACACAGACAGTCTCCTGTGCTCACCAGGATAGGGTGAGCCCACCCGTACCCATGATGCACTGCACATGCAAATCGACTGTCCACAGATGAACACAAGATGGGGAATGCACCCCCATAGCACCTCGGCCTGGTAGGGGGAAGTGACCGGGTGCACCCCCACAGCACCTCGCCCTGGTAGGGGGTACTGACCGGGTGTTTTACTGCCACAGAGTACCTACACACCGTCACATTGTGTGGTTACTGTGCTCACTCTGAGTGTGCGATAAGGCGCCTAGGACCAGGTCCACAACACCTTCCATGGCTGATGGAGGCCATGCGGGAAGTCCAAAGCAGTGTTAATGTGTAAGATAGGTAGTGTCTGCACAAACACCATGGATATCTGTCTTAGTCAGGTGTAGACCCCCAGGTGGGATATGCACACACACCCCACCCCCCAGGGGCAGCAAATATGCTCTCCCATCCATAGATCCACATTCTACCTCCCTGAAAAGGTGGCAGTAGAGGGGAACATCAACCCCAGTCCTTCTGGGGAACAGACACCCCACAGGGCAGCTCTATACACATCCATAACACAATAGCATACAGACATTAGACCAGGATATGGCAAGCTGCACACCACCACTATCTGATATTCTCCTGCAGCAAGCCATCAGCCACTGCACCCTGCAAGCCACATACCAGCTGCAAACAGTCCACTTAGTTAATCCACAGTGCATGTTCCCAGTGGAGATGCATACACAGCAAGCAGATAAATCAGTGACTGGGCCCCAAAAGGGAACCCACATATATCACATGAGAGAAACACTATATAGCACTATGGGGGTGTCTAGCCATGCTGTGGTCACTGCACAGTCAGGGTGAGAGTGATCTCTCAGCAGGACATACTGAGGTCACCCTGTCTGTGTAGGTGGTGGCCGGGCACTACAATGTCCCAGTCAGTGCCTTATGCCCTGTGCAGATGCACCCTGGCCAGGCCACCCTGTCTGGCCTATACCCATGGTACCTTGCTCCTCATTATGCACATTGGCAGCCCAATACTGGCAACATTGCTGGCAGTGTGGGCTGTGGAAGGTGTTTGCAGCCACCACACACTGGATAGACATACAGCCACCCCCACACCTATGGCAGCATTGTGCTACTATAGAGGGGTTCAGCATCCATACCCACCACACCAGTCCTGGGCACAGTACAGTCATGGATATGGTATGCAATACTGTTGGGGGTCACTCCCCAGGGTGGTAAACACTGTCAGAGACCAGACCTGCAGCACACACCGCAGACATCTGAATGATTGTTATGGTGGAGCTCAATGAGAAAAATGTGCTTTACGTAGGCATTGAGATCTGCCAGTTATCATAGGAAACGTTTGATAGCTGTGTACTGTACACCCAGGTGTAGGGTGGCATTGCTGAGGTATGCAACTGCTAGTATTGGGAGATACAGGCAGGGCCCAATGTCCTCTCCAGGAGGCATTGGCCAATGGGGCCTGTGGGTGTGTGTGTGGGTGTGTCTGGCCCTGTTGGCTGCTGCTTTACGGCAGGGTTTCCCGACTTCAGTCCTGTTCGGGTTTTCATGCTGTCCCTCATAAATATGCATGAGCTACATCTGCATACCATGGGGGTGGTGCATAGCTATGCAGCACAGGCATCATTATTAGAGGCAGCATGGAATCTGAATGGTGTGGGGCCCTCCAGGACTGCATTTGGGAGACTCTGCTCGAGGTAATGCACCTGTTTATGGTGTCTATGAATGGTGTGGTAAAATATAGGCGTATTAACCATGCATATGATCTCAACTATACAGTTTTGTCCTTGCTATCACGGTTTAGCTCTGGGAAAAATATGTGAACAGGATTGGCAGTAGTCTAAGCTGGGCTTTGAACCTGTGACCTTCTGTTCTTGCACACACTGTCTGTGTGCACTGCACCACTGTGTTGCCACAGATGTGCTGTGTTCCCTGGGGAGTCCATGTCTGTTGCGATGGACGGTGCCAGCCTGCTCAGGCCTACGACACTGTGTGCTGTGGTTTGCAGCCACTGCCCCCTCCGCCACCTGTACCCTACCACAAACATGCAGACATGTCCCTTTCTGGGAAAAACATATGACCTGAGTGAGTTGTAGCACTCCATGACTGACTTTGGGGGACTCGGCTGTAGGTAATGGCCATTGTTATCGTTTGTGTGCGGTGTAGGCTAAAATATAGGTGTTGGGACCATGCTTATTTTTTTTTTTTTTTTTTTTTTATTACATTCTCTTATATACCGCGCTATTCTGCATCAGTGCGGTTTACATTGAACAAACTGAAATTACATTGAACAGGGCATTATAACTTGGAGATAACTGCAATAAAAGAGTGTCTGTTTAGTGGTGGGTAAAACTATGGGGACTGGGTTGTGAGGAGCCCCAGCTGGGATTTGAACCTGTGTTCCTCTGATCCTACAGGTACTGGCTGTGTCTGCTGCACCACACGGTGGCCACGGAGACAAAGCAGTCTCTGGAGATAGGACACCTGGCCACACGAGTCAGACACCCTGCTCTGCACAATTCTACTGTGGGCTCGTTTACCTTGTATGGGGACAAAGGTGCATAATAACCTCAAATATGCCCCCCAAAAAAGGGGAGAAAAATATAACACCAAGCTGCGGAACAGTGATATCAATTGGCAACCTGAAATACACTCCCAGGAAAGCTCCATTACAATGCAGTGCTTTTGAAAGAGTCTACGGAGCGTAGACCCTTTCAAAAAAGCATTCATACTTTTGGGGGCTTCCCTGGGAGTGTTTTTTATGGTTGCCCATTAAGATAACTGTTGCCAAGCTGGATTATAATTTTCTTATAATTTGTTGTGGCCATTTTCATATTATATTTGCGATTTTGTTCTGTGCACATGTATCACACTGCTCACGTTTTTTAGGTTTCCCCGCTTTTGCTGTACATTGCTGACGGAAATGGTTTCTCTTCCCTTTAAATGCGCTCTACCGCGAGTGTTTCACTCGCGGTAGTTTTTACATGTAAATTCGGCCCCGCTCCTGTGTGGAGAGCCTCTCCCCTCCAACTCTCCACCCATTGACCCCATCTCACCGCCCCTCAGGGGCCTTCCTCCGCCCTCCGTTAGCCTTTCCCCGCCTCTATCGCACATGAGCGCACCGCAAACGTGCGCGTTTTCGGCGCACGTGTGCGGGGCCCGTTAATGTGACGCGCATGCGTGTGGGGCACTTAAGAGCACTTAAATGCATCATTTTAGAGCGCTCAAGTGCGCAGTTTAGTAAATATACCCCTTAGGAGAGTTTCTTTTAAAGTCAAACATGCATGTTTGTTTTTAATTTCAGTCTATAAAACAAATTAAAGCCTGGAATACTGAGTGTTGCACAGAGACTGGGGAAAGAATGTTTTTACCTCTTCTGAAAGATTGCTAGCAAGCAGCTAGTTTCTCATGCTTGTGCTACTCCAGCAGCCATCTGAATATTGCCCCAACATAGAAGTTTATATATTTTTTCTTTATCTTTTTATTTGACTACTATAACATTTTATAAATTTGAACAGAAACTTACTCTTGAAACCTTTATGGCATTTTTTTTCTCCTGCACACGCACTGCCTTTTTGGAAGACTTCTTGGTGCAAAATGTACCCATTATCATGTGACTGGAAACGAATCAAAGGCAAATTTGGCTTGAACTCCTCAAGCAAAAACAATAACAAAAGATGAAGGAAAACTGTGGAATATAAAAAGGTCCAATGTATTTCAAAAGCTGAAAACGTTGTAGCTCCCCAGAGTGCTTAACAATTCTTTCAAGCAGATGTTTAGATAAAACTCAAGAAATATTTTCTTATTCTAATATATTATATTGACTGAGGCAAGTAAACACCTCAGTGGCAAAAATTAAAAGATATTTAGAGTTGTTATATGCCATGTGCTTTTGTTTAAAAAATATTAAGTGACTGTAATTGCAGGCCATTCAGGTTGATATTCAAATCCATTTAAGGTACCTAAGGGGTATGTTTACTAAACAACGCACAATTGCGCATCCGCACAATAGCGCACGGAAAGCAGCACTTAAGTGCTCCTAAGCGCCCCGCACACGTGCGGGTCACCTCCGCACACGTGCGCGGCACACTAACGGGCCCCGCACAAGTACGTGCTCGCAAATGTCCGATAGAGGCGTGGAAAGGCTAACAGAGGGCGGAGGAAGGCTCCCGAGGGGCGGAGAGATGGGTGCAATGGGCGGGGAAGGGGAGGGGAGAGGCCCCTCGCACATTATCGGGGCTGAATTTCCATGTAAAAACTACCGCGAGTGAAAGTAGAGTGCATTTAAAGGGAAGAGAAACCTCCTCGCCCATTCGGGGCGCACCAGGACCTACTTAAACTTCGCGCCATCAGGCGCGTGCACCTCCCTGCCCCCACCACCATCTGCAGCTCTCCCCGGCAAGGGGATAGAGCCTCCGGCAGGGGAACAGAAGACGCTGACCTCCTCGCCCATTCGGGGCGCACCAGGACCTACTTAAACTTCGCGCCATCAGGCGCGCCCGCGCCTCTGCGGGCCCGCGCCCCCCTTAGGCGGAGGCCTGGTGGAGACCTAAGAAAAAATTGGAATAACAGCCCTTCAGCTTCCTAGGAACAGGGAAAATTAGAACACCACCAGCTCATTGTCCTGCCTCGCTAAAATCCTGAGTCGTTTGAAGCCCAGAGCTCCAGCAACCAATGATTGTGACCCTAGCTCTCCCAGGAAGGATTGAGCACCAAACGAGGCCTACACCACCCACAATCATAGTCACACCGACATCAAGAACCGACCTTGTTTACATCAGGAGCTGCAAGTATTAGCAACACTATTTGAACAGTATTAGCCTCTGTAATATTTCCTATTCCAAAACGCTACCTATTGCCATTATTTACTGTTGCCAGTATTAACTCTCATTTTACTATACTTACTGTTACCATTACTTACTGTTGCCAATATTTTCTCTCATTCACTGCATCCATTGTCGCTTGTATTACTGCTGCCAGTATTCACGCTCATTCTACTACATTTACTGTTGCCTGTAAATACTGTCGCCAGTATCTACTCTCATTTACTGTATTTACTGTTGCCTGTAGTTACTGTTGCCAGTATTTACTCTAATTCTACTGTAGCACCTTCTACTTGACAGTTGCCAGTGTACGACGGTTGCCTTATGTACTATCGCCTCTATTGCTATCACCTCCTGCATTCACAGCACTATTGCAATTAATCTTTCCTGAGTGCAAACACTGCATCACACTGTACTGTAGCCAACATTTCTACAACTATCTTCCTCATTACTAACACCTAAGAGAATGTACAAAGTTCTACTCTTATTTATGACCTTCCTTACCCTTGGTCTCCCTTACACATCAAACGCTCTCAACCATGATACATATCACATACCAATCCTACGCACATACGGAAGGAGATGGTCCGAATTCCCCAACCACACTACAACAAAAAATAACTTTACATCCCACTCTCATCTACTCAATATTCCTCTCCAAACCATCAAAAGGATACAAGAAGAGAAGCAACATCACCAACGCCTGTTAAAATGTGCACTGATAAATGCCAGATCAGTACGATCTAAATGGCCCGCAGCCATCGACTTGATACCCCAATATAATCTCGACATCTTGATGATTACGGAGACATGGCTATCTGACTGTGACAATGTACTACTGAATCATATGCTGCCACCAGGTTTTGTGATATACACATCTCACAGATCCAGTCAAAAAGGAGGCGGAACCCTCATCCTGGCCAAAGCTGATTTACACTTCAAGATGTGCAACTCCTCTAGCTCATCTTACCTTGACTCCCTCACTATAACCAATGTGCTCTGCACAATCCACCTTTTCTATCGGGCACCCTCCCCCTCACCAGATGATCTTCCAACTATAATTGAGCAGGCATGCTCCACATCCACCTCACGCTCACCAAGTTGGCTAATTGGTGACTTTAATCTCCCATCTCTTCAAGACAGCCACTCAACAGCATTCCTTGACGCCCTGGTGGACCTAGGTTACAAACAGTATGTCGATTCACCCACCCACACTAAGGGTGGTAAACTAGACCTCATTTTCGCACCTCTCTCCAACGACACAATACCCCTAACTCTTGCACTATCGGTAACACCAGTACCCTGGTCGGACCACAGTCTTCTCAGTTTCAATATACCCATTAATGCATCTCATAAAAGCCGAAAGTCCCCTAACACATCTGGATCCCACTCAACCCGCTTTAGACCACTCAACCAGAGCATAGTCCTGGAGAATCTCAGACCTCTCATGGCCAACACAACTATGGACTTAGATGATCTTATATCCAAATGGGATGAAAACCTGAGAGCTGCCTCCTGCCCATCACTCACCGAAAAGAAAATTTGAAAACGCGAACATACTCCATGGTTCTCCACAGACCTTCGTTCATCCCTCCACCATTTACGCAAACTTGAGCGACAGTGGCGACGAACTCACTCCCCCGAGGCGCTGCTAGCATACAGCTCATACCTAACCACCCACCGAGCAAAGATATCACAGAGCAGGAAAACTTACCACTCAGGATTAATAAAACGCTCCATCAACAAACCACATGCATTGTTCAGCATAGTAAAGTCCATAACAGGTGAACCGGTCTCAGCTCAACCCCCTATGCCTCAGCCGCAGGACTACGCAAATTATCTGCAATCAAAGATGATTAAAACCAACACAGACTTAAATGTCAGTAACGCCTCTACTTCACCTGAGACATCCCATGCAATGCCATTTCACAACTTCTCCACAGTATCAAACAGAGAGGTTGTAAACATTATTGCCTCAATCAACCCCAGTACAGCTCCTAACGACCCGTGTCCAGCCAGCTGGATCAAGGACATGCGACATGACCTCAGTCAAATACTGAGCAGAATACTGAACCTGTCTTTCTCAACAGGTTCATTCCCGCAGAGCCTAAAACACACTTCCATCAAGCCCCTACTGAAGAATAATAGACTGGACCCATCCAAGGTTGATTCCTTCAGACCTATCTCGAGCATCCCACAGCTTGCAAAAATCATTGAGAAGGCAGCCCAACAACAAATCCAGCATCATATTGACACTGAAGCACCACTAGATCCATCTCAACATGGCTTCAGGGAAGCACATGGAGTTGACACAGTACTTACAACCCTATTCAATGTGCTAGTAACAGGAATAAATAACATACAACAGGGTTTCGTCCTCATCTTCCTGGACATCTCCGCTGCTTTCGACTCTGTGAGTCACGACATACTCCTACAACGTTTGAAAGACAAGGGGATTCAAAGCACAGCACTCGAGTGGTGTAAATCCTACCTATCTAACAGGTGGCAACAAGTAAAAACAGGCCACTCATCCTCTGAACCATTCCTGCAATCACAGGGTGTACCTCAAGGATCGTCCTTATCGGCACTAATGTTTAATATCTACATGCAGCCGATATGTGACTTAATCAGATCCTTTAATGTACAATGTCTCGCTTACGCAGATGACATCCTCCTATATATGCCGTTCACAATTGAACATCCAGTATTCTCCCCAATAATCAAATGTTTTGAAGCTGTAGCCGAATGGTTGCTATCACAAAACCTCCGGATTAACCACAACAAAACTGACGTTCTTTTTGTCACAAGGAACCGTAAGTTCATACCGCCTCCATCACTACTCGTCAACAACATAGAGCTGAAATCAAAAGCTACCATCCGTTACCTCGGCATCACATTGGATCAACACTTGGATATGACAACTCATGTCAAGAATATCACAAAAAATGTATATTATAAGATCAAATCGCTACGTCACCTCCGCTCCCTACTTGATCCCACAGACTTCCGTACAACCTTCCAGGCATTAGTCCTCCCACACCTGGATTTTGCCAACATCATCCTACATGGCCTCCCTCAATCAACTTTAAACCCGCTCCGCCTAGCCATGAATACAGCCGCCAGAGTCCTCTCTGGCTCATCAAGATCTGACCATATAACACCCATCATGAAAGAACTGCATTGGTTACCATTACATGCCAGAATCCAGTATAAGTCTTTAGTCCTTACTTTCAAGGCACTAAATAACTACCCCCCTACGCCAATCAGCAAGCTTATCCATGGCACCCTGGAAAACAGAAAAAGGAGAACCACTTCAATGAACACCTTAATTGTCCCAAAGATAGTAACGAAGTGCACTAAGGCCACCTCCAACAGGGCCTTCTCCTTATTTGCTCCTTTAAACTGGAATGCTCTACCCCATGAAATCCGTGCTATCAAAAACCTAATCCTATTCAGAAAAGCATTGAAATTCCACCTGTTCACAAAATGCTACCCAGAAGTCAACCTAGACACTAACAAATCTACCACCTCAATTCAACCTGAAAAGGGCTAGTTGGTCGACCTTTTCTCTAGTCTTATTAATGAACCACATTGTAACATCCAATAGAGCTTGATGTTATTGTATATACCATTAAAGTTAATCTGTACATAGTTCCCCCGGTTGTCCCATTGTTGAAGTTCCCTGTTCAATGTAAAACTCAATGTTGCCTGTATGCATTGTAGTATGTTATTGTTCTATGTACACCGCACTGATTTTAATAGCGCGGTATAAAAGAATTGTTAAATAAATAAATAAATAAATAAATTTCCGTCAGCAATGTACAGTAAAACCGTGGAAACCTACAAAACGTGAGCAGTGTGATACATGTGCACAGAACAAAATTGCAAATAAAACTTGAAAATGACCACAAAAAAAATTCTAAAAATTATAATTCAGCTGGGCAACAGCGATATTAATGGGCAACAATAAAAAACACTCCCAGGAAAGCCCCCAAAAAAAGAAATGATTTTTAGAAGGGTGTACGGAGCGGAGACCCTTCCAAAAATCATTTCCTTTTTTGGGAGCTTTGCTGGGAGTGTTTTCTATGGTTGCCCATTAATAACACTGTTGCCCAGCTTGGTGATATATCCTCCCCCTTTTTTCACGGTCATTTGCGGGGTGTATGTGCACGTTTGCCCCCAGACAAGGTGAATGAGCCCACAGTACAAATGTGCAGAGCAGGGTTTAGGATTCCACCGGCCAGGTTTCCATCCCCAGGGACAGCACTGTTTCTGTGGCCACAGTGTGGTGTAGCAGACAGAGGCAGTACCCACAGGATCAGAGAATCACAGGTTTAAATCCCATCTGGGGCCCCTGCCCACACCTTACCCACCACCAAACACAGATAGTGAAGACACTCCTTTATTGCAGAGAACATAAGCATGTTTCCAACACCTGTGTTTTACCCAACACCACACACACCCCATAACAATGGGCATCACCGACAGCCAAGTCCCCCAAATGCAGTCCTGGAGTGCCAGAACTCAAGCAGGTCACATGCTTTTCTAAGATAAGGACATGGCAACATGTTGGTGGAAGGGTACAGGTGGTGGCGGGGGCAGTGGCTGCTTGCCACAGCACACAGTGGCCTAGCCATGTGCAGGCTGGCACGTCCACTGCAACAGACAGGCCCTGTCAGATGTACAGTCATGGACTCCCCAGGGAACACAGCATGTCTGCAGCAACACGGTGGTGCAGTGCACACAGACAGTGTGTGCTAGGAGCAGAAGGTCACAGGTTCAAAGCCCAGCTGGGGCTACAGCCAATCCAGTCCACATATTTTTCCTACAACTAAACCGTGATAGTACAGACAAATCTTTATTGCTGAGAACATACATATGGTTCATATGCCTATATTTTACCACACCAAACACAGACACCATGAACAGCCACATTACCTAGAGCAGAGTCTCCCAAATGCAGTCCTGGAGGGCCTCACACCATTCAGGATCCATGCTGCCTCTAATAAGGATGCCTGTGCTGCATATCTATGCACCACCCCCATGGTATGCTGATGTAGCTCATGCATATCTATGAGGGACAGCATGAAAACCCGAACAGTGGTTAGAACACCAGGACTGGAGTTGGGACACTCTGCCGTAAAGCAGCAGCCAACAGGCCCAGACACCCCCCCCCCCCAACGGCCCCATTGGCCAATGCCTCCTGGAGAGGCAGGACATTGGGCCCTGCCTGTATCCCCCAATACTAGCAGTTGCATACCTTAGCACTGCCACCCTACACCTGGGTATATGGTACACAGCTATCAAACGTTGCCCATGATAACTGGCAGATATCAATTCCTACGTTAAGCACATTTTGCTGATTGAGCTCCATCATAGCAACCTTTCTGATGTGTGTGGAGTGTGCTTCAGGTCTGGTCTCTGACAGTGTTTACCACCCTGGGGAGTGACCCCCAACAGTATTGCATACCATATCCATGCCTGCACTGTGCCCATTACTGGTGTGGTGGCCAGGGCTGCTAAACCCCTCTATAGTAGCACAATGCTGGCATAGGTGTGGGAGTGTGTGTCTGTCTATCCAGTGTGTGGTGGCTGCAAACACCCTCCACAGCCCACACTGCCAGCACTGTTGCCAGTATTGGGCTGCCAATGTGCATAATGAGGAGCAAGGTACCATGGGTATAGCCTGGGCAGGGTGGCCTGGCCAGGATGCATCTGCACAAGGCATAGGGCACTGTCTGGGACATTGTAGTGCCTGGCGAGCACCTGCACAGACAGGGTGGCCACAGCATGTCCTGCTGAGAGATCACTCTCACCCTTACTGTGCAGTGACCACAGCATGGCTAGGCACCCCCCATAGTGCTATATAGTATTTCTCTCATGTGATAGATATGGGTTTTGTTTTGGGGCCCAGTCACTGACTTATTTGCTTGGTGTGTATGCTGACATCCCAGTTCTGGGTGCATGCATCTCCACTGGGAACATGTGCTGTGGACTAACTTGCACACTGTTTGCAGCTGGTATGTGTTGTGATGGAGCAGGGTGCAGTGGCTGATGACTTGTTGTAGGAGAATATCAGATAGTGGTGGGGTGCAGCTCACCATATCCAGGCCTAATATCTGTCTGCTATTGTGCTAGGGATGTGTATAGAGCTGCGTTGACTGCCCTGTGGGGTGTCTGCTTCTCAGCAGGACCCGGGTTGATGGTCCCCTCTACTGCCACCTTTGCAGGGAGGTAGAATGTGGATCTATTGATAGGAGACCCTGTTTGCCACCCTCAGCCTTGGGGGGGGGGGGGGGGGGGTGGTGGTGGTACATGGTCCACCTGGCGGTCCAAGGGAGCTACATCTGACTGAAACAGACAGAGATATCCAAGGTGCTTGTGCAGAAACTACCTATCTCACACATTAACACTGCTTTGGACCTCCGGCATGGCCTCTTTCAGTTATGGAAGGTGTTGTGGACCTGGTCCTGGGTGCCTCACCGCACCCTCAGGGTGAGCACGGTACCCGCACAATGTGATGGTGTGTATCTACTCTGTGCCAGTACAAGACACGGTCAGTACCCCCTACCAGGCCGAGGTGGTGTGTGGGTGCACATGGTCACTTCCCTCTACCAGGCCGAGGTGCTGTGGGGGTGCATTGCCCATCTTGTGTTCATCTGTGGACAGCTGATTTGCATGTGTAGTGCATCATGGGTATGGGTGGGCTACCCTATCCTGGTGACCACAGCAGACTGTCTGTGTGGTGACGTGCATGCTCTCTGCAGCCAGCCCGGGACCTACTAGCAGCTGTAGCCCAATGGTTACCTCACTGCCTCTGAAGCCAAAGGTCATGGGTTCAAACCTACAGTGGGGTTATGTGATAGGGTTGTCCAATGCATAATCTTTTTTTAATGTACATATTTTGATGCCAGCAAAAACACCCTCAGCGTACTGTACCCATAAGGTGCCTCTGAGGGTGCTTTATAGGGCGCACTATATGGCACCTTATGGTTCCTGTCCATATAAGGTGCACTATACATTCTCCTGTGACGCAACCTATAGAGTGCCCTATAGGGGACATTTTAGGGTGCTGTGGCGGACAGTGCAATTTCTAATGTGCCCTATGGAGTGCCTTATAGGGTGCTTTATCCGTCACCTTCAATTACGGCACGTGAGGGCGTGTTTGCTGGCAGCAATTAATAGCATAAAAATAAAGTGCTCCAGGACAAAATATGTACAATGCAAAGCTGATGCCACAGCCAGCCTTATGTATTAGGCACACTGGGGAGCAAACTCATGACCCCTGTATCAGCAGTCAGTGCCTTAATCATTGTGCTCCACTGCTGCTCCTCCTTGCCTTTCTGCGCACCTACTTATGCTTTTAATTCCTTAAACTGCACAGTGCTGCCATAAAAAACAGTCCACTGTCCTTGCGGTACCTCATACAGCACCCTCTAAAGCGCCCTATAAGCAACGTTCTAGGGTGCCTTGGCTGACAATGCACTTTAAAATGTGCCTTATAGGGCGCCTTATGTTACCACGCTTTGAGAGTGCGTTTGCTAGTAGTGATAATTAAAATATGAATAACATGCCTCCTAAAACAATCTTACCCATATTATGTTCTGCCTCAGCCAGCCTTGTTTATTGGGCGATTGAACCCCTGATCCTTGCACCATTGGTCAGTGTCTTAACCATTGCGCTGTGGTTCTGTTCCTGTGATTGCACCTCAGCGCGCCGCCTTATGCCGCCCAATATTAAAAAGCCTCCTAAAACATTAGCACACCGCCCAATATTACACTGCCTCCTAAAGTAATGCCTCAGCTAGCTGTTGTCATTGGGCACTGTGGGGGATTGAACCCCTGATCCCTGTACTATTGGTCAGGGTCTTAACCATTGTGCTGTGGCTGTGTTGGTGGACTTTCATGTCAGCGCGCCGCCTTATGCCGCACACTATTCAAATCCCTCTTAAAACATTAGCGCGACGCCTTATGCCCATCTGCACGCCGCCTTATGCTGCCCATTATTTATATGCCTGTTAAAATTATGACTCTGTGAGGCTTGTTCACTAGGCACTGTGGGGGATTGAGCCCCTGATCTCTGCATCTTTGGTCAGTGTCTTAACCATTGTGCTGTGGCTTGGCTCTTTTTCTTGTACTTCAGCGTGCCACTTATGCCTCCCACGCAGCTATCTCATGCGCTAAGGTGCGGGGCACACATGGGCGCCGCGCACCTTAGCGCATATGTAAATTCCGGCGTTTCTTCTTTAGCGGGGAACGCCCACTCCTTATATGGCACAGGCACACTACCGCGGCCCCGCACAATTTCGGAGTTTAGTAAACATACCCCTAAATCTTCCTAAATGACATTTTCCCCCTATTAAATATAAGGTAAGGTCAGGAATACTTTCAGGTCAGAAGATGGAAGTTAAAAAGGTTAGTACTGATTTCCAGCATTTGACATCATATTTAGGAGCCTCAATTTTAGGCATCTATTTTCATTTAAACTTAGATGCTTAAGTGTAAGCACATACATTTAAGAGATCAGCTTCTTTTTAAATAAAAATCTCATTTCCTACCGATTTCCAGGTGTCAATATTATAGAAGGTCAAAGATAATTTCTTGTGTTCTGAAAACAGCAATAACAGCAACCAAAAAAAACTCCAAAACTAAGGCACCCAAGGTAAAATAGTGCCCCAGCTGTTTAGTAGAGTTAAAATACACAAATCATCAGGATTTATTTTGTAAGTGAAATATAAATCTCCATGTTTACTTTCTAATTGGAACAATTCTTGAACAGCTGCTACTTTCATGCGGCCCTACTCTCATTAAAGAAACTGTGCCAGCTAAACAAAATAGAAATTTGAAAGCGAACAAAAATAAGTAGCTTCAAATTTCAACATGCTCAACATAAAAGGGTACCATAGAGCTTATCCCACTCAAGGGAGAGATAATTGTTTAACATCAGCTTAATTAGGAAATGCAACTGTGAACTGAATTTCCAATTCTTGGCACATCAGGCTTGTACTTAGCACCTATCCAGGTTCACTTCCCCACTAAAGGAAAGAGTGACTGTAGGGAACAAGTGAATAAAACCAGGGCCTATTTTAGCAGAGTACTAAAACAGCGGTTGGTATTTATAGCACCCTACTCAATAAAAGAGATACAAGCAACATAAAATTCAAAATAATATAGTAAAAAGGTCAAATTCCCAAAGGATCCATCTCTCCCAAAAGGATCAATGTTGCTACTTGTCTGACTTAAGCACTTTCCTCTCTAAATCAGGGTAGAGTACATTCACGGTAAAAATATGTATGTCCTTTTAGCCACTGTGCTGATTTAGAGAGGGGAGTGCTTAAGTCAGGCAAATGCAGATATAGCTGAGTGGTTAGCACAGTGGGCTATATTTATTATATTTAACAGTTTTTTTTATACTGCTTTATCATTTCAATCAAATCAGTTTACATTGTAACTTAAACTTGGTAGATGTACATTAAACAGGGACATTGATAGCTTGGATTTTTCTGAGCAATGGAGGGTTAAGTGACTTGCCCAAGGCCACAAGATGTACTAGTGGGAATCAAACGCTGGTCTCTGGGCTACTGAGCCAGTGCTCTGGCCACTAGACTACTCCTCCACTCTGTATAGAGCTTGCAAATCCCACTCTTTCTAAAACCAAGCTCAGGGCCTTGGGATCTTGAATGATTGTCAGTGGGAAACCTTTCCCTTTGGAAACTCAAATAAAGAGAGCTAGTACTAAGGCACACTAATGGCAATATGTTAATTCACCATTAATGCGCATTGTTTAATACAGGTCCCATGTTATTCATGTTAACGGTGAATTAAAGCAGGTGTTAATGTTAGTACACCTTAGTATCTAGCCCTCTATGTCTGTGATAAAAAATACCTACAGACTTTGCTTGAATGTAATTTTCTTTTTAAACTAGCCCCCTTAAAATGTTTCTGATTAGGTTTAAAAATTGCAGTCCTTTCATCTGATTAGTTGAAGATAAAAATCATAGGTCAGATAATACTATCAGAATTTTATTTCAAAAATGTAAACACTTGTAAAGCACAAAAAAAATCATCAAATTCATCTTGTAAAGATTTAAAAAACATTTCAGTTACAATAATTGAACGGAACCAGGTTCAGGTAGAAAACTTGGATACAGATGTAAGTGAGGAGGGAAATTCTCACAGCCACTTAGGAGGTACATAGTGATATACCTTTGTATATTGGTCTACGTATTTAAAGAATGTCCTTGCTCACTGACAAAACAACATGATGGGTTCAAAGTGCAAATTTTCAGCTGCAGTACAAAGGGCATTTCTTTGGCCATGACCAGGTTAGGAAAGGAACAAAGTGGGCATGCATGCTATTTTCAGGAGAATGTGAACTATTTTCCCCCTGTTAATCACCTGCACTAAAGGGCATGTGTGCGTGTAATGCATACAAATTATGAAGACTTGCAAAGTGAAAACACCGCAGGGTTTGCCTTTGAAAATTCATGCATGCAGCACACATGTTAAAACTGGCCACGTTGAGGTTAATTCTATAATTTTGTGTGCAGGCAAACTGTGTTGCCATGGGCCTGTTTGGAGCCCATTTTATAAAGTAAAGCACATGCAAGCTTGATTTTATAGAACAGGAGCATGCAGATGCAACTGAATCTATTCACAGCGGTTATGCCTGCTCTAGAACAGGTATAACTGCCTGGGCCTAGATTTCTGCAGTGATGCACGTTAGTCATAGTAGTCTGTAATTTATGCACATAGATTAGAGCCCTGCCTATGATTTTCTCAGGTACCACCCCTATGGCACTTATATCTGGTGGCACGTGCACACGTGCAGCATAGTGACCGACCAAAGCGCGTGCGACTGTGCTGATTCTCATGCATAAGTCTACTACTACTACTATTATTATTTATATAGTGTTACAAGGCATATGCCATGCTGTACAAACATATAAAGAAGACAGTCCCTGCTCGTAGAGCTTACAATCTAATCAAGACAGACAGAACAATACAAGAGAAACAAGGAGGGGGGGGGGGGTTCAAATAGGGAAGGAGAAACAAGGGATTAGGATCCAAATGCAATCTCAAAGAGGTAAGTCTTTAGCATGAATTTGAAGAGAGGGAGAGAAGAGTCTTGACGTAAAGATAGAGGACATTTGTTCCATTCTTAAGGAGCATAAAGATAAAAAGTTTGAAGTAAAGGGCATAGAGAGAAGCAAACCAGAGGAGGAGCGGAGTTTACAAGGAGGGATGTAGGGAGAGACAAGAGAGGAAAGGTAATGAGGGGCAGTAGAGTGAATGCATTTATATGTTAGAAGGAGAAGTTTGAATTGGACATGCATATGGAAGGGGAGCCAGTGAAGTGATTTTAGTGGTTGGGGCAAGGTACTTCAGGCCGGAATGTCGGGGGTTCAAATCCCACTAGAGGCCAGAAGGACTGGGGTTTCTAGTCCCACAGGTGCTCCTTGTGGTCTTGGGCAAGCCACTTAACCCTCCATAGCCCATGTTCCCTGTAAAATAGTTATCTCCAAGTTATAATGCCCTGTTCAATGTAATTTCAGTTTGTTCAATGTAAACCGCACTGATGCAGAATAGCGCGGTATATAAGAGAATGTAAAAAAAAAATAAAAATAAAAATAAAATTTTAGAAGAGGGGTTATATGACTGTATCAGGGCTGGCAGTAGATTAGCTGCGCAGCTGAGGTCTGGGTAGATTAAAGAGGAGAGAGATGATGCTGAGGGAGACCATCAAGGAGTAGGTTGCAATAGTCAAGGCGAGAGGTGATCAAAGAATGGACAAGAACTTTAGTTAAGTGTTCAGAGAGGAAGTTTAATTTTAGCCATATTCAATTTTAGGCAGCAGTGAGACATCCAGGCTGCGATGTCAGATAAGCAAGTAGAGATACAAATTTGGAACGAAGAAGAGATGTCAGGTGTAGATAGATAGATTTGAGAGTCATCAGCATAAAAACAATACTGAAAGCCATGGGAAGAGATGAGGGCAGCAAGGGAGTGGGTATAGGGAGAGAAAAGGAGAGAGCCCAGAAGAGACCCCTGAGATACCTCAACTGAGAGAGAGATGGCAGAAGAGGAGGAACCTCCAGAACAAAGACCAAAAGAGCGATTGGAGGGATAAGAAGATAACCAAGACAGTGCAGGGCCTCTAAAACCAAGAGAGGATAACGGATAGAATAGCGACTTAAATGCACTTCATGCACATAACTGCCCATATGCCCCATATAGAATCAGCCCCAAAATATTCAAGCAAGCAGGCTTTCTGAAAAAAGCACCATAATGTAAAATAAGATATGGGGATATGTATCAGCACAACACAAGGACTGCAGCTATACATTCGTATTCACTGCTTGTAAAGTACAACCCCTTACAGCAGCGGTTCTCAACCTGTGGGTCTCGACCCACATGGGGGTCACCATAGGATTTATCAGGGGTTGCCTCACTCTGCCAAGTTAAAAAATAAATAAAAAAGCACACAAGTTGCTGCCGAGTCCACTTCTCGGCAGCGGCAAACTCACCGCCTCCAATCTTTTGCAGCCACGGCTCCCTGCCTCTTAGGGAACCATGGCTATGCCTGTGAAAACGTTGCGGAGCCTTCCCGTCTCTCAACGGGCTCTGTGCATCATTGTACCACCTCCAAAGGAAGTGGTAAACAACTTCCTTTGGAGGCGGGACAACGCTGCATAGAGCCCGTCAATAGACATTAAGGCTCCGCAACGGCTTCACAGGCACAGCCGCGGTTCCCTAAGAGACAGGGAACCGTGGCTGCAGAAGAACAGGGCAGTAGCAGGCAGACATAGGGAGAGGAGAGGAGGGGGCAGGGAACCTGCAATGGGGCTGACATGGGGGAGGGATGGGGCTGAGATGGGGGAGGGCAGGGGCTGACATGGTGGGATGGATGGAGGGCTGACATGGAAAGAGGGGGCTGACATGGAGGGAGGGGGGCTGACATGGATGGATGGAGGGAGGGAGGGGGCTGACAGGGACAGTGGGGGGCTGACATGGTGGGAGGGAGGGGGCTGATATGGACAAAGGGTAGAGTCAGAGAGACATACTGGACAGACAGGGGATAAATGCTGGACAGAGGGGAGAGACAGTGCGGGTTAGGATTATAATGGGCTGATGGGGGGGCTAGCACTGGTAATGGGCAGATCAGGGGGGGGCTAGGACTGGCAATGGGTTGATTAGGGAAGGCTAGGACTGGGAATGGACTGATCAAGGGGGGGGGGGTTTGGGACTGGTAATGGGCTGATAGGGGGTAGGACTGGTAATGGACTGATGGGGGCTAGCACTGGAAATGATCTGATCGGGGAGGTTAGGACTGGAAAGAGGCTGATTAAAGGAGGCTAGGACTGGTAATGGGCTGATGGGGGGGATAGGACTGGTAATGGGCTGATTAGGGGAGCCTAGCACTGGTAATGGGGTGAGGGGGGACTAGCACTGGAAATGAGCTGATTAGGGGATGCTAGGACTGGTAATGGGCTGATGGGGTGGGGTAGGACTGGTAATGGACTGATGGGAGGCTAGCATTGGAAGTGAGCTGATTGGGGGGCTTCAACTGGGAATGGGCTGATGGTGGGGAGGAGAGGGTAGAGCTACTGGCCCTGGAATAAAACTGGGGGCTAAGACTACAAATAGGCTGATACAAGGGGATGGGAGAATGGAACTGGAAGGGAGTGGATCTGAGAGGGGCTGCCATGGTATTTGTACTAGAAGGGACTGGTCAGTGGGGAAGGAGGGGGACTGGAAGGGAATGGACACCAGTGGCAGTCATGGGAATGCAAGTTGACACTGGAAGTGTCACAAGCACAATGCCTGAAGCCACTTGCCTCTAGTGGTCGAGGGGCGTGGTGGTTGAGGATTCCTTCTTCTATCAGCTCCTAGCAGCCTATTTCTTCGTGTTGGCTTCTGGGAAGTGTAGTACTGCTAAAATATGTTGGTGCCTTAAGTAGAAGGTTTGTAGTTGAGGTAACCAAGGGTAAGGCTTGTAACAGAAAGTTTATTTCCATAACACAAAACACAGCAGGTTCAAGGTATCATTTACATGATTACAACTGTAGGATTTGCTTAAGGTACAGCAATTAATGGCAAGCAAACCAAAAGAACTCAGAAATGGCTTTTTAAAGTCCTCTTACTTTCAGAAGCAATTGCCTTTAGAAACTAGGCTGCCACTTTCCTTTTTAGTCCTTGTTAATCAGAGCATAAAGAAAAATTCAGGCTTAATTCTTCTACAGCAGTTTGGTTTCTGCCAGCCTCAAAAACCTCTCTAGGCTGCATTTCTACATGAAACCAAACTTAGAACAAAACAAACATTTCAAGCTGTTATCACAACTCTTAGCAGGCTTTTCATACAGGAGAGGAGCAAGCAAAAACTCTTATAGCAGCTCACTTTGCTTTTCTTGCTGTTGCACAGTTCAAACACAGGTGACAAACAAGCATGAATCAGAGCTTCCTGATCAGGCTTATGTTGCAGTAAATTTCCCTTTTAAATCAGACAGGAATTTACCTCCACACTGCTTCTGCCATATGGTTAACTTCCAAGGAGAATTACTTCTTTCAGGACTAGCTTTTCCTCAAGACCTCCTGTCTAGAGCTTGGCATAGAGAGCAATCCATAAAGCAATCTTCTTCCCCCAACTCTGACACTGGTTCTCCCAACTGCATGGGTTCTGACTCACTGACCTGGTCATACTGCTCAGCTGACAACCTCTCTGGTGGTCTGAAAGCTTCTCCACTTCCTGGTCCCCACCTCTGTTGCCAACCTGTTGCAGGGAATTCAGCTCTCTCAGCTCTGGGTAGTTCAGCTCTTCTCCAAGAATCCACTCCTTCTCTCTGCTTCTGTCTCAGCTGCTCTCCCGGCTGTTCTCCTTCTCGTCTTCCTCCCTCTGCATAATCTAACCCCGGCTTATACCTCCAGGGTCTTAACCCCACCTCTTTCTTTCCCAGGTGTTGGTAATCCCCCTGCCTTCTGATATTAGAATAATCAGTGCACTTGTTAAAGTAAGGGCTTTGGTCCTCGTGCTTGCGATCCCTCTTTCTTACTTTATCAGTCATTGGCTGAAACCTGTTCCAGCTGGGGGTTTTCTGTCTTTGAAACCTGGCTGTGGCTTTCTCTCCCTGCACTCCTAGAAGAGGACCCTTAACTAGGGTGAATTTGTTATGCTTCTCACCTCCCCCACTCTCAGGATAGCTGAATTTGCCACAGAAGGTACTGGGAGTGAGGACTGGAAATGGGCTGATACTGGGGAGGGTTACTGGGACTGGAAATAGGCTTATGGAAAAAGTGAAGAAAACGAAAGAAGAGATAAGAAATGACAGATGGACCATAGACCACAGAAAGAGAGCTAAGAGAAGACAGGAAAGCAGAAGCCTCAGATCAGGACCAGCATGATCAGAGAATAAATTGGTCAGACAACAAAGGTAGAAAAATAATTTTATTTCATATTAGTGATTTGACTACAAAATCATAACAATTTTGAAATCAAATATTGTTACTTGTTATTGTGATTAATTATTGCGGTTTAAATAAGTAAATTTTATAAATAAAAACATATTGCAAAGGCCTATAATATAGTAATAATTTAACAAATGATTACAGCGAAAATGCGGTAACGGTAAAGGAAGAGAGACGCATTTGATTTTATAATTGGGGGTCATCACAAGTTGACCAATGGTAAAAGGGGTCAAGGTACAAAATAGGTTGAGAACCACTGCTTTAGATAAAGATTGTTTGTTGGACCCCTTAAGTGTAAGAAGTTCTTCTGGATTTGTTTGGTTGTGGTAATTGATGGCATTGCAGTTTCTCCCGTTTCCTTGACAGACATGAGTATAACCACGATTCATCCTCAATATGCTTGCTAGTGACACTGGACAATGTGTAGTGAAATCTGCCTCTGGTAATGGTAAATGTTCGCGTTTCAGCTTTGTACTGAAAGAGTAGTGACAAGGTATGGGCCTCACATGTACCAGCTACAGTTGAGTTGTGTTGAATCTATAGCTAGAGGTAAGGGAGTATAGAGGCAGCATTAATCAGTGGTAAAAGCGATTTGTGTCTAGGCAAGCAACACATGTGTCAGCAGCAGCTGAGCAGCATGAGAACATCAGCAATGGTTCAGAAGTATAGAGGTCATGTCAGTGAATAGTGAAAGCCATGAGGTTAGAGACATGAGCATTGCATCATGCATTGCATCAGCAGATTCCATCTGCAGCTTGGGCCTCACTCACAGTGAAAATGAGGACAAGGCATTTAAGCCTTACTCGCCAGTATAAATGCTGGCTATCCCAAGGGAGGCACTTTGGTGGATACATTGCAAGAGAAGCCTTGTTTATGAGTTCCATGTGGACAATCCAGCATTAGCATATGGGCATAGTATCCACATCATGTGATGATTTTAGAAGGGGCTAAATTTACACATGGATGCCACTAATATGTAGAAATTGCAAGGGAGTGTGTTGGGGGCATGGCTTGAGCAGGTCAAATATCTACAGATTTCATAACGGGAATGCATGTCTATGACAAAAGTTGTCCATGTCAGAACTGACAGCTGCTTCCTGGAACACATAGATTTCTAAAAAGTGCCCATTTCAGCCAGCCTTTACAGGAGGGATTAAGGAGTTTATATCCCATAATCCCTCATTGTTTATTTTTCCCTCCACATTGAAATCAAATAAAGACAGTGACCTCTGTTTTTAATTGGCAGCACGTAAACATATAGGTTTGCAAAAATACCAGTTTACATGTTCCAAGTTTCCTCTGTTGATTTTTCCTACATGTAGGTTTGTAAAATGGCTCCTCCCGCCCTATATGGAGGCATATCCACATGTATTCCTGCAGTTCCTTACACATATTTTAGAAAAGGCTCCATATTTGGGAGATCCTTTTCGTAAATACCACCAGAACTGTGAACGTCTTGACCTAGATTGCTCAATTATAATCTGCATGCCGTCACATGTTATAAAATAAGGAGTATGTTTACTAAAGGGTGCTAACGTCGCAGTGGCGGAATTAGCGCGCGATAGATACATTACCGGGCGATCAAGGCACGTTATCGCATGATAACGTACCTGCGGCATTAAGGCACCCTAACGCCGTGAAATCCGGCGCTGAAGGGTGGAGGAAGGCTCCCCAGAGGGCGGAGAGAAGGGGTCAGTGGGTGGAGAGTGGGAGGGGAGAGGCTCCAGGCACACTAACGCTGTGGAATCCGGGTCTGATCACTAACGCCAGTGAAACCCTCGCGTTAAGGCACATTTGCAGGAAAGAGAAACCATTTCCGTCAGCAATGTACAGCAAAACCAGGGAAACCTAGAAAAAATGATAGTTGTGATACATGTGCACGGAACAAAAGGGCAAATAAACATGGAAAATGACCTGGACAAAATGTAAAATCACCATAACCAAGCTGGCCAATAGTGATATTAATGGGAAACATCAAAAAACACTCCCAAGAAAGCTCCAAAAAAAAGATATGAAGTTTGGAAGGGTCTATGCTCCATCCCCATACAAGGTGAATGATCCCACAGTGAAATTGCGCTGATCAGGGTTTTCCCTCTCCATTGGACAGGTTTCCTATGGTGTGCACATGTTCCACAACAGCAGGGCGGGCATTTCGGAATGGGCAACTGGACAGATGCTGGAAAAGGGGACACAGAGGGCTGCAGGCGGCACATGCTGTGGTGCAGCTGGGACACAGTGCGGACTAAGGTGATGCCTAGGTGGCACATAGGAATGCTGAAACTGTACAGCAGCCAGACAGCAACTGATGAGGGCCCAACATGGGCATGAGTGTGCTTCTCACAGTGTCACAAGGGATAGTACCCAGCAGGTACCCCCAAGGGCACAAAACATTGGCAGGCGGTGGTGGGGGGGGGGGGAGCGTGGACGTCTATGCAGGCACCCCTACCCCAGATCCCGCACCATAGGCAGCCGCCTACCAGCACACTGGATGGCCTGAGACTGCGCACCACCAGCACCACCAGCATAAGGGTATATCAGCATGGTGGCAGAGCGATACTGGTGGTGGAGGGGGCAGTGGCATCTGACCACAGCAGACCATGGCCTAGCCCTGTTTAGGTGGGTGCCATGCACTGCAACAGATAGGCTCTGTCTGATGAACAGTCATTGTATCCCCAGGGAAAGAACCACACCTGTGGCAGCAGTGTGGTGCAGTACACACAGCCAGTGTGTTCAGGGACAGAAGGTCACAGGTTCAAATCCCAGCTGTGGCTCCTGCCAACCCAATCCCCATATTTTACCCAGTACTAAACCGTGGTAATAAAGACGAAACCTTTATTGTAGATAACATAAACATGCCTGAAACGCTTATATTTTACCCTACAGAGCACAGACACCATAAACATGTGCAATACCTAGAGCAGAGTTTCCCAAATGCAGTCCTGGAGGGCCAAAAACCATTCAGGTTTCATGCTGTCTCTAATAATGATGCCTGTGCTGTATTTCTATGCACCGCCACCATGGTATGCAAATGTATCTCATGCATATTCATTAGGGACAGCATGAAAACCCGAACAGTTTTTGGCCCTCCGGGACCGGAGTTGGGAATCTCTGCCCTAGAGCAGCGGCCAACAGGGGCAGAAACACCCACACCCACAGGCTCCATTATCCAAAGCCTCATGGAGAGGCAGGATGTTGGGCCCTGCGTGCAGCAGCATCTCCCAATACTAGCACTTGCATACCTTAGCAATGCCGTCCTAAATCTGGGAATATGTTATACATATATCAAAAGGTTGCTATGATTAATGGCAGATAGCAAATACCTAAGTTCAGCACAATTTGCTGATTGAGCTGCATCATAGCAACCTTTCTGATGTCTGTGGAATGTGTTTCAGTTCTGGTTTCTGACAGTGTTTACCACCCCGGGGAGTGACCCCAACAGTATTGCATACCATAGCCATGCCTGCACTGTGCCCAGGACTGGTGCGGTGGCCAGGGCTGCCAAAAGTCTCTATATTTGCACAATTCTGGCATAGGTGTGGGAGTGTGTGTCTATCTATCCAGTGTGTGGAGACTAAAACCCCTCTTCAATAAAGAACATCTCTGTATAGTATGCCAGGCCATCATTACACTTCTGCTGGACTACTGTAATATACTATTCCAAGGTCTACCTAAACAAACCACCCGCCCCCTACAAATAGTCCAGAACACTGCTGCCCGCATTATTACTAGAGCTTCAATACAAGACCATATAACTCCAATACTACAAGATCTACACTGGCTACCAATCTCCTCACAGGCAAAATATAAATCAGTGCTCACCGTCTTCAAAATTAAAAACAACATCACAGCAGAAATACTACAGGAACTCCAGAAACCAAAACAAGCAAAAGACCAGACAGAAATAGCACCAAAAACAATATACCGGAACCACTTCGAAAAGGTTTACCGTATGGCCAATTTTTACGGATACGGCATCTTTGTACCTCTATTGCTCAGTTTAAATTTCATGCGATGGATTTGTGGAACCGTCTCATGGATAGGGGTTACCCAAAGTCCGTTATTTCCCGTGCTTACCGTAGGGCTTTATACTCCCATCGGGAGTGGTTTTTGGATACTGATATATCTGTGTTACCCCCACCTCAAAGATCTGGTGAGGATCCCACTGGGCTTTCGACTGATACGTTGACTGGTATATTACCATACATGTGCCATTCACGGGAGGTGACTCATATCCTTAAGAAGCACTGGCCAATTCTTTCTCTAACTCCTTGTTTCAATAAGCCATTACGGATCACGTTCTCCCGTGGATGTAATCTATGGGATCAGCTGGTAAAATCTGCAACATTGGTGGACAGACCTGTCTGTCCGGGGACCCAATCGGGTTTTCATACAGCATGCAATAATTGTATGTATTGTTCTGCTATGATTTCGGGATCGTCATCGCCCCGCCGTTATTTTCGTCGATGGCAGACCTCCTGTACATCTCAATTTGTGGTGTATTTTTTGGAACGTCCTTGCCCTTTACGTTATATAGGGAGCACAACCCGGCTGGTTAAGATTCGTTTGGGAGAGCATGCCTCACGTCTGCAGCAGGAAGTTTTGACAGCCCCAATAGTAAAGCACTGTTTGGACTTCCACCATTCCTTTGAGGAGTTGAAATGGACTGTGATAGATCATGTTCCCTTAGACCCTCGCGGTGGGGACCGCACTGCCTGGTTGCGAAGATTGGAACAACGTTGGATTTTCAATTGACATACAGTTGCTCCGGGTGGCCTAAATCGGGACATTGACTGGTTGGGACTTTGATATTTTGACATTTTGGTATTCCACCTTTCACTATGGAGACCCTAGTTTTGGTTGGGGTTCCCTCCTTTAAGTGATTGGTTTTGAGTAAGTCGGCGGGACATTTGTCAGCCAATCCTGAGAGTCTTTCCTCTACTTCATCGGCAATCAAGTTGGCGTTTTTTATCAGTTACGTGCAGGTGAGCATACACACTGCATTTTCCTTGGAGGCACTTGATACAGGGGCGGCTGCCCCGAAACGTGCACGTCGTGCGGTGGATAAGTTAAATGTGACTTGCTCTTTTGGCTGATTTTAAATCACGATGAAAAAAATCATGATGTAAATGATTTGCATTTAATCAAAAAAAGGGGCATGTACCATTTGTGAGTGGCAGAGTGGGTTTGTCTCTCGCTTGGTTTATGCCCGACAAAAGTTAATAGTGAATGGTGGAGGGGATTGTTAGTATTCCTTTTTGAGGGATTTGTCAGTAGCACTAGAGATGTAGCCCACTGGTTACTTTGTTGCCTGTGGAGCCAGAGGTCATGGGTTTGATCCCACAGTGGGGTTATTTGATAGGGCTGTCTGAGGCATTTTCTTTTTTTAATTTAAATTGGTGCTGCTAGCAAAAACACCCTCATAGTGCTGTAACCTTAAGGTGCCTCATAAGGTGCCCTATAAAGAGCCCTATAAGGCGCCCCATAGGGAACATTATAGGGTGCCTTGGCCGTCAGTACACTTTATAATGTGCCCTCTGGAGTGCCTCATAGGGCGCCTTATGCAGCACCTTAGGTTACGGCCCTGTGAGGGTGTGTTTACTGGCAGCACTACTTTAAATTAAAAAAACAAAATGCCTCAGACAGCGCTGATTTAAAGTAAAGGGCAATGACTCAGACAGCTTTATTCATTAAGCCCACTGGGGGATTGAACTCATGAACTCTGTACCATCAGGCAGTGTATTAACCATTGTGCTACAGCTCTGTTGCTGTGTTTACAGGTCAGCGCGCCTTCTTAAGATTAACACGCGTTAACGTACCACGGCTCCCTCTATCACACGAAAAGGTACCTTATCGGATGCTAACCCGAAATGCTACGTTAAAACCAACACACCCACTCCTTTTATGGCATCCTGCACACTAACGCCGGCTGCACGTTAAGACTGCTTAGTAAACATACCCCTATGTTTTCTGATGGCTGTTCTCTTGTCTTACGTGACATGCTTCAGTGATGTCCTAGACAGCAACTGTAGGAATGGACAGATAAAGGGATAGCAGAATCTCCAATATGTAATTGAAGATAGAGGAATTTCTTGATACAGATCTCTAAAATGTGCTAATAGAAGAATTTTGCTAACAATGCCCATCACTCACAAGTTCATTTTTTTACCTACTTCTTTTAAATATAATACAATATCATAATCACAAATTCTGTGTAACTGTTCTAAAATAGTTTAAGAACATTGTTAATGCAAGCATAAAGAGTAAACATAGGCTATGAACTGTACAACCACAGTTCATTGTACAGTCAACTATAGATCACTGCTGGCACAGCTTAATTTCTGCAGTTCTGCAGTTATAAATAATTTTGTCACCATCAAGTAAATTTCATCTAATACATTGCAATCAGCTCTTACTCGGTAAAAGAATTCTAGTGACACCTTGTGTTATTTCATGTTTATGATTAATGACTCCGTTACATCCCCTTTTACTACAATAAAAATGGCTTCAATAGAGGAAGACTTTGGATCCAAAAGATGTAGAACTGTGCTGTGTCCACAGACCTTCTGTTGGCTTCTCTTTGGGCTAAAAGAAAAAGGAACTTTGTGTTAGAGTATTTGTGTCCTGTGTTTCTTTCTGCTTATTTCTCGCTGTTTGAGGGACAAGAGGAGACCAAAAGAGCCAAGGTATTGTGACCAGATCACAGGTAATCTTTCAGTTTTCGCCGTGACTCGGATCACTGAATCCTTCAGCAGTTGGAAACAGCAGAAAAGTCTCCAGGATACATGAGTAGATTATTATGGGTAATCTTGTTTGTAAGAATCAGAAAGTTCATATGATAGATGAATGGAATGTAAGAGCTGCAGAATTTGGGCAGAAGAAAGGTAGTCCTAACTATGAGATGCATTGTAGATATGCTGATAGTGTTTTAAAAGAGTTATGTGAAAATAGCACTCCATGACTGCCAGTAACCTTAGTTTGCAGTTCCCGCTGGTAGAATTTTCCAGGAGGATAAACTGAGGTGGTTACAGTACGAGACCTTGAGCGGTCTTGTGCCAATCATAAAGATCTAGTATTTAGGTGGTGGCAAGCTAAAGATGCAGAAAAGAGACATCAGACAGAGGTTTCTGCTTTGAAAGAATTACATAATCAGGTTTTTAGAATACAGAAACAAATGTCTGTGCACAAAGAACATGTTAAAGTGTAAGATAAATCCTGGGGGCCAGGGGAGTTTTGTGATCTGCCCAAAGTCTCTTCTACATATGAAGTTGATTTCCCTGCATTGGTCATAACACTAGGGTCAGATGGAAGCTGTTCCCCAACAAGGGAAGCACTCCCAGGCAAAAGGGCCAAAGACGGATGATTCCAAAGTAAAGCTTGGAGTCACTTCACCAGAGAGAAGTGCCTCTGAGGAGAAATGGTCACTGTCATGTCCAAATTGAAAAGGTACATTTTTAGGTGAAAGACTGGAGACTGAGGTGAAGCAAGTGGAGACCCATGCACAATATCAGCTAAGGCTGAAGGCAGAAAGTAAAGATTTTGAGTTTAGATTAGGGATTAGTGTGAGTGGTTGGAAGGATAGTGCAAATATAAAAGAAATGGAAATTTATAGGGAGAAACTCAAATCGTTGCTCTGTGACAAAATAGAAATAATCAAGCAAGTTTTTGATGGCACTACTAAAAAGGTATTTCAGGCTGAGGTTAAAATAGTGCAAGGAAAGGAGGCAGAAAATAAGTTAGATGAAGCTAGTGGGGCTTTATAGAAAGGAATAAAATTCTGGCTTTCGGGTGCTATAGATCACTGCCTGCGAGTGCTAGAGGAAAGTTTACAAAAAAGTGATAATTAATATTTCTATGGAAAAAGCAAAGCCAATACATTGATTACTGGTGCCAGTTGATAGGTACCTACGATCCTATGTGGGTAGATTTGCAGAGTTTGTTAAAAGCTGTATTTTTAAACCCGATAGATTTGCATGCAAATACACATCTTAATTTTCATGATGATATACAGTGGGTATGGCCTCAAGAAAATCCTGTCAAAGATCCTACTAGTTTTACTCAGATAACCACATTCCAGGAAGATCATAATAAATTACTTAGGGCTATTAAAAAGAACTGTACTTCTGTAAAGGATTTGTCTAGACTGATATCTTTGAAGCAGAATAAAGATGAAACTGTCTCTCAGTTTCATACTTGTAGTTGTTTAGCCCTCCATGATTTTTCTTCTCGGAACAAAGAAATGGAAGGGTCTTCCTCAATTTTTGTAAATGGCTTACTTCCAGAGGTTAAGAATATTTTAGAGAATGCTTTGATTGGTTGGTGTGTGGACTTTGGGTATGTATGGGGGATACTTCTTCCTAATAAGATTGCTGTTATAAACTGTTTTGAAGGAATAATTTTCATGTTTTAAGGATATTGAATGCTTAATGCTAATTAGGACATATGTAGAGAGTTGCTAGTTGGAATAAGTAGAAATAAATGTATATCTTCTCCCTGCAGTTCACTTAAAAGTAGGAGTAAGTTTTAATAGTTGTTTGAAGGTCTATGTATGAAGTAGGGGGCATAAGCTAGTGAGAAATAATTCAAAAGGATTTTTGATGGATAGTAAATTGGTGATTTGTCAGTTTAATAAATATGCAAAGGGAGATAAGGGAGCTACAATTATATGATTTATTTGCAGTGGTAATGTGGCTTTATAGCTAGTGTTTTTCTTATGCTGTCTATATGGGTCAACTGCAGGATGAAGTGGATTCTCTGATTTAGTGGATTGGGAAGAGGAATATGCTGTACAGTACACTGCAGTAACAACTTGGAGGTTTCCGCCACAGATAACAGCTTGACATGATTGTATGTTTTATAGCAGGAAGAAAGTCTTGAGCAACTGTGGTAAGACTTTCTTGTTAGACTAACCATAAGCCTCAGGGCCGGCCCATCCATTGAGCAAGAATGGTTTTTGCACAGGGCCCCGCGTTTCAGGGGGCCCCGCGCAAAAAACATTCTTTATCATCCCAAGTTAAAAAAAACAAACAAAAAAACCCAGCTGCTTCTGCCACTGCAGCATCAAGAGTGCCGCCGTGGGCCCCCCCCCCCCCGCCTGCCCGGCAGAGCCTGCCTGCATCGTAGGCTAGCGTTGAATCCCTGAACGCGGGCTTCTTTCAGAGCCGTGAAAGAATTAATTCTGTTAATTCTGTTAATTCTGAAAGAAGCCCGCGTTCGGGGATTCAATGCTAGCCTACAGGCAGGCTCTGCCGGGCAGGCGGGGGGGCCCCGCGGCGGCACTCTTGATGCTGCCGCGGCAGAAGCAGCTGTTTTTTTTATTTTTTAATTTGGGATGAGAGGGGGGAAGGGGGTTTAGGACTGGTAATGGGCTTGGGGGATGGGGGGGAGGCTAAGACTGGAAGTGGGCTGATAGGGGAGGGTTAGGACTAGTAATGGGCCATGGGGTGGTGCTAAGACTGTAAGTGGGCTGATGGGGGGGGGGGTTAGGACTGGTAATGGGCTATGGGGGGGGCTGACTGGAAATGGGCTGATGGGGGAGTTAGGACTGGTAATGGGTTATGGGGGGGCTAAGACTGGAAGTGGGCTGATGGGGGAGGGTTAGGACTAGTAATGGGCCATGGGGGTGTGCTAAGACTGGAAGTGGGCTGATGGGGGTGTTAGGACTGGTAATGGGCTATGGGGGGGCTGACTGGAAATGGGCTGATGGGGGAGTTAGGACTGGTAATGGGCTATGGGGGGGGGCTAAGAATGGAAATGGGCTGATGGGGAGGTTTATGAATTGTAAAGGGTAGGTGGGGGGATAAGAATGGAAGTGGGCTGAGGGGGAGGGTTAGGACTAGTAATGGGCCATGGGGGGTGCTAAGACTGGAATTGGGCTGATGGGGTAGGGTTAGGACTAGTAATGGGCCATGGGGGGGTGCTAAGACTGGAAGTGGGCTGATGGGGAGGTTTAGGACTGGTAATGGGTTATGGGGGGGGGGGGCTAAGACGAAATGGGCTGATGGGGGTTAGGACTGGTAATGGGCTATGGGAGGGGTTAGGACTGGTAATGGGCTGATGGGGGATTAGGACTTAGTAATGGGCTATGGGGGGCTAAGACTGGAAATAGGCTGATGGGGGGGCTAGGCCTGGAAATAGGGTGATGGGGGTTTAGGACGTAATGTGCTGATGGGGGGGTTAGGACTAGTAATGGGCTATGGGGGGGCTAGGACTGGAAATGGGCTGATGGGGGGTTAGGACTGGTAATGGGCTGGGGGGCTAAGACTGTTAATGGGCTAGGGGGGTTGCTAGGACTGGAAATGGGCTGAGTGGAAGGAGGGCTTGAACTGCAAATAGTTGATGGGGACGGGGGCTTGGAATGGAAATGGGTTATGAGGGGGAGGGAGCTAGGACTGGAAATGGGTGAGTGGGGGGGCTAGGACCGGAAATGGGCTGATGGAGGGGCTAGAATAGGACTGGAAATTGGCTGTTGGGGGTGCTAAGATTGGAAATGGGCTGTGGTGGGGGTTTGGATTGAAATGGACTCATGAAGGGGCTAGAACTGGAAGTAGGCTCATGGGGGGCTGGGATTGGAAATGAGCTGATGGAGGGACTCGGATGGGACTGGAAATAGATGGGGGAGCTAGAACTAGAAATAGGCTGATGGTGGGTCTAGGATAGGACTGGAAATGGGCTTATGGGGGGCTAGGACTGGAAATGGGCTGATGCGGGGACTAGAAGGGAGAGGATGCTGGGTGGGACTGGAAGTAGAATGGAGCTGATGTTGGGGGAGGATTAGAATGGGATGGAGCTGGGAGAGGGAAATGGAGAGGGAAAAAATATTTTGTGTGGGAGGGAAGACAAATCTACAATTGGCCGGATATTGGGAGAGTAAGTGGGGATTGAGAATGGAGGGGTAAAATTTGAGTAGATGAAATAGGAATGAGGAAAGAGCAAAAGGAGAAAGATTAGTATGTTAAAGCAGATGTAGAGAGAGAATGGAAAAAAGCTAGAAGAGAGAAGAAAAGACAAATGGACAGCAGACGATGGAGAGTTAGTGGAAGACACAAAGAAACCAGAAGAAAGTGACTGGAGCAATTGCAGCTGAAAAAAAATGCACAAAAGGTAGAAAAATATCTCTTTATTTTGAATTTATTAATTGGAATATGTCAGCTCTGGGAAATGTGCATCATTAATGACTGTGCTTTGTTTAGTACAAGAGCAAATTAATATATAGTTTGTAAACGGGGGCGCTGGGTGAGAATGTCCACAGTCTTGGCAAAGGCAAATATTAATATGACTTGCAAAGGATTGTGGGAAATGTAGTCCATTCATACCAGACTCAGCCGTTCACATTAAATTAGTTGTGCTTGCTCGAGTGTAAAGCCAAGAAGATATTTTATTTATGGGGTTATTTCTCCCAACACAGATATACTTGGTAGCACATAAAAAGGAATACTTGCTTTCAGTATTATACTTAGAAAAACAAATAAGGAAAAACAACAGCTGAACTTGTTAAGCAATCAAATCAAAGCATAAAGACCTTGATGGGAACAGAAAGGTCTTTTCTTTAGGCTCCTGCTAATCTCTCCTTAGCAGTGCTTCAAAGAACAAACAAAAACCCACAAAGTAGAAAAAAAAACCTGTTCTTTTTCAGGGATAACTTCTTGTATCTGCACACACACTCAGAAGTGTCCCTTTAGAGCTCACAGGCAATTAGGCAAGGCTCAATTGCTAACAATTACCAGCTGAAACCCTCTTGGCTGGTTTACTTTCTATTACGTGGCTCAAATCCTACTCAGAAGCTTTTCTGAGTAGATTAAAGAACAAGTTTATATTTCTTTGTGATGGTTGTTGTATTTTGTGACAGCATATTACCACAGAAGTTTAGACAGAGAGCAATCCATGTATTCAAAGTCCCCATTTATAACATCTTCCCCTTCTTCAACTATCATGGGTTCAATATCATGGATTGACACAGAGGAATTTCTCAATGGAACACTCTCAGGACAATACTTGTTTCCCTGCTGTCTTCCCAGTGAAGAGCTAGGGCATAGATCAGTGTTCACACCTGAGCTTCCATTGCTGTTAGAGTTCCTCTCTAAATATCCTGGCCAGTATGTAGTCCAGTTCTTATGTCCAGCCTTCCAATCAAGATCCCTGGACACTGGATCTCTCTTCACATACCTTCTTGCACTGGTCTTAGGGTCCCTTCCAAGTGCAGCCGTCTCCCTCACAGGTGCCGTCCGGGGATTCCTGGCTCTGCAACCCCACTCCTCTGGCTTTCCCCAGTCCAATGGTGTATGCTTGCCTCTGGAATGCCTCCCAGTATACATACTGCTATGGACTCCTTTAGACCTCCCAAATGCTTTTCTCTTCTTTCTTCCAAAGTGTTTCTTTCTCTCTCTGTCCATCAGCTCTGGCTTCTGCTGATGATGATGGTCAGGATGATCAAGGTGCTTCTGATCAAGATCAAGAAGATGATTCTCTGTAGAATAAGCTTTTCTTTTATCCTGCTTAGATGAATGCTCCACCCTAGCACAGCGCAGCTGTGCTGAATCAAGCCCTGCCCTTGGAGATGAGTGCTTGGGGATTACCTCATAGCCCTCCTGATTGAACACACGTTTCCCCACTTCAACTCTTCTAATGGCTGTTGGAAACCTGGTGCATTCTGGGACTGGTAGTCTTTTATGGAAACATTCTGTTTTATTATTTCTACCAGAACAGACAGGTTGCTTGTTCAGAGTCACTTCACCTCTATTATAGCTCCTTCCTGAACTATGATAAGCTTCCTTATCACAAGTTTTATTTCTACAGTGTTGTACATTCCAAGTTTGGCTTTTGGGATTCCCAGTTTAATTATTGTCTTCCTGTTTCTAAATTGTGATTCCTTGTTTGGTGATGGTCTATGTTCTGCATGTGTAACTGAGCTGCAGTGTTCTGTTTATGTAATTCCTATTTGACATTGCCACTTGTTCTCTTTCCCCAGTAGGTCACGTATTGTTGTTCTCTGAAATGTATTGGTTTAATATTTGCAGCGTTTCCTTTTGATAGTTAGGGTATGGTGCTTTATGAGTCCTGGTAGTGCTGTTAGGATACGGCGGGTTTGCTATGGGTTCTAAATGGGCAGTGTTTGTAGTAGTTCCTAATGTGTCTGGCGGTTGGCACTGGATTATAGTAATGTAGAAGTCTTTTAGTCTTTCTTTATTCATACACTCATTAAGAGGCATGTTTACTAAAAGTTAGTGTATGGTAACATTATGCAAATATTTATGCAAATGAGGCCCCTTATGCAAATGAGGCCCCGCACCGCGTCTCCGCACATGGCCCCGCACCCCCCTTGGGCCGCCCCTGATAAGCCTTATTGGGGGAGTTTAAAAAAAAAAGTTTCCAGGGAGAGAAAAGGTCACAGTTAAAGCATATATAAAAAGAAAACAACTTCTGATTCCAATTGGCAGTGCATTATTGAGAAAATAAATCCTCATGATTGTGATTTTATTAAATTATGTTTAAGATTATTTTACAGAGATTCTGGATTCATCAATCATAATGGAAGAGGTAAAAAAAACAACAACAACCCAAAAGTGATTAACCATTCTTTTACTTGTGTTTGTGTAGTAAATAAGTTTTGTTTTCTAGGCCATGGATTTGAACTTATCTTGGTTGAGAGAATTTATCTGCTGGTTTCACTATATGTAAGAATGCAAATGTTGAAAGTATTATTAGAAACAGTATTCCTTGGGGCTTCTTATATCTCCAGATACTCTGGGAAGAAATGATTTAGGATATATTCTCCTGACTGTATTTTTAGTTGTAATGTGAATGAATGAGAAGATCTTCCATACTTTGATATATTTAGATATTTGATAAATTGGGTGGATTTGTGCGATGTGACAAAGGTTAAGAAAAATTAAGGGGTATGTTTACTAAACTGTGGTAATGCCATTCGCGTTAGGATCCGCGGTAGAGGCAGAAATCCCAAATAAGGAAATGGGCGGTACATCGTTACCGATAACGCGCGTTACAAGGTGCCATAAATTAACAAGCTTTAGAGGGCACCGCGGCACGTTACCGCGTGTTAATCTTAAGAAGGCGCGCAGACATGCAACCACAGAAACAGAGCTGTAGCACAATGGTTACTACACTGACTGATGGTACAGGGGTCATGGGTTTGATTCCCCAGTGTGCCTAATGAATAAGGCTGGTTGAGGCATTATGTTTAAGTATTGGGTTGTGAGGAATTTTAGTTTTACTTTAATTAGTGCTGCCAGCAAACACACCCTCACAGTGGCGTAACCTAAGGTGCTGCATAAGGCACCCTAGAAGGCTCTCCATAGGGCACATTATAAAGTGCGCTGTCTGCCAAGGCACCCTATAATGTCCCCTATAGGACACCTTATAAGGCGCTTCATAGGGCGCCATATAAGGTGCCTTATAGGGTGCCGTATAAGGCGCCTTATGAGGCACCCTAAGGTGACAATACTCTGAGGGTGTTTCTGCTGGCAGCACTAATATACGATAAAATAGACAATGCCTAAGACAGCCCTATCAATAAACCCCACAGTGGGTTTATGAACCCATGACCTCAGGCTCCACAGGCAGTGAAGTAACCAGTGGGCTACAGCTGCTAACAAACCCCTGGATGGCTACAGGAGGACTGCATAGCACCACACAAACATTCTTCTGTGGTTACCAGGATAGGGTCAACCCACCCGTACCCAGGATGCACAACACATGCAAATCAGCAGTCTACAGATGATCACAAGATGGGGTATGCATCCCCACAGCACCTCAGCCTGGTAGGGGTTGCCGACGGTGTGTGTTAGTGGTACAGAGTAGCTACAGACCGTCACAGTGTGCGGGTACTGTGCCCAGCACCATTTTCGCAGCACCTAGCTTTGCTGAGATTGGCACTGATGGGGAACTGCAGCATAGCCTATCTGTGATAGGTAGTCCTTGCAAACACCCCCAGGATATGCCTGTGTCCATCTGTATTTCACATCTAGCCCTTGCGGATTATGATGTACCCAGAAAAGTGCATACCCTGCGTGGGTGCCATGGTCACATGATTTAAGTGAAGGGGGGGGGGGTGTTTGGACCCACAGGTGAATTACATAGCACCACCCAACCCACCATCTTGAACTCAGGGTGGGGGAACAGGATCTCCCACCAACAGATCCACATTCTACCCCCCTGCAAGAGTGGCAGTAGAGGGGACAATCACCCCAATTGTGCTGGGGATTAGACACCATACAGGGCAGGCAATGCAGAGCTGTACACATCCATAAAACAATAGCAGACAGACAGAAGGCCTGGAAGTGCACAGCTGCCCCCCCACCACCATTATCTGACATTCTCCAGCAGCAAGCCACCAGCCGCTGCACCCTGCAAGGTGTTCCAGCAAAACACATACTAGCTGCAGACAGTCTGCTAGCTAGTCCATAGTGCATGGTCTTGGAGGAGATTCATGTACCCAGAACTGGGATAACAGCATACATACAAAGCAGATAAGTCAGTGATTGGGCCACAAAAGAAAACCCATAAATATCACATGAGAGAAACACAACATACTGCTATGGGGGAACCTAGCCATGCCGTGGTCACTGCACAGTCAGGATGAGAGTGACCTCCCAGCAGAACATGCTGTGGCCACATTGTCCGTGCAGGTGGTGGCCAGCCACTACAATGTCCGAGCCATTGCCCAATTCTATGTACAGATGGATCCAGGCCAGGCCATCCTATCCTGGCTATTCCCACAGTACCTTGTTCCTCATTATGCACATTGGCAGGCCAATACTGGCAACAGTGCTAGCAGTGTGGGCTGTGGAGGGTGTTTGCAGCCACCACACACTGGATAGACAGACACACACTCCCCACACCTATGCCAGCATTGTGCACCTATAGAGGTGTTTGTCAGCCCTGGCCACCACACCAGTCCTGGGCAGAGTGCAGGCATGGCTATGGTAAGCAATACTGTTGGGGTCACTCCCCAGGGTGGTAAACACTGTCAGACACAAGATCTGTAGCACACTCCACAGACATCAGAAAGGTTGCTATGATGCAGCTCAATCAGCAAATTGTGCTTAACTTTGGAATTGCTATCTGCCAGTAATCATAGCAACCGTTTGATAGATGTTTACCATATTCCCAGGTTTAGAGTGGCATTGCCAAGGTATGCAAGTGCTAGTATTGGGAGATGCACACAGGGCCCAACATCCTGCCGCTCCAGGAGGCATTGGATAATGGAGCCTGTGGGTGCGGGTGTGTCTACCCCTGTTGGCTGCTGCTTTAGAGCAGAGGTTCCCAACTCCAGTCCTGGTGGGCCATACACTGTTCGGGTTTTCATGCTGTCCCTCATGAATATGCATGAGATACATCTGCATACCATGGGGGCGGCGCATAGAAATGCAGCACATGCATCTTTGTTAGAGGCAGCATGGAACCTGGATGGTGTTTGGCCCTCCAGGACTGCATTTGGGAGACTCTGCTCTAGGGTATGCACATGTTTATGGTGTCTGTGCTCTGTAGGGTAAAATGTAGGTGTTTTGGGCATTGTCACCACCAGGGGCAGTGTGCTGCTGATGGTGAAGAAATAGTTGTGCAAACTCGAATGGTAAAGCAAAATGTGGATTTATTCCCCTCCCGGGGTGGATTAATAAACAAGTGAACAGAACACAAGCAGAAACAAAAGTATTCCAATCTTTTGGCAAAAACACAAAGGACATACAGCAATAACTTCTTGCTTCAAGGTAGGAACTTAAACTGTAGCATACAGGCTTTTGCTCTGTCTAGCGCAGAGATATTCATTCAGATGAGACTAATGTACAGTCCATTAGGTCAGATACAGACGAGGATTCACTGAGAGAGTCCACTAACATGGGTTCCTCCTCACGTTCCAAACCCTCTTGGTTGAAATCTGCTTGGACATTTCCCCTTGGCAAGCCCTCACGGTAAGTTTCTCTGTTGCTATCTTCTGTTTGGGATAGAGGAACTCTCTGTCCCCTCTTGCTAACAGACTTTAGCTTGTAAGGCTTCTTTTGGGGTTTAAAGCTTACTGCCAGCTCCTCTTCTGACATATACACGTCTTCTGGCCAGTCTCTAAGCTTTTCTGACGGCTGTGAATGCTCTCTATTCAGGTAGTTAGGTTGGGAGTAGCTGCCCTGCCCCCACCTCTGGCTTCCTGTGTAAGGTTGCTCTGCATTCACTCTACAAACACTTTTATTCCTTTTAACTTTCAATGGCTCACATTCATTCCCCAAGTCCCAGCTTCTTGTTACATACTTTTTAGCTACTGGCTTGCAGTTCCTCTGGTTAGAACGTAGGTTCCATGCTGCCGTGTCTCTGCAATCAGCAGGAGCTGCCCAGCTGGCTTCGGCTCTAGCAAGCTGCTTCCTCCTAGTGGATTCTGGGTATCTCTGAGGTTGAACGCTTCCTGGTTCAGACTCTGAGTCACTTCCTATACTGAAGTGAGAGACTCTTCCTGGTTCCTCTCTGGTAACTGCTGTAGGTAAGACAGGCTGTCTTCTCTTCCTACAGTGCTCACCTTGTCCCAGGTTTCTCCCTCTCAGGGTTTGTTCCAAATCTGAGCTCTCTGACAATTCCTCTCCTCCTGGCAACTCTTTGGAGGTGTCGTCCTTGTAATGCTTCCCCCTTATGTTCCCTGCACTATCCTTATAAGGGCTGTGCATACTCTTCCCTACCAGGTGTGTGCTATTGGGAATTAGGGCGTTTCTTCTTACTACACGTTTCTCCAGACCTCGTGGCTGCCTTTGTTGTCGTTGCCACTGACAACAGCTATCCACCTGGTCTTTTCTCCTGTCAGCTTTTGCACTGACATGCTGCATGTTTTGTATTTTAACAGTGGAAATTGGGGCTTCTTCATCACAGCATGTTTACGTCATCTGTAATAAAGGTTCTGTCTGTATTAGCACGTTTTAGTAGTGGGTAAAATATGGGGACTGGGTTGGCAGGCACCACAGCTGGGACTTGAACCTGTGACTTTCTGCTTCTGAATACACTGGCTTTGTGCACTGCACCGCCATGTTGTCACAGAGTCAATGTATTCCCTGGTGATACCATGACTGTTAGTCAGACAGGGCCTGTCTGTTGCAGTGCATGGCACCCACCTACACAGGGCTAGGCCATGGTCTGCTCTGGGCAGCTGCCACTGCCCCCTCCACCACCAGTATCCCTCTGCCACCATGCTGACATGCCCTTCTGCTGGTGGTGCTGGTGGAGCGCAGTCTCAGGCCATCCAGTGTGCGGGTAAGCGGCTGCCTATGGTGCGGGTTCTGGGGTAGGGGTGCCTGCATAGGTGTCCACGCTTCCCCCCAGCACCGCCTGCCACTGTTCCGTGCCCTTGGGGGTAGCTGCTGGGTACTATCCCCTGTGACACTGTGGGAAACACAGTCGTGCCCATGTTGGGCCTTCAGCAGTTGCTGTCTGGCTGCTCTGCTGTTTCAGCATTCATATAGGCCACCTATGCATTACCCTAGTCCGCACTGTGGCCCAGCTGCACCACAGCATGTGCCGCCTGCAGCCCTCTGTGTCCCCTTTTCCGGCATCTGTCCAGTTGCCCATTCCGATATGCCCGCCCTGCTGTTGTGGGACATGTGCACACCATAGGACACCTGTCCAATAACAAGGGAAAGCCCCGATCAGCGCTATTTCACTGTGGGCTCTTTCACCTTGTATGGGGACGGAGCATAGACCCTTCCACGATTAATATCTTTTTTTTTTAGCTTTCTGGGGGGCGGGGGGGTTGATGTTTCCCATTAATATCGCTATTGGTCAGCTTGGTTATGTTTTTTTTCCAGTTTGTTGAGGTCATTTTCAATGTTTATGTGCCCTTTTGTTCTGTGCACATGTATCACACTTATCACTTTTTGTGGGTTTCCCTGCCGATGCTGTACATTGTTGACACTTAAATGGTTTCTCTCCCCTGCAAATGTGCATCTAACGGCAGGTTTTCAATCTCGTTAGGATTCAGCTCTTCAGATCAGCGCGTTAGTGTGAAAGGAGCCTCTCCCCGCCCACACTTCGCCCATTGACCCCTTCTCTCCGCCCTCTCTCCACCTTCTGCGGTGTTTTACCATGCCGCGGAACGTCTACGATCGTTAAGTTACGTTAACGCTTGTTATGAGACGTTAACTATCGTTAATGTCTCATAACATTTGTTAACGTAACTTAACGATCGTCAATGTTACATAACACGCGTTTAGTAAACATGCCCCTAAGTGGAAAAAGGAAAGATAGAAGTGAGTAAATTTACTGAGAAAAAAGGGTGAACCAAGAATAGTGAATGATACAACTTCATTCAATCAATTGAATTAAGTAATTAAAGCAATATGGTAAATATGTATAATGTTTTCTTTTTTCTTTGTGATAGTAGACTAGTTGAAAATCACATCTATGACAGTGTAAGGGGTATGTTTACTAAACTGCAGTAACGTTACATAACGCGCGTTATGTAACGTTAACGATCGTTAAGTAACGTTAACGTGCATTATGAGATGTTAACGATCGTTAACGTCTCATAATGCGCGTTAACGTTGCTTAACTAGCGTAGACGTTCCGCAGCGCGGTAAAACACCGCAGAAGGTGGAGAGAGGGCGGAGAGAAGGGGGTCAATGGGCGGAGTGTGGGCGGGGAGAGGCTCCTTTCACACTAATGTGCTGATCTGAAGAGCTGAATCCTAACGCGATTGACCAAACCTGTCGTTAGATGCACATTTGCAGGGGAGAGAAACCATTTAATTGTCAGCAATGTACAGCAGAGACAGGAAAACCTTTAAAAAGTGATAAGTGTGATACATGTGCACAGAACAAAAGGGCACATAAACATTGAAAATGATCTCAACAAACTGGAAAAAAAACATAACCAATCTGGCCAATAGTGATATTAATGGGAAACATCAAACCCCCCCCCCCCCAAGAAAGCTCCAAAAAAAATATATTAATCGTGGAAGGGTCTATGCTCCATCCCTATACAAGGTGAATGAGCCCACAGTGAAATAGCGATGATCAAGGCTTTCCCTTGTTATTGGACAGGTGTCTTATAGCGTGCACATGTCCTGCAACAGCAGGGTGGGCATGTCGGAACTGGCAACTGGACAGATGCTGGAAAAGGGGATACAGAGGGCCGCAGGCAGGACATGCTGTGGTGCAGCTGGGCCACAGTGCGGACTAGGGTGATGCTTAGGTGGCCCATATGAATGCTGAAACAGCAGAGCAGCCAGATAGCAACTGCTGAAGGTCCAACATGGGCATGACTGTGTTTCCCACAGTGTCACAGGGGATAGTACCCAGCAGCTACCCCCAAGGGCACGGAACATTTATTTATTTATTTATTTAACAGTATTTCTAAACCGCCTTATCTTAATAATCAAGGCGGTATCACAGCAAACAATCAGGTAAAGTGTGTGTGTTATACATGCAGTGAGGGTGAAATTTAGTTGAGTGTGTGTTGTATTGTGTGCTAGATTGGTTTGAGCTATATACAAGGTGGTCTATATACAGTGGTGCTAAAAACGTTTCTTACATCCATTGTTTGGGTGGTATCATGTACTGTTGTACATTCTCTGAGGTTATGTGATGTGTCCATAGTGTTCTATGAATAGCATGGTTTTAAGCTGTTTTCTAAAGTCTTTGAGGTCAGTAGTTGCCCTCAGGTCGTCCGGTAGTTTGTTCCATATTGTTGGAGCAGCCATGGAGATTGCTCTGTCTGTTGTGTCCTTGCGTGTATGTTTGTATTCACTTGGGGTGCTGACTCGGTTGTGTGTTTGTTTTCTTCTAGGACGTGTGCTGGTGTCTGGTTGTATGAGGGCGTGTAGGCTGTTGGCTGATGTGTGCTGCTTTATCTTGAATAGGTTTATGATAGTTTTGTATCTGATGCATGCACCGATTGGGAGCCAGTGTAAGTCCTTTAAGATAGGTGTGATGTGCTCTTGTCTTGTAGTTCCGGATATGATTCGTGCTGCAGTGTTTTGAGCCAGTTGGAGTGGTTTGAGGGCTTGTTTCGGTAGACCAAGGTATATCGGATTGCAGAAGTCCAGTAGTGGTGTTATCAGTGCCTGACAGACGGTACGGAAGTGATCTGGGGCGAGGAGTGGTTTCAGTCTTCTGATTATTCGCATCCTATAGTAGGCTTTTTGGATTGTTTTGTCTATGTGTGGCTTGAGGTTTAGTTTATTGTCCAGAGTAACTCCGAGGTATCTTACTTCTGATCTTATTGGTATAGTGGTGCTTTGTATCCTTATATTTGTTGGGTGTATGAAGCTTTGGTTCCGAGTGATGATTAAGGCTTCAGTCTTGTTGTAGTTTATTGCGAGGTTGTTGTTTTGACACCAACTCGTCATTTGGGTAAGGCAGTCTGTTATTTTAGAGAAGTCCGGGTTGTCGATCGCTATCGGGGTGTATATCATGATGTCATCCGCATAGATTGTGTATTGAATGTTGCTCTCTTTCATGATGTTGCATATTGGTTGGATGTAGATGTTAAATAGGAGTGCTGAGAGTGCGGATCCTTGAGGTACTCCTTGACGGACGTTTATGGGTCGGGAGGTGTTGTGTCCCCCCTTGACCTGTAGCTGTCTTTCGGTTAGGTATGATTGGAACCATTTCAGCGTGATACCGTGTACACCAGTGTTCTTTAGTCTTTCCAGGAGCATGTTGTGGTCCACTGTGTCGAAGGCAGAGGAGATGTCGATGAAGATCATTATGATTCCATTCCTGGTGTTGTCAGTTATTCTTAGGATGCTGTCGAAGAGGTATATCAGAAGTGTTTCGACTCCATGGTTGGGACGAAATCCGTGTTGGTTGTCGTCAAGTGTTTCGTGTTTGTCGATGTGTTCCTGAAGCTGTAGTTGAACCGTTTTTTTCGATGATTTTTGCGAGGAAGGGTATGCTGGAAATTGGTCGGTATGCTGCTGGATCTTTTTTATCGAGAGTTGTTTTCTTTGGGATTGGTCTTACTGTGGCAAGTTTTAGTTGCTTTGGCATGAGTCCTTGAGCGAGTGAGTTGTGTACCATTTTGTGTATGGTGGGGATGAAGCTTGATTTGGTGGCTTTGACCCATGACACTGGGCACGGGTCTGTAGGAGCAGTGCTTGTGTTGATTGTAGAGATGATGTGAGATATCTGTTCTGTTGAGGGTGTGTAGAATGTACCCCAGGTTTTGGAGTGAACGTCCGTCCTGTTGTTCCCACTATGTGTTGTTCGTTCCGTGGAGTGAAATTTGTCTTTGATGTGGTCGGCAAATTCCTGTGGATCAACTTGTACTTCCCCTTCTGTTGTTTGCTCTTTTGTGAGGATCTTCACTATTTCGAAAAGCTCTCTGGTTTGTTGATGGAGGAATTTATCATGTTTGTGTTGAATTCCATCTTTGATTGGTTGATGTGTGTATTGTATTGTTTTTGCTTTGTTAGATAAAGATGATGGTCGGCAGTTGTTTTGTTTTTTCTCCATCTCCGTTCAATCTTCCTGAGCTCCCTCTTTTCCTGTCGTATTTTTGATGAGTACCATGGTTTGTTTTGTCTCTTGTTGTGGTGTGGATTCTTGGTCCCGCTACCAGCTGCTTTGGCATGCGGTGCTGGGGGGAAGCATGGAAACCTATGCAGGCACCCCTACCCCAAAACCCTCACCATAGGCAGCCGCCTACCCGCACACTGGATGGCCTGAGACTGTGCTCCACCAGCACTACCAGCAGAAGGACATGTCAGCATGGTGGCAGAGGGATACAGGTGGTGGAGGGGGCAGTGGCAGCTGCCCAGAGAAGACTGTGGCCTAGCCCTGTGTAGGTGGGTGCTATGCACTGCAACAGACAGGCCCTGTCTGGCGAACAGTCATGGTATCACCAGGGAATACACCGATTCTGTGACAATGTGGTGGTGCAGTGCACAAAACTGGTGTAGTCAAAAGTAAAAGGTCACAGGTTCAATTCCCAGCTGTGGTTCCTCCCAACCCAGTCCCCATATTTTACCCACTACTAAAACATGCTAATACAGACAGAACCTTTATTGCAGATGACGTAAACATGCCCAGAACACCTACATTTTACCCTACAGAGCACAGACACCATAAACATGCACATTACCTAGAGCAGAGTCTCCCAAATGCAGTCCTGGAGCCCAAACACCATCCAGGTTCCATGCTGCCTCTAATAAAGATGACAGTGCTGCATTTCTATGCGCTGCCCCCATGGTATGCAGATGTATCTCATGCATATTCATGAGGGACAGCATGAAAACCCGAACAGTGTTTGGTCCACCAGGACTGGAGTTGGGAACCTCTGCCTTAAAGCAGTGGCCAACAGGGGCAGACACACCCGTATCCACAGGTTCCATTATCCAATGTCTCCTGGAGCGGCAGGATGTTGGGCCCTGCGTGCATCTCCCAATACTAGCACTTGCATACCTTGGCAATGCCACGCTAAACCTGGGAATACGGTAAACATCTATCAAATGGTTGCTATGATTACTGGCAGATAGAAATTCCAAAGTTAAGCACAATTTGCTGATTGAGCTGCATCATAGCAACCTTTCTGATGTCTGTGGAGTGTGCTACAGGTCGTGTGTCTGACAGTGTTTACCACCCTGGGGAGTGACCCCAACAGTATTGCTTACCATAGCCATGCCTGCACTGTGCCCAGGACTGGTGTGGTGGCCAGGGCTGACAAACACCTCTATAGTTGCACAATGCTGGTATAGGTGTGTGTGGGGGGGGTGTCTGTCTATCCAGTGTGTGGTGGCTGCAAACACCCTCCACAGCCCACACTGCCAGCACTGTTGCCAGTATTGGCCTGCCAATGTGCATAATGAGGAGCAAGTTACTGTGGGAATAGCCAGGATAGGATGACCTGGCCTGGATCCATCTGTACATAGCATAGGGCAATGGCTCGGACATTGTAGTGCCCGGCCACCACCTGCACGGACAGGGTGGACACAGCATGTCCTGCTGGGAGGTCACTCTCACCCTGACTGTGCAGTGACCACGGCATGGCTAGGTTCCCCCATAGTGCTGTATAGTATTTTTTTTTGTGTGATTTTTATGGGTCTTCTTTTTGGGCCCAATAATTGATTTATCTGCTTTGTGTGTATGCTGTTATCCCAGTTCTGGGTACATGCATCTCCTCCAGGACCATGCACTATGGACTAGCTAGCAGTCTGTCTGCAGCTAGTATGTGTCTTGCTGGAACACCTTGCAGGGTGCAGCGGCTGGAGGTTTGCTGCTGGAGAATGTCAGATAGTGGTGGGGGGCAGCTGAGTATTTCCAGGCTTATTGTCTGTCTGCTATTGTTTTATGGATGTGCTAGCTCTGCATTGCCTGTGATGTAGGGTATCTGTTCCCCTCTACTGCTACCATTGCAAGGAGGTAGCATCTGGATCTGTTCGTGGGTGATCTGGTTTCCCACCCTGAACCCCAGAGGGTGGGTTGTGTGGTGGTACATAATCTGCCTATGGGTCCAAACACCCACCCCTCCCTCTCTCTTTCTTCACCTACATCATGTAACCATATCACCAACACAGGATATGCACTATTCTGGGTGCATCATAGCCCATAAGGGCTAGACATGACTGAGAAATACAGAAGAACACAGATGTATCCTAAGTGTGTCTGCAGGAACTACCTATTACATATTGATGGGGACTTGCAGCATGGTGTATTTCAGCCATGAAAGGTGCTGTGGACCTGGTGCTGGGCGCCCCAACTCACCCTCAGGGTGAGCACAGTACCCGCACAATGTGACAGTCTGTGGCTACTCTGTGACAGTACCACACACGGTCAGTTCCCCCTACCAGGCTGAGGTGCTGTGGGGGTGCATACCCCATCTTGTGCCCATCTGTCGACTGCTGATTTGCATGTGCAGTGCATCATGGGTACGGGTGGGTTAATCCTATTCTGGTAACCACAGCAGACAGTTTGTGTGGTGACGTACAGTCTTTCTGCAGCCAGCCAGGGGTTTGTTGTCAGCTATAGATTTGTAGCCCACTGGTTACTTCACTGCCTGTGAAGCTAGAGGTCATGGGTTCAAACCCATGGTGGGGTTATTTGATAGGGCTGTCTGAGGCATTGTCTATTTTTAATGTACATTAGTGCTGCCAGCAAAAACACCCTCAGAGTACTGTAACCATAAGGCGCCCCATAAGGCACCTTATCAAGCGCCTTATAAGGTGTCCTATAGGGGACATTATAGGGTGCCTTGGCGGACAGTGCACTTTATAATGTGCCCTATGGAGTGCCTTATGCGGCACCTTAGGTTACGCCACCGTGAGGGTGTGTTTGCTGGCAGCACTAATTAAAATAAAAGTAAAATGCTTCAACAATCACTACTTAAAAGTAATGGGTGCTGCCTCATGCATAAGCACACTAGGGAATCAAACCCATGACCTTCTGTACTGTCAGTTGGTGTAGTAACCATTGTGCTACAGCTATTTTTCTTTGTTGGCATGTCTGCGTGCCTTCTTAAGATTAACGCGCGGTAACGTGCCATGTAACGCTCGTTAATTTATGGCACCTTGTAACACGTGTTATCGGTAACAATGTACCACCCATGTCCTTATTTGGGTATTTCTGCCTCTACTGCGGATCCTAACTCGAATGGCATTGCCACAGTTTAGTAAACATACCCCTAAGAGTAACAATGTCTGCAGAGAAAATGATGACATTTCCCCCAGTCTGTTTAAAACTAGCCTGCAAGAGTCGATTGGAGGAATAACCTTAAATTCTCATGTTGTGTATGTTTTAGTTATTATGGAAAGACCTCTGCAGAACTGATGCTATTAATTGCAAGTGTGAAGCAAATGTCTTGTTGCTAGTGGAATAGGTCTAAATTAGTACTCGTATCACTGATTGAAGTAGATTCAATATGCTACCTCTTCTATTGCTGCTGTTTGTGTTTTTGCTCAGAAATTTCCCACTGAACTTACAGTCACTGGGTTATTTTTCACAGACCTTTGACCCTGTTGAAGCAAGAATGTCTCCATGCTTTCAATCTCTGGCAGCAGAAGTCTTTGAAATCCAAATTACTGATTTTCTTGTACTACAATATCCCTTGTATGTCTTTATGTCTCATTCAGTTATACGTCTTCTGCACTAGAAAAAAACCCACAGCCTCTTTCCAGCTCTAGATTGTTATTATTTGATCTCACTATTTCTTAACCACATATCATTTTGCATGAGGTTTCTGTTTTACAGCCTGCACAAATTCTGGCTTCTTTGGAAACTCTGAGAGAATTATCTGAACCAGATGGGTCTCATGATCTATCCCTGTGCCCTTACCTGATCCTGACTGGGTTTTATTTACTGATGGTTTTGCTTTCCGCAATGAAAAAGGAAAATTGAATGTTGGGAATGCAATTACAACAGTTGATTCTCTGATAGAGTTGGCTGCTCTGCCATTTGCTAGTGCTCAACTAGCTGAAGTGTTCGCTCTTACTAGAGCTCTTGAGTTATCTGCTCACTTGATTGTTAATATTTATACTGACAGTGTTTATGCTTTGGGAATATTATGGGATTTTCAGAATTTTTGGGCTCAGCGTGGGTTTCTCACTACTGTACATAAACCCATAAGACATGCACATTACATTGAAAGATTACTCAAAGCTGTACTGAGACCTGTTCAAATTGCTGTTTTGAAATGTAAAGGATATGAGAGGTCACTTTCAATTATGTCACAAGGCAATCAGTTCATAGATCAAGCTGCCCAATGTGCAGCCTCTGGTCCCATAGTTCCTGTCCAACAGTTACTGACTTTGTCTCACTCTTCTGGACAATCATCCCTTGCTTTCTCATTGGACCTTCTACATGAGCATTATGCTGCTGCAGAATTTTCCAAACAAACATGGCTTCCATGGGGAGCTCTACGTGATGATCCTTTGCTACTATGCTGTTTTGTGCTGAAAACAGTGTAACAAAGAAAGAAATGCTAAGCCGCTAAGCAGTGGTAATTGAATTTCTATTTGGTTTAAATTTTGTGTTTAAAGAAAAACGTTTTGTAGTTATGAATGCATATACCCTTATGTAAATATTCCTATGTAAATGTTCCTTTCTTTGTGAGCTGAGATGTCTATGCAAATAGTATAATGGTTAGAGTACTAGCACTCCTTGTGACCTTGAACAATACACTTAACCCCTCATTGCCCTACAAGAAAAAAATCCAAGTTATCAATATTCCTGTTTAATGTGCTGCATCAAGTTTTAGTTGCAATGTGAACTGCTGTGACTGAAATGATAAAGCAATATTAAAATTAAAAAAATACTGTTAGATACATAAAAAAGTATACTATTGACTGTTTAAAGTAATGTGAGTTGAAAAATCACCTAAGATAAGACAACCTTCCTAATAATTTTTGACAAACAACTCTTATTCTGTAAAAGAATTCAAACGACACCTTGTGTTATATCATCTAATACAGTGGTTCTCAACCTTTTTTGTACCGTGACCCCTTTTACCATTGGTCAACTTGTGGTGACCCCCAATGATAAAATCAAATGCATCTCTCTTCCTTTACCATTAACACATTGTCGCTGTAATCATTTGTTGAATTATTAATATATTATAGGCCTTTGCAATATGTTTTTTTTTTTGTAAATATTGTTTATTGATTTTCATCAAACAACACACACCAAGAATAACAGTATGGACAATATTATTCAACCCCAGTCACACACCCCCTACCAACCCCCCCCCTCACCCCCCACCCTACACCCCCTCCCCCCACCCTACCCCCCCGCCTCCTTGTGAATCCCTGCGACCCAAACAAACAAGGATAACAAAAAAACAGGAATAAAAAATACTAGGAGAAACCCCATCACACTCCATAAAACCCTCAACCCAATTACCACATCCGAGCCCTGGAAACATAGGCATCAAGATACCACCATTTACTTTTAGCTGAGTCTGAAGACAAAGTACCCGCCCCTTGTCCAGTCCGCGCTTGCCACTTAGAGCGCTGGGGTCCATCAGACTCGTACATCTTTTCATATTTGGCAAATACACATACAAGATTCCACCAGAGCTGGCTGTCCAGATGTGAAAGATCTTTCCAGTGATTGAATATCACTTTTATGGCCACAGCCATTAAAAAATTAAACAGAAAACACTTCTCCTTGGTTACACCTAGTAAATCAGCTTGGGACCGGAGAATCACTGCCGCCCAAGACAAATTATCCTGCATTTCCAAGATGGATTGGATCTTGCTCCAGACCTGTGCCCAATAATGCTGAACGTGAGGACAGTCAAAAAACATATGTTTCAACGACCCTGGTGACTGACCACAGGACCAACATTTGTTCCCCACTGACGGGTCCCACTTAGTGAGCCGAACAGGTGTGACACATGCCCTATGGGTCAAAAAAAACAGGGATTGAGTCAACGCTGCCGCCCGGGAGACCCTGTTTACCTTGGACCAAACTGTATCCCAGGCAGCTGGAGAAATCTCAACCCCTAAGTCCTCTTCCCATTTGGCCTGCAACCCTACCAGATTAGAGGGAACCCGATCCCGCAACCCCCGGTAAAAATTGGATGCTACTCCCTTCCGGCTGACACAGCTATCCACTGCACCCTGAAGACCCCACTCCGAGACCAAAGACTGCACCGAGACCCCTGCCCGTGCTAGACAATGCCTCAGTTGGATCCATTGAAATTGGCAGCAACCCGGTAGCTTAAACTCGCGCTGCAAGTCACCAAAAGATTTCCAGGAATGAGCCAAGATTAACTGCCCAACTGTCCAAATACCCAGGATCTGCCAACGTCTCCACGAAATTACTCTCTTGTTAATACGTAAACGGGGGTTATGCCACAAAGGCATAGATAACGATGGAGGATTGTCCTCTCCTAGGACGTGTGCCAATACTTGAAAAGCGTCCTGAGTGGCCTTAATCACCCTGCCCGCCGGGAAAGAATCAGGGAACCTCATGCCCGCCACTAAACGTATGGGGGCCGGAGCCGCCCTCCGTTTTTCCACCTCCAACCACACAGGGGGGAGTTCGCTATCATCCCCTGACAACCAGTGGGCCCCTTGCTTAAGCTGAAACGCCAAGTGATACAATTTGAAATCAGGAAACTGAACCCCCCCCTCTCCTTGGCAGCTTTTAACTTAGCAGTGGCAATTCTGGGGGGTTTACCACGCCAAAGAAAGTTGAGCAATAATCTTTCAATGGAACTATATACCGTGGATGGAAGCACGACCGGCAGCATCTCTAATACATAATTCACCTTGGGAACCAGCACCATCTTTATGGATTCTAACCGTCCCCACCAGGAAAGAAATAAGGGGGACCAGCGCAACGTAAAATCCTGCACCATCTCCCGTAACAGACTAGAGTTGACCTGCACAGTTTCCTCTATACTGGGGCAATACCGAACCCCGAGATACTTGACTCCTGACGAAAGCCATCGGAACGGATACGACTCCAACAAATGCTGAGCAGTCATCTTGTTCATGGGAAACGCCACCGACTTAGACCAATTGATCTTATACCCCGATAAATGGGAGTAACTATCAATCAGCTCCAGCACTCGACCAACCGAGTCCGGTATGACAAATAACAGAAGATCGTCCGCATATGCGGAAAGTTTGCACTGCAAGTCTGCCACTTCAATCCCTCGCACTTCCTCTGATTGCCGAATCAGCAACGCCAAAGGCTCCAACGCCAAGTTGAAGAGCAAGGGGGAAAGTGGGCACCCCTGCCTGGTGCCCCGAAATAACTGCAAAGGCTGAGATAAGACCTGGTTGGCCCAAATTCGTGCCGACGGGTTAACGTACAGAACCTGCACCATCCTAATAAAGTGACCTCCGAACCCAAACCATTTCAGAACCCGAAACAAAAAAGTCCACTCTAACCGATCGAAGGCTTTTTCTGCGTCCAATGAGAGGCCAACCACTGGATGATCACAGCCCTCTGCCACATCTTGCAAATTTAACAGGAGACGAGCATTATCTGCAGTGGAACGGCCGGTCATAAAACCGCATTGATCGGGGTGGACTAAAGAAGCCATCACTTTAGCTAGCCTACGGGCTAAGATGGACGAATAGATCTTATAGTCCGCATTTAATAACGAAATGGGGCGATAATTCCCCACCGCAACGGGATCTCTCCCTGGCTTTTCTAACACAATAATGTTGGCCTCACTGAACGAACCCACTGTCGCCCCAGGTGCCGCTAAGAGTTGGAAATACTCTAATAAATAGGGAGCTAACTCCCCTCGAAACGTCTGATAAAATTCAGCGGGGATACCATCAGGACCTACCGCTTTGCCCCTTACCGCCTGCTCAAGAGCATCAACCACCTCAGAGCATAGAATCTCTTTATCCAACTCCACAAGTTGAGAGGGAGAAAGAGAAGGATGGGAAATATCGCCCAACAAAGCCTGAAAACCCTCTTCACTGAATGAAATGCCAGACGAGTAGAGGTTGGCGTAGAAAGCGCGAAACTCCGCAGCGATCTCCGTATCACCCAACAAAGTCTCTTTTTTATCATTCTGCAACGCTGCAATTTTGGTTTTCGCAGCCCTAGGCTTAAGCGTGTTCGCTAGCAGTTTTCCAGCTTTATTCCCTCCCAAATAATAGGCCGACTGCTGCCCCCCCAAGAGCCGTGCCGCTTCCTCATGTAACAATTGATTATACTGAAACCGTAATTTTTGTAAGCGCAATAACACACACGGATCGGCCCGCGCCGCCAACAGCCGTTCGCCCGCCTTGATCTGAACTCCCAAAGCTTCCAACATCGCTCCCCGTGACCGCTTCAGCTTAATGGAATAACTTGTGATACTTGCTCTCATAGCTGCCTTAAATCCCCCCCACCAGGCCCAAACAGGGTGTCGCCCACTTTATTAAAATCAAAAAAAGCTGCTATTTCCTGCTTTACATAAGCACAAAAAGCACTGTCGCCCAGAAGTGTCCTATCAAAAAAGAAACGAGGATTTGCCTCTTTCACCACCGACCCCGCTAAAGACACCGATACCGCAGCATGATCAGAGATATGCATGGGGCTAATATCAGCTGCCACTACCACTGGAAGTAAAGACTTGGAAAGAAGCAGGTAATCAATTCGAGAATGCGATTTATGAGGGAGAGAGAAAAATGTGTATCCCTTTTCCTGGGGATGTAGCAACCTCCATATATCCACTAACCCTTCTGACTCCATAACCGATGCTACCACAGACGCAGCACGCTGAGGCCTCCTCCTCCTGTAAGGCTGGCAGTCAATCAATGGATCCAATATGAGATTAAAATCCCCACCCCAAATTATATCCTCGTTAGCGTACCTATGGACCACTTCAGCAAGTTTATGAAAAAACCCGGCATCATCGGTGTTAGGGGCATAAATGTTAAAAATGGCTAACTTCCTCCCATCTACTTGCACTGAGGCAAACGCCCACCTCCCATCCAAGCTCGCCTGGGATGAAACAATAATCGGGGACAACGCCTTCCGAATCAGCGTGATAACCCCATTCTTTTTTTGCCAGGCAGCTGCATGGGTAGCCACCATATAGCCTTCAGAACCCAATTTGAGAGCCTCCACTGAGGACAAATGGGATTCTTGAAGCAGAACCACATCTGCCCTTTCCTTCTTACAATACACCAAGATTTTTTTACGTTTAATTGGGTTGTTAATCCCCTTCACGTTCAGCGTTAATACTTTAAGTGGGTTCATGAGAAAAGCTTGCAATAGGGCACAGGTCAGAATGAGCACGGCAAAGTATTCTCCGGATTCTTATTACATCCACAATACCCAGTATATATGCACCCCACAGGTACCCACAAGGAGGCAACCACATAACCCAACATGGGACTCTTATTGGGTGAGCCAATGCTGAAAGAAGCCCCTCAACTCCCACCCCGCCCTCCCTGAACATCATACTCCCAACCCTTCCCATAGGCCCCGGTAACCCACCAGAATTCCTTACATACAAACCAAGCTTACCGGGGCAATATGCCATCCAATTTCCCAACCACCCCCTACCCATGAAACCTATGTAACACACACTCCACAACATACTTACAATTAAACTAAACAATCTCTCCTCACCTACCACCCTCTAAAAAAAAAACAATCACACACCACAAACATACTCCCATCCCCCCTTTCAACAGGTACCCCCAGCACCCCTCCATATAACACCAGCCAAGAGACACACAGTCCCGCCTTCCACAGGCTATCTCATCTCATAACAGCGGCCTCCTGTTCCTCAATGAAGGCCCGCAGTGCTGCCGGATCCTCAAACGACCTGGTCTGGTTATGCAGGGTAATCCTGAGGCGCGCAGGAAACAACAAGCCGTATCTTGCCTGCAGCAGCCTGAGCCGCGGCCTGAACGCCAACAGCTGTTTTCGCCGGTCCACCGTAGCTTTATGGAAATCCGGATAAAATCCAAGCTGCTGCCCATCCAGCTTCACCGGAGCTGCAGCCCTTGCCGCCGCCAAAATCTGCGCCGCTTGAGTGTGCCTCAGCACACAGAAGATGATGGGGCGCGGGACTCTCACGTTGGGGCCAGAATGAGAAGGAATCCGGTGGGCCCGCTCGATCTCAAACGGTTGACTGAAGGTGAGCTTGAGCACTTTGGGAACCATTTGCTCCAGGAACAATCTCATATTGGCGCCCTCCGCCCCCTCAGGAATGCCTACGATCCGGACATTATTTCGTCGGGTTCTATTGTTTAGCTCCTCCAAATTCCTCTCCAAGGCCAGAATGCGCTTGCGGTTGGCAGCAACCTCCTGTAGTCGCTCCTCATGCACCTCCACCTTCACCTCTAGGCCAGAGAGCTTCTCAGCAAGCCCAGCAATCTGCCCCTTTAGTTCTTTAAGCTCCCCAAGATCAGCTTGTACGCTGCATAGCGAGTCTCCATTAGCAGCCACCATGTCTCTCACGGCCCGCAGTTCCGCCAGTAATTCCTGCATAGACGGAGGGGTTTCCCGAGAAGCCGCCATTTTTTGCGGTGAGGGGGGATCCGGTTTTTGTCTCTTAATTCCGGAGTTCGCGCCCGAGGAGTATTCCAAGCGCATGGGTTTACCACTGGACATCGTCCGCTACAAAGACCCCCTTGCAGGGTTGGCTGGGGCTTCAATAACCAGGGTACCGACAGGATTAAGGCCCCGGGTAGGACGAGGAAAGGAACTAAGCGGCCATCTTCCTTGCTGTTGGCTCCGCCCCCCCTTTGCAATATGTTTTTATTTATAAAATGTACTTATGTAAACCATAATAATTAATCACAATAACAAGTAACAATATTTGATTTCAAAATTATGATGATTTTGTAGTCAAATCACTAATATGAAATAAAATTATTTTTTCTACCTTTGTTGTCTGACCAATTTATTCTCTGATCATGCTGGTCCCGTTCTGAGGCTTCTGCTTTCCTGTCTTCTCTTAGCTCTCTTTCTGTGGTCTATGGTCCATCTGATATTTCTTATCTCTTCTTTCATTTTCTTCACTTCTTTCCATCAACCTATTTCCAGTCCCAGTAACCCTCCCCAGTATCAGCCCCTTTCAAGTCCTCACTCCCAGTACCTTCCAATGTCAGCTTGCATTCCCATGACTGCCAATGGTGTCCATTCCCTTCCAGTCCCCCTCCTTCTCCACTGACCAGTCCCTTCTAGTACAAATACCATGGCAACCTCTCTCAGATCCACTCCCTTCCAGTTCCATTCTCCCATACCCTCGTATCAGCCCATTTATAGCCTTAGCCCCAGTTTTCTTCCAGGGCCATCAGCTCTATCCTCCCCTCCCCACAATCAGCCCATTCCCAGTCGAAGTCCCCCAATCAGCTCGGTTCCAGTGCTAGTCCCTCCTCAACCCCATTACCAGTGCTAGCCTCCCCTAATCAGCCCAATACCAGTCCTACCACCCCATCAGCTCATTACCAGTCCTAGCCTCCCCTAATCAGCTCATTTCCAGTGCTAGTCCCTCCTCAATCCCATTACCAGTGCTAGCCTCCCCTAATCAGCTCATTTCCAGTGCTAGTCCCTCCTCAACCCCATTACCAGATTCTTCGAGATAGTGAAGAATATAACCAACGAACCAAGCCCCGAGAAAGACATACAGATCGACCCACAAACCTTCGCAGATCATCTTCAAGGGATACTGGGCCGCTCACCAGCACAAATACCCACAGAAACCAACAGCCCAACCACACTCATCACAAGCTGGGACAAGTTCCACATGCCTTCCACACAGCAAATCTCAGATATCATCTCCGCTCTCAACACAAGCACCGCACCCACTGATCCATGTCCAGCCCCGTGGATCAAAGCAACCAAGCAGAGCTTCATAGGCCACATATACAACATGGTGAGCAACTCCCTAACCCAAGGAACCATGCCAGAACAGCTGAAACTAGCCACAATAAGGCCGATCCCCAAGAAAACCAACCTAGAAAAGAGCAACCCAGCCGCCTACAGGCCAATCTCCAGCATACCACTTCTGGCTAAAATCATAGAGAATTCAGTGCAACAACAGCTCCAGGACCACATCGACGAGCATGCCCCGCTGGATATACATCAACATGGCTTCCGCCCAAACCACGGAGTCGAAACACTGCTACTATACCTATTCAATGACATCATCCAAACCATGGACCACTACAATCAAGGAACACTAATGATCTTCATAGACATATCAGTGGCCTTCGACACAGTGGACCACAGAATCCTCCTAACCAGACTACGGAACATCGGAATAACCGGCACCGTCCTAAATTGGTTCAACTCCTACTTAACCGACAGACAGTTCCAAGTCAAAATCGGAACCAAAACGTCACAACCCATGAAGATCAAGCAAGGAGTACCACAAGGATCTGCACTATCCTCACTACTATTCAACGTATACATACAACCGATCTGCCACATCATCTCCGCCCACGAAATAAACTATACCATCTACGCAGACAACATCATGATTTACACGCCGATCAACCTCAACAGCCCCGACTACAACAGGATAACAAACTGTCTAGACGACATTTCCACATGGCTTAAACGCAATAACCTAGCAATCAACTACAACAAGACAGAAGCACTCATCATCACACGAAACACCGACTTCAGCCCCCCAACATTCATCACAACCAACAACACGACAATCCCACTAAAGGACGAAGTAAAATACCTCGGAATAACCCTCGACAAAGAGCTGAACCTACAATTTCACATCAAAAAACCCGCCAGAAACGCATACTACAAAATGAAAATAACCAGATGCCTCAAGCCTCTACTCTCCTACGAACACTTCCGCACAGTCTGCCAAGCGCTCATAACCCCCATACTGGATTTCTGCAACCCGATCTACAACGGAATACCAAAACAATCACTCAAACCACTTCAAATGGCCCAAAACACAGCAGCCAGGATAATTACCGGTGCAACAACCCAAGCACACATCACCCCCATCCTCAAAGACCTCCACTGGCTCCCAATCAGCCACCGCATCAAATACAAGATGATCTTAAACATATTCAGAATCAGACACAAGAGATCAGCACTCAGCCTCCAAGCCCTCATTCTCCCTAACACCAGCAACAGACCAAGAAGAAAAGCCTCAACAGACACACTCAGCACCCCAAACAACTACACAAAAGCATGCAAGGCCACCACACAAAGAGCACTCTCCCTGGCAGCCCCATCAATATGGAACTCACTCCCGCACGACCTACGATCAACTGAAGATCTGAAGGACTTCCGGAAACACCTGAAGACCGTACTCTTCACAGATCATTACGGCCCAAATGCTTAACCTGAATCCACAAACCGGATCCAATCTGGACTAATCACAGCTTACGGAAACCACCAAGCCTGGACCCAGAAACCCATGTATATACTGTACATAGCGCATATGTAATTAGCTCACCCAAATCAAAACACTCGCACACACGCACCCACACTGTACATAAGGCTCACATGACACACAACACTTACACTGGTTGCTTGCTGTGCTCACCGCCTTGATTGAAGGATAAGGCGGGATACAAATACTCTTTAAATAAATAAATAAAAATTACCAATGCTAGGCTCCCCTAATAAGCCCATTACCAGTCCTAACCCCCATCAGCCCATTTCCAGTCCTAGCCTCCTCTAATCAGCCCATTTCCAGTCTTAACCTCCCCAATCAGCTCATTTCCAATGCTAGCCCCCCATCAGTCCATTACCAATCCTACCCCCCTATCAGCACATTACCAGTCCCAACCCCCCCTTGATCAGTCCATTCCCAGTCCTAGCCTTCCCTAATCAACCCATTACCAGTCCTAGCCCCCCCATCTGCCAAGTATAATCCTAACCCGTACTGTCTCTCCCCTCTGTCCAGCATTTATCCCGTCTATCCAGTATGTCCCCCTGTCTCTTCCCTTTGTCCATGTCAGCCCCCTCCCTCTCCCCTTCCCTCCCTCCATGTCAGCACCCCTCCCTGCCTCCCTCCATCCATCCATCCATGTCAGCCCCTCCCTCCATGTCAGCCCCCCTGTCCATGTCAGCCCCCCTCCCTCCCTCCATGTCAGCATCCCTTGTCCATGTTAGCCCCCCTCCTTACCTCCATGTCAGCCCCCCTCTGTCCATGTCAGCTCCCCTCCCTGCCCCCCTCCATCCATCCATCCATATCAGCCCCCTACGTCCATGTCAGACCCCCTCCATGTCAGCCCCCTCTGTCCATGTCAGCCCCCCTCCCTCTATGTCAGCCCCCCCTCTGTCCATGTCAGCCCCGTTGCAGGTTCCCTGCTCCCCTCTCCCCATGTCTGTTTCCTTCTTCTGCAGCCGTGGCTCCCTGTCTCATAGGGAACCGCGGCTATGTCTGTGAAGCCGTTGTGGAGCCTTCCTGCCTCTTAATGGGCTCCGTGCAGCATTGTCCTGCCTCCAAAGGAAGTGTCCTGTGTTTTTCTCTGCTTATTTCTCACTGTTTGAGGGACCAGAGGAGAGAGTCAATTGGTCCATTAGATGATAGAGGGGTTAAAGGGGCACTAAGAGCGACAAGGCGAGACTGAATGAATTCTTTGCTTCGGTCTTTACTGAGGAAGATGTAGGGATGTTACCCATGACTGAAGTGGTATTTAAAAGTGCAGAAGAATTGAAGGAAATAGCGATACATCAGGAAGATGTATTACAACTATTAGATAAACCGAAGAACAGCAAATCACCTGGGCCGGATGGTATACATCCAAGGGTGTTGAAAGAACTGAAATATGAGATTGCAGACCTGCTATTAGTAATCTGTGAACTATCATTAAAATCATCTCTAATACCTGAAGATTGGAGGATCACCAATGTAACACCAATTTTTAAAAGGGTTCCAGGGGTGATCCGGAAAACTACAGACCAGTGAGCCTGACTTCAATACCAGGAAAATGGTAGAAACCATCATAAAGAACAAAATTACTCAGCATGTAGATAGTCATGGCCTAATGGGAGACAGCCAACATGGCTTTAGACAAGGAAGATCTTGTCTTACTAATCTGTTATGTTTTTCTGAAGGTGTGAATAAACAGGTGGACAAAGGTGAGTCGGTAGATATAGTGTATTTGGACTTTCAGAAAGTCTTTGACAAGGTCCCTCATCAGAGACTTTTGGCAAAACTAAAGAGTCATGGGATAGGAGGCAGTGTACTATTGTGGATCAGGAACTGGTTAAAAGATAGAAAGCAGAGGGTAGGGCTAAATGGCCAATTTTCCCAATGGAGAAAGGTGAATAGTGGTGTACCCCAGGGATCTGTGCTGGGTCCGCTGCTTTTTGACAAATTCATAAATGACCTGGAAAAGGGAATAACTGTGGTTACACAATGCAAGGTTCCACATTAGGAACCACCACCCAGGAAAAAGATTTAGGCATCATTGTGGATAACATGTTAAAACCCTCAGCCCAGTGTGCAGCGGCAGCCAAGTGAGCAAACAGAATGCTAGGTATCATAAGGAAAGGAATGGAAAATAAAACAAAAGGTATTATAATGCCTCTATATCGTTCCATGGTGAGACCGCACCTTGAATATTGTGTGCAATTCTGGTCACCGTATCTTAAAAAGGATATAGCATTATTAGAAAAGGTTCAGAGAACAGCCACCAAAATGGTAAAGGGGATGGAAGGATACTCCTATGAAGAAAGGCTAAAAAGGTTAGGGCTCTTTAACCTGGAAAAGAGACGGCTGAGGGGAGATATGATAGAAGTCTATAAATTAATGAATGGAGTGGAACAGGTAAACGTAGATCAATTGTTTATGTTATCAGAATATAGAAAGACTAGGGGACATGCAATGAAGCTACAGGGTAAACTATTTAAGACTAATAAAATAAACTATTTTTTCACTCAACATGTAATCAAATTCTGGAATTTGTTACCGGAGGATGTAGTAAAGGCTGTTAGTGTAGCTGGGTTTAAAAAGGGTTTGGACAAGTTCCTGGAGGAAAGGTCCATAAACCATTATTAAGAAGGGACCCAGGACATCAATGCTTGACCCAATACAAGCATTGTGGAATCTGTGTCTTTTGAGGAAACTGCTAGGTACGTATGACCTAGATTGGCCACTGTTGGAAACAGAATACTGGGCTTAATGGACCTTGGTGTGACCCAATATGGCATATCTTATGTTCTTATAAGTGCACATACTTCTAGACACCATCCATGCTCCACCCAGTCTATGTTCTGAAGAAGCTTACACATGGGTCACATAAAAGAATGCACCTTCTTGTCATCATGTGGACTTTCACGCATGTATCCTGTGGTGTAATTTTATAAGAGGATTTTTAGTGTATTCAATGGGGTTTCCAAAATATGCAAAATATTCTCTATAAATTGCCTACATAATGTATATCAAACCTCAAGATTATTTATATGTTGTTTCATAATTTTGATAAGCTAAATTTATTTCGTAGAAGTCATGTTAACTTTTAAGATTATATTTTTTCTTGAAGTAGAAAACCTTTGACTGTCAAGAGATGAATCATAGTGAATTTCATGGTTAATAGCTTAAAAGCTATCCACAATTAGTGTGGTAATATGACTCCTTTGCAAGTTGCTTTCCTTGAATTCTACATGTTTCCACTCTGATCAGTGCAGTGTGAATAGGGGAATTAATGTCTGTAGAATGTTGACTCATTTGACGTTCTGCCATCTGTGAACATGCTATGGAAATTCCTGGGACTAAATGGCAATGAAGTCATTCACACTGCACCATATTGTAGGGTTGCCAGAACTCTTGAAGAGTAGATGCCAAAGTCAGCATGGAAAATATTGGAGTTGCTTCACCCATTTAGCAAACAGAAAGGAGGTGGAAATGAACAATTATTTAGGAGAGTCAGGTGAATCTAACAGTATATGCAAAACTGAGTGTAGAAAGGTCCTGAACTGCAGTAAATAGTTTAATAATAAGTATATACTGAGGGACTTTATGCAGGCCCCTCTAGAAGAAATAGAATATGGTATGGATTCTTTTAACCATGAATTCATTTGAAGGCCCATTTAACATGGAGTATAATGCAGTGATATGAAATCAAATGACTAAGACCAAATAGCCTTAAACATTAAACAATATAATCCCCAAAATCAAATATATAAAAAAACAAGTAAATATACTTGAACAATATTAAATCACATGATAAAAAAAATTCTGAAATTATTAACGAGTACATTTCTGGGTAAGTTAATATATTTGATAGAGACTATTTGAACATCATCATCATCAACCAGTATCACTGCTAAATTACTACAATGAAGGTTAGAGAAAAAAACAAATATTTTCCTGAACAGTGGAGGTTCTTGCTGCCAGTCATATCATTCTGGGAGGAGAGGAAAAATGCAATTTCATATATAAACCACTTCCAAAGGCAGAACTCTATCTCTGACACTCAGCCACTGCACTATGAGGCGGGAGCGAGGCATTTGCCTTAATAGGCAGGTGTCTTTAGCACCCAGCCACACAGACCATTCAGAGTGAGCAACAGGCTCAAAGCAGTAGCATAGATGGGAGCAGATAGATGATGTCTATGCAAAATCTGCCAGCAACCCACTGTCTCAGAAGGAGAGTACCTCTGCCTATCTTAAAAGGAGGAAAAGTCATAGACTACTACGGTAAAGGAGAGAGGTTCCAAGCACTATACCAACAACTCAGCCTTCCAGTCCATCGGATCCAGGACAGTTTGGCAGACCTGCATCTACCAGAAGCCACCAGCAATCAGGAAGATTCATACACCTGTGACACCTGATCCAGGAGTGAGTACAGCACAGTATCGGGGACATATGGCTGCATCACCACCAGCTTCAGGAAGAGGAGTCCCACTCAAGGAAACCAGACTAAACAATAAAAGTGCAGGTGTGGAGAAGAGTGGAGTAACTGTTCAACTTGAGGTAAAGAGAAATTGAAAGGAGTGTGGTAACAAACCAACCTGAGAGGAGAAAGGAGTAATCTATGTGAAACCAATTTTGACTACAGAGAAGAAGTTAACTGCTTGTAGCATAGATCTTAGTTGTTGCTTCTGCCCATTTCTATTGTTGTCATTGCTCAGTGACCCTCAAGGGAATGCTTAAACCAGCGCTTTTCAAACGTTAACATAGTAACATAGTAAATGATGGCAGATAAAGACCAGTGTGGTCCATCTAGTCTGCCCAGCAATATGGCAGGAGTAGGTGCACCCCTTCCCATGTTTTTTAGAGAGTAGGTGCACCCCTACCCATGTCTTTGTTTCTTTGTTTAGGGGTGAACCCATTGCTCCTCCCCCCATTGCTCCAAGTAGGACACCCCCTATTTGTTGAGAAATTAGATGGTTCAGTTTATTTAGATTTAATCTTGTTGCTGTAAAGTGATCCACTGTGTCTGTCCCAGGCCACTTTGAATTCCGTCACAGTGTTTGCCCCCACCACCTCCATCGGGAGGGCATTCCAAGCATCCACCACCCTTTCAGTAAAAAAGTATTTCCTGACATTGCCTTTCAATTTACCACCTTGCAGCTTCATGTCATGCCCTCTAGTTTTACAGCTTCCCCGTCTCTGGAAGAGGTTTATTTGTTCATTTCTCTTTAAGTATTTAAAGGTCTGAATCATATCTCCCCTATCCCTCTTCTCATCCAAAGTGTACATATTTAGGTCTTCAAATCTCTCCTCATAAGGCTTCTGATGCAGGCTCCAAATCATTTTAGTCGCCTTCCTCTGAACAGCTTCTATTCTTTTTTACATCCTTTGCAAGATACGGTCTCCAAAACTGAACACAGTATTCCAAGTGAGGCCTCACCAGAGACTTATATAGTGGCACTAGTACCCCTTCCTTTCTGCTGGTAATTCCTCTTCGAATGCAGCCCAACATCCTCCTGGCTATTGCCACCGCCTTGTCGCACTGTTTTGCCACCATGAGATCTACAGAAATAATCACACCGAGGTCTTTCTCCTGCTCTGTGCACACCAACCTCTCGCCCCCTATTGTGTACATTTCCTTTGGATTTCTGCTACCCAAGTGCATGACACTGCTCTTCTTCACATTAAATCTCAATTGCCAAGCATCAGACCATTCATCCAGCTTTTGCAGATCCCTCCTCATGTTCAGCACTCCCTCGTGGGAGTCCACTCTGTTGCAAATTTTCGTGTCATCTGCAAAAAGACAGACTTTTCCATTCAGTCCTTCAGCAATATCACTTACAAATACAGGTATGGCTATATCCCAATCATGCGATTCATTAAACCATGTTTCTGTAATGGCCACAATGTCCAAGTCTTTTTCCACCATTAGGGCTTCCAGGTCTGGAAGTTTGTTGGCTAAGCTACGAGCATTTGTGCTCATTGCTTTCCAGCATTTAACTGGCTTGTGTGTATTTTGCATTGATTTTATTCTACCCACTTCTTCCCAGTTGCTTCTGATGTGTTGTTTAAAAGTGTGGTTGTTTCTGTTATTTTGCTTTTGCAGGGGGTGACGTCCAGAACTTGATCTTCCCCGTCCATCGCCTCCTTCTTCTAGTTTAAATGCAAATCAACATACTGCCTGAATTCTTCATGTAGGATACTTTTCCCTGCGAAAGAGAGGTGTAGTCCATCATCACAGTATTGTTGGTTGATGTGTTTTCCCAGTCGCCAATAAATCTGAATCCTTCTCGTTTGCACCAGATCTGGAGCCATGTATTAAAGCTGTTAATGCGATTTAGCCTTTTTGCCCCCTTGCCTAGAACAGGTAGAACTTCTGAGAATGCTACAGTGTTAACAATGGGCTTGAGTTTTTCTCCCAGAGATTGGAAGTCCTTTTGGACTGTAGAGGCACTATTTCTAACCAGGTCATTTGTACCCAAGTGAATTACAACATCAAGTTTGGAGTGTTTGCTTTCCGCGCTAAGTACATCAATAATTTGGTTTGTATTCCTGCCGGCTGAGGAGCCTGAGAGGCATTTGACTATCTTCTCTCCTTTGAACTGTGTTCCCAAGTTGGTGTCTCTGATGATGGAATCTCCAAGTACTAGTAGTTTTCTGTTTGGTGAGTTTTTCTTCATATTTGGTGCTTTAGCAGGAGATTGGGCATTGACTGACTCCTCTAAGGGCCGTTCAGTTTCTTTGAATTGGGCATCCTCAATAACCAAGGCAGAGAATGCATTATGCAGGGATATCTCTTGGTGTATAGGATGTCTCTGTGTCACAGATCGCAATCTACCCAAACCCACTGTGATCCATTTGTTCCTGGTGTGTTTGACTCTTTGTGAGAGCAGTGGTGGACTTTGTTCAGTTTGTATCTTAGAAGAGGTGCACTTCATTGCAGCCAGTTCTTCCCTCAGTAGAGACAATTCTTTATGCATGGCAGCTAGGTCTTCTCTTAGTAGAGTCAATTTGTTATGCATGGCCATTGACCTTCGGCACATAGGACATGCTCTAAGGTGCCAACTTTAATCTTATATGACCCCATTTTAGTAAATGAAAATTCACATGATCCCAGATGATGATAAAATCAAAACAGCAGGTCTCCAGCCTCCTTCCCCTCCCTCCACTCATCTAAAGCAGGAAGACAGCAGCAGCAGTCAGCACTGGGTCCCGTGTGTCAGTGTGCAGTGTGTGCTTACAGACCCCAGTACTCAACATGGGTTACCGGTTTAACAGGAAGCTTACCAAGGAGGGGGCAACTGGCTCACATTCTGACTGGTGACTGCCACTACTTGGCATAGGTTACAGTGAAAGTCCAGAGAGAGAAGGGAAAATGACCAGGTTTCTGTGACCACATCCAATGATGATGTGACCCCATTTGGGGTCCTGACCCCACGTTTGGGAATCACTGCCTCAAACTCTGAAATGGATGATTTTATTGGAAAAGGGAAGAGGTATGAGAGTCCTGATGTATGCAGGTCCCCACCAAAGAGCTCCAAAATTAAATTTCATGACCACAAGTCTGAAAGACTGCTAAAAAGGCTCTTGGATTAGTGTTCTTCCTTGTCTGCTAAGCAGCTAGTAGGGCAGCTGGGAGGTCGACAAAGAAATGTTTTTATTATGAAACTGTAAACAGTCTAACAGTATTACATGAGTAAGCAGATTCAGCAGGTTGAATCCTATTAATGAATATGACTGAATAAAATTACATTTTTTCAGAACAATAGATCACTATTGGAGTCATTATTGCTTTTTGGACATTTCACTTTGTTGCAGCAAAATCTGGAATCAGGTGAAGAAACTCACACATCCTGATTATATAGGATATGGGTATGAAAGCATACCCACTTATCCACAAGTCATTTCCAGTCTGGCATCATTTAACCCTTTCTATTTGGATTAATTTTCCATGTTGCTCATGCCTGATCGGAATAAATTTTAACAAGAAACTGGCCAAATTACAATCAACATGACATACACATTCTACAGTAACCAGTCATGTTGTATCTTACGGGCCATAAACTAGCATGTTATTCATATATCCCACACGGTGGGACAGATGATCAGAATGGGAAGATAGTATTGTCCCACAGGGTGGGGCAGCCGTGGAAAGGGTTAAGTATTCACTCAAATTCTTATTCAGTCTGGTTCCATAACACATAGGTGCCCTTTTACTAAAGTGTGCTCTGGTTTTGCACCTATCGTGCTTTTAGAGTGCAAAACCAAGGCACATTAAATGCAAAGCCAGCGCATGACCTGTCAAGGGCATGGACAGCATTTCCCCGAAAGGTAAAGTGTGGCACCATTCAATAATGTGAGTTGCCAATATTACAGGGTACAGTTAATTTCACCTATTGACTTGGAAGTATCTGCACCCATACTATTTGCAAGATGTGCCGATCGCACGCAGTGAAAATCCATACGCCGATGGTGCGATGTTCACCACATTCACTCTCCACTCCTATTCCGCCCATTTCCCACTCTAACACGTGGGAATCAGTATATGTATCACGGTCATGTGCTAACACCGCGGGCCACAGTGCATGCTCAGTACATGCCAAAACCCACGTCAACTGCATGGCGCACTTTAATAAAATGGCCCCATAATGGGGAACTTTATAAGGAGGCATCTGCATGAAAGCAGGAGTCTAAAATGGAGTAGTTTAGTCACTTTTGTGTATTTATGGCTTCTTATAAAATAGCACCCAATGGAAAAGTGTGTGTATTCATTTGATAGCATGTGCTTCCACTGTGGGTGTGTGCATGTGCGGAATTTGTGTGGAGCATAGGCGGAACACACAAGTACATGCATAGATTATAAAATGCTTTAATCTATGCACTTATGTGCATAAAGTATGTGCTATCATTTACACCTTCTCACATGCAGGTATAAGTAATTATGTCTGCATTCAAGGCATGTTTTTTGCCACTTATGCTAATATGTTATAGAGAAAAATAGGCACTTACTTCTTGTTATAAAACAATGCCTAAGCAGTTGCAGTCAACATTATTGGCACCCTTGCAGTTCAGCTCCTTAGGGCCGATATTCAAAAGGCAGTTCCACGGTTTACAGACCTGTATATCATTTAACTGCCGCTGAACAGGATATTAGTGCCACTGAATATCCCCTCTCTTCTCCCTTATGCGTGTCGGGGGCAATATTGCATGCTGCCCAGTTAGGGACCTGCAGCTAAAAGATAAGCGAGGAAAATCCTCATCTATCTTTAAGCCACAGGAGCTAACCCAGCAGCATGATTCCTGTGTCTACAGTTTGCAATGTTATTAAGAGGTTTTATGCTCATGGAACTGTCAAGAACCTCCCAGGATGTGGTGGGAAGAATATGGGAAGAATAAACCTAATCCAAGAAGTCCTCAAAAGTTAGGGTGAACTGTAGGAAAAATACCACATACCTGAAGCAATCTGGAGTGGTGGTTTCATCCCGCACCATACGCCGTGCTCTAAACAAAGGAGGACTTAATGGGCGAAGGCCAAGGAGGACCCCACTACTTAAAGACAGACATAAAAAGGCACGTCTGATCTTTGCCCAAACCCACCTTGAGAAACCACAACCCTTCTGGGAAAATGTTCAGTGGGCAGATGAAACCAAACATGAACTCTTTGGCAATGCAGATCAGCGATACATTTACAGCTGAAGAAATGAAGTTTATATGGAAAAAAACACCCTTCCTACAGTTAAATATAGTGGAGGTTCCATAATGTTGTGGGGCTGTTTTGCTGCCTCAGGAACTGGAGACCTGGAACATATTAAAGGAATTATGAAGTCAGAGAACTACCAAGGTAGTTTGGAGCGAAACGTGCTACCTAATGTTAGAAAGCTACAGTAGGTCTGAGTCAAAGATCATAGGTCCTCCAGCAGGACAATGACTCAAAACATACATCCAAAAGTACAAAAGAATGGTTAAGAAGGAAAAAAAAACATGGACTGTTTTAAACTGGCCAGCAATGAGTCCTGATTTCAGTACAATCACGAACCTTTGGAAAGAGCTGAAATCCGCCATTGGTAAAAGGAATCCTAAAAACATTCATGAGCTTGAAGAGTGGGAGAAACTACCAGCAGACAGATGTATGAAACTATAGATGGCTACAAGAAATATTTGGAGGCTGTAATAGCTGCCAAAAGTTGTGCAACCAAATATTAGTGAAGGGTGCCATTAATCCTATCCAGGTCATATTGGGGTTTTTTTGCACAAACATCTTTTTTTTGTTGTATACCTTTGAACATATTATTAAAATATTATGATGACATAATATTTCCAATTATTTCTCAAGATATTGTACACAACATACCTAAAATACAAAGGTGTCAATAATGTTCACCACAACTGCATACTGTGTTACTATGTTATGTTACTATGAACCTGCTAAAGTGCTTTTAAAAAATGATTGTCGTGATCTCCAGCAGAGAAAGTGGTACTGTTTCTTTAAAAGCTACTACATACGTTGTTGAATAGATTTTGGGAGTTGCTAAAAACAACTTTGGCCAAGGGAACCATTTTATGCAGCCACTGCCCTAATAAGAGGAGTTAAGCATCTAAATGAAGACACAGCTTGACTTCATCCTACTCTAGAAAGGGAGGGAAGGAAGTTTGTATTTACTGCAGCTCTTGCCTTTTTCAGTGGGAGCTCAAGGTGATTTACATTCAGGTACAGTAGAAATCTCCTGTCCTTGGGGGATGTACAATAGATGGATCCCATTTACTAAGGTGTGTTAAGTTTTTGAACTTACTGTGTTCTTTCCTTGTACAGTAAGTACAAATACCGTGCTCTGTTTAGGGTATGGTCAGAATGTCCCCGGCAGCTAACACACAGGAAAGTACCCTAATGCAAGGCAGCATCCATGGAGGTGATGTGAAGAGCGCCCATGCTAACCGCAACATTGGCAGTGTGAGATATGAAACCCCATGCTAACTGCAATGTGCTCTTCGTGCCCACTCTCTGCCCCAGCCCATTCATTTCCCATCCCATCTCAGAATGTGCAGCTACCATGGGAATTATCAGGCAGTCACTGTCACCCCTGCATGTTAACAGCTACTGTGGCCCTGCACTAAAGTTATAGCATTCCAAAATGCACATTAATTGTGTAGTGCACCTTGGTAAAAGGACACCTAAATTTCTACCAGAGGCAATAAAGAATTAAGTGACTTGCCCAAGATCACGAGATGTGGCAGTGGGATTTAACCGTGGTTTCTCTGATTCTTAGCCCGCTGCTACGCCTCCATTCAAGATTCAGCACTACTATCCAGACAGTGCTGCTGAATTCTTTTTTAAAGAGTGGAGACTTCTAGGAGATCCTGATTCGCATAGTCTCATGCTCTCCAACTATGTGTTTGTTTGTTTTATTTACCATTCCGCTGACATATCCTAGTCCCCAGCTATTGTGTTGTCTGTCTTGAATGGATAGTAAGCTCTGAAGAGCAGGGACCATATCTTACATGTCTCTGTACAGCACTGCATATGCCTTGTAATAATGCAATGTGTGCCTTCAAGTCAGTCCTGACTCCTGGCAACCCAGAAGCTCCTGGGTTTTCTTGGCAGTGTCACCGGAAGTAGATTGCCAGGCCTTTCTTCCAAGGCAATGGAGGGTTAAGTGACTTGCCCAACACCACAAGGAGTGCTAGTGGGAATTGAACCCTGGTTGCTTAGCCAGTGTTCTAACCACTAGGCTATTCCTCCACTCATATGCCTTGTAGCACTGTACAAATGATCAGTATGATAAGCAGTAGTAGTAGTAATAGAAATGATAAGAATATGGGTAAATAATACATTGTGGGCAAGTTTAGGAGTGAAGCAGATGGCACTAATGGAGTATTTATAGTGATGGATGACAGGAAAAGCAAGAACAAAGAAGCATTGATGCAAAAGAAATGTCTTTAATTTCAATAGATTACAGGAACCTAACTGATAGTACCATAAGCTTACCACTAGGTGTCATTGGCTCCACTTTGGACAAGGGCCTTGCTCCTGCTCCCACTGAACAGCAATGAGTCTAGTAAGCCTAGGAGTGGGATGCGGCTTAGACAATCAGGGGGAGGGGTCCTTCAATGGGGGGGGGTTGTCTTTTTTTATTTTTGGTTGGGGGCCTTTGGAAGGAGGGGGGTCTCGATATGTTGTGTTGGGGGCTTTATGGGGCCTCAATGTGCTGCTTTGGGAGGTGCTCAGGATGTGATGCTTCAGGGGGGGAGGTCTGGTAGGGGACAGCTGAAGGGGGCCCCAACATCAACATTTTCATTTGCCCCCGTCAATAGGCACTTATTTTTGCCTGGGGGCAGGTGTAAATGCCGATGTCTATATCTTTTTTCCCCAGATGTGGATTCCTTTTATAAAATCAGGAATCCACATCTGCATGGCGGGCCTTTCCTGCACCGCTCACACTCTCCACGCCACTACTCTCCCTGGTTGTAGACATCATGTTGATTGCCACATCTCCAAAAAGAAGCTTCTGAAATGGCACCAAGATGTGCATTTCAATCTAGATGTCTCAATACTGCTTTATGCATGTGAAAATGCTTCTAAAATAGCCCCTCTAGTGTGCATTAAAGGGAATGTTTACTAACATGCGCTACCAGGGTCGCAGGGAAAGCATGCAGTTTCAGTTACGCTAAAAAATATCATGGGGCCCCATGCTGAAAACCCCATGTATCCTGCTAGCGTGCATCAGGCAGTGACTGGAAAGGATGGGGGCATTCCTGGCACAGCTTAGCTAGGGCAGGCATTTCTGACATACTCTTTCAGCACTTGATGCCAGCAACATGGGTGAAATTAATGCCAGCCATTCAGGTTCATTACATTACAGCACAGTAGCTACAGTTAGCGAGGAACCTCGCACCAGTAACATGGCCCATATGAGCATTACTGGTGCGGGGTTTAGTAAACATGCTCCTAAGTGTCAAGCTGCTACAATAACTGCAGGTTAACAGCACACACTAATCACTGCATTAATTGCACTGGTCAACATTGAAATCGTTACTGACTTTAAAAGGCCCTAATCTATAGTATCTTGGTGAGCTGAACACGAATATAACATTAAAAATTTTTTATTGGCTCTCGTTTTGAAGATATTGCATGTAGTTCATTTTTGACGTTTCACCGTGTAAATTTATTCAGTAGGACATCAACAACATCCCAAATAAGCCTTGAATGATGTCATATTGCATCACATTGCATAATACCAGCATGCACACATCATTCAGAGTTGATTGCATCATTTTCTGATGCAATGCAATACTACTGCCAGACGGCTGCTGAAGCCATCTGACGTCAGCAGTGTACTATACGTAGTCGGAAAGGAAAGTAATCTGGTATTCTGTTCCGATATTGAAAGCCTCATGAATGCCTTAAAAATCACTCATGACCCACAAGACTGGAGACTATTTATAGACTCTTCGAAACTGAGTCTGAAGGCTGTGCTTTTGAACAATGGAAACAGTCTTCCATCTATTCCAGTAGCGCATGCCATCCACATGAAAGAGACATACGATAACTTAAAGCATCTACTGACTTCCATTAACTATAACAAGTACAGCTGGCACCTCTGTGGTGACTTGAAGGTAGTTGCCCTTTTAATGGGACTGCAGCAGGGATATATAAAATACATGTGTTTCTTATGTGAGTGGGATAGCCGAGCAAGGGATTGGAACTACTTGCGGAAGGAATGGAATCGCAGACAAAATGTAACAGTTGGAGAGAAGAATATCCAGCACCCAGCTCTGGTTGAGGCTCACAAAATCCTGCTACCACCCCTTCACATCAAACTAGGTTTGATGAAAAACTTTGTGAAAGCCATGGACAGCACTTCGCCAGATTTCCGATACCTGCATGAAAAATTCCCTTGACTCAGCGAAGCAAAGATTAAAGAGGGAGTTTTTGTGGGTCCTCAGATTCAAGAGCTCTTCAAAGATGACCGGTTCAACAACTTGCTGCAAGGTGATGCAAAACAAGCATGGAATGCTTTTCGCCTAGTGTCAACAAACTTTCTCGGGAATGTTAGGGCAGAAAACTACAAGGAACTAGTAGAAGACATGCTGATGCAGTATCAGAAACTTGACTGCAATATGTCTCTAAAGATCCATTTCCTTGATTCCGATCTCGATTTCTTTCCTGACAACTGTGGTATGGTTAGTGATGAACAGGGCGAACGTTTTCACCAGGATATCGCAAAGATGGAGCAAAGATACCAGGGAAAATGGTCCACTACAATGCTGGCTGACTACTGTTGGACACTCCCCAGAGAAGCTCTCGAACAGCTGTACAAGAGACAGGCAAAAAAATCTAAGAAGTACTCTATGACTTGGTTTTTTACAGGTATTAACCGAAGGCCTATTATATTTACTATTGACATGCATTTCTTGATGTAAACATTAATTCTTGTAGATTACAAAAAAGCTAGAGCCAACTTTGCAATTTCACTGTCATATTCGTGTTCAGCATATAAAAATTGATAAGAAATTACTATTTTTATTTCAGTAACATGACTTTTGTAAACATTTGTTGACCAGTGTTGTTAGCCACTCTAGTTGCTAATAGCCTGTTAAAGGTGTTAGCTTATATTAATGTGACAGTACACCTTAGTAACTCTTGTTGCCCGTTACTAATAAAGAAGTGCTAATGGCCTTAGCGCACAAAGGTAACTCTAGCAATTTTAGTGCATTCAAAATTGATTTAACACAAGTCAACCCATGAAAAAATATGTATACAATCAATTCATGTGTATTAAAAATGTCTAATGCTTGTTAAAATATTTATTAAAATAGCTCTGAAACAAAAGGGGTCATTTTAAAAGTCTTAGTCGTGATACATGTGGATGTTGAAATCACGGAAACACCTCCAGAGCCATTTTACAAATGATGTTTAGAGATGTCTCCGATGTGGGGATGTCCAGTTAGACAAGAGGCACGGTGGAGGGATGTCTGCAGAGGTGCAATGAACGTAGACATCCCCGTTCGATTTCAGAAATATCTGCAAGCAGGCACGTTCATGTTTAGACCTGCTCCAGGCACAGACATCAAGAAAATGCTTGTTGTGACTTAAAACATCCATAGGGTGTAGAGAAGATGGAGCCTAGCCTATGATCACAAAGATCCATGCTGGACACCCTAAGATCACAAAGACCCTGAACTCTGGACACCTTGCTCCTAACCCACTACTTCAACTGTTATGCTATTAGACATCCATGTTCTGAGATGTTATTCTGTGGATGACTATGTAGACATATCTATAGACATCTGTATTGGTCATGTCCACATTTCTGAAATGATGCCTGAACTTGCATATGGCTGCTTTTTTTTCCCCAGGTATTCTGGCTGTGACATCCCAGATTGTATTTGGTAGTCCCATTGTAAAATGTGCCTTCAACTGTGAAAAGCTGCAAAATTGAGAAAAAGTGCACAAATCCAAAAAAACAAACTGACATTTTTGCCTGTGCAATCTCTGATCTTTGATTTGGGACCAGTACTGTTGACCTTCAAAAAGTAAGCTTCAGCAATATCTTTATTCATTGCACAGTTTTCCTGTTCTTTGACCATTTGATAGATATGTCTTCTGTCTTTCATTGCTTCTATGAATGGATTGCTACAGGGCTCTTAGAAAAGATCAAGGACATCTAACAAAATACAACTTTTTTCTTAGCATTAGATCAAACACTTCCAGATTTCTCTGCTCTTATGATGTGAAGGCACATTTTAGATAGGATGTGGAGATCAAAATTGAGACACAGCGAACATACTCAATTCCGACTGTATTTTAGGAACAGCTCTCCTAAACATAGAGCTGTTTCTAAAATACACAACCATGTGAGGTGGGGGGAGTCATTTCAGAAATATACACTAAGAAAAAATGATGGGAGAAACCTGGGAACTTATACATGTAAGTGATGGCATTTCAGAACAAACACATGTAAGTTTCGGCACTTAGAACTGTATCTTGGATATTTTGCAAAGCTAGATATGCAGCTACTCTTAATTAATTACAGAGGTCTCTATCTTGACCATTCTTCGATTTGGAGGGGGAAATAAATATTGGGGGATTAAGGGGAATATCTATCTTAATCCCTCCAATGAAGGGCTGGCCAATAAAAGCACTTTTAAAATGCCTATTTTTGTCTGGTTAACAGGTGTAAATTCAGTTATTGCTGTAGAGTGCCACTGAATTGATGTCAACACATGGAGACTCTGTGGCTAGCTGTACTAAACTATGTTCAGTCATCAGTCAAGTGGTAACTTAGCTCCCAATGTACCCTCACATCAGGTTCAAGACGACAATAGACATCTTTAAAATCATCCATCACTCCTCGACTGACATCTTAGAGGACCTAATCTTAAGAGGCAGACACACGACCCAGGAGAAACATCAACAAGCATATGCTTATCATTCCCAATGAATACCAAAAACTAATAATGTACATCCAGAAGAATGCTTTTACTATATGCCCCAGCGCAATGGAACTCCCTACTGGATGACATGCGAGCCATGACAGACCTCAAAGACATCCGTAAGAAACTGAAAACATTCCTACACCCAAACTATTTGGATACATTACTTAGCTTCCTATCCAAGGAAAGGCTCTGAAACCCCCGACAACTCCAGTCCATGAACGAACGATAACTACCCAACACCACAAACCTAAGTTGTATATATGTTATGCATTATAAGTTGCACTGTACATAAGTTAACTTGTTATTCTGACCTGCATGCCCATTCGCACCCCCCCCCCCCCATATCTGTTCAATGTTTATTGTACACAGTGAAGTTGCAATGTAAACCGCTTTGATTGAAGGATAAGACGGTATAAAAAACAGGTTAAATAAATAAACTGTTGATAGAGTGGCATCCCTAGCTGCTGTTTTTGTATTGATTTATCACACTGCTGGCTTTCCTCATGTGTTGATATTCAACCTTGCCAAGCATGATTTTTTTTTATTTATTTTATCTATTTGACTGTTTTTTTACACCGCTTTTCACTGGGGCAAAGCGGTGCACATTACAACGTGTTGTTTTACATAGAACAGTGGAACTTAATTGTAGAGTAGTTAACAAATGCTATCAATATTACATAGAACAGTAACACTTATTTACATTATAATACCTTGAAGGTATAACTATATATGTATTGAAATTCTGGACTGAAGAGGTAAATACATTGTAAACAGATCAACTGAGCATTATGGGTGGGTGTTGTGGGGGGTGGGGTTATGTAATGGGACCAGAATGCTCATTGAATAGGTGTGTTTTGAGCAGTTTTCTGAACGTGGGTAGTCTTGATGATATCTTTCTGTAATGATTTCTCTCTTTGCATGATGTGTCCAAACTATGAAAGTTGAAGTCTTGTCATTTGAGCTTCTAAAGAAAGATTAGGTTTGATATCTTCTAGCTCTGACTGATTCGTTTTTTGGGCAGTCCATATGCACAGTATTCTTCACCAGCCCCATAATTCAAAGGCATTTATTTTCTTCCTCTTTCTTCTTTGTTGTCCAGCTTCCATATCCATATGACATTATTGAAAATAGCATGACTTGGACAAGTTGATTCTTTGTATGCAGAGATATGGTTCTGCATTTGAGAATCTTATCTAGGTCCTTCTTAACCATTCTGCCAAGACCAATGCATCATTGGATTTCTTAATTACTTGTCATTTTTTTTTATTTGATTAAAGCAGGTTAAAGTTGTCTAATGTTTCCATTTCTTCTCCATCAAGGATGAAATGATTGATTTTTCTGGTTGTCAAGACCTTTATCTTCTTCATGTTGAAATGCAGGTCCATTTTAAGACTATGTTCCTTGATCTTGATAAGCAGATGTTTCAGATCATCTTCACTTTCAGCCAGTAATGTGGTATCATCAACACAGAGAATCTTCATACCTCTGTTTTCTTCATACAGTCCTATTTCTCTTTTGATTTGTTTTGCATATAAATTACACATGAACCCTGGTCTCCTGGTTCCCAAGCCAGTGCTCTAATCATTAGGCTACTCCTCCACACCATTGTAAAGGTTGTGCTTGTGAACTATTAGTTGTTCTAGTTACCCATGCTTCTTGATGTGGTCCAGGGTTTATCATGATTTACACGAACAAAGGTCTTGCTGTAGTCCATAAAAATATAGAGATATCCTTTTGCTATTCTTTCGTCTTTCTAAGGATCTGTCACATCCGTGATAATATGACTTGCTCCTCACACTTTCCTTAACTCCAGTTGCACTTCAGGCAGTTCTCGTTCCAGATATAATTTGTAGTCTCCACTAAATGATCTTGAGTAGAATCTTGTTAGTGTGTGAGATCAGAGTGGCTGTGCGATAACTTCCACAGTCAGTTGGATCACCTTTCTTTAATATTCGTATGAAAACAGATATTTTCCAGTCCACTGGCCATGATGCTGTCTTACAATACTTATCAAGGCCCTGACAGGAAATTTGTAACAGCTGCATCTGATTGCTGTAATACTTTAGTGGGAATGCCATCAATGACTGGTGCTTTCTTCTTTGATACTACTTTCAATGTTGCCTCAATATCTTTTTTCATCACCAATGCTTCTTGATAGTAAGATACAGATTGAAATGGCTATTGATCCACTTGATCTTTATGGCATAATGACTCTTGATCTCCTCAGCATCATTCAAATTTGAGACTGGCATTTTCTATTTAACTCTCATCTTCCTCTGATAGTTTAGTATTCTATTTCCTTGCATTCACCATTGAAATAATTGTCTTTGTCTCATCTTCCTGCACATTAGAAATCTCTGTTATGTCCCCTGGTTTTAACTTCTCTGAGTTTCTGGGAAATTTTCAGTGTCTTCTTCATCCATTTTGACCATTTTTGCTTTTTTAACTTTTGCAGATAATTTAACTTTCTTCTAACACAACTTTCTTGATGTCATCCCATAGCTTTTCTTATTCTCTGTCATTTGTATCTAAAGTGGCAAATCAATTTTGCAGGCAGTCTTTGAAGTCTAAATTTATGAGTGGCTTGTCTTTTTACAGAGTTAGCTTGAGTTTGCATATTAGTAGCTGGTGATCTGTATCACACTCCGCTCCAGGTTTTGTCTTTGTTGATGTTATTGAGCTTTTCTATTGTTGACTTACACAGATGCAGCCAATTTGATTTTTGTACATTCCATTGGGTAAAGTTCATGTGTACAGTCGCTGCTTATGTTGATGGAAGATGGTGTTTGAGATGAAAAGATGTTTTTTCTCACAGAATCTTTTCAGCCTTTCTCCAGCTTCATTTCTGTTGCCCAGCCCATATTTTCCAACCACTTTACCTTCTTCTATTCCCAACTTTTGCATTCTAGTCACCCATGACTAATCAGTATATCTTATAAATTCAGATGTGTCCAACTTCAGGCTTGTATGTGCATTCTGTGTATGAAATGGGGAATGCAGATATAGGGGTATGTTAACTAAACAGCACTAACGTCGCAGCGGTGACGTTATCACGCGATAAGTGATGTTATCGCGAGATAATGGAGCATTACCATGCGAGAACGTCACGTATCGCGCGATAATGTCTCTGCCAGTGTTAAGGCACACAGAGGGTGGAGTAAGGCTCCACAGAGGGTGGAGTAAGGCACCCCAGGTGCGGAGATAAGGAGTCAATGGGCGGAGAGTGGGCGGGGAAATGAAGGTCGTGAAATGAAGGTCTGAAAATTAGCACCAGTGAAAACCTCGCATTAGAGGCACATTTGCAGGAGAGAGAAACCAGTTCAGTCAGCAATGTACAGCAAAGGCAGGGAGACCAAGAAAAGTGATAGTAGTGATACATGTGCAGTAACAAAACATGCAAAACCCAGAGAGATAATGACCAGAACCAAAATAGAAATACAAAACACCGAGCTGGCCAATAGAAAAAACAATGATAAATGGTAATCAACACTACCCATAAAGAATAAAAAGGAAGATGTCACTTTTAGAAGGGTCAATTCTGATTCACCCTACAAAGTGAATGTTCCAACATTGATAGTGTTGATGAGGGTTTGCTGTGGTGTATATTGGGCAGCTTGCTTATGTGGCTTTCACATGTGCAGCAACAGCAGAGTGGCTACGTAGAAAAGGGCACTATGGTGATGGTGTAAATGGGGTACAGGGGGCTGCAGGCGGCACATGCAGTGGGCCAGCAGGGGCACAGTGTGGACTAGGCAGATGCCTACCTGGCACATAGGAATGCAGAAACGGAAAAGCAGCAAGACAGCAACTGACCAAGAGCAAACATGTCCAAGAGGGTGTCCCACAGTGCCTCAATGGACATTACCCAGCAGGTACCCCAAAGGGCACATAACATTGGCAGGCGGTGCCGGGGGAAGTGTGGGTGGCTATGTAGGAACCCCTATCCCAGATCCCACAGCATAGGCAGCTGCCTACCGGCACACTGGATAGCCTGGGACTGTGCACCACCAGCACCACCGGCATAAGGGCATGTCAGCATGGTAGCGGAGGGGTGCTGGTGCTGGAGGGGACAGTGGCATATGCCCACAGCAGACGAAGGCCAAGCCCTGTTTAGGTGGGTGCCATGCACTGCAACAGACAAGGTCTGTCTGATGAACAGTAATGGTATCCCCAGGGAATAACCTGCCTCTGTGACAACAGTTTGGTACAGCACACACAGCCAGTGTGTTCAGGGGCAGAAGGTCACAGTTTCAAGTCCCAGCTGTGGCGCCTGCAGACCATGTACCTATATTTTACCCAGTACTAAACTGTGACAATATAGAAGGAACCTTTATAGCAGATAAAATAAACATGCCATAAACGCCTATATTTTACCCTACAGAGCACATACACCATAGACATGTACAGTCCCTAGAGCAGGAGTTTCCCAACTGCCGCCTGGAGGGCCAAACACCATTCAGGTTTCATGCTGTCCCTAATAAATATGCTTGCGATGCATTTGTATGCACCGCCCCCATTGTATGCAAATGTATCCCGTGCATATTCATTAGGGACAGCATGAAAACCTGAACCGTGCTTGGCCCACCAAGACCGGAGTTGGGAACCTCTGACCTAGAGCAGCGGCCAACAGGGGCACAAACACCCACACCCACAGGCTCCACTATCCAACGACTCATGGAGAGTCAGGCTGTTGGGCCCTGCGCGGAGCAGCATCTCCCAATACTAGCACCTGCATTCCTTAGCAATGCTGTCTTAAACTTGGAAACACGTTCCACATATATCAAAAGGTTGCTATGATTAATGTCAGATAACAAATACTATGTTAAACACAATTTGTTGACAGAGATTCATCATAGCAACCTTTCTGATATCTGTGGAGTGTGTTTCAGTTTTTGTTTCTGACAGTGTTTACCACCCCGGGGAGTGACCCTAACAGTATTGAGTACCATAGCAATGCCTGCACTGTGCCCAGGACTGGTGTGGCAGCCAGAGCTGCCAACCACCTCTATCTTTGCACAATGCTGAAATAGGTGTGGGAGTGTGTGCATGTCTATCCAATGTTTTGTGGCTGCCTACACCTTACCGAGCCTCCAATGCCTGCACTGTTTCCAGTGTTAGCCTGCCAATATGCATAATGTGGAGCAAGGTACTGTGGGTATGGCCCAGACAGGGCGGCCTGGGCAGGATGCATCTGCACAGGGCATAGGGCAATGGTTGGGACATTGTAGTGCCCGACCACCACCTGCATGGACAGGGTGGCCACAGCATGTCATGTGGGGGGGGGGGGTCACTCTCACCCTGACTGAGCAGTGATCATGGCATGGCTAGGTTCCCCCATAGTGTTATACAGTATTTCTCTCAAGTGATATCTATGAGTTTCCTTTTCTGGTGCCCAATCACTGACATACCTGCCTGGTTCCTGCTCACATCCCATTTTTGGGTGCACACAGATCCTCCAGGAACATGCACTATGTACTAGCTAGCAGACTGTCTGCAGTTAGCATGTGTATGGCTGGAACACCTTGCAGGGTACAGCGGGTGGAGACTGACTGTGCTCTCTGCTGCTGAATGTCAGATAGTGGTGGGGGGGCAGCTGAGCTTTTCCAGCCCTACTGCCTGTCTGCCAGTACCCAATGTGATGTGTACATATCTGCATTGACTGCGCTGTAGGGTGCCTATTCCCCAGCAGGACTGGGGTTGCTGGTCCCCTCTACTGCCACCATTGCAGAGATGTAGAATGTAGATCTGTTGGTGGGAGATCCTGTCCCCCATCCTGACCCACAGAGAGGGGATTGGGTGGTGCTACATAATCAGCTTTTGGGTCGAAACACCACCCTTCACTTATAACATGCGACCATGGCAACCACACAGGATATACACTATTCTGGGGGCATCATCATCCACAAGGGCTAGACGTGACTGGGGCATACAGATTGACACAGGTGCATCCTAGGGGTGTGTACAAGGACAATCTATCACAGACTAGCATTGATGGGGACCTGCAGCATAGCTTATTTCAGCCAAGCCAGGTGCTGCAGACCTGGTGCTGGGCGCCCCACCTCACCCTCAGGGTGAGCACAGGAACCACACAATGTCACGGTCTGTAGCTACTCTGTGCCAGTAACACACATGGTCAGTTCCCCCTACCAGGCTGGGGTGCTATAGAGGCACATACCCCATCTTGTGATGAGATGTAGGCTGCTGATCTGCATGTGCAGTGCATCATGGGTACGGGCGGGTTTACCCTATCCTGATAACCACAGCAAACAGTTTGTGTGGTGACCTGCAGTCTTTCTGTAGCCAGCCAGAGATGTGTTAGACACTATAGAGCTGTAGCTCACTGGTTACTTCAATGACTGTGAAGGCAGGAGTCATGGGTTTGATCTCACTATGGTGTTATTTAATGAGGCTGTCTGAGGCTTTTCCTTTTGATTTAAATCAGTGCTGCCAGCAGAAACACCCTCACAGTGCCATAGCCTAAGGTACCTCATAAGGCGCCCTATAGAGCACCCTATAGGGCACATTATAAGGTGCCTTGGCAGACAGGGCACTTTATAATGTGCCCAATGGAGTGCCTTCTAGGGCGCCTTATGCAGCACCTTAGGTTACGGCACTGTGAGGGTGTTTTTGCTGGCAGCACTGATTTAAATTAAAAAAGGAAATGCCTCAGACAACACTGATTTACATTAAAGAAAGGACATGCCTCAGACAGCCTTCTTACATAACACCACTGCAGTATTGAACCCATGACCTCTGCCTCCACAGTTACTGCAGTAACCAGTGGGCTACATCTTTATAGCATCTTACACTGCACTGGCATGAACTTAGGGTTAACGCGTGTTAACGTGCCATGGCGCCCATGGCGCCCACTATCGCACGATACCGTTTCCTTGCAACCTTACCTCCAGACCTCCCACTACCTTATATGGCATTCTTCACATTAACGCTGCAACTAGTGCCGGTAACATTAAGGGGTATGTTTACTAAACTGCGGTAAAGTAACTTGCATTATGTTCCGCGGTGATGATACAGATGCCCATATAAGGGAGTGGGCATGGCATCATTATGGCAAGCCGTGTCAGGTAACACGCGTTACAAGGCACATTATAAGGCACCTTATTAGGCACAGTACAAGGCATTTTATAAAGCACATTACAAGGCATGTTACAAGGGACATGCCTTGTACTCTGCCTAATAAGGTGCCTTTAACATGCCTTATAACGTGCCTTGTACTGTGCCTAATAAGGTGCCCTGTAACATGCCTTATAACGTGCCTTATACTGTGCCTAATAAGGTGCCTTGTAACGTGCCTAATAAGGTGCCTTATAACACCTTATAAGGAGTGATGGCAACTGTGGCGAGGGTATTATGGGCTGGCAGCATGGATCTGCAAAGATATGACTGTGACAGGCATGCAAAGTATCTGACATGGACAGGAAGAAACAACGAGGAATCAAACCCATGACCACTGCCTAGAAAATCACTGTACTAACCAGTAGGCTATACCTCTATGGTTTGTTGCACAGCAATTGCTGGGTACAGAAGGACTGCAGGTCATCACACAAACCGTCTGCTCTGTGTGCCAGGATAGGGTAACCCCACATGAAGAACAGCGGCCTACAGTTGACCACCAAATGGGGTCTGCGCCTTTCTGGTACTGCAGCGTGGTAAGATGGACTGACAGTGTGTGATACTGGCACAGAGTAGCTACAGACCATGCCATTGTGCAGGTTCCGTGTTTACCCTGAGGAATAGGATGGGCGCCCAACACTAGGTCCACAGTACATGTGATACTAGAGATAGGTCTTGCTTCACATCCCCATCACTACCAGTGTGTGACAGGTGTTCCCAGCAGTGCAACTGAAAGTACTTCTATTCTCATCTGTGTTCTGCAGTGGGACCGAACACCACCCAGATTAGTGTTGTGATAAGGAAGCTTATCATAGCTCAGGAAGGAGCTATAGAAAAGGTGAAGTGACTCTGAACAAGCAACCTGTCAGTTCTGGTAGAAATAAGAAAACAGAATTTTTCCATAAAAGACTATCAGTCCCAGAATGCACCAGGTTTCCAACAGCCATTAGAGGAGCTGAAGTGGGGAAACGTGTGTTCAATCAAGAGGGCTATGAGGTAATCCCCAAGCACTCATCTCAAAGGGCAGGGCCTGATTCAGCACAGCTGCGCTGTGCTAGGCTGGAGCACTCATCTAAGCAGAATAAAGGTAGAGTTTATTCTACAGAGAATCATCCTCAGAATCAGCTTGGATATCCTCAGCTTGGACATCTTCATCATCTGGAGGATCATCAGAAGCAGAAGCCAGAGCGGACGGACAGAGAGGGCAAGAAACCCTTTGGAAGAAAGAAGAAAAAAGCATTTGGGAGGTCTAAAGGAGTCCAGAGCAGTACGTATACTGGGAGACATTCAAAAGGCCAGCATACACCATTGGACTGGGGAAAACCAGAGGAGTGGTGCTGCAGAGCTAGGAATCTCCAGACGGTACCTGTGAGGGAGACGGCTGGACGTGGAAGGGACCCTAAGACCCGTGCCAGAAGGTATGTGAAGAGAGATCCAGTGTCCAGGGATCTGGATTGGAAGGCTGGACATAAGAACTGGATTACATACTGGCCAGGCTATTTAAAGAGGAACTCTAACAGCAATGGAAGCTCAGGTATGAACACTGATCTATGCCCTAGCTATACCCTTGAAAGACAGCAGGGAAACAAGTATTCACCTGAGAGTGCTCCATTGAGAAATTCCTCTGTACCAATCCATGATATTGAACCCATGATTGTTGAAGAAGCGGGAGGGGTTGCAGATGCAGGCTGTGAATACATGGATTGCTCTTTGTCTAAACTCCTTTGGTAATTTACTGTTACAAAGTACAACAACCATCACAAAGAAATACAAACTTGTTCTTTAATCTACTCAGAAAAGCTCCTGAGTAGGATTTTGAGCCATGCAGTAGAAAGCAAGCCAGCTAAGGGGTTTCAGCTGGGTAACTGCTAGCAATTGAGCCTTACCTAATTGCTTGTGAGCTCTGAGGAAATCACTTCTGAGTCTATGTGTGAAGATATAAAAGTTAACCTGAAAAGAACAGTTTTTCCCTTCTTTGTGGGTTTTGCTTGTTGTTTGAGGCATTGCTAAGAAAATATTAGCTAAAGTCTACAGAAAAGACCATTCTCTTACCATCCTGGTCTTTATTCTTTTGATTTGATTGCCTGACAAGTTCAGCTGTTGTTTTCCTGATTTTGTTTTTCTAAGTTTAACACTGAAAGCAAGTATCCTGTTTTATGTGCTACCAAGCATATCTGTGTTGGGAGAAATAACCCCATAAATAAATATCTTATTGGCTTTACACTCAAGCACAACTAATTATTGTGAGCGGCTGTGTCTGGTGTGAATGGACTGCATTTCCCACAATCCCTTGCAAATCATATTGATATATGCCTTTGCCAAGACTGTGAACATTCGCACCCAGGCACCCGTCTGACAGTGTGTATGTGGTGTTAAGTTCCAGCTGCCATGGGTACCTGTTATCAGGGCAGCAGGGTGTCTAGACTCGAATGAGGTCTAGGTAGCACTGCCTCTATGGGTCTAAGTGGTATGCACTATATACCCCAAGGGGCCCACAATCACTCCTTTTGTAAATGAGGGTGTGGTGGGGCAGGTGCCTGCACCCTGCTGAATGGCTGTAGTACCAGTAACCACTAACCTGTTGGTGGATGACAGCCCTCCAGGGCTGATGGGTCACAGCCATGCCTATGACAGTGGCAGACCAGCCGTGATGCTTGAGGTGGGCAGTGGAAGGCTCAATTACCCCACACAAAGGTCTGCCATCCCCCAGCAGACAGCACAATCAGACTTCACCTACAGCATCCTACAGGGTGATCGCACCATGCACAGACTAACTGCAGACAGCCCACTAGCCAGTCCATAGTGCATGCTCACAGGGAAACCCTGTGCACCCAGAGATGGGATGCACAGCACAGACACCAAGCAGGTACCTCCATGATTGGGCCCCAGAACCAGGAACATACAGGTATCACTAGAGACAAATAATGTGTGGCACTATGTGGGAACATGGACATGCCATGGTTACTGCTCGGTCAGAGTGGGAGTGACCTCCCAGTGTGACATGCTGTGGCCACTCTGCCCATGCAGGTGGTGGTCGAGCACTACAGTGTCCCAGCCATTACCCTCAACCCTGTGCAGATGCATTCTGGCCAATCCGCCCTTTCTGGGCCATACCCACAATACCTTGCTCCTTATTATGCACATTTGCAGGCTAATGCTGGAAACAGTGTGAGCAATGTGGGCTCAGTGAGGTGTTGGCAGACACAAAACAATGGATAGACTTAACACACTCCCACACCTATCTCAGCATTGTGCAGAGATAGAGGTGGTTGACAACCCTACCCACCACACTGTTCCTGATCACAGTGCCGACATTGCTAAACTGTGCAGAGGGTAATAGTAGTGCTCTGGTGATAACTGCAGCTCCGTGCTGGGGCCAACAGCCTGACGCTCCATGAGGCTGTGGATAGTGGAGCCCATATGAGTGGGTGTTTGTACCCCTGTGCACTGCTGCATTGGGGTTTGCACATGTTGTTGTTGTGGCTGCATTGTGGGATAAAACTATGGGGTGATACTCTGCAGGATCCACAGATGGGACTTGAACTTTGGACCCTCTGCTCTTGGACACACTGGCTGAGTGTACTGCTCCACACTGCAGCATAGTAGTCCCTGGGACTACCCTTACTTTCCCCAGCCAGACCTCCTCTGTTGCACTGCACACCACGTACTGGTACAGGGCATGGCCTAGGTCCACTGCAGGCGGGTGCCACTACTCTCTCCGGCATGAACACCCCTCCCCCTGCCATGTCCATATGCTGTCAGTGCTGGTGGTGCGCATTCCCAGGCCATCCAGGGGGCAGGTGGGCAGCTGCCTAAGGTGTGGTTTCTGGGGTAGGGGTGCCTACATAGCTGTCCATGCTTCCCCCGGCACCGCCTGTCAATGTTAGGTTCCCCTTGGGGTACCTGCTGGGTAATGTCCCCTGGATGGGACACTGTGGAACACAGACTCATGGGCTTGTTTGACCCTGGTCAGTTGCTGTCTTGCTGGTTTCCATTTCCTGCATTCCTATGTGCCACTTAGGCATACGCCTAGTCCACCCTGTGCCCCAGTTGCCCCCACTGCATGTCCCACCTGCAGCCCCCATGCCCCATTTGCGCCATCACCATAGTGGCCTTTCATACCTGGGCACTATGCTGTTGCTGCAAATGGAGCACTAATATCACCATTCTTGGGCTCCCTGCCTATGCTGTATATTGCTGATACTGAAATGGTTTCTCTCTGTTGCAAATGTGTGCTAATGCCAGGTTTTCAGTTGCATTATGATTGAGCCCTTCATTTCCCCGCGTTAGTGTGGAAGGGGCCTCTTCCCACCCACTCCCCGCCCACTGACCCCTTCTCTCCGCCCTCTCTCCACCCTCCGCGGGACTTACCGCGGCCGGGAAAGCTAACACGCATTATGTAACATTAACATGCGTTAACATTACATTATGTTACGCTAACACGCATTAATGTTACATAACGCGCCTTAACATAGCCGCTGCTACGTTACCGCATTTTAGTAAACATGCCCCTAAGACGGTTTATTAAACATACCCCATAGATTTTTGTTTCACCCAGGCCATGCCTCTGACATGCTTCTGTGCACTTTGGATGTAGTATGGTCATCTAATTGTAAATTGGATCCTTTCTAAAATCACCATTTATACATGGTTGTGATTAACCTATAATATATAATCAATTATACATAAGCAGAAAGAGTATAGTCATCTTTTAAAGAGTTGCATGCTTCCGATCCTACTTATGTTATTTGTATAACACCTTATTTATATATAGTAACCCAAAGACGTTCACAAAATATAAGAAAAAAAATACATTAAACAAAACACAATTCAAACATGCACTATGATTAATAAACATATAAAATAAAAATAATAGTAATCTCTTTAAAGGGGGGGGGGGGATCTCTAGAGAAATGTAGGGGAGTCTTAACCCATCAGGACTTCCCTTCTCCAAACCCTGGTAACAGCTTCAGCTCATCCATTTCCAAGTCTCAGCAAAAGCATCAGCTCCCTTTTTCCAAGTTCCAACAACACAAGCATCAGTCTCCCTCTTCTCCCTAGTGACAGCCCCACAGCCAACTGTTTCAGCAACTGTCCTCCCCCCCTCGTATCGGTGACAGCCTTTGCCGCCCCTCCCCCCCTCACGTCATCTACAACCCCCCGGTGCATGTATCTTTCCCTGCTACCTGCATGCTGTGGTGGTTTTTTGCTCCTAGTGCTCTCTTGGCTCTGCAGCAAGCACCTTAGAGGGTTTGGAAACCTGAGGAGAGGCAGTGCCTGTTCTTGTGTTTTGAACCTTTCCAGCATTGGTGGAAGACAGAAGTAGCAGAACAAAAAGCGCACATTGCTGCTGCCACTGAGGGACTCTCGGCTGCCACTGAGGGACACTCGGCTATGATAGCAGCTTCTGGATGTTGTCATCGAAGCATTGAGGAAGAGGCTATATTTTTTGGGGGGAGGGGGTTCAATTATAACCACAAATCGCAAAATTCCCCTTCAGGGGTGTTCTATCAGGAGTTTACAGATGCAACTGAAAATCAGAAGCCCTAACTATCAAATCTTTACTATACCTGAAAATAACTTGTCTTGAACTACAACTGAAAAAGTGTGAGCTAAAGCTAAATTCAGACATTAGTCTCACTATTCCTTTTTGCTGCTACAGCAATTCTGACAAAACATGTTGTAGTCCTGCTTGCTAGATAAATCACAGTAGATATCCGACTTTTCTGCATTTCTGTAGGTGTGTGCATTTGTTAGTGCACATTTGGTTTCTTAAGGAACCTTAAAAAATTTAGGGGCATGTTTAATAAGAGCTGCACTGATAAAGCGGGTTTGGGCCATATTACTAGTGTGGGGCTTCATACTAACTTCAGGCAGACAGGGACAGCCTAGCCCTGCAGTTATTGTGGGTCATTGCAGTAAACCCATTGCAGGAGCAATCAATGCCGCCCATGAAAGTGGTGTTGCACCTACACAACCTGCGCCAAGGACAAAGTGGGCTTCACACTCCCATGCTAGCAGTGCTGTAGTGATATTGCCCCTGTCCTGCCCATTTGCCACCCAGATGCAAGCTACTCGGGTAGTAAAGGGCTTTTAGCATGGGGCCCCACACTATATTTTAGCATGGCGCTGATATCGCATGCTAACCAGGACTGGCCCAAGGGTTTCTGCCGCCATAGGCAGATGTTCCGGCCTCGCCGCCGCACCCCCCAGCTGCCGCCACTGATTCCATCCTGGGTGGAGGAGGCAGACAGCAGCAGCATTTCAAAAAGTGGCGGAAAAAAGATGCCACTTTTGGAAATACTGCGGCTGCCTGCCTTCCCCCAAAACAGAATCAGCGGCAGCTGGAAAGAGGGGCGCAGATGGTCATCTGTGCCACGACTGCTGGCCACCCGGGCCAGCTGTCCTAGGTGGCCGCTTAGCTTGCCTAGTGGATGGGTCAGCCCTGATGCTAACTCCACTCTTCCTGGGTTGCACATATTAATAAGCATACCCTTTGGTTTGTAGTGCATTAATTTGAAGTGCATTAATCAACTTAGCTCACCTTAGTTTGTTGATTCCCTATTAAAATGAATATGTGAAACTACCAAAAATAATCTGTAAATTGGGTAAAATTCATAAAAGAAACAAAAACTAATGGCATTTTTCTTAACTATGCCTATAAATCTTCCCTAAATCTATTCCCACAGCAGGAGTATCTTCTTTATAGTTATTAAGTCCTTCTTTATAGTGTCTCTATGGGGTATATTTACTAAACCGTCTTAACGTGCGCTCTCCCACATTATCGCATGATAAGGTGCCTTATCGCGTGATAATGGCGCCTTAGCACACGATAAGGTGCCTTAGCGCGCGTTAACGCGCGCTAAGGTGCAAACGAGCGCTGAAGGCGGAGAAAGGCTCCCGGAGGGCGGAGGAAGGCTCCCCAGGGGCGGAGAGAGAGGGTCAATGGGCGGAGAGTGGGAGGGGAGAGGCTCCCTGCACACTAACGCTGTGAAATCCGAGGCTGAAAACTAACACCAGTGAAACCCTGGTGTTAGAGCTGATTTAAAGGGAAAAGAAAGCATTTCCATCAGCAATGTACAGCAAAACCAGGGAAACCAACAAAAAAGTGATGTGTGATACATGTGCACGGAACAAAAGGGCAAAGAAACAGTGAAAATGACCAGAAGAAAATGTAAAAAAAACATAACCAAGCTGGGCAATAGTGATATCAATGGGAAACATCAAAAAACACCCCCACGAAAGCTCCAAAAAAAAGATATGAATTTTGGAAGTGTCTATGCTCTGTCCCCATACAAGGTGAATGAGCCCACAGTGAAATTGCGCTGATCAGGGTTTTCCTCTCCATTGGACAGGTTTCCTATGGTGTGCACATGTTTCACAACAGCAGGGCGGGCATGTCGGAATGGGCAACTGGACAGATGCTGGAAAAGGGGACACAGAGGGCTGCAGGCGGCACATGCTGTGGTGCAGCTGGGGCACAGTGCGGACTAGGGTAATGCCTAGCTGGCCCATAGGAATGCTGAAACAGTAGAGCAGCCAGACAGCAACTGCTGAGGGCCCAACATGGGCAAGAGTGTGCTTCCCACGGTGTCACAGGGAATAGTACCCAGCAGGTACCCCCAATGGCATGGAACATTGTCAGGCGGTGCTGGGGGAAAGCGTGGACAGCTATGCAGGCACCCCTACCCCAGAACCCGCATCATAGGCAGCTTCCTACGCACACACTGGATGGCCTGAGAGTGCGCAGCAGCATCACCACCAGCAGAAGGGCATGTCAGCATGGTGGCAGAGGGGTACTGGTGGTGGAGGGGGCAGTGGCAGCTGCCCAGAGCAGACCATGGCCTAGCCCTGTTTAGGTGGGTGCCATACACTGCATCAGACAGGCTCTGTCTGACAGTCATGGTATGTCCAGGGAATGCACTATCTCTGTGGCAACACGGTGCTGCAGTGAACACAGCCAGTGTGTTCAGGAGCAGAAGGTCACAGGTTCAAGTCCTAGCTGTGGTTCCTGCCAACCCAGTCCCCATATTTTACCCACTACTAAAACGTGCTAACACAGACAGAACCTTTATTGCAGATAACACAGTGGTTCTGAACCAGTCCTCCTTGAACCCCTAGGCCAGTCGGGTGTTCATGATAGCCCTAATGAATATGCATGAGATATATATGCATTAGAGATATCCTGCCAACCTGACTGGTTTGTGGCCCTCTAGGGCTGGATTTGGAGACCCCTGCCTTACACCTCTGTCATTTAAGATTGTGAGTGGGCAAGGTGCAGATGTCCTAGACATCAAAAGGGTAGATAGAATGTGTCACATGCCTCCCCAATTCTCACCACCACCAAAATGTTGTCCTATAAAGCACCTTCTGAGGCACCTTATGGTTACAGTCCATATAAGGTGTCTTATAAGTTGTCCTATGGAGCGCCTTATAGGGGACATTATAGGATGCCCTATAGGGGACATTATAGGGTGCCGTGGCAGACAGTGCACTTTATAATGTGCCCTATGGAGTGCCTTATAGGGTGCCTTATGTGGCACCTTAGGTTATGGCACATGAGGGTGTGTTTGCTGGCAGCAATAATTAAAATACAAATAAAATGCCTCAAGAAACAATACCTACATGTCAAAGCTGATGCCTCAGCCAGCCTTATGCATTAGGCACACTTGGGGATCAAACTCATGACCACTGTAGCATCAGTCAGTGTATTAACCATTGTACTACACCTCTGTCTCTGTGTTTGCATGTCTGGGCGCCTACTTAAGATTACTGCGCATTAACGCGCTTAGCGGCGCTTAGCCCGTTAATGTGCACAGCAGCGCGCGTTATCGTGCGATAATACCGTTTTGCTACTTTAAGACTGAAACGCCCACTCCTTTTATGGCAGCCTGCACACTATCGCCGGGCGCACATTAAGACGGTTTAGTAAACATACCCCTATGTCTTCCTCTCTATCACTCAGTTTTCTTCATTGCCAGTTCTATAAAAGATATATGCAGTAGGGCTATTTGGGAGAAGTGTCTGACTCACAGCCCTTATATTTCCAGCTCTTCAGCATTCAGATTCTCCGAGTTAATGGGCAAAGATTTGTAACAGGCACTCATAAGGCAACTAGGAGAGCTGCCAGATGGTCTCTCAATACTGCTGCCCTATGCTTATTATACAAAGGGCTTCGGTACTTATTTATTTATAAATCATATATTTATGTGTTTATTCTTCAGCAAATTAGACATTCTTTGAGGGCAAGACAAATTGATGTTTATTAGTGGTTTTGTGCCACCAACAGTATTTACTGGGTGTCGCTTCTAGTGGAGTCACATATGTATATTTCTGTCACTTAGAAGCCATCTGCACAGAAAAGGTACAAACACGGAGTGGAGAATACAAGAGGAGCCAGGAGATGAGGGAAGGAGCACTGGGGGAAGTGGTGTTTTGCAGCCCAAATGCATGACCCTACTTTTTTAGCATTAAATTTCAGCTGCCAAATTCTAGACCATTCTTCAAGCTTAGCTAGATCCCTCCTCGTGTTATCTACACCTTCCTGGGTGTCTACTCTGTTGCAGATTTTGCTATCACCTACAAAAAGCAAACCTTACCCGACAGCCCTTCCGCTATATCACTAACAAAGATAAAAAGGAATCAGACCAAGGACAATTCCCTGCGGCACACCATTGGGAACCTCCTCCTCAGAGTGAACTCCATCTACCTGTACCCTTTGTCACCTTCCACTCAACCAATTTCTACCTCAAGCAATAATTTTAGGGTCCATCCCAAGGGTGCTTAGTTTGTTTATAAGTCATCTGTGTGGAACAGTGTCAAATGCTTTACTGAAATCTAAATACACCACATCTAGGGCTCTCCCTTGGTCCAACTCCTTGGTCACGTAGTCAAAGAAATCAATCGGATTTCTCTGAAAAGACCTGCCCCTTGGATCCTGCAATCCGTTGGATTCCAGAAACCTCACTATTTTCTCTTTCAGCAGGGTTTCCAATGATTTACTCACCAATAATTTACTGTACAAGAAAAAAAACAGAATGGAAGTAATACTATCCTGCAGTAGCAATGTATTTGCATACAGAAACAGAAAAAAAAATGTATCCACAGACTGCAAACAGAAAACTAGTGTTCAAAACATTTTAGCCTTGCTTTACTGCCCAAACACTACAACTCCAAGAAAGAAGCCCAAAGCCCAATTCACTCACAAAATGTCAGGATATAAAGCAAAATTAGCTTCAAATGAACTCAGTGCTGTATGTATTTTAGAAAGTAGGCAGGAGAGAATAGGTTGGAAGTCTGAACTTTGTGATTCATTATTTCTGTTACTGTAATTTTTCCTTGATTTTTTTCCATTGCTTGCTACAGTTTGATATCTTTTGTGCTATATTTGGATTCCTTCAATGGAAACTCAGTGGATGGCCTCTAGCATTATAGGAAAAGTTAGTTGAGCAATTCCTATGTACCAGGGGAGGATTATTGTTCTCATTAAAAATGCATGTTTGAACAGAGAGCAATACCAATCATAAGAACAACCTATACTTAGTTCAAAAGTGTAATAAAACAGAAATGCATCTAAATTTAGCAAAGCAGATGTTAAGCAGATCGTAATGAGAGCAGAACATACTGAGAAGTACCATAGGCTATAACAAGTGATGCACCGTATCATCATTTTTTATTCATTCAATTTGGGTTTGTTTTGCTTATGTGGGTCAATAATTTTATATTCTTTCACCGAGGCAGTCAAGGCACATATGTTGCACCTATCTTATAAAGACAACATGCACCGATATAAAATTTCCCCAGGGAAAGGAAGCACACTTACTCAGGCCTGCCCTGAGGCAGGAATAATTATTTTTGTGTATGTGCCATAAGAATCGGCGCACACATCCACAACTTATAAAATAATCAAGTAAGTGCCAGTCTTGTCCCCAATCCACTTATTCTTTGACCCTAGGAATGCCTACACAAGTTCAAGTAGGCTCCTATTTTAAGGCTATTTTATAAAGATAAACAGGCATCTATATGTCTTTACAAAATGGCCTCACAAAACCTGCACAACTGAAGCTAGAATGCACCAGTGTACATTTACACCTTCTCAGGGTAAAGTACATGCATAGGTAGAAGATATTTTATAAATTATGCCCCTGCTCCATCCAAACCACTCCCCTGAGCATGCCTACACTTGGGTGTCATAAAAGTGCAGGCCTTCTTATCATCTCATGCACTTTTACATGTGTAACCCATGTAGTAATAAGAGGCCTTTTCATGCACAAGAAGAGCAGGTTTTTTATATCACTGCTCCCAATCCCCATTCACATCCCAGTCCCCACCCATCAGTGGCACGTCCCACACCAATCACCCCCATCAATATTAATTGGTCACTCAACATCTCATACCAACATCCAATTTCCCCTAAAAGCCCACAGACATCCAATCCTCCTCAATACCTACTGACATCAGATCCCCCTCCTGACCCCCCTGTGAAATTAAGAAACCCACTCAATGGCCCCCTGATAAGGCTCCCCATCTCCCACCCCAATCCCATCAATCCCAACCCCAATTCTTACCGGAGTCACTGGTGTCCAGCGGGAGTAAGAGTGATCCCCAGTCACTCTTGTTCAGCTGACCTGAGTCCCAAAATGGCAACCATGACCCCTAGTGATAATCTTACTAGGGATCACGAGTGGGGAGGAACGGATGTCATGGAGGTTCAGGGGGATTGGATGAGAGGGAAGGTGTCAGCCATGAGATCAGATATCAGTGGGGGATGTTGGGTGGCTGATCAATGTCAGGGAGTGATTGGGGGGGGGGGGCTTAACTTGGTCTTTACACCTGTCCCTGAGGCAGTGGAATGGGATGGGCCACAGGTGCAATGCCCCACCAATAGTTTGCTCAATGTGGCCTTAGGAGAACCTTAGGGCAGGGTTGTAAATTGCTTTGTTTGGGTCCTCCACCAAAAAGATGTTAAACTCAGAGGGTTAAGTGAAGGCAATGTTAGCCTGTAGTGAAATAATGACTCAGGTGGTAATACTAGGATTATGTGAGGAAATACTGTTTTGGCATCTTGTGCTACAAACTACAAATCTGGAGCAGAAACTAAGGGTGCAAACCTTATGATTTTCCTCTGGGCATCCACCATTTCTCCTCATTGCTCATCTGTACTTCAGCCCTCTCTCTCTTATATCCATCCCTCGCCTCTCCCAGTCCCTCCCTTCCTCCTTTCCTAGTCCTTCATTACTCACTGTATTCATTTCTACTTCTAAAAGACTCCACTCTTTTTCTTACCTCTAGGTCAGCAGTGCAGGAGGCAGAGTGGGCCATGATGACACAGACAGACAATTGTGCTCACTCCCCTCACAGGTTTTATTTTTTTTTTACAACTGCTATACTGGGTCAGATCAAAGGTCCATCAAGCCTAGTGTCCTGTTTCCAAGAGTGGCCAATCCAGACCTCAAGTACCTGATATATCCAAAAGGTAGCCAGTTCCAAACTACTTATCTTCAGGGATAAACAGTAGTTTTCTCTTAGACTACCTTAATAACTGTTTTTTTTATAGACTTTTCTTCCAGGAATTTGTCCAAATCTTTTTTAAACCTAACTATACTACCAGCTTTTACCACATCCACCAGCAATATGTTCCAAAGATTAATTATATATTTAGAGGAAGACATATTTTCTCCTGTTTTAAATTTACCACTTTGTAGCTTCATGGCGTGTCCCTTAGTCCTTGTATATTTTCTTAGTAAAGAAATGATTGCATCTATCCATTACACTTCTCAGAATTTTATAGACTTCTATCATATCTCACTCAGCAGTCCCTTCTTCAGACTGTTTATGCTTTTACTATAAAATAAAGTAGTGTGATTGCTGTTTTAGTCTACTGTATATTCTACTCTAAAAGGAAGAATGTAATAAAAGAGAAGAACAGGAGGCCATGAACACAATGCATGCTATCCAGTCAGTGCTGACTTCTGGTGACCCAGCCCTTGGATATGTGTGACAGGAAGTAGTTTGCCAGGTCTTTCTTCTGCACAGTAGATCTGCTCATCTGGTATTCCAAGGTGGTCTCCCCATCCAACTACTAGCCAAACACATCCCTGCTTAGCTTCTGAAATCAGCTGCGAGAAGGCTCATTCAGGGCAGTGAAGTTCTTTTCTCAACATTTGGGTATAGGGTTGCCAACTTTTTCACCGAGAAAAACCCGACACCTGTGGCTCGCCATGCTCCACCCATTCTCCGCCCCTAGTCCCACCCCTGCCCCGCCCCCAGCCCCACCCACAAAAATTACCGAAGATACGTGTAGGCTAACTTCCTTGGTCAGATAATAATTAAACTGGGAACCCCAAAATCCAAACATGAAATGTACAACACTGGAGAAATAAAACTATAAAGTAATTTCCTCTTGCACTAAACAAAAACGCAAAGATGTTAGCAATACACACTTCCCAGACCAGACATATTCCAGTTAATAAATTCAAAATAAAAAGTATTTTTCTACCTTCTGTTTGGGCATTTTTTCAGTTGCAATTGCTCCAGTCACTTTCTTCTGGTTTCTTCGTGTCTTCTGCGAGCTATCCATTTGTCCTTTCTTCTCTTTTAGATGTTTTCCATTCTCTCTCTATTTCTGCTTTGACATACTGATTGTTTCCCTTTTGCTCTTTCCCCCAATTCTTTCCTTATTCCTTTATCATCCATTTAAATTTCACCCTTCCATTTTCAAGCCCCTCTTACTCTCCCAAAACCCAGCCCATCCTAGACTTTTCTTCCACACAAAATATTTTTCCCCTCTCCATTCTCATTCCCCATCCAATCTAGTACTCCCCCAAAATCAGTTCCCTTATAGTTCTAGACCCACCCAGCATCCACTCCCTTCTAGTCCCATTCTCCCATGCCCCACATCAGCCCATTTCCAGTCCTATTCTAGCTCTTCATCAGCCTATTTCCAGTGCTAGCCCTCACATCACAGGCCATTTCCAGTCCTAGCCCCCACCATCACATCCCATTTGCAGTCCGAGTCCCCCTGCACCATCACAGCCCATTTGCAGTCCTAGTTCCCCCCCCCCACCATCACAGCCCATTTGCAGTCCAAGTTACCCCCCCCCCATAGCCCTTTTCCAGTCCAGGTCCCCCTCCCCATCACAACCCATTTCCAGTCCATGTCCCCCCCCATAGCCCTTTTACAGTTCAGGTCCCCCCCCCCAATCACAGCCCATTTCTTTCCAGTCCAAGTCCCCCCCCCCCCATAGCCCTTTTACGGTCCAGGTCCCCCTCCCCATCACAACCCATTTCCAGTCCATGTCCCCCCCCCATAGCCCTTTTACAGTTCAGGTCCCCCCCCATCACAGCCCATTTCTTTCCAGTCCAAGTCCCCCCCCCCATAGCCCTTTTCCGGTCCAGGTCCCCCTCCCCATCACAACCCATTTCCAGTCCATGTCCCCCCCCATAGCCCTTTTACAGTCCAGGTCCCCCCCCCATCACAGCCCATTTCTTTCCAGTCCAAGTCCCCCACCATATCCCTTTTCCGGTCCAGGTCCCCCCCCATCACAACCCATTTCCAGTCCAATTCCACCCCCCCCCTAGCCCTTTTACAGTTCAGGTCCTCCCCCCCCCCCCATCACAGCCCATTTCTTTCCAGTCCAAGCCCCCCCCCCCCATAGCCCTTTTCCGGTCCAGGTCCCCCCCCCCCATCACAGCCCATGCAGTCCTTGGCCCCCCCCCCCCGACCAGCACCGCAGCTGTCTGAGAGGCTTCAGAGGGAGCAGGGTAAGCTCGCGCGAGGCCCCGGCTCCCTCTGTACAGCCGCCAGTGTGAAGAGCCTTTTCCTTCACGCTGGCGGCTGTATCTGTGAAGCCGCGAATGCTGGGAAAGGTTAAAGGGTATTGCCTTTAACCTTTCCCAGCAATCGCGGCTTTACAGATACAGCCGCCAGCGTGAAGGAATAGGCTCTTCATGCTGGCGGCTGTACATAGGGAGCCGGGGCCTCACGCGAGCTTACCCTGCTCCCTCTGAAGCCCTCCGGTGTGTGGGCCGGCCCTGGGTGGGGTTTTTTTTGGACTTCGGGTCGGAAGAAAAGCCGTTTTTTTGCTCTGGCTGCTCCCGATCTTGCGGCCAGAGCAAAAAAACGGCTTTTCAAGGGCCGGTTTTACATCTGCGCCGGCAGCCAGCCTGGCCATGGCAAAACCGGCCAGGCCGGCTGAAAACCGGCCAGTTGGCAACCCTATTTGGGTAGCTTTATTGCTGAGGAAATCTGCATTGCTGTCAAGGTGCTGAGCCAACAAAGAAGGAGATTTCTTAACCTTCCTCTTCAACTCCCCCTATTGTTTTTTACCGTTCCATTTCTGTCTTTCATCCCTTATGTTTTCCCCTCTCAGGCTTTATATCTTACTAGTGGTTAGAGCAGCAGCCTAGTGACCAAAGAGACCAGAATCAAATTCCATTGGCTCTCCTTGTAATCTTCGGAAAGTCATTTAACCCTCCATTGCCTCAGGAACAAACTTACATTGTAAGCCGTTAGGGGACAGGAAACATCTACTGTACTGGATTGTAACTAGCCTTGTTATCTCTTTCCAACTCTTATTTTTTCTTTCTTCCTCACTCTAACTCTATCTTAATGACATATTTTGGATAATACAAACATTCCAGCCTTCGCTCTGTTTTTATACTGATGCATTTTTCTGACAGTACTATAATGTTGTGGTTATATAACATCCAACTACATCACACCTCAGCTTTAGAGTAAGGATAGCATAAAACATGCATACAAATATGTCATTACAAATTACATTATTGAATAAAGGCAAATTTGCTGAGATGTATTTGTGTCTCTTGTCAACATAACATACTAACATACTGAAATAGATAATGGCACTGAAGGACCATTTTGCCTACCCAGTCTCTGTAATTACCCCTTGCTTACCTCTAGTTATGGATCTCAGCTGTATAAACTAGAGAGCCTGGGGAGGATTACTTCTCATTCCAGGAGGTGAGAAAAGTAAATAAGTCAGCTTATGGTCCATGCGTGGAAATTTTCCAGCTTTACCTGATTATGTTCAACAATATATTAATGCAAAAGGGGCAAAAAGGGACATGACAACATTGGGGGAAGGGGGTGAGTGTAGTCTGGGGTGGGGAGGACGTTTAGGCCAAGAGGTCCTCTATATTTGAGGGGGGGGGTCAGGCCAGAGGACCATAGAAGAAGATACCACTATAGTTGTAGCTCCTACCAGAATCTTTAACCCATGGACCAGCGATGGCTCCTGCAGTTGTCCAAACATGTTCTCTACGGGGACAGATCACAAATCAAAGACCAAAGGCTCCAAGCGACAAAGTTACATGTTTAGAAAAACTGACTATGCATTCTGTAAATCCACTCAGATTGCTTTTTGGCTAGCCAGGGCTCTGGAATCCTCAATTGCATTATATTTCTCACTAAAAACAAATCCTAATTTTCTGTATTTTACATCAATGTTGGCTGATGGAATAAAAACCCATCTGTGATAAAATGAGAGAGCAAAAAGGTGTCAAATTACTGGTGATAAGGCTCCCACAGCTCTGAATTCCCTAACTTTAGTGCATTTATACGTGACCCCTAATGTGTCTGTAATGTGTTTTTGTTAATGAATACTTACTAATAAAAGCTAACGTTTTCTTTCAGCTGGTGGAGAAGGGGCATGGGTTGTTAGCACATTGCCATTTTGTACAAGCTAAATATATATAATTCCTATCCTAGTATTTTTTTTCTGATGAAGAAACACAGAAAACATTATGGATTTTTTTTCTTTTAATTATAGTACTTCTTTCTATCAGATTTTGCTTAGTAAATGAGAGCAAGCATCCCCTATCTGATACCCCATCAGCAGTAAGCAGGTTTCTGTAGTCTCAGGATTCTATTTACTTAGACCAAAGAACATTACCCCTGGCTTATCGGTTTGAAACATGTTTTTAAAAATAAGAATTGGTATTCAACATATACAACGCACATTTCCATTTGCAAACAAAACAAATGTTTGGAAGTAATGATGAGGTTGAGAACTACAGGCCAGTTAGTCTGACTTTGTGGTGAGTAAATTAATGGAAATGCTTCTGAAACAGAGGATAGTGAAGTTTCTGGCATCCTGTGGATTGCAGGATCCAAGGTAGCGCGATTTTACTAGAGGCAGGTCTTTTCAGATAAATCTATTTCTTTGACTGGGCAACCAGAGAGTTGGACCAAGGCAGTGCCCTAGATGTAGTATACTTAGATTTCAGTAAAGCCTTTGACACCGTTCTGCACAGTTGACTTATTGAACACCCTAGGGATGGACCTTAAAGTGACTGACTTGGTTAGAAATTGAGTGGAGTGCAGATAAATGGAGCTCACTCTGCGGAGCAGGATGTTATCAGTGGTATGCTGCAGGTATCTGCTCTTGGTCTGATTCTTTTTAACATTTTTGTTAGTGATACTGCAGAAGGGTTGCTGGGTAAGGTTTGCCTCTTTGAATCTGCAATAGAGTAGACACTCAGGAAGGAGTAAATAACATGAGGAGGGATCTAGCTAAGCTTGAAGAATGGCCGAGAATTTGGCAGCTGAGATTTAATGCTAAAAATTGCAGGGTCATGCATTTGGGCTGCAAAAATCCAAGGGGTGAAGTATTCTGTCCATGAAAGAAGAGTGGGACCTGGAAGTGATTGTTTCTGATGATCTTAAGGTGGCTGAATAGGTAGAAAGGTTGATGGCGAAAAATAGAAGGATGCTTGGGTGCATAGGGAAAGGAATGGACAGCAAGAAGGAGGTGGTGATAGTGGCTTTGTATAAGTCTTTGGTGAGACTTCATTTGGAATATTGTGTGCAATTCTGGAGACCACACCTACAAAATGATATAAACAGGATGGAGTTGGTGCAGAGGTCAGCAACCAAAATAGTCAGGACTTCATCATAAGGGATATGGTGACAGACTTAAAGATCTCAATGTGTATACTTTGGAGGAAAGGAGGGAGAGAGGAGATATGATAGAGATGTTTAAATATCTCCTTGGCATAAATGAACAGGAGGAGAGTCTCTTTAATTGAAAGAAAGATCTGCAAATAGGGGGCATAAGATGATAGACTCGGGAGTAATATGCATAAATATTTCTTTATGGAAAGAGTGGTATTTGCCTGCAACAGTCTCCCAGTGGAGGTAGTAGAGACCAGGACAGTATCTGAATTCAAGAAAGCATAGGACAAACACAGAAGATCTCTAAAGGGAAAAAAGGAACTATAGTAGTTGGTATAGAAGGGCAGACAGAATAGGCCATACAATTTTAGGCCTACAATTTTAATCTTTTTCTGCCATTATGTTTCTATGAACATATTAAAAGTACCTATACCAACCCACTCACAACTCAACTCCACAAAAAAACTTTAAACCCCATGACAGTATCATAAGTTTTCTTAAAAAGAAAAGTCTTTACAATCTTATGGAACAGCCAAAAGTTGTCCAATAAGCTCTCAAGAGACGGAATTCCACAACAGCAGCCTTGAACAGAAAAAGTCTTATCTCTATGTTGAGCTTTACATACCACCAGAACGGATAGTACCACTAACAATCAATCTGATTGTAAGTGCAACATGTGAGTCGATGAATAAACCACTAGCCTAGAGCAAAGGTACCCAGGTACCTGATCATGTAGCACCTTATACAATAACATCAAAACTTTAAAGTGTATGCGAAGTTAACCTTCATCGGCTGGCCTGGGATAATTTTATGCCCAAACATCCATCTTTTTCAGTAACTCAAAGGTTAATGGTTCTCTAATTCTGTACTTTAAGGAACAATATTATAGTCACCCCAGCATATAATAGTCTCAAAGAGCAGCCAGTTAGCATGAACAGTTTCCGGTCTGTAGATGGATAAACCCAGAGTAACATGCTACCTTGGTATTACCAACTTACCCCAAGACCATATCGATAGTTATGGTTAGTGCATTTTTCCTAGATAAAAAAAAGATGTTGGTACTCATATACTTATTTATTTAGACAGTTTTGTATACCACCTTATCCTTCAATCAAAGTGGTCACAACACAATTGGGGGATACATTTAACACACTGGGATATGAGATATGTACACTAATACTTATGGGAAACATGGGCAATGGAGGGTTAAGTGGCTTGCCCAAGACCACAAGGAGCATCTGTGGGACTAGAAGCCCCAGTCCTTCTGGCCCAAGGTTGCTGTCCTCTAGTGGGATTTGAACCCCTGACCTGAAGTACCTTGCCCCCAACCACTAGGCTACTCCTCCCTCCCTACATATAGGGTTCTTTCATTAATACATGAGGACCATGGGTCAATTTTAGCAGGCAATGAAAAAGGTGACGGGACTGTGTACCCCTCAAAAAAGTCCTGGTTATAGTTACCTTTAAGTCCAATGCTATTCCTGCTTACAGAATATGTTTGGACTTGTTTGACTTGTTGGAAATGATGTAGCTGTTCATTTACATTTGTTTAGGCATGTATTGTATTAAAAAATATATTTTTTTTCCCCTGTGCACATCTCCAGTACAAAGGGACAGAAAATATAAAAGGGCCTGTTTACTAAGTTGCATTAGTTGACCAACACAGCTTTTAGTATGCTACTTTATGCTACTGGCCATTCCTCTCTCTATGCATCCAAGCACATTCTGACTTTTTTTGTCACCGTATCTATCTCTTTTGCCATCTTAAGATCATCAGCTATAATCACACCCAAGTCGCTCTCTTTTTGTGAGCGGAACTTCACTCCTTATTCTGTAGCACGTTTTATCTACTTTTAGTTTAATTCACTCCTCGCGAATACAATCCTCTGAAAAATGTTCAAAGTCTGCTTCACTTCCATTCCTTTTTGTGTCGGTCTTCTGCAGTCCTACCTACAGTATAGGCCTTCCTCAGTGAATACAGCATTAACAGTCAACACAGCATGTTAACTGTTAGCATGGGCTGACTGCTCCATTAAACACCTAATGTGGAAATTCCTATTAGGAGCACGGAATGGGTAGGAATGCACAGTAACTGCTAACTCAGCAGATAGTGAACATCCTGTTATAAAGTTAACCCCATAATGGCTAATCAATGAGTCTGAAGACTGATATCATACCATACCACTATGAAGATCAACATATTTAAGGGGCAAATGTATTAACATACTTTAGAACCTTTTAATAGAAACTGAGAAAAATGATGGCAAATAGATCCTACACCCTGGCAAGCCTGCCCAACTACAGCAATTACTAAGCTCAACAGAAATCTTATGTACTGTCCTGTTCTTTCTTGAATTCAGGTGTGGACATTTACACCTGTAGATGAAAGTGTGTAAGTTTTGCAAGTACACACATAGATTAAGGTGTTTTTAATTCAGTGCATGCACTTGTGAACTCTGGACATACTCCGCCCAGACTGTACCCCAACTCTACCTACCAGCAAAGTACATGCATTCATGTCAATGCACATACTTTAACAGCAGTTGCTATTTTATAAGTAGCCATTTACATGCATACGTAGCCTCATAGGTGTGAAAATCACTTTATAAAATTATCTCCATTTTGGTGCCATTTTACAGGCCTAGACATATCAGTGCTGCTAATCAATTAGTGAGGTTGTAATTTTTTTCTAAAATTTGGGAGGAGACACAAAAAAATGGAAAATTAAGGAGAATTACTTTCTTAATCCCTTGTGTAAAGCCCTGGCTGTGCATGCCTCTAAACTAGTTCAAAAACTGATGGAGGAAATTTGTTTACATGTATTCCCAATGTGCAGGGCTTTTTTTTTTTTTTTTAATAAGATTTTCAAATTATGAAACAAGAATGTTACATCACAATCTTGCAGAAATAGTACCGATATACAAGAAACCGAAGAGAAAACATTTGAAAAATCAAAACAAAAGCAATCATATTACAGCATATCAGTTCACACCTGCCCACAAATCACAAAGGAGGGGGAGGGAAACCTCCAGAAAGAAATATAAATCCCACCCAAATTGAAAGAAACCAAATTACTGGCTAAACAACCTGTATCATCTTTTAAAGCCCAGGTGTAACATCAATGGAGGTCTCTAGCTGCCTGGCGGAAATGAAAGTCGTTAATTGTGAGGGCTCATAAAATATATAAGAAACAGATTTATACTTCACCATGCATTTACACGGGTGTTTAAGAAAAAAAAAGCCCCCCCCCCCCCCAATTGTAAGATGCCAGGCCGCAGCAGAAGGAAGGCTCTGCGACGGCGTTGAGTGTCTTTAGACAGATCTGGATAAATACGTACTAATAAACCCTTAAACTTCAAATTGTGTTTCCTAAAGAAAAGTTTCAATAACCATTCCTTGTCTGATAATAAGGCAAAAGTTATTAATAATGTAGATGGAACAATAGATTCTTCATCTGACCGTTCTATCAAATCAGTTACATTCAAAACATTTCCTAGATCTTGCTCTCATCGAACATTAACAACACCCGATTCTAATTTAGCCTTAGGCAAATAGTAAATTTTTACTAGTGGTGGAATTAACTCCAGGGAAACTCCCAATACATCCCTCAGATACTGAGAAAACATATCTCTAGGAGACACCGTTGCAAGTCTTGGAAAGTTTATCAGTCGTAAATTATGAGCCCTAGAGGCATTATCCAAGTACTCTAGCTTAACCTGTACCGCAGAAAAGTTCTTCCTACATGCTTCATTCTGCTCTTCGATAGTATCCACTTTTCTTTGTAGCTCCAAAACATCCGAATGATGTTTCAAAATAGAGTTCTCCATCATTCTTATATTATTCTCAGACTTCTCAACTTTCTGTGCCAAAGATGTAATCTGTGGAACTAAAACTTCCCCCAAGGATACAATCGCTTGCCAAATAGTTTCCAACATGAAGTTTGCTGGGCGTTGAAGCGAAAATGCCAAACTCAGGTCCGTCATTGGCGTAGCAGCTCCCATACCGCCAGACATTCCTCCACCACGCTGCTCAGGGGTTCCCTGCCCCGGATATCTTCCACCATTCACCGTCGAAGCAGCCAAAGATCTACCCTGCCCTGTGGCCTGAAACATCGGATCTGGCAGCCCCTCTGTTCCTGTACCTCTCAGTCCACTGACCATCTCCTGCTCTGGAGATAACGGGAGCCGCAGGAACTCTTCCGGCAGGGGCTGCCCCCGAAAAGCTTTCGACGGCAGGCTTACTGGGGATATAGATGAAGTCGATAGAGCCACCATGTCATCCGGCTCCAGCGGCTTCAAAGCTCGAACACCTCCTCCAGGTTCAGCAGGCTGCCGAGCAGAGCGGTGAACAAAAGCATCCAAAGGACCTTGTGCAGCACCATGAGGCTCAGAAATTGGCGTTGAGGTCAGGGAGGGGGGAGAGGTAACCAACCCTCCCCTCTCTTTACGCTTCCGACCCATAAGAGAAAAAAAAACGCTCTCACTCTCAACAGCCAGTAGTCGCCATCTTGCCTTGGCTCCTCCTCGCCGTGCAGGGCTTTTTTTGAGGGGGTACTCAGTGTTACTGAGTGTCAGCACCTTTTTCATAGCCTGCTAAAATTGACCTATGGACCTATGGTCTTCATGTATTAATGAAAGACCCTTGCATGTAAGTACCAGTAACTAGGGGGGGGGGGGAAACACTGGCAATTTGTAAATTTTTGGCCCACCAAATCTATGACCATACCACTCCCTTGAAATCTCTGCACTGCACTGCACTACATAGGGCATGTGGCAGGCAGCATCAAAGGTAGTGACCCGGTGCACTGGAGCAATGATAGCCCTGGATGACTTTCCCCTGAACATGCTTGAGAAGGTGAGGTTTAAGAGGATGCTCCCACTTACCGAGTGCCCTGCAGGAAACCTTTTAGTAGGCAGGTGCTCCCCACTCTGCATAATCACTTGCATCATCAGATGGAGCTCACTCTGAGGAGAAGGATGTTACCAGTGGTGTGCCCCAGGGATCTGTCCTTGGTCCGATTCTTTTTAACATTTTTTGTTAGTGATATAGCGGAAGGGCTGTCGGGTAAGGTTTGCCTCTTTGCAGATGATACCAAAATCTGCAATAGAGTAGACACCCAGGAAGGTGTAGATAACATGATGAGGGATCTAGCTAAGCTTGAAGAATGGTCTAGAATTTGGCAGCTGTGATTTAATGTTAAAAAATGTAAGGTCATGCATTTGGGCTGCAGCAATCCAAGGGAGCAATATAGTATAGGGGGTGAAGTACCTTTGTCCACTAAAGAAGAGCGGGACCTAGGCGTGGTTGTGTCTGATGATCTTAAAGTAGCTAAACAGGTAGAAAAGGCAATGGCAAAAGCTAGAAGGATGCTTGGGTGCATACAGAGAGGAATGGCTAGCAGAAAAAAGGAGGTGATAGTGCCTCTGTATAAGTCTTTGGCGCGACCTCATTTGGAGTATAGTGTGCAATTCTGGAGACCGCACCTTCAAAAGGATGTGAACAGGATGGAGTCGGTGCAGAGGGTGGTTACTAAAATGGTTAGTGGTCTTCATTATAAAGCATATGAGGACAGACTGAAGGATCTTAATATGTACACCTTAGAGGAAAGGCGGATAGAGGTGATATGATTGAGATGTTTAAATACCTCCGTGGCATAAATGTACAGGGGGAGAGCCTCTTTCAATTGAAAGCAAGTTCTGCTATGAGGGGACATGGGATGAGGGTGAAGGGGGATAGATTCAGGAGTGATATGCGAAAATATTTCTTTATGGCAAGAGTGGTGGATCCGTGGAATAGTCTCCCAGTGGAGGTGGTAGAGATGAGGACAGTATCTGAATTCAAACACAGAGGATCTCTAAAGGAAAAAAGGGGACTGTTGTAGTTGTTCATATGGAAGGACAGACTAGATAGGCCATGTGGTCTTTTTCTGTCACCATATTTCTATGTTTCTATGCAAACAGAGCTGGCAAAAGCAGAGGCTGCCACTAGCATGCCTTTTACCACTGACATCTGGACTAAGCAGAACAGTACACATACCTACCTTCCATGACAGTACATTGATGGCAGATGGACAGGCAGGGCCAGGTTGTAAGGAAGCAAGTAGAGGAGCGGGCTATGCTGCATAGCCAGGTAATGGATGAAAGTCATGTGTGGATCCATATCGCAGCAGTAAGAAGGGTAAAGCTGCATGGCTGGTACATAGGGCACAAACAGAGCACGAGGCCTCCAGGTTGCTTTGTAACTGATGGTGGGACAAACATGGTCAAGGCAGTGAAGGAGGGGAGATTTCATGGGATCAGATCCCTTGCGCACTTGCTGCACCTAGTTGCCAGACTCCCTAGACCTAGACAGCAAGACAAGCAGCAGCCCTGAAGTACCAAAAAAATAACTGGGTGTTTTCACCAGTGCTAAGAGGAGCATGATCTGTGCGAGAAGAAGGAAGCAACAGTGGCACTTGCACCCCAGCTCAAGCAGGGTGATAGCACTTTGGAATTCTACTGGAGACCTTAGTGCAGCCACAGGCGACCCTGCATCAGATATTATCAGAGGCCTAGATCGGCATCGATAGATCTCTGGGTCACTAGGATTGTGCAAATATCACACAGGTGATGGAAGTTCTAAAGCTCTTTAAAGGATGTCATAGAGGAATTGAGTTCCACAAAGGCTACCCTGAGCCTTCTTATCCTGGTAGTGAATTTCTTACAGACCAAGTTAGAAAGTTTTTGGCAGCGACAAGGATTCACAGCAGAGGTTTTAGTGATCGTGGACTTCATGCATGGTCAAGTGGGAAAAAGGTTGGAACCACTTATGAAGAAGGATGCTTATATGATAGTTGGTCTCTGCAACTCATGGATGAGAGGAACTTTCATTCTGTTCTGCAGCTCCCTGATTTACTGGAAGGAAAAGCTGGTGAGTAAAGCGGAAGAAAAGAAACACCAGAGACAGGAGGCAGTGGCAGTGGTGATTCATCAGGTGAAGTACTAAGCAGACCAGCAAGCAGTGTTACTAGCATGAGTACCATCCCATCACCTGCCATGCCCCGCCTCAGCTTTGCATGCCTGTGGCCCATGATCCCCAGTCAGGGACAATCTTTGGTGAACCAAGGCCCTCATTAACTGGCTTGTATATAGTTACCATGTTCTCCCTGTTAAGAAACGTGTTTATTGTATACCCGAGTTACTTTTACCTGTTTATTGTAAGCACAAATCACTAAACTGAGATGTGTAGATTTAATGTTTATTGTAAACCGCACTGATCTTAAATAGCGCGGTATAAAAGAAAATGTAATAAATAAAATAAATAAATAAATAGATAGAATGATAAGCTGCAGAGAAGATTTACTTGCCACAAGTCAGGCTCTTAAATGTATTTTAGTGACATGCTACCTTGTAGAGTCCATCAAGAACATACACACAGAGTCTTTGGTATACTGGCCACAGAGGTCAGTGTGACTTGATCTGGCCAAAGTTGCAGAGCATTTCCTGTCCTGTCATCCAACCAGTATGCTCAGAGAATTTATATTCTCCATGGCAAAGAATATTGCGGCTCCTCATTGTTCATGACTAGCACTTGGTGGTAAAGCTAGTGTTCCTGAAGACAAAGCTCCCCTTGCTTGATTTCCCTTCACTGTCCTGTGACTGGAAAAAGGAAGGAGTATAGTGGACAGTTGCCCACACTCTCTGCCTTCAGTGTGTCCACTAGCTGTGTTTTTGACAGTTGGCATGGCAGTCTTTCCAGGATGGTGCCCATTTCCATTGGCTACCTTTCATGTCCCCATGGCAGAACTTAACATCAACAACCATGGAAAAAGCAACACTTACATTCTCAGAGATTCGGAGGGAGCAAAGGCAGCATTCCTCTGGCAAACTGCAGCCAGAGAGCACTGGTGGTCCTTTTGCATACTGGAATTCTATTGGCTCCTTAGACGTCATGCTCTGCAGCACCCCCCCCCCCCCCAGGTACTTCAGATAACAAGCCATAGTGTTGGGCCATCAACAGAAGGCTATTGCTAAGTGACTACAGCACATCATGTAAATCTGATCTGCCTGCTTCCTCTACTGCACTCACACTGGCCAGATACTCTTAAAGATCCGAAAAGAAGATAGAGAATTTATGTACTGTCTCTATACTAGGGGAAACTGTACCAGAGAAGAACTCAGTATGGGAAGGTCTCACATTCCTGAGCTCCTAGGGCTCTTCCTCAAAGGGACAAATGTCTGGAGGCGCACAGCAGAACTGTATGTGTAAAAGCTGTTTTGGTCTACTGTTTTGGGACTCCAGGGTAGGAGATGAGACCAGAATGCAGTATCTTAGCTTGCTGTTCAGATATGAGTACAACATAGTATATGCCTGGGAATCCCTGCTACTATTGAATCAGATCAAGCCCACAGTCTTGGATTCAGCTGGCCAGATGTGATACACTTATTCCCTGACAGTCACAGGAAAAATAAATCCCTGGGACTCAACCGCTTCTGGCAGAGGAAAACAGCCACAGCCTGAAATAAGATATGCTTTCATCAAATGTTTAATACTGAATATCTGGATGAAGCCTTCCCACAGTGCCGCCACATGTTGCTTTTGCTGAATGCCTGTCCAGGGAGCAACTCTGTCACTGATCCAGGCTACTCTCCTCTTTGGACCAGGGGTGGAAGTTCTTCTCAGAGTGGCAGCCATCTTCTCCTTTGATCTTCCCTTATTTTTTTTTTGGATGTGTGGGAGCAGATGCTCAGTGCAGATGGGACAGTCAGGGTCCAGCAGACAACTCTCATGTTGAACTGTTCTTGCTCTCTTTGAATCAGGGACAAAGTACAGTAACTCTCTGCCTTTATGCCATAATTGCTTTGGCTTTTCCTGGGCCACTTTTCCTCATCCTCATCTTCCTGTTTTGGGTGCCTTATCTTTGTCATTGTATGACTTTCACCCTCCTTAAATGCACGCCGGTTTGTTGCCACCCTTCTAGATGTGTGGCAATGCGATCCAGTGTGCTTTGGCTTTTTCTGAGCCACCCTTCCTCATTCTCCTGTTTTGCACCTTTGTGGGTGCTTTAGGCTTGTCATTATATGCCTCTCTTCTGCTATCTACTTTGACATGCAATTCCTAACAACCCCTGTCCAGGAGAAACTGAGCCCAGCATAGTGGGAGGATACTACAAGACTACTACCATCCACAAGTCTTGAATTCTTTTCAAATTTCCATTACTGTATTTTTTGGAGGTTCTAACAGGAAAGCACTGCTACCAATATACCATTGAGCAAAGAACAGTATTTCTATCAAGAAGGATGAGCATGGAGCACTGAAGGAGGAAGGAAACACCCAATTAATCAGTCTGATAGTCAAATCAATCCTCGCTACCACCACTTCACATCTACCATCTTCCATTATTATACTTGTAGAGTAAGAAACTATTCTTGTCAAGTCGGTGACTAAAACATCTTTAGTGTTGAGAATGACTGAAGTGCACTCCACCGATGCTTCTTCCACCCCAGGGGGTTCTTCCTCTCTATTTAATGTTCCCATGCTGGGACTAAAGTCTTCAGTGCCAGGATTCTAACTTATGGGCACATAATTGGCTGAACTCACCCCAGTCGTGCATCCTGGGCTTGTGCCATGTCTTCTGCTCTTGCGATGGCTCTCCTCTGCTTTTTTAGGGCTTTTCAGCCCACCTGGGTGCTATGCTACACTGGTCCTCCCAGCTTAATTTAGGTTCTTCCAATCAATCTGGATACTGTGCTATGCTGTGCTAGGCCTCCTGCCATAATTTACGGTCTTGCACTTGCACTGGGTGCTCTGCTGGTCTCCTAGCCATTTTTCTCCATTCAAAGTGCCTTAGTGTGCTTGCACCAACTGTGGTGCTGCTTTTCCCGCTTCCTCTGTCTGAGGTGTTCACTGTGCTCTTTGTGCTGCTTTGTCCTTATAATGGTGGTTTCCGGTACTCATCCTGCCATTATATGCACTTTTTGCCTCTGCCTATGCTCATCAGAATGTGGTAATTTGGCGGTTTGTAGTGTTGTTACAGATGCATTGCAAAACAGCTAACCCATAGACTTTAACAGGAATGAATCAGATGAACGAATGAATGTGTTCACTTGAAAACCTTACCCAAGTCCTTCATAGCTGTTCTGCCAAGAGCAATATGCCATCAGATTACTTTGACTGCTTATCATTTCATGATAGAAATATTAGACAATTTCTTCTCCCTCAAGGATGAAATTATTGATTTTGCCAGTTGTCAGAATCCAGGATCTTTGTTGTCTTCACGTTGCAGTGCAGGTCCATTTTAAGACTGTTCCTTAATTTTGATAAGCAGATGTTTTAGATCGTCCACTTTCACTAATCTTCATATTTCAGTTGTCTTCATACAGTCCTGCTTCTCTGATGATTTGTTCTACATATCAATTGAACAGGTAGGGGGAAAGTAAGCAGTCTTTTCATACATACACCTTTGCTGATTTTAAACCATTCTATTTCTCCTTGTTTCATTTGAACTTTTGCTTCTTGATTAATGTAAAGGCTGTGCATGGGAATGATCAGATGTTCTGGTATACCTATGCTTTTTAACATGACCAAGAGTTTTTCATGATTTATGCATTAAGGACTAGTTGTAGTCAATAAAACACATGAGATATTCTTTTGGTATTCTTTTGTCTTTTCAAGAATCCATCTCACATCTGTAATAATGTATCTTTTTCCTCACTCTTTCCAGAATCTTGCTTGCACTTCAACCAGTTCTTGTTCAAGGTATGGTTGTAATTTCCACTGAATGATCTTGAGTAGAATATTGCTGATGTATGGGATCAGCGCGATTGTGCAATAATTTCCACAGTCAGTCAGGTCAACTTTCTTCAGTATTGGTATGAGCAGAGATCCTTTCCATCAATACCCAGTACTTTCTTTTCTGATAATGCTTTCAATGATGCTTCAACTACTTCTTTCATCATCAATGGTTCTTGATCATAAAGCACAGGTTGAAAAAGCTGTTGGTCCACTTGGTCTTTATGGTATAATGACTATGTCATCTTGCCATCTTTTCTGATCTTCTCAGCATCATTCAACATGGATCCTTGAGCCGACATTCCAATTTTAGGCTGGAATTTCCTCGTTAATTCTCATAGCTTTAGGAAAACCAGTCTTTCTTTAATGGTTTATGATATTATTTCCTTGCATGGATCATTGTAATAGTTCTTTTGGTTGTTTTAGATTTTTCTTCAACCTAGGCCATGCCCCTGATATGCCCCAAAAGGCCCTCGACACACTTCTTTGCAATTTCTACATAGTTTGGACATCCACATGTAAATTACATCTTTTCTAAAATGGCTAATAGGTGTCAGAATGGGGTGGGCCACATGGGCCCTGGCCTCATCAAAATTTTGCCCACCAGCAAAGAGAGAGCAGCCATAATCAAGACAGACTACTCCTGTCTGCCCGTGGGGATCTGATCTCCTGCAGGCAGACAGGAGTCTTTGCCATGATCACAGCCATTCTCTTCTCTTCTGCCCATGAGAAATCAGATCCGCATGGGCAGAACAGGATGGAAAGGCCACTGGAACTAGGAGTGGAGTTAGGGCGGAGCTTGGGGCAGAATCAAGGCAGAGCTTGGCCCCCCCAGAGAGGTGGTCCACGGACCCTGAACTGGTTATTTACATATGGATGCAATTGACATGTGTAAGTGGTCATATTTTGACATGTATATCATGAAAAAGGTTTCTAAAATAACTCTTTAGTGTACACTAATTCATACATTAATTGCATAACTTAGAATGGGGTAGGGAAAGAGCAGGAAATGGGCATAGGCTGAATCTTGCAGCTAATGTATGCTAATTTACCAAGCATTAATGGTTATTGCAGTGGAAAAGTCAGATCACTCAGGAGGTGGGGTTAAATGTATCTAAATTATTTGTCATGGACAAAATTATTCATGGTAAATGTGTTTATTCTCTTTCAGAGAAGATGCTGGGTACGCCCTCAGTAGTTACCTGCGAGGCTTTGCAGTTAGTGTGCTTTAATTTTTGCAACTAATGTATGCTAACTGCAAATTTTTACCACTGTTTAATAAAAGGGCCCTTAATTGTAAGCTTGCACTTTACAATCATACGTTCCAGAGAAGATGCACTTAAGGCTCAAAATCTAACTAATGGGTAACTCTAACTGTAACATTTTTAGATGGTAACTATTGAAATTAAAAAACGTTTTTCAAGCAACGTATTTTTTGAACAATATAGTCTGCAACCCACCTCCTGCCTTGCAAATAAGAATGTCCCAAAACGTTAATGTCTCCTGATGATACTGCAGATTCCATCACCTCAAGTGTTTGTAGAAAATGATCCAGATCCAAATGTTAAGCTCATCAGGTTGGAGTCCTGTAATTCATCTCTGAAGTAAAAATTCTTCGATTAGGTCCTATTGCTGCTTTGATTAGGTCCTATCTTACTTAATATAGTTTCATAGGTCGTGCCTTTTCCAGGAAACAAATTAAAAATTCATAACATCTACTGTGCAAAAAAAGAACATGTTATTGGATTAGTCTCAGTTACTCCCTTAGATTTGAGGCACCAATCAATAAACTTCAAAAGCAAAACAACTTTGAATCTCAGACACACAGGCAACAAGAGAGCCTACGTTTTTCTTTCTGCCTAAATAGTTGCACATCTTCTGACACCTCCTTAATTCCAGCCACTTCAAAGTCTGTAGTTATGGAAGTTTCTTCCAAGCAAGAGAGGCTGGACGTTTCTTAACCCAATTTTAAAAAAATTGCTACTTCAAAGCTTATAGGCTCTTAATACTTTTCTCCCATACTAATAGCTGCAAATCACCTGACACAGTTTTAGGTACACTGCAGTTTACCGCTGTCTTCTACCAGGGCTTTATGATCTGGAAGCAATCAGTTTTATCTCATACCTGGTCCCTTTTTCTCAGTTTGGCTACACCATGTTAGCTAATATGTGTGATGTACATGTTGTAAAAGGCGCTAGATTGCTTGCAGGACTGGAATTGATGAAGGCAGCATTTCTTTATGGCGTAAGTGCTAGGAATGCACAGCAGATGATACAGTGATTGAGCCATTGTGTGTGATACATAGGGGTATGTTTACTAAACTGTGGTAACGTTACAGACCACGCATTATGTAACGTTAACGATCGCCTGTGCCTGTGCGGGCTGCCATCCCATGTCCTGCACTGCTACCCTTTCCTGCATTTCGCCTCATTGTGCTTGCCTCACCTGTGCCTGATCTGCATGGCACCATCACTCCTCTATCCACCCATCATTGTAACTATCCTGCCACCCCTGCCTCCACTGGGGGACATGTATTCCCATCATCTGCCACCAACTGTCTTTCCAGTACTTTACATTGCCAACACCCTGTGCTGTGGTACAGTTGCTCCCACCATGTTTGTCATCAGTACTGGCAGCCACATGGGATGCCCGCAGATATGGCAGGTCCAGCGGCTCCCAGCTCTCCCTCCTTCACTCACCTGTTCATTGCCTTTCCTGAGTGTTCTATCTAGTGTTAGGGCTACATCTGTCTCTGTTCCTCACAGATCATGCATGTCATCCTGTGGCACCTTGCAGCCCTTGGGCCACACTAACCTAGGGCACTGTATCCTTGTTAGGCCACCTTAACCTATGGTTCCATAGCCCAGGGTGCCTTCTAGAGCGCCTTGTCCAGGGGTGCCTACTACGGCGCTTAACCTAAGGAGCCCTATAGTGTGCCTTATGAGGCACCTTACCAGGCACCTTACAGGGCGCCTTACAAGGCATCTTACAGGGCGCCTTACCAGGCACCTTACAGGGCGCCTTGAAAGGTGCCTGGTAAGGTGCCTTATGAGGCGCCTTGTAATGCGCGGTAGTTTGTAACATGCGTTAGCTGATACGGCTTGCTGTAATGATGCACCATGCATGCCTTTATATGGGCATCTGTACCTTTACCGCAGAACCTAACGTGAATTACATTACCACAGTTTAGTAAACATACCCCATAGTGCTCTAGTGCCCAGCATCCACAGTCTTGCTGACCTATGTCCATATGGTTTGGGAGAAGGTTATGAGATAATGCCAGCAGTACACAGGTTGAGGACTGCATGGTCTCTATAATGTATGTATGTATATATTTATTTATTTAGCTATTCTTAAATACAATTTAGTCTAATAGTCAAAGCAGTTTACAGATTATAAGTGAGACAGTGTGGCTTTACATAAAACAAGAAGTTAAAACAAGGGAAGATAAAACATGGGTAAGGTCAAATGGCACAAAATTAAACAAGGTTAAAGAAGCATTAACTAGGTTGAATGTGACTGTGTAGTTTCATTAACTGAAAAACGGTTGAAGAAGAGGTACGTTTTTAACTTCTTCCGAAACTCTTGAAGGTCATCAACGCCATGAGGCATGGGAGGTAGAACAGGTGGTCTTGGTGGTTAAGGCTGGTATGTGGCTAGTGTATCATTAAAATGTTATCCATAAAGAAGACCACTGTGAGTGAATAATGCAGTAATAAGATTACATACACAGAGAAAAAGTTTTCTAAGGCACTGGTGATTTGTTTTGTGACGTGAATAACCTTTTATTTCTATGTTTGTACAAGTTGGCATTTTACCAATTCCTATAGAACTAAAACAAATAAGTATGCAATTTATTTATTTATTAATCCAGATTTTTAAATCATCTTCCCAAATCCAAACATTTCACTCAAAGTGATGTACAAAGAAAAAAAAAGATATATAAATCAGTAAACACAATTATAAAAAATGCAAAAGCCCATGTATATTCTGCATGTTTCCTCTTCTCCCTACACCCCTGTATTTTACCACTCATCTAAAATGGACCTCTTTAAAACTCAATATACCAACTCTAAGCCCTCCCTAGAAAGTTTTCAAATGTTTTCAGAACCTTATATAACTCTGTTCCTGGCATAATACCACAGGGCAGATTGCCCCATCTCATAGGGGCCACCACCAAAAAGGCTCTATTACCATTCTGGATTCATAAGATATGCAAATAAGATTGCGAGAAATTAAATTCTAGGCAGGCCATTTTTACATCATGGCCTACATATGCTCAGTGAAATTTCCCCATCATTTCTATCATGGTAATGACTAATGTCATGCAAGTGACTTTTTATATTGGAAAAGAGGTAATCAAAATCAAACATAGAAACTCTAGGTACTTTTGTTTTCTGTAGTTCAGAGATGGGTGAGCTTAACATACTTCATTACACATTCATTATTGTGAATTTTCAGCTACTTGACATCCTATGCAGACCATATTTACATTTATTATACGCCTACTGTATTTCCATCAAGTTCAAGACACCAAACAATAAACAACCCCAAATACATTTGCGTACATTAAAATAGACATTCCCATAATCACAAAAACACACACTAAAGACACACAGAAACCAACTGAAGAATTAATAAGGCATTTACTTAAACCCTCTAAAGTATATGCTTCAAAACCTCTAACTCACTCCAAGAGATCAGTAATATCAAAGAGCTTGAAACCAATCAAATAAGGGGATCATTCCAAACCACAAATAAGCCCCTTGGATGTGTGGTGTAGATGTTTTTCTAGCGAAAACACTTATGACCATATTCTGAAAACTCTGTGGCCCTGCACGTACACAGTGTTAGCATGGGGATCTCAGAATGTAGTTGGGCGGGGGCAGAATGGGGGTGTGGTCAGCAGCAGAGATGTACAATGTGAATTCAGGGAAGATCCGTGTATATTCTGCATGTTTCCTGTGGACGTCAATATTACACCTGTGGAAACATGGAATAAGGTCAGGACTTAGACATTTTTCTGCTCTGCAATGCGTCCCAAATTGATGAATAGTTGTGACAAAGATGTTTTGAACCGGGGTGTCTGCAGTCTGGACAACCACATGATGCAGTTGTAAAGAACAGAATGCAGAGGTGGAGGAAGGTGGTATGGTAAAGAGACATTAATAAACACCCCTACAAAAATATTCAGAGGTGTAATGGTGATTATTCTGGCTATGCTGACAAGTGCTGTGTGAGCTAGAGGAGATAATCTAAGGCACTCTGACAATTCCTGTCTTCCGAGAAATGGGACTGTTGATGTAGGGATTGTAAGTGGGTGAGTATAGGACAGATTTATGTGTGGGTGAGAAACTCAGCTCTGATTAATAGTCCTGGGACTCCATGCAATTATGTTATACAAGCTGTTTTCTAGAGGTACAGGGCATCTTTACTGCAGATGCATGTTTTGTGTGACTGCAAGTGAGAGTGTATGTGTGTGTGGTTAGAGGGATGCATGGAGGGACCTGGTGTGCTCAACCACAATTTTGGGGGGGCATCAATGCCTGGCCAGTACCTGATCTGTAGGGGTGACTACAGTGTGACGAGGTGCCAGTGTGATCGGTCAAGATACATCAGAAAGGGGTCTCTACTGCTAAATGTCACAGCATATCCCTTTCAATGATAAGGAACTCTCAGAATGAGTGCATGCAACAGGGCACATAGCACCATCAGCGGGCTCACAAAATTGCACATTTGTATAGACAGATGCTAGTGCCCTTGGGCATCTAGTAGTGCTGTTTGCGCTGGTGTGTGCACTCATTCTGAGGGTCCCTATTTAATACCAGGGATGTGCTCTGACATTTAGCTGTAGAGGACCATTTCTGATTTCTTCTGGTCTAATACATAGCATTGTTCAGATGACCAATGCAAGTACAACCAAAATGTTCACTTACTGCCATGTATGTTGTGCTGCAGGGTATGTCAGGACAAACATATCACTTTCTACTTGTTGTAAGATCTCTGAGTGCACAGGGTTAGCTTATTTATTTATTTTGCTGTATTTATATCCCGCTTTTCACCGGGTCAAAGCGGTCAATTGGGGGATACATTTAACACGAGGGGATATGAGACACATACACTAATACTTACAGGGAACATGGGCAGTGGAGGGTTAAGTGGCTTGCCCAAGACCACAAGGAGTGCCTAAAGGACTAGAAACCCCAGTCCCTCCGGCCTGAGATTGCTGTCCCCAGGTAGGACTTGAAACCCCGGCCCTCCGGCCTGAAGTACCTTGTCCTAACCACTAGACCACTCCTCCCTTATCTGGTCTGTTGTGCATCAGCACATCTGTATCATCTCTTTTCATGGGTAGTTTGCATGAGCACCACATCGTCAGTGTGAGGAGCAGCTTCAGGGATGCACATTTTAACTGGGGAGGCGTGGCCACATGGAGATGGGTGGCATCGGATATATACATCTGTTTGGAATTTGCCAAGGGCAGGAACGTCCAGGCCACTTGCTGCGTATACTCCTGTCCTGGGGTTTGTGCGTGCCATGCCGGAACAGTCTATGTCCTCGATTCTGGAAGCGCGGATGCATCTACACCTGCAATTGTGAAATCAGATTTAAATTGGGCCCATCTTTGATTTGTATGTGCCCGTAGCCAAAGATGTGCATGCTATGGAATCATATTCCACCCCTTTATCTGTTTTCTAAAACTACAGTAATTCTCTGGAAAGCTTAAAACATAAGTATGGGAGTTTGAAAGACTTAGAGCCCAACATGGAACAACACTAGAACCTCTTTGAGCCAACTTTGACCTAAGAACCACCAAAAGTCTTTCCTGATATGATTTCAAGACTGTATGGTACATACCACTTCAGTATACGTTAAAGAAGGATAGCAAACCATGGTCCAGAGCTTTTAAATTTACAATCAGCAACTTAAAATTCTTAACTGAATTAGCAGCCAATGTCGTGCAAAAGAACATTTAGTGCAATTATGGACCTTTAAACCCATCAACCTCTGAGAAGTCATATTCTGGACATACTGGACCCGATCTTCAAAAGGGTTTATGCAGTTAGTAGGACCTGCTAAGCCTGATATTCAGCCAGTTCCATTGGCTACACACAAAGTCCGCCTTGGGACAATCTGCATAGCGTCAGGGCAGTCTTAAGAGAGGCTGGGGAAGTCCTGGCACCTATACGGTCAGTGATGATTTTCAGCTTGCTAACTTGATTGGCAACGGCATAACATTAGGACATTTAGGATGAGTCTCTGGCTCAGAAATTCAAACTCATAGCTTATTATCATGTTGTTAAAGGAGAATTTCCTACATTTTTCCCTCAGAGATGGATTTTTTAGTCTTCCTAAGACACAAAGGAGCATTTTAGAAAGGACGTCTAGGTACTGTGATAAGGAAGTTTATCAGGACCTAGAAGAGAAGGGTAAAAAGAAGGAATTTACCATAATAAAGGGACCCATTTTAAAACATCAGGGACTTAAAACTCCATTTGCTCCTAGAAAGCAGGTAATTCCTGGCTACAGTAAGGAACAGAGTGCCCTAGTGGTGGAAAGGAGAGAGAATACAGGCCCAGGGTAAGGAACCCTTACGTCACTGCCTTCCCTAATCACTCAGCTGCCACGAGGGAGTTTGATCTCTCTCACCTGAGAGGGGAGAGGGTGGAGCAGGAGCCTGAGGGGTTTAAGTTTAGCTCAGTTAGACCAGAAAGGAGTCAAGCAGGAAGTCGAAGAAGAGGACAAGGAGGGACAAGCAGGACACATGGAGAGGAACTGGAAGGACTCCTGAGACCAGAGAGTGCTGCAACTGCTGACCAGAAAGAAAGAGAGAGCAGTAGTTTTGCCTACTCAAGAAGGAATGGAGCAGTAAGAACCAGAAGCACTAATTGGAGAACAGGACGTGCTGGATGGTGACCAGAGCATGTAAGAAGTGAAGCTACTACAGGCTTTGATCAAGGTATGAGCCCCAGAAGCTTAGCTAATAAGGAGCACTACAAATTTGCCAGAGACAGCTTTAACCATAACAGAAGGCAGTTGGTTAAGATAGCTGAATCTGAGCCAGAGAGTGAACCAATGCAATTGGGGGATCCAGATTTACCTTGTGCAGAAGAGGTCTCATACATGGACTGCTCTGCATGCCAGTCTGCCAATTCAGAGGGGTTGCAAGATTGTCAACCGTAAAGGGAAGCCTCCAGTGTCCAAAGCCCTAAGAGCTGTGTTAGCTTGTTAATGTTCTAAGCTCAGGAGAAGTGTGACGCAGTGCAAAGCTGAATCTTCCTGATTACCTTTTGAGAAACAGCTGTGAGCAGGGCAGAGCTCACGATGATGCCATTTCAAATGAGAAAGTAAGAAATGCTTTTGTATGTCTAACTATTGAGAAAACCTTGAAAAGAGTTTTATCTGCTTGTGACAATTTGACTGTATGAAGTGCTGTGTTTAAGCAGACAAGATAGCCAGGTATTTGTTCTGGACTGGAAAGGGAAAGAAAACCTGGTTTAAAGTTTCTTTCTGTATGTTTTGGACTGCACGACAAGCTTTGTTGGAAGCAGGTGCTGTTCATTAAGGCTGAGGAAAGCTGTTTTGTTTCAGTTCAAGTTATCTTGTAATGAGTTACAAGAATTCCTGGTGAAATATCTAAAAAGATGGATCTGTGAACCTAGCGTGTCTTTTTTCTATATTCTCTAATGAATAAATTCTTGTCAATGCACCTACTCAACCCAACTACAATGAAGGTGTTTTTTTTTTCATCTGAGCCCGACTGATATCTAACTGAACTACCTTTCCCATAATGCATTAAAAGGCATCCAGTTAGAAAAAGGCCAGAAGATGAAGCACCCCAATGGCAAAAACAAAACCATGCCCCTCCATACCAATGTAAGGGGCTAAGGGCGTGACAGTACTATCTAGGATGTCCGGGTCAAAACATCCCCAAAAAGGGCTGGCATATTAAGTTTGGAGCCAATTTCAGAAACATAGATGTCCTCAACATGGATATGAGTCAGTACATCAGGCTCCATTTATGACCTGTTAAAATCCTCCTATATGATTTCTTACCATTCGTCTAGATATATCCTAGTCCCCAGTTGTTGTGTTGTCTGTCTTGCCTAGGCTATAAGCTCTTATGAGCAGGGTCTGTCTCTTACGTGTCTCTTTACAGTGCTGCATATGCCTGGTAATAGTACACAAATGATAAGTAGTAATAGATGTCACTGGGGGCATCTAAATAGACGTCCCTGCAACTGTGTCATAGCCCGGAGACCTGTCCCAGTCTGCCATTCAAATAGTGGAAATGTTTTGTAGCATGACAATGACACAACAGGTATCCCTAAATCCTATCAATTTTCTTTACTATTGTGGACCGCACTGAAGATAAGAGTTCCATCTCCTTTATACCTTCTAACTACTTTTCTAGGAAAACAAGCACTTTTCAAATGCCTATTTGTTGCCCTGGAATAGGTAGAGACTTTGATGGGGGGCTGACTTCTGAAATCAGGCATGCATGTTTAAATTCTCTGGAATGCCCCAGACATGCCTCCATCCATGCACCTGTGCAGGATAGATGTCCCCAGCGTGCAAACATCTAAAGACGTCTTCATGATTTGGTTATCTCCATATCCGTTTTCAGATGTTCAAATCATGATTAAAGCTTCTAAAATGAGCACCATAGTAACATCCTAAATTTAGCAAAAAGCACGCTTATATTGCTTTTGATCTTATAATTGCTCCATATTGAAGACAATGAACAAAATGACTTTTATTCAGTGCAATAGCTGTGGAGCCTTCAAGCTTGTCCTATCTGTCTTAAGCTATATGCTATGGAAGAAGAATTGATTCAACCAAATGAAGAATTAGCTGCAATAAAACAAACCTCCCCCTAGATACAACTTACCACTCCTATCAATAATCCAGCAACCTAGGAATAAATAGATCACAGTGGGTTCTGGCAGGTTACAACCTGTAACCCAGACACAGGACCAGCCCGTCAACTAGACGAGCTAGGCGGCTATCGGTAGAGGCACACATGGGTGGCAGCAGCAGCATATAAGGGGTGCCCGCATTGCCCCCCCAGCTGCCACCAATTCCGTTTGGGGTGAGGCGGGCAGCAAAAGTATTTCCAAAAGCAACAGCAAAAAGCCACCACTTTTGGAAATTCTGCTGCTGCCCATCTCCCCTTCCCGAGACGGAATCTGTGGCAGCTGGGGGGGAAGAAGGCAACAGCAGCTGCGGGGGGGGGGGGGGGGGAGGGGCAGGCCGCAATGCCAGGGTTTCTGCCTAGGCCAGCAGAAACCCTTGGACTGGCCCTGCCCAGACACATCCACTCCACCTAGAGATACCCCTGCATAATTCCTTCTCGGCCCTGGCAAATGAGGATGCCCCATTAATGGAAACAGAAGTATCTTAGACCAGAAAATGATACCCATTATCAAATGCATTAATTTTGGAACTCACTTCCAAGGTCAAAAGGTGGTCAAATGCCTTCCAGGATCTTCAGCCATCAAGAATACAAAAGATTGTTAGGGAAGTCACTGATGAAAGTAAGGACTCTAAAACTGATGATATCCGTCTGTGAAAATATGATCTGGCTAGAAACAGTAACTCTGCAGTACAAAGAGACTTCCAAATTTTGGAAGAGAGCCTTAAACCCATTATCAACACTATAGCATTTGAGTTTTATAACAAGATAGAGCTTAATTCCCCTTGAAAAGAAATCAGAGAATAAATAAGCGAAACAAAATTCAGACTGTAAGTGGTTCAAAAAAATCCTATGCCGTGTCATCAGAATAATCTAAGATTGGCAAATTGAAATACATTCGGATTCACAATATGCAAAAATGTGCTAATATTCAAAATTAACTGCAACATTTCTGGATCAATTACTGCCTTATCTCATGGAGCTCTGCATAACAACAGAACCACCACACATGCATTCCCTCACATATAACACTCACCCCCATCATACTCGGTACTTACACACCCCCTTCATCTACCTCCCAGTCCCCATCAACCATCTGCACGTCAGCCACCACAGCCCCCTCTCCACACACACAGACACACACTCACAAAGTTCAAACTGTGCTGTTTGAAGTTGACCCACAATTCTAGATTCTTTGTTTCGTCTTAAACTGATTTGTAAAAGTTTGATTCTTCGTTCCATTTCCTTTTATTCATAGTGCCTTCCTGTCTTTTCTTGCTTTGTCTTTATAATCTAGGTTTCCTGTGATCCTATTTGGCTATTTTTGGATATTTAAATTACCCATCCCTAGGTAACAGATGGCGACAAAGGCTGACTTTTCAAGCATGAAATTCTATTTGCACTTTCTCTTTGTAATTTCTCCTTTTTAGTTGTATCTCGACTTTGAAATAATGGGGGAAAAAAGGATGCAGGAACAGAAGTGTTAAGAAGCTGTGTTGTGCACTTTGTTTACAAGATATTTTCCAGCTTCTTCATGGAAATCTTCTGAAAGTTTAAATAAGAGCACTTGGGTCATTTTTATTGTGATGGAAGTATTGGCAGTCTCACAACTGCATCATTTGTAACTGGAATAAAATTGATTTAATTAGTGTCTCAAGTCAATGTGCTGCATTTTTCAAGGTAGTTCATTGCAAATTTTAGAGTTGTGCAGTACATTAAGAAGGATACTTGGAAGAGGATGAATAAATGCTCCATACTACTGCGATCATTTAATGTATGAATATGTACGAAACATACTTAAAAACATAAGATCTGCCATACTGGGTCAGACCAAGGACCATCAAGTCCAGTATCCTGTTTCCAACAGTGGCCAATCCAGGTCACAAGTACCTGGCAGGTTCCCAAAAAGGCACATAGTACTGGATTTCCTGGGTCCTCTTTAATAATGGTTTATGGATCTTTCCTCCAGAAACTTGTCCAAACCTTTTTTAAACCCAGCTACACTAACAGCTTTTACTACAACCACCAGTAACAAATTCCAGAGTTTGATTATATGTTGAGTGAAAAAATATTCTCCCTTATTAGTCTTAAATGGGTTACACTATAACTTCACTGCATGTCCCCTAGTCTTTCTACTTTTTGATGGCATAAACAACCAATCTGCTTTTACCTGTTCCATTACATTCATTAATTTATAGACCTCTATAATATCTCCCCTCAGCCGTCTCTTTTCCAGGTTGAAGAGCCCTAACCTTTTTAGCCTCTCTTCATAGGGGTATCCTTCCATCCCCTTTACCATTTTGGTTGCTCTTCTCTGTACCTTTTCTAATAATGCTATATCCTTTTTAAGATACGGCGACCAGAATTGCACACAATATTCAAGGTGCAGTCTCACCATGAAACAATACAGAGGCTTTATACAATTCTTAGTTTTGTTCTCCATTCCTTTCTTTATGATTCCTAGCATCTATTTGTTTTCTTGGCCACTGCTGCACACTGGGCAGAGGGTTTCAACATATTATCCACGATGACACCTACATTTTTTTTCCTGGGTGGTGGCCCCTAATGTGAAACCTTACATCGTGTAACCATAGTTTGGGTTGTTCTTTAGTAGGTCCATAGCTTTGCACTTGACCACATTAAATTTAATCTGCCATTTGAACATCCAGTCTTCCAATTTATCAAGATCCTCTTGCAATTTCTCACAATAAGAACATAAGAACATACTGGATCAGAATGAGGTCCATCAAGCCCAGTATCCTGTTTCCAACAGTGGCCAATCCAGGTCACAATTACCTAGCAGTTTCCCCAGAACTGGAGCAAGCAGTGGATTTCCTGGGTCCTCTTTAATAATAGTTTATGGCCTTTCCTCCAGGAACTTGTCCAAACCTTTTTTAAACCCAGCTATACTAACAGCTTTTACTACATCCTCGGGGAATGAATTCCAGAGTTTAATTATGCACTGAGTGAAAAAATATTCTCCCTTATTAGTCTTATATGGGTTGCACTGTAGCTTCATTGCATGTCCCCTTGACTTTCTACATTTTAATGGCATATACTGTTGATATATGTTGTCACAGCCCTTCCCTTTGGCAACGTGCTTGGAGGTCAGGGTGGACATTTATTTCTTTCTTGAAGTGAGAAACTTCTTTTGCCCAGAGGGATTCTGGGACTAGTAGTTCACCTCTTTGTAATGAATAGTTGTGAATTTCAATATAAGTGGTAAGGTAAAGGGTTTTATTCCCATACAGCAAGGCATTGATAAAGAAGGCAAAGAGAGAATTTGAGAAGAAGCTTGCTGCGGAAGCAAAAACGCGAAATAAAGGTTTTTTTCAAGTACATTCGTAGCAAGAAACCTGTGAGAGAGTCAGTTGGACCATTAGATGATAGAGGAGTTAAAGGGGCACTAAGAGGCGACAAGGCGATAGCAGAGAGACTGAATGAATTCTTTGCTTCGGTCTTTACTGAGGAAGATGTAGGGATGTTACCCATGACTGAAGTGGTATTTAAAGGTGCGGAAGAATTGAAGGAAATAGCAATACATCGGGAAGATGTATTACAACTATTAGATAAACTGAAGAGTAGCAAATCACCTGGGCCAGATGGTATACATCCAAAGGCGTTGAAAGAACTGAAATAAGAGATTGCAGACCTGCTATTAGTAATCTGTGAACTATCATTAAAATCATCTCTAATACCTGAAGATTGGTGGATCGCCAATGTAACACCAATTTTTAAAAAGGGTTTGAGGGGTGATCCGGGAAACTACAGACCGATGAGCCTCACGTCAGTACCGGGAAAAATGGTAGACCCATCATAAAGAATAAAATTACTCAGCATGTAGATAGTCATGGCCTAATGGGAGACAGCCAACATGGCTTTAGAGAAGGAAGAACTTGTCTTACTAATTTGTTATGTTTTTTTGAAAGTGTGAATAAACAGGTGGACAAAGGTGATATAGTGTATCTGGACTTTCAGAAAGCCTTTGACAAGGTCCCTCATCAGAGACCTTTGGCAAAACTAAAGAGTCATGGGATAGGAGGCAGTGTACTACTGTGGATCAGGAACTGGTTAAAAGATAGAAAGCAGAGGGTTGGGCTAAATGGCCAATTTTCCCAGTGGAGAAAGGTGAATAGTGGTGTACCCCAGGGATCTGTGCTGGGTCCGCTGCTTTTTGACATATTCATAAATGACCTGGAAAGTGGAATAACGAGTGAGGTTATCAAATTTGCAGATGACACAAAACTAATTAAAGTTGTTAAAACCCAAGAGGATTGTGGAAAATTGCAAGAGGATCTTGATAAATTGGAAGACTGGGCATCAAAATGGCAGATAAAATTTAATGTGGACAAGTGCAAAGTTATGCACCTAGGGAAGAACAACCCAAACTATGGTTACACGATGCAAGGTTCCACATTAGGAACCACCACCCAGGGAAAAGATTTAGGCGTCATTGTGGATAACATGTTAAAACCCTCGGCCCAGTGTGCAGCGGCAGCCAAGAGAGCAAATAGAATGCTAGGTATCATAAGGAAAGGAATGGAAAATAAAACAAAAGATATTATAATGCCTCTATACCGTTCCATGGTGAGACCGCACCTTGAATATTGTGTGCAATTCTGGTCGCCGCATCTTAAAAAGGATATAGTGTTATTAGAAAAGGTTCAGAGAAGAGCCACCAAAATGATAAAGGAGATGGAAGGATACTCCTATGAAGAAAGGCTAAAAAGGTTAGGGCTCTTTAACCTGGAAAAGAGACGGCTGAGGGGAGATATGATAGAAGTCTATAAATTAATGAACGGAGTGGAACGGGTAAACGTAGATCGACTGTTTACGTTATCAGAATATAGGAAGACTAGGGGACATGCAATGAAGCTACAGGGTAAACTATTTAAGACTAATAAAAGAAAATATTTTTTCACTTAACGTGTAATCAAACTCTGGAATTTGTTACCGGAGGATGTAATAAAGGCTGTTAGTGTATCTGGGTTTAAAAAAGGTTTGGGCAAGTTCCTGGAGGAAAGGTCCATAAACCATTATTAAGAAGGGACCCAGGATATCAATGCTTGACCTAGTACAAGCATTGCAGAACCTGTGTCTTTTGGGGAAACGGTTAGGTACGTATGACCTAAATTAGCCACTGTTGGAAACAGGATACTGGGCTCGATGGACCTTGGACTGACCCAGTATGGCATATCTTATATTCTTATGTTCTTAAAAGGTTCCAAATGAAAGCAAACAGGTTTCACCTTATTCTGGATTATCACCAAACATTTACAAATTCCAAACTGTTATACGTGTTTCACAGTTCTTGTTACTTAGGCAGGTTGAAAGCAAACAAACAGGTCAAATAAATCAAAGTCAAAGCTTCTTCTTTTCAGCTTAAGCAAACAGTGTTTTCAAGTATGTCCTAGCCACTATACTTCAGGTAGGGATTCCACACTCCCTTCAATACATAGTGTGCAGTCCATAGGACCTTCGGACTGGGCTAATTCAGGTTCCACAAAGTCCAGTTGCATAGCCTCTTGCTCTGCTACGTTAATTGCTAAGCCTGGGTTTCCTTTCGGTAGGTCTGGCAATACGTCAGTGGTTCTCTCCAGGCCTTGCCAGCCCTGCTCTGCTTGTTCTGGCAAACAGGTAATGTGCTCTTTGGCTAGTACTTTCTGTAAAGGTTTCCACACCTTCTGCCAATTAGGTTTGCTATAGCCACGGCTCCCTGACTTCCAGGCTTCTCTAAGACCTGGCTCAGATCTAGGAAAAGAATTGTATCTGTACCTTGGCTCTCTGAGCTGTGGATCTCCAGCGTATCATCTGCAAGGCACTCTCCTGCTTTCTCTGTCTCCTCTGAAGACCTCTCTCTGGGGCTCTCTAATATCAGACTGTCCTTCCTGGAACTTGTATTTTCCCTGTAAGGACTTCCAGTTCAGCTGCCTTTCCTTTTGTAATTGGAGCCTTCTGCTTTCTCTCTCCTCAGTATCAGTAGGAGCTCCCCTCCTCTCTACAACAGCAACGCTTTCTGCTCCTCTCCCTGGAATACTTCTCTTCTGAAGACTTCCCCTCTGAAGACTTCTTTCCTGAGGACTCCTTTCCTGAGGACTTCCCTCCTGAGGACTTCTTTCTCTCCTAATTGGGGACTGCTTATAAGAGCGTTCTTCAGCTAAAGTTCCTGGCATTCTAAATAGGTGTGTTTGATTACTCTTTGAATTAGGCTTTGCCTCCTCTACTCTAGGGCATGTCAGCTTTCCTCGTGAGAGTCCTTGCTTGCTCCCTCTAGCTGTACTTCTATCTAACTGCACTCTACACATATCTGATTCTTTAACAGAATCAGTGTTTTTTTTCTAACTCCATAGGCTCAGTGGTGTCAGCTTCATCACATATCCCCCCCCCCCCCCTTTTAAGATATTACGGGCTGGCATTTCTTCATCTGCACAGCTCATAATCCAGGACTTGGCATCGGCATTGAGGTGCAGCTTTTCCATTTTGTGCTCAATCCTGTACTCTAACGGCTGTAATTATTTCTTCTCCTCTCTATTCCGGCTAAGGTAACTAAGGCCACCCTCTCGTGCCATGGTCTGAGGACACTGATGTGATATACTTGCTGCTGACTACTCCTATTTTCTATCATATACGAGACTGGACCCAGTTGCTTGACCACCTTATAGGGTCCTTTCCACTGGCTTTCAAATTTGGGGGTAGCTCCCTTTACCATCACTATCACTTTCTCTCATACAGATAGTTGCCTTGGTTTTGTATCCTTATCGTAATATTTTTTCTGTCGCCCTTGACTGTCCTTAATCTCTCCTCCGCGAACTGGGAAGTCCAACGTAAACGACTCCTCAAGTTTCACAGGAACTGGGGTACCCCTATTTCTTTTTCATCCGGTTCCACCCATTGTTCCCGGAGTATATCCAAAATCCCTCGGGGGGCACGTCCATACATTAGCTCATAGGGCGAGGTCCCTAAAGAAGCCTGCGTCCACTCTCGACATGCATACAATATAAACGGGAGCATGGTATCCCATTCGGCCATCTCACCGTTTAAAGCCCGCCTCAGCATTTGTTTTAAGGTCTGGTTTAGTCTCTCTACTAACCCGTTACATTGAGGGTGATAGGTGGCTGTCTTAACGTGTCGTACGCCAAAGGCATCCCACACCTGGGCCAAATACTTCGACATGAACTTACCACCCCTATCTGTCAACACCTCCTGTGGAAACCCTATTTCGCAAAATAGTTTTATTATTTCTGAGGCTATGGTCTTGGCCAATATATTTCTTAAAGGAATAGCCCACGGAAAATGTGTGGCTTGATCCACCATAACCAGCATGTATTGGAAACCCCTGGCCATCTTTAATAGGGGTCCCCTATATCTATGGCTATTCTCTGAATCGGTTCCGATATAATGGGCATCGGGATCAATGGCACCTCGGGCGGTCGGGTAGAGGTCACTCTCTGGCAAGACAAACAAGACTCACAAAACCGCGAGGTCTCCTTAAAGATGCCTGGCCAGTAAAATCGGACTAATATTTGGTCTAGCGTCCCCTGCACCCTTTATGGCCCCCTACTGGGTGGTCATGAGCTAGCCTCAAAACTAGGGACTTAAAAGTGACGGGTACTACCAATTGCTTCCGAATTGTACGAGTCTGGGGATCTAGACTTTCCCTGTAGAGCACCTCTTTATCTAAAAGGAACCTTGGGAAAGTATGTTTTTTCACCTGGGCATACTCGAATGCCCGAGCGAGCGCAGGATCAGCTCTCTGCTCTTTTGCGAAGGAGGGGAACCTCTCCACCAACTCCGCCGGGACCCAGGGCAATCCTTGTCCTGCCTCCAGCACAAGTCTCCCTTGAGAGTGGCACCGCCTCTCTCTACGTTTTTCTGCCTTACCCTGCCTACCTCCTCCAGCCGGGGTGGTTATTAGGTCCTCATGTGAGGGTAAGCCTGCCAAGGCTTCATCCTGGGGTTCAGACGTTTCACCTAGAGCTCCGGATTGGGATCTTGTCGATACCAGGGCTTCATGGGGAGATAGACCCTTTTCCAACCCCTTTCTAAATTAGGGCCAGTCCCTACCTAGCACTAAGTTGTGCGGTAACTTTGGCACTACCGCTACCAATATCTCCTTTTCTATCCCTAACCCCTTTACAAGCAATCTATATACAGGATATAAAGATGAGGCTCCATGAATGCATTTTATCTTTATCTCTCCCTCTGCTCGGTCTGGTACTGAGTCAGCCTGATCTTCTATAATACCCCACAGCCTTTTGGAGATCATGCTCTGATCTGCACCCAAATCAAGTAGAGCACTCATGGCTATACCTTGCACCTTAACTTCTAACAGAAAACCTTCTCCTATCCCTTTTGTATTTTTGGTTATCAGTGCAGTACATGCTTTACATTCACTCTGTAAATGCCCTGATTTTCCACAATGAAAACATCTTTTCTTTTCAAAGTGATTTCTTGGCAACAACTTGCACGTTTTTAAACCTTCGGGATTAGACCTTGGCGCCCTTTCTGATAACTGCCCCATAGCTTCTGTCACCACTTTTGAAGCCTCGCCATTTTTACGAGTAGCCAATTCAGCTTCAAAATACCTTTCGGCTAAGAGAATTGCTTCCTCTGTGGTACGGCAGTTCTGCAGTATCAGGAAGGTCTGCACCTCTTTGGGCACAGCAGCCATAAAGTGCTCTAATACAATGGTGTCAACTATGATGTCTATGGTCCGACCCTCAGGCCTCAACCATTTTATTGTTAGGCTCCTGACCCTCTGACCTAGAGCTTTGGGTGTTTCTCCAGCTTTAAGTCAGGTAGCTCTTAACATCCAGTTGTATACCATAGGAGTTAATCCCAGGCGATCCCTTATAGCCTTTGTCACTTCTACGTAATCATTGGCAAGGGCTGCGGGCATGGCCCTATATGCGGACAACGCCTCTCCGGTGAGCGAGGTTGCCAGGCGTATGGCCCACTGCTCCTTCGGCCACTTTATTGTATGAGCTATCCTATCAAATGACTCAAGGAAATCGTCTATATCGTCGCTAGGCGATAATTTCCCCAATGTCAGTGTCTCTGCAGACCACGGCCCTACCATACAGCTGTTAGGTACCACATTTAGTCCTTGGAGAGATGGAGCCACTTCCTGTGCCGTCCTCTGTTGTGCCAACTAAGCCTCCATTAGTTCCATCACTGGCTTTTGTTTCACTTGCATGGCTGTCAGTGCCTGCTCCTGTGCATGGAAAGCCATTTCCCGCTGCTTATCAAATTGCGCCACCATCCACTGCAGAAGCTCCTTAGGATCCATGGTAGTCATTTTCTATAAAGAGAAAAGACAGAGAAAAAAAAAACAAGTGTGATACCGCAACTCTCTTTTGTCAGTCCTTTTTTTTTTTTTCTTGAATTCTTAGGACTCACACCTGCATCCGTCACAATTTATGCCCATTTACTTATTACCTGCTATGAAGCGTTGACTCATGCTTTGAACAAAAGATGTGTCCAACGTCATCCAGTGCTCCAGCAGTGCGGGTAACCACGCTTCCCTGTTTCACACGGTGCTTCCTTTTCCTTTCTTTTAAAGCTTGGCAGTTTCTTCCAGAACTGGCGTGGCTTTAATTTGCTTTGCAAAGAAAATCCTAGAAACTACGCCATTAATGTCACAGCCCCTCCCATTGGCAACGTGCTTAGAGGTCAGGATGGACATTTATTTATTTCTTGAAGTGAGAAACTTATTTTGCCCAGAGGGATTCTGGGACTAGTAGTTCACCTTTTTGTAATGAATAGTTGTGAATTTCAATATAAGTGGTAAGGTAAAGGGTTTTATTCCCATACAGCACAAAAGGTTTCCAAATGAAAGCAAACAGGTTTCACCTTATTCTGGATTATCACCAAACATTTACACAGTCCAAACTGTTATACCTGTTTCACAGTTCTTGTTACTTAGGCAGGTTGAAAGCAAACAAACAGGTCAAATAAATCAAAGTCAAAGCTTCTTCTTTTCAGCTTAAGCAAACAGTGTTTTCAAATATGTCCTAGCCACTATACTTCAGGTAGGGATTCCACACTCCCTGCAATACATAGGGGTATGTTTACTAAACCTTCTTAATCTGCGCTCTGTGACGTTAGCACGCATTAAGGTGTCTTAACGCACGTTAATGGCGCTTTAGCAGGCGCTCAGGTACCTTAGCGCGCGTTAACGCGCGCAGCGGCGCAAATGAGCACTGAAGGCGGGGAAAGGCTCCCGGAGGGCGGAGGAAGGCTCCCCAGGGGCGGAGAGAAGGGCTCAATGGGTGGAGAGTGGGAGGGGAGAGGCTCCCCGCACACTAACGATGTGAAATCTGAGGCTCAAAACTAACGCCAGTGAAACCCTGGCGTTAGAGCTGATTTAAAGGGCAGAGAAACCATTTCTGTCAGCAATGTACAGCAAACCCAGGGAAACCTACAAAAAAGTGATAAGTGTGATACATGTGCAAGGAACAAAAGTGCAAAGAAACATTGAAAATGACCCCAACAAAATATAAAAAAACATCACCAAGCTGGGCAATAGTGATATTAATGGGAAACATCAAAAAGCACTCCCGAGAAAGCTCCAAAAAAAAAGATATGAATTTTGGAAGGGTCTACGCTTCGTCCCCATACAAGGTGAATGATCCCACAGTGCAATTGCGCTCATCAGGGTTTCCCTCTCCATTGGACAGGTTTCCTATGGGGTGCACATGTTTATTTTTATTTATTTATTTAACAATCATTTATATCCCGCATCTTCCAGAGTTCAGTTGCGGTTTACAATAAAACAAAATCCACAAACATGAGCTTGGTTTTACATCGAACATTATGTAACAATAAACAATATATTGGTTAACAGCATAGGCTAATACATAACAGCATAAAAATTGCTTTTAAACTATGTACAATAAACTATATACAGATAAACTATATACAGATACAAGTAGTGGTACTTTAGGGTTTGATCATAGCATTTTTAGTTCAGTGGTTTTTCTGTTAAATTGTAGGATTTAGTATTACTCAGTCAGGTGATTCCACAAAGCAGTATTACTCAGTCAGGTGGTTCCACAAAGCAGAGTGGGCATGTCAGAATGGGCAACAGGACAGATGCTGGAAAAGGGGACACAGAGGGCTTCACTGGGCCACAGTGCGGGCCACAGTGCTGGGCCACAGTGCGGCTAGGGTGATGCCTAGGTGGCCCATAGGAATACTGAAACAGTAGAGCAGCCAGATAGCAACTGATGAAGGCCCAGCATGGGCACGAGTGTGCTTCCCACAGTGTCACAGGGGATAGTACCCAGTAGGGACCCCAAGGGCAGGCGGTGCTGGGGGGAAGCGTGGACACCTATGCAGGCACCCCTACCCCAGAACCCGCACCATAGGCAGCCGCCTACCTGCACACTGGATGGCCTGAGACTGCGCTCCACCAGCACCACCAGCAGAAGGGCATGTCAGCAGGGTGGCAGAGGGGCACTGGTGGTGGAGGGGGCAGTGGCACATGCTGCCTCTAATAAAGATGCCTGTGCTGCATATCTATGCACCGCCCCCATGGTATGCAGATGTATCTCATGCATATTTATGAGGGACAGCATGAAAACCCGAACAGTGTTTGGCACACCAGGAATGGAGTTGGGAACCTCTGCCGTAAAGCAGCAGCCAACAGGGGCAGACACACCCACACCCACAGGCTCCATTAGCCAATGCCTCCTGGAGAGGCAGGACATTGGGCCCTGCGTGCATCTCCCAATACTAGCACTTGCATACCGTAGCAATGCCACCCTAAACCTGGGAATACGGTACACAGCTATCAAAAGGTAGCTATGATTACTGGCAGATAGCTATTCCTACGTTAAGCACGGTTTGCTGATTGAGCTCCATCATAGCAACCTTTCTGATGTCTGTGGAGTGTACTTCAGGTCTGGTCTCTGACAGTGTTTTCCACCCTGGGGAGTGACCCCCAACAGTATTGCGTACCATATCCATGCCTGCACTGTGCCCAGGACTGGTGTGGTGGCCAGGGCTGCCAAACACCTCTATAGTAGCACAATGCTGGCATAGGTGCGGGAGTGTGTGTCTGTCTATCCAGTGTTTGGTGGCTGAAAACACCCTCCACAGACCACACTGCCAGCACTGTTGCCAGTATTGGCCTGCCAATGTGCATAATGAGGAGCAAGGTACCATGGGTATAGCCCGGACAGGGTGGCCTGGCCAGGATGCATTTGCACAGGGCATAGGGCAATGGCTGGGACATTGTAGTGCCCGGCCACCACCTGCACAGACAGGGTGGCCATAGCATGTTCTGCTGGGAGATCTCTCTCACCCTGACTGAGCAGTGACCACGGCTTGGCTAGGTTCCCCCATAGTGTTGTGTAGTATTTTTTTTTATGTGATATTTATGGGTTCTATTTTGGGGCCCAGTCACTGACTTATCTGCTTGGTGTGTATGCTGACATCCCAGTTCTGGGTGCATGCATTTCCACCAGGAACATGCACTATGGACTAGGTAGCAGACTGTCTGCAGCTGGTATGTGTCTTGCTGGAACACCTTGCAGGGTGCAGCGGCTGAAGGCTTGCTGCAGGAGAATATCAGATAGTGGTGGGATGCAGCTTAGCATATCCAGGCCTAATGTCTGTCTGCTATTGCTTTATGGATGTGTACAGAGCTGCATTGACTGCCCTGTAGGGTGTCTGTTCCCCAGCAGGATTGGGGGTGATGGTCCCCTCTACTGCCACCATTGCAGGGAGGTAGAATGTGGATCTGTTGGTGGGAGACCGTGTTTACCACCCTCAGCCCCAGAGAGGGGGGGGGGGAGTGGTACACAATCCTCCTATGGATCTGTAAGGGCTAAACCTTCACTGAGAAATACAGATCTATCCAAGGTGTGTCTGCAGACACTACCTATCTCACACATTAGCACTGCTGGGGTCCTGCAGCATGGCCTATTTCTGCTGTGGACCTGGTTCTGGGCGCCCCACCTCACCCTCAGGGTGAGTACAGTACCTGCACAATGTGACGGTGTGTAGCTACTCTGTGCCAGTACCACACACGGTCAGTTCCCCCTACCAGGCCGAGGTGCTGTGGGGGTGCATACTCCATCTTGTGATCATCTGTAGACTGCTGATTTGCATGTGCAGTGCATCATGGGTATGGGTGGGTTAACCCTATCCTGGTGACCAAGCAGACTGTTTGTGTGGTAACGTGCAGTCCTTCTGCAGCCAGCCAGGGGTTTGCTAGCAGCTATGGAGCTGTAGCCCACTGGTTACTTCACTGCTTGTGGAGCCAGAGGTCATGGCTCAAACCCACAGTGGGGTTATTTGATAGGGCTGTCCAAAGCATTGTCTATTTTTAATGTAGATTAGTGCTGCCAGCAAAACACCCTCAGGGTACTGTAACCATAAGGTGCCTCAGAAGGCGCCCTATAGGGCACCTTCTGAGGCACCTTATGGTTACAGTCCGTATAAGGTGCCTTATAAGGTGTCCTATGGAGCGCCTTATAGGGTGCCCTATAGGGGACATTATAGGGTGCCGTGGCGGACAGTGCACTTTATAATGTGCCCTATGGAGTGCCTTATAGGGTGCCTTATGCGGCACCTTAGGTTACGGCACGTGAGGGTGTGTTTGCTGGCAGCAATAATTAAAATACAAATAAAATGCCTCAGGAAACAATACTTACATGTCAAAGCTGATACCTCAGCCAGCCTTATGCATTAGGCACACTGGGGGATTTGAACTCATGACCCCGTATCATCAGTCAGTCTATTAACCATTGTGCTACACTTCTGTGTCTATTATTGGATGTCTGTGCACCTACTTAAGATTACCGCGCGGTAACGCGCTTAGCAGGGCTTTGCCCGATAATGTGCGCAGCAGCGCGCGTTATCACGCGCTAATCCCGTTTTGCTACTTTAGACTGAAACGCCCACTCCTTATATGGCATCCTGCACACTAACGCCGGGCGCACATTAAGAAGGTTTAGTAAACATACCCCATAGTGTGCAGTCCATAGGACATTCGGACTGGGCTAATTCAGGTTCCACAAAGTCCAATTGCATAGCCTCTGGTTCTGCTACATTAATTGCTAAACCTGGGTTTCCTTTCGGTAGGTCTGGCAATACGTCAGTGGTTCTCTCCAGGCCTTGCCAGCCCTGCTCTGCTTGTTCTGGCAAACAGGTAATGTGCTCTTTGGCTAGAACTTTCTGTACAGGTTTCCACACCTTCTGCCAATTAGGTTTGCTATAGCCACGGCTCCCTGACTTCCAGGCTTCTCTAAGACCTGGCTCAGATCTAGGAAAGGAATTGTATCTGTACCTTGACTCTCTGAGCTGTGGATCTCCAGGATATCGTCTGCAAGGCACTCTCCTGCTTTCTCTGTCTCCTCTGAAGACCTCTCTCTGGGGCTCTCCAATATCGGACTGTCCTTCCTGGAACTTGTATTTTCCCTGTAAGGACTTCCAGTTCAGCTGCCTTTCCTTTTGTAATTGGAGCCTTCTGCTTTCTCTCTCCTCAGTATCAGTAGGAGCTCCCCTCCTCTCTACAGCAGCAATGCTTTTTGCTCCTCTTCCTGGAATACTTCTCTTCTGAAGACTTCCCCTCTGAAAACTTCTTTCCTGAGGACTCCTTTCCTGAGGACTTCCCTCCTGAGGACTTCTTTCTCTCCTAATTGCGGACTGCTTATAAGAGCGTTCCTCAGCTAAAGTTCCTGGCATTCTAAACAGGTGTGTTTGATTACTCTTTGAATTAGGCTTTGCCTCCTCTACTCTAGGTCGTGTCAGCTTTCCTCGTGAGAGTCCTTGCTTGCTCCCTCTAGCTGCACTTCTATCTAACTGCACTCTACACATATCTGATTCTTTAACAGAATCAGTGTTTTTTTCTAACTCCATAGGCTCAGTGGTGTCAGCTTCATCACAATGTTCACCCGTTCCACTCCATTCATTAATTTATAGACCTTTATCATAGCTCCCCTCAGCCGTCTCTTTTCCAGGTTGAAGAACCTAACTTTTTTAGCCTCTTCTAATAGAGGTATCCTTCCATCCCCTTTACCAATTTGGTGGCTCTTCTCTGTACCTTTTCTAATCCTTTTTAAGATACAGCGACCAGAATTGCACACAATACTGAATGTGCAGTCGCACTATGAAACGAAAGTCATTATAATTTCCTTTTTTTATTCTCAATTCCTTTCCTTATGATTCCTAGCATTCTATTTACTTTCTTGGCTACCAATGCACACTGGGCAAATGGTTTCAACGTGTTCTCCATGATGACACCTTTATTTATTTTATTTAATTATTTTAAGTCTTTTCTATACCAAGCTCTTCAATATCAGCTCGGTTTAGAAATAACAACAGCTTTTGTTCAAATACGGTTGGCACCCATACTGGACTTACAGAGAACAGGGTTGAAACAACTTGGGTTAACAGGGTAAACTATATACAACTATACCACTGTATACAAGCTCTCAGCTACGACAGCTTACAGGGTAACTATATACATGCTCTAAGCTAAGGTAGCTTACAGTCTTGGGTTATTATATACATACTCCTGCTAGAAGTTTGGTGGTGCTATTGTGCCACACTGGTGGTGTATGTAGTTGGTGGATTGTGGTGGCTGTCTTGGTGGCTGGGAGTGAATGGTTGTTGTGAAGTGCCATAATGTTGCAGGAAGAGGTGGTGCTTCAGTGCTTTCCTGAACTTGGAGAGGTCCATAATGGCACGGATGACGGGTGGAAGGGCATTCCAACACGAAGGGGCATGGAACATGAAGGCTCTCTTTCTTGTTGTCTGCGAGCACTTTATAATCGTGCTAGGAATGCATAGGGTATTGGCTGTGACTGATCTTCTGACTCTGTTTGGTGAGGTGGGATGGATGAGGTCTGTGATGGCAGGGGAGGTGAGTTTATTGCGGGCTTTGAATGTCAACAGTAGGATCTTGAAAGTGAGTCTACAGTGGATCGGCAGCCAGTGGAGGTGCTTCAAGATTGGTGTTATGTGGTCCCTCCTAGCGGCACTATGTAGTATTCTGGCTGCTGCGTTCATAGCCAGCTGCAGTGGATTCAATGTGTTTCTTGGTAGTCCCTGTAGGATGGTGTTAGCGTAGTCGAAATGGGGGATGATTAATGCCTGGTAGACTGTCCTGAAGTCGTCTGGTTCCAGTAGAGGTCTTAGGTGGCGGATTGATCGAATCTTGAGATACACTGATTTGACGGTGTTATTTATATAGGCTTTAATGTCCAACTGTTGGTCGAGTGTTACCCCTAAGTAGCGGATTGTGGGCTTGCTTTGGAGTTTGGCGCTTCTTACTTTTAGTGTGGCTGGAGGGGTGAATGATTGGTCTTTGGATATGAACAGAGCCTCAGTTTTCTTGAAATTTATTCTGAGGTTTTGGGTGTTAAGCCAGTCGGTTGTGGCGTCGAAGCAGGCGGTTAGTGATGAAAAGTCCGGCTGATCTGTGGCAAATGGGGTGTAAAATAAGATGTCATCTGCGTATATGAGTCATGAGATGCCAAAGGAGTGGGCGACTGCACAGATGGGCTGCATATATATATTAAAAAACAGTGCTGAGAGGGAGGATCCCTGTGGGATGCCCTGTCTTTGCTGGAATGCTTCGGAAGTCATGGGCCCAGTCTTCACATGCTGCCATCTGTCTGCGAGGTAAGATTCGCACCATCTCAAGGCCATTTCTTGAATCCCTTTCTCTGCCAGGCACTCCATGAGCAGGACATGGTTGACGGAGTCGAAAGCTGCGGCGATGTCAAGGAAGATTAGGGCATAGCCACTTCTGGTTTTGTCCAGGCCGGTGGTCGGGGTGTTGAGGAGAATGGTTAGGAGCGTCTCCACGCCATGTGCTTCTCTGAATCCATGTTGGCATGGGTCTAGGGGCGCAATGGTCTCTATGTGGTCCTGGATTTGTCTTTGGACGAGCTTTTTGATTATTTTGGCCATTAATGGGATACTTGAGATTGGCCGGTATGAGTCCACTTTCTGGGGGTCCAGTTTGCTGTTTTTTAGGAGTGGCCTAATGGACGTTTGTTTTAGGCTTTGTGGAAAAGCTCCCATGGTGAAGGAGAGGTTGATGAGTTTGGTTAAGAAGGGGCTAAATTCCTTGCGCAGTGTCCTTAACCAGAATGCTGGGCAGGGGTCGTTTGGAGCTGTGGTGGTGTTAATCGCGTTGATGGTGTCTTCGAAATTCTTCTCTGATGGTAGTGAGAAAGTGGATAGTGGTTTTGGGTGATGTGTTTTGTTCATAGGGGTGGGTGATGCCATTTTAATGGTCTGGATTAACTTTGATTGTAGGTAGTTTGCGTATTCTTGTGGGTCTGGCATGCTTTGTTGTGCTGGGGAAGTTTCGTTTGTGAGGGTCCGTACTAAGTTAAATAGGTCCTTTGGTTTATTTATGGAGCGCTGTAGTATTTCTGTGTGGTAGTGTTTCATTGTCTCAGCTACTTCCTCGCGGTGTTTCCTCAGGTTTGAAGTGCAGATATCCAGGTCATCGGTGGTACGTGAGCGTCGCCATCTTCTTTCAAGTTTCCTCAGGTGGCGGAGAGATGACCATAGCTCGGATGAGTACCATGGAATGTGCTTCCTTTTTTTTTGGTCTTGCGTTTCCAGGTGGTTGGTTAGCAAGGGAGTTGAGGCTGTTGTTCCAAACGGAGAGCATCTCTTCTAGGTTGGTTTCTGTGAGGTTGAATAGAGGTAGAGTTTTGCTGAGTATCTTTTCTTTGTTGAATTGTCGGAATCTTGCTTTTGGGCCGGCTTTGGGGGTGGGCTGGTGCCTTGTTTGAGTCTGCTGGTAGGGCAAATGGAACCTTATTAGCTTATGATCAGACCATGGGACTTCCGTGAGGGAGAAGTCGAGTGGGCAATTTTGACTTGTGGCTGACTGTGGAGCGAAAATCAGGTCGAGTTTGTTTCCTTTTGTATGAGTGGGCTCGTTGATCACTTGATCGTAACCCAGCTGGCTGAGCGTATTTAGGAGAGAACTGGCATGTTCTTCTGGTAGGGCTGGAAGTTTGAAGTCCCCCATAAGCCAGTTTGGAGTGTGTGGGTTCTTGGTGTTGCAGGCTAGGTCGATTATCGTTGAGAGGTCATCTGGAGAGGGTGCTGGGGATCGATAGATTAGGTTGATGGTGGTCAATGTTCCCTCTAATTTTCTGTAGGCTGTGTGCGCATAAAATATCAGCTGTGCAGCTTTTGAAGGAAGGTTAAATTTTTGTGTGCCACATAACGACACTCGGAGTTAAATACTTTAAAATTTGACTACACATCAGAATACAGTATGTACACCACATTGATTGCACTAGAAAATATTGTAGAACTTGTGAAAACCGTAAATACACAACAACTTTAAAATTTTAAGACGTCTGTGTTGTGTTCTATCAGAATCAGAACTGTAATTTTTGTGCGCTCTGTTGTAAAGTATGTGCGCTCGCTCGGTGAGATGTGTGCGCGCGCACACGCGCACAGCTTAGAGGGAACAGTGATGGTGGTGTGCTTATTTGAAAGGGTGATGAAGTCCATCTGTGTGGTACTGTTAGCATTGCTCTTCTGGAATTGGAGCTCGGTCCTCATGAGTGCAAGAGTTCCTCCGCCCCTACGGTGGGCTCTATGGTAAGTATGTGCTGAGAAGTTGGGTGGGGTGAGTTGATTTAGGATGACTGTGTCAGCGTCTGTGAGCCATGTCTCTGTGACCAATAGGATGTCTAGGTTGTGGTGGGAGATCAGGTCGGAGATGATTGGCCATTTCTTCCGGACAGAACGTGCGTTAATGAGGGCACAGTTCAGGAAGCTGGATTGGGGGCGTTTTTCTAGTGGAGATTTCTTGGAGTGCTGGAGTGAGATGTATAGTAGATGTGACTTATGAATGTGTTTGGGTTCTGCCTCGTGGTGTCGGGATGTGTTGGCCCATCTTCGTCCTGTGCCTCGTAGATTTGGGATGGGGTTACCAGTGGCGGTGAAGGCAAGGACGCTATGGAGTATGCTGGAGAGGAGGTAAAATCTGGCTGCTGTGATAATGGAGAGTGCCATTTTGAGGAGGCTGCTCCATGTGGCCTTGTGGGTTGGGAACTATACCACGGCTGTGAGCTGTGGGGTGGGTGTGGCTCAATTGGTAGTTGCCTCAGGGTCTCTTCATGAAGTGTGGTGAGGTATACAGAACCTACAGGTATACAGAGCTGGTACAAGCATAACCAGTGCAACATACAAGGTAGTTCTATGGTAGATTCAGTAGCAGATCGAAGGTAATTCTATGGCGGGTTCAAGAATAACAACTGTATACAGCAAAGTAGGTCTATGGCAGTTCTATGGGAGGTTCGGTTCTGCCGTTCTAGCTATTAATTCAGTAATACTTCGAGCAGTTCCCCTTAGTGATTATCTTAGAGTTTTTACTTTGAGTATGGTCTTCTGGTGCTATTAGGAGTCCGTCTTGCAGTCTGGTTTGCTGGATTTGCTGTAGGGTATGGCATCGATGTATGGGCCCGCACCTAAGGGCCACACCAAAGGGCCCTCTGGCGAGGCCCTCAGGCGCGGGCGCGCCCAATGGCGCTGTTCTTTTAAATGGAGTGTTCTGCCCCGATTGGGCAGAGCACGTTGCAGGCATCGGTGGCCTCCGGCTCGGCGGGCTCGATCCCTCCTGGGAGAGCTGTGCCGGAGTGCTGGGTCAGGGGGCCGGCAGGTGAAGAGGTGTGTGCCTGATGGCACTGTTCTTTTAAATGGAGTGCTCTGCCCCGATTGGGCAGAGCACGTTGCAGGCGTCAGCAGCCTCCAGCTCGGCAGGCTCGATCCCTCCTGGGAGAGCTGTGCCGGAGTGCTGGGTCAGGGGGCCGGCAGGCGAAGAGGTGTGCGCTCGATGGCACTGTTCTTTTAAATGGAGTGCTCTGCCCCGATTGGGCAGAGCACGTTGCAGGCGTCAGCGGCCTCCGGCTCGGCGGGCTCGATCCTTCCTGGGAGAGCTGTGCCAGAGTGCTGGGTCAGGGGGCCGGCAGGCAAAGAGGTGTGTGCCCGATGGCGCTGTTCTTTTAAATGGATTGCTCTAAATCTTTTTTGTGAGTGGTGGTTCCTAATGTGGAACTTTGCATTGTGTAACCATAGTTTTGGTTGTTCTTTCCTAGGTGCATAACTTTGTACTTGTCCACATTAAATTTCATCTGCCATTTGAATGTCCAATCTTCCAATTTATCAAGATCCTTTTGCAATTTTTCACAATCCTCTTGTGTTTTAACAATAATTTTGTATCATCTGCAAATTTGATCACCTCACTCATTATTTCCATTTCTAGGTGATTTATGAATATGTTAAATAGCAGCAGACCCAGCACAGATCACCTTTCACCATTCAAAAAATTGGCCTTATCGATGGCATCAAAGAGAGCAGGAAGACCCCTTCCCACTCTACACCAATGAGGCTAATCAGGCTGCACAGCTCTTGCAGACTCCAGCAGACACCAACTTTAAAAGCCGGCACAGGGATCACTCTGGTCTCTTCCCCCTGCATGGCCCAATCAATGGCATCAGAGGGAACAGGAAGGCCACTCCCCACTCCACACCAATGAGGCCAATTGGGTGGCACAGCTCCTGCAGGCTACAACAATCAGCTTGCGATTACACAGCACCGCCCATAAAAGGCATCATCACCAAGCAATTGGACTGCCCTTTAAGTCTCAGAATAGGCAGTTGTGCCTGCACCTGGCGGGCCCACACCTGAGGGCCCTGCCAGATGGCCCTTTTGTGTGGCCCTCCGGTGTGGACCGAAATTGATAGATGAAGCTCTCCATCTAAGCCCTCTTAAGTTCTGTCTCAGCTGGTAGATGCATTATAGTTCAGGATTTATCAAAATTTAATTTTTGCACATTACTATCTCTCATCAGATTGCATAGACTTGCCAGAAAAGCTATCTGTGAAGATGTATGTATATAGCTGACTAGCCTGTGATGTAGTAGTTATGCTTTTTTTTGTTATCAGTTTATTTACATTTTCCACACAACCAAACAGAAAAGACAAACAAAAAGAAATAAATACATTCCTACAATCTTAAACTACAAACCCATCACAGCTTAACCCCTTGTCCCTACCCAACCCCCCCTCCTCTTCTCCCCCCCCCCCCCGGTCTCCTTGTGGTACCTAGTTATCTAATTCTGTCAAAGAGAAAATGGACAAGTACACCATGTCGACATAATAATGACCATTATTTTGCTCTTGCAACAAATTCTTCCAAATATTGCCATTTGTTCATCCTTGGATTTTCCATTGCCCATTCCTGCATGGGCACATCTTGAGTTTGATTGGTAGTTCTAGAAAAACTATATTTATCATGCTCTTTCTCAAAACTTATATACATTGTCGCCCCCTCCTGGCCAGGTAGGTAACTGGCTGCAGGTGAGGTCGCCTTTTAGCCTTAAGACAAGACTCCCTGTAATGGCTGCCAGAAGGGCTGATGGGAATCGTAGTTTATCCTAAAGCAAAGGAGTTGTGATCCGAGGGTTTAGGCACAAGACAGAGAATATTTCTTTTAATGTAATCAGGGTTTCTTCATACACAGGAGGCGTGAGGCATAAAGTATGGAGAGGATTTTTAATCCACGGTACTGCTTCAAAACAACAGGAACAAATTATGCTTTGCAATATAACTTCCAACAGAAATAGGCATCACTTTGCTTGAGAAATCAAATTGGCACTTTCAGAACTTTAAACAGATAAATGCTTTCTTCTTAGACAGGAACAACTTCTCGTTGTCCAAAACAAAACTTTTAAATGTTCCTTAAACATGTAACTTAGCTTTCACTTTGTCAGCACAGTCAGCTGTTTCTTGCAGTTTGTGACGTCTTCACAAATTAACGTGCTTCCTGAGCATGGCACAGCTATAATGGCTTTTCTAGGATTCTTCACCGTCAGAGGTAAAACACATAGTACACTGACAATCCAAAATGCTATTATCCACATTCGTTGTGTCCATTTCTTCCTCTCTATCACCCTCACTTATGGCATAAGGTATCTGCACAGAGAGCTGACTATTTTCCTTCTTTATTAAATCACTTAGCCTTCTCAGTAAAGTCTGCTTCTGCAGCAACTCGTCTGTTAGCTGAGCTACGTGCTGATTAGACCAGCTGTCTCTCTTTTCCCTGGGACTCTGGCTATGCTTAAACTTAGCTTTCTCTCCTATGAGTAATTCTCTGGGGCTTTTCCTCTGTAGGCATTGAGAAGGACAGACTTGCCTTGGTTCTGAGGTATTTAGGGATTCCCTCTGTCCTGCAAACCAGTCATGCTTTTCTTCAAGTGCAGACCTTCCGTTTGCTGACACCAGCCTCTCATTCCCAGCTGTGTCTGGCAATCTCTCCTCAATCTCCTCTTCACAGCAAATAGTATTTCTCACACTCTGTCTCTCAGGCTCTGCAAACACTCTCTCACTTGCTCTGCCTCCTGGACTCCGTGTTGGCCCCTCTTCTGAACTCTTTGAACCTCGTGAACCTCGTGAACTCCCTGAACCTCGTGAACTAACTTCTGTTCTGTGAATCAGCTTTTTAAACTTTCCTTCTCTTTGAGGCACACCCTGCTCCCAGCACATGTGACTAGGGACAAGCTTCTCTCTGACGTGCTGCTGTGGGCGGGGCTTAGGGATGACTAGCTTCTGAGTCACAGACTCCTGGTTACCGGGGAAACCTTTGATACAACCTGAATTAAAGTGACAGGACCTTTTTTCCTGTGCATTTCTATAATCAGCCGTGGTTTCCTCACCACAACATGCATAGAACATTCCACCAATACTGATCATCCAAATTGGATGAATCCTTCCAACAATTAAAAATCAATTTTAAAGCGATAGCCATCATAAAATTAAATAGGTATGTTTTATCTTTAGATAAAGATAACATATCATCAATTGAACGCAGAATAACTGTTGAATGTAAACCTGTTTAATGTATACCCAGCTGTTCATTGTAAGCACTGATCAATATTTGGTAAGTGTAGTTTCTGTTCATTGTAAACCGCGCTGATGTCGAATAGTGCGGTATAAAAGAAACTGTAAATAAATAAATAAATAAATAACTGTTTGCCATTTTAGTTGCATCCTATCCCATACTCTGATCCAAAAGAATTGAACATGAGGGCAATCAAAGAGCATATGCTTCAATGTAGCCGGTATTTGATTACACGTCCAACAAGCGTTCTTAGTTTTCATATCCCATTTATGGGGGTGATGTGGGCTCTGTGAGTCAAATAAAATAAGGATTGGGAGATTGCAGCTCCTTTCGATACTCTATTTACCTGACTCCAGATCCATTTCCATGCGACCGGTGGGATATGAGTCTCCAAATCCCTATTCCAAATCTTTTCAAGCCCCACCAATCGATAGGGGTTTCCATCCCTTAATATGGCATAGAAACATGAGACGACACCTTTCCCCGAGACACAGGTTTCCACCACTTTTTGCAATTCCCATTTCACGTATAATTTATCCACCTTCACCTTCGCCTTGGTTAGACAATGAATTAATTGAAGCCATTGGAAATAAAACGAATTTGGCACCATAAACTCATGCTGTAACTCCTTAAATGATTTCCAATTCGTAGATGCCGCCAATTGACCTATCGTCCAAATCTCTCTATTTTGCCATGCTTTCCACGAAACTACCTTCTGACCGATTTTAAAACGAGTATTGTACCAAATGGGCATCTGCCGTGAAAGGGCAGTGTCTTTGCTTACTGTCTGCGCTAAGACTTGAGACGCTTCCTGCGTTGAGGTTATTATTCTACCAAGTGAGAAGGAATCTGGCCATTTCATACCGAATAATAAAGACATTGGAATCGGGGCAGCTATTCGCTTCTCCACTTCCAGCCAAATTGGGTTCCCTTCCTGAGTATCCTCGGCACACCATACTGCACCTTGCTTGAGGCAAAATGCAATATGATAGTTCTTAAAATATGGAAATTGAACTCCCCCCAAGTTCTTTTTTGCCTTTAACTTACAAGTTGCTATTTTGGGAGGCTTATCTTACCATAAAAAATTTACTAGCTGTCGCTCTATGGAATGATAAAACTTAGGAGAGAAACTCACTGGAAGCATTTCTAGAACATAATTAATCTTCGGCGTCAAGACCATTTTTATTGACTCGAGTCTACCCCACCACGTTAAATGTAAGGGTGACCATTGTTTTGTGAATGATTAGACCAGTTCAACTAATATTTTTGTGTTTATGTTAATTATATCATCTATATTTCTCGTGAATCGCACTCCTAAATATTTGACTTCTTCGGGAGCCCAAAGGGATATGGGTCTATCATTGACTTAAAGGTCCACTTGTTCAAAGGGAATGTGACAGATTTCGTCCAGTTAATTTTATATCCCGATAAGCATGAGTAATTTCCTATACAATTTAACAGATTTCCAATGGAGGAGGGATGTATAAAAAGTAGCAAATCATCAGCATAAGCCGAGATTTTTACTTCAAGATCCAAGATCTCCACTCCCCGTATCTCCTTATGTGAACGAATCAGGAGCATTAAGGGTTCAAGCGCCAAATTAAATAACAAGGGTGAAAGGGGGCAACCTTGTCTGGTTCCCCTATGCAAAAGCAGGGGTGATGAGAGGGTCCCATTAGCGAAGATACAAGCTGCAGGATTGGAATACAAAATCTGAATTAAACATAAAATGTTTTCTCCGAAACCGAACCGTTTCAGCGTCTGGTTCAAGAAGGCCCACTCTAATCGATCAAAGGCCTTCTCTGCGTCCAAGGATAAGCCCATCACCGGATTGTCCTGATTTTCAGCTACCAGCAATAAATTTAACAGGAGTCGCGCGTTATCCGACGTTGCTCTTCCTATCATAAAACCACATTGATCAGGGTGGATGAGATCTGACACTACTTTTGAAAGCCAACGGGCCAAAATGGAAGCAAAGAGCTTGCAATCAGTGTTTAATAATGAGATTGGCCGATAATTCTCAACCCTTTGCGGATCTCTACCTGGCTTGGGGATTACCACTATTGTTGCATCATTGAACGAACCAACTGCAGGCAATTGAGCATTCAAAAGACTGAAATATTCCAGGATATAAGGAATTAACTCATTCTCAAAACTTGGTAAAATTCACAAGGAATTCCGTCAGGGCCTACCGCTTTTATAGCATCTTTGATTTCAGTAGCTGTTATGGGGTTGTCTAATTCTCCCGCCTGCAACTCAGTAAGAGTAGGATGTGCAATATGTCCTAATAATGTCTGGAAATCTTCCGCCCTCATTTGATCTTCTGAGGCATATAACTTTGCATAGAAACACCGCAGGGCCTCTACAATGTCTGAACTCTTTGTTAGGATCTCTTGCTTGTCCCCTTTAATTACTTCTATTCTAGACTTGGCCGCACGGGGGGCATGAGAGTATTTGCTAACAGACTTCCGGCTTTATTAGCATCCAAATAATATCTAGACTTCTGATGAAATAGAGACTGTTGAGCCTCCGAACTTAATAGTTGATTGTATTGGAACCTCAACCTTTGCAGACGGAGCAAAATACCTGTCTCCAATCTAGAAATCAACAGCCTTTCTCCAGTTTTAATTTGCGAGTCTAGGGCAATTAATTTAGCTCTCTTTTCCTTATTCAGTATGATTGTATAACTGGAAATTTTGGCTCGGATAACTGCTTTAAATCCCTCCCACCAGGCCCATCCAGGGGTCTCTCCCGAAAGGTTTACCTCAAAATACTCCTTTATTGTCTGCCTTATATAGTCACAGAACCCTTTGTCTGCTAAAAGGGCTCTGTTAAAGAAGAAACTAGGTTTAAAGTCCTCCTTTTCCCCACACGACAAAGAGAAAGTTATAGCCGCATGATCAGAGATTTGGATAGGATTTATGTCAGCTTTCGAGACTGAGGAGATTAAAGTTTTGAAAATAAGAAAATAATCTATCCTAGAGTGTTACTTCTGGGGAAGGGAGAAAAACGTAAAATCCCTATCATTAGGATGCTTTAACCTCCAGATATCTGAGAGCCCAACTTCCTGCATTATAGATGAAACCACCAAAGTGGCATGTTGAGATCTGTGCGATCGATGGCTTACAGTCTATTAGTGGATCCAAAACTAAATTAAAATCCCCTCCCAGAACAATATCATTTTTGGCTAACATTAGTAGCTCTTCTGCTATCTTTTGGTAGAACAGCACGTCATCCGTATTGGGGGCATATAGGTTTAAAATGGCCAGCTTCTTCCCACTTATTTGAAGTAAAACTGAAGTCCATCTGCCGGCTAAGTCAGCGTGAGTCAACTCTATTACGGGCAACAATTTTTTCTTAACTAGAATAGCTACTCCATTTTTCTTTTGGACAGCTGCGGAGTGAGCCACTAGGATGAAGCTACCCAAACCCAATTTTTTAACTTCCATAGTCAGCAGCCGTGTTTCTTGTAACAGAACCACGTCTGCCTGTTCTTTCATACAGTATAACAAGATCTTTTTAAGCTTGATTGGGTTATTAATGCCCTTCATGTTCAATGAAAGAAACTTAAGAGAGCACATGGGACAGGATAACCAGGCAGTTCTTCGTGAAGATATTACAATAAAACATAGCAAAAAAAAATAACGTACCATTGCACAAATACCAACCGCTACTTTAACATCTTCCCCGAGACCACAAGGAGACACAAAACTTCCCCATCTGAAGGGCTGACATGGGTGAAACAGCATTACCCAATTACCACCTAAACCCCTGAACCACAAAGATAGCTTCCGCCCCCAACACTTGAGCAATCTGTTGTTACAGAAAATACCCAACCTTTTTTTTTGTTGTTGTTGAACTAACTCCACTGAAAGACTGAGATCAACACTGACACTACTGAATCACACAGTAACCAAAATATGGGACTATCACCCAGCGTCCTATTAGCAGAATTCACGCTTCTTCCTTCTTCCTTCAGGTCGGGCCCCGCTACTTTTAATGCAAATAACTGCATCTTCTCATGACCTCTCAATTCATCTTTAATGCCTCATTTTCCTCCACAAAAGCTCTTAGTGCAGCGGGGTCCTCAAACGTGCACGTTTTATTTACTTATTATTTATTTTATTTATTTATTTACATTTCTTATATACTGCGCTATTAAAATCAGTGCGGTTCACAATGAACAGAAACATACTACAATGCGTAATCACATTGAGTTTACAGAGAACAGGATTTGAACTTGGGAGAACCGGGGAAAACTAATTAAAGGTCGTCTTGAAATAACAACAGTGTATTTACAGTTGGATACAGTGTATTTACAGTTGGATACAACAGAGTATTTACAGTTGGGCAGAGGTTGGTGGTAAGGAGAGGTGTACCAGATGGTGTGAGCTGACTATCCGTTCTCTTTTCGAGTCAGGGTGGTGGAGCTACTAGGGAGGGGAGGCATGGGGTCCGTCGTGTTTCCTGTTTTAGTTTCTGGATAGTATTTTAAAAACAGGTAGTGTTTGAGCGCTTTTCTGAATGGGGTAAGGCTCGTGAGGGCTCTAATTTCGGACGGGAGGGCGTTCCAGGCTATGGGTGCATAAATCGAAAAGGCTCTCTTGGCTGTTGCCTTCGTGCATTTTGTCAATATTTTAGGGATCTCTACAGCATTCAGCATTGCAGATCTGCGGTTTCTGTTGTCAGGCAATTTGTGAATCAACTTACTAATGGGTGTGGGGGGCTGGTTCTTCAGAGCCTTGAATGTAAAGACTAGGGCCTTGTAGTGGATTCGGGCCGGTAATGGTAGCCAGTGGAGTTTCATCATCACTGGCATTATGTGGTCTGACCTTGATAAACCTACCAATACTCTAGCCGCCGAGTTCATGGCAAGCCGGAGCGGACTTAGGGTGGACTGTGGTAGGCCATGGAGGATGATGTTAGCAAAGTCCAGGTGCGGTATCACTAAGGCTTGGAAAATTTTCCAGAAGTCAGAGAAGTCCAGCAATGGCCGAAGATAGCGTACAGTGCGTATTTTGTGGTAAACTGCTTTTGTGACATTTTTCACATGAGTTATCATATCGAGCCGCTGGTCCAGTGTGATGCCAAGGTAGTGGATTGTGGCTTTGCTTTTGAGCTCGGCATTTTTGACTTGTAGGGAGGGAGGCGGAGTAAACTTCTGGTTCCTCGTGATGAAGAGGACATCCGTTTTGCTATGGTTAATTCGTAGGTTTTGTGTGAGTAGCCAGTCTGCCACTGTATCGAAGCATCTAATAATAGGGGAGAAATCAGGCTGGTCAATCGTAAACGGAATGTATAGCAGGATGTCATCTGCATAGGTAAGGCATTGAACATTTAGAGAACGGATCAAGGTGCAGATGGGCTGCATATAGATGTTGAACATCAATGCAGACAAGGAGGATCCTTGAGGTACTCCCTGCTTCTGTAGGAATGGTTCAGAAGTCGCAGTACCTATCCTTACTTGTTGCCATCTGTTGAGCAAGTATGATTTGCACCATTGTAGAGCAGTGCCTTGTATACCTTTTTTTTGGAGGCGTTGTAGCAGTATCTCATGGTTCACTGAGTCAAAAGCGGCTGCAATGTCCATTAAGATGAGAATGAATCCTTTGTGTATGTTATCAAGGCCTGTGACTAACTCATTGAATAAAGTCGTTAGGATGGTATCGACACCATGTGCTTCCCTGAAGCCATGTTGAGACAGGTCCAGAGGTGCCTCGGCGTCCACGTGTTGTTGGATCTGTCGCTGGACTACTTTCTCGATTATTTTAGCCATCAAGGGGATGCTCGAAATTGGTCTGTATGATTCAACTTTGGATGGGTCGAGTCTGCTATTTTTTAGTAGTGGCCTGATTGCAGTGTGTTTAAGGCTCTGTGGGAAGTAACCAGTTGATAAGGATTGGTTCAGTATCTTGCTAAGAGTGTGACTCAAGTTGCTGCATAGCTCTTTTATCCAACTGGTGGGACAGGGATCATTAGGTGCCGTGGTGAGGTTGATAGAGGCAATGATGTCTTCGATTTCTTTGCTGGTTGTTTCATAGAATTTGAGCAGTAGTGTTGGCTGTGGCTCGGTGTGGGTGGTGGTGTAGGTTAGGTTGGTCGAGTACATCCCAGTCTGGATCATCTTCGATTGAAGGTAGTCTGAGTAGTCCTGGGGTTGGGGCATGGGTGGTTGTGCTAGTGCTGGATCACCTGTTAAGGATTTTACAATATTGAATAAGTCGTGTGGTTTGTTTAATGAGCGCTTTAGTATGTCCGTGCGATGCTGCTTCCTTTTCGCTGTTATTTTTTCCCTATGTATTACCAGGTATGAGTTGTATGCACGATGTGTTTCAATAGATTGGTTTCTTCGCCACTGCCTCTCGAGCGTGCGTAAGTGTAGCAGAGATGCTCGAAGGTCTTTAGAGTACCACGGAGCATGTTCACGTTTTCTTGGCTCCTTAATGGCAGGAGGGAGGTAGGCTGCAGCTCTAAGGTTGTTGTTCCAGTTAGCTACCATCTCGTCTGGGTCTAGGGCTGTGTCATTAAGAAGAGGGAGGATCTTCACAAGGACTTCATCTTTAATGAAGGGTCGAACACGTGTTATAGGAGCTCTAGAGGAAGGGGCATCAGCTCTATTGTTGCTGTTCTTGGTGCAACGGCTAGTAGGTATATGGAATTTGAGCAGGTTATGGTCAGACCAAGGTACTGGAGTTATGGATATCGGCAGGTGTTGGACAGTGACAACATCTGATAAGGGGGCGAAGATCAGGTCCAGTTTATTTCCCATCATGTGTGTTGGAGAGTCGATAAGTTGTTTGTAACCAAGCTCACCGAGTGCTTCAAGGAGGGCTATTGCTTGTGTGTCTTGTAAGGAAGGCAGGTTGAAGTCTCCTAGGAGCCAGTTTGAGGAGTGTGGGTTGTTTGAGTTGCAGGCAAGGTTGATTATAGTTGGTAGGTCATCTGGTGATGATGTTGGTGCGCGGTAGAGTAAATTGATTGTGCAGTGATCATTTGATATGGTGATCGTGTCCAGATGGGTTGTGGTGGTGAAACTATCCAGTTTGAATTGTAGTTTTGCTTTCGCTAGTATGAGGGTTCCTCCTCCCTTCTGGTTGGTCCTGTGGCAGGCAAAGAGTGAGAAATCAGGTGGAGTCATCTGGTTGATGAGTATGTTGTCACACTCGGATAGCCATGTCTCGGTGATCAGTAGGATATCAAGGTCATGGAGTGTTATCAGATCAGTGACTACTGGCCATTTTGCGCGTATTGATCTGGCGTTTATGAGTGCGCATTTTAGGAACTGTTGGGGCTTGTATTTATCAGATTGGTTTTTCCTGATGTTCTGTAGTGGGATGTGTAGTAAGTGAGGATTAAATGTATTGTTGGTTTTGGCTGCAGCATGGTGAGGGTTTTCTGCCCATCTCCTTCCATTACTGTAAAGGATCGGGATATAGTTAGTGCATGGGTTAAAGGCATGTGATATGCCGGGGAGCCATGATGCAAGGATGATAACAGCTAATGGTATGATCACACACATCTTGGGGGTATATCTGTGGTATGTGGTGGGTTGTGTAATGCTTAGTATGAGTGTGGGTGTGTGTATAGTGTGGCTTGATAGGTTGATGTAGCGGGGGAATATCAGACAATTATGTAAAAACAGACAATTAAGCAGTTGTATGTATAAACAGACAATTAAGCAGGAAATATCAGGCAACTGTGTATAAACAGACAATTGAGTAGTTAGGGATAAGCAAACAGTTAATGGAGTTCAAAGATAGAAGGGATCGTGAGCGCCTGGACAGCTAGAATCTTTAAGAAGATTTAAATGCAAGGGTGCAGGGGACAATATGGTAGTGGTTCAGTGTCCTCTTGGGTACTGCATTGCGGGAAAGGCAGGTTTCCCTGCACAATGGTTACCTTAATATACAGTAGAGGGCACTCACTCTCTGCACTTTAGAGATATCAAGATGTGGAGAGGTCGGGCGGGCCAGTTCGGGGTGCTGGTACTTCTATGAAGGACGTTGTCTTGATGGATGGACCTGTGAGGCTTCCGACACGGGGTCTCCACCTAAGGGCCATGCCGAAGGGCCCTCTGGCGAGGCCCTCAGGCGCGGGCCCGACAGGCGTGGGTGCGCCCGATCAGCGCAGCTTAAAAGCGCTGTCTCAGTCTGCCCCGATTGGGCCGATCGTGCAGGGTGGGAGGTCCTTTCGCCCCGGCATGCTCGATCCTCGCGCCAGAGGAGAGCAGGGAAACACCGGGGTGCTGCAGGAGAAGAGGGCGATGCACCCAATCAGCGCAGCTTAAAAGCGCCTTCTCAGGCTGCCCCGATTAGGCTGATCATGCAGGGTGGGAGGTCCTTTCACCCCGGCGTGCGCAATCCTCGCGCCGGAGGAGAGCAGGGAAACGCCGGGGTGCTGCAGGAGAAGAGGGCGATGCGCCCGATCAGCACGGCTTAAAAGCGCTGTCTCAGGCTGCCCCGATTGGGACGATCATGCAGGGTGGGAGGTCCTTTCGCCCCGGCATGCTCGATCCTCGCGCTGGAGGAGAGCAGGGAAACGCTGGGGTGCTGCAGGAGAAGAAGGCGATGCGCCCGATCAATGTTTGATTATGTAGGGTGACCCGAAGCCTGGCTGGAAACAGGAGTCCATAGCGGGCCTCTAGAGATTGCAGCCTGGGACGAAAAGCAAGCAATTGTTTTCTTCTCTCAACAGTCGCTTTATGAAAATCAGTTAAAAAGGCCACTTTTTGTCCATCCACTTTGAGCGAGGAATCCGATCTGGCAGCAGCCAGAATCTGCGTTGCTTGAGAGTGTCTAAGGGCACACAAAATAATTGGGCGCAGCTGCCTTACATTAGGCCTCGGATGTGTCGGAATCCTATGGGCCCTCTCAATCTCAAACGGCGCCGCAAAGGTGATTTTCAACAATTTTGGCACCATCGAGATCAAGTAAGATATTATGTTAGAGCCCTCCGCTCCTTCTGGTACACCGATGATTCTCACGTTGTTTCTTCTCGTTCTGTTATTTAAGTCTTCTAGATTCCGTTCCAATTGAATTATCCTCTTAGAGTTAGAAGAAACGCATTTCAGCCTCTCCTCATGCGCTGCAACTTTACCCTCTAAGCAGCTGATATTTTCATATAACGTAGCGACTTGTGCTTTCATTTCTTTCAACTCGACAATATCTGCTTGCAACTCACTGAGCGTTTCACCATTTGAAGCCACCATCTCACGAACTGCTCGGATTTCAGCGAAGACTTCTTGTAATCCTACTGGGCTCTCTCTTGCACTCGCCATTTTTGCGGTGAGGGAGGATCAGCTCGTTTAACTCCGGAGCTAGCGACAGACGCGTAATTCAACCTTGCGGGTTTGCTAGTAGACATCTCCGACACAGAATAATTCCTTAAAATCCAGCATGTACGACGTCTGTGAAGCGGAGGGGTAAGATTCTTCATAGGATTAGGGTAGCTCACGAATTAGGCAGCCATCTTGGACCCTGCTGGCTCCGCCTCTCGATGTAGTAGTTATGCTTATTAACCTAACTGATGTGATGTTCCACTAATTTGATATCATCTCCTGCTCAACAAAACAAGTAACCATTAGCTCACCATATGACACAGCTCCATAAAAACATCATACCATTAGTACATTGACCAAGCGGTGCAGTTGCTTCCCACTATATGCTTAGATAGAAAACATAGATGGGGCACAGACAGGACTTGAATCCTAGATTTAGGATCCCCACACATCAATTCTCTCAGTATTTAACAATCAACAGCCCACTGCTACCATAGTTGCCAGCACAACCTCTCTGCAGCTAGTGTAAATACTGGCTAATTAAAATTCCTCCTACTGACTAACTGTTACATGGTACCTAAAATATATCTGTGGAGCATTCTCTACTGTTTGCTTGTCCTTTATCTCATCCCACATATCCATACTCATCTATACACATCCAACCAAAACCAAAACATCCCTATACCCATAGACAGATTCTTCTTAATGCGCATTCCGGTGGGTTTAAAATAACTTTTGGAAACAAACATAATTATTAACAGACTGATCAATATCACCATCCAGAACAGACTCGCTCAACAGCATCTCTCAATAAACTCTAAGTCATCACCACTCAATTGCTACACGGTAAATGCAAAATCAATAAGGAATAAATTACCTATATTCCTTGATATCATCAATGACAACAATCCTGACATCATATTCATCACAGAGACCTGGCACTCGGACACTGACACTGTCCTACCCAATCAACTTAAAGCATCAGGATATAACATCTTTCATTGCCCAAGACACAACAAGCATGGTGGAGGTGTCCTCATTATAATAAAAAATGAGCTAAGAATTTCCCTCCTCCTAACTAAAAACATAGAAAGCATGGATATGTTGATAATTGAAAATATCAATATGAAAAGTCAAAACATTATAAGGCCCAGATCAAACTAAAAAAATTTTTCAACGTAAACATCTATTTATTTTATGTTATTTTATTGTCGGATTCCACCGGCAAGAGATGGGGAGGGGAAAAAACTCCCCACTCAGTGACGGTAGAGACCTTTTTTTATTATTAAATCACAACCTCTAAAATTGAACTATAACTAAATCACTTATCTGACTTCGGCGAAAGGGCCACAACAACTTCCAGCAGCGACATGCATGTTTCGAGCCCAACTGGCTCTGTATCAAGCTGTTTTAGAAAAAATATGTGTGTGTGCGCGCACACACACACATATTTTTTCTAAAACAGCTTGATACAGAGCCAGTTGGGCTCGAAACATGCATGTCGCTGCTGGAAGTTGTTGTGGCCCTTTCGCCGAAGTCAGATAAGTGATTTAGTTATAGTTCAATTTTAGAGGTTGTGATTTAATAATAAAAAAAGGTCTCTACCGTCACTGAGTGGGGAGTTTTTTCCCCTCCCCATCTCTTGCCGGTGGAATCCGACAATAAAATAACATAAAATAAATAGAAAATTTTTTTTAGTTTGATCTGGGCCTTATAATGTTTTGACTTTTCATATTGATATTTGCTTGTGTCATCACATTTTTGTGGGGTTTTTGATTTTTGATAATTGAAAATAAGCACCTAGCATTTTGCCTGTTATATAGACCTCCAGCAACTGATTCAAATAGTCTCTCCGCTAGTTGAAATGGTCTGCACCACCTCAGTAAAGAAACGACTAATCCTAGGTGACTTTAACCTAACTTCTGCACATAATACACATGCCACCTCATTTCTTAATATTATGACTGACATGGGCTATAAACAAATAATCAATAATCAGCCTGGTACTCCAGGCTATATCATACCTCACCCTGATTACTGTAACAGCCTCCTTCATGGTCTACCCAATTCTTAAGAACAAATCCATGGATAAAACTAGCCCTAATTCTTACAGGCCAATCTCTACCCTCCCGTTCCAAGCAAAAGTCATTGAAAAATCTGTATAAATTCAACTCCAGAACTATATTGTCCTAAACTTACCTCTTGATAAACATCAATATGTATTCTGACCAAATCACAGCATTGAGACACTTCTACTAGCCTTCTTAGACAAACTCATAGAATCATAGAAACATGATGGCAGAAAAAGACCTCATGGCCTTTCTAGTCTGTCCTTCCATATCACCCATTGTAATACAGAAACCACAATGGGGACCTGAACCTGTGACCCTCTGCATATATACACACCCTGACCGTGTGTGTCGCATCACAGAGCTGCCATCAACTCATTAGAGAAATAAATAACTCAAAGCAGGCATTCATCTTAATATTCTTAGATATAGCCTCAGCCTTTGACAACATACATTGTGGTGTACTCCTAAATAGACTCTGACAAATAGGCCTACATGGTTCTGGGTCGCCAGGAGTCAGGACTGACTCAAAGGCACACATTGCATTTGGTACATTTATTCAATGGTTTTAGTCCTATCTGTCAGACCGCGCTCAACAGGTTACAATAGGCCACCGTACGTCCAAAACATATAGACAAGAGCAAAGACTACTGCAGGGCTCATACCTCTCTGCACTCCTATTTAACATTTATTTACAGTCCATCTATAATATATTCAAAAAACTCAAAGTAGGATAGCACATTTATGCGGATGACAAAGTTGTATATACCTGCTGACACTACAAACCCATCTCCTAATCAGATCACAACATGTTTCAGCGAAACCTCAGTATGGCTAAACTCTCACAACTAAAAGATTAACCCAGAGAAAACTGAAATATTATATGTCACTAGCAACCATAACTTTGTTTCACCCACCACATTACATCTAAAAGAGGCTGACCTTATAGTAAAAAAAATGAAGTCAAATATCTTGGGGTTATCTTTGACAAAACACTAAGGGGTATGTTTACTAAATCGCGTTAGTGCAGTTCGCGTTAGGATCCGCGTTAATAAGACAAACCCCCAAATAAGGAGATGGGCGGGACAGCGGAAGACCTAACGCACGTTACAGAACTAACGAGCGATACATGGCGCGTTAGCGGGTCACCGCGTGTTAAGCATAAGAAGCCACTCAGACATACATAATCAATACAGAGCTGTAGCACAATGGTTACTGCAGTGACTACTGCTACAGGCATAATGGGTTCGAGTCCCCAGGGTGCCAGATGCAGAAGGCTGGCTGATGCAGCACCCTGTACATGATACAGTGAGGGAGGGGGCATGTATTTGTTTTCTTTTTGGAGGGGTGCAAGCAAACACACCCACACATTAGATAGTGAGTGAGGGGCAGGTATATGTTAATTTGCCCTTTGGGGTGCAAGCAAACACACCCACACATTATCTAGTGAGTGAGGGGGCATGTATATGTCATGTATGTGTTGTAGGGTTGCTAGCAAACACACACACGCATTATATAGTGAGTGAAGGGGGCATGTATATGTTCTCTTTCCTTTTGGGGTGCAAGCAAACACACCCACACATTATATAGTGAGTGTGGGGGCATGTATATGTCCTGTATGTGTTGTAGGGTTGCTAGCATACATACCTGACCCATACAGAGCTGTAGCACAATGGTTACTGCAGTGACTGCTGATACAGGCGTAATGGGTTCGAGTCCCCAGGGTGCCAGATGCAGAAGGCTGGCTGATGCAGCATCCTGTACATGATACAGTGAGGGAGGGGGCATGTATTTGTTTTCTTTTTGGAGGGGTGCAAGCAAACACACCCACACATTAGATAGTGAGTGAGGGGGCAGGTATATGTTAATTTGCCCTTTGGGGTGCAAGCAAACACACCCACACATTATCTAGTGAGTGAGGGGGCATGTATATGTCATGTATGTGTTGTAGGGTTGCTAGCAAACACACACACACAGTGGCGTACCCAAAGTTGCTGCAGAAGGCACCCCATAATGCACAACATATGCCACATTATAAAGTGGAGTGTCCACTGAGGCACATCAAAATGTCCCCCATAGAGCAGTCCATAAGGGAACATAAAGGGAGCCAGAGAAGGTGACACATGGTGGGCCCATAAGGCGCAGTAAGGTAATATTACGCGGAGGGGCTGTCACCGGTAGCAGTCCGGTGTATGTAAAACATATAATGCTGCAGACAGACAGCCCTATAAAAGGACTCCATTGTGGGTCTGAACCCATGACTACTGGCTCAACAGGCAATGAATAACCCACTGGCCTGCAGCCCCATAGCTGCTAACCACCCCCTGGCTGTCTACAGAAGGGCAGCAGAACACCACTTAACTGCTGCTGTTCTGGCCAGGATCTGTACCAATGCAGGCATACCCATGGTGCAATGCACATGCAGACCAGCAGTCCAGAGATGAACACAAGAAGGGGCACATACCCACATAGCCCCCAGGTATGGTACGGTGAAATGACTGTGTGCGGCACTGCACATAGTAGTAACAGACAGTATCCCAACATGGTGCCCCAGAAGAAGCAAGAAAATGTGTCTGTGAAGGCAGACTGATCATTAGCACAATGGGTAAGGAACTTCCTGGTGGTGCAGGGTCTCTGAGTTCAATTCTTCCTGTGTTGGCAAAGGACCAAGGCTGCCTGCAACAGTACCCTCCACAAACAGTAGTCACACATATGTAGAACCAGTCACCCCTCTGTCTAAACCATAGATAACCCAATATTTTCTTTCATACACAACGAACATGAGAGGTAAGAAGGATTGCCCACAACCCCTCGTTGGGAGTGTCTGTGTAAGCCTGAGATGCGCAGCCCCCAAAGGTAAGAAATGCTGTGAATCTGCAGCCGGAACTGGGTGTGTGAAACGTACAAAGGCAAATATATACACAAATCAGGTAATAAAGGAAAGAACACGTCAAACTGTACCAGAAACAATGCAGGGGACAACCCAATTGCCCTGCCATGGGAATCCAGCAGCAAACAGCACCAGGACATGCTTTGTGTGACACAACTATGGGCCCAGTACTAGGTGGATGTGTCCCAGCAAGGTGGGCGTATCTGTGGATGAGTGCGCGTCCTGACTCCTACACTAGATAAGTAATGTCATAGGTAGTCTGGTTTGTACGTCCCACAAGTACTGCTGGCAAACATCCACCCACAGGGATGTAATCGGAAGGTGTCACTTGGTGTATCCTTATGAAAGCCACACCAGAGGGCAAAGGCCAATGTTCACTGTCTGCCACAGCACCCTATAGGGCGTTTCACAAAGCGCCCCATAGGGCATGTGACACAGTCCATGATGAGTCACTGTGAGGAGTCTGCAGTGTGAGGGCCTTGTTGTTGTCAGCATCAATGTAAAGCAAAATAACAAAATGCCCCCCAAGGTGCTCACAATGATCTACTGTGTGTTAAAACCCATGACCTGGGCCCCACCCACACGCATGGAACCAACTATATGCCCATATTGCCAGTGCACATAATACAGTCACAATAATGAGGTGGACATCTCCTGGGGCAAAACTGCCAAATGACCCAATCCTCCAAACCAAAATCACAGAGGTTGCACTATGTACATGCAAGGGCTGCCTGACAAAGAAACAAAGCAAGGTCTCAGCAAACAAGGGCATATGGCATACACAATCAAGACCAAGGTCATGATCATTACCAAATATAGAAGGCCCAATAACATCACAGACCGCTTTGCAAAACTGAATGTCACAGGCAAAAGCAAAAGCAATAACAAACATACTCTGGTAAGTGTGCGCAAGAAAATGCAGATGTCCCTAACACCTGAACCAGAACCCCCTGACTTTGCACCGAGGGGCGCCATGTCGACACCCAAGGGGCCTGCTGGGGTGCTAAGGATATGGGTGTATGCAACAGTAACCATGGTGCACTGCAGATGCACAGCAGCAGTCCACAGATGACCATAGGAGGGGGTTTTGCGCCACCACAACGCCTGGACTGGAAGGGAGATAGCAATATGTGCGCCACTGGCATAGAGCATCAAACAACAGTAGCACAACAGTGTGGCCAAGAAGTAGGCCGAAAAGGTGTACTAGGACACTGTCAAGACAGGTGACCAACGTAAACTGCAATATGAGTTAAATCGTGACAGGAGAGTGCTGATGGAACTGTGTCCCCTAGAAAAATATGGCAAGGTGCACCAGAAATGGTATGTTTGCAAAGGTCCATGTGCCGTATAGGCTGCAAGGGGTGCCTGGAGAGCCTGCAGGACCTGTGTGGAACTGAGACAGATGTAGCACAAACACCACCTAGAGCACACAGTGAAGACAATGAACAGGCGACAGATGGAGGACGAACAGGGGGTTTATGGACCCTCACAACTGACAGCATCACACGTGTGTGGCATCAGCGCAGACAAAGATGCCGGTAGCAACAGCATCACAGCAAAGGGTGTTGGCAACCCGGTGTACCGGAAAAACAGTGTGTGGCAGGTGAGGAGAATATGTGTCCCCCATTGGAGGGTGAGGTGGCCAGGGAAGTGAGCAGAAAATGCAGAGCAGGCACAGGGCCAACAAGCAAAACCAGATGCTATGTAGACAACGGTAGCTGGGTAGGATACGGGGCAACAGTCCACACCAACATACATGACACCTCACCCCACAATGATGCAAATACATGCACCAAAGGAGGCACAGCAAATGTGATCACGAGAATATGGCCAGACAGGTCGCAGAAGCCAAGAAACCAGTGTTACAGCGACAACAGGTATCAGTGCGGGAAAGGCAGAGGAAAGGAGGAACAGAGAGAGTGTAAAGCTATAACCACTCGGATGGAAACCACTGGAGTGAAGAGATGACCTGAATAAAACACTGAGGCACACAGAAATGGCTGCAGACAGGACCACAGCAGGCCAACATCAAAGACCACAGCTGCGTGTCAGGAGATGGAACCACAGAGCGTAGGCAAGATTCAGTACACATGTGGAGGAGGGGTCCACAGCCAACAACACAGTCCACAGGTGGGATGGAAGACACTAATGAACATGTCTACACACACACACACACACACACACACACACACACACACCAGGAGATATAATGTACTGTAAACAACATGCAATTGATTAGGGAAGTGACACATGAGGGGGGTAATTGGATACGGCAATGGAGGCCCATGTGGATGGGCTGTGGAAAGGGGCACAGGACCAAAAGAGCAACATGTCAATCACCAACCACATCAGGGATGAGGCCCAGGCTAACACACATCAGCAGAACCAGTGCACAGGTACCTCATCACATGCACCACTCCAGAAGGAGCAGTACCCTTAGTCCAGACAATGTGGCACATGGACAGCAAACATGCCACACGGACCTGAACAGCTCAAACATGGATGGGTGGGTGGAGATGTGATGGGGCTGCACACATGATATGGGCAAGTAAGCAGCACACAAAGAAGAAACAGACAACGTGTAGGTGCCACCGAAAACGTCATGCACCCAGGTGTCAATGAAATGGGGTGACCCAACCACCAAATATGCAACACCACGAATGTGCATACATCTGTCCCCCACAGGCAATCACCAGACACAAGCAGAAAGCATATTCTGCAGTCCGGTGTACCATATGACGTGAAAAACTACATGGGTCCTGTGTGGCAGCAAACGTCGCAAGTAAACACCCACAACATGTTAGAACACCACCCACCTGTTTATGCCTGTGGAGCCTACACACCCTAACCACCCCCTGCTGCCACCCCAGAAACCAAAGCCACAATAACAGTAGACTTTGGAAACAGCCAGTAATATGTGAGGTGAAGGGTCAAAACATGATAGGACCGCACAGTGTATGCACGCACTGTATGCACACCAGACACCATCCCCATCAAACATAGGACTCTGGAGAAAGCATGCAGAGTGACAAGGCCAGATGCCATGCCAACAGTGACAATTCATAAAGCAACAACCCATGTACAGCTCTACACCCCCAACTGCAAAAGAGTAAACACCAAAACAGGTCTGGGCAGCAAGGGCAGGCCAAGCACCGCATGAACAGTAACAATAGGCCACCAATGCGTCTGATAAAAAGGCCTGTGTCCAACGTGCAGAGGACTATCCCCCTGGGTCGCCAACATCCGGGAACACGCTCAGATGGGTGCTGTGCCCAAACACATATGGATGACGAGATCACAGGATGCAGTGGAACACATGTGTCACCATTGTTGCCTATGTCCTGTGTGAAAAGATGCAGATATCAGGTAAGGGACTGACACAAACACCCACTACACCTGGCTGACAGAAAGGAGACACACACCTAAAAACAGCCACACACAGAATGCATAGATAGCACCACATAACATGGCCAGAACACTGAGCACACTGCACATGGACCACTGAAGTAGATGTCAGTGAAGACCACGGCACCATCCCAACATGATCATGTACATGCACATGACACGCATACACCACAGGGGTCCAGGGCATGTGCAGCAGTGGTGACATAACTAGATAACAACTAATGGCAGCCTGAGACCAATAGCCAAAATGCAGCATGAGCACATCGTGTATGTCCCAGACAATGGAAGGCGAGGGGTACCTGAAAGGAACACTAGTGGCCTGACTGGGAATGTCCGTGTCAGGCAAAAGCACAAACAGCCCCAAAAGTGGATCCTGACACCAATGGACTGCGGACATAACCACGTTTACATGTGTAGCTGTGAGAGGAACATGTCCACGGTGCAGTGTGTCCTGTGGAAACACAATGTTGATGTACATTGGATCACCATCAAAACTGTGACACATCTGAGGAACATATAGGACACATGTGCACAATGTACATTCGGCCAACAACAGAAGGTAACATATGGATGCTTGAACATAATTGGGGAGGGGGCCAAACACAGCCCTACAACACAGATAGGCAGAGTAGCGCATACTGAACGGTCATGTAGACAGGTCAATAAGAATCAGGAACATACACAGTGTGGGAAGGTACGCATGCACGAAGACCAGATGTCCTGCCCCCAAACACTGAACGACAAATGGAGACACACAGCACATCACATGCATGTGTGGCACAAACATGTCCAATGACCCAATGGCAGTGGCTGATCAGCATACCCCCCAACCATACACTGTCCTGTGCCAGAGCACACACACAGATGCACAAGATGTGTGCAAGATACACCATGCAGACCCCAAAGATGTGAACAGGCAAAGGCCACATGTGTGACAGATGGAAGCGAAGGGTGAAGGAGCAGTGGTACAAATACATGTGTAGCACCATAGGAGTAGTGGAGAGAAAACAACATATATGTGTATAGACGTGACGACTGCCATGCAATCCCAAATACCTGGCAACTCACCAGAGCCAACAGGAAGGATGCAGATATGAACACACAATCCCCACATGCAGCACAGCCGCTGACAGCATATTACGGCATACTGGGTGGACACGGAACGCAGACGCTCATCCTGTGGAGCCAGGAACAGGACAGAAATATGGAGACATTAGCTGGCAGTGCTGCACAATCTGCACACCATCTAACACATGGCTAACCCAGTGACACGTCCCCAGCACACCCATAACTTACAGGTAAAGATGTCCTCGATTAGCTGTTGCCTGGCTGCCATCCCCGCACGTGTGTCACCATGGCCAGGTGCAGGGGGGCACATAGGATCCACCCCAAGATCCTCATTAATTTTGACTGGAACATTGTGCCTGAGAGCAATGTTGTGGAGGATGCAACAGGCTATGATGATCCGTGCCACAGTCAGCGGTCCATACTGTAAGGCCCCGCCAGTCCTATCCAGACACCTGAAGTGACTTTTGAGAACGCCAAAGGTGCGCTCAATCACTGAGCGACTGGAGGCATGGGCCTCATTGTACCGTATCTCTGCACCTGTCCGAGGGAGATGCACAGGGGTGAGCAGCCAGGTGCGACACCCATATCCTGCATCACCTGCAGAACATAATGGTTCAATGTCACATGCGTGCTGAGCGAACAATGGAATGAAGGACGTAGCAATGCAGAACTGGACAGCCGAGAGGCCATGCACACAGATATGAGGCAAACGCAGTGCACACAGTAGTAGTGCAGCAGAGGCTGTCGAGGGCAGTGGCAACTGACCATGACATGCCGATAGTGGCAGAGAACACCCATGTAACCGTGACACAGGACATGTGCATGAACTGTGGCGACAAAGAGCAGTGGTGGTCGTTGTGAGGCAAGATGACGTACATTGCCAAGTAGCACACGGGGGTGCAGGGAGGCACAGGTGTGCAGGTAGGTGGACGACATGATCTGGCGCATACACAGCACAAGCCACTGGGATATATTGCGTGGGTGGTGTGGGGAAAGCAACAGGCGGTGGTGACAGTGAACCCCGACGACGGCGCCCAGGCATGCAGCAGACATGTGTAATAGGTGAAACGGCCACAGCACAACCCTTGTTGAGCCCACAGCATGGCCAGAGAGAGTAGGCTGCGTATAAAGAATGACCCCCATGAGGATGGCTCAAGGCCTCCCCCCCCCGGGTGCCTCACCGACAGCCATGCAACATATGGGCTGGCCAAGTGACTGACCCCACTGGGAGACATGGGTACAATTGCCCGTGCCCAGATGTGGAGGCCATGGGCAGGTTGCATGTGTAGCTCACAGGCATGGAGGGGACACAGCATATGCAGCACGGTCGCCCCTGGACACATTTGATCTGAATAAAGAAGGGAAAAGGCCACAGAGAAACTGAAACCACATGACCGCTGGGACACACATGTGAGAGAAAAAAAACACACATCTGAGAGAGAGATGTGTGTCACAAAACATATGTCTGTGACCAAGACACCAGTGACCCAGCATGAGGTAGTGGGCCACACCCAACAGTGTGCTTCTACAAATAACGCTGCAGGGTCAGGCAAGCAGTGGGAAATGGTGACAATGCAGTATAGACACCCACCTACAGTGGGTGTCTGTCATATCCGCTGAATACTCACCCAACAGGACGTAGTCACCATATTGACCATTCTCAAAATGGCCAAACAATGCCGAGTTCTGCAGGATATAGGAGTCATGGGCAGACCCTGGGAAACGCGGAACCACATTCAGGATACGCATAGTAGCATCACAGACAACCTGCACATTGAGGGAATGGAAGTGTTTGCGGTTGCAGTACACAACCTCCCTGTCGCGTGGCGGGACAAGGGCAACATGTGTGCAATCTATAGCGCCCATCACGTGTGGTATTCCAGCAATCCTATGGAACGCTTGTGCCAGGGCCACCCAATGTTGCCTACCATTGGGAATTGCTATGTAATCCCCAACCCGGCTGACCATGGCACGCAGTACCTGGTGGAGACAGCGGGAGAAGGTGGGCCTACTCATCCCACCCACTGCTGCCAACGAGGATTGGAAACAGCCAGAGGCAAAGAAATGTAGGGCAGCCAGGAGCTTGGTCATACCCGGTATAGCATGTGACCGGGCAGTCAGGGGCTCAAGGTCAGGTCTGAGTTCCTGATAGAGCTCCCTAATGGCCCCTGTGTCCAGCCGGTAGAGGGAGAATATCTGGCCCTCACGCAGGTCCTGGAGCAGGACCCTGGGCCTGTAGAGACGCCCCAGGCGTTGGTGGAGCTCAGCACGCCGACGGCGCCGTTGGTCAGCCACAGCCGCCTGTGCAGGCCCAACAGCTGCAGGCCTGAATTGCAGTGGCATCGCACCCATGCCCAGGGCCGCTGCCCCAGGAACAACATCTCCCTCCCCCTGGTAAAGCAACTCCGCAAGCTCGATCAAAGCAACCACTGCACCACCTGCATGTGCAGTATGAGCCATGGTGGACACAGTGTGGAGGATAGCAGGGCTAGAAATAGTGATGTGGGCGGGGATGGACACCACATGGGTGCCACTCACCTGGGGAAATAGAATGATCCAGATTGCAACAAATAGAAAATGTACCTGATTAAAAGTGCAGCGCGCGCTGTGTCGCGCGTTCCATTAATGCAGCCGTCGATAATCATCTGCCTGTCACACTCATGTAGGTGATTCCGAGTGATGTCGCAGGGTGTATAGAAACTGCGTATCACACATACAGCCACGCCCAGACGCCAATACAGGAATGACATAGAATGCATGTGCCCATGAGCAAGCAACGGAAGACGCGGTGCAACGCGCGTACCACCACGTGCAACGTCAGCGCGAGGTCGCGTACATGTGACGTTGTGGAGCATCAGCCAACGCTACAACTACGGTGCAGATAAAAATAACCATAACAAATATATGTACATGTGCACCAGCATTTCACACAACTAAACAACCAAAAAGGGATGTGTAGGAGGAATCCGTGAAAGGGCAATTACTGCCTAAACGCACACATATGATGTCACTTCCTGCACGTCCCAATGCGCGAAACAAGGCACGTAGAAATGCGCCCACGGCACACGTGGCTGTGCGCGTAGGCAACGCCTCGCGAGCCACACCTTAGGATAACCTATCTGTATGATTGGAACTGTATGGCTAACCGCTTGCGCAGAGCCATACTCAACAGTATGCATGCACAGGAGACAGAGGAGATGGACCATCCACAGGACCAGCCCCTACCACAAGGAGCACCAGCCACATCTGCACAGGACCAGGTTGCAGGGCCATCTGGGGTGCAGCAGGCTCCAGGTGGCCATTCAGGAGGGCGACCACGCCAGCCGAGGGTTCCTGTCCCTGCAGACAGCCGTCGCAGGGCCGTACGGTTCAGCCAGCAGGAGAATGACCTCCTGCTGGCAAACATCCTGGAACGATATGACCTGCTCTTTGGCCGGCAGAGCTCAACCTTGACCATTGCGATGCGCACAAGGGCATGGAGTGAGGTGCAGGCGGTGGTGGCAGCTGCAGAAGGCCCGCACCGCGACATTGAGAACATCCGCAAACGCTTTTGCGACATTAAGCGCCATGTAAGGGCAGAGCTGGTGCGTGAACGTCGTGGGGCACAAGGCACTGGAGGGGGCCCAGTGCACGTGGCACAACTGACTGACCTGGAGCGACGCCTGGCAGCTCGACTTGGGCCCATGTATGTTCACTGATTACCTGCTGCTTTGGACACGGCCCACCCACAGGCTGGTAAGGGGGAGGTGCAGATCACAAGTGGAATGTAGCACAGTCACATGGTGTGCGATGAGGCAGAGGGGGGGCAGTAGGTGGCTGTTCTGGACAAGGGGGACAACAGGGACACAGAGGGAACACCCATTCAGGAGCAACGATGAGGGGTGTCTGTCATTGGGTGGCAGTGGGTGGCAGTAGGCAGTGCATGCGGGACTGGGCATGGGTGTCTTAACCCCACTGACAGCAGAGGGTGTCTACATGTTGCATGGCAAACGTGGCAGGGCTGGCAGGAGCACTAGGGCCACACAGGTAAGGGGTTGGCCAACCTGGAGACACAATGCACCTGCTAGGGAAATGCTGGGTTGGGTCAAGATGAGGGCGGTGATGGCCTTGGCAGGGGTGTGCGTAGGCACCCAGAGGTGGGGGGGGGGATCCCTGGGAAGGCGGACCACAGGGGACACTTGCATGGGGTGAGCACAAACGTTGTGGGCTGCCACAACAGCCATGGCCCAGACACACGTGGATCATCATCACACAGATGCCTGAGGGGGTATGTGATGGGGTGGACAGGCAGCGAGACACCCCTCTGACAGATGTAACCCTGTGTCACCCAGGTGATGTCAGCACTATCGGACATGACGGGGAGCCACATGCGGGGACAGAGATGGATCTAGCAAGCCCCCATGGACACAGGGGCCCAGGTCGTGAATGTGGCTGAGGAGGGGCAGGCTGCACCCCTGGCTGATGTGGACATGGACGTCCCCGATATGACAGATGGGGAGCCAACAGAATCAACTGCAGGGACAGGGGACGTGCCTGAGGATGATCCAAATCAACACCGCAACGAGGCACTGGCTGCTGTTGCCAACGTAATCGCTGAAATGCAGGCCAGCTCATCGGCGGCCCATCGGGATGCAGAGGGTGAGTGTCCTATGCTGCTATGGTAGATGTGGCCCTGATCAGGTGTTGCTGTTTACCCCAACTCACACGGTACTATGGCCTTTCCCCACAGGTTTACAGCATGTACTGCGCTCCGTGGCCCGCACCCAGAGGCGCCAAATGAGACTCACAAGGCGCCTGCAGAGGTCCATGTCTGCCCTCACCGCACATGCCGACCGCATGGCCACAGCACGTGAACGGATCGCTGCGGCGCAGGAGAGACTGGCAGCAGGGAGGGGGGCTGGAGGTCCCCATGTTGAGCAGCCACAGGCGGCGACACCACCAACACAAGCAGCTTCAACATCAGCAGGGGGATGGCAGACGCCAAGGGGTGGGCGGGGACACACAAGGGGTGGCAGGGGGAGGGCAAAATAAAGGGCCACACAGGTGGCCATTGAAGGTGACCTGTGCTCCCTGTCTCATTTGTGTCATGACAATCACCTCCCCACCCCACCCCCATCCCCTGGCCCGTGGGAAGGGCACGTCACACTCCCACTGATGTCATTCACCATTGTCGCCCCCCCTTCACCCATGTCCCCCATGGGTATGCAGCCAATCCCATAGGCTGCAATGCTTGTCCATCACTTCCATGTCGTGGTGGCCTGCATTGAGTCCTGTGTGCTCAGGCACACCCCTGGGCCAATACGCAGTGGAACCCCCAGCCACCATTGGCCTGTGTGTTGGTATAGATGCACTGTATGTCCTGCATGTGGAGACACATTTGCCGTTCACAGCACCCTGGACAAGCACAGTATGTACACTGCACAGGTCATGTACTCTGGTTTACATGCGCCCACAAACATCCACCTTGTCTCAACCGTCACACATGTGCACTGTGGATCCCTGGGCACAGGCATGCATGCTCCAGCACCTTTGGGTCAACCCCTGGTAATGGCTACCCGTCACCCTGTGCACCAGTGGCCGCAATATACACCTACACCCCCTTGCCACCCATCATGGCACATCCCAATAACACATTGGTTTCCAGGACCGACATCCAGCAACTGTCACCTGTCGCACCATCCACACCCCAGCCCACACCATCCACAGCCACACCACAGTGTGCCACCCCTCTGGCCATCATCCCGCTGAGCCCCTGTCCCGACCCTCTGCTGTGTGCACCCCCCGACCCCCACACCCCTTTGAGTGCCCCCACCGATGGCCCAATGTACTCCACCGACAATATGCTCCTGCATCCCCTGGGCCCAGCAAGTACACCCATAACAACATACAGCATGCTGGTCATATGTCTCGCAGCGGATCATTGGACCATCCTGTACCATCCACCATTTCCACCCTGCATGCTGGTACATGTGCCTGACATATTGACAGTTGTTGCCAGGCCCTACACAGTCACACCTAGCAAAACACGCTCAGCTCCCTCCCCCCCCCCTCAGGCGCCAGCTTCAGGAGCCCCTGCGGTAAACACTATGTGGTTCCCCCCCTCCCCACCGCCACGCATACACCTCAGCCATCCTGCACTTGCCAAGACAGGCCAACAATATGGGGACATGCTGTATAGGACACAAAGGCCACCCACTCCACACCGCCATATGTATCATTGTCACTCTGTGCTGTGTGTACCACAGGGACCCACACATATGCTGTTGCACATCACTCATGCACGCCACTCTCCACCCCTCTCGTGGGGCCACCCTCGCAGCAACGTAATTGTGACATGTCTGTGGGGGTGCTCTCGGCATAGACCTTACCTGTTCCACATCCCCCCTTGCCTCTCATAGTGAACACAGCCACACCCATCACTCGCACATCACTGTCACCTAGCAATGAGGGACATCTGACCACATGGTAGATATGTTTAACATTAATATTCTTTAACTATTTGAGTATAAAACATATGTACAGTATTTACATGAGGCCACACATGGGCCATGCGTCTAAAATACTATCTGATGGCAGTTGACAACAGCATGGCCAACCACGCCTGCTAGGACAAACATCTTTTGCCACGCTCATCCCTGTGCCCCTTGTCATGTACAAGCAATGGCACGGTCCATCACAGGGCGGGTGTGCTATGTGTGTCCACACATTACACACCCTGGGGATCCCTGCCGGATGGTGGCTGACCGTGTGCGGCACAGGCAGGGCGCTCATCCCGCTCCCGCAGACGGTCAGCCACCATGGACAGGGTCGCCAGCACCTGCCCCTGGATTAGTGCGAACTGCCTCTGGGCTTGTGCCTTGGCACGCACAGCTGCAGCCAGGCGCAGGCCGCACATGCAGCCGCACAGACACACGTCTCCCCATGTCTGTGTGGCTGCATGCACGGCAGACCTGCCAGCAGCCATGTGTGGCAGGCACACGTCCAGAGGGCGGGCCTCGCCTTGATCAAGGGGCAGGTGGCTGGTGCCCCCAGTGCCCTGTGGCGGAGCGTGCCATTGGGAACCAGTCCCACCCCCCCCCCACGCTGTACACACCCTCTCGCCCCCCTGGCTCCGATGCCCTCACAACATCCCCATCCCCCTCCCCCTCCACCTCCCCCTCCCTCTCCCTGCCACCCACCTCCTCCCTCTCCCCTCCCCTCTCACCCACCTCCTCCACCCGTTCATTTTCCACATCCCCCTGCTCCTCAGAAGGACTCGCCATGGGAGCCTCATCCTCCTCATCCCCTCCCATATGGCCATCCCCCTCATCCCCCTCCTCTCCCTCATGGGGGTGTGGGGATGCACCCGCATGACCTCCTCCTTCTTCATCCTCTAGGGCCACATTTGCTCCGCCGACCTCCGGTCCCACATTCTCTGGGTCCCCCTCCAGGCCCACACCGTCATCCGGTTCTTCCGGCCTCTCCTCCTCCAGGTCTGCACGTGCATCAGCTGTGGGAGAGGTAACACATGTCATCCCCTGGGTGAACATCATATGCCTCAGTCACAGTGGACCTGTGGTTCCACCACTCGGTGCCCTACAAGGCCATGTCACGGTACTCACCATTCTTCTGGGCCATCCACTCACGCTGTACCCTTGCCACGAATCTGGGGTACCGGGCCCGTATCTCCCTGGCCTTCTTGCGCAGGTCCTCCACCTGTAGGGGTGACACCAAACATTGCCCTTAGATAACGCTGGGACAAGTTGGGGTCCTCTGCCTCTGCAGCTGACACTCAAACTTCATAAAACACGCGCCTGCCCCTATTGCGTGAGACTCTCATGCCCCCTGCGTTCACAGGTGACAGCCCCATGTGTGGACCACACACACGCCTCTCAGGTATGTGCCCCATGTGCCCTGTATGTGCACCCCACGTACATGACACATCACAGCTCTGTGTGCCACCAACACACATATGCCAATGCCATGCAGCCACTGTTGGTGGGGGTGGTTGTCACCTGCAGTGCTCCCTGCAACCCCTTTGGCCTGTGTTTTGCAATTTGTGATCCCATACATGGCCTGTTTTCAAGGGCAACGGGATGGTGCAGGGAACCCCTCTTGGGGACTGCATCATCCCTGGGGCTGTTGTTTGTCCCTCTGTGATCACACAGGGCACCTGCAGTCAGTGGCCATGGATGGGGAGGGGTGCCCTCACTTTGGGCACCCCTCTGTTTGAGGCTGTGATATTTCTTTTTGTGATCACACAGGGCACCTGCTGACAGTGGCTAGGGATGGGGAGGGGTGCCCTTATATTGGGCCTGCATCTGTTGGAAGCTGTGCCTTTTCCTTTTGTGATCACACAAGGCTCCAGCTGACATTGGCCAGGGATGGGGAGGGGTGCCCTTATTTTGGGCCTGCATCTGTTGGAAGCTGTGCCTTTTCCTTTTGTGATCACACAAGGCTCCAGCTGACAGTGGCCAGGGATGGGGAGGGGTGCCCTTATTTTGGGCCTGCATCTGTTGGAAGCTGTGTCTTTTCCTTTTGTGATCACACAAGGCTCCAGCTGACAGTGGCCAGGGTTGGGGAGGGGTGCCCTTATATAGGGCCTGCATCTGTTGGAAGCTGTGCCTTTTCCTTTTGTGATCACACAAGGCTCCAGCTGACATTGGCCAGGGATGGGGAGGGGTGCCCTTATTTTGGGCCTGCATCTGTTGGAAGCTGTGCCTTTTCCTTTTGTGATCACACAAGGCTCCAGCTGACATTGGCCAGGGATGGGGAGGGGTGCCCTTATTTTGGGCCTGCATCTGTTGGAAGCTGTGATTTTTCTTTTTGTGATCACACAAGGCTCCAGCTGACAGTGGCCAGGGATGGGGAGGGGTGCCCTTACTTTGGGCACCCCTCTGTTTGAGGCTGTGATATTTCTTTTTGTGATCACACAGGGCACCTGCTGACAGTGGCTAGGGATGGGGAGGGGTGCCCTTATTTTGGGCCTGCATCTGTTGGAAGCTGTGCCTTTTCCTTTTGTGATCACACAAGGCTCCAGCTGACAGTGGCCAGGGATGGGGAGGGGTGCCCTTACTTTGGGCACCCCTCTGTTTGAGGCTGTGATATTTCTTTTTGTGATCACACAGGGCACCTGCTGACAGTGGCTAGGGATGGGGAGGGGTGCCCTTATTTTGGGCCTGCATCTGTTGGAAGCTGTGCCTTTTCCTTTTGTGATCACACAAGGCTCCAGCTGACTTTGGCCAGGGATGGGGAGGGGTGCCCTTATTTTGGGCCTGCATCTGTTGGAAGCTGTGATTTTTCTTTTTGTGATCACACAAGGCTCCAGCTGACAGTGGCCAGGGATGGGGAGGGGTGCCCTTACTTTGGGCACCCCTCTGTTTGAGGCTGTGATATTTCTTTTTGTGATCACACAGGGCACCTGCTGACAGTGGCTAGGGATGGGGAGGGGTGCCCTTATTTTGGGCCTGCATCTGTTGGAAGCTGTGCCTTTTCCTTTTGTGATCACACAAGGCTCCAGCTGACAGTGGCTAGGGATGGGGAGGGGTGCCCTTACTTTGGGCACCCCTCTGTTTGAGGCTGTGATATTTCTTTTTGTGATCACTCAGGGCACCTGCTGACAGTGGCTAGGGATGGGGAGGGGTGCCCTTATTTTGGGCCTGCATCTGCTGGAAGCTGTGCCTTTTCCTTTTGTGATCACACAAGGCTCCAGCTGACAGTGGGCAGGGGTGGGGAGGGGGCCCTCATTTGGGGCCTGCAGCATCGGCGGATGTATTTTGAAAATGTGTTGTTTAAAAGAGACATGGTGCAGACCCCTTCCTTTCCTGTTGGCCTGAGAGGTGGGACTGGGGTGTCTTGTGGATGGGGACATCCCTGGCCTGCAAAGGTGCCCTATACCATACCTCTGTGATCTGTGATGCACTTCTGCCATGGTTGCAGCTACCCCCTGGGGCAGGGGTGTCTTTTTCTGTGGTGTGTGGCAGACGTTGCTAGCCGCAGGGTGTGTCAGCGCCTGCTATCCCCTGTCAGTGCATTGTGTCTTTGTGCTGTGGTTACTGGGTGTGTTTTGTTTTGTCTCATCATTCGGGGTACTTGTCCCCATGCACTTACCTCACATGGGTAGTCTGAGCTCCGGTTGAACCGATGGGCCAGGCGCTCCCAGGCCCTCCTGACCCTTCCCAGGTTCTGCCTCCTTGATGAGCCAGGGAAGAGCCTCTGCTGGCGGAGGCAGAACAGCTCAGTTAGGTGGTAGATGTCCCTCTGGCTGAAAGCAGGCTTCCTTGACATGGCTGCCATTTGTTTAGACTGTTTGTGCTGCGCAGCCACGTGCGTTGCTGGGGGCGTAGCCACGTGCGTTGCTGGGGGCGTAGCCACGTGCGTTGCTGGGGGCGTAGCCACGTGCGTTGCTGCGGACGTTACTCGTAAGATGTACAAACACAAAGCACTAAGGTAGAGCTGCAGCACAATGGTTACGTTATTGACCGCTGTTACAGGCAGCATGGGTTCGAGTACCCAGTGTGTATAGCGCAGACGGCTGTTCCAGGCATTAGCCTGTACATTACAGAGGAAATGAGGCTTGTTTTTCAGTACATTGGGTATGGGTGCCTAGCCGCGTGCGTTGGTACGTACGTAGCGCCGTGCGTAGCTGCGCGCGTAGCATCGTGCGTGGGTACGTGTGTTTTGACGTGCGTGGGTACGTGTGGGCATTTTATATATTACAGACTCTGTAGGGTGTCTTGCACCTATACATTATGTTATCAGATATACGTGTGATGGGCCATGGTTTATCAGAGCCTGTGAGCTGGTGCTGCAGTTTCACAGGGTTGGAATGTGCCAGTCACCCCCATGATGCACTGCACATGCAAATCAGCTGCCCACACATACACACCATGGGGAATGCACCCCCACAGCAACTCGGCCTAGTAGGGGGAACTGACCATGTGCACCCCTACAGCACCTCGGCCTGATAGGGGGTACTGACCGTGTGTTGTACTGGCACAGAGTGGCTACACACCGTCACATTGTGCGGGTACTGTGCTCACCCTGAGGGTGCAGTGAGCCGTCCAGCACTAGGTCTACAGCACCGTCCATGGCTGAAGGAGTCCATGGTGCAGGTCCAAAGCAGTGTTACTGTGTGAGATAGGTAGTTTCTGCAGGACCACCTTGGACATCTCTGTCTGTTTCAGGCAGGTGTAGCCCCATGCACCACCACCCTCCTCCCCCAGGGCAGCAAACAGGGTCACCTATCAAAAGATCCACATTCTACCTCCCTGCAAAGGTGGCAGTAGAGGGGAACATTAACCCTAGTCCTGCTGAGAAGCAGACACCCCACAGGGCAGTCAATGCAGCTCTGTACACAGCCATAACACAATAGCAAACAGACATTAGGCCTGGATATGGTATGCTGCTCCCCACCACTATCTGATATTCCCCTGGTGCAAGCCACTGCACCCTGCAAGCCACTCCATCACATCACCTACCAGCTGCAAACAGGCTGCTAGTGCCCAGTGGAGCTGCCTGCACCCAGAACTGGGATGCCAGCATACACAGCAAGCAGATACTTCGGTGACTGGGCCCCAAAGGGAAACCCATATTTATCACATGAGAGAAATACTAGATAGCACCATGGGAGTGCCTAGCCATGCTGTGGTCACTGCACAGTCAGGGTGAGAGTGAGCTCTCAGCAGGATATACTGAGGTCACCCTGTCTGGGTAGGTGGTGGCCAGCCACTACAATGTGCCTGTCACTGCCCTATACCCTGTGCAGATGCACCCTGGACAGGCCACCCTGTCCAGCCTATACCCATGGTACCTTGCTCCTCATTATGCACATTGGCAGCCCAATACCGGCAACATTGCTGGCAGCGTGGACTGTGGAAGGTGTTTGCAGCCACCACACACTGGATAGACAGACAGCCACCCCCACACCTATGCCAGCATTGTGCTACTATAGAGGTGGCCAGCAGCCATAGCCACCACACCAGTACTGGGCATAGTACACGCATGGATATGGTACACAAGGCTTTTGGGGGGTCACTCACAAGGGTGGTGAACACTGTCAGAGTCCAGACCTGCAGCAAACACCGCAGACATCAGAATGATTGTTATGGTGGAGCTCAATGAGCGAACTGTGCTTGCCATAGGGATTGGTATCTGCCAGTTATCATGGGGAATGTTTGATAGCTCTGTACCATATACCCAGGTGTAGGGTGGCATTGATACGGTATGCAACTGCTAGTATTGGGGGATACAGGCAGGGCCCAATGTCTTGCCTCTCCAGGGGGCATTGGCCAATTAGGGCCTATGGGTGGGTGGGTGGCCCTGTTGGCTGCTGCTTTACAGCATAGTTCCCCAACTCCAGTCCTGCTGTTCCACACACTGTTCGGGTTTTCATGCTGTCCCTCATAAATATGCACGAGCTACATCTGCGTACCATGGGGGCGGTGCATAGATATGCAGCACAGGCATCTTTATTAGGGGCAGCATGAGGACGGAATGGTGTGGGGCCCTCCAGGACTGCATTTGCGGGACTCAGCTTTAGGTAATGTGCCTGTTTCTGGTGTCTGTGTTTGGTGTGGTAAAATATAGGCCATGCGTATGTTCTCTGCAATAATGGGGTGTCTTTACTATCAATGTTTAGTGGTGGGTAAAACTATGGGGACTGGGTTGGCAGGAGTCCCAGCTGGGATTTGAACCTGTGACCCTCTGGTCTTACAGGTACTGGCTGTGTCTGTTGCACCACACTGTGGCCACAGAGACAGTGCAGTCCCTTGAGCTAGTTACACCGGCCTGACGAGTCCGAAACCCTGCTCTGCAACAGGTTTACTGTGGCCTCATTTACCTTGTATGCAGACAAAGGTGCACATAAACCTCTGAAACGACCTCATAAAAGGGGCACACACCCCTAAACAAGCTGGACAACCATGAGATCATCGGGCAACATTACACAACACTCCCAGGACAGCTCCATTACAATGAGATGGTCTTTGAAAGGGTCTGCGGAGCGTGGACACTTCCACACATCATTTCGTTTTTATTTGGTGCTTGCCATGGACTGTTGTTCCTTTTTGCCCATTGCTATCACTGTGGCACAGCTGCATTATGCTTTTTAACATGTTTCTTGTGGGCATTTTTAACGTTTTATGTGATATTCTGTTCTGTGCACATGTATCACACTGCTCACGTTTGGTGGGTTTCCCCGGTTTTCCTGTACATTGCTGACGGAAATGGTTTCTCTTGCCTTTAAATGCCTTTAACGGCAGGTTTTCTTTTGCGTTGTAATTCAGCTTTGCAAATCAGTGCGTTAGCCTCTCCATGCCCACTCTCCGCCCATTGACCCCTTCTCTCCACCCACTCTCCACCTTCTGCGCTGTTTTAACGTGCCGCGGGGCTTTATGATTGTTAACCACTGTTAACGCGCGTAGTATGACGTTAACGGTCGTTGGCGCGTGATTACGCGCGTTATACTGCACTTACGATCGTTAACGTCATACAACGCGCGTTATTCACGATTAATGCACTTTAGTAAACATACCCCTAAGTATGGTCTCACATGTAAAGTCAACCACGAATTAAGATCTACTTCAAACTAAGATTGATACAGCAACTGAGACCTCTACTTTCAAGCTTTGACTTTAGATCAGTACTCCAGGCTATAATCACACCTCACATTGATTAATGTAACAGCCTCCTCCATGGTCTATCTAAACAACTAATATATCAGCTACAGATGGCACAACACGTAGCTGCACGAATAATTACAAAAGCACATATCTATGAATACATAACCCCCATACTATATGACCTACAGTGGTTATCCATCCAAAGCCACATAAAATATAAATGGTTTATGATCACCTCCAAGCTACTCAAAAACATAGCTCCATCCCACCTCTCTACTCTTATCAGCATGCATTCAAATGAACGAGAATGAAGAGGACGTACAAAAAATTCCCTAGTTGTCCCTTCTGGTTTTCGTAACTCAACTCACTCGACCACTAATAGGGCATTTACCTATGTCGCATGGGTGCTCTGGAATTCCTTCCCAGAAAATCTAAAAAGCATTAATGACCTGGCTACATTTCATAAGGAAATCAAAATGCACCTTTTTTGAGAACACTTTGGATGTTTTACACACTTCAAAATTATCAAATTTACCCACCCTAAACAGTCTCCTTGTTTTTCATTGCAATCTTCCCATCTCCTAACTACCTGATGCAGACGTTCCAATTTTTTTAAACTGCCTCTAATGTTTCGATTGATTTTTATGTTTTTTGGTGCGCTGAATCCAAATCTGGTAACCAATTTGCTCCATCACGTACAGATTTTTTGCTACATTGGGTTAGCAGTTTGAGGTGAACGTTTCAGATAGAGTGCGATCGAGATAAACGTTTCTTGGATGAATTCTTTATACTAATTGTTTAGTAGTTATTCAAATAAGAATAAAGAAAATTGTAACAAGGCAGCGCATAAGAATAGAGTAATGTCAACAAAACACACTGTGATGGTAGCAAATTGTCTGCACTTAAAACAGCCACATACATGTGCACAAACATTGAGCATATAAGAGCGAGGTTAAACACAAAGCAAAGCAAAGAAATGTGCAAAAAATGTTGTACAGGTATGTATGTAAGAATAGAAAACGCAAACCGCACCATTGCAATACATGAAGACAAACACCCGATGGTGTGAAAATAAAATTCTAATAAATGAGATCCGACACTGTGGTAATAACTAGCAAATTTTTATTTCAAAGTTTAGTAAAAACACGATATTTTTCAACACAGTTTAGATTTTAAAGTCATTCTTGGGTCAATCAATCTCCTGGTGGGCCCGTTTCTTCTTCCCCCGAATGCTTCTCTTGGTGTGCTGCTTGGCGTATTTTTCATCTGGGGTTTCCCGCAGCAGCAACCAGCAGAAATCAGCCATCATAGTGGTGTTCCATCTTCCTTGGTACCTTCTCTCTGCGTCCTTGATGTCCTGGTGAAACCTTTCACCTTGTTCTTCAATGTACGCCCCCAAGTTTTCGGGAAAGTAGTTCACATGGGAGTGCAAGAAATGGACTTTCAGGCTCATGTTACAGCCTTGTTCTTTGAAGGCATTGAGCATCCTGGCAACAATATCCTTATAGTTCTCATCCCACCTGTTCCCCAAGAATTTGAGAACAACATCCTTGAAGGAATCCCAGGCTTCCTTTTCCTTCTCAGACATCGTTTCAGCGAATGCTCCATCTGAAATGAGTTTCCTTATATCAGGGCCAACAAACACTCCTTCCTTTAGCTTTGCTTCAGAAAGTTGGGGGAACTTTGAGCAAAGGTACCAAAAGCACTCACCATCTTTTGGAAGGGACTTGATGAATTGCTTAATGAGACCCAACTTAATGTGGAGAGGTGGTAATAGAATTTTATCACGAGGTACCAAGCTCTCATGAAGAACATTTTTCTCACCGGGTCTCAAATACTCCCGAATTGGCCAGTCTTTTTTCCCCCAGTGTAGGTCGCGGGCCCGGCTATCCCACAAGCAAAGGAAGCAGGGATATTTGGTGAAACCGGATTGCTGCCCTAATAGCATGGATAGAATTTTAAAGTCAAACAATCATCTAATATTGAAAAGAGGCGTTTTTATTCACAAACCAAAAAGTTGGTGCCCACCCGACACAGGCCGTGTTTCGTTTAACAAAACTTCATCAGGGGTATAGGGCAACTTATTGGTTAATGCTGTGGAAGTATCCTCTTTTTAACTATATCATACCGGGCTCACCATGCTACACAAACCGCGGCACAGAAATTGTGAAAGTATCCTCATTTGTCACCTTTGGCGTGGGTTTGCCAATGCAAGGAAACGGATTTGTGACAAATGAGGATACTTTCACAATTTCTGTGCCGCGGTTTGTGTAGCATGGTGAGCCCGGTATGATATAGTTACAAAGAGGATACTTCCACAGCATTAACCAATAAGTTGCCCTATACCCCTGATGAAGTTTTGTTAAACGAAACACGGCCTGTGTCGGGTGGGCACCAACTTTTTGGTTTGTGAATAAAAACGCCTCTTTTCAATATTAGATGATTGTTTGTTCTTCCTTGAACACATCACGTTCCCCTACTGTGTTTTGTACCTGACGTGGTTGGTTGCTCTTAGTTGGACCTAGAATTTTAAAGTCTCCACAAATCATCCACTTATACTCATCATAACGAATCTTCTGAAGAATCAGGGCCAAATTCTCGTATTTTTCTTGGAGAATAACAGAGTGAGCAATAGGAACTGAAGCGAATGTGTTGCCATTATGAAGAAGAACACCTTTTATGCTGTCTTTTGACGAATCAATGAACAGCCGCCATTCAGCAGGATCATACTTGAGTTTAAACTTTTCCATCACTCCGTATATATCGTTGCAAAATACCAAATCTTCCTCTTTGCTGAAATACTTCAAAAATTGTGTCTCGCGGTTGCGGTACCAATAAAAAGTTGTTCCTGGTGACAATAGATTTTTCTGTTTAAGCCGAGAACCTAGCAGTTGGGCAGCATCTTTTGGGAGTCCTAAATCCCGGACTAAATCATTCAATTCAGCTTGAGAGAAAAGTTCAGGTTTCGGATCTGGTTCAGTTTCAAACTCGGAAGTACTGGACTCATCGGGAAAAGCCATCTGATGAGTCTCATCATGATCAGAACCGTCCACACAAATATGATCCAAAAATTTTGGTGGTTCAGGCACAGGTACTTCGTTGCTATGAGGCATAGGCCTAATTGCTGAGGGAAGGTTGGGGTAACTTATTACGTTCTTATTTTTTAAGTTGTATCCCTTCACAATGCAAGAGCAAAAATAGCAGTCACTGCTGTGGTCTCTTTGTTCACGCCACATCATAGGTATTCCGAAACGAAATGCTTGTTTTTTACCTTTCATCCATAAGCGTAGATCTTCCTCACATGTCTTGCACACTTTGTGAGGAGCCCACGGTTTGTCTTGATCGCCTAACTTCAAACCGAAATAGGCGAAATATACTTTTTTAATAAATGCAGAAATGTTCCTCTGCCGCTTTTTCACGGCAAATTCCCCACAAATAAAACAAAAACTGTCCGGAGAGTTGACGCAACCTCTGGCTCTGTGAGCCATCACAAATACACAGCACTGCAAACTACAACTGTAGTGAACCACTTCGGAATAAAGCTGGATTACGACTGAGCAAACAAAAGGTAATAATGAACTTGCAAGAAACTGAAATTTGACAGGAACGTTCATGTCGCAACCACCGTGTTTGAGCAAGCGAACGAGGCAAGGCGAACAGGAAAGAACATGCGCCAGCGAGAGTACTGGATTTAGCCCCCCGCCTCCCAATTGTCCTGTTAATGTATAAAATGAATACAAAACACTCTAAAATATCATGAGGGAGTGTTTCTAGTTAGTTAACCATTAGAACCTCTATTTTGGGCCAAGAAAATAAACTGTAGTCGGCTAAAAAGAAATTATGTGAACATTCCTTATATGGGTAAGAAATCTAATTTTGCAAGAAAACGTGACGTGATGGAACATTTTGGCTATTTTTCCTGGATTCAGCACCCCAAAATCTATAGGAATCAGTTGCAAAACTGGAGGCAGTTTTTTGGTAGTGTACCTGTGTTATTAATTCCTCACAAATTATTAGACCACCAGAAGGCATACTCAACTTGTTATTAGCCCCCTATGCATAGCTCATCAAGGAACCATACACTAACTGTACATACAGCAATTACTAATAGTCATGTTAAATTTCACACACAACATATCACACTTGACAGATTAGTTACACTCCTTGTCACTATTCCATATGTAAGAATATTGTTGACTAATCTCACATATTGTAAATATGTTATATGTAAAAAGTGCACATTATTACTCTACATTTTATCCTAGTTTGCTTCACTATGTATTACTTGACATATTATCCAACTGTTGTATATAGCTGATTCTTTTCATTGTAAACTGCTTTGATTTCTAGAGAAGGTGGTACAGAAAACTCATAAATAAACACATAAATAAAAAATACCCTCTGTTTTTTCTCTTTTAACCAGTTCCTGATCCACAATAGTACACTTCCTCCTATCCCATGACTTTTTAATTTCATCAAGAATCTCTCATGAGAGACCTTGTCAAAGGCTTTCCAAAAATCCAGATACATCATATCAGTCGGCTTAGTCTACCTGTCTAGGCTCATTGGGATACCTTGCTGTATCATTTGTGCCAACATGGATGAACAACAATGGATAATAGTTAGTAGGCTTGATGAGTCTCAGCGTAACATCTCAGATTTTGGCACCTGATAGCAGCACATCTCTCTGGACATCAAGTCTGGTCAGTAGACGGACACTTCAATACCCCTCAGAAGAGAGTCACCAACCACCACTACCCTTTGCTTCCTTGTGGTCACTGATTCAGCAAATTTGGGGGTTCTTGAGCTCTGGTTCTCCCTTTCCTGGGATGCTTTCACCTCTTCCTCTTCCAGGGCTGCATACTGGTTCTTCATTTCAATGGCTAGGATTGTTAATTCTGCAGGCTCTGGTGACTCATGTCCAAGGAGGGAGGAGTAGCCTAGTGGTTGGGGCAAGGTACTTCAGGCCGGAAGGTCGGGGGTTCACATCCCACTAGAGGACAGCAACCTTGGGCCGGAAGGACTCTGGTTTCTAGTCCCACAGATGCTCCTTGTGGTCTTGGGCAAGCCACTTAACCCTCCATTGCCCATGTTCCCTGTAAGTATTAGTGTATGTGTCTCATATCCCCGTGTGTTAAATGTATCCCCCAATTGTGTTGTGACTGCTTTGATTGAAGGATAAGGCGGTATACAAAAACTGTCTAAATAAATAAATAAAATAAAATAAACTCTCTTCATTATGTAGCCTCCCATCTTCACCTTTGTCGGACAGCTTGGATGTTTCAAGAAGTATCAATGTACTTCTCATTGTCTTGAATGCTGCTCAGTCTCATCAGCTCTTCTCTGAGCTCCTCCATTTGTTTTATGAGGGCTTCAACTTGCAGGCATCCTGCACATGGAACCAGTCCTTCAAATGGCACTGTAAAATTATCTAATCAAAGCTCCCTGACGAATGGCAAATTGTTTGTCAACAGGCTAATTGGGGAGTTGCCCTATATAGCAAGAGTTCTCACAAGGGGTGGGTGAGAGCTGATGTGGTAGGAAGGGATCTAACACCTGATGAGGTCAGTGAGTTCATAGAATTATCTTTGAATAGAAGGTTAGAAAAAAAACAATGAAATCTAACAGCAGAGCTTTACTCAAGAACACAAAAAAATCCCCTTTTGCAATAAGGCACCAGAAAAAGAATTAGCTATTAAAAATGAAAACTAAAATCAGAGAGCTTGTATTTAATAGCCACACAGTGTTACCTTGCTTGCAGCGGAGACCCCGTCAGAATATAAGGATGCCTCTTCTCGAGTAGACCTGCACTGTCAGTGTTCTAAGGACAAAGAATATACATAGTAACATAGTAAATGATGGCAGATAAAGACCAGTATGGTCCATCTAGTCTGCCCAGTAAGATGGCAAGAGTAAACGCACCTGTTGCTCCGTGGAGGTCACCCCTCCCCATGTCTTTGTTTAGGGGTGAACCCACCGCTCCGTGTAGGACACCCCTGTTTGTTGAGAAAGTAGATAGTTAAGTTTATTTTGATTTTATCCTGTTGCTATAAAGGGATCCACTGTAAAATGTTCTGGAAGAAATGTTTCAGTATATGTGTGATCGGATCTATAGATTGTTACCTATCCCTCTCCAAAGGGGGTAAGAATAGTCCCCTTTAAGAGAGTCTGCAGCCCAAAGTTCAGGGCTCGGAGGGCGTGGCTCATAGGAAAAAGTTAAGAACACAGAAGGCTTCAGGAGGGAGAGAGGCCTATGGAGCAAGAAGTTCTAAGGCAAGCCATGAAAAGGAGTTCTGAGGTAGGAACTTTAACATGGGCTGGAGGAAGGGCCAGGACAACCTGATTGTGGAGGTTTTGTAGCAGCAAAGCGCAGACAAACCAATGATACCAGGAGTCTGTTCAGAAGGTCCAAATCATTTATTTGTGCACAAGTCTCGAACCAATCAATTTCAAAATGGCTGAGCAAAGTTTTCAAGCATTACAACAACTTTTATAGACTTCTGTTCCATTCTAGGTATAGAAAAACATTTCATTGGTCCCGGTAACCTCCCGTACCTCCCGTACCTCTTCTATTGGTCCCGGTACTGATAAGTTTATCCAGTTATGTCCCTCCAGTGGGCATGACACCTGCATACCCCCCTTCTAGTCCCAATTAAAATGGTCAGTTCATCAACTTGTTACTTTCACACTTTCAAGGTTATAGAACCAATGTGTACGTGCAGAGGAGCTGGGCTCTGCAACTCATCTGTCAGCACTCCCAATTATTTCTTTGCAGATGTACTTTTTCTTATCAGTAACTTTTAAACATGTTTTTCTGTATTTTTCCATCTTTCAATACTGCAGTTCTGCTTACCTAAGCTAATTCAATACTTCTACTGAGTTCTATCTTACAATAGCAGCATATTGGGGGATGTGCAATCCTATATGCCTCTCCACAGGCCTCATTTACAGGTCAAGCTAGCCATGCTGGCCTGCTTATGTTCGGACACTGTGGGTCACAGGCCTGCACCTGCCACATTCCCCCCTTTGATTAATCTCACCCTATTACTTAATAAGGTGTGAGATTTAAATCACTTTCTGAAGAATCACATCCTGGCTAAAGGATTTCTACCAGGACTGGCTGTATATAAAGCCATGATTTTTGTTGCCGTCTTCCGCTCTACTGTACTATCAATAGTGTTATGAATGGAACGCATACAACATGGGATTAAACATGGTAATAAGAAGATAACAGCAACAAGGATTAGTACCAATACGATGAAAGTCTTAAATCCTCCCACCCATGAAAAGAGGTTAGCAAACCAATTAGGAAATTTCAATGAGTGCCACGTCTGTACTGGCACATAAGCATGTCTTTGCATATCTTTAGCAATTTCTTCAACTACTTGACCTTTATCATCTATTTTCAAACAGCAATTGGTTAAGTTCAGCTTACCACATACTCCTCCTTCAGCTGCTAACAAATAATCAAGTGCTAAGCGGTTCTGATATATCGCAGTGCGCATCTGTGTACTTTGTCTAGCTAAAAGTGTAAGAGCATGACTAGTTTCATTGGTTATTATTTCAACTACGGCTTGTAAGCGAATAATACGATTAATCATATAAATTGGGGTACGATAACCATACATACCATCATCATTCCAAGTGGCGGGTCCATAATATTCAATGATTCTTTCTGGTGGCCAATCATCACCTTGCCATTTCTCCCACTTGCCTATCTGTAAGGCCTCTCTCTTTTGTCTTAGTGCTCTTTTGTGTTGGTGGGTAGTGTATACTGGGTATCCTAATTGTTCTCCATGTTCAGTGTTTAAAAGAAAGAAAGAAGGTCTGATGGTTCCTAAGACACATGCTCCTCCCCAGTGTGGTGGGAGTTGTGCATATGCTCGGTTTCCACAGATCCAATATAGGCCAGGTGGGGCCTGCCAGGCTTGGACTTTGGCAAGGTTAGTCCATAGACCTGCAAGTTCAGGAAATCTGGCTAATGGGTTAGGAGGTTCAGGATGTCTAATTCCTGACCACCATGCTGTCTTTTTGGTCGTGGCATTATAGTATTTCTGGCTAAGACAGACCAGCTGTCCTACCTTTTGGGTGAACTGGGGTCCAGTTCTGGCATAGCAAAGACGTCCAACGATTGAGTGCGCTAACACCCATTCACTGGTAGTCTTGTGTAATTCAGTCTGATTGTAAATCATGGAATAATTCAATTCTTGGGCTTCCCATGGCCACTGATCTCCCATTTGGGTTCCGCCACAGAAATAACAATCTGTGATCTTAAGACTAGATACTACTGCTCCGGCTAATTCTAGAAATAAATTCTGTGAGGGGTGAGGGATCTCAAACTTATTTACATGCATGGCTTCATAAAAAGTATTATGAAGATGATATTTAGATGACTTGTGGGCTTGGGTATTCAATCTGATATACACAATGGTCCCTGGATCTATTGCTCCTCCAGCAATACGTAAACCAAACTTATATCCTTGTTTCCATGCATGGGGATTGTGTATACGTAAGTGTAAGGGGTTACAAGCATCTTTCTGACATTTATCATTTGTGGTTGGCTTGGTTAGAGTAGCCATCCGCTTATCTATTTTCTCATCGGTTATACCAGTGTTCCAAGTAGCATAAAAAACACATCCCCAATACGGGCAATAGTAGTCTGCTGCTGGGGCAGTACTATAGCCTGGTTCCTTTTTACCGGTACACTTTCTCCATCCCGTGGCACCTTCTGGACACATATACTTATGGTCATTTCGATACGCTTTCTCCCATGTACCACAGGTGGAATAACTATCTCTATTAATAGCATTGCATGCATCAAAATTCAAAACAACAGGTTTAGTAATGTCCTTAAGTGGTGGCGTTGCAGCTAATATAGGTCCATCTGCATCCTTCCATCTTATTTCCATCGTGTAATAGGATGGATTCTGATGCGGATTATAGCATGTTTTAATTTTCCCATGAGTGCAAACATTTAGTTCAGTGGTGTTATAGATACACCGAGTTACTGTTCCCTTGCAGGTATAGTAAGAATGGTAAAGCAAAGTCTGAGTTACTTTCAGTCCAATTCTAGTAGAAGTAATGCAGGCAGTGCATGGAGGTAAAGCATAAGTCTGTTCAAAACCTCCAAAGAAGGCAACCAAAGTAAAGCAAAAGTAAAGATGCATGTCGATGTTGATTGGAGTTCTTCTGAATCCTCAGCTTGCTGATCTTGAACACGACGATCTATTATTCTTCGTCCCGTTTGCTAATGAAGCAATTTAACGGGTGCTGAGTGTTGATTGAAGATCCTCAAGTTGTCCAGTACACATTAACCAACTTAGCAATTCAGTTGGCTTGTGGAGTCTGGCTTAGTCAGTGTAGTCTCAAAGTAGTGTGTCAAATCACACACAAATTGGGTTCGTTGAAACAAAACTGTTGCTGCATGGAAAGCAGCAATCCTCTTCGAAAAACTTGGCTACTGCAAAGCACTTGTGATGAAGTGTCTATGCCGCTGGTTGCCGTCTCAGAGTAACTCGCAAGGGTACATCTGGGTGCTGTTCTGCTGTCCACTGCTCTGGTTCAGGATCGGCGGCGGGCTTGACTCTGCTGTGGTGGATCCAGGCGTCGATCTCGGCTACCTTTACTGCAGTTGGGGTAGACAGGATGACGGTGTACGGTCCCTTCCAATGGGGTTCCAACGGTGTCTTCTTCCAATCTTTGATCCACACCGAAGTACCAGGCTGGTAGGGATGCAAGGGTTCCGTCAAGTTGATAGGCAACTGGTCTTGGATCCACGTATGGAGAGTCTGCAGAACAAAACTAAGAGCTAGAAGTTCTTGTCTGGTTATTTCCGAACCAATTTGGGCTAGACTTCCTTTGATTCCCTGCACTATTGGTGGGGGTTTACCATACAAAACTTCAAAAGGGGAAAATCCTGTTGACTTTACAGGAGCTGAGCATATTCTGAATAAAGCTATGGGGAGCACTTGGGGCCACTTCAATTGTCTCCTGACAAAGCTTAGACATTTGGGCTTTCAAGGTACGATTCATGCGCTCAACTTTCCCTGAACTCTGGGGTCTGTATGCAGTGTGGAGTTTCCATTGTATCTGCAAAGCTTTTGCTAACTGCTGAGTAACTTGGGAGACAAATGAGGGTCCATTGTCTGACCCTATTACTGCTGGGATTCCAAATCTGGGGACAATCTCTCTCATTAAGACTTTGGTAACTTCTCGGGCTTTCTCAGTTCTGGTTGGGAAGGCTTCTACCCACCCAGAGAAAGTACAAACTAATACTAGTAGATAATGGTATCCATTGGCTTTTGGCATTTCGGTAAAATCAACTTGGAGGTTGTGCATGGTGGTGACACCTCTTGACTGAACTCGGGGTGCTGTAATAAGGCCTTGCTTGGCATTATTCTTGGCACAAGTTTGACATTGTCGTGCTACTGAAGCTGATATGGTTGTCATCAGAGGGATGTAGAAATGTGGTCTGAGTGCTTTTTCCATAGCACTCTTCCCATAGTGGGTGGCTTCGTGGAAAGCTTTGACAAAGGATGGTCCTAACAGTTCAGGAATTACTATTCGTCCTGGAGGTTGACTGCCCTCTTCTGGTGGCAGCTCAATCCATCCGTCTTTCAATACTCCATTTTCTTTGTCACAACAGTAGTCCAATTCTTTGGTGGTATATCGTGGGGTCCATAGATTCAAAGGTACTGGAAACAACGCTGCTTGCATTGGCATAGCTTGTGGGGCAATTTGTCCTGTCATAGCTGCTTGTCGTGCTGAGGCATCTGCAAATCTATTTCCTCGGGCAACTTCTCCTTTTCCTGCTTGATGTCCTCTGCAATGCATGACAGCTACACGTGTTGGGGCCCAAACGGCATCAAGTAACATCAATATTTCGGGACCATATTTGACTGATTTTCCTCCGGATGTGATGAGTCCTCTTTCTTTATAGAGAGCTCCATGGGCATGCAGGGTAGTGAAGGCATATTTGGAATCTGTATATACATTCAGTATAAGTTTTTCTCCTAACAACAATGCTCTGGTGAGTGCTATCAATTCGGCTTTCTGGGCTGATGTGCCTGAGGCTAGGGCTGATGATTCAACTACTTCGTGTTGAGTGACGACTGCATATCCGGCACAGCGTCGTCCATCAAGGATGAGACTGCTCCCATCAACATAATAAGTTTGGTCAGGATTGTCTATGGGCACATCTGTCAAGTCGGGTCGGCTGGAGAACACAGTCTCCATGACTTCGATACAGTCATGTTCTGGGAGTTCTTCACTGATGGGTATCAAGGTGGCTGGATTCAGGGCATGGCTCACTTCAAGTTGTATCTGTGGGTTTTCACATAACATGCTCTGGTACTTCAACATTCAGGAATTGGTGAGCCAGTAATTTGCTTTTTGTTCCATAAGGGCAAGGACTGCATGTGGCACAGTGACTCGTATGTTCTGTCCTAGTGTGAGTTTGTCTGCTTCACTCACTAGTAGTGCTGTAGCTGCAACTGCTCTCAAGCAAGGTGGCCATCCTTTGGCCACAGGGTCCAATTGTTTCGATAGGTAGGCTACAGGTCGCTCCCAATTTCCTAATTTCTGAGTCAACATGCCTAGGGCATTTCCCTGTGCTTCATGTACAAACAAGTGAAAAGGTTTGTGGACATCTGGTAGTCCAAGTGCTGGTGATGACATCAATTCTTCTTTTAACTTCTGGAAGGCTGTGTCCTGCTCAAGTCCCCACTCCAGTGGTGACTTCTCTTCTCCTTTTGTGGCTTCATACAGTGGTTTGGCAATTTGGGCAAAGTTGGGTATCCAGATTCGGCAATATCCTGCCGCTCCCAGAAAGGCTCTGACTTGCTTTCTGGTTGTTGGAGTTGGAATTCTGCATACTGCTTCTTTTCTTTCTCTGCCTAATCTTCTGCTTCCTTGGGTGATACGAAAACCCAGGTATTTCACTTCTTTTTGGCATAGCTGTGCTTTGGCTCTGGAAACTTTGTATCCAGCTTCCTCTAGTAACTGCAAGAGATCTTTGGTGGCTAGTATACATTCACTTTCTGATACGGCAGCTATCAACAGATCATCCACGTATTGGAGAAGCACTCTCTTCCCCGGGGCTACTGGATAGCTTGAAAGGTCTTGATTCAGTGCGGCACTAAAGATGGTAGGCGAATTCTTGAATCCTTGGGGTAATCTTGTCCAGGTAAGTTGGCCCCCTCTTCCAGAGATGGGGTCCTGCCATTCGAATGCAAACAATATTTGGCTTACAGGGGCTAATCTTATGCAAAAGAATGCATCTTTCAAATCCAGTACAGTGAAATGGGTAGCTTCAGCAGGTATCAGTCCTAGGAGGGTGTAAGGATTGGGTACGACTGGATGTATGGTCTCAGCTGCATCATTTACTCTTCTCAAATCTTGCACTGGGCGATAATCATCTGTCCCAGGCTTCTTTACTGGCAAAAGTGGAGTGTTCCATGGGGATTGGCATACTTTTAGTAGGCCATACTCAAGCAATCTTTGTAGGTGGCGATGAATGCCTTCAATTGCGGCTCTTGGGAGAGGGTACTGTTTGACGTGCACTGGTGTAGCACTAGGCTTGAGGGTTACAATCACTGGAGCTGTATGTTTGGCTAGGCCTGGGGGGCTGCCTTCTGCCCATACTCCAGGTGGTGCATCAATACTTTTTAAAGTTTGTTCAAAATAGGTATCTTGTATCGAATCATCAATGTAGTATCTCCATTCTTCTTCTCGGGGAACTGTCAGCAGCATCACTCCTGCTGGTTTGGTTTGGGGATTTACTGTCATTTGCATTTCTCCTTGCTCAGAGAAAGATATTTGTGCCTGAAGCTTGGCTAACATATCTCGTCCCAGTAGTGGTACTGGACATTCGGGCATGTAAAGGAATTGATGAGTTACTTGCTGTCCTCCCAGACTGCATATTCGGTTTTGAAGAAAAGACTTTGTGGCTTTGGCACCAGTTGCTCCTATGATAGTGACTGCTTTTGTAGTGAATGGGGCTATCTTTTTGTCTATTACTGAATGTTGTGCTCCAGTATCAACCATAAAGTCCATAATTTGGTCTCCTATTTGTATTCCGACCATAGGCTCCTGGAGACCTAAAGCAAACTTGGAGCCCGGTCTGTCCTAATCCACGTCATTCTCATCATGAGCTGGTGTGGCCAATGCTTGAATGGTTCCTCCTCTCTCTCGCTGGAATTGTTCTCGATTGGCTCCTCCTCGGCTTCGGGGATAGCTTCGTCTTTCTTCTCGCCACTGATGGCTGCTGTCGTCATCATGCTGGGCGTCTTCGAGTTGCGGGCACGTATCTCTCCAATGTCCTTCCTCTCTGCAATAGGCGCATTGGTTCACGCCTAGTCTCTGGGTCCGGCCTCCGCCTTGACCCCGCCCTCTTCCTCTGCTCCTTCGACTAGGGACACCTCCCCTTTTCTGTTCCACTATGGCCGCAGCCAAAAAATCAGCTTTCTTCTTCATCTTTCTATCACATTCTCTCTGTCTTTCAGTATCACGATTCACATACACTTTATGAGCGACTTCCAATAACTGTGTTGCATTCATGCCCGCAAACCCTTCTAACTTCTGTAATTTGCGTCTAATGTCTGGTTGAGACTGGTTTACAAAAGCAGAATTCACCATGCATAAACTTCCTGGTGCCTCGGGATCATAGGGAGTATACATTCTGTAGGCTTCAGTTAATCTTTCATAAAAATCTGCTGGGCTCTCATCTATCCCTTGGATAACTCCTGTAACTTTGGAAAGGTTCATAGCTTTCTGGCCCCCCCTTCTCAGGCCTTGTAAAAAACCTTGGCGAAAACGGGCTAGGGCTGTGGATCCTTCATCTGTATTTGGATCCCATTGGGGGTCTTCATTCGGGAATTCTCTCTGAGCTGCTTCCCTACGGTCTATTATATTCTGCCCCTGTGCCGGAGCTGCAGGGTTTTCTGCCATCCATTCAATAGCTGCTTTTCTAATTCTTGCTCGTTCTTCTGTAGTGAATAGGGTGGTCAGGAGCTGACGGCAATCTGGCCAAGTGGGTTGGTGAGTTTCCATAATACTAGTTACTAATTCTGTCAGCTCCTGGGGCTTACTAGTATAGGAGGCATAATGCGACCTCCAATTTAATAAATCAGTTGTAGAGAAAGGGATATACACATAAGTTAGGGGTCCCGCTACCACTTCATCATTATCATTCTTTACGGGCACTCCCGGGACTTGCCGTAAGGGAAACAGTTTAGCTGCCATGGGTGTCTTTTGAGATCTAAGGGTTATTGTCGTTGCCTTTGCAGGAGTCACTTTCTTTTTCTCAACAGGTTTTACTTTGGGTTTCTCTTTCACTGGTGTGCTAGTGCTAGTGCTGGCTTTCTCAATTATTTGTACACTTTCCTCCTCATCTGGGGGATTCTCTCTTTCTCCTTCTTCAGTCTCCACTTCTGACTCGCTTTTTAGGTCCTCCTCTTCTTTTCCCGCTAATTCTTCCTCTTTCTCTTCTCCAGGAGGAGGGGGGTCAGGGGTTGGGTCCCGCCTCAGCTCTGGCCGTCTCTGGGGTTCTGGGGCAGGACGCCGGGCTACTCTTACTGGACCTGGGGTTCGGGGCTGCCTGAAAATTATTTCTGGGGAATCAGGATCTGCCAGGATGGGCTTCTTTCTGGCTTTCTTATCCTGCTCTTTCATTCTAGGCTGTTCCGTCTTCTGTCTAGAATCTGCTTTAGCTAACATTATTCTGCACTGTTCCTCATAACAGCGCTGCGCCCAGGGGGGCGGATCTTCACAAATACTTAACCAGGAATCTATATAGGGGTACTGGTCGGGATGCGCTATCCGCACTCTATGGTGTATTGACTGAATAATCTCTACTTTGAACGTTCCCTCTCGGGGCCAGATGGGGTCTAGATCGGGCCACTCCCTAGTACACAGAATCTGCAAACGGGCTGCTGTCATTTTAATACCATAATCTCCTGAATATCCCTCTTTAAAATGTGCGATCATACATTCTAATGGAGTGTTTCTAGTAGACCCCGCCCCTCCCATTTCGATGTGTGCGCGCAACAACAGACAGAAGGGAAAAGGAGGGCGGACCGTGGGTAAGGGGTCCTCACGGCCCTGGAAACGTATAGGAAATACAAATAACAAGACAAGACGACAATCGCTTCCCCCTTTTCGCGACCTGAACGCGGTCGCCCGGTCAGGAAATGCGCTACTCAGGGGTCCGCCTTCACTTGGTCCGTGCTGCCAGACCTCTCATTCACACTTCGTTCACACAATCATGATAGCAACGTATCCCAGAATGCATTCGTTTCTACCTATTCTGACTAGTCTTTTCCAATTTCCCAATTACAAAAAGGATGAGGGTTTCACCCAGCGAATTCCCATGCCAGGCTACTCGGCCCTTCCTTGAGAGGTGATCATGCTCTCTTACCAATTCCCAATATCTCGAGATTACAAATTCCAAAGTTCCAAGTTCCAATGGCAGTACTGCGCTTTCTATTTCTGTCTAGACCCAAAATCAAAACTATACTCACCGGATCCGGTCCTCAAACTTCCCAAGCAGGCGCATGAGTTGGACCTCGGACTCCCCTCACTCGGGTTCGAGGCGTTGACTCCAGCCGGGCTCGTCACCCGCCGAGGTCCGACCAGCTCCCTCCGATACAAGGGACCGGTGGCGCCAGGGAGCAGCCCTCGTCGGAAGGGCGCGATCCCGGCAGGACCAAGCCTATAGAGGCGGAAAGTCGTGGTATATTGCCCTATATACACTTTGATTCCACAACTTCCCGGCCAACGCACCAAGGAATATGTAGCAGCAAAGCGCAGACAAACCAATGATACCAGGAGTCTGTTCAGAAGGTCCAAATCATTTATTTGTGCACAAGTCTCGAACCAATCAATTTCAAAATGGCTGAGCAAAGTTTTCAAGCATTACAACAACTTTTATAGACTTCTGTTCCATTCTAGGTATAGAAAAACATTTCATTGGTCCCGGTAACCTCCCGTACCTCCCGTACCTCTTCTATTGGTCCCGGTACTGATAAGTTTATCCAGTTATGTCCCTCCAGTGGGCATGACACCTGCATACCCCCCTTCTAGTCCCAATTACAATGGTCAGTTCATCAACTTGTTACTTTCACACTTTCAAGGTTATAGAACCAATTTGTACGTGCAGAGGAGCTGGGCTCTGCAACTCATCTGTCAGCACTCCCAATTATTTCTTTGCAGATGTACTTTTTCTTATCAGTAACTTTTAAACATGTTTTTCTGTATTTTTCCATCTTTCAATACTGCAGTTCTGCTTACCTAAGCTAATTCAATACTTCTACTGAGTTCTATCTTACAATAGCAGCATATTGGGGGATGTGCAATCCTATATGCCTCTCCACAGGCCTCATTTACAGGTCAAGCTAGCCATGCTGGCCTGCTTATGTTCGGATACTGTGGGTCACAGGCCTGCACCTGCCACAGTTTAACAAGCTGGGAGATAAGTACAGTTGATTTTTTTTTCCTGAACTGCTGTCTGTTCTTGGTTTTGCTTTGTGGAGGTTTAAAATGCTGGGGCATAATAAAAACTGTTTTTCTTTTCCCTGAACTGCTGTCTGGCCTGTATTTTAAAGAAAGCCCCTTTCCCATTGCATGCCTCACTACCACAGCAAGATAAAGAAATCCTGACTAAAGCACGTGTACTTGACCACTCATTCCTTCATTCACACAAATGTATCTTTATCCTGCCTATCATAAAATACCTAGGTGGATTACATAATTTACATACATAATAATCATAACACAATATACCACTGTATCCAAAAGATGCATTTGTGCATCATATACTACTTGCACATTTCAAGAAATTTCCAAAATGTGCCTATTCTAAGCCTGTACTACCAAAGGCAGTGTACACATCTATGTGCATCTGTGAAATAAGCATTCAGATGCACATAGATGCACATAAATTTATACCTGTTTCAAAGACAGTGTGCATTTGTGCATGATTCTAGGCATATTCTTGCATATTTTATACCAAACTTGTGTATTCTATAATGCCACCCAAACTCTACCTCCAGGAAAGCCTATGTGCAGATCATATAAAAGTAGGTACACTATTTATTTTGTGTGTATACAGCCACACAATCTTATAAAAGGCCTTTTCTTAATGTAACGCCTATTTTATATGTGCAAAAGCTTTCATAAAACTGTTTCCTGAAAGTCAAGGAATGCATGCAGATGATAAGGTGAATACCTCACGCAGACTGAAACAACCTCAGGATTCAGAGAAGTAATCCAATTGAATCTGTAAAATGTGCCCAGGGAAGAGAGGCACATTAGCACCAAAGCAAGAAAATGAAGGAAGCTGGTAGTGAGAGTTCTAGGAAGATATAGCCTAGAGCCAGTTGGGACTGACCATAGGGAAAAGTAATTAATGGAGGCAAGGGAATCCAATCATTTCTCTGTCCCACAGGGGCAGAAGGCTGTAGAAGGACGCAGCCGAGGCTAACTACATGGGAAAATACTAGGGATGTACATTTGTTAGCATGCATTAGTTCATTAGCATGCCTTAAAAAAATGTAGTGTGCTCAACATTGATTTAACATGTTAACCTAAGAGTTAACATGCATTAAATTGATTTGCATGTGTTAAAATTTATAACATGTTATTGTGGGCATCACCAACGTGCAGTAACTATCAAAGTTTCTGAATGCATGAGAGCATTTAACACCACTTCAATGGGTGGTGTTTTGTGCATCAACGGTGCTGCTGGACTACGCTCTTTGCATTTGCAATATGGTATCTGCTGGGGAAATGCTGTGCATGCCTGCAACAGACAGCTTATGGCTTTTGCAACCAATGCAGCGCTATTTTCATTATGATGCCACAAAAGACTAATGAAGTTTAGTAGACATGCCCCTAAGTATAATAAGTTACTACCAGAACTCTGGAATTAAATACCAAATGGAATAAATAGATGTTTTAAGTTATACTTTCTTTTTCTGCATCTCACTTGGCCATCTATTTTATACTTTCACATGGCTGAATATCAATGCTTATATATATAAATTGGGGGGGGGGGGGGCGAGGAAGGGACTATTCAACAAAATTAGCATAGTTAGCAGACTTGCTAAGCACATTAATGGGGGTCACTGGGATATTCAGCAGTACTAATGCGGGTGCTGACTCTGAATGGCTTGATGTTAGTCAGCTGGCATCAGAGCACTCCGGGGGCAGAGGGGAGGTGGCACCTGGCATTATGGAGCTGCCGCCTAGTTAGTGCTAAGTGGCCAAAGTTGGCACCTAAAAGGCAGCTGAATGTTGCCTCTGCCCTATTAGCTTCTCTGCTATCAAGGTGACTCAGATGTTCAATGCTGGTGGCTGGATATGGCCGCGGCCTTGAATATCCAGGTCTTTTGTTCAACGGCGATGGCTAACCACTTTAGCACTCTTAGCTGACATTGCTGAATATCAGGCCCTAGATGACTAAGTGGCAGCACCACTACCATGTCCCATATTATGCCTCCTTTGTCACAGATAATGGGAGGGCATACTCAAAGGCATTTACATGATTTGCAGACTTGTACACCACGTCAGTGCTGATTAGCGGCACACTAACATGGTGAGGCTGCTGAATGTCTGTGGATGCTGATGCTGCACATCCTGTGGAGTACTGGGGCATTCGGGGGTAGCACCCTTCGAGAACCAGGCAGCAGCGATATCAAGCCATTGCCTGGTTACCGACATGCAGCAATATTCAAGTGCAGTAAAGGCCGGCCTAACTTTCTCCGTAGAGGCTAATCGAGCAATTAGCTTCCTGGCAATCCAGCAAATCCAGATATTCCATGCTGGGGCCCAGATATGGCCCTCGCATTGAATATCCGGGTTTAGTGGCTAGCTGTGTTACATCAGCTAACTGCCACCGCTGAATAGCAGGCTCGATTTGTTTAAATAACAATTTATATGTTCAAAATCCATTCAGCCCCAAGAAAAATTTTAAAGCATCTATGTGGCCAGCGCCAACATAAGTGCTTTTGAATACTGACTTCTAAGCGTCCCTAAGTACAGTGGGAGAACAAAACTTGCAGCTCATGGGTCGATGCAGTAAACTGAACTATGCTGTAGCACAACAGTTTACTGTAGATTTCCTTGTTCTGGCTTTACTCCATATGTAGCAAGAAATCTAACTCAGGAAAATCTAGAGCAAAACTATTGTGCTGGAAGCATAGTGCAGTGGGCACACAAACCACACACAAATGACTGGCCATGTAATTGCTCCTGAGACTTTTATTCTTCCCTTTATGTTGAATCTTTATGCCAGGCTGGCATAAAGATGCAGCTGGGAGCAGAAGAATCATCTGAGGTAAAGTGTGACACCACCTTAGTTGACCTAAGTGGTCCTAGACCCCCAGTCCCCTCCCCGATACTCCTCAACGCACACCCTGATCCTCAAAGCTACCTGACACCCCAGTCCCTGAATCTCACATATCTCGAACCCTAACCCCCCCCCCCAAAAAAAAAAATCATCAATGTCCCTAGTTGTTCCTAACCACGATCCCTTTTGGAGAGATAGAGCGCTTAGGACAGCAACACCGATGTAGTGGAACAACTTCCAGAGAATCTGCGAAGAAGCAGGAAGTGTTGATTTTTAGAAAACACTTGAAATCTTTTCTCTTCCCTCAATGAGGTGGCTAAGGCTAGTGTGGAGCAGTGTAGATATTCAGGGTTGATTGGACTTCTTATGTGATGTTTTTATGGAATGTTGTAAACCGCCTAGAATATTTTAAAATAAATAATAAATAAAATAAATAAAAACTAATGATGGTCTAAGTGGCTCCTATCACCAGGATTCCCCAATAAATCATCAGTGACCCTACTATTCCTACCCTCACCCATCCCCCAAAAATAGGTACCATGGTGTGGTGCCCCCTCTGTACCTCCCTTACAGCTCCCCCCATATTTCAAACTTTGGGAGGCAGGTGCGATGCTCATATACTCCTGCCTTAGCACCACAATATTAAAATTTGCACCTGACCCCACAAAGAACATGACCTGGCCCATATAAACCTGAATTTGTCATATTCTCTCTTCGTTTGCTCAAATTTTTGCAAACAACTACTTTGTATATTTTTTTATTCCATCCAAGAGCAAAATGTTTGCAATTTCCTTGTGTTAAGAAACCATCCACTGAGCTATAGCGTATGGCTTTAATGCACACTAAAAAGGATAAGATAAAAGAATGTAAAACAGGGCAACAGTTCATTTTAAAGAATAGATGAACTTAAGTAAATCTGCATTTTCTGTAGGGAAATATTGTTACCTCTTTTAAGGCCAGTCAAAACAACAATCTGTTTATTATGCCATGATCATTTATAGAGGGAGGAGTAACCTAGTGGTTGGGGCAAGGTACTTCAGGCCAGAAGGTCAGGGGTTCAAATTCCACTAGAGGACAGCAACCTTGGGCCAGAAGGACTGGGGTTTCTAGTCCCAATGATGCTCCTTGTGGTCTTGGGCAAGCCACTTAACCCTCAATTGCCCATGTTTCCTGTAAGTATTAGTGTATGTGTCTCATATCCCCATGTGTTAAATGTATCCCCAATTGTGTTGTGACCGCTTTGATTGAAGGATAAGGTAGTATACAAAACTGTCTAAATAAATATTCAGTTTGCAGTCATTCCACAGTAACACATAATCCCCTCTTGGTGTACCTGGACATTCTCCGTGCTCTTGGCCTACAGATATTGCTACCAGTTTAAAGGGTCCCTAGGCTCACATACCAATTTTTCTTTTTGGAAGTGTCGTTGAGTCCAGCAGCCCTTGGGTTTTCTAGGTGAGGTGTGTCCAGAACTAGATTGCCAGGCCTTTCTTTCAAGGCAATGAAGGGCAAAGTGACTTGCCCAAGGCCACCAAGACTGCTAGTGGGATCTGAACCCTTGGTCACCAGGCCATTGTTCTCACCACTGGTTACTCTTCCACTCCTGACAAACATGTTTCACATTTTTAGCTTCCTATGTAAATTTATTGTATGAATGTCAATGCGTGTTTAAAAGTTTTAGTGCACACAAAATCAATTAAAAGTTTTAAGGCATATTAAGGAACTGAAGACATGCTAACGAGTTCCTAAAGACTTATAAACACAACAAGCCACTTAACCCTCCACTGCCCATGTTCCCTGTAAGTATTAGTGTATGTGTCTCATATCCCCACGTGTTAAATGTATCCCCCAATTGTGTTGTGACCGCTTTGATTGAAGGATAAGGCGGTATACAAAACTGTCTAAATAAATAAATAAATAAATAAACAAAAACATACATATCTCAGAGGTCTCTGAAGGAGTTAAGAGGATACAGAGTGAGAGGAGAAGGAGGAAGAAAGTATAGAATGCCAGAGAGGACTTAGAGTAGTTACTCACCTGTAACAGGTGTTCTCCAGGAGCAGCAGGATTCAGTCCTCACATATGGGTGACGTCGGCGCCGATGGAGCCCCCATGCGGAGCATTTCCCCAGCTTTCAAAGAAAGCCTTTGGGAATGCAGCACGCATGCGCGGTCCCCTTCCCGCCCAAGGGTGCCCATTTTGCTCAGTCTGCTGACATAGCTAAAAGACAGCAAAAAACAAAAATAAATGATATGACCGCAACTCTCAGGGGAGGAGGGAGGGTTGTGAGGACTGATTCCTGCTGCTCCTGGAGAACACCTGTTACAGGTGAGTAACTAAGAACATAAGATATGCCATACTGGGTCAGACCAAAGTCCATCAAGCCCAGTATCCTGTTTCCAACAGTAGCCAATCTAGGTCATATGTACCTAGCAGTATCCCCAAAAGACACAGGTTCCACAATGCTTGTATTGGGTCAAGCATTGATATCCTGGGTCCCTTCTTAATAATGGTTTATGGCTTGCTGGCAATTCACCCAATCACAAGTCTGGCAGTGACTCTAAACTTTCAGAAATGCAAAGTGTACAGTCCATCTCTTGGTCAGACAAATCTCCTGCCAGTTCCACTTGCATTGGCACGCTATCAGAAAGTTCTGATTCTATATCCCTGGTTTCTTGTAAAACACATTCAGGGGTTTTGTATATTTTCTGTAGCAGCTCCCAATGTCCTTGGCCTAGCCTAGGGCGTCGGCCACTTGCTGTGTTAGGCTTTAAAGTACCCTCTTTCCTTAGAGGCTTTATAGCAGCTTTATCATAGCTTTTACCATTCACAACTTTCTTATTAGGCATATATTTCTCATACCTTGTATGGCAGCAATCCTCAAGTAACCGGCTTTCTTCCACTGCCTGCCTTTCCCAGGCAGCAGCTTGGTGAAATCCTTTTCTATGACGGTTAGGCTTACCCTGTAGCCTTTGACTTCCTTCTCCTGGTGAAGGCCTGCCTCTGTACAAGCCCAGCTTCTGGCTTTCTGACTCAGTGTGGCTTGGCTTCTCCAGCTGATTCTTGTTTGGCTTAGGGTTGCAGTTACAGCAGGGCTTTTGCCTCTGAGGGCAAACAGCTCTCGGTTTGGCTTGAGCTGACACCTCCTTAGGTCCTTCCTCAGCTCCTTAGAAATCACTTCTCCCTCCTGGGAATCCTCTAGCACTAGAGTAGTCAGGTTTCCACTTCCACCTCTCTCTCTCGATGCTGCCAGTGATTCTCCCCTTGCTTCTGCTTGGGCTGCTGCTTCTGCTGGTGCTTCTATCTCCGAGGCTGCCGGTACTCCTTCTGCCTCTTCTCCTTCCTCCCTTCCAGTCTTCCACACTCCCCTTATGAAGCCCTCCTGCTCTCGAGGATTGGAAGCTGGTTGGCATTTCCTCGTGACCAGCTGGGTGTGGCTCTTCAGTCTCCCTGAAGACACTCTTGCTCCCTCTAGCTGGTTCCTGGGAATATTGCAAGTCTTTTTCTCTGTGAAAAACACCTTCTTTTCTCTCAACTGGGCTCTCATCAGCCCTCGCTGCATGACAGTATGGAGAGAGACATCTCTGCTCTTGAGAATCTTATCTAGGTCTTTCATAGCCATTCTGCCAAAAGCAATGCGTCGTCTGATTTCTTGACTGCTTGTTGCTTCAAATTGTGCAAGAGTACGATCAGGTGTTCCGGTATACCCATGCTTCTTAATGTGGCCCAGAGTTTCTCATGGTTTACACAGTCAAAAGCTTTGCTATAGTCGATAAAGCACAAATAGATATCCTTTTGGTATTCTTTAGTCTTTTCAAGGATCCATCTCACATCCGCAATGATGTCTCTCGTTCCTCGCCCTTTCCTAAACCCTGCTTGCACTTCAGGTAGTTCTTGTTCCAGGTATGGTTGTAGTCTCTTTTGAATAATCTTCAGTAGAATCTTGCTGGCATGTTGGATCAGAGCGATTGTGCGATAATTTCCACAGTCAATTGGATCACCTTTCTTTAGTATTGGTATAAACACAGATCTTTTCCAGTCAGTTAGCCATGATGTTGTCTTCCATACTTCTTGGCAGAGCCTTGTAAGTACGGTAACAGCTGCATCAGATTGCTGTAATACTTCTATGGGAATGCTATCAATGCCTGGTGCTTTGTTCTTTGATAAGGCTTTCAATGCTGCTTCAACTTCTTTCATCACCAATGGTTCCCGATCATAAGGTACAGGTTGAAATGGCTGTTGGTCCACTTAATCTTTATCATATAAAAACTCTGTATATTCCTTCCATCTTTTCTTGATCTTCTCAGCATCATTCAACATAGAATCTTGAGCATCTTGTAACATTCCAATTCGAGGCTGGAACTTTTTCTTTAATTCTCGTAGCTTTAGGAAAGCCGATCTTGTTCTTCCTCTAGTAGTTTCTGCTTCTATTTCCTTGCATGCGTCATTGTAGTACTTTTCCTTGTCCTGTCTTGCTGCATGTTGGAAATCTCTGTTGAGTTCTATGATTGTCTTTCTTTCTTGTCTTTGCTGCATTCATGAGCGGTTTGCTCTTTTTCAACTTTAGCTTGAGTCTGCATACTAGTAGTTGATGATATGTACCACAGTCAGCTCCAGGTTTTGTCTTTGTTGATGTTATAGAGCTTTTCCATCGTTGACTTCCACAGATGTAGTCAATTTGATTTTTATACAATCCATTGGGTGAAGTCCATGTGTACAGTCGCTGCTTGTGTTGCTGGAAGAAGGTATTTGAGATGAATAGATTGTTGGTCTTCCAGAATTCTTTCAGTCTTTCTCCAGCTTCATTTCTGTTGCCAAGTCCATATTTTCCAACTACTTTGCCTTCTTCTTTGTTGCCAACTTTTGCGTTCCAGTCACCCATGACTATCAGGATATCCTGTTTGCATGTTCTGTCAATTTCAGCTTGTACTTGTTCATAGAACTCTTCAATTTCATTCTCTTCTGCAGCTGTTGTTGGGGCATATACTTGAATTATAGTTGTGTTGATAGGCATTCCTCGTAGATGAATAGAGATTAAGCGTTCGCTGACTGCATTGTATTTCATTACAGTTCTTGCAAGTTTCTTCTTTATTATAAATGCAACACCATTTCTTCTTTGTCTTTCATTTCCAGCATAGTAGACCATGTGATCATTTGATGCAAAGTGCCCAATGCCAGTCCATTTCAGTTTGCTGACACCCAACAGATCAAGTTGTACACGTTCCATTTCATTCTTGACCACCTCCAACTTCCCTTGGTTCACGCTTCGTACGTTCCATGTTCCAATGTGTAAGACATCTTTACAGCTTCTGACTCTCATTTCATGCACAGCTACATCAGCAGTCAGATGTCCCAAGGGCTTTAATCCAACCACATCATAAATGCTGGCTTTACTCTGAAAAGTCTTCAGCTCTTCCCCAGTAGCTAGTTGAGTGCCTTCCGACCTGGGGGTCTCATATTCCAGCACTACAGCACAATTTGTTTTGTTGTAACTATTCATTGGGTTTTCATGGCAAGATATAGAAGTAGATTGCCGGGCCTTTCTTCCGCGCAGTTTAAGTTTGGTGTTGTTGCCGTTGTCACAGAAATGTGATCCTCCGCCGTCAACACTATCCCATTCTGCTGATGCCCAGATGGGTGGTTTGTCTTGGTCTGGCACCTCAGTTGAGACCTGTCCATCTTGGTAGACCCTGCCAGTAGTTAAACTACCGATAGTTTAGCTCTCAGCATCACTGATGCACACAAGCCCTCACAGCATGACAAGCTGCAAACCAAGTGAGGGGCAGTAGTGGGCTGCAAAAGTCTGGCTTGAAGACCAAGTAGCGGCCCGGCAGATGTCTGCCAATGGAACAGAGCGGAGATGTGCTACTGATGCAGCCTTTGCTCTGACACGGTGGGCCGTGATTCGACCCTGCAAGGAGAGGCTGGCTGCCCTGTACGCCCAGGCGATATAGTCTGCCACCCAGATGGACAAGGTACACTTGGAGACCGGTAACCCCAGTTTATTAGGGTCAAAAGATACGAAGAGCTGAACAGCCCTTCGATGTCCCTGCGTACGGTCAAGGTAGAAGGACAACGCCCTCCTACAGTCCAGGGTATGCAAGACCATTTCAGCCCGGCTGGCATGCGGCCTGGGAAAGAAAGTCGGAAGAACCACCTCCTGATTGAGATGGAAGGAGGAGACAACCTTAGGAAGGAACTTTGGGTGAGTCCGTAAGACCACCCTGTTCCTATAGAACCTTGTGTATGGTGGCTCTGTGACCAGAGCTTGCAGCTCACTGACTCGTCTGGCTGAGGTAAGAGCTACCAAAAACAACACTTTCCAGGAAAGAAAGCATAAAGGACAAGTAGCCATAGTCTCAAATGGTGGGCAAGTAAGTTGTTGCAAGACCACATTCAAATCCCACTCAGGTGCTGGTGGACGAATCGGAGGTTTGAGCAAAAGGAGGCCTCTGAGGAAGCGGGCCACTAAAGGGTGCACCACTGGCACCAGGCACGAAAATGGATCCTGTTTGTGCTGAGCACACCAGGTGGAGAACCTACGCCACTTGAGGGCATAAGATTTTCTAGTGAAGTGCCTCCTAGAGGCCAAGACCACCTCCTCCACATCCCTAGGTAGCAGTAAGGGAGCTAGAACTACCCTTTCAGCATCCAGGCCATCAAATTGAGGGACTGGAGGTTGGTGTGCAAGAGATATCCCTGATCCTGAGATAGGAGATTGGGTTGCACCCCCAGAGGTAGTGGAGTGTCCACAGCCAACTATAGAAGGAGTGGAAACCACGGTTGCCTCTGCCATCTGGGTGCTACCAGGATCACCGAAGCCTTGTCCCGAAGCACCTTGAAAAGGGTCTGGGCCATCAGAGGCGTGGGAGGAAACCCATACAGTAGGCCTGTAGACCAGGAGATTAGAAACGCATCTGCTGCTATTCTCAGAGGATGCGGTTGTCTGGAGCAGAATCTGGGCAGTTGACGGTTGAGTGGACTGGCAAAGAGATCAATGGTTGGAAGACCCCACCTTAGGAAGATCTGCTGGACCACCAGAGGATTCAACTGCCATTCGTGTGGCTCCAGAATCCTGCTCAACCTGTCTGCCAGGTAATTCTCTTGGCCGGGCAGATAAACCGCCTTGAGAAGTATGCCCTGTTGGACTGCCCATGAGCACAGGGCTTGAGCCTCCTGACAAAGAAGTCGAGATCCTGTGCCCCCTTGTTGGTTCACATAGAACATGGCAACTTGATTGTCTGTTTGAACCAGAACAGACTAGTGAGAGAGAACATGAGAGAAAGCTTGGAGAGCCAAGCAGATAGCTCTGAGCTCCAAGAGGTTGATCTGCTGTGCGGCCTCCCCAAGGAGACCAGAGGCCTTGGGTGCATGCTCCCTGGCAATGTGCACCCCAACCCTGAAGAGAAGCATCTGTTGTCAATACTTGTGTTTGTGGTGGTGGCTGAAAAGGCACTCCGCACACTAGATTCGGGAGATGCAGCCACCATTGTAGGGAAGCCACCAGCAGTTTGGACACCCTTACTTTGTCGGTCAAGTGTCCTGTGGCTTGTAGCCACTGAGTTCTGAGGCCCTACTGAGCAGGCCTCATGTGCAGATGGGCATTTGGAGTAACATGGACTGTGGATGCCATGTGGCCCAGTAGTCTCAGGAATTGTCTGGCGGAAACCATAGAATTGCTGTGGAACTGTCTGGCCAAGTCCATCAGTGGATGGGCCCTGTATACAGGTAGATTAGCCTTTGCCTGAAGGGTATCCAGTCTTGCTCCAATGAACTCTGTGTTCTGTGAGGGGTGCAAAGTGGACTTTGTGAAGTTTATGACAAAACCCAGATGCTGTAGAAGGCAGACCATTCGGAGGGTGGCCTGTCTGGTTTTGTGTGGAGACTGACCCCTGATGAGCCAGTCATCCAGGTATGGAAAGATAAACACACCCTGGACCCTGAGATAGGCTGCTACCACCTCCAGGCATTTGGTGAAAACCCTGGGTGTGGAGGTTAGGCCAAAGGGAAGTACTCTGTACCGAAAATGATTTCCTCCCACTACAAATCTGAGATATTGTCTGTGGTCTGGATGAATGAGGATGTGAGTATAAGCATCCTTTAGGTCTAAGGAGCATAGCCAATCTCCCTGCTGGAGGTAGGGCAGCAGTATTCCAAGGGTAAGCATCTTGAACTTTTCCCTCACCAGGAACTTGTTGAGATTTCACAAGTCGAGGATGGGCCTGAGACCTCCTGTCCTTTTTGGTACTAGAAAGTACCTGGAATAGAAACCTTGCCCTCTCAGGTGGTGGGGCACCAGTTCCACTGCCTGCTCCCTTAGAAGACTTGTCAACTCTTGAAGGAGTAAGTTCCTGTGCAGAGGGAGTCTTGGATGCTGCCTTGGAAAGTAGGAGGGGGTAACTGGTCGAAGTGGAGAAAATAGCCCTTCTGGACTATGCTGAGCACCCAGGTATCCCCTGTTATGGCTGACCACCTGTGGGCGTACAGGGTCAGCCGGCCTCCTGTGCTGAGAGAGGCCAGCTGAGGAGGAGAGGCTATGCCACTGGAGTCAAAACCCCGCTCCCTGCTGTGCAGGAGTCGGAGCTGGTGGCTTGGGGGTTTTCTGCCCACGGGGCCCATGTCCCTGCCCCTTGGCCTGCTGACCCTGTTGGGAAGCTGTGGAGGCCTGGTGTTGAGGGTAAGATTTATAGGCAGATGACTTCCTCAGGTAAAAGGACTTTTTCCCCGAGCCCTTCTTCTTCTGGGAAGGGGCAGAGGTCTTTCTGGACAACCTTGTCCTGGTGAGAATCTCGGACTTGAGTTCTGCAGCCTTTTCAGCCATGGGCTTGCCAAAGAGGTTTTCACCTCAGCAAGGGGCATCGACCAACTTGTCCTGCACCCATGGCCCAAGGTCCGATGACTGTAGCCAGGCCTGACGGCATGCACCGATGCCAGCCGCAGCTACTCGGGCTGAAGCCTCAAAGCCATCATAAGCTGCTTGAGACATAAACTTTGAGCACTCTCGGATCCCAGTTGACAAGGCTGTGAACCTCTGCAAAGGTTCCTCGGAGAGACCAGCAGAGAACCCGGCAATCTCCTTTGCCAGGTCTTGAAGGTACATGCCCATGAACAGCTGGTAAATCTGAACATGGCAGGCAAGCATAGAGCCCTGGAAGCACTTTCTACCGAGGGCATCCAGGTTCCAGACCTCCCTACTGGGAGGCACCGAGGAGTGCATCTTCTGACTCTTCAGACGATGCATGGCCGATTTCACAACCATGGAGTGGTGCGGCAGCTGTGCCTTCTGGAACCCAGGGCTCTTGCGGACTCAATAAATGGAATCGACCCGCTTGCTAAGAACCAGCGTCGAGGCCAGTGCCTCCCACATGCGGAAGAGCAACCGTTCCAGCATCGGAGGAACCGGTACAGTAAAGGCCTCTTTGGGGGGAGAGTCATACTGCAGGACCTCGAGCTCCTCGGCTCGAGGCTCCTCATCGGGGTCCACGGGGAAGGTCAAGGACTTGGCCATGTCCCTCACGAAATCCGAGAACCAGGTATCCTCCAGAGGGTGACCTTCTCTGAGGTTCAGACTCGGGTCCGAAAAGTGTCCGGGAACTCCTCGTCCTCCGTTTCCCATCCCAACCCCTCCGAGGAGGAGTCGAGCGGCTCCAGACGGGGGGGGGGGGGGCACCAATGCCATCCACTCCGATGCCGAGAGCACCGGCGTCGACGACCTCGGTCCCGCACGGGAGATCGAGGGTGTCCTCGGCCGAGGATCGACTCAAGATCTCATGGACTCGAGGATCGGCTCGGCCTCCGGGGTTGACTTGGACATCGAGGTCCCGGTGGTCGGGGCAGATGCACCGGTGAGACTGGCGATCAGTACCCGCTGCTGTTCCACGAAGGCAGCCAAACTGCTCTCCAAGGCCGTCACGAGCTCAGGAGACCCAGCAGCCTCTGACTTGGGACCCGATGTCGGCTACCCCGGAGGGGAGTCCACGAGAACTACAGTACTCACGTGACCCTGGGCCTCCGTCTCAACACGAGGTTGTTTAGCAGGCCTCTCCGACTTCGAAGACCCGGGACGGTGGTCGGGGCTATGCGACCTGGCCCTTGAGGAGTCAAGAGCGTCCACCGACACCGCCCTCGCGGGTTTCTTCTTCCTGTGATGCTTCCGCCAAGGAGACCCCCTCTCAGAGGAACCACGACGATGCTCGGGGTCGGACTCCCGAGACGTCAAGGCCTCTGACGAAGTCCGGGCCCGTCCGGACGCGGAAACAGAGAAGATCCTCTCACATTGATGCTGCCGGCTCCTCAATGCCTTGGAGGACATTTTGCTACATGGAACACAGACCAGCAGGTCATGGTTGGGCCCGAGGCACCGGAGGCAGCAGTCATGTGTGTCGGTGAGAGACATCAGTTTCTTACACCGATCACACTTCTTAAACCCGCTGGCAGCCATTGGGGGAAAAAGCCCCTGCAAGGTCAAAAGACTGGGCTGCCAGGGAAAAATGAAAAAATGGCACGAACGCTAGTCTCTAAGGTGTACCGGGCCCAGGCGGGAAAGGGAACCGGCGTCGAACCGAGAAATAAACAAGGATCCACGCCAAAAAAAATCAACTTTTTCATGGGTGACCACGACACACTTGCGTTGGACTCCGCAGAAAAAAGAAGACTGAGCAAGATGGCATCCTTGAGCGAGAAGGGGACCGCGCATGCTTGCTGCATTCCCAAAGGCTTTCTTTGAAAGCTGGGGAAATGCTCCGCATGGGGGCTCTGTCGGCGCTGACGTCACCCATATGTGAGGACTGACTTCCTGCTTGGTCCTGGAGAAGTTGTCACTTTTTCTGCTGTCTCATCCTTGTTTTCGGACTAAGAATTCTTTGTACTTATTCCATGCCTTCAGCACTTGGGGGAAGCAGAGAAAATCCTTCATTACAAAAATGGGAAGCAATAGCAGAGGAATTAACAGCTGGGCCTGTTTAGCAGACTGCACTTTCCTCTTCTTCTGCTGGCATTTGCATGTCTTTCCATGATAGCTTTTTTGAGGAGAGCTTATCCTCACTCACTAGCTTGTCGCAAAAGAGGGGGGTCTCCCGCGAAGTGCACTACCCTCATGATCAAGTGACTAGCCAATGTCCTCCGCCCCCCTATCCAATGTAAAAAGTAAAGGCCTAATGTTTAGCGCCGGCGGTTCGCCCATCTAATGTGGCTAGCCATCAGGGCTGAACTTTAAACCTGAATATTCAATGCTGGGGCCATATCCAGGCTCTGGTACTGAGTATCTGGGCTCTCTGGATTACCACAAAGCTAATCAGGCAGCAGTGAAATTCAGCCGCTGCCCGGATAGCTTCTGCAGCAAACATTAGGCCAGGGTTTCCTACGCCTGACTTTTGCCTTGTATCGCTGCCGTTTGGTTAGCGATGAGTGCTGCTCCTGAACATCCCCTGGCACGCCCCAATGGTGCCCAGTTAGCATCGGGGTATGTAGCAATGATGCCTGTGAATATTAAGCAACACTAACCATGTTAGTGGCATTTGCACAGTTTGCAACTTTTCAAACCATGTAAACACCTTTGAATATTCCCACTTTGTAGTGCAAAGCAAAAAATGCATGCTAAATCTGTACTACCTACTGTAGGTAACATACTTTAGTAAATATGTCCCTTTCAGCACTGTGTCTTGTTCACCTTAGCTTTGGGTGAGCCTCTGGATCCGAGCTCAAAATGAGATTGTGATAGGCAGTGCCTTCAGTACTGCGTCTTCTTTTACCTTGTTTCCTCTTCTTCTCTTCTACTTCCTTCTTTTCTGTCTCTTTTGATTTCTGATAGGAAAAAAAAGTCTCTCTCTCTCTTAACTTAAAAATGAATGTACCATTGCTTTTTCTTGCCTATATTTATTGATGTAATTTTAAACTGCTTTGAAGTATCCTCGTCAGGTCAAAGATCAGTATATTAAGCACTAGAATAAATAAACTAATAAACTAAACTACACTCTGAATTATGGCAGCTAAGGGAACAAGAAATAAAATAAAAAGGGTGGGGTAAGGACAGTGCCTTGAGGAATACTAAAGAGGACAGTATGGGGGTCATTCCGAGGCACGAATAGCGGGAATGGACTCCCAATGGGCTCCTGCTCCTGTATAACTTCCCCGCTGGTTGTGTGGGGAAGTTACATGGGGGCAGGGAAGGGGCAGCATGGGGGCAGAGAGTGGGTGGTCACCAGCCCTGGACGTACAGGGCCGATTCTGATGTTGGCCCTATACATCCAGGGCCGGCAAAATGTCCGGGGATGTTATTCCACTCCTTGGGTGGAATAACTTTCCTGGACATGCTCTTTTGGTAGCTCCAGGGTGTGGAAGGGTCTGGGAGGGCAAAAGTTAATTCCCCGCAGCCTGACCCTGGCCTTAGGTTGAGCTGCGGGGAATTAACTTTTCAGCAGGTGGCCGGCATCACAGCATTTAAATGGAGCCGCGATGCCATGGCAACATGACGCCATGGTGTCATGGCTCTATTTAAATGCCCTGACTGAGTTAGTCAGGCTTTGCTGTACGTGCAGGCCGGGACTGAATCGCAGTCCTGGCCTGCACATACAGAGCTGTTCATGATTCTGATCCCATGGGGCTAGACATGCGCCGCGGGATCAGAATCTTGATCTCCTTTGTACTTCCGGGTCAGCCTGGACGTACAAAGGAGATCTACGTTGGGATCAGAATCGGGCCCTAGATGTCTGTGATGTTGTGTTACCAATCTTCACCTATCAATGTGCTTTCAGCTAAATGCCTACACATGCAAAACAACCTTCAACCGTTTCCTAAAAGTCAAGTCCTTTCCATTTTCAATATCTTGTGGGCAAGACCCATAACTGAGGACTAGCAACAGGAAAGGTTTTGCTCCTTGTAACAAATAGACATGCCAGTAAAACTCAAGCCACAACTAATTTTATTATCCTAACAGTGCAGAGCAAATTTTGAATCACATAGATATACCAGCCCTTCCCTTGCAAGAACTCTACAAAGAAAAGTGCAATGTTTCAACAGAATTTATTATTTAGCTGGGAGCCAACATGAAGCATGCAATGGAGGAGAAATATATTCTCTTACAGATATTCCTGAGATTAGACAGGCAGTCACATTATGTATACTTTGGAATGATTTCCTGGTATCAGCAGAAAAGCCAAGATAAATGGAATTACAATAAGTCTATCCCAGGTAGAACTATCACCTGTAATTCATCAGCTGATCGCAAATAACAAAACTTCTGGAGCAATAGTAGCTTACAGAATGACTAGGGATGTCAAGCAAGCATTCACTTCATTTGAGCAGCTATGAATTTAAAATGCACACAAATTACTTGTGCTTGACTATACCTATAAATTAACATGTATGATTGTGCATTTTAAGAAGTTCTTGTATGCATACAATGTGTACCTGAAAAAATAAATAGGTGCATACAATGTGTACCTGAAAAAAACAAATGCTTGAAAATCAGGAAATTTGTGCTTTAAATAAGCGTGAACCAAATTTTTTTTGACTGTGCACACCATTAGTGGTGACTCCTTTCTAAATGTGTGCATGCATTTGACCACTCCTCCTTGTACTTATTTATTTAACAGGTTTTGCTATATCATTTTTCTACCAGTCAAAACAGCGTACAGGCAACAAAGTGCAGGCAATAGGGAATAACAGTGAAGGTGCAAAGAGGTTACATCAAACATCAAAATTGTGAACATTTATTTACTACCACTCTGCATTTTATGAAACACAATGACTGTACCACAGTCTGCAATGTCCTTAAACCTCATGTAAGTTTTACACACAAGACAAAACAAATTTTCACTCTATAAAACTTTTAAACTTAGACTAGCTTCAGCTTTAAGCTTCTAATGGGGTAATTTTCTATTTATTTATTTAACATTTCTTATATACTGCCTTTCATGATATCAAGGTAGTTTACATTGAACAAACTGAAATTACACTGAACAGGGCATTATAACTTGGAGATAACTATTTTACAGGGAACATGGGCAATGGAGAGTTAAGTGCTTGCCCAAGACCACAAGGAGCACCTGTGGGACTAGAAACCCCAGTCCTTCTGGCCCAAGGTTGCTTTCCACTAGTGGAATTTGAACCCCTGACCTTCCGGCCTGAGGTAACTTGCTCCATCCACTAGGTGTCTTGGTTTAGTGGGCTGGAGCATGCGTATGTTGCTTCTATTTTATAGGCATATACATGCCAACGATTTGTACTTGTTTTTGTTAATCAGGATATACCCATTTGGATAATTTTTGGGAGCCAACCAATTGATGCATTCCTCCCATTAATCCAATTAGTCTATGGGGAAGCTATTTTGTAATGGAATAGTCAGGCTTGACATCTATTTTCAATCAAATCTGATGAAATTTGATGGCAGACATATGTGCAGCACTACAAGCTATCAAGAGTGTCATGAGCTCTCCTGGGGCACCAGAAGAGGGGCAAAGAATACATACAGGCAGAATATCAGAAGCCATCATCAAAAAGAGTGTAGTACAAACAGCACTAGGAACCTCAAGATGGCGGAAGAGGGCAAAGTAGCACCTCAGTTAGTAGCAGCACACCATGGCACTTTGGGCAGAGTAAATGGAAAGGAGACCAACATAGTATTCAGATCGGCTGCAAGGCCCTAAAGCACAACAAGGGGACCAGCACAGCAACCCTATTGGTTACAAACCCTTAAATTATTCTAGGAGGAATAACTCAGCACTCAAATTGACTGGAAGGCCCTAAAATGTCAAGACAATAAAGTCAGGTTTAAAAAAGTAAACTACCACAGGCAGAAAAGTAAAGTATATTTTTTGTCAGATTGTTTGTAATAGGAGTTATCCCTCAAGTAACAAACCTTCCTTTTATTTAATTTATTATTATTTAGTAAGCATTTTATGAAGTAGGCATTTCATGAAGCGTTATAAAAGACTTAGCTCTGTATGCAAATTAAGCACAAGCAGAAATTACCAAGGAACTTCACATTAAGACTGATACTGCAATCCACCCTAAAACATGGCAAGAGGATTAGCACAGAAACTCAGATTGGCTGTACAGCTCTAAAACACCAAGGACAGTCAATATAACAGTAGAAGAGGTACCATGAGCCCAGACCGCAAAAGGGGAGCAAGTTCAGCTAAGCTCTGTGTTCACAAATTAGAGTCCTGGTACTGAGGATTATGTACAAAGGAATTTCCCCTGGGGTCAGTGAAGCATCCATGGACTGCTTAGATGACATACTGAGGGATTTAAATAAGAATTAGAGGATGCAGCAATGTTGTCAATATCCTAGAAGATCCAAAGAAAACCAATGCACAGCAAAATAGGTTGAAAGTCCCTGTAAGGCAAGGTTAATACTTGCAGAAGAAGAGCAATAGTCTAAAAGAATAATTATGGAGGATGGTGGATTTGAGGGCAATTTCTCATCCAATAATAGCCAGGGTTGATTGAGCTTTCAGGCTAGCTAGGTGGGTGTGACCTTTCTCCCTCATGCTTATCCCCCCTAATAGAATCTGTACTGGAGTGAAAGTAGTATTCATGTTGTGCACTCCACTCATTCTGAAAAAATGTAGTACTAAGTTGAAGACTCGACAAGTACAGTTTGTTAGATGACAAATACAGTCATGGAGAATGGTGGATGAGAGGGCAGTCTGTCATGCCATGATATCTAGAGTTGATTCAGCTATCAGGCTGACCAGGCAGGTGTCACTTTCCCCTTTCAGCACTCTGTGCTTATCCCTTCTGATAGAAGAGATATCATTGTTACTCAAGGGTGTAGCAGTTGCTGATCTCACCTGCATGAACCTCCAAACAAGTCCTAACCACAACTGTTCAAAGTTATCTACATAAAGATTGGCCATATTGGGTGGCATTGTGGAACCCATGGTTGTCCCTTTGATTTGTAGTAAAAAATGGTGACTGAAACATAAAAAAAGTTCTTTGTAAGCGTCAGTGTTGTCAACTTAGCCAAAAAGAAAACATAGGCACTCTTATCTTTATACTAGTCCAATGCTTGAGTAATCACTTCAACAGGCAAATCCTGCAAGATGTTTGTGTGCAAGGCTGTAATGACTGAGTTACATGGACTTGTTGACGTAAATGGATCACATGCATCTACCACTCTTTCCGTAAAGAAATATTTCCGCATATTACTCCTGAGTCTATCCCCTTTCACCCTCATTCTATGTTCCTTCGTAACAGAGCTTGCTTTCAATCGAAAGAGGCTCGCTTCCTGTGCATTTATGCCACAGAGGTATTTAAACGTCTCTATCACATCTCCTCTAGCCCGCCTTTCCTCTAATGTATACATATTAAGATCTTTAAGTCTATCCTCATATGCTTTATAATGAAGATCACGAACCATTTTAGTAGCCACCCTCTGCACCAACTCCAATCTGTTTATATCCTTTTGAAGGTGCGGTCTCCAGAATTGCACACTATACTCCAAATGAGGTCACACCAAAGACTTATATAGAGGCACTTTCACCTTCTTTCTTCTGCTGGCCATTCCTCTCCCTCTGCACCCAAGCATCCTTCTAGCTTTCACCATTGCCTTTTCCACCTGTTTAGCTACCTTAAGATTGTCAGACACAATCACGCCCTGGCCCCACTCTTCTTTTGTGGACAAAGTACTTCACCCCCCTACACTGTACTGCTCCTTTGGATTATTGCAGCCCAAATGCATGACCCTGCATTTTTTAGCATTAAATCTCAGCTGCCAAATTCTCGACCATTCTTCAAGCTTAGCTAGATCCCTCTTCATGTTATGTACTCCTTCCTGGGTGTCTACTCTATTGCAGATTTTGATATCATCTGCAAAGAGGCAAAGTTTACCTGACAGCCCTTCTGTAATATCACTGTTAAAAAGAATTGGACCAAGGACACATCCCTGAAGCACACCACTGGTAACCTCCTTCTCCTCAGAGTGAGCCCCATTTACCTGTACCCTTTGTTGCCTCCCACTCAACCATCCCTAAGGTGCTCAGTTTGTTTGTAAGTCTGTGCGGAACAGTGTCAAAGGCTTTATTGAAATCCAATTACACTACATCTAGGGCTCTCCCTCAGTCCAACTTCTTGGTCACCCAATCAAAAAAATCAATCAGATTTGTCTGAAAAGACCTGCCTCTGGTGAATCCATGTTGCTGCCAATCTTGTAATCCATTGGACTTCAGAAACCTCATTATTTTCTCTTTCAGCAGTGTTTTTAATAATTTACTCACCACAGAGGATAGACTAACCGGCCTGTAGTTTTCAAACATATCCTTACTTCCGTTTTTGTGTAAAGGGACCATATGTGCCTCTCTCCAGTCCTCTGCCACTACTTCCAACTCCAAAGAGGCATTGAAAAGGTCAGTCCACAGAGCAAGGAAACATAGTGCGTGCCCCTTTCTTTCCCATGGGACAGAATGGAGGGCTTTATGTGTATGATAAAAAGCAGAGGACTCAACAAAGATCCCTGGAGTACTCCACTATTCATGTTTCTCCATCGAGAAAAATGGCTATTTAGTCCTACTCTCTGTTTTCTATTTTTTTAACAAGTTCCTAATCTATAATAGTACACTGCCTCTTATCCCATGACTTTTTAATTTGCCCAAGAATCTCTCATGAGGGACCTTGTCAAAGGCTTCCTGAAACTCCAGATGGACTATATCAACCGGCTTATCTTGGTCTGTTTATTCGCACCTTCAAAAAAAATAACACAGATTAGTAAAACAAAACTTTCCTTGGCTAAATCTATGCTTTCTCCCATTAAACCATGTCTATCTACATGTTCACTAATTTTATTCTTTATAATGATTTCTACCATTTTGCTTGGTGCTGATGCCAGGCTTAACGATCTGTAGTTTCCTGGATCACCATTTTTAAAAATTGTCATTACATTGGGCATTCTCTAATTTTCAGGTACTACAAATAATTTTAATGATAGTTCATAATTTCTAATAGTAGGTCTGCAAATCACATATGTGGAATGCGACAGCAGCAGCTGAAGTGAGCACAGGGAGAGAGGAGGAAGGCTCTAGGAGAGAGGCTGGTAAGACTGTTCATGTTGCTTCAACTGTGGAGCTTGGGGATTCCCATCAACTACTGCCTTGAGAGAGTGGGGCCATGTGGAGTGCAAGGCCATGTGGAAAGAGCACTTAGGATTACTGCCATGGCACTGCTGCTGTAGGAATGAAGGCCAAGACTCCATTTAAATAGGGAGGCATAGCCTAGTGGTTGGGGCAAGGTACCACAGGCCGGAAGGTAGGTGGTTCAAATCCCACTAGAGGACAGCAACCTTGGGCCGGAAGGACTGGGGTTTCTAGTCCCACAGGTGCTCCTTGTGGTCTTGGGCAAGCCACTTAACCCTCCATTGCCCATGTTCCCTGTAAGTATTAGTGTATGTGTGTCATATCCCCTCGTGTTAAATGTATCCCCCAACCGCTTTGACCCGGTGAAAAGCGGGATATAAATGCAGCTAAATAAAATAAATAAATAAATAAATAAATAAAATCACAGCTGCAGGGCTCAGAAAGGTGATTGCGCTGGTGTCCATAAGGTGGTTGATCTTTGGTCAATCAGAGAGGGAAGAGGGCAAGAATTAAAAGAAAAAGTACTGAAATGGGAGAGGGTTAGGTTGGAACTGGAGGGTAAGTGTAGGAGCACATGGCAGGGGAAGGGAAGAAACAGAAGCCATTGAACAAAGGGAAGGGGAATAGGGAGACAGAGGGAATATACTTGGAATAGGGGAGGGAGGAGGTAGGCAGGTCTGGTCCATCCACTAGGCAGCCATCAAGGGTGGCTAGCCCATGTGGGCGGCAGCAGCGGTACAGGTGGGTGGTGGAGGAGGTGGCGGCAACAGTAGCATACGAGGGCAGCCATGCTGCCCTCCCCCCAGCTGCTGCAGCGATTCTGTCTTGGGAGGGGGCGGGCAGCAGTAGTATTTTCAAAAGAAGTGGCAAAAGCCACTACTTTTGGAAATGCTGATGCAGCCACTGCCAGTCTTCCCCTCCCAAGATGGAATCACGGCGGCAGCTGGGAGCAGCTGGCAATGGAAGCAGCATTGGGGGTGGCAGCAGCAGCGATGGAAGTGGCATCAGCAAGGGGGGGCAAGTGCAAGGTGCATCGATAGACACAGAGTGGAGATTAGCCATGGAAGTTGCCATGGCTCTCACGTTATGAGCTGTGACATGGCCTTGAAGAGGAAGACCCTTACTCTCATAAGCAAAGGATATGCATTGGGCAATCCATTTAGATAAAATTCTTTTGGAGACTGTAAGTCCCAAATGACTAGGGTCAAAAGCTATAAAAAGTTGTGAGGACTTTCTATGTTGCTGTGTTCTCTGTAGGTAAAAGGCTAAGGCTCTTTTACAATCCAAAATATGAAGGTTTCTTTCTGCATTAGAGGCCTGAGGCCTCGAAAAAAATACAGGAAGATAAATTGATTGATTTAAATGAAAAGGCAAAACCACCTTTGGCATAAAGTGTGGATGAGTTCTAAGAACAACCTTATCATGATGAAATCTAGTACAAGGAGGATCAGCCACTAAAGCTTGCAGTTCACTAATGTGACGTGCAGAGGTGATTGCAATTAGGAAAATGACCTTCCAGGTCAAAAACCTAAGGGTTGTAGTGGCTAAAGGCTCAAAAGGCGGCTTTATGAGCTGCCCAAAAACTAGATTTAGATCCCATGCCACTGGTGGTGGCTTAATGGGAGGTTTGGTTAATAGAAGACCTCTCATAAATCTGGATATGAGTGGATGAGAGGAAATTGGTTGTCCATTCAGAGGCTTATAAGAAGCTGCAATTGCACTAAGATGGACTCTTACCGAATTGGTCTTTAGACCAGAATTCGATAAGTGAAGGAGATACTCTAGTATCAATTCTAAAGGTATGACAAGGGGGTTTAATCCCTTCTTGGAGCACCATATAGTAAAACGTTTCCACTTGAAGGCATAAGATCTTCTTGTGGAAAGTTTTCTAGAAGCCTGAAGGATATCCTTTACCTGTTGGGACAGGTTAAAATCCTGGCAGGCTTAGCCTTCAGCAACCAGGCCGTGAGATGCAGGGACTGGGGATTCGGGTGCCATAGCGTCCCATCCTCTTGGGAATGGAGATCTGGAGCATTCCCTAACTCCAGAGGTGCTGCTTGAGAGAGATGTAGAAGCAGGGGATACCACGCTTGGCATGGCCATCATGGCGCTATGAGAATCATGCGACCCCTGTCTCTCTGAAGCTTGAAGAGTGTTTTGGGGATGAGGGGAATGGGTGGGAAGGCATAAAAGAAGTCCTGACCCCAGTGAAGGAGGAAGGCATCCCTTGCCTGACAATTGTGAGCCGGAATCCTGGAACAGAACTGGGGAAGTTTGGCATTCAGTGGACTTGCAAAGAGGTCTATGTCTGGAGTGCCCCAGAGATGAAATATCTTTGCCACCTGGTCTAGGTGGAGGGACCACTTGTGAGGCAGCAGTACTCGACTGAGTTTGTCTGCTCAAAGGTTTTGAATGCCTGGAAGATATACCACTAGAAGGTGAATTTGATACTCTCTGGCGAGGGCCCATAGTCGTAAAGCTTTATTGCTTAATGACAGAGAGCCTGTCCCGCCCTGCTTGTTCACATAGAACATGGCTACTTTTGATTGTCCATCTGGACTAGGACTGTCTTGTAGCTGAACTGGGCATGGAATACTCGAAGAGCTAGATAGATTGCTCTTAATTCCAGGAGGTTTATGTGTAGACCAGCCTCCTGTGGAGTCCAGGTGCCCTGGGTAGAGAGATGATTCAGGTGTGCTCCCCAACCCACCTGTGATGCATCTGTTGTTAGGGTGGCCAGAAAGAGGGGTTGATGAAAAGGAGACCCCATCGTCAGATTTTCTAATGATTTCCACCATTGGAGATACAAAATTAGTCGTTGAGAGTTTAATATTTTGTCTGATAAATGACCTGTGGCCTGTGTCCACTGTCTGGATAGGGTCCACTGAGCTGCTCGCATGTGGAGGCGAGCATATGGGACTACATGAACTGTGGATGCCATATGTCCCAGCAACTGTAGTAGCTCCCGAGCAGTTAGGGAGGATTTCCCCGCTGCTTGCGAAGATAGTTGCATTATGCGAAGACACCGGGCCTGTGGAAGGAAAGCCTTTGCCTGTCTGGTATCTAGAGAGGCCCCTATGAATTCCAGGCATTGGGAAGGAACAAGTTGGGATTTTGGGAAGTTTATTACCAACCCCAAGTATTGGAGGATTCACATTGTGCGAGACAGTGCAGTGCCGGCCTCTGCAACTGTAGGGGCTCGAATGAGCCAGTCATCTAAGTAAGGGAAGACGAATATCCCCAGGGTTCCCAGAAATGCAGCTATTTACTGCCATGCATTTCGTGAATACCCTTGGTGCTGAAGCCAGACCAAAGGGAAGAACCCTGTACAGGAAATGTTTTCCCCTGAAAAGGAATCGTAAGAATTTCCTGTGATCTGGATGGATCAGAATGTGAGTGTATGCATCCTTTAAGTCTAGAGAGCACAGGCAATCCTGGCTTTGAAGGTATGGCAGAAGAGTTTCTAGAGAAATCATTTTGAACTTCTCTCGAAACAGGTATTTGTTCAATTCTCTGAGGTCCAAAATGGGTCTGTGTCCTCCTGTTTTCTTTGGAATAAGAAAATAGGGGGAGTAGAACCCTGCACCCCATTGAAGAATGGGTACCTCCTTTATTGCCCCTTGGGCAAGAAGTGTTGAGACCTCGTGATCTAGCAGATCATCTACGGAGGTTTGAGAATTGAATTGCTTTAGAATTTTAGGAGGGGGCATGCTGTGAAAATGAAGCTTGTACCCCTCTCCTACAATGGACAAAGTCCAATCGTCTGCTGTTATCTGATGCCATCTGTTGGCAAAGTGGCATAACCTGCCTGGGATATTGGGGGGTTGGGGACCCCTCAGAGGCAGGAAGGCTAAGCTCTCTAGGAAGGAGTCAAAGCCCTTGAGGGGGATGAACCTGCGGAGCTGGTTTGGCTCTCGGGCCTTTTGGCTTCCTTTGCTGTCTAGTTTGTCTCTTTTGGGCAACCTGACCCTGAGTCTGACTCTGCTGGGTATAGGAAGGATAAAATTTCCTCTTTTTGCTGAAAGAGGGTTTTTTATAAGGCTTCTTTTTGGCTGGAGTGGCTGTAGATTTCGACAATCTTTCTAGAGTAGTATTGTCAGCAACCAACTCGTTAGCCTTTTCCTGCCAGTTCTTGCCAAAGAGATTCTCTCCCGTGCAAGGAATGTTGCCTAACTTGTCCTTTACCCAAGTCTCCAAGTCTAATGCCTGAAACCAGGCAATCCATCGTGCGCCAATGGCAATAGCAGAGGTTCTGCTGATGCATTCAAAGCAGTCCAAGGCTGCACGATTGACAAACCTGGAAACATCTTGAGCATGCTTAACTAGAGCAAGAAAGTCTTGTCTCTGGTCATCTGGGAGAAATGGGCTCATAAGTTCCAAGTCTCCTGTAACTTCCTTGAGGAACATTCCCATATATAGAATATATGAACTGATCCTAGCTGAAAGCATGGAAGCCTAAAAGGTTTGGCTCCCAAAAGGAACCAGAGTCCTGCATTCACGACCTGGGGGAATTGGATGCATGCCTCTTTGCACTTTTCATCCTACGCATAGCTGACTCCACCACCACTGAATGGCGTAGCAGCTGAGTCTTTTGAAATCCAGGACATGGCGGAACTCGATACGTAGTATCAAGTCTCCTAGAATGAGGAGATGTAGTCAGAGGTGTCTCCCACATTCTGAGCATCAAGTTATGCAGAATTTCATGGATGGGCAGAGTGGAGCTTTAGGATATTGGAGAATTTCCAATTCCTTTGCTCTGGATTCCTCTTCAGGAGCCACCGTGATTGAAAGGCTTTTGGCCATGTCATGAATAAAATCCTGAAAAGATATGTCCTCTGGAGGTGACATTCTGCGTTGGGGAGAAGAGGGATCTTCTGGAGAAACCCTCTAGTACCAGCAGAATTGTCAGAGTCCACGTAATTGGAGGATTCAAAGTATTTCTGACCATGATGCTCATGCAAAGCACGGTCCCAGTATCGATCGAAGTCGGTACCGAGTTGATCCGGTACCGACCTGTCGATTCCAGCCAAAGATGGCGTGGGAAGAATTCCCACCGGAGCCGGTACCGTCGGTACCAGTATCATCGGTACCAGTACCGGTGTCTGCACCGGTGTAGGTACCAGCATCAGTATCAATACCGGTGCCTGTTGGACCAACGTACCGCAGCTGAGAGAAATGCTGCAATGCTGCGTTCGATAGCAAGGAACCTCTCGTCTATCGAAGCTGCCGATGTCTGGATGTCAGTACCGGTGAAAACGGCCGGGACCCCTGAGCATGGCACAGGTAGTTCTTGCGAGGTCGAGGCCTCAAGAACATCCTGGAGCCCCATCGATGCTTTGGAAGCCGAAGCCTCCCGCCGGGGCTGCTTTGCCAGTGTGGTTCCCTCAAGGGCAATGCCAACGGCCTCTCGATGCTTAGCAGGAGAGCTAACCTTTGAGGACCGGCTTTTCTGTTTAGTTACCTGAGATCCATGGGAGGAAGAGGAGGCCCTTGAAGATGTCGATGCAATGGATCTGGCATCTGAAGAAAAGAGGGTACCGCTGCAGCCCCGTTCTGTCTTCCTCTTTTAGTCATTCCCATAAAGGAGAGATATTCAGATGGAGAATGTTCAGGCCCTAGACATTTAAGATACCAATCATGGGTGTCAGTGATGGAAATGGTACCGCCACACTTAGTACATTTTTTAAAACCACTAATTGTTTTTTCCATGTTTTAGGAATATGGGGCCTAGTGCCCAAAATGGCGCCTAGCACCAAAAAAGAAAAGTTTCTGAAGAGAAACAGTTCAAAGTATATTTTGTTTTTTTCTTGGAAAATAAAAGAACCGGCGGTACCAGTAAGCTTCGTGCGGAGGCAAACGCGACCACAAGAAAACAATTTTAAAGACGGAATTTTCTGCGATGACAGGGAATGGATCCTGCTGGCTCAGCGGAAAACAAAGAACTGAAGAGGGACAGTTGGGAAGGCGGGAAGGCAGCACGCATGTGCTGAGGGATGCTCCCCAAAGCGTTCCTATTGGACACTGGGGAGCGTTCCCGTGCAGGCTCTTTCGGTACCGACGATACCCATATGTGAAGACTATATTCCTGCTTATTCCTGGAGATGATGTATTACAACTATTTGATAAACCGAAGAGCAACAAATCACCTAGACTGGATGGTATACATTCAATAGTGTTGAAAGAAATGAAATATGAGATTGCAGACCTATTATTATTAATCTGTGAACTATCATTAAATCATAAAATCATCTGTAATACCTGAAGATTGGAGGATGGCCAATGTAACGCCAATTTTTAAAAAATGTTCCGGGATGATCTGGGAAACTACAGACTGGTGAACCTGATGTCAATACCAGGAAAAATGGTAAAAACCATTATAAAGAACAAAATTACTGAACATGTAGATAGTCATGGCTTATTGGGAGACAGCCAACATGGTTTTAGCCAAGGAAGGTCTTGTCTTACTAATCTGCTACGTTTTTTTGAAGGTGTGAATAACAAGATAGACAAAGGTGATTTGGTTATTGTGGTATATCTGGATTTTCAGAAAGCCTTTGACAAGGTCACTCATGAGAGACTCTTGGCAAAATTAAAAAGTCATGGGATAGGAGGCAATATACTATTGTGGATTAGGAACTGGTTAAAAGATAGAAAGCAGAGGGTAGGACAAAATGGCCAATTTTCTCAATGGAGAAAGGTAAATAGCAGAGTACCCCAGGGATCTGTGCTGGGTCGACTGCTTTTTTATATAATCATAAATGACCTGGAAATGGGAATAATGAGTGAGATTATCAAATATGCTGATGAGATAAAATTATTCAAAGTTGTTAAAACCCAAGAGGATTGTGAAAAATTGCAAGAGGACCTTGATCATTTGGAAGACTGGATTTTCAAATGTCAGATGAAATTTAATGTGGACAAGTGCAAATTTATGCACCTAGGAAAGAACAACCCAAACTATGGTTACACGATGAAAGATTCCACATTAGGAACCACCACCCAGGAAAAAGATTTGTGTGTCATTGTGGGTTACACGTTGATACCCTCCACCCTATGTGCAGTGATGGCCAAGAAAGCAAAAAACGCTAGGAATCATAATGAAAGGAATAGAGAATAAAACAAAGGATATCATCTGCAATTTGAATGTTCAGTCTTTTGGGGGTAGGCTCTTTGTATGAGTTTTGGACGTTAGTGCCATTATGGAATGATAAATGTATAGTGGCTACTGCTACAAAGATACATGCTTTTGAATATTGATCTAAACAATTCAAGGTTTTTGAATTCAATATTTCAAATATACTCTTAGGGCCCAAATTTCAGCTGTCTGCATTTTGGATGGGCTATGCGCCTTGACGGCACATAGTCCTCCCCGCCAACCTCTAAACCGGATACTCAAAGCCATGGCGACATCATTGAATATTCAGTCACTGCCACATGTGCTGGAAGCCACCAAAGCTAACCAGGCAGCAGTGATATTGCATGCTACCCTGTTAGCTCCTGAGCCTTAAAGATAGGCAAGGGTTTTTCCTTGCCTATCTTTAAGGCACAAATCACTAACCGAGCAGCATGCAATATCGCTGCTGCCCCTGCTCTGCTCTGGAACGCCTCAGTGCTAACCAGATAGCATTGGGGCACACAGGGGGACTTAGAAGGGAATATTCCAGCCCACAGCAGAGCCGTCCCATCCGCGTGCTGCCCAATCAGGGCAGACCCCTGCAACTTTAAAACAGGAGCTTTACCCGGACCGAAGCCTCTTTGCTGCCTGCTCTCCCAGGAGGGAGAAGAACTGATTGTTCCAGCCCACAGCAGAGCCGTCCCATCTGCGTGCTGCCCATTCGGGGCAGACACCTGCAACTTTAAAGCAGGAGCGACGCAGGCGCGCCACGCCGTGCAGGCCTGCGCCTGAGGGCCTTGCCAGAGGGTCCTTTGGCACGGCCCTTAGGCAGCGGCCCATTTCGAGACGCACAAGAAACCTCAAAAGGATCCGTCCACATCATCAAATCTACCCGGCAGCTTGAGCTCCCCCATGGTTGAGCTCGCTCTCACTGTCATCACATCCATCTCTACAAGTACAGCAAGTATACGCCATTTAACGGACGAATCAAAATACTCTTATGTTACCGCTGCTATTACCATTACCTTTAACCTGATATAACTGTTGCCAGTTTGACCTTTTTTACTGTTGCCATTAGCCTGCCACTTCCCCGGCCAGTAGCCTACTATAACTATTGCTATTCCGACCACTTCTACTCTAGCCTGCAGACTGCAATTACAGTTGCCAGTAGCCTGTTGTAACTATCTTTATTGTGACCATTTTTACTGTTGCCATTAGCCTGCCATAACTATTACTATTTAGACCATGTTACTGTTACGAACAGCCTGCCATACTGATGCCAGCAGCCTGCTATAAGCTATTGCTATTCTCACTACTCTTACTGTTTGCCAGTAGCCTGATATAACTGTTACTATTTTGACCACTTTACTGTTGCCAGTAGTCCGCTATCTCTGCTACCAGTAACCTGCTACTATTGTACCCACCATCTGTTACTACTGACGCTAGTTTAACGACAATATTATTGAACACCCTAGCAATCCTAACATGGCCATCTCCTTATTTGCCATTTTTAGCTTTTACCTCCTAGCTAATGCCATTCAGAATACATCAGCTTTCTCACCTACCTATAACTATATACCTATCCTGCATAGCCTGGGAAGAAGAAATCACACCAGTTCCCATCACACATCACCACGTGCACACCATATCAGACATTCATACCTACTCTATATATCCCTTAATAACATTTATAGCCCCAAGCCTGAACCCACTCTTACATAGTAACCTAAAATGTACTCTCATCAACTCACGTTCAGTCTGCAAAAAATGGCCAGCCATCACAGATCTTATCACTAATATGAACTTGGATATCCTTATGGTCACAGAATCCTGGCTGTCAGACACCGATACTGTCCTCATAAATCAACTCATCCCTCCTGACTACCCGATACACACATGTCACAGAACCAACCGGAAAGGAGGTGGAGTCTTCATTCTGTCAAGAACTAATCTCCAGTTCCAGCTACTATCTTCTATGAGTCTCATGCACATGGATATAGTGTCTGTTGCCAATAAGCACATCATTATAAATCTCATCTACAGAGCTCCTTCCTCCCCCCCCCCCCCTGAAGATCTCTCTAACGTAATAGACCTGGCTTGCAACCCGGAAAGTCCACGTAAACCAAATTGGCTGATTGGCGATTTTAACCTTGCTTCCCTACAACCCACCTACTCTAACACCTTCCTTGATGCTATGTCTAATCTCAGTTATGCACAGTTGGTGAACTCTCCTACAAACCTCAAGGGAAACGTTCTTGACCTCATTTTCGCTCCCCAGTCAGAATCAAACAACAATATCAACCTTTCATGTACTCCAGTCCCATGGTCAGACCACAACCTAATCTCCTTCCAAATCCCATACCAACGAAATCAAATTCCACCCAGCCAAACAAGTTCAGTCTCCTCAAGATCGACAATACGCTTCAAATCCCTAGACAGGGATAACTTCATCAATAACGCTCTTCCAGCACTCCGCCAACCAGCTCAGAACCTCGACGATATGATCAACAGATGGAATACCACTCTGATCTCTTGCTCACATCTACCTTCCTCAAAGAAATCAACAGCACCCATCAAACCACCAAGAAACAGAAAACCAGCTCCTTGGTTCTCTGCTGAATTAAGGTCATCCCTTCAGCTTCTAAGAAAGCAAGAAAGAAAATGGCGTTGATCCCATTCCACAACTGACCAAATGACTTATGAAAACACCCTAAAGCAACACCGTGAGAAAATAGCTGAAAAAATGAGAGAACACCACACGGATCTCCTCCTCCGCTCATTAAACAAACCATGTGACCTCTTTAGCATTGCTAAATCCTTAACCAACATAAGAAACCCATTAAGCAAAGCCACAATAGAATCCAATGAAAAAGGCCTGCTAATATAATCACTATCACACCATCATTAACATGTTTTAAGAAACAGTATAGTATAAATTTTTATATTTTTGTCGGATTGTCTGTAATGAGGATGTGAAACATACTCTTATAACAGACCCTCCTTTTTATTCAATTTTAAAAGGTCTCATCGACCAAATTTGCCTGAGGCTATGAACGGCCCATAAGACCAGCCTCTGCAAATACTTAACTCTTCAGTTATTATCAATCCCTTGCTGTAAACAGCTTCCTGTAATCATCAAATGTCACATTAAGGAAATTCGCATTACTCATCTAAAACTTTGTAAGATGATGAATTGATACGGCTTACGGACCCCGTTGAAATGAGTTGGAAATTTTGAATTGACTGGGGGAGATACGTTTAAGCAAGTTTAAGCCGTATCAATTCATCATCTTACAAAGTTTTAGATGAGTAATGTGAATTTCCTTAATGTGACATTTGATGATTACAGGAAGCTGTTTACAGCAAGGGATTGATAATAACTGAAGAGTTAAGTATTTGCAGAGGCTGGTCTTATGGGCCGTTCATAGCCTCAGGCAAATTTGGTCGATGAGACCTTTTAAAATTGAATAAAAAGGAGGGTCTGTTATAAGAGTATGTTTCACATCCTCATTACAGACGATCCGACAAAAATATAAAAATTTATACTATGCTGTTTCTTAAAACATGTTAATGATGGTGTGATAGTGATTATATTAGCAGGCCTTTTTCATTAAATCCTTAACCAAGGCACCTTCCTCCAATCAGACGGTATCAATTCAGCCTCAGCCCTACGCCGAATACCTGCAATCTAAAATCATTAAAACAAATACGGCACCAAGTTCCTCACCCAGTTACACTCCCCGGATACAGCAGCCGTTAACAAGCTTCACCCCTCCAGCAGAGAAATACATCGCTGACCTTATTGCTACTATTAACACTACTACAGCTCCAAATGATCCTTGTCCTGCTCACTGGATCAGAACGATGTGGGCAGAAATCAACCCAATTCTAGCCTACATAATGAAGCTCTCCTTCGCAGCAGGAACGTTTCCAGCAACTCTTAAACAGACGTCCATACGCCCTCTCCTGAAAAACAACAAACTCGACCCGACAAGGACGGATTCATATCGCCCAATCTCGAGCATACCCCTTCTAGCCAAACGTATTGAGAAGGTGGTTCAAATGCAACTGCAGCAACACATCGACATATCAGCCCCTCTTGATCCCTGCCAGCATGGGTTCCAAGAATCTCATGGTGTAGAGACTCTACTCACCTTACTTATCAACACCTTATCCAGAGGTATCGACAAAATTGAAAACGGGTTTGTACTCATCTTCCTCGATATTGCTGCTGCATTCGATTCTGTTAACCATGTGCAACTCCTCGCTCACCTTCAGGAAAAGGGAATTCATGGCCTTGCCTGGGAATGGTGTAAATCCTATCTAGTTAACAGTTGGCAACATGTACGGATAGGATCCTCAACATCTAAACTATTCCATCAGCAACAGGGAGTACCCCAAGGATCCTCCCTATCTGCCCTACTTTTCAACATATATATGCAACCTATTTGTGATATCATCTGCTCCTTCAATATTTCTAGCCTTATCTATGCAGATGATATATTGATATTCGCCCCAATCAAAATCATGCACCCCGATCTCTCTCCAATAATAGAGTGCTTCAACGCAATCACTGATTGGCTCTTGTCTCAGAATCTACGCATAAACTAAGAAAACCGAGGTCCTATTCATAACCAAGAACAAGAACTTCTCTCCCCCTACCTCATTGAAAGTACGAGATGCAGAGCTTCCATGTAAATCTGTGATACGCTACCTGGGTGTCACAATAGATTAACAGCTCAACTTCAAAGAACATATAAAGAATACCACCAAGTCCATCTACAATAAAGTACGGACACTAAGACATCTAAGACCACTACTAGCCCCAGACGACTTCAGAACAATATTCCAGACACTCGTTATGCCACACTTCGACTATGCCAACATCATCCTACACGGCCTCCCTAAGAGCACTCTCAATCCACTGCAGATGGCGATGAATGTAGCTGCCCGCATTCTCTGAGGCATTTCCAGAATGGATCATATCACACCCATACTTATGGAACTACACTGGCTACCGTTACAATGCAGGATCACCTACAAGGCACTACTTCTATCGTTTAAATCAATTAACCGGCTATCTCCTTCATCCCTCTCTGCACTCCTGACCATCACCCCTATAAACAGGTTAAGAAGGTCAATAGCTGCCAATACTCTGAATATACCACCAGAGTCTACTAAATGTACTCAAACAACCAGAAACAGAGCCTTTACATTCTATGCGCCTAGGTGCTGGAACAATCTCCCACCTCATATCCGATCAATTGGTGACCTCTCACAGTTCAGAAAAGCCCTTAAACACTACTTATTCTGCCTCCACTTCGTCCACCCTAACCTAACACAATCACTTCCGGCACCTCAACTAGCCCACACAGCCTCCGACATTCCAACAACATAACTCTTGACGATGTACAAAACAGACCCACAACGAGCATAGATTACAAGTCTCTTGCATTACGATTCCAACATATAATATATACTGTAAATAGTTTTGACAACAACCACTGTGCTAATTTGTATATAGTTACCCTTGTTACAATCTCAAGTTGCAAATCCTGTTACAATGTATGCAAAAGAGCTTTGTTGCGATGCAAATTTTGTTATTTGTGAACCGCATTGATGCTGAAGAGCGCGGTATATAAGAAAGATAAATAAATAAATAAATATTCACTAGCATTAACTGTGTAAGTTCCGTTGAATATCCCTGTCTAAGGCATTTACATGGTTTACTGGGCTGTAAACTATAAATGCCTTTCAAAAATCAGGCTCTTAACATTTAAACAATTCTGACAAGTTTTCAATTGAGCAGTTTGATGTCTTTATTTATCTGTTGGCCAGCATCAAATAATTTGCAAAACAGTTTTCCAGCTTTCACTATTTTCCATGGCTTTTCTCCATATAGGTGTTTAGATGCTTAGTGTTGAATGACATCTTCTGCAATCTGAGATCATACATGTAACCAGTGATGTGTAGGAGAGTCTCATGTGTCTACTTTTATCTAATTTATTTGATTGCAATGTTGGGAGAACAGATATGAAACATGTGGGGGTAATTTTTATAACAGGTTGCCTAGGTTAAGAGGATAAGAAGGCACCTTTTTCTACAGTAGCTTACATATTTTATAAAGACATATAGGCACCTATAGGGGTTATTTTAAAAGTGCTACTCATACTTTGGATGTCTGCAAATGAGAATGGAGATATCCAAATCAGAGATGTCCCCAGAGCCATTTTAGAAGCCGGGTCTGTGGACGTCCCCAGCATGAGGATGTCCAAGTCTGAATGGTGGAGGCATGGCTGGGGCATTCCTGAGAACCTGGATGTCCCTGCCTGATCTCAGAAATGCCTTGGATGTCCTGAATCACATCTAAATCGTATCTGTTGATAATCTAGAAAATCATGTACAACTTATCTCCGACCATACTTCAACCGCTGATCATCAAGGAACCTGAGAATAGACTAGACGAACACTAAATAAAAACTTACTATCCATCCCGAAGAGCAAGACAAAAGTCGAACATGCAACAGAGCCATATCCCTGTATGCTCCATCCCCATGGAACACCTTGCCTGAAAACATGAGGTCAATCAAAGATATGTGGGACTTCAGGAATGCACTAAAGACATACCTATTTATGGAGCACTATGGACCAGACATACATATGATCAACCCACAATTCCTAACCTCATACTACTCATTCCATGCATCCCCAACACAACTTTCCACACTCCCTGCTCCTCCCTGCATGTACTCCTAAACCTCAGGTTAAAACTACCTACCCCCCCCCCCCACACACACACGAAATGCTAGATTTTTTGAGCTCTAGTCATAGTAAATATGTTCACCTATGCACACCCCCTATATATGACTCTAAGTTGTACTCTCCATGTTAATGTATACTTCAAGTTTATGTTATATTGTAAACAGCTTTGAATATATGCGAAAGTGGTATAGAAAACTAATTAAATAAATAAATATCTGCTACAGGCACAAACAGACATCTGAAAAGTGTTTGTTTTGTCAGGTAAAGATCTAGAAGGCATGAAGGAGGAGCTACACTGCTACCCTCTGTATATTACCATATGTTAATGAACACTAATGGGGAATGGGGGCTCATGTTTTCACTTTGCTATGTCGCTGGAAATCTCCTTACACTAGCTTGCCTTAGACGGCCATCCCTGACCCAAGCATCCCTAGTGGGGACCTCTATGTGCCCAGCCATGTTTAAGTCCACGTCGGGGACATCTATGTTTCTGAAATCAACCAAAGACATACAGTTGTGGTCAATATTATTGGCACCCTTGCAGTTCAACCTATTAATGTCCAATATCTTCTAAAAAAAAAGTGACCAGTGAAATGGCTTTGGGCTATATATCATACATATTTGACACAATAATCAGATAAAACAAGACCAATTAAAAAAGGAAATAGTATAAAACTGGGACACTGCCAGGACATGATTTATTGGAACCATTATAAACAATTCAAATCTCCTAAAAAAAAGTTTGAACAGAAGAACCACATTTGCATTGTAGTAAGATTTGACGCACCTGTGATCAATTGTCAGTACTCACATGACTTGAATCAACCAATGAATGATGGCTCTAATATTTAAAATGCCCTCATTCACTCCCTGTTCCATTTTCACAATGGTGACGACAAGAGAGCTGCCTGAGCCCACCAGAAAAGCCATTATCACCAAATATCAAACTGCAAAAGAGTACAAGGCTAGCTCCAAAAACCTTGAGATTTCTGGGTCTACAGTTTCCAATGTTATTAAAACATTTTCTGCTTGTGGAACTGTCAAGAACCTCCCAGGACTTGGTGGGAAGAAGAAAATTAATCAAAGAGATTAGTGTGAACTGTAGGGAAAAAAAGCACACACACAGCATCCAAAGAGCTTAAGACTGACCTGGAGGAATCTGGAGTGTTAGTTTCAACCCACACAATACATGCACACTAAACAAATAAGGACTTAATGGGCGAAGGCCAAGGAGGAACCCACTGCTCAAAGACAGACATAACATGTCATGCCTGATCTTTGCCCAAACCCACCTTGAGAAAACATCTGGGAAAATGTTCTATGAACAGATGAAACCAAACTTGAGCTCTTTGGCAATGCAGACCAGTGATACATTTACAGGCAAAGAAATGATTCTTACAAGGAAAAAACCAACCTTCCTACAGTTAAATATAGTGGAGGTTTCATAATGTTGTGGGGCTGTTTTGCTGCCTTATGAACTGGAGGCCTGGAACGTATTAAAGGAACCATGAAGTCAGACAACTACCCAGAAATTTAGGAGCAAAATGTGCTACCTAACGTCAGAAAGCTAGGTCTGGGTTGAAGGTCATGGGTCCTCCAGCAGGAAAATGACTCAAACCATATATCCAAAAGTACAAAGGAATGGTTAAAAAGGAAAAAAATGGGCCATTTTAAACTGGCCAGCAATGAGTCCTGATCTCAATATAATCGAGAACCTTTGGAAAGAGCTCAAATCTACCTTTAGTAAAAGGAATCCTGGAAACATTCATGAGCTGAAGCAAATCACATTTGAAGAGTGGGAGAAACTACCAGCAGACAGATGTACAAAACTTATAGATGGCTACAAAAAATGTTTGGAGGCTGTCATCACTGCCAAGCTCTGTGCAACCAAATATTAGTGAAGGGTGCCATTAATTATATCTAGGTCATTTTTTTTTTCAGAATTTACTACATCTAAATTGCACAGACATTTTTTTTGTAATATACCTTTGAACATATTATTAAAATATTATGATGAAATACTGTTGTTATTTCTCAAAATATTGTATACAACATGCCTAAAATGCAAGAGTGCCAATAATACTGTATTAACCACAACTGTAAACGTCCCTGGCATTTTTATGCACTTTCTGCCCTGGACATCTGTGATTTCACTTGGACATCCTTCCTAAGATCCCCCTCTAGGTTTCTTTATGAAATATAAGGGATAAGCTGGAAGAAATTACAGCTAGAAGGACGCTAAACACATTTATGCCTGTTAAGAGCCGGTATAAATTTATGTGCATACACTTTGGGGCATGTTTAATAAAGGTTAACATGTGACAATGGAAAATAAAGGGCTGTGATAGCATTTATCGTGTATTAACTTTCATTAGCATGCATTCACTTTTAGAAAACATATCCCTTTGTACACACATATTTTTTTTAAAGAATGAGTGTACTTTTTGACTCCACCTATGCTCCACCTCATAATGTATACATTCATGCCATGTAAAAATATGGATTTTGTTATCACCGCACATATTTTGAAGCATGTAACCCCTGGGGTAATTTTATAGAATGCCTTTTATGCATATCAAGCATGGTTTTACATATGGGAAAATTTATAAAATTCTGCTTCCCCACGTGCATGTGCAGATGTGGAGTATAATTTCAAAACAGGTTGCCTAGGTGTGAAGATCACATAGCTGACTATTTTTAGCCTATTTAATAAAGACACACAAGGGCCTATAGCTCTTATTTTAGAAGCATCTCCATGTCTAAATAGTGGCATTTGGACATGTAGATTGGATACTCAAGCAAGCAAAGACTTGTAAACGGGGGCGCTGGGTGAGAATGTCCACAGTCTTGGCAAAGGCAAATATTAATATGACTTGCAAAGGATTGTGGGAAATGTAGTCCATTCATTCCAGAATCAGCCGTTCACAAATAAATTAGTTGTGCTTGCTCGAGTGTTTAAGCAAAGAAAAGATATTTTATTTATGGGGTTATTTCTCCCAACACAGATTTGCTTGGTAGCACAAAAAAGGATACTTGCTTTCAGTATTATACTTAGAAAAACAAAATCAGGAAAAACAACAACTGAACTTCTTAAGCAATCAAATCAAATCATAAAGACCTTGATGGGAACAGAAAGGTCTTTTCTGTGGGCTCCTGCTAATATCTTTTTAGCAGTGCTTCAAAAACAAAAAAAACCCACAAAGTAAATGAAAAACTGTTCTTTTTCAAGGCTAACTTCTGGTATTTTCACATTCACCCAGAAGTGTCTCTTCAGAGCTCACAGGCAATTAGGCAAGGCTCAATTGCTAACAATTAACCAGCTGCAAACCTCTTGGCTGGTTTACTTTCTAAACGTGGCTCAAATCCTGCTCAAAAGCTTTTCTGAGTAGATCAAAGAACAAGTTTATATTTCTTTGTGATGGTTGTTGTATTTTGTAAAAGTATATTACCACAGAAGTTTAGACAGAGAGCAATCCATGTATTCACACTGTTCATTTACAATATCCCCTTCTTCTTCAACTATCATAGCATCAATATCATGGATTGGCACAGAGGAATTTCTTAATGGAGCATTCTCAGAACAATACTTGTTTCCCTGCTGTCTTCCAAGTGAATAGCTAGGGCATAGATCAGTGTTCATACCTGAGCTTCCATTGCTGTTAGGGTTCCTCTCTAAATATCCTGGCCAGTATGTAGTCCAGTTTTTATGTCCAGCCTTCCAATCAAGATCCCTGGACACTGGGTCTCTCTTCACATACCTTCTTGCACTGGTCTTAGGGCCTCTTCCAAATGCAGCCGTCTCCCTCACAGGTCCCGTCCGGGGATTCCTGGTTCTGCAACCCCACTCCTCTGGTTTCCTCCAGTCCAATGGAATATGCTTGCCTCTGGAACGCCTCTCAGCACACGTACTGCTATGGACTCCTTCAGACCTCCCAGATGCTTTTCTCTTCTTTCTTACAAAGTGTTTCTTGCTCTTTCTGTCCGTGAGCTCTGGCTTCTGCTGCCTCTGCTCCTGCTCCTGCTGATGATGATCATGAAGAAGATGATCCTCTTGATGATTCTGCTGTGTAGAATAAGCTTTACTTTTAACCTGTTTAGAGGGCTGCTCCACCCTAGCACAGCGCAGCTGTGCTGAATCAAGCCCTGCCCTTGGAGATGAGTGCTTGGGGATTACCTCATAGCTCTCCTGATTGAACACACGTTTCCCCACTTCATCTCTTCTAGTGGCTGTTGGAAACCTGGTGCATTCTGGGACTGGTAGTCTTTTATGGAAACATTCTGTTTTATTATTTCTACCAGAAAAGACAGGTTGCTTGTTCAGAGCCAATTCACCTCTATTATAGCTCCTTCCTGAACTATGATAAGCTTTCTTATCACAGACTTTAGAAAGTTGTTGTTTACACCACACACAGATTTCAAGGGGGGTGATTTGAGCATGAATATAGTTTCTCCATTTTACAAAGAGAATGCACATGGAAATCAAAAATTTTCATTGTCGGTTTCTAGGCCTGCTCCGAAGCACATGCAATTGTCTGCTTGAAGGGGTGAGTGGATGGGCCAGTGTTACACCTTACCCCTGACACCCCCTCATCAACATTGCTCTCCACCTCCCACCTGCTGGACTCCTCCTAGCACCAATGAAGGCCCCCTTGGATCCCCCTTGCACCAATCCTCTCATACCTTGGATCCCACTTGCATCGGTCCTCCCACACCAATCAAGACCCCTCATATCCCTTACAGCAATCATACTCCCCTGGACCCCCTCTCCATAACTCTCATCCCACCCCCAGCATGTACTGGGGATCTCCTTGGTTGTCTAGTAGGAAGCAGGAGTGATCCACAGTTGTTCTTGCTCTGTTGGACTCTTGGTTTCAAAATGATACCTTTGAACCTTAGCAGTATTCTTGTGGTATTGCCGCTAGGGTTCAAGTTGCCAAAATTTGGGCATGAAAGCACAACATGCTAATTTGTGCACTATGGGGATTATTTTGGAAGTCCTATTTGTGTTTTGGATGTCTGTAAACTGGTATAGAGATGTTCAGAGACATCTCCAGAGCCATTTTAGGAGCTGGCACTGAGGATGTCCAAGTCTGAACAGGGGCTTGGCAGAGGTGAGGCCAGGGCATTCCTAAGAATATCAATGACCTTGCCCGACCTCAGAAACATCCTAGACGTCCAGAGGATGTACAGAAGATAGCACTCCATCATCCCCATTAGTCAGCACAATCTCAATGATAGCAACAGTGGGATTTGAACCCTTGCTTTCCTGTTCCAAGCCCACTACTCTAAACAGTAGGCTATTCCTAGATGTCCAGGTTCTGGAATGCTATTTTGGGGACGACTATGCCGATGCCCCCACAGATGTCCATATTCACATTTGGAAATCATATCTTCACCTGGGCGAGCCTCCTTTTTTTTTTTTCCTAGATGTTTTTGCTTAGACATCCCTGATTGCACTCTGCTACTGGAACATGCTACGAGCAGGCTGGGATATGCTCTTTGCTTCCACCTTTGCCATCACCTTAAGCTAAGTTTCTAATACCTGTGATTAACTTTGTAAACTCTGCAGAAAGTAGTTTATAATACTCATAGTTATGGACTGAAAGGTGAATAATTAAGAGGTTTTTTTCTTTGATCGATGATGTATGGTTAGCAGTTCTCCTGGGTTTTGTCGTTCTGGCTGGCTTCACCCATTGAAGCAATTTGCTGTTTTTGTTTGTTTTTTTGTATGCTTCATGGGGATATTGAGATCTTTTTCCTCTTATTCATATTGAAGTTTCTTGCACTAGAGGGAGGTTTTTATTGTTTGTTTTTTAATATATGCCTAATTGAGCAGCTCATGTTAGTTTAATATCTAGTTTCTCTGCTTGGAGAGAGGATTTTCTATTTACCTGATTGCACGTAGACATCCTTTCTAAAATTCCCCTCCACCTGCATAACTGCATGCAATGCTATGGAGCAGCAACTGGGTGGGATATGGGTGGAGAATAGGCATGGACTGCACATTGAGTTAGTGCATGGTACTCTACCACACACTTTCATGGCTGCCTAAAGCATAGGTGCACTTCCTGCCTCCTCAAAATGGATGGGGGGGTTTAGGATGCTGATTGTTGGCATCTGTATTTTTATACAGCAGCGGGCCATGGTCAATGCACATGATAGCGAGGATTCGCTTACTTCACTACCTGCCAATTTGTTTAATTGATTGCAGGGCAGAGGTTGTGCATGTCTCCAATAATTATTGCACATGGTTTGCACTTAACATGTGTTCATTTTTGCTCATAACACATGATGTGCAATGATTTATTGCAAATGTATTAAAATCCAAATGTATTACAGTGGTTTACAAATTACTTTGCTCTCTGATAAATAGTGAATTGTTTACAGTGTTGCAAACCATCCTGCGTGCTTCGTTCAAGCTCTCAGGGTCTATTCATGATAGCCACCACTGCCATAATTCATTGAGAGTACCCACTCTAGGGATTTTTCAGTGGGGGAGGGTGTAGGGTATATTCGTAGCACAAAAATAAGTTAGACTCTCTGTTGTTGTCTAGGGGAGATAGCTACTAATATACAGCCCAAGGTTCGGTGAGTTATTCTGGCAATGAGCCACGAAAGAATTCTGGTCTGCAGATATATATTAGACTTTATTATAGGCAACCAAATAGAAAAATATACACACACATATATGGCTAATTAGAAACATAAAGTAACAATTTGTTATTGCACAGATATACAATTGGACAACGTAAGAAATCAGATTAGGAACCAGACGTCACTGATTTCGCTCTGCACTGAGGAAAAGCAAGAAATATATTGCTAACCCCTTTGCCCATCCAGGAGAGGAGAGATAAGCCAGTACCTTAGCTCCGTCCAAGGATGCAGCTGTTAGCTAATGCCGGCTCCAGCCCCTTCAGAGGCGAGCCGCAGTAAGTCCGAACCGGAGGTATCTGTGAAAGTCTTATCTCAGACCTGTGGAGGACGGCCTAGCCCACACGTAGGGGCCGTCTGGCGGAAGGCTCAGGGCTCAGGAATCAGGTATGCAGTGCACAGCAGCAGGACCGGTGCAGAAGTCTATATGTCCAGGTGGGGAAAGTCCCCAACTCTCTCTTACTCTCCTACTTACAACTAACTAACTAACTAACTAACTAAAGTTTCCAGTGCAGAATGCATAATTCTGTGTGAGAATCCTCCGTCATAGGTCCGATGATTGGTGGGCACCAGGCAGTCTGAGGTATTCTCAGCGAATCTGAAGGTCGATGATGAGCAGCTTCTTGCAAACAAAGGAGCCATGGTAAAAGTCAGGCAGAAGCAACAGTATGTAACTTCTGGGCATGTACAAGTGTCCAAGGCCAGCCACGGACAATAGCCTCTGTATGCATGCTTAGAAACGCTGATTCAGCAGTTGCTTGGAGAACAGGCTTATAGCTGAACACAGCAAAAGTGTAGTGAAGAATCCATCTTGTCTGTGCAGTTTGGTTCAGGCCTGAGTTGCTGAGCAGGCCAGAGATTTGTATGTAGAATTGCAGGGGTACCAGCCCTACAAGGGGGGGGGGCTAAACTCTGGAATACTTTACCATCTTTCATTAGAAGTCTGCAAGATTATCTCACCTTTCGTAAGATGGTCAAAATATATCTGTTTCAGTTGGTCATGGACAAGTGATAACTGTAATGTTCTGTGCTGTTGTCTCTGTGCTGTAATGTGTGCTTAAGGAGAATTATGTGTGTTCTACTGTACTACTGCTTAGGAACATACAGATAGGCAGATGAACACTGTAATGAACAAAATGAAACAAAACTTCAGTAAACTACTATTTCTGAATGTAAATTACCTTGAACTTCTACTGTAAAGGCGTGTAAATCCCCTCCTTAAAAAATTCCCTTTAGTTTCATACTACAATTAATTGGTTGAAGAGGGAGGGAGAGCATATAAAGAACCACATATGAACTTAAAAAAATGAAGAAGCACAGATAGAAGAAAAATAAGTTACAGAGTTTAAAGAAGTCAGGCAGGTTGAAGGAGAGATTATTTTTATCTGATTATTAAACTCATTTTAAGGAACAGGTTGACATTATTTTACTTTAGCAACAACTGGCGAGATTTTAAGACATAAATACAGTCTTGGTGTCAGCACCTACAGGTCTTAAAAGTAAGCAAAAATAATGACTCATATCAGCAACATTTTAAACTATCTGAAGAAGAACTTGTCTTGCATGGAACAACAATTTATATACAGACACAAAGGGTTTATGTATTACAACTCATGCAAAATCACTTTTTGCAAGGCATTTTAAAAATGCCGGGACAAAATATGACATTTTACTGCAGCAAAATTACTATGCTTTTCTAACCTCTGGTACTTCAGCATATATATTTCTGTACTGCAGCTAGGAACATTGCAGATTTGTGGCCACAGCAATACAAAGATAGTGGGCCCTAGGTCACGCCTACTGTCTTTTGAGGAGCCAGGCATGTGAAAGAAAAACTCCCTATTGCCCCAGTCCCTTGATACAACATCCCACCTCACCCTCAAAGTACCAATCCAACATTCTATCACCACAATGCCATAGTTCAACTTCCCTCGCCCCCAATACCCCATGGCATCTATCAGAGTCTCTCTAGTGAATAGTGGGAGGCTAGAGTAATCTCCAAGTATTGCATCACCAGTGGTTGCCTTCTTCAAAAGAGCGGTCAAAACCTCCTATGGGTAGTCTTGTGGCACTACTGCGAAGGCAATGGTATTCACTCCCAGTTTGAGGGCTACAATGCCAGACTACTGCTACTTTTAATCATTTATATAGTACTACAAGGCATACAGAGCACTATACAAACATAAAGAAGACAGTCCCTGCTCGTAGAGCTTACAATCTAATCAAGAGAGACAGAACAATACAAGAGAAACAAGGGGGGGGGGGGTTCAAATAGGGAAGGAGAAACAAGGAGAACAAGGGATTAGGATCCAAATGCGGCCTCAAAGAGGTGAGCCTTTAGCATGGATTTGAAGAGGGGGAGAGAAGAGATTTGACAAAAAGATAGAGTTTAGAGGAAGAAAGGAGAGAGATTTTGTCAACAGAGAGAGAAAAGGATGAAAAGGTGATAGAGGTTGAAGGGAAAAGATGGTAATGGAGAGGGGGGAAGAGGGAGTGAAGAAGATTTAGTGGGGAATTGAAGAGTAATCTTATGCACTTTATCATGGAAATAGTCTGCTGGCAGAGAGGGCAAGTAAAGTTAGAAGAAGGAGAGAGATAATAGGTAGTAAGGGAATAAAGATAAAATAAATGAAATAAAGTAGAATAAATAAAATAGAATAAGATACAGATAAGTAAAAGTCTTAAAAGACACTGAGATTATCCGATAGGGAAAATTATTAGCAGAAGGAATAATCAAATAATAGTGAGTGAGAATAGTAGGCAGTCAAACCTTATCTCAAGCAGACTATAAGTCTATAAAGTGTAAAATATAAAATATTAGAAATAACAGACAGCCTCAGTGCAATGGGAATAAGGTTCCCCAGCCCAGAAAGACAGATGCAATAAAGGAACCAACAGGTATGACCAGGCAATGTCAAATAAACCATAAAACACATTTGCATATAGCGGAAGTGGTAGGCATGCCACTTTTTTTAATGCATGTTCATTAGGAATATCCTGAAATCCTGACCCATTAGCCCTTCAAAACTAGGAGTGAACAGGAAGGCATTCGGGGATGAAGCTGTTAAGCAGTTTGACCCCCTAGTATTAGTGCCGTGAGACTACTGTTAGGGTGACTTGGCTGCCATTTTGAAGCCATGAGCTGCCAGGGCAGAAGTGTCCAGGGATCCTGCCCCTCCACTACTTACCAGGGAAACTGCTGGCAGGTGTTAAGGGAAGCATTGATGGGTGGTAGGATAGTCAATCCTGGCATCAAGGGAGTGAGTAGTTATTTTTTCCTGCAGCCCCCCTTTGAATTTGATCCCTGGCAGGGGCATCATCAGGTCGGGCATTAACAGACAAATATTTCTTGAGAAGAGAGATAATACCACCTCAAATGTGGCAATATCTTTCTATGAATAACACAGTTTGTGAAGTCAAACGCAAGCTGAATTATTCACTTTGCAAAGCAATGATCTGCTTTGCATGAATTTGCATTCCTTGGATCTCCTTATTATCGACAATGCATTAAACAAAAAATATCATGTTTTAAACATGCATTTTTGTCAATTAACAAATATTTGGTGAAAAATGTGCTTAATACATTAATACACACATTAGTAATTTTCCTTCTTAGTGCATGCATGGTAAAAGTAAAGTTAAAAATAGTGGAGCATGTATACTAAAGTGCGGTAGGGAGCATAGGATTAACATGCGGAATTCAAGGGTTACTCCTGTGCTGGATTCCACCTTGACCTCTCCTTTTCATGTGCTGTGCGCTGCTAACGTGGGAGTTTTAGTGCAGTTACCTTTGGGTGATACATTCCTTGCTACCGCACGGCCCAAACCCGTGTAAAAAGCCATGCTAAACCCCACACTACTGGCTAGCGCACTTTAGTATATATTCCCCAGTATGTGCAAGGGATGTTTACGGCCAAAAATTTCAGTTAGTCTTTTTTTTAAGACGTTTTTGTGGTTTTAAGGGGGGGGGGGGGGAAGAGAGGTTCATGTTTTTCCACATATTCATGGGTTTTGTACATAGTAACATTTTGCATGTGCAAATCAATTGCATTGCATATTACAGTAATTCAGAGGTATACATATACAGAAATGAATTGCTTCCACTTTAACATTTTAGGTGCCCATACAAACAGAATGCATGCACATGAACGCACATCCTTAGTGTGGGCATAATATTCTTGTGCACAGGAACCCAAAAATGTATTAACTAAATAGTATGAGCCTGCTGAACAGCATTCCCACTTACTAGATACTGTGTCACACTGCTGGTGCTAATTGTCCATGAACCTTTTATTTACTGAGCAGAAATTAAGTACCATGATAAGCTAAATATCATAATCACACTAATCTGAGCATGCTCAGTTACTTTTTTTTTCTTGATGAGGCCTGCTGCCTTTCACAAGATATATGTAGATGTAAGCCTGGACCTGGGTTTGATTGTCAGTGCATAAGAGAAAAGTGCACGTGAAGGAGTCAAAGGAGAACAGAGCTCCAGCAGAGGAGAAAACTGACATCCCTGAATGTTTTATGTGTTGGTAAAGATCTTCAATGAGTGGTGTCAGAGGATGCTGTGGAAAGTGAGGGAAGAATGCAAGGGGGAAATCCAAGAAGGAGGCTTCCTGTCTGTCATAAGCACCCTGGTTTGTTTTCATTTTTTTATTATTGAAATTTATATTCTGTTTCTACAAAATAATGCCCTAGACAAAACAGAAATAACATATTCATAATAAAATGGCAGCTCAAGCAAACATCAAACTGTATAATTAATATTAACTAACAATAAATAAAATTCACAAAATTAAAAAAAAATCAGTAGCAAAGATACATAAATATAAAATTAAAAAAAAAACACTTGACTAGTTTAGTTTGAGTATTTGATGTACCACCTTTCAATCTAGAAAGAATACTGTGGTTTACAAAAAATAAGGGGAAAAAAGATAAGAAATTACAAAATCTTTGGCAGTTAAGGGAAAGACGGAAATTTTAGCACTGGTCCCAGCTTCCTCCAAGGCTGAGCCCTCACAATCCTTTATATGGCAAATAGCATAGATGTGTTTTGAGAGCAGATTTGAATTGAGCATTACTATTAATACTAATCATTTGTAAAGCGCTACAAGGCTTACCCAGTGCTGTACATACAGATGAAAGACACAGTCCCTGCTCATCAGAACTTATACTTTAATCAAGATGAAAAACATCACAAAGCTGGGGATATACTAGAGTAAGATATATGCATTATATAAAACATTTATGGGACAGTCTCGTTTCTTTTTTGTCACACCTCGTATAAGTAGTGAACAAGAGAGTGAGGGGTAACAGGAGTTGGTAGTGGCTGAGAAGGGCACAGATAAATGGGTTCTGCCAGAGTAGTGGAATGCCCAAGGAGGGGTGTAGAGTGTACTCAGAAAGGAAGAGATGAAGTTTGCTGATGTTACAGAGGAATAAATGACATGTTTTAGCTATCTGTTGGATATGTGCAGAGAAAGAGAGAGTCTAAGACGACACCAAGATTGCGAGCTGAGTGGACAGCAAGGAGTATCATGGCTACTGACACTCTTGCTGCTGACTGATCTTTGTGTTGCTACTACAATTTGTATTGGCTGCACAACCACTCGGCAGCCTGCTAAAAGTTTCTGGTAAGTACTTTTAGCCTCAGAAGCACAAGAAAATTAAAAAAATGAAAAATAATCCCTACTTTGCCCTTGCTTTTCTCTTCTGATGCTGCCTGTGTCAGTATGGCCTCCCCTGTTGTACCACCATTGGTACTGTTTTTTGCTACCTGCTCTCAGTGCCTTGAGGTGTTTATGCCACCGTCATGGTGCCCTTTGCCCCTCTTCTACTAACTTTGGTCACTAATACCACCCTCCTTTTTCTTTTGTACTGTGACTTGCGTCCTTGTTTTCTTTGGCCGGTCTTTATCTTCCTTCTGCTTTGCTCGTTCTGCATGCGTTGAGGTCTTCAGTCTGTCACTTTCAGACACTCTTTATATCTTGGGGTTTTCCTGCCACTGCTCTTCTCGTGCTTCTCGCCAATCAGTGTCTTAGTGGATTGATGCAGTCTTCCTCCTTTTTCTATTTTACAATGCTCTTAGTACTTCTTGTCTTAATCACACTGTTATTACTGTTTTAACCCTTTTGAAGCAGTCAGGTTGTTCCTCCAGCTGTTGGTGTTGCTTTCCCCTATCCCAAGAGAATTAGTTTTCCTTGTTGATTAAAAGTGCCTTATAAAGAGATAACAGAAACGTTTAGAACATGTGAAATGCCAAACTGAGTCAGATCATGGTCCATCAAGCCCAGTATCCTGTTTCCAAAAGGGGCCAATCCAGGTCACAAGTACATGTCAGGTTCCCAAAAAGGTACATAGGTTCCACAATGCTCATCCCAGGATAAGCAATGGATTGCCCAGGTCTTCTTTAATAATGGTTTATGGACCTTTCCTCCACCTTTTTTTAAAACCAGCTATGCTAACAGTGGAGGAGTAGCCCAGGGTTCAATTCCCATTAGAACTCCTTGTGGCCTTGGGCAAGGCACTTAACCCTTCTTTGCCTCAGAAAATTCCAAGTTCTCAATGTCCCTGTTTAATGTACATTCACAAGTTTAAGTTATAATGTAAACCGCTTTGACTCAAATGATAAAGTGGTATAAAAAACCTGTTAAATAAAATAAATACTACATCATCTGATAGTGAATTCTAGAGATTGATTACACATTGAGTGAAAAAATATTTTCTCTTATTACTCTTAAACAGAGTAATAAGGTACATTGCAGTTTCAATGCATGTCCCCTTGTCTTTCCACTTTTTTCATGGAACAAACAATGTATCTACGTTTACCAGTTCCACTCCATTCATTCTTTTATAGACCTCTATCATATCTCTCCTCAGCCATCTATTCCAAGTTGAACAGCCCTAACCTTTTAAGCCATTCCTCATAGAGGTATCCTCCCATACCCTTTACCATTTTAATGGCTCTTCTCTGTACCTTTTCTAATTATGCCATATCCTTTTTAAGATATGGCAAACAGAATTGCACACAATATTCATAGTGCGGATGCACCATGGAACAATACAGAGCCATTATAATATCTTTTGTTTTATTTTCCATTCCTTTCCTTATGATTCCTAGCATTCTTTCTGTTTTCTTGGCCACTGCTGCACACAGGGCGGAGGGTTTCAAAGTATTGTCCACGATGATGCCTAAATCTTTTTTCCTGGATGGTTGTTCCTAATGTGGAACCTTGCATCGTGTAACCATAGTTTGGGTTGTTCTTTTCTTGGTGCATAACTTTGCACTTGTCCATATTAAATTTCATCTGCCATTTTGACTCCCAGTCTTCCAATTTATCAAGATCCTCTTGCAATTTTTCACAATCCTCTTGTGTTTTAACAACTTTGAATAATTTTGTGTCTTCTGAAAATTTGATAACCTCACCCATTATTCCTTTTTCCAGGTCATTTATGAATATACGTATTAAAAAACAGTGGTCCCAGCACAGATCCCTGGGGTACTCCATTATATACCTTTCTCCACTGAGAAAATTGACCATTTAGCCCTACCCTCTGTTTCCTAGCTTTTAACCAGTTTCTGATCCACATTAGTATACTGCCTCCTATCCCATGACTTTTTAATTTCACCAAGAGTCTCTCATGAGGGAACTTGTCAAAGGCTTTCTGAAAATCCAGATACATTATATGGACTGGCTCACCTTTGTCTGCCTGTTCATTCACACCTTCAAAAAAATAAAACATATTAGTAAGACAAGACCTTCCTTGGCTAAATCCATGTAGGCCTTCTCGCATTAAACCTTGACTACCTACATGATCAGTAATTTTATTCTTTATAATAGTTTCTACCATTTTGCCCGGAACTGACGTCATGCTCACCGGTCTGTAGTTTCCTGAATCACCCCTGGAACCCTTTTTAAAAACTGGATGTTGCATTGGACATTCTCCAATCTTTGGATACAACAGATGATTTTAAATATAGTTCACTGATTACTATTAGTAGGTCTGCAATTCATATTTCAGTTCTTCCAACACCCTGGGGCGTATTCCATCTGCTCTAGGTGATTTGCTACTCTTTAGTTTATCAACTAGTTGTAATACATCTTCCCAGCTTATCAATGTTTCTTTCAATTCTTCCGATACATCACCTTTAAACCAAGGATATTATAATGCTTCTGTGTCGCTCTGAGGTGCAACTGCATGTTGAACATTGTGTGTAATTCTGGTTACCATATCTTAAAAATGATATAGTGGAATTAGAAAAGGTACAGAAAAGAGCAATGAAAATGATAAAGGGGATGAGTAGGATACCCCTAAAAAAGGAAAGACTTGAAAGGTTAGGGTTCTTCAGCTTGAAAAAGAGATGTCTAAGAGGAGATATGATAGAGGTCTTTAAAATAATGAGTGGAGTGGAATGGGTAGATGTGAATTGGTTGTTTACTCTCTCTATAGGTAGAAAGACTAGAGAACACACAATGAAGCTACAGACTTATTGTAGAACATATTTTTCTCTAAATGCGTACTCAAATTCTGGAATTTGTTGCTGGAGGATATAGTCAAAGCTGTTAGTGTAGCTGGATTTAAAAGGTTTGGATAAGTTCCTGGAGGAAAAGTCCATAAACCATTATTAAAGAGGACTGGGGAAATACACTGCTTACACATGAGGCAAGCAGCATGGAATCTGCTTTTGGGAACCTGACATGTACTTGTGACCTGGATTGGCCACTGTTGGAAACAGTAACAGCTCGTCTCATCACAAACAACCCAAGACGATCACACATCACGCCAATCCTCTATGATCTTCACTGGCTTCCCATCCAACTCCGAGTTAAATTCAAAGTTATCACTCTCATTCACAAAATCATCTCCAATGAGTCAACACCATGCCTCTCCTTACTCCTATCTAGCTCCAACAGCAATAGAACACACCGCACCTTCACCAAAAATCTCCTTGCCATCCCGATCTCCAAAAGGCATAGCAAGCAAACCACCTGTAACCAAACTTTCTCCCTCTATGCCCCTTCTCTATGGAATGCCCTTCCATACGAATTAAGAAACTGCTCAGATCACATAGAGTTCCTGAAGAAACTAAAAACACGCCTCTTCCAAGAACATTTTTCCCTACCACCATAACCCACACCTGACAACCCGCCTCTAGTATCCAACCCCCCCCCTTTCCTACCCCCTCACCTTCTAGCAGCCCCTCTGTAACCTGTAGAAACCTATGTAAATAGTTGATACTATAAAAATGCAAATCTATGTAAATAGTTGGTCTTTGTAACAAGTTCTGTTGTTATACCGTTATATATCCATTTTCAATGTGAGCAGTTGAAACATACTGCATTATGTTCTCTGTAAACCGTCTTGAATCGTAGAAAGACGCTATAGAAAAACTGTTAAATAAATAAATAAATATACTAGGCATGATGGACCTTTGGTTTGACCCAGTACGCCATATCTTATATTTTGATGTTCTTATGTTCAAAGTTTACTGTCAAAAGTACTCATGGACTTTGTAATTTCCTGAATAATTTTGAAAATTTTCTGATAACATTTATCTGATGAGATTTTTAAGTATGCTTTCATTAGAAGTCATTTGTATATTCAACAATTCTCATATGATTGGAACACTTGCTTTTTTTCAGATCAGAACTGATTTGCATTTGAAACACAAAGAAACATAAGTTTTAGCAATCTCTTGCTTATAAAACTTAATGTAAAAATTTACATATAATTTTGTTAAGAAGGTCACTGTCTATTGATATATTTCTCCCAGGGAAAAATGCAATGAAACAGGCTGTTTCATTTTGGTTCATTTTCAAACAAAACAAAGATGTAAACGAAATACTCCTTTTATTTCATTTTGCTTGCCATTGACATCTATGGACCATTAAGTTGGATTGGGAAACAGAAGCATTGCCTGTTTAATTTTCAAATCAGACAACATGAAGCCTGTGGGAAATGGAGAAAGGAGCTTAACCAATCACTTGCCTGAAGGTTTTCAGCCAGCCAATCTCACCTTGCCTCAAAGAGAAATGGAAACCTAAGCTGCAGTAGACAACATTTTTCAGAACTTGTGTGAAAGATTTCACACAAGAATAAAACAGCATCTTGTGAAGCTCTTTGCTTCTCTGAGTTTAAAAAAACCCTTCAAAGAAAAGGCACTATGGGCCTGATATTCAAAATCATCTATACCATTTGCAGACCTGTAAACAGTGTAAATGCTGCCAAGCGGGATATTCAGCGGCACTAACATAAATTTCCCATCAGCCCCTGCGGGCTTAACAGAGACGCGAGGGAGACACGCTCCCTTCGCGCCTCTCACAGCCTGCACGGAGGGACGGATCGACGGATCGACCTTGCAGAGGGGGCCCCCGCGGGTCAGTCCATGCTGCCGCGGCAGCAGAGGGGGGCCCCGCGGCGGCAGCCAGCAGGTTTTTTTTTTTAATTAAATTTTGCTTTAGGCCGACGGGGGGGGGGGGGAAGGGGTAGGACTGGTAATGGGCTATTGGGGGGGCTGGGGCTGGGACAGGAAATGGGCTGGGGGGGTTAAGGCTGGAGGTGGGCTGATGAGGTTAGGACTGGTAATGGGCTGTTGGGGGGGGGTTAGAACTGGTAATGGGCTTTGGGGGGGCTTAAGACTGGTAATGGGCTGTGGGCTGATGGGGGCTGTCTGGTAATGGGCTATGGGGGGGCTAGGACTGGAAAGGGGCTGGGGGGGTTAAGACTGGAGGTGGGCTGATGGGGTTAGGACTGGTAATGGGCTGTGGGCTGATGGGGGGGGGTTAGGTCTGGCAATGGGCTATGGGGGGCCTGACTGGAAATGGGTTGATGGGGTTAGGACTGGAAGTGGGCTGATGGGGGGTTAGGACTGGTAATGGGTTATAGGGGGGGCTTAAACTGAAAATGGGGTGATGGGGGGTTAGGACTGTAAGTGGGTTGATGGGGGGCTAGGACTGGTATTGGGTTGGGGGGTTGCTAGGACTGGAAATGGGCTGATGGGTGGCTAGGACTGGAAATGGGCTGATGCAGGGACTAGAAGGGAATGGATGCTGGGTGAGGCTGGAACTAGAAGGGAGCTGATGTTGGGGGAGGATTAGAATGGGATGGGGCTGGAAGAGTAAAATGGAGAAGGGAAAAATATTTTGTGTGGGAGGGATAAAAAATCTACAATTGGCCGGGTATTGGGAGAGTAAATGGGGATTGAGGATGGAGGGGTAAAATTTGAGTGGATGAAATAGGAATTAGGAAAGAGCAAAAGGAGAAAGATTAGTATGTTAAAGCAGATGTAGAGAGAGAATGGAAAAAAACTAGAAGAGAGAAGAAAGGACAAATGGACAGCAGACGATGGAGAGTTAGCAGAAGACACAAAGAAACCAGAAGAAAGTGGCTGGAGCAATTGCAGCTGAAAAAAATGCACAAAAGGTAGAAAAATATCTCTTTATTTTGAATTTATTAATTGGAATATGTCAGCTCTGGTAAATGTGCATCATTAACGTCTGCGCTTTGTTTAGTACAAGAGCAAATTAATGTATAGTTTTATTTCTACAGTGTTGTACATTCCAAGTTTGGCTTTTGGGATTCCCAGTTTAATTATTGTCTTCCTGTTTCTAAATTGTGATTACTTGTTTGGTGATGGTCTATGTTCTGCATGTGTAACTGAGCTGAGGTGTTCTGTTTGTATAATTCCTATTTGACATTGCCACTTGTTCTCTTTCCCCAGTAGGTCATGTATTGTTGTTCTCTGAAATGTATTGGTTTAATATTTGCAGTGTTGCCTTTTGATTGGTAGAGTATGGTGCTTTGTGAGTCCTGGTAGTGCTGTTAGGATACAGCGGGTTTGCTATGGGTTCTAAATGGGCAGTGTTTGTAGTAGTTCCTAATGTGTCTGGCAGTTGGCACTGGATTATAGTAATGTAGAAATCTTTTAGTCTTTCTTTATCCATACACTCATTAAGAGGCACGTTTACTAAAAGTTAGTATATGGTAACATTATGCAAATAATTATGCAAATGAGGCCCATTATGCAAATGAGGCCCCGCACCCCCCTTGGGCCGCCCCTGCTGGGGGCCCACAATTATTTTTGGCGTAGGGCCTCACTCAAGGTAAATCCGGCCCTGGTGGGCACTGTACAGTATGTAGTGCTAAGAGAAGTTGTAAGCTTTCAGCCCAGGTTTCGCTTGCAGATGTTACTTTAGCCTGATAAAACACATCAGCAGGGAAGCTGTGAGCACAGACAGACTATTCCATACTGTCTGATAGAGATTGTATCTGTGTTTGTGCACTGTGATAGCTTGCTCGCTCTCTCTCTCTCTCTCTCTCTCTCTCTCTCTCTCTCTCTCTCTGAATAAATCAGGAAGTAGCCATGGCAGAGCTTTGAGAGCCTGGGCCCTCCACTTTCAACTCAGGTCCTCCAGTCACTGAGACCATATAACTGCAGCACCGCAGCTTCAATGCTAGGGCAAGCTGAAATGAAACACTTACAGCTCAGCAGACAAGCAAGCAGATAAAATGTAAAGGAAGCATGGGTCTTCACCTCCAATGTGCATTGAAGGCTTACCATGTTCCCTACCACTCCACTGCAGGTTAATTCAGTAACAGAGAAGGGAAGATACTGGAGCATGGGGGGAGGGAAGGAAGGTGATGCCTAGAAAAGGGACTTATCAAAAAATACAGTGATATTTGCTTCAGTGCATGATTAGCTAGCTTTGATGTTTCTATAAATCTATTCTTTGCTTTCTAAACCATATTCTTCTTGTGCATTTATCTATTTATTTATAACAGGCTTGTTGTATGGTCAGGTTTACACTAAGTTATGGGACACTGCCTTTTGAGACATTAGAACATATGATAAGAACATAAAATATGCCATACTGGGTCAGACCAAGGTCCATCAAGTCCAGTATCCTGTTTCCAACAGTGGCCAATCCAGATCACAAATACCTAGCAGCTTCTCAAAAAGAGACACAAATTCCATAATGCTTGTATTAGGGCAAGCAGTGGATTTCCTGGGTCCTCTTTAATAATGGTTAATGGACCTTTCCCTCCAGGAACTTGTCCAAACCTTTTTTAAACCTGGCTGCACTAACAGCGTTTATTACATCCTCCGGTAACAAATTCCAGAATTTGATTATGCAATGAGTGAAAAAATATTTTCTCTTATTAGTCTTAAATGGGTTACACTGTCACTTCATTGCGTATTTTCCTAGTCTTTCTACTTTTTGATGGCGTTAATAAATCAGTTTATGTTTACCCGTTCCTCTCCATTCATTAATTTACAGTTCTCTATCATATCTCCCCTCAGCCGTCTCTTTTCCAGGTTGAAGAGCCGTAACTTTTTAAGCCTCTGCTCATAAGGGTATCCTTCCATCCCCTTTACCATTTTGGTGGCTCTTCTCTGTACCTTTTCTAATTCCACTATATTTTTTTTTTAAGATACAGCGACCAGATTTGCACACGATATTCAAGGTGCGGTCGACAATGAAATGATACAGAGGCATTATAATATTTTTTTTTTATTCTCCATTCCTTTCCTTGTGATTCCTAGCATTCTGTTTGCCCTCTTGGCCTCTGCTGCACACTAGGTGGAGTGTTTCAATGTGCTATCCACGATGATGCCTAAATCATTTTCCTGGGTGGTGGTTCCTAATGTGGAATCTTGCATCGTGTAACCATAGTTTGGGCTGTTCTTTTCTAGGTGCATAACTTTGCATTTGTCCATATTAAATTTCATCTGCCGTTTGAACGCCCAGTCTTCCAATTTATCAAGGTCCTCTTGCAATGTTTCTCAATCCTCTTGTATTTTAACAACTTTGAATAATTTTGTCATCTGCAAATTTGATTACCTCACTTGTTATTACCATTTTCAGGTCATTTACGAATATGCTAAAAAGCAGCGGACCCAGCACAGATCCCTGAGGTACTCCACTATTCAACTTTCTCAATAGGGAAAATTGGCCATTTAACCCTACCCTCTGCTTTCTATCTTTTAACCAGTTCCCAATCTACAATAATACACTTCTTCCTATCCCATGACTATTTAAATTTTGCCAAGAGTATCTCATGAAGGGGGGCGGAGCCTGATGTCCAGCGGGTAGGACGCTTTGCGTTGAAGCTCCCGAGAGGCCTACTCAGAATCCTGACTTAATACCTATATAAATTTACTATTTCGCTCCGAGCTGACCGGGGCACCTCGGGGGGGATGGCGGCCCACAAACCAGCGCGCTTGGACTTCGGGTCTCCTTCTTCTTCTCACGGAAAACGCTCCAAAACGGAGGTGTCCTCCCCGCAGAAGATGGTTCCATTTCGTGAAAACCCCGCAATGCACCTGGAGATTTTGGAGGAAATACGTGGCGTGAAGGAATTGGTGCAGTCTAATGGAGAAGCGCTTCGAGCCATGCGAGAAGACTTTGGAGTGCTCCAAGACCGACTTGAAGGTCTTTCATTACGGCAGGACAATATGGCGGGGGTCCTCGACTCGCACGAGGTGCGCTTGGGCAAACTGGACGAGGCTGAGCGCCAGATACAGAATCTTCAAAAGGAGTTGGAAGATAGCAATAATCGCGCCCGTCGCAACAATGTGAGGCTCCTCGGAATGCCGGAGGGGGTGGAAGCAGGAGATATAAGAGAATTCTTGCTCAAAACTCTTCCCTCCTTGCTGAAGATCACTTTTCACAGAGAACTGGAAATCGATCGAGCACACCGTGTTCCTGCCCGCATGGCGCTCAACCGCACGACCCCCCGGCCTATTATCTTTAGCTTGCTACGATATCAACAAGTGGAACAAATTTTACATGCTGCCCGAGCGAATCATCATTTGGAATATGAAGGTCGTAAGGTCTCCTTCTTTCCTGATTTGGCAAAGCCTACCGTTGACCGTCGGAAGAAACTCCTTGCTCTTCGCCCTCGACTTCAACAGCTACAGGCTCGCTTTGGCCTGTTGTATCCAGCGAAGCTCCGAGTGACTCTCCACAACCAGACCAGGACGTTCGAGGATCCTGATCTATTATCAACATTTTTGGACTCCAAAGAAGCAGAACAGATGCGCTAATCCCAAATCTTGGACTCTTATCTGCCGGCTCTGTCCGCCATTTTGAAGGGCCCGATGCGGCGGTCATAGCCCAGCACAGAAATAGCCTGGACTTTCTTTCTTTCTCTGTATGACTTTTGTCTTTGGTCTCCTATCCCTTCATGATGTGTGCCTCGGTCGGATTCGGAGCACGCACAGTCCTACAGGTTATATGTTTTTTCAATTTCGGCCTTCTCTGGGGTTTCTCCCCGCAGACACATGGTCGCCAGTAATTTTGGGGTTTTGCTTCTCCTCTACCGTACTGCGGTTTTCTTTGTTAATGTGGGGCGCTTCATTGTATTATATTAGCTTATTTTTCCTATGTCATGTGTACAGCCAGATACAGTCAGTTTGAGGGACACAGTGAAATTATGTGTGCTATCATGCTCAGAATTTTAACTTTTCTGAATGGCCTCATGTAAAATCTTATTATTCATCGTACAAGGCATTGCTGGTCCACTCAGCAGAAAGAAAATCCTTAGCTATCTTAGCCACGAGCACGTTGATTAGGTGTTTCTTTAGGAAACGCATTACACTCTGCTGAAACACTGAAACTCAATGCTAGGCCTCACATGGTAGCTGCCTATTCTCCCACCGTTTCCAAATGGTACGGGATAGTCATTCTGGTTAAGAAGTCTTTGCACGCTACTGTACCTGATAGTAGCGCTGACATGGAGGGTAGATGGGCCCGTGTACACCTTGAGGTTGGATATAGTGAATTCACGTGTATTTGCACTATGTCCAGAATGTGGACAACCCTGCTCACTATGCAAGTCTTGCGCAGTTGGCCTCGGCCTCCGCCAATGCTCCATTAATACTTGGTGGCGATTTTACTCAAGTGTTCCCTCAATCTTTTCTTTTCAAACAAGGTGCTTGTTGGTTGGAGGCTCCAGTACCGAGCAGACCTGTGTGGCTAGATATAGTAGCGGGCCTTTGCTCACCGATTCCTCTTACCTTACTCCCTGGTATGACTCTCCCATTAGACTCCCACTATCCACCAATGTTTTTCGACTTTAGGTGCCTTTAATACTCCTATGCAACCTTTCGACTCCAGACTCTGGTCAGTGTAACTTCAGCATTGCATTCGGAGCGCTAGAGTACTCCCGCCATCGGCACTCTCTGCATAAGGTTGATTGGAAACTTCCGATCTCTCGGTAGTTTACCGGGTGTAGCATCCAATTTTACTAAACCTTATGTAATGCTATCACTAGAGATACCTCTATAGCACAGAAAGTATGGGAGAGAGAATTGCATGTGACTTTAACCTCGGAGCAATGGAGCCTTATCTGGAGCAGAGGGACACGGGTTTCTGACCCGCCTCACTCACTCAGACCCTCTTCTTTCTAGCCCACCGGTGTTTTTACACTCCTCACAGTTTAGACAAATGGAACACTACTCAGGGTAATGGTTGCTGGACACGTCCTGTGGCCATTGGTTTATTACTTCATTTCATGTTCTGCATGAATATCCCGCACTACAGTATAACTGGCGTCGGGTCTGGGGTCGTATTTAGTCTATATTGCACTCTCAGGAGTCCCTTTCTTGGAAGATAGTGGGACTTCGCCCAGTTGCGGGGATCCCCCCTCTCCCAAGAAATGGCTTATCTCCTTTTGAACTTTATGCTTGGCATTGCTGTTTCCCTCATTAAGTAATACTGGGAAATTAGTTCCCATCTGAGCCTCAATGAATGGTGGAATCATGCCTGTCTCTACAGTAAATATGAACAAATACTTCGTCTGTGCGCTTCCTCCGTTCAGACTCCTTCTTATTGGTCTTACTGGAAGATGTTCAATGAATATGTACATTTTGCTAAATGCTCTCATCTGACTGTCTAACTTTGTATATATCTCTGTCTCATGATCATGCTGTATTGTGGATACTTTTTTGATCGTTTGATGTATAATCACTGTTAATTGGAAGCGCTCACATGCTGATACAAACGGGTAGAGAAGAAGCACCGGGGTGGGGGGTAATGGGTTTACTTTTCCTTATTGTATACTTGTTTTGTCTCTTTTGGTGTGTTGTTTCTTTTGTTTGTTGCAAAATGAAAATAAAAGTTTCAAAAAAAAGAGTATCTCATGAAGGACTTTGTTAAAGGCTTTCTGAAAATCCAGATACACTATATCAACCGGCTCACTTTTGTCTACCTGTCTATTCACACCTTCAAAATAATATAACAGATTAATAAGAAAAGCCTTTCATTGGCTACAGCCATGTTGGATTTCGCCCATTAAACCATGGCTGTCTACATCCTTAAATATATTTGGATTGTATCCATAGATGTATATGTGGTTTTAGCATTCCTAAGTGCTTGAAAAAATTGAATTTAAAAGTGTCATGCATAACAGCAGTTGCAGATTAGTTACTCAGAAATCTATTTGTTAATGTCTTTCTCAGGAGTTTAAGGTGAGTTACATTGTGGTATAGCAGGTATTTTCCTGTCTCTCGAAGGCTTACAATTTAAGTTTGTACCTGAGACAATGGAGGGTTAAGTGACTTGCCCAAGATTACAAGGAGTCACACAGGAATTCAAATCCTGTCTTCCCTGGTTCTAGCCTGCTTCTCCAACCCAACTTGTATGCTTAAGGCCTCTTCCCTCAGGGCTGGTGAAAGGAATGGAGGCATTCTAGGCAGGCCGTCCAACCTGCCGCCTCACCCCCCCCCCCCCCTTGCTGCCCTTCTGCCCCGCTCCAGAGCCTGCAGCAGTGGAAATGGCTCATAAACCTTGACCAGCACGTACTTAAAAGCTCTGGTGCAGTGTCACGGTTTCCATCTCTTCCTACCTGCTGTTTCTGTTCCCTCTGAAGCAGACATCTACCATACACATTGTAAAATGTTACATGATTGGAGGCTGTTTAAGTGTTCCTTTGCTGATGCTTTACAAATAGTCATTCCTGTTAACAACATGATTGATGAGACTTATAATAAGATTTGTTATGTCATGGAAAGATCTAACTCAGGGATTTGAGAAAATAGCTTGAAAAGTAACCCTTGAAAAACTAAAGTACTCTAAATTGGAGGAGGAGATAATTAGTCCTCAAGTACTGGACCCTGTATCAATGGTGTAACTATCAAATTAGAATTAGAATTAAGGAGTCTTAGGAAATGTCTACTAAAGGTCATTAGCTGTTATTGCAGATTTAATGTCCTGAGGTTGCCTCACACTAGGGGGCAGCACCACAATTACATGACCATCATTGTGAGGACCATAGAGGAAGGCAGGATGGGAATCAGGGACTGTCCAGGAGGATCAGTGCTGCAGGGGGGGCCAGGACATTTTGTATTTATATTGTTGGTGCTGCAGATTGCAACACCGTAGATCCAATAATATTGTTGAGGGAGAGGAGGCCCTATCACTGCATTTAAAGCAGACATGGTAGTCATTGGGGCACTGACAGCTCTGTGCACCTGATCACTACCATCCCTCCACTTGAATTTACCATGGGAACTGGCAGGATCTGCATTGGCAGGCACTGCAGATTTTTCCTGCAAATACTGTCGAGGCAGGTATTTATTTATTTAACTGGTTTTATATACTATTTTTCTGCTAGGCAAAACAGTTTACATGGAACAATAAAATAACATTTACATAGAACAATTGAAAGTATGTACACGGAATTTTAAGAATGAGTAACATAACATAGTAAACAAACTTTTATAACTTAACATAGTAAACAACATTTAATGTAGGGGGGGGGATACCAGGGTGGTATCAGGGGGGAGGATGGGGAGGGTAAAGTGAGTTATTTGAGGGGGGAAGTAGGGAGGTGAGCAAAGTGACATCGGTGGTTGGGGGGGAAGGTAACGGGAGCAGTGGGAGGGGAAGGGGGATGCTCTTGCTGGGGGATTGTTGTGGGAGCACTATATTGTGTTCTTCAAAAAGAAGTGTCATCAGATGCTTTTTGAAGAGGATTTGGGATTGGAGGCAGCATATTGTAGGGGGTTGTTTGTTCCAGTTGATAGGGGTGTAGAATTGGAAAGCTCTTGTCAGGTGCGTTATGGTTTCTTGTGACTCTGCACTGGAGGGAGGAGAAGATTTGTTGTATTCTGTTGGCAGAATCTGTTGTTGTTGGGATGTCCGACAAGTGACTGTAGCTTTTCTGAAGAGGTGTTAAAAAGGGCTCTGTGGGTGATGGCAAGTATCTTGAACTTAATACGGGATGCAACTGGAAGCCAATGTAGAGATTTCAGGATAGGGGTGATGTGGGAGTGTCTGGGAGCTCCAGCTATGAGTTGTGCAGCTGTGTTTTGAGCAAGCTGTAGAGGTGCAATGGTAGCTTTGGGAAGCCCGTGGAGGACAGAGTTGCAATAGTCAATAAGAGGGATGATGGAGGCTTGGCATACAGTGTGGAAGCAGTCATGAGATAGGAGGGGGCATAGGTTGTGGATAATTTCAATTTTGAAGTAAATGTTTTTGGTGATGTTCATGATATGAGGCTGGAAATTTAGACGGTGGTCCAAGATTACGCCAAGGTATTTGACCTGAGGTTTGACTTGTATTTCAGTGTCACCAAGTCTGATGCTTTGTGGAGGGGTGAAGATAGGGTCTCTGGAAACATGAAGGATCTCTGTTTTGTTGAAATTGACTGTAAGGTTGGAGACGCTATAGCCATGCAACAATTTCTGTGAAACGGGGTGAAGATGGAGTAGTCCGGGGAGGTGGTGTTGAAAGGGGTGAAGATCATTATGTCATCGGCATAGAGCTGGTAACTGATATTGGAGCTCTGGAGGATGTAACATAGGGGCCTTATGTAGATATTGAAAAGGAGGGAGGAGAGGGCTGATCCTTGAGGGACTCATTGAGAAACAATGTAAGATGATGAAGGTTGATTGCTGATTCTTATTGTCTGAGTGTGCTGGGAGAGGTAGAAGTGAATTCATTTGAGTGGAGCACCCTGGATACCAATAGTGCTGAGCTGATTGATTAAAGTCTGGTGTGATACAGTGTCAAAAGCCACAGATATATCAAGGAATAGAAGCACATAACCAGAGAGGGGTTTTTCGATTCCGGTTATGAGTGTGCTAAAGAGGGAAGTGAGGAGTGTTTCAGCACTGTGGTAGGGGTGGAAGTCATGTTGATTTTGGTCGAGAGGGCGTATCTGTCAAGATGCTCCTGTAGCTGAATTTGCACTGCTTTTTTCACTGAAAGAAAGGGAACGCTGGCAATGGGTCTATATGAAGTTGGTGAGTTGGGATCATGATTGGATTTCTTCAGGAGGGGTCTCACAAAGGCTTATTTGAACATAGGTGGGAGGAAAGCTTGGTTGAGTGAGGCATGGAGGATCGTGGAAATAAATAGGAGCATCCCAGTCTTTTGTTAGCTTGATCCAGGTAACTGGGCAGGTATCCAGAGGAAAAGTGGCGGCGCTGATGTGGGTAATGATGTTTTGTAGTTCGTCAGGAGGAACGTCCCAGAAAAAGGTCCATGGTTGGGTGACAAAAGTAGAGGTGGTAGGAGGAGATAAGACTAGTTAGTGGAGCCAGGGGGCTTATGCTTATATATGAAGAAGTCTTCCATTACTTGGGGATGGATGATGTTGTCTTGAAGGGATTGGGAGGGATCACTTGTGAGGCTCCTGACAAGGTTGAAGAGTTCTCTTGGTTTATTTATGTCATGGAGGAGGATATTGTTGTGATGCTCGCTCTTGGTGTTGAGGGTGCTGGTAGAGTAGGCTGCATGATGGTCCATGTAGGTGTTGCAAAGTTGTGGGTCTTTGGATTTTCTTCATCTTCATTCGAGTCTTCTGAAGAGGCATTTCTGTTCTCTCAGGAGAGCTGAATACCAGGAGGCATGAGGATGATGAGTTTTGGGAGGGGCATGGGGCGGAGTTTTGGAAGCACTGGTGATGGTGCTGTCCAAGGATTGTACCAGTCTGTCAAGGTCTGAGTGTTGAAACACTTATTTCAAAATGGGGATGATCTGTTGGATGAAGGCATCTTCATTGAAGTTTGTGAATCTTCTTGTTGTGGGAGGTTTGTGAGGTGGGGGATGTTTAGGCTGTGGTGTGGGTATGGTGAAGGAAATTAGATGGTGGTCAGACCATGGGATTGGGGTAGAAAAGGGGGGGGGAGTAGGGTGAGAGGAGGAGAATAGATCATTGGGGAGGAAGAGTAGGTCCAGGGCGCCTCCTTTCTGGTGAGTTGAGGTGTTGATGAGTTGTGTGAATTGGAGGTCATTCATGGCTTGCAGGAAGGCATTGCTATGGTAGTGGTTGTCTGAAGGGAGATTGAGATCTCCAAGAAGAATAAGATGCTGTTGGCGGGGAACATGAGAGCAGACTATTTCAAGAAGAGAGTCAAATTGGTCTGCATTGTGGTGTGGCACTCTGTATACCAGACAGATGGTGAGGTGTTTATTGCTTATGATAATGGTGTCTAGACCATGGGCCGATGTTGTACTGGTTGTAGTCAAGACCAGTTTTTTGTTAGAGAGGACGCAGACTCCACCGCCTCTGCTGTTGGTTCGTGGACAGTTGTGGATGTTGGTTCGTGGACAGTTGTGGATGTGCACAGTTGGTTTGTGGACAGTTTTTAATGTTGGTATTCAGCTGACTGATTAAAACATTGTCTGTTTCGATAAACCAAGTCTCCATAATGCAAAGAAAATCAACTGCGTCATCAGTGAAATGGTCGGCAAGGGTTTGTATTTTATTGCGGGCAGAGTGTGTATTGATAAGGCTCCATCTGATTTATTTATTTATTTAAAGGGTATTTCTATCCCGCCTTATCCTTTAATCAAGGCGGTATACACAACAAACTATCAATAGCATTGGTGTTTGTGTTAGTTATGTTTATGTACAGTGAGGGTGCATGAGTGTGGGTGGGCTGATTAGCGTGAGCTATTTACAACATGTACTTTTTACAGTTATATACATGGTTTTTGCTGTCTCTGCAGTGTGCTGTGGCTGTTCTTTAGTCCGAGTCTGAGGTTCCGCTATTTGCTTAGTCCGAGTCTGTAGAGTCTGGTTATATGCTTGGGCTGTAGTGCTCTGTGAAGAGCAATGTCTTTAGGTGTTTTCGGAAGTCCTTAGGTTCTTCAGTTGACCGTAGCTCATCTGGGAGTGTGTTCCATATAGTTGGAGCTGCCATTGATAGGACTCTTTGTGTGGTGGATTTGCATGTTTTTGTGTAGTTGCTTGGAGTGTTGAGTGTGTTTGCTCTGGTCTTTCTTCTAGGTCTAGTGCTGGCGTCAGGTAGTATGAGGGGTTGGAGGCTGAGTGCGGAGGTCTTGTGTTTGATTCTGAATATGTTTAGTATCATTTTGTATTTGATGTGGTAGCTGATTGGGAGCCAGTGGAGGTCTTTTAGGATGGGGGTGATGTGGACTTGTTTTGGTGAACCGGTGATTATTCTGGCTGCTGTGTTTTGAGCCATCTGTAGTGGTCTGTTTGTTTTGGCATGCCGTTATAGATCGGGTTGCAGAAGTCAAGGATGGGAGTTATTAGTGCTTGACAGACTGTGCGGAAGTGGTCTTGTGTGAGTAGGGGTTTGAGGCATCTGATTATTCTCATTTTGTAGTATGCGTTTTTGGTGGTTCTTCTGATGTGTGATTGTAGGCTCAGTTCTCTGTCGAGTGTTATTCCGAGGTATTTCACTTCGTTTTTCAGTGGTATTGCTGTGTTGATGAAGGGTGGGGGGCTGAAGTTGGTGTTTCATGTGATGATGAGGGCTTCTGTCTTGCTGTAGTTTATGGCTAAGTTGTTGTGAAGGAGCCATTTGGACATGCTGTTGAGACAATCTGTTATTTTGGTGTAATCAGGGCTGTCGAGGTTGATTGGGATGTATATCATAATGTCGTCTGCATAGATTGTGTAGTTTATTTTGTGTGCTTTCATGATGTTGCAGATTGGTTGGATGTAGAGGTTGAATAGCAGTGAGGATAGTGCGGATCCTTGTGGCACCCCTTGCTTGATCTTTGCGGGTCGTGATTAGGTGGATGGGAAGAGTGGTATTGGGGATAAGTATCTCAGTGGGGGTTTAGGTGGGAATGTGGAGTAGCCGGGATTGTCTCCTGTAGTGGTGGCTGTACTGAGGGGTTAGAGGGCATGGTAAGATGAATCTTGGGAGGTGTATGATTGGGATGGGAGGAGGGAAGGGTAAGGTGTGTTGAGAAGCAGTGTAAGAGAAGGGAGGAGAGGTAAATGAGGGTGATCCAGTTGAGTGGAAGATGCATGATTATGTGAATCACTCAGGCGAGGGGTTGCTGAGGTTAAGTATAAGGAGGAGAGTAGGGCATATGATGCTATGAGACAAACTGAGTGAGAATAAGGAATGACTGCAGAGCCAGCGGTACAGCAGGAGATGAAGCATATATTGGAACGTGAAATGCTAATGTGATGTTGTGTAATTGGTGGATAAAGACATGTTAGGGTAGCATAGGGCATAGGCAGTAGGGGTGTGGTAATCAGCAGAGATGACCAGTGCAGTGTGAAGAAGAAAAACAATAGTATGGCTGAAGTAAGCAAGGTGGTGGAAGGGAAAAACGTGAGAAAATTATCCTAAGGCAGTTGTGAGATGAACCCACAGATAGTCAGTTGGTAGAAGAGGAAGAGTTGTAAAAATTCAGGTCCATCCCTCAGGACTATGCCTAAGGGCCACGCCAATAGGGTCGCACCTGGAGATAACTTAAGAGTCCTTCAGAAAATTGTTAAAAACGTATTCAGTCAAAGAGAGTTAACATCCTGCTCTGTTATTAGGGTAAATAGAGGAATAGGAATCTGCTGAATTAGAAACTGATGAATTAAACTTTTAAAAAAGTGTGCTATAAATATCCATGTTAAATTAATTTAAATTAAATTAAATGCATACCCACTGTAGCACCACCAATCACTCCCCATTGTCCCTTGATCCTCACAAGACACTAAGTCCTTTCTCTGACCCGCAAGACATCCAATTCCCTCACCCCTCAAAGCATCCGATACCACCCATATGAACTCTCTAGTCTGAAAAAAAACCACCTGACCCTCCCCCCTCCCCAACCAAAGAAGATCTCCCATGACCTCCCTGGCAAATCCCACCATCAAATTCCAATCCCTTTCCCTGGCTTTACCACAATCCCTGTTGTCTAGAAGGAGCAGGAATGATGCCCATTCACTCCTGCCCTTTTGGTTTAGGGCTTCAAAATGGTGCTCATGATCCCCAGCATGGGATGCAATCCTCCTCCTAAGAGCTGAGGGTTTCAATAGAAAATCTGAATTTTCTCCCTAAGCATTCTTCTGAAGATGCTGTCTTTCAGCATCACTTACTGCAGCTCCACACTCCAAACTATAGATATAGGCTCATTGAACTGAGCACATTCTCTCTAGAGGATGCTAAGAGCAGCCCATCAGAGGTCCTAACACAACGATTCACACTCTTGGAAGTATATCATATGGCTTAAGTGCTATACATGCACGTTTATAATAGGGCCCATAGGTTAATAGGGCAGGAAGGTGTCAATTTTTAGCCTATTTTATAAAGGCATAAAGATGTCTCTGTGTGTTTTTGAGCACAGATCCTGCGGAAATTGGGTTTACATTTTTACAAAATATGCCAGGGACGGTAGACATCTTTTTGATCGGAGGGGCCAAACAAACCAATCTCCAGCCCCATCCCCAAGCTCTCAGATGCTGATGCTGATGCTGTGTTGGGCAAAATATTGGTGGGACCTTGGCCTACCTCATTCCACTATCTATAAAATATGCAATTACTCATGCTCTGTTCAAACTTCTTCCCTGGGCACACCTAATCTACAAGTACATTCCAGCTTGTGCTACAAGCTATATTTACAAAAGGCCCTTTATGTGTATAAAATCATGCTGGATTTTCAAAAAGAAACTACCTAAAACTGTGTGGAAACAAAGCAGGGATGTGCTTTTGTAAACCAAAGTGGCAGTCTGGGAGAAACAGGAAATGACTACCTTATGTCATTTCCAGGTTACTGTCAACGGTATGCACTATTGAGCAATAGTGTGCACTTTTTCAGAAAAGTGCATACTATGCATTCTTTTGGAAGAGTGTGCTCCAAGTGTGCACTATTACACAGACATATACTATTCGTGCGTATGTGATACCGCACACTATTTCATAATAGTGTGTTCTGTTGCAAAAAAGAGAACACTATTGTGAAATAATGAAAATGATATGAGATAAAAATAAATGAAAATAAACTGAAATGAAATTAGAGTTTTTGGCTTGTACACCTCTAAAACAAAGTAACCCCATATATCTTCGCTTGACATCTTACTCATCCATTTATGCTTAATTGTCTCCCTTATCATCTGTTACCATTTACAAATATTTGGGAAATTGAGGTGTTATATTTCTTCTGCCCCAATCACCAGCTTCACAAATGCATAGAAGTATACCTGCCTTGGGATATAAATGAAATCAGGAATCTGGAATAAACTTTCCACAAATCTGAGATACAGAAGACATCTACCAATTCAGAAAGGAACTAAAAACACTGTTCTTCAAAGAGCACTTTGGGGACAAAACATAAGCCAACTTTTTCCGAGCCCGTCCTCCACTCGTGCACTTGGATACAAATACATTGAACTCTGGACAATCAGAATCCATACCCATTACAATTCATACAAACCTCTAATCATCTATTTTCAATGTCCTGCAACTACCCCCCTCAAGCATCACTATATATTACACACACGACTATTATTACTGCATTATTCCATGTTAATATTCCCTGTTCTATGTAGCGTTAACTTTAAATTGTTCCATGTAAACCGCATGGACCTTTGGAAATGTGGTATATAAAAAAAATGCTAAATAAATAATAGTTGCTCTTGGTAGTTATGTGACCCCTCTCATTTCCATGGGCATTTATTTTAGCATCTTCTATTTTTGTATGTTATATCCTGTTTTGTAAATCACGCCTATCTTCCCATGATCCATTTCAATTCTATCAGAAATTTCCAAATTTCTATTTATTTAGACAGATTTGTATACCAACTTATCCTACAATCAAAGTGGTTACATCACAATTGGAGGGTTACAATTTAGACAGAATGTCTCTACTCTGCCTTTTCTACATATTTCACCAATATGAAAAACAATTTTGTGTATCTGAAAAAGGGTAATGAGAGTCTTGTGTGTACCAAAAAAATGATAATAAACTATGTGAACTTTAGACATGGGAGGGAGGGAAGGCAGGTAGTCTTAAAAGCCTGCATAAAAAGCAATTTGTGCCCCCACCCCTCGGCAAGGTACCCAAATGCAGTCATTTTATGTGTGAAAGCTAGTAAATATCTTCCTGCTGCAAATGATTTTAGGTCTTGTATTTGGGTGCATCAAGCCCTCTGTGTGTCTGTCTTAAAATGCAAAATCTTTCATTATGCTAATTGCAGTGTGATGGCATTTTAATACTCTTCCCTTTAATAGCACTCAAATGGTATCATAAATAAATCTCATCTGTCTTCTCTTCATTAATGAGGAAACAAGAAGAGGTTTATTTATTTTGTAATCATCCTAGAATAGTTACTAGAGCATATGCATTGCCTTACAGATGCACAAGGCACAACTGTTGGTAATGTGACACCAGATTGTCAGGGTCAGTGGATGTCAGCACAGTACAATTAGCAGAACAAATGAACTCATTCTGTTTGAAGAGGGAGCTCACTGGTGGAGCTGGGAATTCTATGAAATGATATAGAGCACACATGAGCAGAGATTCAAAGAACCCTGGGAGCCTTGGGTATTTTGTTTTTGGCCCAGCAGTTTCCTCCCGCTCCATTGTGCTCCCTGCTCAATCAAAATCAGTGCTGTGGACTGCACCGTAGACCACAATTCACAAATCTCGGGATTTCTCCCTATTTTACATCCCACCTCCCAACATATGTAATCTGGTCATTGCAGTGCAACCCTGGGCACCAGGTCTCATTCTGGAACTGCAATCATGGGGCCTGAATCTGGCCCCTTCTCCCCTCCCCACCCCCCAAGAGTTTTAAACACTGCCTCCACAGCAACTCCAAACCCAATAAGGTGCTTCTGTTTCAGACATCTAAAACTATTTAGGAGACGTATAGTTTGGACATATAGTTAACTTTTCTTGAGAGCATTGTCAGGCTAATACATGTCAACCCTGTCAACCACCACACAGAGTGATCAAACCTGGGTTAGTTAACCCTGAGTGGCATTTATGTTTATGTTTATGTTTATTACATTTGATATACCGCTCAAGCCAAAGCGGTTTACAATATTACATAAAAGCCAGAGCCAGAACGGTTTACAATATTACATAAAAGCCAGAGCCAGAGTGGTTTACAATATTACATAAAAGTTACAGAAAATATGAAAAGAACGCCATTAATTAGATAGGACAGAATAAGAGATACAGTGATAGTAAAGGAATAGAGTCCAAAACCTTCTCAAAGTAAGTCCCCACCACCATCACAAACAGAGCACCCTACTCAAGCACGTACCTCCTGTTCCCTGGCACCCACCACAAGATATAAACTCTACTCTCCTGGTTTCCCTGCCCATCTTTTTAAATCATGCCCCTAAAAAAAAATAAACCCTTCCCCCACCTGGATTATCCCCTCCCAGTTCCTCTCCCCTCACCTACTCACATAAGCCGCTGGTTCCCTTATAGGCAGTAGTTATGTCTATTGTTCCTGACTCATTGACACCAGAATCCAAAACGTTAGTTGTCCTGAAGTTTCCCCAATGCCTCACCCATAGCACTACAAGGTACTACCTCAAGTACTACCCAGTCAGCAATGACGCCTAGCTAACCCCACCAAAGAAAGTAACTACATGATACTTCTAGAGCTTTGTCATAACGCCTATTTGTAGATATTTTATGTAAATAGTTCACCCATGTTATCCAAGTTTGTACACCTTGTTCTCTGTAAAACCGAACAGCCTGTTGTTCTGGTCTTTTGTTTTAATATAAACCGCGCTGATGGCGAATAGTGTGGTATATAAGAAATTGTAATAAATAAAATAAATAAATAAGGCATATGCAGCGCTGCACAGACACATGTAAAAGACGGACCCTGCTCATCGGAGCTTACAGTCTAACAGAGACAGACAACATAGTAGTTGTAGACATGGGATACATCTAGGGGGAATGGAAAGGAAACACAAAGGGCATTGTGTGAGTCAAGATCCAAAAGAGTCAGCGAAGAGGTGAGTTTTCAGCCTGGATTTGAAAAGAGTCAGAGAAGGAGCCTGACGTAAAGACTCAGGTAGTCTGTTCAAGGCATAAGGAGCAGCAAAGTGAAAGGAGCTAAGTCTGGTGTTAGCAATAGAAGAGAAAGGCACTGATAGAAGCAATTTGCCACAAGAGTGGAGTTCCCAAGGAGGGGTGTAGGGAGCTAAGAGAGGAATGGTAGTGAGGAGCTGCAGAGTGAATGCACTTATAGGTCAGCAGGAGAAGTTTTAACTGGATGTGGAAATGGATAGGAAGTCAATGAAGAGACTTGAGAAGAGGGGTAATATGAGCATGATGAGGCTGGCGGAAGATTAGCCACGGAGCAAAGTGTTGAACAGATTGAAGGGGAAGCCTCAGGTCGGAGAGCATCATTTTGGATTTCCATGTCAGTGAGGCAGAGGCATAAGAACATATGATATGCTATACTGGATTAGAAAAAAGGTTCATCATCGAGCCCAGTATCCTGTTTTCAACAGTGGCCAATCCAGGTCACAAGTACCTGTCAGGTTCCCAAAAGGTAGACAGATTTCATGCTGCTTATCCAAGGGATAAGCAGCATATTTCCCAGTCTACTTTAATAGTGGCTTTGGACGTTTCTCCAGGAACTTGTCCAAATCTCTTTTAAACTCAGCTGCACTAACCACTTAGATGAAAACCCTAAGGGGCCCCCACTAGTGGTATAGCAAATGTTTCAAATCAATAAATAAAATAAATGCATACATCCTCTGGTAATGAATTCCTGAGTTTGATTACATGTTGAATGATAAAATATTCTGTGATTACTCTTAAATGTATTACATTGTAGATTCATTGTGTGTTCCTTAGGCTTTCTTCATTTTGAAGGAGTAAACAACCAATCTACGTTTATATATTCGATTCCACTCATTATTTTATAGACCCCTATCATATCTCCTCTCTGCCATCTCTTTTCCAAGCTGAAAAGCCCTAACCTTTTAACCCTTTCCTCATAGAGGTATCCTTTCCATCTAGGAAAGAGCAACCCAAACTATGGTTACACGATGCAAGGTTCCACATTAGGAACCACCACCCAGGAAAAAGATTTAGGCGTCATCGTGGATAATACATTAAAACCCTCCACCCAGTGTGCAGCGGCGGCCAAGAAAGCAAATAGAATGCTCGGAATCATAAGGAAAGGAATGGAGAATAAAATCAAGGATATTATAATGCCTTTGTATTGTTCCATGGTGCGACCACATTTTGAATATTTTTTGCAATTCTGGTTGCTAAATCTTAAAAAGGATATAGAAGAATTAGAAAAGGTACAAAGAAGAGCCACCAAAATGGTAAAGGGGATGGGAAAAGCTTAAAAGGTTAGGGCTCTTCAACTTGGAAAAGAGACGGCTGAGGGGGAGATATGAATGAGGTCTATAAATTAATGAAGTGGAATGGGTAAACGTAGATGGGTTATTTACTGCATCAAAAGTATAAAGACACACAATGAAGCTACAATGTAACCCATTTAAGAGTTATAATAGAAAATATTTTTTCACTCAACGTAATCAAACTTTGGAATTACCGGAGGATATAGTAAAAGCTGTTAGTGTAGCTGGGTTTAAAAAAACGTTTTGACAAGTTCCTGGAGGAAAGGTCCTTAAACCATTATTAATGAGGACCTGGGAAAACCACTGCTTACTCCGGGACAAGCATTGTGGAACCTGTGTACATTTTTAGAAACCTGCCAGGTACTTGTGACCTGGATTGGCCACTGTTGGAAACAGGGTACTGGGCTCGATGGACCTTGGTCTGACCCAGTACATCATTTCTTATGTTCTTCTGCACTGGTAGCTGCAGATCTTTCTACTCTCCTTGTAAAGAAATCACACTTTAGCTTCGTTGGCAGATTCATTTATTTATAGCAACACTTGATATACTGCTGGGGCCGAGGCATAAAAGCGGTTTACAATAGCCAAAATGGCTGCAAAGAAAGAAAGGAAAAGAACGCCAATATATGACAGGAAAGGAAGAGAATAGGGGGAAAAAAAGAAGCAGGAGAAACAGCGAGAGAGAACAGAAGGGAACGACACATGTACACGGACATCAGAAGAAATAAAAGACTGACAACAAGGAGAGGGAACAGGAGGGAACGACACAACTATAAAAGGAGAAGCCACCACTTACAAGGGGGACGGTACACAAACGTTAAGAAAGATTAGAGGGCTTGTCTGGGAATGGCTTGTTACATTCAGTACACTTGCGCCAGGGTTGCTCTCACCTTCCCTCCCTTCTTTCTTTCTATGACCATTTATTTTCCCAAACATATCCTTCCCAAGCATTATGATGTCCTTATAATGGATTCCGAGCTCTTGGGGGTAAGGGCTTTCCATCTTTTAGTGCTCTGCACCACCTACTCTGCCTCTACTTACTTGGAGTACCATCATACCAAGTGTGCTTCATCTGATACTGCCCCGAGGTCAGTCTCCTGGCCTGTCATTAACCATGCAGTGCCTAGTTTATCACACTCTTCAATGGACTGGGGAAGGGGGAATGTCCTATCAGACTGGATACTCAGCTCTTGGGGCAGGGACCTCTTGTCTTTTAGCACCCTGTGCCACCCATTAGGCCTCTGCTGCCCTGGAGTACTGTCACCCCAAGTGTGCTGTATCAATTACTGGTCCTGTAATCATCCACCCGGCCATGTGTAGGGGTTGGAGCCAATAAGTGAGAACGATTATTATAAAAACATACTTAGCAGTATTGTATGAGTGGGATATAATTAATAGATACAGTGAAGTACCTTCCTCCTACCCCCAAAGTTGCTGTTGCAGCCAATAGTTGAAAGATTGCTAGAAAATCTAACTGTATTCTATGAGCATGGAATGGAATAGATAGATACCATTAACTATAGTAGCAGCTGATATAAAGAAAAGGAGAGAAAGATTTTTACAAAAAAATATTTTACTGTATCCTCTAGTGGTGCAATAGAATAAATAGATTAGATACAGTAAACTATTCTTCTTAGTGTTACTGCCTGCTTTGCAAGTGTTGTACAATGTAGTAGAGCACAGTGCACACCTTCCACCTTAGGACAGTAAGGTGGAAGGTGTGCACTGTTGGCAAACTGTAAAAATAGAACTTTCCTAGCCTCTCTCTAGTTGGGGAGGGGGTAACAAGCCTGGAGAAAGATGACCACCTAAAATCAGTACTTTTCAAATCAGCTTTTCTAGATCAGCTTTTTGTTCAGCTTTTGGAGTCTTTCCCTCCTTCAAACTGTTGAGGAAGTTACAAGACATAACAGAGTTGAAGTCAGCTGTTAGTTTGCATGTCATATTGATTATTTGCAATATATAGGCATTGAAATTAAATGCTGCAGCACAGGGGTCTGGTGTTAAGCAAATTGAGGCACGAGCCACCTTCACCATCAAAGCTACAGGAGGAGAACTTCAGCTAAAGAATTGCTCAAAGAAAACAATTCAAAGAAGATATAGCTACATGCAGTTTTGAGGAATGTTGAGGTGAAGGTGTGGAGGTAGGAAGAACAGATGCATAGTTTCTAGTGCATTGTAAACTCAGTATAGGCCTCGGAGGGGAGTTAAGAGGATTTGAAGAATTGTTCCAGTTGGAACAATTTTTGTATTCTAGGAATCCCAGAAGGTAAAGAAGATATGGATATAAAATAAACGTGTACAATAACGGATTCCTAAAGCATGGACTTTACTATCAACTTTCCATTTGAAATAGACAGAGTGCATTAATCCCCTCAGAGCAGCTTTTTGACTCAAAGTACTCATACCCGACTGTTGCTAAAGTGCTGCAATATCTGCAGGTCTTAAGAAGTCTACAGATGGTGAGACTAAAGGCAGCATTAAAATATGAGGACAAGATTATCCTGACTCTGCTGGATTTGATCAAGGCTATACAGAAAAAATAGAAGCAATTCTTAGGTATTCAGCCTTTTGGTGGAAGATAACTGCAAGCTATGGTCTCTATTATCCGGCCCATATGAGGGTCACCTTCAAACATAGAAAAATGACAGCAGATAAAGACCATATGGCCTATCAAGTCTGTCCATCCATACCAACAAATAAGCTGTACAATCCCTTAGAGATCCTCTGTGTTTGTCCTGTGCTTTCTTGAATTCAGATATAGTCTTCTCCTCTACCACTTTCACTGGGAGACTATTCCAAACATCCACCATTGTTTCCATAAAGAAATACTGTATTTCCTCACATTACTCCCTTCATCCTATGCCCCCTCGCTGCTGAGCCCTTTTTCAATTGAAAGAGGCCCCCCCCCAACCTGTGCATTTATGCCACGGAGGTATTTAAATGTCTATCATATCACCCCCCTCCCACCTCTCCTCTGAAGTATACATATTGAGATCTTTAAATCTATACCCATATGTTTATTTATGTATTTATTTGAAAAGTTTATATACCACATTTCCAATGACCAATATGGTTTACAGGTAACAGTAACAGTAACATAACCTTACATGGAATAAGATAACATTACAAGGAACAGGACGCAATACAAGTAACCCATTAACATTAGAAAATGAAAACTATTATAACAATTCCAAGGACTGGTATATAGTGAACTAATAGGTAATTACAGGGGAATCAGCAATGCTAGGGATACAGTTATCCTTACTTAAGATCTTAGTATAGAGCAGTCACATAAGGGAGTGAGGGGAGGGGTCGGTGGCTCTGAGACTTCTGGCATGAAGGTTATGTTTATAGTATGTGTGCACTAATTAGTATGCGGAGCCATTGGAGTGTCCTTATTTTACTTTACACATTCTTTATCACGCTGTTAATGTGGGATTGTAGTGTCAGATATTGATCTAAAGTCACCCCAAGGTTGCGTACTTCTGATTTGACTGCTAGTTCAGTGTGTCTGACTTTAATTGACTTTGATGGGTGGACAGATTGATCTTTGAATATGAAAAGCACTACTATAGTTAATGGAAAGGCTTTGTTGTGAGAGCTATTGGGCAATGGAGTTGAAGCACTGCACTATAGGGGTGAAATCTGGAGATGTGGTTGAGAATGATGCATACAACATTATATCATGAATATATCATGTGACCGGATGATCTTGCTGGATGTAGATGTTAAATCATAAGGCTGATAGAGATGAGCCCTGGGGTACACCTCATGTTTACAGGTAAGGATCCAAACTTGTGTCTTTAGTTTTCACAATTTGTTAGCGATCGGTGAAATATGATCGGATCCAGCTGAGTGTGTTGTCGGTGATGCCAATACAGGGTAGTCTCTGCAGGAGAATCTCATGACATATTGTGTCAAAGACTGCAGTGATATCAAGAAAAATGAGTATAAAGGCTTGTTTTGGTTTCTCTATTCCCTTGATGAGTCAGTCAATGAGTGAAATCAGCAATGTTTCCACACCGTTGTTGGGGCAGAAGCCATGCTGATGTTGGTCAAGTGATGAATTTAAGCTAATGTAGCTGTGGAGTTGGAACTGCACCATTTTTTCTAATTGCCAATTGGAAACTGTGGTTCAGGTGTTAATGTCCTTCTCTAAAATAGCCTCACAGTTTTATCAGGGGGTTGAAGGGTCACCCAGAAAATTAATATGTAGGATTAACGAGAATCTGGGAGGACAAAATAGATGGTCATCTGATAGAGTGTGTGAGAAATTTTGGACTTCAACAATTTGGGTGTCTTTTTTGGCCTCTGCTAATTCCATATCTTTTTTAAATCATTCATTGAACCCTATAGACCCCAGTTAAGCTTGCCAAATTGTTACTGGAAAATAGGTATTGGTTGCGTTTGTCAAATATGGATACCTCTCCCCACATATTATATTTTTCTCCTAATATGCAGCAATTCTGGCCCTCAATTTGAGCCTGATATTCTGCGATAGTGAATATTAAACAGCTATTATCCCTTAAATGTGTCACTTAGAAATCTGTGGAAGTTCAAACAGAACTGACATAGGATGATACCTGCTTGCTGAATATTCTGTTATCTGTGGCCCTGAAGTTATAGTGTCCAATTGGAGCAATAATTCTGTGGTGGGAACATGTCTGTTTAATAAGGAAGTCATTCCAAACCACGAATAGTGGGGATGGACATCCAGCTTGGAGGTCCAACCCCCACTATTCACAGGACACGATTCTGACACTAGAGCTCAACACATGTATAAGGCCATTGTGCGAAAAGCTCTGACTGGGGTCAGGAGCGGGCAGAGGTGGGGCGGGGTGTGTGTGGAGCGGAGGTAGACCCATGACAACAGATGTACAGAGCCAATTCAGGTCATGGCCCTGTACATCCAGGGAAGCAAAGATGGACGGGGGACTTATTCCCTCCAAGGCTGGTGCTCAGCACCAAAGGATGACCACGATGAAGTGAATAGCATCAGGGGGTCCCCCTCTGCCTGATCCCGGCCCTGTCAGGCCCCTTCATGGGTTGGGCAGCAGGGAAAAGCAGGTTTTCAGGGTTGTTGGGCTACGGGGCTCCTGTTGGGTGTCCCGCTGCCATGGCAATGAGACGCCATGTCACCAGGGCTCCAACAGGAGCATATGGAGAGATGGACAGGAAAACATTTAGATGGCCCACACATCAGAATCGGGGCCTGTCTGGCCCATCCCCCAGGTGCAGAATCGGGTACAAATCTGTCCATCCAGATTTTGGACATCCAGGTGGGCTGGACATTCCCTCGATAGGAATTGGCCTCTTGGAGAATATGTGGCAGCAGCAGCAGTTTAAATGTCAAAAAAGATGGAAGAAATTGGATTTGCACAAGCACAATTTGTAATATTGAATTTATCACATGGCCTAACCTATAGCCACTTGATTGAATTAAATTAAGTTGCATTCATACTTGTTTTAAAATAATAAATGAACTTGAATCAAAACTCCTAATAGTAAAACCAGACAGATGCAGCAGCACTTCTAAGATTACAAAAGTGATGCAGGAACACATTGGTCCCCTCAAGTTGTTCCCTTCAACTCAGATTTTAAGCTATTTTATTTTTCTACTCTGTTTTTCTCCTTTACAGTCCTAAGCCCCAGCACTCCTTTCTCACTCCCTCAAAATTAGGCACCAATTGCTTCTTTGAGGCTTGAGCTGGGCTGTGTCTTCCATCCCTGCGGTAACATCATGAGCCATGGAATTTGCATAACTCAGACAGGGATACATTTTTACTACTACTACTACTATTAATCATTTATATAGTGCTACAAGACATACACAGTGCTGTACAAACACCTATAAAAGACAGTCCCTGCTCACAGAGCTTACAATCTAGTTACGACAGACAGAACAATACAAGAGAAATAAGGGGTTCAATAGGGGGAAGAGACACGGAACAAGAGATTAGGATACAAAAGCGGCTTCAAAGAGGTAAGCCTTTAGCATGGATTTGAAGAGGGAGAGAGATGAGACTTGACGTAAAGATACAGGAAGTTTGTTCCAGGTATAAGGAGCAGCAAGGTGAAAAGATCGAAGATTGGAGTTTGCAGAAGAAGAAAAGGTCAGAGAGAGAAGTAAGCCAGAGGAGAAGTGGATTTCGCGAAGAGGGGTGTAGGGAGAGAGGAGAGAGGAAAGGTAATGAGAGGCAGTAGAGTGACTGCATTTAAAGGTTAGAAGGAGGGACTTCCGGTGACGTCACGGAGCGAATGGCTGTGTGCTAGCTGAGCTCCTGTGGAGTCCTGTAATTTTAGGGGGAAAAGTGCGGACCCCGGCGCCCAAGTGAGTGGAGAACGGGTCAGGGCGATGGCGCAAGCAGCGAAAAAGAAGCTGGCGGGCTTTCGATCGTCCTACGTGACGCGGAAGGAGGATGCGGAGCGGACGGCTGCCGAAGCGGCGAGGCCTGGTAGCAAGGCGAGTTCGTCGGAGGATGAGGAGAGTGAGGAGATCCAGGAGATGGAGTTGCCTCTCCGGGAGTGGCTGAGGGCTTTCCGGAAGAGCATGCGGGCAGATCTGGCGGAGATGCGCAAGGACATTAAAGACTCGCTAACGAGTTTGCATCAGGACCTGAGCGGCCTGGGAGACCGCGTGGTGGTTCTTGAAGAGCACGCGGAGGCCTGCAGTGGTGAACTGCAGGGGCTGACTGAAGCGCAGTGCAAACTGGAGAAGCAGCAGGAGGCGATTGTGGAGAAGTTGGAGGAGATCGAAGATCGGGCCCGCCGGAACAACCTGCGGGTGAAAGGTATTGCAGAGTCGGAGGGGCAACAGAACTGTGAACAGGTGGTCCGGCGTCTATGTGCGCATATTTTGGCGCTGGAGGGCGGTTCGACGCCAGTGGAGCGGGAGATTGGGGTAGAGCGGGCACATCGCAGTCTAGGCCCGCGGCGTGATAAACAACCCCGAGATATCATCGCCTGCATGAGCAGCTTCCCACTCAAAGAAAAGATCCTGCAGATAGCCCGGAAGTATGGGTGGATTGCGTGGGAAGGCGCGGAGGTGGACATTTTTAATGACTTGTCCAAAGGGACTCTGGACCGGAGGAGAGGCCTGCGGGAAGTCACTGCCTACTTGAGAGGGAAAAGCCTGAGATACAGGTGGCTGTTCCCCTTCGGGCTTCTAGTTACCGTGAATGGCGTGACGAGAAAGGTGAAGGAGGCCGAGGAAGCCTGGACTGTGTTGGGTGAGTTGGGTTGTGAACAACTCCCGAAGAGGATAAGCGGAGCGGGTGAGAAAATGTTGGGTGGCGCAGCAAATCCCAGGTGGCAGCGAGTGGCCGAGAAAGGACGGCGGCTGCAGAGGAAAGGGGCAGATCGAGAGGAGGGGCAGCAAGCGCTACCGGCGGAGTGAGCGTGTGGCCCTTTGCCTCTGAGACTGGTCTTGGCCCTGTTTAATGGATCAGACCTCTGGACATTGGGGTGATGATGGTGGGTGATTGGAGGGTGGCAGGAGGGATGAGATTGAGGGTCGAAGGTGTGGGAGGAGGGCGGGGGGGATTGGGGTGAGATGCAGGATTGTCACTATCGGAAGTAAGGTAAAATGGAGGGGTGGTGGGAGGGGGGGGATGGGAGGGACGGGAGGGGGATGGGAGGGGGAGGGGAGGGGAAGGGGGGAGGGGGGGAGGGAGGGGGAGGGGGTGGGGGGTGGGAGGGGGAGGGGTCAGGACATATGTTCAAGGTAGGGGGGGTATGTCGGGGTACGGTACAGGATGCTGCGGGTAGGTACACTTAATGTAAGGGGTTTGAACACGCCTACCAAGCGGCGCTTATTGTTCCGGGAGGTGGAGAAAAATGAATGGGATGTGATCCTTGTACAGGAGACGCATTTGCGTCGGCGGGATGTGGGTCTGATGCGGCACCCCCGGTATGGAGAACAATACTTCTCTTGTAGTCGGGAGGGGGGTAAGAAAGGGGGGGTAGCGGTGCTCATACGGGGGGGGAGTGGGATTCGAGTGACACGGAGCTTTGAGGATGGGGAGGGGCGGGTGGTGGGCGTGGTGGGTAGCTGGGGGGGGAGAGGAAATTATGATTGTGTCGGTGTATGGGCCGAATGGCGTGCAAGTGGGGTTCTGGCAGAGGGTGTGTAAGTTATTGGGGCAACAGGGGGGGGGGAAAAGGGTGGTGGGGGGTGATATGAATGTGGTATTGGAGCGCTTGATGGACAGGGAGTCGGGGAGGGGGGAGGGTAGGGGGCGGAATAGGACGGCTTTGCATTGGATGATGACACAGTTGAATTTGGTTGATGCCTGGCGGGTTTTGCACCCTAGGAAGCGGGAGTTTACACACTACTCCATCCCCCATAATAGTTGGAGTCGGATAGATATGATGCTGGTGGATCAGGACTGGATGTTGGGGGTAGGAGGGGGGGGGTTGGTTCCCATTGCTTGGTCTGATCACAAAGCGGTTGAAGTGGAGTTTAAGGGGCGGGATAGGGATGGCTTACGGTTTTTGGCGCCTGAATGAAGGGTTGTTGAAGTGTCCGGCGGTGGTGAGAGATATTAGGGAAGAGATCAAGGAGTACTTGGCGAGGAATGATATGGGGGAGGTCCGGGTGGCGATGGTGTGGGAGGGGCTCAAGGCGGTTATTAGAGGGAAGTTTATTCAATGGGGGGCGCGTAAGAAAAGGGAGCGATATGAAAAGGAACGGGATTTAGGGAGAAGGTTGCAGGAGGCTGAGGAGGTTTTTCGGAGAACTGGAAAGGAAGGGCCTCGGGGGGTGATGGAAGCGATTCGGGGGGAGTTGCAGGGGTTGCAGGTGGAGCGGGTAGCGTTGGAGCTGGCCTGGGTGCAACAACGGTTTTATGAGTTTGGGAATAAAGCTGGGCGGATGTTGGCCCAGCGGCTGCGGAGTCGTAGGGTGGCCTCCCGGATTTATCAGATCAAGGGGAAAGGGGGAGAGGTGCTGTTTCGGGAACGGGACATTCAGGAACGCTTCAGGCAGTTTTACCAGGAACTCTATTCGGAGGATGAGGGGGTGGAGGGGGAGGGTATAGAGCGGTATTTGGCGGAGGTCCGGCTTCCAAGTTTGTCGGGGGAAGCACGGGAAGCTATGGAGGCCAGGATTGGAGTGGCCGAGGTGGAGCGAGCTATTCAGGGGATGCCAGGGGGGAAGGCACCGGGGCTAGACGGGCTCCCGAGTTCGTTTTATAGGTTATTCCAGGCGGAGATCGGAGAGGTTATGTGTAGGGTATTTAATGGGATGTTGGAGGAGGGGGGGGGGATCTGCCGGTGGGTATGTTAACAGCTGGGATTACAGTGTTGCCGAAAGGGGGGCGGGACCCGTTGGAGTGTGGGTCTTTTAGACCTATCTCACTTCTAAATGTGGATGTTAAGGTGCTAGCCAAAATTCTGGCGGGCCGTCTGGGGCCCTGGCTGTCTACAGTGATCAAGAATGACCAGACGGGGTTTATCCCGGGGCGCCAGGCTGCTGATAACATTAAAAGGGCGGTGGGGGTGTTATGGGAAGCGCGACGTGGGACGGAGGAGTTTTTGTTAATGTCTGTGGATGCCGAGAAGGCTTTTGATAGGGTGCATTGGGGTTTTTTGATGGCGGTGTTGGAGCGCCTGGGGGTGGGGGAAAATATGGTGGGTTGGATACGCGGGCTTTATAAGGGACCGAGGGCGAGGGTGAAGGTCAATGGTTGTTACTCACGGGATTTTAGTCTGGGACGGGGGACGAGGCAGGGGTGTCCTCTCTCACCGCTGCTTTTCGCAATGAGTGTGGAGCCCTTGGCGGAAGCTATTCGATCCAACGAGCGGATTAGGGGTTTGGTAAGGGGGGGGTGGCTCATAAAATATCTCTTTATGCGGATGATATCCTGCTGTATTTGGAGCGGCCGGAGGAGTCTCTCCCGGAGGCCATGGTGGCGATGCAGGTGTTTGGGGCCGTCTCCGGATTCAAAATGAATGTGGATAAGATGGAGGTATTGAGGGTTCGGGTTTCACCGAGGGTGGAGGAGCGGTTGCGGGGTATGCATCCCCTGAGATGGGTTAACCAGGCTCTGAAATACCTTGGGGTGCAATTGGGAGCTAAATATGGGGATTTATACCGACTTAACTACCCGGGGGTAGTGCGGGCATTGGAGAGGGATTTGGAGGGCTGGATGAGACAAGACGTCTCGTGGTTAGGACGGATGGCTGGGGTTAAGATGAATGTGTTGCCGCGGTTGTTGTACCTATTCCAGGCCTTGCCAGTACGGGTGCCCGATGCCGAGTTACGGCGCGTGCAACGGAAAGTGTTTCAGTATATTTGGAACAGGCGACCGCCGCGGTTGGCCCGGGAGGTACTTTACGCCCCGCGGGTGGCGGGGGGGCTTGGGGTGCCCAATATCCTTGATTATTACTGAGCGGCGCAATTAAGGCATGTTATGGACTGGCGGAAGCGGACGGATATGCAGCCTTGGGTACATTTGGAGCGTACAGTGGTGAAGGGTGGCCACCTGGAGGCTTGGTTGTGGGCGGGGAGGAAGCACCGCAAGGAATTAGGTGCGGGATCGCCGGCTATGCAGCAGGTAGCCAGGGTGTGGGACGGGGTGCGGCGTGGGGGACGGGGCGAAGGGAACGGGAACCGGTTTTCGGTTATGATGCCGTGGCGTGGATGGAAGCCTTTTACACCGGGCTGGGAGGGGGGTAGGTTTGATAGCTGGACGGAGAAAGGGCTGGTGTGTTTTTTACCAACTCTGGGCGGCGGGGGTGGTGCGGCCCTTTGAGGCAGTTCGGGTAGAATATGGCTTGGAGGAGCGGGACCGATATCCATATGTCCAGGTGCGCTCTTTCCTTTGCAGGGGTAAGGGGTTGGGGGGGATGGGGGAGGAGGTGTCGGCCATGGAGGCGCTTTGGTATGGGAAGTTTGGGTCCAGAGGGATGGTTTCTGCGTTATATCAGGCTGTTCGGGAAAGGGGGGCGGGCAGGTTCCCTTATATGCTAGAGTGGGAGCGGGATTTGGGGAGGCCCTTGTCAGCGGCCGATTGGAAGCAGATCTGGGATAGGGTTAGGGGGTTGCCTTGGGCCAGTAGTATTAGAGAGAACTGGTATAAGATATTATTCAGGTGGTATTACACTCCAGAGCGTCTTCATAGGATCTATCCGGGGGTGGCGGAGGGCTGCTGGAGGGAGTGCGGGGGGATAGGCACTTTTTGGCATATATGGTGGGGGTGTCCTAAGGTACAAAGTTTTTGGGGGCAGGTGCTTCAGTGGATCCATCAACATCTCGGCGAGGAAGTCCGGTCAGACCCTGGGGTATGCTTGTTGTCCTGGGGGGGGGGGAGGGCAAGGGGATGGGGGACCCATGAATCGCGCGTGCTTGAGTGCGGCACGGTGTGCGTGGGCGGCAGCGTGGAAAAGAGGGGGGGTACCTACAGTGGGGGAGTGGGAATGTAGGCTGCGGCAGGTGATTCTTATGGAACAATTGACAGCGGTTAGGAGGGAACGGGCGGCGAAATTTAGGGCTCAGTGGGGAGATTTATGGAATGTCCTGGGGGGGGGAGGACAGGGAGGGGCGGGAGGAGGGAGTGTTTAGTGGGGGGGGGGACGGGCAGGTGGGAGGAGTAGCGGGGGCGGGGGGTAGTGGGGGTTGGTCCGGGGGGGGGCAGGGGGCTGGGGGGTACTCCTGGGTGCTGGTTGTTGCTGTGTTGTGTTGTGTTGCAGCTGATAATAACCACAAATTTTGTTGTCTAATTTGGAAGGGAGGGGGGGAGGGGGGGGGAGGGGGAGGGGAGGGTGGGATAAAGCAGAAAAGAAGGCATGCATTGACAGTGGGGTGTGTTGTTCTCTTGTGTACTGTGTGTTGTTTCTGATTTGGTGGTGTACCGTTGTGTTTATTCCTTCATTAAAAACTTTAAACTAAAGGTTAGAAGGAGAAGTTTGAAATGGATACGGAAACGGAAGGGAAGCCAGTGAAGTGATTTCAGTAGAGGGGTTATGTGAGTGTATCATGGCTGGTGGAAGATTAGCTGTGCAGCAGAGTTCTGAATAGATTGAAGAGGAGAGAGATGCCTCTGAGGCAGACCAGCAGGGAGGAGGTTGCAATAGTCAAGAAGGAAAGTAACTCCAGAGCAGACAAGGGTTTTAGTAGCATGTTCAGAGAGGAAGGGGTAAATTTGTTAATGTTATAGAAAAAGAAACAACAGGTTTTAGCAATCGGTTGAATATGTGTGGAGAAGGAAAGGGATGAATTAAAGATGACCCCAAGGTTGTGGGCTGAGAAAACAGGAAGAAGAGTATTGTCAACAGTGATAGAGAAAGGAAGAAGGGGAAAGGGAAAGATATGAAGTTCGGTTTTAGCCATGTTCAATTTCAGACAGCAGTGAGACATCCAGGTAGCGATGTCAGTTAAGCAGGCAGAAATATGAGCTTGGAGTGCAAGAGAAATGTCAGGTGAAGATAAATAGATCTGAGAGTCAATAGCATAAAAATGATACTGAAAGCCTTGGGAAGTTGAGGGCACCAAGAGACTGTTTGCAGAGAGAGAAAAAGAGGGCCTAGAATATTATTCTCTCTGCTTGTCAAGGATTTCCAGCATTATTGGCTGAGGTGCCTCTGGCTGCCAGCTTGTCACCTCTCCTTGACCTCCCCCCTCCCAGATTGTTTTTGTTGTGTGTGCGTGCACAGGCAGACGCACTGGAGCTAAAGTTCACAAATGGCAATTCAGGAAAACTTTCCAAAGACATGTAATTGGTTAGCGGGACTTGGAACTAACTAAATTTAGCAATTTTCATCAGTTTAACATTTATACAAAAACGAATGCAGATGCCTATTTTCTGTACTATTTCTTGAACAGGGAACCCTTATACCATAGGTGTCAAACTCTGGCCCGCGGGCCAAATTTGGCCCGTAGTGTAATTATATTTGGCCCGCGAGGCTATACCAAATGACTACTAGAGCTAGCCCGCTGGTATTATACAGCGCATTCATTCATCGCTAATACTACAAATCCCATAATGCCTTGCTGTTGTTTTGGCGCGTCAATCAGGACAGGTCCCAGAAACGCCCTCTCCTGTGTGACAGAAGTCATAGCGATCTCAAGCTACAACTGTCACTGTGGAACCCCTTCCCAAAAATGGCAAAAAGAAAGGCAGACAACAGGAACTTTCTGGACAGGTGGGAGACAGAATATTTGTTTACATATGTAAAAGACAGACCTGTTTGTCTGATTTGTGGAGTCAACGTGGCTATAACTAAGGAGTATAACATTCGACGACACTATGAAACAAAACACCATGAAAAGTACAAGGACCTGGACATGACTCAAAGGAGCCAGAAAGTGGAGGAGATGAAAAGAAGTTTGGTTTCACAACAGAATATGTTCAAAAAAGCCACATCACAAAGTGAGGCTGCTGTAAAGGCTAGTTATATTGTGGCAGCAGAGATCGCAAAATCAGCCCGGCCCTTTAATGAGGGAGAGTTTGTGAAAAAGTGCATGTTGAAAGTTTGTGACATCGTGTGCCCAGAGAAAAAGCAAGCCTTTTCAAACGTGAGCCTGAGCAGAAACACAGTAGCTGATCGCACATGTGATCTTGCCACCAATCTGTATGACCAGCTTTTGGAAAAGGGAAAAGATTTCGTTGCATTCTCCCTTGCTGTGGATGAGAGCAGCGACGCATCTGATACTGCTCAGCTGTCAGTCTTCATCCGTGGAGTGGACTCAAATATGTGTGTTACGGAGGAGCTATTGGGATTCAAATCAATGCATGGCACAACCACAGGAAAGGAAATTTTTGAGGAGGTTTCCAAATGCGTAACTGAAATAAAGCTGCCGTGGGATAAACTCGTGGGATTAACGACAGATGGTGCACCAGCGATGTGCGGTAAAACAAGTGGACTGGTGGGCAGGGTCCGGGAGAAGATGCAGGAAGAGAACTGTGCAGGTGAACTAACTGTTTATCACTGCATCATACATCAGGAATCATTGTGTGGCAAAGCCCTAAAGATGGAACATGTTATGACCACAGTAACACAAGTAGTTAACTTTATAAGAGCCAAAGGTCTGAATCACCGCCAGTTTAAGTCTTTTCTGGAGGAGTGTGGTTCGGAATACGCAGACGTGCCGTATCACACAGAGGTGAGATGGTTAAGCCGAGGAAAAGTACTGAATAGATGTTTTGAGCTGCATGAGGAAATATGTCAGTTTCTGGAAAGCAAAGGGAAGGACACAGCAGAGCTTCGGGAGAAAAAGTTTCTGTGTGAGCTGGCCTTTCTGTGTGACATCTCGAGCCATCTCGATGCGCTGAACCTGCAGCTTCAGGGGCGGGGGCACATCATCACAGACATGTACGCTGCAGTGAGGGCTTTTAAAACTAAACTGTGCCTGTGGGAGAATCAGATGCTGCAAGGAAACCTTGGCCATTTTCCCTGCTGCCAAACCATGAAAACGCAGTTCTTTACCAACTTGTTCCCATGCGCACAGTTTGCTGAAAAACTCAGTGTACTCGGCGCTGAGTTTAGCCGGCGATTTGCCGACTTTGATGTCCAGAAATGTAGGTTTGAACTGCTCAGTAATCCCTTTGCAGTTAATGTGGAAAACGCACCAACCAACCTCCAAATGGAGCTAATTGAACTCCAGTGTAATGACACGCTGAAGTCAAAGTATGATGCTGTGGGCGCCGCCCAGTTTCCACAGTTCATCCCTGACACAATGCCTCAGCTCCGCACCCAAGCTGCTCAGATGCTCTCCATGTTCGGCAGCACTTATCTATGTGAGCAACTTTTCTCCTCGATGAAGATGACCAAAACATCTCACAGGAGACGTCTGACTGATGAACACCTTCGCTCGATACTGAGGATTTCCTCAGCTCAAAGCCTGAGCCCAGGCATTGATGAACTATCATCCAAGAAGAGATGCCAGGTATCTGGCTTGGGCACATCAGATTAGATCAGTGTGCAGCAAACTGAGCAATAATTAACGTTTTCTTTATGCACTTTTTCTTGCTACTCCAAGACATGGGCTTGAATGGTTGATTAATTTTATTATTGTTATTTTATTTTAAAAATTATTATTTATTATTATTTAAATCTTATTTAATAAATGAATGTCATTGATGTTTTTTTTATTTGAAATTGGTTTTTGCATATCTGAACTATTAAGTTATAAATTGTATGGTAATAAGTGTTGCTTCATATTCAATGTTAAAGCAAATCTTGTTTGGGTCCATATTAAAAGGTTCATTTGTTCAATGCTGGCCCGCGACTTTGTTCAAGTTTTACATTTTGGCCCACTGTGTATTTGAGTTTGACACCCCTGCCTTATACCTTCCTAATAAGTCGTGAAAAGGCACTTTTAGTGTTGACTAGCATTTCTGCTCTTGTGCATGCCAGGTGCATGCTGTACATCAAAACAATTGGCTTCCCCTTGGTTTTCTTCACCACACATAAAGATGTCCAGCCACCGGAGTGACTCGAGTGTTGCATGGCAAACATCTTCAGAATAGTCCTGTTTAATTTGCATTTTATTAAACAAATAAAGCCAAACATAAAAATCAATAACACCCAATTTTTCTAAATAAATTGTTTCTAAATTTTTAATTGTATAGATAAATAAATGATAGATAATATAGTGGATCTCAAACAGATTTAGAACTTAAATAGGCCCAGACAGACTCTCCAGTATATCAGCCTAAAGGGCCAAAACTAGTATGCTCAAATCTTCATCATAGGTCCACATTTATACCCAACCTATTTATTTATTTAGCTGTATTTATATCCTGCTTTTCATTGGGTCAAGGCGGTCAATTGGGGGATACATTTAACATGAGGGGATATGAGACACATATGCTAATACTTACAGGGAACATGGGCAATGGAGGGTTAAGTGGTTGCCCAAGACCACAAGGAGTGCCTACAGGACTAGAAATCCCAGTCCCTCTGGGCTGAGATTGCTGTCCCCAGGTGGGACTTGAACCCTTGGCCCTCTGGCCTGAAGTACCTTGTCCTAACCACTAGGCCACTCCTCCCCCTAAACAGTGAACTGTGCACTCGTTTATAACATACAGCCAATGGCTTAATACACAACCCGACAGAATATTGTGTTTCAATAAGAAAAATAAATAAACTTATCTGCATCAGGGGAAAGTGCAAATCTAAAGGAACAGCTTAAAAAGATTCACTGTATAGAGCAGGGGTCCTCAAACTTTTTAAACAGGGGGCCAGTTCACTGTCCCTCAGACCGTTGGAGGGCCGGACTATAGTTTAAAAAAAAACTATGAACAAATTCCTATGCACACTGCACATATCTTATTTTGAAGTAAAAAATCAAAATGGGAACAAATACAATATTTAAAATGAAGAACAAGTAAAGTTAAATCAACAAACTTACCAGTATTTCAATGGGAACTATGGGCCTGCTTTTGGCTAATGAGATGGTCAATGCCCAGTTCCATATTTGTCACTGCTAGTCGTAACAAATGATGCAAGTGTGCGGGGCCATGTGCAGAGACTCAACGCGGGGCCTCATTTGCATAAGGGACCTCATTTGCATAAATATTTGCATAATGTTACCAAACATTAACTTTTAATAAATATTTGCATAATGTTACCAAACACTAACTTTTAGTAAACATGCCTCTTCATGAGTGTATGGATAAAGAAAGACTAAAAGATTTCTATATTACTATAATCCAGTGCCAACCACCAGGCACATTAGAAACTACTACAAACACTGCCCATTTAGAACCCATAGCAAATCCGCCGTATCATAACAGCACTACCAGGACTCACAAAGCACCATACCCTACCTATCAAAAGGCAACCCTGCAAATATTAAACCAATACATTTCAGAGAATAACAATACATGACCTACTGGAGAAAAAGAACAAGTGGCAATGTCAAATAGGAATTACATAAACAGAATACCTCAGCTCAGTTACACATGCAGAACACAGACCATCACCAAACAAGGAATCACAATTTAGAAACAGGAAGACAATAATTAAACTGGGAACCCTAAAAAGCCAAACTTGGAATGTACAACAACAATGTAGAAATAAAACTATAAATTAATTTCCTCTTGTACTAAACAAAGCACAGACGTTAATGATGCACATTTCCCAGAGCTGTCATATTCCAGTTAATAAATTCAAAATAAGGAGATATCTTTGTACCTTTTGTGCATTTTTTTTTTCAGTTGCAATTTCTCCAGATATTTTCATCTCCAGGAACAAGCTGGGGAGCATTCCCGTGCGGGCTCCGTCGGCGACGTCTCCCACGTGTGAAGACTAATTCCTGCTGTTCCGGAGATCACCGGTTACAGGTAAGTAACTGTGCTTTCTGGTTTCTTTGTGTCTTCTGCTAACTCTCCATCGTCTGCTGTCCATTTGTCCTTTCTTCTCTCTTCTAGTTTTTTTCCATTCTCTTACATCTGCTTTAACATACTAATCTTTCTCCTTTTGCTCTTTCCTCATTCCTTTTTCACCCACTCATATTTTACCCCTCCATCCTCAATCCCCACTTACTCTCCCAATACCCAGCCAATTGTGGATTTTTCTTCCCTCCCACACAAAATATTTTTTCCCTCTCCATTTCACTCTCCCAGCCCCATCCCATTCTAATCTCCCCCAACATCAGCTCCCTTCTAGTTCCAGCCCCACCCAGTATCCGCTCCCTTCTAGTCCCCGCATCAGCCCATTTCCAATCCTAGCCCCCCCCATCAGCCTATTTCCAGTCCTAGCTCCCCCATCCATTTCCAGTCCTATCCGAGTCCCTCCATCAGCTCATTTCCAATACCAGCCTCCCATCAGCCCATTTCTAGTCCTTTCCTAGCCCCACCATCAGCCCATGTCAAATCCTAGCTCCCCTCCACTCAGCCCATTTCCAATCCAAGCCACCCATGAGCCTACTTCCAGTTCCAGCCTCTTCATGAGTCCATTTCAATTCAAGCCCCCACCACAGCCCATTTCCAATCTTAGCTCCCCCAACACCCAATTCCCAGTCCTATCCTAGCCCCTTCATCAGCCCATTTCCTGTCCTAGCTCCCTCCCCTCACAGCCCATTTTCCATTCCAATCCCCCTCCCCATCAGCAATTTGCAGTTCAAGCCCCCCTTCCACTCAGCCCATTTCCATTCCAAGTCCCCTCCCCATCATCTATTTGCAGTTCAAGGTCCCACTACCCCTCAGCCCATTTCCATTCCAAACCCCCGTCCCCATCAGCTATTTGCAGTTCAAGCCTTCCCTTCCACTCAGCCCATTTCCAGTCCTAGCAACCCCCCCAACCCATTACCAGTCCTAGCCATCCCATAGCCTATTACCTGTCCTAAACCCCCATCAGCCCACTCCCAGTCCTAATCCCATCAGCCCATTTCAAGTCCCTACCCTCATCACCCAATTTTCAGTTTAAGCCCCCCATAGCCCATTACCAGTCCTAGCCCCCCATCAGCCCACTCCCAGTTCTAATCCAGTCAGCCCATTTTCAGTCCTAACCCCCATCACCCTCCCAGCCCTCCCAGCCCATTACCAGTCCCAGCCCATTACCAGTCTAACCCCCCATCAGCCCACTTCCATTCCAAGCCCCCGTCCCCATCAGCTATTTGCAGTTCAAGCCTTCCCTTCCACTCAGCCCATTACAGTCCTAGCTCCCCCATAGCCTATTACCAGTCCTAAACCCCCATCAGCCCACTCCAATCCTAATCCCATCAGCCCATTTCCAGTCCTAACCCCATCACCCAATTTTCAGTTTAACCCCCCCCCATAGCCCATTACCAGTCCTAATCCCCATCAGCCCACTTCCAGCCCTAATCCCATCAGCCCATTTCTAGTCTTAGCCTCCCCATAGCCCATTACCAGTCCTAACTCCCCCCATCACCCCATTTCCAGACTTAGCCCCCCCATAGCCCATTACCAGTCCTAACCCCCCCTCTCCCCCCCAGCCTAGGGAAAATTTAAAATTATAAAAAGCTGTCTGCTGCTGGCCTGCCGCGGCAGATTCGAGTGTCCCACGGGGCCCCCCTGCCCGGCAGAGCCTGCCCTCCCTGCATCAGCTCCCTCTCCGCAGTAGAAACTGGTTTTCAGAGCGCGAAGGGAGAGTTTCTCCCTCGTGGCTCTGTTAAGTTCCCATCAGCCCCTGCGGTCTTAACAGAGCCGCGAAAGGGAAACTCTCCCTTCGCGCTCTGAAAGCCAGTTTCGACTGCGGAGAGGGAGCTGATGCAGGGAGGGCAGGCTCTGCCGGGCAGGGGGGGCCCCGCGGGACACTAGAATCTGCCGCGGAGGCAGCGGCAGGCCGGCAACAGACAGCTTTTTTTTAAAAAATGTAAAATTTACTTTTAAAGCAAAAACACCAAGCGGGCCGGATAAATGTCCTCGGCGGGCCGCATGTGGCCTGTGGGCCATAGTTTGAGGACCCCTGGTATAGAGAGTAATCTGCATTACAGACATTTTCCTCAATTTGTTAATTTTCATCTACTAGTCAAGCAATTCCTTGAACATATTTCTCTGCTGCTGCATGTTCTGAACTAAAAACTAGCAGCCAACTAGTCTCATTCATTTTGCATATTCATTTTTGTCTGACAAACTTGATCCCCATTAACACAGATCCCCACATGGGCATGACCTCACTTCGAAGCTCAATCCAAAATAGTTTGAAACCGACATAACCGCTCATACAGCACACTGTCCAATTCAAATTCTGTGGCTATTGTAATGCTTTCATTTATTAATTCCATTTACAGACATTGCTCCCATCTCAAAAATTCAGAACCTTAGTTTTCTGTACCCTTAAGTAAGAGATTGCCGCTTGGCCAACACTGTGTTCCATAATCAAGGTTTTTAAGCAGCTCAGTTTTCTACTAAATAGATAGCACGCATCTTTTTCACTCTTGAACTGATCTGTGATTTTCCAGACTTGAAACTGTCAAGCGACATTTTAGAAGGGCCGTTTTGTTGCCATCTGGGATGTCTAAGTCAAAACATCTGAAATTACATGGGAGAGGAGCAGAGAAGTTGGGCACATGTAAATGTGTTCTCAAATCAATCTCCACTGACATACAAGAAAATGGGCAAGTGTAGCAACAACCCTCAGATACTGTCACAAGGTAGCGCTGTCAGAACCCATGGAACTAGGGAACTCTGAGCAAAATATAAGGGAAACTGACAGCTCAGGTTCACGCATGGGGAAAGGTTGCTATAAGCAACAGATAAAAACAAAGCCACGAGGTGTAAGGGAACGCCCGAACAGAAGCGTAGCACAAAATTCATTAGGAAATGAGGAGCACCTGCATGGGGGCGGAGCCCAAACTAACACCAGCTTAAACACATTTAAAACTCACTTACCCGAAGGTAGAGGGAGAGGAGTGGCAGGAGCTACTGGAGGAGTAGTAGATGCTACTGAGAGAACTGCTAAGTGTGAAAGCAGAACCAGTGGAGCTGCAAGGACGGAGCCAGAAAGATTGCCTGGGGCATATGAGGCTGGTGATTCCCAGGGAAGCTGTTGTGAGCAGCAGTGCACAGCTTTTCAATATCCCCAGGAGCATTGCTACGAAGTAAGCAGAGGTGGCAGTCCAGCAGCCAAGTCCAGGAGGTATAGATTACCCAACACCAGGGATTCAGCAGGGGAAAACGTTTACCCTGAAGGAAGTTTGAAGCTAACAGAGAAACACCGTGGAAAGGGTTCTTCAGAACAGACCTTTGCTCGAGTGAGAGAACAGGAAGTAGCAGTGCCTAAAGGTAGGTGTATTTACTCTAGTAGAAGAGGTTTAAAATACCCTGATTTGCCCTGCACTTACCATTAACCGTGTAACTCTCATGAGCCTAACTACAGTGAATATGGTAATTTCCCACGGGCCACTAGTTTATTGGAGGAGGGGAATGCTTTAGCTCACCGGCAAGAACATTATAACCTCAACGGCAGCTGTGTGCCGGGAGAAGTTTATTCTGATGAGGAAGGAATGCAATTTGAAACTATTGGAGAGTCTTTAGACGGGAGTGAGATGGACTGTACATACACTCTGGCTGATTGCATATCATCTCTTTGTTGAAAGCAGCAAGAACTGTTTAGAAAAGGAAACAGGAGGAAAAGTTCTGTAAGTGAAATGAACTGTTTTCTTTTTATTTTTTGTTCCATTAACTAATGCTGAAGTAAGCCAAGTTTTGTTTGAAACATTTTCTTTAATTGTGTCACCAGACGAAGAGTCTGCAATTCCTTGTGTTCCACTGTTATGAATCCACCCCGGACGGGGAATAAAACCTGTGTTTAACCTTACCCTCTGCCTACAACTACACTTCTTTGGCTAATGTTAAAAACCACAGGTCCCAGAAGGCCTTTCTAAAGCCTTCACAGGAAAGTCTACAGCCATTAAAATACTGCCCCATTAAACTACCCAAGCCTTTTTGCCTCTGGGTACGTTGGTGGGTGACATAGTGGCATAGTTGGCAAGATTTTTTAACTTTTGGAATAAAAAGACACTTTTAAAGAAGAATACTGCTGTACCAGGGGACCCCTGAGAAGCAAGCACGCAGGACAGACCAGACGCTGAACAGTGATCTTTCTTGCCAAAGCTAGAATCTACGCAGATCCTAAGGTAACGGATACCTAGGGCACTACCGTAGTTGGATAAAGGGCAAGAAGGAGGGCGCTCCGGTGTTGCAGGAAAGGGGGTGAAGAAACGTAAAAGTACCACACTTGGTGGTTTTTCTTTTTTTTTCTTTTCTCCACAGGGTCACGGCAGAAGGATGGAAGTCCAAGACGTAATGAGCTGGATGCAACACCAGTGGGACAAGCAACTGGAGTTGGCCCAGCATATGCAGGAGCAGATGGCAAAAATGATCATGGAGCAGCAGAAGCCACTCCTAGATACCATGAGAGCATTTTTGGAGAAATCGCCAGGACATGGGACTGAGAACCTCTACGTAGTTCCAGGGGTAGGACTCAATGCTAGCCATGCATTCACATTGGGACAGTTAAGTCCACAGGACAATATAGACGATTTTATAGATGCCTTTGAACGGATAGGGAAGGCATTGAAATGGCCACAAGAGCAGTGGGCAACCCGCTTTGCGGTATCACTCACTAGGGAGGCTCTCTCCGCTTATAAAGCAATGCCTGCCATCCTTGCTGCTGACTACGAGGAAATAAAAAGGGCAGTTAAGGATAGATTAGGGCTATCTAGCATGCATTACCGCAGGTTATTTAGGGAAGCTAAGATGAGGGCACAAGAAACCCCTAAAGCTCTGCAGCAGAGGCTGAAAAATTTGGCATACAAGTGGTTAACTCCTGAACGGAGGACTATTGACTCGGTGTAAGATACAATTATTTTGGAGAAGTTTCTCCAGGCTGTACCCACCGAAGTAAAAACGTATCTCACGTTGCAAAATTGCCAAAATACTGATGATGCAGCCAGTCTGGCCGAACGCTATTTCGAGGCACAGATGGTTGGCACCTCAGAATTTGGTCTGAGGAAAGCAGCAGGCATGGCAGAGTTTAAAAGAGAAAAATATTTTAAAGGAAAAATGTTTAATGTGTCTAGTAAAAGTACTAATGATGACATGTTTCTTGTGCATAAAGGGAAGTGTTATGTGTGCGGGAGAGCAGGTCACTTCCAAAAGGACTGCCCGGAGCGGACTGTCCTCATGGCTGGGAGAGACAAACCACCGCAAGATGGATTTCTTATCCCTGTTCAGGTAGAGGGGGAAAAAGCATTGGCTCTGCTTGACTCGGGGTCTGACCAGAGCATGATTACATCCAGGCTCCGGGAAGCCATTGAGAGGCGCCGTCAGTCAGCCCCGAGGCAAGCAGAAAGCCAGATGTGATTAAAATGCATACACGGGGCATTTTCCTGTTATCTTTTACAGAAATTGTCTATATGTGCAGTAGATATGGAACACACATTACAGGTAGCCATTATCCCTACATTGCCTAGAGATGTCATTTTAGGCAGGGACTGGCCACCCTTTCTCAAGGGTATGGCGGCAGGGTTGAGTACCTGTTCAGGCCTAGTGTCTACCCGATCGCAGGCAGGGACCTCAGGGGAGGGACGGACAGCATCTGAGGACCCCGGGGAGCCTGAGGGGGAGGAAGAACCCCAAGAGGAAGAATGGGATAAGGGTGGATTAAGCATTCTGCCCACACATGACGAATTAATCCAAGAACCGGTTAAGGAGGGCAGGAAGGCGAAAGCGAAAAAACTCCAAGAGAGGCGTCATAGGACCCGGGGGAGGGCCGAGTTGGAGGCTGGTGCAGGGTTACCTTGGGTACCTGCAGAAGTGGTGAGCAAGTTCCCATCATTCCCAGCAGAACAGCGGGCTGACCCGGCTCTAAAGAGAGCTTTCGAATGGGCCAGGGAAGCCCGGCCTACCCTGCCCAGGTTTTTCCTAGAAAAGGAGAACCTATATAGGGAAAGCACTGACCCATACTCCGGTGCCGTAAGGAAGCAATTGGTCGTACCAACGACATTTAAAGCCACGGTACTACGGTTGGCACACGACCACCCCATAGGCAACCATAAGGGTGTCCAAGGCACCCTGGACCAAATATTGGTTCGCTTCTATTGGCCAGGGATCTTTAAAGAAACCAGACAATACTGCGAGGCTTGCCCAACTTGTCAGAGGGTCATAGCTTTAAAACCAAAAGCTGTACCGATGGTACCCACACCCACCATAGCAGTACCTATGGAGCGCATAGGTATGAATATTGTAGGACCCCTGATTCGTACACCCAGAGGATTTCAGTATTTACTGGTAATAGTAGACCATGCAACCCGATTCCCATGGGCTATTCCCTTAAGGAATACATCCGCGAGAATAATAGCCCAAGAGCTGGTAAAGCTATTTTGTGAAGTAGGGTTTCCAAGGGAGGTACTGACCGATCAAGGTAGTAATTTATTATCAAAACATTTAGCAACGGTGTGGGAAGCCTTCGGCATCAGGCACATAAAGACTGCGGCCTATCATCCCCAAACAAATGGGCTTGTAGAGAGGATGAACCAGTCTTTGAAACAGATGCTTCGGAGGGGTTTAAAGAAGGGAGAGATGGGCGAATGGGACATCCTACTCCCATTTGTAGTTTATGCATGTAGAGAACGCATACAGACATCCTTAAAAGCATCCCCGTATGAACTTATGTTTGGCAGGTCCCCTAGGGGAATTTTAGATATCCCCCATGAGAAATGGGTGGAGCCAGACCCACAGGAAGTTGGCGTGCCTCAATTCCTTAAGAAATTGAGGGAACGCTTAGAAAGGACAGCAAAGGCCTCAAGGGAGAATTTGCAGGCCAGCAAGGAAAAACAAAAGCGTTATTATGACAGGGGCACAAGAGAAAGGCACCTGAACATCGGGGATAAGGTGCTTGTCCAGGTAGCGGACCCGGGACCCAAGTTTGAGGCCCAGTGGAAGGGACCATGTACCGTGATAAAGAAAGTGGGTCATGTGACGTATAAGGTGGTAAATGAGAAAGGACGTCAGCAGGTGTACCACTTAAACGTCCTAAAACCTTGGAAAGATAGATTGGCCACTGTCAGTTTGGCCTATGTAGAGCAGCGGGACAGAACCCAGGATATGATTACGAGCTGTCCGGTTAGTGGTCCGGCAGCCCGTAATATTTTAAGGGGGGGGATCTGTCACAAGGTAGCGCTGTCAGAACCCATGAAACTAGGGAACTCTGAGCAAAACGTAATGGAAACTGACAGCTCAGGTTCACACATGGGGAAAGGTTGCTATAAGCAACAGATAAAAACAAAGCCATGAGGTGTAAGGGAACACCCGAACAGAAGCGTAGCACAAAACTCATTAGGAAATGAGGAGCACCTGCATGGGGGCGGAGCCCAAACTAACACCAGCTTAAACACATTTAAAACTCACTTACCCGAAGGTAGAGGGAGAGGAGTGGCAGGAGCTACTGGAGGAGTAGTAGATGCTACTGAGAGAACTGCTAAGCGTGAAAGCAGAACCAGTGGAGCTGCAAGGACAGAGCCAGAAAGATTGCCTGGGGCATATGAGGCTGGTGATTCCCAGGGAAGCTGTTGTGAGCAGCAGTGCACAGCTTTTCAATATCCCCAGGAGCATTGCTACGAAGTAAGCAGAGGTGGCAGTCCAGCAGCCAAGTCCAGGAGGTATAGATTACCCAACACCAGGGATTCAGCAGGGGAAAACTTTTACCCTGAAGGAAGTTTGAGGCTAACAGAGAAACACCGTGGAAAGGGTTCTTCAGAACAGACCTTTGCTCAAGTGAGAGAACAGGAAGTAGCAGTGCCTAAAGGTAGGCGTATTTACTCTAGTAGAAGAGGTTTAAAATACCCTGATTTGCCCTGAACTTACCAGGAACTGTGTAACTCTCATAAGCTTAACTACAGTGAATATGGTAATTTCCCACGGGTCACTAGTTTAGTGGAGGAGGGGAATGCTTTAGCTCGCCGGCAAGAACATTATAACCTCAACGGCAGCTGTGTGCCGGGAGAAGTTTATTCTGATGAGGAAGGAATGCAATTTGAAACTATTGGAGAGTCTTTAGATGGGAGTGAGATGGACTGTACATACACTCTGGCTGATTGCATATCATCTCTTTGTTGAAAGCAGCAAGAACTGTTTAGAAAAAGAAACTGGAGGAAAAGTTCTGTAAGTGAAATGAACTGTTTTCTTTTTATTTTTTGTTCCATTAACTAATGCTGAAGTAAGCCAAGTTTTGTTTGAAACATTTTCTTTAATTGTGTCACCAGAAGAAGAGTCTGCAATTCCTTGTGTTCCACTGTTATGAATCCACCCCGGATGGGGAATAAAGCCTGTGTTTAACCTTACCCTCTGCCTACAACTACACTTCTTTGGCTAATGTTAAAAACCACAGGTCCCAGAAGGCCTTTCTAAAGCTTTCACAGGAAAGTCTACAGCCATTAAAATACTGCCCCATTAAACTACCCAAGCCTTTTTGCCTCTGGGTACGTTGGTGGGTGACAATACACACTGAGAAATGGGCTATTTTAGAGAAGTTCACATATGAAGTAAGAAGCCTGTGAAATTGGCAATATAGATGTGTTGTTGTTAAGTGCCATTGAGTCAATGTTGACTCATGGCGACCCTCTGCATAGTTGTCCTAAACTGTGTTCATTCTTCAGTCAGGCAGCTCTTGTTGATAGAGTGGCACCCATAGTTGCTGTTATTCTATCAATCCATTTCATTGCTCTCCTTCCTCTTTTGTGTTGACCTTCTACCTTACCATGCATGATGTCCTTCTCTAACAATCTAACTCTTTGCATGCTGTTTCCAAAGTTTGAAAGTCAAAGTCTTGGCATCTGAGCTTCTAAAGAAAGCTTAGGTTTGATCTCCTCTAGTACAGACTAGTTTGTTCTTCGGGCAATCCGTGGTATACACAGTATTTGTCACCAGCATCATAATTCAAAGGCATCAGTTTTCTTCCTGTCTGTTTTTTCACTGTCCAACTTTCGTATCCATATAATGTTGCTGAAAATACCATAGCTTGAATGAGTCAAATCTTTGTATGTAGACAGATATCTCTGCTCTTGAGAATTTTGTCTAGGTTCTTCATAGCCATACTGCCAAGAGCAATGCTTCATCAGATTTCTTAACTGCTTGTCATTTCTTTATTGATAGTTGATCCAAGTAGGTTAAAGTTGTCAACTATTTCAATTTCTTCTCCATCAACAATGAACTTATTGATTTTGCCAGTTGTCAGGATCTTTGTCTTCTTTACATTAATGTACAGGCCCATTTTAAAACAATGTTCCTTGATCTTGAGAAGCAAACATTGCAAATCATCTTCACTTTTAGCCAGTAATGTGGTATCATCAGCATAGTGAAGTTTGTTGATGAGTCTTCCACCAATCTTTGCAATGTGATTGTCTTCATACAGTCTTGCTTCTCTGATGATTTGTTCTGCATATAAATTAAACAGGCAGGGGGAAAGTATGCAGCCTTGTTGTACACCTTGACTAATTTTAAACCATTCCATTTCTTCTTGTTTCGTTCAAACTGTTGCTTCTTGATCAATGTAAAGGTTGTGCAAGAGAACGATCAGGTGTTTTGGTATACCCATGCTTCTTAATGTGGCCCAGAGTTTCTCATGGTTTACTTAGTAAAATGTTATGCTGTAGTCAATAAAACACATAGGGGTATGTTTACTAAACTGGGCTAACGGTTAACCCGGGCTATCTGCCACTAGGTTCCATATTATTCAATGGGACCTAGTTGCAGATAGCCCGGGTTAACCGTTAGCCCGGTTTAGTAAACATACCACATAGATATGTTTTTGGATTTATTTTGTCTTTTCAAGGATCCATCTCACATCTGCAATGATGACTCTCATTCCTCATCCTTTCCTGAACCCTGCTTGCACTTCAGGTAATTCTCGTTCCGGGTATGGTTGTAGTCTCTGCTGAATAATCTTGAGTAGAATCTTGCTGGCATGTGGAATCAGCGTGATTGTGTGATAATTTCCATGGTCATTTGGAACACCTTTCTTTAGTATTGGTATAAACACAGATCTTTTCCAGTCAGTTGGCCATGAATTTGTTTTCCAAATTTCCTGGCAGAGCCTTGTAAGTATGGTAACTGCTGCATCTGATTGCTGTAATATTTCAATGGGAATGCCATCAATACCCGGTGCTTTGTTCTTTGGTAAGGCTTCAAATGCTACTTCGACTTCTTCATTCATCACCAACGATTCCTGATCATAAGATACAGCTTGAAATGGCTGTTGGTCCACTTAATTTTTATGGTATGATGACTTTGTATATTCTTTATAGCTTTTCTTGATCTTCTCAGCATCATTCAACATGGCTCCTTGAGCATCTTGCAGTGTTCCAATTCGAAGCTGGAATTTTTTCTCTAATTCTCATAGCTTTTGGAAAGCTGATCTTCTTCCTCTAACAATTTCTGATTCTATTCCCTTGCATGCATCATTGTAGTACTTCTCCTTGGATGTACACATGCTGAAATACGGTCACGGACACATGTATCTGCAATCACATACATGTCCCGGCTTGCCGTTTTGTGAGGGGAGACATGCAGCAGTGTGGTAACTTACAAAAAGACCTCTATATTTACTTCATGCTTTCTGAAGGAATGAAAATTATTGGGGGAGTTAGAGAACATTCTCTTATATTGCCTGTTGTTGTTTGCTGACCATAACGAGCATTTTTCAAATGTATACTCATGCCAAGGAACAGGTATAGATGTAGATGCACCACTGGCAGTCATAAGCATTTGGCACCTTTCTAAAATCCGAGATGTATATATGGATCTTTTACAGACCACCCCAGACCTGCCTCTGCCACATGAATATGATTGCACCAGACTTGTGTAAATCTGGGCCTTTCTAAAATATCTCCTGGGACGTAGGTGTGATTGGCATGTCTTACTGAGCATTTTCAGATGTGCAAATCACAAGCAGAGCTTCTAAACTGACTCTCTAAGGATCATGTGGCTCCTTTTCTGCTGAGTTCACTAGTATCACCACTGACAAAATTGCTGGGAACATAAGAGTTGCAACAGAAACAACCTGCAGCAAGTTCAAGTTCTGGCTACTTTTCTGTTCAGCTGCCACTGCCAGAAATGCCGTGAAGAAGAAAAATGCTGTTGATCTGCCGTGCATGTATCAAGCCTTAAACTGCTGCCAGTAATGCAGAAATACCAGTTTATGATGTTTATGTGGTATGCTAGTTCCAGATAATCAAGGTTTTTCTCAAAACAGATCATGCCCAGGAACCATGATTTGGTTTTATTTCTGAATAATGGAAATCTCTAATTAATACATAGATCTTCCCATAAACAGTGCTCTAGTGAGCATACACAATTTTATTTTCTCAGCCTAAATATATCCTAGAAGCACCCATCATTTATGTGACTCTTACTTCATTGGTGGGCTATTCAAACTTTGATCTGATCTTTTTATATTTTTTCTTATTTTTTATTTTTTAAGTTTTACATATACTTTTTGAAGTAAGCAATCCTCTGAAGATGGCATTTCATCAAAATATAGACATGCTGGGTTGATTTTTAATGAATTTGTTATTATAATTTATTCCTGAGTAATACAATTCATTTTTATGACTTTGTGGGGTAAGTTTATGACTGCATACAAGTGTAAAATGTATACACTCATTTTTCATTGTGCAGATTTGACCAGCTTTTCAAAATCAAGGCACGTTGCACATATTTATTGGTTTGCTTTATGCACATATGGGCAAATCTTCAAAAGTGTATGTGCACGTGAAACCCCTCCCTTAGAAAACCTCCAATCAGTTTGATACACATATGCTCATACAAGCTAAAAAATGAGACATTTTATCTGCATATTGAGTGGGCAATTTTATAGAAGGCTAATTCCATGAATAAAACACCATTTTACCCACAAAACTAATCTCTGTGCTTTATTTTTTTTTATTTTTACTTTGCACTTTTTTATTAAATAATTTTCTCCTGATATTTTATCCTTGCCAACGATATTTTACTGCATTTCACCTTTTTGTTTAGTCAAGGTTAAAATCTTAAATACATTTCATCCAAGAGTCAAAATCTTTTGTACCTCTAATCCTTTCCTTTTAAAAGGCTTTCTTCACTTAAGAATGTTTTACTCAAAGAACGTGTGTTATTTTACTGTATTGCACAAAACTGAGTACAACGCCAGTGGTGGCAGAGTGAGACCAATGCTAGAGGATTGCAGGTGCCATTTTAAACACAGCACCAGCCCAGACAGGGGAGAGAAGGGGTTGCTCCTGCCTGGGCCCCACTAAATCACCAGGATCATCGGGGTGGATCAGGTTTTGGGAGGCTGAAAGGGGACGAGTGGGATTTTGATGGTGTCTTTGGAGGACTGGGGGGTGGGAGCCGTGTGTGGGGAGGGGGTTATTAGGAGAGGTGCAATGACTACTTGGTGTTACCAGGGTTTGTGGACCACTGGACCCCTACTTGCACTTTATACAAGCGGTCTCTTTGAGAAAGTAGCCAAGAGCATTGGACTGTATGGTAGAGGCCAGATGTTCTGTCCTGGGAAATATAATGCCAGCTTTGAACAGGTGCTATCTTTCCTTTGGAATAACACATCTTGCGGTGGTCATCATAAGCTGCATTATTCCTTTACCGCGGGAATCACTAATCTGTAGTACTAAGTTAAATCACGTTAGTGACTCCCATGATAAACTAAGCTGTGGTAAAATCTTGGATTTTATTGCAGCTAAGTAACTTTTGCATCTTATCCATTCTTTTGGGTATACTTTATTAATTCTTTGCAAGATGAGATACCTTTTATGGATGTGTATAGGCCAAAATTATTGGTTCAGTTTTGCTTCATTTTGTTTGTCTCCTCCAGTTTTATGTGGTTTGGTTGACACATTTATTAAGCTTATGAATGCACATTAGATCTTTTTAATACATAGAAATTGATTGTATATATGTTATTTCATTGGTAAATGCATGACTAGTTATTTTTTGTTTTATGCCCTTAAAGTAATACTCAGCTACGCTCTCACTGTGGTATTCAGTTTCTTTGCTTTTATTTAGGAAACTCCTTGAGAAATCTGGTAATATAAAACAAAGCTAAGTGATTGTTTTTGCAGACCTTGGCTGCTGTTCTTGAAGGAATCCTAAGCCATGTAAATGAATGACAATCTGGAGATATTCACCCTTGGGCACATTTTCTCATGCTACAAAAATATTTGGGCCAATTAGGAGAATATTCATCTGCTTGCATAATCTTTTGTACCCTTCAGAATTTCAAAGCATGGTGTCATCTCCTAGTATTGACCTAAATAAAATAAAGTCTTGTAACTAGTCACTTTTATCATTGCTGCCTTTATACTTTGCATTGGCGGCTATCTTATCTTAGTGCAGAGTGATAGAAGAACCTTATTTTATTCACATGAAGTGTTACAAATGCAGAAAACAGTTTTCTAGGACTATGCTTTTTCTCCCATGCATCATTAAGTAGTTCAATAATTTAACAATTTCTCAGCAAAATGACAAGTTCATCCTAATTTTAATGTACAACTCCATTCAAGCCATTAACATAAATTGACTTTCAATAACCCTAAGCAGTAGCAATTCTTGGGGAATCGCAGTTACCAAATGTTTTCTGTTGCTGTCTTATCTGACACTGTGATACAATCCATTTTGATCTCATGTAAACATTATTTGCATTTAGTAGTGTGTTCTTTGGAAAGCAGCCCTCTGTGGTTTTGTGGTTTGTTGTTTTGATACAGCTATGGAATATTGTTTTATCAGTCGAGTTTCTGGTTCACCTGTGAGATTTTGCTATTGACTGTGAAATTATCTCCTAAGGACAGAACATGAATTTATATATAACAATGTTTAACTTTATCCCCTGGGAGAGCAAAAAACAGAAGGTGAAATTGCTGGCAGTTGTTGAAGAAAAATGAAATGTTTATTTTGTTTCTCTTCTTATTAAACCTGTACTGATAAATATGGATTATTAATGAGTATGGACCTGATATTCAGCGGCGATGGCTAGCACTGCTAAAGTGGCCGCTGCTTAACTTTAAACCTGGATATTCAATGCCGGGGCCATATTTAGGCCCTGGCATTGAATATTCAGATTGCCTGAATTGCTGTGAAGCTAACCGGGCAGTTGTGATATTCAGCCTCTACTGCATCTGACTTTTACTGCAAATCAATAACCAGGCAGTGGCGATATTGAGCCACTGCCTGGTTATTTATGGGTGGGACCTCTGAATGCCCCTGGCATGTCCTAATGCCAACTTCACCCACAGATATTCAGCGACAATAACTGTGTTACTGCCACAATATCCTGGACAAGGGCATTAACATGGTTAATCCCTTTGAATATCCTCCCCTGTATTTATATACTAGAATTCAGGTATATGCCCCAACAACAGCCGCAGAAGAGGAAGACGTTGATGAGTTCTATGGACAAGTACAAGCTGAAATTGACAGAACATGCAAACATGATATTCTGATAGTCATGGGTGACTGGAATGCAAATGCTGGCTACAAAGAAGAAGGCAAAGTGGTTGGAAAATATGGACTTGGCAACAGAAACAAAGCTGGAGAAAGACTGATAGAATTCTGCAAGACCAATGATCTCAAACACCTTCTTCCAGCAACACAAGTGCCGACTGTACACATGGACTTCACCCAATGGATTGTACAGAAATCAAATTGACTACATTTGTGGAAGACAACAATGGAAAAGCTCGATAACATCAACAAAGACAAAACCTGGAGCTGACTGTGGTATAGATCACCAACTACTAGTATGCAAATTCAATTAAAGTTGAAAAAGAACAAGCCATTCATGAATGTAGCAAAATGTGACCTTGAGAATATACCACTGTAATTTAAAGACTGCCTGAGAAATCTATTTGCTGCTTTAGATACAAATGACAGAGTTCCAGAAGAGTTATGGGATAACATCAAGAAGGTTGTATTAAAAGAAAGCCATAAGTCTCTACATAAGGTGAAAAAGCAAAAATGGACAAAATGGATGACTGAAGAAACTCTGAAAATTGTCCAGAAACACAGAGAAGCTAAAACCAAAGGAGAAAAAGAGGCAATCACAGAACTCAAGAGATTTTCAACGTGCAGCAAGACAAGGCAAGAACTACTACAATGATGCATGCAAGGAAACAGAATCAGAAGCTATTAAAGGAAGAAGACGATTAGCTTTCCTAAATCTAAGAGTTAAAGAAAAAATTCCAGCCTCAAAATGGAATGCTACAAGATGCTCAAGGATCCATGTTGAATGATGTTGAGAAGATCAAGAAAAGATGGAAAGAATATATAGAGTCATTACATCATAAAGATCAAATGGATCAACAGCCGTTTCAACCTATACCTTATGATCAGGAACCCTTGGTGATGAAAGAAGAAGTCGAAGCAGCATTGAAAGCCTTATCACAGAACAAAGCACCAGGCACTGGTGGCATTCTCATTGTGTTATTACAAGAATCAGATGAAGCTATTACCATACTTACAAGGCTCTGCCAGGAAATTTGGAAGACAAATTCATGGCCAACTGATTGGAAAAGATCTGCGTTTATACCAATACTAAAGAAAGGTGATCCGACTAACTGTGGAAATTATCGCACAATCACTATGATCCCACATGCCAGCAAGATTCTTCTCAAGATCATTCAGCAGAGACTAAAACCATACCTAGAACGAGAACTGCCTGAAGTGCAAGCAGGGTTCAGGAATGGGAGAGAAACGAGAGACACTATCGCAGATGTGAGATGGATCCTTGAAAAGAGAAAAGAATACCAAAAGGATATCCATATGTGTTTTATTGACTACAGCAAGGCTTTTGACTGTGTAAACCATGAACTCCTCTGGGCCACATTAAGATGCATGGGTATATCAGAACACCTGATCGTTCTCTTGCACAACCTTTACACTGATCAAGAAGCAAAAGTTTGAACGTAACTAGGAGAAACAGAATGGTTTAAAATCAGCAAAGGTGTATGACAAGGCTGCATACTTTCCCCCTACCTCTTTAATTTATATACAGACAAATCATCAGAGAAGCAGGACTGTATGAAGACAATCACAGTGCAAAGACTGGTGGAAGACTCATTAACAACCTTCGCTATGCCGATGATGCCACATTACTGGCTAAAAGTGAAGATGATTTGAAACATTTGCATTTCAAGATCAAGGAATATAGTCTTAAAATGGGTCTGCACCTTAATGTTAAGAAGACAAAGATCCTGACAACTGGCAAAATCAATAAGTTCATCGCTGATGGAGAAGAAATTGAAATAGTGGACAACTTTAACCTACTTGGATCAACTATCAATAAAGAAGCAACAACCAGTCAAACAATCTAATGACGCATTGCTCTTGGCAGAATGACTATGAAGGACCTTTGCAAGATTCTCAAGAGTAGAGATGCCTCTCTCTATACAAAGATTTGACTTGTTCAAGCCATGGCATTTTCAATAACATCATATGGATGTGAAAGTTGCACAGTGAAAAAGGTAGACAGGAAGAAAATTGATGCCTTTGAATTATGGTGCTGGCAACGAATACTGTGGACTGCCCGAGGAACAAACCAGTCAGTACTAGAGGAAATCAAATCTAAGCTTTCTTTAGAAGCTCAGATGACAAGACTTCTACTTTCATACTTTGGACACATCATGCGAAGAGAGAGATCATTAGAGAAAGACATCATGCTTGGCAAGGTAGAAGGTCAACATAAAAGAGGAAGGCCAGCAATGAGATGGATCAATACAATAACAGCAGCTATGAGTGCCAGACTGTCAACAATGAGCTGCCTGACTGAAGATCGAACACAATTTAGGACAACTATCCAGAGGGTCGCCATGAGTCGACACCAACTTGACAGCACTTATTTTATTTATTTTTATTTATTTATTTGTTGTTCTTATATACCGCACTCTTAAAAATCAGCGCGGTTTACATATAACATCTATTTACAGACTGTTTTATTTAACAACAACAACAAGATACTGAGGAAGCAAAGAGAGGCACCTCCCCTGCAGAACCACAGAGAACAAGGAGCAGGAGAAACTGCAACTGGAGGACAAGAGCTTTATTAAGTGTCACCAGGTCTGCCCTACACATAAGCATAAAGGTCCCTTGAGACAGTGGATGCTTTCCTCCTTTCTTCTTTTTCTTCTTCTTTTTTTCTCTTTTTAAGTATGGATTGCAATCTGTTCATTTTAGATTTGGTGATACAGCTTGTGATCCGACATACAGAATAGTGTCCCCTAAGCCGGTGAGTTTATTGGTTATTCATCACTCACTATTACAAGATATTATCTAATATATGATTTGACAATTACTATTGTGATTGCTATTGCATATTATCACATCATTAACATCAATTTTGTACCTTTTAATACATGTCTTAACTAATATATCACATGCACAACATTTAATACTTGTATTAAATGGCTTCCTTTACATCACTTTTTATATTATTTATTTATTTATTATTATATATGTAGTGTTTTATACATATTTTTTTTACATAAGTTTTTTATGTGCATACTATTTATATATATGTATGTATCTTGGTTCACCATTTTAGCATGCATTTTTGAGATACCATTGTTTTAGGTAGTATTCTTGGTTTATGGTTGTTATGTTTATTATGTTTTATGTTTGTATGTGCATGTTTTTAACATAAAGGTCGAAGTCCCCTGAAGAAGGCCAAGAGGCAGAAACACGTGTAGGGCAGACCTGATGACACTTAATAAAGCTCTTCTCCTCCAATGACAGTTTCTCCTGCTCCTTTTTGTTCTCTGTACAGTAAGATACTGACATGTATTCATCTGAATATAAAAGGCTACGAGACCGATATTGGAATATTGCTGAATATCCCTTGGCTGGGATATTCAGCAGCACTAACACGGTTAGTGCCACCATATAGCCCCAGGTGCCACTACTGCATGTCCCAACACTAACCGGTTAGCACTGGGGTCGTGCAGGGGAGGCACCCAGCAATAACATGATATTGAGCCACTGCCAAGGTATCGCAATGTGGCAGAAGTCAGGCGCAGTAAAGACTGGCCTAACTTTCACCACTGCGTATCACCACTGCCCGGTTAGCTTCACAGCAATCCGAGCAACCCAGATAGTCAATGCAGGGCCTGAATATGGTCCTTAAATATCCAGGTCTAATGTTCAGCAGCGGCGGCTAACCGCCATCACTGAATATCGGGCCCTACATTTTTTTTTTTTTTTTATCAAGTTTATTTTCATTTTAACATATAAACATAAGTTGCATCAACCAAAGTCAACTAAACACAAAACAAAAGAACTACCCCCCCCACCCCCCTCCCACTCCTCTAGGACAATTCAGACCAGCTCAAAAAACAGATACATGATTTACACAATATCAAGGCTATTTTGAGGCAGCGACTAGGGTCATGTCTGACCGAATCTTAATGACCTCGCTTAGCATTTAGCTACATTCACAAAATCATTCAACACTTTCCACTTAAGAGCATTAGTACTGATCAAGGGGAAGGCTTTCCGGGGCATCTGCTCATATTTACTATACAGACACCTGACTCCACCATTCCTGCATGCTGAGATTGGCACTACTCTTCCAGTTACGTATAACTAAGCATATAGCCAATCCCATCATGAAGTCTAGCAGGAAGCGACTATCCTTATGCAAGGATAGTAACCCCACCACTGATCGGAGACCCACAACCCTCCAGCTGAGAGGCTCTTTAAATTTAAGAATAGTTTGTATCCGCGCCCAGACTTGCTTCCAATATGATTGTATCCCTGAGCATTCATATATAAGATGGGCCAGAGTATCAATCTCCCTATTGCATGTCCAGCAGAGATTACTAGTATTCTTATCCCATTTTGCCATTTTAATTGGGGTATACAAACACTGATGCGCAAAAAAGAAAAGTGTCTGAGTAATGGAGGCAGACCTGGAAACTCGAACTTGCTTGCACCAAAATCTCCTCCATTGCTGCTCCATCAGTATAGCCTGTGTATCCCGCTCCCAAACCTGCTGTATTTTGAGTGTCCTCGGATAGCCATTCTGACTCAATTTTTTGTAAAAGCACTACGCCACCCCCGCTGCGTTCGCGATCTCTTGGACAACCTCCACCACCCCACTCTCACCAATCTCCGTTCTCGGGTCGATCTGAGCACTCTCAAGACAATGTTTAAGCTGCAACCACTGAAAATAGAGTTTAGACGGGAAACCAAACTCATGCTGCAATTCACTGTAATCTTTCCATCTCTTATCTTTAATCGACTGGTTAACCGTCCACACCCCTCGTAAATACCATTGACTCCAGGCAACAGGTTTTTTTTGGATTTTAAATAGGGGGTTATGCCATAATGGTAGCCGACATGGGGGACATACCACCGGGCCACAGGCTTGAATGAGAGCGCTGAATGCCGCAAGCGTATCTACAATCACACTCGGGCATCGTGCCCCCTGCGTGAGCTGCATATGTAGCAGACTAGTTAACGGTATCGGGGCTAGTAATTTATCTTCTAGATCCAGCCAAACTGGCCTATTATCAGTTTGGCTCTCTAACCATCGTGATCCTTGCTTCAAAAGAAAAGCTCTATGATAAGATAGGAAGTCTGGAAATCTTACCCCACCCTGCTCGCGATCAAGTTTAAGCTTCTGCCGTGCTAGTCGCGGTGTTTTATTCTGCCATAAGAAGTGGCTTAAAGTTCGCTCTATCTCTTGGTAGGTATGCAATGGCAGCAAACACGGTATCATTTCTAGTACATAGTTCACTTTAGGAACAATCATCATTTTAACGGTCTCTAGCCGCCCCCACCAGGACAACACAAGAGGGGACCATTTATTAGTCAGGTCCCGCACTCTGGATAGTTTTTCCCTAGCATTAAAGCGAACTGTTTCTTCTAAAGGGTAGCAATAATGGACTCCTAAATACTTCACCATATGGGGTTGCCAGACAAAAGGAAAAGCCTTCATATCCTCCCTGTGGACCCAATGATTGAGCGGGAAAGCGACGGACTTCATCCAGTTAATTTTATATCCTGAAAGCGTCGAGTAGCGATCGATCTGCTCTAATACCATCGGGACCGAAGTCGGGGAAACGAATAGCATCAGATCGTCAGCATATGCCGATAGCTTAATTTCGCGACCGGCGATCAATGCCCCCCGAATGTCCGTACATTGCACATTTCAGCATCAAGGGAGAGACCTACTAAAGGTTGTTCCATATTTACTGAGCCCGCCAAAACATGGCATTAAGTTCGTGCATTATCAGCTGTAGACCTGCCAGCTATGAAGCCACATTAATCAGGATGTATCAGTGTGGGCATTTTCCCTGACAAGCGTGTGGCCAATACGGTTGCAAAGATCTTATAATCCACATTTAACAGAGATATGGGACGGTAGTTAGCTGTTAGCAACAGGACCCTACCATCTTTTTCAAATACCACTACATTTGCTGCAGAAAAGGCCCCAACATGCGGATTTGCCGCAACCAGTGCGGCAAAATATTGACGTAACTGATGGACTAGGTCCTTAGCAAAAGTCTTAAAGAATAGGATAAAAGGATAGCCTGTGACTCTCAAACTCTACAGGGGCCCGCACTCGCGCCGCTATCATGATCTGCTCCACATGTTGGTAGCGAAGAAGCCGGAAGATGATGGGCCTCGGGACTTTGCGATTGAGCGCTGGGCTCGAGGGAACTCGATGCGCCCGATCAATTTCAAGGTCTCTCTCAAAGGTTAGTTTAAGCGCTGATGGAATTAGTTTGCTCAGGAAGGTCTTCATATCATTGCCCTCAGCTCCCTCGGGGTCTCCGACGAGCCTCACGTTATTCCGGCGGGCCCGATTATTTCCTTCTTCCACTTCCCGTTGAAGCGCGCAAATCTGCCTCTCGACCTTGCCCAACTTTTCTAAGCGAGCACCATGTGTGTCGAGGATTCCCTCAAGTTTGTCTTGCCTCAGGGAAATCCCTTCAATCACATTGCCGGATAAGAAGGGCTAGCGGCTGCAGTGCCAAATTAAAAAGCATGGGAGATAGCGGACAACCCTGCCGCGTGCCTCGATGGAGGCTAAACGGCCGGGATTTAATTGCATTGACACAGACACTGGCAGTGGGTTGAGCATACATAACCTCTAGGTGACGAAGCAAACCGGCTCCAAAGCCAAACCACTTAAGAGTCGCAAACAAAAAGGGCCATTCTAGGCGATCGAAAGCCTTTTCAGCATCAAGGGAGAGACCTACTAAAGGTTGTTCCATATTTACTGAGCCCGCCAAAACATGGCATAAAGTTCATGCATTATCAGCTGTAGACCTGCCAGTTATGAAGCCACATTAATCAGGATGTATCAGTGTGGGCATTTTCCCTGACAAACGGGTGGCCAATACGGTTGCAAAGATCTTATAATCCACATTTAACAGTGAAATGGGACGGTAGTTACCTGTTAGCAACGGGTCCCTACCATCTTTTTCAAATACCACTACATTCGCTGCAGAAAAGGCCCCAACATGCAGATTTGCCGCAACCAGTGCGGCAAAATATTGATGTAACTGATGGACTAGGTCCTTAGCAAAAGTCTTAAAGAATTTGGCCAGGAGGCCATCTGGACCCGCTGCTTTGCCAGAGGCCACACGATTTATCGCTTGCCGAATCTCTTCATCAGAGAAGGGTCTATCCATCTCCTCCCTATCCTCAGTGGATAATACCGGACGCTGTATTCCAGAAGTTAACTGCTCAAAACTGTCCTGTGCAAATGCTCTCTCCGACTCATATAGCTGAGCATAAAAGACTCGAAAGAGTTCCAAAATCTCTTCATCCTTCGTTATCATCCCTTGCCCTTGTGGGTCCCGGAGAGCTGCTACTCTTTTGGCCTCCCCTTTACCCTTTAGGGCATTGGTGAGTAGTTTCCCGGCCTTATTACCCTCCCTGTAGTAGGTCCCCTGTTGTACCTTAATATTCTGCGAGGCTTCAGTAGTCAAAATTGAATTAAACTGAAACCTTAACCGCTGTAGCCGAAGCAGAATACACGGGCCCGCCCTCCGAGATAACACCCGCTCCCCAGCTTTAATTTGTTGCTCCAATGTTGCCAACTGCTGCTTGCGCTGTCTCCCCAACCGAATGTGAAAACTAGTGATAACAGCTCGCATGACAGATTTAAAACCCTCCCACCAGGCCCAACCAGCAGTGGCTTGAGGTAGATTGAATTGGAAGTACTCTTGTATGGCCAGTTTGACCTCTGCACGAAAATCCAGATTATCAAGTAAAGTTCTATCAAAAAACCATTCTACAGGCTTTGTATATAACCGGTCATCTTGCAGTATAAAGGAGATGGCAGCGTGATCCGAGATAAGCAGAGGATGTATCTGCGCCTCCTCGATGCAAGAAACCATCGTTTTAGACACTAGAAAAAAATCTATTCTCGATTGAGACTGATGAGGGGGTGAAAAGTATGTGAACTCAAGCTCCGAAGGGTGGAACAACCTCCAAATATCCACCAAGGCCATTTCTCTAATCATAGAAGCAAGCATTAAATGGCCTTTGGACGGGCCAGAGGTCCTCGGGGGTTGCCTGTCAATCAGGGGGTCATTAACTTGATTAAAATCCCCCCCTATTATCAAGGGCACTCGGGCAGCTATCTGGGCCTCCTGAGCTATAGCTGCAAAAAATTCAGGGCTGTCGATATTGGGAGCATAAAGGCACATACAAGCCACCTCCAAGCCCCCCATTCTAAGCAACACTTTGGACCATCTTCCTTCCATATCGGAGCGAGTATCCAAAATAGTAGCATTCAAGGATTTTCGTACCAAAATAGCCACCCCGTGTTTTTTTGAGATAGCTGGGGAGTAGGCGGCCACCATGTAATGTTTGATGTTAAGTTTTAAGGTCTCCCTCTGATTTAAATGGGTTTCTTGCAAAAATACCAAGTCAGCCTTTTCATGTCGCACATATCCAATAATTTTCTCTCTTTTAATCGGGCTATTTATCCCTTTTACATTTAATGATAAAACCTTACATGGGGCCATTTACATAAATTTTAACATTTGCAGTACATTTGCAGTTCTAATTCCCCTTCTAAACACACATCGATAGTGCTGGTCAACTAAAGATCCCATCACCACCTTCATATAGCCCCGACGCTGATTAGTAGGCCAAATGCACAATCTCATTACTATGCCACCTACATGCCCTAGAGGAGAAGCTATACCCATATAAGCTATGGTGAGCTCGTGCCAGCAGGGTGGGCTAGAGAGGCCCACCCTTAATGCAGCAATATATTACCCACCCGCACCACCGGTAGCCCAGAAAGATGCGGGCCCCCTCAAATCCTTACAAACATACAAAAGTCAACAGAATTTGAAGGTATGCATGCCAAATTTAACAATTGGTCTACCCCAGGCTGTACAAAACATTTAACCCGGTGCTAGTTGTTACAACGCATAGATCTCAAACCTACAAAAGTTCTTTTCTCAGCCAACCGCCATAAGTTGGGGTTGGTTCCCTTGGTCTCAGTCCTCAGCGCACCTGATCTGCTTCTTTATCGTCTAGATATGTTGCAAGGGCCTCCGGATCTTCAAATGATCTAGTTTGATTATGCAGAGTTACCCGCATCTTCGCTGGGTACATGAGGCCGTAACGCGCTTGCAATTGCTGTAGACGTGGCCAAAGTGCCAGAAAACGTTTCCTCCGCTTCACAGTGATCTTGGCCAAATCCAGATAAAAGGATATCCTGTGACTCTCAAACTCTACAGGGGCCCGCACTCGCGCCACTATCATGATCTGCTCCACATGTTGGTAGCGAAGAAGCCGGAAGATGATGGGCCTCGGGGCTTTGCGATTGAGCGCCGGGCTCAAGGGAACTCGATGCGCCCGATCAATTTCAAGGTCTCTCTCAAAGGTTAGTTTAAGCGCTGATGGAATCAGTTTGCTTAGGAAGGTCTTCATATCATTGCCCTCAGCTCCCTCGGGGTCTCCGACGAGCCTCATGTTATTCCGGCGGGCCTGATTATTTCCTTCTTCCACTTCCCGTTGAAGCACGCGAATCTGCCTCTCGACCTTGCCCAACTTTTCTAAGCGAGCACCATGTGTGTCGTGGATTCCCTCAAGTTTGTCTTGCCGCAGGAAAATCCCTTCAATCTTGCTTTGCAGCGCGGCTATTTCCTTGTGTACGGCTCGCAACGACTCACCGTTGGTTTGTACGAGATCTTTTACTCCACGGATCTCTGCAAGCACCTCCTGCAATCCCTCGGGCCCTTCACGTGCAGCGGCCATCTTTTGAGGGGCGAGGGGCTCAGTCTTTGAGCGTTTGGCATGGTTACTCATCGCATTCGTATATTCAAGTCGAACCGGTTTGGGCCCCGCCATTGCCCGGGCTCGCCGTGGCACAATCTAAAGTTGTTCTTTTAGCTTGCAGCAGGTTTTAACCAGGATTCTTGACGGGCCTCTCTGGAGCCTCTGCGCTATGCGACCGTCCTGCTGGACATCAGGCTCCGCCTCTCTCCGGGCCCTTCATTTCTAAAACAGTATTAAGAAGGTTCCAAAGAAAATTCTTTCATACTGCTGCTCTGCATCATTATTTATTTATTTTATAAACTTTGCATACATTTTGGACGTATTTGAAAACTTCAAAGATATAAATTGAGCACAAGAAGTAAACTATATTGCTGAAGAAAAAGTGCTCTGGAGGAAGAGGTTTAGACTCAGGAGTAACATTTGAAAGTATTTCTTCACAGAAAGGATGATGGATGCATGGAATAAACCCCCAGAGGAGATGATGGAAATAAACACCGCAGTGAAATTCAGAATAGCATGGACTAAAAACAGAGGTAGCTTAGTATGATAAAGAAGTATTGGGATCACATGCATTGACAAAAGACTATGACCCAAAAAAAGCAACACTATGACTATATTGGGCTTCCAAGAAAGTGCTGGGGCAAACTACACAATGGAGATCTCAAACCAAAATAGCTGTGGAACAGCAGCATCGAGAAGACTGGACTGAAAGGACAATCTTATAGAGAGGCCATATTGTTTTATGCTTTTCTTACCAATATCCTCATCAACTTTTAAAGGCAGATTAATACAAAATATGGTGGTAATATTTAAAAACTGGTCTGCAGCGGGGCGGAGCCTGATGTCCAGCGGGATGGTCGCATAACGCTGAGGCTCCCGAGAGGCCTACTCAGAATCCTGAATTAACACCGTCCATACTTGGAACTTCTACTCTGATCTTGCCGGGGCACATTGGTGAGATGGCGGGGACCAAACCCACGCGCCTGGAATTCGGATCTCCAGCGGCTTCTCACGGCAAACGTTCCAAAACTGAACCCCCGTCCCCGCAGAAGGGGCTGGCCTTGCGCGAGGGCCCCGAAATGCAGCAGGAAATCCTCGCAGAGATTAGAGGGGTCAAAGACCTCATGCAGTCAAACGGTGAAGCACTCCGAGCGCTGCGGGAAGATCTTGGTGTGCTGCAAGGCAAGCTAGAAGGGCTTTCTTCGCGTCAGGACAAAATGGAGAGCATCTTGGACTCCCATGCGGCCCGGTTGTCCAAACTCGACAAAGTTGAACGTCAGGTGCGGGCCTTGCAGAAAGAAGTGGAAGATGGCAATAATAGAGCGCGCCGCAATAACATACGACTTGTGGGCATACCGGAGGGAGCGGAATCGGGAGACATGAAAGAGTTTTTATGCAAAATCCTCCCTTCCCTGCTCAAAATCACCTTTATCAAAGATTTGGAGATCGATCGCGCTCATCGTGTACCCACAAGCATACCGCTCAACAGGAAGACCCCGCGGCCTATCATTTTTCGACTTTTGAGATATCAACACGTGGAACAAATTCTAAGTGCCTCTCGGGCAGGGGGTCCCATGGAGTTTGAGAGCCACAAGATCTCCTTCTTTCCTGACTTGGCTAAACCCACGGTCGACCGCCGAAAGCGCTTTCTGGAATTCCGGCCGAGGCTTCAACAACTACAAGCACGCTATGGCCTGATGTACCCGGCCAAGCTCCGAGTCACGCTTCACAATCAGACAAGAACATTTGAGGACCCTGATCTACTAGCGGAGTTTTTGGATTCCAAAGAAGCCGACTTGATGCGCTGACTTCCAGAATATTCCTGCAAGTATTCTCATATCCGCAGTACCCGCCATATTGGATCTGCCGCAGCCTAGCAAAGAGTCTGGCAAGGGCAGTTTGTCTGCCTTACTTTTGATGATATCTGTGACCCGACTCCTTCTACCCACAGTAGCCTCGATGAGTATCAGAGACAGTGTTAACTATGGACTCTGGTGTTTTTTTTTTTTTCCTTTTTTCATGTCTTTCTATTTCCTCTCTAGGGCCTCCTCCCGCAGACATATGGTCGCCATATTCTTTGGGGGTTTTGCTTCTTCTCTAAGATACAATGGTACATACTTTTCAATATGGGGTGTATTAGCCAGCATACTCGGTGATTATGTCATTGTTGCACAGATTCTGATTATGTTGTATGTTTTCCAGCGCCCTTACCTAAAATGTCTATTACCGATTGATGGCACCATGTAAGATTTTCTCATTGAACGTAAAAGGAATCAATAATCCGATAAAACGTAAGAAAATCCTAAGCTACCTCAGTCAGGAAGCTGCGGATCTAATTTTTCTCCAAGAAACACATCTAAATTCGAAGGAAACTCTTAAACTCAATATTAAACCTTACATGGTGGCCGCCTACTCTGCAGCCGTTTCCAAGAAATGTGGGGTTGCCATACTGGTTAGGAAATCTTTGCATGCTACTATTATTGCGACTAGCTCAGATACAGAAGGTAGATGGTCCAGAGTTCACCTCAAGATAGGTAGCCTTGAAGTTACATGTATATGCCTTTACGCTCCTAATGTGGATGACCCTGCCTTTTTTGCTACTATTGCTCAGGTTGCGCAGGCCTCTGCTAATACTTCCTTGATAATTGGGGGGGGATTTCAATCTAGTCCTTGATCCACTGATTGACAAACAGCCGCCTAGGACAAGTGGTCCCCCCAAGAGTCACACCACGCTTACCTCCCTGATCAAAGATCTTGCTTTAGTTGATCTATGGAGGTTACTACACCCCAATGAGCTTGACTTCACCTTCTTCTCTTCCCCTCATAAATCCCAGTCTCGCATAGACTTCTTTCTACTATCAAAACTGTTAGTTCCTCAGGTGGACACTGCAAAGATTCACTCCCAACATATTTCAGATCATGCTGCTATCTCCTTTCAATTACATACTACTGCACCTCAAGGGAATTCGGGGGCCTGGTTCTTTGATAGAGCCCTGTTAATTCAGCCAGAGTTCCAGTTAGAAATTCGAGCAGCCATTCAGGATTACTTCCATTTTAATCTACCCCAGGATACTGCGAATTGGGCTTGGTGGGAGGGCTTCAAAGCGGCCATTCGAGCAACGATCACTAGTTAGAAGGGTCGCTTTCTCCTTGACTTCATGCTGGGTATAGCCATATGCTTAATCACGAGGAATTGGAAGGATAGCTCTCGACTTACTGTCAATGAATGGTGGAACCTCGTCTGCTTATATAGTAAATATGAGCAGACACCTCGGAGAGCTATTCCCCATGTCCAAACTCACTCTTGCTTGTCTAAATGGCAGATGCTTAATGATTATGTACAATCTGCTCATTGTTCCAACATGCCTGTATAATGTGCACTCATCATGTTTCAGATCACCGTTAGGTTTTGTAACACAATAATGTAAGTACACGCCCGCTTCGGGAATGATCAGTTTCTAGAGAAGAAGCAGGGGGGAGGGGGGTGGTAGGGGTTTACTTTGATGTATGTATTACATTTTATGTATCTGTCTTTTGCTGTATGTCTTCCTTTCCTTTGTTGTTATAAAACGAAAATAAAGCATTTAAAAAAAAAAAACTGGTCTGCATCTTGACTTAAGTACTCATCTTGTAAGGATCAAATTTGATAATGGCGAGGCCTAAAAATGGCCTGTCAGTGGAAATGGCAGCATACATCACTGTAATGGATTTTAGACTTGACTGGAATGGATATGAAGGGCAGCAGTAGGAGAGGTCAAAAGAGGGGAGGGGAAGTTAATGTTGATTGCATATGAGAAGGGGTTCTCAACCCAGTCCTCAGGACACACCTAGCCAGTCAGGTGTTCAGGATAATCACAATGAATATACATATTTACATGCACTGCCTCCCTTTGTTGTGGTTATCCTGAAAACCTGACTGGCTAGGTGTCTCCTGAAGACTGGGTTGAAAACCCCTGCATTTGAGATTCATATGCCAATCTACCCAACATAGGTAAATCTTAATTTGGCAGAGTGGATGAGCCATTTTGGTATTTATTTGCTAGCACTTATTATGTCACTATGTTTTGTCACCCACAGATCTTGATGGACACTACATAAGCATTCACTTATAATGCTAGGTTAAGTTTGTACTTCCCTCTAGAAGCCCTAGCTTGCCCACTGCTGTGGTCATTCCGAAGAGCAAATAGAGGTCTTAGACATCTGGGGTGGATGTCCAACCTGTGCTTAGCCCTGGGACGCGATTCTGGACCTAGCACTCCCCACGCTTACAGAGTGGTTGCATGGGGAGTGCTGGATGTGGGCAGGAGGGGGCAGTGCTTGGGCGAAGTGGGGGAGGTGCCATCTGCCAGGACGTACAGAGGCAAGTCAGGTACATGCCAGGCTGGTTACAGAATCAGGTACTCAGGACCGTCTGGACGTGCACCTTTGTGAATCGGCCTCCACGTGTTTTCAGTTAGTGAACTCATGGATGATTCTAGGTATCTTCTTCCTTTGCAATAGTTCCCTGTGGAGTAATAAATTAAGCCGTGCCAGGTTTAAAGGTGGCTGGCATATCATTAGCTGAAGTGTAACTGTCTATTATTGTTCTTTTTCATCTTGCATTTGTGTGGAATTTATTAATGATTCCTCTATGTCCATGCTCAGTTTATGTCCAGATCTATGTAAATAAATGAAAATGTAATATAGTGACAAAATTTCCAGCATTGTTTTCAAATGTTGGGCACTGATTTAAGATATAGTTTTCCCATCACCTTCCTCGGGCCTGATTCTGTATGCCGCGGGAATGTTTTGTTCCTGTGGTACAAAATTGGGTCCTAACGGGCCTATCCTGCTTGGAGCTGTCCAGAGAGCCCGGACATGCCTCTATCAGAATCGGGCTCCACATTTAACTTTACCATTGATGGCTTTCAGGAAAAATGGGAATTAATTTTTTTAACAAAGAATAACATAGTAAATGATGAGAGATAAGGACCATCATGGTCCATCTAGTTTCCTCAGTAAGGTGCCGCTTTCTGTAGGTTACCTACCTCTTTGTCTTTATTAAGGGCTGTGCTTGCTGCTTCGTGCAATTTCCCCCTCCCCCCCCATGACTTTGTTTAGGGTTATAAGGTTGTACCTGCTGCTCTTTGCAAGTTACCTCCTCTGTTTTTTTGAAACATTAAAGCTATTTAAATTTGCTTTGATTCCGTCCACTAGCTACTGTATATAAGGATCCTCTATGCCTATCCCATGCCTTTTTAAATTCTGTCACTGTTTTTGGCCCCACCAAATCCATCAGGAGGGCATTTTAGGCATCCACCACCCTTTTCGTGAAAAAGCATTTCCTGATGTTGCTTTTAAGTTTACCTTCTTTATGCCTTACTTCATGTCTTTAGTGGCGTAAATTCTGCCCAAGTAGCCCCCGCAATGTGGAGGGGTCCAGGCGGCAGCATGGCAAAGTCACTTTTTTGGTTTGCCACACTGCCTTCGTTCCATGCCCGGAGGTGTTCCTCCTGGGCCGAAGTCTCACGATATCACCAGACTTTGGGCCCACAGGAAAACCTCCGGACCTAGAACAGATGCAGCTTGGCAAACAGATTAAAGTAAGTTTACTGCGCGGGGCTGCCACCGCTGAAGAAGGGGGGGAGGTTGACAGGGGGGCACAGCACTGCCAGCACAGTGGGGGAAGTGTCACACCGCTGCTGCAGGAGGGGGTGAGTCACTGCAGTGGGGCCGAAATAGGGGGCCCTCCAAACATTTTCCGTTGGGGCTCCCCACTAGAACTTTCACCACTGCATGTCTTCTAGCTCAAGGATTTGTTTGTTCATTAATATCTTTTAAGTACTTAAATATTTGTATTGTCTCTCTCCTGTTCATCATTTCCCTAGGGTGTACATATTTGGTCATCAAGACCCTTCTCAAATGTCTTCTAGTGCAGGCCTCATATCATTTTGGTCACCTTACTCTGAATCATTTCAAGTCTTTTTATATCCTTTGATAAATATGGTCTCTCAAACTAAACACACTTCAAATGACACCCAACAAACAACTTGTACAGGGGCATTAATACCTTCTTCCTTCTGCTGGTTATTCCTCTCTATATGCCTCCTTCTGTCTTCAGCCACTACCTTTTCAAAGTTTCCCCACCTTGAGATCCTCCAGCACTATCACCTCACGGTCCCTCTCCTGTTCCATGCATATCAGTCTCTTGCCTCTTACCGCATACAGCTCATTTGGATTTCTTCATCCTAAGTGTATCACTCTGCACTTCTTTGCATTACATAGAAACATGATGGCAGAAAATGATCACATGGCCTTCCATGTCAACCACTACAACCATCCCTTTTTTCCTTAAGAGATCCTGTGTGTTTGTCCAATGCTTTTTTGAATTCAGATACTGTCCTCATCTCTACCACCTCCACTGGGAGACTATTCCACTCATCTACCACTCTTTCCATAAAGAAATATTTCTGTATATTACTCCTGTATATTATCCCTTTCATTCTCATCCTATGTCCCCTCATAGCAGAGCTTGCTTTCAATCGAAAGAGGCTCTCCTCCTCTGCATTTATGCCATGGAGGCATTTAAACATCTCAATAATATCACCTCTATCCCACCTTTCTTCTACATATTAAGCTCCTTAAGTCTGTCCTGATATGCTTTATAATGAAGAACACTAACCATTTTAGTAGCAACCATCTGCACCGACTCCAACCTGTTTATATCCTTTTGAAGATGCAGTCTCCAGAACTGCACACAATACTCCAAATGAGGTTGCACCAAAGACTTATATAAAGGCATTATCACCTCCTTTCTATTCCTCGCCATATGCACCCAAGCATCTTTCTAGGTTTTGGTGTTGCCTTTTCTACCCATTTAACAACTTTAAGATCATCAGACATAGGTCCCACTCATCTTTTGTGGACAGAAGTACTTCACCCCCTATACTATATTGCTCCCTGCGATTGCAGCAGCCCAAATGCATGACTTTGTATTTTTTAAGATTAAATCTCAGCTGCCAAATTCTAGACCATACTTCAAGCTTAGCTAGATCCCTCCTCATGTTATCTACACTTTCCTGGGTGTTTACTCTATTGCAGATTTTGGTATCATCTGCAAAGATGCAAACCTTACCCGACAACCCTTCCACATTATCACAAACAAAAATTTCAAAAAGAATCAGACCAAGGACATGTCCCTGGGGCACACCACTGGTAACTTCCTTCTCCTTAGAGTAAGCTCCATTTACCTGTATCCTTTGCCGCCTCCCACCCAACCAATTTCCAACCCAAGCAATAACTTTATGGTCCTACTACTATTACTATTTAACACTTATATAGCGCCACGCAAGCAGCACTGTACAGACATGAATACAAGAGACAATCCATGCTTGTCGGAGTCCTGCTCATCTGAGCTTACAATCTAGTTGAGACAGTACACAATACAATTTAGTGCAAAGCATAGTGTGGTCATACAGTTAGGTTATGCAAATGATAGGAGGTTAGGTTAAGATGAGGGATAGAAAATGATGGGATTAGGTTAAGATGAAGGATAGAAGTGAATGCGACAGTGAAGAGGTGGCAGATGGCTGGCACACAGACAGCTGCCACCGTTCAAGAATATGAACACAGGTGGGCCATGTACATCAGCAATATACCACTAAATACATTGGTCAGTGCAGTGATGCAGCAGCAGAAACAAATGTGCATCCAACATGTCACACAAAAGTCACCGGCCCTTCCACAGATGAAAAGGACAGATCATGTCCAGGAGCTGCATGGTATGTACTGCTCAGTAGCTCCCCCCCCCCCATGCAGCTGCATGCTCCAAATGCTGTAGTCACATATGCGTGCATGTAGACAATAGGTGGTGCATGATGAGGACCCAACACACATCAGTCATGAAATGTCCACAAAAACATACCTGCCCAGCAATACAGGACACACAAACCTGAAAAAGCATACACAGCAAAATGTCAGCAAGTGTACAGGCATATATATGTAACAACTGTCTGATACTGATTTATTATACCAATCAAAGCAGTGTACATTATAATGTAAACCTGGTAATGTACATTAAAGAGGGACATTGATAACCTAGATCATGTCTGAGCAATGGAGGGTATGTGACCTGCCAAAGGCCACATGGAGTGCTAGTGGGAATTGAACCCTGGCCCCCTGGTTCCCAAGCCAGTGCATGTACCATTACTCCACCCCTCCATACTATGACATGACTATCTCTACCATCGATGATGTGTAGACAAGGAGGCAGGCGAATCTTTAATCCACCCCACCGCCACTGTCAGCACCAGTGCCAACGAACACCAATGCCAGCTATGTCCTTGATATACCTCCCAGGTGGGGGATGTACTGGCACCAGCCTGACCAAGCATGTGGCCGAATAGTAGAAAAGCCCACCCAAAAGAAGCCACAATGGTCAAAATGAGCTGGCATGCAACTGGCCAGGCACATGGGAGTGAAGAATGTAGCTGTGTTAAAATGTAACACCTATGTAGATATCAGTGAAACCATCTGTGAGCAGGAATGCAGCAGCACAATGTTGGATACACCTCACACATCCTGTGTATGATAAAACACCTACACTGGTCAATGATCTCAAAGGTGGTCTGGGGTTATTGTGCTGTGAGTGATCCAGACAGCATCGAAGTACATCTTCTGCATCATCACTGCAATAGCAAGAGAACACATGGCGCATGGTTGATGTTCCAACATACCTGGCCAGAATGTCTGCACATGTATAGTTGTCAGTGTCAAATACTTGTGCATGAGTCATTGTAAGATGGACAGGACAAAGTGATTGTAACATGTGTCCAATGTCCACCAACTGTACCATGGCCATGTGAGTGCTGATAGGTGGGTCAGCCATGAAATATGTGTCAGGCCACACAACTGACAGGGAGCATGGTCTAGGCAGGTACACCAAGTTGACCCCATAACCACAAGGCAATAAGTTAGGAAAGGAAGACACAGAGATGTAATGCCATGCTGCCATGCAGAGATGTGGATTTGTAGTGCACAGGCAAATGCACAGACATGACAATGATGTCATACAGTAGTGTATATGGCCAGAAAACAGTATGTGATGTGCCAAGAAAGAGAAGACATCAGGTACCCAGGCAAATACACACCTTTAATGCACAAATGGGATAAAAAAATGGAAATTACGGTACACTTACCTGGTAATTGTTCTTCCTTGAGGGACGACAGTTTAGTCCTCCACCTCTGGGTTGCGCACCTCCTCCTGCAGCTTGGAGACTGGGCATGTCACAAAAATGTGACATCACTGGATGTACTCTGATAGCCGCTACCAACATCCCCAGTGAACTATTGACAAAGCACACTCAAATGAGCAACAAATAAGTAACTAACCATAACATTGCAAGTGAAACTGTAACTATAACCAATTACCATAGAAATTTTCCATTGCGGAACTTAGGCTTGCCACTTTGTGCCCTTTCCTTCCGCCCCCGACAGGAGGACATACAAGAAAGTACTAAAAGAAGCAAACCACCACTGAAAAAGACAGATACCTACCGGTAATGTCACTCATCCCCCGGCTGACCTCCACTACTTCATCTAATATCCTGGGTGGGAACGAAGACTAAACTGTCGTCCCTCAAGGAAGAACAATTACCAGGTAAGTGTAATTTCCATTTCCTTATCAGTCCTCCAGTTTAGTCCTCCACCTCTGGGATGTAACAGAGCAGTACCTATTGGGAGGGACCCTTCCAGCCGGCTTGCAACACCGCCGCTCCAAAAACAGCATCATGGGCTTCTCAGACATCCAGGCAGTAGTGTTTACTGAAAGTGTGAAGAGAGGACCAAGTAGCCGCTCTACAAATGTCCACAGACGCAACTAGACTGTGTTCCGCCTAAGAGGCCGCTTGCGCTCTGGTAGAATGAGCACGCAATCCAGCTGGCACCTGTTGCCCGGATAACAAATATGCCGAAGCTATCACTTCTCTTATCCAGCGAGAGATGGAGGCTTTCGCCGCTGCCTCTCCCTTAAGGGATCCGACGAACAGACAGTCGGATTTACAAAAAACTTCCGAAATCTTCAAATATTGATGCCACACCGGCTTTAAGTCCAAGCGGCTTAACCCCCTGTCCGAAGCGCTATCTCCCAATGACCCGAGCACCGGAAGGGAAATTGATTGGTTCAAATGAAACGGCGAAACCACCTTGGGCAAAAAGGAAGGCACCGGCCGTAGCACCACCTTTTCCCTAGAAAAAGACAGAAACGGCTCTCTACAAGACAAAGCTTGTAAGGCAGAAATTCGCCTCGCTGAACAAATGGCCACCAAAAACACCGTCTTGAGAATCAAATCTTTTACAGACGCCTGTTGTAAAAGTTCAAAGGGTTCCCTTGCCAGGGCTGCTAACACCAAGTTGAGATCCCATGGAGGAACCACAACTCTACGAGCGGGACGGATCTTGGAAACTGCTTTTAGAAAACGCAACACATCACTATGTGTACCGAGCGTTTTCCCCTGCACCTTGCCTCGATAACAAGCCAGCGCGGCCAACTGCACCCTCAAGGAACTGGCTGCCAGCCCCTTATCAAAACCATCCTGAAAAAAGCTTAACACCACTGCCACGGACATGGATGCTGCGCATACCTGTTTCTGCGAACACCAATCCTCAAATATGCGCCATATGCGAACATAAGTCAGAGACGTAGATGATTTGCGCGCTTTAAGCAAGGTCGCAATAACTGCACCTGAATAGCCTTTTTTCCTTAAACGGCCAGACTGTAAGCGAGAACCGATCCACCTGAGGCATCCGCAGTGGCCCTTGTAACAACAGGTCGTCTGACGCCGGCAAGCACCACGGCTCTCCGTTGAGAAGTCGAATGAGATCGTCATACCAAGGCCGTCTTGGCCAGTCCGGAGCCACCAGTAGCACTCTCTACGGATGCGCCTCAATGCGCTGTACCACTCGCCCGATAAGCACCCAAGAAGGGAATACATAGAGAAGACCCAACACTGGCCAACGCTGTAGCAGCGCGTCTATCCCCTCCGACATTCTTTCTCGCCGCCTGCTGAAGAACCGACTGGCCTTTGCTGAGTAAAAGGTCACTATGAGATCCATGACCGGAGGCCCCCACCTGGCCACCACCTGTGCAAACACTTCCGGATTTAACTCCCACTCTCTGGCATCCACTTGTACTCGGCTGAGAAAATCCGCCGTCACATTGTCCTTCCCGGCAATGTGTGCTGCCAAAATCGCCTGTAGGCGGGGTTCGACCCACAGGAAAAGCGCCTCTGCTTCCTATTCCAAGGCCGTACTCTGAGTGCCCCCTTGGCGATTGATGTAGGCCACCATCGCGGAATTGTCTGATAGAACTCTTACCGCCCGGCTCCGCACCAGCCCTTCGAACGCTTGCAGCGCCAATCTCACCACTCGAAGCTCCAGCCTGTTGATTGACCATGCGCTCTCCTGTGCCGACCAATGCCCTTGCGTGAAAAGCTCCCCGCAGTGCTCTCCCCAACCTGCAAGGCTTGCATCTGTCAACAATGGTAGCCAATCCGGCTGTTCCAGTGGCATCCCGGCCTGCAAAGACTCCGGCATCAACCACCACTTCAACGCCCGCCGTACCTTGGGAGGACAGGGCAGCCGCCTGCTCAGCAGATCGCACTGATGAGACCAACGGTGCAGTAAAGACTGCTGCAACTGCCACATATGAGCTTTGGCCCACGGCACCACTTCCAAGGTCGCCACCATCGTACCTAACACCCGGATGTACCCACAGGCCGACGGGGCTGGTTCGGCCCTGAACTGACGAATCATTTGCCATAACACCCGGATCCTCCGCTCCGGCAGGAACACCACTCCTCTCTGAGTGTTGAACTGTACCCCAAGGTACTCGAGGCTCTGGGAAGTGTGAGACTATGCCTGTCTTAGGCACTCGCCTAGACATAGAGTATAGCCTGGGTTGTGAAAGAAATACTCTGTAGTCGTGTCCAAAGTGTAAATTAAAGCTGGGCTTTATTCCCCTTCCCTTGAGGATTGCCTTTAGAATACTTCAAACAAGGATAACATAAATTAACTGTTGCTTCACAGATAAATAAAAGTTTCTTCCAAACAATACTTATGCTTCTTCTTGCTTCTTTTTAACAAAGAGATACTATCTCATCTGAAATGCATAAAGCACACTCCATCGGTTCTGGAACGTCCTCTGGGGCTGAACTTTCCCACTGCATAACCTCAGGACCAAGCTTGTATACGGGCACCAAGTTTCTGTGTCACTGCTTTCAGAACCTTGCCCTCGGGAGACCTCAGCTTCTGGGAGAGGAGACTGCTTTGTGCCGTCAGAGATACCAGGGGCTGTGCTGGGGATTTCTTCCCACCACCTATGCCAATAGGGGTTTTCTAGCTCTCTGTAAGCTTGGCTTTTTATACAAGGACCCACTTCTTTCCCTTTATAGAAGACAGGGTACTTATCTTTCTTCTTGGTGAAGATTGTTTCCAGCCCTTCCTCCTCCAGCCAAGGCTTCCTCTCTGAAGTGCAAACTGCCTTTCTCCGTGAGTACCGGTCACTGGGTTTTGCTGAGCAGAATTCACTTCCTGTTCTCAGTGAGCTTTCCTGGACGTGACCTTTGCTCTCTGCCTGCTTGGCTGTTTTCCTCTGCACGAGGACCCCTCTGGCTTGGAAGTCTTTGGCACTGCTCTTCCTAGCCCTCTCGGGTTCAACAGCCTGCTTCTCTTCAGCCCTGGTTCTCCAAGACAGCGTGTCTCTCTGTGTTTGCTCCAGAGTCCTGGTCTCTACTCTCCTCTGAGACTGACTCCCTTGCCTAATCTGCCCTTGTGGGATTTCCCACCTGGTTTTATTTCCCTGCTTGTTAGACATAGAACGTGACTCTCCCCCCAGGTGAGCCTGATTGGAACCCTGAATTTCTACTGCGTCACTAATGCCATGAGGAAAGTTTCTTTCTCCATTCCCTGCTCCCCTGCATTGTGAATGTCTCAACTGCACATGTGGCTGTGAGGTAAGCTCTTCTTTTACATTTCCCTTTATTATTTCTGGCTCAGTGCTGTCTACCTCATGACAGAAGGCATCAGATGACTCTTGCGTGCATTGACCACCCAGCCGAGCTTCTCCAAAAACTTCACTACCTTGCCCGTTACTTGTATGCTTTCGTCTCTGGACTTTGCTCGAATTAACAAATCGTCTAGATAGGGATGAACCAGAATTCCCTCCTTTCACAATACCGCCGCTACCACCACCATGATCTTGGTGAAGGTCCGCGGAGTTGTTGTCAGCCCAAAGGGCAACGCCTGAAATTGATAGTGCCCCCATGGCAGCATGAAGCACAGGAACTTCTGATGTCCCTCCCTGATCGGGATGTGTAAATAAGCCTCCGTAAGATCGAGGGACAGCAGGTATTCTCCTTGGTGCACCACCACGATAATGGACCGCAGCGTTTCTATCCTGAAATGTGGCACCCAAAGGCAGCAATTTGCCCCTTTGAGATCTAAGATTGGACGAAGAGCGCCGTCCTTCTTGGGGATGACAAAATAAATTGAGTATCGTCCCCTGCCGTAATCTTCCTTGGGCACCGGGCCGACCGCACCTAGGTGTAACAAGCGATCTAGCGTGTAACAAACCGCTTGAGTTTTCTGCTGCCCTTTGCAGGGCGACTGTACAAAAGAATCCCGAATGGGCTATGCGAACTCCAGTGCATACCCGTCCCAGATTACCTCCAACACCCACCGGTCAGACGTTATTTGGGCCCAGGCAGGAAGAAAGTTCCGAAGTCGCCTGCCTATCGGCACACTTCCTACTGGGGCCCCCCGCACTTCATTGAGGTTTTCAGGTCGAAGCTGTGGGAGCCCCCGCAAAACCTCTACCCACTCCATGAAAGCCCCAAAGCCCCTGGGCTCGAGGAGCAAAACGGCCTCTTTGGAATCCACCCAGGTGAGACGTTTGAAACCTCCAAAAATCCCGAGAGATGCTCCGAACGTTGGAAGTGGACTTTCCCAGCTTTGGCTTATCCTCCGGCAGCCGTCTGCCTTTAGAATCCCCTAAATCTTTAACCAACTTATCGAGATCCTCTCCGAAAGAGCAACTTGCCCTTGAATGGGAGCTTACCGAGGCGCGATTTGGACAAACCATCCGCTGCCCAATTTCGTAACCAAAGGGATCTGCGGGCGGCCACGAGCGAAGCCATATTATTAGCCAGGGCCCTGATCAGATCATAATGCACATCTGACAAATAAGCCGTCCCGGACTCCATGTGATCCAAATCACTCAGGCCCTCCTGCTCCAGCTGACCCGAGTGACGTAAACGCTGTGACTATCGCAGACAGGCCCTTGCCACCCAGGCTCCACAAATGGAAGCCTGCAAGGACATCGCGTTGGCCTCAAAAGCCTGCTTCAACAAGCCATTTAACTTTCTATCCTGTGCATCTTTCAAGGCAGAGCTGCCTTCAACCAGAATGGTGGTTCTCTTGGTCACCGCTGACACCGCTGCATCAATTCTTGGGGATCTAAATCTCTCCTCGTCCTTATCTGCTAGGGGATAGAGTCTATGCATGATGCAAATTCCTTTTAGCCCAGCTTCCGGTTGATCTTATTCATCCTGTATCATCCTGTATCATCCTGTCTACGACCTTGTGAACGGGAAACACCACCTGAGTTTGCCTCACAGCCTGAATAATGGGGTCTTCCCTGTTGTCGTCTTCCGCAGGTGGCTCCAAAGCGAGTTTGAGCGTCTGCAGCGACTCCGTTATCAGCGCTGTCAACTCCTCTTTCCGAAACACATGAATAATCCTAGCCTGATCTTCCGGTTCAAGAATCTCTCCTTCTTCCAACTCCTCATCTCCGTCCATGTCAATCTCAGGTTCCTCCGACTGAAGTGCCTCCAATTCAGAACTTGAAGGCTCCCGAGTCCTTACTCGTTTACCGGTCTCGTGAAGCCGGCAGTCACCTCGGCTGGGCCTGATGCTGCGGAGCCAAAGTCAGCGGCAGAGGCTCCGCCACTTTCCCTTGCCACCTGAGACAAAAAGCCTGATGCATGATCAAAACAAAGTCAGCGCAGAAGTCCCCGGGCAGCGGCCCCGAAGTCGACAGAGCCCCCAAAGGCCCCGCTGGTAACTCGAGCTCGACCCCCAGCGAGGTGGACCGTAACTCTGCTGAGTCCAACCCCAGCAAGGGCCCCTGAGTGTCTTGCGCTCCCTTAACTTCCATTTGCTGTTCCACGCTGGTGGAAACCTGCGTGCAGCCGCAGCAAATCCTGGAGTCGGCGATAGTTCCCCTACGGGTACCGCACACCACACACTGAGGCCGCGCCGCCATCGCTGAGATGAAACAGCCCAAGGACTCTGGCTTCCTATGCCTCTTACGTCCCCCTGTTTTTGTCTTTTTTTATAGAGTGATAGCCCAACAAAAGGAACTTCTGCCTTTATGCTTTAAATTTCTTTTTTTTTTCAACAATCAAAATTGTTCAACCTAGAACTCCTAAAGCGCACCCCCGAAGAAACTCTACCCCTTAACCCCAAGAGTGCTTTAAAACCCAGTTAAACGGAAAACAAACAAAAAAAAACAATTAGGAAAGAAACAGCAAAAGAAAAGAAACCTAAAATGTGTTCTTTAAAATGCCGCAGCTCCCACTACCTGCCGGCAGACAGACAGCACGCTGACAAAATGGCCGCTGTGACTGTCAGCAAGCAAAGGGAAAAAAGGGCGCCAAAATCGCCGGGCTTTGCACGACGCGGCCGAGGTCTGCTTCCCCCTCAAAATGGTAGACTAAGGCCGGTATTCACTGTCCCTTTCGCAGCGAATCCTAGAGCACTGCAACCGCGGAGAAAAATCCCCGAATCTCCGCTTCGCCAGAGCAAGAGCGGGCAGCTGAGAGGAAGTCCGGCAGTAGAGAAGAGGAACGCAAAACCGCAGCCGCAGCAGCTCCATGCTGCCAAAAACTAGCGCAGCTCTCTCTCTCTCTCTCTCTCTGGCCCTGCAGTGCTCTCCCCCGTACCAATCAAGGGGGAGAGATCTGCCTTGGCGGCAAGAAACAATAGCCAACAAAGTGACCGGACCAGCAGGATCAGGCACAAACTGGCAAACACATTTTTTTTAAAGTAACAGTACTCCAATCAACCAAAAGTAAAAGGTAGAGATAAAGGAAATTAAACCCAAACCCTACTCTAACTGCTCCTTATCTGTACTCTAGTGAGCCCAGCACCTAGGCTCACACTACCCTCCTGCTGCATAGAGACTGGACACACTGGGGATGTTGGGAGCGGCTAGCAGAGTACATCCAGTGATGTCACATTTTTGTGACATGCCCAGTCTCCAAGCTGCAGGAGGAGGTGCACAACCCAGAGGTGGAGGACTAAACTGGAGGACCGATAAGGAACAGTGACACAATGCAAAATGAGGACATGGTAACAGGTGCAAGAGGCACATGTTGCCCAAGAACAAACAAAGCAGAACCTCACAGACATGCAGAGATAGCACTATGCAGAAGGCCTGCTGCATTGGGTACTGTGGATACAGGAAAATCACACATATGTCAAGGTACATGGAATGCACAAATTCAGTTAGAAAATGGACACACCTACTGCCACACTGCAAAGTTACCGGTGCAATGTGAGTGGCACAATGTCATGCGATAAATAGGACTATGCAGACATGCAATGATTTGTTTGTAAATCAATGTAGAGCACCACATCTGTACAGTAACCAAACACAATAACATGTATGTGGAGGTAGAAAGAAAGGTCAACAATGGTGCACTAACCCACACAAAATCCACACCGGCACATGCACTGGTGTACCAGCATATTCAGTAACATGCACATGCACCATGTATGTTGAAACATGACAGAGTGCTGCCCCAGATGCACTTTAACACCCCTGGTGAGGGCAAATAGCAATCCAAGATTTTGGCATGCATCAAAGTGGTGTGGTGGCAAACAGCATGTCCAAGTGTAGGGTAGCCAGACAAATAAAAGAGGACCTACACAATATTCCTCTTGTGCCACACACATGGCTGTATGCTCCTCTTAATCTAAACCTATGAGGATATCCTGCAATGCAAGTCACACACATGGGCCACACACACAAACACAAAGTCAGATGGATTTACAACATACAGCAAGTATGTGAGTCCCTGCTGCACATGTAGGGACCAGTACACAGTGTCTGCAGTGCAAATGTTGTCTGCAACCTTACATGTCCCATTAAGACTGTCCTTGAATCCCTGGGCATGCATAGTCACGTGTGACATCTCAATGTGCCACAGTATTTCAAAGGTGATGTGTGTCTCCTGCGATGAACACGAGACCCAGCCACAGCAAGGCAGCAATGGTGTGTTGGTCATCCTTGTTATGCTCAAGTACTAGTCCAACAATAATGTCCATCATAGGCATGTGTCCCACTCATATAGGTCCATCACCATATGGCACCATCTCTCAGGGATCATTGCATGGTGTTGCTGTGTCCTCCAACAGGTGGGTGATGGTGACTGCAGATGCAGTGTAGTAGATGTGCTGTGTGTGTTGCCTGTGCCCTGTGGTAAAAGGAGGGGAAATACTGTTATGGTATGCTGCACACATTAGGAAACAATGGAGGGAGTGAAACATCAATATGTACATAATGAAACGTCAGACATGCAAACATTACACGATCACAACACAGAGCACAGTGCATGTCGAGGACATTAGGAAATGGCACTGCAGACCAAGTTGTCATCTCGACATGGTCATGTCTATGCCCATGTCACACAGACATCTCAGAAGACCACATCATGTCCATCAGTGTTGGTGCACATAGACCCTACAAAAAAGCACAATGAAACAAACAGCTAAACACAAACATATAAAGGTTGATGTTAGTCACAAACGATCCAAGGTGCAACCTACCATCTGTACGCAGCAAGTGTCTGATAGGGACTGTCTGAGGCAGTCAAAGGCTTCAAGACATCATAGTAAAGGCAGAAGATGTCATTGAAATGTGTTGAATCACCATGTATGCATGTGCAGCCATCATTGCCACATGTCCAAAGTATGGTGGCATGTCTGAAACTGAAGCGTTTATGCGTAATGATCTGTCAGCACACAAGAGATAGGTCAGTCAACAATACAGAACACATGCGCACAATGTTCACAAGGTCAACAGCAGAAAGGTAGAGATAGCACATTGATCACTATTCCACAGGTGTCCAGACACATCCCAGCACAAGATAATGCTAAATGGCTGCACAGTGTATCGTTACATAGACACGCCCAAAACACACACACACAGTATGACAAGGTGAGCATGCCTCCAGTAGCATACAGCCTGTATGTGCACAATTTGAGATCAGTGGAGACAATTATTACATTCCATGCAATGATATACTTATGTTGGTTAATGCCACAATGTCAGGGAAGGGTGTACATGCTGTCCACCACCACAACACCTAGGACCTGTAGATACACCCAGCTCGGTTGGATGGGTCCCAAACACAGTGTTGAAACACATGAACTGGTCAGGAACACATGGGCATATGAATGCCAACATGAACATATGGGGTATGGGGGCACAGGTCAAAGAGGTGTACAACAACATATGTGCAGTGGACAGATAACCTCAGACATGTGCTATGCTGCACTGTCCCCAAAGTACACTTACCTGTATGTCTACCTACCCCATTCTCCTGCAAGTTGAATGACGTACACACAGTTTCCACTGCACCACAGCACCAGGTAGATCCAACAGCATATCCTGGGGAGTCACAAACACAAATGAAACATACATATGTCATGATGGAGTGGTGGAACACATACGGAAGCATGCACATGTATACCCACATGCATTTCCCCACATATGCAGGATTTACATGAGAATAACTCACTAATCAGATGTTTCCCGATTGCCGTGCCCTCACATGTGTCACCACGGGTACGTACAGGACGGCACGTAGGATCATTTTCCAGATCCAAATTAATTTTGACTGGGATAGTGTGCCTGAGAGCAATGTTGTGCAGGATGGAACAGGCCAGAATGATCTGTGCCACAGTCATGGGTCTGTATTGTAAGGCACCGCCGGTCTTATCCAGACACCTGAAGCGATTCTTCAAAATGCCAAAGGTGCGCTCGATGATTGAGCGGCTGGAGGCATGGGCCTCATTGTACCTCATCTCTGCACATGTTCATGGAAAACGCACAGGGGTCAGCAACCAGACATGACACCCATATCCAGCATCACCTGCAGAAAGAAATGTGGAAAGGTCAATCAGGAGCTGATGTTCACACACATGCACACAAGCATGTATGTGCAAACTAACAACAGATAAAAGAATGACACAAACATATGATGGCACACAACAGCTATGCGCCAGCATCTGGAGGTTTGAGACACAGAACACCAGGGAATGGTAATGAGGGCAACACACATCATCTGTATCCACACCAAACACATGACCAACCACCTGTACCCGAACGGCATTAGCGGCAGTCGTGAATGCATCAGGTAGACACATGCCAATACACCTTGGAAGGGCAGAGATGCAAATGTGTGCAAGCATGCGATGGCCATGATACTGTTCACACACAGCAGGTGTTACAGTAACATATACCTGAGGTGTCCAGTCAAGATGGAAGAAATGACAAAACAACATTGGCATACATGAAGCATACACGTGTGATGTAATATGTCAACACAAAGCTAACAACGTATCGTAATCAAAACTGTCAAAGGTGAATGGGCTCCCAACACACAGTACAGCAGGAAAAAGAATCTGGAAGCAAATCTAACCTCCCCCCAAATTAGCACACACACACAGATTGCATACAGAGACAACTAGGGACACACTACAAAGGCAGACACATGTACATTTGTGTATATGGTTGGTCTGAGGCCGTGAGCCGTAGTTGTAAACAGAAAGGTGTTGCACACCACCATATAAGGGACACACCATATGTGCCCATAGGTTCCCTGTCTAAAAGGCCCGTGCAACAGGGCAGCAGTACAAAACACCAATAGAAACTGCATGTGTGCCAAGACACCCAGAAGAGCCATGACACACATATGGTAGACATATGTTATTGTAGAAACTCATAAAGGTACGCAAACACGTCCCCGGTGATGGTGACATGGTGTGATAGTGGGCATAGCTCCATACAAGGTCAGCACTCCACCACCACAACACAAAGAAAGGGGACGTGTTTGCGTACCTTTATGAGTTTCTACAATAACATATGTCTACCATATGTGTGTCATGGCTCTTCTGGGTGTCTTGGCACACATGCAGTTTCTATTGGTGTTTTGTACTGCTGCCCTGTTGCACGGGCCTTTTAGACAGGGAACCTATGGGCACATATGGTGTGTCCCTTATATGGTGGTGTGCAACACCTTTCTTGACTCACACCTTAGTATGGACACACATATTAGAAACATCACTAAGAAGATCTACTTTAAACTTAAAATTTTAAAACAACTACGTCCTCTTGTACTTCTACATGATTTTCTGAGCATTGTACAGGCCATCATCACACCACATTTTGATTTCGCAAACCTCACCCTACTAGGAACAACAAAACAAAACATTAAAAGACTCCAACTTGCTCAAAATGCAGCAGCAAGAATTGTAATGAAGGTTCCACCATTTGAACACATTACCCCTATACTAGCAAACCTTCACTGGCTCCCAATTCAATCCAGAATAAATCACAAATTGATTATCACCACATTTAAGACTTTAAACACAATGGCCCCAGTCCCCTTGACAAAACTTATCACCAAAGACACATCCCAAACTACGCTTCGGAGAGGCCACACGAATAGAATTAGGATCCCGAAAGAATTCACAACTGCTAAAAAGACTACTAATAGGAAAGCGTTCTCACATGCAGCTCCCACCCTATGGAACTCCCTCCCTGAAGAAATAAGGGCATTAAAAGATGCAAAGGAACTCCGCAAGAAATTAAAAACTTATCTATTCACCTCCCATTTTGGCACACTTGAAAATACCTTACCTCTGACAGGTAATGGTTAATAACACCCTAGGGTACACCAACTCTAATTCTCCTAGCTAACTACAATTACAATTAAAATCGACTAAATAACTACTTGTAAATCTTGTAAATAGATATATGTAATAAATCAAAATATGTAAATAAGTTCGTCTGTTATTTAACAACTTGTCTGTTATTTAACAAGTTTTACCATATTTAGTCATTCATGATTAATGTATATAGCAAAATTGTACCAAGTTAACAAATGTTCCATGTAAAACAGCTAAATTGTACCTAGTTAACAAATGTTCCATGTAAAACAGACTTGTAAATCTGTTCATTCCTTGTTCATTGTAAACCGCACCTGATCTGTGGAAGGTAGCGGTATATAAACAACTGTTAAATAAATAAATAAAATAAATAAAAAAGGGATGTAGAGGTCATAATTTCCAGTGGGACCACGTAAATCACACACTGACTGGGCAGTGATATGCCACTGCCTGATGGCCAGTGTCCTGAATGTTTCCAGAAAATAAGTCAGATCTGCATCAGGGCATGTCATGTGTGTCACAGGGGATATGCAGTCAGAAGGGTCAAACGGCAAACCACAGGTGACATTGTCCCACCTGTGAGAGGTGACGAGCACCCCAGGACACAGAAACACCGTGTGTGCGTTAGAGATGGGAAATACCCACCCAGCAGGACACAGTCCTCATATTATCCGCTCTCAAATTGGTTGAAAAGTGCCGAGTGATGCAGGATATAGGAGTCATGGGTGGATCCTGGAAACCTAGAATTCAGAATACGCATATTTGCATCACATACAACCTGCACATTCGGGGAATGGTAGTGTTTGTGGTTTCAGAACACTGCCTCGCTGTCTCTGGGCGGGACCATGGCAACATGTGTGCAATCAATAGCTACCATCACGTGTGGTATCTCTGAAATCTGCTGAAATGCCTGGTCCAGGGCCCCCCACTGTTGCCTATTGTTAGTAATTGCAATGCAATTCCTTACCCGGCTGACCATGGCCTGCAGTACCTGGTGGAGACAGCGTGAGAAGGTGGGCCGGCTCATCCCACCCACTGCGGCCACCGATGATTGGAAACAGCTGGAGACAAAGAAATGTAGGGCACCCAGGAGCTTGACCAAACCCGGTATGGCATGTGACCAGCCAGTCCGGGGCTTGAGGTCGGGTCGTAGATCCTCAAAGAGCTCCCTAATAGCCCCTGTGCTCAGATGGTAGAGGGAGATGACCTGGCCTCACGCATGTCCTAGAGCATGGCTCTGGGCCTGTAGAGGCGAGGCTGTCGAGCGCGCATCTCGGCATGCCTACTGCACCATGCTGGCAAAACCCCAGCCATGGAGCCTCCACAGCTGCAGGTCTGTGTTTCAGCAGGACTGCACCCATGCCCTGTGCCACACCCCCATGGACACCATCCCCCCCGCAGCTCCACCTCACCATCAAACACCTGGATCACGCACACTGCAAAGACAATGTGAGCCATCACAGACATCAGGTAAAGCAAAGATACACACTAAATATGGTGTGGGGAGTAGCAAATGATCAGATGAAACAACAAACCTGTACATGCAGCGGCGCACACCAGCAGCGGCGTAGCAAAACGGTCTACGCCTACGGAAGCTTAGTGCGAGTAGAAATGTGTGGTTCATAACGTCAATGGTGCATTACAGGATTCCACATGCGGAAGGAGCGGTCCCACGTGTGTAGGAGGCACATGGCACATCTTCCGTGCATTGCGCATGCATGTGGTACGCTCTTGTGCGTGTTCCACATGCGAGTTCCAGTGCACGGTGTGCCCACGGAACACATGCAAAAGTGCACCACGTGCATGCGCAACACACGGAAGATGCGCCGTGCGCCTCCTGGACACACCTTCCGCATGCTGAATCCCATAACATGCTGTGACGCACAGCACATGCAGGACCGTGCCCTGTGTATGCACAACGCACACAAGACCGCCCCCTAGGCACCCATAAGGCGCATCATCATGCACAGAAATCCGAGGTTGTATAGTAAGCGCACAAGCAGAGATGGTGGAAAGATGAGCGATAGACAAGAGGTGCGACAGATGAAAGAGAAGTGACAGATGAGAGAGAGGAGAACAGCATGCATGTCACCAACACATCTGGCGAGCAAGGTTGGGGAACACGTAGCCAGCAGCTCCCAGCGACCGCCACAATGCAGGAGACCAATGTTGAGGTGTCAGGGCCATCCGGGTTGTCCCAGCTCCCACGGGATCAGCCTGCAGGGGCACTAGGTGGGAAGAGGCGGTGGAGGCCTGTGCCAAGGGAGGCCAGGAGAGGGCACTGCAGTTCAGCCAAGAAGAGAATGAACTCCTGCTAGCAAGTGTGCTGGACCATTATGATGTGCTGTACAGGCGCCAAAGCAGTACCACCACACTGAGCACATGGACCATGGCGTGGGAGGCAGTGCAGGCGGCTGTAGCGGAGGCTGGAGCCCCATGCCGTGACCTAGAAAGCATAAGAAAATGCTACAGTGGCATCAGGCATGGGGTCTATGTGCACCTAACCGAGGAGAGGCACCATGCACAGGCCACTGGTGGGGGTGGACCCACCAGATCTGCCCTCTCACCTGTGGGGCAGCGGCTGGCAGAACTGGGGCCCGTTTACCTGCATGGCATGCCCCCAACGCTGGACACAGCACATCCACTTTGCAGGTAAGATGGAGATATGTAGTCCAGGGAAAGCTAACATCCCAGCACATGCAGGGGCTGCCGCAGAGGGGTGTGGGGCCAGATGCATCAATACCTGCTTTCCATAATGAGTACATGGACATGGAATGAGTACCAGATATCCACAGTACAACATGCCAGTGCCAACTGGTGTCATGAGTAGGAGGAACCACAAAAACAGGCCACCTAGAACCACTAGCAAACCTGACATACAATGACAGCACTACCAGTACACAGAATGCACCATACCAGACCGCTCAGAGGGCAGCAGTGCAAATAGCAGACTAAAACATTGCAGAGAATGACAATACATGGCCTATTGGGAAAGGTGAACAGGTGGAAGTGTGAACCACAATCCACAGTAACAGCATAACATGGCTCATACTACACATGCAGAACACAGACCATCACCAAACAAAGGACAAGGAAGCACAATATAGACCCAGAAGGACAAGTATATGACCTGGAAATCACAAGGGCCAAACATGGAAGGTACAACACCACTGTAGGAAGTGAGCTACACAGTACCGACCCCTTGTACAACACATAGCATAGGCATTCATGATGCACATATCTCAGAGCTGACATAGTCCAGGTATGATGGTCAACGGACAGAGATAGCTATGATGGCAAAGGAAAAAGATAGCCATGATGGTCAAAGGAAAGAAATAGCTATGAGGGTCAAAGGAAAGAAATAGCTATGAGGGTCAAAGAAAAATATAGAACCCCACCATTCATCCTTGTGTATAGCCTGTGGTCAATACACTGGCTGCAGTCCACTGGTGTCCCCGTGTCTGCTGTGAACACCCCGCTGCCTGTTGTGCGGGTGTCTGGTCGTCTCACTTCTAGTTTCCAGCCAGTCTCTCTCAACATATGGCGTAAATGACAACCATTTTGCATCATGCCCACTCTGCCCCCAGACTGTATTCCCCAGTCAGCCATTCACAGTGTAACCTGCTACCCACATTCCCCAGCTACACACCCAATACCTGGCCCAATGTAGAGATACCATCCCACCCACACTGACCACCCCCACCATGTCAGGTACCCAGCCCCATCCCATGTGGCCCACCCACAACACCAGCCACTGTGCAGCTCCAGCTCCACCCAGTGCTCGCTCTCATCCAGGCCCCGCAGTGGCCCATGACCAGCCCCTGGAACCACACCCCCAATTCCCCGTCATTCAAAGCAGACATTCCTCGCGTCCCCTGGAAGAGGGCCGTGGCCAGCGAATAGGTGACTGGGGAGGGCCTGGCACATCCACACAGCTGCCCCTGGGAAAGGGGAGGGTGTCCCCCACCTCTGCAGCTGTCCAATGGGACTGTGCCCTCCCCAGCTTCCCCCAAGGCCCACCAGGCTGCCAAACCGCTGGTATGGATGTTGTCTGTGCGTGGCTACCTGGACCACAAGGCCCTGTGCAAACAATAGCCCTGAGAGATGGATGGACCGTCACTGAACACATGGGCGTGATGTTACCACTCCTACATGATGCAGGGCGCGTACACCGCCACATACCCATCAGCAAGCACATGACAGTGCACAGCGTAATGCCACACAGACACCCATGCGAACCGCACACACATGCGCACCCACGCATACCCCCGTCCCGAGTCCCGCAAATGTGCACTATCTGGCAGCCCACACACACAAGTCGGTAGACTCCAATGCAACCAACAGACAGTACCGTGTGCCAAGACCCACTCTGGCCATGTTGACCTCTTAACCCTTTCCTCAGAACCTCCAGCACTGACCCACGCCAGTACATCACATCCGCAACAGGGTGCCACTCCTCGCGCACCATGGCACATATACACGCACCCCTCACTGTTGTGCTGAGCACCACACCATGGTCATGTCATGTAACCTGCAGCCACCTCACGGCTCCCTCCCGGTCCTACTCCCAACCTACCCAAACCCCCTCCCATAACAGGGGTGTGGATTTGTTTGGCAAGATCGTCCTTCGGTAAAACCATGTTGCCTCGGATCTCGCAACCTGTTGGTTTTGAGAAAGTTCACTATTCGCTCTTTCAGGCGCGCCTTCATTACTTTTCCCACCACCGAGGTAAGGCTCACGGGCCTGTAGTTTGACACTTCTTCCATGTCACCACTTTTGTGTAGAGGTACGACATCAGCCATTCTCCAGTCCTGAGGAACTTCTCTTGTTTCCAAGGATCTGTTGAAAACATCCTTTAACAGCCCTGCAAGAACCACTCTGAGCTCTTTCAGTATCCTGGGATGTATCCCATCCGGTCCCATGTCCTTGTCCACTTTCAGTTTTTCAAGTTGTTCTAACACATCATCTTCTGTGAATGGTGTGGTATCTACCTCATTCCCATTTTTATATTTGGTAGTCGCAGGTGGTCCTTCTCCAGGATTTTCTTTAGTAAAAACAAAGCAGAAGTATTTGTTTAGCAATTCTGCTTTTTCAATGTCACTTTCCATGAATCCGTTCCCAGCACTTCTGAGTCCTGCAATTCCACCTCTGATCTTCCTTTCCCGAATATACCTGAAGAAAGTTTTGTCATCACACTTAACATCTTTAGCCATTTTTTCCTCTGCCTTTGATTTTGCTATCCTTATTTCTCTTTTTGTCTCTTTGAGTTTGATCCTGTATTCATTTCTGTGTTCCTCTGTTTGCAAACTTTTGAATTTTGCGAAAGCTGTGTTTTTTGCCTTTATTTGAGCAGCCACTTCTTTGGAAAACCAAATAGGTTTCCTTCTCCACTTGTTTTTATTTACCTTTCCTACATATTTATCTGTTGCCCCTTTTATTGCCACCTTTAGTTTCGCCCATTGCAATTCCACTTCCCTTATCTCTTTCCACTCTGTCAACTCCTCCTTTAGGTACCCGGACATTTTATTGAAGTCATTGTTTTTGAAGTTTAGGACGTTAAGCTTGCTATGATTGGACTGCACCTTGGCTTTTATCTCAAACCATACCGTGTGATGATCGCTGTTGCTCACAGGGGCACCCACCCAGACATTCAACACGCTATCACTGTTGGTAAGCACTAAATCCAGCATTGAGCTTTCCCTGGTTGGTTCCATCACCATTTGTCTAAGTAACACATCTTGAAGAGCATCCACAATTTTTTTGCTTCTTTCCAGATTTGCAGAAGGGGTAATCCAATCCACATCAGGAAGATTAAAGTCAGCCAATATGATTGCTTCCCCCTTTGTGGCTATTTTGGCAATATCTATAATCAATTTGTTATCTATCTCTATGATTTTAGTTGAAGGTTTGTAGACTACATCAGTATGGATGACAGTGCCATCTCCTCTTTCCAACACAATCCAGAGTGCTTCTTCTTTTCCCCATGCCCCCTGCATTTCAGTAGCTTTAATATTGCTTTTGACATACAAGGCTACTACTCCTCCTTTTTCATTTTCTCTGTCTCTTCTGAATAGATTATTGCCAGCTATGGCTATATCCCAATCATGTGATTCATTAAACCATGTTTCTGTAATGGTCACAATGTCCAAGTTTATTTCCACCATTAGGGCTTCCAGGTCTGGAACTTTGTTGGCTAAGCTTCAAGCATTTGTGCTCATTGCTTTCCAGCATTTAAGTGGTTTGTGTATATTTTGCATTGATTTTGTTCTTGTTCTGCCCACTTCTTCCCACTTGTTTTGATGTGTGGTTTAAAAGTGTTGCTGTTTCTGATGTTATTCTGCTTTTGCAGGGAGTGACGTCCAGAACTTTTATTTTATTTTATTTATTTGGCATAAATTTATACACCGCTCCTTCCAGCGATCAGAAGCGGTCCTTAGGTGGACAGGACAAGTGAATATGTACAGCATAAATTTAGGAATACAGTATGATTAAGGTAGGGGGGACTAACAACCACCAGATCACAGTTATACAATTGATTATTCAAATAAATTACAGATTGAGCAACCAGAGCAGGTTATAATTGTACATAGAGATCGCAAAAATACAAGCAATTAGCAGAGCAATATATACATATAAACAAATTATTATTATTATTTTTTTTTTATGAATCTTCAAGGATGTGATGCAACAATGAGAAATAGGTTCCTATCAACCTTATGCTTAAGAAGGCATGGCTTAAGAAGGCAGCATGGAAAGATATAGTTGAGATCGGCTAGGTAATGCCGTAATACGATTGGAACAGATGTGTCTTAAGCTCTTTTCTGAAGGAGTGTAAGTCTTTGGTTTGGCGTAATTCGTGTGGCAGCTGGTTCCAGAGCATGGGTGCTGAGTACGTGAATGCCCGGTTGCTCGTCCGTTCTTTGACTGATCTTATGCTACTGGGTACGCAGAGTGTGTTCAGGTTTGCAGTCCGTCGGCATCTGTTGGAGGGCTGGGTGGTGATTAGTATATCGAGAAATGAGGGAGATATCTTATGGATAATTTTGAATGTCATTATCAGCATTTTGTAAATTATTCTTGTGGGTATGGGGAGCCAGTGGAGCTCCATAAGAACTGGAGTGATGTGATCTGTCAGGCTCTTATTCATAATAATCCTGGCTGATACATTCTGTGCCATCTGCAGGATGCTTATTGTTTTTTTCGGTAGCCCTTGTAATATAGCATTACAGTAGTCAAAGTGGGGAATGATGAGCGCCTGTGCTACTGTTCTAAAGTCAGAGTGGTCAATGATGCAGCGTAAGGGTTGTAGGACTTTCAGCTTGTGAAATATTGCTCTATTCGTTATCCGGAGGTGCTTGTCCATTTTTAGGTTAGCATCAATTAGTACTCCTAGATATTTGATCTCTTTTTTTGAGTGGTAAGTGTTACCGTTCAGGGTGATAGATGCAGGAGGATTGAAGTCTTGTTTTCCTGCTATGAACATCACTTCAGTTTTCTTGTGATTTATAGACATATTGTTGCATTCGAGCCAGTTTTGCAGTTCTTGTAGGCATTCTTCTAATTGGTTGAACTTAGGATCGTTTATGTCAATTTGTGTGTACATCATAATGTCATCTGCATATAGATGGTAGCTGATATTATGCTTTTGGAAAATTGTACATACTGGCTGGATGTAGATGTTGAATAGCAGGGAGGAGATAGCTGATCCCTGAGGTATCCCTTGGGTTTGGGGGAATGGCTTAGCTTGTTCTTGACCTTCCCCATCCATCTCCCCCTTTTTCTAGTTTAAATGCATATCCACATACTGCCTGAATTTTTCACTTAGGATTCTTTTCCCCCTGACAGAGAGATGTAGTCCATCAGCACAGTATAGTCTTTTGTTGGTCCATCTGTTTCCCCAGTCGCCTATAAATCTGAATCCTTCCTCTTTGCACCAGGTCTGGAGCCATCGGTTAAAGCTGTTTATGTGATGTAGCCTTTCTGCCCCCTTACCAAGAATAGGTAGAACTTCTGAGAATGCTACAGTGTTAACAATTGGCTTCAGTTTCTCCCCCAGAGTTTGAAAGTCCCTTTGAACTGTAGTGGCACTGTTTCTAGCCAGGTCATTTGTACCCAATTGGATGACAACATCAATTTTGGGGTGCTCACTTTCAGCGCTAAGTACATCAACAATTTGGTTTGTATTCTTGCTAGCTGAAGAGCCTGGGAGGCATTTGACTAACTTCTATCCTTTGAACTGTTTTTCCAAGTTGGTGCCTCTGATGATGGAATCACCAAGTAGTAGTAGTTTTCTGTTCCTTGAGTTTTTCTTCATATTTGGTGCTTTATTGGGAGATTGGGCATTGACTGTCTCATTTAAGGGCCCTTCAGCTTCCCTGGATTGGGCATCCTCATTAACCAAAGCAGAGAAGGCATTATGCAGTGATATCTCATGTTGTACAGGGTGTTTCTGCATTACAGGACGCAGTCTACCAGAGCCCACTGTGAGCCATTTGTTCCTGGGATGTTTGATTCTCTGTGGGAGTGGTGGAGGACTTTGTTTGGTTTGTATCCTAGAAGAGGTGTGTTTCATTGCAGCTACGTCTTCCCTTAATAGAGTCAATTCTTTATATATGGCTGCTAACTTGAGGCATATAGGGCAAGCTCTTAGGTTCCAGATGATTCGTCTCAGAATGAAGGAGCCACAATTATTGCACTGAATACAAGGCATGTGTGGTCCTAGAAGGAGAAGAGAAGGTGGACCTATCACCAAATTAAGAGGATAGGTGTCAACATAAATGACCATTATATAGGCAATGCAGCGGTGGGTGAAGTGAGGGGTAGGGTGGGTGGGAACCTAAGTGTCCTTGGCCAGCAGGCCTTACATGAACTGAGGGCACACTTAGATTTCTGATTTGAGGGCTACACAAGAGAATGTAGGCAGTCAGAATATTCCCAGACGTGAATGTAAAACCAGCAGTTAAATTTTATATCAGCTACACAACCAACAAGATAGGTAAGAGATACAGCAGTTAAATTTATATCAGCTACACAACCAAGAGGACAGGTAAAAGATACAAAGCTGGAAGCTTATCTGTTTGCTGGAGAAGCTGTGGAGCCCAGGTTCGACCAGGTGTCTCCAAGACTTCCACTGTTAAACCAGCCCCTCCCTGTCAGAAAGTAGATATCACACCATTCACAGAATAGGATGTGTTAGAACAGCTTGCAAAACTGAAAGTGGACAAGGTCATGGGACCGGATGGGATACACCTCAGGATACTGAAAGAGCTCAGAGAGGTTCTTGCAGGGCCGGTAAAGGATGTTTTTAATAGATCCTTGGAGATAGGATAAGTTCCACAGGACTGGAGAAGGGTTGATGTGGTACCACTTCACAAAAGTGGTAATAGGGAAAAAGTGACAAACTACAGGTCAGTAAGCCTTACCTTGGTGACGGGAAAAGTAACTGGGGTGCTCCTGAAATAGAGAATAGTGGACTTTCTCAAATCCAACAGGTTGCATGATCCGAGGCAACATGGTTTTACCAAAGGACAATCTTGCCAAATAAATCTGATTAAGTTCTTTGACTGGGTGACCAGGGACCTAGATCAGGGGCATGCGATGGATGTCATCTACCTGGATTTCAGCAAAGCCTTTGATACTGTTCCTCATAGGAGGCTTATCAATAAACTCAACAGCTTTGAGATGGGTCCCGAGGTGGTGAACTGGATCAGAAATTGGTTGGCTGACAGATGGCAAAAGGTGATGGTAAATGGGACTCGGATGAAAGGAAGGTGATTAGCGGTGTGACTCAGAGTTCGGTCCTGGGACTGGTACTGTTCAATGTATTTTTGAGTGATATTGCTGAAGGACTAAATGGAAAGTATGTCTTTTTGCAGATGACACAAAAATTTGCAATAGAATGGACTCCCCTAAGTGAGTGGAGAACATGAGGAAAGATCTACAAAATCCTGAAGAATGGTCTAATGCTTGGCAATTAGGATTTAATGTGATGAAATGCAAGGGTACTGTATGTGATAGGGGGCGAGAGATTGGTCCGCACAGACCAGGAGAAGGACCTTGGAGTGATTGTTTCTGAGGATCTCAAGGTAGCTAAACAGTGCAACAAGGCGATGGAAAAAGCCAGAAGGATGCTGGATTGCATATAGAAAGGAAATACCAGCAGAAATGAAGAGATACTAATGCCACTTAGAATATTGTGTTCAGTTTTGGAGACCATATCTCGCAAAGGATCTAAAAAGACTGGAAACGGTTCGGAAGAAGCAACCAAAATGATTTGGAACCTGCGTCAGAAGACTTATGAGAAGAGACTTGAAGACCTAAATATGTACACTCTGGAGGAGAGGAGGGATAGGTGAGATATGATTCAGGCCTTTAAATACTTAAAGAGTATTAATAAACAAACAAACCTCTTCCAAAGACAGGGAAGCTGTAAAATTAGAGGGCATGATGTGAAGCTGCAAGGGGGTAAATTGAAAGGCAATGTCAGGAAATACTTTTTCACTGAAAGAGTGGTAGACTGCTTGGAATGCCCTCCCGATGGAAGTGGTGGGGGCAAATACAGTGGCAGAATTCAAAATGGCATGGAACAGCCACAGTGGATCCCTTTATAGAAACAGGATAAAATCAAAACAAACATAACTATCTCTTATATCTCAACAAACAGGGGTGACCTACACGGAGCAGCAGGTGCACCTACTCTTGCCGCTTTGCTGGGCAGACTAGATGGACCATGCTGTTCTTTATCTGCCATCATATACTATATATGTCACTATGTCTTTACCCAAAAATGTGGCATCTGGAGAGGGAATAAAATCTCAGTGAGAGTCACCATCTTGAACAACACTATGGGGTTATATTTGAAGCTCTATTCATGCTTTAAATGGGCATAGAAATGTCCAAATCATGGAGATGTCCACAAACCCATTTTAGAAGCCAGGACTGTGGCTTCCAAGTACGAGGATGTCCAAGCCAGCACGAGGATATCAAAGTCAACATGAGGGCTTGGTGTAGGTGCAGCCAAGGCATTCCCAAGAACTTGGATATCCTTGCCCAATATCAGAAATGTCCTGGATGTCTCAAGCCATGGCAAAGGTTATACCTTCTCTAGGCACAAATAGATATCTGAAAAGTGTTCATTTTGTCAGGCAAATGTCGGTAGTATGTGGAGAAGGAGGTACACTCATATCCCCTTCATTTTACAATTTGACAGCAAATACTGACAGAGAATAAGGATTCATGTTTTCATTTTGCCATGCCACTAGATGTTCCCTTATGCAACCTTGCTTTACAAGGACATCCCTGCCCCACGGTTTCTATATGGATGCTGGCATGGGCATCCACATCAAGGCTATCTATGTTTCTAAAAGCGGGCTGAAACAGAAGTCACTGGTGTTTTTCTGCACGTTCTGTCCTGGACATCCCAGATTGTACTTGGACACACTTTCTAAAATGCCACTTCATATGTCCCATAAGGGTCAGTGGAAACTCATTCCATTTCCAATATCTGATCCGTCATTTCCTCTTATACATAACCTTCTCATCCTTATTCAAGTGAATCCCTAAATAGCACATAGTTCCTACCACCCCCCTTTTGGGCAAAAATCTCCCTGGCACTCTAACAGCCAAAAGCCTAAACTCAGAACTTCAGGTTTCTAAAAATGTACCTTAAATCTTGCAAAGGATCTAGACTGCAATACTGAACTTGAAAAATGATGGCAATCATTTTAAGGATCCCGTAAAAGAACCACATATCATCAGTAAACAATTCTTTATCTTTATCTTAATTCATCATTTAATATACCACCCACACGTGAATATCAGGGTGGTTTACAATACAAGGTCAAACACTGCTGGAAAGGGAAACAGAATGCCAATGATCAGACAGGAAAGCAATAGAACAGAAAGAGAAACAGATAAGGGAGAGCCTTAAGCAAGAAAGAGGGGCACAACATCACTGGGGGAGAGACATAGGGAGAGGGTGGTGGGGGTAGGTCAAAGGCAGTACAGAAAAGATGTTTCTTTAACCTCGCTTTAAAGCTGGTAAAGGAGGTTTCCAGGCGGAGGGCTGACGGGCGTGAATTCCAAAGCTTTGGGCCAAGGAAAAAGAAAGCAGAGGACTGGGTGGACTCTAGGTGAGCCTGGGAAGGGGAAGGGAGGAACATGTGATTAGAGTATATGGACCTAAGTGAGCATTGTGGGGTGTGAAGGCGAACCAGATTGGAAAAGTATTGTGGGATGCCTGTATGAATTGCTTTGTGAATGAAAGTGAGGATTTTGTACTGAACTCTGGAGGCCACGGGGAGCCAGTGAAGATGGATGAGGAGGGGGTTGATATGATCGGAGTGGGTGGCATGGGTAAGGATGTGGGCTGCCGTAGTCTGGACAAGTTGGAATCTGTGCAACTGGTACTGAGGAAGACCGGCTAAGGAGAAGTTACAGTAGTCCACGTGGGACATGACAAGGGAGAGGAGCAGGGTAGTAAGGGAAGAAGAGGGGAGGAAAGGACGGCTAGCACAAATTTGTCTTAAAGAATAGAAGGAACGATGAACTACAGATGAGATATGATCATGGAATGACACTGCGGAATCAAGGGTGATGCCAAGTTAGCGCAAAGTAGAGATGATAGGAATGAGAGAAGTGGAAAATAGGGGGTGGGGCAATGGGGGGTGAAGGACTGCCGAAGGTGAATCAGATAGCCATAGTTTTAGAAAGGTTGACATGAAGATAGTTAGAGGACATCCGTGAGCCGATAAAGGAGATAGGCATTGAGAGGGGTGATATCGGGGGTGGAGGGGTCAGTGTGGTGAAGGAGGATGATATCGTCCGCATAGTAGTTCCGGAGATACCAAACTGCTGAACCAGAAGGGTTAAGGGAGCCAAGAAACTATTGAACAGGAGAGGAGCTAGGTTGGACCCTTGAGTGACACCACAGAAGAGTAAGGTCTTGGGTGAGGAAGTGGAGTCAGAGTAGACTGAGAAGGACCTCTTAGTGAGAAAGGAACAGAACTCGTGGAAGACTGTACCAGAGATCCCGACGTCATGAAGGTGCGTGAGGAGGGTATGGTGATCAACTAGGTCGAAGGCGGCAAACAGGTCAAGGGAAACTGCAAGGGAAACACAGTCGTGATCATGTGTAGTGTGCAGTTCACTCAGGAGGGAGAGAAGGATGGACTCTGAACTATGGCTGGGGCGGAAACCTGATTGATGAGGATTGAGTGCTAGGGTGGCATCAAGATGGGAGGAGAGCTGGGTGAAGACCAGTTTTTCTAGGAGTTTGGAAAGGAAAGTAATGTTAGAGATGGGGCACCAGTTGGCAGGGACAGAGGGGTCCAGAGAAGCTTTTTTGAGAATAGGCCAGGTCAAAGCATGTTTCCAGTGGGATGGGAAGATACCAGAGCAGAGGCTGGAATTGAAAATAGTTAGAATAAGGGGGAGAAGTGCCAGAGAGGGTTCAGTCAGCCAGGGGGAAAGGATGAGGTCAGACTGGCAGGTTGTTTTTCGGGTGGTAGCAAGGGCCTTGGACAGTTCAGGAAGGGTTATAGGCCAAAAAGAGGACCAAAGATCAGAGAAAGATGGGCCTTTTGCACCAGACGGAATTGACATTTTTGCTCCAGCAAGGCCAACATTAACACCCTTTATCTGTGGTACACTGTATATTTTAATGGCTAGGGACTCTAAAGAAAGAATAAAAAGCAATGGGGACAGCTGGCAGCTCTCACATGCCCTGCTGCCTCTCTAAACTGTCCATTAACTTATACCTGCACCACTGGCTCAAAATATAGAATTTGTACCCACTTTAGTAAAGCCCCACCAAAACCCAAATTGCTCCAAAGTCCATAGTAAATACTCCCAGTCAACCTTGTCTAGGGCCGGCCTATCCACTAGGTGAGTTAGATGGCCACCTAGGGAGGCCGGCCCAGGTGGGAGACTTTGTGCCGCCACTTTGTTGCCTGTGGCAGGCCATGTGCTTCAGCATACATGACCTGCCACTTCTGATCCACCTCCGACACAATTTACTGCCAGAGGAGGTTCAGAAGCAGCATGTCATGTGTGCCAAAGCACATGCCCGCCGCGGGCAACAAAGCAGCAGCACAAAGTCCCTGCTTTTAAAATACTGCCGCTGCCACCGGTCTCCACGTTATCATCCCCCCCCACCAATTCTCTAGGCCAATTCCTGAACTGAGATGGGATGAGTGAATTTACAGGTTTCCTTCGCATCCAGAGTTGGCTAAGTTCAGCTCCCAGAAAAATTGCACTCTTAACAGCTAAATCTGTCTGGCCATTCACATAAATGTGAAATTTCCTGCAAAATATCAGACTGGCAGCAACTCACCACTGCACTACATTTTCTCTTAGACACTCAGGGGGTCATTCCCCGCTATTCATGCCCTTTCCCAGTCCTGTCCTCCTTCCCTGCGTGTTGTATGGAGAAGTTAGATGGGGGCGGGAAAGGGACGAATCAGGGGCGGCATTAGGGTGGGCAAATGGCAGGCATTGGTCTCAGATGTACAGGGCTGATTCTAATATTGGCTCTGTACGTCCAGGGCCAGTAACTTGAATGGAGAAATTATTCCACCTCTGAAATGGAATAACTTCCCCGATGCTGAGGAAACAGCAGGACCGGGACTGGGAAGGGGCGGTAGGGGGCAGACGGCATTCACTGGGAGGCCAGATCGGGGGGGGGGGGGGGTATCAGGCTGCAGGAAAAGCACTTTGGGTGCCGGCGGCCGGGGATTGCAGTTTTTAAATGGAGCCGCAGACACCGCGGCACTGCAGCTCCATTTAAAAGCCTTGACTGGCGCACAGAGGGCCTTGACATTAGGGATGGAATTGGGCCCTAAGGGTCCAATTGTCAACTGGGCAGGCTATGCTATGGCACGGCACATAGACCTGCCCACTGACCCCTAAACCCAGATATTCAATGCCGCGGTGACAGCATTGAATATCTGGGTTTGGCGCCGAGTGGATTCATCTGCAGAGCCTAATTGGGTAGTAGCGATATTGAACTGCTACCCGGTTAGCATCCGCGGCTAAACCTAGGAGAGTCAAAAGCTGGCCTAGTTTTAGGCACGGATTGCTAACCGGGTAGCGGTCCAAATTACTGCTATCCAGTTAGCGGCAATCACCACCTTCACTCTGCCCCAAAACACCCCCAACACGCCCCGTTGCTAACTGTATAGCATCAGGGTGCATAGGGGACTTAGAGGGGGATATTCAATGGCACTAACCATGTATGTACCGTTGAATATCCCCATCTAAGGCATTTACACAGTTTACTAGGATGTAAACCGTGTAAATATCCTTTGAATATCGGGCCCTAATTGCCTACTCCTCAGGGGCCGGATCAAGTTCTCCAGCAATTTCCCTGTCCTTTGTTGCAATGATAGAGCCTATGCTTATAAAAAAAGATATACGTTTTTGCTCTTTGAGTAAGCAAGCAGTTCAGTGAGTTTCCTCCAAGCCTCCCTCATCACTACCCCATCTGCCAATCGCATTATATGCTGCCTTCGTAAGGACACACACTCTTTAGTGAGTCACAGGACCTTCGTATCTCTCTTTTTCCTTATTGCACTAGTGGGAAAGTTGAGTAATTGAATCTAAAGTTAAAATTTAGTGGCAAGAACTCCCCTTCAACTCTAACTCCACCCCCACAGCAGGCCTCTTTACAGTTTGCTTGAAAAAACAGGATGGAAGCGCCCACTGACTAATGGATGTCTTAGTCTGTCCTCCTTCACATCACTTTAGGTACACAAACATTTAGGAGCAGAAACTTGAGAAATCTCCCCAGTGTACAGAGGAATCTTTTTGAGCTCTTGCTAAAAATGTAAGAGCTATCCAGACAAAATGATTTTGGATTATGCTGAAAGTTAGAAATGCTTCACTAAAAGAGCATAATATTCACTCTGGAAATATTTTGCTCATTGATTTGAAAACAAGGATGTCAACTGTATGAAAAGCATAAGTGACTCATGTCTTCAATTTTATTTCCAAAGACTGTTTTAGGCTTGATTACCAGTACACAAAGGGCCTTTCTTCCATTCCTATTTTTACAAAAAAGATTAGTGAATCAGGCGATGAAAGTTCATGGAACTGTTATCCATGATGTTAGAGAGATGATTAATGGACAATTCTTGTTGATTCATCCAAATAAAATTAGGTTATTGAAAATGGCAAGATTCACAGTGAAAAATATTGAGAATGCGCCAACCATATAACCCTTCTTCTCCAGTACATATAGTTTAAGCTTCTTTGTCTAAAAGTGCACACACCTGGCGACTCTTCATTACCGCTCTTTTTCTCCCTACACTCTTCCTCATGATGCCCAGAGAGTGGGAAAGTCACTCTTATCTGTGCCCTTTTCCCCATCTTCAGCTCCAGATGCCACACTTTCGACCCTGATATTCTGTGTGCCTGAGTTGGTGTGTCGTGTTCTATCTCTGACCAAATCCAAATCCAACTTAACTACTATGCTGATATTGTAATTGAAATATTTATATTTTTAAATGTGTTTTACATAAATGGTAGCATCTACTGGGGTGACTTCATTTCTTTGTCTGTTTGTCTTGTCCCTGTTTAAGACAGACAGACAGACAGAGATTTAATCTTGAAGTGGCAGAGTCATCCTACCAGCATAGAATGAAGAACCTATGACAATGGCCATGACTGCAGCAATCTTCTGGTGAGTATCCCATCTCCTGCGGGCAGAAAAGGAGAACACAACCAAAATCACAGCAGATTGCTGCTGTCTGCCAGCGCGGACCTTGGGCAAGTCACTTAACCCTCCATTGCTCAGAAAAAATCCAAGTTATCAATGTCCCTGTTTAATGTACGTTTACCAAGTTTAAGTTACAATGTAAACCACTTTGATTGAAATGATAAAGCAGTATAAAAAAAACCTGTTAAATAAATAAATAAAGTCTCCCAACAGCAGAGGAAGAAGGAACTCGGCACAGCCCTGGGCCTAGCAGAAGACCTGGAAAAAAGTTAGACAAGGGCAGAGGGAGAGACAAAGGAAGAGAATCTGGGCAGTGGAAGGGAGTAGGGGTATGAAAGTACAAGAGGGAGAAGTGAGGGGAGGGAGGAATACAAGGTTTGGAGGTTGAGGAGATGAATGTATGGGGTAAAAGACCAGCATGTGTATATGCCAAAAGGCACACCACAACACACAACACACACAACACACACACACATACATACATATACCCACATCTCACCCCTTGACCACACACACACCCCACCCCATAGAACACACACATATGCCACACCCCTGCACTATCCCCTCACAACAGAGACACCCACCCTTACAACACACACACATAGAAATAAACACCCCATCACTATACCATACAAACACAGAAATCCCACCCAGGGCCAGCCGAGGGTTTCTGCCACCTTAGGCAGAAGCCCCGACCATGCCACCCCAACCCCAAGCCAAGCTGAACCGTAACCCCCCCTCCCCCGTGCTGAGCCATGCTACTGCTGATTCTGGCGGTGAAGTCGAGGGAGGGAGTGCAGCTCAGCTCTGCATTAGGCCATGTGCTTGGGCACACATGGCCTGTTGCTTTTGACACCCCTCCAACATAATTTTGGGGGTTCAGAAATGGTAAGACATGTGTGCCAAAACACATGGCCTGCCGCTGAGCCTAGCCTTCCACCCCCTTGGCACCGGAATCAGTGGTAGCCCGGCACAGCTCAGCACAGGTGGGGGGGAGCATAGCACGGGGGGGGGGGGACCATGGTGCATGGGGGGGTGGGATGCATGGTGGGGGAATGTGGCTGCCATGTGTGCCGGAACACATGGCCTGCCACCCACAGAGATCTGCTGCCCAGACTGTTTAGTGGACAGGCCGACCCTGCCCCCATCCCACCCCCATATCCCATATAAGTGTGCAATTTTCAACCTTTTCATTTCATTTTCAAAAACTTATATACTGCACATATAATGACGAACCTGTTCACTGTGGTTTCCAATAACATATGTACAATATGTGATCAATATTCCTGGCACCCTTGCATTTTAGGTTTGTTTAATACAATACCTTGAAAAAGAATTGGAAATATTTCAACTGTATGTTATCATAATATTTTAATAGTATGTTCAAAGGTATACAACAAAAAGAGATGTCTGTGCATATTAGACAGTAATTTCTGAGAAAACAAGAAAATATGACCTGGGCAAGATTAATGGCACTCCTAACTAATATTTGGTTGCACAACCCTTGACAGTGATGACAGCATCCAAATGTTTTTTGTATCTATCCGTAAGTTTCTATATCAAACCAACATCCAGGGACATTTTATATCATATAAATTGAGTAATCAAATTCCCTATCAAATCCCCTACTATCAAATTAATTAAACTATTTTTGTCAGACTATTTACCATGAGAGGAGCCCCTCTCCTGCAGCAAATGTTCCTTTTATTCGATTCAGCCTGAGTTTTAGCCTGATTAAGGGTTGAGAGGAATCTAAGATCTGAAACATGGCGCTATGTAGCTTGTGCTGGTGTTTATGACATTGTTCGCCTTCTATAAGAGTGATAAAATTTGGCGGCTCAGTGTGAAGAATTTGGGTGGAAAGAAAACAAACCGCTGGTTTGGAAAACGTGAGATGTATGCAGCGGAGATCTTTCCCTGAAGCTCATTGGAGATTTATTTGAATGTTCGTCGAGAAAGTTAAGTCGGTGTTCTTTAACACTAAGGGGTATGTTTACTAAACCATGTTAGGTAAAGTTAACGCACGTTAAGGGCACCTAACGCGCATTAACATCACCATCCGCAGTAAGTCCCGCAGGGGGCGGAGAGAGGGCAGAGAGAAGGGGTCAATGGGCAGGGAGTGGGCGGGGAGAAGCTCCTGCAACACTAACGCGGGATACTGAAGGGCTGAACATTACCAGGATTGAAAACCTGTCGTTAGATGCAGATATGCAGGCGGGTGAAACGATTTAAGCATCAGCAATGTACAACATAGGAAGGGAGCCCAAGAAAAGTGATAGTAGTGATCCATATGCAGCAACAACATAGTGCCCAAGTATGAAAGGCCATTATGGTGATGGTGCAAATGGGGCATAGGGGGCTGTTGCCTAGGTGGCACATACGAACATAGAAACCGGAAATCAGCAAGACAGCAGCTAACCAAGGCCAAACACAATCCACCTACATCTACCTGCTGCACCCTAGCCAATAGTTGCTAGGGCACTGACCTGACATCCCCCAGCCATCCCTCCCCCATGTGAAAGGGACATAATATTGGTAGGCAGTGATGGGGGGGATGTCCATGTATGCCTCCCCACCCCAGGCCCCGCTCCGTAGGCGACCGCCTACCTGCACAGTGGATGGCCTGGGACTGCTCACTACCAGCACCAACAGCATATGGCAGGCAGCATGGCAGGGGGGGGTGTCGGTGCTGGAGGGGGCAGTGGCACCTGCCTGCAGTGAACCCAGGCCATGCCCTGTACCAGTATGTGGTGTGCAGTGCAACAGAAAAGGTCCAGCTGAGGTGACGTAAAGGTAGCCCCAGGGACTGCTGTACTTCTGTGGCAACAGTTTGGTGCAGTACACACAGCCAGTGTATCTTGGAGCAGAGGGGCACAGGTTCAGGTCCCAGCTGTGGATCCTGCAGAGCATGTCCTTATATTTTACCCTACAATGCAGATACAACATCAACATGTGCAATCCCCAAAGCAGTGGCCAAAAGGGGTGCAAACACCCACTCACACAGGCTACACTATCCAAAGCTCCATACAGAGTCAGGCTGTTTGGCCCCAGCACAGAGCCACAGTCACCACCGGAGCACTACCACTACCTCCTGCACAATATGGCAATGTTGGCACTATGATCAGGACCAGTGTGGTGGGCAGGGTTTCCAACCACCCCTAACTTTGCACAGTGCTGCAACTGTGTGTGTGTGTGTGTGTGTGTCTATCCATTGTTTCGTGGCTGCTTACACCTCACTGGACCCACAATTTCCCACTATTACCAGCGTTAGCCTGCAAATGTGCATAATGAAGAGCAAGGTATTGTGGGTATGGCACGGGCAGGGCGGACTGAGCAGGATACATCTGCAGAGGGTGTAGGGCAATGGTTGGGGCATTGTAGTTCCCAACCACCACCTGCATGGACAAGGTGGCCACAGCACGTCTTGCTGTTAGGGCACTTTTACACTGACAAACAGTGACCATGGCATGGCTATGTTCCCATATAGTGCTACATAGTATCTGTCTCAAGTGATATATGTGTACCTCCCCCTCCTGTTCTGGGGGTCAATCACTGCAGCACCTGCCGGGTGCTTGTGCCATACAACCCAGGTCTGGGTGCGTATAGTTCCTCTGTGAACATGCAGGATAGACTGGCTAGCGGAGTGTCCGTGGTTAGTTCGTGCATGGCCAGGACAGCTGGCATGGGTGCAGCAGGTACAGTCTGACTGTGCCTGCTGCTGGTGAATGACAGACTATGGTTGGGGGCTGGGATACAGCTATAGTCCTAGAACTGGTGGGAGCACAGGGGAAGGGCAATGGCCAGATAGTCTACTGTAGTGCGCAGTACTGCGACGTACACGTGTTGCATCTTACGCATGTTATGGTGAATGTGCGTGATGTCTATTTGGGACATGTGTTATTACGCGCCATAATCTGACCACATATGCTAAGGCACCTAGACATATCTCATAAGGCACATAGAAAGCTCTGTAACATCACATGCATTATTGTGCACGCTGCGCGTCAGACGCCCTGCTACATGTATTCCCTGCAACGAACGTAGGACGCACTACTGCATGATAATCTAGCAGACACCATGGCCACTTGGTAGAACATATTTGCATTGTGTTTGTTGTGGTTGTTTCGGATAGTGGTTGCAGAAGTGTGTGGAGCCAATGTGGGTTTGGGTCCCACAGGTTCCTTTTCCTTTCTTTTCATTTGTTCTGCTCTCTTTACCATACAGTGGCTCTGGCTTTGTCCCTTCTCCACACACCCTTCCCTCTCTTCACTGTACACTGCAATGTCCCCGCCATGCAGCCTATCCGTCACATGCTAGCTGTTACATATGCTCCCTTTCATTGGGTTGTCTGGGTGGGCAGGTGGCTCAGTGGTTTGGTATTGGTGTCGGTGAGCTGTGTTTGGGCTCTTCAGTGTACCAGTTAAATTCCCTCTTACTCCTTTTTGGATTCCCTGCCCATTTTGTCCTTATACACACACCATCCACACAGCTGGCCCTTCAGAACGACCCCTGACGCCCTTTCCATTTAATTTGTTTACTCTTCTGCATGCTGTTTTCACTGCACACCATTTCATGGTGTGTGTGTGCATGTATTTATCTGTGGCTCATGTCCCCATTACAGACTGCGATATCATCTGCCTATGGTCTACGGCCTTACATCTATGGCTCAGTTTCTCATGTGGCACCATGTCTGCACATCCCTCAGCACGTCTTCTACTGTCAGCACGCCTTGGATTGCAACCCCTTCGGACGTGCTGCTGCTTCTCGTCGGCTGTGGTGTTCACGCACGGTGGGTCCATGGCGTACTGTACCACATGTTACGCGCCTTGTAACGCACGTTACCTGATATGGCTTGCTTTACCGATGCACCGCCCACTCCTTCATATGGGCATCCGTAACATTACCGGGGAACTTAACGCGGGTAACATTTCCGGAGTTTAGTAAATATACCCCTAAGAGGAGATCCCAGGAAGTGAGTCTCCCGATAGTTCACTGGTTGGATGAAACTTGAGTTATTAATAGCTCATTAAAACAAATAAAAGGAACATTTGCTGCAGGAGAGGGGTTCCTCTCATGGCAAATAGCCCGACAAAAATAGTTTAATTAATTTGATAGTAGGGGATTTGATAGGGAATTAGATTACTCAATTTATATCCATAAGTTTCGAACATCTGTTTGCTGGTACTTTCTTCCACTCTTCAAAAGTGATTTGTTCCAGCTCATGAATGTTTCTAGAATTCCTTTTACCTATGGCAGATTTCAACTCTTTCCAAAAGTTCTTGATTGGATTGAGATCAGGACTTAACTGCTGACAAATTTGAAACAGTCTATTTGTTCCTTTTTAACAATTTCTTTTCTACTTTTGGATGTATATTTTGAGTCACTGTCTGCTTGAGGACCCATGATCTTCGACCCAGATCTAGTTTTCTGTTACTAGATAGCACATTTCACTCCAAAATACCTTGGTAGTCCACTGACTTCATGATTCCTTTAATATGTTCCGGGCCTCCAGTTCCCAAGGCAGAAAAACAGCCCTGCAACATTATGGAACCTCCACCATATTTAACTGTACGAAGGGTGTTTTTTTTCCTTATCAGCTTCATTTCTTCGCTTGTAAATGAATCATTGGTCTACATTGCCAAAGAGCTAAAGTTTGGTTTCATTGTCCACAGAACGTTTTTCCAGAAGAATTGTGGTTTCTCAACATGAGTTTGGGCAAATTGTTTTTGAGCAGATGGCCCTCTTTGGCCTTCACTCATGAAGTCCTTCTTTGTTTAGTGTACCACATATGGTGCGGGTTAAAACCACCACTCCAGGTTGCTCCAGTTCAGTCTTAAGCTCTTTGGACATTGTACATAGTGTTTTTCCAACAGTTTGTACTAACCTTTGAAGGCTTCTTGGATTAAATCTTCCTCTTCTCACCACGTCCTGGGAGGTTTGTGACAGTTCCATGAGCAGAAAACTTCTTAACATTGCAAACTGTAGACATAGGAATCCCAAGGTCTTTGGAGATGGCCTCATATCCTTTGAAGTTTGATGATAACTGCTTTTCTGACAGTCTCAGGCAGCTCTCTTGTATTCACCACTGTGAAAATGGAACAGGTAGTGAATGTGGCCATTTTAAACATTAGAGCCATCATTCATTGATTGATTGATTCAAGTCATGTGAGTACTGACAATAAGAACATAAGAACATAAGATGCCATACTGGGTCAGACCGAGGTCCATCAAGCCCAGTATCCTGTTTCCAACAGTGGCCAATCTAGGTCATACATATCTAGCAATATCCCCAAAAGACACAGGTTCCACAATGCTTGTACTGGGTCAAGCATTGATTATCCTGGGTCCCTTTTTAATAGTGGTTTATGGACCTTTCCTCTAGGAACTTGTCCAAACCTTTTTTAAACCCAGCTACACTAACAGACCTTACTATATCCTCCGGTAACAAATTCCAGAGTTTGATTACATGTTGAGTGAAAAAATATTTTCTCTTATTTGTCTTAAATAGTTTATCCTGTAGCTTTATTGCATGTCCCCTAGTCTTTCTATATTCTGATAGCATAAACAATTGATCCACGTTTACACGCTCCACTCCATTCATTAATTTATAGACCTCTATCATATCTCCCCTCAGCCGTCTCTTTTCCAGGTTGAAGAGCCCCAACCTTTGTAGCCTCTCTTCATAGGAGTAGCCTTCCATCCCCTTCACCATTTTGGTGGCTCTTCTCTGTACTTTTTCTAATAATGCTATGTCCTTTTTAAGATACGGTGACCAGAATTGCACACAATATTCAAGGTGCGGTTGTACCATGGAACGATACAGAGGCATTATAATATCCTTTGTTTTATTTTCCATCCCTTTCTTTATGATACCTAGCATTCTATTTGCTTTCTTGGCTGCCGCTGCACACTGGGCAGAGGGTTTTAACATGTTATCCACGATGACTCCTAAATCTTTTTCCTGGGTGGTGGTTCCCAATGTGGAACCTTGCATTGTGTAACTATAGTGTGGGTTGTTCTTTCCTAGGTGCATAACTTTGCACTTGTCCACATTGAATTTCATCTGCCATTTGGATGCCCAGTCTTCCAATTTATCCAGATCCTCCTGCCGTTTTCCACAATCCTCTTGGGTTTTAACAACTTTAAACAGTTTTGTATCATCTGCAAATTTGATAACCTCACTCGTTATTCCCTTTTCCAGGTCATTTATGAATATGTCAAAAAGTAGCGGACCCAGTACAGATCCCTGGGGTACTCCACTATTCACCTTTTTCCATTGGGAATATTGGCCATTTAGCCCTACCCTCTGCTTTCTATCTTTTAACCAGTTCCCGATCCACAATAGTACACTGCCTCCTATCCCATGACTTTTTAGTTTTGCCAAAAGTCTCTGATGAGGGACCTTATCAAAAGCTTTCTGAAAATCCAGATACACTATATCAACCGACTCACCTTTGTCTACCTGTTTATGCACACCTTCAAAAAAACATATCAGATTAGTAAGACAAGATCTTCCTTGTCTAAAGCCATGTTGGCTGTCTCCCATTAGGCCATGACTATCTACATGTTGTGTAATTTTGTTCTTTATGATGGTTTCTACCATTTTCCCCGGGACTGACGTCAGACTCACCGGTCTGTAATTTCCCGGGTCACCCCTGGAACCCTTTTTAAAGATTGGTGTTACATTGGCGACCCTCCAATCTTCAGGTATTACAGATGATTTTAATGAAAGTTCACAGATTACCAATAGCAGGTCCGCAATCTCATATTTCAGTTCTTTCAGCACTCTTGGATGTATACCATCCGGTCCAGGTGATTTGCTACTATTCAGTTTATCAAATAGTTGTAATATATCTTCCCGGTGTAGCGATATTTCTCTCAATTCCTCTGCAGTATCACCTTTAAATACCACTTCAGTCTTGGGTAACATCCATACATCTTCCTCAGTAAAGACCGAAGCAAAGAATTCATTTAGTCTCTCTGCTATAGCCTTGTCTCCTCTTACTGCCCCTTTTACCCCTCTATCATCTAATGGCCCAACGGACTCTCTCACAGGCCTTTTGCTACGAATGTACTTGAAAAAGTCTTTATTTTGTGTTTTTGCTTCCGTAGCAAGTTCCTTCTCAAATTCTCACTTCGCGTTTAACTTGCCAGTGCTTGTGCTGTTTCCAGTTTTCTTCGTTTGACTCTTTTTTCCATTTCCTGAAGGATGCTTTTTTGGCAGAAACAGCCTCTCTGACCTCACCTTTAAACCATGCTGGCAGTTTTTTGGACTTTCTTCCACTTTTCTTAATGCGTGGAATACAGCTGGTCTGGGCTTCGAGGATAGTATTTTTAAATAACACCCAAGCTTGCTGTAAGTCTTTAACCTTTGCAACCGCTCCTTTTAGTTTTTTCTTAACTATATTCCTCATTTTATCATAGTCTCCCTCTGGATTTCTTTACTATCCCTCCTCCACTAATTAAATCAAACATGATCATGCTATGATCACTATTGCCAAGTGGTCCCAACACCCTTATTTCTCGCACCAGATCTGGCGTTCCACTAAGGACTAGGTCCATTATGGCTTCCCCTCTGGTCGGTTTATGAACCAGCTGCTCCAAGAAGCAGTCATTTATTTCATCTAGAAACTTTATCTCCCTAGCTTGTCCTGCCGTAACACTGACCCAGTCGATACCAGGGTAATTGAAATCACCCATTATTACTACTCTGCTGTGACTTTTGTTAGCTTCCTTGATTTCTTTGAGCATTTCATCATCCATTTGTTCATTCTGGCCAGGCGTTCGATAGTACACTCGCACTGCCATCGCCTTCCCTTTTTTACATGGAATTTCAATCCATAGAGATTCTACAGCTAATTTTGTTTCCTGCAAAACTTTAATCCCTTCTGACTCAATGCCCTCTCTAACATAGAGCACAACTCCTCCACCAATTTGATCAGTTCTATCATTACGATATAGTTTGTATCCAGGTATCACAGTGTCCCACTGGTTATCCTCCTTCCACCATGTCTCTGAGATTGCATATCTAACCTCTCATTTAGTGCTATATATTCTAACTCTCCCATCTTATTGTTTAGACTTCTAGCATTTGCATACAAGCATTTTAGAGACTGTATTTTATTAATATTAATCTGGCTATTGGTAGGCATGGGTAATTTGGAATCTTTACGCTCTGTCTGCACCTTACTCAAGGGCATTTGGGCTACTATACTCTTTTTTGGAACCTCACTGCTTTTGGTAGTATCCTTCAAGGATACCTTCGTCCGAACCATGCGCTCCTGGGCGACTGTCGGCTTTCCCCTATTTTCTAGTTTAAAAGCTTCTCTATCTCCTTTTTAAAGGTTAATGCCAGCAGTCTGGTTCCATCATGATTAAGGTGAAGCCCATCCCTTCGGAAGAGCCCTTCCTTTCCCCAGAATGTTCCCCAGTTCCTAACAAATCCAAAACCCTCAACCTTGCACCATTGTCTCATCCACGCATTGAGACTCCGGAGCTCTGCCTGTCTTTTGGGTCCTGCACGTGGAACAGGAAGCATTTCAGAGAACGCTATCCTGGAAGTTCTGGGTTTCAACTTCCTACCTAAAAGCTTAAATTTAGCCTCCAGAACTTCCCTACCACATTTTCCTATGTCATTGGTCCAACATGTACCAAGACAGCAGACTCCTCCCCAGCACTATCTATGATCCTATCTAGGCGGTGCGTGAGGTCCGCTACCTTCGCACCAGGCAGGCATGTTACCAGGCGATCCTCATGTCCACCAGCCACGCAGCTATCTACATTCCTAATTATTGAATCACCAACTATGACAGCTGTCCTGAATCTCCTCTCATGGGGACATGGCCCTGGAGAAACGTCCTCGGTGTGAGAGGGTTTTACATCACCTGGAGGACAGGTCCTAGTTACAGGATCACTTCCTGCCACACCAGGGTGATACTCTCCTGTCACGTGACCTCTCTCCTCCATGGCAACAGGGATGCTGCCCGACTGGAGGTGGGATTTCAGGTCTATATCCCTGTAGGTCTCGTCCATGTACTTCTCTGTCTTTCTTATGTCTTCCAGGTCTGCTACTCTAGCCTCTAGAGAATGAACTTGTTCCCTGAGAGCAAAGAGCTCCTTGCACTTAGTGCATACGTAAGACCTCTCACCAACTGGGAGAAAATCATACATGTGACACTCAATGCAAAAGACCGGAAAGCCCCCATCTCACTGCTGGACTTTTGTCTGCATCTTAGTTTAAACCTTGTGTTTAGGTCTCTTAAATTCTGTATATAATAAGGACTGGTGTAGATGCTTATACTAATAAAAGTGTATCTAACACCCCCAATACACCTTGTTCACCTGAAGCTTAATTAATCTCAGGTCCTCAGTGTATGACTGATTTGGATAAAGAGCTGCACCTGAGAGCAGCCCCTTTCCTTCAAGATGTGTAGGTACCTATAAAGTTACATTTACCCCAGGGGTGGGTGGGTGCTGGGGAGGGTGGGAGGGAAATAAGTCCTATTAAAGAGGGCAGTTACAAGGTACCCTGTCCTGAACCCTCAGCAGGGGGGGGGGGAGGGGGGTACCACACAAAGCCCAGTTAGTTGAGAGAGGCAAGGTAAGTTATACAGCTGAGAAAGCTGAAGCAGCACACCAATAAGACAAACAATAAATAATTAAATAAACAGCTAGAACTCACTGCAAGTTGTCACAGGAGGTAATATCCACCTCTCTAGCAGAACACTGTTAGAGCACTGCTCTTCCCAGAGCAGAGAGAAGCAAACAAAACTGACTATGCACACGTGGTGGAGACAGGAAGAAGGCTACACAATACCTCAGCAGGGGGGAGGGTAGGGGGGTTCACTCGGTAGGTTAGGGCAGGAAAACAAAATTTAAAAACATAGCAGGTTCAGGGGGGAGAGCAGGGAGAAATATTTAATTTAAAATGAACAGTTAACCTGGCTACCACACAAAGCCCAGTTAGTTGAGAGAGGCAAGGTAAGTTATACAGCTGAGAAAGCTGAAGCAGCACACCAATAAGACAAACAATAAATAATTAAATAAACAGCTAGAACTCACTGCAAGTTGTCACAGGAGGTAATATCCACCTCTCTAGCAGAGCACTGTTAGAGCACTGCTCTTCCCAGAGCAGAGAGAAGCAAACAAAACTGACTATGCACACGTGGTGGAGACAGGAAGAAGGCTACACAATACCTCAGCAGGGGGGAGGGGAGGGGGGTTCACTCGGTAGGTTAGGGCAGGAAAACAAAATTTAAAAACACAGCAGGTTCAGGGGGAGAGCATGGAGAAAGATTTAATTTAAAATGAACAGTTAACCTGGCTACCACACAAAGCCCAATTAGTTGAGAGAGGCAAGGTAAGTTATACAGCTGAGAAAGCTGAAGCAGCACACCAATAAGACAAACAATAAATAATTAATTAAACAGCTAGAACTCACTGCAAGTTGTCACAGGAGGTAATATCCACCTCTCTAGCAGAACACTGTTAGAGCACTGCTCTTCCCAGAGCAGAGAGAAGCAAACAAATAAAAAAATTGATCACAGGTGCATCTAATTTTACTGCAATGGGAATATAGTTCTGTTCAAATGGATTTGAATTGTTTATAAGGGTGCCAATAATCATATCCTTCAATTCAAGAAACCCAGTGTGTAACCCCCACGATACTTCCTTCAAAAAGGCATACAACATTCAATCTCCTATATTCCACCCTTAATTCCCCCTCTTCAACGAACAGGACTAACTGTGTGTATTAAGTGTTTTTTGTTGGATTGTCTGTTTTGAGAATGCAAAACATGCTCAATGTTACAGACCCTCCATTTTAATCAAGTTTTAAAAGGCCTGCGCGGCCAACCTCGCGTGAGGCTATCTGGTCCTCGGACTCAGTCACCGCAAAACAATTAAATTCTATATGACAGGATAAATCCAATATCTGTTCAATTAGAACACAGTTTCACAGTTTTGAACATGATATTCAATATTGCCCTTAAGTTAGAGATACTCATCTGATTAATTCAATTGGGAGCCACGGCCTAAGATGAGTTGCTTAGGAGGTAGACCATATTCCTTCTCTTCCCCTCTAAGGACCACTCAAGCTATCACTTTTCTCTTCCATATAGCTGCCCGATGAGACTCAACAACTGGGCATTCAAACAAGTCATTGGGTACTGCGACACAAGCCCTTGTGTTTCAAGCCGGTCGTCCTCTTGGCCCTTCATCAAGCTCCGTACTCCCAACTTCCTGTTCCTACACAGACGCCATGAGGTCATCCATGATATAATGGTAAATGTGAGATAGAACTTGAATGACGACATCCTACTATGAAACAAATTATCAATTCAACGTCCACCATTCCACATCGGTGTTTAATCCAGTCAGAGCTGTAGATTGTAGCATATAAATCCACCTTTGTTCCTTAAAACGCAACTGGCCATGACAATCTCCTCCCCGTGGAGTTGGGGGGGGACTGTGTCTAATACCAGCCATTTGAGCTGATACAAAAGTATGCGCTTGCTGTATACAGTGATGTACTAATGGAGCCGCCATCACCTTAGTGAGTATCTGAGATCTGTGTTCTTGCAGACGTTTTTTATTGTCCTAGTTGTCATACCTACATAGATTTTCGCACAGGGGCACAGGATGAGATATACTACATAAGATGACGTGCAATCTGTGGTATGGCGTAAAGGAAAATCTCTATTAGATTGTGGATCACACCACTCTGTGCCTTCAGTAGTGGTGGAACAAAAATTGCAGGACCCACATGCTCGATGGCCACTTCCCTTTGGCAATCCTATGGTCCTAGAACCTGAATTAATTATGTGGTCTTCTATACCATCATCAATGGCTGCTGAAAACATATTAATCAGCGATCACAGGATGGGGCGGGGAATGGATTCAGAGTGGGCATAAAGAGCACATTAGCACTAGAGCCAAGGCAATGGTGCATGCTCAACAGCAACGCGGCTCTTAACATGGATTCACCTAACTCTTCCTTTCTAGGAGTTGTTAAGTGAACTTGATGTAGTGCAGCACATGTTAGGAAAACCCTTCATATGTTAGCTGCCAGCGACATACTGAACATGCCCCTGACCACTAACATGCAGCCTTTGGAGGTCATTTTAAAAGGCTTAGTCGTAATTTAGGACATCTGAAGATGTGCATGTGGATGTCAAATTCACAGAGATGTCTTGAAACCATTCCACAAATGACATTTACAAATATATCCATTGCAGAGACATTCAAGTAGTTGAGGGATCATGGTGGAGGCACAATGGACTTGCACGTCTGTTCGATTTCAGGAATGATGGGGACATCTGCAGGCATGACCATGTTTATATTTGCTGCAGGAATCAGGAAAGTGCTTGTTTTGGCCCTAAAACAGCAAGAGAGTGAAGAGAAGATGGAGAGTTAAGTGACAGACTAAGATCACCCTAGGATTTGAACTGTGGCCATTCTGCTCTCTACTCACTACTTTAACCATTATACTATTAGATATCTGTGTTCTGAGATGCTGTTCTGGGACTTCTATATAGAGTCTCTATAGACGTCGATATTGGGCACATCCACGCTTCTGAGATTGTGCCTGAACTTGCACATACCTGCTTATTTTTCAGACATTCTGGTTTTGACATTCCAGGTTGCACTTGGATGTCCCAATGTAAAATGTGCCTTTTTGCCATTAATATGCACAAGATTGGTAAATTAATGGCAAATCCATAACATGCTTCAGTAAAAGGAGCTCTTGGGGGTATGTTTACTAAACAGTGATAACGTTGCAGCGGCGCAGTTTGCGCGCGATACGTAACGTTATCACATGATATGTAATGTTAATGTGCGATAAAGTAACATTATCATGTGATAGCGTGAGGTTTCACGCGAACACTTCTCCTGCGGCATTAGGGCACACAGAGAGTGGAGTAAGGCTCCCCAGAGAGCAGAGAGAAAGGGTCAATGGGCGGAGAGTGGGTGGGGAGAGGCTCCATGCACACTAACGCTGTGAAATGAAGGTCTGAAAATTCGCGCCAGTGAAAACCTCATGCAAGAGACACATTTGCAGGAGAGAGAAACCAGTTCAGTCAGCAATGTACAGCAAAGCCAGGGAAACCAAGAAAAGTGATAGTAGTGCTACATGTGCAGCAACAGCATAGTGCCCAAGTATGAAAGGGCACTACAGTAAGGCTGTAAATGGGGTTCAGGGGGCTGAAGGCGGGACATGCAGTGGGGCAGCTGGGGCACAGGGTGGACTAGGCAGATACCCAGGTGGCACATAGGAATGCAGAAACTGCAAATCAGCAAGCCAGTAACTGACCAAGGTCAAACATGCCCACGAGTCTGTGTCCCACAGTGTCCCAGGGGACAGTACCCAGCAGGTACCCCAAAGGGCACATAACATTGACAGGTGGTGCCAGGGGGAAGTGCGGATGTCTATGTAGGCACCCCTACCCCAGATCCCACACCATAGGCAGCCACCTACTGGCACACTGGATGGCCTGGGACTGCACACCACCAGCACCACCGGCATAAGGGCATGTCAGCATGGTGGGGGAGGGGTGCCGGTGGGGGAGTGGGCAGTGGCAGCTGCCCACAGAAGACCAAGGCCAAGCCCTGTTTAGGTGGGTAGCATGCAGTGCAACAGACAAGGGCTGTCTGAAGAATAGTAATGGTATCCCCAGGGACTGACCTGCTTTTGTGGCAACAGTTTGGTGCAGTACACACAGCCAGTGTGTTCAGGGGCAGAAGGTCACAGGTTCAAGTCCCAGCTGTGGCCCCTGCAGACAATGGCCCTATATTTTACCCTACAGCACACATACACCATAAACATGTGCACTTCCTAGAGCACCGGCCAACAGGGGCACAAACACCCACACCCACAGGCTCCACTATCCAAAGCCTCATGGAGAGTCAGGCTGTTGGGCCCTGCGCAGAACAGCAGCTACCAATACTAGCACCTGCATACCTTAGCAATGCCTGCACTGTGCTCAGAACTGGTGCAGCAGCCAGGGCTGTCAACCACCTCTATCTTTGCACAGTGCTGAAATAGGTGTGGGAGTGTGTGTATGTCTATCCAGTGTTTTGTGGCTGCCTACACCATACTGAGCCCCCAATGCTTGCACTGTTTCCAATGTTAGCCTGCCAATGTGCATAATGAGGAGCAAGGTATTGTGGGTATGGCCCAGGCACGGCAGTCTGGGCAGGATGCATCTGCACAGGGCAATGGCTGGGACATTGTAGTGCCCGACCACCATCTGCATGGACAGGGTGGCCACAGCATGTCATGCTGGGAGGTCACGCTCAACCTGACTGAGCAGTGACCATGGCATGGCCAGGTTCCCACATAGTGCTATACAGTGTTTCTCTCTAGTGATATCTATGAGTCTCCTTTTTTGGGGCCCAATCACTGACATACCTGCTTGGTGTGTGTGCACATCCATCCCACTTTTGGGGGCACACAGTTCCTCCAGGAACATGCACTATTATGTACTAACCCCAGCAGACTGTCTGCAGTTAGCATGTGTATGGCTGGGACACCTTGCAGGGTGCCATCTGCTGGTGAATGTCAGATTGTGGTGGGGAGCAGAGCTGAGCTTTTTCAGGCCTACTGTCTGTCTGCCAGTGCCCTATGAAATATCTACAGATCTTCTTTAACTGCCCTCGTGGGTGCCTATTCCCCAGCAGGACTGGGGTGGTGGTCCCCTCTACTGTCTCCGATGTGGAGTGTGGATCTGTTGGTGGGAGATCCTGTTCCCCCACCCTGACCCAGAGAGGGCGGGTTGGGTGGTGCAACATAATCCGCTTTTGAGTCCACACAGCACCCTTCTTCTATAACATGTGACCATGGCAACCACACAGGATATGCACTATTCTGGGTGCATCATAGTCCACAAGGGCTAGACGTGACTGGGAAATACAGATGGACACAGGTGTATTATAGGTGTGTCTGCAAGGACTACCTGTCACAAACTGGCACTGATGGGGACCTGCAGCACAGCCTATCTTAGCCAAGCCAGGTGCTGCGGACCTGGTGCTGGGCGCCCCACCTCACCCTCATGGTGAGCACAGAAACTGCACAATGTCACGGTCTGTAGCTACTCTGCCAGTAACACACACAGTCAGTTCTCCCTACCAGGCCGAGGTGCTGTGGAGGCGCATACTCCATCTTGTGATCAGATGTAGACTGCTGATCTGCATGTGCAGTGCATCATGGGTATGGGTGAGTATACCCTATCCTGGTAACCACAGCAGACAGTTTGTGCGATGACTTGCAGTCTTTCTGTAGTCAGCCAGCGCTGTGCTAGAAGCTTTAGAGATGTAGCCCACTGGTTACTACAATGACTGTGGGGGCAGAGTTCATGGGTTCAATCCTGCAGTGGTGTTCTTTAATAAGGCTCTCTGAGGAATTTCCTTGTTATTTACATCAGGGCTGCCAGCAAAACCACCCTCACAGTGCCGTAACCTTAAGGTGCCTTGGCGGACAGGGCACTTTATAATGTGCCCTATGGGACACCTTAGGTTATGGCACTGTGAGGGTGTTTTTGCTGGCAGCACTGATTTAAATTAAAAGGAAATCCCTCAGACATCCTTATTAAATAACACCACTGTGGGATTGAACTCATGACCTCTGCCTCCACAGTCATTGTAATAACCAGTGGGCTTCATCCCTATAGCTTCTAGCACAGCGCTGGCATGGACTTAAGGTTACTGCGCGTTAATGAGCCAAGGCACTCTCTATCACGCGATACAGATTCTTGCTACCTTGCCACTGGAACGCCCACTATCTTATATGGCATTCTTCACATTAACGCTGCAACTAGCGCCAGTAACATTAAGACGGTTTAGTAAACATCCCCCTTAGTCTTCTTTCAAGGTACCTTGGTAATTTTTCTTACTTGGTGTTTGTTTTTCCATCTGATGGTGTTCATTGGAGATCTCTGCAGGAACCATCATCTTCAGACTCTCCACTCCTCTGATTATGTGTAGTAGCTCTTATATTTTTTTTCTTGTTGGTTAGGGTTGGTTGGTGCTGATATTTCTCTTGTGTGGATGGCTTGTTAATCTGCACGTACCCATTTGTTAACATTTTCTAGAAACGTTTATATATTAAGGAGGAGACAGACTGTTTTCAGAATGCACTTATATGTGCCCATCTTCTCTGCTGTCCCTCCCATGCAATTTCAGATGTTCTGACTTGGATGTCCCAGATTGCACTTACATGGCCTTTCTAAAAAGTGCCTTCATGTGTTTTGGGCCAGAAATTGGGTTAGGGTAAGATGTCTTTGCCGGTCAGGCTGTGGCCAGCAAAAGGGTTAGAGGCTCGAGATACCCTTGCTGGGTCTTAGGTCACTCTAGAAGTATTTCTGTTATATTAATGGTCTACTGAGTTGTTTTAATATGTACATTTCGCATATTTCATTTCTCTATCTCCATGTTTACCTCACAGTACTGAGTATTATGATGACATTTGGTAATTTTGCTATTGCAATGCTGCTATTACAGTATAAGCTGTCTATGCCAAGCAATACCTGTTGTACATTGCCTTGGGTGAATCTCTTCATAAAAGTAGTTGATAAATCATAACAAACATTATATATATATATATATATATATATATATTACACACACAGCACACACACACACACACACATACAGTAGAATCGGTGAATGGCATACACACTCACTTTTGATCAGAAAGCAGTAATGAAATGCTGATGCCGACACTGTATTCAGGGACTCTAACTCAGAGTTTAGTCTCTAGAACTCTTGTGTGGAGACAGAGAGAGAGATTGAGCTGTCACATTGCACTTAACTAGTACAGTCTCTAACAGTCATTGCATCTATAATAAAGGCATGTTAAAAAAAAGTCTGGCAGGGATGGCATCAGTTCTGCTCTTACTTGTCTGCTACTGTATTTAAATCTAAAATAAAATTTAAAAAGCTGCAAGCTTAATGCTCACAGCTTATATCCATGAATACTAAGTGGATATTCAGCAGTAGCAGAACACACTGACTACCAGGACTGGATTTTAGATTTTGGTGTTCAAGGCCAAGGGCTACAGAGGGGAGTCAGAGTAGGACAGTTGTTCTCATTTGAAGTGCTTGCTCCTAAAGCAGGGGTTCACAACCCAGTCCTCCGAACACACCCAGCCAGGATAGATACTGCATCTGCATGGGATAGATTTGCATACCAGGGAGGCAGTGCATGCAGATCTGTCATGTATATTCATTGTAGATATGCTCTAGACCCAAGAGGATTGTGAAAAATTGCAAGAGGACCTTCATAAATTGGAAGACTGGACATCCCAAATGGCAGATGAAATTTAATGTGGACAAGTGCAAAGTTGTGCACCTAGGAAAGAACAACCCAAGCTTTGCTTACACAATGCAAAGTTCCACCTTAGGAACCACCACCCAGGAAAAAGATTTAGGTGTCATTGTGGATAATACATTGAAACCATCCACTCAGTATGCAACGGCGGCCAAGAAAGCAAATAGAATGCTAGGAATCATAAGGAAAGGAAAGGAGAATAAAACAAAGGATATTATAATGCTTCTGTATCGTTCCATGGTGCGACCACACCTTGAATATTGTGTGCAATTCTTTTTGCCGTATCTTAAAAAAGGATATAGCAGAATAAGAAAAGGTATAGAGAAGAGCCACTGAAATGATAAAGGGGATGGAAGGATACCCCTATGAGGGAAGGCTTAAAAGGTTAGAGCTCTTCAACTTGGAATAAAGACGGCTGAGGGGAGATATTATAAAGGTCTATAAATTAATAAATGGAGTGGAACGGGTTAACGTAGATCAGTTGTTTACGCCATTAAAAAGTAGGAAGACTAGAGGACACACAATGAAGCTACAATGTAACCCATTTAAGACTAATAAGAGAAAATATTTTTTTTAATCAACGCGTAATCAAACTCTGAATTCGTTACCAGAGGATGTAGTAAAAGCCGTTAGTGTAGCTGGGTTTAAAAAGGTTTGGACACGTTCCTGGGAGGAAAGGTCCATAATCCATTATTAAAGAGATCCAAGGAAATCCACTGCTTGCCCGAGGATGAGCATTGTGGAACCTGTGTCTTCTGGGGAAACTGCTAGGTACTTGTGACCTGGATTGGCCACTTGGAAATAGGATACTGGGCTTGATGGACCTTGGTCTGCCCCAGTATAGCATCCCTTATGTTCTTATGTTCTAGGTGGATCCCAAGGACTGGATTTCGAATCACTGCTCATGGAAAAGGGATCAGGCTTCTCTTCTGCCTGAGTATTTGGCACCTTCAAAATCTGGCACCAGGAATTTGCCTGTTCTGCTTATTTTTAAATTCAGAACAGTGATAGAGTGTCAGACCCACAAATCAGCAGTTTCTGTGCACATGCTTCAGAAACTGCTTCTACCATATCTGAAATCTTTCACACAAATAATTGCAATGATGGCTCTGGTAGAGTCTGTTTTACTGTAGTTTCACTTTGAGGCAAGTTGAGATTGGCTGTTTGTTTCTGCTTAAGTTATCAGATGTCCCTGATTTTCAGGGATTGCTGCCAGTTTTAGAGCTGTGTCCCTGATTCCCACCTGTTTGGCAGCCTCTTATCCCCGATTCCAGCAATGTGGATAAATGAGGTAGAAAAAAAAAGAGTTTTCCAATTTAGTGATTTGCATATATGTCATCTTTTTGGAATTACAAAAAAGAGCAGGTGTGGTAATTTGGTGGTCAGGAAAACCCTGATGCGTTTCGGCTGTAAAGTCTTCCTCAGGGGGTAGAAACCTCAAAAAACAAAACACAGTACAAACATATGTTAAATAAATAAGTGATAAAACTAGAAGACAATAAAAACAAATCATATTAAAATATGCTCTCTAGTTAAAGCTAATAGCACAATCTTAAGAATGAAAGTAAAACCTTATGTGTAAAATCCAGGCTGAGGTAAAGACGGAGAAAAACAAAAAAATAGTGAGGATTCACCACCCACATGCAAGGTGTAACAGGTTCATGTAGCCTAGATCCATGAGACAGCTCATCATAAGACCACATAAAGTAGAAACCATATAGTTACATAAACTCAGAAACAAAGGAAGGGATAAGGAGAACAAATCTGTAAAAGAACCTCACTTGTGTAACCACACTCAGAAAACACTATCAGGTTAACAACATCTAAGTCCTAAAGGAGTAAAACAGAAGTACTAAAACAAATGTTATTCTAATGTGAAATATTTAAATGCAGTAATTATTTGGTGACAAAAGGACTTGCCTCTTTTGTGAATCAGCGTGTCCTGCAGTTCCGTCTAACAGAACTTATTCCAGAATGGAATAAGATGTCCTTTTGAATGACAAAAAATTTACGCCAAACTAAATGTCACAGTTCACATGCAAATTAAAGGAAAAAAGAGGAGGCACGGCATTATAGAAACATTGTATAAATGTCGAGTGGATTGAGAGTTCAAGGGCATGATTAGTGCCAATTCCAATCAAAGGTATTACAAGGAAAAGAGGCTCAAAAAATTACTTAGGCTTCCTATGCTAGATCTCAGCACACATCATCATTAAGGGCTGTATAATTTTCAAGCGAGTTAAAACCCTTGTCATTGCATACATATTAGTGGTACTAATAACTGATGGAAATATCTATCAGCAATATTAATTGCTGTCAATTAATGAATCTAATCAAGTGAAGTGAAGACAGAAGAACAGTAGTGAATTTAAAGTACCGCAGTTGTCAAAGGACAAAGCAACCTGCATTATATAGTAGATAGTATTTTGAAACAGACATATTAAATTGTTGCAAACATATGGCTGAAACAGAATGGCCAGATATAGTGGATTGCTTTTTTAAAAAAGGTGCATGCTAAAGTGTAACACAATAAAGGATCATCATGTAGAAACTTTATACTATAACAATTATGACCAAAAGATCTCCATGCAGTTAATTTTTGGTGTGATCGGGACCCCCTCTCCTCCCACTCTCTCCTCCGCCCCTTCCTTTTCCCCCTTTCCCCTCTCTGTGTTCCTTTAATCTCCTTCTTCCCTCCCTCCCTCTCTCCCCCTCCCCCTCTTCCCCCTTACTAACATTGTGAACTGTAGACACAGGAATCCCAAAGTCTTTGGAGATGGCCTTGTTCCCGTTTGAAGTTTGATGTTTGGTGATAATGGTTGTTTTGATGGTCTCAGGCAGCTCTCATTTTCATCATTGTGAAAATGGAACACGGAGTGAATGAGGCCATTTTAAACATTACAGCCATCATTCATTGGTTGATTCAAACATGTCAGTAATGACAATTGCACCTATGATCAATGGAAATGTGGGTCTTCTATTCAAACAGATTTGAATCGTTTATATAGGGTGCCAATAATCATATCCTGATAATGTCCCAGTGTTCATACTATTTCCTACTATTTCCTTGTTTAATTGGTCTTGTTTTGATTCTTTAATGTTTCAAATATATGTTGGATATCTAGTCCAAAGCCATTTCAATGGCCACTTTTTATTTTTAGGAGATACTGGACATTAAGGGGATGAACTGCAAGAATGTCAATAATGTTGACCATGACTGGAACTATTTTGATAACTTTAGAACACTAGAGTTATACAGATACGTTTTATTTATTTATGTATTTATTTATTTATATTATTTCTATACCGCACTCTTTAAAATCAGCGTGGTTTACAGTCAACAACAAATTGTACAGAGCAGCAGAACAATGCGGTGCACATTACAGATAACAGGATTTTACAACTTGGGTTTAACAGGGGTAACTATATACAGCTCTATACATTTGCACTCTTCATTGGCAGGTATGCCACAGATGTTACTATGGAATACACGGCACTCTCTAACTAATTACATATTGGGTAGTCTGTACGTTTGGGCAGACATTTTCGGGCTGTGTGTATGTATCATGACCTGGGTATAATGGTGGTGTCATTGAGGTGGGTGGGGGGTAGGCTTGGTTGTGTTGCTTCACTGGTTAGGGAGTAATATTGGAGGAATAGATAGCTAGATGACTAAATATTGCCACTATCTGGTGCTCACCTCCCTCCATGTATATTCAGTTCCCTTTATAGTTCCTCATTGGTGTCTATGGCAAACTGCCCACTAGGCTTATTGGATGGAAATTAAGCTTTCTAAAATTATTTAAGACTGAGGATGGAGCCTATTGATCATGTACCTCATACATTGTAAGAATATGCGTGTACATTCCTGTTGGAAACTGCTTGGGCTGGAATTAAGAGGATTCTTCATTTGGCATTTAACTTGCCCTTTTATACAGTAATTTTGAGCCCAATCTTTTTTATTTAGGAAATACCAATATCAAAGAAAAATGAATGGATCTGTTCTTGGCATGAAGACACATTTTAGTTGGGACGTGGAGCTCAGAACTCAAGACGTACTGAATTCTGAAGGTATTTTAGGAACAGCCCTGCTAAACGTGAAGCCATTTCTAAAATATACATCCATGTGCAGCCGGAGGAGCCATTTCATTAATATAGGAAATCCAGCAACATATACATTTAAGTGCCAGCATTTCACAATGGACATGTGCAAATGTCAACAGGACTTACAGATGCTGCTGTTTAACTACAGGGGACTCTATATTTAACACATTTCCATTTGGAGGGAAAATAAAAATTGAGGAATTAAGGGGACTAAAAGGAGGGAAAATGGGGCCCTTTTTACATACCTATTCATGCAAGAGAGCAGGTGTAAATCTGAACATCGCCAATTTTTGGTTTGAATTTGCATATGAAATGAGGAATACACATATAGATTTTTTTCCTGCCCAGGCCATGCCCCTGACACGCCCTCATCTACTTTCAACGTGATATGGGCATCCACGTGTAAAATGAACGTTTTCTAACATGGTTATTTAGAGATGGAAGTCATTTGCGTGCGTATAAATGGCAAATGGGGCTTTTAATTAGTAAGCAGACCTCTTAAGTGCAGTAGGTTTCTGTATTTACTATGCCATAAGTGCAGTACCTTCTGTGGACATGTCCAGAATCTGCCATACAATTATCATGGTGAGTAGATGCTTACCACACAGCAACTGCATTGGCCCTTGCCAAAGTCTCCTGTGACCTGTTCCTGGCCAAATCCAAGGGTCTTTACTCAACTCTCATCCTTCTTGATCTGAAGCTTTGACACTTGATCATGACTCTTTGCTAGATATATGTCCTCACTTGGATTTCAGGGCTCTGTTCTGTCTGGTTTTCTCTCTCCCATCACACTTTGTGTATGCTCTGGTGGATCTTCCTCTGCTGCTATCCTGCTTTCAGTTGGTATACCTCTGGGTCCTGTCTTGGGATCTCTCACTCTTATCTCCCTACTTGGTGCCCAGATCTCCTCCCATGGTATTAAGTACCATATTTATACTGATGACTCTCAGATTTACCTTACTACCATAGAAATCTCTCCAGAAATCCAGACTTGTATCTTGCCTGATGTTGCTGCCTGGATGTACTACTACCATCTGAAACTGAACATGGTCAAGATGGAGCATCTTATACAGTATTTCCTCCCAAATCCACCTCCAACCGTCTTCCCTTCTCTATTTCTGTAGATAACACTGTCATCCTCCCTATCTCCTCAACTCACAACCTTGGGGTCATCTTTGATTATTCTCTCTCTTTCTCTGTACATATCCAACAGATAGCTAAAACCGTCATTTCTTTCTCTATAACATCAGTAAAATTTGTCCCTTCCTCTCAGAACACACTACCAAGACCCTTATCAACTCTCTCATCTCCCATCTAGACATTTGCAACTTGCTCCTCTCTGGTCTCCCATTGAATCATCTATCTCCCCTTAATCTGTTCAAAACTCAGCTGCACGGTGAATCTTCTGTCAGCGTCGCTATGCTCATGTAACCCCTCTTCTCAAGTCATTTCATTGGCTTCCTATCCATTTCCACTTTCAGTCCAAACTTCTCCTTCTGACCTACAAATTCATTTATTGTGTGTCTCCTCACTACCTCTCCTATCTATCCCTACATCCTCCCCTGCAACTCCACTCAAACAAATCACTTTTATCTATGCCTTTTTCTTCTACTGCCAACTCCAAGCTCTATTCCTTATACCTTGCTGTGCCATATGCCTGGAATAGGCTACTTAAGTCAGTATGTCTAGTCCCATTCATATCCATGCTAAAAACTCATCTCTGAGGATGCTTGTGGATTCTGACCCCCTTATTCTCCTGCCTACACCCATGTGTATTTTAATCATTTTCTTAATAATTCCCTAGTCTCCCATTCTTTTTTTCTTAGCAGGAGCAAAGACGGTCTTTTATGCATATGTGTACAGTGCTATACAAATGATTATTAGAAGCAGTAAGCACATTCACACCATCTGTCAATACATTTACTGCAGCCTGCTATGGTATAAAGAAAAAAAAATCAGTCTTGTACTCAGCATCCTGACACCCTCAAACAGTCTTCTGATCCCCCCAAAGATTTTTTCAGCCCACCCAGAACAGCCTTCCAAACCTCTTAACATCCTTCTGATACTTAAACATCTTACCAACATTAACAACTACTGTACATAGTTCTGTTTCAAATTTTGTTATACCTGTAAAAGTGTATTTTATCTATATATAGTTCTACAAGGTTTATGTAAATGAACTTGCATTTCCATGCATTTCATACCTTGTTCCTTGTACACCGCGCTTGATCTTTGGAAAGCACGGTATAAAAATGTTTATTAAATAAATAAATACTTACCCCTGATAGCCCCATCAGCATCAATATTCACCCCTCCACCCCATCCACATTTCAACTAAATCCCCACCCCCTGATCACCCATGAACATACTGTTTAGTGAAGGGCAGAAGTAATCCCCAGATGTTCCTGCCCAGTTGCTATTCAGAGTACAAAATGACAGTTCTGACCCCTAGCAATATTCTCAGGGTGTTACTGCTAGGGGTTAAGCTGCCAGTTAAGGGTTGTGAAACTACCACTAGAAATCAGAGCCACCATTTTTATCCCAGTACAGCAATGGGACTGGAGCCTCTTGGGATTGCTCCTGCCTCAGCCCTTCTTAAGTGCCAGGGAAATTGGAGATACCAGGTGGGTTTGGATGTTGATGGGGTGCTAGTGAGAGACAGCATTTATGCTGATAGGGGATATCAAGGGCCAGTATTGATGCAGGTGGGGGGTCAAGGACGAGTATGTATGCTAATAAGAGGCTATCGGGGCTATTGAGGATGTTGGCATGGTATTCTGGAAGAGTCAGGAGGCAAATATAGAGGGGTGGGGATGTCAGCATGCTGATAGCCCATTCCAAATAAATCCCTGCAACTGGCCAATGTTAACTGGTTGCTAGTAGTGCAGGTACACTTAAATGCTTCTTCTCAAGGAGGCATTAAGTGAACCCACTCTATTGGCAGCTTGGATTGGTATTTTACCAAACACTAAGGGGTAAACTGCGGTAACGTAGCAGCGGCTATGTTAACGCGCGGTAAGTAACGTTAACATGCGTTAACGTTACTTAACATGTGTTAACGTCACCAGCCACAGTTAAGTCCCGCAGAGGGTGGAGAGAGGGCGGAGAGAAGGAGTCAATAGGCGGAGAGTGGGCAGGGAGAGGCTCCTGCTACACTAACGTGGGGAACTGAAGGGCCAAACATTACCGGGACTGAAAACCTGTCGTTAGATGCACATTTGCAGGAGGGTAAAACATTTAAGCGTCAGCAATGTACAGCATAGGCAGGGAGCCCAAGAAAAGTGATAGTAGTGCTCCATTTGCAGCAACACAAACCTCACCAACCCCCCAGTGAAAACAATAAATAACCAAAAAATCCAAAATTTCACTGCAATAATACCTCGTAATATTTTTGTCGGAGCTAAGCCGTGGGAGGGATAGGACATTCAACTTATCCCCCAACCAGACTGCTAGCTACTTTTTTTCTTTCTTTGGTCCTGTATTAAGTAGACCGTGCCATTTAAACTTAAAACAACTTTGTTTACTTAACTGAAGTTTCTCAATGACCTGGTAACCATTCCGTTGCTCAAAAGATTGTCCAGTAGCATGACGCGCGCGTTTCGAGCCGTCGGGCTCTGTTTCAAATGCTGTTAAACTGCTCTGATTCTGGCAACGAAGTAACAAAAGACGCCGTCAATGCGGCCAAGGTACAGGAAGAAATGTACCTTGGCCGCATTGACGGCGTCTTTTGTTACTTCGTTGCCAGAATCAGAGCAGTTTAACAGCATTTGAAACAGAGCCCGACGGCTCGAAATGCGCGCGTCATGCTACTGGACAATCTTTTGAGCAACGGAATGGTTACCAGGTCATTGAGAAACTTCAGTTAAGTAAACAAAGTTGTTTTAAGTTTAAATGGCACGGTCTACTTAATACAGGACCAAAGAAAGAAAAAAAGTAGCTAGCAGTCTGGTTGGGGGATAAGTTGAATGTCCCATCCCTCCCACGGCTTAGCTCCATTTGCAGCAACAGCATAGTGCCCAAGTATGAAAGGCCACTATGGCGATTGTGCAAATGGGGCATAGGGGGCTACAGGCGGGACATGCCGTGGAAGCATATATGGACCATCTCCAAAACACAATACATATCCCTTTTATTCAACCAGAAGGTTTAAAACGGGCTCAAAAACAGTCATTTCTTAAACAGTAGAAAACAGCACCTATCTGAGAACACTTCAGGTAAGTGCTGTTTTCTACTGTTTAAGAAATGACTTTGTTTTTGAGCCCGTTTTAAACCTTCTGGTTGAATAAAAGGGATATGTATCTTGTTCATATCATTGTATATTTGATTACCGTTTGGGGGGGGGGGGTTGGATTTGATGTGGAAGCATAAGGGGCACAGGGTGGACTAGGCAGATGCCTAGGTGGCACATGGGAACCCAGAAACCTGAAATCAGCAAGACAACATCTGACCAAGGTCAAACATGCCCAGTAGTCTGTGTCCCGCAGTGTCCCACCCAGGGGACACTACCCAGCAGGTACCCCAAAGGTCACACAGGTACCACAATGCCTGTAATAGGGCAGGCAGTGCACCCGAACAAGGGTCTACAGACCGTCTCCAGGATGTGTCCCAAACAGGTCGGAAACCCAGGGAAATTAACACCCTCTGCTGAAGCCCGTAGGAAGGCATTGCAGCCTCTGACCACATGTTGTCTGAAACATATCTACACCCAGAAGGCCAAACCAGGTACACCGTACCGGAGTTGCATGCACTAGCCTGTCCACAGTCTGCTGGCAGAACACAATCTACCTACATTTACCAGGTCCACCCTAGACAATATTTGCTAGATCACCAACCTGACACCACCGAGCAGTCTCCCCCAGAAATGGCAGGCACATACCATTGGCAGGCAGTGCCGGGGGGGGGGGGCGGGGAAGTGTGGATGTCTATGTAGGCACCCCTACCCCAGACGCCGACCTGCACATTGGATGACCTGGGACTGCGCACCACCAGCATATGGGTATGTCAGCATTGTGGGAGAGGGGTGCTGGGGGTGGAGGGGGCGGTGGCATCTGCCCACAGCAGACCAAGCCCAATCCCTGGTCAGATGGGTGGCGTGCAGTGCAACAGACAAGGTCTATCTGATGAACAGTCATGGTATCCCTAGGGACTGACCTGTCTCAGTGGCAACAGTATGGTGCAGTACACACAGCCAGTGTGTCTTGGAGCAAAAAGGTCACAGGTTCAGGTCCCAGCTGTGGCTCCTGCAGACCATGTCCCTACATTTTACCCTACATAGCACATACAACATAAACATGTGCACTCCCTAAAGCATCAGCCAACAGGGGCACAAACACCCACACACCCAGACTCCACTATCCAAAGCCTCATGGAGAGTCAGGCTGTTGGGACCAGCACGGAGCAACAATTACCACCAAGGCACTAATACTACCACCTGCATACCTTAGCAATGCCTGCACTGTGCTCAGGACTAGTATGGCTGGCGGAGCTGCCACCCACCCCTATATTTGCACAATGCTGAAACAGGAGTGGGAGTGTGTGTGTATGTCTATCCATTGTTTAGTGGCTGCCTACGCCTCACTGGGCCCACAATGCTTAACACTGTTTCCAGTGTTAGCCTGCCAATGTGCATAATGAGGAGCATGGTATTGTGGGTATGGGCCGGACAGAGCGAACAGGGCAGGATGCATCTGCACAGGGTGTAGGGCAATGGCTGGGACATTGTAGTGGCCGACAACCACCTGCATGGACAGGGTGGCCACAGTATGTCATGCTGGGAGGTCACTCTCACTCTGACTGAGCAGTGACCGTGGCATGTCTAGGTTCCCACATAGTGCTATGCAGCGTTTCCCTCAAATGATATCTGTGTGATCCCTGTTCTGGGGCCCAATCACTGAGATACCTGCTTGGTGTCTGTGCTTACATCCACCTCTGGGTGCACATAGTTTCTCTGGGAACATGCACTATGGACTGGCTAGCGGACTGTCTGCAGTTAGCATGTGCATGGCTGGAACACCTTGCAGGATGCAGCAAGTGCAGACTGACTATGCCCTCTGCTGGTGAATGTCAGATTATGGTGGGGGGCAGCTGAGTGTTTCCAGGGCTACTGCCTGTCTGCCAGTGCCCTTGTAACATGTACAGATCTGCATCAACTGCCCTGGACAGTCCTCTTTTGCCAGCAGGATGGGGGTTGCTGGTCCCACAGACCCTCAGCATGTCTTGCTACCGCCTCCATTGCAAAGACGCCCAACTTCACCCTCAGGGTGAGCACAGAACCCACATAATGGCATGGTCTGTAGCTACTCTGTGCCAGTATAACACAGGGTCAGTTCCACCTACCAAGCTGAGGTGTGGAGAGGTGCATACCCCATCTGGTGATCAGATGTAGACCGCTGATCTGCATGTGCAGTGCATCATGGTTACCAGTGGGTTTACCCTATCCTGGCAAAAACAGCAGACAGACTGCAGGTCACCACACTAACTTTCTGTAGCCAGCCATTGCTCTGACAAAAGCCACAGAGGTGTAGCCCACCAGTTAATACAATGACCTCTTAGCCAGGGGTCATGGGTTCAATCCCTCATTGGTCTCATTTTAGTAAGCCTGCCTGACGCAAGTCCTTTTCATGCCTGTAACAATCAGACACATCTCTGCAATCTGTGCTGCCAGCCAAGAACACCCTCACCTCAGTGCCCTAACCTAAGGTGCCTTATAAAGTGCTTTAGCCTAAGGCGCGTTATAAAGTGCCACAAACTAAGGCGCCCTATAAAGTGCCTTGGCCTAAGGCGTCCTCTAAGGTGCCATAATCCAAGTTGCCGTAAAACACGCCTTAGGCCTAGATGGCTGAAAGATTGACACGCCGTAACGTAAAGCGCTATTGGCCACAAGATACTGGTTCATCTGCACAATATGACCTGGTGTGTGCAGCGTAGTGGTTTGGGGGAAATGCCAGTCAACAACATAGTGTGTGTTCAAATCCCTGAAAATGACAAAGCTATATAAACTATATTTATTTATTTATTTATTGCTTTTATATACCGCGCTCTTTAAAATCAGTGCGGATAACAGATAGCATTTATGCATCTCAAAATATCTGTTATGCACTTACAGTGAACGGGAGATACAACTTGGATTTCAATCTAGGGGAACTATTTACAGTATCTACAACTATGTACATTATAGCTATGAGTTGTCTTGTGGCTTTTCATTGTTTAGCTGGGTGCAAGGTGGCTAAGGTTGGGCTGTGAGTAGTGTAGGAGAAAGAGGTGGTGTTTTAGTGCTTTTCTGAATTGAGCAACATCGGTAATTGCTCGAATGGAGGTTGGGAGCGCATTCCAGCAGATGGGAGCATAAAACTTAAAAGTTCTGATCTTCGTTGTTTGGGTGCATTTGGTTATTTCATTGGGGTTCTGAAGGATATTAATGGCAAATGACCTCCTCACTCTGTTTGCTGGGGTAGGGTGGAGCAGATCCGTTAGGGAGGCGGAGGGCATGTTGTTGATGGCCTTAAATGTCATCAGGACTACTTTATATGTGGTCCAACAGTAGATTGGTAGCCAATGCAAGTCCTTTAAAATCGGGGAGATATGGTCTCCTCTGGAGGCTCCGTGTGGGAAGCGTACCGCGGTATTCATTGCTAGCTGTAACGGGCTTAATGTGTTCTTGGGTAGGCCATGAAGGATCGCATTGGCTTAGTCAAAGTGTGGGGGGGGGGGGGGTCACAAGGGCCTGAAAGACTGACCTGAAGTCGCCTGGTTGCAATAGAGGTCGGAGATGTCTCAATGTTCATATTTTATGGTGGATCTGCCTGATGATGTTACTGATGTGCGTTTTGAACTCGAGCTGCTGGTCTAATGTGACACCGAGGTAGCGGATAGTGGGTCTGCTTGTGAGCTCAGCGTCTCTTGTCTTTAGTGTCAGTGGAGGGGAGAAAGATTGATTTCTTGTAATGAAGAGTACGTCTGTTTTGCTGAAATTTATCTTGAGGCCCTGTGCATGGAACCTGTCCGTTACAGCCTCGAAACATTTTATTAGTGGATTGTCAGTCGATAATGGGCATAGATCAGACATGAGACATTGAAGGAGCGGATTACTTCACATATGGGTTGCATGTATATGTTGAATAATAAGGCAGAGAGTGAGGAGCCTTAAGGTACACCATGTTTTAGTTGGAAAGGTTCAGAGGTTTTAGAACCTGTACGAACCTGCTGCCATCTGTCCATTAGATACGATTTGCACCAACTCAATGCTGAGCCACTGATTCCCTTATCTTGAAGCCGTATAAGAAGTTTATCATGGTTTACGGAGTCAAACGCGGTGGCAATGTCCAGGAAAATCAATGCAAATCCTTGTTTGATGTTGTCGGTTCCTGTGATCAGTGTGTTGATTAGTGTGGTGAGGAGAGTTTCCACGCCGTGTGATTCTTGAAAGCCATGTTGGGATGGGTCCAGGGGAGCCGTGGAGTCAATGTGGTCCTGTATTTGGCACTGAACGACCTTCTCGATTAGCTTTGCTAGCAGCAGAATGCTCGATATTGGTCGATATGATTCCACCTTCTGGGGATTTAGTTTGGTGTTCTTCAGAAGGGGCCGGATTGATGTCTGCTTGAGGCATGATGGGAATAAACCTGCGGAGAAGGATAAGTCCTATGATCTTGCATAGTATAGGGCTGATTTCCTTACGTAGTGCTCTTATCCAGAATGCTGGGCAAGGGTCGTTTGGAGCAGTGGTGGCATTGACGGTAGTGATGATGTCCTCAATTTCTGTAGTTGTTGGTGTCATGATAGTGGTAAGTGGCTTAAGTTGTGCTAGGTTGCTGCTGGGGGTGGACAGTGTGGCTTTGCCGACGTTATGGGTTTTGGCCAGTAAGTAATCTGCATAGTCCTGTGGGTGAATCATGGTCAGTTGGGAGGGGGGGGGCAAGGGTTCCTTCGTTAGGGTTTTTACTATATTGAAAAGCTCGTGGGGTTTGTTCAGGGCACGGTTCAGGAGATTGGAGTGATGTTCTCTCATTGTCGCCCAGCTAAACAAGGCACTTTATAGGGCGCCGATATTGAATCCCGGTATTTAAGGTGGGAGGTGTATGCTGTCAGGTCTGTTGGGGACCGTGTACGTCGCCATTTTCTTTCTAGTTTCCTTAGCAGAAGTAGTGAGGTTCTTAGTTCGGCGGTGTACCAATGTGCAGGTTTTCTACTTCCTGGACGTTTGCCTGGGGCGAGTGGTTTAGTTTGGGTAGGTTTGCGGGCAAAGGAGCTCAGGCCATTGTTCGGAGATGTGGATATGATGTCAGGTAGGACCTCCTTGATGATTGTCTCTTTGTCAAAGGATCTGAAGCGTCCTATGGGTATTGCTGTTTTTTCAGTTAATTTCTTTGTTTATTCACTATCCTGCTGAAGAGGTATTTGGAATTGGATTAGATTGTGATCCGACTATGGGACGGATGAGATAACTATGCCGTGCTTGTATTTTGAGTTCCCATCTGGTTGAGGGTTGAAAATGAGGTCTAGTTTATTCCCTTTTCAGTGGGTGGGGGCATCAACTATTTGTTCATATCCTAAGTTGTTGAATGCTTCAAAGAAGGCATTGGCATGACTGTCCTGCAGGGCTGGTAGGTTGAAATCACCCAGTACGGCTTACGTGTGTTTTTGGGGTTAGGAGCTAGGTCAATTTTAGTTGCAAGGTTTTCAGGGGAAGCAGTCGGGGATCTGTAGATAAGGTTAATAGTACTATGGTTGTTGGATATGGCAATTATATCAAGACGAGCTGAGCTATTAGAGCTGATCGTTTGATATTGGAGATCCGCTTTTGCCAGAATGAGAGCACCACCTCCTCTGTGGTCCGTTCTGTGGCAGGAGTGTATTGAGAAGTCCGGGGAGATGAGTTGATTGATGAGTACTGAGTCTGAGATAGTGAGCTATGATTCTGTTAGTATCAGGATGTCTAGTTTGAGTTATGTTATGAGGTCAATAATAGCTGGCCACTTTTTATGGACTGACCGAGCATTTATGAGTGAAGATTTTAGGTTGCGTGGGTTTTGGTGCTGCTCCTCTTTGTGTTTTGTAGCGTATTGGAGTGGTATGTGGATTAAGTATGAGTGAGGGTTTTGGGGGGGGGGGGTTCTGTCAGTATGTGGTGTGAGTTACTGTATTGTCTTCTTCCTTGAGTTTGTACAATTGGGATCGGGTTATGGGTGGAGGATAGAGTGCCAATGAGTAAAATGCTGACGAGGTATAGACTGGATAGGGTTATAATGGATATGGCCATGTTGAGCTGGTTCAGTGCTTCCTGTGAATGGTAGGATTTCTTTGCTGAAGATGTGTATGCTGGTAGGGCCTTCTTACCAAGGGGCGTGTGGTATGCTGTGTTATGTGGTAACTAACCAGTGGTTGAGGTACGGAAACTTGCGACAAGAATAGCAGCGGAAATCTTGGCAACAATGGCAGCGGAATACTGACAACAGTGGCAGCAGGATATTGGCAACAATGGCAGCAGGATATTGGCAACAATAGCAGCGGAATTCTGGCAACAAAGGCAGCAGGATATTGGCAACAAAGGCAGCAGGATATTGGCAACAATAGCAGCAGAATATTGGCAATAATACTTGCAACAGTCAGCAGTGGATGTAGTTGCAGTAAGTGGCAGTGGGAAGAGCAGTTAGCTGTTCAGGTCACCGTTCAGATCACTGTTGCGTTTACTGCTTGAGGGTGCTCCTAGTGAATCTGTTTCTGTTCCATCTGGTATCATTGAGGTTGTGGGCCTCGAGAATTGGCCTCAGCCTAAGGGCTGAGCCAAAGGGCCCTCTGGCGAGACCCTCAGGCGTGGGCCCACCGGGCGCGGGTGCGCCTGATCGGCGCTTCTTTTAAATTGAAGTGGTCTGCCCCGATTGGGCAGCTCAAGGCGGGAGGCCGGCGTCGGGTCCGGTGCTGCGGGCTTGGGTGCGGGTGCGCCGGATCGGCGCTTCTTGTAAATTAAAGTGGTCTTTTAAATTGAAGTGATAATGTGGAACGTCGCACCATCAGAGGATAGGCATGGCCAGGAATGCAAATATGTTTCGCACGTCCCCAAAATGCAACAATATACCTGCCACAAAAACAAATACGTCCACAAACAGACTAATGCAAATTACTACTTGAGCTATGGGTGTGTTATGCATGTAGTAATGCACGTACTACTGCGCCTCACTGCGCAGATGCACTATTACTGTGTCATGAGGCCAGGGACTAAAAACAGCAGACAAGATGGCGTCCAGGTATAGGAAGCCTGCATTCACCCCAGGGGACCTGGACTTATAAGAACATAAGAACATAAGATATGCCATACTGGGTCAGACCAAGGTCCATCAAGCCCAGCATTCTGTTTCCAACAGTGGCCAATCTAGGTCATACGTACCTAGCAGTTTCCCCAAGGGACACAGGTTCCACAATGCTTGTACTGGTTCAAGCATTGATATCCTGGGTCCCTTCTTAATAATGGTTTATGGACCTTTCCTCCAGGAACTTGTCCAAAGCTTTTTTAAACCCAGCTACACTAACAGCCTTTACTACATCCTCCGGTAACAAATTCCAGAGTTTGATTACACGTTGAGTGAAAAAATATTTTCTTTTATTAGTCTTAAATAGTTTACCCTGTAGCTTCATTGCATGTCCCCTAGTCTTTCCATATTCTGATAAGGTAAACAATCGATCTACGTTTACCCGTTCCACTCCGTTCATTAATTTATAGACTTCTATTATATCTCCCCTCAGCCGTCTCTTCTCCAGGCTAAAGAGCCCCAACCTTTTTAGCCTTTCTTCATAGGAGTAGCCTTCCATCCCCTTTACCATTTTGGTGGCTCTTCTCTGAACCTTTTCTAAAATCGCTATATCCTTTTTAAGATATGGCGACCAGAATTGCACACAATATTCAAGGTGCGGTCTCACCATGGAACGATATAGAGGCATTATAATATCGCTTGTTTTATTTTCCATTCCTTTCCTTATCATACCTAGCATTCTATTTGCTCTCTTGGCCGCCGCTGCACACTGGGCCGAGGGTTTTAACAAGGTATCCACAATGACGCCTAAATCTTTTTCCTGGGTGATGGTTCCTAATGTGGAACTTTGCATCGTGTAACCATAGTTTGGGTTGTTCTTCCCTAGGTGCATAACCTTGCACTTCTCCACATTAAATTTCATCTGCCATTTTGATGCCCAGTCTTCCAATTTATCAAGATCCTCTTGCAATTTTCCACAATCCTCCTGGGTTTTAACAACTTTAAATAGTTTTGTGTCATCTGCAAATTTGATAACCTCACTTGTTATTCCACTTTCCAGGTCATTTATGAATATGTCAAAAAGCAGCGGACCCAGCACAGATCCCTGGGGTACACCACTATTCACCTTTCTCCATTGGGAAAATTGGCCATTTAGCCCTACCCTCTGCTTTCTATCTTTTAACCAGTTCCTGATCCACAGTAGTACACTGCCTCCTATCCCATGACTCTTTAGTTTTGCCAAAAGTCTCTCATGAGGGACTTTGTCAAAGGCTTTCTGAAAGTCCAGATACACAATATCAACCGACTCACCTTTGTCCACCTGTTTATTCACTCCTTCAAAAAAACATAACAGATTAGTAAGACAAGATCTTCCTTGTCTAAAGCCATGTTGGCTGTCTCCCATTAGGTCGTGACTATCTACATGCTGAGTAATTTTATTCTTTATGATGGTTTCTACCATTTTTCCCGGTACTGATGTCAGGCTCACTGGTCTGTAGTTTCCCGGATCACCCCTCGAACCCTTTTTAAAAATTGGTGTTACATTGGCGATCCTCCAATCTTCAGGTATTAGAGATGATTTTAATGATAGTTCACAGATTACTGATAGCAGGTCTGCAATCTCAAATTTCAGTTCTTTCAACACCCTTGGATGTATACCATCCAGCCCAGGTGATTTGCTACTCTTCAGTTTATCTAATAGTTGTAAGACATCTTCCCGATGTATCGATATTTCCTTCAATTCTTCCACACCTTTAAATACCACTTCAGTCATGGGTAACATCCCTACATCTTCCTCAGTAAAGACCGAAGCAAAGAATTCATTCAGTCTCTCCGCTATCGCCTTGTCGCCTCTTAGTGCTCCTTTAACCCCTTTATCATCTAATGGTCCAACTGACTCTCTCACAGGTTTTTTGCTACGAATGTACTTGAAAAGGTCTTTATTTCGCGTTTTTGCTTCCGCAGCAAGCTTCTTCTCAAATTCTCTCTTTGCCTGCCTTATCAATGCCTTGCATTTGACTTGCCAGTGCTTGTGCTGTTTCCAGGTTTCATCGTTTGGCTCTTTTTTCCATTTCCTGAAAGATGCTTTTTTGGCAACAACAGCCTCTCTGACCTCACCTTTAAACCATGCTGGCAGTTTTTTGGACTTCCTTCCACTTTTCTTAAAGCGTGGAATACAGCTGGTCTGGGCTTCCAAGATAGTATTTTTCAACAACACCCAAGCTTGATGTACGTCTTTAACCTTTGCAACTGCTCCTTTTAGTTTTTTCTTAACTGTTTTCCTCATTTTATCATAGTCTCCCTTTCGAAAGTTAAAGGGTAGTACTGTGGATTTCCTTACTATCCCTCCTCCACTAATTAAATCAAAGGTGATCATGCTATGATCACTATTGCCAAGTGGCCCCAACACCCTTATCTCTTGCACTACATCTGGTGTTCCACTAAGGACTAGGTCTAATATTGCTTCCCCTCTGGTTGGTTCATGAACCAGCTGCTCCAAGAAGCAGTCATTTATTTCATCTAGGAACTTTATCTCCCTAGCATGTCCTGTTGTGACACTGACCCAGTCGATGCCGGGGTAATTGAAATCACCCATTATTATTACTGCACTGTAACTTTTGCTAGCTTCCTTGATTTCTTTGAGCATTTCATCATCCATTTGTTCATTCTGGCCAGGCGGACGATAGTACACCCCCACTGCCATCGCCTTCCCCTTTTTACATGGAATTTCAATCCATAGAGATTCTACAGCAAATTTTGTTTCTTGCAAAACTTTAATCCTTTCTGACTCAATGCCCTCTCTAACATAGAGCGCAACCCCTCCACCAATTTGGTCAGCTCTATCATTACGATATAGTTTGTACCCAGGTATCACAGTGTCCCACTGGTTGTCCTCTTTCCACCATGTCTCTGATATTCCAATCATATCTAACCTCTCGTTTAGTGCTATATATTCTAACTCTCCCATCTTGTTTTGTAGACTTCTAGCATTTGCATACAAGCATTTTAGAGACTGTATTTTATTCATATTAATTTGGCTATTGGTAGACATGGGTAATTTGGGATCTTTAAGTTCTGTCTGCTCCATACTCGAGGGCATTTGGGCTACTTTACTCTTTTTTGGAACCTCTCTGCTTTTTGTAGTATCCTTCAAGGATACATTCTTCCGAACCATGCATCTTGGGCGACTGTCGGCTTTCCCCTATTATCTAGTTTAAAAGCTGCTCTATCTCCTTTTTAAAGGTTAATGCCAGCAGCCTGGTTCCATCCCGGTTAAGGTGAAGCCCATCCCTTCGGAAGAGCCCCTCCTTTCCCCAGAATGTTCCCCAGTTCCTAACAAATCTGAACCCCTCATCTCTGCACCATTGTCTCATCCACGCATTGAGACTCCGGAGCTCTGCCTGCCTTTTGGGTCCTGCGCGTGGAATGGGAAGCATTTCAGAGAACGCTACCCTGGAAGTTCTGGATTTCAACTTCCTACCTAAAAGCCTAAATTTAGTTTCCAGAGCCTCCCTACCACATTTTCCTATGTCATTGGTACCAACATGTACCAAGACAGCAGACTCCTCCCCAGCACTATCTAAGACCTTATCTAGGTGGCGTGTGAGGTCTGCTACCTTCGCACCAGGCAGGCATGTTACCAGGCGATCCTCATGTCCACCAGCCACCCAGCTATCTACATGCCTAATGATCGAATCACCAACTATAACTGCTGTCCTAACCCTTCCCTCATGGGCACTTGGCCCTGGAGAAACCTCCTCGGTGCGAGAGGGGTTTACATCACCTGGAGGACAGGTCCTAGTTACAGGATCACTTCCTGCCACACCAGGGTGATGCTCTCCTGTCACGTGACCTCTCTCCTCCCTGGCAACAGGGATGCTGCCAGACCGGAGGTGGGACTTCAGGACTATATCCCTGTAGGTCTCGTCTATGTACCTCTCTGTCTGTCTTATGTTTTCCAAGTCTGCTACTCTAGCCTCTAGAGAACGGACTCGTTCCCTGAGAGCAGAGAGCTCCTTGCACCTAGTGCACACATAAGACCTCTCACCAGCTGGGAGAAAATCATACATGTGACACTCAATGCAAAAGACTTCCTGGGCCAGCTTATCTGTTGCTACAAGAGGTGCCTCTTCCCAGGCTCCTCCCAGCGGCAGGACCTCACCAGGGTGAGGAGGGTCTGGCAGCGCTTCACCAGGTGATTTAATAGAGCTGCCAACTACCCACGTGAGGTAACTGCATGGGGACAGGTCACACAAACCAAGGAGTGCAACACAATAGCCAGCAATCCACACACATATCATACAAGCACAACATGGGAAAAGGACAGGTCTGTGGGTCAACCTGGGATCAATGTAGGACCTCCCGTTGATGTGTGCAAGTCTGCCCTATCCCCAGGAGGCCCCAGGTCTATTTACAGAGGTGTGTTATTCATCCTGGTGCTACGGTATGTGCACCAGTTGTTGTGCGCAGGTCTGCCCTAACCCCAGGTGGCCCCGGGCCTATTTACAGAGGTCTGTGTTTAGTCCTGGTGTTATGGTATGTGCGCTTGTTGATGTGCACAGGTCTGCCCTATCCCCAGGAGGCCTCAGGCCACATTACAGAGGTCTGTGTGTAATCCTGGTGCTATGGTCGGTGTGCTTGTTGATGTGCGCAAGTCTGTCCTACACACAGGAGGCCTCAGGCCGCATTACAGAGGTCTGTTATTCATCCTGGTGCTACGGTATGTGCACCTGTTGTTGTGCGCAGGTCTGCCCTAACCCCAGGTGGCCCCAGGTCTATTTACAGAGGTCTGTGTTTAGTCCTGGTGTTATGGTATGTGTGTTTGTTGATGTGCGCAGGTCTGTCCTATCCCCAGGAGGCCTTAGGCCACATTACAGAGGTCTGTTATTCATCCTGGTGCTACGGTATGTGTACCTGTTGTTGTGCGCAGGTCTGCCCTAACCCCAGGTGGCCCCAGGCCTATTTACTGAGGTCTGTGTTTAGTCCTGGTGTTATGGTATGTGTGTTTGTTGATGTGTGCAGGTCTGCCCTATCCCCAGGAGGACTCAGGCCTATTTACAGAGGTCTGTGTTTAGTCCTGGTGTTATTGTATGTGCGCTTGTTGATGTGCACAGATCTGCCCTATCCCCAGGAGGCCTCAGGCCACATTACAGAGGTATGTTATTCATCCTGGTGCTACGGTATGTGCGCCTGTTGAGATGCACAAGTCTGACCTATCCCCAGGAGGCCTCAGGCCGCATTACAGAGGTCTGTGTTTAGTCCTGGTGTTATGGTATGTGCGCTTGTTGATGTTTTCAGGTCTGCCCTAACCCCAAGGGGCCCCAGGCCTATTTACAGAAGTCTGTGTTTAATCCTGATGTTACGGTATGTGCACTTGTTGATGTGTGCAGGTCTGCCCTATCCCCAGGAGGCCTCAGGCCTGGTTACAGAGGTCTGTTACTCATTCGGGTGCTATGGTAGTTGCGTCTGTTGAGGTGCCTGCCCTACGCCCAGGTGGGCCATGGACCATACAGAGAGTGTGGAGTTATATCCCCTGCCCTCACGTAGGTGTGTCTGATGCTGTGTACATGCCACAATGGCAAATCACATGTGCAGCGCCACCACGATTGCGTACTGTGGCATGGGCATATGCAGTCTCTGCATATGTTAGCCACATGTTGTAGTCAGGTCAATAGGTGTAGTAGACATGCAGACACAGTGCATATGTGTAGGATGTGGTGTATGCCCCAAATCTCCCTGGCACCCCATGCATGGATAACAGCACCATGCAGCACTGCTGGTATGACACACATGACCTGTAGCATGGCAATGCCAATATGCCATGGTGCTGTCATGTCATGCAAGGATAGGCCATCAGGCCGGTTTGGGGTGCCCAGGGGTAGCACACAGGACATGTAGGGGGCAACCCACACATGCCCAGCCTCACTCACACACATGCAGGTGGCAGTGGCAAAAGCTAGTAATGGACAGACAGGGTACAGCAGGAGCAGCCTCCTGCTGCTCACATCCATGTGTGATTATGCAGTAGCCGAGGGCCATGGATGTCTGTCCCCTAATGGTTCCAAACACGGAGTATCCCCAGGTGGAAAACCTCAGAAATAAGGGCCAGGGGATGCGGCTGCACTGCCTGCGGTTTCTCCAGCGGCTCCAGCGGGAGCAGATGGCCCAACGGAATGGTGAGTGATGCAGCCTGTGCCTCGTGCCACGGCATGTTCCAGTGGCCCAGCAGCCTGTGGGGCAACATATATGTTTTCATGATGTGGTAAATGCATGGCCGAGGTGGTAATGTCTGGTTTCCCCCCATAGTGGACGCAGATGCTGGCGAGAGGCCTCCACAGCAGGGGCACAGCTGCAGAGCCCCCCGGCACCGGTGCCCATGCCCAAGCAGGAAGAGGTGGAGGAAGATGAAGGCAGCACAATGGAGACCACAGGGGAGGAGGCCTCCGAGGGAGAGGGGGAGCGAGTGGAGGGGCTGGGATGGGGAGGAGGTGGCAGAGGAGGGGTGGGAGGGCAGGGATGGGGAGGATGTGGTGAGGGAGGAGGTGGCAGGGAGGTGTGGAGGTGGGGGAGGGGAGGGTGTGTGCCAACACAGAACAGCACAGGGCACTGGGGGCCCCTGCCATCTGTCCCATGGATCCAGGAATGTTGCCGTCTGGGTATAGAGCATGCACATTGCCACAGACATGACATCTGCAGATGCCACCACACAAATACCAGGTGGCATGTGTGTACGCCACCTGTCTGTGGCAATGTGTGCTGTGTCCCAAGCTCAGTGGGCACAGACATGCACCATGGAGCAGGTGGTATGTGCCATGATACGGATGGCTGAGGAGCTGCGCATGCTGTGTGAGGCCGTCATGGGCAGTGCAGTTCCCCATCCATCCGGTCATGGCTGCCCCCAGGGGGTGTGAGCACTACAGTGCCACATGGCAACCCTGCCCTGTGCTGTCCTGTGACCAGGACCACCACTACCCCGGGGCAGGGTGTGTGCACCTGTGAGACACAGCCACCATGGGGGGGGCCGGGCCACACATGTATATATTTGTACATACATGTAAATAAAATATATATTTTTTACCTAAACATCACGGTGGTCATGTGTCTCATTTCCTAACATGCCGTTGTACAGTGACATGTGTGAGCATATCACAGTGTGTATGTGTGGGAGACATATTTCACATAGATGGAATGGGTGCCACATCAGGTGTAGGGGATGGGCATGTGCGCTGATATATGTATCCCTATCAGCCACCGGGATGTACCCATGTGCTGCGATGTCCAGCAGACATGGATACATGCATGGTGGCTTGGATGTGCCAACAGTGCACACATGGCATGGTGCACAGCACGAGTGGCATGCAGTACATACATGAGTGGAATGGTGGCAGGACAGACCCCATGCCCCCCTGTAGCATGGGATAGGGACCAGGAATGGCGTGCCAATGGGTCTACGTGCCATGGCAAGGGATATGTGCCCAGGGTGACCACGTGCAGGACAGGGCAAACATGGGGTTGCAGAATGAAACACTGGACACGTGCCCACAGGCGTGATCATGTGAAATGGCATTTATTGGCCCCACATTATCCCCTGGCCCCCTACAACTAGACTCTGTACTGACAACCCCCTCCATGCCGAGCACGTCCCCTCCCACTCTGTGGTGCTGGTGCTGCTGCTTGCTGTTGCCCAAGCCCTGCCATGGTCTCCCATGCAGCCGCCATCTGGCCCATGCTGGCTGCCATGGACCCTGCTACATTGCAGAGTTGTTCCAGCTCCTCGCACAGGACCTGCACTTCCCGGCACAGGCCGGCCATCTCCATCCTCTGCTTCTGCGATTCATGGTGCTGGTGATGGTGTTCCCGTGTCACCTCCCACAATGCCAACCGTATGCCTGTGGCTGAGACACGGTGTGACCCGTGAGACATGGGTTTCACATGCTACCTGTACACATGCAACAGGTGACCCGGCGGGCCACAGTAGGGGATGACTACGTATGGGGTGAGAACAGCAAATGTGGGGACACAGCAGGGGATTCCCTGACACATGCGTGACACGGAGCATCCATAGAGATGATCTGTGTCATCTGTGCACCCCATGTATCTGTCCCGTCATACAGGGCCCAGTAGCAGCAGGGAGTGTTGGCCTACATGTGCAACTCGGGCATCACCTGACTGGGTACCGGTGGTACCCAGCAGAGGGTCAGAAACCCACATGTACAACCCTGTCAGGGCCCTGCACACAGCCATGGCCCTGACGGGGGGGGGATCCAGACACATGATGCCCCAATGGACAGCTCACATGTCGTGTGTGCCACCCTGACAGTGCCCAGGTCACACACAGGGAATGAAGGGGAGGTGCCCAGTTACACCTGTGCCCCCGTATCCCCCTACCCAGGCATGGGTCTGTGTGACACCCCCAGGTGACTGGTCCCCGTTCACCTGTGTGTCACAGGACAGGGGGCGGTGTAGCCAGACCGTAGCTAGCCCTGTGCGAGCGGTGCAGCCGCACAGGACGCAAAGGCATAGGGGCGCTTATTGCCTGTCTGCTGTTGCATGGCACCACCACCTTAGGGCAGTAGGCAACAACAGACAGATAATATGCGCCCATGTAGCCTCATGCCAGTATGCCAAGCAGAACTGGAGGGACCGATCTGCCTAGCATGTCGGCGACTTGCACATCGGGCGTGCCCCCTCTCCCCTGCCGCAGGAGGTGGGGAGGGTGCACACCCAATGTGCAGGTTGCACTGGGCATGCCTTACACCCTGTGCAGCCCTGGTTGTAGCAGCCAGTTGGTGGTGGCCCCCAAACCCATCCCCCCATCCCACCCTGCCCCAAGCCACCCATATCCATATAGGTGTCTATGTCCCCAGTATGTATGGGGGCACCACATCCACATACAGGTCCAGTTGGCCTGGCTGGGTACCATACCCGACAGCCAGGGGGTCATGGGCATTGGGTGTATGCATACATCATGTGTGTCAGGTCACACTGCACTGGCATGGGTGTCCCCGGCAGACCATGGCAAACTGTGCACTCCAGTCCCTGATTACAGGCATGGGGCACAGCCACGGACGGCAGGCCAGCGGCATCATGGGGCCCGACCGGCCACATTCAATGGGCCCCACATGTACGGGTGACCCCCGGTTGGGAGGGGGCCCTACGTGTGCACTGGGAGCAGGACACCCCTGGCCACAGCACTGGACACACCTGTGACCTGTCTGGTCAATCACTCACCCTCTGCATCTTCATGAGCTGTGGTGGAGTGTGCTCTCATTTCATGGAGCACCTCCCCCATGGCGGCATGTGCAGCCCCTGGTGCGGGACCCGGTGCTGGCTGCAAATGCAACCCCTCCATCCCAGCTGCTGTAGGCTCTGCCCCCACGTCAGACCCAGTGATGGACCCGCTGTGACCTGGCAGGTCGGGTGCTGGCTCCTCCGCCCCATCCTCCAGCGCATTGGGACCTCCGGGTGCCTCACTGGCAGTGGTGGGTGGCACCATCATGGACATTGCCTCAGGCTGGGGCCCTGGTCCTGACCCTGCAACCACCTCCTCCTCTGCTGCCTCCATGGCATGTATGTCACCTGAGGGGGTACAGGGGACACAGGTTAGTTGTGGTGTGTCTGCCCATCCCTGTATACATCTATGTCACACTGATACCTAACGGATTGTCTGTACCACCAGATACCTATGTCACACTGATACCTAACGGAATGTCTGTACCGCCAGATACCTATGTCAATATGGTACCACCCAGGTGGCGTGCATGTGGGCCAGGAATGTATGGTGCAGGGATGTTTGTGCTACCATATGATGTCCGTGGCCCGGGTGCCATCATCGCCTCACTGGTGCCTGCGTGTGTGTGCAGCTGGGGACACGCAACAGTGACAGGTATGCCTGTGGGGGTGGGGCTGGGGTGATGGGCCTACTGTCGGCTGGGGTAGGTGTGCCCTGTGGGGGCCCTGGGATTTGTGCGCATGGGTGCATGCCCTGGGGTGGTGGAGGATCCTGGCACCGTGACTGCTGTTGGGCATTGGGGGGGCTGTGCGGAGAGTGTGCATGGGTGGGTGTGAGCCACATGGGTATGTGTTGGGCTTGCTGTGCCAGCGGGGGTACAGCCTCATTGGCATATGCAATGGGGAGTGGCTGGGCAGGGGTCTGGCAGTGTGCCGGTGTGGGGGGATGTGGATGGGGGGCATGAGGGCAGGTGGTACAGGTCTACGTTACCCCTCTCTGTGCAGCCAGTGCCACCAGACTATTATTGGGTGGGTGGGTGCTCTCTAACCACTCCGCCTCTTGTATATTGTTGCACCTTTTTTTCGGCTTCCTGAGCTGGAGAACCCATACCCCTCCCCCCTCCCCCTCTAGACACCCACCCCGTGGCTCACTGTGTCTTATAGCTGGCATCTACTCATCACCTACCTCACACACAGGTGCGGCCAATCTCTGTCTCCCCCACATTCCATATCCTCTGGCCTCTGTTCTGCTCTCTAGCCCTGCACTATGGCTCCTCATCACATTGTCGTCCTCCTTTTCTGCCCCCTACCTGTCTCCCCTCACACCTGCACCCTCATACCTCCCCTCCCTTTCCCCCCTATTTACCATCCTCACATCCCCCTCCATTCTGTCCTCTACCCTATCATCAGCTCCTGTGTGGCACTGCTTTCTGCCTCTGATTCAGCCATCTCCCCTCTCTCTATGGCAGCCTCGCCTTCGGTTCCGCCGTACCGTCCCGTCTCTGCCCCACACTCTACTACTCCTGCACCGTCTCTCATCTGGAGATGTCACCCCCAACCCTGGCCCCCCTAGACCTCTGTCACACTCAGAGGAGAACGTCATACAACATATCTAATCTTATCCATATCTCCCACCTTTCCCCTTCCACTCTCCCTATCCCATGTGCCTTGTGGAATGCACACTCTGTCTCACATACCTCAGCTTTTACACATGATCTCCTTATCTCTAATGGTCTACCTCGTCTTGCTCTACCTGAGACCTGCCTTCCCCCTGTTGAAACAGCACCTATTGCTGCTATCTGTCATGGGGTCTATCTGTTCTCCCACACGCCATGTCCATCTGGCCGTGGTGGTGGTGGTGTTGGGCTCCGTCATTCCCCCGCCTGCCAATTCTGACTCCTCCTGCTACCCCAGTCTCACCCCTACCCTCTTTAGCTGTTCCCTCCATCTGTCTTCTCATTCCACCCCCTCTCCAGGTAGCTGTCTCATGTCGACCTCATGACAGGTCTGCTTCTACTGTTCTCACTGCCATTGACTCGTGGCTCTCCTTCTTTCTGGAGCCCTCCTCCCCCAATCATATTCCCAGGGGTCCTAACATCCATGTTGATAGCTCCTCCGTTCCCTCTGCTTTGGGGCTCCTCTCCCTTACTGCCCCATTTGGCCTCCTGCATCCTTCCAACGCTCGCACTCACCAGCATGGCCACAGGCTTGGCCCGGTATATTTCATCAGCTGCACTCTCACCAGCCTCTATATCTCAGTTCCTCCTGTATCTGGCCATCGCCTGTTATGCCTCAACCCTCATCACCCGCTGCCCCATTCCCATACTATCTCCCCCAGCCTATTCTGATATCCTCACACCAGTGTTTCTATGTTTCTCTCTTCCACAATTTCATCATCTCTGTCTCCCACTATGTCAGCTAGGTCTGTTGACGATGCAGTGATGTTCTATAGCCCTGTACTCACCTCTGCTCTGGGTGTTCTCGCTCCTCCCATGCCACGTCCTGTGGGCCCTCTGCACCCCAGCCCTGTCTTTAATCCACTACCCGCTATCTACGTTCCTGTGCTCGCTCAGCTGAGTCTGCTTGGCTCATATCCTGCTCCCCTAGGGACTTCTAGCACCTCAGGTACATGCTTGTCTCTTTCCAGTTGGCCCTAGCTCTTTCCGAACAGGACTATTATGTTGATGTGACCAACTCTCTTGCATCTGGCCCTCGGCATCTCCCTCCTACCCTCAGCTCTCTCCTCAGGGTGCCTCCACCTCTGATCCTTACCTCCCTATGTGCCCAAACCCTGGCTCACCATTTCCATGCCAATATCCACAGGATCACCCTCCAGTTCCTTACAGGGTCAGTTACATCCCCACCACCCCCTCTTCCCTCCAAACTTTCTTTCCCTATCTCTGCTACCCTTTCTTACTTTGCTGTGATCTCTGAAGGTTGGCCTGCTCACCCTCTTTCACCCTCCAAACACCCCACCTGTTCCTCTGATGCTGTCCTATGCCCCATCTCCTCCACTGTTGTCCCTTCCTGTCCCTTCCATTTATCATATCCTCAACCTTTCCCTCTCCATGGCAACTGTCCCTGCAGCCATCAGACATGCAGAGGTCACACCCCTCCTCCAAGAACCCTCACTTGATCCCACATGTCCCTCTGAGTTTCGGCCCACCTCTCTCCTTCCCTTTGTTCTTGACTACCTGAATGTGCTGTTCACTGCCACTGCACCTACATCCTCTCCTCTCATGCCCTCCTGGAACCTGTACAGTCTGGCATTTGTCCTCTACCCTCTGCTGAAGTGCCTCTTTCCCAGGTCTCTGGTGACCTGTCTCTGGCAAGATACAAGGACCTTTACTCTGTCCTCATCCTTCTTGACCTCTCTGCTGCTCCTGACACTGTTGGCCACATTCCTCTCCTTGTTACCCTGTCCTTGCTTGGATTTAAGGGCTCTGGGCTATCCTCATTCTCCTCCTATCTCTTGCACCACTCCTTCGGTGTGTGTTCCTGTGACTGCTCCTCCTCCGCTATCCCGCACCAAGCTGGTGTACCCCAAGGGTCTGTCTGGGTCTGCTCCCTTTCTCTCTCTATACCCAGTGCCTTGGTGCACTACTCTCTTCCCATGATTTCAGTACCATCCTTATGCTGATGTCTCCCGGACCTACCTCTCTACCCCCGACATCTCTCTGGCTGGCCAGACATGGATCACTGCCTGCCTTTCTGACATTGCTGCCTGGATGTCTCACTGCCACTTGAGATTGAACATGGCCAGGGCTGGACCTCTTATCTTTCCCCTATACCCTCCCCCCCCCCTTCCTCCTTTCTCCGTCTCTGTGGTTAACTCTGTGCTCATTCCTGTTTCCTCGGCTTGCAATCCTTGGGTTGTCTTAGACTCTTCTCTCTCCTTCTCCACACACATTTGTTTGTTAGCTATGTCCTGCCATTTCTTTCCCGATAATATCAGCAGGCCCCGTCCTTTCCTTTCTACATACACTACTACGATGCCTATCCACACCTTGCTCACCTCCTGTCTTGGCTACTGTGACCTACCTCTTGATGGTCTCCCTTTGTATCATCTCTCTCCCCTTCAATCTGTTCAACACTCCGCTGCGCGGCTAGATTACTCCTCTTCTCAGGTGATTCCACTGGCTCCCTATCCATTTCTGCATCCAGTTCAAACCTCACCTACTGACCTATAACTGTATTCACTCTGCAGCCCCTCACTACCTTTCTTCCCCTATCTCTCCCTAGACCCCCTCCGGGGACGCCGCTCTTCTGGCAAAGTGCTTCTATCTGTGTTCTTCTCCTCTACTGCTACCCCCAGACCTGTCTCCATTCACCTTGCTGCACCCTACACCTGGAACAAGCTATCTATGTCTGTACACCAGGCACCCTCTCTGGTCCTCGTCAGATGCAGGGTGGGAACTCACCGATTTACTGCTGCTTTTGGATCTTAACTCACTTGCTCTCCTTGTGCTTTTCCATTCCCCCCTTGTTTTATCTCAGCCTACACCTCCTATGTTGTCTGTCTTGACTAGATTGTGGGTTATGATGGGCAGGGGCCATCTCTTACATGTCTGTGCAGCGCTGCATATGAAATGTATCGTTATACAAATGCTCAGTAGTGGGAATGGTAGGCTGGGTCCGCCCTGGGGCCCTGTACCCATCCCTCTGCTGTGGCTGTACTGGGGACCAGCACACCATGTATGTGTGTGGTTCACATGGGTGTCTGTGCAGCCCTACGATGTGCACTGTCATGTGCTTGCTGATGGGTGTGTGGCGATGTACATGCCCTGAATCATGTAGGAGCGGTCACAGCACGTTCACATGTTCAGTTCCGTTACGTCCCGTCCATCTCGCAGGGCTGTTGTTTGCACAGGGCCATGCGGTCCAGGTGACCACACGCAGACAACATCCGTATCTGTGGTTCGGCGGGCTGGCGGGCCTCGAGGGGAGCCGGGGTGGCCTCAGCCCCCTTGGACAGATGCAGAGGTGGGGGTCACCCTCCCCATTCCCAGAGGCAGCTTTGTGGGTGTGCCTTGCCCTCCCCCAGCCCCCTGTTCAATGTCAGTGGCCCTCTTCCGGGTGTCGGGTGGGATGTGTCTGCTTTGCCTGACGTGGGGTTGCGGGGTGTGATTCCAGGGGCTACTCGTGGGCCATTGCGGGGTCTAGATGGGAGCGAGCACTGTGTTGGGCTGGAGCTGAATGATGACTGGTGTTGTGGCCGGCCCACATGGGATGGGGCTGGGGATCTGACATGGTGTAGGTGGGTGCGGTCAGTGTGGATGCGATGGTATCTCAACCTTGGGCCAGTTATTGGGTGTGTAGCTGGGGACTGCGGGTGGCAGGTTACACTGTGAATGGCTGACTGGGGACTACAGTCTGGGGGCGGTATGGGCATGCTGCTAAAGGGTTGTCATTTACGCCATATGTTGCGAGAGACTGGCTGGGAACATGAGGTGAGATGACTGGATAACCGCACAACAGGCAGAAGGGTGTTCACAGCGGACACGTGGACACCAATGAATGTGCAGGTTGTTTGTGATGCAAATACGCATATTTTGAATGTGGTTCCTAGGTTTCCAGGGTCTGCCCATGACTCCTATATCCTGCATCACTCGGCACTTTTTGAACAATTTGAGGGCGGACAAAATGAGCACTGTGTCCTGCTGGGTGGATATTTACCATCTCTAACATGCATATGGTGGTCCTGTGTCCTGGGGTAGATTGTCACTTCTCACAGGTGGGACTGGGTCACCTGTGGTCTGCCGTTTGGCATTTCGGACTGCATATCCCCTGTGACACACATGACATGCCCTGATGCAGATCTGACTTATTTTATGGCAACACTCAGGACACTGGCCGTCAGGCAGTGGCATATCTCTGCCCAGCTGGTGTATGATTTACGAGGACCCATTAGCAACTATGACCTCTGCATCCCTTTCCTTGCATTGTGGTGGTGGAGCGCTGACCTAGTAAGGGGCTATGCCCACTATCGCACCATGTCACCATCACTGGGGACGTGTTCACGTATCTTTGTGGGATTCTACAATAGCATATGTCTACCATATGTGCGTCATTGCTCTTCTGGGTGTCTCGGCACATATGCCGTTTCCATTGGTGTTTGGTACTGCTGCTCTGTTGCACAGCTTTTTTGGACAGGGAACCTAACATCTTTTTAATATCTTTGTTAGTGATATAGCGGAAGGGCTGTCGGGTAAGGTTTGCCTCTTTGCGGATGGTACCAAAATCTGCAATAGAGTAGACACCCAGGAAAGTGTAGATAACATGAGGAGAGATCTGGCTAAGCTTGAAGAATGGTCTAGAATTTGGCAGCTGGGATTTAATGTTAAAAAATGTAAGGTCATGCATTTGGGCTGCAGCAGTGCAAGGGAGCAATATAGTATAGGGGGTGAAGTACTTTTGTCCACTAAAGAAGAGCGGGACCTAGGCGTGGTTGTGTCTGATGATCTTAAAGTAGCTAAACAGGTAGAAAAGGCAACGGCAAAAGCTATAAGGATGCTTGGGTGCATATGGAGAGGAATGGCTAGCAGAAAAAAGGAGGTGATAATGCCTCTCTATAAGTCTTTGGTGCAACCTCATTTGGAGTATAGTGTGCAATTCTGGAGACCGCACCTTCAAAATAATGTAAACAGGATGGAGTCGGTGCAGACGGTGGCTACTAAAATGATTAGTGGTCTTCATTATAAAGCATATGAGGACAGACTGAAGGATCTTAATATGTACACCTTAGAGGAAAGGCGGAATAGAGGTGATATGATTGAGATGTTTAAATACCTCCGTGGCATAAATGTTCAGGGAGAGAGCCTCTTTCAATTGAAAGCAAGTTCTGCTATGAGGGGACATGGGATGAGGGTGAAGGGAGATAGATTCAGAAATGATATGCGGAAATATTTCTTTATGGAAAGAGTGGTGGATCCATGGAATAGTCTCCCAGTGGAGGTGGTAGAGATGAGGACAGTAACTGAATTCAAAAAAGCATGGGACAAACACAGAGGATCTCTAAAGGTAAAAAGGGGACTGTTGTAGTTGTTGTTATGGAAGGACAGACTAGATAGGCCATGTGGTCTTTTTCTGTCATCATATTTCTATGTTTCTATGTTTCTATGGGCACATATGGTGTGACCCTTATATGGTGGGCTGCAACACCTTTTGGTTGACAACTATGGCTCACGGCCTCAGACCAACCACATACGCAAATGTACATTTGTCTACCTTTGTAGTGTGTCCCTAGTTGACTCTGTATGCAATCTGTGTGTGTGTGCTACCTTGGGGGGGGGGGGGTAGATTTGTTCCCAGGATCGTTTTCCTGCTGTAATGTGTGTTGGGAGACCATTCGCCTTTGACGGTTTCGGTCACGTCACGTTGTTGGTTTTGTGGTGAAACGTTACATCACACATGTATGCTTCATGTATGTCAACGTTGTTTTGTTGTTTCTGCCTTCTTAACTGGACCCCTCGGATATATGTTACTGTAAGAACTTCTGTGTGTGCACTGTATCATGGCCATCACATGTGCATCTCTGCCCTTTTCCATAGTGCATTGTCATGTGTCCGCCTGATGCGTTCAGGACTGCCACTACTGCCTTTCGGGTACAGGTGGTTGGTTATGTGTTTGGTCTGTATACAGTTGATGTGTGTTGCCCTCATTACCCTTCCCCTGTGTTCTGTGTCTCAGACCTCCAGATGCTAGAGCTTAGCTGGTGTGTGCCATCATGTGACATCATATGTTTGTGTCCTCATTTATCTGTTGTCCGTTTGCACGTACATGCTTGTGTGCATGTGTGTGAACATCAGCTCCTGATTGACCTTTCCACATTTCTTTCTGCAGGTGATGCTGAATATGGGTGTTGACCCTGGTTTCTGACCCCTGTGTATCTTCCACGGACACGTGCAGAGATGAGGTACAATGAGGCCCATGCCTCTAGCCGCTCAATCATCAAGCGCACCTTTGGCATTTTGAAGAGTCGCTTCAGATGTCTGGATAGGACTGGCGGGGCCTTACAATACCAACCCATGACTGTGGCACAGATCATTCTGGCCCGCATAGGTCCATCACCCAATGGCACCATCTTCCAGGGATCGTTGTATGGAGTTGCTCTGTCCTCCAACAGTTGTGTGATGGTGACTGCAGATGCAGTGTAGTATATGTGCTGTGTGTGTTGGCAGTGCCCTATGGTAAAAGGGGGAGAAATAACATCATGGTATGATGCACACAACATCAGGTCACTCTGCAGAGAGTGAAACAACAATATGTACATAATCAAACCTCAAACATGTAAACATGACACGATCACAAAACAGAGCACAGTGCATGTCGAGGAGATGGCACTGCAGACCAGGATGCCATCTCAACATGGTCATGTCTATGCCCATGTCACACAGGCATCTCAGAGGTCCACAGCATGTTCATCAGTGTTGGTGCACATAGATCCCACAGAAAAGCACGATGAAACAAACAGCCCAACACAAACATGTAAAGGATGATGTCAGTCAGAAAAGATCAAAGGTGCAACCTACCGTCTGTGTGCAGCAAGTGTCTGATAGGGACTGTCTGAGGCAGGCAAAGGCTTCAAGAGGTCATAGTAAAGGCAGAGGATGTCATTGAAATGCATTGAATCATCATGTCTGCATGTTCAGCCGTCATTGCCACATGTCCAAAATATAGTGACATGTGTGAAACGGAAATGTTGATGCATAGTGGTCTGTAAAGAGATAGGCCAGTCAAAAACACAGAACACATGCGTAAACACATGCACACAATGTACACAAGGGCAACAGCAGAAAGGTAGAGAGAGAACAGTAATCAAAACCCCACAGGTGTCCAGGCACATCCCAGCACAAGATAATGCTAAAGGACTGCAGAGTGTACCGTTACATAGACATGTCCAAAGCGCACGCACACACACACACACATACACAGTGGGACAAGGTGAGCATGCCTTCAGTAGCATACGGACTGTCTGTGCACAATCTGAGATAAGTGGAGACAATCATCATAGTCCATGCAATGATACACTGATGTTGGTTAATGCCACAATGCCAGGGAAGGGTGTACATGCCGTCCATCACCACCACACTCTGGACCTGTAGACACACACAGCTCGGTCAGATTTGTCTCAAATATAGTGTTGAAACCCCAGAACTGGTCACACACAAATGGCCATATGTGTGCCAACAGGAACATATGGGGTATGGGGGCACAGGTCAAAGAGGTGTACAACATATGTGCAGTGGACAGATAACCCCAGACATGTGCTATGCTGCACTGTCCCCACAGTGCAGTTACCTGTATGTTTACCTACCCCAGTCACCTGCAAGTTGAATTATGTACACACAGTTTCCACTGCACCACACACCAGGCAAAAGCATATCCTGGGGAGTCACAAACACAAGTGAAACATACATATGTCCTGATAAAGCCTTGCAACACACATGGCAGCATGTACATGTATACCCATATGCATCCTCCCACATATGCAAGACTTACATGAGAAGAGCTCATCGATCAGATGTTTCCTGATTGCCGTGCCCTCACGTGTGTCACCACGGGCATGTACAGGACAGCACGTAGGATCCTCATCCAGATATGGATTAATTTTGACTGGGATATTGTGCCTGAGAGCAATGTTGTGCAGGATGCAACAGGCCCAAAGTCACGTGTAACATCTCAATGTGCCACAGTGTATTGCAAAGGCGCTGTGTGTCTCCTGCGATGGACACGATAGCCAGCCAGAGCACGGCAGCAACGGTGTGTTGGTCATCCTTGTTCTGCTCAAAGTACCAGTCCAACAATAATGTCCATCAGAGGCGTGTGTCCCATGCCCATGTATTCAGGGGAAGTCGTGACGGGACATGTGGGGTTGCAGACAACATTTGCACTCCGGACACTGTGTACTGGTCCGTACAGGTACAGCAGGAACTTATATACTCGCTGTTGTGTTGTAGATCCATCTGACATTGTGTTCGTGTGTGTGGCCCATGTGTGTGACTTGCATCGCAGGATTTCCTCATATGTTTGGTTCAACAGGTGCATGCAGCCACGTGTGTGGCACAGGAGGAACATTGTGTAGGTCCAGTTTATTTGTCTGGCTACCTTGCACTTGGACATGGCACGCTGTTTGCCACCACACTGTGATGTGTGCCAACATCTGTGATTGCTGTTTGACCCTCACAGGGGGTGTTACAGTGCATCTGGGGCAGCACTCTGTCATGGTTCAATGTACATGGTGCATGTGCATCTGCCTGATTCTGTTGGTACACCGGTGCATGTGCCAGTGTGGCTTTTGTGTGTGTTAGTGCACCATTGTTGACCTTTCTTTCTACCTCCACGTACATGTTATTGTGTTTGGTTATTGTACAGATGTGGTGCTCTACATTGAATTACAAACTAATCTTTGCATGTCTGCGCAGTCCTCTATCACATGACATTGCGCCACTCACATTGCATCAGTAACTTTGCAGTGTGGCAGTGGGTGTGTCCATTTTCTGACTTCATTTGTGCATTCCATATACATTGACATATATGTGATGCTCCTGTATTCACAGCACCCATTGCAGCAGGCCTTCTGCATAGTGCTATCTCTGTATGTCTGTATGTCTGTGAGGTTCTGTTTTGTTTGTTCTTGGGCAACATGTGCCTGTTACCATTTCCTCATTTTGCATTGTGTCACTGTTTTTGCTCCCATTTGTGCATTAAAGGTGTTTATTTACATGAGTACCTGACGTCTGCTCTTTCTCGGCACATCACATACTGTTGTCTGGCCATCTACACTGCTGTATGACCCACTGCTACACACACATATGGTCTACACAGCTGTGGGGTAGTGCTGGGACATTGGGACATAACATCATTGTCATGTTTCTGCATTTGTCTGTGCACTGCAGATCCACATCACTGCATGACAGCATGGCATCTCTGTATCTTCCTTTCCTACCTTATCGCCTTGTGGTTCTGTGGTCAGCTTGGTGTACCTGCCTGGACCATGCTCCCTGTCAGTTGTGTGTTCTCGTACTATTGTCATGATGATGCAGACAACGTACATCGATGCCATCTGGATCACTCAGAGCACAATAACCACAGTCCACCTTTTATATCATTGACCAGCGTGTGTGTTGAATCATAAACAGGATATGTGTGGTGTACCCGACGTTCTGCTGCTGCATCCCTGCCCACAGATGGTTTCACTGATATCCACATAGGTGTTCCATTTTAACACAGGTACATTCATCGCTCCCATGTGCCTGGCCATTTGCATGTTGGCTCATTTGAACCATTGTGGCTTCTTTTGGGTGGGCATTTCTACTACTTGGCCATATGCATGCTCAGGCTGGTGCCTGTATATCCCCACCTGGGACGTGTTTGTGCGACATAAATGGCATTGGTGTTCGTTGACACTGGTGCTGACATTGGCGATGGGGCAGATTAGAGATGTGCCTGCCTCCTTGTCTACACATCATCAACTGCAGAGATGTTCATGTCATGGTGTGGAGGTGTGGCATAACGGCTTGCACACTGGCCTGGAAACCAGGGTTCAATTCCCAATAGCACTCTCTATGGTGTTTATCAGGTCACATACCCTGCATTGCTCTGACAGGATCCAGGTGATAATTGTCCCTCTTTAATGTACATTACCAGGTTTACGTTGCAATGTATACCACTGTGATTGATATAATGTGGCAGTATCGGACAGCTGTTACATATATATGTGTGTACACTTTGCTGGGTATGATTTTTTTAGGTTTCTGTGTCCTGTATTGCCGGGCAGGTATGTTTTTGTGGACATTTCATGACTGATGTGCGGTTGGGTTCCCATCATGCACCACCTACTGTCTACATGCATGCATATGTGACTACGGCATTTGGTGCATGCAGCTACATTGGGGGGAGACCTACTGAGCAGTACACACCATGCAGCTCCTGAACATGATCTGTCCTGCCCATCATCTGTGGATGGCCCAGTGTCTTTTATGTGACATGTTGGACACACATTTGTCTGTGCTGCTGCATCACCGCAGTGACGAGCATAGTTAGTGGTATACTGCTGATGTACATGGCCCACCTGTGCTCCCATCCTTGGATGGTGGCAGTTGTCTGTGTGCCAGCCATCTGCCACCTCACAGGGTGCTATGGGTTTCCATACACACATTCCCTTTAGTGGAACATATTTGCATTATGGTTGTTTGGCATAGTGGTTACAGACGTGCGTTATGCCACCAACTTGCAGCATTCTTCCATAACAAGATTCTGGATCTCATAGTATCTCTGCCTCACTGTCCTCCACCTATCTCTTCTCCCCCCCCCCCCGTCTCCCCTCCCTCCCCCCCCCCCCCCGTCTCCCCTCCTCTTGTTTCTCAGCTTTCGCATGTCTGGGCCTCCTTTCATTCAATCACTACCTCAGAACTCATGGGACTGATATCTTCTTCCAATAAGACCTTCTGTCCACTTGACCCTATCCCCCTCTTCTTGGCTACTCACTCCCTCCCTCACTCTCATTCCCTTCATTCTTACTATGGTTAATACCAGTCTTTCCACAGGTGTCTTTCCTCACTCCTGGAAGCATGCCCTTATCTGCCCCATCCTCAAGAAATCCTCACTTGATCCTCAGATTCCTGCTCACTATCGCCCTGTTTCCAATCTTTCTTTTCTTTCAAAAATACTCGAGAAAACGGTCTTTTCACAATTGTCACATCACCTTGACTCCACGCACTTTCTTCACCCCCGCCAGTCAGGTTTTCGGAAAGGTCACAGTATGGAGACTGTTCTTCTGGGATTTCTTAATGAACTTCACTTCGCTCGCAACCGTGGTGATTTTTTGGTGGTGGAATCGTTAGATCTTTCAGCAGCGTTTGACTTAGTTGACCACTCTCTTCTTCTTTCTTGTCTACATGAGGCTGGCCTCTGCAGCATAGTTCATCACTAGTTTCATTCCTTTCTTTCCTCTCGCTCCTGTACAGTGATCTTCTCCTCTGCCCCACCAGTCTTTTCTGACCCCTTTCCACTGCCCAGTGGTGTCCCTCAAGGATCCGTCTCAGCACCTCTTCTATTCAGTATTTTCCTGACATCACTGGCACTCTTGGTTCAACAGTTTGGGATTTCTGCCTTCTACTATGCCGATGACTTGGTTCTTCTTCACCACACTTCCCCTCTCCATCCGGATCTTGCCCCTCTTAACTCCTGTCTCTCCTCTGTTGCTAACTGGCCCAATACAAACTGTCTGCACTTAAATTTAACAAAAACACTTGCTATTTGGTTCACTTTTGGTAGTCCTTCCCCTTTGGCTACTCCTTACTTTTCTGACTCGCCTATTCCCCTGGTCTCTAGTTTTCGTTATCTAGGTGTTCTCTTCAACTCTGACCTTTCCTTTCAGGCTCACATCTCTCATTACTAAAACCTCCTTTTTCTACCTTCGCCAGATCAGAGCTATCCGTCCCTTTCTCACCCCACAGGCTCTCACCACTCTTCTCCTTTCTCTGGTTATGTCACGCGTCGACTTCTGTAATTCGGTTCTGGTTGGGCTCCCTCATTCACAACTACACTGCTTAGAACGCATCCAAAACACTGCTGCACGTCTTATCTTTCACTCCTCACTCCGAGATCATGTCACTCCCCTTTTTCTTCATCTTCACTTGCTTCCACTTCAATTTTGCATCTGCTATAAGATCCTCACGCTGGTCCATCCAGTCCTGCACAATCACACCCCTCAGTACCTAGCAGATCTAATTCAGTTCCATACTCCTACTCGTGCACTTCAATCACTACACATCAACCACCTTCACCTCTCCTCTCCGTCACGTGCTCACTTACAATCTACATGCTCTTCTGCCTTCTTATTTTTTTATCGGTCCTGCACTCTGGAACTCCCTACCCACTTCTCTTAGACTCAAACAGCAATATTCCACCTTCAAGGAGGATTTAAAAACCCACCTATTTTCCTCCGCTTTTGACCTCCCTTCCCCTTTTGTGTGAAACTCCTCCTTCCCCCCTTTTACTCACTCCTTTTCCTCTTGGTTATGTGTATTTAAATGTCTTGACTGCTTTCCTGTCATACATTGTAATTTCCTTTACTTTCCAGGCTTATTAGCCTTTCCTGTATATTTTGCTCTGTAAACCGCTGTGTTATTATTTGAATGGCGGTATATCAAACCAATAAACATAAACCATAGGTTGCGGGTTGATTCCCACACGTTCCTTTCCTTTTCTTTTCTTTTCCTGTGTTCTGCTAACCTTACCATACAATGGCTCCGGCTTTGTCACTTCTCCACACACCCTTCTTCTCTTCACTGTACACTGCAGTGTCCCCTCCATACAGCCTATCCGTCACATGCTAGCTGTTACATATGGTCCCTTTCTTTGAGCTGTCTGGGTGGGCAGTTGGCTCAGTGGTTTGGTATTGGTGTCGGTAAGCTGTGCTTGGGCTCTTCAGTGTACCAGTTTGATTCCCTCTTACTCCTTTTTGGATCTCTTGCCCATTTTGCCCTTGTACACACACCATCCACACAGCTGGCCCTTCAGACCGACCCCTGACGCCCTTTCCATTACATTTGTTTACTCTTCTGCATGCTGTTTCACTGCACACCATTTCATGGTGTGCGTACATGTGTTTATGTGTGGCTCACATCCCCATTACAGACTGCGATATCAGCTGCCTGTGGTCTGTGGCCTTACACCTACGGCTCTGTTTCTCATGTGGCACCATGTCTGCACATCCCTCAGCGCGTCTTTTACTGTCTGCGCACTTTTGATTGCAGCCCCTTCGGATGCGCGGCTGCTTCCCGTCAGCTGTGACGTTAACGCGTAGTAGATCCAGGACACATTATACCGCGAATTAGGCGCCTTGTAACGTGCGTTACCTGACATGGCTTGCTTTAATGATGCACCACCCACTCCTTTATGTGGGCATCCGTAACATTACCGGGGACATTAACAACAGTAACATTACCACAGTTTAGTAAACATACCCCTAAGTCACACATCACTTCACTGTACAGTCCATTCCCATTCTCTGCCCATAACCTGCCATTTTCTCACCTCATACCTCAGCAAGCAGTTAGTGCAGAACTTTTAATATGATGGCCTTTTTTAGGGTGTGATAGCATGGGTCTGCGATAATGGCTAACAGCACATGTGAAATCCCACATTAACTGCTTAGGATCCTTGGCCTAGCCCATGTGGCACATTGCCTTTCTGCAGCAGTAGCAGGACTGTGTGCCTGTGTGCTGCCACCGTCACTGTGGGATCATGATGGACATCTCAGATAGTACTGCGAATGTCAGAATACCATTTTTGACATATTCATAAATGACCTGGAAAGTGGAATAACGAGGGAGGTTATCAAATTTGCAGATGACAAAAAACTATTTAAAGTTGTTAAAACCCAAGAGGATTGTGGAAAATTGCAAGAGGATCTTTTTTTTTTTTTTTTATATATATTTATTTTCATTTTATAAAACCAAATAGTATAACAAACCAACATAGAACAAGGAAGAAAACAGTTACAAAACATAATGAACTATAAAAAACTATAGGAAATCCCCCCACCCCCCCCTCCCTTCCTCCAGGGTTCGCGTGTTAAGACCAAACGGTCCATAAGCCCGAGAAGCCCTAAGACACAAGTCTCTAACAAGGCTTGACACCTGAAATAAAATTATTCAATTGTTGCCATTTAAGACAAGATTTAGCAAACGGTGGCCGAGAATTACCAAAATTCTGTTCATATTGGCTATATAGACAAATTCTATTCCACCATTCATTGACAGTTGCCTGCGTAGTAAGTTTCCAATAACGGATAACTAAGCAAATCGCTATCCCTAACATAAAATCTAAAAGGAAGGCTCCTTCTTTGGACAATGAGGGTATATCAGCTGCAGAGCGACAGCCTATAATCTACCATGTTAAAGGCTCTCGGATTTCCAAAATGACCTGAATCTGCCTCCATACCGAGTTCCAATAAGAAGTTACCCCGGAGCACTCATAAACTATATGCCTTAGGGTGCCCACCGTAAGCCCACATGTCCAACAAAGGGGACTAAGACTCTTATCCCATTGGGCCAACTGTCTTGGTGTATAAAAACAATTATGTGCAAAATAGAAAAGAGTTTGAGTGATGGAGGCAGATCTGGTGATTCGGACCTGCTTGTTCCAAAACACTCTCCATTGGGATTCCGAGAGCCTCTTCCCCACATCACGCTCCCATCTCTGTTGTACCCTCTGCATCACCAACGATGAAGATAAGGTTAATCGTTTATAAATACCGGATGCTATCCCCGAGGTTAACATGATTTCCTGAAATATCTCAACAATCCCTGGTACCTCCAGATTATTTGCAGGGTCCAATCCTACCCCCCGTAAGCAGTGTCGAAGTTGTGCCCACTGAAAGTAACAATTTGACGGGAGACCAAACTCCTGTTGGAGTTCCTGAAAATCCTTCCATTTATGGGTAGCCTGTAGTTGATTTACAGTCCAAAGTCCACGGGATAGCCACTGTTTCCAGGCGAAGGTTGTTTTTTGTATTTTAAAAAGGGGGTTGTTCCATATAGGCAACCGGGATCTAGAGCAACAGCTGGGTCCACTAGTTTTAATAAAAATAAGGAAAGCTTGAAGTGTGTCTTGTATTACTGGAGGTAGCATGGAGAGATGTGAGAGTTGCATCCCCGGGAGAAAACCTAGTGGGATAGGCGCAACTAGCCTCTCTTCTAGCTCTACCCACACAGGCCGCTGTTCAGTCGGTGACTCTAACCATCGCGCCCCTTGCTTAAGAAGAAATGCATAATGGTACAATTGAAAATCTGGGAAGTTAACACCCCCCTGTTCCCGTCGAAGTTTCAATTTCTCTTTTGCTATTCGCGGTGTTTTGTTATTCCACAAAAACTTAAACAATATACGTTCGATTTGCTTATAGACAGTGACAGGTAATAAACAAGGAAGCATTTCTAGAATATAGTTGATTTTGGGAGCAATCATCATTTTAATTGTTTCTAGTCTTCCCCACCATGACAGCAGGAGGGGTGTCCACTTTACGGTCAATTCTTGAGCCAGTTTCGAAATCACGCCGACGTTCCATGTAATCGTTTCTGTTATCGGATATCGGTACTGAACTCCTAAGTATTTAACAACACCCGACTCCCAAAGGAAAGGATAATCACTAAGGTGCCCCCTATGAACCCATTTATTTAAAGGGAAAACTACAGATTTAGAACAGTTGATCTTGTAGCCTGAATACTCCGAGTATCGCTCTATCAGTTCCAGTACCTTGGGAATGGAGTCAGGCGTTGTAAATAGGAGGAGGTCATCCGCATAAGCAGAAAGCTTGACTTCCAAGCCCGCAATTCTCGCCCCTATTATATCTGAGCATTGCCGAATTAAGAGAGTTAATAATTCCATCGCTAAGTTAAATAACATTGGAGATAAGGGGCATCCCTGGCGAGTACCACGTTTCAATTCAAAAGGAACTGACGTTACTCCATTGAGACAAATCTTCGCGGTGGGATGGGTGTATAAAACCTCAATTGCTCGAATAAAGGTACTTCCAAAACCAAACCATCGAAGATCGGCAAAGAGAAAGGGCCACTCTAAGCGGTCAAATGCCTTTTCTGCATCCAACGCGAGACCTACGATCGGTACCTCCATTGCGTCTGCCCCTGCTAGGATATGACATAAAATACGCGCATTATCCGCCGTCGATCTTCCTTCCGTAAAACCGCACTGATCCGGGTGAATTAGCTTGGGGAGTATGTTAGCCAGTCGAGCTGATAAAATTGAAGCAAATATCTTATAGTCGGCGTTCAAAAGCGAAATAGGCCGATAACACAGGTACACTAAAAAAATTTTTTTTTAAACTGCCTCTAATGTTTCGATTGATTTTTACGTTTTTTGGTGCGCTGAATCCAAATCTGGTAACCAATTTGCTCCATCACGTACAGATTTTTTGCTACATTGGCTTAGCAGTTTGAGGTGAACGTTTCAGATTGAGTGCGATCGAGATAAAAGTTTCTTGGATGAATTCTTTATACTAATTGTTTAGTAGTTATTCAAATAAGAATAAAGAAAATTGTAACAAGGCAGCACATAAGAATAGAGTAATGTCAACAAAACACACTGTGATGGTAGCAAAATTGTCTGCACTTAAAACAGCCACATACATGTGCACAAACATTGAGCATATAAGAGCGAGGTTAGACACAAAGCAAAGCAAAGAAATGTGCAAAAAATGTTGTACAGGTATGTATGTAAGAATAGAAAACGCAAACCGCACCATTGCAATACATGAAGACAAACACCCGATGGTGTGAAAATAGAATTCTAATAAATGAGATCCGACACTGTGGTAATAACTAGCAAATTTTTATTTCAAAGTTTAGTAAAAACACGATATTTGTCAACACAGTTTAGATTTTAAAGTCATTCTTGGGTCAATCAATCTCCTGGTGGGCCCGTTTCTTCTTCCCCCGAATGCTTCTCTTGGTGTGCTGCTTGGCGTATTTTTCATCTGGGGTTTCCCGCAGCAGCAACCAGCAGAAATCAGCCATCATAGTGGTGTTCCATCTTCCTTGGTACCTTCTCTCTGCGTCCTTGATGTCCTGGTGAAACCTTTCACCTTGTTCTTCACTGTACGCCCCCAAGTTTTCGGGAAAGTAGTTCACATGGGAGTGCAAGAAATGGACTTTCAGGCTCATGTTACAGCCTTGTTCTTTGAAGGCATTGAGCATCCTGGCAACAATATCCTTATAGTTCTCATCCCGCCTGTTCCCCAAGAATTTGAGAACAACATCCTTGAAGGAATCCAAGGCTTCTTTTTCCTTCTCAGACATCGTTTCAGCGAATGCTCCATCTGAAATGAGTTTCCTTATATCAGGGCCAACAAACACTCCTTCCTTTAGCTTTGCTTCAGAAAGTCGGGGGAACTTTGAGCACAGGTACCGAAAGCACTCACCATCTTTTGGAAGGGACTTGATGAATTGCTTAATGAGACCCAACTTAATGTGGAGAGGTGGTAATAGAATTTTATCACGAGGTACCAAGCTCTCATGAAGAACATTTTTCTCACCGGGTCTCAAATACTCCCGAATTGGCCAGTCTTTTTTCCCCCAATGTAGGTCGCGGGCCCGGCTATCCCACAAACAAAGGAAGCAGGGATATTTGGTGAAACCAGATTGCTGCCCTAATAGCATGGATAGAATTTTAAAGTCTCCACAAATCATCCACTTATGCTCATCATAACGAATCTTCTGAAGAATCAGGGCCAAATTCTCGTATTTTTCTTGGAGAATAACAGAGTGAGCAATAGGAACTGAAGTGAATGTGTTGCTATTATGAAGAAGAACACCTTTTATGCTGTCTTTTGATGAATCAATGAACAGCCGCCATTCAGCAGGATCATACTTGAGTTTAAACTTTTCCATCACTCCGTATATATCGTTGCAAAATACCAAATCTTCCTCTTTGCTGAAATACTTCAAAAATTGTGTCTCGCAGTTGCGGTACCAATAAAAAGTTGTTCCTGGTGACAATAGATTTTTCTGTTTAAGCCGAGAACCTAGCAGTTGGGTAGCATCTTTTGGGAGTCCTAAATCCCGGACTAAATCATTCAATTCAGCTTGAGAGAAAAGTTCAGGTTTCGGATCTGGTTCAGTTTCAAACTCGGAAGTACTGGACTCATCGTGAAAAGCCATCTGATGAGTCTCATCATGATCAGAACCGTCCACACAAATATGATCCAAAGATTTTGGTGGTTCAGGCACAGGTACTTCGTTGCTATGAGGCATAGGCCTAATTGCTGAGGGAAGGTTGGGGTAACTTATTACGTTCTTATTTTTTAAGTTGTATCCCTTCACAATGCAAGAGCAAAAATAGCAGTCACTGCTGTGGTCTCTTTGTTCACGCCACATCATAGGTATTCCGAAACAAAATGCTTGTTTTTTACCTTTCATCCATAAGCGTAGATCTTCCTCACATGTCTTGCACACTTTGTGAGGAGCCCACGGTTTGTCTTGATCGCCTAACTTCAAACCGAAATAGGCGAAATATACTTTTTTAATAAATGCAGAAATGTTCCTCTGCCGCTTTTTCACGGTATATTCCCCACAAATAAAACAAAAACTGTCCGGAGAGTTGACGCAACCTCTGGCTCTGTGAGCCATCACAAATACACAGCACTGCAAACTACAACTGTAGTGAACCACTTCGGAATAAAGCTGGATTACGACTGAGCAAACAAAAGGTAATAATGAACTTGCAAGAAACTGAAATTTGACAGGAACGTTTATGTCGCAACCACCGTGTTTGAGCGACGAGCGAACGAGGCGAGGCGAACAGGAAAGAACATGCGCCAGCGCGAGTACTGGATTTAGCCCCCCGCCTCCCAATTGTCCTGTTAATGTATAAAATGAATACAAAACACTCTAAAATATCACGAGGGAGTGTTTCTAGTTAGTTAACCATTACAACCTCTATTTTGGGCCAAGAAAATAAACTGCAGTCGGCTAAAAAGAAATTATGTGAACATTCCTTATATGGGTAAGAAATCTAATTTTGCAAGAAAACGTGACGTGATGGAACATTTTGGCTATTTTTCCTGGATTCAGCACCCCAAAATCTATAGGAATCAGTTGCAAAACTGGAGGCAGTTTTTTGGTAGTGTACCTGTGTAATTAGTGACCAGCAGAGGATCCCGACCCGGTTTCTCAAAAACCACCAACTTAGCCGCAGCAAAGGCACCAACCCCTTGCTCCGCCTTAGACAACAAGCTATAGTATTGCTGCAAATATGGAGTAAGATCTTTCGCGAAACATTTAAAAAATTCAGCCGGTAGCCCGTCGGGCCCAACAGCTTTACCCGAGGCCATCGATGTTATGGCTCGGCCGATTTCCTCAGTAGTGATTGGTTTATCTAAACTTTCCCGTTGTTCTTCTGAGAGAGTTGTCCGCTGAAGGTTAGCCGTTAACTGATCAAAGCCGACCTGTGAGAATTCCCGCTCCGAGCTATAGAGAGAAGTGTAGTATTGACGGAAAAGGGCGGCTATCTCAGAGTCCCCAGTAATCAAGTTGGCTTCTAGAGGATCCCTCAAAGCGCTGACCCGCTGAGCATCCCGTTTCCCTTTCAGTGCCGTGGCTAACATCTTACTAGCTCTATTGCCCTCCCGATAGTAGTTCCCCTGTTGCTTCCTGATACTCCGGGAGGCCTCAGCATTAACTAGGGTATTGTACTGAAATCTTAAGTGGCGGAGTCTTAGTAAAATACAGGGGTCTGTCCGTCGTGTGAGAATTCGTTCCCCGGCCTTTATCTGTTGCTCTAGATCCAGTAACTCTTGTTGCCGCTGCTTTTTCCGGCTTATACTAAAGCTGGTGATGGTCGCCCCGGTCGAGGCTTTAAATCCCTCCCACCAGGCCCACCCAGAGGTGTCTTGCTGAGAATTCAGATGAAAATATTCGAGAATAGCAGCCTTTACTGTTATGGAAAATTCAGGAACATCCAATAAAGATCTATCAAAATACCAATCAGCCGATCTATTGGAGGGGGAATTGGTGTCAAGAGTTAATGAGGTGGCCGCATGATCCGAGACATGAATAGAGTGGATGCTAGTGTCCACTACATGCGAGACTAGGTCCTTAGAGAGTAACAGAAAGTCGATTCGAGACTGCGAGGTATGAGGAGCAGAAAAAAGGTAAATTCCAGGTCTCGAGGGTGCTGCAATCTCCATATATCAACTAAAGCCAACTCTTTAACCAAGGAGATAAGAAAAAGTTGCCCCTTAGACGGATGGATCGATCGAAGTGGCTGCCGATCTATCAGGGGATCTAAGACCTGATTAAAGTCTCCCCCTACAAGGATATGTTTACCAGCTTCTACTGATAATTCCTTCGCTACCTTAATGAAAAAATCAGGATGGTCAGAGGTGGGAGCGTATATACACATAATGACTATTTCCATCCCCTTTAGGTTCAGCACCACCTTGGTCCACCGTCCCGCAGTGTCGGAGCGGCGGTGTAGTACCTGAACTCCAAGGGATTTATGCACGAGTATGGCGACCCCATTGCGTTTTTTGATAGCAGGAGAAAATGCTAGGACCTCATAGGGCCGTACCCCAAGCTTCAATGACTCCTTTTGACTCAAATGAGTTTCCTGTAATAGCAGTAGATCCGCACGTTCACGCCGCGCATAATCCATGATCTTTCGTCGTTTGACCGGGTTATTAACCCCTTGAACATTTAAAGAAAGGATTTTACAAGGAGCCATTGAAACTTATGCAACTACGTAGAAACTACGGGTCTGAACATGCTTGATATACATAGCTGCAAAACAAAAACATAGTAGGGATAGTTTAATTACAATCAGCAGAGAATAAACAAAGGCTTTTTCGGACCATTCTAAATAAAACCCTGGAGGAGAGAGAACCCCTTTATGATCTATCGGGAAAGCTTGAGCCGGCAGGGCTGGCTCGGGAGATCCAAAAACAACGAGCCCTTGATAGGACTCGGGTTGACTGTGCCAAAAGTCAAAGTCCCACTCCTGCTCCTCTGTAACAGATGAAGGAAAATCTGACGTATAGACCTCGGGACACAGAAGGTGACGGTAACCCCAATACCTTTCGGTGAGGAACCACTGATTGGGTTAGGGTACCGCTAAGCGCAATTTAACTATCATCACTTCGCTAGATTATTGTATCCAGTCACCGCATCTGGGCAGCCTCTTTCTCATCCAAAAATGCAGCCAGCAAGTCAGGGTCCTCAAAGGTCCTGGTCTGATTGTGTAAGGTGACCCGCATTTTTGCAGGATATAACAGTCCAAAGCGCGCCTGTAGTTGCTGCAGCCGAGGTCTAAACTCTAGAAGTTTCTTGCGCCGATTAACAGTAAACTTCGCCAAATCTGGGAAAAAGGAGAGTTTGCGCCCCTCATATTCCACCGTAGTGCGTGCTCGCGCTAACTCCATAATTTGTGTAGCATGCCGGAAACGCAGAACGCGAAATATAACTGGTCACGGCCTGGAGTTCTGCAAGGTGGTAAAGGAGGGAACTCTATGAGCTCGATCAATCTCAAAATCCTTGTCAAAGGTGCAGCGTAGTATTTCAGGAATCATTTTAATCAAAAAGGCCCGCATATCTTTGCCTTCGATTCCTTCGGGGAGCCCGACCATCTGAATGTTGTTACGTCGGGCTCGGTTGTTGCTATCCTCCATCTCTCTTTGAAGTACGCGGATCTGTCTCTCAAGATGATCTACCTTTTCCAGCCGAGCCCCGTGGGTGGAGAGAATTGCTTCGGTTTTATCTTGTCGGAGAGTAAGGCTTTCTATTTTCCCATGCAACGCCGCGATCTCTTCTTGCACCGTTCCTAGTGCCTCCCCGTTAGCCTTGACCAGATCTTTCACCCCTCTTATCTCAGTAAGAAGCTCTTGCAGGACGTCAGCTCCTTCCCGCGTCGCCGCCATTTTGTGAGGGGATAGGGGCTCCGGCTTAGATCTCTTTGCGTTGCTGTTAAGAGCCGAAGCGTAGTCCAACCTCTGCGGTTTAGTACCCGCCATCAGCAACTTCCCCTATCCTTCGGCAGTGAGTAGAGCAATTTTCTGCAAATAAAAGGCGGTTTTATCAGGATTCTGCTTGAGTCTCCCTGGAGCCCACGCGCTATGCGACTGCTCTGCTCGGCATCAGGCTCCGCCCTTGCAAGAGGATCTTGATAAATTGGAAGACTGGGCATCAAAATGGCAGATGAAATTTAATGTGGACAAGTGCAAAGTTATGCACCTAGGGAAGAACAACCCAAACTATGGTTACAAGATGCAAGGTTCCACATTAGGAACCACCACCCATGAAAAAGATTTAGGCGTCATTGTGGATAGCATGTTAAAACCCTTGGTCCAGTGTGCAGCGGCGGCCAAGAGAGCAAATAGAATGCTAGGTATCATAAGGAAAGGAATGGAAAATAAAACAAAGCATATTATAATGCCTCTATATCGTTCCATGATGAGACTGCACCTTGAATATTGTGTGCAATTCTGGTCGCCGTATATTAAAACGGATATAGCGTTATTAGAAAAGGTTCAGAGAAGAGACACCAAAATGGTAAAGGGGATGGAAGGATACTCCTATAAAGAAAGGCTAAAAAGGTTAGGGCTCTTTAACCTGGAAAAGAGACGGCTGAGGGGAGATATGATAGAAGTCTATAAATTAATGAACGGAGTGGAACGGATAAACGTAGATCGATTGTTTATGTTATCAGAATATAGAAAGACTAGGGGACATGCAATGAAGCTACAAGGTAAACTAGTTAAGACTAATAAAAGAAAATATTTTTTCACTCAATGTGTAATCAAACTCTGAAATTTGTTACCGGAGGATGTAGTAAAGGCTGTTAGTGTAGCTGGGTTTAAAAAAGGTTTGGACAAGTTCCTGGAGGAAAGGTCCATAAACCATTATTAAGAAGGGACCCAGGATGTCAGTGCTTGACCCAGTACAAGCATTGTGGAACCTGTGTCTTTTTGGGAAACTGCTAGGTACGTATGACCTAGATTGGCCACTGTTGAAAACAGGATACTGGGCTTGATGGACCTTGGTCTGACCCATTATGGCATATCTTATGTTCTTATGTTACCTCTTTGTTGAGAGGCTAAAAAGATTGGGGCTCATCAACCTGGGGAAGAGACGGCTGAGGAGAGATATGATAGGAGGTCTATAGATTATTGACCAGAGTGGAAAAGTTAAACAGTGGACAGACTAGGGGGTCTGCAATGTGGCTACAGTGTGCCCATTTAGGTCTTCTAGGTAAATATATTTTTTCAGTCGACGTGTAATCAAACCCTGCATTACAGGTGGATGTGGTAATAACTGTCAGTGTAGCTGGGTTTAAAAAGTTTGGACAGGTTCCTGGGTAACTATGCATACACCATTGCTAAAAATGACCCGGGCTATGCACTGCTTGCCCCATTACAATTATTGGGGATCTTGTGTGTCTTTTGGGGAAACTGCTAGGTACTTGTACCCTAGATTGGCCACAGTTGGACACAGAATACTGGGCATGATGAACTTTGGTCTGGCAAAGCTTGGCATATTCTGTAGTCTTATGTTCCTATGTGCCATCGAGGCAGCTACCTGGTCCCCCATGTGCACCAGCAGCCCCACTGCATAATCTATGTGCCACCTCCTTTGCCCCACTTTGTACCATCAATATAGTGCCCTTTTATACTTGAGCATTCCTAACAGGGGCTATACATTTCAAGCAAAGGTAAGAGTTTGTGGCTTTTTAAATTACAACTCTCTGCCTGGGAGCTCTTTAAAGGGTTTTAGTAAATTTTTAATACAAAGTTATATTATTTTTGGTGCTTTAGTTTAAAAGGGGAGATATTTTCTTTAGTGGGATGGGTTTAAAACTCTGCTTTAGTATCTTTCTCAGGTATTTGAAACTACTCGCACCTCATCAGGAGTTAGTTCCCTCCCTACCCCTCCCCCCCCAATTCCCACCCACCCCTAGTGAGCAGTCCTGCTTTGTAGGGCACCTCCCAATTAACTACACACAGGGACTTGGAACAGCAAATTTTGAATACACTTAAAGAGATTTAACTGCTTTTTCTGTGAAAGGACAGCTGTGGAAACCAGCAGATTCTTTGGTAGGTCTCTCTCTTTTGCTTTAACAGATGCCTAAGCTCCACCGACTGAACAATGGCTGGGAAAAATAGTATCGCCAAAGCTGTTGCCCCCGTTACAGCTTCTGTCTCTGTCCAGTTGAAGGACCGCTTCCATATGCAGGATGCCTGCAGGCAGAAGCTCTCAGGAAACAAGTGGAGGAACTCAGAGAGGAGGTGGCAAGGCTGAGGAGCATTCAAGACAGTGAGAAGTACATTGATGAGATGCTTCTTGCAACATCCAAGCTCTCCAGCAGAGCAGAAGATGGGAGCCTATAGAATGACGAAGGTTGGACACAAGTCACAAGGGCCTGCAGAATCACCAATCCAACTTCTCCAGCCCTTGAATTGAAGAACCATTATGCATCCCTGGAAAGGAAAGAACCAGAGTTTGAGCATCCCAAAGTTACAGAATCAGTGACCACAAGGAAGAGAAGGGTAGTGGTGGTTGGTGACGCTCTTCTGAGGGGTACTGAGGCGTCCTTCTGCCGACAAGACTTGATGTCCAGAGAAGTATGCTGTCTGCCAGGTGCCAAAATCCAAGATGTTATGGAGAGTTTGCAGAGACTCAGGCACCCAATGTTGCTAATCCATGTCGGCACAAATGATACTGCCAGTTATCCCTCTGAGCATATCAAAAGTAAATTCATGGCTCTGTGACAGAGGGTAAAGCAGATAGGAGTGCAGGTAGCGTTCTCGTCAATGCTCCCTGTTGAGGGTAAAGGCCAAAGCACAGAAGCTCGCATCCTGGAGATGAATGCATGGCTGCGTGGATGGTGTCATTGAGAGCGTTTTGTTTCCTGGACCATGGGATGCTGTTCCAAGGGTTGCAGAACAGAGATGGCATCCATCTGTCCAAGAAAGGTTGACAAGTCTTCAGGAGCAGACTGGCTAATGTACTGAGGGAGGCTTTAAACTAGATTCATTGGGGATGGGTGAAGAAAGCCCCCAGGTAAGTGAAACATTAAATACTTTTATGGAAATGAATATAAGGGGCAACATATGTAAAGCGGTGTATATAAATGCCTGTAACATGGGTAATAAGATCCTAGATGTTGAAGCTTTAATGGGAGAGGCTGACTTGGATTTAGTAGCAATTACAGAAACATGGTTCACAGAAAACCATGACTAGGATGTAGCTATACCAGGCTATACTTTATTCAGAAAGGACAGGGTAAGAAGAAGGAGGGTAGGAGTGGCACTATATGTACAAAAAAAATTAAAGCTTTGGAGCTACAGAGCTTAAATGGGAGAGAAAAGGCACTGTGGGTTATACTAGAAAGAAGGAAAGAGAAATCTATTTACATTGGCCTGATATACAGATCTCCCTCACAGGAGAAAGGGGTGAATGGAGAGTTAATTGAAGATATACCCAGCACTGCTAGTAAAGGGGAAGTGCTACTGATAGGGGATTTCAATATGCCAGATGTTGATTGGCACATTCCTGCTGCAGTATCATCTAGAAGTAAGGAGATCCTGGATTCTCTACAGGGGGAACTATTCAGGCAACTGGTAACAGAACCCACACGTGAAGGGGCCATACTTGTGCTTACCAATGGTGAAAGTGTTTCTGATGTTATAGTTGGAGATAATTTTGCATCCAGTGATCACCAGATGGTGTGGTTCAGTATCAGGACTAAGACTGTTAAAATCCATTGAAATGCGAGGGTCTTAGACTTTAGGAATACTAACTTTGCCAAGATGGGCCAATACCTCAGGGAATTGTTAGCGGGATGGGAACAGCTGGGGGATGTAAAAAAACAGTGGGCAAAACTGAAAGGGGATATTTTAAGGGCAACCAACCTTTTTGTTAAAATGGTAAATAAAAGGAAAATGAAAAGGAGACAGCTATGTTTTTTGAAAGAAGAAGCTGAAAAGGTAAAGAAAAAGAGGGAGGCCTTTATGAAATACAAGAGATCACAGAGAGAGGAAGACAGGCATCTATATTTGGAAAAACAGAGAAGCTAGCAAAGTAGTCAGGAAAGCAAAGATTCAAAAAGAGGAGGAAATAGCCAATGCAGTGAAATGGGGGGATAAGACATTTTTCAGATATGTTAGTGAGAAGAGTACAAAGGGGATGTGCATGCGGGACAGAATCGTGCTCTATGGGCCCAATTCCGATCCTGACATACATCTTAACATGTCCGGGCTGAGCCGGACTACAAAGGAGATCATGATTCTTATCCCACGCAGCACGTCTAGCTCTGCAGGATCAGAATCGCGAACAAGCCTGCACGTACAGGCACTGCCCGGCTAACTCAGCCAGGGCTTTTAAATGGAGCCGCGGTGCTATGGCGTCATGTTGCCATGGAACCGTGGCTCCATTTAAAAGCCACGATGCTGGCCGCCTGCCCAAAATGTTAATTCCCTGCAGACCGACCCCTGATCCAGCCTCCTAAGGCCAGGGTCGGGCTGTGGGGAATTAACACTGCCCCTCCCCCAAGCCCCTTCCGCCCCATGGAGCAGCAAAATTGAAATGTCCAGGGAAGTTATTCCATCCTCGGGGTGAAATAACTTCCTCAACCATTTTGCTGGCCTTGGACATACAGGGTCAACATTAAAATCAGCCCTGTAAGTTTAGGGCCAGCGACCGCCCTCTGCCTGCACACTCTCCGCCCACGTGCCGCCCCTTCCCTGCCCCTGTATAACTTCCCGGCTATTCGTGCCTCAGAATGACTCCCTATATGTTTGTGGTCATTTTACTCTTTAATGTTGCTGATCACAGTTTCTAATGGACTTCTGTGGTGAGACTGCCCGTGTTAGAATTTCTCTGGTTCTTATCCTACACTGTACTCCGGCACACACACACACATCTCTGTTCCCTCACCATTTGGTTAAAACTTACTCTTCACACTATTTCTATTGGCTGTAATAAAACCTGGTTTGATTGTCATGTTAGATTTCTCCTGGATCTGACCCTCCATTGTATTTTAGAATGTAACTATGAAAGGCACACACATTCACCTCTGCCTCCCTATCATCATTTTGCTAGTATTTGTTCATTTTGAAATGTTGTAAAATAATTTAACTACCTGCTTCTTTTATATCTACTGGAATAGGTGACTTCAGGCAGAGTACTTCAATACTATTGACTCTGGATTCATTTTATTTTATCTCCACAAACCTGATACTGGTGTTTTGATCAAATTATTTTCACAGTGTGCCATTGTAAGTATCCTCTTATTTTATATAGATGGCACACCTTGTCTCCTCCTCATCTCTCTTTTATGTCCCCGTTTTTTGGGGTTAGTATATATGTGCTTGTGTATTGTGATTTGATCAGGTATTGTACTTCATTATCTGCCTTATGTTTTTTAACATGTGTTCTAAGTGTTTTTAATGTTTTTATTGTTTTTATTATGTTTTGATATTCATTATATTAACAATTTGAATTATGTTTTTTATATATTGTTCTAAATATTGTTTTTAATTGTTTTTACTATTCGTTTTTTATTTATTTATTTTTTTATGAGGATGTGTATCCCCTGAGGAAGGCATCTGCTGAAATGCATAGGGTTGATCATTCAATAAAAGCACCTGTGACCATCACACACCACTCGCTCTTTTGTGTTGTACAATCCTTCAAGGCATGACCTTTCCTCCTTGTGGTCTTGGGCATGTCACTTAACTCTCCATTGGTTCAAGATAATCTGCTTTCTCTGTGTCATTACTGTGTTTAGGTTACATTGTGAACCGCTTTGCCTAACATGCTACAGCGGTATGAAAAAAACAGGTTCTATACAAACAGATCTGACATACGTGTGAATCATGATTTGACACTTTCTTCATCACTGTGCATGTACAGCTTTGGCTCCATCACATCTATGCATTACATGCAGCCACATCCTACCCTTGCGATGGTCACCTGCAGGGCTCATCACACATCCTCACTTGCTCCATATGGCAAGTCTGAGCGACAATTAGCCAGTGGTCGTATGCACATTAGTCGGGAGAGTTCTTTGGTGTTTGCAAGGCTGGGGCAGTTGTGAGACCCACATAGCTATTACTGGGGCTTCCCCATGCCTCAGACACACTTTCTTCCAATACACTGCAACTGCATTGGTGATGTCACCTCAGGTACATCGGTGTTACAGGACCATACCACACTCATCTACCGCCATCCTTCCCTCAGCCCATACATCAGCCTGCTCTGTGCAGCCATGTCCTCTGCTGCCAGCTGCTACACCATAGCCCACACAGGACATTCTTCCTCATTTCATTGTATCATGCGTGCCTCTCCTGTGAATGATGCACGTCACCACTCGTGTTCCATCTTCCCTTTGCTGTACACATCGTGGTGATTGTGGCTACACAGGGGGACACGTCTTCCCCATCCTCTGCCACACACTGATATTATAGCTTTTTATGGGGGGCCCCTAACTGGTTCAGTACTGCTGCCTCCCATATGCTCATCCCAGTTACTGACTGCCACGTAGGATGCCCATGGTTCTGTCAGGTCCAGCATCTCCCTCCTCTCCTTCCATCAATCCCCTTTCCATTGATTTTTGCTGGGACTCTCTTATCCCGCATTCAGATTACAGTCATTTTCTAGTGTTAAGGTGCACGCTTGACACCTTAATGCTTGGTGTCCTGTTTTGCACCTGCTAAGCACAGCACAGCGTCCTTACCACTGGTATGCATACGTCCTGCCTCAAGCCCATATCGCACACAGACACCCTTAATGCTGCCGTTATCGCCCGATCTCTGATGCTCCATTAACGCCCTTTAGTAAACATACCCCTAACTGTTTCTAGGCATAATTTTAACATGTTCCATTTCCTCTGCACATACAAAATCCTGTTTGATTTTCCTGCTATTATGATGTCATAATTATATGTACTCAAACATATAGGGGCACCTTTACTAAAGTGCACTAAGCAGTTAATGTGGGATTTCACATGCACTGTTAGCATGGCCCTGAGATAATGGCTATCACACCCTAAAAAAGGCCAGCATATTAAAAATCCTACACTAACTGCTTGCGGAGGTAGGAAGTGAGAAAAGGGCAGGTTATGGGCAGAGAATGGGCATGGACTACAGAGTGAAGTTATGTGTGAGTTAGTGTTTGGTAAAATACCAATCTCAGCTGCCAATAGAGTGGTTTTACTTAATGCCTCCTTGAGAAGAAGCATTAAGTGTACCTGCACTACCAGCAACCAGTTAGCATAACCCATTCCAAATAAAGCCCTGCAATTGGCCAATCAGCATGCTGACCTCCCCACCCCTCTAGATTAGGCTCCTGACTCTCCCAGAATGCCATGCCAACATCCTCAACCCCATCATCATCAGTGCTGAGCCCCAATAGCCCCTTATTAGCATAAATACTCATCCCTGACCCTCCCAATCGACATCAATACTGATCCTTGATATCCCCTATCAGCATAAATACTGTCCCTCAATAGCACCCCATCAGCATCAATACTACCCCGTCAGCATCCAAACCCACCTGGTAGCGCCATTTGTAAACTCCCCCGACACGGGGTAGAGCACCTCACCGCTCCATCCGGCTGCCCTGCTCAGGTGCTCCAGTCCAATCGGGGCTGTGGGAGGGGAGCAGCAGCCCTTCAAAGGCAGCCCGCGATCGGCGGGAAAAGCGCCATTTGTAAACTCCCCCGACACGGGGTAGAGCACCTCACCGCTCCATCCGGCTGCCCTGCTCAGGTGCTCCAGTCCAATCGGGGCTGTGGGAGGGGAGCAGCAGCCCTTCAAAGGCAGCCCGCGATCGGCGGGAAAAGCGCCATTTGTAAACTCCCCCGACACGGGGTAGAGCACCTCACCGCTCCATCCGGCTGCCCTGCTCAGGTGCTCCAGTCCAATCGGGGCTGTGGGAGGGGAGCAGCAGCCCTTCAAAGGCAGCCGGCCTCCACGCAGGCCCGCGCCTGTCGGGCCCGCGCCTGAGGGCCTCGCCAGAGGGCCCTTTGGCGTGGCCCTTAGGCGGGGACCGCAACAGTGAATCCATAGCCACGAAGACACTGCTAAGTAGCAAAAAACCATAACTCTGCTCCTCTCGCAAGTTTTCGCAAGTTTTCCTGAACTCTCATATATTGACCCAAGCATTTTGCTTCTGAACGAACAAGGTACTCTTAATAATGTAAGCACATTATGTTTTCCTCCAGAATTAATGTGATCAGCATCCCTGTAACCTAATATCCTGTATTTTAAAATAACACTGTAGCCTTTTAACAGTTTCTCACTCAGTATCTCTCCCTCACCCTCTCACCTGTGTACTACAAGCTACAACCCTGCCACTTTGTAGCATACAATTCTAAGTAAGTCTTTAATGTGGTTTATTATGTCATTCTCTGTACCTCTATAGCCTTGCAACCAATCCATTATTGTTTCTAACGTCATTATCAGTAGCTCTGTAACTTTGCAATTACTCTATATTGCCACAACTCCCCAGCCAGCAAAACCTACCTCAACCACTCACATCCCACCATGGTCTACGCTTCACTTAATCTTACCATACTCCTCCTCCTTGCAAATGCCATACAATTCTCCTTTGCCCTAATAGACAAACACTGTCATATCCCCACCATCCACCATCCGGGCAAAAGAAACCACGAGAACCCCTTTTACTCAGCCACATGGCTACCACATCGGCCACGACGTTCACACCTCCTATACGTAGACCTCACTCAAACTAAATACAGCAAGGCAACCCAACAGCAAGTCCTCAAATGCGCACTCATAAATTCCCGCTCTGTTCGCAAGAAATGGCCTGTCATCACTGATCGTATAGCTGTGCACAACCTGGACCTCCTCATGGTGACAGAATCCTGGCTATCTGATTCTGATGCTGCTCTAATAAATCAACTCATCCCACCCAATTTCTCCATTTACACCTGCCACAGATCCAACCGCAAAGGCGGAGGGGTCTTTATCCTAGCCAAAACAGACCTTAAATTCCAACTATGCTCCTCCAAGAGCACTACACATGCCGACATTGTCTCCATAGAAAATAAATTCATCACCATAAACCTCATATACAGAGCCCCCTCCTCCCCTCCAGATGACTTCTCCACCCTCATTGACATAGCATGTAACCCAGCCAATCCACGCAATCCCAACTGGCTACTCGGTGATTTTAACCTACCATCCCTGCAACCTAACCAAGCAACGGCCTTCCTGGATGCAATGCAAGATCTGCAATTCAAACAATTGGTGACAGCCCCAACTCACCAAAAAGGAAACTTATTAGACCTAATTTTTGTCCCTAGCACTTCAGTTAACCACATAGCAGACTTCAACATTTCAATCAATCCTGTCCCCTGGTCCGACCATAACCTGATTACTTTCCAAATACCATCACATCATGTTCCAGCACCACAGAATGAAGCAACTAGACCCTCAGCCACACCACGCTCCAGACCTCTTATTATAGAAGAGTTCTCCAAAAGAGTCCTCCCATCCCTACAACAGAAATCTACCAACCTAGAAGAAGCAGTCTCCATCTGGAACAACACATTGAAGGAATTTGCCCATCCAACATCCTCCACTAGCTCAGAAACCCACAACAGATGTAAAAAGAGAAGACAGCACGCTCCATGGTTCTCAGCAGAACTACGTGCCTCCCTCCTCGAACTCAGGAAGCACGAGAGGAAGTGGAGACGCTCCCAATCCCAGTCCCTCAAATCAACCTACCTCGGACTCCTGAAGTCTCACCGCGAGAAGATCTATCTCAGAATGAGGGAATACCACACCCAGCTCCTTCAACGTTCAATCAACAAACCGAGAGACCTATTCAACCTGGCGAAATCTCTAATCAAGGAACCCTCCCCCACCCAACTAGCCCCAATTCCCCCCCAGTCATATGCTGACTTCCTCCAATCCAAATCACTAACAGCAAGTAATCAGCCAATAGCAATACCACCCCCCCCTTTACCAAACTCCTACCTCACAAACATCACTCACACATTTTACCCCTCCTGATGTGAGGACTCTCCAAGACCTCATTGTCAGCATCAACACCTCAACAGCTTCAAACGACCCCTGTCCAGCACACTGGATCCGGACCCTCCGAGTTGAACTCAGCCCAATTCTACTAAACATCATCCGTCTCTCCTTTGCTACTGGCTCATTCTCCTCTTCACTCAAACGAACCTCAATAAGACCCCTCCTAAAGAACAGCAGACTCGACCCAACAAAAACAGAATCCTACAGGCCTATCGCTAGCATTCCTCTACTCGCTAAAATAATCGAGAAGGTCGTCTACAGACAAATCCAACAACATATAGACATAGCAGCCCCCCTTGACCCATGCCAACATGGCTTTAGAGAATCGCATGGAATAGAAACACTTCTCACCTCCCTCACCAACACTCTCAATAGAGGAATTGACAACGCTGAAAATGGTTTCGCCCTCATCTTCCTGGATATCTCAGCAGCCTTCGATTCCGTCAACCACAACCAGCTACTTACCCGCCTCCTGGAAAAAGGCATCCACAGCCTTGCCTGGGAGTGGTGTAAATCCTACCTGTCGGATCGCTGGCAACAAGTCCGTGTTGCTTCTGAAACTTCGACACCTTTCCACCAGCAACAAGGTGTCCCGCAAGGTTCCTCCTTATCGGCGCTCATGTTCAATATCTATATGCAGCCGATATGCAACATCATCCGATCCTTCAATATTTCTGCCCTAATCTACGCGGACGATGTTCTGCTATTCACCCCGTTCAAAGTCAAACAACCGGAATTCACCAACCTTGTTAATTGTTTTAACGCAATTACAGATTGGCTAACCACCCAAAACCTTCACATTAACTTCAAGAAAACGGAGGTACTTTTCATGTCAAGGAATAAAAACTTCTCTCCCCCCTCCAGCCTAAGAGTAAGAGATGCGGAGCTCCCAAGCCGTAATGCTATACGCTACCTCGGCATTACTCTTGACCAGCACATGGATTTCAAGGAGCATATAAAAAACATCACCAGGTCTATCTACAACAAAATCAGGACACTGAGACTTCTCAAACCTATGATACCTGCTGACGACTTCCGAACCATCTTCCAGGCCCTCATACTACCACACCTAGATTATGCAAACCTAATCTTGTATGGCCTACCAAAGAACACCCTCATTCCTCTCCAACAAGCCATGAATGCCGCTGCACATGTCCTCTGTGGTCTAGCCAGATCAGACCACATCACACCAATACTCAAAGATCTCCATTGGTTACCCATATACTCCAGGCTAACATATAAGGTTCTTCTAATAACCTTCAAGATTATCAACAACATCGCCCCCATCTCTCTCAAGGAACTTATCTCACCTACTCCTAAAACTAGAATTAGAAGATCAACAACAGACAACACTTTGACTATTCCCAAAGAATCAGTAAAATGCTCCCAAACAACCAGAAGAAGAACCTTTGCCTACTATGCACCAAAATGTTGGAACGACCTCCCTCCAGAAATCAGAGTAATCCGGGATCTTCTACAATTCAGGAAAGCAATAAAACACCACCTCTTTCTTTCTGCTCCATTTTGCCCAAACCGCCACCCCGACTCTAAGAAACCATCCCCCTTCTCCTACTAAAGACCTCCACACAACATAAAGCTTAAGTCCCGAGCACCCACCTATCAGCTCTGAAGCAATCTATGGACTTTCAGATCAAGTATCAACTATTATGCCTCATCTTTATGTATATAGTTTCATGTATTCCTCAACCATCCTGATACATGTCAATATGTAAATAGTTTCCCATGTTCTCCAAGTTTTATTCCTTGTTATAATGTAATTTCAATCAGTCTTCTCTGATCTGAAAACCTTGTTAAATGTAAACCGCACTGATAACAAATAGTGCGGTATATAAAAATTGTTAAATAAATAAAATAAATAAATAAATAAAATCTCCAATTTCCCTGGCACTTAAGAAGGGCTGAGGCAGGAGCAATCCCAAGAGGCTCCAGTCCCATTGGTGTACTGGGAACAAAATGGTGGCTCTGATTTCTAGTGGTAGTTTCACAACCCTTAACTGGCAGCTTAACCCCTAGCAGTAACACCCTGAGAATATTGCTAGTGGTCATTTTGTACTCTGAATGGCAACTGGACAGGAGCATCTGCAGATTACTTCTGCCCATCACTAAACAGTAAGTGCATGGGGGATCAGAGGGTGGGGATTTAGTTGAAATGCTGATGGGGTGGAGGGGTGAATATTGGTGCTGATGGGGCTATCAGGGGTAAGTATTGATGTTGGTAAGATGTTCAGGGATCAGAAGGCTGTTAAGAGTGTTGGAAGGCTCTTCTGGGTGGGCTGAAAAAAAATTTGGGGGGGGGAATCATAAGACTGTTTATTTGAGGATGTCAGGATGCTGAGTGCAAGTTTGAATTTTTTTTCTTTATACCATAGCGCGGCACAGTAAATACATTGGCAGATCGTATGAATGCACTTATTACTACTACTACCTATCATTTGTATAGCACTGTAAACATATGCATAAAAGACCGTCTTTGCTCCAGAGAGCTTACAATCTGCTAAGGAAAAAATAACAGGAGACTAGAGAACTCTTAAGAAAAATTATGAAAATACACATTGGTATAGATAGGAGAATAATGGGGTCAGAATCCACAAGCATTTGCAAAGAGATGAGTTGTTAGCCTGGATATGAATGGGACCAGATATACTGACTCAAATAGCCTATTCCAGGCATATGGCACAGCAAGGTAGAAGGCACAGAGTTTGGAGTTGGCAGTAGAAGAGAAAGGCATAGATAAAAGTGATTTGTTTGAGTGGAGTTGCAGGGGAGGATGTAGGGAGAGATAGAAGAGTTAGTGAGGAGACGCACAATAAATGAATTTGTAAGTCAGAAGGAGAGGTTTGGACTGAAAATGGAAATGGATAGGAAGCCAATGAAATGACTTGAGAAGAGGGGTTACATGAGCATAGCGACGCCAGTGAAATTGTTCCGTACCACATACACAGAGCCACTCGCTTGGCACACATGGGGTGCATCCTGATCCCAGGCTCAGATCTTCCAGTAGGCACAGTATGTGTCGCAGGGTCCACAGCTGGTGGTAGGTGGCATGCCGGCCAATCACTCCCTCCCTGCAAACGTGTCCCAGCCACCGCCTCTGTGCTGCGGGTGGTCATATTTCGGTAGCACACATGCAGCTAGTCACACCAGACCACTCCTGCCCCCCTCCACAGGGGAATGTGGGCTCAGATGCTGCTGCCTCAGACCTTTGAAGTGAGGGAGCAGGATGTGCTCTGCTGTACCTGCTGCTGATCTGTTTGTCATCCCACTATCAGTGGCAACTGCAGTGTTGCACCTGACACACAGTGCTGGGAGACTTCTTTCTCCAGCTGCGGGCTGCGGGCTGCTGCACCCTCACACAATGTTGTCATGGCAGCATGGTGGCAGTGAAGGTGGCAGCACTCCCTTCTGACTGCGGCAGTATGTATGTGTGCTGCCGCTGTCACACCAGTCATACCAACCATCACAAATTGTCTCCCTAGGAAGCCATCTTATCTACCTAGTGGACTTGCCAGCACCACAGCATCACCTACGTGACACCTCCTTTGCCACATTTGCAACATCAACATAGTGCCATGTCATAATAGGGCACTATGCTGTTGCTGCTAATGAACCACTACTATCACATTCTTGAGATCTCCTGTGTGTGGAGAACATTGTAGACAATGAAAAGACCCCTTTCTGTGAGGTTTTACTTGGCATTAGGGTTCCCAGTGCTGATGCCTCTTACACGCGATTGCACAACCCAGCAGTAAGGGAGTGCCTGCTGTCAATGCCCATTCTCCGCCCCATTAATGTCCACTCTTTGCCTCTTTTTCCCTTAACGCTGTGGGATACTCTAAGGGGCTTGTTTACAAAGCCGCGGTAGTGGTTCGCGATCGCGATCGCAGCCGCGGCCCCATTGAAATCAATGGGGCCGCGGCTCCGATTACGATCGCAAACCGCTACCGCGGCTTTGTAAACAAGCCCCTAACACTCATTAACACAGCGTTGCTTTGCTGTATGTGGCATTAGCCGCTCACAGGTGCCGATAACACGCATTAACGGCACACTAGCTCTCTTACCACCCTTTAGTAAACATACCCCTTAGTCTTTTAGTCTTTGTCCCAGGATCCAGTAGCTAAAATTTAATGCTTTTTTTTTAATTATTAGCATTTGTAGTTGTTTCTTCTCCTCTTAGTAGATTTTTTTCTTTTTCTAACAAAAAACCCCTTATATATATATATATATATATATATTTTTTTTATTTTTTTTTTTTTTAAGATCCTTGAGCTAAATGAAAAAATAAACTGTCCATGTGCTTGCATGAAATATAGTATACCTATGGTAAAATTTTAAAAGTTAAAGGTCATCTGAATCTGAAAGATGCCTGCAGATTTCTCCTTTGAACAAGTAAATAAGCCAGAATGGCTACAGTGAAAACATACATTTTCTTGATTCTTCAACTATTGTTTGTTTCCTGTAATTCTAATTCTTGGGTGTTCTAGTGTATCAGCAACATAAAATAGTTTTACTGAAATTACGCCATCAGGGAAAAAAAAAAAAAAGAAGAGGGAAAACTAAACTTCTAAAGAGTCAAAAAAATGGTCCTACTGGCACACTAGTGCACAAGTTGTTAGGGGCGTGTTACATATTCAGAATTAAAGTCAGTCAAATTACATTAAGAAATAAAAGGCAGGCTAAGGCAAACACCACCACTTTCCCTTTTTCTAAACAGAACACACTCACCTAGTAAGTAAGAGGGACAGATGATGTAACCACTGTTTTTGCTGAAATAAATGCTGTTAAATGAGCAAGGTCATAAAAAATATACTCATTGCTTTTATACAGAACCAGATATTTGCAGGGGTATTGCAAACAAAAAGTTGCACCTAAGTGCAAGAACAGAGACCTCAGCAATAGGAAATGCTTCTGCCTTTTCTGGGTGGTCCTGGCCACACCTGGAAACATTTTTATTTTACAGTTCAGAAACATAACATCTCTACTTTATTTCTATGCCAGTCATCGTTTTCTAAATTTTCAATTTTCAATTGCAGGGCCAAATTATCCTTCATTAATACAGCATTGTAAGTGTCCAAAACCTTCAGTCTCTCATCCTGACCCAATGATTTCTCTTACAGCGTTTTTAAATCAAACTGACAATGAGACACCTCAGCAAAGAACTAAGTAGTGTGTTGAGTCAAATCCTGTGCAATAAGATTTAAAGATTTCTGTAACCCCTGAATTGCCTCCCATAATGTTTCAAGTTTAATAGATTGTTGCCATCCAGACTCACCACCAGAAGGAAGGGAAGCCAGCAAATTTCCAGTCAATGCTCCTAAAGATGAATCAATTAAAGGTGGACACTGTTATTCCTCGCTGAAAAGATCTTCCATAGGTTGTACTGTGTCAGAGACTATCCTTGCTTAATCACCACTCGGCGTCTCCCTTGCAGTGTCAAATTCTACTTCTCAGATCACAGTCCTAGGAGTCACATTGTCAAGATGGGTGGAATCCACACTCCTTGTAGCTGGCCCCACTGTTTTAGCTCAAAGACCCTAAGTCAATGTGGCATGTTTACTAAAGCTCAGTAGCTGGGAGCACTGGGTTTTGCGTGAGGTTTACAAGTGTTTTTGCTATGCAGTAGCTGGGAGCATGTGGTCAAAAGGTGGTCATGTTGAAAAATACTGTGCTACTGAGCAGCATGCAAATAGACACAGTTAAGGTTGAGGGTGGGCCGTGACATGGCATGCAGCAAGGACGGCTATGTTAGTTGTGCGCAAGCGGCACAAAGATGCTGCTAGCATGGGTGCAACTACTGCCTGCCTATGACCAGTTGATAGTTTCACCCACCTGCCAGCACAATCCGAATGCACAGTATGTATGCAAGTATTAGGAAGGCAGAAAAAGGCAACATATGGAAAATAGAGAAAATAAGTGATATTAGCAGAATATCTAGGTATCTACCCAGGCCACTTGTTTGGAGGGGCTGCATGGTACAGCTGCCACGGCAGTGCACCCCAACAGCCAGACAACCAGAAAATCAGGACCTGCAGGTCAAGAGTGACCTTGCTGAGACAGTGGTCAAACATCCACAGAAATATCAACAGCTCCCTTGACTGTGTAGTTCACGTCTGCATATGCACTGAATAGTTCAGGGCTGCTGGTGTTGTGTGATGTGGAGGTGTCAGGAGATAGGGCCTGTGGGCTTCAGCCAGTACTGGCCACACAGCCAGAGCAAAATCACAGTAGGGTGATGGGGCATGCAAATGAATGTCTGACATACTGACAACATGATGGCTTGGTATCAAAAGGTGCCAAGCCATCATGAGGGTGGGGGCATGTAGTAGTGCATAGGTGCACCTGGGGGGCCACTGCTACCACAGGCATGTTCTTGTGGGGAGATGAAACCTCACCCTGAGTAAGGGAGGATATGCCTGAGGCCTATCAGCTCTGAGTAGCTACTTAATGTTTCTAGTAGTATACATGGGCTTGCTTTGTTGGATTTCACTGATTGGTATCTCCTCCCTGCCCAGGTGATAAGACATTCCATGGATCCAGGGAGCTCTTGTGGGCTTCCAAGATCCTGAGATTCTTTGGTTCCCTGACAACCGACATGTTCAGCCTGGGAGTTGCTTGGGTTTGACCACGTGTGTGTGTGTGCTATGTGGACTGCATTGCAAACCCCATTGTGGATACTAGACCACAGGGGTGGGTGTCCTATATGGTGAGCCATTTGGGTACTTCTTGATCCTCTGGACCCCATGTGGCAGAGTTACTGGCTGACAGGATACCCAAAGCATGTGTTCCCTTTTCGAGGGGCATATTTACTAAACTGTGTTAACATCGCAGGGATTACCGCGTGCTAAACCCATCATGGTATAAACTCAGCCACTGTAAATGCTATGCCCCTGCATCCAAGGTAATCATGGCAAATGGCTTAGTACAGGGTGGTGCTGAACCTATGCTGTTTGGGGACATGACGTGCATGCCCCCCTCCCATTCATTAGCACAAGTGCAGAGCCATCAAGTTTTGGGGATGAGCGTATAGTAGACTACTGCATTTTAATAAAACGGTTTTGGTATTAGTATACCAGCCCCAAAGTGCTTTACCTATCAGGAAAACAGTGTTGCTAGTAAAATGCTTCTTAGAATGAATGATTCATCTGCACATGCTGTAATTTTGGCAGAGTGCTAACATGATCTGCTGACATGATAGTTTTGTTCAACTAATAACCACAGGAGGGATGAAATTGTAGCATCCAATGTTGATAGAGCAGAGACTTATCTGCCAGGAATTACTTGTGAGTGATTACAAATGGGAAAACTGGATAGAACAAGTGGTCCTTTGCTGCAAACATCGTCTACTATTTATAACTGATTATCCTTATGTAGAAAAACTGCCTGAGAATTGTCACTATTTGTAAAGAAGTGTGTACAAACCTGCATGAGAAATTCCAAAATCTTCTCCTTTTAAGAAAACCTTAATTTACTCTTTAAAATATATTTCTATATACTCATTATAGCAAAAATACTGCCAAATCTATCATTTAATGATAACTTAATAGGTAGAGTATTCAAAAAGAAACACAGAAAAACAAAATATGATGCTATATGCTAGACAAAAGAAGTGTGTACAGGCAAGAGAAAGTCATTGTTTTTGTTTTCTTCCTTTACATGTTCCTGATTTGGGGGTATTTTTTGCTTCATTTGACACATTCATTTTGGAGTATGTTTACTAAAGTGCATGTCTTTAGCATGCGTTCAATCCCAAAAATTAGCATGGAGGCCCACGCTAACTTTCGGTGGCATGTCCACATATCCCTCTGCTGTTAGGACATTGAAACCATGCTTCACCACGCTGATCAGCATGCAGATGCACTTACGGCCACCCCCTGAGAAGGCAGTCAATGCACCCATGTTAACTGCATTATTCGCTGTTAACATGCGCCAGTGATGCCTGCAGTAACTGCAATGTGCAGTCAATGCCCACATGTCATCCCATACCTGCCCACTTCCTGCCCCATCATGTGCTAACCGGTTAGCACGGGATTCTTGCCAGTGCCCCATGCTAACATTAAATGCATAGCATGCTTAGCACATGATAAGCCCTGAGCTAACTTTTAGCGCAGTTTAGTAAACATTCCCCTTATGTATAAATCTATTTTTATATTGACCATTACTGAATACACAATATCACAAGAACAACTGAATTTACGTCACTCTTGTTGTTTTCTGTCCCCCTTCCTTCTCCTGACTAAGCAGCAGTTTTAAGGTGTTATCCATATAATAATGAAGCATCTACATGTCTCCATTCTCACAAATACACATGAAGCCGACACCACAATGAGACCAAACCCTTTCTTTTCCCATCCTCCCACCAGTTGATTCCCCCCCATACTATTAACATCTATAGAGCTAACTAAGATGCTACGCAGCCGTGGGCTCAGTGTCAAGAGAAATGGCTTCCAGGTCTTCAGGAATTTCTTCTTTCTATGTCTCCCAACATAGTACATTCTTTCCATTCTTAATAACTCTTGTATCCGATTCCACCACAACACCAAATCGGGGGGGGGGGGGGGTGTCTCTGAAACCCATTGCATCAAAATACATCTCTCTGCTGTAAAGCAGGTTTTCCAAACAAAAAGGACAGCCTCATTAGAGCCCAGTGTTAACTCATTTTCCAAATCCAACAAACACCTCTGGCTTCCTCTCTACCCTACTCCCCAAAGGTCTGGTAAGATCATCCCACACTTTAGTCCAAAATTTGTTGATATTTGGGTATTCCCAAACACAATGGAAAAAGGTGCCATCAGGATCCAGACACTTCCTGCAATTCCCTGATGCCAGCTTCTTCACCATCCATGCCCAACATGAGTGCATAGGCAACCTGTGGAATAAGTTAAAGTGCACTTCTCTCATTTGTTAACAAGTTCTTCTCCCTAAATCGGGTCACAAAATCTTCATTTGGGGTCACAGCTGTCTGCAGAATTTAAAAAAATGTCAAAAAAACACTTGCAGAACCATGTGGGCACAAAGCAAAGTAGCAAGCGTGCATTTTCAAAACAGCCATGCGTGGAAAGTGAAGAGCATGGAGTTTGCTGCTCTGCTTTGCTGCCCGTCTTGAAATATGTCTATTGCTTCATTTTTAAAGTTTGGTAATCTAGATGTCATTCCTTACTTACTTCTATTTTGAAATTTTACACTGCCCGCCACCATCACTGCTGCTCCCCACACCTCCAGGCCTAATTCTAGCAGAAACAGTCACTGACACCTGTACTGATTCTTAATTACTTGCCCAGCAACTGCCCTAGTTCTTATTTTTTAAAAATGTGCCCCGCTGCTGTCTCCAGAACCTTCTCTGCCTGCCAGTTGTGATTTTTTCCTGTTGCTGCCTCCCCCAGCTTCTCAGCCGCAGTGACCCCAGAGCACACCCTCAAATGAGACAGAAGGAGAAGTGACTCTTGCTGGCACTAGGGCTAGCTCTGGTGGCCCTAGTCTTCCTGCTGAAAGTGAGTTTGTGGTCATTGCACAGGGAGAGGCAGCTGGCGAATGCAACCGGGGTGGGGAAGACTCAAGAAATGCTAGCTGTAGTATCTGGAGCAGCAGCAGCAGTCATCAAATAGGTACATGTACATGAGAGGAAGGACGTTTTCTTCAATATCAATGGTCAAGGAATAAGGGCTGCAATAATTATGAGGAGAAAATGCTTGGATAGGACATAAAATGGCAAACAGGGTTTGGGAGAGAGGTTCAGGACTGCTATTGTGTGCGCAAAACTAATCCATGTGGAGAAATTGTCCTGAAGGAAACCATTTCCTTTGGGTGCTAAGCAAGTGAACAGGCAGAGACGTGCCAGTTCTGCTCTTTCCTCTCTTGCTAACTGATGGTATCACCTGATGCTATTGACTAAGGAATGGCAGGGAGAGAGCCTGAAATAGACAAATGGGAACCTGGAGGAGGAAGGTATTATCATGGTGGTGGGACTGGAGATGTGCAAGAGAGTTGATGGGGGACCAGTGTGCAGGAGAAGGTGTATGATTGAGGGGGAGAAATCCTGTTGTGGTGAGACTGGAGTTGGGCAAGAAAGTTGAAGAGGATCATCATGGAGGGGGGTGAGGAGTATGATTGAGAAAGGTATGATTAAAGGGGGGGGCCTGAGTGAGGCATGAGTCTATGTAGACTGGAGATTGTGAAAGAAATTTTTCATTTAAGTTCTGTGGTAAGCTGTTACAAATAAGCTGTGTCTAGAACTAAAGTAAACCACTGAAGACTTAATGGCAAATATGTTTTTTGCACAACTCTTGCTGAAAGAAGTATCTGCTTAACTAAGATCTTAATATGCTGAGGTAAATAATCAGATGGCTCTTTGCTCAACAAAAACACCGATGCAACTCAGATATCTACATTAACTATCAAATGAACAACATCTCACACCATAGTGTGGGGTCATATTCTTAGTGTACAAGGAGATCAAATTGTAGGATAACTGTTAATCCCAAGTATCTTATGGATGGGCCCATCTATTGCAGCAGAAAAGTCCCAACTCCAGGTCACCTCCATAGCAACCTTCAATCCAACACTGAAGATTTCCCACAAAAAAATCCAGAAAATTCCTCTAGGTGGAACAGCATATGCCCCAAAGAGTTTCACAGCTCAATGAGAGCCTACAAAGATTATCTGCAAATACAGAAGTTACAAACAGATGTTCTTCCAGTTCCACCCCTACTGTAATAACATCCTGCACTATTTGTGGTCCCAGTGGATCCATATAGAGCTCAGAGTCAGGTATAAGAAACATCCCTATCTAGTTCATCTTTCCAAAGGAAAAATGTCAGACAAAACCCCATTAGTGATAACCTATACTTTTGGGCTTGTGTATAACACCTGTATCCACTTCACTGTGTCCTAGGATTGCCAACCTTCTGAAAAAGAGAAAAACCACCACATGTCATGCCTGTGCCCCATCCCTTGCCCACCCTCCAAAATAATTGCAGTAATGGCAGCAGTTCAAGCTTCAGCACCTGCTGGCCACATCGGGGAGAGGTGGGGAGTACAAGAGGTTGCCCTATTCAACCCCCACTGAATCGTAGACCTCTCAATCCTCCATCATACACATTCTCCCCCATACTATATTAAATCCAAACCTACAGTATATTCTGTATCCCTGTGCAAATGATTACTGTGCTGCCCCCACCCCCACAAATTCTAATGGATCCCTTCACAAGTTTCACTTTTTCCCCAGCGATAACTTAAGTCTCTGAACACTACTTACACGTGCATTGGTGATAGAGAAAGGGCACTAGATTTTGATACTACTTCCCTCCAGTGCCAAGTGTCAGGTACATGATGAAGTACTCTATTCCAAAGTCCTGCAACAAGCTCAGAGCCTATGGCAAACTACAGATTCAGAATGCTGCATCTTGGTCACATAAGCAAAACACAGAAATGGATACAGAACAAGGGACCACAAGTTCAAAACAGAAATAGGCAGACAAAACTTTTACTGAAAACCTTAAGAAGTCAGACTCCAGTGCAACACTGGAAGAATAGAAACAAATTCATTTCTTCTTGTATTGTGCAAAATGCCAAGATATAAGAGATGAACATTTCTCAAAGATGGCAAATTACAATTAATAAATTCAAAATAAAATATTTTTCTACCTTTTTTTGTCTGGATATTTTATTTTTCGAATTGTGCTGGTCCAATTCTCTCTTTTGCTTCCCTTTGTTTTTTTCCTAACATACTAGTAGCTGCTGCCCATTTGCCATTTTTCCTCTCTTCTCATGTCTTCATCCATTCCTTCCTTACATCTTCTTTGACATTTACTTTCTTCTTTTAGCTCTTTTCACCATTTCTTTTTTTTCTGCCTATCCATTCAAATTTCATACTCCTCCTCACCCTTCGTGTCTTAATTTCTCTCTAGCTTTCACCTGTTGTTAAGTGCTGTCGAGTCGGTGTCGACTCCTGGTGACCCTATGGATAGTTGACCTAAACTTTCAGTGGTCTAAAGCTAAGCGGCTCATTTTTGATAGAGTGGTATCCATAGCTGTTGTTATTGTATGAATCCATCTCATTGCCAGCCTTCCTCTTTTATGGTGACCTTTTACTTTGCTAAGCATTATCTCTCTCTTTGCATGATGTGTCCAAAGTATGAAAGTCAAAGTCTTGTCATTTGAGCTTCTAAGGAAAGCTTAGGTTTGATCACCTCTAGTACAGACTGGTTTATTCTTCAGGCACTCCATGATATACACAGTCCAAAGGTATCAATTTCTTCCTATCTTTTTCACTGTCCAACTTTCACATCCATATGACTTTATTTAAAATACCATGGCCTGGACAAGTCAAATCTTTGTATCGAGAGAGACATCTCTGCTCTTAAGAATCTTGTCTAGGTCTTTATAGTCATTCTACCAAGAGCAATACGTCATTGAATTTCTTGACTGCTAGCCCTTTTTTTTTATTGATTGTTGATTCAAGTAAGTTAAAGCTATCAACTATTTCAAATTCTTCTCCATTAATGATGAACTTATTGATTTTGCCAGTTGTCAGGATCTTTGTCTTCTTAACGGTAAGGTGCAGACCTATTTTAAGACTATATTCCTTGATCTTGAGAAGCAAATGTTTCAAATTGTCTTCATTTTCAGTCAGTAATGGTTCTCCGTTCGAACTGTTCTTGATCAATATAAAGGTTGTGCAAAAGAACAATCAGTGTTCTGGTATACCCATGCTTCTTAATGTGGCCCAGAGTTTCTCATGGTTTACACAATCAAAAGCCTTGCTGTAGTCAATAAAACACATATGGATATCCTTTTGGTATTCTTTTCTCTTTTCAAGGATCCATCTCACATCCGCAATAATGTCTCTCGTTCCTCGCCCTTTCCAGAACCCTGCTTGCACTTCAGGCAGTTCTCGTTCCAGGTATGGATATAGTTTCTGCTGAATGATCTTGAGTAGAATCTTGCTGGCATGTGGGATCAGAGTGATTGTGTGATAATTTCCACAGTCAGTTGGATCACCTTTCTTTAGTATTGGTATAAACGCAGATCTTTTCCAGTCAGTTGGCCATGAATTTGTCTTTCAAATTTCCTGGCAGAGCCTTGTAAGTATGGCAACAGCTTCATCCGATTGCTGTAATACTTCAATGGGAATGCCATCAATGCCTGGTGCTTTGTTCTTTGATAAGGTTTTCAATGCTGCTTCGACTTCTTCTTTCATCACCAATGGTTCCTAATCATAAGGTACAGGTTGAAACGGCTGTTCGTCCACTAGATCTTTATGGTATGGTAGCTTTCACCTATCAAGTTTCCATTTTCTTCTCTGTTCTCTTTCCCAACCCCATCTTCCCCTCTTCCTAGCCTTCCCATTCCCGCTCTCATACATTCACTCCTTCCCAAGTCAATTCCTTCTCCTCCTTCCTCTTATACCCTCTGTAGTCACTCCCTTCCTAGCTCTCATCTACTTTTTTCTGTCTCCCACTCCCCATCTGCTTCTCTGTCAGTCATTCTCTCCAGTCTCTCTCTCTCTCTCTTTTGTCTCTTATCCCACCCAATTTAACCACCTCCCCAGCTTTCTATCCACCTCTTACTTAACCCCATGCTAAGCTTTCCCTTGTGGTTCCACCATACCCAGCTTCTTCTTTCTCCCTTTCCTCTCTCACCTACAATACATCATCTTCCCTCTCATTCTCCACAGTTCAAATCTCCCTTCTTCCCTTTCCCCTTATATCCAGCATCAACCCCTCCTTAGCCTAGCATATCTCCTCCCCCCCCTTTTCTCCTCCCTTCTCCACAGCCTAGCATATCCCCACCTAGCCTTACTTCCCCCCTTCCCAATAGCCTGCATATCTCTCTTTCCTTTCCAATTCCTTCCCCCTCTAACAGTCCATCATCTCCCCTACCCTTCCTCAAAGTTCACACTCCTACATCTATCTCCCTCTCCTCCTTTATCTTCCCCTCCCTCACAGCCCTAAATCTCCCATCCCCTTCAGGCAGTCCAGCATATCTCCTCCACCTTCCGGCCCTGTTTCAGCCCTTTTTCTCCCTCTCCGGAGTCCCTGGCTGCCACTTTTCCTTGTGTTGCTATCAGTAATACTAGTGGCATCTGAAAATGAGAAAAAGAGTACAGGCCTGTACATCATTTCATTTGTGTGCATGGCCTGGCTGGTCCTGCCCCCTGATGAGACATTAGAAGGGGTGGGAACAGCCAGGCCATGCATATGAATGAAATGGCGCACAGGCCCACACTTTAATTAATTATTTATTTATTTTTAAGTCTCATTTTCTGAGGCCCCTAATGCTACCGCTACTGATGGCAACACAAGGAATAGTGGCAGCCGGGGACTCCGGGGAGGGAGAGAAGGGGCTTAAACAGGGCCGGGGGGGGGGGGGGGGAGGAGAGATACTGGACTGCAGGGTAGAGCTAGTGCCAGATCAAATCACTGACCTCCCGGGAAGGGGGGGGGTAGTGTTTATAGGCAGCGAGAACCGCCCCTGCAAAAAACGGCTTTTCCATGGCCGGTTTTACAGCTCTGACGGCAGCTGGCCTGGCCACATAAAAATCGGCCAGGCCAGCTGAAAACTGGCCAGTTGGCAACCCTACTATGTCCCCTAAAAATCTAAATTTCTGCACCGTGTACAGGAGGTACTTCCATGATGCATTATTAAATACCTGCTCTATGTCAGCCTAAGGCTGCTTCCTGAATTTATTCTTGGAACTTTTCAATGGCTACCAGAACAGTTCTAATATTAGTGACTGCATTTTAATCCTTAATGAAGTCCACCTTAGGGCAAAAGTAAAACTGTATTAATCTCATTCGCTAACACTTCAGCATACATTTTGATATCTGTGTTTAATAAAGAGATAGGGTGGTAGGATCCCATCTGCAATGGGTCTTTTCTTTTCTTAGGAAAGGCTGCAATGAGCATCTCGTTAACCTTGTTAGATGAGTTGAGTAATCTGCCAACTCCTACTATTTCCCCATAGACAACCCCCAGCAGTGGGGTTGGATGGTTCCCTGATATCCTATAAAATTCCACTGTGTACCCATAGGGATCAGGTGACGTCTCAAGTGCTATCTGCTTAACTCTGATCAAGATTTCCTTCCTCAACACTGGGTCATTGAGCATCTCCAACACTCCGGGGACAGAGCAAGCAATTCTAATCCTGCAGAAAATTCGTCTTGATGCTTATAACTCCCACCCTGAAACATACATATAAAGATGCCTAATGATCTCACTAATCTTGTGATTATCGCAGACGCATACCTCATTTGTATCCTGGACTTTAGAATAACCCTGGATCCTTCTAATCAGCTTGGCCAAACATGCCCCAGTTTTATTGTCATATATAAAGAAGTTGTAACGTGCACTCCTATAATGTAACTAAAGATGAATTCCCCATTTGTCTGTTTGCGAGTTTATGCATTTCTGGATAGGGGAATAGGTGGGGAAAGAAATGCTGAAATGTGTCTCTTAAGACTGGCGTACCTGTCAAGCTTTATGGCTGTGTGCACGAGAGACCTCTATAAGAAGTATGTCCGAGTGGTACTGTGTCTATATTTATGTCTTATTTGGAGTGTGCAATTGTGGGTGAGTGAGCATGTAAAAGGGCTAGGAATAAAAGGGATGTGTAGGGATAGGGCATAGGAGTAGAGGTGGGAGGTGAGGTGAAGCTGTGGGTAGGGAGAGTGGGATTGAATGAGAGTAGGCATGAGGAGTGTATGTATGAGTGAGTGAGGATGGGTGGGGGGCATGTGTGTCCGAGTGAGTGAGGGTTCGTGAAAGCAGTGTATGTGTGACGGATTGGTGAGGGTGGAGGTTGTGCATGTATATGAGAAATTTGTGTCTGTGTGTATAACAGACAGGCGATGTCTGTGGTGGAGGGATGAGGGATAGGTGGATGGATGGATGATGTGTGGGAGGGAGTGTGTGCAGGGGTGGAAGTGTGAAGGATTGATGGATGGATATGTGTTTGTGTAGACAGAGAGAAGTGGTGTGGAAAAAAGAGTGGGGATAGCTAGAGAGGAGGTGTGTAGGGTGAAGGGGGATAAGTTGGGTAGTATGTATGTGTGTGAGGGGTATGGATAGATGAGGGTGAGGTGTTTGTGTGATGGCTAGCTTAATGGGCAGAGTGGGGCAGTGAGCCGACGTATGAGGGGTGGGGGTTGTCAGGGATAGGCAGATAGATGACAGGGTGTATGTTTGTATCTGTGTGTGCAAAGGGTGGGGAGATGGGGAGGAAGTGTGAGAGATAGGTGGATGGATGTGATCTTTTGTAGGGATAGGTAAATAAGTAAGGGGGAGAGGGGTGCAGATAAGTAGGGAGATGGTGTGTGTATGTGTGTGTGTGTGTGTGTGTGTGAAGGATAGCTGCATGATTGTGTGGAGTGGTAGAGGGATAACCCTGTCTTTTCTACGTGTTATGATCCTCTCCTTTGCACCCTCTTTCCTTTTACTCTTCCTTCCCTCCTTTCACCATCGTCCTTCTCTCCCCTAACCCTCCCCCCTACCCCAAACTCTATTTAAATCCTTTTTCTCAATCTGACCAGTATACACTGCAGCAGTTCTCTCCCCACCCCCCACCTCTGCCCCCGCGCCTCCACTGGAGTTTGTAGCAGCTTCTTACTTGCTGCAATTGCTCTTTTATTTTCTCCTTGTACCGACAGGGGCTGGGTTCCCGTCAGTGGCTCTTTTTTTGTTGTGGTTGCTGCTGGTAGAACCACTTGCTGGGGCTTTTCATTGCCACTTTTCTTTCAGCGCTTTCTCCTGCCCGTCCTTATGAATAGGTTTGCCTGTGCTTGTAGTGGGCACGTACGTATAAATGTGAGCAGTAGTGACTGATGGTGTATGTGAGGTGCAAGTTGTGCATGAACCAAAGGTATGCAATGGTGTGCCTTCAAATCAATGCTGACTCCTGGCGACCCAGCAGCTTCTGAGTTTTCTTGGCAGTGTGACCAGAAGTAGATTGCTAGACCTTTATTCTATAGCAATGGAGGGTTAATTGACTTGCCCAAGGCCACAAGAGTGCTATTGTGAAACAAACCTTGGTCACTTGGTTACCAAGCCAGTGCTCTTACCATTAGGCTACTCCTCCACTCCGAATGGTATGATGTATATATTTATCTCTAAGGGTAAAGTTTAGCAGTGTATCTGTTGACATGTGAGGATAGGATGTCAAAGAGTATGTGTGTTGGCAGTACTGTATGTGTGGCAGGAAAATGAGACAGATTGCAATGTGGCATGAGAACTAGGGAAGGAAGAGGAGAGAAGAGTAGAAAAAGGGAATAATGCAAGATGGTAAAAGGGACAGGACCTTCATGCAGAGGGATGGGAGCTTACATGGCCTGGATCATTTTATTTATTTTACTAGGCTTATATACTGCTTTTCTAGCAGTCAAAGTGGTTTACATTCAGGTACTGTATATATATTTTTCCTTTGTCCCAGAAAGGCTCACAATCTATGTTTCTGTTCCTGAGGCAATGGAGTGGCTTGCCCACAAGGAGAATCCATGGGACTAATAACCCAGGCCTTCTAGCCCAAGGTTGCTGTCCTCTAGTGGGATTCAAACTCCTGGCCCTCCAGCCTGAGGTATCTTGCTCCAACCACTAGGCCATTTCTCCCTATTTACACATAGGGTTGCCAACTGGCCGGTTTTCAGCCGGCCTGGCCGGTTTTTCCACGGCCAGGCCGGCTGCCGGCGCAGAGGCAAAACCGGCCCTTTAAAAGCCGGTTTTTTTGCTCTGGCCGCAAGATCGGGAGCGGCCTGAGCAAAAAAACCGGCTTTTCTCCGCTTCAGAGGGAGCCGGGGAAGCCCGCGCGAGGCCCCGGCTCCCTCTGAACAGCCACCAGCGTGAAGAGCCTTTACCTTCACGCTGGCGTCTGTTCCTGTGAAGCCGCGAATGCTGGGAAAGGTTAAAGGGCAACCTTTAACCTTTCCCAGCATTCGCGGCTTCACAGGAACAGCCGCCAGCGTGAAGGTAAAGGCTCTTCACGCTGGTGGCTGTTCAGAGGGAGCCGGGGCCTCGCGCGGGCTTCCCCGGCTCCCTCTGAAGCCTCAGACAGCCGAGATGCTGGTCCGGGGGGGGGGGGGCAAGGACGGCATGGGGTGTGATGGGGGGACCTGGACTGGAAAAGGGCAAAGGGGGGGGGACTTGGACAGGAAAAGGGCTAAGGGGGGGGGGGGACTTGGACTGGAAAAAGGCTAAGGGGGGGGGGAGACTTGGACTTGGACTGGAAAAGGGCTAAGGGGGGGGACTTGGACTGGAAAAGGGCTAAAGGGGGGGACTTGGACTGGAAAAGGGCTAAGGGGGGGACTTGGACAGGAAAAGGGCTAAAGGGGGGGACTTGGACTGGAAAAGGGCTAAGGGGGGGGGGACTTGGACTGGAAAAGGGCTAAAGGGGGGGGACTTGGACTGGAAAAGGGCTAAAGGGGGGACTTGGACTGGAAAATGGATAAGTGGGGGGACTTGGACTGGAAAAGGGCTAAAGGGGGGGACCTGGACTGTAAAAGGGCGAAGGGGGGGGGGGACATGGACTGGAAATGGGTTGTGATGGGGGTGGAGGGGACCTGGACCAGAAAAGGGCTATGGGGGGGGGGAAACTTGGACTGGAAATAGGCTGTGATGGGGGGGGGACCTGGACTGTAAAAGGGTTATGGGGGGGGGACATGGACTGGAAATGGGTTGTGATGGGGGTGGAGGGGACCTGGACTGGAAAAGGGCTATGGGGGGGGGGGAACTTGGACTGGAAATGGGCTATGGTGGAGGAAGGGGGATCTTGGACTGGAAATAGGCTGTGATTAGGGGGGCTAGGACTGCAAATGGGCTGTGATGGTGCGGGGGGACTCGGACTGCAAATGGGCTGTGATGGTGCGGGGGGACTCGGACTGCAAATGGGATGTGATGGTGGGGGGGCCTAGGACTGGAAATAGGCTGTGATGGGGGACTTGGACTGGAAATGGGCTGTGATTGGGGGGGGGGAGCTAGGACTTTAAATGGCCTGTGATGTGAGGGCTAGCACTGGAAATGGGCTGATGAAGAGCTGGAATAGGACTGGAAATGGGCTGATGTGGGGCATGGGAGAATGGGACTAGAAGGGAGTGGATGCTGGGTGGGTCTAGAACTATAAGGGAACTGATTTGGGGGGAGGACTAGAATGGATGGGGAATGAGAATAGAGAGGGGAAAAAATATTTTGTGTGGAAGAAAAGTCTATGATGGGCCGGTATTGGGAGAGTAAGAGGGGCTTGAGAATGGAAGGGTGAAATTTAAACGGATGATAAAGGAATAAGGAAAGAATTGGGGGAAAGAGCAAAAGGGAAACAATCAGTATGTTAAAGCAGAAATAGAGAGAGAATGGAAAACATCTGAAAGAGAAGAAAGGACAAATGGATAGCTCGCAGAAGACACGAAGAAACCAGAAGAAAGTGACTGGAGCAATTGCAACTGAAAAATAAAACGCCCAAACAGAAGGTAGAAAAATACTTTTTATTTTGAATTTATTAACTGGAATATGTCTGGTCTGGGAAGTGTGTATTGCTAACATCTTTGCGTTTTTGTTTAGTGCAAGAGGAAATTACTTTATAGTTTTATTTCTCCAGTGTTGTACATTTCATGTTTGGATTTTGGGGTTCCCAGTTTAATTATTATCTGACCAAGGAAGTTAGCCTACACGTATCCTCGGTAATTTTTGTGGGTGGGGCTGGGGGCGGGGCAGGGGTGGGACTAGGGGCGGAGAATGGGTGGAGCATGGCGAGCCACAGGTGTCGGGTTTTTCTCGGTGAAAAAGTTGGCAACCCTATTTACACACCTGCACGCACACACACATGCTCTTGTGCATCAATGTATGTGTGAGCATGTGTTTGGGGGGTAGGGGAGGGGGGAGGTTGTACTGGTGCTTGTCATGGGCAATAGTGTAGCCAGAACTGATTTTTGATGGGGGCCTGGGATTGGACATAAGGTAGTGCAAATACTGACACTGCCCGCAGTTCTCCTCTCATTCAACTGCTCTACTGCAGGTGATTGGGTGGGTCTGATGCCAAAGTGGAGGGACCTCCGAGGCCTTGGCTATGTAACTAGTCATGTGGGAGCTGTCATGGGGTAGTGTGTGTGTGTAGGGGTAGTGATCTGTAGGTGTGCATGTACAATCCCATTCTATGGCAAAAACATCCCGTCCTCCTCACTCTCTTGCATTATTCTCCCTTCCTACTCTGCGCCACTCTCCCTTCCCTTGTTCTCATGCCACACTGCAATCTGCCTCATTTCCCTGCCAGACCCTTTCATTCTCATCCCTTCCTCTGACCCTGGACCTTCTTGCACTCTCCCTATCTTTCCTGCCCCACCTTACACTTTCCCACGTCCCCTTCTCTTTCTGCACTTTCCCTTTCCTTCCACCCTCCCTCTTCTTTATATTTCACCTCTTACCCTGTCTCATCTTGTTTGTTCTTCTCTTAGCCTACCTTTTCTGTCATGCTCTTCCCCCTCCCCCTCCCCCTCCCCTTAAGCTCTGCCACCTCTATTCCAGCCTGCCCCCTTAGGCAATCCCTTATGCTCCGCCTCCTCCTTTTCATCCCTTCTCTAACTCTTGAATAATATAATCTTTGCCAGTGGGAGGTGAGGATTTCCCTTGGCTCTTTAATTTGCCCCACTGCCACTGCTCTCCTTTTTGCTTTGCCAGTGGGAGGTGGGGGACTCTTGTATGCTCTCTAATTTGCCCCATTATCATCACCACCACACACAGCAGTGGCTATTTTTTCATTGCATTATTGTTAATATTAATGGCGGGAATAGTTGAAAAAGGCACTCTGTTGCCACTGAAGCTCTTTTCCTTCAGTGCTTCCTCCTGCCTGTTCTTGCACATAGGTTTGTGTGCACAAATGCAGACAAAATTATGCATATGGGTGGGCAGGCAGACAGACAGGGCCTCGTAATAGGTGCTACTGCATTAGCGAAACATGTCTAAAAATTGATGCTTGCTATACAAAAGCAATTGTTTTGCTCATTGATGTAAAATCTTATTCAAAGTGCATTGAAGTTGGAAAAACATTTCCCTGTTTACTTGAGTATTCTCCCTTGCCCCAAATCCCTATGTAAAGTTATGATCCTCTTATGTCATACCCACCTTTTATACTGCACACAAGAAACAATTTCTCCTCGTAGGACACTTTAGCAGCCTCTCAGAATAAGACTGGTGAGTCCTCATGTCACCCCTTTTATCTCTGCCTGTACTATAATAATCCATCTTCCATCCTTATACTGGAGCATCTTGTGTACTAATTACCCCACTCCTGCCCGCCTATTCACAAGGCGAGAACAACATTTTCTGTGTTCTATGGCAACTAAATGGGTCTCCTAAATTAAAGCAGTACCCACATGTTGCCTGTGAAGCGAGGTGAGCGCCTTCTTCTTTTTGATAGGATGTGGGGCTATAGGCTCTCCAAAGTGGCTATTATATCCACAGTCATTGGTGCTAGTCCCTTTAGAGCCACCACAGTGGAGAAGCTCTATTAGAGCTAATAATTCCCTTCCCCCTTTAACTATCCTGTAATTTAATGCCAGGTTACTTATCCTCCCTTGCATACCCAGCTGCCTTCCCTCTCCTACCACCCTCCTCACTCCTTCCCTCTCCTCTCTCCAGCTCCCCTTCCACACTCTCTTTCCCACTACTATCCAGCCTCCCTTTCTGTGCCACAGCATCCCAAATACCACTCACCAACTCCATACACATATCACCTTATAAAACTACACGCACACAACCTTCCCACAATCCACCTACACAGCTCTCCATATCCCCAACTGCCCCTGCTGCCACATACTCACTAACATTTATAGCATTTATGCTGCCCCCACATATTCCATAAATGGTCTCATCTAAGACACCAGACAAGACAATCAATCAGGATATATATGCTAAATCTATGTCTTCTTTGCAATCCAGTCATAAGTATGCACTCACATCTCTGTCCCATATATGCTGTTTACACCACACACACCAGCTGTACATTCAAAGATAGCTCCATTCAAAACAAATCAGAATATATGCACTCAGTCCATGTCCTTGCCTTAGCCCAGGCCTAAGCCATCAGGCATTGACCCATAAGCTGGGCTTGTAAATATTTACTCCTGCACACTGCTTGGTAAGGATTGTCTCTTGAGTCGTCCTTCTCCCATAGTAACCCATTACCATTCTGGGACATCCCATTCATAGAAACATAGAAATATGATGACAGAAAAAGACCACATGGCCTATCTAGTCTGTCCTTCCATATCAACAACTACAACAGTCCCCTTTTTACCTTTACAGATCCTCTGTGTTTATCCCATGCTTTTCTGAATTCAGTTACTGTCCTCATCTCTACCATCTCCACTGGGAGACTATTCCATGGATCCACTACTCTTTCCGTAAAGAAATATTTCCGCATATCACTCCTGAATCTATCTCCCTTCACCCTCATCCCATGTCCCCTCGTAGCAGAACTTGCTTTCAATTGAAAGAGGCTCTCTCCCTGAACATTTATGCCATGGAGGTATTTAAACATCTCAATCATATCATCTCTATCCTGCCTTTCCTCTAAGGTGTACATATTAAGATCCTTCAGTCTGTCCTCATATGCTTTATAATGAAGACCACTAATCATTTTAGTAGCCACCCTCTGCACCGACTCCATCCTGTTCACATCCTTTTGAAGGTGCGGTCTCCAGAACTGCACACTATACTCCAAATGAGGTCGCACCAAAGACTTATAGAGAGGCATTATCACCTCCTTTTTTCTGCTAGCCATTCCTCTCCGTATGTACCCAAGCATCCTTTTAGCTTTTCCCGTTGCCTTTTCTACCTGTTTAGCTACTTTAAGATCATCAGACACAACCACGCCTAGGTCCCGCTCTTCTTTAGTGGACAAAAGTACTTCACCCCCTATACTATATTGCTCCCTTGGATTGCTGCAGCCCAAAACACATTCATGGTGTTTAACCCTGCTGTTCTTCCTAGACTCCCACTGTAGCAAGATCACTTGGACCAATGCCTTGTGAGACTCCTCAGGGGGTTTTACGCAAAAGATCATCCCACTGATAGTGAACAAAAGGCCAAAAGGAAAGAGCCAGCAGTACCTCATGTTGTCTTTTCATATCAGCTGTTGTATTCCCTCAGGTAAGGGCACTTCTGCAAAATCACTGGAGATACATCATTATATAGCTCCATCTTAGCATCTTTCCACATTAAAGTTCCTATGCAACGTGCCTTGGCCAGTATTGCTTCTTTGGTAACAAAGCTGTGCAAGCAAACAATTATATCGCTTAGAAGGTTGGATGATTTGAAGCCTGTCTTTGGGACTCAATGCACAGTGCACTCTCTTAATGTCAATTTCAACCACATGTTAAGAAGAATCACCTTCCTTCCCACCAGCCAGTATGGCTTTGCAAATCTCACATACCACTGCTGCACAATCTCTAGTGTCTTCACACTCAGGGACTCTGCATATTTGGATATTATGATGTTGGGAACAGAGTTCCAGGTCCTCTAATTTTTTTATCAATGAGGACTCTGCTTTGTACTTACATTTTCTCTAACAAGTGTTTAGTGCCTGAAGCAATACAGCTTGTTCCTCTGCCATCTGCTTAATATCATCTACCCACTGGCCTAGCTCAGCCTACTCACTGCGCATTTCATTCAACAACTTTTTACCTCCTGCACAATCATTGCATAATCCTTTTTTCAATTATTTTTTAAATGCACCCAGCAATTCAATCAAATCAGTTTTAGGCAGTGCCTCCAACTAGCTCCTTTCTATCTTGCTCTCCCACTCATCAACCAATTCCTCCTGCTCAGAGTCAAAGGCCACCACGTGTGAGGCTCTGGCCATATCCTGCAACTCCAATACTGCTATCTTGATGCTAGGCAAAAATAGCTCTTTAAATCTCCCGCTTTCTTCCAGGATCTTCTCTCTCTGATCCCCATCACCAGGTGAGTTTGGCGAGTATTTCTGGGGCAAGGGATAGATTAGATTATGCCTAGATTATCATTAATTGATGTAGTGCACGCAGAGTTAAATCAGTTCAGTGCAACACACTTTTTTAAGATGTACTAACAAACCGAATGTACAGTAATGAATGCATACCCTTAGTTTGTTCCATTAAGACTATACAAGTGTTTAGCTATTCAGGACTTATTGAAAACTCTGCTGCAGTTTTCTATACACTGCTGAAGCAATGCCATTTATCTTCATATCTGTTATTTTCAATTAACTTGCATGCATTTGTTTCCACCCAGTTATTATGTTTATTTGGAAAATAGTTATGTCTCATACATTTTCTTATTGTGAATAGAAACAGCGTTTATTTAACTATTCTCCAATTATCTCACACAATTTCATTAAATAGTTACACATAATCATAGCAAAAAAAAAAAACAATTAACAAACTGGAGAGAACAATTGTGTGAATAAGCTTCTATGAACAATAGAGAATGATATATGTCTAGTTGAGCAATCTCCATGAAGAATCTTTGGTTTTTGAGAAGATGGTATTGTCTGGAAGGAGGATAGTGCTAATTTTTCACTGTCAAATAGCTTCCACACCTTCGGGATAGGTTTAATTGTGCTTTTTGGTCAGTCAGTTTTATAGTCTGTAACGTATTAGCCTCCATATAATTTCTCAACTATTAAAAAAAGCTCTCTCAAGAAACTATGAAGGTTTCAATTCAAAATAGAACACCAGAACTACCTGTTCTAACAGGAACCCAGATTAGATAGCATTAGTGTTAAATGATATAAGCACAGTTATAGTTTAATGGTCCAGAAAGGATGATTATAATGATTCACAGTTTTCTACCAGGATAAAGAATGTAAAACATTAATCAGAATATAATGTGTCCCTTGTAAAGATAGAAAATGGATTGTGTTATGGTTCGGATGTTTGGATCATGATCAGAATTTGAATGCAGTATTCTAGAATGGATCGATAAGGACATCTGTGTTCTGGGGGGGGGGAGGGAGGGGAGTCAGGATGAAGGGAAGGAGGGAGAGGGAAAAAGGAACATGAAGAGAGAATTGCATAGAGGCAAAGTCAATGGTTTGTGGGATGGAGAGGGAGACGGGACCATATTTTGAATGGGGAGAAGACTAGAGAGTATGGACAATTAGGGGTGATGTAGGCTGAATCTGGAGATGAAGGGAAGAGAAAGAGGGAGGCCATGGGGATCGGGGGAGCTAGAGAGCGGATACAGCAATGAAGAGGAAATGAGGACTTAAGACAAAGTAAAGTAAAGGTACTGGAACCAGGGGATAGAGTGAGTGACAAAGAGGGAGTTTGAAAGAAAACTCTTCAATAAGGGAACATAGGTTGAAGGTGAAAGGAGATAGACTCAGGACATTCCCTCTGATGAACATATGCACCTATACATGGACTCCCAGGAAAAGATTGAGGTTTATTGATGACACAATTATGTGGCATGCATACAATAGCCAGTAAGTGTTGCACCTAATTTGCATGCCCCACCCCCTACTGTGCACAGATATTTTGGAGAAATGCATAAGCAGCCCATTCCAGGTCTTATCTCAGACACCAACCACCACTACCCTTCTCCTCACAGCACTGGCTGTCCATCCATGTGGGCATCATACATATGCTTTCCCCTGGCCATATCTATATCCATGTGGAGAGAGAGCTTGGCCACTTGACATACCATTTCTGGAATAGGAAGCAATATATTTGCTCCCACCTCCTTGCTCCAACTGCTGGCCCATGGCAAGTGGTCAGCCACCTCATGTGTTTGGAGAGAGATGATCCCCTTGTTAAGAGAAGCCTATGCCCTCACCATTACATCAAAAGAAGGGCGACTTCTTGGATGCCAGAGCCCAAAAATGCTGTTTGGAGAGAGCATCATATGTTGCACTTTAACACATGAGCACCGTATACTCCTATGTTGGCCCCGCATATACTAGATCCTTTACATTGGTCATACAAAATGTTGCCCTCATGGATCACACCATAGTGAGTGGTGCCAAACATAGCATGCCCATGAGCATGGCCCTGAATAGCATCCTATGGCAACAAACATCCATAACTGCCAGCAACTCTTTCATGATGCACTGGCGATCTGGAGATTACCTATGGGCTGATATAACATCTTCTGAGAGTGTCTAGGAGCTCTGACTAGTACTTTGTTCAGGGCTGCTATATCCTTTTTAAGGTTCTGGTTACCATATCTTAAAAAGGATATAGCAGAACTAGAAAAGGTACAGAGAAGAGCGGCAAAAACACAAAGGGGATGGAAGGATACCTACTGTATATGAGCAAAAGGCTTTAAAATTAACAGTTCTTCGACTTGGAAAAGAAACAGGGCAGACATGATAGAGGCCTATGAAATAATACATTGAGTGGAATGGATAAGGAGAAATTAGACCTTACCTGCTAATTGTCTTTCCTTGAGTTCTCTCCGGGCCAGTCCAGGACATTAGGGTAGTCAACCTCCTCCAGCAGCTGAGGACTGAATACTGAAAAACTTGCTGACAGCTTATCCAGCTCCGCCTGGTGTCGGAGAGTCAGTCTTGTGGTATCAAAGCAGCGGAACTCTAACTACAAACTTGAAAAAAAAAACAACAAAAGTACTCTATCTTCTGGACATCGTACTCCTTCCTACAGGATGTATTCCCTTAAACATCATTCTTTTTTCTTATCTTTTCCTTTTTTTTTTTTTACTTTGAAGATTCCCTTCTATCTTTAGAGGAACCCCCAGAATCCACTTCAAATATTCCATCCACTGTCCCCAGCTCCAGCTACCAGCGTGGTAACCTATTGTATCTCTGATCTACCAGCCGAGGAACCTCTCTTCTCCATCCTTCGCAGACTCAATTGGGTGGGTCCTGGACTGGCCCGGAGAGAACTCAAGGAAAGACAATTAGCAAGTAAGGTCTAAATTTCTCCTTCCTATTCATCTCTCTGGGCCAGTCCAGGACATTAGGGCAGTACCAAAGCAGTACCTAAACCCGGGAGGGACCTGCGAGCCTCGCAACAATGGCCGAGGCCCCCACTCTAGCATCATCCCTTGCCTGAATATCCAACCGATAGTGCTTTGAAAACGTATGAAGAGAAGACCAAGTCGCCGCCCGACAGATACCCACCGGCGGTACTAATGCATACTCAGCCCACGAGGCTGCTTGGCCTCTAGTAGAATGAGCTCTGAGCCCCACTGGGGCCGACTTGCCTTTCGACTCATAAGCCGCCTGTATGGCATGCTTCACCCAGCGAGTGATAGAAGCCTTGGTGGCCGCCTTTCCTTTAGCCGGCCCTCTAAAAAGGACGAACAACCTGTCTGACTTTCGAAATGGCTCCGTCTCCTTAAGGTATCTATGCAGCACGTGCCCTAAAGCCAACCTCCTAAGCGACCAATCCAGCTTACCCCCCTCCTGAGCACCAAAGGTGGGAAGCGAAATGGCCTGATTCACGTGAAAACTGGACACTACCTTAGGCAGAAAGGACGGCACCGGCCAAAACACTACCTTTTCCACCGAAAATTGGATGTACGGCTCCCTGCACGAGAGCGCCTGCAGATCCGAAACTCTTCTTGAAGAACATAACGCCACCAAGAAGGCGGTCTTCCAGGACAACTCTCTGAGATTCCCTGTCGACCTTGATTCAAACGGAGGCCCCGTCAAAGCCTCTAAAACCAAATTCAATTCCCAAGGAGGTATCACCTGCCTAACCGGAGGCCTAATGTTCCTGGCTGCCCTAAGGAAACGCAGAACATCTGTATGTGAGGAGAGCGTGCACCCCTGCACTCTCCCTCTATAACAAGCCAGCGCCGCCAAATGCACCTTTAGAATGCTGAAGGCCAGCCCCTTTTCTAGTCCTCCTTGAAGGAATGCTAGGATATCTGGTAGTTTCGCCCCCAAGGCCTAACCCGCCGTTCTTCACACCACACTTCAAAAATGTGCCACACACGAATGTATGCTAACGAAATAGATCGCCTCCTGGACTTTAACATAGTGGCTATCACTGACCCCGAGTATCCTTTACGTCACAACCGTTCCCTTTCAAGAGCCAAGCCGTAAGCAAGAATCGATCCACCTGTGGCATTAACACGGGACCTTGGCTCAACAGATTGACTCGAGCGGGCAGCCTCCATGGAGGAACCACTAGAAGTTGCATCAGATCCGCATACCATGGTCATCTGGGCCAATCTGGAGCAATGAGAATCACCGTCCCACTGTACCTCGCTATCCTCTGAATGACCCGCCCTAATAGCGGCCACGGAGGAAACACATAAAGCAGCTCTCCCAATGGCCAAGGCTGTACCAGGCCGTCGAGACCTTCCGACATATGCTCCTTGAGCCTGCTGTAAAAACAAGCCGCCTTGGCATTGGCTAGGGTAGCCATGAGATCCATGACTGGCTGACCCCATCGCACTGTGATTTCATGAAAGACCGCCCAGTTCAGCTCCCATTATCCGGGATCTAGTACATTCCGACTGAGATAGTCGGCTTGAATGTTGTCTTTTCCTGCCACATGTGCCGCCGAAATAGCTAAGAGATGGACTTCTGCCCATTAGAACAACTGTTGACTTTCCTCTAGCACACCAGCAGGCTGGTTTGCACTGCCGGTGCCTCCTTGCCTGTTGATGTAAGACACCGTTACCAGATTGTCGGAGAACACCCGAACTGCTCTCCCTTTGAGCAGCCCAACAAACTCTATCAGCGTTAAACGAACCGCTCTCAGTTCCAACCGATTGATTGACCAAATGCTCTCTTCCGCCGTCCAGGTCCCCTGCGCTATCTCTGACAAACAATGAGCCCCCCACCCAGAGAGGCTGGCATCTGTTGTGAGCAACACCCAGTCCAGCAGGTCCAGTGGAACCCCCGCTTGAAGGTGCGCCAGGACCAACCACCACTGCAGATTGATGCGCACCTCTTCTGGACATAGCAACCTCCGAGAGAGAGGATGATCCTGCAGAGACCACCTGGACAGTAACGCATGCTGAAATGGCCGCATATGAGCCCTGGCCCATGGAACCAGATCTAAGGTCGCCGCCATCGACCCCAACAACTGTAAGTACCTCCAAGCCGTTGGAGCCCTTATGTGCAGGAACACCGCTACCTGTGCCAAAATCTTGTTCACCCTTTCCGCCAGAAGGAAGACGGAACCTATCTCCGTCCTGAGATAAGTCAACTGCTTCGCTGGTTCCAAATGACTCTGCTCGGTTGATGACCCAACCTAGCTGCTCGAGGAACTCCACAACCCGAGCAGTTGCCGAGACTGAATCCGCTAGAGACGCCGCTCGGATTAACCAGTCGTCCAGGTAGGGATGCACCTGATTTCCTTCCTTTTGTAGCACCGCTGCTGCCACCACCATTACCTTGGTAAAGGTTCGGGGCCCTGTAGCCAGTCCGAACGGCAATGCTCGGAACTGAAAATGACCCCTGGGAACTGCAAAGTGTAGAAACGTTTGATGCTATCTCCTGATCGGAATGTGCAAATACGCCTCTGTCAAATCTATAGAAGAAAGGACTTCTCCCTGCTTTACTGACCAGATAACCGACCTTAATGTTTCCATCCGGAAATGAGGCACCCTCAAGCAATGGTTCACGTGTTTTAGATCCAGAATTGGCCAAAAAGAGCCTTCCTTTTTGGGAACCACAAAGTAAATCAAGTATTGACCTAAGCCGTACTGGTCTGCAGGTACTGGCAGTACTGCTTGAAGGCACAACAAACGCATCAACGTGTCGTTGACTGCAGTCCTCTTTGCCTGAGGACTGCACGGAGATGACACAAAAGCTTCCGCCAGTGGGTGAGCGAACTCTAGCGCATAGCCTTCTCTGATAATTTCCAGCACCCACTGGTCCATAGTTATGTTGGCCCAGGTGGAGAGAAACCCCTGCAAACGACCTCTTACAGGAATCTCCGCCTGGACCAGCCTCACTTCATTGCAGTTTCTTAGTGGAGTTCTGCTAGGCATTAAAATAGCCCCTACTGAACCCCCTGGCTCCTTGAAAGGACTGTCCTCTGGCCACAAAATGGCCTCGCTGATGAGGTGTAAAGCGAGGACCACGGAACCTGCGAAAGTCCCGTCCCTGACCCCTCTGCATGGAGCCCATCTTTGCCACTCCTCGGGAAGGCGACCCCTTTTGGAATCTCCCAAATCTTTTACAATCTTTTCCAAGGCTTCCCCAAAAAGCAGCTTGCCCTTGTATGGAAGCTTACTGAGGCGAGCCTTAGAAGATGCATCCGCCGCCCAATTCCGTAACCAGAGAAACCGCCTAGCGGCAATTACCGAAGCCATCGATTTCGCTGAAACCCGCACCAAATCATAGAAGGCATCTGCTAAATAAGCCACCGCCGACTCCATCTTTGCTCCTTCCGCTGAATAATCCTCATCCTTATCTGGACCCTGTTCCCCTTGAAGCCATCGGATAGAGGCCCTGGACACATACGCTCCACAAACCTAAGCCTGTAGAGCCAGAGCACTGGAATCAAAAGCTTGCTTCAGAAGCGCCTCTAACCACGATCCTGAAGATCCTTAAAGGCTGTACCTCCTTCGACCGGAATTGTGGTCTTCTTGGTGACCGCTGAAACTATCGCATCCACCTTAGGCATTCGCAACAAGTCCTTCTCCTCCTGGGGAATGGGGTACAGACGCGCAATAGCGCGACCCCCTCTCAAGGTTGCTTCAGGGCACTCCCATTCAGATTCTATCATTTGCTTAATAACCCTGTGTATTGGGAAACATCTCTGTTCTGATTTAAATCCCTGTAACAAAGGATCCTCAAGTGGCTCCTGCTGCACCGCCGGGAGCACTATATTTAATGCTGCAAGAGACTGTGCAATCAAAGCTCCTAGCTCTTCCTTCCTAAAAACTCTAAAGACATTTGGATCTTCGCCCGGCCCTAACTCTCCTTCCTCCAACTCTCCTGTCCAGGCATCCAGTCCTGCCTCAGAACGAATCTCTCCTTCTTCTGCCAACTGAGAAACGGAACTATGTGACACGGCCCCCTCTAATCCCGTCTCTAAACCTTTTGCTATGGAAGAGATCCCTTCCCCAGGGTCTGCCACTGTGGAATCTTCCTTCTGAGACACTAACAGGCTATCAGCAGAAGGACTATGGGTCGACTGAGATCTCTTTAATAAATAAGCATTATGCAGTGCTAAAATAAAATCCGCTGAAAACAAAGAGTCCAAAGACCCCTACATTGTTGGCAACGGCTGCTGTGCTGCCCCCTCAGCAGGAGGCGCCTTGTGCGATTTTGATTTCTTCTTACCTGCTTTTGCCTGCAGCGTGGGAGAAACAGCCGGCTCAGCTAAAATGGCTGCCGTTCCCGCTGTTTCTGAAGAGCTCTGACGTCTGCCTACAACCTCCTCCTCCGAGATTTTGCTCTCCATAACCTCTGTTACCTTCTAAAAAATAAAACGACTCCGGAACTCAGTGATCGCCACCGACCGGCTCTGCAAAAACGCAGCCCTGACAACCCAGACCGCGTGCTGCTCCCGCCGGTAACCACGACCTCAGATCCCCCATTGAAAGAAAAGCAAATCGTCGAAATAACAACTCCACAGCGGAAATTCTTAGGCCGGATAAAGTAATAGTCTACCCACTGCTCTGACCATTACCTGAAGTCACAGACAGGCTGAAGGTTCTGCAACCCGCTTCGCCACTGCTAGCGGTCAGCCGGAACTTGCAGAGATCGGAGGCAGGGAAGAGGATTCTGGGGCAGGGAAGAGGATTCTGCGCAACGGAGTCTCCAAATAGAGGTAGGCTCTGCCTTTTATGCCGATCGGTTTAGTCGACAGAGGAGAACCGGTGCTCCTTTTTTTTTTTTTTTAACCAAACTATTTATTATTTCTACAACTCTAGTTCCTATTCGCCTCTTTGGGGAGCCTGTCAGCCATACGTCCTGTTCAGCTGCTGAGGACTGAAAGACTGACTCTCTGACACCAGGGGGATCTGGATAAGCTGTCAGCAAGTTTTTCAGTATTCAGTCCTCAGCTGCTGGAGGAGGTTGACTACCCTAATTTCGTGGACTGGCCCGGAGAGACAAATAGGAAATTTAGATTGATTGTTTATTCCTTCAAAAAAGTATTAAGGCTAAGGGACGCACAATGAAGCTACAAGGTAGCACATTTAAGACTAAATCAAAGAAAATACTTTTCACTCAGCGCGTAAGCGCGTAATCAAATTCTGAAATTTGTTACCGGAGGATGTAGTTAAAGCTGTTAGTGCAGCAGGGCTTAGAAACATACACCATTATTGGCAAATTGCAGTTCAACCCCTTAATGTCCAATATCTCCTAAAAAAAAGTGGCCAATGAAATGGTTTTGGACTATATATGCACATATATTTGACACATAAAAGAATCAAATAAAACAAGACCAATTAAAAAAAGAAATAGTATAAAAACTGGGACAGTGCTAGGACATGATTATTTCAATACATGGGGCCGGTGGTGTTCCTTGGCCCTAGGGGCTTTTTTTGTTATGGTAGGACGTGATTATTGGAACCCTTATAAACAACTGAAATCAGTTTGAATAGAAGAACCACATTCCCATTTCACACCTGTGATCAATTGTCAGTACTCACGTGACTTGAATCAACCAATGAATGATGGCTCTAATGTTTAAAATGGCCACATTCACTCTCTGTTCCATTTTCACAATGGTGAAGACAAGAGAGATAGATGCCTGAGATCATCAGAAAAGCCATTATCACCAAACTTCAAAGTGGTACAAGGCCATCTCCAAAGACCTTGGGATTCCTGTGTCTACAGTTTACAATGTTAAGAAGTTTTCTGCTCATGGAACTGTCAAGAACCTCCCAGGACGTGGTGTGAAGAGGAAAAATAATCCAAGAAGTCTTTGAAGGTTAGAGTGAACTGTTGAAAAACCACCATGTACAACATCCAAAAAGCTTAAGGCTGACTTGGAGTAATCTTTAGTGGTGAATTCAACCCGCACCATACACCGCGCACTAAGCAAAGAAGGACTATATGGGTGAATGCCAAGAAGTAGCCCACTGCTCAAAGACAGATATAGAAAGACACGCCTAGTCTTTGCCCAAACCTGCCTTGAGAAACCATAATTCTTCTGGGAAAATGTTCTGTGGGCAGATGAAACCAAACCTGAGCTCTTTGGCAATATAGACCAGCTATACATTTACAGATGGAGAAATAAAGCTTATAAAAGAAAAAAATACCTTTCCTACAGTTCCATAAATGTTGTGGGGCTGTTTTGCTGCCTCAGGAACTGGAGGCCTTGAATTTATTAAAGGAATCATGAAATCAGAGGACTACTAAGGTATTTTGGAGCAAAATGTGTTACCTAGTGTCAGACAGCTGAATAGGAATGATTTGGATCGCTCTTGTTCCCACTAGACCAGGGGCACCAGTAAGGCTAGGGGGTCTTGTGAGGGTGCATTGGAGAGGGATTACTAAGGGGATCAGGAGGGACAGTTTTTTGATGTCTAGGTGGGGAGTGGGGTCAGGTGTGGAAGATATTTTGAGAGAGAAATGTGGGATGACTGGGGTGCCTGACCTCGGTGACACTTCAAGCATGTACTTAATTGTGCCTAGGAGCAGCTGTAAATGTTGACATTTTTAGATTTTTAATATCAACCTATATTCTCCTTGTAAAATGGTGAATACACATTGATATTGTAGGCCCTCCCAAAACACTCCCTCTCCCTGCCCTTATTCATGCCACTTGACATCTAGATATGATAAGCATCCCCACATGTAAACAGCGGCTTTCTAAAATCTCATTTACATATGTAGTCCAAATGACTCTAAACAAACCTCATATATGTATGTATGTATGTAGTTAGTTTTGTTTATGCAGTTTAGACCCATCTATTCACATGCCTCTTGGCAGCTTACAACTATACAAAGTACTATCATTTTTGTAAAATACACATAAAGCATTTTTGCTCGCCTATAGCAGGTGTTTTCCTTAGACAGCAGACTTGATGAGGTACATAATATATGAGAATGTTTTTTTCTAGATTTCTGCTCACCTTACCTCTCTTACAGATGGCATGCTTAATAGCTAATCCTGTGATCATTGCAAGGTCCTTATAAGTCTTTATTTAAATCATTTATGGCACACCAAATCACTAAAACTTTTGGTAGATTGCATCAAACATTAGCAGCATTCAAAACATCTCAAAACACACATAACATAAATTTGACCATTAACTACATGCAGAAATCAGGTAGCAATACTATATCAGACATTATACACCTGCTGGAAAAAAATGTCTTTAACATTTTCTAACTCCTCCATATCAGACATCTTTCACAACAGGTACCAAAGCACTTTTCACACCTTAGTGTATAAAAAGTAAAAGTTCATGAATGCATAAGATGAGTTTTTTCTAGATGTAAAAATAGAAGAACAAAGGTATTTTGTGACTGCTCCTGGAAGGGGTGGTCTGACACAAATGGACATACCAGAGGAGCCAAACATGGGCAATCTTAAATGTCAACAATATCACTTTATATTTGAGCCACTGTAACAGTATTAGTGAGGAGTAATATCATCATATCTGGCTTTATGCCCATGAGGAGAGGGTTAGGACAACCATTATAGTTGGTGATTTGAACATTAGGCATGTAGACAGCTGGGTGGCTGGTGGATGTGAAGATTGCCTGGTAACATGCCTGCCTGGTGCAAAGGTAGTGGACCTCACGTGCCATCTAGACAATAGCACTGGGAAAGAGTCTGCTGCCTTGGGACAAGTTGGTACTAATGACATAGGAAAGTGTGGTAGGGAGGTTCTCAGAAATTCTTCCTGTTCCACACGGAGGACCTTAAAGGCAGGCAGAGCTTTGGATCTCAATGCATAGATAAGCAACATTATGGGGAAAGGAAGGGCTTTTCCAGAAGGATGGGCTCCACCTTAACCGGGATGGAACCAGGCTGCTGGCATTAACCTTTAAAAAGGAGATAGAACAGTTTTTAAAACAGATAATAGGGAAAAGTCGACAATCCCCCAAGAGTACATGGTTCAGAACCATGTATCTGTGAAGGATACTAGCAAAGGATTGAAGGGCATATTGACAGAGAGGTTCCAATAAAAACAAAAATAACCAAAATGCCCTTAAGTACAGAGCAGGCAGAGCAAATTACTCCTGCCTATCGATAACCACATTAATATGAATAATATGCATCCTCTAAAATGCTTGTATGCAAATGCTAGAAGTCTATAAAATAAGATGGAAGAGTTAGAATAAATAGCACTAAATGAGAGGTTAGATATGATTGGTATCTCAGAGACCTAGTAGAAGGAGAACAACCAGTGGGACACTGTGATACCTGGGTACAAATTATATCACAATGATAGAGTAGAAAAAATTGGTGGAGGGGTTGCGCTCTATTTTAGAGGATTAAAAAGTTGTAGGAAACAAACTATACTGTAGAATCTCTATGGATTGAAATTCCATGTAAAAAGAGGAAGGCGATTGCAATGGGGATGTACTACCGACCGCATGGCCAGAATGAACAAATGAATGATGAAATGCTCAAAGAAATTAGGGAAGCTAACAAAAGTTACTATCAGTAGTAATAGTGGGTGATTTCAATTACTCCAGTATCGACTGGGTCAGTGTCATGGCTGGAAATGCTAGGGAGATAAAGTTTCTAAATGAAATAAATAACTGTTTCTTGGAGCAACTGGTTCATGAACCAACAAGAGGGGAAGCCATTTTGGAGCTAGTCTTTAGTGGTACACAAGATATAGCTCAAGAGATAAGGATGTTGGGGCCCCTTGGCAATAGTGATCATATGATTGTGTATGATTTCATAAATGGAGGAAAGATGGCAAGAAAATCTACAGTACTGCCTTTTAACTTTCAAAGGGAGACTATGATATAATGAGGAAAACAGTTAAGAAAAAGAACTAAAAGGAGCAGCTTCAAAGGTTAAAGATTTACATTAAGCATGGGTGCTGTTTAATAATACTATTTTGGAAGCCCAGACCAGCTGTATTCCATGCTTTAAGAAAGGTGGAAGGAAGTCCAAAAAACTGCCCGCATGGTTTAAAGGTGAGGCCAAATAGGCTGTTGTAGCCAAAAAAGCATCTTTCAGGAAATGGAATAAAGGGCCAAATGACGAAAACTGGAAACAACATAAGAACTGGCAAGTTATATGCAAGGCATTGATGAGGCAGGCAAAGAGATAATTTGAAAAAAAGCTTACCGTTGAAGCAAAAATGCATAATAAAAACGTTTTCAAGTACAATCGTACTACATTTATGAGAGAGTCAGTTGGATGACAGAGGGGTAAAGGGGGCACTAAGATGGGACAAGGTTATAGGGGAGAGACTGAATGAATTCTTTGCTTCAGGCTTTACTGAAGAAGATGTAGTGAAGTTACCCATGACTGAAATGGTATTTAAATGGTATTTAAATCGTTACCCAATATGTAAATAGTTACCCAGGTTTGACCCAAGTTCATGTACCGGTTCATTGTAAACACAGCTATAGAAATGTGTAAGTTTTGATGTTCTATGTAAACCGCACTGATGTGTAATAGCGCAGTATATAAGAGAATGTAAATAAATAAATAAAGGTGATTCATCAGAAGAATTGAAAGAAATATCAATAAACCGGGAAGATGTATGTCAAAAGCAATATTAAAGCTACTGAAATGCAGGGAACATGGGGAAAAGAAGAAGTGCTGTGGATTGCGTTGGAAAGAGGAGATGGCACTGTCATCCATATTGCTGTAGTCTACAGACCTCTGACTCAAATTGAAGAGAGAGATAATTAATTGATTAAAGATATTGCCAAGACAGCAACAAAGGGGGAAGCGATCATATTGGGTGACTTTAATCTACCTGATGTGGATTGGATTACTCCTTCTGCACATCTGGAAAGAAGCAAAATGATTGTGGATGCTCTCCAAGATGCATTATTTAGACAAATGGTGATGGAACCAACCAGGGAAAGCTCAACGCTGGATATAGTGTGCACCAACTGTGATAGTGTATCGAATTGCTGTGTGAGTGCCCCTGTGAGCAACAGTGACCATCACACGGTGTGGTTTGAGATAAAAGCCATGGTACAGGACAATCATAGCAAGCTCAAAGTCCTAAACTTCAAATACACTGACTTCAATAAAATGGCAGAGTACTTAAAGGAGGAGATGATGGGGTGGAAGGAAATAAAGGAAGTGGAATTGCAATGGGCTAAACTAAAGAAGGCAATAAATGGGGCAACAGAAAAATATGTAAGAAAAGTAAATAAAAACAAGAGGAGAAGGAAACCTATTTGGTTTTCCAAAGAGGTGGCTGCTCAAATAAAGGCAAAAAACACAACTTTCGCAAAATTCAAAAGCTTGCAAACAGAAGAACACAGAAATGAATACAGGATCCAACTCAAAGAGTCTAAAAGAGTAATAAGGATAGCAAAATCAAAGGCAGAGGAAAGGATGGCTAAAGATGTTAATGGTAGCAACAAAACTTTCTTCAGGTATATTCTGGAAAGGAAGAAGATCAGAGTTGGAATTGCAGGACTCAGAAGTGCTGGGAAAGGACTCGTGGAAAGTGACACTGAAAAAGCGGAATTGCTAAACAAATACTTCTGCTCTGTTTTTACTAAAGAAGATCCTGGAGATGGACCAGCTGTGACTCCCAAATATAAAAATGGGAATGAAGTAGATACCACACCATTCACAGAAGACGAGGTGTTAGAATAACTTGCTAAACTGAAAGTGGACAAAGCCATGGGACCGGATGGGATACATCCCAGGATACTGAAAGAGCTCAGAGAGGTTCTTGCAGGACCGTTAAAGGATGTCTTCAACAGATTCTTGGAAACAGAAGAGGTTCCTCAGGACTGGAAAATGGCTGATGTCATACCCAGGGCCGGATTTACCTTGAGTGAGGCCCTACGCCAACAAAAATTGTGGGCCCTGTGATAAGGAAGCTTATCATAGTTCAGGAAGGAGCTATAATAGAGGTGAATTGGCTCTGAACAAGCAACCTGTCTTTTCTGGTAGAAATAATAAAACAGAATGTTTCCATAAAAGACTACCAGTCCCAGAATGCACCAGGTTTCCAACAGCCACTAGAAGAGCTGAAGTGGGGAAACGTGTGTTCAATCAGGAGAGCTACGAGGTAATCCCCAAGCACTCATCTCCAAGGGCAGGGCTTGATTCAGCACAGCTGCGCTGTGCTAGGGTGGAGCAGCCCTCTAAACAGGTTAAAAGTAAAGCTTATTCTACACAGCAGAATCATCAGCAGAATCTTCATGATCATCATCATCAGCAGAAGAAGGAGCAGAGGCAGCAGAAGCCAGAGCTCACGGACAGAGAGAGCAAGAAACACTTTGGAAGAAAGAAGAGAGAAGCATCTTGGAGGTCTAAAGGAGTCCATAGCAGTACGTGTGCTGGGAGGCATTCCAGAGGCAAGCATACTCCATTGGACTGGAGGAAACCAGAGGAGTGGGGTTGCAGAGCCAGGGATCCCGGACGGGACCTGTGAGGGAGACGGCTGCATTTGGAAGGGGCCCTAAGACCAGTGCAAGAAGGTATGTGAAGAGAGACCCAGTGTCCAGGGATCTTGATTGGAAGGCTGGACATCAAAACTGGACTACATACTGGCCAGGATATTTAGAGAGGAACCCTAACAGCAATGGAAGCTCAGGTATGAACACTGATCTATGCCCTAGCTATTCACTTGGAAGACAGCAGGGAAACAAGTATTGTTCTGAGAATGCTCCATTAAGAAATTCCTCTGTGCCAATCCATGATATTGATTCTATGATAGTTGAAGAAGAAGGAAATATTGTAAATGAACAGTGTGAATGCATGGATTGCTCTCTGTCTAAACTTCTGTGGTAATATTCTTTTACAAAATACAACAACCATCAGAAAGAAATATAAACTTGTTCTTTGATCTACTCAGAAAAGCTTTTGAGCAGGATTTGAGCCACGTTTAGAAAGTAAACCAGCCAAGAGGTTTTGCAGCTGGTTAATTGTTAGCAATTGAGCCTTGCTTAATTGCCTGTGAGCTCTGACGAGACACTTCGGGGTGTGTGTGAAAATACCAGACGTTAGCATTGAAAAATAACAGTTTTTCATTACTTTGTGGGTTTTGATTGTTTTTGAAGCACTGCTAAAAAGATATTAGCAGGAGCCTACAGAAAAGACCTTTCTGTTCCCATCAAGGTCTTTATGGTTTGATTTGATGGCTTAAGAAGTTCAGTTGTTGTTTTTCCTGATTTGTTTTTCTTAATACTGAAAGCAAGTATCCTTTTCTGTGCTACCAAGCAAATCTGTGTTGGGAGAAATAACCCCATAAATAAAATATCTTTTCTTGGCTTTACACTCGTGCAAGCAGAACTAATTTATTGTGAACGGCTGATTCTGGTATGAATGGACTACATTTCCCACAATCCTTTGCAAGTCATATTAATATTTGCCTTTGCCAACACTGTGTACATTCTCACCCAGCGCCCCCGTTTACAGCCCCCAGAAAAAATAAAAACGAGATCAACTTACCAAAACAGAAATGGCAATAGATGTATAGAATTGCCTGACATAAAGAGGCAATAGGGACAAAATCAGCATCGGAATTCAAGAAATACATTAAAAAAGACATAGTCCAGTTAATAAATTCAAAATAAAAAGTATTTTTCTACCTTCTGTTTGGGCATTTTTTCAGTTGCAATTGCTCCAGTCACTTTCTTCTGGTTTCTTCGTGTCTTCTGCTAGCTATCCATTTGTCCTTTCTTCTCTTTTAGATGTTTTCCATTCTCTCTCTATTTCTGCTTTAACATACTGATTGTTTCCCTTTTGCTCTTTCCCCCAATTTTTTCCTTATTCCTTTATCATCCATTTAAATTTCACCCTTCCATTTTCAAGCCCCTCTTACTCTCCCAATATCCAGCCCATCATAGACTTTTCTTCCATACAAAATATTTTTCCCCTCTCCATTCTCATTCCCCATCCATTCTAGTCCTCCCCCAAAATCAGTTCCCTTATAGTTCTAGACCCACCCAGCATCCACTCCCTTCTAGTCCCATTCTCCCATGCCCCACATCAGCCCATTTCCAGTCCTATTCTAGCTCTTCATCAGCCCATTTCCAGTGCTAGCCTTCACATCACAGGCCATTTCCAGTCCTAGCCCCCACATCACAGCCTATTTCCAGTCCTAGCCCCCACCATCACATCCCATTTGCAGTCCGAGTCCCCCTGCACCATCACAGCCCATTTGCAGTCCTAGTTCCCCCCCCCCCCACCATCACAGCCCATTTGCAGTCCAAGTTACCCCCCCCCCATAGCCCTTTTCCGGTCCAGGTCCCCCCCATCACAACCCATTTCCAGTCCATGTCCCCCCCCATAGCTCTTTTACAGTTCAGGTCCCCCCCCCTCACAGGCCATTTCTTTCCAGTCCTAGTCCCCCCCCCCCATAGCCCTTTTCCGGTCCAGGTCCCCCCCTTCACAACCCATTTCCAGTCCATGTCCCCCCCACCATAGCACTTTTTCAGTTCTGGTCGCCCCATCACAGCCCATTTCTTTCTAGTCCCTGTCCCCCCCCCATAGCCCTTTTCCGGTCCAGGTCCCCCCCCCCCATCACAATCCATTTCCAGTCCAACTCCCCCCCCCATAGCCCTTTTGTGGTCCTGGTCCCCCTCCCCATCACAACCCATTTCCAGTCCATGTCCCCCCCCATAGCCCTTTTACAGTTCAGGTCCCCCCCCATCACAGCCCATTTCTTTCCAGTCCAAGGCCCTCCCCCATTGGCCTTTTCGGTTCCAGGTCCCCCCTCCTTAACAAAACATTTCCATTCCAATTCCCCCCCCCCATAGCCCTTTTACAGTTCAGGTCCCCCCCCTCCATCACAGCCCATTTCTTTCCTGTCCAAGTCGTCCCCCCCATAGCCCTTTTCTGGTCCAGGTCCCCCCCCCCCCATCACAACCCATTTCCAGTCCAAGTCCCCCCCCCCCCATAGCCCTTTTACAGTTCAGGTTCCCCCCCCCCCCTATCACAGCCCATTTCTTTCCAGTCCAAGTCCCCCCCCCCTAGCCCGTTTCGAGGCCAGGTCCCCCCCCCCAATCACAGCCCATGCAGTCCTTGGCCCCCCGACCAGCACCGCGGCTGACTGAGAGGTGTCATAGGGAGCCGGGTAAGCTCGCGCGAGGCCCCGGCTCCCTCTGTACAGCCGCCAGCGTGAAGAGCCTTTTCCTTCACGCTGGCGGCTGTATCTGTGAAGCCGCGAATGCTGGGAAAGGTTAAAGGGCATTGCCTTTAACCTTTCCCAGCAATCGCGGCTTTACAGATACAGCCGCCAGCATGAAGGAAAAGGCTCTTCACGCTGGCGGCTGTACAGAGGGAGCCGGGGCCTCGCACGAGCTTACCCTGCTCCCTCTGAAGCCCTGCGGTGTGTGGGCCGGCCCCTGGTGGGCCCTTGCCAGCTGTAGGCCCTATGCCATGGCATACATGGCATATAGGTAAATCCGGCCCTGGTCGTACCTCTACACAAAAGTGGTGACAGGGAAGAAGTGTCAAACTACAGGCCCGTGAGCCTTACCTCGGTGGTGGGAAAAGTAATGGAGGCGCTCCTTAAAGAGCGAATAGTGAACTTTCTCAAAACCAACAGGATGCAAGATCCGAGGCAACCTGGTTTTACCGAAGGACGGTCTTGCCAAACAAATCTGATTGAGTTCTTTGACTGGGTAACCAAGGAACTAGATCAGGGGCATGCGATGGATGTCATCTACCTGGATTTCTGCAAAGCCTTTGATACTGTTCCTCATAGGAGGCTTGTCAACAAACTCAGTAGCTTGGGGATGGGTCCCAAGATGGTAAACTGGATTAGAAATTGGTTGACTGACAGACGACAGAAGGTGATTGTACATGGAGCTCACTCAGATGAGAGGAAGGTAATTAGCGGGGTGCCCCAGGGTTCAGTCCTGGGTCCGGCACTGTTCAATGTATTTGTGAGTGATATTGCTGAAGGACTGAATGGAAAAGTCTGTCTTTTTTGCAGACGACACAAAAATTTGCAACAGAGTGGACTCCCCCGAGGGAGTGGTTAACATGAGGAAAGATCTACAAAAGCTGGAAGACTGGTCTAATGCTTGGCAACTATGATTTAATGCGAAAAAGTGCAGTGTCATGCACTTGGGTAGCAGAAATCCAAGGGAAATGTACGCAATAGGGGGCGAGAGGTTGGTATGCATGGTTCAGGAGAAAGACCTTGGTGTGATTATCTCTGATGATCTGAAGGTGGCAAAACAGTGCGGCAAGGCGGTGGCAAAAGCCAGGAGGATGTTGGGCTGCATACAAAGAGGGATCACCAGCAGAAAGGAAGAGGTACTTATGCCACTGTATAAGTCACTGGTGGGGCCTCACTTGGAATACTGTGTTCAGTTTTGGAGACCGTATCTTGCAAAGGATGTAAAAAGACTGGAAACTGTTCAGAGGAAAACGACCAAAATGATTTGGAGCCTGCGTCAGAAGCACTGTTCCCTCTAAGCTGTGCGCGTGTGCGCGCGCACACACCTCACCGAGCGAGCGCACATACTTTATAACAGAGCGCACAAAAATTACAGCTCTGATTCTGATAGAAAACAACACAGACGTCTTAAAATTTAAAAGTTATGATTGTAATTACTAGAAATTTCCTGCTTCATTTAGTAATCGTCTATTTTCATTTAATTTGATTAAAATCAATGTGGTGTACATACTGTATTCTGATGTGTAGTCAAATTTTAAAGTATATAACTCCGAGTGTCGTTATGTGGCGCACAAAAATTTAACCTTCCTTCAAAAGCTGCACACAGCTGATATTTTATGCGCACACAGCCTACAGAAAATTAGAGGGAACATTGGTCAGAAGCCTTATGAGAAGAGACTTGAAGACCTAAATATGTACACTTTGGAGGAGAGGAGGGACAGGGGAGATATGATTCAGACCTTTAAATACTTAAAGAGAAATGATGAACAAACAAACATCTTCCAAAGACGGGGAAGCTGTAAAACTAGAGGGCATAACATGAAGCTGCGAGGTGGTAAATTGAAAGGCAATATCAGGAAATATTTTTTCACTGAAAGGGTGGTGGATGCTTGGAATGCCCTCCCGAAGGAAGTGGTGGGGGCAAACATGGTGACGGAATTCAAAAAGGCATGGGACAAACACAGTGGATCCCTTTACAGCAATAGGATAAAAACAAAATAAACGGTACCATCTAACTTCTGAACCATATAACGTCTCAACAAATAGGGGTGTCCTACATGGAGTGGTGGGTTTACTCCTAAACAAAGACATGGGGAGGGGTGGCCTGCACAGAGTGACAGGTGCACCTACTCTTGCCATCTTGCTGGGCAGACTAGATGGACCATGCTGGTCTTTATCTGCCGTCATTTACTATGTTACTATGTAATACAACTATCTGATAAACTCAACTGCAGTAAATCATCTGGACCAGATGGTATACACAGTTCATTTAACCATCTGGTTGAAAGAACTGAACATGAGATTGCAGACCTACTATTAGTAATCAGTGAACTATCATTAAAATTATCTGTAGTACCTGAAGATTGGCAAATGGCCAATGTTATGCCAATTTTATAAAGGTTTCCAGGGGTGATCTGGAAAACTACAGCTCAGTGAACCTGACATCAGAACCAGGCAAAATGGTAAAAAACATTATAAAGATCAAAATGATTGAAGATGTAGATAGTCAAGGTTTAATGAGAGAAAGCCAACATAGCTTCTGCCAAGGAAGGTCTTGTCTTGCTAATCTGTTATATTATTTTTTTAAAGTATGAATAAACAGATAGACAAAGGTGAGCTGCTCGATATAGTGTATCTGGATTTTCAGAAAACCTTTGACAAGATCCCTCATGAGAATCTCTTGTCAAATTTAAAATGTCATGGGATAGGAGGCAGTGTACAATTGTGGATCAGGAACTAGTTAGAAAATAGAAAGCAGAGGGTAGTGCTAAATGGGCAATTTCCCCAATGAATAAGGGTGAATAGTGTAGTACCCCAGGGATCTGTGCTGGGCCGCTGCTTCTTTTTTTTTTTTTTTTAAGTTTCAAACAATCTTTATTCAAAAAATAAAGTAGGTATACAAAGCAAAGTCCACATCTAGGAGACAATCACCTGAATACATAAGCTAAAATAACAAGGTAACAAGGATCAAAAGTACAAAGTCCATTTTACATGGAAAGAAAGAAAGAACAATCATGAAGATTATTTACTAGCCAAAAAAGCCTCAAACTGACCAACATCAAGAAAAACATACTTGATGCCCTCCAGCACCACTATACATTTGCATGGATATTTCAAAAAGAAGGAAGCCCCAACGGCAATGGTCTGTTCTTTCAAAGCCAAGAACGCTTTCCGATAAACCTGAGTACTCCTACTCACGTCAGGAAAAATTTGTATAGATTCCCCACAAAAAACCTGATTTTTCTTTTTAAAGTATAAATTCAGAATCATATTCCTATCTTGTAATGACACAAAAGACACAATCAACGTCGCACGTTGTGGGATTAAATCAATAGAGGATTCTAAAAATTGAGAAACATCTAAGGACCCAACACCATTGGGGTTCCCTTCTCGTAGATCATCAGGAGAGCAAGCCTTCACTACAGAAGGAGTAGGAATATAATATAAAGAAGAAAACTTAATAGAATCTACATTAACAATTAGCAAAACTTCCTTAAAGTATTTTTGTAACAAGATTAACGGAGAAAAGAAATGAGTAAAAGGAAAATTTAAAAAACGCAAATTCTTTAAACGATTACTATTCTCCAAAACCTCTAACTGATGATGGACCAAAGCACTATCTTTTATAGAGGAAGACGCAGCAGCCTCCAACACAGTAAAGCGCCCCTCTAATTTGGTCAACATCCTTTTAGAATTAGAGAGCAAGACATCATGATCTGAAAACCTTTGCACCACTTCAGCTGAAAAACGCTCTACTTGGGAGAAGGAAGCATGAAAGGACCCTTCCATACGTGCTACCAGCTCCCAAATATCTTTCAGGGAAACTTCAGCAGGTGTCTTCACATCAAGTGTCCCAGATGAAAAAACTACCGGAGAAGGCATATTAACATTCTGTTCCCCCAATGCCAGTAAAGATGAGGCCTCCTGAACACAAGGAGGAGTTCTGCCATGAGAACCTACTCTGGCAGAAAAAACCTCCAACACCTCTTCCTTTCCGGGTTGGACATCCCCAAGCGCAATAGAGGACTCAGACACAGTACTCACAGACTCTCTCACAAGGTCTTCCTGAGAGGGAGAGGATCCAACACCCACAAGATGACGATCCATGGGACCAACAGTTTTACCAACCTTGGCAGGAACCGATGGAAACACCTTTTTCCTCCGTCTCCCCATGAGACCGTGGCATAAGCTCCTCTAGCTCCGAAGGGGCTCCAAAGGGGCAGGACCTGCCCCTTTGGTCACGCCCCTTCGGACACACGCCCACGGGTGCGCGCCCGCGGGTTGCGTTCCACGGCGGGCCGATGCTGAAATAGCAGCCCGAAGGGGGCGGGGACTCCCAATCTCCTCCTCCACCAATCGCCGCACGGATCCACCAAGCAGGAAATAGCAGGCAAAGTCTCACTGGAGCAGCGGCGAGCCGACGCTGAAATAGCGGCCCGAAGGGGGCGGGGTCTCCCAATCTCCTCCTCCACCAATCGCCGCATGGATCCACCAAGCAGGAAATAGCAGGCAAAGTCTCACCAGAGCAGCGGCGGGCCGACGCTGAAATAGCGGCCCGAAGGGGCCGGGGTCTCCCAATCTCCTCCTCCACCAATCGCCGCACGGATCCACCAAGCAGGAAATAGCAGGCAAAATCTCACCGGAGCAGCGGCGGGCCGACGCTGAAATAGCGGCCCAAAGGGGGCGGGGTCTCCCAATCTCCTCCTCCACCAATCGCCGCACGGATTCACCAAGCAGGAAATAGCAGGCAAAGTCTCACCGGAGCAGCGGCGGGCCGATGCTGAAATAGCAGCCCGAAGGGGGCGGGGTCTCCCAATCTCCTCCTCCACCAATCGCCGCACGGATCCACCAAGCAGGAAATAGCAGGCAAAGTCTCACCGGAGCAGCGGCGGGCCGATGCTGAAATAGCGGCCCGAAGGGGGCGGGGTCTCCCAATCTCCTCCTCCACCAAGCAGGAAATAGCAGGCAAAGTCTCACCGGAGCAGCGGCGGGCCGACGCTGAAATAGCGGCCCAAAGGGGGCGGGGTCTCCCAATCTCCTCCTCCACCAATCGCCGCACGGATCCACCAAGCAGGAAATACCAGGCAAAGTCTCACCGGAGCAGCGGCGGGCCGACGCTGAAATAGCGGCCCGAAGGGGGCGGGGTCTCCCAATCTCCTCCTCCAGCAATCGCCGCACAGATCCACCAAGCAGGAAATAGCAGGCAAAGTCTCCGAGCCGCTGCTTTTTAAGCTTATTCATAAATGACCTGGAAATGGGAATAATGAGTGAGATAGCCAAATTTGCAGATGCCACAAAATTATATAAAGTTGTTAAAACGCAAGAGGATTGTGAAAAATTGCATGAGGACTTTGACAAATTGGAAGACTGGAAGTTCAAATGGCAGATGAAATTTAATGTGGAGAAATGCAAAGTTATCCATCTAGGAAAGAACAACCCAAACCCAACCCAACCCAGATATGTGTTGAGCGACTATATAATATATTTTGTGTTGCTGTGCTCTCCAGAGATGCATGTCACATGTACTTTCTGTCACTGATTGTACTTTGTGCTGTACCACTGCCTGCTATTTGGCTGGAACCCTCCATCATGTCATAGTGCAACATACACCCTGGTTAGGGGGATCGCTGCTTCATGTACTTTAAGTCTTCTGGCACGTTTGTGTATTTGTAGCTTATACATGATGGGCCCGATATTGGGTTGGGCAAGCTATGCGCTGCAGCAGTGCATAGCCTGCCCGCTGACCCCCCCTAACCCATATTTTCACTTCCGCACTGGGGAAGTGAAAATATGGGTTAGCCCGGATGCTCCGGAGGCCGCAGAGGCTACATGGGTAGCAGCGATTTTCGTTGCTACCTGCATAGCCTCTGCATCTTAAGGATAGGCGAGGTTTTTACTCATGTAGCCCCTTCTTCTGCCCCCACTTTGCCCTGAAATGCCCCTAACATGCCCTGATGCTATGCGGACAGCATCAGGGCGCGTTAGGGAGTTAGGCGGATTTTTTGAAGGCACTACCTGTGTAGGTGCCCTTCGAAAATCCCGGTTAAGGTCTTTTCACGCCAACTAAGGAACTTAACTGTGTAAAGGCCTTTGAATATCAGGTCCAACGTGTCCAGTGTTGATGTGGGCACTTGCCATCTGAGGTCATACCACTATGGGGGCCTAAACATGTGCTGCCTGCAGACAGTGGCATATATGTGGGCCTCCTATATTTCTCATTGTCATGCCCTCATCATCCACATGACCAGGAAGCACGTCTTCAGGGATTAAATATCCTACATTAAGCCGAATCATCTATGGAGGAAGAGTGGTGTGCACATGATTTTAAATCCATTCAGTTTGCTTGTAAGGCCCTAACCCTCCTCATAACTGGAATCCATGGTAGACAAATCATGTGAAATGCCTTCATATAAGAGGTTGGTGATGTCCAGGTGAGTGGGAGCTAACTGGTACCATGCTTATAGCTTCCATGTACAATAACACACCCACACTTGTTTTGTCTTTTTGCCCAGTGCAACTTGTATGCCTCTTCTCTGTGGGTGTCTGCTGTATGATGCAACTTTGTGTGCCTAGAAGACCTATGCCTATGTGATCTATCTCATCTGCATGTGACATGTATGGAGAAATGGGGCCCTGCCTGCCTTGAAGCCTGCATGTATGCATTGCCTTGCCATTATGTGTCCATAGCTCTTGGCATTGCCATACATCCCCGTGTAGCTGTACCCGTAATATGTTGCTCACTTGTTATGTGACCAGGGCCAGCCTATCCACTAGGCAGGCTAGGCAGCTGCCTAGGGGGAGCAGACTTCAGTGGGTGACACAGCCCAGCACCCGCAGCTGGCCATGTGCTTTGATATACATGGCCTGCTGCTTCTGACCCTCCCCCCCTCCAGCAGGAAGTTCGGTCAGAGGGTGGTCAGAAGTAGCAGTCCATGTGTTGGTGCTTTTACCATAGATCTGCATAAATTGATTATGATATGTATAATATTAAATTGCATTTAATATGTTTCTCTTACTATCAACTTTATTGTTCTATAAAAATAAAAATGTCACTAAATAAAGATAAATATGCCTATTTTCTGATAAACAAAATCAATGTTGCATACACTTTGATTGCTTCTATTGATATGTATATTTGTAGCAATGTGTTTAAAAAGCACTTAATTCCTCTTTAATTAATGCAAAAGATTTACTTATTTTAGCATAGCTTCTAAAATACATAAAGTAGTATTTCACATAAGTTCAGGAAATTACATTCAGAGATTTAGCTAGGGAATTTGGTTCTGGTTTAAAAGATAACATTCATTTATATTTTAAAAAATGCAGATTCATTAGCATACTTCTGTTCAGCAGATACTAAAAAGCTTATTGCTCAAAAAATTACTTGGACATTACTAGGTTTTACAAATTACCAGACGCTAGAGATATGAATGGCCTTATTATTTTGTAACATCTAGTGCGATACTGTTCTAGAAGCACTTAACTGCTGCATAATGGGAAGAATTCTAAAGCTGCTTTTAACAATACTTTACAAGAATAGTTTGATTATAATTATGCCTGCAAGGAAAAGAAAAATCACTACAAAAATTTAGCACTTCAATTTTATCAATTTAGTACCATGTGTCAGTTCTTAACCCCTGTAGAAGGGAATTTATAAATGTCAGAAAGAGAGATATGTGCACCTGGAAAACGTGCCGCTTAAATGCGTGCTTGTATTTTAGAAATTGTGCAGAAGAGATAACACAGTTTATATAACACGGGTAACGCCATTCTCTTTAATGTGCATGTAGAACTATACATTTGTGTGTATACATTTCAGAAATGGTGCTTTGAGTAAGGAATGGTTGTGCGCAGCCAAAAGAAGGATCCGCTCAGACTTGTTTCATTGTAAATGAACTTTTCCTGCTTTGGGGGCATTTTCTTTTGCTTTTCCATTCTTTGTGTCTGCACTGTATGAATACTGGATCTTTTTAAGCATGCAAATCAATTGTATAATCATTCATTTGTAGGCATGCGCACATACAGTATATGTGCTTTGCATGCACTAAACATTTTTAGTTGACCAACAAACCAGATGCAAACTCATGAATGCACACCCCTAGTAAGGAATACATAAAGAGAGTGTAGTAGATGTCATCACCAAAATTTCTGCCACATCAGCATTCTCTGACCTTATAATCATGGTACAGTAGCTAATCATTTCAAACAGCACTGAAACATCCCCTCATCCTCAAATCACTCAAGATCCTACAGGCAAGGGAAATGGGGGTGATCCAAGATGGCAGCCACATGTGAGCCCTCTCCAGTTGTCTGCTCATGAATGAGAACTGCTCTCTACTCTTTTTTCCTTTCTGGACTTGTTGCTTCAGTTTTTTGATGGGGAAAAGAAAAGGAAAGGTAAAGTAACCCGAGGCTGATCCTTCTCCTAAACAGCTGTCCATTATGAAGTTTGTAATAGTTGGAGTTGAGGAAACCTCTGCAGGGGCTTATGCTGGAGCAGATATTAATCTATATGTGTCTCCCTACAAACGAGTGACTCAAAAGTGACTAATGTATATCTAATGTGCAAATTTTTTGTCGGAAGTTATTGCCCTGAGAGATTGCTCCCTCCTGAAGCGTGACTTCCCTTTTAATTACTTTTATGGTAATCAAACCACCGTATAAAAACCTGTGAAGCAATTGCATTAACCAATGCTACTACACAACCAAATTCTTAAAATTTCCACTCTGAAAATTATGTAAGTATGGCTATATCAACGGAGCGATCCGGTTGAGAATACAAATTTCGATAGCATTAATGGAAGGAGCTCACCTGAATGGAAGAAGCTACTACTTCAGATGAGTATATGAGCAGATATTAAGCGTTGAAACAGGACTGAAAAGAGTGCGGTTCTAAACGCAGTACTGTGTTCGTTGGAAATCTGCAGTTACAGAATTTTCAGAGTGGAAATTTTAAGAATTTGGTTGTGTAGTAGCATTGGTTAATGCAATTGCTTCACAGGTTTTTATACGGTGGTTTGATTACCATAAAAGTAATTAAAAGGGAAGTCACGCTTCAGGAGGGAGCAATCTCTCAGGGCAATAACTTCCGACAAAAAATTTGCACATTAGATATACATTAGTCACTTTTGAGTCACTCGTTTGTAGGGAGACACATATAGTTTAAAGTGAGTGAGGGGAGGAATAATTTTTAGTGGAGCAGATATTAAGGCAGTCTTTTCAGCCTCAGATGCGAGTCTGAGCCTCAAGCAGTGTGTCCCACCAGTTGAGCCTCTCCCACTGCCAGCTGACCATCTACTCTGGTTGCCACCCCACCTGAAGGAAGTAGGGGATGAGCTGTCATCTTTGGGGGAGTCGTTGAGTCCAGGAATGTTGCCGATTGCCTCCGGAGGTGTTAGGGATACTCCCTATTCTGTTGCCGGGATGAGTGTTAAGAGATTGGTGTCTAATGAGGTACCCCTCCACTGATAACATCATCTCCAATGTCAGAGAGAAGCCCTCGTAACCTAGCCAGAGGCAGTGTCCCGGTGAAGCCGCCGGTGGTAACTCTGGATGCCATCTGGACTGCTATAGTTTCTCTAGAAAAATCGGTCTTTAATCGCTTAAACTTTGTGGAAGATGCTACCCAAGAGCTCAAGAAAAGGTTTGAACAGTACGAGCAAGCCAGCCAGGTTTCCAGCACTGAGTTGAGAATGTTTTCCTCTCAGGTAGCAATTTTGCAAATTCAGAGTGTCTCTTTGGTTAGAGACAGCTCTTTGATACATACTAAATTGGAGAGGTTGGAAAACTTTTCTAAGAAATTAAACTTGTACTTTATTAATTTTCCTGTCTCCCCCAATATCTCTCTGGCTGAACTTTTTAAGACAAACAGTAATCTATGTTCTAAACATTGATTACTGTTTGTATGGAGTAATTTCTAATATAGTGTGATTTCATTTTACTCCGTGAAGACCATGCTTAATCTTGAACTTTTAAAGAGGCATTTGCTTGAAATGTTGGGGATGCCAGAGAATGTTTTACCCCCTCACCCTCACACACTTCCAAAGTGTAGTATTTGCCAATTAAGAAGCTTTCAAGTAGCAATACAGCAGATGAAGATGGGGGGGGGGGGGAGTGGTCAAAGCCTCTCTTGACACCCTTAATCTCACTCAAGTATTGGAAGGTTCATCGGATGAGAGTTTCCGGTGGGCAATGCTGTTGGTAACATATATGCTTAAATGAGACCAAGCTTGGCCTCTTAAAAGACTTCAGAATGCTACTAAGTTGTTCTTTGGATAGAAGATCTGGGTTTTCCCAGACATTTCTTATGTAACTCAAGCTAAATATCGTCAGTTTTTGTCTATGCGCTCTGAAGTGGCAGCTTTAAATTTTTCATTTATATTATGTTTCTATGCAAGTGCATAATCAAGTCTTTATCGTTGAGATATATTTTTTTATGATCCTAAACAATTGTGTGCATTTTTGGATTCCAGAAAGTCTATAGGATCTGTTGTGATTATAGTTGGGTCTGTTAACTGGCTTAATTTGGTCGCAGAAATAGATTATATATAGAGCTATGGGGTTTGCTATTTCCTGTATTATTATTGCCTTGTGATTAATGATATTCTATTTTTAGCCTCCTTTCAAGTCCTCACCCCCACATTTTTTCTAGTGGTCTTTTTGAGCATAGCACATTTGACTTTGTTTCCTTTATTATTCATTTTATTGTTATTTGATGCATTGCTCTTTTTTCAAGTGCTAGATCTTGTCCTTCAAATATGCTTCTGTTTCTTGATGTACTATTTTGAAAATTCAGAAATTAAAAACCCCCCAAAAACAATAAAGATCCTACAGGCAGCAAAAGAAGGACAGATGAAATAAAGCAAACCCACCTGGACCCAGCCTTCCCTTTTTCTTCTGTCCAAGTGTTACTCAGGTGGTAAGAAGAAAGCCCAACCTTTGCCCTGGAAGGTTAGATGTCATAGTTGTTGCTCTGCTCAGTATTTCACCCCCACTCAAAGGTTGCAGACATACTCCATACTTGTTATGACAATGGTTGAAGGAAATCAGTGCTACCAGATCCTGCACATAATGGGCTAAAGGCAGCCCTGAAGTAAGCAGGCCTGAAAGGCTATGTAATAGGTATAGAAGTTTACCCAGCTCCCAATAAGCAGCAGACAACTTAGGTATCAAGAAGTTGGTCAAGACTCTAAGTTGAAAAATCATGCAGCCCTGAGCATCCAACCTCAAAGACACTGAATATGGTCCATCCTGTAGAGCAACATCAATAAACTGAACACACATGGAAAGTAGATCAGACAGGTTCTCGAGAGGTGTTTGAAGGAGAAAGCCCACAAGTCAGCATGGTAAGGACATAGGCTTATCATGGTTACTTTAACAAAAGATAAGACACCACCAACCTGCTTTCTGGTAATTTCATTCTGAAGCTTCAGATAACATTGATGCTTTTTTGTTCCTGTATCACTTTAGAATAAATCACTAGCCAGAAAAGTAGAGGGTTACTCTGAAGGTGCTCCTGCCTTTTAGTGTTGCTAGGGCATTATATATTTTGAACCAGCATCAGGGGCCTGGTTTTCAGAGAGTCACATCATTTACCCCTGCAGCAGGATATGTACTACAGAAAACACTGGGCGTAGAGCTGTTAGATATAAGGAAGGAAGAGCTCTCAAACCTTTAACCTGTAAAGAACATTGTTTTCAACAAACTCAGAAAGCGACCCTAGCACTGTAGAGAAAGGCAATAAGGCCCTCGAGCTCATGGGTGGGAGCAAAGGAAGGCAGCAGAAGAGAATTAATAAGGAGGCATGGGAAACCTTATTATGTTCCCACTCCTGGGAGAGCAAACTCACTTTGAAAGATAAAGCATAAATGACCCGGAAATGGGAATAACGAGTGAGATGATCAAATTTGCATTTGACACAAAATTATACAAAGTTCTTAAAACACAAGAGAATTGTGAAAAAATTGCAAGAGGACCTTGATAAATTGGAAGACTAGGCATCATAATTGCAGATGAAATTTAATGTGGACAAGTGCAAAGTTATGTACCTAGGAAAGAACAACCCAAACTTGGTTACATGATGCAAGGCACCACCTTATAAACCACCACCCAGGAAAAAGATTTAGGCGTCATTGTGGATAACATGTTAAAACCCTCCACTCAGTGTGCAGCGGCGGCAAAGAGAAGCAAATAGATTGCTAGGAATCATAAGGAAAGGATTGGAGAATAAAACAAAGGATATTATAATGTCTCTGTATCATTCCATGGTGCGACCGCACCTTGAATATTGTGTGAAATTCTGATCATTATATCTTAAAAAGGATATAGCAGAATTAGAAAAGGTACAGAGAAAAGTCACCAAATTGGTAAAGGGGATGGAAGGAGACTCCTGTGAGGAAAGGCTTAAAAGGTTAGGGCTCTTCAACTTGGAAAAGAGAAGACTGAGAGGAGATATGATAGAGGTCTATAAATTAATGAATGGAGTGGAACGTATTAACGTAGATGGGTTGTTTAAGCTATCAAAAGGTAGAGGGGCTAGGGGACACACAAATAAGCTGATGCTCACACTGAGTGTGGTGTGCTCATGCAAACAACACATTAATACAGATGAAACAGATATGGTCATACAAATCAGACTATATATACTAGTCAGTTGCATGTCCATAACACTACTTGGTTATGTACGTGCACCAAAGCTATTGTATAAGCAAGTGGAAAGTGAGATGTTTGTCCAGACAGACCTGCAGCAAACCAAACATGGCATTTGAAGAACACTTTAGTAATTGCAGTCATAAATGTGATGGTGCAGTCAGATATGTATTAGTGCTGTTTGTACTACAGCAAACTCGCATGCCAAGGGTCCCCCACTATTGACAGGGACATGCCCTGCTATGTTGCTGTAGAGCAGCTTTTCAGAATATACTGCCCATTCATACTGGGAGTTATTCTGAGATGAATAGCGTGGATGGATGTCCCAATGGGACGTCCATCTCTGCTATTGGTGCTGGCAGAAGCCCCTGACTAACTTCCCTGCCAGTTGTGTGGGGAAATTAGTTGGGGGCAGGGAAAAGGCTGCCCGGGGGCGGAGAATGGTTGGGCAGTGGGCGGTCACTGGCTCTGGACTACAGGGACTATTCTAATGTTGACCCTTTATGTCCAGGACCGGCAAAATGGCCGGGGAAGTTAGTCCACCTCCGAGGTGGAATAACTTCCCTGGACGATGTTTTTTTTTTTAAGTCGAGGTGCTGCAGGGGCTAGGGGGGCCAAGGTTTCTTCTCTGCAGCTCCACCCTGGCCTTAGGAGGCTAGATTGGTCGGGCTGTGGGGAAAAAAGCTTAATTGCTGGCGGCCGGCATCACAGCATTTAAATGGAGCCACAGTGCCATGGCAACAGGACGCCATGATGCCGCAGCTCCATTTAAATGCCTGACTGAGCTATCCGGGCAGTGCCTGTATGTACAGGTCAGGTCTGAATCGCAGTCCCAGCCTGCACATACAGGCCTGATCGTGATTCTGATCCCACGGGGCTAGAGGTGTCCCACGGGATCAGAATTGTGATCCCCTTTGTACGTTCGGCTCAGACCAGACGTATAAAGGGGATGCTGCAGTCAGTCCAAGTACTGGCCAGGCATACAAGTCCCCCCAGGGTTGCGGATCAGCATACCAGAGCTTCCCCTGCACCCCTATACCATACACAGACATACACACTCTTGCTTGCAGTCACAAATAACATACATCTGCCAAAACCCTGCCCTGCACCTATAAGCAACTGCTGGTAAGACATAATAGCATGGAGCCTCAGGACAACACATCTGCTCTGCATTTCTCAGTCAAAGACAAACCTGCTCTATATTACCTCACATACCATCCCTACGTCTACATTCCCATCTTTGCGAACACTGGTATTATTAGGGAAGCCTAAAATAATCCCTTTAGCACAAACAGCAAATGTCAGCATAGCCAGAATAAAGATTATTGCAGTGCTTTATATTTCTTTAGGAGTGTTTTTTATTGTTCCTTAACCTTACAAATGTCCCTCACCTCTGCATTCTATTCTTTACAACTGCATCTTGTGTCCTCCCAGATAGCAGACACACCAGGTCAATACAGATGTGTCACAGTCATTTATCTATATGGGATGTGTTGAAGTTCAAAGCAGATATTTTTCTAAGTGCTGGCCTTATTCCACGTTGCTGCTCATATAATGTAGGCATTCATGCAAAACACTCAGGATTTACACGGGCCTTTCCTGAATATGTTTTCCACGTCTCTATAGCTTGCCACACCCTCATTCCACCCTGCCCCGCCCATGTTTTTAGCTCCCTGTTTTTGTCCGTGTCCGTGCAGAGCCATATGGTTTAGGAATACGGGTCTAGAATTTTTTAATTTTATGTTTAACTTCTTTATTTATATTTTCAAACAAATTACAACAAACCAAAATTGCAATTAAAGTAATATTTCTCTTTAAACATGGGAGCAAAAAAAGGACCATTAACAGCCTACCCCACCCTTACCCCTCCCTTCACCATGTGATCATCAAAGACTATAAAAAATCACAAAGAAAAGACCTACCAGGGCTATGACTCATCAAGCAGCTCTCCACCAATTGGAAACATGATGGTTTGACTAATTACCCCTTAATTTACACCATATCATGCTTTTGAGATGTAAGTATGCAGGGGTTTCCACTTAAGGAAGGTGGAAGGCATAAGAGTTATGCCATAACGTGGCATTTGTTCGTATTTGCAGCATAAGCACAGGCGGTTCCACCATTCGTGCCAGCTAAGCTCTGCTGTATGTTTCCGGTTAGAAATAGCGAGATGCAGAGCCACTCCCATCATGAAGTCAAATAAAAAATGACAATCCCTGTGTAACGATGAGATACCAATTGTTGACTTTAAAACAATAATAGACCAGGAGAGAGTGGCCCTGAATCCCAAGACCTCTTGGATTTGGTACCAAATTGAAATCCAATAGGACTGAATGTTAGGGCAATCATATACCACATGTCTGCCAACATCATTCTGACAAGACTAACATTCATTACCATCTGTTTTGTCCAACTTAGCAACCTTTATCGGGGTAAAGTGAGCTCTGTGTGCAAAAAAATATAAAACTTGGGAGATAGAGGCAGACTGAGATACTCTATTTATCTTGCTCCAGAATTTCACCCATGATTCCGGAGAAGGAATCTCCCCGGTGTCATATTCCCAAATTCGTTGAACACCAATGGCCTGTGGGGTAGGGTTCTGAACGACCAGTTTATAGTAGTAAGAAGCCACCCGAGAAGCCATTTGGGCTGAACTTAAAATATTCAGCAGTCCCCACTCTTCAGGTAAAGGAATAATATCAATAGGTGATTTCTCTATACAATGTCTCGCTGAATCCACTGGAAGTATAGGGATTTAGGCAAGTCAAACACGCTGTAGACAAGCAAAAGGCTTCCACTTGCAATCCATTAACAGCTGGCCAATGGCCTAAATACCCCTATTGATCCATTATTGCCATGCAAACGGACTTTGATGAATTTTCAAAAAGGACTCTGCCAGATGGGGAGTCAGATATTTGGACACCTCTTGCGCCAAGGCAGCAATGGAACTAAAGAAGGTAGGGCAATCTATATTAGGAGCATAGATAGTGATTAAGGCCAGTTCAGTGGATCCAATTTTAATGACAACCATTGCCCACCACCCTTCTGTATCAGATCTGGTTTGTATTACAATGGGGGATAGAGATTTCCTTAGTAAGATGGTTACCCCATTTTTTTATGATTGGCAGCTGAAAAAGCCACTAGTGAAAAGGGTTTTATATCTAGTTTTAACAATTCCTTCACATTCAAATGTGTCTCCTGCAACAGTAAGATGTCAGCACTTTCTTTGCATCCATATAAAAATATTTTTTTTCCTCTTAATGGGATTGTTAATGCCCTTAACATTCAGTGAAACTATCTCAAAGGAAGACATATTGACAGTATAACGCAGAATGATAGTCAAGTGTTGCAGAAACATACCAAGTTGTAACATATAATTGTATATTGTTGATCCACACCTTAAAAGCCCTCACAATGATAGCTGCACTTATAGCCCAAGAGAAAAAGCATAGAAAGAATGGCCACTGTTTAGCCATAGCCCCTGTGGAAGATCACTCAAGATAAAACACATAATTCTAAATAACAAAGCCACTAAAACCAAAACCCTGTGGGGCTATAACAACTTAAAACTTAGTGGGTGAGCCCAAAAGGCACGGAGACGGGCATGGAGGGTATAACTAAGTAGTTCACTTCAACTCCTCTGCTACTTAAATCATCTCAAACTACACACTTTGCGCTCCAGAAACAGGAACAGCATCCCCAAGCCCAAAGCGCCAGAACATTATAGCAAAACTGCCCCCACCAAAGCAATTTATGATCACAGAAGGCCATATGCAAGTAGGCAAGGACAGTCCCACTCCTCCAAGCCCCATTGCCCCCCCCCCCAACCACAACAGACACCACAAACAACACAAAACACAAAAGGAGAGAGAGAGAAACAAAGATTAAGACATTTTGACCAGGGCAATATCCAGGAGTTCCTCCAAGAGAATCACATTGAATGTCACATTGAATGACAACTCTGCATGATTGAATGTTAACTCTGCATGAATAGAATCACTACTTCATGACTTCAGACTAGTCAAAACACCCATATTAGAAAGCGTTGAAGAATTTCTGCAAGCCACAGATTTCAAAGCAGTTTTCATCGCATCATCACCAGCTCTTTGTCCTCCAAGAACGCGTGCAACTTCCCTGGACCATCAAAAGTCCTAGTCTGGTTGTGCAGCATGACTCTCATTCGGGCAAAGTAGAGTAGCCCGAGTCGGGCCTGCAGCTGCAATAAGCATGGACATAGCGCCAAAAAGGTTTTCCTCCGAATAACCATCACCTTTGCAAAGTCAGGGAAGAATAGGAGTTTGTGCCCCTGATATTCCAAGGGAGAGTTTGCTCTGGCTGCTTCCATTATTTGTGTGACTTGTTGAAAGTGCAAAACTTTTCGGATGATTGGACTTGGACGCTTGCCTGCAATCACGGACTGAGTAGGTACTTGGTGGGCACACTCGATCTACAGTAAAAAGGCATGGCAAACTTCACCTCCAACACACTGGTGATCATTGACTGCAAAAAAGCCACCATATCAGGACCCTCGGCTCCTTCAGGAACTCCCAATATTCTTATGTTGTTCCTTCAAATGCAATTATTACCATCCTCCACCTCTCTTTACAGTGATCGTATCAACTTTGCTTGCTTCTCAACGGCCTGAACCGCTTCCCATGCATTGCCACCATGCTTTCCACCTTCTCCAATCTCGCTGTAATTGACTCCAAAGTATTTTTCAAGGTGCTGATATCCTCCTGCACTGTGCATAACGAGTCTCCATTAGATTTGATTAAGCCTTTAACAGTACGAATCTCAGCAAGAAGCTCCTGCAAGGCCTCAGGACAATCTCGGATGACCACCATCTTGTGAGGTGAGAGAGGCTCCATTTTGGTTCTCTTTGTGCTGGCATTTTGAGATATTTGGTAATCCAGATGCGTCAGCTTGGGGCCAGACATATCTAAGATTGACTGATATCAAAGTAAGTAGGATCTACTTGGATAAAGTCTGCAGAAGTCAGGATTCTTGACCACTGCCCTCTGGAGCACAGCTCTTACAAGTCCATCTTGTCCAAAGCTAGGCTCCGCCCCCTTTTATTTTATGTTTAAAGAATTTTCACAATACATCAAGAACAATCTTGTACAGAAAAGGTGTAAAAACAGAAATGGTACAAAAAAATTATAATAAAGAGAACTTCCAAACGCATTGACACCTGCAATCCACTACGGGGCAAATAATTAACACCAAGTACATAGAAGGGCTGGAGGAGCCCAGCGATCTAATATCTAAGAAAAATGAAACAAAGGAAAAAAAACAAGAGGGCTGCGGAGAACCCAAGGCTGCCCATTATTAGATCCGCCATCATGCCACCCCAAGGAGAGGAAATAATAGGAATTCTGTCATTTATAAACGCAGAATGATCTGTCAATTGGAAAATAAATAAATAAATAAATCTTTGTGACCTATTGACCACAATACATTTACATGGAACTCTAAGGTGAAAGGTAGGCCCCAACTCTAAAACACCCGGTCTTAATAAAATAAACTGTTTCCGCCGTTTCTGAGTGTCTCTAGAAACAGCTGGGAAAATCAAGATCTTTTGCCCATAGAAAGGCACAAAGCATTTAGTATAGTACAAATGAAATAACCAGTCCCTCTCAGATGTTAAAACAAATGTTACCACCAAAGTAGAATTTTGTAATAAAGTTGGCCCAGGAGACTTCAGAACCTCTGAGACATTAATAACATCCATGGAAAATGGTTCTCCCAGGGCTCCAGTGTTTCTTTTCCCTGATGGCAATAGAAGTTCTTCACTATCAGAGGCATTAACTCTGCAGTCACTGCCAAATTCTCCATCAGATACTTCTTAAATAGATCCAACGGCAGAGTACCTTGAACAATCGGAAAATTCAGAATCCAAAAGTTTTCCAAATTTTCAACTTTTGCCCTTAGCAGAGTATTGTCGTTAATAAGCTTAGGGGTATGTTTACTACACTGCAGTATTAGACTCCGTGTGATATTGGAACCATGGCTCCTTTGATTTAAAATGAAAGTATGAGACTAAGGGGTATGTTTATTTATATTCTCTTATATACTGTGCTATTCTGCATCAGTGTGGTTTACATTGAACAAACTGAAATTACACTGAACAGGGCATTATAACTTGGAGATAACTATTTTACAGGGAACATGGGCTATGGAGGGTTAAGTGGCTTGCCCAAGACCACAAGGAGCACCTGTGGGACTAGAAACCCCAGTTCTTCTAGCCCAAGGTTGCTGTCCTCTAGTGGGATTTGAACTCCCAACCTTCTGGCCTTAAGTACCTTGCCCCAACCACTAGGCCACTCCTCCACTTTTTACTAAGCTGTGGTAGTGGACTCCATATCGGAGCCGCAATATCACGCGGAATCCGCTACCACGGTTTAGTAAACATACCCCTTAGTCTCATGCTCTTCTACTTTCTTTTTAAATGACTCCATTATACCCAAACACAGTTCCACTTTTTGAGTAATGAAATTAACCAGGGACGAAAATCCTGCAAATTGCCTTGCCAAGTTCTCGGCGAGTGAAGTTATAGCCTCCTAGATATTATCTAGAGTGATTTTTTGAGGCTGCTGAAGAAAAAACAAAACTGGGACTTTCGGAGATCCAATGAGGGCTTCCGTCACCAACTCCCCTCTGACCAGGGATGGCTCCACCACCTCCGTTCTCTCTGTAGAAAACCCAGAAGACAACAGGGCAGCCGCTGCACCTCCCTCTATGCCTGCTTCCTGTGAAGGCATGAGAGGTACACCTCCCTCAAGCTCCACAATCACATCTGCTGATGTACCAGGGACAGGAGAACTGGGAAGTGGAGACGGGATATGAGTCTCTGGAGACAAGCTGACATCCAGAGTAGACAGAAGTGCCAATTCCTCCAATGGCTCTCCTGCAAAGCCCGCACAAATTTCCCATCGCTGAGCCTCAGAGACTGTGACAAATCGGTCCATAGGACCCAAACTGGCTGGCTGGGGCTCCACAAGGTAAGCCCTAGCCGTCTCCATTTTGCTTTGGTATTAGAGGCAAGCACAATTCTCCTCACGCAGCCATCTTGGGAACGCCCCGGGTCTAGATGTTTTTGCGAGGAAAACGTCTATCCCACACATCCAGGCGGCCTATTTGCATTTCAGAATGGCACCCTTAGGTGCCTAAAATTGGGTCAAAGTAGGAACAGACAAGTGTTCCACATACAATGTACCCTTATTTTATAGATAAGAACACAGTAAAACTATACACCATCTAATAGGAAACACGTGTGCTCATAAAAAGGGTAATTTCATAAAGTGAGACCTAATTAACATGTGTTTCATGCACAATTTTAATGGCTAGTTTTTTTAATTCAAGTATGCGCATACTTCACTTTATAAAATACTAGTGTAAGAGACAGAGAACACACCTTAAGATAAGGCACAAGGACTTACACTAGCTCTAGAGCTGCTGTAAGCTACCCTGCCTACTTTTTGGAAGTACGAATGTAAAATATAGTATCAACGCACATACTTGCATGATGTGCCTATGAGGCTAATTAGGAGTGTGTGTCAAAAGTATGCATGCAATTGCTAGTGAATTCAAGCACAATGGCTGTCAAGAGAAAAAGACTTCGCAGGAAGTTCAGCTTTTTATCTGCAGAGGTCTCCCAGTTTAAAGCTCTTTAGGGACTCACCTTTACGAAAGTCATGGCATAACACACAGAGTGTAGTAGGGCATTTGTACCAGCTTCACGCCATCTTCCACAGTAACCATGATATTAGGAGCTCCTGAAGAAATACAAAGCTAAACAGGCAATCAGAGTCCTAGAGGGGCCTTCCAGCCAGGTTACTCTGTCCCTGTTCAAGTTTCAGGTCCTGTCCGCTTTGGATGATTCCACTATCTCTGGGACCAGACTGTTGAATACCGTCCACTCTGCTGCTCCAGGTGGGTCTTCTTGCTGTGCCTTGCTGCTTTCTAGAAAGCTTAACATTTGTTGCTGTGCACAGAACTGCCTATCAACAGCATTCAATATAGTTGATCATACCTTACTGCTTGACAGGCTCCATTCTAATGGTATTTCTGGGAAGACCTTAAGTTGGCTGTCTTTCTTTCTAAGTAGTAGAACCCATGGATGCAATAGGGGTTCAAAAACTGCTGGTGTCTGATGTACCACAGAGCTCCAATCTTTTCTTTCATTTGTACCTCCAGCCACTAACAAAGTTTTTAGACCAGGCTGAGGTAAATTATATGTGTCATGTGGACTACAGTCAGTTATATTGGTCCTTGGGGAAAGATAGGGCTGCAGCTGTTACCAAGCTGAACCAATGTATGATTGCCCTGGAACACTGGATAACGTCCCATAAACTTAGGATGAATGCCTCACAGACTGATCTGTTAAGGGTGTGATGTCCTTAGATGTCATTCTCATGTCTGGATCTTATAAAAAAGAGCCAGCCTCTCCATCTCCATAGCAAGCTAGAATTCTGGGTGCCGTATTTGATTCTAATTTGGCAATGGCCTTCATTGTTGAATGCGGGTTGCAGGGCTGCACGTCCACTCACTGGATAACTTATCTGGATAACTTAGGACAGAGAAAAGGCTATTCTAAGTTACCTGGCTAAGTTATCCGGGCAGAGAACTGAATAGTGTCATTATCCAGATAAGTATCAGCACTAGCTAACTTATCTAGATGTTCAATGCCAGCCATTATCTGGATAGTGATGTTGAATGTTCAGTTCATGTTTAGCTATAGTCGCTGGTGTTTAAAATTAGCGGCCACTAATTAGTGGTAGCTAATTTTAACCACAAAGGTATTTGTGTAAGGTTGTGGTAGGTTGTTCCTGCCTCCTCGAGCTGGGGGCCATTGAGAGCCTCCAGATCTAAGCGTTGGGTCCCACACCTCCTGCTGTTGGTCATATTTTTTCTTGCTCAGGAGATATATATATATATATATATTTGCTGATTTGTTACCAGAATCAGATTATCTTTTAGTCTCTTGTTCCAACTCCTTGCAAAGACTCCTTGAACAGGTTGCTGCCTTTCCCTGTCTACTCAGGTTAGAGCCCTGCTTAAATTCTGCCAGCCACTAGCATCTGAAGGTCCATCCTGGGGTGAAGGCAGCCTGCTCAGGCAGAAGACCTACAGCTTCCCCAGCCTGATCCCACCCCTAGTCATGCCATTATTTTCATTCAAAAGGGGACCCAGTTTGAAAGATCTGCTTGTGCCCTCACATGTGCCAGACACCAACAGGACTTTAGTTGTTTTTGAGGGTTTGATACCTTGCCATCAATGCCAATTTTGTGATCAGTTTTGCCGTGGTAATCAGCTACTTTTACCAGGCTATAGGATGGTCCCTTTACAGTTTACAGGTGACTTTCCTCTTAAAGTAGTGGTTTATGTTTTGATAGGCCCATGTGACTGATTATATATTGGCAAGACACTGCATCTTCTTAAAAGCCATAAGAGCAGGATTTCATATAGTACAAATATCACTCCTTTGATCCATAATTGTTGCACCACACACATTCTTTCTCTCAACTTTGGTGTGCAGTTTTGGAGCATCTTTACAGATCCAATCAAGGAAGAGACATTGACACAATAGGAATAGTATTGGATCTATCATTTACAGACCATGGTTCCAGCTGGTTTCAATATGGTAGTAGAATGGAATGTTTTATACTGACAGAAATAGATGTGAGTGTGCACACATGCATATATGTGCCCGTGCATGCCACAGAGTGTTGGCTAGTAAGTGTGATATCATAAGTAATTGCCCATTTTGTGGCACTCATAAGAGCAGACTTTCCCTGTGTTTTACATCCCAAGACTCACTGTATGGGGTCAACTATCACCATTTTACAAGATGGCAGCTAAGAGGCAGGAGCATGTGGGCAGTGATCCTGTATCCCATCATTTTGGATACTGAGGGGGCAGGGGGGAGGAGGTCCGAGGTGTCTCCAGAGTATCCAGGGAGCTTGCCAGAAAACCTTTTTTGTATTGAGAGGTTGGGGATGGAGGTGAAGTCTAGCAGCCACTAGTGCCACCGATGTTTATTTTTGGTGGGTGAGGACAGGGCCAGCCCAAGAATTTCTGTCACCCCAGGCAGAAATCCCAGCCACAATGCAACCCCCCTTCTCCATGCCAAGCCAGCCCCCACTGCTGCCGATTCCTTCTTGGGAGAAGAAGGCAGACAGTGGTGGTGGCAGTGGCAGTACTTCAGAAGCAGCGGCTTTGTGCCGCCGTTTTGTTGCCCGTGGCGACCATTTGCTTCAGCACACATAGCCTGCCACTTCTGACCCCCTCCCACAGTAAGTTGCATCGGAGAGGGATAAGAAGCACCAGGTCATGTGTGTCAAAGCACATGGCCTGCCACAGGCAACAAAGCGGCAAGACAAATCTGCCCACCCGGGTCAGCCACACTAGCTCATCTAGTGGATGGGCCAGCCCTGGATAAGGGGGGGTGAAGGGTACAGGTCACTAGAGCCAACAATGATCTTTAGGGTGATTGGGCATATTGAGGGGTTCAGAGCGGGTCGGCAGGTGATCAGAGGGTTTGGGTCTGCTTGAGTCATCTGAGGTGAAGTGTCAACTTCACCTTAGACAACCTTTTTTGCTCATGGCTGCAATAGCGCAAACCCATGTGCGCATGTGCCTGCCTTTATTTGCACAAATGTTTGCATACAACTGATTTTTTTTTACTGCATTCATTAACAAAACTTTGGTGTTTTCCTTGGGACAGAAAACCCAGTGCTGAGCTATAGTACAAGACTTCTAACGAAAGGTTTCTGCATTGAATTCTCAAGGTTCAATAAGACTTTTGGTTCTGCTCCACATATGTACATAAATAAACTAAGCAGGTAGGGCTAGCTATTAAGCTGGTGTACTAGGTTAGAAACAGGTTGAGTAATAGGTAACAGATGGTAGAGGTACATGAAGTTCAGTCTGAGGAAACTGAATCTATTAGTGGATGTCTGATGAAGTCACCCTTGGTCCCTTTCTGTTCAATATTTTCATGTTGTTGTTGTTAAGTGCCGTCGAGTCGGAGTTGACTCATGGCGACCCTCTGGATAGCTATCCTAAATTGTGTTCGGTCTTGAGTCAGGTGGCTCATTGTTGACAGACTGGTACCCGTAGCTGCTGTTATTGTATCGATCCATCTCATTGCTGGCCTTCCTCTTTTGCGTTGACCTTCTATCTTGCCAAGCATGATGTCTTTCTCTAATGATCTCTCTCTTCGCATGATGTGTCCAAAGTATGAAAGTTGAAGTCTTGTCATCTGAGCTTCTAAAGAAAGCTTAGGTTTGATCTCCTCTAGTACCGACTGGTTTGTTCTTCGGGCAGTCCATGGTATACACAGTATTCGCCGCCAGCATCATAATTCAAAGGCATCAATTTTCTTCCTGTCTATCTTTTTCACTGTCCAGCTTTCACATCCATATGATGTTATTGAAAATACCATGGCTTGAACTAGTCGAATCTTTGTATGGAGAGAGACATCTCTGCTCTTGAGAATCTTATCTAGGTCTTTCATAGCCATTCTGTCAAGAGCAATGCATCATCTGATTTCTTGACTGCTTGTTGCTTCTTTATTGATAGTTGATCCAAGTAGGTTAAAGATGTTCACGATTTCAATTTCTTCTCCTTCAACGATGAACCTGTTGATTATGCCAGTTGTCATGATCTTTATCTTCTTTACATTAAGGTGCAGGCCCATTTTGAGACTATGTTCTTTGATTGTGAGAAGCAAATGTTTCAGATCATCTTCACTTTCAGCCAGTAATGTGGTATCATCACCATAGCAAAGGTTGTTGATGAGTCTTCCACCAATCTTCACACCTCTGTTGTCTTCATACAATCCTGCTTCTCTGATGATTTGTTCAGCATATAAATTAAACAGGTAGGGGGAAAGTATGCAGCCTTGTCTTACACCTTTGCTTAATTTAAACCATTCTGTTTCTCCTTGTTCCATTCGAACTGTTGCTTCTTGATCAATGTACAGATTGTGCAAGAGTACGATCAGTTGTTCTGGTATACCCATGCTTCTTAATGTGGCCCAGAGTTTCTCATGGTTTACATAGTCAAAAGCCTTGCTTTAGTCGATAAAGCACAAATAGATATCCTTTTGGTATTCTTTAGTCTTTTCAAGGATCCATCTCACATCCGCAATGATGTCTCTCGTTCCTCGCCCTTTCCTGAACCCTGCTTGCACTTCAGGTAGTTCTTGTTCCAGGAATGGTTGTAGTCTCTTTTGAATAATCTTCAGTAGAATCTTGCTGGCATGTGGGATCAGAGCGATTGTGCGATAATTTCCACAGTCAGTTGGATCACCTTTCTTTAGTATTGGTATAAACACAGATCTTTTCCAGTCAGTTGGCCATGATGTTGTCTTCCATAATTCTTGGCAGAGCCTTGTAAGTAGGGTAACAGCTGCATCAGATTGCTGTAATACTTCTATGGGAATGCTATCAATGCCTGGTGCTTTGTTCTTTGATAAGGCTTTCAATGCTGCTTTAACTTCTTCTTTCATCACCAATGGTTCCGGATCATAAGGTACAGGTTGAAACGGCTGTTGGTCCACTTGATTTTTATCATATAGAAACTCTGTATATTCCTTCCACCTTTTCTTGGTCTTCTCAGCATCATTCAACATAGAATCTTGAGCATCTTGTAACATTCCAATTCGAGGCTGGAACTTTTTCTTTAACTCTCGTAGCTTTAGGAAAGCCAATCTTGTTCTTCCTCTAATAGTTTCTGCTTCTATTTCCTTGCATGCGTCGTTGTAGTACTTTTCCTTGTCCTGTCTTGCTGCACGTTGGAAATCTCTGTTGAGTTCTGTTATTGTCTTTCTTTCTCCTCTGGCTTTAGCTTCTCTGCATTCCTGGGCAATTTTCAGAGGTTCTTCCATCATCCATTTTGGCCGTTTTTGCTTTTTCACCTTTTGTAGAGACCTCTCTTTCTTCCAACACAACCTTCTTGATGTCATTCCATAACTCTTCTGGAGCTCTGTCATTTGTATCTAAAGCAGCAAATCGATTTTGCAGGCAGCCTTTAAATTCCAGTGGTATATTCTCAAGGTCATATTTTGCTGCATTCATGAGTGGTTTCCTCTTTTTCAACTTTAGCTTGAGTTTGCATACTAGTAGTTGATGATCTGTACCACAGTCATAGAAACATAGAAACATGACGACAGAAAAAGACCACATGGTCTATCTAGTCTGTCCTTCCATAACAACTACAACAGTCCCCTTTTTACTTTTAGAGATCCTCTGTGTTTGTCCCATGCTTTTTTGAATTCAGTTACTGTCCTCATCTCTACCACCTCCACTGGGAGACTATTCCACGGATCCACTACTCTTTCTGTAAAGAAATATTTCCGCATATCACTCCTGAATCTATCTCCCTTCACCCTCATCCCATGTCCCCTCGTAGCAGAACTTGCTTTCAATTGAAAGAGGCTCTCTCCCTGAACATTTATGCCACAGAGGTATTTAAACATCTCAATCATATCACCTCTATCCCGCCTTTCCTCTAAGGTGTACATATTAAGATCCTCCAGTCTGTCCTCATATGCTTTATAATGAAGACCACTAATCATTTTAGTAGCCACCCTCTGCACCGACTCCATTCTGTTCACATCCTTTTGAAGGAGCGGTCTCCAGAATTGCACACTATACTCCAAATGAGGTTGCACCAAAGACTTATACAGAGGCATTATCACCTCCTTTTTTCTGCTAGCCATTCCTCTCCATATGCACCCAAGCATCCTTCTAGCTTTTGCCGTCGCCTTTTCTACCTGTTTAGCTACTTTAAGATCATCAGACACAACCACGCCTAGGTCCCGCTCTTCTTTAGTGGAGAAAAGTACTTCACCCCCTATACTATATTTCTCCCTTGGATTGCTGCAGCCCAAATGCATGACCTTACATTTTTTAACATTAAATCCCAGCTGCCAAATTCTAGACCATTCTTCAAGCTTAGCTAGATCCCTCCTCATGTTATCTACCCCTTCCTGGGTGTCTACTCTATTGCAGATTTTGGTATCATCTGCAAAGAGGCAAACCTTACCTGAAAGCCCTTCCGCTATATCACTAACAAAGATGTTAAAAAGAATCGGACCAAGGACAGATCCCTGGGGCACACCACTGATAACATCCTTCTCCTCAGAGTGAGCTCCATTTACTTGTACGTTTTGTTGCCTCCCACCCAACCAATTTCTAACCCAAGCAGTAACTTTAGGGTCCATCCCTAGGGTGCTCAGTTTGTTTATAAGTCGCCTTTGAGGAAGAGTGTCAAAGGCTTTACTGAAATCTAAATACACCACATCTAGGGCTCTCCCTCGGTCCAACTCCCTGGTCACCCAGTCAAAGAAATCAATCAAATTTGTCTGACAAGACCTGCCTCTTGTGAATCCATGCTGCCTCGGATCCTGTAATCCTCTGGACTCCAGAAACCTCACTATTTTCTCTTTCAGCAGCGTTTCCAATAATTTACTCACCACCGAAGTTAAACTAACCGGCCTATAGTTTTCAACCACATCCTTACTTCTGCTTTTGTGTAAAGGCACCACAGGAGCCTCTCTCCAGTCCTTTGTCACCACTCCCGACTCCACTACCCTTCCTTTCCTTGTGGTTACTGATTCTGCAACTTTGGGGTACTTGAGCTCTGGTTCTTCCCTTTCCAGGGATGCTTTCACCTCCTCCACTTCCAGGGCTGCATAATGGTTCTTCAATTCAAGGGCTGGAGAAGTTGGATTGGTGATTTTGCAGGCCCTGGTGACTTGTGTCCAACCATCGACATTCTGTTGGCACCCATCTTCTCCTCTGCTGGAGAGCTTGGTTGCTGCAAGAAGCATCTCATCAATGTACTTCTCACTGTCTTGAATGCTCCTCAGCCTCGCCACCTCCTCTCTGAGTTCCTCCACTTGTTTCCTCAGAGCTTCAGCATGCAGGCACCCTGCACATGGAACCGGTCCTTCAACTGGCATTAGGACCTCTGTCTGGACCGAGGCAGAAGCTGTAACGGGGGCAACAGCTTTAGCGATACGATTTTTCCCAGCCATTGTTCTGTTCGTGGAGCTTAGGTATCTGTTAAAGCAAAAGAGAGAGATCTACCAAGTACCAGCCGGTTTCCCAGCTGTCATTTCAGAGAAAAAGCAGTTAGATCTCCTTAATTATATTCAAAATATGCTGCTCTGTGCTTTGTCAAATGGGGAGGTGCCCTATAAAGCAAGGCTACTCGCTAGGGGTGGGTGGGAGTCGGGGTGGGTAGGGAGGGAACTAACACCTGATTAGGTGTTAGCAGTTCCCAAAGCTGAGGAGGTTACTGGAGTTCAACCACCTACTGTGCTCAAGGAAAGTCCCACTAACGCACCAAAAAAAGTAGCCTTGCTTTAAAAATGTACAAAAAACCCTTTTATGAGCTCCCAGTCAGAGAGCTAACAACTTAATATGATAAAACAAACCCTTAAATCCTTACTGTTGGTTGATCTGGAGAGCTTCTGTAGGAAAGCCTGAACAGGGCAGGGCACTGGAACCTTTTATGCAGGCCCTCAGCTGCTCTCAGGAAATCAGGCCCACTAACTCCTGATTAGGTGTTAGCAGTTCCCAAAGCTGAGGAGGTTACTGGAGTTCAACCACCTATTGTGATCAAGGAAAGTCCCACTAAAGCACCAAAAAAAGTAACCTTGCTTTAAAAATGTACAAAAAACCCTTTTAAGAGCTCCCAGTCAGAGAGCTAACAACTTAATATAATAAAACAATCCCTTAAATCCTTACTGTTGGTTTATCTGGAGAGCTTCTGTAGGAAAGCCTGAAAAGGGCAGGGCACTGGAGCCTTTTAGTCAGCTCCAGGTTTTGTCTTTGTTGATGTTATAGAACTTTTCCATTGTTGACTTCCACAGATGTAGTCAATTTGATTTTTATACCATCCATAGGGTGAAGTCCATGTGTACAGTCGCCGCTTGTGTTGATGGAAGAAGGTGTTTGAGATGAATAGATCGTTGGTCTTGCAGAATTCTATCAGTCTATCTCTAGCTTCATTTCTGTTGCCAAGTCCATATTTTCTAACTACTTTGCCTTCTTCTTTGTTGCCACCTTTTGCGTTCCAGTCACCCATGACTATCAGGATATCCTGTTTGCATGTTCTGTCAATTTCAGCTTGCACTTGTTCATAGAACTCTTCAATTTCATCCTCTTCTGCAGCTGTTGTTGGGGCATATACTTGAATTATAGTTGTGTTGATAGGCATTCCTCGTAGATGAATAGAGATTAAGTGTTCGCTGACTGCATTGTATTTCATTACAGTTCTTGCAAGTTTATTCTTTATTATAAATGCAACACCATTTCTTCTTTGTCTTTCATTTCTAGCATAGTAGACCATGTGATCATCTGATGCAAAGTGCCCGATGCCAGTCCATTTTAGTTCACTGACACCCAACAGATCAAGTTGTACACATTCCATTTCAGTCTTGACCACCTCCAACTTCCCTTGGTTCATGCTTCGTACGTTCCATGTTCCAATGTGTAAGACATCTTTACAGCTTCTGACTCTCATTTCATGCGCAACTACATCAGCAGTCAGACGTCCCGAGGGCTTTGATCCAACCACATCATAAATGCTGGCTTTACTTTGAAAAGTCTTCAGCTCTTCCCCAGTAGCTAGCTGAGTGCCTTCCGACCTGGGGGTCTCATCTTCCAGCACTAAAGCACAATTTGTTTTGTTGTAACTGTCCATTGGGTTTTCATGGCAAGATGCAGAAGTAGATTGCCGGGCCTTTCTTCTGCGCAGTTTAAGTTTGGTGTTGTTGCCGTTGTCACAGAAATGTGATCCTCCGCCGTCAACACTATCTCATTCTGCTGCTGCCCAGATGGGTGGTTTGTCTTGGTCTGGCACCTCAGCTGAGACCTGTCCATCTTGGGAGACCCTGCCAGTAGTTAAACTACCGATAGTTTAGCTCTCAGCATCACTGATGCACACAAGCCCTCACAGCACGACAAGCTGCAAACCAAGTGAGGGAAATATTTTCATAAGTGATATGTTTATTTATGCTATATTATTTGTTAGAGGCTATGGACCTAAAGAAAAGGGCAGTATGTCTAGTTAATAAATTAAAATTTAAACAAATATTACAAGATGTTAGTAAGAAAGGCTTGTCTTTTTGTGAATAATGCAAAAGTCTGTAACAGGTAGGGATGTACAGGCAAAAAATGTTTCCTGTATTGTTTGCAGGCTTTTTCATTTTGTTTTTCTTTTAATTTAATTTAATTTCAGGTGAAATGTTAATAGGGCACATTATGGGTGCATAGTGCATCCTAGTGAGTAATAATGCATGCTGTTAATGACAGATGGGAAGTGACAACATTTTGCATTTTTTTCTTCCAATTTTGTTCAAAAATGACATTAAATAATATAGGAAATATTGACATTTCCAAAGTTATTTCAAATGACTGCACATCTAATAACAGGTGGATGCTTTCAATCAAGGCTTGAAAAATCCTGGGCTCCAGGTCACCATAATGACTAGAAATTCTTTGAGGTGCCCTAGATTTTATGTCCCAATGCAACAATTGCTGCTGATACTACTTTTACTACCAGAAATCTATATTCTTCCGGCCTGCACTGCTTGTCTTTCAGTTTGTCTTTCAGTTTGAATTTTAGGGCAGCAGCCTACAGCCGGAAAGACCAGAGTTCAAATCCCACTGCAACTCCTTCTGGCCTTGGACAAGCTTTTTGCCTCCACATTTACACCTAAACCGCTTCTGGTACAACATCATTTGTAAAACTAGCACAGGGGTTCTCAAACCAATCCTTAGAACACATCTAGGGGTATATCTATGAAATGGCATTAGTGGCTACCACAGTGTTAATGCAGTAGTAATTAATATGCAAAAAAATCAGATATCACAGACAATTTTCTGTGATATCTGATTTTCACATGGTGCAGAGCTCTAGGGCAGTATTAGGCTATATTGTAGCTTCATTTTGTGTCGCCTAGTCTTTCTACTTTTTGATGGAGTAAACAACCTTTACACATTCCACTCCATTCATTAATTTATAGACCTCTATCATATCTCCCCTCAGCCATCTTTTTTCTAAGTTGAAGAACTCTAACCTTTTAAGCCTTCCCTCTTTGGGATATCCCTCCACCTCTTCATGATTTTGGTGGCTGTTCTCTGTAATACCCGAAGATTGGAGGATCACCAATGTAACGCCAATTTTTAAAAAGAGTTCCAGGGGTGATCCGAGAAACTACAGACCGGTGAGCCTGACGTCAGTACTGGGAAAAATGGTAGAAACCATTATAAAGAACAAAATTACTCAGCATGTAGATAGAACATAAGAACATAAGATATGCCATACTGGGTCAGACCAAGGTCCATCAAGCCCAGTATCCTGTTTCCAACAGTGGCCAATCTAGGTTATACGTACCTAGCAGTTTCCCCAAAAGACACAGGTTCCGCAATGCTTCTTAATAATGGTTTATGGACCTTTCCTCCAGGAACTTGTCCAAACCTTTTTTTAACCCAGCTACGCTAACAGCCTTTAATACATCCTCCAGTAACAAATTCCAGAGTTTGATTACACGTTGAGTGAAAAAATATTTTCTTTTATTAGTCTTAAATAGTTTACCCTGTAGCTTCATTGTATGTCCCCTAGTCTTTCTATATTCTGATTACGTAAACAATCGATCTATGCTTACCCGTTCCACTCCTTTCATTAATTTATAGACTTCTATCATATCTCCCCTTAGCCGTCTCTTTTCCAGGTTAAAGAGCCCTAACCTTTTTAGCCTTTCTTCATAGGAGTATCCTTCCATACCCTTTACCATTTTGGTGGCTCTTCTCTGTACCTTTTCTAATAACGCTATATACTTTTTAAGATACGGCGACCAGAATTGCACACAATATTCAAGGTGCGGTCTCACCATGGAACGGTATAGAGGCATTATAATATCTTTTGTTTTATTTTCCATTCCTTTCCTTATGATACCTAGCATTCTATTTGCTCTCTTGGCTGCCGCTGCACACTGGGCCGAGGGTTTTAACATGTTATCCACAATGATGCCTAAATCTTTTTCCTGGATGGTGGTTCCTAATGTGGAACCTTGCATTGCGTAACCATAGTTTGGGTTGTTCTTCCCTAGGTGCATAACTTTGCACTTGTCCACATTCAATTTCATTCTGGCCATGCGGTCGATAGTACACCCCCACTGCCATTGCCTTCCCCTTTTTACATGGAATTTCAATCCATAGAGATTCTACAGCTAATTTTGTTTCCTGCAAAACTTTAATCCTTTCTGACTCAATGCCCTCTCTAACATAGAGCTCAACCCCTTCACCAATTTGATCAGCTCTATCATTACGATATAGTCTGTACCCAGGTATCACAGTGTCCCACTGGTTGTCCTCCTTCCACCATGTCTCTGATATTCCAATCATATCTAACCTCTCATTTAGTGCTATATATTCTAACTCTCCCATCTTATTTTTTAGACTTCTAGCATTTGCATACAAGCATTTTAGAGACTGTATTTTATTCATATTAATTCGGCTATTGGTAGACATGGGTAATTTGGGATCTTTAAGCTCTGTCTGCTCCATACTCAAGGGCATTTGGGCTACTTTACTCTTTTTTGGAACCTCTCTGCTTTTGGTAGTATCCTTCAGAGATACATTCTTCCGAACCATCCGCTCTTGGGTGACTGTTGGTTTTCCCCTATTATCTAGTTTAAAAGCTGCTCTATCTCCTTTTTAAAGGTTAATGCCAGCAGCCTGGTTCCATCCTGGTTAAGGTGAAACCCATCCCTTTGGAAGAGCCCCACCTTTCCCCAGATTGTTCCCCAGTTCCTAACAAATCCAAACCCCTCATCTCTGCACCATTGTCTCATCCATGCATTGAGACTCCAGAGCTCTGCCTGCCTTTTGGGCCCTGCACGTTGAACGGGAAGCATTTCGGAGAACGCTACCCTGGAAGTTCTGGATTTCAACTTCCTACCTAAAAGCCTAAATTTTGCCTCCAGAACCTCCCTGCCACATTTTCCTATGTCATTGGTACCGACATGTACCAAGACAGCAGACTCCTCCCCAGCACTATCTAAGACCTTATGTAGGTGGCGCGTGAGGTCCGCTACCTTCGCACCAGGCAGGCATGTTACCAGACGATCCTCACGTCCACCAGCCACCCAGCTATCTACATGCCTAATGATCGAATCACCAACTATAACGGCTGTCCTAATCCTTCCCTCATGGGCACATGGCCCTGGAGAAACTTCCTCGGTGCGATTGGGTTTTACATCACTTGGAGGACAGGTCCTAGTTACAGGATCACTTCCTGCCACACCAGGGTGATGCTCTCCTGTCACATGACCTCTCTCCTCCATGGCAACAGGGATGCTGCCAGACTGGAGTTGGGACTTCAGGACTATATCCCTGTAGGTCTCGTCTATGTACCTCTCTGTCTTTCTTATGTTTTCCAAGTATGCTACTCTAGTCTCTAGAGAACGGACTTGTTCCCTGAGAGCAAAGAGCTCCTTGCACCTAGTGCACACGTAAGACCTTAATGTGTAAGGCTTAATGTGAGACAGCCAACATGGCTTTAGACAAGGAAGATCTTGTCTTACTAATCTGTTATGTTTTTTTGAAGGTGTCAATAAACAGATAGACAAAGGTGAGTCGGTTGATATAGTGTATCTGGACTTTCAGAAAGCCTTTGACAAGGTCAATCATCAGAGACTTTTGGCAGAACTAAAAAGTCATGGGATAGGATGTGATATTCTATTGTGGATCAGGAACTGGTTACAAGATAGAAAGCAGAGGGTAGAGCTAAATGGCCACTTTTCCCAATGGAAAAAGGTGAATAGTGGTGTACCCCAGGGATCTGTGCTGGGTCCGCTGCTTTTTAACATATTCATAAATTACCTGGAAACAGGAATAACGAGTGAGGTTATCAAATTTGCAAATGACATGAAACTATTTAAAGTTGTTAAAACCTAAGAAGATTGTGGAAAATTTCAAGAGGATCTTGATAAATTGGAAGACTGGGCATCCAAATGGCAGATGGAATTTAATGTGGACAAGTGCAAAGTTATGCACCTAGGAAAGAACAACCCAAACTATGGTTACACGATGCAAGGTTCCACATTGGGAACCACCACCCAGGAAAAAGATTTAGGCGTCATCTTGGATAACATGTTAAAACCCTCTACCCAGTGTGCAGCGGCGGTCAAGAGAGCAAATAGAGTGCTACGTATTATAAGGAAAGGAATGGAAAATAAAACGAAGGATATTATAATGCCTCTATATTGTTCCATGGTGTGACCGCACCCTGAATACTGTGTGAAATTCTGGTCACCGTATCTTAAAAAAGATATAGCGTTATTAGTAAAGGTACAGAGAAGGGACACCAAAATGGTAAAGGGGATGGAAGGATACTCCTATGAAGAGAGGCTAAAGTCATTCAAGGCTCTCTTCAACTTGGAAAAGAGACGGCTGAGGGGAGATATGATAGAGGTCTATAAATGAATGAGTGTAGTGGAACAGGTAAACGTAGATCGATTGTTTGCGTCATCAGAATATAAAAAGACTAGGGGACATGCAATGAAGTTACAGGGTAACCTATTTAAGACTAATAAGAGAAAATATTTTTTCACTCAACGTGTAATCAAATTCTGGAATTTGTTACCGGAGGATGTAGTAAAAGCTGTTAGTGTAGCTGGGTTTAAAAAAGGTTTGGACAAGTTCCTGGAGGAAAGGTCCATAAACCATTATTAAAAGGGACACGGAATATCACTGCTTAATTGAATACAAGCACTGAGGAACCTGTGTCTTTCGGGGAAACTGCTAGGTACTTATGACCTAGATTGGCCACTGTTGGAAACAGGATACTGGGCATGATGGACCTTGGTCTGATCCAGTATGGCATATCTTATGTTCCTTTTCTAATTCTGCTATATCTTTTTTAAGATATGGCGATCAGAATTGCACACAATATTCAAGGTGCAGTTGCAGCATGGAATGATACAGAGGCATTATAACATACTTGGTTTTATTCTCCATTCTATTCCTTATGATTCCTAGAATTCTATTTGCTTTTTTGGCTGCCGCTGCACACTGGGCAGAGAGTTTCAATGTATTATCCATGATGACACCTAGATCCTTTTCCTGGATAGTGGTTCCTAATGTGGAACCTTGCACTGTGTAACTATAGTTTGGGTTGTTCTTCCCTAATGGAGTCATTCTAGAACCCGAATAGGCCATTTGTACATGCACAGGAGACATGTATCAAGTTAAAATTTCTACAGGCGTATTCCGGTATATGGGACGTGGGGACGTCGGTGGTGCTTCCATGGGGATCTCTATCCACTTCTGGGAGGAGCGGAACAGGGGCGTGTTTTGCCGCAGAGATGTGTATAATATATTCCGGAAAGGCCCCTATATGTTTTTGTACTTCCCTGTTATTCCTATGAGAGACGTGGAATATGGCCAGTACTTAGAAAATTCTCTGCTGTGTTCTACATTTCGGCCCTGCAAGTGAGTGAGTGTGTGTGTGTGTATAGTTTGAGGGTTGTACAGGTAGATCTGGTGTTCTGATCTGCAATTCAAGGAGGATATGAATGACTGGCCAATACCTGGACCTTATGGATGACCACAGTGTCACCAGGTACTAGTGTGATAGGACAGCCATACATCAGCTGTGCCAGGCACTGGGAGATATGACTGATGTTAATGCCAACATTCCCCATTGTGCCATGAGGCCTACATCCTTACTTAGTCCAGGATCTATGCAAGCTTCGAGAGTGGTGATACTGATGTTACGGAGTTCTCTGGAAACCATCTTGAGTTGTAGAAAGATGGTATAGAAAAGATGTTAAATAAATAAAATAAGATAAATAAATAAAGTTAGTTTAGGTTTTTGTGAACTTAGTAAAGGTCCATACTTATCAATTTAAAGAGTGTTTTTAGAGATAACCAATGCAAGAATAACTGAAGCATTTTTATCCTGCCAAGTACTTTTTGATGCAAGGTATGTCTTGACAAACTTTTTAATATTTACTTTCTCTTATAATATATTACTGTAGAGTGTACTGAGATTAGCACTTTTCTGGGCATGAAAAAGACTAATATATGGTCTAGTTTGCATCAGCATTCATTTATCATTAGTATTTATGTTTAGTGTGCATCAGCAAAATACTGTCAGTGAGAATAGCAGTTTAGGAGATGCACCTTTTAATTGAAGAGGTGTGGCCATCAGAAGCGTCTATGGGTAAATAATGGAGATGGGCACAATTGGATTGCAACTGTCCAGAATACATAGTGTGGGGACATCCAAAACCATTTCACCACCTACCTGTGCCCCGTAATATTAGTGCGGCTTCACTCTGTGGCCTGTGCCTGCACCTGTGTGTGGCTCTCGCTCTGAATATGGGCAAGGGCCGGCTGAACAGTAGGTTGGATGTGCTGCGCTGAAAACATCTATGTGCCGATTCCATAAACAAGGGCATGACTTTACCCATGGATGTGGAATTAGGATTAAATTGCGCCTGTGCCCTAATTAAATGTGTCCACTGGAGATAACTGGCCTATATGGAATCTGCCTCAAAGTGCATAACTTTGCACTTGTCCACATTAAATTTCATCTGCCATTTGAATGCCCAATCTTCCAATTTATCAAGGTCCTCTTGTAATTTGTCTCAATCCTCTTGGGTTTTAACAACTTTTAATAATTTTGTGTCATCTGCAAATCTGATCATCTCAAGCTACATTCCCATTTCCAGGTCATTTATGAATATGTTAAAAAGCAGCGGGCCCAACACAGATCCTTGGAGTACTCTACTATTCACCTTTCTTCATAGATAAAAATGGCCATTTAGTCTTACTCTCTGCTTTCTATCTTTCAACCAGTTCTCAATCCAGAATAGTACACTGCCTCTTATCCCATTTCTTTTTAATGTTGCCAAGAGTCTCTCATGAGGGACCTTGTCAAAGGCTTTCTGATAATACATATACACTACAGTATATCAATTTGCTCACCTTCATCTACCTGTTTATTCACACCTTCAAAAAATATCATTTTGCCTGGTATGGATGTCAGGTTCACCGGTCTATAATTTCCGGGAACACCCCTGGAGCCTTTTTAAAATATTGGCATTACATTGGATTTTTTCCAATCTTCAGATACCAGAAATGATTTTAATACTAATAGTAGGACTTCAATCTCATATTTCAGATTTTTAAGCACCCTGGGATGTATACCATCCAGTCCAGGTGATTTGCTACTCTTTATCAAATAGTTGAAATACATCCCAAAGGCTTCTGCCCTTGGGAATATTTTATATATGACTTGGATTTCCCCTCTCAGAGGAGTTTACTTCCAGAATAATATAACTGGGCACACAAACAAAAACAGGCAACAAGATCCTTTGGAAGGAAAACAGCTTTATTAGGTCCGCCCTACACGTGTTTTGGCCTTCCTCAGGGGACTGTGACCACTAAAAACATAAAAATACATAAATAAATAAACATAATAAAAAGTATAAATTGGACAAAGTGAATTGATAATATATGTATATAAAAATACAGATATACAACAAATGGTTATGCACAAATTAAAATCAAACCATAAAACATTAAAGGTTAAACACTAAAATAAATACATAGTATATAAAATAAACAGCTACTGCCGATGACCCAAATAAATAAAGTGACATACCTAAAATGTAAAACATAGAAATAGAAGTGCAGATTAAAAACTCAAAATAAAGACTCACCAATAGCTGAAAATCAATTGTGTATATCCACAAAGGGTAACAAAAGGGATTGCAGAGAAGTAAAGACAAAAATGGATGTATACTAGATTATGTAACAATAATAAGGAATCATAAAGTACATCAAGAATAATATAAAAACAAATTGAAATAAAATAAAATGACATGGAAGGACAAACCATTGGAGAGGAAAAGGGTGCCCAATATGCAAGAATTAAAACCAGCAAATGGCAGATCATCTAACCTCTAAAATTGTAGTATTCAACCAATATTTAGATGGGTACTAAGGAGATCAAGTGTGTTAGTGAATCCATTTGGAAAAGGTAAAGATCAACGGGAATGTGCAAGAGTGGGAGAAAGTGAATGTATCAGTTTTGATTGGTATACCTTTCTAAGCGCTAATCGTGTATCTATTTATAAAAGGAAACCAACCCGTGGCATAGCAAACTGTAAGCAGCTAAATAGAATGACCGCCAAACAAATCAGAAGGATGAAACCAAGTAAGTTCAAAAAAATGTCAGCAATGATGAACAACCATGCATCGGTCACCTATTTAAAAAAAGGAATATCATGCCAAGAACACGTAAAGTCACCTTAATGCACAAAATCATAATGGGGCGGTGCAAAGCAAAAATTAAATAGCGCCCAAAGGGTTAGCCAAAAGAAAAGGTCAGGCAATGTATGTTACATCATATATATGGAAAATTATGAGTTCTATTAGTCAAAGAGGCAACGATGTCCCTAATAGAGATGGATCGCATATAAACGAAGAACCGGTGCAGCGGCACTTTGTGAAGGATGCACAATCAAACCAGATGGAACAAGGGGGAAATCTTATAAGGTAACAGAGTCAGAACAAACAATGTACTTACAATGGACTTCGCAAACATCAATCAAAGCTACAGTGGATTCAAACGAGAGTGAAAGCCTCTTTAAATACTATGGAGTGACATGACGTCAAATTCTGGTGAATATATTAATCACATCGAGGCAACTACAATAATGTAATTATGTAGGAAATTTTTTGGGGGTAAAGAGGAACCATCATTGAAAAATCTCCCAGCAAAAGGAAATCCACCAAAATTCATCAATACAGAGGATACATAAAGTAAAAGCTATTCATCTTGAATTAAAAGGAAACAATAATGAAGTCATATAAAAGCTACCACAGTAAAGGAAAAGCTTAAAATCAAAATATGCAAAACCAATAGTATGCCAAGGAATAGTGACAACAGACCACACATTTTTTGCTATATGTTAATGCAAATCAAAAATGTAGATCTGTTAACTAGAGGACCATAAAATAAAAAGGACCATGAATAAAAATCAAAGGAAGGGGAGTGGGGCCTATGGTGATTAAAAACGTAAAACTCCTCCACAGGAAGCCACCAATACCAAATAAATAACACCATAAATTGTAAAAAAAAAAGGGGGGGGCAGGGACAAATATATAAATAAGCATATAGTATACAGTAGAAATAAATAACAATAAATAAGAAGGAGATAAAAAAGGAGATAAAAGGATGCCAAATTAACTAAAAGATATAAAAAAAAACTGACCACAAAATGAAACAATGAGAGTGGATTAAAAATGTATATGTAAAAACTATATTAAAACAGTGTGCTTGGAACAAATGACAGATGGTACAGATCATATTGTTTAAAGAAAATGTATGGAGATAGGAAGAATGGGGTGGCAAGAGAATAAGGAAAACAAAATCATAGCTAAAATGTAATACTTAGAAACAGGATCATAACTAAAATGTAATGCTTAAAAAGGTGTGTGTGGGAGGGGGGGGGGGTGGCACCGGATGATAGCAAAGACATTTTAGGATGACCAATCAAATCAAATGACATGTAGACCCAGAAGTGAACTCGCTCCAACTCATAAAAAGACTGAAAGATTGGGATCCTGATTGAGGCTGGAGGGATGCAGTGTGTTCATCTGAAAAATACATTTTTGTTCAAGCCTCAAAAGTGTTTGCTCGACATTCCCTCCTTGACAGTGTGGATGAACCTGCTGCAAGACAAATTATTTTAGATCGCTGATTTTGTGTCCCTTAGAAGTCCAATGATCGACCAGAGTTTTCTGTGGAATATTACGTTTGATACAGTTGCGATGTTCAATGATCCTCGCTGTGACACTTCTAGTGGTTTTCCCTATGTATAGGAGATTACAAGGACAAATGATAACATATATCACATTTTCTATTTGACAAGTAGTGAAGCTGGTTAATGGCACCTTAAGGGAGGTAGAGGAATGCATAAATACACTCTTGGTCGTAATTACCAATTCACAGACAGAAAAAGCACTACAACGGATATGTTCAGTGGTGATAGGTTTCCGATAGGGGACAGGCAAGGAAATGGCACCAAAAAATTAGATAGATTTTGGTTTCTACGGTAAGCTATCATAACATGCTGTGATGCAAATGATGGAATTGTTTGTACAATGTGCCATTCCTTATGAATAATTTCTGAAATCTGTTTGGACTTGGTAGAAAATAAAAGAGGACAAACAATCTTGTCTTTCGTTGATTTCTTTTTGGTCACAAAAAGTGTATCTCTTGGAGTATCTTCAGCCCGATGGTATACCTTGGAAACATATTAGGGTATTTCTTCTCTGCAAACTGATCATAAAGAATGGCTGCATTGTGTTCACAATCCAACTGAGCAGATACGTTTGGCCTGTAAGAACTCACTGTTGGGGAGATTGTTTTTTAAAGAGCTGTTGTGAAACTCTGAAAATGCAAAAGATGATTGTGGTCCATCTTCTTACGAAACAGATCTGTTTGAAAGCCCTGTTCTCCTTTAACGATTTTGATATCTAGGTAGGAGACTGCCTGGTCATCAACACAGGCCTCAAAATGTAGGGGTGGATCTAGAGTATTCAGCCATTGTAAAAAGGTATGCAGCAAATCATGGTTGCCATCCAAGATAAAAAAAAGACATCGTCGATGTAACGCCGCCACAATTTAATATTATTTTTGAAGGAGTGATTGGTCAAAATTTTTTTCTCAAAAAGGGCCACATATAAATTTGTCACATCTGGTGTCATAGAAGATCCCATCACCACCCCTTTCACCTGTAGGTAAAACAAGCCATCAAACTGGAAGAAATTGTTGGTAAGGGCTAACTGAGCCAGTTGTGTAAGAAAAAAGGTAGGAAACTGCTGGAATCTTTCTTTACGTTATAAAAAAGTCTTCTAACAAATTAATAGATTCTATCTGGGGGATGTTAGTGTAGAGAGAAACAATATCAAGCGTGACTAATACAAGATTACTATGATAACTCGTGAAACCTTGTAAGATTTGAATGAATGGAAAATGTTAGTTCTTCACCTGCTTGTATTGTAATACTCTATTAGGGACACTGGTTGGAATCAGTTGCTCAAAGCAATGACATCTACAGTAAGCAGTTTCTACATTTAGTATGGTTCTTTCTTAACATGGTTCTCTTAATTTAATTCCTTGATATTATATCTGTCTATCTTAATATACTTCAGAGGCAATATTTAGAAGGATCATTGTAAAGTGACATTGAATCTATATTGACTCATGGCGACCCTGTGGATATTGTCCTAAACTGTATTCAGTCTTCAGTCAGGTGGCTAATTGTTGATAGAATGGTATCCATATCTGCTGTTATTGTATCAGTTCTTCACATTGCTGGTCTTTCTCTTTTGCATTGACCTTCAACCTTGCAAAGCATGATGTCTTTCTCTAATGATTTTTCTCTTTGCAAGATCTGTCCAAAGTATGAAAGTTGAAGTCTTGTCATTTGCACTTCTAAAGAAAGCTTAGGCTTGATCACCTGATTTGTTCTTCAAGCAGTCCATGGTATACACAGTATTCTTCACCAGTACCATAAGTAGCATCAATTTTCTTCCTGTCTTTCTTCATCACTGTCTAACTTTTGCATCCATATGACGTTATTGAAAATATCATGGCTTGGACAAGTCAGATCTTTGATCTCGTATGCTGTGATACATCTCTGCACTTGAAAATCTTATACTTGTCCTTCATTTTCTGCCAAGAGCAATGCATCATCAGATTTCTTGCCTCCTTGCGTTTCATTATTGAATATTGATCCAAGCAGGCTAAAGTTTTCTATTAATTCTATTTCTTCTTCATCAATGATAAAATTGTTGATTCTGCCACTTGTCAGGGTCTTTGTCTTCTTTACGTTAAGGTGTAGACCCATTTTAAGGCAATTTTAGAAGGATTGTTATAAAGTGTGTGATAAGGAAGCTTATCATAGCTCAGGAAGGAGCTATAGAAAAGGTGAAGTGACTCTGAACAAGCAACCTGTCAGTTCTGGTAGAAATAAGAAAACAGAATTTTCCCATAAAAGATTACCAGTCCCAGAATGCACCAGGTTTCCAACAGCCATTAGAGGAGCTGAAGTGGGGAAACGTGTGTTCAATCAGGAGGGCTATGAGGTAATCCCTAAGCACTCATCTCAAAGGGCAGGGCCTGATTCAGCACAGCTGCGCTGTATTAGGGAGGAGCACTCATCTAAGCAGAATAAGAGTAGAGTTTATTCTACAGATGACCATCTTCATGATCACCTTGGATATCCAGAGAATTGTCCTCAGTATCCTGAGAATCAGCTTGAGTTTGATCATCAGTTTCATCTGAAGGATCATCAGAAGCAGAAGCCAAACCGGACGGACAGAGAGGGAAAGAGACCCTTTGGAAGAAGGAAGAGAAAAGCCTTTGAGAGGTCTAGAAGAGTCCAAAGCAGTACGTATACTGGGAGATATTCCAAGGGCCAGCATACACCATTGGACTGGGGAAAGCCAGAGGAATGGTGCTGCAGAGCTAGGAATCACCAGAGGCTACCTGTGAGGGAGACGGCTGCACGTGGAAGGGACCCTAAGACCTGTGCCAGAAGGTATGTGAAGAGAGATTCAGTGTCCAGGGATCTGGATTGGAAGGCTGGACATAAGAACTGGACTACATACTGGCCAGGCTATATAGAGAGGAACTCTAGCAGCAATGGAAGCTCAGGTATGAACACTGATCTATGCCCTAGCTATAACCTTGAAAGACAGCAGGGAAACAAGTATTCTCCTGAAAATGTTCCATTGAGAGATTCATCTGTGCCAATCCATGATATTGAACCCATGCTTGTTGAACAAGGGGGAATTATAGCAGATGAGGATCCTGTTTATATGGACTGTTCTCTATCCAAACTCCGTTGGTAACTTTCTGTTATAAAGTACAGCAACCATCACAAAGAAATACAAATTTGTTCTTTAATCTACCCAGAAAAGCTCCTGAAGCAGGATTTGACCCACACAGTAGAAAGCAAGCCAGTTAATGGGTTTCAGCTGGATAACTGCTAGCAATTAAGCCTTACCTAATTGCTTGTGAGCTAGGAGAGAATCACTTCTGTATCTATGTGGGAAATAATCAGAAGTTAACCTGAAAAGAACAGTTTGTTTCTTGCTTTGTGGCTTTTCATTTGTTGTTTCCTGATTTTGACTTTGTTTTTCCAAGTTAACACTGAAAGCAAGTTATCTGATTTATGTGCTACCAAGCATATCTGTGTTGGGAGAAATAACCCCATAAATAAATATCTTATTGGCTTTACCCAAGAGCACAACTAAATTATTGTCAGCAGCTGTGTCTGGTGTGAATGAACTACATTGCCCACAATACCTTGCAAATCATATAGAAATATGCACTTGCCAAGAGTGTGAAGATTCTCACCCAGGCAGCCGTCTGACAAGTGACATTCAATCTATATTGACTCATGGCGACCCTGTGGATATTGTCCTAAACTGTATTCAGTCTTCAGTCAGGTGGCTAATTGTTGATAGAATGGTATCCAGAGCACAGGGCAGAGCTTCTCCCTGCATCGGAGCTCGGCCCAATCACTGGGAGCGACAGGTTCTTTAAATTGGAGGCACCATCGGGTGTACAGCATGTGCTGCAGCTGCCGCCATCGACAGGCTCCCCCTGAGCAGGGTTGAGTTGGAGAGCACAGGGCAAAGCTCCTCCCTGCATCGGAGCTTGGCCCAATCACTGGGAGCGGCGGGTTCTTTAAATTGGAGGCGCCATAGGGCACACAGCACACGCTGCAGCCGCTGCCATCGACGGGCTCCCCCTGAGCGGGGTTGAGCCAGAGAGCACAGGGAAGAGCTCCTCCCTACATCGGAGCTTGGCTCAATCACCGGGAGCGGCGGGTTCTTTAAATTGGAGGCATCATCGGGCGCACAGCACGCGCTGTAGCCACCGCCATCGACGGGCTCCCCCTGAGCGGGCTTGAGCCAGAGAGCACAGGGCAGAGCTCCTCCCTGCATCGGAGCTCAGCCGAATCACCGGGAGCGGCGGGTTCTTTAAATTGGAGGTGCCATCGGGTGCACAGTACACGCTGCAGCCGCTGCCATTGACGGACTCCCCCTCTGGCGTGGCCCTCAGGCGGGAGACCCAGGCGGAAACGCAAGTAGACAAACAGAGCTGCACTGAATGTTGCTACCCACCTCATTGCTTCGATCCAGGTAGTATCATGTCCAGTGATCGCTACAGCATTATCTGGAACAACTAATGCTGCCTCATTGCTTATAAGTCAACATTGCTGCTGTGCCTGCCACTCCATTGTTGTTGCCCTATTTTCTCACTACCAGCCTTCTCCCAGCTGGTACAGAGTAGCGCACTGCATGGCCGGGAGCTTCAACCCAATCGGGGCTGTGGGAGGGGCTAGTCACCCGATTTTCTCACTACCGGCCTTCTCCTGGCCGGTACAGAGCATCGCACCGTGTGGCTGGGAGCGCCAGCCCATTCCAGGCTGTGGGAGGGACCGAGGTCTCCCTATTTAGTGCCCCTCACCCAGGCGCCCACGCCAGCTGGGCCAGTGCCTAAGGACCACGCCAAAGGTGAGGACCATAAGTGCCCTTGCGCAAACCGTCAAACCCAGCCCCAGGCGCCCTGCTACTGCTCTTGTTTCCCACACCTGATTAGTCCTTGCTGCTTCCCATCGATTGCCTAGATCTTGTTACCCACAGTCTGCTTAGAATGTGTTTCCCATTGTTTGCATAGAACTTGCCTCCCATTACCTGCATTGAACTTGCCTCCCATTGTTCGCATAGAACTTGCTTCCCATTGCCTGCATTGAACTTGCCTCCCATTGTTCGCATAGAACTTGCTTCCCATTGCCTGCATTGAACCTGCCTCCCATTGTTCGCATAGAACTTGCTTCCCATTGCCTGCATTGAACTTGCCTTCCATTGTTTGCATTGAACTTAGTTCCCATTGCCTGCATTGAACTTGCCTCCCATTGTTTGCATTGAACTTGCCTCCCATTGATCGCATAACACTTGCTACCCATTGCCTGCATAGAATTTGCTTCCCATTGCCTGCATAGAACTTGCTTCCCACTGTTTGCATTGAACCTACTGCCCATTACCTGCATTCAACTTTGCTGCACAGGCTACTGTCTCCCCACTACCTGGACTTGTAACTGACACTGCGTAGTATGTAATTCCCGTGTGTAACTCAATATATAAATATATATGTGTGTGTGTGTGTATATATATATATATACTGCTTAGTGTCATAGTGTCTAGAATCCTTAGCCACTCACTGCATTGAAGATAACATATGCTCTTAGCCCCCATTACTCCACTATGGCCCACACTACATTGTCCTTCTCTTCCTCATTCTCCCCAACTGCCTCCCCTCCTACCAACACCCTCACTCCTCTCCCTCCTACTCTCCCTCTTCCTTCCTCCTCTCCCCCTCCATTCTGTCCTCTAACCTTACCTGTGACCTGTGAAACCTTTTCAATAGGTGTTAACACCAGGTGGCAGATCAAAAGGCCATTTTGAAAGACTCCTCCTATCCAAGCAAGGACTGTTAATTACCCAGGAAGTTGGTCACAGCATTACCTCAGCAGCAGAGGCATAAATAGCTCAACCAGAGCTCTGTGATCCTCTGTCTTGAAGGACTAGAAAGGGGGACTGTTACTTCTGGAAAGAAATCTGCAACTGTGAGTATATACTTCTGGTAATTTTCTAAAAAGAATTCTTTGTATTAAAGCTACTTAATCTGTGAACCCACTGTTTTTTGTTGGATCAGTTAGGGCCTAGTAGCAGCAATTAAAGTTTGAATTTAAAACACAGAGGAGAACTTTCTGGTTACATTTCATACCCAGCAGAGAGCTTGTAGTTTAAATTTAATAGTCACTCAGGGCCAAGTAACAGCAAAGTACTTTTAATTTAAATTTAACACACAGAAGAGAGCTTTCTGGTTACATTTGGAACCCAGCAGAGAGTTTGTAGTGTACATTTAATAGTCACTCAGGGCCTAGCATCAGAAAAGTACTTTTAGTTTTAAAACACAGAAGAGAGTTTTCTGGTTAAATTTAGAACCCAGCAGAGAGCTTGTAGTTTAAATTTCATAAGAAGTTAGAGACTAGCAGCAGCTAAGAGCTATAATTTAAATCAAATCAGAATTTAGCTTACCTCAGCAGCACAAGACAGGGTACTGTGTAGCAGCCCTCTTTTAATAAGTGTTATTTCCCTCCCTCCTCACACCCACCCACCCCTGGGATAATCATAGCTTTATAGGTACTTACACATCTTAAAAGACAGGAGGTGCTTTCAGGTGAAGCTCATTACCCAAATCAGTCATACACTAAGGACCTGAGATTAATTAAGCTTCAGGTGAACAAGGTATATTAAACGTATTAGGTACAGTTTTATTGGTATAAATACCCATAGCAACCCCTAGTAAGTAAGAACTTAAAGATCTAGACACAAACTTAAAACTAAGATGCAGACAGCAGTCCAGCAGCGGGATGGGGGCTTTCCAGTCTTTTGCATTCAGTGTCACAAGTATGATTTTCTCCCAGTTGGTGAGAGGTCTCACGTGTGCACTAGGTGCAAGGAGCTCTTTGCTCTCAGGGAACAAGTCCGTTCTCTAGAGGCTAAAGTAGCAGACTTGGAAAACATAAGACAGACAGAGAGGTACATAGACGAGACCTACAGGGATATAGTCCTGAAGTCCCACCTCCAGTCTGGCAGCACCCCTGTTGCCATGGAGGAGAGAGGTCACGTGACAGGAGAGCATCACCCTGGTGTGGCAGGAAGTGATCCTGTAACTAGGACCTGTCCTCCAGGTGATGTAAAACCCTCTCGCACCGAGGAAATTTCTTCAGGGCCATGTGCCCATCAGGGAAGGGTTAGGACAACCATTATAGGTGGTGATTCGATCATTAGGCATGTAGATAGCTGGGTGGCTGGTGGACGTGAGGATCGCCTGGTAACATGCCTGCCTGGTGCGAAGGTAGCGGACCTCACGCGCCACCTAGATAAGGTCTTAGATAGTGCTGGGGAGGAGTCTGCTGTCTTGGTACATGTCGGTACCAATGACATAGGAAAATGTGGTAGGGAGGTTTCTTGAGGCAAAATTTAGGCTTTTAGGTAGGAAGTTGAAATCCAGAACTTCCATGGTAGCATTCTCCGAAATGCTTCCTGTTCCACGCGCAGGACCCAAAAGGCAGGCAAAGCTCCGGAGTCTCAATGCGTGGATGAGACAATGGTGCAGAGATGAGGGTTTTGGATTTGTTAGGAACTGGGGAACATTCTGGGGAAAGGAGGGGCTCTTCCGAAGGGATGGGCTTCACCTTAACCGGGATGGAACCAGGCTGCTGGCATTAACCTTTAAAAAGGAGATAGAGCAGCTTTTAAACTAGATATTAGGGGAAAGCCGACAGTCGCCCAAGAGCGGATGGTTCGGAAGAATGTATCCTTGAAGGATACTACCAAAAGCAGAGAGGTTCCACAAAAGAGTAAAGTAGCCCAAATGCCCTCAAGTATGGAGCAGACAGAGCTTAAAGATCCCAATTTACCCATGTCTAACAATAGCCAAATTAACATGAATAAAATACATTCTCTAAAATGCTTGTATGCAAATGCTAGAAGTCTAAAGAATAAGATGGGAGAGTTAGAATATATAGCACTAAATGAAAAGTTAGATATGATTGGAATATCAGAGACATGGTGGAAGGAGGACAACCAGTGGGACACTGATACCTGGGTACAAACTATATCGTAATGATAGAGCTGATCAAATTGGTGGAGGGGTTGCGCTCTATGTTAGAGAGGGCATTAAGTCAGAAAGGATTAAAGATTTGCAGGAAACAAAATCTGCTGTAGAATCTATATGGATTGAAATTCCATATAAAAGGGGGAAGGCAATGGCAGTGGGGTGTACTATCGAGCGCCTGGCCAGAATGACCAAATGGATGATGAAATGCTCAAAGAAATCAAGGAAGCTAACAAAAGTTACAGCGCAGTAATAATAACGGGTGATTTCAATTACCCCAGTATCGACTGGGTCAGTGTCACGTCAGGACATGCTAGGGAAATAAAGTTCCTAGATGAAATAAATGACTGCTTCTTGGAGCAGCTGGTTCATGAACCGACCAGAGGGGAAGCCATATTAGACCTAGTCCTTAGTAGAACACCAGATCTAGTGCAAGAGATAAGGGTGTTGGGGCCACTTGGCAATAGTGATCATAGCATGATTGCCTTTGATTTAATTAGTGGAGGAGGGATAGTAAGGAAATCCACAGTACTACCTTTTAACTTTCGAAATGGAGACTATGATAAAATGAGGAAAACATTTAAGAAAAAACTAAAAGGAGCAGTTGCAAAGGTTAAAGACTTACATCAGGCTTGGGTGTTGTTGAAAAATACTATCTTGGAAGCCCAGACCAGCTGTATTCCACGCTTTAAGAAAAGTGGAAGGAAGTCCAAAAAACTGCCAGCATGGTTTAAAGGTGAGGTCAGAGAGGGTGTTGTTGCCAAAAAAGCATGTTTCAGGAAATGGAAAAAAGAGCCAAACGACGAAACCTGGAAACAGCACAAGCACTGGCAAGTCAAATGCAAGGCATTGATAAGGCAGGCAAAGAGAGAATTTGAGAAGAAGCTTGCTGCGGAAGCAAAAACGCGAAATAAAGACCTTTTCAAGTACATTCATAGCAAAAAACCTGTGAGAGAGTCAGTTGGTCCATTAGATGATAAAGGGGTTAAAGGAGCACTAAGAGGCGATAAGGCGATAGCGGAGAGAATGAATTCTTTGCTTCGGTCTTTACTGAGGAAGATGTAGGGATGTTACCCATGACTGAAGTGGTATTTAAAGGTGCGGAAGAATTGAAGGAAATATCGATACATCGGGAAGATGTCTTACAACTATTAGATAAACTGAAGAGTAGCAAATCACTTGGGCCGGATGGTATACATCCAAGGGTGTTGAAAGAACTGAAATATGAGATTGCAGACCTGCTATCAGTAATCTGTGAACTATCATTAAAATCATCTCTAATACCTGAAGATTGGAGGATCGCCAATGTAACACCTATTTTTAAAAAGGGTTCCAGGGGTGATCCGGGAAACTACAGACCGGTGAGCCTGACGTCAGTACCAGGAAAAATGGTAGAAACCATCATAAAGAATAAAATTACTCAGCATGTAGATAGTCACAACCTAATGGGAGACAGCCAACATGGCTTTAGACAAGGAAGATCTTGTCTTACTAATTTGTTATGTTTTTTTGAAGGAGTGAATAAACAGGTGGACAAAGGTGAGTCGGTTGATATTGTGTATCTGGACTTTCAGAAAGCCTTTGACAAGGTCCCTCATCAGAGACTTTTGGCAAAACTAAAGAGTCATGGGATAGGAGGCAGTGTACTATTGTGGATCAGGAACTGGTTAAAAGATAGAAAGCAGAGGGTAGGGCTAAATGGCCAATTTTCCCAATGGAGAAAGGTGAATAGTGGTGTACCCCAGGGATCTGTGCTGGGTCCGCTGCTTTTTGACATATTCATAAATGACCTGGAAAGTGGAATAACGAGTGAGGTTATCAAATTTGCAGATGACACAAAACTATTTAAAGTTGTTAAAACCCAAGAGGATTGTGAAAAATTGCAAGAGGATCTTGATAAATTGAAAGACTGGGCATCAAAATGGCATATGAAATTTAATGTGGACAAGTGCAAGGTTATTCACCTAGGGAAGAACAACCCAAACTATGGTTACACGATGCAAGGTTCCACATTTGGAACCACCACCCAGGAAAAAGATTTAGGCGTCATTGTGGATACCATGTTAAAACCCTCGGCCCAATGTGCAGCGGCGGCCAAGAGAGCAAATAGAATGCTAGGTATGATAAGGAAAGGAATGGAAAATAAAACAAAATATATTATAATGCCTCTATATCGTTCCATGGTGAGACCGCACCTTGAATATTGTGTGCAATTCTGGTCGCCGTATCTTAAAAAGGATTTAGCGATTTTAGAAAAGGTTCAGAGAAGTGCCACCAAAATGGTAAAGTTGATGGAAGGATACTCCTATGAAGAAAGGCTAAAATGTTTAGGGCTCTTTAACCTGGAAAAGAGACGGCTGAGGGGAGATATGATAGAAGTCTATAAATTAATGAACGGAGTGGAACGGGTAAACATAGATCGATTGTTTACGTTATCAGAATATAGAAAGACTAGGGGACATGCAATGAAGCTACAGGGTAAACTATTTAAGACTAATAAAAGAAAATATTTTTTCACTCAACGTGTAATCAAACTCTGGAATTTGTTCCCGGAGGATGTAGTAAAGGCTGTTAGTGTAGCTGGGTTTAAAAAAGGTTTGGACAAATTCCTGGAGGAAAGGACCATAAACCATTATTAAGAAGTGACCAAAGATATCAATGCTTGACCCAGTACAAGCATTGTGGAACTTGTGTCTCTTGGGGAAACTGCTAGGTACATATGACCTAGATTGGCCACTGTTGGAAACAGAATACTGGGCTTGATGGACCTTAGTCTGACCCAGTATGGCATATCTTATGTTCTTATGTTATGTTCTGCCCTTGAGCTCCATCACACCCTCCCCCTCATTCAACCAACCCCTCTCTCTTTAAGACAACCCCACCCTTGCTCCCACCGTATTGCCTCCGCTTTTCCCCGCTCCCTACTTCTCCTCCTCCTCCTCTCATCAGGTAATATCGACCCTAACCCCGGCCCCCCTCAATTCCTTTCTCACCCTAAGAAGAGTTCCTCACGTACCCTATCTAATCTCATCCATATCCCACTCTTTTCCACACCCACCCTCCCTCACTCACACCGATCATCCATAGATGTTAGCCCAACCCCTGCCCCCTCCAGAGCTCTGTCTCTGTCTCACTCTAAAAATAGATCCTCATGAATCCTACCTGATAGACACACCCACCGGTACCCTGGCTCCTCTAGATCTCAGTATCACTCTGGAAATAGTCCCCCATGTAACGGCTCCACTAGACTGCCGTCTTACTTTGGAAAGAAACCCTCCCATAACTTGTCTAACCTTATCCATATCCCCCTCCTTTCTCCCTCCACTCTCCCATTCTCATGTGCCCTATGGAACGCATGCTCAGTTTCTAAGAAACCTGTTGTTACGCATGATCTCTTCATATCTAAAACACTACACCTGCTTGCCCTAACTGAGACCTGGCTCCTCCCAGATAATGCAGCATCCATTGCTGCTCTCTGCCACAGAGGCTACCAGTTCTCCCATACACTTCGAATCACTGGTCGTGGTGGAGGTGTTGGGCTTCTACTTTCTCCCTCTTGCCAATTCCAACCTCTCCCTCTGCCTCAGTCACACTCCTCCCTCTCTTTCTAAGTCCACTCCATTCGCCTCTTCTCACCACTTCCCCTCCGGGTAGCTGTTATTTACCGCCCACCCGACAAATCCAAATTGCCTTCCTTACCGACTTCGACTCCTGCTCTCCGCCTTCATCGATCCCTCTTCCCCCACTCTTATTCTCGGCGACTTTAATATTCACGTTGATAACTCCTCTGATCCCCATGCTTTAAAGTTCCTTGCCCTCACATCCTCGTTTGACCTACAACTCTGCTCCACTGCCCCCACCCACATGCACGGCCACTGCCTGGACCTGGTACTCTTCTCTAGCTCATCTCCCTCAAACTTCCACAACACAATCCTTCCTTCATCTGATCATCACCTCTTAACCTTTAATCTTCAACTTCCACTGTCTCAACCCCATCCTGTCTCCTCCAACCTATTTAGAAATCTTCTTAAAATTGATCCCCTGACTCTCTCCTCTACCATTTCTCCATCTCTCTCCTCTATTGTGTCCTCCAAGTAGGTTGATGAAGCAGTATCCTCTTATAATGCTGCACTATCCTCTGCTCTTGATACTCTTGCCCCACCCACCCCTCGTCCTGTCAGACGTTCTACCCCCTGGCCCTGGCTTTCACCCACAACCCGCTATTTACGCACATGTGCCCATTCTGCTGAATGCACCAGAGCCAAATCCCGCTCCCCGGAAGACCTCATTCACTTCAAATTCATGCTTGGCTCCTTCCAGTCAGCCATAGCACTTACCAAACAAGAATACTATATACACCTGACTAACTCCCTCGCCTCTGATCCTCACCACCTCTTTAATACCCTTAATTCTCTCCTCAAGGTGCCCCGACCCCCAGTCCCCCTCCCTCTCTGCCCAAACCCTAGCCGACTACTTCCATGACAAAATCCACAAGATCACCCTCCAATTCCCCACTCCATCATCTACCTCTCCCCCTCCCCAATTCTCCTCCCCATCCATACATCCCCTGCTACCCTCTCCTCTTTCCCCATGATCTCCGAAGAGGAAACTGCACTCCTCCTCTCCTCCTCCAAACCCACCACCTGTTCCTCTGACCCTATCCCCACCCATCTCCTACATCCATCTCCCACACCGTTGTTCCATCCATCTCTCATATTCTCAACCTCTCACTCTCCACTGCAACTGTCTCAGTCGACTTCAAGCATGCTGTTGTCACACCTCTCCACAAGAAACCCTCACTCGATCCCACCTGCCCTTCTAACTATCGACCCATCTCCCTCCTTCCCTTCATTTCTAAACTACTAGAATGAGCAGTCCACTGCCGCTGCCTCAACTTCCTCACCTCCCATGACCTCTTGGATCCACTACAATCAGGCTTCTGGCCCCTACACTCTACTGAAACAGCCCTTACAAAAGTCTCCAACAACTTGCTCCTGGCTAAATCTAATGGACTCTACTCTGTCCTCATCCTTCTCGACCTCTCCACGGCCTTTGACACTGTTGACCACAATCTTCTCCTTGACACCCTCTCCTTGCTTGGCTTCAGGGACTCCGTGCTATCCTAGTTCTCCTCCTACCTCTCCCATCACTCCTTTAGTGTATGCTCTGGGGGCTCCTCCTCGTCCCCTACCCCGCTCCATGTTGGTGTTCCACAGGGATCCGTCTTGGGCCCCCTCCTTTTCTCCCTTTATACCCAGTCTCTTGGCGCACTTATCTCCTCCTATGGCTTTCAGTACCATCTCTATGCCGATGACTCCCAGATCTACCTCTTTGCACCTGATATCTCCCCAGCGGTCCAAACCAAGATCTCAGCCTGTCTTTCCAACATCGCTCCCTGGATGTCCCATCGCCACTTGAAACTGAACATGGCCAAGACTGAACTCCTCATCTTTCCCCCCAACTCTGCCCCTCCTCTTTCCCCTTTCTTAGTCTCAGTGGATGGATCTATGATCCTTCCCATTCCCTCAGCCCACGATTTGGGGGTTATCTTTGACACCACTCTCTCCTTCTCACACATCCAGCTTGTAACTAAGACCTGCCGCTTCTTCCTCCTCAACATTAGCAAAATCCCCCTTCCTTTCTGAACACACTACCAAAACGCTTATCCACGCCTTAATTTCCTCTCGCCTAGATTACTGCAACCTGCTCCTTGCCGGCCTCCCCGCGAATCATCTATTTCCCCTTCAATCTATACAAAATCATGCTGCTCGACTAATATTCCGCCAATCCCGCCATGCCTACATTACTCCTCTTCTCAAGTCACTTCATTGGCTCCCCATCCAATTCCTCATACAGTTCAAACTTCTCATACTGACCTATAAATGCATCCACTCTGCGGCCCCTCAATACCTCTCATCCCTTATCTCTCCCTACATCCCCTCTTGGGAACTTCACTCCGCTAACAAACTACTTCTATTTAGGCCTTTCACTCACATAGCTAACTCACACCTTTGCTCCTTTCACCTTGCTGCACCCTACGCCTGGAATAACCTACCTATGTCTATACGCCAAGCACCCTCACTGGCCCTCTTCAAATCCAAGCTGAAAACCCACCTCTTCACTGTTGCCTTCAGATCCTAACTTCCACCCTTATCCTAACCTGATTCCCATCAATCTCCCATGAACGAATTACACAAACCATACTATGCTTTGCACCGAACTGACTATCACTTTGTATTGTATTAGATTGTAAACTTGTTGCATTAGACTGTAAACTCGGATGAGTATTAGATTGTAAGCTCGGATGAGCATGACTCTGATGAGCAGGGATTGTTTCTTATATGTATATCTTTTATACGCACGTCATATCTATACAGCGCTGCGTGCTCGGCACTATGAAAGTGCTAAAAAATAGTAGTAGTAGTAGTTGTTGATGAGACTTTCTCCAGTCTTCACATCTCAGTTGTCTTTGTAGAGTCCTGCTTCTTTGATGATTTGTTTAGCACATAAATTGAACAGGTATGTGGAACTGTAGCTTCTTGATCAATGTTAAGATTGTGCATAAGAACTATCAAATGTTCTCGTACACCCATGCCTCTTAATGTGGCCCAGAGAAAGAGTACACATGTAAATAAAAGGTCCATTCACACATGCAAATAGGCTACACATAAAAAAGGAGGCATGCTTAGGATGTGGTGCAGGCATTCCATGAAGATATATATACATTTCATATTTATAATAGCAAAACATGCATACCTTGAAAAATTTCAATATCAGTATTTATAACTGCTCCGAGTCAAGTGTGTCAGCTAATTTTGTACCTGAACTTTGGAGGAGAGCTTGAGGGTGGAAGTGTGCTTACCTCTCTATAGTTAAAACATACTTTAAAAGGCAAAAAATGTAAGATTTAGAGCTCTGCTCCTTACTTGACTCCAATTGCATGTACAATCTTGCAAAATCTGCCACTTACACATGTAAGTTATAATTAATATGTTTACTAAGAGTGTACAAAAACCTTTGGCTCATGCTCATTTAAAACTAAATTTTGCTGATTTTCTGGCACATTTGCTTCATATATTGTTCTTTAGACGTGCACTGTATGCGTGCTAGAACAGTTTTAAGCATACAAATTGATTGTGCATGCATCAATATGTGGCAATATGTGCATATGTGCCTAAAGTTATAGGCACCCAAATGATCCTGCACCGCTTTACAAAGGGCTCCATGTTCAGTTCACCTTTTGTAATAGATATAGCAAATTTTGAGTGTCCCGACATGAACTTCCTTTTTCCAGCCTAGATACCTTATACAAATATAGGGCCCACTATTCAGAACTCTTAGCTGGATGAGCAACAGGAGACTGTCCAGATAAGGGTGCTGACCATGATATTCAGCGTTACTCTCCAGTTAATGGCCCTGAATATCTTCACAGACCATTCCTGTACCACGTATCCGGATAGCTCTCTCAATTCAGATTTTCAGTGGCAGGATGTAGTAAAAGCAGAGGATGTAGTAAAAGCTGTTAGTGGAGCTGCATTTAAAAAAGGCTTGTCCAAATTCCTGGAGAAAATATCCATAAACCATTATTAAAGAAGACCTGGGAAATCCCACTGCTTGCTCCAGTGCAAGCATTGTGGAACTTGTGTGTCTTTTTGGGAACCTGCTAGGTACTTGTGACCTGGATTGGCCACTGTTGGAAACAGGATACTGGGCTTGATGGACATTGGTCTGACCCAGTATGGCGTTTCTTATGTTCTTACGGATACTGCTGTTAAATTACTAGATATTGTGGGCAGCACGGCAGTCACTGGACAGTGTTGAATATCAGGCTTTTGATAACCGGCGTCTTAGTATGCACATATCTTATTGTGGTACACCTTTGGGAATTAAAATGAAGGGCCTGATATTCAAAGCAATTAAAATGTTTAGCAGACCTGCTAACTGTGTTAATCCCTTTATCTGGGATATTGCATGGCACTAACATGGTTAGTGATGCTGAATATCCATGGGTGTCACTGCTGTTAGCATTGGGGTATTCCGGTGGCAACATTTGAAGGCCTGCAGAGGATTCTTGAATCAATGTTCAATTATATTCATGTTCTACAGTTCTAGAGTGACCTACATTGTTGACTGGGGAGGCATTAGCTAGGACCTCTCCACTCTAGGAAAGACAAGGCTCAATTGTTACCAACTATGACGTCTTTATTCATGCCTTTAAGAGTTTTTGATGACCCAGGCCAGTTGGCTACTTCCTCCTCCATCTCTCTCCAAATAAAACAGAAGACTTGTGTGGTAAGACAATATGCAGAGGAATATGGTATTGTATTGGTGGAGATGGAGTGGAATAACAAGGCTTTAGTGGCATCTTTCTGGATTGGCCTCTCTGACTGGATTGAGGATGACTTGGCTTGTTGAGACTTACCTCTGAAATTGGATGCACTTAGGTCCTTATGTTAATTACCTTTGATGTGTGTATCTGAGCTCCAGCTGCCTTCCTGAAATATCAGTTACCACTGACCAGCTGCCAGTTTGCCCTTTACAAAAAGAGGAACCTATGGAGGCAGATCATTTGGGACTTATATTGTCCTCCACAGAAAAAAAACAAAAAAATAAAATAAAATAAGAGGTAAGGCCTGTGTCTTTATTGTGCATGTCAAAGACATTTTGTTATGTCATGTGCCCTGAAGGCAAGATGGGCTCTGAGACCATAGAAGGGCACTCTTTGAATTTAGACACCATCCCTCTGAACCACGTAGTTCAATGACTCTGTCATCCTGAGTTGATCTACTAATCAAGTGGAGACATTGGCCCTCATCAGTTCAGGACCTGCAGGAAACTTTATCAGTTGTGATTTTGTCTAATTACATAGAATACCTAGGAAGTCAAATTCATCATCTGTTTCCATTATGGTAACTGTTGGTAGACCTTTTGATCAGGAAGACGTGCAAGAAGTTACCATAGATTTGAACTTATTGGTGGATCATTGGCACTTGGAATCTATTGTGTTATGAGTCATTGATGCACTACCCTACACTGTGTTTTTGGGATTACCATGGCTTCCTGTTTCGACTCCTGAACTCTGAACTTTAAGCATATAGATCTGGTGCTCTTCACCTCTGATATTGAAGTACCTCTGGGTCTCCAAGCAGAATACGACTTGTTTGTCAATGTTTTTTCAGCTATAAAGAAGTTTAAATTCTATTTAAAAATCATGAATATGATGGTGCTATTGAACTTCTGCTTGATAAAATGCCACCTTGTAGTCATAGCTATCCACTAAGGGGGTCATTCCAGAACATGAATAAGGGGTTTGTGTGCGCGGCAGGGATGTTTATGTGCCGATAACATCCCCGACCATATTCTGAAACACTGCTGACATGCACGTCCATGGTGTTAGCAAAGGGATCTCAGAACATGGGTAGGAGAGGGTGGAATGGGGGCGTAGTCAGCTGCGATGACGTAAAAAGTGTATCTTGAAAGGCCCATGTAAGTATTAAGTGTTTCCCAGAAATGTCCACGGTATTCCTGCTGAAACATGGAATAAGGCTAGGATTTAGAATTCTGCTGTGCTCTGCAATTCATCCCATATAGAAGAATGGTTGTGACAAGTATGTACTGAACTGGTGTGACTGCAGTCTTGAAAAATACAAGATGCAGTCTCAAGGTACAGGGATCAATGTTGTAAGTTAAAGAAACAGTTATAAATACTCTTACAGAAATATTAAAAAGAGGAATAGTGTTTATTCAGGCCATGCACTAATGTGCTGTTTGTGCTAAAGGAACCTATCTATGGGACCTTAAAAATTCCCATGTTCAGAAAAATGGGACTGCTAATGCAGGGATAGTATGGGCATGAGCAGGGAAAGGATTCCTTATTAGGTGTGAAATGCAGATCATATTTGTAGTCCTGGTACCCCAAACGATTATGTCATGTTATAGCTGACATGTATAGGTTCAGAGGTGTTTTTTTGCAGAATCATGTTTTTGTGGCAGAAAGTGAGAGTGTGGCAGAAAGTGAGTGTGTGTGTGTGTGTGTGTGTGGTTTGAGGGGTGCGTGGGGGGATTTGATGTGCTCTTCTGCAATTCAGGCGGGCAACAAAGTTTGGCCAGTACCTGGACCATATGCCGCATCACCAGGTGCCAGTGTGATTGGGCAGTCAAACTCAGAGAGGGTTCACTATAGCTAAATGTTAAAATATATCCTGGTCAATAACAAGGGACCCTCTGAATAAGGGCACTCAACAGTGCAACAGTGCAAAGAGCACTAATGCATGCCCATAATGCACATTTTGTGGGACCAGTGGTGTTGCTGTTGAGCATGTATTAGGGGTCTGTTTACTAAACGGCAGTAGCGGACTCCGTGCGATATCGGAGCCGCGGCCCCACTGATTTCAATGGGACCGCGGCTCCGATATCGCACGGAGTCCGCTACCACCAGTTAGTAAACAGACCCCTTAGTGTTGTTCGAACTGCTGAGTGCCCTTATTCTGAGGGTCCTTATTATTGACAGGGATATGTTTTGATATTTAGCCATAGGGAACCTATGCTGATTCCTTCTGGATTAGTTTACATAGGGTACTCTAATTATATCAGATATGGTTGGCAGTGTGATAGGGCAAATACTACCAAGAAAAATCTCAGCGACCATAAATTTCATTCATATCATAAATTTAAATCCAAGATCTTGAAAGAAAACCATATACAATTGAGGAGAAAAGGCTTCAGTAGAATTGCTTCTTCCTCTATATGGCAGTTAATTCATGCCTGAAGGGGAATCACTACCATCTGCCATCATAGTTCTAAAAACCTCCTAATTTCTTCATTTTAACCAATACTTTTTTATTAAATCAATACTTTTTACTATACAATTACACAGGTACACTAAAAAAAATTTTTTTTAAACTGCCTCTAATGTTTCGATTGATGTTTACGTTTTTTGGTGCGCTGAATCCAAATCTGGTAACCAATTTGCTCCATCACGTACAGATTTTTTGCTACATTGGGTTAGCAGTTTGAGGTGAACGTTTCAGATTGAGTGCGATCGAGATAAAAGTTTCTTGGATGAATTCTTTATACTAATTGTTTAGTAGTTATTCAAATAAGAATAAAGAAAATTGTAACAAGGCAGCACATAAGAATAATGTCAACAAAACACACTGTGATGGTAGCAAAATTGTCTGCACTTAAAACAGCCACATACATGTGCACAAACATTGAGCATATAAGAGCGAGGTTAGACACAAAGCAAAGCAAAGAAATGTGCAAAAAATGTTGTACAGGTATGTATGTAAGAATAGAAAACGCAAACCGCACCATTGCAATACATGAAGACAAACACCCGATGGTGTGAAAATAAAATTCTAATAAATGAGATCCGACACTGTGGTAATAACTAGCAAATTTTTATTTCAAAGTTTAGTAAAAAGACGATATTTGTCAACACAGTTTAGATTTTAAAGTCATTCTTGGGTCAATCAATCTCCTGGTGGGCCCGTTTCTTCTTCCCCCGAATGCTTCTCTTGGTGCGCTGCTTGGCGTATTTTTCATCTGGGGTTTCCCGCAGCAGCAACCAGCAGAAATCAGCCATCATAGTGGTGTTCCATCTTCCTTGGTACCTTCTCTCTGCGTCCTTGATGTCCTGGTGAAACCTTTCACCTTGTTCTTCACTGTACGCCCCCAAGTTTTCGGGAAAGTAGTTCACATGGGAGTGCAAGAAATGGACTTTCAGGCTCATGTTACAGCCTTGTTCTTTGAAGGCATTGAGCATCCTGGCAACAATATCCTTATAGTTCTCATCCCGCCTGTTCCCCAAGAATTTGAGAACAACATCCTTGAAGGAATCCCAGGCTTCTTTTTCCTTCTCAGACATCGTTTCAGCGAATGCTCCATCTGAAATGAGTTTCCTTATATCAGGGCCAACAAACACTCCTTCCTTTAGCTTTGCTTCAGAAAGTCGGGGGAACTTTGAGCAAAGGTACCGAAAGCACTCACCATCTTTTGGAAGGGACTTGATGAATTGCTTAATGAGACCCAACTTAATGTGGAGAGGTGGTAATAGAATTTTATCACGAGGTACCAAGCTCTCATGAAGAACATTTTTCTCACCGGGTCTCAAATACTCCCGAATTGGCCAGTCTTTTTTCCCCCAGTGTAGGTCGCGGGGGGCCCGGCTATCCCACAAGCAAAGGAAGCAGGGATATTTGGTGAAACCGGATTGCTGCCCTAATAGCATGGATAGAATTTTAAAGTCTCCACAAATCATCCACTTATGCTCATCATAACGAATCTTCTGAAGAATCAGGGCCAAATTCTCGTATTTTTCTTGGAGAATAACAGAGTGAGCAATAGGAACTGAAGCGAATGTTGTTGCCATTATGAAGAAGAACACCTTTTATGCTGTCTTTTGATGAATCAATGAACAGCCGCCATTCAGCAGGATCATACTTGAGTTTAAACTTTTCCATCACTCCGTATATATCGTTGCAAATACCAAATCTTCCTCTTTGCTGAAATACTTCAAAAATTGTGTCTCGCGGTTGCGGTACCAATAAAAAGTTTGTTCCTGGTGACAATAGATTTTTCTGTTTAAGCCGAGAACCTAGCAGTTGGGCAGCATCTTTTGGGAGTCCTAAATCCCAGACTAAATCATTCAATTCAGCTTGAGAGAAAAGTTCAGGTTTCGGATCTGGTTCAGTTTCAAACTCGGAAGTACTGGACTCATCGGGAAAAGCCATCTGATGAGTCTCATCATGATCAGAACCGTCCACACAAATATGATGCAAAGATTTTGGTGGTTCAGGCACAGGTACTTCGTTGCTATGAGGCATAGGCCTAATTGCTGAGGGAAGGTTGGGTAACTTATTACATTCTTATTTTTTAAGTTGTATCCCTTCACAATGCAAGAGCAAAAATAGCAGTCACTGCTGTGGTCTCTTTGTTCATGCCACATCATAGGTATTCCGAAACGAAATGCTTGTTTTTTACCTTTCATCCATAAGCGTAGATCTTCCTCACATGTCTTGCACACTTTGTGAGGAGCCCACGGTTTATCTTGATCGCCTAACTTCAAACCGAAATAGGCGAAATATACTTTTTTAATAAATGCAGAAATGTTCCTCTGCCGCTTTTTCACGGTATATTCCCCACAAATAAAACAAAAACTGTCCGGAGAGTTGACGCAACCTCTGGCTTTGTGAGCCATCACAAATACACAGCACTGCAAACTACAACTGTAGTGAACCACTTCGGAATAAAGCTGGATTACGACTGAGCAAACAAAAGGTAATAATGAACTTGCAAGAAACTGAAATTTGACAGGAACGTTCATGTTGCAACCACCGTGTTTGAGTGAGCGAACGAGGCGAGGCGAACAGGAAAGAACATGCGCCAGCGCGAGTACTGGATTTAGCCCCCCGCCTCCCAATTGTCCTGTTAATGTATAAAATGAATACAAAACACTCTAAAATATCATGAGGGAGTGTTTCTAGTTAGTTAACCATTACAACCTCTATTTTGGGCCAAGAAAATAAACTGCAGTCGGCTAAAAAGAAATTATGTGAACATTCCTTATATGGGTAAGAAATCTAATTTTGCAAGAAAACGTGACGTGATGGAACATTTTGGCTATTTTTCCTGGATTCAGCACCCCAAAATCTATAGGAATCAGTTGCAAAACTGGAGGCAGTTTTTTGGTAGTGTACCTGTGTTATTAATCCTACAATAAATGACCGGTAACAATAACTTTTTTTGTAAGCAGCAGGGCCGGATTTACCTTGAGTGAGGCCCTACGCCAACAAAAATTGTGGGCCCCCAGCAGGGGCGGCCCAAGGGGGGTGCGGACCTCATTTGCATAAGGGGCCTCATTTGCATAAATATTTGCATAATGTTACCATATACTAACTTTTAGTAAACGTGCCTCTTAATGAGTGTATGGATAAAGAAAGACTAAAAGATTTCTACATTACTATAATCCAGTGCCAACTGCCAGACACATTAGGAACTACTACAAACACTGCCCATTTAGAACCCATAGTAAACCCGCCGTATCCTAACAGCACTACCAGGACTCACAAAGCACCATACTCTACCAATCAAAAGGCAACACTGCAAATATTAAACCAATACATTTCAGAGAACAACAATACATGACCTACTGGGGAAAGAGAACAAGTGGCAATGTCAAATAGGAATTATATAAACAGAACACCTCAGCTCAGTTACACATGCAGAACATAGACCATCACCAAACAAGTAATCACAATTTAGAAACAGGAAGACAATAATTAAACTGGGAATCCCAAAAGCCAAACTTGGAATGTACAACACTGTAGAAATAAAACTATACATTAATTTGCTCTTGTACTAAACAAAGCGCAGACGTTAATGATGCACATTTACCAGAGCTGACATATTCCAATTAATAAATTCAAAATAAAGAGATATTTTTCTACCTTTTGTGCATTTTTTTTCAGCTGCAATTGCTCCAGCCACTTTCTTCTGGTTTCTTCGTGTCTTCTGCTAACTCTCCATCGTCTGCTGTCCATTTGTCCTTTCTTCTCTCTTCTAGATTTTTTTCCATTCTCTCTCTACATCTGCTTTAACATACTAATCTTTCTCCTTGTGCTCTTTCCTCATTCCTATTTCATCCACTCAAATTTTACCCCTCCATCCTCAATCCCCACTTACTCTCACAATACCCGGCCAATTGTAGATTTTTTATCCCTCCCACACAAAATATTTTTCCCTTCTCCATGTTACTCTTCCAGCCCCATCCCATTCTAATCCTCCCCCAACATCAGCTCCCTTCTAGTTCCAGCCTCACCCAGCATCCATTCCCTTCTAGTCCCTGCATCAGCCCATTTCCAGTCCTAGCCATCCATCAGCCCATTTCCAGTCCTAGCAACCCCCCAACCCAATACCAGTCCTAGCCCCCCATCAACCCACTTACAGTCCTTAACCCATCCACCCCATTTTCAGTTTAAGCCCCCCCAATAACCCATTACCAGTCCTAACCCCCCATCAGCCCACTTCCAGTCCTAACCCCATCAACCCATTTCCAGTCAGCCCCCCATAGCCCATTGCCAGTCCTACCCCCCCCCCTCATCAGCCCACAGCCCATTACCAGTCCTAACCCCATCATCCCACCTCCAGTTTTAACCCCCCAGCCCATTTCCAGTCCTAGCCCCCCATAGCCCATTAACAGACAACCCCCATCAGCCCACAGCCCATTACCAGTCTTAACCCCCCCCAAAGCCCATTACCAGTTCTAAACCCCCCAACAGCCCATTACCAGTCCTAACCCCCTCAGCCCACCTCCAGTCTTAACCCCCCAGCCCATTTCCAGTCCTAGCCCCCCATAGCCCATTACCAGACAGCCCCCATCAGCCCACAGCCCATTACCAGTCTTAACCCCCCCCCCCCCAAAGAGCCCATTGCCAGTTCTAAGCCCCCCCAACAGCCCACAGTCCATTACCAGTACTAACCCCATGAGCCCTACTCTAGCCTTTACCCCCCCAGCACATTTCCAGCCCCAGCCACCCCAATAGCCCATTACCAGTCCTAACCCCCCCATAGCCCATTACCAGCCCTACCCCCCAGCCCATTTCCAGCCCCAGCCCCCCCCAATAGCCCATTACCAGTCCTACCCCCCCATAGCCCATTACCTGCCCTACCCCCCCCAGCCCATTTCCTGCCCCAGCCCCCCCAATAGCCCCTTACCCGTCCTACCCCCCCCCATAGCCCATTACCAGCCCTACCCCCCCAGCCCATTTCCAGCCCCAGCCCACCAATAGCCCATTACCAGTCCTACCCCCCATAGCCCATTACCAGTCCTACCCCCCCCAGCCCATTTCCAGCCCCAGCCCCCCCAATAGCCCATTACCAGTCCTACCCCCCCCATAGCCCATTACCAGTCCTACCCCCCCCCCCGTCGGCCTAAAGTAAAAATTTAATTTTAAAAAAAACCTGGTGGCTGCCGCCGCGGGGCCCCCTCTGCTGCCGCGGCAGCACCGACTGACCCGCGGGGGCCCCGTCTACAAGCTGAAGCCATCGCGTCGGGTCGGGTCGGGTCGGTCGTTCGTTCCTCCCTCCCTCCCTCCGTGCAGGCTGCAGGCTGTGAGAGACGCGAAGAGAGAGCGTCTCCTCGCGTCTCTGTTAAGCCCGCAGGGGCTGATGGGAAATTTCCCATAAGCCCCTGCGGGCTTATCAGAGACGCGAGGAGACACTCTCCTTTCGCGTCTCTCACAGCCTGCAGCCCGCACGGAGGGAGGGAGGGAGGGAGGGAGTAAGGAAGGAACGACCCGACCCGACCCGACGGCTTCAGCTTGTAGACGGGGCCCCCGCGAGTCAGTCGGTGCTGCCGCGGCAGCAGAGGGGGCCCCACGGCGGCAGCCACCAGGTTTTTTTTTTAGATTGTATTTAAAAAAAATTTACTTGTTCTTTTTTTGTGGGCCCCTGCCGGCTGTGGGCCCTACGCCATGGCGTACATGGCGTATAGTGAAATCCGGCCCTGGCAGGGCCGGATTTACCTTGAGTGAGGCCCTACGCCAACAAAAATTGTGGGCCCCCAGCAGGGGCGGCCCAAGGGGGGTGCAGGGCCTCATTTGCATAAGGGGCCTCATTTGCATAAATATTTGCATAATGTTACCATATACTAACTTTTAGTAAACGTGCCTCTTAATGAGTGTATGGATAAAGAAAGACTAAAAGATTTCTACATTACTATAATCCAGTGCCAACTGCCAGACACATTAGGAACTACTACAAACACTGCCCATTTAGAACCCATAGTAAACCCGCCGTATCCTAACAGCACTACCAGGACTCACAAAGCACCATACTCTACCAATCAAAAGGCAACACTGCAAATATTAAACCAATACATTTCAGAGAACAACAATACATGACCTACTGGGGAAAGAGAACAAGTGGCAATGTCAAATAGGAATTATATAAACAGAACACCTCAGCTCAGTTACACATGCAGAACATAGACCATCACCAAACAAGTAATCACAATTTAGAAACAGGAAGACAATAATTAAACTGGGAATCCCAAAAGCCAAACTTGGAATGTACAACACTGTAGAAATAAAACTATACATTAATTTGCTCTTGTACTAAACAAAGCGCAGACGTTAATGATGCACATTTACCAGAGCTGACATATTCCAATTAATAAATTCAAAATAAAGAGATATTTTTCTACCTTTTGTGCATTTTTTTTTCAGCTGCAATTGCTCCAACCCACTTTCTTCTGGTTTCTTCGTGTCTTCTGCTAGCTCTCCATCGTCTGCTGTCCATTTGTCCTTTCTTCTCTCTCTTCTAGATTTTTTTCCATTCTCTCTCTACATCTGCTTTAACATACTAATCTTTCTCCTTTTGCTCTTTCCTCATTCCTATTTCATCCACTCAAATTTTACCCCTCCATCCTCAATCCCCACTTACTCTCCCAATACCCGGCCAATTGTAGATTTTTTATCCCTCCCACACAAAATATTTTTCCCTTCTCCATTTTACTCTTCCAGCCCCATCCCATTCTAATCCTCCCCCAACATCAGCTCCCTTCTATTTCCAGCCTCACCCAGCATCCATTCCCTTCTAGTCCCTGCATCAGCCCATTTCCAGTCCTAGCCATCCATCAGCCCATTTCCAGTCCTAGCAACCCCCCAACCCAATACCAGTCCTAGCCCCCAATCAACCCACTTACAGTCCTTAACCCATCACCCCATTTTCAGTTTAAGCCCCACCTATAACCCATTACCAGTCCTAACCCCCCATCAGCCCACTTCCAGTCCTAACCCCATCAACCCATTTCCAGTCAGCCCCCCATAGCCCATTGCCAGTCCTACCCCCCCATCAGCCCACAGCCCATTACCAGTCCTAACCCCATCATCCCACCTCCAGTTTTTAACCCCCCAGCCCATTTCCAGTCCTAGCCCCCCATAGCCCATTACCAGACAACCCCCATCAGCCCACAGCCCATTACCAGTCTTAACCCCCCCCCCAAAGCCCATTACCAGTTCTAAACCCCCCCAACAGCCCCATTACCAGTCCTAACCCCATCAGCCCACCTCCAGTCTTAACCCCCCAGCCCATTTCCAGTCCTAGCCCCCCCATAGCTCATTACCAGACAGCCCCCATCAGCCCACAGCCCATTACCAGTCTTAACCCCCCCCCAAAGCCCATTGCCAGTTCTAAGCCCCCCCAACAGCCCACAGTCCATTACCAGTCCTAACCCCATCAGCCCACCTCTAGCCTTAACCCCCCCCAGCCCATTTCCAGCCCCAGCCCCCCCAGTAGCCCATTACCAGTCCTACCCCCCCCCATAGTCCATTACCAGCCCTACCCCCCCAGCCCATTTCCAGCCCCAGCCCCCCCAATAGCCCATTACCAGTCCTACCCCCCCCCATAGCCCATTACCAGCCCTACCCCCCCAGCCCATTTCCAGCCCCAGCCCCCCCAATAGCCCATTAACCAGTCCTACCACCCCCCCCCCCATAGCCCATTACCACCCTACCCCCCCAGCCCATTTCCCGCCCCAGCCCCCCCAATAGCCCATTACCAGTCCTACCCCCCCCCCATAGCCCATTACCAGTCCTACCCCCCCCCCCCGTCGGCCTAAAGTAAAATTTAATTTAAAAAAAAAACCTGGTGGCTGCCGCCGCGGGGCCCCCTCTGCTGCCGCGGCAGCACCGACTGACCCGCGGGGGCCCCGTCTACAAGCTGAAGCCGTCGGGTCGGGTCGGGTCGGGTCGGGTCGGGTGTTCGTTCCTCCCTCCCTCCCTCCGTGCAGGCTGCAGGCTGTGAGAGACGCGAAGAGAGAGCGTCTCCTCGCGTCTCTGTTAAGCCCGCAGGGGCTGATGGGAAATTTCCCATCAGCCCCTGCGGGCTTATCAGAGACGCGAGGAGACACTCTCCTTTCGCGTCTCTCACAGCCTGCAGCCCGCACGGTGGGAGGGAGGGAGGGAGGGAGGAACGACCGACCCGACCCGACCCGACGGCTTCAGCTTGTAGACGGGGCCCCCGCTGTCAGTCGGTGCTGCCGCGGCAGCAGAGGGGGCCCCGCGGCGGCAGCCACCAGGTTTTTTTTTTTAGATTGTATTTAAAAAAAATTTACTTGTTCTTTTTTTGTGGGCCCCTGCCGGCTGTGGGCCCTACGCCATGGCGTACATGGCGTATAGGTAAATCCGGCCCTGCATACAGGGACTATTCTGTGTTGGCCATGTGTGTCCGGGGGGACACCGGGGAGACAGCCTGCTTATTCCTCGGAGGTGGAATAAGAACAGGCCATCCCTGATCTCGCCCGCCAACCCACCCTGGAGTCAGATCACGGCATATGTGGGTACCCACTGCCTGATCAGGGCACTGACTGCCCCTGTCAGATACGGGCAATGGAGAATCGGGGTCCTGGGATGTGTCGCATGTGTTCTGCCATGGGGAGGACATCCCCATGGCAACAGAAGTGGAACTCCAGGCTGTCCTTGGGCCCGATTTTGAATGCCACGGGAACATTTTGCTACCACGGTTCAGAATTGGGTTCAAATGGTCCCATCCTACTCAGGGCTGTCCATACGGCCCAGACACGCCCCTTAGGGAATCGAGCTCATAATAAATCAGCTTATTATTAAGATCTATTACTTCCTCAGTGTCAAATACATTTTCTTCTTGAATATTAGTAAACACAGCAGAGTAAACATGTGTGTTCCATTCTAGATGTACAGAACTCTCCTTGAAAAGGCTGCAGGTCTGCAATGGCATGAGAGTCATCAGTAACTCTAATAATGTCAGAGAAGATTTCCGACAGCTGTACACGAAAGACTGGGAACCTGTAAAAGTGCACCACATCTTTTTATTGGATGACACTGTGAAGAATAAGGCATAGTGTAGTTAAGAAAAAACACATAAGCAAATGTCACTTATTGAAAAACATTTAATTTGTACAGTACACCTCAGAGAAATGCTGACATTACCCACAAGAAGAATGGAAGTCTCACCAGTGTTGCAAACATATTTTGGAAATAAAGGACAAAGAAGTAAAGATGTAGAAAAAGAAGCACCTTCATGCCCTGAATATTATTGAAAATAGTCAGTCCATTTGGCATGCTGGGATGACAGTATTCATCAAAGACTTTAATGAGAGAATATGCAGTTTCCAAATATGGTAAAGAGAGCAATCATTATATTTTATATCCGCTGATGACAAGCTCTGCAAACGTAGCTCTTTTTCACATTTTGTAAAGATGCAGAGTCCAACTTTTACCATATTCATGGCACATGTCTTCAGATAGTCTTCTGACCTTCCTTACCCATTAACATCTGGGGATAAAGGAAGCAGAAGGAAAGGACAGAAACATACCTTCAGCACTGTATGAGAAAGGAGGCAAGGTTATTTGTGATCAAAACAGAGCCTGCTTTATAGCTGTAAATTATTTTTTAGATAAAACTACAAAGGATACTGCAACTCCTGCAGTAGAAGGAAAAATGATTTATTGACTTGTTAGCAAAACGGTGACAGCAGCTTTCTAGAGTGGTTAATGTTAATAGGGCTGGTTAGAATAAAGCTCCAGCACTTTGGAATGTTATTTTATCACAGCAGAGGGCCAATTATGATGTAAGACTGCATTCTTGCTGAGAAGGAAGAGGGAGAAACTCCTACACATTCTCTTCCTATCTCCACATGCAAACCGGAGTAATATTTGTATATCAGCTCTTTGAGGGTAATTTTATAAATGGGTGCTTAGTCAATGCACGTTTTTGCATGCATGCTTAATACCTAATTTATGAAGTTGAGTGCACGCCCATAAATGTGAACGTGCATCCGTTATTTTAAGGGGCAATCACTTATGCCAGCCCTAAACCTGGCGTAAATGCCTTCACCTAGATTTGTAAAGAACGCATAAAAATGATGAGATATTTACACAGATAATTGCACTCTTTGCCCTTGCACATGCTCACAGTGAAAGTATGTGTCACTATGGCAATGTGCATACTTATGAAATGGTAACTATAATCCTTTTCACATGCGGGTCTGTGATTCACATGTGTTGGTGGTACATAATGTTAGGCGTATCCCTAAAGAGTTCCCCCTTTGGGAAAGTTATGCACCATCAATCGTAAATCACAGACTTGTATTCATTCATTTGTGCTGATGGGCCTTTATGTGCCTACCCTATAAGTACAGACTTAAGGCGAATGATGCAGATTCTCACTGTGGGCGGAGCTTGGGCAAAGTGTGCATTTATGGGCTTATGCATATTAGATATGCATGACCATAGGGCTGGTCTAAGTGCTCATGCCTAGTTTTCATGCATGTTTCTGACCACCTATACCTCTATTTTATAAACTCAAGTAGGCACATGCTTAACTTTTTAAAATAGGGGTGAAACATGCCCATTAAAAGTGCATTAACTAGGCGCCCCCTATAAAATGACCCTCTTTGGAGGTAATTCTGCAAGTAATCAATGTGTACATTAACATGAGTTACTGGAGCCTAGTATAAGTGGCTACAGACAGGGGCGGCCCAAGGGGGGTGCAGGGCCATGTGCGGAGACTTGGTGCGGGGCCTCATTTGCATAAGTGGCCTTATTTGCATAAATATTTGCATAATGTTACCATACACTAACTTTTAGTAAACATGTCTCTTAATGAGTGTATGGATAAAGAAAGACTAAAAGATTTCTACATTACTATAATCCAGTGCCAACCGCCAGGCACATTAGGAACTACTACAAACGCTGCCCATTTAGAACCCATAGCAAACCCGCCGTATCCTGACAGCATTACCAGGACTCACAAAGCACCATACCCTACCTATCAAAAGGCAACACTGCAAATATTAAACCAATGCATTTCAGAGAATACTGGGGAAAGAGAACAAGTGGCAATGTCAAATAGGAATTACATAAATAGAATACCTCAGCTCAGTTACACATGCAGAACATAGACCATCACCAAACAAGGAATCACAATTTAGAAACAGAAAGGCAATAATTAAACTGGGAACCCCAAAAGCCAAACTTGGAATGTACAACAACACTGTAGAAATAAAACTATAAATTAATTTCCTCTTGTACCAAACAAAGCGCAGACGTTAATGATGCACATTTCCCAGAGCTTTCATATTCCAGCTAATAAATTCAAAATAAAGAGATATCTTTCTACCTTTTGTGCATTTTTTTTCAGTTGCAATTGCTCCAGCCACTTTCTTCTGGTTTCTTCATGTTTTCTGCTAACTGTCCATCGTCTGCTGTCCATTTGTTCTTTCTTCTCTCTTCTAGTTTTTTTTTCCATTCTCTCTCTCTACATCTGCTTTGACATACTAATCTTTCTCCATTTGCTCTTTCCTCATTCCTATTTCATCCACACAAATTTTACCCCTCCATCCTCAATCTCCACTTACTCTCCCAATACCCGGCCAATTGTAGATTTTTCATCCCTCCCACACAAAATATTTTTCCCCTCTCCATTTTACTCTCCCAGCCCCATCCCATTCTAATCCTCCCCCAACATCAGCTCCCTTCTAGTTCCAGTCTCACCCAGCATCCATTCCCTTCTAGTCCCTGGATCAGCCCATTTCCAGTCCTAGCCCCCCATCAACCCATTTCCAGTCCTAGCTCCCCCATCCATTTTCAGTCTGAGTCCCTTCATCAGCTCATTTCCAATCCTAGCCCCCATCAGCCCATTTCTAGTCATTACCTAGCCCCACCATCAGCCCATGTCAAATCCTAGCTCCCCTCCACTCAGCCCAATTCCAGTCCAAGCCCCCCATGAGCCTACTTCCAGTTCTAGCCCCTCCATGAGTCCATTTCAATTCAAGCCCCCACCACAGCCCATTTCCAATCTTAGCTCCCCCCAACAGCCCATTTCCAGTCCTATCCTAGCTGCTCCATCAGCCCATTTTCAGTCCTAGCTCCCTTCCCTCACAGCCCATTTCCATTCCAAGCCCCTTCCCCATCAGCTATTTGCAGTTCAAGCCTCCCCTTCCACTCAGCCCATTTCCAGTCATAGCAACCCCCCAACCCATTACCAGTCCCTAGCCCACCATCAACCCACTTCCAGTCCTAACCCCCCATCACCCCATTTTCAGTTTAAGCCCCCCCTATAACCCATTACCAGTCCTAACCCCCCATCAGCCCACTTCCAGTCTTAACCCCATCAGCCCATTTCCAGTCAGCCCCCCATAGCTCATTGCTAGTCCTAACCCCCCCCATCAGCCCACAGCCCATTACCAGTCCTAACCACATCAGCCCTCCTCAAGTCCTAACCCCTCCCCATCAGCCCATTTCCTGTCCTAGCCCCCCATAGCCCATTAGCAGTCCTAACCCCCCATCATCTCATTTCCAGACAGCCCCCATCAGCCCACAGCCCATTACCAGTCTTAACCCCCCATAGCCCATTACCAGTCCTAACCCCTCCCAACAGCCCACAGACCATTACCTGTCCTAACCACCAGTCATAACCCCACATCACATTTCGTGTCATAGCCCCCCATAGCCCATTTACAGTCCTAACCCCCCATAGCCCATTACCAGTCCTAACCCCCCATCATCTCATTTCCAGACAGCCCCCATCAGCCCACAGCCCATTACCAGTCTTAACCCCCCATAGCCCATTACCAGTCCTAACCCCCCCCCCCAACAGCCCACAGCCCATTACCAGTCCTAACCCCTCCCCATCAGCCCATTTCCTGTCCTAGCCCCCCCCCATAGCTCATTATCAGTCAGTCCTTACCCCCCCCCCCATAGCCCATTACCAGTCCTAACCCCCCCATAGCCCATTACATGTCCTAACCCCCCCAACAGCCCACAGCCCATTACCAGTCCTAACCCTTCCCCATCAGCCCATTTCCTGTCCTAGCTTCCCCATAGCCCATTATCAGTCCTAACCCCACCATAGCCCATTACCAGTCCTAACCCCCCATCACCCCATTTCCAGACAGCCTCCATCAGCCCACAGCCCATTGCCAGTCTTAACCCCCCCACCCATTACCAGTCCTAAACCCCCCATAGCCCAGTACCAGTCCTAACCCCCATCACCCCATTTCCAGACAGCCCCCATCAGCCCACAGCCCATTGCCAGTCTTAACCCCCCCGCCCATTACCAGTCCTAAACCCCCTCCCCCCCCCCCCCGCCCATCGGCTTATGGCAAAATTTAAAAATAAAAAAAGAAGCTGGCTCTGGCTGCTGCCACTGCCGCCGTCGCGGCAGCGGCAGAATGAAGTGTCCCACGGGGCCTCCTCTGCTCGCTGAGCCCCTTTGCAAGGGCTTTCAGATTCGCGAAGGGAGAGTGTCTCCCTCGCGTCTCTGTTAAGCCCGCAGGGGCTAATGGGAAATTTCCCATCTGCCCCTTTAGACGCAAGGGGCTGATGGGAAATTTCCCATTAGCCCCTGCGGGCTTAATAGAGATGCGAGGGAGACACTCTCCCTTCGCAAATCTGAAAGCCCTTGCAGAGGGGCTCAGCGAGCAGAAGAGGCCCCGCGGGACACTTCATTCTGCCGCTGCCGCGGTGGCAGCGGCAGCGGCAGCAACCAGAGCCAGCTTTTTTTTTAAAATGTAATTTTAAAAAAAGCAGAATGTTCTTTGCGCGGGGCCCCCTGAAACGCGTGGCCCTGTGCAAAAAACATTCTTGCTCAATGGACGGGCCGGCCCTGGCTACAGATGCATGTAAATAAAACTGAGGTCACTTGCACCTGCTCAAGAGCTCTGTCCAAACTCCATCCCTGTGCACACCCCCAGTGAAATTATGCATGCTTACAGAATAGTGATTGACTAAACTTCATGCAGATTCCATCATTTTTGCATGAAAGATAATACAATTTCATGATTTACACATGGAAACACACAAGGAAATCTAGCCATGCCTTATAGAATTGCCCTTTTCTTGCTTAAGCAATTTACTATGTCTGTTTCACAGAATCACAGTAGGGATGACACACAGTCAAAGAACGTGGTAGAAAAGACTATATAATATAGAATAGAATATATCAAAGAACATTATTTGATTTGCCAATAAAACCCGACACAGGCCGTGTTTCATTTGAAAACGTCTTCAGAGGTAAAAGGCAAACTGGGGGTCAAGGAAATAAAAACAGACAAAGCATTACAAACAATATGCAAATAAATATCATAAAACTTAATAAAACTTAAATGTAAAAAATACGAAAAAACATTTAGATATGTATCAAATGCATTCAAAACGTGTTTAAAAATGTTGGAATGCTATATTATAAAATAAGTCACTACATCGAGTAAAAAACAAAAAAGTAATAATAATAAGAACAAAGTAATAATAGAAACATTAATATTTAAAGGACAAAAGGACAATAAATTAATAAATATAAATAACAATACATTATATAAAATAAATAAAAGCATATATTAAAATGTATTAAAACTAGAGTGTGACAATACTTGAAGTAGACAAGGCACCATTGTATATAAGCACATGAAAAATCTTTTTTACCTCACCGATGGAATAAAACTCTTGTACTAAACAATCGATGGGCGTGAAGGAAACAAAAGGAGAAAAGAGGAGTGAGTCTAATGAAGAGCATTGATTGTATAAAAACCTCTTTATAAACAAAACATAAAAAGTATTTATATAAGTGGCATATTATACAAAATTAAGGTAACTCAAATCCAAAAACAAAAAACAAATGCCATAGAAAACAAAAGTGAAAGGAGGAGGCAAGGAAAATAAACCAAATGACAAAAAATATATATACTACCCTCATATATAAATAATGTGTCTTTGACCAACTGAGAGGACAGAAGTAGTAGAAGGACTAGAAGAAAAATACAACATGTTAACCTTTGTAAGCCGAGAACAATATCAAGATATGCCAGCCGCCTCAAACGGTGCTACAAGCTTTATAATAATCGCCGATAAACACCTCCATACATAAAACACCATACTTATTAAACCACTACTATTAGTCCTTCTTATAAAAGGGAAGTACAAATAAAAATAAACTGCAAATCTTTTGACAGAGCTCCATAAATGTGACAGCAGGAGCCAAAAAAACGCTGCCATATCCTTTTATAAATAAAAACCAAACAAAAGTAACGTTGTTTTCAAAATAGAGGAAGGGCTAAAAATAAAAAGAAAAGGTGGATCGGCACCCACTTTTTAAAATGCTATTATGTAACAGAAAATGTATAGCATACTGGTAACCTAAAACCAAAACACAACCCGCTGAGGAAAAATGCTTCCATATCAAGCCTTTAAAAATATCAGTAAAGTGGAATTACCTTGAAGTCTTCAGGCTCAAAACACTTCACAGGTCCTTGTACCAAACGGGATAAATAAACATCAAACCAATTTTAGAAAACACGGTACCAGTAAACCAGCATAGACTGATAGGCACTTTCGCTTTCTGTTCATGGGAAACACTGGCGCATGTGCGCTGGGTTAAAAAACCAGTAGGGCTGTGACGTGCTCAAAACAGTGACGACAAATTCCTACTAAAGATTGAATATTGTGTATATGTCACTAACGCTTAAAAGGTGAATCTTAATCCCATCCAATAAGGTCCTTTCCATAAAACGGATTTTAAATAAACAGTATCACAACTAATTAAAACATTATCGACATGGCTAAAAAGAGGCTGGTAACCAACTTCCATCAATAGAAAAATAAAAAGATAAACAACAAAAATAAAACTCACTAAGAAAAAAATATATATATATATATTTATTTAAAAAGAGAGGAGAGACATTAAAAGGAGAATTAAAAGACGGACACCTCTAAAAACCAAAAAAAAACCCGCTCAGGATGACCAGCCAACCCACATAGGAATAAAACTACCTAAAAACCTAAATGATAAAAGGATCTTCATAGGACCACATATGAAAAAAGGGGGGGGGGCAGAAGTTATATATTAATTGTCCCAGAATCCGATGACAGTGCTCCAGCTTGCACCGAGTATAACTTTCACTATCTCCTTATAAAGCCACGTATACACTGTATTATTTATTTTATTTATTTATTTATTTAACATGTTTTGTATCCCGCCTTTTCCTTCAATCAAAGCGGTTAATACAGCACAAAGTTAAACAAAGGTGAGGGAAACATACATTGCATTATCATTACATCACAACAAAACACTAGGAGTACAAACAGGGAACACAGTACATAACTTACATTACATTACCTTACATTAACTACAAACAGCATATCGCTGAACAGAATGAGCATATAGCAGCAGATAGTGGGTCTCGCACGGTCCACCGCCTAAGGGCCACGCCAAAGGGCCCTCTTGCGAGGCCCTCAGGCGCGGGCCCGCAAGGCACGGGCGCGCCATTGCTGAAGGGATTTTAAATGATTTGAAAAGTGCTCAGATTGGCTGCAGTTTTCTCTCACACACAGTTCCCAACTAAGTAGGCACAGCTGATTCTCACTCACTGCTCACAGGATCGTTGGAGCCTTTGCTGAAGGGATTCTAAATGATTTGAAAAGTGCTCAGATTGGCTGCAGTTTTCTCTCACACACAGTTCCCAACTAAGTAGGCACAGCTGATTCTCACTCACTGCTCACAGGATCGTTGGAGCCTTTGCTGAAGGGATTCTAAATGATTTGAAAAGTGCTCAGATTGGCTGCAGTTTTCTCTCACACACAGTTCCCAACTAAGTAGGCACAGCTGATTCTCACTCACTGCTCACAGGATCGTTGGAGCCTTTGCTGAAGGGATTCTAAATGATTTGAAAAGTGCTCAGATTGGCTGCAGTTTTCTCTCACACACAGTTCCCAACTAAGTAGGCACAGCTGATTCTCACTCACTGCTCACAGGATCGTTGGAGCCTTTGCTGAAGGGATTTTAAATGATTTGAAAAGTGCTCAGATTGGCTGCAGTTTTCTCTCACACACAGTTCCCAACTAAGTAGGCACAGCTGATTCTCACTCACTGCTCACAGGATCGTTGGAGCCTTTGCTGAAGGGATTCTAAATGATTTGAAAAGTGCTCAGATTGGCTGCAGTTTTCTCTCACACACAGTTCCCAACTAAGTAGGCACAGCTGATTCTCACTCACTGCTCACAGGATCGTTGGAGCCTTTGCTGAAGGGATTCTAAATGATTTGAAAAGTGCTCAGATTGGCTGCAGTTTTCTCTCACACACAGTTCCCAACTAAGTAGGCACAGCTGATTCTCACTCACTGCTCACAGGATCGTTGGAGCCTTTGCTGAAGGGATTCTAAATGATTTGAAAAGTGGGGGGGGGGGGGGGGAGACTCTATATAGCCAACATAAACCATTTACTTACTGAAAAAGGGGGAAAATACACCATAATACTAACAAAACAAAAGTTAAAAGCTATGTATAAAAAAACCATACATGAAAAAATAGTTTCATATCAGCCTTGACCAGAGAACCTTTCAAAGAAAGACAGACAGATCACTATCTAAATTTAACCCATTGGGTGCCATGGAGTCCAACATAAAAATGCACCTCTGTTCAAGCCTCATTATGGTCCTATCAATAACACCACCCCTCCAATTATTATTTTTTTTTTGTAATTTTTTATTTAAGTTTTTATACATCAATAATCAATACAACCAATACAAAAACAATTTCTGGGAACAATGTATACCAAACCTCACCGACCATCTAACACTACAAAGGCAGCCACCCCCCATACCCATCCCCACTGACCTATATTAATTAATAGGCATCAACTAGGAAGTAAACACTTGTACAATAATCAAAATTATTTCCTCACTGATCACTCCTTTCGTACTATCCTGAGTATGCCTCCTGCTAGTAAATCCTAGTTGAACCCCAGACACTGAACATAGCCACACCTAGTTGTACCCATTAATCATGCATCCACTAACTGACATTTCTCTTATGTTGCAGTAAATTATCATATCTTAACAACATTCCCAACTACCCACCCTCCCCCCACCCCCATTACAAACACCCATGTTCATGTCGATGAATTAACATCAATTTCAGCACTTAAACCACCTACATTACAAAGATATAGGCATTTAATTTCCATCACCGCACTATACACCCTCGTTGTTCCACCTAAACACCCCCCTCATTTAACACCCTCCCCCCTTACTGTCCCCTCCCCCACTTCCCCCACCTCTCCCGGCCCAACAGCCCTTCCGCAGGCCCCCCTACTACCTATTCACCCTTTACTCCCCCTCCCCCCTCCCTTTGCCCTCCTCCCACCTCTTAATATCCCCCTATCCCCCTCCCATCCCACTAACCAAACATCGTACCCCTGCGATACTCCCCGAAAGGCCGATGCCTTATGATCCCTATAAGCAGCAATTTTGCACATATTGCGCAAGCAATTCAACCGGTTCACTATCTCACTCACTGATGGTGCTGCAAGACATTTCCAGTGCGCCATTATCTCTCCCCTCGCAGCCCCTATGCAATACCCTATCATCATCTGCATCTCCCTCCCTCCCTCTTCTCATTTCATTCAAAATCATCATAGCTGGCATTAGGGTGACCCATACTCCTGTAACTGCCCATATTACCTCCTCCTATTCCTTCCACATCCACTGTATAACCGGACAATCCCACTGGAGATGTTTTAAATCCCCTTTCTCTTCACAACCCCGCCAACACTCACTCGACTCCTCCCGGTGAAAAGCCCTCATCCTCCATGGCGTCCAATACACCTGGTACTGTACTTTCAAACTATTCTCCAGGTAAGATGTTCCTGGTGCCAGCCTTTTGGACCAGGTGTATATGTTATGCCACCTCTCTCTATCCCAGCCTCCACCAAGGGCCTTTTCCCATTCCACCTCCCCCTTAATGTCTCCCTGGGTCCCCCCCCGACCCCCTCCCCCTCCCGGGGATATTAATTCTGCATACAAGTGAGCAATTACCCCCTTTCTACCTCCCCCCCTCTCCATTATTCTCTCAAAGCTCGAGACCTCCTTTTGAAGATCCTCCCTCACCCCTCTTTTACTTAGGAATGATACCACCTGCATATATGCAAAGTACTCAGTTCCCCCGCAACCCAAATTACTTTTGCAGACTCCCCAAGCTCTTTAACGCTCCTTTCTTGTTTAGAAACTGCCCTATAGCTACTAACCCCTTACCCTGCCAATCCCTATACACCCCCCCCTTCTTGCCCCGGCGGGAACTCCCCCAACCCCACCATTTGCATACTCCTAGTATACCGTTTCCCCCTCAGAAGATGGCTCCGTGCTTGCAGCCACAATTCTTTCGTATATGTCCTATATGGATTACTCCCCCTTCCCTCCTCATATTTCGCCCCCGGATCCCAAATCCACGCCCCCAGGCTCTGTCCCCCCTCCTGCTGCTGCTCCTGTTCTAATTGCACCCACTTTGGCACCTCTCCCCCTCCCTGCCAGCTTTTCAGTGCCCGCAATTGCGATGCCAGGTAATACTTCTCCACCCAGGGTACCCCTCGTCCTCCCTCCCCTGTACTCCTGTACATCGTACTCCGCACCACCCTCGAGGCCTTCCCATCCCATATAAACTCCATCATTACCCGCTGAACTTGCTGCAGATAATTCCGGGGTGCCCTACACAGTAGGGAACTAAACAAAAATACAAAGCGAGGCAGAACATTCATCTTTAAGACCGCTATTCTACCCAACCATGTCAAATATAAACCCTTCCACTTCTGCAAGTCCTTCCGCACCTCCTGCAATAGCGGCCCATAGTTCCATTGCCTGAAATTAGTAATACTTTTCCCAATATTAATCCCTAAATAACGATAGGTACTCTCCACCCACTTAAACACAAAGCCACCCTTTAAACTCGCGACCAAATCATCCCTTAAGTTAAACCCTATAATTTCCGATTTGCTCCCATTTATTTTATACCCTGCCACCCTACTATAGCTCTCTATTTCCCTCAATAACAACGGCAGGAAAAGCAACGGTTCCCGGATCGTGAATATTACATCATCTGCAAAGAGTGTAATCTTAGTCTCACTCTTATTCATATTTACCCCCTTTATATCCTGCGTCATCCTCACCTTTGCCGCCAAAGGCTCAATCGTTAAAGCAAAGAGCAGGGGAGATAAGGGGCACCCCTGCCTAGTCCCCCTCTCCAACCTAAAGGCTTTAGAATAGCCACCATTAATCCTAATCCTCACTCGTGGGGCCTTATACATTGCCTGGACCCACTGGACAAAGTTTGGTCCCAATCCCATCTTTTCCAATACACTTTTCATGAATGGCCATTCTACCCTGTCAAACACCTTCACGGCATCCACAGTGAGAAACACCGCCTTTTGGCCTGTCCGCTGTACCTCCCATGTAAGGTTACAGATTTTCCTGATGTTATCCCCCCCTTGCCTTCCTGGTATAAAGCCTGCCTGATCCGTGTTCACTAATTTAGGCATAACCTCCTTTAACCTACTGGTTAACACCTTAGCTAACAACTTTGCATCAATATTCAACAGTGAGATAGACCTATATGATCCGCACACCATGGGGTCCTTTCCTGGCTTAGGAATGACGGTTATCCCGGCCTCCAGCATTGACCCAGGCACCCCTCCCTCCTTTAACACCCCATTAAACACCTCCACCAATAGTGGTCGGATAATTGGCTGAAATACTTTATAAAATCTCCCCGTCAGTCCATCCAAGCCAGGAGCCTTACCCCACTTTAATGACCTAATCGCCTCCTCCACCTCCCCCTCCATTATAGGTCGATCAATCCACTCCGTCTCTTCTCCTGAAATTGTTGGCACTGCACACTCCTCCAAATATTCCGCACTCTTTTCCTTCCCCCCCCCCCCCACAACCTCGCTACGATATAACTTTTTATAGTATTCCTCAAAAGCTAATCTAATTTCATTATTTCTGTGTACTAACCTCCCCTCTCCATTGCGTATACTTCCAATGTTGTTTTGCGCCACTCTCCCTCTCAACCTCTGCGCTAACCTACGCCCCACTCTGTTTCCTCCTTCAAATGTCGCCTGCTTGGAGATATTCAAATCATGCACTATTTTACTCGCCCGCAGTTGTCCTAGCTGGCCCCTCAAAATCTTAAACTCCCCTAACACCTCCCCTTTTCTGCTCCTCTGGTGTTCCCTTTCCAACCTCTAAATATCCTCCAAAGGTTGTCTCTCCTGTATCTCCCTCTTCCGACGCTCCCATGCTGCCTCCTGCACTAGTTGCCCCCTCACCACAGTTTTTAATCCGTCCCACACCGTCCCTAACCCCACCTCCCCATTCAAATTAAATTCTTGATATTTCTGCATTACCTTCCCTACCCTCTCCACTATGTCGGGCTCTTCCAATAAAGATTCATTAATCCTCCAAAATTTAATCCCCTCATTCACATACCCTAAACTAAACCTAACACTCACCGGCGCATGATCCGTCCATGTTATGGAACCCTGCTCCACCTCCATCACCCTATTCACCCACCCCCGTCCTGCCCAGACAATGTCTATTCGGCTATACGTAGCATACGGGGCCGAGTAAAAAGTGTATTGTTTTCGCCCTGGATTCTTACACCGCCATACATCCACCACCCCCAGACCCTCCCGCATTTTCAACAACTTTCCCCGGTCAAATTGCTTGCCCACTGCACTCCCACCCCCATTATCCAGGCGTGAATTCAGCGTCAAATTAAAGTCCCCCCCAATAATTATTGATGTCATACCCAACCCCTCCAACTCCCCCTGCATCCTTTCAAAAAATTCCCCCTACCTCTCATTAGGTCCATACAGACTCACAACCCAGACCTGTTCCCTCCCCACCTGAATTTTCACTCCCACAGCTCTACCTTTTTTATCCCTGTACTCCCCCACCACCCTCTCCACCCAATACGCCCCCACCATTATGCCTACCCCCCCCCCCCCCCTTCCTTGGCTCCGCTCTTTGTCCCGCCAGTACTACCTTCGGGTATTTTTTAGTTTGCAACATTCTTTCCTGCCCAACTTTCAAATGCGTTTCTTGTATACACAGAAAATCCGCCCTTAACCTACCCCCTTCCCTCTCCACCAATCTCCGTTTCCTCCAGGTTCTAAGACCTCTCTCATTGATAGTAGCCACCACCATATTTTGTGCACCTACCGGCTTTCCCCCCTCCTCCCTCCCCCTCCCCCCTTTACCCTCCCCCCATTTCCTACCCCCCTCCCCCCTCCCCTACCCCTCCCCTCCCCTTACCCCCTTGCCCCACTCTCCCCCCCTTCCCCCCCTCCCTCCCACCCCTCCCCCCCTCCCCCCCTCATCACCCCTCCTCCCTCTGGAGGCCTCCTCTAGAGTAGTGCCCATCAGCCTGGTGCAACTCCCCCTCCCCCTTCCCTTCCCCTCCTTTCCTAGTCCCACACCTATCCACCCCCCAACCCCCACATACCAAACAGCCTAACGTCCCTTCCCCCCCACCTCCACCCCCCTTAGTAACCTCCCCCCCCCCGGCACTGGATTCCCCCATAAATCCCCTGTCTGATTACACATGTAAATGGAAACACCCTGTAATCCAACATCCTTAATCATACAACTTTGCCCATCTTCCCTCCTCCCTCCACCCCTTAGACCCTTCTCCCTCCTCCCCCCTCCCACTTATCCCACAGTGAGCAAGAGTTAACACTTCAAACAACAACAGAACCCTTAACTCAGAGTCCTTTACGTATTCCACTCGTGGTCCTTCAATCTCCTCTCTCTTCAGGTCTCTTCACTCCCGTAGTGTTGCCCAGGTTGGGCCATGTCCATGCTCTCGGGGCTCCTCCCTCTCTTTCCCCCTGCCCTCTGCGCCACAGCCAAATTCTCTCGGGGTCCGTCGCCTGACTGACATCCAATCAGGCTGCTCCCCAGCCCCGCTTCCTTCACCGCTCCCACAGCCACAGCGTAGGTATGAACTTTCCAGTTTTTAAGCCCCACTGTGAAAAGTAGGCCAAAGGGGTACAGCCAGCGGTATCTAGCATTCTCAATCTGCAATACGTTAGTTATAGGCTGCATTTCCCTCCTGCGCTGTAGGGTCCCTGCTGCCAAATCAGGTTACAGTTGTAAAGGGTATCCCTGCCACACAAAGTCTCTTTTCTGCCGCATCAGTTGCATAATTTTCTTCTTTACTTTGAAATCCACAACACATAGCACAATGTCCCTCGGTCTATTCGGGCGACTCGGCCCAAAAGCACGGTGGGCCATCACCAGTTGCACCCCCACCATCTCCGTCTCCTTCCCCACCTCTTGCAGGATGCCTTTGAGCACAGCTTGCGCCACCTTCTCGCTGTCCATAAACTCCCTCTCCTCCGGAACCCCCCGAATTCTCAAATTATTGCACCTTGATCGATTTTCCAGGTCTTCTAATTTTAAAAGTACCTGCTCCTTCCATCCTTCCATCTCCTTCATCGACATCTCCACCCCTGACTGCTTTGACTCCAGCTGCTCCAACTTCTGCTCATGTTCCTCCGCTCACCTTGCCAGCTTTCCCACCTCCTCCCGTAGCTCTCCACACGTCTCCAACCTCCGCTTTCACCGCCAGCAATTCCGACTTGAGCTCTTCAAACCAAGCTCTCAGCTCCTCTCGAGTCACATTTTGGATGACCATCTCCGCCGCCTCTGCCTCCACGCTCCGCTGTCCTTTTCACTCCAGCGTGTCCCCACTTCCCGCGCTCTCCGCCGCTATCTTCTTTTCTGCTCCATCAGCCTTCCCTCCTCCATATGCGAATTCTCGCAAATCCGCGGCCTTTTTTTGCATCATCATAGATCCAGCAGGATGCTCCCCGATCTTCTGTGCCGTTCTCTTTACTTTTCCAACACCTCTGAGGTGGGATATTCCCCAATTCCCGGGTTGCTCTCCGGAGCTCTCCTCCTAGGCTGCCATCCAAGCTGGTGACGTCACTTCCTCCCCCCCTCCAATTAATTTTAACTTTTTTTTATAACAACAAATTTTAAATCTGATATCTTGTGTGCCTGTTCCTGCCAATGTCCAACAAGGGGTTTATCAGTAAGACCCCTTTTAATTGCACTCTTATGTTCCATGATTCTGACTCGGATACTGCATATAGTCTTCCCTACATAAAGCTTCTTTTTTTTTTTTTAAATTCTTTATTTTTGTTTTATAACAACAAAGGAAAGGAAGACATACAGCTAAAAGACAAATACATAACGTGTAATACATACACCAAAGTAAACCCCTACCACCCCCCTCCCCCCTGCTTCTTCTCTAGAAAACTAAGCATTCCCGAAGCGGGCGTGTACTTACATTATTGTATTACAAAACCTAACGGTGATCTAAAACATGATGAGTGCACATTATACAGGCATGTTGGAGCAATGAGCAGATTGTACATAATCATTAAGCATCTGCCATTTAGACAAGCAAGAGTGAGTTTGGACATGGGGAATAGCTCTCCGAGGTATCTGCTCATATTTACTATATAAGCAAACGAGGTTCCACCATACATTGACAGTAAGTCGAGAGCTATCCTTCCAATTCCTCGTGATTAAGCATATGGCTATACCTAGCATGAAATCAAGGAGAAAGTGACCCTTCTTAGGAAGAGAGGGGACCTCCGCCACAGAGCGGAGTCCCACGACCTTCCAAGAAAAGGTTCATGTAAGTGTAAGATAGATTGAATACGACCCCAGACCCGCCCCCAATAGACCTGCAGTTGAGGACATTCATAAATAACATGAGCGAAGGATCCCACAGCAGTATGGCAAGACCAACACAGGTCCCTAGCATTTGGGTTCCATTTGGCTATTTTTCTGGGGTATAAAAGCATCTGTGTGCAGAGAAGAAGAGAGTCTGGGTAACAGAGGCAGACCGGGAAACCCGCACTACTTTACTCCAAAAAACGCTCCATTGCACAGGGGTTATAGTGGTTTGCAGTTCGCGCTCCCAGGCTTGTTGGGCTCTAAAAGTGTCCGTATCTGTACCCTGACAAAGTATTTTATAAAAAATTAGAGGCTACCCCATGTGTACTACTAATGGAGTGAACTATCTCTAATAGCCCATCCTCAGTAGGGGCAGAGGGCGGCATGATTCGAGCACTTTTGAGGCAGTGTTGAAGCTGCATCAATTGAAAGTAGTGTTTCGCTGGTAACACAAATTCCTCTTGTAAATCCGAAAAGGTTTTCCAACGAGCTGCAGAGAAAAGCTGTTGGGGTGTCCAGATCCCCTTGAAAGGAAATGGCAGCATGATCTGAAATATGTTGGGAGTGAATCTTTGCAGTGTCCACCTGAGGAACTAACAGTTTTGAGATTAGGAAGAAGTCTATGCGAGACTGAGACTTATGAGGGAAGGAGAAGAAGGTGAAGTCAAGCTTATTGGGGTGTAGTAATCTCCATAGAACAACTAAAGCAAGATCCTTGATCAGGGAGGGAAGCGTAGCATGACTCTTGGGGGGACCACTCGTCCTAGGCGGCTGTTTGTCAATCAGGGGATCAAGGACTAGAATGAAATCCCCCCCAATGATCAGTAAAGTATTAGCAGAAGCTTGCGCAACCTGAGCAATGGTAGCAAAAAAGGCAGGGTCATCAACATTAGGAGCGGAAAGGCATATACATGTAGCTTCTAGGCTACCTATCTTGAGGTGAACTCTAGACCATCTACCTTCTGTATCTGAGCTAGTCGCAATAACAGTAGCATGCAAAGATTTCCTAACCAGTATGGCAACCCCACATTTCTTAGAAACGGCTGGGGAATAAGCGGCCACCATGTAAGATTTAATATTAAGTTTAAGAGTTTCCTTCGAATTTAAATGCGTTTATTGGAGAAAATCAGATCCGCTGCTTCCTAACTGAGGTAGCTTAGGATTTTCTTCCGTTTTATCGGATTATTGATACCTGTTACGTTCAATGAAAAAATCTTACATGGTGCCATCAATCGGTAGTAGACATTTTAGGTAAGGGCGCTTGATAACATAGAACATAAGCAGAATCGGTACAGCAATGTCATTATCACCGAGTATTCTGGCTAATACACCCCATATTGAAAAGTATGTACCAACGTATCTTAGAGAAGAAGCAAAACCCCCAAAGAATATGGCGACCAGATGTCTGCGGGAGGAGGCCCTAGAGAGGAAATAGAAGACATGTATAAAAAAGAAAAGAAACACCAGAGTCCATAATAACACTGTCTCTGATACTCATCGAGGCTACTGTGGGTAGATGGAGTCGGGTCACAGGTACCATCAAGAGTAAGGCAACAGACTGCCCACGCCAGACTCTTTGCTAGGCTGCGGTGGATCCAATATGGCAGGTACAGCGGGTATAAGGAGACTTGCAGGAATATTCTGGAAGTCAGCGCATCAAGTCGGCTTCTTTGGAATCCAAAAACTCCGCTAGTAGATCAGGGTCCTCGAATGTTCTTGTCTGATTGTGAAGCGTGACTCGGAGCTTGGCCGGGTACATCAAGCCGTAGCGTGCTTGTAGTTGTTGAAGCCTCGGCCGGAATTCCAGAAAGCGCTTTCGGCAGTCGACTGTGGGTTTAGACAAGTCGGGATAGAAGGAGATCTTGTGGCTCTCAAACTCCATATGGCCCTTTGCCCGAGAGGCACTTAGAATTTGCTCCACGTGTTGATATCTCAATAGTCGAAAAATGATAGGCCGCGGGGTCTTCCTGTTGAGCGTTATGCTGGTGGGTACACGATGAGCGCGATCAATCTCCAAATCTTTGGTAAAGGTGATTTGGAGCAAGGAAGGGAGGACTTTGCATAAAAACTCTTTCATGTCTCCCGATTCCGCTCCCTCCGGTATGCCCACGAGCCGTAAGTTATTGCGGCGCGCTCTATTATTGCCATCTTCCACCTCTTTCTGCAAGGCCCGCACCTGTCGTTCAACTTTGTCGAGTTTGGACAACCGGGCCGCATGGGAGTCCAATATGCTCTCCATTTTGTCCTGACGCGAAGAAAGCCCTTCTAGCTTGCTTTGCAGCACACCAAAATCGTCCCGCAGCGCTCGGAGTGCTTCACCGTTTGCCTGCACAAGGGTTTTGACCCCTCTAATCTCTACGAGGATTTCCTGCTGCATTTCGGGGCCCTCGCACAAGGCCGGCCCCTTCTGCGGGGACGGAGGTTCGGTTTTGGAACGTTTACCGTGAGAAGCCGCTGGAGACCCAAATTCCAGGCGCGTTGGTTTGGTCCCCGCCATCTCACCAATGTGCCCCGGCAAGATCAGAGTAGAAATTCCAAATATGTGAGGTGTTAATTCAGGATTCTGAGTAGGCCTCTCGGGAGCCTCAGCGTTATGCGACCATCCCGCTGGACATCAGGCTCCGCCCCCCCCATAAAGCTTCTTAGATGGGCATTGTATAACATATATAACATGAGTGGTCTCACAGTTGGAGTAATTGTTAACCAAAAATCTTTTATTCATAAAGGGGTGAATGAAAAAATCCCGTATTGGTAATGTGTGGATGCAAACTGAACACCGGCCGCACTGAAATTGTCCCTTATATTTAGATAAAAAGGGGGCGCTCTGTCAATGCTGAGGGTACCAATAGATTTTTCAAATTAACATTCTGTTTATGGGCTATAGTCAAAGGTATACAATGGAACCCAATGAAGACTGTAAGAAGATTCTCCCGCCTTGTTACGATATTGAAGATCTTCTGCTTCTTCTGTTAACGGATCATTTTGATGCGGGATGCTGATTACAGACTTCTAAACCTAAGTAACAGCAGACCTCTTTAGGCGCTTTTACTACTGTGTATATCTACTAAGCTTTTCTTCTGTAGCTTTACAGGAGATAGAAGATATGTCCGTAGATGCTCCGTTGACTTTTTAAGACAACGCTATTTATATTGTGTTTATGTTTGGTGTTGGATTATATTATAAGTACTTTGAATCCCCAGGAGTACTCTTGTGGAATTAAAACAATATAGTTAAAATTTAAAAAATTGTTTTGAATAAATATTCTTTGGAGGCTACAATGACCAGTGATGTGAGCGTCAGCTGTTCCCTATAGTGAAAATTTCACTAAATGTAGGGCATAAGTCATCCTGAGGTCATATTTGCCTATTGTGAAAGAGGTTCTAATTGTCTTATTCAAATTTTGGAAAAATTTGTTTGACCAATTGAGTCTTTGATTGAGAGTTAGTTTTGCACATACCATGACAGTCATGAACCTCACTTCTAAGCCAGGGTATGTGGAGTATGAACTCAGTCTCTCAAATTTACTGCTAATGTTTCAGTTTAGTACCTGCATCGTGCCAAAGACAACCTCCCTCTGGAGTTCGTAAGATGTAACATGTATGGCTAAGTTTGTCAAGATATGCTTGGAAATTCATCTTTCTCAAGCCTGTATCTCTCAATACAATGGGAAACATTTCTGTATCTTTCTGCCACATTTTCTTTCTTTCTTTTATTTAGCTGGATTTCTATACCGCCTTTCACCAGGTCAAAGTGGTGTGCATGGATCAAAACAGTTAATAGTACAGTGTAATATTTAACTATATACAGCATGCATTGGTTAAATGGTGGTGGGGGGAGGGATAAACTATATACATATTTACAGTTTCAGGAGGGATGCAAGGGATCGTTGATTCTGCCGGGGGGAGGGAGGGCATTATGCAGTTAGGCTGAAATGCTCGGTGAAAAAGTATATCTTTAGGTGCTTCCTGAAGTTGCTGAGGTCGGGGATATTGCTTAGAGGATTTGGTAGTGTGTTCCAGATTGATGGTGCACATAGTTGGAAGGCTTGTTCACAAGCTTGATTGTTGTATTTAGTTCTGGGGTGGGGGGTGACTAGGATGTTCCTGGTAGAGGCTTGTCTTAATCTATTAGGTTGTGGGGTTTGAAGTAAAGTATGCAGGTGAGTTTTGGGGTCAGAATGGATGGCTTTGTGGGTTAGGAGGAAGGTTTTGTATTTTATATGACTGTGCAGCGGTAGCCAGTGGAGTTGTTTGAGGATGGGTGTGATGTGGTCTTGTCTTTTTGCTCCCTGGAGGATGCAAACAGTTGTGTAGAGGGCATTTCTTGGTACTTCAAGATCTTCTGCCTCTCCATGAGTTTCACAGAATAATCACTTGGAACTGACACCTCTATTGTCAATGCTGTTCTGGTGATTTTTGCCTTTACTACTATGTTGGGTTTCCTCACATCCAGTTTCTTATCCGTCAGAATGGTAATGTCCCAAGTGATCATGCTTCAGTGTGTGGTAGTAAGTGTCTCTCTTTATGCTTCTGTATGTGAGTATGTGTCTTCCTCTGGGTGCTCCTACCAGCCATATCTCATGCAGTCTCTTTCCACACTGGTGGTGAAACTACAGAAAGGAAGAATATATTAAGAAATAGGGTTTGAAAATATTTTATTGTGTCACCCTGCTGGGAAGGTTAAAGCTAGCGTTGACAGGTCTAGGAGGAGGAGTTAGGGGTGAGAGTGACAGCATTTGTCTATATGTGTGAGTGTATATGTGAGGAAGAGAGTGTAAGTGCGAGTGTGCCCAGACTTTGGCTGACTACTTCCATGACAAAGTCCACAATATTACTCTTGAATTCCCCCCCCCCCCGGGGTCATCTCCATCCCCCCTTCTCCCTCTTCATTCTCTGATCCTTCCCTCAACCTCTGTTTATCTTTCTTCCTTTCCTAAGATCACTGAGGAAGAAACCACACATCATCTCTCCCCCTCTAAACTTACTACCTGCTCCTCTGATCCCATTTCGACCCATCTACTAAACATCATCTCCTCCACTGTTGTCACTTCCATCCATCACTCAATCTATTACTTTCTACTGCAACTGTTCCTGCAGCTTTCAAGCATGCTGTGATTACACCTTTCCTCAAGAAACCATCCCTTGATCCTACCTGTCCTTCTAATTATTGAGCCATCTCTCCCCTCCCCTGAATTTCTAAACCACTTGAACATGCGGCTCATGGCCACTGTCTTGACTTTCTCTCCTAACAGTCTCTTCTGGATCCACTGCAATTGGACTTTTGTGCTCTACATTCTACAGAGATGGTTCTTGCCAAAGCATCCAATGACTTGTTCCTTACCAAATCCAAGGGCCTTTACTCGATCCTCATCCTTCTTGACCTTTCTGCTGCTTTTGCACTGTTGATCACCACTTTCTCCTAGATACCCTGTTCTCACTTGGATTTAGGGGTTCTGTTCTGTCCTGGTTTTCTTCATCTCCCCCACTGTACTTTGAGTGTATGTTCTGGTGGATCCTCCTTTACTGCTATCTCGCTTTCTGTTGGTGTACCATAGGGCTCTGTCTCGGGACCTCTGCGTTTTTCTCTCTACACTCAATTCCTTGGTGCACTCATCTCCTCCCATGGTTTTCAGTACTATCTCTACACTGATGATTCTCAGATCTACCTCTCTGCACCTGAAATAAAGGCCTGGATCTCTGCCTGCTTACAGTATTTGACATTAGTGCCTGGATGTTTCACCACCATATGAAATTGAACATGGCCAAAACTGAGCTCCTTATCTTTCTCCCTAAGCCCACCTTCCCCTTCCTCCTTTCTCTATATCTGTGGCTAACATCCTACTCCTCCCTGTTTCCTCGGCTCACAACCTTGGGGTCATCTTTGAATCCTCCCTCTCATTCTCCACACACATCCAACAGATAGCTAAAACCTGCAATTTCTTTCTGTATAACATCAGCAAAATTTGCCCCTTCCTTTCTGAACACACTACTAAAACCCTTATCTACTATTTAGTCTCCTCTTGTCTAGACTATTGCAACCTCCTCTTCGCTGCTCTTCCTCTGAATAATCTTCCTCCACTTCAATCTGTTCAAAACTCTGCTGCACAACAAATCTTCTGCCAGTGTCGCTATGCTCATGCCACCCCTCTTCTCAAGTCACTTCATTGGCTTCCTATCTACAGGGCCATACCAAGCCATAATTGCACCCTGTGTGACTTGCTCATCGGGCGTGCACCCCCCTCACCCATACCTCCTTCCAGCCAGTTGCCTGCTCTTGCTCTGCTGCTGACACATTTTGCTTTAGGCAGATCTGATCCCTCCCTGCTCTGACATAGGTTCGCATCAGAGGAGGGCGGGACCAGACCAACCATTCAAATGCGGGTCTTTGCAATTCCACGCTTGAACGGCTGGCCTGGTCCCTCCCTTCTCTGACGCGACTTACATCAGAGAAGGGAGGGAGGGACCAGGCCTGCAGAAAGACCAGCATTTTTGGTTTTGTTTTTTTAAGTCAGGTCTGCTCCACTGCTGCTGGTGCTGCCGCTGCTAAGAAAACAAAACGTGGCAGCAGCAGAGCAACAGCAGATAGCATGGGGGGGGGGGGGCGGGGGAGCCAAAGCCGGCAGCCCAAAATGTGACCCTAAGCCTTTGCGCCCTATGCGGCTGCACCGCTTGCACAGGGCTAGGTATGGTGCTTCCTATCCATTCCCACATGTAGTTCAAACTTCTACTACTCACTTACAAGTACTTTCATTTGGCTGTACATCACTACCTTTCTTCTCTTATCTCTCCCTACACCTCTCCTTGGGAACTCTGCTATTCTGGAAGATCTCTTCTATCTGTGCCCTTCTCTTCCACTGTCAACTCCAGACTTCGATCTTTCTGCTGTTCCTTATGCCTGGAACAAACTACCTGAGTCAGTATGTCAAGTTCAATCTGTGACCCTGTTCAAATCCAGGCTAAAAACTCACTTTCATGAGACTGTTTTTGAATCCTGAACCCCTTAGTCTCCTGTTCACCTCCTATGTGTTTAGTTACCATTCCCCTAGATATATCCTAATCCCCAGTTGTTGTGTTGTGTCTTGACTAGAGTTTAAGCTCTGATGAGCAGGGACTGTCTCTGACATGTCTCTGTAAGTGCTGTGTATGCCTTGTAGTGCTATACAAATGATAAGTAGTAGTAGTAGGGGGAGGAGGAAAACTTAATGATGCCACTCTGAGAGCAAGAACATTCACTCTCTCACTGTGAGCATCCTACCCCCTGGCTTCCCCAAACGGAGCAGACAAACTACTCCTATCATTTAAGGCTGATTCCCCTGTAGTCATTGAATTGGATGATTTAAACAGTCCCAATCTTTTAGAGAAGCTGAGACTCAAACCTGCAACCTTGGGGGCAAAGGAGTATCAGCTTGTAGCTGGAACAATAGATCCCACTAGGCTTATGTTGTGCAGGGACTATTAATTCAGAATTTTCTCTGCCATTGTCTTTAGCAACTATAGATTAAATCAGCAAACTTGGAGTGAGGTCGAGTACAAGCCAACGTAGTAGCTGCCAGGTCGGAAAGCCATTCAGAAGGTGCTTTTTTTCATAATGACATCAAGTCCTCTGAGGTGTTTTGCACAATATCTGAGGGCTGAAAGCGAAAGCTGGATCTTAGTTTTTCTTCACATTGTCATGCAATGCTTGTTTACCACCTGGTATTCTTTGGTTGTCTATTGGATTTTCAGTGGCTTGTGTAATAGAGGATGATTTATTTATTTTTTTAAGTTTTATAAACTGCCTATCGACATGACTAAATGGTATTACAGAATAACATATATAAGAACAGGCTATTAAACAAGCATTAGTTCAATGCAATACCAAAGTTTAATGCTGTTTGAAATGACTGGCTTCTGAACCATGGTTGCATTGCCAGAGAAAATTGAAGATGGCCTGTACTACACTGTCTGCTTGTAATTCTGAAGAAAAGCACCATTTGCGAAGTTCAACTGTCTCATGTAGACGGTGTTTATGAAAAGACAGAGATCCATTCATATGAAGGTGTAAAGGACATTTATGATACCGACCTAAAGAAGCACATTGCAGCAACAATGATCAGAGTACTAGGAAGGGTATACTGATAGCAGCCAGGATCACAATGTACCTGGAAAGTCATATGGAGTCCAGGAGCTACAGAAGCTCAAAACAATGGCCAACAGTTTTGGCCTGGAGAACAGCAATCTGGTGATATTTAGACGTTAGTACCTGCACACAGGACCAACACTTCTGTGTGAACCTGATTTCTGGTTGCATTCCTACACCTTGCAGTGGAAAAAGGACTAGGGCAGTGTTTCTCAAGCTGTTCCTGGTGTACCCCCTAGCCTATCTGGTATTCAGGATATCCACAATGGATATGTATGAGAAAGATCTGCATGCAGTGGGAACTAGTGCATGGAAATCTAACTCATGCATATTCATTGTCGATATTCTGAAATCCAAATTAGCAAGCGTGTACCTAGGTCTAGCTTAGCCTCTAGAGATAGTATTCAGAGACTACTGCTGGTGGTCATGGGTACCATTTTCTACCTGACACCAGAAGGAATGATAGGGGATCACTCCTGCCGGGCTCCTCTATACTACCAGAAACTGATGAAGGAAGGCCCGAGGAAGTCTACGGGTGGCGGGAGTGGAGGTCAGGATGCGGGTCTGGGTGGTATTAACGGGGTGGAATTTGTCATTGGGGGTGGGTGGTATGTTTGGGGGGTGGGATTATGTATGGGGACCACCACTGCTTTTGGTGGAGAGGGGGACCCCAGACTACACTTTGTGATGAATGTTCTGGCTCCTTTAAGAAAGGCTCACTGGGAGCATAGTCGATGCGTTAGCAGCCCGGTGCTCTAGGGGAGCATAATAACGCAGCTTGCAAAGTTAATTACCAACCTGCATCATTCATTTACTGAGAAAGTTACAAAACTGTGGTATTGAGTTACTAGATGTTAGTGATTCCTGCAGTATAGCAAGCTGCAGTAAAATGTGCTATTCTACCACGGCTTAGTTACTTTCCCCTTAATCCAAAAGATGGTTTTTGTGCCTTTATAAAATAGACATCTTTTTGGACTCTCATATAGGTATCCTATTTAAAAATCAAGCCCATAGGTATGCATGTTTTTGTAGAAATATAATTATAAAGAAAATCACCACTAATTTGCAAATAAACAAAACAAATGAAACATAATGCAAAGAATTATATACTCACAGAAAAACTATCATCAATTTATATCAAAATGTGAATACACATAACATATATCATATAAATAATCAAATTTAAGTGTGTTAAAAACGTTTTAATATTATCCAAAAAGCATTTGTATACAAATTATTTAATACTACCAAAATTAATACATTCATAATATATATATATATATATTACATATATGTAAAAATATCTCACTTGATGTCACAAGTAAAAATACAAAAGTCCCCACATACAAAAAATCACTACCAATTTCAACAATAATATTTTCTATTACCTTACTTCATAAAAAATGACATCTGTCAATTAAACCCTTACAACATACCCCTCAATATAATAATAACAAACAATACATTTCATAAATAACAACACCCAATAGAGTGTCTTCAATTCATACACCTTGACTTGTAATCATATGAATTCCTTCTTTTTTGGTAGAAAGCCAGAACACATGAAAAAGAAGACGTGCAAAATGCTCCAATTTTGTTTTTGTTTCTGTGCATTTTCATGAATTTTGCACTTTCACAGGTTATAGCCTTCTGTGAAAAAAAGAAAAACCTTTTTAGTACATTGGCCTATAAACATTTTGAAAATGTACCCTATAAAAAGGAAAACCAATTTAGGAGACACATCTTAATCAGTCTGTGGGCTTGCAGGTCCATGGGTACAGTGTATCCACAGGCCCCTAAATTTATTTTGAAAAGGAAACTCCCCAACTGAGTTTTCTTTTGAAAATTCAGGCCTACAGGGAATATTAGTACTTTGTACCCTGTGTACTTTAAACTTGCTTTCAAGTGGATGTGAAAGTGCACAAGGGGACTTCACAATAAAATTCTTACATGTATTTTCTCATCTATCAAACCCTTCTCTTTTTATACAGTAGATAAAACTATGTACACTATGATTTGATTTATTAGTATTTGTTATACTGCCCTTTAGCCATGAGCTGTCAGAGCAGTTTACAGTTCATAATGTTGAAAGGGACTCAAAGTGGGGTACCAGAGTCCTCTTAAAGAGTTAATAATATGGAAAATGAGAACAGCCTGAAGCCTGGCATCTTGGAATTCACTAGCAACCTGGAGAGAGATGTAGGAGAGAAGCCAAGCTCATATTTTGCAAATAAAAGTGTTTTGTGAGAGAGAATTCTTATGGAGACAGAATGGTTTTGTTTGTTCTGATTATGTATGAGCAATGTCTGTGAAGTTTGACTTGAAACATGTAGGGTTATTCTGTACTGGCTGACCCCACCTGTATGGCCTACCAGAATTGGGGCGTGCAGTGGTAGACCCAATTCTGATCCTGCAGGGGTTAGACTTGCCCATGGGATCAGAATCGGGTCTAACGGCTGGACGTGCAGGCCAGGCCCCGATTCTGATTGGCCACATGCCTAGCCACATACTCAGCTAACTTAGCCAGGCTCAATGACGCAGCAGTAGCATGGCATTCCATTGCCATGCCCCTGCTGCTCCATGCAGTAGCCACAATCACCAGCCAAACCCCAGAATCCTCTTTTCCTGCAGTCCAACCCCCAATCGGGCCTTCCATGGCCAGGGTCGAGCAGAGGGATCCCCCTGCACCCCTTATCTCCTTTTCCAAGCCCTGGCTCCTGCATCTGTCACCATCCAGGGGGACTGATTCCACCTTCGAGGTGGAATAAGTCCCCTGTTTCCATGGCCGATCCTGGACATACAGGGCTGCCCTCATAATCTGCCCAGTACATGCCCGCCTTTTCTTCCCTCAGTCTGCCCCCTACCACTCATGAACACAGCCCCCCATACAACTCGCATCTACATATGGGGAGCTCTGTTCCGCCAGCATAGTTCAGAATGACCCCCATAGTATTTAGCTTCATCTGTAACATGTAGATAACAAAAAGTAGTGCAAAGAATGATGTAGAGAGTGATAAGAGAAATTTGCACCATGAAGCAGTTTTTTTCTAATAAATGAAGTGCTATGGCCTAGCAAGAGTAGGGATCACAGGAGATTGCTCAAGTTTGCAGGCCTGCGAGTCTCTCCATTAAGGCCTTGATATAATTGATAGATAATTCTCTGAATATGTGTGTTTTCATTTCATTCCTTACTTGAATTAGAATTAGAGCTAAAGAGCTGAAGTTGGATTTTGCTACTTGGTGAGCCCAGTCAGGAGTAATGCAACCAAACAGTTGGTGCCATGCCAGGATCTCCCTTTCTCTTCATTCAAGGCAAGGCAAGGCAAAGAAGTATAGAGGATTGTGAGTATTAAATACAGATAGACTCAGTTTAAGGCATAGGCCTTAGTGTTCAGGAGAAGCAGTCAATCCTATTGTATGTGTGTTAAACATAGTGATGTTTCTTTTGAAAACCCTGAAGCATGATAGCATGCAATGAATAGTGGTAAAGCATTACTATTTCCTTTAAGAGGGAGTTTTTCAGAGGGGCTTCTTATACTTGCAGATAAGAACTTCTGGAGAGTGGTTAAGCACATATTCTCCTGTCTATCCAGAGAGTGCAGTTGTCAGTCAACACTTATTCAGATAGGCATCCTTTTCATGCAGTCTAACTAAAGTTGATATTCAGCTAAGTGCCAGCTGAAAATCATACTCACTCGATAGCACCGGTACTGCTCTTGCTGTGCCCATGGATTACCACTGCACTAACTGTATAACGTCAGGCAGTCTGTGAAGTTAGTCAGTGGCACAGTCCCATAGACAACTTCAGAATGCCAGCTAGTATTGGGATAGCATGCTCAACTTGAATATTGCGCGGCGTTTTTTCATGAAGAGAAATTTGGAGAAGGGAGGCAAATGAGTTTATTGAGCCGAAAGGCCATGTGAGAAAACAGACTGATAGAGCTGCATGGCTGCATGTTTACCTGGCATAGTAATAAGGCTGGATCCCCCGAAGAAACCGCTTGCACGGAGAAACGCACAAGCACACCGGATTGGCGTCAGGATTAAAGATAAGTTTTTGTCTATGCTAAGTTTAACCTTGCCAGCACAACAGAGTTTGATAGGTGTGATAGACCTCAAGTTTTTACTTGTTACGCTTCTAAGAAAAAATGACAAAGAACGATATGCTTTATTTGGTCTATTGAAGAGATCACACTCATCATTCTGTCTTTGAAGAGAACACCACTTAGTTATAATTGCCATGAGCGCTTTTTGAATGAGTAAAGAAAGGGGTACATTAGGTCCTTGATGCAAGATACGGGGTTGGTTAACTACAGCTGAGGTATACCTTCTGGGTTCTACCCCAAAGAAGTCTGAGACCTATTCCCTGAAAAGTTTCTGTATTTTTTGAATTGTTGAGAGAGTGGAGCAATTTCTTGTTTATCTTTGGACACTTGCTCCAACAAACCCGGAGATTTTTTTATTCAACTTGAATATTCAGCAGCAGCTAGTATCAAGTTACTGACACTGAATATCCTGCCAATATTTAAGCACTGCTGTTGACCACCGTGGCATTTGAATATCAGTCCTTTTGAAAACTGGGTCCTCGGATTCCGGTTGAAGTTCGGAAAATGTTATGCTTATAAAGACTACACACTAAGGGTCCGAGTACATGCATAACCTTTCTGGGGATACAGCTGGACACGGTGGCCATGGTGGCCCGCTTGCCGGAGGTAAAGATCCTGCGTTTGCGTTTGCTGGTCGCCAACGCGCTGGGGGCGCGGAAGCTCACTTTGCGAGAGTTGCAGGCCCTAGTCGGTTCCTTGAATTTCGCTTGTAGGGTCATTCCGATGGGTAGGGTGTTTCTGCGGCGGCTGGCAGCAGCTACGGCGGGTGCGACGAAGCCTTATCATCGCATTAGGGTGACTCAGAGTATTCGGGCTGATTTGGGGGTCTGGGACGTTTTCTTACAGGACTTTAACGGAACGTCCGTCCTGATGGAGGCCGCCGTTTCTTCTGAGGATTTACAGCTCTTTACGGACGCGGCTGGCAGTGGGGGATTGGGCATTTACTTTGGGGGGGCGTGGTGTGCGGCGGCTTGGCCTCAGTCCTGGCGGGAGGCTGGGCTTACGTCGAACATTACCTTTTTGGAATTGTTCCCCATCTTGGTCGTCCTGGAGCTTTGGCCTGATCGGCTGCGCAATCGTAGGGTGGTGTGGTACTGTGACAATGCGGCGGTGGTCAGTGTGGTCAATCAGTATACGCCGCGTTGTTTGCAGGTCGCATCCTTGATGCGGGCTGTCGTATTAGCTTGCTTGCGGTTGAATGTGGTGGTGAGGGCGCGGCACATTCCTGGTTGCACTAACGGTATCGCCGATGCTCTTTCTCGTTTTAAGTGGGAGCAGTTCCGGATTTTGGCGCCAGCAGTGGACAGCACCGGCTTGCAGGTCCCAGAGTTCTTATGGCAGCTTGACCGGTGGAGATGCTAGCTCTGCTGCAGCGTTCGGTAGCCCCGGGAACTTGGAAGAAGTATCAGCGAGGATGTGACGATGTGGTCAGCTTTCTGGTGACTTGGGGGTGGTGGGAGGGGCGTGTCCCCGATCATTTATTGGCAGAATACGTGGTCGCAGCAAAGGCTATCGGGCGGTCTAGAGCAATGGTGCGGGCAAATTTAGCGGGGTTTTCCTTTTTCGCTCGGGCTGTGGGCTGGGGTGGCATGGGTGGGGGTGCCTGGCTCGGCAATTATTGCAGGGGTGGGGGCGGGCTCAGCCTCCCCAGTCGGATGGTCGCAGGCCCATTACACACTAGCTGTTGGTTCTGATCTCCATGGCACTGCCGGGGGTTACGTCATCCACTTACGAAACGTGGCTTTTTCGGGCGGTTTTCAGCTTGGCCTTTTTCGGGGCTTTCCGCGTCGGTGAGCTAGTGGCGGTTTCCTGCCGCTTGGCGTGCGGTTTGAATCGGCGGCACGTGTTGGTAGGGAATGCGGAGACGCGAGTGTGGCTTGAGCGGTCCAAAACGGATCAGCAGGGTCGCGGTCAATGGGTGGTGTTGGGGGCTAATGGACACCCCCTCACTTGCCCGGTGTTTTTGATGCGGGAATACCTGAGTGTTCGTCCCGCTGGGGAGGGGAATTTTTTCTTGCACGCTGATGCGAGCCCTTTAACTCGTTTTCAGTTCTCGGCCGTGCTGCGTTTGGCTCTCGGGAGGGTTGGGATGGACCCGGCGGTGTTTGCCCCTCATTTGTTCCGTATCGGGGTGGCTACCAGTGCTGCGGTGGCGGGTCTGCCTCAGGCGGAGATTCAGAGGATTGGCCGCTGGGCATCGCAGGCCTTTCGGGGTTATGTGCATTTGTGAATGGGATGTTGGGGTGTTGGGGGGGTACTAACTGTTGTTTTGTGTTTCAGGTGGGGGTCGGCGTCCTGGGACCTGTTGGATGGTCAGCCACTCCTTTGTCCATTGGGCGGAACGAAGAGCGGCTGTGCGGCCTATGGGGCCCAATCTTGGCATGGACCCGAGTGAGCTGGTGATCCTATGGCTGGGCTTTCGAGGGCTGCGTTGGGTGCAGTTCCTGCCTTTGCTGCGGCATCACAGGTGTTCCCAGGAGTGGCCGAAGTGAATGCTTATTCATCTGGGGGGCAATGATTTAAGTTCCTGGACCTGTAAGCAGCTGATCCGGGCTGCAAAGCATGATTTGCAGGAAGTGTTGCTGATGTTTCCAGGGGTTCAGTTGTTCTGGTCAGATATCATTCCACGGCCTGCCTGTCGGGAGCAGCGACGGTGGTCTAGGGGATTGGTTAAGATTAATCGCCAGATTGGGCGGTGGGTGGCGGAGCATGGGGGCTTTCAGATACAGAATCCCTGGGTTGAAGTTTCTTGTGCGGGTCTGTACCGGGAGGACGGGGTACATTTATCCCCTGTCGGTATGGATCTGCTCCTTAATGATTGGCAGGAGGCCGTGGAAGGGGTGGTTTCCAGAAGGTACATCGGTCACAGCTTGGGGGGGTGGTTCAGGAGCTAGAGTGTGCCTGAACCGGTGGCGGGATCCTGGAGGCAATGTTCCACTATCGGCGCCTCACGCTTGCAGCATTTTAATTTACTTTTATGTTCATCCATGCGTATTTACTGTTGCATCCTCCTGATAGAATGGGTTTGGGTAGTGGAGACCCGCAGGTTAATTTAATAACATCTTTTTCTCCATTCAGTTTTCAACTTTAAAAAAGTCTGAAACGCCACCTGAATGTTTTACATAGTGTTGGAGGGCTGGAGGATCTGCAGATTCGATGTGTATGGAAACGACAAAAAAACTTTAAAGAACTTCTTAGTCCGGCAGTTTTACGTCCGATACACCCTACTGGAGTGCTCCCCAAAAAAGGCCACTTTAAGTGCGGGACCTGTAACGTCTGTGAAATTACTCAAGAATTATCTGAATTTTGCCATAGAGGCATAAAGTATGAGCTCAAAAGCTTGACTACTTGCATTTCAACTCACGTGGTGTATTGCATACGATGTCCATGCAATTTACTATACGTGGGTAAAACCAATCAACAGTTTAAAATATGCATGAATGAACATAAAAGTAAATTAAAATGCTGCAGGCGTGAGGCGCCGATAGTGGAACATTGCCTAGAGTTGCATCATACCTATACGGAATTACAATGTTTTTGTATTGATCATTTATCAGCACCATGCTATGGAAGATCTAGAGAAAAAGCTTTACTTTACAGGGAGCAGCAATGGATCTACAAATTAGGCACTGTGGCCCCTGCAGGGTTGAATGCACGAATAGAGTGGGAGGCGTGTTTTTGATCACACTAGGACTAAGGATAGATACTGAATGGGACTCTATTTAAATCAGCCCGCATGCGCGGCGTTTTTTAACAGTTGGAAAAAGTAAGCTTCTGAGGAACAGCACTGATCGTGCCATGGGTAAAGGTTTAATTGTTTTTCCTTACAATTCCTTCGTTGTAACATCATGTGTTCCTGATCTAGTATTATATTGAAAGTATGCACTAACTAGACATTTTTCTTCGTAGTTTCTTCGTAGTGTTTCTGCATTCCCCTGAGGAAACCGCATAAGGTGAAATGCATTATTCTAGCGCGCAGTCTAGCGTCGGGAAAAGACAGATCAGAAGCTGGATACCTTTAAGTTAAGCTCCGTTTTTCATAAAATTTACAAAAATTTATAAAAAAAAGTGAAAATTTATGTTTCCTGGCTTATACCAGGTAGAAAGACTGGTTAGTGGCTTTATAGAGGGTCATTGATGTATGAAGGGCAGTATTCTACAATGACTGTATTTGAGCAGTCACTGGTTGCCCGGTTTTTCTGAGACCTCTCTTGCCACTTTTGAAGTTAGTTTTGAGTGCTACATAAGAATAACACATCAGTCAAAGACTGCAGGATACTTTCAAGTTATGATACAGAGTTGTGATATATATTTTCATTAGATACCATGGAGTGACATTTGACAGACAACTCAACTTCCATACCAAAAACTAAAAACCATATACTGACTCAATCCTCTACTCAGTGACAGAGACTTCCGATCAGTCTGCCAGGCCATTATAACCAACACATTAGATTATTGCAATATAATCTATCAAGGTCTTCCAAAGAAAACAACACTTCCACTCAAATTTGCACAAAACACTACTATGCACATAATAACCAGAACAGCAAGATACTGCCACATAACCCCTACCCTTCAGCAACTACACTGGCTTCCAGTAGCTACATGTTCCAAATACAAGGCCTTATTGATGATAAGAACATAAGTATGCCATACTGGGTCAAACCAAGGTCCATCAAGCCCAGTATCCTGTTTCCCACAGTGGCCAATCTAGGTCACAAGTACCTAGCAGTTTCCCCCATAGACACAGGTTCCACAATGCTTGTATTGGGTCAAGCAGTGGATATTCTGGGTCCCTTTTAATAATGGTTTATAGACCTTTCCTCCAGGAACTTGTCCAAATCTTTTTTAAACCCGGCTACATTAACAGCTTTTACTACATCCTCCAGTAGCAAATTCCAGAGTTTGATTACACGTTGCATGAAAAAATATTTTCTCCTATTAGTCTTAAATAGGTTACCCTGTAGCTTCATTTCATGCCCCTTAGTCTTTCTATATTTTGTTGAGATAAACAATCAATCTACTTTTACCCATTACCCTCCATTCATTAATTTATAGATCTCAATCATATCTCCCCTCAGCCATTTCTTTTCCAGGTTGAAGAGCCCTAACCCTTTTAGCCTCTCTTCATAGGGGTATCCTTCCATCCTCTTTACCATTTTGTTGGCTCTTCTCTGTACCTTTTCTAATAACGCTATATCCTTTTTAAGATAGGGCAACCAGAATTGCACACAATATTCAAGGTGTGGTCGCACCATGGAACGATATAGAGGCATTATATTATCCTTTGTTTTCTTTTCCATTCCTTTCCTTATGACACCTAGCAGTCTATTTGCTCTCTTGGCTGCTGCTGCACACTGGGCAGAGGGTTTTAACATGTTATCTACGATAACGCCTACATCTTTTTCCAGGGTGGTGGTTTCTAATGTGGAACCTTGCATCGTGTAACCATAGTTTGGGTTTTTCTTTCTTAGGTGCATAACTTTGCACTTGTCCACATTAAATTGCATCTGTCATTTGGATGCCCGGTCTCCCAGTTTATCAAGATCCTCTTGCAATTTTCCACAATCCTCTTGGGTTTTAATAACTTTGAATAGTTTTGTGTCATCTGCAAATTTGATAACCTCACTCATTATTCCCATTTCCAGGTCATTTATGAATAAGTTAAAAAGCAGCAGACTCAGCACAGATCCCTGGGGTACTTCACTATTCACCTTTTTCCATTGGGAAAATTGGCCATTTAGCCCTACCCTCTGCTTTCTATCTTTTAACCATTTCCTGATCCATAATAGTAAGCTGCCTCCTATCCCATGACATTTTAATTTTGCCAAAGGTCTCTCATGAGGGACCTTGTCAAAGGCTTTCTGAAAGTCCAGATACACTATATTAAACGACTCACCTTTGCCTACCTGTTTATTCATACCTTCAAAAAATATAACAGATTAGTAAGACAAGACCTTCCTTGGCTAAAGCAATGTTGGCTGTTTGCCATTAAGCCATGACTATCTACATGTTCAGTAATTTTGTTCTTTATGATGGTTTCTACCATTTTTCCTGGTGCTGACATCAGCTTCACCGGTCTGTAATTTCCTGGATCACCCCTGGAAACCCTTTTAAAAATTGGTGTTATATTGGCCATCCTTTAATCTTCAGGTATTACAGATGATTTTAATGATAGTTCACAGATTACTAATGGTAGGTCTGTAATCTCATATTTCAATTCTTTCAACACCCTTGGATGTGCAGGTGATTTGCTACTCTTCAGTTTATCAAATAGTTGTTATACATTTTCCTGGTGTATTGATATTTCTTTTAATTCTTCTGCAGCATCACCTTTAAATATCATTTCAATCATGGGTAACATCCCTACATCTTCCTCAGTAGTGACCAAAGCAAATAATTCATTCAGTCTCTCCGCTATGGCCTTGTCCCCTCTTAGTGCCCCTTTTTCCACTCTATCATCTAATAGTCCAACTTACTCTCTCACAAGTTTTTTTTTGCTATGAATGTACTTGAAAAAGTCTTTATTATGAATTTTTGCTTCCACAGCAACTTCTTCTCAAATTCTCTCTTTTGCCTGCCTTATCAATGCCTTGCATCTAACTTGCCAGTGCTTGTGTTGTTTCCATTTTCATCATTTGGCTCCTTTTTCCATTTCCTGAAAGATGCTTTTTGGCAACAACAGCCTCTCTGACCTCACCTTTGGACTTCCTTCCACTTTTCTTAAAGTGTGGAATACAGCTGGTCTGGGCTTCCAAGATAGTATTTTTAAACAAAGATAGTATTTTTAAACAACACCCAAGCTTGATGTAAGTCTTTAACCTTTGCAACTGCTTTTAGTTTTTTCTTAACCATTTTCCTCATTTTATCATAGTATCCCTTTTAAAAGTTAAAAGGTAGTGCTGTGGATTTCCTTATTATCCCTCCTCCATTTATTAAATCAAATGCGATCATGTTATGATCACCATTGCCAAGGGACCCAACACCTTTATTTCTTCCACCAGATCTTGTGTTCCACTAAGGACTAGGTCCAAACTGGCTTACCCTCTGGTAGGTTCATGAACCAGCTGCTCCAAAAAGCAGTCATTTATTTCACCTAGCATGTCCTGCCATGACACTGACCCAGTTTATACTGGGGTAATTGAAATCACCCATTATTATTACTTTGCTGTAACTTTTGTTAGCTTCCCTGATTTCTTTGAACATTTCATCATCCATTTGTTCATTCTGGCCAGGCGGTCGATAGTACAGCCCCATTGCCATTTCCTTCCCCTTCCCCTTTTTACATGGAATTTCAATCCATAGAGATTCTACAGTGAATTTTGTTTCCTGCACAAATTTAATCCTTTGTGACTCAATGCCCTCTCTAACATAGAGCACAACCCTTCCACCAATTTGATCTGCTCTATCATTTTGATATAGTTTGTACCCAGGTATCACAGTGTCCCACTGGTTGTCCTTCCACCATGTCTCTGAAATATCAATCATATCTAGCCTCTCATTTAGTGCTATATATTATACATCTCCCATCTTTTTTTTTTAGACATTAGCATTTGCATACAGGCATTGTGGAGACCGTATTTTATTCATATTAATCTGGCAAACAGAAGGCAGGTGTAATTTGGAATCTTTAAGCTCTGTCTGCTCTGTACTCAAGGGCATTTGGGCTACTTTTGTCTTTACTGGAACCTCTCTACTGATATGCCCTAACTTCAATATTTTGCTGGTATCCTTCAAGGATACATTCTTCCGAACCATGCGCTCTTGTGCAACTGTCAGCTTTCCCCTATTATCTAGTTTAAAAGCTGATCTATTTCCTTTTAAAGGGTAATGCCAGCAGCCTGGTTCCATCCCTCTTAAGGTGGAGCCCATCCCTTTGGAAGAGCCCCTCCTTTCCCCAAAATGTTCCGCAGTTCTTAACAAATCCAAAACCCTTATCCTTGCACCATTGTCTCATCCATGCATTGAGACTCTGGAGCTCTTTCTGTCTATTGGGTCTTGCATGTGGAATGGGAAGTGTTTCGGAGAATGCTGCCCTGGAAGTTCTGGATTTCAACTTCCTACCTAAAAACCTAAATTTAGCCTCCAGAACCTCCCTGCCACACTTTCCTATGTCATTGGTATGGACATGTACCAAGACAGCAGACTCCTCCCCAGCACTATCTAAGACCTTGACTAGGTGGTGCATGAGATCTGCTACCTTTGTACCAGGCAGGCATTTACTAGGTGATCTTCACGTCCACCAGCCACCCAACTATCTACATGCCTAATGATTGAATCACCAATTATAACGGCTGTCCTAACCTTTCCCTCATGGACACATGGCCCTGGAGAAACTTCCTTGGTGCAAGAGGGTTTTATGTCACCTAGAGGACAGGTCGTAGATACAGGATCACTTCCTGCCACACCAGGGTGATGCTCTCCTGTCATGTGACTTCTCTCCTCCATGGCAACAGGGATGCTGCCATGGAGAAGAGAGGTCTTTAAAATAATCCACAACCTAGCACCCCCAGTTCTTCAACTGCTGATAAAAGGGATACCAGAGGACAGAACATGAAGGACCCCAAACAACAACACTCTATACATCCCCACACACAAGAGGAAAGCCAAGCAAACGAGGTGCAAGAGAGCATTCTTATTACATGCCCCCTCCTTATGGAACAACTTACCTAACTCAATAAGAGACATCAAAGACATATCAGACTTCAGAAAAGAAATAAAGTCCTTCTTATTTACTGAATACTATGGGAACAATAGATACATACTGAAACATCTCTGTATACAGACCAAATCCTCCCAACTGTCTGCTCCAAAGAGCATGCTCCCTATCTGCTGTAATGTGTCTCCCAAACACTAATACATGTAAATTATCTGTAACCCATATAATCATCCAAGTTTAACACCCTTGTTCAATGTAACTTGTATGCTATCGTTAGTTCATGTGATATGTAAACCACTCTGAATCTACGATAGAGAGGTATAGAAAAACTGTTAAATTAATATAGAGGCACTATAACTTCCTTTCTGCTGGCCATTCCTCTCCCTATGCACCTAATATTTTCAGCATAAATAACTCCCTTTTTGAAAAAAGCAAAAGGTCCATGCTGCAGTAGTTTCTCATAGCATAAGTGATTTCTGAATTGGGTCAATATGTTAGGCTTGTAATATTTCTTGAAGTTTCTTGTGGATTTTTATTAAAAGGTTGACTACAGCTTAGAGGTATGTAATACAATTTAGTGTATCAGTGAGATAAACATTTTTTTCTTATTAGATTTGGTTATTGTATTTCTGCTACCGTTATATTCAGAGTGTTTTAATCAGAATTGCTTTGGTGTGCATTTTCAAGGGCTGATATGCAAGGGAGGTTGAGATGAATCTTGTTTGATTAACTCTACACCGCCTCAATGTTTTGATCACGACTGTGAAATGAATTTGAAAAGAAAAACATTGATTTATTTTTTCAGAGACAGTATGTGGCTACTCTCTGTATTCTCTGTGTGTTTCAAGTATGCTTTTTCAAGACTATGAAAACCCCTTGATATGAATAGCAATAGAAGGCAACTTTTTAATTTTCTTTTCAGATGGATTAAATTCTCTTGATGATTGTCAGCCTGATCACACTGGATGCTGGTGGAATATAAGTGTTTTAAATAAGTAAGCACATTTACCCACAAAACTGGCAGTAATACATCATGCAAAATTCCCCAAGCTGTCCTGCCAAGATGCATCATCCCAGCTGTGGGGCAGCATCTCTAAGGGTGAAAGAATAATTCAGTCTCTCGGAGTGTGCAGTCTTTAACCTCTCTGCTCTCAGTCTGTCAACCATAGCACCAGTTTATGTCCTATGAAGACCATCATTTTAGTAGTCTACAACTTTTTACTAAGACCTGGCCAAGACTGCCTGCTCATTCCACATGAAACTATCAAACTACTTTCAGATAACAATACATTTGGGCATTACCTGTCTGAACAGATGAACTGCTGGGTCATCAGTCTTCTAAGAGACACTGTGGGATGACTCTGCTCTGCCACTTAGGCCCATCATCCCTTGCTTCTGAAGCCAACTGTACTGGATAACTCTGATAACTGTTTGGCTTGCCTTTTTTTTTCCTCCGTCATCCGGCACTAACCCTCACCTCCACTAAATGGCACCCGACTTCCAGAGAATGCACGATCCCACAGTAGGCTAGTCCTCACTTTCACACTTTTCATTCTTTTCCATCTTGTACATTTTTTATCTCTGGTTTCTCTATTTCTCATCTTATTCCTTGATCACTCTATACCAGCCTTCCTTCATTTTTCTTTCACACCCCCCCCCCCACAAGTTGCTTATTGCCTCCTCTACTTTAGCACTTCCCATTCTCGCTCTCCCTTATGTGCTCTCTGACTTTGTTTTTCCTTTCTTATACCATTCTTCCTCTCCCATTGTGTATCCTTTTATCATTTTTCTATCTCTTCTTTTGTGTTTCCTCTCCCGTCTCAACCATGGCCACCCCCATGGCTTCCTGCTGCCTTATCTCTCCCTCCATTGCTTCTGATTCGGTGATTTATCCCTGGATTCCCTCTTTCTTTTGCCTCCCTTTTTCTAATATCCCCTATGCCATTCTATCCCTTACCCAGGTATAACATTAAATGCTGTCATCTATGCTACAAACTTATAATAGTCCTCAGAAATGAATGTAGAACCCAAAATTTGCTCAAAATATTGCTCTGTTCATTTCTGAAACTACTATAGAGGATACACACATATAAGCAAAAGGGAGCACAAACTTGAATAGTGACTTTACTTTGCAGCAAGAAAACTTTCTGTCTTGCCAACGTTATCCTCATAATTGCTTCTCAAATGCCCCTTTTTAGAAAAGATTTTTTTAAAAAATGCCCAGCTTTTCAAAAACAGCCTGTATTAATACTCTAATATCAAAAACAATTAAATCCACAACTTATCTTATTTTTCTCAGTTATCTTCATGAATCTATAAGAATATCCTCAATGTCCGCTAAAATATCCTTGTAACTCAAACCACCTGCAATCCCAGCTAGTGGTTTCATCATAGCTCATGGTTTCCTCAGTTAAGAAAAAATTAAAAAGAGTAGCTGCAAAGGTTAACAATTTACATCAAGCATGGCTGTGTTTAAAAATACTATCTTGGAAGCCAAGACCAGCTGTATTCCACGCTTTAAGAAAAGTGGAAGAAAGGCCAAAAAACTGCCAGCATGGTTTAAAGATGGGGCCAGAGAGGCTGTTGTAGCCAAAAAAAGCATCTTTCAGGAAATGGAAAAAGGAGCCAAATAACGCAAACTGGAAACAACATAAGCACAGGCAAGTTAGATGCAAGACATTCATAAGGCAGGCAAAGAGAGAATTTGAAAAAAAAAAAGCTTGCTGTGAAAGCAAAAACACAAAATAAAAACCTTTTCAAGTACATTCGTAGCAAAAAACCTGTGAGAGAGTCAGTTAGACCATTAGATTAGAGAGGTAAAAAGGGCAATAAGAAAGGACAAGACCATAGCAGAGAGACTGCATTCTTTGCTTTGGATTTAAGGAAAAAGATATAGGGAAATTACCCATGACTGAAATGGTATTTAAAGGTGATGCATTGGAAGAATTGAAAGAAATATCAATAAATAGGGAAGATGTATCACAGCTATTTGTAAACTAAAGAGTAGCAAATCACCTGGATTGGATGGTATACATCCAAGGGTGTTGAAAGAACTGAAAAATGAGATTGCAGACCTGCTATTAGTAATCTGTGAACTATCATTAAAATCATCTTTAATACCTGAAGACTGGTGAATGGCCAATGTAACGCCAGTTTTTAAAAAGGATTCCATGAGTGATCAGGAAACTACAGACCCATAAGCCTGATGTTGTACTGGGCAAAATGGTAGAAACCATTATAAAGAACAAAATTACTGAAAATGTAAGATAGTCATGGTTTAATGGGAGAAAACCCAACATGGCTTTAGCCAAAGAAGGCCTTGTCTTACTAATCTACTATATTTTTTGAAGGTGAGAATAAACAGACAAAGAGTATCTGGATTTTCAAAAACCCTTTGGCAAGGTCCCTCATAAGAGACTCTTGGCACAATTAAAAATTCATGGGATAGGAGGCAGTATACTATTGTGAATCAAGAATTGGCTAAAGATAGAAAACAGAGAGTAGGGATAAATGGCCAATTTTCCCAATGGAGAAAGGTGAATAGTGGAGTACCCCAGGGATCTGTGCTAGGTTGGCTGCTTTTTAACATATTTGTAAATGACCTGGAAATGGGAATAAGGAGTGAGGTAATCAAATTTGCAGATGACACAAAATTATTCAAAGTTGTCAAAACCCAAGAGGATTGTGAAAAATTGCAAGAGGACCTTGATAAATTGAAAAACTGGATGTTGAAATGTCAGATGAAATTTAATGTGGATAAGTTCAAAGTTATGCACCTAAGAAAGTACAACCCAAACTATGGTTACACAATGCAAGGTTCCACATTTGGAACCACCAGTTAGAAAAAAGATTTAGGCACCATTGTGGATAACACATTGAAACCCGCTGCCCAGTGTGCAGCGGTGGCAAAGAAAGTAAATAGAATGCTAAGAATCATAAGGAAAGGAATGGAGAATAAAATCAAGGACATTATGATGCCTCTGTATCGTTCCATGGTGCAACCACACCTTGAATATTGTGTGCAATTCTGGTCGACGTATCTTAAAAAGGATTTAGCAGAATTAGAAAAGGTTCAGAGAAGAGCCACCAAAATGGTAAAGGAGATGGAAAGATATCCCTATGAGGAGAGGCTTAAAAGGTTAGAGCTCTTAAACCTGGAAAAAAGACAGCTGAGGGGAGATATGATAGAGGTCTATAAATTAATGAATAGAGTGGAATGGGTAAACGTAGATCTATTGTTTATAGCATCAAAAAAGTGGAAAGACTTGGGGATATGCAATAAAGCTACAGTGCAACCTATTTAAGACTAATAAGAGAAAATATTTTTTCACTCAATATGTAATCAAACTCTGGAATTTGTTACGGGAGGTTATAGTAAAAGCTGTTAGTGTAGCTGGGTTTATAAAAGATTTGGACAAGTTCCTGGAGGAAAGGTCCATAAACCATTATTAAAGAGAACCCAGGAAATCCACTGCTTGCTCCAATACAAGCATTGTGGAACCTGTGTGTCTTTTTGGGAAACTTCCCCGTACTTGTGATCTGTCTTGGCCACTGTTGGAAACAGGATACCGAGCTTGATGGACCTTGGTCTGACCTAGTATGGCATTTCTTATGTTATTATGTTACTTAGCTAGGATGAAATCTCTGATATTACATTAAACTATTCCTGTCCATTCTTTTATGGAATATGGAAGTATGAAACCTGTGCTCCATTCTCATTATCTTGATATCCAAAAATGGAACTATGTCAATTCCACCTGGGGGATGAATTGTATATTGCTATTTTGCAAATTAATCCACCCAAAAAAAGTTCCACTTTCTGTAAATGTCTTGTCAACATGAAAAAAACATCAGACCCGATATTCAAAGTGTGTAACACTAACCATGTTAATTGCGGTCAACAGGATATTTATTGGCATTAACATAGTTAGTGCCAGTGAATATCCGCGGCTGCCATCTCTATATGCTCCGATGCTAACCGCTTATCATTGAGGCATGTCCGGGCATTCTGGAGTAGAGTGTAGGTGGTACCAATTGGTTACCACTCAGTGGTGATATGGACCTGCTGCCTGGTTAGCGATTTGAGGTGAAAGCCAAGCACAGGTAACCCTGGCCTAACCTCTACCACATATTGCTAACTGAGTAGTGACTCAATATCGCCGAGGCCAGATTACCAATTGGCAAGAGTGGCTAACCTGGATATTCAATGCTGGGACTGGATATGACCCCAGGATTGACTATCCGGGTTTACTGTTCAGCACTGTTGGCTAGCCGCCAGTGTTGAATATCGGGCCCATCATCTATATAATGCATCTACAGGGCTACATGGTCCCAAAATTCTTATGGATATATAAACTGTTCCTCAAAAGATCTTAAATATAGGCAGGTCACTGAGAGGACAACCTTTGCCCCCATCGCCACTCCATGTACCCGATGAAAAATTTACTGCTGGAGCTTAAAATAATTCCTCTTCAACACCTTAGTACGTAGTTGTGACAAAAAAGCTAACTGTGTCCTCGAAATTCCTGTCATCACTAGATATTTGAGGGATACAACAATCGCCTGATATTGAGTTACATTGATGCACAAAGCCATAATAAACATCAAGGCCAATTGCCAAGAAGATTCAACTCTATCAAAGGTTGCCAATCGGTTGATGAATGCTCAAGAATCTCTAAAGTAAGAATCTTCCTGGCTCACCAAAGGGCGCAAGAACGTGTCTAAGTATTGGGACAATAACTTACACGATGGAGCTCTTCCCAGACACTATTGGGAAGCCTGGAGGGTTTTCCAAAGGCTTATGTATCTTACAGCCTATGGGGGGCATTCAGAACCCTGAATAATGGGATTGGACATCCGGGATGGATGTCCAACCCCCGAACAGGCCCTAGATATGATACTGCAGCCAGTGCTTCCCGCATGTATAGAGGGCTTGTACAGGGAGAGCTGGATGGGGATGGGAGGGGGAATGCCAGAGGCAGAGAGGGAGTGGAGCTGGGGTGAACCCACAACCCAGACATACAGGGCCAATTCAGGTCACTGCCTTGTATGTTCGGCGCTGACAAGATGGACGAGGGACAGCGATCGGGCACAGCAGACACTCTCCAGCCCATGAGCCACGTAAGATAGGCTCCCTCCACCTGATCCCGGCCCTGACAGGCTACTCCAAGGGTCAGGCAGCGGAGAATAGAAGCTTGGAGCTGTGGCTGCACTTGTGGTCTCCTGCTGTGCATCCCAGTTCCATGGTGACAGGATGCCATTGCATCAGCACACACGCAAGGGCTCTATTTGGGAGACGATGGGGAGGCACTAGGATGTTGGCTGGCACAAAATATTGTTCATGCTGGCCCATCCAAGTGCCCTGATTCTGCAGGAATGTACAGCTCCCGTGGTTGCAGAATCGGGTCTGTTTGGGGGTTGTTCACTTTCTGCACATCCGGACAGCGCAGACGTGCAGAGTTCAGAATAGGCCTCCACATAAAAACATGGAATTATCAGACACCTCTGCCACAGTAAATTAAATTCTTTATCAGAGATCAATCCCAACAAGGAGGCCCCTAGATCTACAAATGAATCTCAGATTCTGGGTCCTCCTCTAAAAGTCAGTACAAATTTTGTTGGTTTACCTGAACAAATACCTCTTCCTCATACTCGCTATGATTCAAGACCACTATTCCACCACTTTTATTAGCAGATCTGATTACTATAGAGTGGTCATTCGCCAGTGTATGCAATGCTCACCATTCTTGTAGAGAAAGATTAAGTTTAAACCATTGAACTTGCATCTGATCCAACTCTTTAAGGATAAGGTGTTCATAGGCTTGAATACTGGAATCCACCGGTCCAGTGGAAGCCATGTGGATTTAAATAGAATCGGACGTCCTGCCCCATTGTATCTTCTTAACCTGTGAAGAATAAAGAAATTCTCAATTTTCTGTTAAATGTCTAAAGAGAACTGTGTATCTCAAACAAATTCATTTTTCTCATGGGAACAAAAGACAGACCCTTGTTTAATCCCGAAATCTCCACATCTGACAGCAAACGACCTGACAAACTAAATAACAAAGAGGGACGTGGAGCCAGCATCACATCTCCAGGGGTTAAATGTAACCTTAAGTTTCCCAATTTGGGAGCTGTGCTCTGCCCCAGCAATGTCCTTTTCCTTATCGTTGGCCTCGAGCTCCTACTCCTAAAAAACCTTCACGGTCTGACATATCAGATGGCTCCTCAGAGGAAGTCCAAAAGTCACTTTCATCCTACTTCCATAGGCTTCTTTCTGATACATCCACATATAAACCTGACCACACTGATAATGTCTTGGTGAAACTTCTTTAATTTATCAGCCAGCACCTCTTGTCAAAACTTCTCAGTTTCAGAAACAAAGTCATTCTGTGTGGCATATTTATCAGGTCCCATTTGACCACTTGCATCTTTGTATAAATTTCCTTCATTAATAATTCCTTAATCTGAGCCCCTATTGTATCAATAAGTAACATAAAATCATATGAACCCATGCTCAGTATAGCAGTCCATTTCATTAGAAAATGTTCAACAATATCAAACATACATGGGGCCCTATTTAGTTTGTTTTTGCAAATGTGGGCATTTTTTAAAAATATTTTTAAAAAAGAGGCATTTGAGGAGTGATGATGAGGATTATGATGACCAGACAGAAAGTTTTCTTGCTGTAAAGTAAAGCCGCTATGCAGGTTTGAGCTCCCTTTTGCCTGTATGTGTGTATCCTTATAGTAATTTTAGAAGTGAACAGAGCAATATTTTGAATCAACTTTGGGTGCTACATTCGTATTTGTGGATCCTCTCCTCTTCTTACCCCCCCAAAAATGTCTTTGTGTCCTTACTTTGCTTCCTTCTCGGTGGGCTCCATGCACTCCCCTGAATTACATTATTAGTATGGCACTATTGGTCATAGTACTCCTTCTTCGGGATATGATTCTGATCATATCCTAAAAGCTGATGCTACTGATGGGCCAAAGCTATAGCTGCCCCTTCTTCCGCTTCCAGTCTGCATTGCTGTCTCTGATCACACTCTTACCACAACTGCTGTTGGGCCACCCCCACAGCATCTTCTTCTGCTCTGTGCTGCCATATCCGATTCCACATTCATGGCTGCTGGCTCTTCAGGTTTTGATTTGCCCTGCCACCTCTGATGCTACCCTCATTGATGCTGTTGTTTCCTGCATGTGTAACCTCTACTGCTTCTGGCCTCATGGCCACTGGTGATTCCATCGCCACAGCTGCTGTTTCTTCCAGTCTTTGCAACTGATGGTGCTGCTACCACCATTCCCACAGTCATTGTTGATCCCACCTCTATGGCAGCCTCTGATTTCTGTGCACAGGGATTATAGCAGCATGAAAAGGCTATTTTTTGAGTTATGTGGGACTCCTGTAATAGCCTCATGGACCACAGGTTGGGAACCACTGGTACAGACAGTTAGCAACTTGGGTCCTGTCAAAGGGGCATGCTTACTAAAAATGTGCCGATAGTGCATGGCACAATACAAGTGTGGAGGCATGTGCCAACTTCAGGGGGCACATGCGACCCCCCCCCCCTCTACCATTGGTGCATTGCTATGGTGCAGAAACTCAGCATGCGGATGCACCTAATGCTACCCATTGATGAGGTATTAAGAGCATCCACACTAATGTCAACAATCGCAGTTAGTGCATGGCCAAAATACCCACACTAAAGTACCCAAGAGAGCAAGCTACTCCCGTATAGGAGTGAAGAAACCAAACAAGCAGGAGTCTCTGTACCAGTACAGGTATTCAACCAAAACCTCAACGCGTTTTCACTTGTGAGCCTTCTTCAGGGGGAAGAGCCTTGAAAGACAAACAAAAAATAATAAAGAAAAGTAAAGAATTAAAAAATACACTATAGCAATAATTAAATATTGAATAAATAAATACGGAGCTGATTCTGCATAATAAATAACAAATAAATAACATCAAATATCCACAATGTAATAAAATGAATAAACCAGTAAAAATCATATACATAAATAAGGCTAGAGCGTTGAACATTAAAGGATCAATATCCTAAAGAAATAGGCAACATTCATAGCCATTTAGAAACAACATATCACACATTTAAAAATTAAATGCATTCAACTATTGCTGTAAGGACAGGAATGATCGATCCAGAACATATAAATCACAGTCTGACAAGAAAATTGCTCCAATACACATACAACTTATCATAAAGAAAAAGGATGAGGAGGACAAAAGTAAAAAACAAAAGCTTATGCTACTATTTGCCAGGGTGGAACCTATATAAAGATAAGTAAAATGCATTCAAAATCATTTGCAAAGAAAACAGGACAACTTTGTTTATTTCAAAACGGGATCGTACAAAAAAATATCCTTTGATGGAAACCATCAGAGCTATTTAAACACTGAGAGTAGTGTCTCAGATCACTGCTAGAGCAAGAATCGCCATTGAGACCACAGCGCTTAGCAGGATTTTGCGCCATGTATTAGAGGTCAAAGTGCACCAGTCAACCAAGCAGGCGAAAACTAAACTAAAATAAAATCAGGATTCATAGGGGACCAAATGTGTTATTTGTAAAAACGTTGTATGCAAAAAGGAGATTCACAGAAAACCAGCAGGAGAAAACAGTGAAAACTGTAATAATTGAGCATCTAGTACCGCCGATGCAGGCAGCTCAAATAAGGATCATATTTGGCAACAAAGGAGGGACACAAATGTGAAACTGGGGAGTATTCTTTAGACACTGCTGTGTTTATAATCCAATACAACAATAAATAAATAAATAATCAAGTAAATAAAACTGATTTGATAAAAATGTAAATAAATACATTGTGTGAATCACATTGCTATGTTGCTTTTAAGGAGACAAGCAACTGCGTATTGTAATTGAGGGAAACGTATATGTGGAAAGTGCTAAGGAGTAAAAGCATACCAAAGGGAGGACTATCCAGTAGGGACCAGGCAACAGTTAGGAACAAATAAATACAAAATTAAGTAGTATGGATTACCATATTCACACTGAATAAAAAAAGAGATAAAAAAGGTTATACATGGCACATACCATATGGGAACTCATCTAAAGACATATAAATATATAACATGTATTAAAAGAAAGCATAATAAAATAAAGGATGTGTACAAAAGGTATATGATGATGTGCCCAAACAAATATGTATTGATAATTTATATAAAAATCATGAAAAAGTAAAAAGCTAAAAAGGAGGAGAGGAGAAAGGGGGAAGGGGAGAGGGAAAAGGGGGAGGGAGGGGAAGGGAAAGGCAAAGAGAGCCGGGGGGAGGAAGGGAAAGGGGGGAAGAGGGAAGCCAGGGAAAGGGGGAGGGGGAGGGAAGAAGGAAGGAAAAAGGAGGGGGTAGGGGAAGGGGGGCGGGAGAGAGAGGAAGGGGAGGGGGAACAATCATAAATTAAGAAAACTGTGTGAATAATACCCATCTGTGAACTAAAAACCCATCATTATTCAAGTTAATGTGTTAACATGGCTTATTTTCTAGAATAAACAGTGCTTGGGCTCAAGAGTAAGCAAGATGAATCATTCACATATTCTGCAGAACATGATAATGTCTGCAATTTGTGAGAATAATAAGAAACATAGTAAAAAAAACATTTGTGTTGCCGTGATACCCAGCCTATCCATTGCGTAATAATATCATCCGCAAGGGGAATAAAGAAAAGAGGTATCATTATTCTGCCTATAAACCTTCTTAATATAATGATACCTCTTTTTATATTAGATTACAGGATGGCCCAACATTGCAATTAAAGAGTTGTATAGATACACTTCTCTACATTGGTTTACAAGTGGGCTATTTAACCCAAAAATAGTTTGATTTTATGTCCTTTAGCAATTCTGTCACACCAACTATTTATGTATTGCCCAAAATACATAAGTCACAGAATAATCCATCAGGGAGGTCCATTATTTCAGCCGTTGGTTCAGTATTTGAACCAATTTTGAAATGTTTAAACATTTTTTAAGACCATTTGTGTCTTTAGCACCAACATAAATGTATGACTCATCTCACATGATTCAACTTTTATAAGATTTTTCAGATTTTCATTGTGAGATTATAGTGGTCACATTAGATATAAACTTGCAGACAGCAGCACTCACTATTTTGGAGGACATTTTGATAAGAAGAGCCAGACCTGCTTCTCGATGCAATTAGCAGAATTAGTTATGACCCAGAACTTCTATTTTTGTATTTTTATCAGCAAATCAAGGCGGTTGATATGGGTTCCTTAATGGCACCAGATGTGTCTAATTTATATGTTTCTAACTTTGAAAAACAATACCTTACTCATCATGTTTCAGTTCTCACATTAAGATGTGGAAAAGGTATATAGATGATGTGTTCATGATATGGGAAGGAACAGAGAATGATTTATTTGTTTTCTTGAATTGGTTAAATACATTAGATACAAACTTACAATTCCATAAGAACATAAGATATGCCATACTGGGTCAGACCAAGGTCCATCAAATCCAGTATCCTGTTTCCAACAGTGGCCAATCTAGGTCATATGTACCTAGCAGTTTCCCCAAAAGACACTTTATAGTTTTGAACTGGTTCCATATTTAATTTTTTTCATTAAGAAGAGTGATCAGGGGTTTACTGCCACTATATATATAAGAGAAACCATTACTCTAAAATTCTAACTAACTCTATGAATCGCCCAAGAGAACTGTTCAGTATAGTCCAGAATTTAACCAACAAAACCCACAACACACATGAAACATCTATTGACATTTCTCCTCAAGTACTAGCACAATATTATATAAACAAAACTAAACCACAATTAGAGCCCCCAAAAATATACACTGAGGTGACCCTTAACATTAACGGTACTTGGTCAAACTTTAATAAAGTAACAAAACTAACTCTCAAAACTATCATATCAAATATAAATACAACAACCTCTTACCTTGATCCTTGTCCAGTAAAATGGATAAAAAAGACCCTCCCAACACTCTCTTCCTTCATTCTTCCCATAGTTAACCTCTCATTAAAAACTGGCTACCTACCCCCAACCTTAAAGCATGTCCAAATAAGACCAATTCTTAAAAATAAGAACCTTGACAAGACTTCCCCAACCTCTTACAGGCCCATCTCAAGTATACCTTTCATGGCCAAACTCATTGAAAAAATAATCCAAATTCAATTACAAGAATTCATCGATACCATAGACCTCCTTGACGAACACCAATATGGATTTCGTCCTCATCACGGAGTGGAAACTCTCCTAACAATACTCATAGACACATTAATAAGAGGAACTGATGACCCCACACAAGCATTTATATTAATCTTTTTAGACATCTCCGCTGCTTTTGACAGTGTTAATCATGCGACAATGCTAAGCAGACTCCAACACATTGGAATAACATCCAATGTACATAATTGGTTTAAATCTTACTTAACAAACAGAACTCAAACAGTGAGAATCGATAATCAAACATCAAATACTTTTAACCAAACACAAGGCCTCCCTCAAGGATCTGCGCTATCAGCACTATTATTCAATATTTACCTTCAACCAGTCTGCAACATTTTTAAACGCCATGGTGTACGATACCACATCTACGCCGACGATATTATGTTCTACCTACCATTCAAAATCCCACACCCACCAATTCAACAAATAATAAACTGCTTTAATGACCTAACAGCTTGGCTCAAAGACCACAACCTTTATATCAACTTCACAAAAACAGATATTCTCTATGTCACAAGAAACCAAACATATACACCACCAAACACCATCACACTAAATAACCATGAAATTAAAACAAAAAAAGAAATAAAATATCTAGGTGTAATACTTGATGACAAACTCAATATGGACGCACATATAAAAAACCTAACAAAAAATATACATTTCAAAATTAAGATCCTGAAACAATTACGCCCATTAATTCATCTACATGATTTCATATCGATAATACAAGCAATAATTACCCCGCACTTTGACTTCGCAAACTTAATTCTACAGGGTATCACACAAAAAAACATTAAAAAAATCCAATTAACTCAAAATATAGCGGCAAGAATTATAATGAAAATAAATCTAAGAGAGCACATTACACCTATCCTTGCTAAACTCCACTGGCTGCCTATTCATGAACGAATACACTACAAAATACTAGTTACCACCTTCAAACTAATAAATAAACTTGCCCCATCAGTACTCAATAACCTAATTTGCACAGAATCAAACAAGAGATTTCAAAGAAGTAGGAATACAAATACAATATCAATACCAAAAGATTATAAAAAAGCCAGAAAACTAACCAATAACAGGGCCTTCTCACACTATACACCGGTGCTTTGGAATAACCTACCTGATAGCATTCGTCTACTAACCGATATCAAAGAATTTAGAAAAAATTAAAAACACATCTATTTACCTTACATTATACACCCATGGTTGGCCAAACCACACAAATTGACACAGGATAAAAACTTGTATGATATACACCTGTTCGATCATATAAGCACATAATATGATATCATAAGGTGATTCTCATGCGACTCAATCCATAAGTCAAAAAAAAAAAAAAAAAAAAAAAAAAAACTTTGTAAATTTGTATATAGTTGATGCATTTGTATAAAGTTCTGATACATCCAACTAATCAAGATGGATGACATCACTGTTAGAATTCTTAATTATACTGTTAAACGTAAAAAGTTAACATCTGTTTCATGTAAAACGTCTAGGACATGTACTCTCATGTACCTTAACAACTTTTTGTTCAATGTAAACCGCACTTGATACCTGGGAAAGAGCGGTATATAAATGTGTTCTAAATAAATAAATAAATAAATAAATATCGTAAGCCAATGGATAGAAGGTCTTTTCTATATTTTAATAGTTTCCACAATAAGGTACTAAAGCTCAATCTTCCAATAGACCAATTCCTTCACATATGACGCATTTGTGCATCGGATGATGAGTTTGAATTACAAGCTAGAGATATGATACACCATTTAGAGGAACGAGGAAACCCAAAGAAATGCATTCTATGAGTTTATCAAAGAGCCAAAACCTCAGACCGGAAATCTCTCCTTCAAGGAAAGACTCCTCAATCTGAGGACCATCTAGTCTGTGCCCTCACATTCTCAAACCTCTCAAAAGATATCTCTAGGATTATTAAGGAAGAATGGCATCTGCTTAATACTATACTGTACTATACCTGCCCTACAATCTAGTCAACTTACTATTGTCTATAAAAGGAATCGTAATCTTGCTAATATTCTGGTGCCTTCAACATTAGCTAGACCAAAGACTAATTGCAAAGTAAGAGGACATTTTAGATGTGACCGATGTGTGGTTTGTGCCAATGCTCTAGTTGCAAAAGAGGATTTCCAACATCCTAAGGGACTCTGGAAGGTTCCCTTGGATTCACAGAATGTTATTTATCTCATCCTATGTCCATGTAATTTGTGTTATATTGGCAGAATGAAGCGCCATATAAAGACTAGAATTATTGAACAAAAAAGTTGTAAATGCAGAAGATTGTCAGATAAACCTCTTGTGGACCATTGGATACAGAATAATCATAGTTTATCAGATTTAAAATTCAGGTACTAAAACTTTTACATCCCCATAGGAGGGGGAGAGACATGGATAAATTGCTTTTATAGTTGGAGCTTTCTCTGTGAGAGTGCAGGAAATGACCCAATAAAGAAGGAGTCTTCCGCTGGTTTACCTACCTGTTGTTTTTACTTGCCCCTGCTTCTTTATTTCCTCTGCTTATTCTCCTCTTCTGATAGCCCTGGGTCTTTTTATTTTGCTTTGGTAATTTCATTTCCCCTCTCTGCCATTAACCGAGGTAGCTTGGACACGGTGTTCCGGGCCCCTCTAACCGTCCACCCCTGCCCCTTCCTCCCATTTAGCTCCACCCTCCTTTCCCACAGAATACACACATACACCACTCTTGGGAAAAGTACCGGTCGCTGCTTTATTAACTTTATAACATACCGAACATTACAGTTCAAGAATAATCCTCTTAACAATCCAAACAGCGGAGTAATGCCTCATCAGCCATGCTATTAGCAAGGTGACCCGCAGCGGAGCAATGCCTCACCAGCCATGCTATTAGCAAGGTGACCCTGCCTCCGCTTCTGCCGCGGTCATGCCAACCGCAATCTTCCTAATCCCCTTTCCCCGACCTCGCCATGTAATTAGCAAAAGTCAGCCAGGGGATGTCCGGGTCGGGGGCACCCCGCCCCCGGCCCAAGTATAGCCTAAGGCTCCGGACCCCGGAAACCTCTGGGATCCCGCCCCCCCAGCTGCAACACCCCTTCAGCCCCCACCCCACATCCCTAACATAGGGAGGGAGGGAGGGAAGCCGGCCTCGTCCCTGAGGAGGAGCAGGAGCCTCGGCAACCGTTGCTGACTCCTGGCTCCTCCCCCACCCAGGGCACACGCCTCCCTCCTCCCAGGCTCCACCGTGCTCCTGCACGCGGTTGGAGTCAATCAATGCTACCGGCGCCCTCCATGTCATCGCGCCTCAGCCCCCCTGCCGATGACATCCGCGGGCCAGGGTCCCCGCACCGGCCGAGCACCCGGTTACCATCGGCCGCCGGGACCCTGCCCCGTGGCCTTGCATTAACCGAGGTAGCTCGGACACGGTACTCCGGGCCCCTCTAATCATCCACCCCTGCCCCCTCCCCCCATTTAGCTCCACCCTCCTTTCCCACAGAATACACACATACACCACTCTTGGGAAAAGCACCGGTTGCAGCTTTATTAACTTTATAACATACCGAACATTACAGTCCAAGAATAATCCTCTTAACAATCCAAACAGCGGAGTAATGCCTCACCAGCCATGCTATTAGCAAGGTGACCCGCAGCGGAGCAATGCCTCATCGGCCATGCTATTAGCAAGGTGACCCTGCCTCCGCTTCTGCCGCGGTCATGCCAACCGCAATCTTCCTAATCCCCTTTCCCCGACCTCGCCATGTAATTAGCAAACGTCAGCCAGGGGATGGCATTATGATTTTTGCTCCTTTTAACACTGATCAGCCTGATTACACTCAGATTTCAACATGCCTAAAGGCAATGATAAGCTTCCTCAGTGAACTAAGCCATACAATCAACTTTGCTAAGTTATATATCACGAGGAACCCCACATTCCTACCACCTAAGAGCATATGTATTTTAGATTATGACCTGGCTGTTAAGCAGAAAGTAACATACCTCCAGGATCACATCAAGAGAATGACTAAGAATGCTTACTATAAGCTAAGAACAATCCAGGAGCTCAAACCACTACTTAATGAGTTGACTTCAGAATAGTGTGTCAGTCCATGCTAACACCTGTTCTAGATTACTGTAAGGTGTTCCAAGGAAATCAACGTATCCACTGCAAGTTGTCCATAACACAGCTGCACCCCTAATAACTGGAACTACAAAACAGAGCCATATAATACCTGCACTATATCAGCTTCACTGAATTCCCATTCACATTCATTCCAAGTTTAAATCACTTTTAATCATCTTTAATACATGATCTGTCACCAGTAATCCTTCAACCTTTGAATACAATGGGATCTAATAACAGGCAAAGAAGATCTGTAAGCAAAAATTTATTATTAATCCCAAAACAATGCTTGAGAGTGAGGCAAACAGCTTGTAACTGTGCCATAACCTTGTGTGCGCCATCACTTTGGAATTCCATGCCAGAGACTATAAGATCCATCTCGCATATCAAGGATTTTAGAGGAGCTCTAAAAATGCAGCTCTTCAAGGAAAACTTTGGATCAGACACTTCAACCTATTCTCCTTTGTACCTATATTTTACTACCCTATGTAATTGTCTGTCCAAGTTAAGATCGCCTGTTTGTATTTTATGAAAAACGCATTGAATCCAAGATAATGTGGAATAGAAAACCTATTAAATAAATAAACCCAATACTCCCTTCTCTCTCTCATCCTCTCTCCACCTTCCCTGTTTCCTCCCCCATCCTATCCTTCACCCTTTCCTCTGCTCTTGAGCTTCATCTTCACCTCCCACTCATTCATCACTCTCCTTCCTCTATAAAACAATCTCATCCCCATCTCTGCCGTGCTGTCTCCTCTCTCCCTTGCACTCTTCTTTTCTTTCTCTTTCTCCTTCTGTCTTCTGGTGACATTAATCCAAATCCTGGCCCCTCTTCATTTCTCTTACTCCCATACTAATTCCTCTCTCCACCACATCTATATCCCTTTCCTCCCCCCCCCCTCCTCTCTTCTTCTCATGTGCCTTATGGAATGCTCATTCCATCTCTAATAAAATTCCCTTTACCCATGATCTCTTCATTGCTCGCACTTTCCATCTTCTCGCTCTTACTGAAACTTGGCTCCTCCCTGATGACACTGCTTTGATTGCTGCCCTCTATCATGGCTACTACCAATTATCCCACTCTCCTCGTACCAATGGCCGCGGTGGTGATGTTGTTTTTCTCCTTCTTGCCAATTTCAACCTCTCCTTCTACCTCAATCTCATTCCTTTCCCTCCTTTGAAGTCCATTCCATCCCTTTTTTATTCCATACCTCTCCAGATCGCTGTTATCTATAGAACCCCTGACAAGTCCTCTTCTACCTTTCTCACTGACTTTGACTTTTGGTACTCCTTTTTCCTGGATTCTTCTTCTCCCTCCCTTATTCTTGGTGATTTTAATTTTCATACTGATAGCCCCTCTGACCCCTATGGGGTTATTCTGAACTGTGAATAACAGGGATGTACGTTCAGGTTGGACGTGCAACCCCAGCTATTTGCAGGAAGCATATTCCATCTCACTGACTCCCCACATGCACAGAAGGTTTGTGTGGGGAGCACTGGATAGGGGCAGGAGGGGGAGTGCCAGAGGTGGAGAATGGGTGGAATGGGGTCAGACTGACTCACCTGGATGTACAGGCCTATTCTGATCAGGGCCCTGTACGTCCGGCATCAGGAAGATGGACGTAGAACTTCTTCCACCTTAGAGGTGAAATAAGTCCCACAGATGACAGTGATCAGGACAGGCAACCGCACCAAAGTCACAGCACAGGAGCAGGTAAGCCCACGCCGCCCGATCCTGGCCCTGGCTGACCTGCTGAGGGGCTGGTGGCAGGGAAAGGAAGCCTGTAGCGATGTCGGGCCTTCTGTGCTCCTACTAGGCAAAACAGTGCCATGGCAACAGTACGCCATGGCTCGGGCACACCAGAAGGAGCATAGGGCAGGCTGGCTGGGCAGGGCAATAGACATCCTGCGCTGCCGAATCAGGGCAATGCTGGGCTGTCAAAATGCCAGATTCTGCAACCGCAGGAACATCTAGCTCCCGCAGTTACAGAATCGGATACACTTTGGGCCCATCCATTTTTTGGATGCCCGGTTAACCTGAATGTGCCCCAATTAGAATCAGCCTCCACATATCCAAATTCCTTTCCCTCACTTCCTTTTTCAACCTCCAGCTTTGCTCTTCAGCCCCTACTCATCATCTTGGTCACTTCCTTGATCATGTACCTTCTAATTTCCGCTCCTCAGGTTTTCCTTATCTGACCATCACCTGTTAAGCTTCACTCTTCTTCCTCTCCACCTCAATCTCACCCAATCTCCTCATATCTTGTTAGGAATCTTCATGCTATCGATCCACTGACTTTTTCCATTGCTGTCTCATCTCTTCTTTCTTCCACTGTATCCTCTAAATCTGTTGATGAGACCATATTTTCATATAAAACTGCTTTCTCCACTACTCTGGTACCCTTGCTCCACCCAAAGCACGTCCTTTGAGACGCACTTCATCTCAGCCCTAGCTGTCTTCAAATACTTGCTACCTACACCTTTGTGCCCATTCACCTGAATGTACTTGGCTCAAATCCTGCTTTATCTCTGACTTTATTCATTTCAAATTCATGTTCACTTCCTTCCAATTGGCCATCGCACTCGGTAAACAAAAGTATTTTATCCATCTGACTAACCATCTTGCCTCTAACCCCACCATCTCTTCTCAACTCTCAGTTCTCTTCTTAAGGCACCTCCGCCTCCTATTCCTCCTTCTCTCTCTGCCCAAACCCTAGCAGACTATTTCCATGACAAAGTACATAAAGTTGCTCTTCAATTCCCCACTATATCTTCCTTATCCCCTCTTCCATCTCTCCAATACCAACTTTTCCCCTCAACTTCTATAACCCTTTCATCCTTTTCTAAAATATCCAACGAGGAAACCATTCTTCTTCTTTCCTTCTCGAAACTCATTATCTGTTCTTCTGATCCTGTTACCACCCATCTCCTCAATTCCATCTCCTCCTCCATCATCCCTTCCATCTCACATATTGTCAACCTTATGCTCTCCACTGCAACCTTCCCTACAGCTTTCAAGCATGCTGTAGTCACTCTCCTCAAAAACCCTCATTTGACCCTACTTGTCCCTCTAATTATTGACCCATCTCCCTTCTGTCATTCATTTCTAAAGTTCTTCACCGCTGTCTCAAATTTCTCTCCTCTTAATCCCTCCTTGATCCATTTCAATCTGATTTTATTCCCTTTCATTCTACTGAGACAGCTCTTGCCAAGGTCTGCAGTGATTTCTTCCTGGCTAAATCCAAAGGCCTTTACTTAGTTTTCATTCTTCTTGATCTTTCTGCTGCTTTCGATACAGTTGACCATCTCCTCCTCCTTGACACATTGTCCTCTCTCAGTTTCAGAGGCTCTCTGCTATCTTGGTTCTCATCTTCTCTCCAATCGCTCTTTCAATGTTTGTTCTAGTGGCTCCTCCTCTACTCCCATCCCACTCTCAGTTGGTGTACCCCAGGGGTCTGTTCTAGGCCCTCTAGGAGGTTGAAATTGTCTACTATTTCTATTTCTTGTTCATCAAAGATGAAATTATTGATTTTGACAGTTGTCAGGTCTTGATCTGCTTCATGTTAAGTAGGCCCATTTTAAGACTATTGGCCTGATATTGATATGGTCAGTGCTATGTGCCACATTGGTGCATAGCCCGCCCCTCCCGCCTAGCCCAGATTTTCTATGCCGGGGGTCCTATGCAGCCCTGGCATCAAAAATCCGGGTATTGCTGCAGAGCTAGGAGGCCGCAGGAGCTGCCCATGTAGCCCCAGCACCTTACAGATAGACAAGGGTTTCCCTCACCTATCTTTAAGGTACAAAGCGCTAACCATGTAGCATTGAAAATCAGTGCTACACGGGTAGCGCCATTGCTCATCTCCGACATGCCCCGATGCTGACCGCATAACATTGGGGCGCATAAGGGACAACAAGGGAATTTTTGAAGGCATTACCCATTAAGGCATTTACATGGGTAACTAAGGCAGTTACACATGTAAATGCCTTCAAAAATCGGGCCCTATATTCCTTGATCTTGAAAAGCAGATGGTTCAGATTGTCTTCACTTTCAGTTTGGTAACGTGATATCGTCAACATAGTGAAGGTTGTTGATGGGTCTTCCAGCAGTCTTCATACCTCAGTTTTCTTTATACAGTCCAGTTTCTATGACGGTTTGTTCTGCATATAAGTTGAAAAGGTATAGGAACATATGCAGCCTTGTCACACCTTTGCCAATTTTAAACTATTTTGTTTTTCCTTGTTCCATTTTCCTTGTTCTTGGTCAATGTAAAAGTTGTGCATGAGAACTAACAGGTACTCGGATATAGCCTTGCTTCTTAATGTGGCCCAGAGGTATCATGATTTACTCAGTCAAGGGCCTTGCTGCTGTTTGTGAAACACATAGATATCCTCTTGGTATTCTTTTGTATTTTCAAGGATCCATCTCACATCAACACATATGTCTCTTGTTCCTCACTCTTTCCTGAATCCTGCTTGCAATTCAGGTAATTCTCATTCTACAGTAGATATGCTTATAGCCTGCACTGAATGTTCTTGATATACCACCAGAGATACAGTAAAATCGCTCACTATGGAGTCTGTCTGCTTTGCACCACAGAACCTGTGTTTTCTCTGACACACAAATTCAAGCAGTGTTTATCCCTTTTATACTGTATGTGTTCTTTGCTTTCTCTCTGTATATAAACCTGATCATTTTCACCCCTTTCCCTCTGAAGACTACACCTTCCTTACATCACCTTCTCGACATTTGAAATTCTAGAAACAAATTGCAAGAAAATGGTGCTGGTTTCAGGTTCATGAAACCAGCACCAGCCATGGGATTTGGAAGAAGTGAGGCTGGAACAGGTTTGTTTGGTTGCTTGTCCAAAAGTTTCATCATAGATTGGAGAAGGGTGCATGTGGTTCTTTCATTCAAAACCGGAAGTAAAGATTAGGTTGGGAACTGGTTAGTCTGACCTCTGTGATGGACAAACAAATAGAAACGCTGGAGGATAGTGAGGTTTCTGGAATACAATATAGAATTTGAGACACCATAGTGTTACCAGAAGACGTTCTTGTCAGACAAATCTCATTCATTTCTTTGACTGGGTGACCCGAGAGTTGGACTGCGGAAGAGCTCTAGATGTGTTGACCTTAGATTTCAATAAAGCTTTTGACATTGTTTTGCATAGGTGATTTAAAAATGAAGTGAGTGCCCTAGGGATGGACCCTAAAGTGACTGACTGGCTTAGGAACTGGTTGAGTGGGAAGCATCAAAAGGTACAGGTAAATGGAGTTCTTTCTAAGGGGAAGGATGTTATCAGTGCTGTACCGCAAGGATCTGTCCTTGGTCCTATTCTTTTTAACATTTTTAAGTGATATTGCAGAAGGGTTATTGGGTAAGGTTTGCCTCCTTGCAGATGATACTGAAATCTGCAATAGTGTAGACACCCAGGAAGGGCTCTAGAAAAGCTTGAAGAATGGTTGAGAATTTGGCAGCTGAGATTTAATGCTAAAAAATGCAGGGTCATGCATTTGGGCTGCAGAAGTCCAAGGGAGCAGTACGGTACAAAAGACAAAATACTACATAGGAACATAAGAAATGCCATACTGGGTCAGACCAAGGTCCATTAAACCCAGTATCCTGTCTCCAACAGTGGCCATTCCAGATCACAAGTACCTAACAGGTTCCCAAAAGGGTACACAGGTTCCACAATGCTTGTCCCGGGGTAGGCAGTGGATTTCCTGGGTCCTCTTTAATAATGTTTTATGGACCTTTCCTACAGGAACTTGTCCAAACCTTTTCTAAACCCATCTACACCAACAGCTTTTACTACATCCTCCAGTAAAGAATTCCAGAGTTTGATTACGCATTGAGTGAAAAAAATATTTTCTCTTGTTAGTCTTAAATGGTTTACATTGTAGCTTCATTGTGTGTTCCATAGTCTTTCTACCTTTTTGATGGCATAAACAATCAATCTTTGTTTACTCATTCCTCTCCATTCATTAATTTATAGATTTCTGTCATATCTCCTATCAGCCATCTCTTTTCTAAGTTGAAGAGCCCCTGCCTTTTAAGTCTTTCCTCATAGGGATATCATTCCATCCCTTTTATGAGCTTCTGTCTGCGAAAGAAGAACGTGATCTAGGGGTGGTTGTTTTTGATGATCTTAAGGTGGCCAAACAGGTAGAAAAGGTGACAGCGAAAGCCAGAAGGATGCTTGGATGCATAGGGAGAGGAATGGCCAGCAGGAAGAAGAAAGTGATAGTGCCTCTGAATAAGTCTTTGGTGAGACCTCATTTAGAGTTTTGTGTGAAATTCTGGAGACCACACATTCAAAAGGATATAAAGAGGATGAAGTCAGTGCAGAGGATGGTTACCAAAATGGTCATTGGGCTTTGTCATAAAGCATATGAGGACAGACTTAAAGATCCCAATATGTATACTTTGGAAGAAAAACAGGAGAGGGGAGATGTGATTGAGATATTTAAATACCTCTGTGGCATAAATGCACAGGAGAGCCTTTTTCAATTGAAAGAAAGCTCTGCAATGAGGAGGCATAGGATGAATGTGAAAGGAGTAATTTGCAGAAATATTTCCTTATGGAAAAAGTGGTAAATGCATGGAATTATCTCCCAGTGGAGGCAGTAGAGACAAAGACTCTATCTGAATTCAAGAAAGCATACAAAGATCTCTGAAGGAAAAATAAGGAACCAATACGAAGATCTCTGAAGGAAAAATAAGGAATGTAGAGCTTAGTAGTTGGTATGGAAGGGAAGACTGGATAGGCCATATTTTCTTTATCTGTCAACGTGTTTCTATGTCTCTTCTTCTGACCTTTGTGCCTCTTTCTGCCTATTAGCTTCTCTAGGGAACAAGCATGTAACCATTATAATCAAAGGTTTGATTATAGCTGAAGCTATGAGAGATGCATAGTCAAGGTAAAAGCCAGTGAATGGCTATCTTCTGGACAGCAAAATGAGCACTATGCCTGTGTGGAGGAGCCCATTAAGCCAATGCTGGGTGTGTCCGAGATTAGAGATCAAATGACAGTCCAATTAGCTTCTCCAGGGCTATGTCTAGCCTTTTTCTTCCCAGGTTCTATGACTTCAGCTATGAGTCTATTGCCTCCCCTATGTGGGTTCGATCCCTGGTGAGTCTCTTACTGGCCAAGTGAAAAGAAATGCTGTTTTCCTGACCTCATAGAGGTCACTTCTATACCCTGCATGCCTGACCTCAGTGCCCATCCAAATACTAGACGACCCTGAGATAGACCTGATTCCACTGCCGTGGGGTCTAGCCTGCTGTGGTGAGTCAGTAGTGATGTCCTAGCACCGTGGCAACGAGCTGTATACCTGGCAGCTCAGAATGGCATGCCCCACATCAGCCCCTGCAGAGCACTGTCCACGTGGCACCAGTGACTCATTTGTGCAGGATCGTGGCAGCAGCTGCTCAGGTAAGGCATCACCATGGGGTGTTTGGGGATGCAGTCTGCATACTCTGCTGCACCCTGCACTTATTCCACCATCAGGGTAGAATAGGCTGGGCACCTATGGAGGTGCCAGGGAACATACACAGGTCATCCCTGAATACGCTCTGTACATCTAGGCACTTGACCACTCCTGTGGTCCGCCTCCTCCCACCCACATACAGCACTCCCTGCACAAATGCTGAGTAGTGCAGGGCACATTGGCAGCAGAATACGCTTGAAGTGCTGTCCACTGCCTACATGTCCGGCGCCTATGTGCAAAGCTGCTATTCACCATATGGAATGCCCCCTCCCCCATTGAGTGGAGGAGTAGCCTAATTGTTACAGCACTGGCTTGGGACCTAAGCTACCAGGGTTCAATTCCAACTAGTACTCTTGTGGCCTTGGGCAAGTCACTTAATCTTCCATTGCCTCAGAAAAATCCAAGTTGTCATTGTCCCTGTTTAATGTACATTACCAAGTGTATATTTCAATGTGAACTGCTTTGATTGAAATGATAAATCAGTATAAAAATACAGCAACATAGTCTACAATGATGCTGAAAAATGCTGGGTCCACTGCTTTTTGACATATTCATAAATGACCTGGAAAGTGGAATAACGAGTGAGGTTATCAAATTTGCAGATGACACAAAACTATTTAAAGTTGTTAAAACCCAAGAGGATTGTGAAAAATTGCAAGAGGATCTTGATAAATTGGAAGACTGGGCATCAAAATGGCAGATGAAATTTAATGTGGACAAGTGCAAGGTTATGCATCTAGGGAAGAACAACCCAAACTATGGTTACACGATGCAAGGTTCCACATTAGGAACCACCACCCAGGAAAAAGATTTAGGCGTCATTGTGGATACCATGTTAAAACCCTCGGCCCAGTGTGCAGCAGCAGCCAAGAGAGCAAATAGAATGCTAGGTATGATAAGGAAAGGAATGGAAAATAAAACAAAAGATATTATAATGCCTCTATATCGTTCCATGGTGAGACCGCACCTTGAATATTGTGTGCAATTCTGGTCGCCGTATCTTAAAAAGGATATAGCGATTTTAGAAAAGGTTCAGAGAAGAGCCACCAAAATGGTAAAGGTGATGGAAGGATACTCCTATGAGGAAAGGCTAAAAAGGTTAGGGCTCTTTAACCTGGAAAAGAGATGGCTGAGGGGAGATATGATAGAAGTCTATAAATTAATGAACGGAGTGGAACGGGTAAACGTAGATCGATTGTTTACATTATCAGAATATAGAAAGACTAGGGGACATGCAATGAAGCTACAGGGTAAACTATTTAAGACTAATAAAAGAAAATATTTTTTCACTCAACGTGTAATCAAACTCTGGAATTTGTTACTGGAGGATGTAGTAAAGGCTGTTAGTGTAGCTGGGTTTAAAAAAGGTTTGGACAAGTTCCTGGAGGAAAGGTCCATAAACCATTATTAAGAAGTGACCGAAGATATCAATGCTTGACCCAGTACAAGCATTGTGGAACTTGTGTCTCTTGGGGAAATTGCTAGGTACATATGACCTAGATTGGCCACTGTTGGAAACAGAATACTGGGCTTGATGGACCTTGGTCTGACCCAGTATGGCATATCTTATGTTCTTATGTTCTAAAATAATGGATTTTAATTTTATTTGTGCCTCATGTCCATTCAAGTTTTTTAAATGTTTACAAACTGAAAATGCCCTTATTCGTTAGGTTTTACCATTCATCTAAAATTGAATGTAAATCCCTACCTGCCACCAGAAATAGAGGCTTCCGAGGGGATCACCCCTAGCATAGGATCAGTAACCCCTTTAACCCCTTTAAATGTAACCCTCCTATTGTGATGTGACCACTTTGATTGAAGGATAAGGTGGTATACAAATCTGTTTAAATAAATAAATAAATAAAGATACAATTGCTGGCCACAAAAGGGGCATTTTTAAAATGTAATGTTTGCATGTTGCCCAAACATGCAGTTTCCCAATCATAGCAAGGTATGAAATATTTCTTGTGAAATTTAGATCTGGATACAGATGAGCCAGGAGCTCATCTGAATCTTTAGTTACATTTATCAAAACAAAAATCAGTTAGTAATTCACCTAAGATCCTTAAAGGTCATCATAATTGTCTTAAAGAGAATCAGGTATCTATCAGGGGCAAGTAGAGTTCTCTCAGCAGAGATGTGGCTCGCTTCACTCATGGCTTCCCAGGACTACCCATGATGCAGTGCTCTGCACAATCTTTTTGGAAGCCCATATAAAGGCATTACAATAGTCTACATGTGAGACTATAAAAGAGCAAATAATTTTCCTGAAAGCCCCTGCTTCCAAGATCGGCATGATTTGCCTCCCCGATCTTAGCTTTCCAGGCCCCTTTCTAGTTACCTCCAGTACCTGTGACTCCAAACTAAAGGCAAGGCCAGGCAAACTCCTAACGTTTTAATCTTTGATGACAAAAAGCAAAAAGATCCCTGTAACAGGGAAAGGGATTAATACTCCTAGGACTCAGCAGCTTATATATTCTAAAAACCGTGCATGTTAATGTGTCCATGAACAGCAAATATACTACAAAATTAATTTTTGACAACAATAAATATACACAGCATCTAGTTAAGTGATCAAAATGGAAATGGCTTAACTTAACAGTTGCCAAGAGCAGTAGCATTCCCAAAGCATATTTAATGGGCTTTTTTTTTTACTAGTTTACAAATTGTAATTAAATTCAAGCCTGAAAAACTCAAATTCATCCCAAAGACATTACTTGCAACATGGTTCGGTATGGTTATAAATCTGAAAACGGAGTCTGTGATGGCTACAAGAGTATAATAAAACCATGTGAACAATCCCATGCTCACCAAAGCTGCTAAAAAATATGACTGACTATCTTTTGGAATTAATCGCTTAAAAATTACCTTACTGCATTTCCTAGAGTAAATAAGCTAAAAGTGAAAGTTTAAAAACTAATCTTTCCTCTTTCTTCCCTTTCCTCTTTCATCATATCAAAGTGACAGTTCTAGGAATGCATTTTGGGCTGTATAATGCCGAGATGAAAAAAACTGGATCCTATTAGCTTCCATTTCTGAGGATAGCTGGGTGTATGGGAATGGGGGAAGGGAAAAAAAGCATCAGATAATAGAACCGGGATGGCCTAAAAATCAGCTCAAATAAATTCAAGTCATTTGTGTTTTATCAGGGATTAATCTTAGCCAGTGGTGACTGAATTCTGATTTGTGCCCTGCTTCAATTTGCAGCTTTAGGTCTGGTCTAGATGCAAATATTTGCCAATCATTGTGACTAGCACACACACACCTTGATTCTATAAGCAGTGGCCGTACAGTGAGAGTGTGAGAAAAGAAAACCTATAAAAAGGGCTGGAAGCTGCTCCTTTCGCATGCTTCTCATTTGTGTTGCAGAAAATGAGCAGAGCAGGAGCCTGGACATGATAGCTAAAGATATTCCACAGAAACTGTATAGCAGCAAAGTTCCCCAAGTGCAGAGTGCCCTGTGTCTCCTTTATAAACAAATCAGTTTGATTAATGCAACAGTAGTAATGAATCTCAAACGCACAGAGCTGTCAACCTCACGACTGTTTTAGGAGATCATTCTAGAAGGTTTACAGTACATGTGTAAAAAAAAGGAGACATTTGCACATTTAAGTAGTGATTTTAGAAGAAGCTCTACTTATATGTGCATGACAAGGCACAGATTTAAAGGGGATGTGTTTTGGGCATGGCTTAGATGAGCTCTAAAATTATATATGTATTTCCTATTTTACACTGGAAATGCACGAATACCTAAAAAAAAAAAAATTGCCTATGGCATTTTCATTTAGTCTGAGTCATGCATAAGTGCCAGATAATGCTCATTTGGACTTAAGGTTTGGAGGAACGCTAGCAAGGGGTATGATGCTTACCTCTCTGTTATTGCAAAGCACCTCAAACAGAAAACCATGAGTTTCGGATCACGGCTTCTTCATGGGCTCCCATTGGACATGGAAAATCCACTGCTTGCACATGTATGTGGTGGTACTTGCATGTGCAGGTACTAAATTCCGCTGCTTATATGTGATAGTGTAGCTACTTACTCATAGAGAGTCCCAAGGAAATCCTCCTTTTTAAGTGCTTTTTAAAATGGCTGTTCCTGCTGTATGTGCCACCAAATACACATAGGGGGCGATATTCCAAGCCTGCCAGCTAACAGGAGTCCTGCCGGCTAAGGATGCTCACTGTAATAGTCAGCCGCACTTCCAGATAGTGTTGCTGAAGATTTCCGTAGACCACCCTGGCACTATCTAGCTCATGAGGGGCGGTCCATGGATGGGGCGAGAGCACTATTGATGCTAATCAGATAAATGGCAACGTTATCCAGTCGTGGGATTTTCAGTCTCCATCTATCCAGTCAATTAGGCCGCTTTAAAAGCTGTCCTAAGTTGGAAGCCAGATAAGTGACTGCTGAACATCAGCGATAACTAGATAAAGTTGCCATTTCCCAATTAGTACCTCTGATCCCGGATATTCAGTGGCAGCTCTTGGGGACCTGCCATTGAATATCCCCCAGATATGTAAGTACCATGGCAGTTTGAATATTGTCCATTTTAAAAATCTGCCCCACGTCTTTTCTGTGGCCTTATATGTAGTTTACAAAAGGGTCTGCATTCAGCAAGCTTTTGACAAGAATATAGCAAATTATGAATGTCCTAACCTGGATGTCCCATTTTCAAACTGGATGCCATATATAATATCAGGCTGCATATGTGTGTGACACGTTGCTATCATTCCTTATGGGTAGCTTAGTGGTTATGGCAGCTAGCTGAGAATCAAGGCAACCAGTGTTCAGATCCCACTGATGCTCCTTTTGGATTTGAGCTAATCACTTAGCCCTCCATTGCCTTAGGTAAAACATAGACTCTAAGCCCTCTGGGGACAGGAAAATACCTACAGTACCTAAATGTAACTTGCCTTTCAAACTACTACTGGAGAGGAGTGAGCTAAATTCAAACAAACAAACAGAAATAGGCCCCGCAGCTAGATGAAGGGCTTTTTTTGAGGGGGTACATGATGGCAGGAAATACCGGCACCTTTTTCATTTCCTGCTAAAATCAATCCATGATCCTCATGTATTAATGAAAGAGCTCTACATATGAGTACTGGCACCTTTTCCCTAGGAAAAAGTGCACTGGCTAGATGTAACCTGATAGCACAGTGTGTCTATCTGCACTGATGATGGGCTTTCTGTGAGAACTGTTTAGAAAGAGAAGGACATAGGAAATAAGTGTGGGAACTGTAAGGGACAGAGAAATGAGGTGTAACTTGACTGAGCATGTAGGAGTTTTCTATTTTCTCAGGGGGGGGGGGGGGATGCCTCCAATTAGGTTTCTTTGTGCATACCATGATGGAAATGAATCTCACTCTTTTGCCAGGGTATGCTGGGTCTGTGAGAAAACCTCCTCCTTGAATTTGCTTTGGACCCTGCTGCTGTTTTGCAAGGGATCAAGCAAAGCTCTTCTGTTGGATAATGTTTTCACTGCACAGTCTGACCAGTGCTGGCAATGAGCCCCCATGATAAAGTCATAAGGAAAAGAACCATGAGAACAACAAACTAGGGTTATATTTTGTTCAGCCAGCAGTGCTTACATCACTGTGTGTCGTAAACTGTCGAATACACTAGAATGTGTGTGTGTGTGTGTGTGTGTGTGTGTGTGTGTGTGTGTGTGTGTGTGTGTGTGTGTGTGTGTGTTGTGCACATTAGAAACAAGCCAGATAGATTCAGCTCAATACTGTTAGTAACCCTTCAGCATTTTCATCTTGTCAGTAAATTACTTTACTATTAGAATGACATCTGCCCATGAGTGTAGATGTCACTGTGTGTAAACTGTATATATTTCCTTTTTCACCCAAAAACCCCAAAATAACATATTTTAATATATGTTTATAAGTTCTTTCAAGAACAACTTAATTCAAAAATTAAAGCATATGTGAAAGAAAGAAAGAAAAAGGGGGCGTTTTTATTAAGCTACAATAACAGTTACCACAGGGTTTAACGTGTGCTGTTATCACCTATTTGCAGTAACTGTTACCCCGTTGGCATGCCAACTAGCATGTACTGTTTTGCGTGCTAACTACATGCTGTGGAATGGGGTGGCGTCAGAGAGGCATGCCAGTGGTGACAACTAGCATAGGAGATGTTGTCCCGCACTAGCTGTCACCACTGCCAATAGCAGGGCTGCACGTAACGCCATCTGAAGAGGTGGCATTAAGTGCAACCTTGCTACCAGCAGTCCAGTTGCGTGGCCACTGCCCATGAAGATAATCTAAAGTGCTGTTGCCATGTGGCTCTACTGTTAGCCTCTCCTGACCATAAATCCCCCCACTTGATCTTAAGCCCTGCACCTGATCATGACTCCCCTACGTTTTCTGTGTTGCGATCCCCGGGCAGTGGCTCAATATCGCCGTTGCCCAGTTATCACCTGTGCCATTCCTGGAATGCCCCAGTGCTAGCCGACTATCATTGGGGCATGCAGAGGTGGTATCCTCGAATATCCCGCATATCGCAGCCAAGGCGATTAATGCAGTTAGCAGGTCTGCTAACTATGTTCTTTGCTTTGAATATCCCCCCCTAGAATCTCACAATGTATTGGTTTTCCACCCTTTCACGGATAGGACCATCAGAATATCTACTAAAGGTCTGATGGAATTTGCATGTGCACTGGACAAACAGAAATCTAATCATAATAGGGTTAATATTCAGAAGGGTTTATGCAGTTTGCAGGACCTACAAACTGCATAAACCCCAGTGAACATGATATTCAGTGACACTAACTGGATAGTTCCACTGAATATCTCCATAGACTGCATCAGCACAATCCTATTGGAGCTGGGGTGGTCCTGGTGCCTATCTGGTTAACGGCAATACTCATCTTGCCAACTGGATATTTATCCACATAAGGTTAAGACAGGTCAAGTACAGCCCTAATTTAATGTGATTTTGCTATCTGGTTAGGTTGCCATTCCAAGACATGAATAGCGGGGTTGGACGTCTGGGTTGGATGTCCAACTCCTGAACAGGGCCGAGGCTGTATTCTGGTCCTTCTGCTACCCGCATGCACAGGGTCTTTGGGCAGGGAGCACCAGATGGGGGCAGGAGGGGGTGGTGCTGGGCAGAGTGAGGGCAGAGTGAGGAAGGGGCCAGGCACCCGGACGTATAGAGGCCATTCAGAGCAGGATAGACGTCTGACTTATTCCACCTCAGAGGTGGAATAAGTCCCAGCCATGGCAGCGATTGGAGGAGGCAGCTCCCACAAACCCATGGAGCCATGGCAGTGAGCACCCGCCACCTGATCCAGTCCCTGACCGACCCCACCTAGGGTCAGGCAGAGGGGAAAAGAACTTTGTATCACTGTCGGGCCTTGGGTGCATTTGCTGAGCATCCCAGTGCCATGGCAATGGGACACCATAGCACCGGCCCACCAGCACGAGCACTGAGCGATGGAGACAGACAGCATGCTGTATATCTCCCCACTCAGCATACTGCACACTCTGGCCTGTCTAGGCAACCTGATTCTGTAGCAGTGGAAAAGTATAGCTCCTGCGGTTGCAGAATCAGGTACAGCTGTGCCCTGTCCATTCATGGGCGGCTCTATAATGAGGCAAAGTGAGGCAGGAGCAGGGGCTGCAAACTTTTGGTGGCAGCAAAAATGCCCCAAAACAGCCGCCTCTTTCCACCTTTAGTTTTAAAAAAACAACAACAACAACAAAAGTGGACAAGTGGTTGCAATAGCAGTCATTTAAAATGGAAAGGAAACTGGTGCAGAGTCTTCCAGCCCTATGGAAACCCTGCTGCCTTGTCCAACTCTAGTGTCACTTCCTTTAGGGGACATCATGCAGCAGCAGAGGTTCTATAGGGCTGTAAGGCTCCACAACGGTTTCCTTTTTATTTTAAATTACCACTATGCAGCCGCTGAGGAAGGGGAAGGAGTAGAACGGAGACAACACGGGTGGCAGGAGAGGGAGCGGAATGGAGCTGCATGGGGGGAAGGAGAGGGAGCAGAACGGAGCTACACGGGGAGGGGGAAGAGAGGGAGTGGATCGCAGCTACACAGGGGGAAAGAGATGGCTTGAAGGGAGCTGACAGAGGGGGAAAGAGAGGGCTGAATTTTTTGTCTAAATATTTTATTTTTACTTTAGGTTCTGATCACTTATTCTGTTCTTGGCAAGAGTCTGTGTTCTGAGTGTGTGACCATGGCTGTATGTGACCACGGCCGTATGTTTTGTTAATATGAAATTTGCATGCAGGGATCTGTACTGTAGTAATTTGCCTTGTTCAGCTTTTCAAATAGGTGTTAGATGTTCTAGGGTTCACTGCAGTATTTATAGTGCTGCTTTTTTCTGGGTAGGCTCCTTGTATGAGTTTTGGAAGTTTATGCTAGTAATGGTATGGTAGATTTGGCCTTGTAGATCTTTGGTGACTTTTGAAAGGTTTTATATTAGTTCCCAATACTGGAGGATGTTTGTTAGTGAGATGATCAGAAACAAAAATTTTTTTAAGATATTGAGTTCTGTTGGGTGAATGTCCTAGTTCTGCTCTGCACCTATTGTTAAGGGAGGGGGTTCTGTGGATGCAAAATATATGTTAAAAAAAAGCAAGAATCATAACACAGTTTATAACAACAAAATAAAAATTAGTTATAATTTAGTTTTATAAACTATTGTCATACCCCACCCTCTGCCTTAGGCTTGGAGGGCTGGGGTAGCCATTATTTTTCTCTATTGAAGGTTAAATCAACTGACTTTCCTCTCGTGATGCATGCTGGGAAAAGTAGTTTTCCTTCTGATAGAAAATAGTCATGAAGCCAGAGTTATAGGCAAAACTATAACAAAGTTTATTTCTCCCAAAAGCAAAGGTTCAAAGTAAGTTGCACCAGGATACTTCTCCAGTATTTGTTAAAAAAGGTTCTTTATACAAGTGTGCTGGCTGAGCTTTTACATTCATTCAATCCAAATGCAGCTGCTTCTCACGTATACAGAAAAAGAACAAAACATGGCAGCTTCCTTTACCAAAGAAAATATCTTCTTTTCTTTAGGTTACACTCAGCTTATACTATACAGTTTAGCAAAGGCTTTCAATACTGTCTGCAAAGCACAAAGTACAATCCATAGGTTGTTCTGGCTGTAAGGAATCACTCTCCTTAGAGTCCACCAGCATTGCTTCAGGTTCTTGTGCTGCACTACCTTGCTTTAAACTACTGGTGAATGCCTCAGGGTGTTTTCTCCCTAAAACTCCCTGTGGGTCTTTTAAACACAGCTCTAATGAATAGGGATAAGCAGTACCTGAGCCTGAGGAAACTTCTCTCTGCAGCTGTGCGGCTATCTCTTGCCAGCTCTGGGGAAACAGTTCCTTGTCCCTTAGTTTAGGTTCCTCCCTGGAGCTCTGCCACGGTTCTGCGTTCAAGGCTGGGCTCTGCATACTTCTGCACTGAGTCTTGGGCACCCACCTCTGAATTCTCTGAACCTTTTCCTTCAGTGCTGGGGTTTGAAGGTTTTCCTGCTCTTTCTCTCTGAGCACTCCAGACCACCTTCGTGTCCTCTCCCCTTCTTCTTTGCTTGCTTCAGTTCCTTTCCTCCACGTGGCTTCCTTCCTCCAGCTACTGTGTTTCCTCCAACTGTGCTCCCATCTGGGCTGCCTTCCGTGCTGCTCTCTCTCGAGCTGCTCTCTCTCATGTTGCTCTCTCTCGTGCTGCGCTCCCTCGGGCTGCTGCTCTGACTCCCTCTCCAGCCCTGGTTTATATCCCTGTTTTCTGATCAACCTCCCTGACTCTCTAGACAGGTGTTTGTAATCAGTTTCCAAGCCTGTTGCTACGTCATCAGGGCTTGGGTGTGTCAGCTTAGCTTTTGAATCCCTGTGTTTGTTTTCTCCAGAGAACTGCTGGAGCGTGTGCTTTGCAGGTCTGTGACCTTTCCTAAAGGTAGAATCATTCTTTTCTTCTACTTCCATGGGCTCACTAGAGTCTTCCTTATCACATATCCCCCCCCCCCCTTAAGATATTACGGGCTGGCGACACTTCACCCGCACAGCTCGTAATCCGCGATAGGGCATCAGCATTCTGGTGCAGCCTTCCTGCCCTGTGCTCTACCTTAAAGTTGAAGGCTTGTAATGCCATATGCCAACGGGTCAGACGGGCATTATGGTTCTTCATTTGATTCAACCATTTTAAGGGCGCATGGTCCGTGATCAATAAGAACCTCCGTCCGGTGAGATAAAATCTAAGGGCCTCCACTGCCCATTTGATGGCCAAACATTCCCTTTCGATCGTCGAGTATTTCTGCTCTGCTAGGGATAGCTTTTTACTCAGGAACATCACCGGATGTTCCGTTCCCTCATACATCTGCGATAGAACCGCTCCCAGGCCTGTCTCTGATGCGTCTGTTTGGATGATAAATGGCTGCCCAAAATCCACGCTATGCAATACTGGTGCTTTACACAGCTTCCCTTTTAATACTGTGAAAACCTTCTCCGCTTCTGGGGTCCACTTGAGGTTGTAAGGTGAATTTTTCTTAAGCATGTCGGTAAATAAGGAACTCTCCTCGGCCAAACGAGGGATGAAACGTCGGTAGTATCCGATTAGGCCTAAAAAACTCCTCAACTGTTTTTTATTCATGGGCCTAGGAAAGTTTTTAACACTATCTATTTTATTCATCAGAGGTCTGACCCTACCTCGCCTGACCATGTGTCCGAGGTATTTCACCTCTTTTCCGGCGAACATACACTTTCCTGGGTTCAAGGTAAGACCGGCCCGTCTCATAGCACATAGCACTGCTTCTACCCTAGCTAAATGTTGATCCCAACTGGAACTGTTTATGATGATATCGTCCATATAAGCCACGGCATACTCCTGGTGTGGACGTAAAACGTGGTCTATCAATCTCTGGCAGGTTGCCGCTGCACCATGTAGGCCAAAGGGCATCCTTCTAAACTGGAAAAGTCCGATGGGTGTGCTGAAAGCAGTCTTCGGTATTGACTCTCGGGTCAGGGAAATCTGCCAATAACCCTTGGTCATATCTAATGTAGTTAGAAAATGAGCTTGCCCCAAGCGATCTAATAATTCCTCAATGCGGGGCATAGGGTATGCATCAAACATTGAAATGGCGTTCACCTGCCTGAAGTCTGTGCAAAACCTCAAAGTGCCATCAGGTTTTGGCACTAGCACAATGGGGCTACACCAGGGACTTTTGGACTCTTCTATAATCCCCATTTCCAGCATCTCCTGTACCTGGGCCACTACCTCTTGTTTTATGGCCTCCGGCAGCCAATATGGTCTTTGCCTCACCACCTTCCCAGGTGGGGTTATAACTTCATGGGCCACTAACTTGGTCACTCCGGGGATCGGTGTCAAGACATCTGTAAATTTTGCCAGTAATCCAGCTAGTTCTTGCCTTTGCCGCAAGGAAAGTTCATCGCCTACTCGAGGCTCTGGTTTTGACTTGCATTCCGCCAGTTGCGGACCTAAATCCTCTTCCACTTTCTCCTCAGTGGTGGCAGTTAGTCCTTTCACCTCAGCTCGTCCAGTGGATCCGAACCCTCCGGTTCCTCGACTCGTAGGAGTCACCATGGGTACTTCTTCTAACAAGGGAAACCTTACCTCTCACAAATGAGCTGAGCCACTCGATCACCCACCTTTACTAGGAAATCCTCTTCACCAAAATTGAAGAGCAATACCTTAATTACGCCCCTGTAATCTGGGTCAATAACACCCGCACCCATGTCTAGAAAATGCTTTAAGGCCAAACCAGAGCGTGGTACAATCCGGCCGTAACACTCAATGGGAATTTCCATTTGTAGGCCAGTGTCTACTAGGGCCTTTCCGTGTTTGGGGATAATTTCTTCTACAGCGCTGCACAAATCATAGCCCGCTGTGTTGGGTGAGGCTCTCTGAGGACTCTGCGCTTTCGGAGATACTTTGCAAAACTTTAATACAAATTTTGGCTTGTCTGGTGAATCATTTTTCAGAGGCCGCTCCTTCTGACCTGGCTTCCTGGGCTTCTCAAACAGTGGACTGGGCACCACTGTTACCATAGCCTCCGCCCTCTGATCAAAATCTTGTTCTAGCCTTTCTTCTGGATCAAACTCAGTTCTCCCTTGAGACCTAAACTGTCTTTCCCGGCGTTTCTCAGCCTTTCCCTTTTTACACCTATCTGCAGGGGAAGCTACTAGGTCGTCGTGTGCTGGTAGTTCACATAGTGACTCATCTGGGGGTTCCTCCTTTTCACCTGGGGTTGCTGACTGGGATCGAGTAGATACCAGACCCACTTTTGGATGTAGGCCCCTCTCCAATCCTCTTTTGAACTGGGGCCAATCCCTACCTAGCACTAGGTCATGGGGTAATCTCGGGACTACAGCTACCAGGACTTCTCTTTGTGTTCCTAACCCCTTTATTAGCAGCTTGTACATGGGATAGAAGGATGATGATCGATGGATACACCTGATCCTGACCTTTCCTTCTGGTCTGCTCGGTACGGATTCACTCTGTGCTTCTATTGTCTGCCAGAGTCTCTTAGAGATCATACTCTGGTCAGCACCTGAGTCTAGTAGAGCGTTAACAGAAATGCCCTGAACATCAACATTCAGCAGGAACCCTTCTCTTATGTGGTTCACATTAGCACTTATTAATGCATTGCATGTACTGCATTCCTTTTTCAGGTGACCTAGCTTTCCACATTGAAAACATTTTCTCATTATCAAATTACTTTCTTGCTTAGGCAAATAAGCTTTCATACATTCTACCTTTTGCCTTGGTCCTCTTTCTGATCTTACAAAACTAGCCTCCGCTGCCCTTCTCAGAGCGCCCCTTTTTTCCTGACCAGTCAACTCTGCTTCTAGATATCTTTTGGTCAGCAGGGTTGCTTCTGTCGAGGTCTGGCAGTTTTGTAATATCAAGTACGACTGAATTTACTTAGGTATCGCATTCATGAACTGTTCTAATACAATTGCATCTATTACAGTTTCTATGGTTTTACCTTCCGGAGCCAACCATTTTTCAGTTAAGGCTTTGACTCTTTGGCACAGAGCCTTAGGTGTCTCACCAGCTCCTAACTTTGTAGCTCTCAACAAGCGATGGTAGATCATCGGAGTTAAGCCTAGACGATCTCTTATGGCCTTTTTTAGCTCCCCATAATCCATAGCAAGTGCTGCCGGCATGGCCCTGTAGGCTGCTAATGCCTCTCCTGTAAGGGATGCGGCTAGCCGTACAGCCCACTGTTCTATTGGCCACCCCACCGTATGTGCAACTCGCTCAAAAGCTTCAATGAAATCATCCACATTATCTCCTACTGTAAGTTGTCCAAATGAGAAAGTCCCACAGGTTTGTGGTCCTACCACACAGGTATGTGTTGCTGCTTCCAGCGGCGATGTACTTGATGTAGCTCCCACTGTCACTTTCTGACTTGCAAGCAACGCCTCCATTAAGTCTAGCATAGGCTTCTGCTGGGCCTGCAGAGTGGCCGCAGCCTGCGCATGATGAGCCATCTCCCTCTGCTTCTCAAACTGGGACGCCATCCACTGCAAAACATCTTTGGGATCCATCTTGGTAGTTTTTCTCTGCAGAAAGAAAAAGACAAACACAGCCCACCAAGTGCTATATCACCAGACTTTCAGCTAGTCTCCCTGAGGCTAAACGTTTGGAGCCTCTCTTCTTTCTCACTTGAATCCCATATTACCCATGCCCAAATACTCGTTACCTGAGCATAGGTGTCAATTCACGCCTTGAAAAGTAGAGTATCGCTGGTCTCCAGTTGCTCTGGCCGACCTGCCAGCGATTCTTCACTCTGCCCTCCAGAGTACAGCTTAGCAGTAGGTACTTGCAGAAAACCTTCTGTGAAAATCCTGAAGTGTTTTTGTAAATCCTGATGTAACGATGATCCAACAACTACGCCACTTGTCATACCCCACCCTCTGCCTTAGACTTGGAGGGCTGGGGTAGCCATTATTTTTCTCTATTGAAGGTTAAATCAACTGACTTTCCCCTCGTGATGCATGCTGGGAAAAGTAGTTTTCCTTCTGATAGAAAATAGTCATGAAGCCAGAGTTATAGGCAAAACTATAACAAAGTTTATTTCTCCCAAAAGCAAAGGTTCAAAGTAAGTTGCACCAGGATATTTCTCCAGTATTTGTTCAAAAAAGGTTCTTTATACAAGTGTGCTGGCTGAGCTTTTACATTCATTCAATCCAAATGCAGCTGCTTCTCACGTATACAGAAAAAGAACAAAACATGGCAGCTTCCTTTACCAAAGAAAATATCTTCTTTTCTTTAGGTTACACTCAGCTTATACTATACAGTTTAGCAAAGGCTTTCAATACTGTCTGCAAAACACAAAGTACAATCCATAGGTTGTTCTGGCTGTAAGGAATCACTCTCCTTAGAGTCCATCTGCATTGCTTCATGTTCTTGTGCTGCACTGCCTTGCTTTAAACTACTGGTGAATGCCTCAGGGTGTTTTCTCCCTAAAACTCCCTGTGGGTCTTTTAAACACAGCTCTAATGAATAGGGATAAGCAGTACCTGAGCCTGAGAAAAATTCCTCTCTGCAGCTGTGCGGCTATCTCTTGCCAGCTCTGGGGAAACAGTCCCTTGTCCCTTAGTTTAGGTTCCTCCCTGGAGCTCTGCCACAGTTCTCTGTTCCAGGCTGGGCTCTGCAGACGTCTACACTGAGTATTGGGCACCCACCTCTGAACTCTCTGAACCTTTTCCTTCAGTGTTGGGGTTTGAAGGTTTTCCTACTCTTTCTCTCTGATCACTCCAGACCACCTTCATGTCCTCTCCCCTTCTGCTTTGCTTGCTTCAGTTCCTTTCCTCCACGTGGCTTCCTTCCTCCAGCAACTGTGTTTCCTCCAACTGTGCTCCCGTCTGGGCTGCCTTCCGTGCTGCTCTCTCTCGAGCTGCTCTCTCTCGAGCAGCTCTCTCTCATGCTGCGCTCCCTTGGGCTGTTGCTCTGACTCCCTCTCCAGCCCTGGTTTATATCCCTGTTTTCTGATCAACCTCCCTGACTCTCTCAACAGGTGTTTGTAATCAGTTTCCAAGCCTGTTGCTACGTCATCAGAGCTTGGGTGTGTCAGCTTAGCTTTTGAATCTCTGTGTTTGTTTTCTCCAGAGAACTGCTGGAACATGTGCTTTGCAGGTCTGTGACCTTTCCTAAAGGTAGAATCATTCTTTTCTTCTACTTCCATGGGCTCACTAGAGTCTTCCTTATCACACTATACTGTGGTTCTCGCACTTTCTTTTAGTTCCTTGGTATGCAAACATCTTGTATTTCCTCCATATAATCTAATCTGCTTTTTGGTTTGGTTCAGTCCCTTACTGAAGTTTTGAGAAAGCCCCCCCACACTATGGGGGGGAGGGGAGCCATCTCATCCCTCGCCTCGGGCAGCAGATTGCCTTGAGCCGCCCCTGCGTCCATTGTTTGGACGTCCAGATGGGCCGGACATGCTCAGTATGGAATCAGTCTCCACGTGGCTAAATACCACCACTAATCATATAGCAAAAGATGTGAGCATCAAAACTGGATATTCAATCCCAGATGGCCCCTGGCAACAGGGGCAGCCCAAGGGGGTGCGGGGCCATGTGCAGAGGTTCATTGTGGGGTATAATTTGCATAAGGAGCCTCATTTGCATAAATATTTGCATAATGTGCTTTTAGTAATCATGCCTCTTAATGAGTGTCTGGATAAAGAAAGACTACCAGATTTCTAAATTACTATATTCCAGTACCAACCGCCAGGCCCATTAGGAAGTATTATAAACACTGACCATTTAGATCCCATAGCAAACCAACCGTATCATAACAGCACTACCAGGACTCACAAAGCACCAAACCCTACCTATCAAAAAGGCAACCCTGCAAATATTAAACCAATACATCTCAGAGAATACCAACACATCTCACTGAAGGAAAGAGAACAAGTTCTCACCCCAGCAGTCATTTGATTTTTGTATTGTACACCGCTGTATGTCTTTCGATTCAAGCGGTATAGCAAATGTTTGGATAAAGATAAAAGATAAAGTGGGACTGTCAAATAGAAACTACATGAACAGAATACCTCAGCTTGGTTACACATGCAGAACATAGACCTTCACCACACAAAGAACAAGGGATCACAATTTAGTAATAGGGAGATTAGAATTAAATCGGGAATCCCAAAAGCCAAACATGAAATGTACAACACTGGAGAAATAAAACTATAAATTCATTTCCTCTTGCACTAAACAAAAACACAAAGATGTTAGCAATACACACTTCCCAGACCAGACATATTCCAGTTAATAAATTCAAAATAAAAAGTATTTTTCTACCTTTTGTTTGGACATTTTATTTTTCAGTTGAAATTGCTCCAGTCACTTTCTTCTGGTTTCTTCGTGTCTTCTGCGAGCTATCCATTTGTCCTTTCTTCTCTCTTCTAGATTTTTTTCCATTCTCTCTCTATATCTGCTTTAACATACTGATCTTTCCCCTTTTTCACTTTCCCCCATTTCTTTCTTTATTCCTTCATCCACTCAAATTTCACCCTTCCATTCTCATTCCCCACTTACTCTCCAAATACCCAGCCAATCGTAGATTCTTATTCCCTCCCACAAAAAATATATTTTTCCCTCTCCATCCTCATTCTCCATCCCCTTCTAGTCCTCCCCCAAAATCAGCTCCTTCTAGTTCTAGATCCATCCAGCATCCGATCCCTTCTAGTCCCATTCTCCCATGCCCCACATCAGCCCATTTCCAGTCCTAGCCCCCCATATGCTCCTTTCCAGTCCCATTTCAGCCCCCCAGCAGCCCATTTCCAGCCCTATTCCAGCTTCCATCAGCCATTTCCAGTCCTATTCCAGCCTCCATCAGCCATTTCCAGTCCAATTCCCCCATCAGCCATTTCCAGTCCTATTCCAGCCCATTTGCAGTCCAAGCTCCCCCATCAGCCCATTTCCAGTCTTAGCCCTTCCCATCAGCTCATTTCCAGTCCTATTCCAGCCCCTCATCAGCCAATTTCCAGTCCATGTTTCCCCCATCATCCAATTTTCAGTCCTATTCCAGCCCCCATCAGCCCATTTCCAGTCCCAGCTTACCCTCCCATCACAGCCCATTTCCAGTCCTAGCCCCTCATCACAGCCAATATGCAGTCCAAACGTTCCCCCCATTACAGCCCATTTCCAGTCCTAGCCCCCCATCACAGCCAATATGCAGTCCAAGCTTTCCCCCATTACAGCCCATTTCCAGACCTAGCCCCCCATTACAGCCAATATGCAGTCCAAGCTTTCCCCCCATCACAGCCCATTTCCAGTCCTAGACCCCCATCACAGCCAATATGCAGTCCAAGCTTTCCCCCCATAACTGCCATTTCCAGTCCTAGCCCCCCATCAGCCCATTTCCAGTCCCAGCTTACCCTCCCATCACAGCCCATTTCTAGTCCTAGCCCACCATCACAGCTAATATCCAGTTCTGGCCCCCCCACACACAGCCCATTTCCAGTCCCAGCTTACCAGTCCATTACAGCCCATTTCCAAGCTCCCCCCATCACAGTCCATTTCCAGTCCCACCTTACCCTCCCATCACAGCCCATTTCCAGTCCAAGCTTCCCCCCTCATTACAGCACATTTCCAGTCCAAGTTTCCCCCCGTCACAGCCCATATGCAGACCAAGCTTTGCCCCCCGTCACAGCCTATATGCAGTCCATGTTTTCCCCCCCTGTCACAGCCCATTTCCAGTCCTAGTGCCCCCCAGCCCGCTGAAGAGTGCTGAGGCCGTGTAAGGGGCTTCAGAGGGAGCCGGGGAAGCCCACGCGAGGCCCCGGCTCCCTCTGCACAGCCACCAGCGTGGAGTGTTTTCCCTCACGCTGATGGCTGTTTCAGTGAAGCGCTCTGAATGCTGGGAAAGGTTAAAGGTCATTTCCCAGAACTCACGCGCTTCAGTGAAACAGCCACCAGCATGAGGGAAAACACTCTTCACGCTGGCGGCTCTGCAGAGGGAGCCAGGGCCTCGCTTGGGCTTCCCCGGCTCCCTCTGAAGCCATCTGTGTGAGAATGGAGTTTGCGCGGGGCCCTGTGCAAACAACATTCTCGCACAATGGACGGACCGGCCCTGTCTGGCACTGAACATCCATTTTCATTTTTTCCCACAGATTCTAGCATTTGAGCACTGCTGATTGTGGGCTTAATATCAATTCCCACATGTTTCAATGAAAGACTATTGTGAATGCAATTATATCAAAAGTCCTTGCCCAGAAAGAATGCCAATAGTCCTTCAAATTAGGGCAAGAAAAGCACATGTGTTCGAGTTCCAGTTTGCTGATGATATGACCAACATCAATCTGATTCTTCTCATCATAGTAACATAGTAAATGATGGCAGATAAAGACCAGTATGGTCCATCTAGTCTGCCCAGTATGATGTCAAGAGTAGGTACACCTGCCGCTCTGTGCAGGCCCCCCTTCCCCATGTCTTTGTTTAGGGGTGATCCCACCACTCCTTGTAGTACCCCCCTATTTGTTAAGGAATTAGATGGTTCTGATTATTTTGATATTTTCTTGATTTTCATGCTTTAGCAGGCTTCACAGTAGTCCACATTGTCCATAGCATTATAAAATACAAGGACTGCAGAATTGAAGCTGACGCTAGCAGTCTATTTATTTTAGACGAGTAGAGAACCTATTAAGCCTGTCTAATGCTGCCATATTAATTGAAGAGCACACAAGTTGGACCTCTTCTTCAAATGCAGGAAACTATATATCTTTGATGCCTTTTCCCACCTTCTGGGAACATGTCAGGGATGACCTCACCAAGCTCCTTGATATTTGCAACTGATTTAATACAATGTTCAAGCTGGACATGTCTAAAATGATGAAGTATGGGTATCTCAAAGTTCTCATGTAATTCAGGAAAGAAATAAGAGACCTCCCTTAGTAACAATGGGGTTGATATTCTAACCATGTTGGTCAGCATATACACACAAAGATAGAAAAGATGTTGACTGGATGTTGCCTATGCAGTTAACGGCTGAAGATCATCACTAATCAGATAGTTGCTGGGACTATCCCAGATTAGTACCACTAAATATTGGGATCACCGGGGTTTATATGGTTTGCAAGTCCAGTAATTCATGCTCACCAATATATTGCTTTTTTGTTCATCATAAAGAAGGAGTTCTCCCCATTTAAACATGCAAAGGGAGTTTGTCTTTTGCAATATAGGCTATCTAAACCCTCCAGCGCTCACTGCGATACCTCAAGTATTGGTGATCACTTTAGGAGAGAATTGGCCAACACACTAGATAAGTTGTTTAACAGAGATAGAAAGGCCATTCCACTCTCCACAACTAACCATATACTGTAGGAGCCTAGTCAGGCTGTTCTTCTCTAAATTATCATCTGACCTGCTTTAGGGTAAACACCAGAGAATAACTTTGAAAACCTGGAAAGTTTATAACCCTTCTATCAATCAGAAAAGTCAGTTTCTCCACAGATATATGTGAGGTCTTATTTCTTCAAAGAAATTGCATCATAAATCTGTCTATAGCTTTAAAGAAGTTAGAAGGAAATTGCAAGGAGAGCATACTCAAGTTATAATTTATTTGAGGTGCTACCACCATTTTCCCTCACTTGGTTTGCAGCTTGTTGTGCTGTGAGAGCTTGTGTGCAGTGATGCTGAGGGCTAAGCTACTGGTAGTTTAACTACTGGCAGGGTCTCCCAAGATGGACAGGTCTCAGCTGAGGTGCCAGACCAAGACAAACCACCCATCTGGGCAGTAGCAGAATTGGACAGTGTTGGCGGCGGAGGATCACATTTCTGAGACAACGGCAACAACACTGAACTTAAACTGCGCAGAGGAAAGGCCTGGCAGTCTACTTCTGTATCTTGCCATGAAAACCCAATGGATAGTCACAACAAAACAAATTGCACTATAGTGGTGGAAAATGAGATCTCCAGGCCGGAAGGCACTCAACAAGCTACTGGGGAGGAGCTGAAGATTTTTCAGAGTAAAGCAAGCATTTATGATGTGGTTGGATCAAAGCCCTCGGGACGTCTGAGTGCTGATGTAGCTTTGCATGAAATGAGAGTAAGAAGCTGTAAAGATGTCTTACATATTGGGACATGGAATGTACAAAGCATGAATCAAGGGAAGTTGGAGGTGGTCAAGAATGAAATGGAATATGAACAACTTGATCTGTTGGGTGTCAGCGAACTGAAATGGACTGGCATCGGGCACTTTGCATCAGATGATCATATGGTCTACTATGCTAGAAATGAAAGACAAAGAAAAAATGGTACTGCATTTATAATGAAGAAACTTGCAAGAACTGTAATGAAATATAGTGCAGTCAGTGAACACTTAATCTCTGTTCATCTACGAGGAATTCCTATCAACACAACTGTATTTTATGTATATGCCCAAACAACAGCTGCAGAAGAGGATGAAATTGATGAGTTCTATGAACAAGTAGAAGCTGAAATTGACAGAACATGCAAACAGGATATTCTGATAATCATGGGTGACTGGAACGCAAAAGTTGGCAAAGTAGTTGGAAAATATGGACTTGGCAACAGAAATGAAGCTGGAGAAAGACTGATAGAATTCTGCAAGACCAACGATCCATTCATCTCAAACACCTTCTTCCAGCAACACAAGAAGTGACTGTACACATGGACTTCACCCAATGGATTGTACAAAAATTAAATTGACTACATCTGTGGAAGTCAACGATGGAAAAGCTCTAACATCAACAAAGACAAAACCTGGAGCTGACTGTGGTACAGATCATCAACTACTAGTATGCAAACTCAGGCTAAAGTTGAAAAAGAGCAAGCCACTCATGAATGTAGCAAAATATGACCTTGAGAATTCAACGGAGGAACATTTGATACAGGGCTTTTTTCAGCCCGAAACATCTGGATTCCAGTTATCTCTGACCGGGAACATCGTCTTAACATTGAGATAAGTGTGTTCACACTATTTCTATATTTTGGGTGATTTTTATTCACTGGATTAAAAAGGGCACTTCTTGCACGGAGGGGGGAATGTCATCATCTCTCCTCTCAGGCAGGTCGATCCCGACAATAATGGAGATATAGGTACTGGCACATAGTTCTTGGATTTTTTCAATTGCTATATCCATCAGCTAATGGCCAATGACTTTTCTATTTGGTTGATATTATATTTGGTTGATATTATTAGCAGTCATTGCTTGACAGAGATTGTGTTTTTGGCATAGAAGTATTACAGCAATCTGATGCAGCTGTTACCATATTTACAAAGCTCTAGAAAGAAATTTGGAAGGTAACATCATGGCCAACTGACAGAAAAAGATCTGTGTTTATAGCCAATACTAAAGAAAGGTGATCCAATGACTGTGGAAATTATCGCACAATCGCTCTGAACCCACATGCCAGCAAGATTATACTGAAGATTATTTAAAAGAGACTGCAACCATACCTGGAACATGAACTACCTGAAGTGCAAGCAGGGTTCAGGAAAGGGCGAGGAATGAGAGACATTATTGCAGATGTGAAATGGATCATTGAAAAGACTAAAGCATACCAAAAGGCTATCTATTTGTGCTTTTTCGACTACAGCAAGGTTTTTGACTGTAAACCATGAGAAACTCTGGGCCGCATTAAGAAGCATGGGTATGCCAGAACACCTGATTGTTCTCTTGGACAATCTGTACATTGATCAAGAAGCAACAGTTTGAATGGAACAAGGAGAAACAGAATGGTTTCAAATAAGCAAAGGTGTACAACAAGGCTGCATACTTCCACCCTACCTGTTTAATTTATATGCAGAACAAATCATCAGAGAAACAGGATCGTATGAAGAGAACATAGATGTGAAGATTGGTGGAAGACTCATCAACAACCTTCGGTATGCTGATGATACCACATTACTTGCTGAAAGTGAAGATGATCTGAAACATTTGCTTCTCATGATCAAGGAACATAGTCTTAAAATAGGCCTGTACCTTTTATTTTTTTTTTAATTTAAGTTTTCTTGAGTATAAGAACAAGTGAAATAATATACACATAACATCCTGATCAATTCAAGAGCAAAAAATATATTACACATCCCAAAAGAAACACATCAAGAGGAAAGGTCATTCTAAACCCTAAATAGGGAAGATGAAAACTAACAGGCAAAAAGGAGTAATTTTAATTACTCCACATAAGGGAGCTCAATATACAAAACCACCTATTCATTCCCCCACCACTTCCTTAACGGCTAACAACTGATGCAATTGAGCTACATCAGTATAAACATAATTCTGTCCCTCCAATGTAATAAGACAACGACAAGGAACTTTAAGGAAGAATGAAGCTCCTAATGCTAAAACCCTAGTTTTTAACTCCAGGAACTGCCTACGCCAAACCTGAGTGGTCCGACCCACATCTGGAAACACTTGAAGCTTGAATCCACAGAATAAAGCATCTTTGTATTTAAAATATGCACGTAACACCCGCAATTTGAGGGATTCAGACCCAAAGGTCACCACCAAGGTACAACGCTTGGGGATGACGTCCAGCGAATCTTCCAAAAAAGCGGTTAAGTCCTGAGCTACAGAGATATCAGAAGGAGGAGGAACTGCCTCTGCAATCGGAGAGGCCAGAATAGAAGCGGAAATACAATACATTTGCACAATATCTAAAGTCTCCCTCAATTGCAAGATCTCAGAAAAATATTTTTTCAACAATATTTCAGAAGAAAGCAAGTGGGTTTGAGGAAAATTGAGGAAATGTAAATTTCTGCCCGCTGTTGGTTCTCAAGTGATTCCAGATGGCAGGAAAGAGATGAAAAATCCTTAATTAAAGTATGTGATAAGGAAGCTTATCATAGCTCAGGTAGGAGCTATAGAAAAGATGATGTGACTCTGAACAAGCAACCTGTCAGTTCTGGTAGAAGCAAGAAAACAGAGTTTTCACATAAAAGACTACCAGTCCCAGAATGCACCAGGTTTCCAGCAGCCATGAGAGGGGCTGAAGTGAGAAAATGTGTGTGCAAACAAGAGAGCTATGAGGTAATCCCTAAGCACTCATCTCAAAGGGCAGGGCCTGATTCAAGACAGCTGCACTGTGTTAGGGAGCAGCACACATTAGGAAAGAATAAGAATAGAGATTATTCTTCAGATAACAGCTTCAGGGAGAGCTTCAGCAAGGGCTACAAGCTCCAGCCCAGCTTCAGAAAGAGATACAGAGACAGCAACGGCTACAAGCACCAGTATCACCTGGAGAAGCAGAAGCCAAGCCAAGCAGATAGAGAGAGAAGGAAACTCTCTGGAAGGAAGAGAAGAAAGGCCATTGGAAGGTCTGGGAGATTCCAAGGCAGTACTCATACTGGGAGGTATTCCAAAAGCCAGCAGAGTCCATTGGACTGGATTCAGCCAGAGGAATGGAGTGGCAGAGATAGGAATCACCAGTGGCTACCTGGAAGAGAGAAGACTGCATGTGGAAGGGACTTTCAGACCAAGGCCAGAAGGTATGTGAGAGAAGATCCAGTGTCCAGGGATCAAGATTGGAAGGCTGGACATCAGAATTGGATTACATATTGGCCAGGCTATACAGAGAGAAATAATGATAGCAGGAGAGGCTCAGGTATGAACATTGATCCAGACCCTATCTATAATAGAGAATGGCAGCAAGGGAATAAGCATTCTCATGATAGTGCCTTAATGAAAGACTCGTCTGTGCCAATGTATGATAGTGACCATATGCTGATTGATACAGCAGATGAAAATACAGTTTACATGGACTGTTCTCTATCTAAATGCTATTGCTAGCTGTCTATGAGCAAACACATCAGCCATCACAAAGAAACCTAACTTTGTTCTTTATTTCCACTGCAAACAGCTCTTAAAGCAGGATTTAGGTTCACACAGTAGCAGCCAGCCAGCTAAGGGCTTACAGCTGGTCCATTGATAGTAATTAGGGCTGCACCTGATTGTGTGTGTGAGCAAGGGAGAATCACTGCTGAGATCGGTGTGGAAAATAAGCAGAAGTTAACCTAACCAGCAAAGTTTATTCTTTACTTTGTGCTTTTGTATTTGGTAATTATTTGCTAAGAAAACATTAGCTAATTGCCTGACAAGCTGAAGGTTGTTTTCTGGTTTACTTTGTGACTTTTTGTTATCCATTTTAAACGCTGCAAGCAAGTAACCTCATTTATAGTGCTATCAAGCATACATGTGCTGGGTGAATTAAACCCCATCAATAAAAGAAGTATTTTATTGATCTTACCACTTGGTTTCACAACTCAAATTATTGTCATCAGCTGTGTTTGGGAGTGAATGAACTACAATACCCACAATACCTTGCAAGAATCATATGAATATATGCATCGTCAAGATTGTGTAAGTTCTCACCCTAGGCAGCCGTCTGACAAATGGCGTAGTTTTTCGGATTGCTCTTGCACCAAGAGGATTTACTTGTTGTGGATTACAAATAAAAGTCAAGTTTAAAGCTGTAAGAAGATTTCTTCCCCTCATCTGCACTTTGGAAGAAAAGTGGTTGTTCCAGGAAGCTGTCCCAGATGAAGAGACCCTGTGCAAAGCTGGATTCATCACTGAGACAAGGTAATATGTACCTGGGCATGTCTAGTGGTGGATGTGTGTAAGCACAGGGGGGTAATTGAAAAAAAAAAAAAAAAGTTGAAAAAAAAACACACCTGGTTGGAAGGTGCTGCTCTTTGGTTTTTTTTTTCTCTTTTCTTGCAGGGGTCAAGATGGATCCGAGGGAGATGGCTCAGTGGATGGCAGCCCAATTTTGCAAGCAGCAGGAGCTGTCACAGCAGGCCCAGGACACTGCTATGAAGGCCTTAATGGAACAGCAGAAACCAGTGCTTGATCTGGTGCAAGCTCTAGTACAGCTGCAGAGCCAAAGTGGAACAGATGCAAGACCAGCAGTTAGTACTGGTGCACCACATGTGGACACTGTGGGACTCAATCAAGGGATTGGGGCATTTAATTTTGGGAAATTAACTCCAGAAGATAATGTTGATGATTTTCTAGAGTCTTTTGAAAGAGTGGCACAGGCTTTAGCATAGCCAGAGACCCAGTGGGCAGTAAGGCTGGCAGCCTCATTAACTGGTGAGGCACTAGCAGCTTACAGAGCAATGCCAGCAGCCCAGGCTTTGATTTATAAGGATGTAAAGGCAGCTATTAGAGATCGCCTAGGGTTGTCTATTTCAGAGTATAGGCGAATGTTTAGAGCTGTTACATTGAAAGTGGGTGAGACACCCAGGGCTCTGAGTCAGAGAATCAGAAGTTTAGCTGTAAAATGGTTGGAGCCTGAGCAAAAGACAGTAGAAATGTTATTAGATATTATAATGCTGGAACAGTTTATGCTTGGGGTACCTAGAGATTTGAATGTTTTTCTTATACAGCAAAATTGCCAAAATCTTGGAGAGGCAACCATGCTAGCAGAGAGATTCTTGGAAGCCACGCAGGCTTGCCATAGAATGGGTGGCCCTCTAAAGATGGATGCTGAGGCTAGATGTGCTGTATCAGAAAAAGGAATAATTAAGAATGTTTCTAAAAGGGGGGGCGGAGCCTGATGTCCAGCGGGTAAGACGCTTCGCGCTGAAGCTCCCGAGAGGCCTACTCAGAATCCTGACTTAATACCTACATAATCTTAATATTTTACTCCGAACTTACCGGGGTACCTCGGGGGGGATGGCGGCCCATAAACCAGCGCGCTTGGACTTCGGGTCTCCTTCTTCTTCACACGGAAAACGCTCCAAAACAGAGGTGTCTTCCCCACAGAAGATGGTTCCACTTCGGGAAACCCCCGAAATGCACCAGGAGATCTTAGAGGAAATACGCGGCGTGAAGGAACTGGTGCAGTCCAACGGAGAAGCGCTTCGAGCCATGCGAGAAGACTTCGGTGTGCTCCAGGACCGACTTGAAAGTCTTTCATCACGGCAGGACAACATGGCGGGGGTCCTCGACTCGCACGCGGTGCGCTTGGTCAAACTGGACAAGGCAGAGCGCCAGATACAGAATCTTCAAAAAGAGTTAGAAGATAGCAATAATCGAGCCCGTCGCAACAACGTGAGGCTCATTGGAATACCGGAGGGGGCGGAAGCAGGAGATATGAGAGAATTCCTGCTCAAAACTCTTCCCTCCTTGCTGAAGATTACTTTTCATAGAGATCTGGAAATTGATCGAGCACATCGTGTTCCTACCCATATGGCGCTCAATCGAACGACCCCCCGGCCTATTATCTTTCGATTACTACGATATCAACAAGTGGAACAAATTCTAAATGCTGCCCGGGCGAATCATCATCTGGAGTTTGAAAGTCATAGAGTCTCCTTCTTCCCTGATTTGGCAAAGCCCACAGTTGACCGTCGGAAGAGACTCCTTGCTTTTCGCCCTCGACTTCAACAGCTACAGGCTCGCTTTGGCCTATTGTATCCAGCGAAGCTCCGAGTGACTCTCCACAACCAAACTAGGACATTCGAAGATCCTGATCTACTATCAACATTTTTAGACTCCAAAGAAGCAGAGCAGATGCGCTAATCCAACAACTTGGACTTATTATCTGCCGGCTCTGTCCGCCATTTTGAAGGGCCCGACGCGGTGGTCATAGCCAAGCACAGAGACTGCCTGGACTTTTCTTTCTTTCTCTATATGATTTTCTTGGTCTCCTATCCCTCCATGATGTGTGCCTCGGTTGGATTCGGAGCACGCACAGTTATACAGGTTATATGTTTTCAATTTCGGCCTTCTCTGGGGTTTCTCCCCGCAGACACATGGTCGCCAGTAATTTCTGGGGTTTTGCTTCTTCTCTACCGCACCGCGGTTCTTCTTTTTTAATGTGGGGCGCTTCATTGTATTACATTAGCTTATTTTCTATCATGTCATGTGTACAGCCAGATACAGTTAATTTGAGGGACATTGTGAAATTATGTGCGTTATCATGCTCAGAATTTTTAACCTTTCTGAATGGCCTTATGTAAGATCTTATCACTTAACGTAAAAGGCATCAATAGCCCAATCAAAAGAAAGAAAATCCTTAGCTATCTTAGCCATGAGCATGCTGATTTAGTGTTTCTTCAGGAAACGCATCTAAACTCCGCTGAAACACTGAAACTCAATGCTAAGCCTTACATGGTGGCTGCCTATTCTCCCGCCGTTTCCAAACGGTGTGGGGTAGCCATTCTGGTTAAGAAGTCTTTGCAAGCTACTGTAATGGATACTAGCTCTGATAAGGAGGGTAGATGGGCCCGTGCACACCTTAAGGTTGGAGATAGTGAATTCACGTGTATTTGTATTTATGCCCCGAATGTGGATAACCCTGCTTACTATGCAAGTATTGCGCAGTTGGCACAGGCCTCTGCCAATACTCCATTAATACTTGGTGGCGATTTCAATCAAGTGCTAGACCCTTTGATAGATAGACAACCGCCTAGAACGAGTAGTACACCCAAGAGCCTTGCTACCCTTACAGCTCTGATGCAAGACCTTGCGCTAGTTGATATATGGAGGCTGCTTCACCCCTCCGACTTAGAGTTCTCCTTTTTCTCTGCCCCCCATCACTCACAATCTAAAATAGATTTCTTTCTCATTTCCAAAGCACTGATTTCTCAAGTGGACACGGCTAGGATTCATCCTCTCCATATTTCAGATCATGCTGCCATATCTTTTTCATTACATGTCACTACGCGAGATGATCCTCCCCGAGCTTGGTTTTTTGATAGATCCCTACTAGATCAAAAAGATTTTCAGGTTGACATAAAGGCCGCTATCCAAGATTATTTTCATTTTAACTCACCCCATGACACAGCGAGCTGGGCTTGGTGGGAGGGTTTTAAGGCATCTATCCGTGCATCTATAACCAGCTATCAAATTCGACAGGGGAAACAAAGAAAGCAACACTTACTGATTCTAGAGCAACAGATACAGGCTGGGGAGCGTCTCCTCACGTCCCGTACTGACCCATGTATTTTACTCCGTTTACAACGCCTTCGTTTTCAATACAATCAGCTTTTGTATACTGCTGCTGCTAAAAATATTGAATCACAACAAGGGATGTATTACCGGGAAAATAACCGTGCTGGCAAATTGTTAGCAAATGCCCTGAAAGGTCAAAAAGAAGCCAAGCGTGTTACCGCTCTCCGTAATCCGTCGGGGGGGGGGGGGGCTTGGTCACTAAAGATACAGAAATCTTAGAACTCTTTCGTGATTTTTATACTCGGCTTTATCAATCTGAATGTGATTTTGAGCCAGAAGTATTTGAACGATTACTCTCAGGGGTGCAACGACCGACCCTATCTGACGAAGATAGAGAGGCCATGGACAAACCATTCACTTTATCAGAAATTCATTCTGCTATCAAGAGGTGTGCCACAGGTCGAGCTGCAGGCCCGGACGGTCTCCCTACTGAATTCTACAAAACCTTTAACGCTGACTTAGCTCCAGTTTTGAAACTTTATTTTTCTGCTCTGGCCGAGGAGGGATCTCCTTCTGGGTCCTTTTCAATGGCAAATGTAGTAGTTTTTGAGAAAGAGGGGAGAGATCCGCAACTAACAGCTAATTATCGTCCAATTTCCCTCCTAAACGCGGACTATAAAATATTTGCCACCATTCTCTCCACCCGGCTCTCTGATAGGATGTCTACTTTAATACATCCAGATCAATGCGGTTTCATTCCCGGTAGATCAACTGCTGACAATGCTCGGACTCTATGTCATGTACTGACTACCGCAGTTAATCTTGATCGACCATTGGTTGGCCTCTCACTTGATGCTGAGAAGGCCTTTGATCGCTTAGAATGGCCCTTCCTGTTTGCAACTCTCCGCTGGTACGGATTCGGAGAAGGTTTTCTCCGTTGTCTCCGCACCATGTATGCACAGCCTACAGCCAGTATCTGTGCTAATGCTTTAAAGTCTCTGCCATTTCCCCTTCAACGCGGCACTCGCCAGGGATGCCCACTGTCTCCGCTTCTTTTCGATCTTGCACTCGAACCCTTAGCTTTACTAATCCGGCAATCGGAGGAGATTCATGGAGTCCCCTTCTCTCATAGGGAAATCAAAATTTCAGCATATGCTGATGACCTTATGCTCTTTGTCTCTCTAGACTCAGTGCCGGCTGTCCTAGAGCAAATTGGTAAATATTCGCAACTCTCGGGTTATAAGATAAATTGGACCAAATCGGTAGCCTTTCCACTAAATCCTCTGATTCATCAGGCAGATATGCAGTCATTTCCCTTTTTATGGCAACCTCGCATGGTCAAATACCTTGGGGTTCACTACTGCTCTCCTTTGGAAGATGCTATCTCCTTTAATGCCAAAGACTTAACCTCTAAAGTCCGGGCGCTTACTCACCGTTGGACTCCTCTAACACTTACCTGGTGGGGTCGCCTAGAAACCATAAAAATGATGATTGTTCCTAAAGTGAATTACATTTTAGAAATGTTGCCCTGTCTCCTACCTCGACGTACATATAAAGATTTAGAGGGCCTTCTGACTAGATACTTATGGCAAAATAAGACACCTAGGATAGCGAAGCATAAATTGCAAGCAGATAAGGAAAATGGGGGTGTCAGATTCCCTGATTTCCTGAAATATCACCACTCTTTTCTTCTCAAACAAGGCGCTCGTTGGCTGGAAGATCTAGCACCGAGTAGACCTGTGTGGCTAGACATAGAGGAGGACCTTTGCAAACCGATTCCTCTTACTTATCTCCCTGGTATGACTCTCCCATCAGACTCCCACTATCCACCAATGCTTTTAGACACCTTAGGTGCCTTTAATACTCTTATGCAATCTCTAGACTCCTGATTCTGTCCGTTAGACAGACTCCCGCTTTGGTACAATACTCGATTTCAAATACAAAATAAACCGATGGCGTGGAGCCCCTGGTACACTAGGGGTATTTGGATCCCTAACCAGTTGTTCCATGATGGTCGCTGGAAAACTTTTAGCGAATTGCAAATTGAATTTGGTCTCCCAGCGAAACACTACTTTCAGTTGGTGCAACTACAGCATTGTCTTCGGAGTGCTAAGGTGCTCCCGCCATCGGAATCCCATACCCAGGGTTTGTCGGAGACTATCCGATCTATCGGGAGTTCACCGGGTGTAGCATCTAACTTTTACAAAACCTTATGTAATGCTGTAAATAGAGGTACCCCTATAGCACAGAAAGCATGGGAGCGGGAACTGCATGTAACTTTGACCCCGGAGCAATGGAGCCTCGTCTGGAGTAGAGTGACACGGGTCTCCCGATCCGCCTCACTCACTCAGACACTCTTCTTTCTAGCCCACCGGTGTTTCTATACTCCTGACAGATTAGCCAAATGGAACACCTCCCAGGGCAATAGATGCTGGACATGCCATGCGGCCATTGGTTCATTAACTCATGTTATGTATGAATGTCCCGCACTACAGTATTACTGGCGTCGGGTCTGGGGTCGTATCCAATCTATTTTGCACTTTCAAGAGCCCCTTTCTTGGAGGATAGTGGGACTCCGCTCAGCTGCGGGGATCCCCTCTCTTCCAAAATCTGCTTACTTCCTTTTAGACTTTATGCTGGGCATCGCTATCTCCCTAATTACGAAATACTGGAAAAATAGCTCCCATCTGAGCCCCAATGAATGGTGGAATCATGTCTGTCTCTATAGTAAATATGAACAACTACCTCGTATGCTTGCTTCTTCCGTTCAGACCCCCCATCATCTGTCTAAATGGAAGATGCTCAATGACTATGTTCACAATGCTAAATGCTCTCATCTGACTGTTTAACTTTGTATAAATCTCTGTCACGTGCTCATTCTGTATCGCAGATACTATTTATATTCGTTTTGATGTACGATCACTGTTGTTTGGAAGCGCTCACATGCTGATACTGTCGGCTTAGAGAAGAAGCATGGGGGTGGGGGGTAATGGGGTTTGCTTTTCCTTATTGTATACTTGTTTTGTCTCCTTTGGTGTGTTGTTTCTTTTGTTTGTTGCAAAATGAAAATAAAAGTTTAAAAAAAAAAAAAAAAAAAAAGAATGTTTCTAAAAATGAATGTACTGTATCAAACCAGATGACACAGTGGAATAGAAAGAAATGTTTCAAGTGTGGAAAAGTGGGACACTTAGAGAAGAGATGCCAGACACACACTAGTTTAATGGGTCTGGATTTAAAACAGCCCAAGGAAGGATTTCTTTTGATGGTTGATGTGCAAGGAATTACCACAAATGCATTATTAGACTCTGGGGCAGACCAGAGTATGATGTCAAAAAGGCTTTGGAAGAGGATAGAGGCCCAAGAAAGATTTGTGCCTAGAACCCCTGAAAGCCAAGTTCACATCAGATGCGTTCATGGTGCTGCAACATCATATCCCACCTATAGGTTTAAGGTTAAGTGCCTGGGGGAACAAGAGGAAGTCCTATTAGCAGTGGTGCCTAGGCTACCCTTTGATTTGGTTCTAGGAAGAGACTGGCCAAGATTTAAGCAGGGTCTAGTGGAAGGACTAGGAAAAAAGGAGGGAGAAGGTTTAATGGTAGTAGCTCCCGGGCCTTTATTTGGAAGTCCTCAGACCCCAGCTAAAAAGATGGTTAAGCGTCCAGAAGACCAAGCTACCCCAAAGCAGATATTCGTCCTAAAGTACCATAAGGTCTCTGAGAAGGCCCAAGCTCCTAGGCGGGCAACCCCTCAGTCTGCTGGGTTTGACCTGTGCAGCATAGAAAATGTGATTGTACCTAGCCAAGGGAGAGCCCTGGTTGACACCGGTCTCCAAGTGGAAATACCAATTGGATGTTATGGGAGAGTAGCCCCAAGGTCCGGATTAGCCCTTAAATATTTCATCGATGTGGGTGCGGGAGTAATTGATCCCGATTACAGGGGCAATATTAAAGTTCTGTTGTTTAACTTTGGACAGAATGAGTATCATGTGAGGACAGGAGACAAAATTGCCCAATTAATTTGTGAGAGGCTGGGTTTTCCACCTGTGGAGGAGGTCACATCCCTAGAGAATTCTGAACGTGGAGCCAAAGGCTTTGGTTCTACTGATGTCAAAGGGGTTAAAAGCTTAGCTGCCACCTGTGCCCGAGAGAGGGAGGTGAGTGAAGAGGAAGATTTGGGACCCCAGGTATCTGATTGTAAAGAAAAATCAGAGCCCCAAATAGGTGAGGACCTGACAATGGTACAACAGGAAGAAATTAGGAAGTTGCTTAAGGAATTCCCAGATGTGTTGACACCCATACCTGGGGAGACCCATTTGATGGCCCATGAAATAATAACTCCACCTGGGAAATTGGTTCGTCAAAGGCCATACCGCTTGCCTGAAGCCAAAAGACAGGAGGTAGTGGCACAAGTCCAGGAGATGTTGGACATGGGGGTAATAGAGGAGTCAAAGAGTCCCTGGAATAGCCCCATAGTCCTGGTGCCGAAGCCTGATGGATCCTTAAGATTTTGTATTGACTTCCGGCAGGTAAACGCCATATCAGTTTTTGATGCATATCCAATGCCAAGAATTGAGGAGCTGCTAGACCAGCTGGGACAGGCTCAATACTTAACCACCCTTGATATGACAAAAGGATATTGGCAAATCCCGCTCACCAGGGAGTCGAAGCCGAAAACTGCGTTCAGCACCCCCGTTGGCCTTTTCCAGTTCAAGAGGATGCCTTTCGGACTGCATGGAGCAGCGGCTACCTGCCAAAGGTTAGTGGATCAGGTACTTCGACCCCACCAAAGTTATGCTTTTGCATACATGGATGATGTTATAATCCATAGTAACACCTGGGCGGAGCATTTGAAGAGGATCAGGGCAGTCTTGTGCTCTATGAAGCAAGCGGGAATCACTTTAAACCCGAAGAAGTGTGCCTTTGCAAATAGGGAGGTAAAATACCTAGGCCACCTAGTGGGAAGAGGAAAAATTAAACCTCTATTAAGCAAAATAGATAGCATCAGGAATTTTCCTCCTCCAACAACCAAGAAACAACTAAGAAGTTTCTTAGGACTTATTGGATACTACCGCCGGTTTATACCGCAATTCGCAGAGAAAAGTGCCATTTTCACGGATATGCTGCGAAAGAATTGTCCAAACCAGATAAAGTGGACACCAGAAGCTGAAAAAGCGTTTTCAGTATTAAAAGAAAAATTGTGTACAGGACCGGTACTGAAAGGAGTAGACTTCAAGAAACCCTTTCTGGTTCAAACCGATGCATCGGATGTAGGGCTAGGAGCAGTCCTATCCCAGTGCCATGATGGGGAGGAGCATCCTGTGATGTACCTGAGCAGGAAGTTGTCACTGGCTGAACAAAAGTATTCCACGATAGAAAAAGAGTGTTTGGCTATCAAGTGGTCAGTGGAGGCGTTAAGGTTTTACCTTACAGGGAGAAAGTTCCAGTTGGTCACGGACCATGCCCCACTTAAGTGGTTGCAGCAAATGAAGAACCACAATGCCAGGTTGACACGCTGGTACATGGCCTTACAGGCGTTTGATTTTCAGGTTGAACATCGTGCCGGGAAGTTACACAAGAATGCGGATGCACTTTCCCGTATTACGGACTGTAGAGAAGAAGTTTCACCAGTAAAACCAGTCCGTAATAACTTAAGCAGGGGGGTATGTGATAAGGAAGCTTATCATAGCTCAGGTAGGAGCTATAGAAAAGATGATGTGACTCTGAACAAGCAACCTGTCAGTTCTGGTAGAAGCAAGAAAACAGAGTTTTCACATAAAAGACTACCAGTCCCAGAATGCACCAGGTTTCCAGCAGCCATGAGAGGGGCTGAAGTGAGAAAATGTGTGTGCAAACAAGAGAGCTATGAGGTAATCCCTAAGCACTCATCTCAAAGGGCAGGGCCTGATTCAAGACAGCTGCACTGTGTTAGGGAGCAGCACACATTAGGAAAGAATAAGAATAGAGATTATTCTTCAGATAACAGCTTCAGGGAGAGCTTCAGCAAGGGCTACAAGCTCCAGCCCAGCTTCAGAAAGAGATACAGAGACAGCAACGGCTACAAGCACCAGTATCACCTGGAGAAGCAGAAGCCAAGCCAAGCAGATAGAGAGAGAAGGAAACTCTCTGGAAGGAAGAGAAGAAAGGCCATTGGAAGGTCTGGGAGATTCCAAGGCAGTACTCATACTGGGAGGTATTCCAAAAGCCAGCAGAGTCCATTGGACTGGATTCAGCCAGAGGAATGGAGTGGCAGAGATAGGAATCACCAGTGGCTACCTGGAAGAGAGAGAAGACTGCATGTGGAAGGGACTTTCAGACCAAGGCCAGAAGGTATGTGAGAGAAGATCCAGTGTCCAGGGATCAAGATTGGAAGGCTGGACATCAGAATTGGATTACATATTGGCCAGGCTATACAGAGAGAATAATGATAGCAGGAGAGGCTCAGGTATGAACATTGATCCAGACCCTATCTATAATAGAGAATGGCAGCAAGGGAATAAGCATTCTCATGATAGTGCCTTAATGAAAGACTCGTCTGTGCCAATGTATGATAGTGACCATATGCTGATTGATACAGCAGATGAAAATACAGTTTACATGGACTGTTCTCTATCTAAATGCTATTGCTAGCTGTCTATGAGCAAACACATCAGCCATCACAAAGAAACCTAACTTTGTTCTTTATTTCCACTGCAAACAGCTCTTAAAGCAGGATTTAGGTTCACACAGTAGCAGCCAGCCAGCTAAGGGCTTACAGCTGGTCCATTGATAGTAATTAGGGCTGCACCTGATTGTGTGTGTGAGCAAGGGAGAATCACTGCTGAGATCGGCGTGGAAAATAAGCAGAAGTTAACCTAACCAGCAAAGTTTATTCTTTACTTTGTGCCTTTGTATTTGGTAATTATTTGCTAAGAAAACATTAGCTAATTGCCTGACAAGCTGAAGGTTGTTTTCTGGTTTACTTTGTGACTTTTTGTTATCCATTTTAAACGCTGCAAGCAAGTAACCTCATTTATAGTGCTATCAAGCATACATGTGCTGGGTGAATTAAACCCCATCAATAAAAGAAGTATTTTATTGATCTTACCACTTGGTTTCACAACTCAAATTATTGTCATCAGCTGTGTTTGGGAGTGAATGAACTACAATACCCACAATACCTTGCAAGAATCATATGAATATATGCATCGTCAAGATTGTGTAAGTTCTCACCCTAGGCAGCCGTCTGACAAGTAACATTAATATCCCTGCAAGTCTGGAGCTGTGAATCAACACGGGCAAGAGACTTAGAAGTAGAAACCAATTGATTATCAATAACATGTACTTTATCCACAACAGAATGTGTAAACTTGCAAAGAGAAGAGACAGTCATAGATAATCGGGTATCAATCCTCTGAAGTGCAGAACAGATGTCTGAAAGAGTGACCTCCCGAAATAAGGGAATGGTCGCTTCTTCAAACACAGCCAGATCCACAGGGGAAAGTATCGGAGCAGCAACATGGTGAGATAAATCCGAATGGGCCTGTATCTTAATGTAAAGAAGGCAAAGATCACGACAACTGGCAAAATCAATAAATTCATCATTGAAGGAGAAGAAATTGAAATCATGGATAACTTTAACCTACTTGGATCAACTATCAATATAGAAGCAACAAGCAGTCAAGAAATCCAATGATGCATTGAACTTGGCAGAATGACTATGAAAGACCTAGACAAGATTCTCAAGAGCAGAGATGTCTCTCTCCATACAAAGATTTGACTCGTTCAAGCCATGGTATTTTCAATAACATCATATGGATGTGAAAGCTGGACAGTGAAAAAGATAGGAAGAAAATGTATGTCTTTGAATTATCGTGCTGGCGGCGAATACTGCATATATCATGGACTGCCCGAAGAACAAACCAGTCAGTACTAGTGGAGATCAAACCTAAGCTTTCTTTAGAAGCTCAGATGACAAGACTTCAGCTTTCATACTTTGGACACATCATGCGAAGTGAGAGATCATTAGAGAAAGACATCATGCTTGGCAAGATAGAAGGTCAACGCAAAAGAGGAAGGCCAGCTATGAGATGGATCAATACAATAACAGCAGCTTCGGGTACCAGCCTGTCAACAATGAACTGCCTGACTGAAGACTGAACACAATTTAGGACAACTATCCAGAGGGTCGCCATGAATCAACACTGACTAAATGGCACTTAACAAGAACAATAACCACCATTTTAATTGAGTCCAGTCTCCCCTATCATGAAGGAAACAAAGGTGCCCATCACATACAGTTATCCTGCACTTTGGCTAGCATTCTCTCCATGTTCACTTGCAATGCTTGATCCAGGAACTGATCAAACTTAATCCACAGATATTTGAAGCCTGTGTCACATCACTTGAATAAGAAGGATGCCGCAACAGCCCTACAGCAGTAGTTGTTGCTTAATGGCATATTTTCTATCTTATCCATGTTGATTTTATAGTCTGCGAACTGGGTGAACTATTTTTTAATATCAAATAATGTGGTTAAGGTAGTCTCTGGGGAGAAAATATAAAGCAGAATATCATCTTCAAATGCTGAGGGTGTACCTGATTTGCAATGCCCTTAATTGAAAGCAAACTATATTAGCTAATTAGTAGGATTTCCAAAGTAAGACTGAAAATCTGTGGAGAGAGGACGCGCTTGTCTAGTAGCCCATAGAGAAGAAACCCACTGAAAGATCCCATTAATAAGAAGATTAGCAATAGGTTCAGTATATAATACCCATATCATGCACAAAAATTCCTTGCCTAGCCCATACCACTCCGAAGTCTTGAATAAGAACTTCCATTTGATCTGATTGAAAGCACAAAAATCAATCACTCCTCAGTCTGAGCTGATTGGATTATGTGACACAAACCCCTAAAGTTGTCTGCAGAGGACTTTCCTCTACAAACTTGTTTTGGACGGGGTGAATGAGGTCTGGCAAGAGGCTAATAGCTTAGCATCTATCTTTTAATTGAAATCAATTAAGGAAATAGGTTGTGGTTCTGCCCTAGGAGAGGATCCCCTCCAGGTTTTGCGACCAACATAATGAGTTATCCCAAAAAGACTCTACATTCTTTGTATAAGCACAAAAACCATAAAGACAGAAGTTCTGAAAACCACTGATACAACTCTGCCATAAATCCATCACAGCCAGGAACTTTCTGTATCTTCAGACCTTTCATTGCTGCCATAATTTCTAAGAGAGTTTATTGAGAGTTGCTACCTTGGCCTCATCTAATTCTGGATGAGGTAGCTTTTCCAGAAACTGTGGAATCTGGGCCTCTGATGAATTTGCCTCGGATGTATATACTGTAGCTGGCCATAGAAATTCAAGAAATGCTCAACAATCTTGTTGTTTTCACTAGCATCTTGTCCCCATTATGGATAGAATGTATATTTCTTGCCCTCCTTTTCATTTTGAGATCATCTAACACCTATGCCATCTTATTGCTGCCAGAGTAATATTTGATCCTTTCCAAACACAGTTGATTGCCTACTGTCTTGATGAATTTTTATTGTACTGTAATTTACATTTCTGTAATTTAAGATCTTCCCTCCCCTCAAATGCAGCAAATTTTACCTCCCAGACCTTTATATTGACTTCTAATTGTTTAAATTTGAGTCTCCTCTGTTTGATTTTATGAGCACTATAGGTATTATTTCAGCTCTAATTGTAGCTTTAAAAGCCTCAATTGCAAAAACTTCAGTACCTTAGATAAACATACACAAATATCTACTACTGATCTCTTCAGCTTTTTATAGAAGGCTCTCACAAGAAGACACCCCCAATAGAATACTAGGCCAACTGAGCATTCATTCACAAGGAGAAAAAGACCTCAGTGTTGTTACCCGTCCCTCTATCAAGCTTGGGGCAATGCCCTTGCTACAGTGGCTATGGTATTCATAAAAACATCACACATTTTTTTTTGTTTATTTACAAAGATAGAAAAAAGTTTATTCTTTTATGACAGAAAAACTTACAGACATTGCAAAACCACACCAGAACAGTTCTTCACACTGGAAACTTCTTTCAAAAGTGATAAATCTACAAAACACTTATCTATAGCTTCTCGTGAGCAACATGAGTGCTTTGTAGCATTATCAGTTTTGAAATAAGCTTCCACTGTGAAGAACTGTTTCAGTATGGTTTTGCAATGCACACAAGTATTTTTGTCATAAGTGGATAAACATATTTCTATCTTTTTAAAAAAAGAAAAAATATTTTTGTGTGGATATGATAAAATGTTGAATACTTTATGAAAGATAAACAATACATAAGAAATTGTTTCTGATCAGTGATGTTGTATGAAAACCATATCCCCTGTAGCAAGGGCATCGTGCCAAGCTTGATAGAGGGATGGGTAACAACACTGAGGTATTTTTCTCCTTGTGACTGAATGCTCAATTGGCCTAGTATTCTACTGAGGGTGTTTCTTCTGAAAGTTGAAGTGTTTTTTTAGGTGCTTATAATTTTAAAAGCCTCCCATATGATTGCAAAGTCCTGCTCCTCATTTAAATTGTTCTGAAAACAACTTCACTATTCTCTGTTTGGTGTTGCTCTTGAATGTAGTATCGCCCTGCAAAAATAATGAATTGAATCTCCTTCGCCATCTACTCTATTGCTCTCTACGTGTACGTAGAGTGAGTGGGACACAGACTTGGTCAGAAATATGGATTGGTACAATTATGAAAAGCTATGACTGGAACAAATGATTTGGACACTGAGATATAGTCTAAGCAAGAATACATCTTATGATGAGGGAAGAAGAAAGTATAGTCAAGATCATCAGGATGCAGCAACTTCCATGTGTTGACCAAACCGTAATCTCATCCTTCTTGACATTTCTGCTGCTGTTGACACTGTTAACAACAACTTTCTCCTTGATAGCTTGTCCTCGCTTGGTTTTAAGGGCTCTGTACTATACTGTTTCTCTTCTTATCTCTCCCATCACTCTTTCAGTGTTTGTTCTGGTGGATCCTCCTCTACTGCCATTCCTCTCTCAGTTGGTGTACCCCAAGGATCTGTCTTGGGTCCACTCCTTTTCTCTCTATATACCCATTCCCTTGGTGGACTCATCTCTTCCCTTGGCTTTCAGTACCATTTTTATGCTGATAACGTCCAGATTACCTCTCTACACCTGAAATCGTTCCAGCAATCCAGGCCCGGATGTCTGCCTGCCTTTCTGACATTACTGCTTGGATGTCTCACCACCACTTGAAATTGAACATGGCCAAAACGGAATTTCTTATTTTCCCCCCTAACCCTCCTCCCCCTCCTCCTTTCTCAGTGTCTATGCATAACTCTCTACTCCTTCCTGACTCTTCAGCTCCTAATCTTGGGGTCCTCTGACTCCTCTTTCTCCTCCTCCACACACACAGAGATGCATCAACATTAGGGTCAAATATATTAACCAAAATATATTGAACCCCCACAATTTGAAGCACTGCCACCATGCATCTTTCCTCCATATCCATAGAATGTGATTCCAAACTAAAGGATATGCTCTGTTTTTTTTTTATACAAGGGTAGGTAGTGGATACAATTTTGCAGATAGGCTAGAATTTTCCTTCTTTTGATGGGGTGGTTTAATCTCTTAATATTGAAAGGGATAATATTAATACAAGCACTGACAACAGCACTAGACATGATGTCCTAATAGTCAAAGGGCATTTACATGGTTTACAGCCTAGTAAACCATGTAAATGCCTTAGAGGGGGATGTTCAATGGCACATACATGAGTAGGGCCATTGAATATCCCCATCTAAATCTCCTATGTGCTCCAATGCTAGCCAGTTAAGAAAAAACTAAAAGGAGCAGTTGCAAAGGTTAAAGACTTATATCAAGCTTGGGTGTTGTTGAAAAATACTATCTTGGAAGCCCAGACCAGCTGTATGCCACGTTTTAAGAAAAGTGGAAGGAAATAAAAAAAACTGCCAGCATGGTTTAAAGGTGAGGTCAGAGAGGCTGTTGTTGCCAAAAAAGCATTTTTCAGGAAATGGAAAAAAGAGCCAAATGACGAAAACTGGAAACAGCACAAGCACTGGCAAGTTAAATGCAAGACATTGATAAGACAGGCAAAGGAGAATTTGAAAAAAATCTTGCTGTGGAAGCAAAAACGCATAATAAAAACTTTTTCAAGTACATTCATAGCAAAAAACCTGTGAGAGAGTCAGTTGGACAATTAGTTGATAGAGGGGTAAAAGGGGCACTAAGAGGAAACAAGACCATAGCAGAGAGATTGAATGAATTCTTTGCTTCGGTCTTTACTGAAGAAGATGTAGGGAAGTTACCCATGACTGAAAAACTATTTAAAGGTGATGCATCTAAAAGGGCTCTTTAACCTGGAAAAGAGATGACTGAGGAGAGATATGATAGAAGTCTATAAATTAATGAATGCAGTGGAACGGGTAAATGTAGATTGATTGTTTAGGCTATCAGAATATAGAAAGACTAGGGGACATGCAATGAAGCTACAGGGTAAACTATTTAAGACAAATAAGAGAAAATATGTTTTCACTCAATGTGTAATCAAACTCTGGAATTTGTTACCAGAGGATATAGTAAAGGCTATTAGTGTAGCTGGGTTTAAAAAAGGTTTGGACAAGTTCCTGGAGGAAAGGTCCATAAACCATTATTAAAAAGGGACCCAGGATATCAATGCTTGACCCAATACAAGCATTGTGGAACCTGTGTCTTTTGGGGAAACTGCTAGGTACGTATGATCTAGATTGGCTACTGTTGGAAACAGGATACTTGGCTTGATGGACCTTGGTCTGACCCAGTATGGCATATCTTATGTTCTTATGGTTATCAGTAGGCAGGGGTAATTTGGAATCTTAAAGCTTTGTCTGCTCTGTACTTAAGGATATTTGGGTTACTTTTGTCTTTATTTGAACCTCTCTGTCGATGTGTTCTAACTTCAGTCTTTTGCTAGTATCCTTCATGGATACATTGTTCCAAACCATGCGCTCTTGGGTGACTGTCGGCTTTCCCCTATTATTTAGTTTAAAAGCTGCTCTATCTCCTTTTTAAAAGTTAATGCCAACAGCCTGGTTCTATCCTGATTAAGGTGGAGCCCATCCCTTTGGAAAAGCCCCTCCTTTCCCCAGAATATTTCATCCAATCTTGTACGAATCGTGGTATGCTGAGCATTTATATCGATCATTGCAGCTTTAACTCCCTCAATCACTGTGTTGCTTTCATTCAATAGTGAAATAGTCTGTTGCACCTGCTGTGCAATTGACACAATTTTATCAACATTTTGCTTCTTCATTCTATTATCAGCATCTTGCTTCTTAGCCTGGCGCATATTTGGTGACAGGGGATCCAATTTTGCATGCTTGACACCACCATCCACCAAGAAAGCAGCCTCAATCTTACACATTTTGCTAGATGCCGTGTTTAGATCTGCAGTGAACCAAAAATGGAGCTGCTGCAGCAATTGGTAATGCTTTAATCATTGCTTGCCTGCAGAGCTTCGTTCTCACACTGCCATTTCTCCCAAGCTCCTCCTCACCCCATTTCACATTCTCTTGATATGTTTGTACTATGGAAACTTGGATGTTATTGCTAATGAATTGTGAGTTCCAGGCTACGTCATTCATCAAATGCCTAGAGTAGCTGGGCATGGAGGAGGAGTTATGTTAATATTGTGAGATAACTTGAAATGCAATCTTGCCTTTTCGACTGATCTGTCAGTGCTTTTGCATAATGGATCTTGGGGGATTTGTGTGGTTCGTTTGCTGCCACATTGTGCAACAACCAATTGATTACTGGGCCTAGATTGCAACTTGTCTAATCTTATTACAGTATAATGGGTGATTTTAATATTCCCTATGATGATTTGCCTCCATTACTTAGTGCTGTTGAGGAACTCAGGCTATGTCAACACTTGGCTTCTCTCAGTTAATGCATACTGTGACTCATTGCAAAGGTCATATATTGGATCTCTTATTCATGCTAATTGTTACTACACTTAAAGAGGGGAATTTTGTGCCTCAATCTAATCTATGCCAAGATTTTTCAGACATGATTGTAAGTTATATTATTTTATAATTTATGCTCTTAAATTTCCACTTCATCCAAGCTCCACTCCTGTGCATGCCCACACTTAAAGCAGGCACAACAGGATTAATGCACATGCTCCTAGAATAGCAAGCGACTAAAGCATGGATGGAAGTACCTAGTTATATGCGCAAGTCCTTTAAAATAGGGACTCACACATATAAATAGTTTGTAACTTTATGTGGCTCCCTTATATAATTATCCACAAAATGTCTTGTAACTCAATTAAAAATTCATATGTGCCTTGGTCAGAATCAGATCATAATCTTATTGCTTTCAGATTATCTTTGCTTGAGAAGCAACATAAGGAGGTGAACGCTGCATCAAAAGCAAAGAACAGAAAATTGGTTGCTGTGCCTACCGAAAATTGGAGCTATAAGGGAAGACCTCCTAGTGGTCTAAATATAGATTCTTATTCCCTGTATGACCTTTGTGAAGCTGGAATGGTTAGGTTTGTACATACAGTTACCACAGAGCATAAAGATAAGACAAGGACAAGCATTTCTCCTTGATACTCTACGGAACTTGCTTTAATGAACACAGAGTTAAGGCGCTCAGAAAGAAATTGACATAAGGGGAAATTAGGTTCTAAGCAACAGGAGCATATTAATCATTTGAAGGATTATAGGAGGAGGGTTTTTCAGACAAAAATCCAAAAAGTATTACTCGTCCATCTGCATTGTTTTCCATAGTTCAGATTCTTGCAGACATCAGGCTCTATTGGTTTCAACAAAATTCCCTCGGTCCAGGATTTTGCAACTCACTTTCAATTAAGGTTGCCTCATTAGGGCCCTCTTCATCTTCGCTTGATTTATTAATTTTACAGAATGAAGAAGGAGCTTTATGGACTGAATCTATGACTATAAACTTAGCAACACTTGTTGCATGAAGTTAACTACCTATCCCTTGGATAAGGTTTCAACTGCTGTTGTGCAATCAATAAGAGAAACCATAGTGAACTATTTGACTAATAGGGTTAACTCTTCTTTACTTTAAGGAATCTTACAAGATAAATTAAAATGCGATAGTGTTAGGCCCATACTAAAGAAAATAAAAAGTAATGAGAGCTGCAGATGACTGTGCCAATTACTGACCCATTATGAATCTATCTCTGGTTAGGAAAATAATTGAAAAAGTAGTTTACCAGCAATTAGATGAGTTCTTAGATAATCATGTCATTCTTGATTCTATGCACCATGGCTTTTGACCTGGAACACCCCAGAAACACAGTTTGCTTTCTATTTGATATGCTTTTACCAGACCTGCAAAAGAAAGGATCTACCTTTTTGATGATTTTTATTGACAGTTCAGCTACTTTTGACATTGTTTTGCCAGAATCAATTTTAATCATATAACACAATAAACCTATCCCCTATCTATACCCCTATTGTTGTGTGTTATTGAGAAATATTTTTGTCGGACTATTTGCCTTAAGAGGACACCCTCTCCTGTAGCAAATATTCCTTTAATTCATTTTAATAAGCTAAAATTTAACTCAACTTTCACCCAGCCAGTGAAAAACTAAGGAGACTCACATCCTGTGACCACCATTAAAACAAAAAAAAAAAGCCAATTTAGCTTTTTCACGGATATTCAAATGAACCTGAATCGCATGTATAGAGGGGATTGAATGCTTGGGACAGAATCGGGCCCTTAGTCTCCAAGTCTAGGGGCATTTGCAGAAGCTACCATAGTAGTAGACAAAAAACTGGGTAGTGATTCTCAGCTGATCAGAAATTACCGACTGATCTCTCTAGTCAACATAGATGACAAAATCTTGGCCAAAATACTAGTTTATTGGTTGTCCAGAGTCATACCCTCTATTATTCACCCTGATCAATGTGGATTTGTAGCCGGACAGTCCACTCTGATAACACGTCTCCTATGCCATGTGCTGACCCTCTCTCAAGATCTCTCAACTCCCTTTGTTGGCCTCTCACTTGATGCTGCGAAGGCATTTGATCCCCAGAAATGGCCCTTCTTATTCCAGGTACTCAAATGGTTTGGGATATCCACTGAGTTCATAGACATGATTAAAACGCTATATGTTTGCCCCACAATGTGTATCCTTGCTAATGCTACTCTTTCCTGGTCCTTCCCCCAACAAAGGGGCACTCGATAGAGCTGTCCCTTGTCCCCTTTACTCTTCAATGTATCCCTTAAACCCCCAGCACTAATAATTCTTCAAAATCAGAAGATAACGGGATTCTGGGTTGGAGAAACCCATATTAAATATCCGCATATGCTGATGATCTATTATTATTCCTAGACCTGTCATCCATTTCAGAAGTACTATCCATCATCGAGCAATACTTGGCCCTCTCGGGTTATAAAATGAACGGAACCAAATTGGTTATCTTCCCTCTCACTGTCCACACCATTAAGGAGGACCTCATACAGTTCCCCTTTCAATGGGCAGACTCCTCATTTAAATACTTGGGCATCAAATTCGGCCATACCTTTCCTGAGAGTCTTGTCTATAAGTCTATCCATATGCTCCAAACCACCCAGGCCCTAATACTCTGATGGACCCCCTACACCTCTCTTGGTGGGGGTGAATGGAAACAATTAAAATGATACTAGTCCCAAAAATAAACCATATCTTGAGTATGCTCCGCATCTCATTTCCAGATAATTTCTATAATGGCAAGCAAGGCTGCGGAGCCATGTGCTCACGGCCACCATTAACCGGGGGGGCGGCCGTGTGCATTCCCCCTTTGGTAGCGTGGCTATTGCAAGCCCGGGGGGCGGAGCGGACGGGATAATTCCATCCCATTGGCTGCAGCACGTGACATCCCGGCGCGGCAGCCAATGGGATGAAGGAGACGCTGGGGAACTAGTGCGGGGACGCGACGTGGCTCCGGCCTCTTGCGTTTGGATGCCGGAGCCGCCGGATGCCCTCCCACCCTCCCTTGTTTCAAGTGGGTCTGGAGGGGTGTTGTTGGGGTGTTGCAGCTGGAGGGGGTTGGCGGGATCCCGGAGGTTTCCGGGGTCCGGAGCCGGATGCAAGCAGTACGGCGGGGGTGGGGTACCCCCACCCGGACAATCCCTCAGGCTTTTGCTAATAATATGGCGAAGCCGGATGAGGGAGGGCGAGGCAATTTTGTCGGGGCCTGTACCCGGCGGAAGCGGAAGCGGCGTCACCTTGCTAATAACATGGCGGGTGGTGGCTCGCGCTGCTGGTGGGGGGGGGGGATGTTAACTTGTTAATTGGGAAGTTGTGATTGTTGTAAGTTAATAAAGCTGCGACCAGTTCAACTCCAAATGATGTGTAATGGTTTTCTTTGAAGGTTTAGGTGTGCCTATGAAAGGCGAGGGGTAAGGGGGGGGAATCAGGGCGGAATCAGCCGGTCCGCCTTACCCGGTTATAATTACCTCCTTTTTATGGCAGAATAAGACCCCACGAATAGTGGCCTGGAAACTAAAATTAGCTACTGAAGTGGGTAGAGTACATTTCCTAGACTTTCAAAAATACCATCAGGCTTTCCTTCTGTGTCAAGGGTGCAGTGGACGCAAATCCTCTCTGACTACGCTTGCCTGGCCTAGCTCTCTCTTGAACGGCAACTCACTGCCCCTATACCAACCTATTTATTGATCAATAAGTCCCATCCAAATATTAGAGGAAGGAACACCATAATAACCACTACACAATCCACATTCCATGCACTTGCCATTCTATGAGCTGATAACCCACCATCCAGGCTCCAGGCAATCTGACACAACCCTGAATTTAAAATACAAAAGCACAAAATAAATTGGCGACATTGGCAATCCAGGGCGATCTGGAATATAGGACAGCTCATGCCTCTTACTTTGTTCAGATCTTTTCAGGATCTCCAACAAGAATATCACATATCAGATAAATGGTTCTATCAATGGCTACATTAAAAAAACACTATATAGAGAAAACAGGAGTGAACCCAGCACATCTATCGCAGGAATTGGGGCTCCTTAACAAGATCCAAGAATTTGCCGAAGGCACCAATATAGCTTTATCTTTATCTTTATTTCTAAAATATATGCTCTTTTCAGGGACCAACATAGCTCCCAGTACACTGGCACAGAAAAATCATGGGAACACAACTTCAGCTCTACCCTTTCTCCTCAACAATTGAAAGCATTCTGGGGTTTATCCACACACATTTCCAGGTCTGCATCTATAACATAATCACTATACTTTAGGCTCACAAAGCCTTCATAACCCCAATTCTCCTTTCTAAGTGGCAGATAGAGCAAAGCAATTGCTGCTAGTCATGACACACTCATCCAGGTTCCTTCCATCACATCCTTTTTGATTGTCCAAATGCTCATTCCTTTTGCAATCCTATGGCAGAAAATTACAACTATCCTGCACATACAGGGTGACCTTACCTACCGAACTATTATCTCCAGCCTAAAGACAGGTTTCTTTTTGACATGATGATTAGTATTGCAAATTAGCTGGAAAGACCCATCCACACTGGAATTCCATCACTGGTAGAATTTAGTTTGCTTATACCAGACATATGAATCTGCTTATTGGTTACAGTTTCAGCAGTCCACCCAATGGCAACTCAGATGGAAAACATTTGATGATTATGTCGCTAGCTCCACAAGCTATTGTTCTGTTTAGCTCATTTATCTTGCTTGTTAGGTTCATGGAGTAGGCAGGGAACCGGGGAGGGGGGAGGGTTGGGAAGTCTCTGTATGTTTCTGCTTGCTTGTTATAATGTTATTTCTAAAAATTCAAAATAAATGCTTGAACAAAAAAAAATGAAAATTCACATGCATTCCTGCATGGCCTTGCATGTATATTACAAGGTGGCCAGTCTTAGAGGGTCTCCATTACAAACAAATTAAATCCATGCCATTTTGAATTCCGTCACTGTCTTTGCCCCCACCACTTCAATCAGAAGGACGCTTTGAATGCCCTCCTGATGGAAGTAGTAATTATGATCATTATTGCCAAGTGGCCCCCAATACTGTTAACTGTCTCACTAAATTCTGTGTTCTTCTAAGGACTAGTTCTAAAATTGCCCCCACTCATTGGTTCTTGAACCTGCTGCTCCATGAAGCAGTCATTTATTTCATCTAGGAACTTTACATCCTTGGTATGTATTAATGTGACATTTATCCAGTCAATATTGAGGTAATTGAAATTGCCCATTATTATTGTGTTGTGAAATTGTTAGCTTTCTTAATTTCTGTTAATAGTTCATCATCTGTCTGTTCATTCTAGCCACATGGATGGATGATTCCCAGTCATGATTCCCTTTCTTTTTACACATGCATGACATTTCTATCCATAAAAATTCTATAATGCACTCAGTTTCCTGCAGAACTTTTATTCTGTCTAGGGCATGTTTATTAACGTGCTGCAGGTAGCTTGGAGATAACATATGATTAGCATGTGAATTTAGCATGGTGTAGCAGCCACGGTAGAAGCGGTGGACTTGGCCTCAGTCGAGAAGGATCGCCGTGCTTGTCGCATCACTAATGTGGTCATAGCCAATACACAGCTGGAGCACATGCACATCTCTAAGGCATGTGCTACATGCGCTCTGTATATGCTTACTACCACTTCCATTGGGAGGACGCTTGGAATGCCCTCCCAATGGAAATGGTGGAGGCAAAGACAGTGACGGAATTCAAAATGGCATGGGATAGACACTGTGGATCCCTTTGTAGCAAGAGGATAAAATAAAAATAAACATAATTAACTATTTCAACAAATAGGGGTAACCTACATGGAGCGGTGGGTACAACCCTAAACAAAGGCAAGCGGAGGGGTGATCTGCACGGGGCGGTAGGTGCACCTGCTCTTGCCACCTTGCTAGAAACTAGTGCCACGTTCAAACTAGTGCCACGTTTGAAGAAAATTTTGTTTTTCTAACCAATAACAAAATATATTCTCTTTATCTAACATAGTAACATAGTATATGACGGCAGATGATCCATCTAGTCTGTCCAGCAAGGTCTGCAAATTTTTTTTTTCGAGAGCTGTTTTGGTTATTCCACGTAATCCTTATGTTTTTTGGCGCACTGAATCCAAAAATGACCTCCATTTTGTCATAGGACATCACGTTTCCTGACAATTTAGGTAACTATGTTAAATAAGGCAATACCTCAAAATAAATGGAAATAGACTTATAAAATTAAAGTTTTATTACAATATTTTCATGAAAATCCTTTTTTGAACTGAAATGAGCTCACCTACACACACTAAACTCAATTCTTCTTCCTTGTGAGGCTCCTCTTGGTGTATTTACGCTTGTGAGTAGCATCTGGAATGTCTCTCTGAAGCATCCAACGGTAGTCTGCCATCATTGTAATGCTCCATTTTCCCTGGTATCTCCTTTCCATCTCTTTAATGTCTTGGTGGAATCGTTGACCTGGTTCCTCACTCACAGCTCCCAAATTTTCAGGAAAGTAGTCAAGGTGGGACTGGAGGAAATGCACTTTCAAACTCATCAGGCAACCTAAAGCTTGAAATGCTTTCAGCATTCGTCCGACGATCTTTTTGTAGTGAGGATCTTTGTTATTGCCTAAAATTTCTGTACGACTTCTTTAAATGCAATCCACCCTTCTTTTTGAGGATCTGTCATGGTATTGACAAACTCTTGATCAACTATAAGCCTTCTAATGTCTTGTCCGACAAACACACCTTCCTTCAATTTTGCCTCCGACAGGCCTGGAAACTTGGTGACCAAGTATTTGAAGCATTCTCCATCTCTTGGAAGTGATTTTACGAATTGCTTCATCAATCCCAATTTTATGTGGAGAGGTGGTAGAAGAACTTTATGGTAAGGTACCAAAGTTTCTCGGAGGACATTTTTTTCACCGACTGTTAGCACCCTTGGCTGCCAACTCTTCTTGGTCCAGTGATTTTGTCGGCCTCGACTGTCCCATAGACACAGAAAACAAGGATATTTGGTATACCCAGCTTGTTGCCCAAGCAGCATGCACAAGACCTTCAAGTCCACACACACTTGCCAACCATGGTCTTCATATTTAAGTTTACGAAGAACCAATTCCAAGTTCTCGTAGGTTTCCTTCAAGTGTACGGAATGACCTACAGGTATGGAAGCGTAAAAACCGTTGTGGAGTAAAACCACTTTGATACTTCTTTTTGAAGAATCTATAAAAAGATGCCATTACTCTGAATCATATTGGATTTTAAATTGACCCATCAGACCTTCGACATCGATGCAATAAACCAACTTGTCTTCTTGGGTGAAGTAAGGAACGAACTCCTTTTCACGATGTCTGAACCATGAAGATGCCACTCCTGGCAACAATAAATTCCTGCTTTTCAGCCTTGATCCGATTAACTCTGCGGCATCTTTGGGAAGATTCAAGTCTCTTACCAAATCATTCATCTCCTCCTGAGAAAACTATTTTGGTCTTGTATCATCTTCAAAGTCAGAACTTGATTCATCATCTGGTTCAGGTATGAGTTCACCTTCATCGGAGCTAGGTATCTCTTCCAGGGTAGCAGGGGGCTTGGGTACTGGTATATCTGTGCCATGGCGGATGGGACGAATTGCCGAGTGAAGATTGGGGTATGAAATGGAATGCTTCCATTTGGAATTAAACCCTTTCACATCGCATGAACAAAGTAACAGTCATCACTATGGTTCTTTTGCTCTCGCCATACCATAGGAATCCCATAATGGAAAATTTTTTTCTTACCTTTGAACCAGTTTCGGAGGTCCTCAACACACCATTTGCACACTTTATGAGGCGCCCAGACTTTATCTTGATCTCCAATTTTTAGTCCAAAGTATGCAAAGTATACTTTTTTCACAAAGTCTGTAATATTCTGCTGTTGCTTCAACACTGTATATTCACCACAGATGAAACAGAAACTGTCTGGTGAATTAATCCACTTTCGCGGAGCCATAACATAACGAGCTAACACGAATTGCGATGAAAAGTTGAAGAATGACGAGCTAACACGAATTGCGATGAAAAAGTGTGAACAGCCTAGAACCAAGAACCTGATGATGATTCATGCACAAGTGTGGCATGCAGGAAAGAGCAGCTCTGTGTCTGTACACGAGATGTCACAGTGCTGGCCACACCCCCCTGCACTGACCGGAGCTGCTGCTATCTGCCCTGTGTCTCCCTCCCACTGAATTCTTCAGGAAAGATTAACCCCTTCTACCATTAGAAGCACGGACTTAAAACTTGCTTAGCTTATGTATATATTGCTGACCATCAGATTTACAGTGCTATTTTTTTTTTTACATAACTCGGACAACCCCTTTAAGGTTTTTTTGGCATTTTATATCTTAAATGCACTTATGTGAATTAATTAATAGTAATTTGAAAAAATTTGATAAATTTGAAGACAATTTTGCATGTTGTGGCAAATCATGACGTCTAGGAGTTTTTTCAATATTTTATTTGTTTTCAGCACACCAAAATACATGGAAATTAGATGAAAATAATCAAACAGCTTTTTAGTCGCAGACCTGTGAGCAGGCTCTGATACGAGGGGACATAGGATGAGGGTGAAAGGGGATAGACTCAGGAGTAATATGCGGAAATATTTCTTTAAGGAAAGAGTGGTAGATGTGTGGAATAGTCTCCCAGTGGAGGTGGTGGACATGAAGACAGTATCTGAATTTTAAAAAAAGCATGGGACTGTTTAGAAATCCCATACTCTAAAGGAAAAAAGGGGACTGTTGTAGTGGTTGATATGGAAGGGCAGTCTAGATAAGTCATGTGGTATTTTTCTGCCGTCATGTTTTTTTGTTTCTATGATTACACTGGCAACACTCCAATTTTAAGGTACCAAAGACAATTTTAATGATAGGTTATAGATTATTACTAGTATATCTACATTTTCATTTTTTAGTTCTTTCAGCACTCTGGAGTATATAACATTAGGTTTAAATGGTTTGCTGCTTTTTAGTTTGTAAGATTTGCTTCTAATATCGTCCAGGTTCACTGAGATGCATTTCAGTTCCTTTGAATTAGCACTATTAAATACCGTTTCTGACACAGGTAGTTCACTCACATCTTCCTCAGTAAAGGCTGAAGCAAAGAATTCATTTCGTTTATCTGCTATGGCCATAATTTAATTTAATTTAATGCAGTATTTATATTAAAATAATAATAATAATAGGCTTGAAGCAGATTACACAAAGGAACTAAGAAATAATAAATAAAACGAGTAAATAAAATACTAGCAATAGCAATGCATCAAACATAGACGCAGGACAGTCTTTACCCTTATCCCTGCAGACTATGGTTACTCTGCAAAATACTTTTGAACCCTTTCACTAAGTAAAAGCTAAAAATACTTGGATAACAACCAAGTCCTCAGTAGCTTCCGGAACCATAGAAAAGATCTTTCTATTCTAAGCTGTGCTGGGAGCTAGCCGTGTTAATCCCCTTGTCTGGGATGTTCGGTGGCACTAACATGGTTAGTGATGGTGAATATTCACAGGTGCTACTGCTGCATACCCCAAGGCTAACCGGTTAGCATCAGGGTGTTCCGGGATGGCAGCCATAATCGGGCAGCAGCGATATTGTGCCTCTGTCCAGTAATCGCTGGCTGAATATAACCGCTACCCAGTTAGCTTCATGGCAATCTGGGCAACCCATATATTCAGTGCTGGGGCTCAGATATGGCCTCGGCATTGAATAATTGGTGGTGGCAGATGCCTGCTTTAGCAGCACTAGCTGCCATTGCTGAATATTGGGCCCTCTGGTCCTAAGCTATAAATATATTTTAAACAATGCAAAATAACTTAAATTAACCTTTGTTACTATTGGGAGTCAATGGAGCTTGTATAAAAAAGGGGTGGTCCTCTCTGAGGCCTTTCTATGCAAAATTATTTTAGTAACAATGTTTTCTCCTCCCTGAGTGTCCCTTTTTCTCCATGGTCATCTAATGGTCCAACAGACTCATTCCAAGGCTTATTGCAATGAATGTGTCTGAAAAGGGTTTTGTTATGAGTTTTTGCCTCTACAGCAAGCTTCTTTTTACATTTTCCTTTTGCCTTCTTTATCAATACAATGCTTAGGCTGTTTTCTATTTTCTTCATTCGGATCCTTTTTTTCCATTTTTGGAAAGATGTTCTTTTGGCTATAATAGCCTCTTTCAGCTCACCTTTAACCACACAAAGCTGTTGTTTAGCCTTCCTTCCACCTTTTTTTAATAAATAGAATCCATTTGGCCTGGGCTTCCAAGATGGTATTTTTGAACAATTTCCATGCTTGATGTAAACCCTTAACCTTGCAGCTGCAACTTTTAGGATTTTTTAAACCATTTTTTCTTATATTCTCATAGTCTCCCTTTTAAAAGGTAAATGTTAGGCATGTGCAGGCTAAAAGAAATCTTCAATTGGCCCTCATTTAAAATTAAGTTGCAGGTATTTTTGTCTTTTTTGTCATGTTTTCATCTCAGGTGCATACCTACTCTGCATGCTACGGCTTTTTTAAGCATACAAATTGATTGTACACATGTACATTTGTAGGTATATGCAAGCACAAGCAATTTGCATGCACTTTGATTCTTAAGGAGCTCAAATGAACCCAAAATCCATATGCCTATTTATTGCTAATTCAGTAGATTTGCATAGTGTCCTAAGTCCAGTTATTAAGTCAAATTTTATCATGCTATGATCATTATTGCCAAGTGGCCCCCAATACCGTTACCTGTTTCACTAAATTCTGTGTTCTACTAAGGACTAGTTCTAAAGTAGCCCCCGCTCATTGGTTCCTGAACCTGCTGCTCCATGAAGCAGTCATTTATTTCATCTAGGAACTTTACATCCTTGGTATGTATTGATGTGACATTTATCCAGTCAATATTGAGGTAATTGAAATCGCTCATTATTATTGTGTTGTGAAATTGTTAGCTTTCTTAATTTCTGTTAATATTTCATCATTTGTCTGTTCATTCTAGCCACCTGGATGGATGATTCCCTTTCCTTTTACACATGACATTTCTATCCATAAAATTTCTATAGTGCAGTCAGTTTTCTGCATAACTTCTATTCTGTCTGGGGCATGTTTATTAAAGTGCTGCAGGTAGCATGGAGATAACACACGATTAGCATGTGAATTTAGCATGGTGTAGCAGCCACAGTAGAAGCAGGGGACTTGGCCTTAGTCGGGAAGGATCGCCGTGCTTGTCGCATCACTAATGTGGTCATAGCCAATGCACAGCTGGAGCACATGCACATCTCTAAGGCATGTGCTACATGTGCTCTGTATATGCTTACTACCAGTGCAATGGTATGGGCACCGATATCTGCAAAACCCCTGCAGAGACATCAGAGATCAATTCATGGCACCCCAACCCAATAAGCAGGGCACACAAGAAGTGGTCTGTGCCAGAAAGAGAGAGCAAACTTGGAAATAGGAACATCCTGCTACACAGCCCATAGCAATGGATCAAAGTACAAGGGGCAGGGCATTCAAATCAGGAAAGCAAACACTGCAGCCCTTTCTGCTGCAAGGGGTCCCACATGGTGCAGGCTGGATGTCAGCAGTGCCCTGTATGTGGAATGGGTATATGAACCCATCTCACCCTGAGGGTCACAGGGTGCCTGATTACCTAGGCTGCAGTAGACATGTTGCCAAACCTCTGGTATTGAAGGGGGTTGGGCACCCTCCCTGTCACTCCCCTTAGACATCAGCACAGTACTCTTGCCAGGGAGTAGCACTGTCCCCATGTGGCAGAAGGGGGGCACTGCAGATCAGCAGACACAACCCAGTGACCACACAGGTGTGGGTGGAGGCTCATGGCTGGGGGTACTCCGTCACTCACATGGGGTACATATTGTCCAGATGCAAATCCTTGACCCACCAAGGGGCGAGAGGCAGTACACATTGAGCACCTACACTGCCACCTTGTGGAAAAGCTTTGGGGACACACCAGAGGGCACTCTACACACCCTCATTGAGAAGGCAACCCCAGCCCGAGAACACTAGCTCTTAGGAAAGGAAGGCACACACACACTCTTGGGAGCCCACATGAGCTCCCCAGGTCTGTGGAATGCCTTATCTCCTAGGCAAGGGGTCAGGAGAGGTAACACGGATCAGGATGCTGCAATCAAGAAAACACATGTTCAGTAATGCAAATACTATAGGTACTTGCGCATGAACCAGTAGGTCTCAGACACATCCTCCTCTGGTCAGAGTGAGAGACCATGATCCTTGGGAGCAGAGTCTATAGCAGAAGCATAACACCCCAGGTGCATACATGCACCACTATGTGGTCCCCCATGCAGGGAAGATGGTGGTCAGATTCAGCAATAATGTGCTAGTCCTTCCATTTGCCATTATTTGCCTGCTCTGCCCCCAAAGTCTTCAGCCATCTCTAACCTTACCTATGTGGCCCAGTTGAAGATGTATCAGTGAGCCCAGTCATCTGCACTGCAACAGCTGATGGCATAGAGGGTAGGCCATAGGTGCAACTCAGCCTCTGTTGTATGCTGACCAGTGTAGGAGTCTTGGGATCCCCAGGGGTATTTGACTTATTTTCCCCTTCCCAGAGCAGTAGTACAGCAGCACCACCACAATGATTTTGTGAAGCTGCCAATGCCTGGAATCATACCATTGCCTTGCAGGTATATGCATGCCGACTCACCCTGCAGGGCTCGGTCTGAGATGCAAGCTCTTTGGATTTCTGTGGTTGTCAAGATCTAGTGTGTGTTCCTTCAGAGGTATACTCTCTAGGCAACTTCCTAGTCATCCCCAAAATGGTTCCTGACCCTGAAATATGCGGGGGAGGTTCCAGGGCATTGTTCTCTATGAGTAGCATATTCATACCATGCTTTGGCAGCGCACTGGCACAACGGGTGCAACTACCGCCTGGTAGGAGGCTGGCAGTAGTTTTACCTGTATTAGCAGCATCCTTATGTTCCAGAGGTACCACCAGTACAGCCGAGCTAGCCGCACACAGCTGCAGCCACCCATTCTCTGCCCTAACTCTGCCTATTCAGGTGCTATTTGGGTAATATGGTAGTTTTAGCTTGGGAGTCTTCTGGCTATGCACTTTTAGCTAATGCGTGGTCAAAATGTGCATTGCCACCACATTAAAACTCATATTACCAGCTACCAAGCTTTGGAAGACATGATTCAATGCCCTACACAAATTTGATCTAACCTATCATTGTGATATAATTTGTTCCCAGGTATCACAATGTCCCACTGGATATCCTCCTTCCTTCCACAAGATTTATTTATTTATTTATTTATATTCTCTTATATACCGCACTATTCTGCATCAGTGCGGTTTACATTGAACAAACTGAAATTACTGTGAATAAACATTGAACAAACTGAGATCTATTGAGATTCTTATTTTATCTACATTTTATTCCCTTATATATTCTAACTTATTCTTTAGGCTTCTAGCAGTGTATACAGACATTTCAAAGAATGTTTTTTGTTTATATTTACAACTTCCTTAGCTAGTAACAGGGATACTTAACAATCTTTCAACTCTGTCTACTCTTTACCTAAAGGCATGTGGGCTACTTTTCCTTAATTGCAACCACTCTCACTCCGAGCCATGCATCTTGAAGGACTGTCAGCATTTCCCCAGGTTCTTGTTTAAAAGCTGCTTTATCTCCTTTCAAAATGTTAGTGCCGACAGCCTGGTTCCACTTTGCTTAAGGTGGAGTCTCTCTTTTTGGAATAGGCTCATCCTTCCCCAGAATGTTTCCCAGTTCCTAACAAATTTAAATTTCTCTTCTCTGCACCAACATCTTATCCACATAGTCAGATTCTGGAGTTCTGCCTGCATCACGGGTCTTGCCTGTGGAACAGGAAGTACTTCTGGACATGCTATCCTGGAAGTTTTGTATTTTAACTTTCTACCTAAAATTTTAAATTTGGCTTCCAGAATCTCTCTCCTGAACTTCCCTATGTCATTGGTACCCACATGTGCTAAGACAGCCACCTCCTCCCCATCGGTCTGAAAACGTATTTAGGTGATGTACAAGGTCTGCCATCTTTGCACAAGGTAGTCAAGTTACCAAGAGATCTTCATATCCAGTACCCAACACAGCTATCTACATGCCTATTGACTGAATCAGCAGCTACAATGGCCCTTCTAGTCCTTCCCTCCTGGGTACATGACCCTGGAGACACATTTCAGTGCAAGAGGATATTGCAATACCTGGAGGGTAGGTCTTGGCTACAGGATCACTTCCTGTCACACCAAGATGCTGCTCTCATTTCAGGTGACCTTTCTCCTTCATGGAAACACAGAGGTTGTCAAATTAGAGAATCTCTCCCTACACCCCCACTCAGAAACTCTGCTCTTCTGGCAAATCATTTCTATCTGTGCCCTTCTCTTTTATTGCTAACTCCAGACTTTGCTCCTTTCACCTTGCTGATCCTTATGCCTGGAACAAACTATCTGAGTTTGTACGTCAGGCGTCTTCTCTGATCCTTTTCAAATCCAGGCAAAACTCATCTCTTTGCTGTCACTTTTGGATCTTGACTGACCTGATCTCCTTTGTATTTCTTTACCATTCGCCCTAGATTTATCCCATGTCTACAGCTACTGTGTTGTCTGTCTTGACTAGATTGTAAGCTCTGATGAGCAGGGATGTCTTTTACATGTGTCTGTGTAGCATTGCATACATCTTGTAGTGCTATAGAAATGTTCAGTAGTAGTAGTAGTATTTATTTATTTAGCTGTATTTATATATCATTTTTCTCCAGGTCAAAGTGGTTTCCATGGAACATAACATTATACATTGAACTATTTTTTACACAGGAACACATTTTAACTTTGAGAATTACAAATCTTTTGTCAAATACTTTTTCAACATTTTAACAAGAAAATCAAATTAACATTTTAACTTATATAAACTATTTCTTGGGATGCATTATGATGTTGAGGTGGTTAGGATGTGGTACCAAAGTGTTCTGTGAATAGGTAGGTCTTTAGGAGTTTGCGGAATGCTAGAAGGTTGGTGATGTTTCTAAAGGTGTGTGGGAGAGAGTTCCATAGGGACGGGGCATATAGCTCAAATGCCCTGTGACATGTTTGTTGATTATATTTACATTTGGTTTGTGGATTGTTGATTGTTGATTGTTGATTGCTGTTTGTCTTCATGGTCTAGATGTTTGAGGTGTTTACAGTGAGGATTTGAGACATCTTTTTTGTTGGGAGTGAATTGTTTTGTGTATGAGGAGAATGCATTTGTAGTTTATTCTGCTGGTGAGTGGTAACCAGTGTAGTTGCTTTAGGATGGGGGTGATATGATCATATTTGTTTACACCTTGTGTGATGCGTGCGGCCGTGTGTAGGGCAATTTGCAATGGGAGGAGAGTTGATTGAGGTAATCCTTGATACATGTTATTAGAGAAATCTGCATGAGGGAGTGTGAGAGTTTGTAATGCAGATCTGAAGTCTTTTGGTTCTAGAAGAGGTCTAAGTCTTTGTAAGGTTTTGGTTTTGTAATAGATTGTTCTTGCTGTTGTTATTTATGTTTTGAAGGAAAGTTGTTGGTCGATTATGACTCCGAGATATTTCAGCTCGTATTTTACAGTTATTGATATGCTGTTCAGTACTATGGTAGGTGTGGGGGGGGGGGGGCGCAAAGGAGGTGTCTCTTGTGATGAACATGGCTTCTGTCTTTTCTAAGTTGATGGATAGGTTGTTGGGTGAGAACCAATGCATAACTTCAGTAAAGCAACTTTGTATTTTTTTGTAATCTGGTTAACTGGAAAGGAGTGGACAGTACAGCATGATGTCGTTGTTGTACATGTGATAGAGGATGTTGTGTGTTCTGATTATTGAGCATAGGGGTTGAAAGTGTAAGTTAAAGAGGGGTGCAGAGAGGGTGGATCCTTCAGCTACTCCCTGTGTTTGGGTGTATGGTTCAGATATGTTTGTAGGAGGAGGAGGAGAAGGGACTTTTCTACTATGTCCCTGAAAGTCTTCTCTGTATACCTCTCTATCTTCTCTAAATCTGCTATTCATGCCTCCAGAGATCAGATTCATTCCCTGAGTGCTAGGAGCTTTTGGGGGGCAATGTTTCCAGATGGATTAGTTTTGTGCATACCATGACAGTCATGAACCTCACTTCTAAGCCAGGATATGTGGAGTATGACCTCAATCTCTCAAATTTACAGTTAATGCTCGGTGTAATACTTGCATCATGCCAAAGAGAACTTCCCTCTGGAATTCGTGAGATGTTGCATGTATGGGTAATTTATCAAGGTGTGCCTGCAAATTCCTCTTAATTAAGCCTGTGGAACCCAACACGATGAGAAATAACTCGGTATCTTTCTGCTACAGTTTCTTGGTCTCAGACTGCATTTCTTGGTACTTGAAACGATTTTTCCCTCTCAATGCTATTCACAGACTTGCCACTTGGAAATGACACCTCTGTAATAAATTCCATTCTGGGGGTTTTCTCCTTCACCACTACATCTGGTTTCCAGGCATCCAGCTTTTTATCGGTTGGAATGGGAGTATCCCAGGTGATCATAACCTCTTCATTCTCTGTAATTCTTTTAGGGTCATGATCCCAGTGCTTTTCAGGCACAGTAATGTTGTAGTGTTTACAGAGTTTCCAAAGGAGACATGCTACTTTATTGTGCCTTTCTTAATGCACACATATGACTTCTCACCAACTAGCCAATAATCATACATGTGACAGTTGCAGCAAAACACTGGGTAACTCTTCTCACTGCTGGACTGTGGTCTGCATCTTAGTATTGATGAGTTTATTTATTTATTTATTTAACTTTCTTATATACCGCGCTCTTCAGTTGTTTAGTTATTTAAAGTTGCCAAAGGAATAAGGATTCTTAAAGTAATATAAATTCCCTTAAATATATTAGATATGTAGGGCCCGATATTCAAAGGGTATGTATATGGTTAACAGCCAGTTAACCATGTAAATGCTGGCTTACCAAATATTCGGCAGCACATACACAGGTAGTGCCATCGAATATCCCCTACTAATTCCCCTATGTGCCCTGATGCTAGCTGGCTAGCATTGGGGCATGCTGGGGGCATTCTGGGGTGGAGCAGAGGTGGGGACTGGTGCTAACTGTGCAGCACCGATATTGGAAGCTGTATGGTTAGTGCTCGGTACCTATAAGATAGGTGCTGAGGCTAACCATGCAGCATCCAATATCGATGCTACATGGTGTACGGCCCTGTTTCGTACAAAAATAGACCACCACCTAATTATTATAATTATTATTATTACCTGAAATGATCAGATCCGAAAAGTCAGTACAGGTGCAATCAGAGTCTCTGTTTATTAGATAACTGATGACCAAATACAGGCAGCGAAGTGGGGAAGAGAGTTCTATCGGGCACTAGGCACCTCAAGAATGCAACTCTCCCCATTAGAATATAGAAAGCATATTACAATTTATACCTTTTTCTCTTCCGCATTTTTACATACAGTCCAGTCCCCAGAGCTATTCCTTTGTGTTCTCTCCCCCTCCCCTACCTTATTTCCTATTATTACCCTTTACTCCCCTTAGTTCCTGTTGCAAAATCCCCCTGGCCCCCCTCTTCCCATACTCACCATGATCCAGCTAATCTGCTTTCTTCAGAGCCGGGCCCAGCATATATGTTGGTAGCTTTGTGGTTTCCTGTGTATGCATTTCTTGACACATAGACCTTACAGGCCTATATCTGATATCCCCTTGCAGGTCCTAGTCTAGACTCTCTAGCCCAAACTGGCACCTCACAAGGCTCATGATATCTCCTTATATGGTTCTTTCCGGTGCTGGATCTCTTCTTGCTAAGGCCTGTATTCTTGGCTCACATGTTTATAGCAGAATGACTGTGCTTTAACTATTTTGTGAGATTCAGGGCAGCCAGTAAGTGATTATGAATCAGGAACATTATTAATCCTTAGCACTTAAAAATTAAAAGCAAATCTATCATACTAAATCCCAAATGTATCATACTTAACCTCTACCTCTACAAGTACTTAAACCCTACAACGGTTAGCCTCGGATGCTTCTGGGCAGTACAGCCAGACCCTGATATTCACATCCATTGCCACAGAAGTGAATATCTGGGGTTTGGGGGTTGGCAGGCAGGGATAAGTGGCTATGGTGCTTAGCCCTACCCAGTTTAATATTGGGCCCGTAGAGAGCACTTGGATGTCATTACCTTGAGCAACTTATGCCATCTAGTGTTCCTACTAGAGTACTACAATATGAGCTGAAGAAGAACTAGTATTTTCCAGAACTGGGGAGGTTTCTTTCTGCCCAGTTACATCACTCTGGAAGGAGACACTTCTGGGAAAGAAATTGCAAGACCTATTTAAACCTCTTTCAAAGGCAGAACTTTGTCTTTAGCAGTTTGCCACTGCACCATGGCCAATCGCCAGCTCATCATCCCTTTTTAGAAGGAGCCACAGGTATAGGGGCAAACATAGGCAGGGAAAGGGGTGGGCCACAGCGGTCATGGCCTCACCAATATTTTCTACAACACAGCATCAATAATAGCGAGCATAGGGCAGAACTGGAGATTGGTTTGTTCGGCCCCTCTAACTAAAAAGGTGTTCCACTGTCCCTCAGGGCAAAGGATTTGAGAACAATGGAAAAAGAATTCACTCTGAAAAACCTTGGCTTATGGACTTAGAAGCCATCCACTCACAAACATATACAGAAGAAGCTCCAAGAAGAGGCAACTCAAGGATCAAGGAACATCTGAGCCAGGCTTAACTGCAGAGCAATTCTGGGGACCTGCATCTACAGAGGCTACCAGCCCTAAAGACAGGAGGAATCCAGGAGCTCTTCAATGAAAAATGACACCAGAGCAAAGAGTAAATCAAGGATAGTTTTGGGGACCTATGCTTGCATCTCAAGCAGTTCCAGGTACCCTGTTAATGACTAATAATGTAGGAGAAGGGGTTTTCACTCAGGGAAAAAACATACTAAGGGGTCCTTTTACTAATGTGTGATGTGGTTTTGAGCATAATGTATGAATAACATGAAAATTCACATGTGCTAAGTGGAAAGCCAAAACACAAACCATAAAAGGAGCACCTACTTGCAGCAGACCAAAGGAAACACACAGAGCAAGAGGTATAGTGGTCACTGCGCTTTATTAATAATGGAACACCCCAACGCGTTTCGGCAAACACCTTCCTCAGGGGGCTGAGAACTGCAAACAAACATATTAAAATGAATAGACATTTACATATTTAAAAACATAAATAGACCATAAACACATGTAAACTTTAAAATACAAATTAAAAACATATAGTAATATAAATATGAAGAAATATGCAAACATATCTTCATAAAAACTATGTTCATAAAAATGATATGTAATACAAACAAAAGAAGGACTAACAAAATCCAAATAAGAAAAGTACAAACAGGAATCATAAATAGGAAGGATACTCACTGTTCAATGTGTCCTATAACAGAAGTAGCGCACAGGAAAAGAATGACATAGGATCGCTATAAATGAGCTAAAAAATATATATACATATACACATGTAAATAAATATATATAAACAATCATATAAGGCATGTGTACAAATAAATATTAAAAATGAATAATGAAACTGAAATGATGGGAAACCCAGACCCACCAAGAACTATATAGTTTAACAAAACCAAGCACAAAAATTAGTGAGGCCGCGGGCAGGGTCCCAGCGGCCGTTGTTAACCGGGCGCGCGGACCAGTGCGGGGACCCTGCGCGTGGCCGTGGCTGAAGGCGCGTGGGTGGGGGGAATAATTCAAACCCATTGGCTCCCAGCGAATGCAATCGTGCGGGAGCCAATGGGATGCGGCCGGGGAGCGCGGCTTACCAGGGGAGGCATCAGCACGCGGTCAGTTGCGGTGGTGAGTCCTGCGGCGTGCCGGATTTCTGGTCCTGTTGCGGCTGCGGTGTTTCATTTGCTTTTGTGGCCCGGGTTCGGCGGCGGCTGCGGTTGGTGAAGGCAGGTGCCGTTTTGGGGTTAAAAGGGGGAGGCCGGGTGTACGGGCCACGTGGGTCCTTTTGTGTGGGGAGTGTGGTTGGTGTTGTGCGGGTCGTGCGGGCCTGCGGATTGGCTGGGGGAGCTTGCGGGCTAGCAGGGACTTATTTCCCCTCACTGTTTTCCTACCTCTAGCCACCTTAAAAAAAAAAAAAAGAAAAGGAGGAGAATCCAAACCACAGAAGCAAACTTGTATAGTTGCAGGTGGTTTGAAGGGTTCCTAACTTACTAAGGTTTCTGCAGGGCTTATGTCGCCGTGTGGGGGTCGCGGGGGTGGGGGGAGGTGGCGGGGCAGGTCTGTGGAGCGTCGAGTGGCCCCTTCCAGGGATGGGGGGGCATGGGGGAGGTTGTGGGCGATGTGGGGGGGCAGCTAGAGAACGGGGGTTGCGGGGGGGTGCCGGTTGGGAGGGGGGTTTCGAGGGGCTGGGGATCGGGGCGTGGGGGGAGCAAGCTTGGGGGGGGCCAAAAAAGGGAAAGCGCGGGGAAAGGGGTGCACACCGCGTGGGGCGCGCCGGGCTAGCATTGCATTGCCCGGGGGAGGGGAGACTCTTGGTGTGGGTGTCCAGGGGAGTGCGGTAGATGGGGGGGATGGTGGTACTGGGGGAGTAGCTGCTGTTGGGGGGATGGTGCAGGGGCAGAGCAGCGTGCTGCCGGGGGGTGGGGCTCCTGGTTTTACGGGGGTACCTCCTGCGGCAGTGTGGCCCGCTGCGGGGGGGGCTTTGCGCCGGTGGGTGGGCTTTCGCCTTGGGACCACTGGGCGAGTGGGGGGCAGGGCACTTCGTCAGCGGATTGGCGGTCGCCTTGGTCTCCCATGTGGCCTTCAGCAGGTTCCCCCCCTGTTTTTTCGTTTTTGTCCCCGCAGGTTCAAGGGATGGCACAGCCTCAGTGGGGACTCACTCCCGGCAGCCCGAGTTGGTTGACGACGGCGGATGGTGGCGCGGCAGCGCCGAGGAGTTCCGCGGAGGTGGAGGCTGCTGGGGTACAGGACGCTGCAGCTTGGCGTAGCGGGAGGTGTCGACAACGGGATCACGATGCTGCTTCGCCTTCTGCGCTGGATGGACCCGCCCTGCAGGCCGCTGGTGAGTTGTCTGGGGAGCGGGATGGGGAATTGTCGCATTCGTTGGTGCTGGATCGTGCGGGGCGCGGGGCGCAGAAGAAGAGGCGTCGATCCTGTCGGCGGCGTCGTAGCTCCGATTCCTCATCCTCTTCCTCGTCGGAGGATTCTTCTTCGTCTTCCTTGGGTGCGGTTGCGAGGCCGGAGGTCGACAGTTGCGGGGCAGCTGGGGCTCGGCTGGGTGGGGGGGCCCCATCCGTCGTGGCATTTCCGGAGTTGTGGGAAGGGGTTCCGAAGAAGTTGCGAAAGAAAATTCGGAAGCAACGGTATATAGATATTTTTCGGTTACTGGAGGGCAGGAAGAGGTCGGGGGAGAATCGTAAAAAACGGAAGGAGGATGAGAAGGCGGGTCGGATTCGGAAGGTGGCGCGCACTGTGGTGAACTGGACACGGGCATTTCTGCGCCTGGCCAGCGTGTGGGGGCATTATTCGCCGGAACACTATGGTACGTTGTTGGCGTATGCTGATTCTATCTTGGAGGCCTCTCAAACGCACGAGGGTTGGGGGTGGTTAAACTATGACGAGACGTTTCGGGATAAGATGGAAGAGAATAGACTTTTGTCCTGGGGCACGCAAGACATCAACCTATGGTTGACTCAAATGTCTGCTAGAGCGGGCTCCTCCGCTGGGGAGAGGGGGGTTACAGCGGGACCTTCCGGGGGGGGGGCGTTCCTTTCGGCCGGGCGGGGGGGGCTTGCAACCGAAAGTCGGGTCGGGGGGGGCAGCGATGTGTGCTGGCGTTTTAATAGGACCACCTGCCCATTTCCGGACTGCAAGTTCAAGCACCTCTGTTCAGTGTGTGGTGGGGGTCACTCCGCTGTTAAGTGCAGTAGAAGAGGGCCCGACGGTGCCGCTGGGTCGGGACCCAAGTCCCAGTGATTGGAGCTGCTTGGCCCCGACTCCGGTGCGTTCGGAATCCTTGCGGGGTTGGCTGCAGCACTACCCGCGGAAGCGGGATAGGGAGGTGTTACGGACAGGTTTTCAGTCGGGTTTTGTTATCCCGCTTAGGGGTGTGGTGAGGGCTACTAGTGCCAGGAATTCTCCTTCGGTGCGATGGTTTGCAGGTGTGGTGCAGGACAAATTGGTGGCTGAGCTGAGGCTTGGTCAGATCGCGGGTCCTTTTCTCGATCCGCCTTTCCCGGACATGGTGGTTTCTCCTTTGGGGATTGTGCCTAAGAAGGCCCCGGGTAAGTTCCGGCTCATTCACAATTTGTCCTGTCCGTCGGGTGCGTCGGTGAATGATCACATCCCGCGGGAACTGTGCACGGTGCGATATGCGTCTTTTGACAGGGCGGCTGAACTGGTGAGGGCTGCTGGCCCGGGGGCGTGGATGGCGAAGGTGGATATTGAATCCGCCTTCCGATTGTTGCCTGTGCATCCTTCCTCTTTTCCGTTGTTGGGTTTCCATTTTCTAGGGATGTATTATTTTGATAAGTGCATGCCTATGGGCTGCTCTGTTTCTTGTTCTTACTTCGAGAAGTTCAGTACTTTTTTGCACTGGGCTTTGTGTCAGATGACTGGCTTGCGGAATGTGGTGCATTACTTGGATGATTTCCTGTTCATTGGTTCGACCCATTCCGATGAGTGTCAGTCATTGTTAGCCGGGTTCCAGGAGTTGTCGCTGGAGTTGGGTGTGCCGTTGGTGGGAGACAAGACGGAAGGGCCTACAACCCGGCTTACATTCCTGGGCGTCGAATTGGACTCAGTTGATATGATGGCGCGGTTGCCACAGGAGAAGGTGACTAGTCTCCGAGCCTTGGTCGCCAACGTTCTGGTGTCCTCTAAGATCTCCTTGGGTGAGATGCAGTCCTTGCTGGGCTTGCTGAATTTTGCCTGTCGGGTAATCCCGATGGGTAGAGTTTTTTCCAGGCGTTTAGCTGCTTCGACGGCTGGGGTGACGAAGCCTCACCACCGGCTTAGAGTTACGGCACCTATGAGGGCAGATCTTCGGGTTTGGAGTCGATTTTTGGAGGATTTTAATGGAACTTCAGTTTTGCTGAGCGCGGAGGTGTCCAGCGCGGAGTTGGAGCTGTTTACTGATGCGGCTGGAGGCATTGGATTCGGGGTTTACTTCAGGAGGGCTTGGTGTGCGCATCGTTGGCCCCCGAGTTGGTGCGATGCGGGGCTGACCTCTAACATCACCTTCCTGGAGTTGTTTCCAATTTTGGTTGTTCTTAATTTATGGCCGGATCGGTTGCGGGATAGGCGGATTGTTTGGTGGTGTGATAATGAGGCTGTGGATAGCGTTGTTAATCGTTTCTCCCCGAAATGCTTACGGGTGACGGGGTTGATGCGCGAAGTGGTGTTAGCATGCTTATCTTTGAATGTCTCTGTTCGGGCCCGGCACATTCCGGGTTGCAAGAATCAGATTGCTGACGCTCTTTCTCGTTTTCAGTGGGAGCGTTTCCGTGCTCTGGCCCCGGAGGTGGATACAGAAGGGTCCAGAGTCCCCGAGACATTGTGGAGCATTGGCCTGGAGAGATGCTGAGCCTGCTGCGAAGTTCGGTGGCTACCGGGACTTGGTTGGCGTACCAGCGTGGTTGTGACCAGGTGGTTGCGTTCCTGGGTGAGAGGGGGTGGCTGGCGGGGGGGCCCCTGATGCCCTCATTGGCAGTTATATAGCGGATGCCCGAGGTCGCGGGCTGTCTAGAGCTGCGGTTCGTTCGCAGCTGGCGGGGTTTAACTTTTTTGCGGGTGCCGTGGGCTGGGGATGGGCGGCTGGGGGAGTTTTGGCTCGCCGCCTGTTGCGGGGGTGGGAGCAGCTTCGGCCGTCCCCCGCGGATCGCCGGAAGCCCATTACGCATGAGCTACTGGTGCGCCTCCTGGCGGTATTGCCTCAGGTGGCTTCTTTGCCTTTTGAGGTGGTACTGTTCCGGGCTGTGTTCTGCCTCGCTTTTTTTGGGGCTTTTTGTATTGGGGAGCTGGTGGTGAACTCGGGCAGGCAGGGGGCTGGGGGAGGCTTACTCAGACATCATGTGCATTTACAGGGCGGCCGGTTGCGGATCCTTTTAGAGAAATCCAAGACAGATCAGCGCGGTCGGGGTTTGTGGGTCATTTTGCGGGAGGTCGCGGGTCTTATTTCGTGTCCTGTGCGGGCGGTGAGGGGGTACTTGGGGGTGCGTCCTGATCGGGCTGGAGTTCTTTTTCTGCATGAGAACGAACGGGTATTGACCCGTTTTCAGGTTGTGGCGGTGCTTCGATTGGCGATGGGTTCCTTGGGAGAGGACCCCTTTTTCTTTGCCCCTCACTCTTTTCGTATTGGTGCGGCTACTAGTGCGGCGAGGGCCGGGATGTCGGCTGACAAAGTCCGGTGTATCGGCCGGTGGCGGTCTCGGGCTTTCCAGGGTTACATACAGTTATTAGGGGTTTGCTTGGTTGGGGTGGGGGGTGTACTGACTGTTCATTTGTTTTTCAGATGGGGATATTGAGCCTGCTGGTGCCTGGGTGGTGGGGCACTCGTTTGTCCACTGGGCCGGTCAGCGTGCTGCCATTCGGCCTGGGGGCCTGAATTTGCAGATGGATCCTGCAGTGGTGTCGGTCGCATGGCTGGGGCAGCGAGGACTCCGTTGGCTGCAGCTGCTACCTTTGCTTCGGCACCATATGAGGACGTCACAGCAACCGGCGGTGCTGATTCTGCATTTAGGGGGCAATGACCTTGTTTCTTGGTCCTGTCGTCAGCTGATTAGAGCGGCGCAGGATGACTTGGCAGTGGTGTTGGACATGCTCCCTGGGACCATTTTGTTGTGGTCGGACATTATCCCTCGGCCTGCGTGCTGGAGCCAGCGGCACTGGTCAAGGGGATTGACTAAGATAAACCGTCAGATTGGTCGTTGGGTTTGTAGTCATGGGGGTTATCAGATTATGCATTCATGGGTTGAGGTGGGTTGCGCTGGTCTTTACAGGAGTGATGGCGTCCATTTATCCCCAGTTGGCATGGACCTGCTCCTTAATGACTGGCAGGAGGCTTTGGAGTATGTTTTTTTGCGGGATAGCCGCTGGTCGCAGCTTTAAGTTTTGGGGGGCGGCGCATCGACAGACCTGTCGCATGTGCCGGTGGCGGGATCCCGGAGGTTCCGGGGTCCGGTGCCTCAAGGTACACTTGGGCGTGGTTTGGGGTGCCCCTGACCCGGATTAACCCTGGCCGGCTTTTGCTATGGGCATGGCTAAGTCGGGAAAAGGGAGGGAAACTTGCCGGGGGCAAGTGTAGGGCCGTAGCGGTGGTAGGCACTTTGCTAAGGCATGGCTGGTGTGGTACTACTCCGCTGTCGGGCCTGGTTATGGTTTGTGTTTGGCATATTGTTAATATCCTTACCACCCGCCTCCTTCATCGGCTCTCCCCAGTCGGGGGATCGAGCCTCCAGAGGTGGGAGCAGCGCGGAAGCCATCTCTGTCCAATCGGGACAGCTTCAACAGCTTCAAGAGTTCGCGCCGGCAGGCGCACGTTCCCTTACCACCCGCCTCCTTCATCGGCTCTCCCCAGTCGGGGGAAAGTTCGCGCCGGCAGGCGCACGTTCCCTTACCACCCGCCTCCTTCATCGGCTCTCCCCAGTCGGGGGATCGAGCCTCCAGAGGTGGGAGCAGCGCGGAAGCCATCTCTGTCCAATCGGGACAGCTTCAACAGCTTCAAAAGTTCGCGCCGGCAGGCGCACGTTCCCTTACCACCCGCCTCCTTCATCGGCTCTCCCCAGTCGGGGATCGAGCCTCCAGAGGTGGGAGCAGCGCGGAAGCCATCTCTGTCCAATCGGGACAGCTTCAACAGCTTCAAAAGTTCGCGCCGGCAGGCGCACGTTCCCTTACCACCCGCCTCCTTCATCGGCTCTCCCCAGTCGGGGGATCGAGCCTCCAGAGGTGGGAGCAGCGCGGAAGCCATCTCTGTCCAATCGGGACAGCTTCAACAGCTTCAAGAGTTCGCGCCGGCAGGCGCACGTTCCCTTACCACCCGCCTCCTTCATCGGCTCTCCCCAGTCGGGGGATCGAGCCTCCAGAGGTGGGAGCAGCGCGGAAGCCATCTCTGTCCAATCGGGACAGCTTCAACAGCTTCAAAAGTTCGCGCCGGCAGGCGCACGTTCCCTTACCACCCGCCTCCTTCATCGGCTCTCCCCAGTCGGGGGATCGAGCCTCCAGAGGTGGGAGCAGCGCGGAAGCCATCTCTGTCCAATCGGGACAGCTTCAACAGCTTCAAAAGTTCGCGCCGGCAGGCGTGCCCGCGCCTGGCGGGCCCGCGCCTGAGGGCCTCGCCAGAGGGCCCTTTGGCGTGGCCCTTAGGCGGCGGCCGAAAGACGGGGCACCTGAAAAAGCGAACCCCTACCATCACCAACAGCTCTCCCCAGTCAGGGGATAGAGCCTCCGGCATCACGGAAACAGCGTCAGCAACATCGCCTAATCGGGACTGCCTGCTTGGTCTTTAAAAGCTCTACTCTGAGTAATCCTTTGCTGAGGCCTGGTGGAGGCACATGGCAATGTAATCTGCTCATCAGCCTCCGTATATAACTGGGACCTCGACGACACCGGGAACTGCAAGTATTACCAACACTATTTGAACAGTATTAGCCTCTGTAATACTTCATATCCAAAAACGCTACCTATTGCCATTATTTACTGTTGCCAGTATATACCTTCATTTTACTGTATTTACTGTTACCATCACTTACTGCTGCCAATATTTTCCTCTCATTCACTGCATCCATTGTAGCCTATATTTACTGTTGCCAGTATCTACTCTCTATCTACTCTCATTTACTGTATTTACTGTTGCCTGTATTTACTGTCGCCAGTATCAACTCTCATTTACTATATTTACTGTTGCCAGTATCTACTCTTATTACAGTTGCCAGTCCACGACGGTTGCCTTATGTACTATCGCCTGCATTCACAGTACTATTGCAATTAATCTTTCCTGAGTGCAAACACTGCATCACACTGTACTGTAGCCAACATTTCCACAATTATCTTTCTCATTACCAACACCCAAGAGAATGTACAAAGTTCTGCTCCTATTTATGACCTTCCTTACCCTTGGTCTCCCTTACTCATCAAATGCTCTCAACCATGATACATATCACATACCAATCCTACGCTCATACGGAAGGAGATGGTCCGAATTCCCCCACCACTCTACAGCAAAAAATAACTTTACATCCCACTCCCATCTACTCAACATTCCTCTCCAAACCATCAAAAGGATACAAGAAGAGAAGCATCATCACCAACGCCTGCTAAAATGTGCACTGATAAATGCCAGATCAGTACGATCTAAATGGCCCGCAGCCATCGACCTGATACCCCAATATAATCTTGACATCTTGATGATTACTGAGACTTGGCTATCCGAATGTGACAACGTACTACTGAATCAGATGCTGCCACCAGGTTTTGTGATATACACATCTCACAGATCCAGTCAAAAAGGAGGCGGAACCCTCATCCTGGCCAAAGCTGATTTACACTTCAAGATGTGCAACTCCTCTAGCTCAACGTACCTTGACTCCCTCACTATAACTAATGAGTTCTGCACAATCCACCTTTTCTATCGTGCACCCTCCCCCTCACCAGATGATCTTCCAACTATAATTGAGCAGGCATGTTCCGCATCCACCTCACGCTCACCAAGTTGGCTAATCGGTGACTTTAATCTCCCATCTCTTCAAGACAGCCACTCAGCAGCATTCCTTGACGCCCTGGAGGACCTAGGTTACAAACAGCATGTCGATTCACCCACCCACACTAAGGGTGGTAAACTAGACCTCATTTTCGCACCTCTCTCCAACGACTCAATACCCCTAACTCTCGCATTATCGGTAATACCAGTACCCTGGTCGGACCACAGTCTTCTCAGTTTCAATATATCCATTAATGCATTCCACAAAAGCCGAAAGTCCCCTAACACATCTGGATCCCACTCAACCCGCTTTAGACCACTTAACCAGAGCATAGTCCTAGAGAATCTCAGACCTCTCATGGCCAACACAACCATGGACTTAGATGATCTCATATCCAAATGGGATGAAAACCTGAGAGCTGCCTCCTGCCCATCACTCACCGAAAAGAAAATTCGAAAACGTGAACATACTCCATGGTTCTCCACAGACCTTCGTTCATCCCTCCACCATTTACGCAAACTCGAGCGACAGTGGCAACGAACTCACTCCCCGAGGCGCTGGTAGCATACAGCTCATACCTATCTACCCACCGAGCAAAGATAGCACAGAGCAGGAAAACTTACCACTCAGGATTAATAAAACGCTCCATCAACAAACCACATGCTTTGTTCAGCATAGTAAAGTCCATAACAGGTGAACCGGTATCAGCTCAACCTCCCATGCCGCAGCCGCAGGACTACGCAAACTACCTGCAGTCAAAGATGATAAAAACCAACACAGACATAAATGTCAATAACGCCCCCACTTCACTTAAGACATCCCATGCTATGCCACTTCACAACTTCTCCACTGTATCAAATAGCGAGGTTGTGAACATTATTGCCTCAATCAACCCCAGTACAGCTCCTAATGACCCGTGTCCAGCCAGCTGGATCAAGGACATGCGACATGACCTCAGTCAAATATTGAGCAAAATACTGAACCAGTCTTTCTCATCAGGTTCATTCCCACAGAGCCTAAAACACACTTCCATCAAGCCCCTACTGAAGAATAATAGACTGGATCCATCCAAGGTTGATTCCTTCAGACCTATCTCGAGCATCCCTCAGCTTGCAAAAATCATTGAGAAGGCCGCCCAACAACAAATCCAACATCATATTGACACTGAAGCACCACTAGATCCATCGCAACATGGCTTCAGGGAAGCACATGGAGTTGACACAGTCCTTACAACACTATTCAATGTCCTAGTGACAGGAATAAACAACATACAACAGGGTTTCGTCCTCATCTTCCTGGACATCTCCGCTGCTTTCGACTCTGTGAGTCATGATATACTCCTGCAACGCTTGAAAGATAAGGGGATTCAAAGCACAGCACTCGAGTGGTGTAAATCCTACCTATCTAACAGGTGGCAACAAGTAAAAACAGGCCACGCATCCTCAGAACCATTCCTGCAATCACAGGGTGTACCTCAAGGATCGTCCTTATCGGCACTAATGTTTAATATCTACATGCAGCCGATATGTGACTTGATCAGATCCTTTAATGTACAATGTCTCGCTTACGCAGACGACATCCTCCTATATATGCCGTTCACAATTGAACATCCAGTATTCTCCCCAATAATCAAATGTTTTGAGGCTGTAGCTGAATGGTTGCTATCACAAAACCTTCGGATAAACCACAGCAAAACCGACGTTCTTTTTGTCACAAGGAACCGTAAGTTCATACCGCCTCCATCACTACGCGTCAACAACATAGAGTTGAAATCAAAAGCTACCATCCGTTACCTCGGCATCACATTGGATCAGCACTTGGATATGACAACTCATATCAAGAACATCACAAAAAACGTATATTATAAGATCAAATCGCTACATCACCTCCGCTCCCTACTAGAACCCACAGACTTCCGAACAACCTTCCAAGCATTAGTCCTCCCACACCTGGATTTTGCCAACATCATCCTACATGGCCTCCCTCAATCAACGTTAAACCCGCTCCGCCTAGCCATGAATACAGCCGCCAGAGTCCTCTCCGGCTCATCAAGATCTGACCATATAACACCCATCATGAAAGAACTGCATTGGTTACCATTACATGCCAGAATCCAGTATAAGTCTTTAGTCCTTACTTTCAAGGCACTAAATAACTGCCCCCCTACGCCAATCAGCAAGCTTATCCATGGCACCAACCCTGGAAAACAGAAAAAGGAGAACCACATCAATGAACACCTTAATTGTCCCGAAGATAATAACGAAGTGTACTAAGGCCACCTCCAACAGGGCCTTCTCCTTATTTGCTCCTCTAAACTGGAATGCACTACCTCACGAAATCCGTGCTATCAAAAACCTAATCCTATTCAGAAAAACATTGAAATACCACCTGTTTACAAAATGCTACCCAGAAGTCAACCTAGTCACTAACAAAACTACCACCTCAATACAACCTGAAAAGGGCTAGCAGGTCAACCTTTCTCTCTAGTCTTATTAGTGAACCACATTGTCACATCCAATCGAGTTTGATATTACTGTATATACCATTAAGTTATTCTGTACATAGTTCCCCCGGTTGTCCTATTGTTGAATTTCCCTGTTCAATGTAAAACTCAATGTTACCTGTATGCATTGTAGTATGTTCTTGTTCTATTGTACACCGCACTGATTATAATAGCGCGGTATAAAAGAATTGTTAAATAAATAAATAAATAAATAAAGCTGCGACCAGTTATGTTCCCATAAAATGGTGTGGCGTTTTCTTGAAAGTTGGAGGGTTTGGGGGCGGTGGAGGGGGGGGGAGAAGGGGCTGGGGGAGTGGGTTGTTTGGGGCAGGGCCCGGAGCACCGGGTACGCTTGCCTCGGTTATTAGTGAGGCCGCGGGCAGGGTCCCAGCGGCCGTTGTTAACCGGGCGCGTGGACCGGTGCGGGGACCCTGCGCGCGGCCGCGGCTGAAGGCGCGTGGGTGGGGGGAATAATTCAAACCCATTGGCTCCCGGCAAATGCAATCACGCGGGAGCCAATGGGATGCGGCCGGGGAGCGTGGCTTACCAAGGGAGGCATCGGCACGCGGTCAGTTGCGGCGGAGAGTCCTGCGGCGTGCCAGCTTCCCTCCCGCCCTCCCTTAGGTACACGTTTGGGGTGTGCTCTCTCTGGGGTGTTGCAGCTTGGGGGGGGGTGGGGCGGGATCCCGGAGGTTCCGGGGTCCGGTGCCTCAAGGTACACTTGGGCAGGGGTTGGGGTGCCCCTGACCCGGATTAACCCTGGCCGGCTTTTGCTATGGGCATCGTGGAAGACACAGTAGTGTAGGTCGTAGTTTTGGAGGGTTTTGGTTACCCAAAATAGTAAAAATCGCTGAACACCCTCACCTTATACCTTAAGGCTCAATCCAATACTCAGCCTTCATTCAAACAAGAAAATATTTTTTTAAAGTTTTATATTTTTCTATAAAATAATCGACCAATGTGCAAATGGATATGAATGAATAGAGTAAATACGTAAATGAACCCCTGGTCTCAGACTGTTACGGCAAAGTTCCTGCACCACAGTAGCGTCGGTAAACTTGTGCCAGTATATTGCATCAATGACCAGTTTTATTTGAGGGTTCCTTTATGGACTTTCCTTAATGGCATGTTACTAAAAGTAAAGAGATTGTGCTTATCTTAAAATGGAGACAAACTGCCCCAACGCCACCTGTTTGGTTCCCAATGTGCGTTTCGGATTCTTCTTCAGGGGGTGGGTTTGTCAGCGTATCTCTGAAAAAACAATCCCCAGCATTCACAGTACGTACACAATAAATATAAGAATATAGCAAGAATGGTATTAGAGGTCGTCCATTTTACTAGTTGTACCGATGAAAATACTCATACCTATTTTGATGCGTAGAAATTTATTTATTTATTTATTTAAAGTCTCTTTTATACCGCGCTATTCAGCATCAGTGCGGTTTACAATAAACAACAAACAGTTCATCAGAAATGTCAGAGAATCACAAAGAGAAGTGCAGCCGTTTCAACTATGGCGAGTTCTTCTCATACTGCTCTAGGACGCCGCGCATGCGGAATAATGACGATGTGGAGCCCTTTAAACATTGAGACGTTTACGTCATAAAATGATGTCATGGGAAGAGCCGTCTTTTGTAAGGGAATCAAAAAAATGGTCAAACAGGGGATGCTCAGATGCAAGCTCCCCATTCAACCATATTGTTTAAACCTCCAGGATGAACTGTTTGAAGACGGTAAATCCACTGTTGTTTTTGTATTATTGTGGTTTTCTCTCGAGTGTTGCCTGACCTGCCAGCTGCAATCCAGTCTACACAAAAAAACCGAAGATCTTCGAACACATGGCCGTGACTGAGGCAATGTTGTACTCATTGATACGGACTCGAAGTGGGCGCGTGGTCTTGCCAATGTAGAGAAGACCGCAAGGACATCTAATACTATATACAACGTGATCTGTCCCGCACGTCGTGCTGTGTCTCAATTTAAAGGAACGGTCATGGTAAGTAAAGTGAGTGAGATCTTCTGAAATAATACATACATTACAGTTACCACAGGGACGATGCCCTGCTTCCCTGTCCATTCCAGATGATGATAAAGGTCTCAACTTTGCTGGACTAAGTTGTTCCTTTAGGTTGGAGTGTCGAGTCCAAACACAATGAATTGTTTTATCCTGCAATCCTGGAAGGACAGACAATACATTCTGGTGTCGCTTTAAGATCCGTTTTATTCGGCCACTGAAAGGAGAAAATTTTGTGATGAAATTCACAGCAGTTTCTGTTACGGGCTTTTTCTTTCGCTCCGACTTGCCTGAGTGCAAAAGTAAATCTCTATTGTTGAACCGAGCTCGTTTGTAAGCTGTGGAAAACACTGGTGATGGGTACCCTCGCTGTTGAAAAGCTTGCATAAGGTGTCGTGATTGTTGTTTATAATCATTCAATGTAGAACAATTTCTACGATATCTTATGAATTGCGACAATGGCAGGCTATCTCGTAGTTGCTTCGGGTGTCTGCTAGTGTAATGAAGTAGAGTATTCCTATCTGTGGGTTTCTTATAGTTGGTAGTTAGCCAACCATGGGTACTCTTCTGTACCATCACATCCAGAAACACAATTTCGTACTCATGGCAAGTGTATGTAAATTGAATATGGGGGTTAGCCTTATTCAGCCACTTCCAGAAGTCAGATAAGCCTGCCGGAGTTCCCCGCCAGATAATAAAGACATCATCTATATATCTTTTCCAAAATAATAAATGCGATTTATAAGGGGAAAGGCTGAGCCACTGATTCTCGTAGGCCTGCATATACAGATTAGCGATCGATGGCGCACAGGTCGCCCCCATAGCGACCCCAGATACTTGATGGTACAAAACGCCCTCAAATTCAAAAAAATTGTGAAAGAGGGTCAGTGCTGTTAATTGGGCTATGAATTCTAACAGCTCTTCTGACATGAGCCCCTGGGTGCGTAAAGCTGTCATAACCACATCTTGTGCTGCTTGTTGGGGAATGTTCGTGTATAGAGCCGCGACATCCATAGTCGCCAAAAGAATATCTGGCTCATCTGCCCATTGTGAGTGTTCTTCAAGTAGAGTCAGAAAGTGTGATGTATCTCTTATGTAAGATGGAATCTTCTCCAACAAGGGTCTGAGATATGAATCAACATAAATAGATAAGGGTTCCAGAAGAGTACCTCTAGTGGAGACTATTGGCCGTCCTGGTGGATTTAGGAGATCCTTATGCACCTTTGGCACCAAATAGAACCTTGCCCATACGGGGGAGGGACCATTCAAACAATTGAATTCCTTCTTTGAAATTAAATGGGAATCTAGTGCTTTAGTTGTGAGCTCTTTAATTTGTCATTGTAAATGGATCGTTGGATCTTGCAATAGTGTCTTGTAGGTCTCAATTTGAGCTAATTGCCGTTCAGCTTCCCTCAGATAGTGTGTCCGGTCCATTACCACTACAGCTCCTCCCTTGTCTGCACGACGAATCACTATAGTGGGGTGATGTTGCAATTCTTGTAATGCTTTGTGTTCAGTCGTCGTAAAAGCATAGGAAACCCGATTAGTGGTTCCTTCTAATTTCGCTACATCAGCCAGAATCAAATCCTTAAAAAGCAACAAAGTTGGATGTAGCGGACCAGGGGGGGTCCATGTGGACTTTAGTGGTAAAGATACCCGGGGTATTTCTGAACCTCGTTGTTCCATTGAAGAAATTGGTGCCAATGCTGAAAAAAACATTTTCAATTGTAATTTTCTCAGTAGACGTTCAATGTCTACTCTAAACTGGAACTCATCATGACGTATTTCAGGAACAAACGATAAACCAGCATTAAGAACTTTTAATTAAACAGCAGTCAGTTGAACAGTGGATATGTTTATCACCAGATCCTCCCCTGAAGCACAATCTCTTTACTTTTAGTAACATGCCATTAAGGAAAGTCCATAAAGGAACCCTCAAATAAAACTGGTCATTGATGCAATATACTGGCACAAGTTTACCGACACTACTGTGGTGCAGGAACTTTGCCGTAACAGTCTGAGACCAGGGGTTCATTTACGTATTTACTCTATTCATTCATATCCATTTGCACATTGATCGATTATTTTATAGAAAAATATAAAACTTTAAAAAAATATTTTCTTGTTTGAATGAAGGCTGAGTATTGGATTGAGCCTTAAGGTATAAGGTGAGGGTGTTCAGCGATTTTTACTATTTTGCTATGGGCATGGCTAAGTCGGGAAAAGGGAGGGAAACTTGCCGGGGGCAAGTGTAGGGCCGTAGCGGTGGTAGGTACTTTGCTAAGGCATGGCTGGTGTGGTACTACTCCGCTGTCGGGCCTGGTTATGGTTTGTGTTTGGCATATTGTTAATATCAATAATTAATAAAGCTGCGACCAGTTATGTTCCCATAAAATGGTGTGGCGTTTTCTTGAAAGTTGGAGGGTTTGGGGGCGGTGGAGGGGGGGGAGAAGGGGCTGGGGGAGTGGGTTGTTTGGGGCAGGGCCCGGAGCACCGGGTACACTTGCCTCGGTTAACACATTATACAATTTCAATTATAAAAAAACCTCATATCTTAATATTATGTATGTATCAAGGAAGAAAATAAACATATGAGTAAAACAAACAAAACATATACATGAAATATATAAAAAAATGTATTTAAAGATTCCAAACAATTTAATATGAAGCCTCCGAGACATTTTGTAATACAATGTGAAACATAACTCTTAAATGAACTGCAAGGGCATGCAATGCAAATGTAATGTGTGCCTTAAGGTCAGTCCTGACTCCTGGCGACCCAGAAGCTCCTGGGTTTTCTTGGCAGTGTCACCGGAAGTAGATTGCCAGGCCTTTCTTTCCGGGCATGCAATATCAAGATTAAAAAATAAAGACTAAAAGATATATGCAAAAGTGAGAATAACAGAACCCTCGTGAGGAACAATTTGTAAAATACTGAACATCCTAAAAATGAAACATGAAAAATTGAAGATCGCTGAATTTTGGCGTGGTCTTGAAAACTTCAAAAAATAGGTTTAATGATTGTGAGCAATTCAGCCCGCATATGGCAATCAAAGGGACATGTATAAAATATTACCATACACCTTAGGGTTGATGAAAAAGGAAGAAAAAGGAAAAAAAATAAAAAAATAATAGACAGTATACCAAAAGCCCATAACACTAGACTCCCTGACACAACGCAATCCAGGATAATGATTCAACAATCTACAAAAACCTATTCTATTAAAACATAAGCTCAAATAAAAAACCTTGTGAAGAATTGATATAAACATGACCATTAAAAATAAAGAGATGAAAAAACGCCGATATTTGGCGCAATTTTTAAAAAAACAAGATATGCTGATTGTATAAAATGTGGCACACAATGGGCAAAGGAAAATAGTAATATATCATTGCATAGAATAAATTACTAAAGAGATATTTTTAAAAAACTGAAAAAAACCATCAAACAACCAAACATACGGTTAAGAACTGTCTAAAAGAAATTAAAACAGTATACCAAAAGCCCTACAGACCATAGCACTAACCTACCTGACACAGCATGAATTAAAAGAAAAAACAAGATATGCTGATTGTATAAATGTGGCACGCAGTGGGCAAATAAAAATAGTAATATATCATTGCATAGAATAAATTACTAAAGAGATATTTAGAAAAAACTGAAAAAAACATAAAACAACCAAAAAAACGGTTAAGAACTGTCTAAAAGAAATTAAAACAGTATAACAAAAGCCCTACAGACCATAGCACTAAACTCCCTGACACAGCATGAATTTAAACTACTGAATTCCCTGACACAGCATGATTTTAAACTACTGAATCAGAAATATACAAAACCTTATTCTTTCAAACCATAAAGTATACAAGACAAATGTGAACAAACCTTACCTCACTGGCTACCATTAAGGATTTGACTTAAGGGAACCGCCGTGAATTGCCAAGATATTTAAAGGGAACATCTGACCCAAATTTTACATATGTAAATTTGGTGCATCATGGCACATTACTTATTTGATTATCACACAACAAGATTGATACCAAATCCATAATAAATAAATAACATATCATCATTTAAAAAGTGGAAAGCCACCATGTTGTGGGCATCAACAGCATATTCCAAGCAGTTAATGTGTGGTTGTTGTTGTTAAGTGCCGTCAAGTCAGTGTCGACTCAAGGCAACCCTCTGGATAGTTGTCCTAAATTGCGTTCAATCTTCAGTCAGGCGGCTCATTGTTGACATACTGGCACCCATAGCTGCTGTTATTGTATCGATCCATCTCATTGCTGGACTTCCTCTTTTGTGTTGACCTTTTACCTTCACAAGCATAATGTCTTTCTCTAATGATCTCTCTCTTCGCATAGTGTGTTCAAAGTATGAAAGTCAAAGTTGTCATCTGAGCTTCTAAAGAAAGCTTAGGTTTTATCTCCTCTAGTACTGACTGGTTTGTTCTTCGGGCAGTCCATGGAATACGCAGTATTCGTTGCCAGCACCATAATTCAAAGGCATCAATTTTCTTCCTGTCTATCTTTTTCACTGTACAACTTTCACATCCATATGATGTTATTGAAAATGCCATGGCTTGAACAAGTCAAATCTTTGTATGGAGAGACATCTCTGCTCTTGAGAAACTTGTCTAAATCCTTCATAGCCATTCTGCCAAGAGCAATGCGTCATCAGATTTCTTGACTGTTTGTTGCTTCTTTATTGATAGTGGATCCAAGTAGGTTAAAGTGGTCAATTATTTCAATTTCTTCTCCATCAACGATGAACTTATTCATTTTGCCAGTTGTTAGGATCTTTGTCTTCTTCACATTAAGGTGCAGACCCATTTTAAGACTATATTCCTTGATCTTGAGAAGCAAATGTTTCAAATCATCTTCACTTTCAGCCAGTAACGTGGCATCATCAGCATAGCGAAGGTTATTGATGAGTCTTCCACCAATCTTCACACCTCTGTTGTCTTCATACAGTCCTTCTTCTCTGATGATTTGTTCTACATATAAATTAAAGAGTTAGGGGGAAAGTATGCAGCCTTGTCGTACACCTTAGCTGATTTTAAACCATTCTGTTTCTCCTAGTTCCGTTCAAACTGTTCCTTCTTGATCAGTGTAAAGGTTATGCAAGAGAACGATCAGGTGTTCTGGTATACCCATGCTTCTTAATATGGCCAAGAGTTTCTCATGGTTTACACAGTCAAAAGCCTTGCTGTACTGGAGCCAATAAAGCACATATAGATATCCTTTTGGTATTCTTTTGTCTTTTCAAGGATCCATCTCACATCCGCAATAATGACTCTCGTTCCTCGCCCTTTCCTGAACCCTGCTTGCACGTCAGGTAGTTCTCATTCCAGGTGTGGTTGTAGTCTCTGCTGAATGATCTTGAGTAGAATCTTGCTGGCATGTAGGATCAGAGCGATTGTGCGATAATTTCCACAGTCAGTCAGGTCACCTTTCTTCAGTATTGGTATAAGCACAGATCTTTTCCAGTCAGTTGACCATGAATTTGTCTTCCAAATTTCCTGGCAGAGCCTTGTAAGTATGGTAACAGCTTCATCTGATTGCTGTAATAACACAATGAGAATGCCACCCGTGCCTGGTGCTTTGTTCTTTTCAATTCTGCTTTGACTTCTTCTTTCATCACCAATGGTTCCTGATCATAAGGTATAGATTGAAACTGCTGTTGGTCCACTTGATCTTTATCATATAATGACTCTGTATATTCTTTCCATCTTTTCTTGATCTTCTCAGCGTCATTCAACTTGGATCCTTGAGCATCTTGTAGCATTCCAATTTGAGGCTAGAATTTTTTCTTTAACTCTTGTAGTTTTAGAAAAGCTGATCTTGTTCTTCCTTTAATCGCTTCTGATTCTATTTCCCTGCATTTGTCATTGTAGTATGTCTCCTTGTCTTATCTTGCTGCATGTTTGAAATCTCTGTTAAATTCTGTGATTGCCTCTCTATCTCCTCTGGCTTTAGCTTCTCTATGTTTCTGGACAATTTTCAGAGTTTCTTCAGTCATCCATTTTGGCTGTTTTTGCTTTTTCACCTTATGTAGAGACTTATTGCTTTCTTCTAATACAACCTTCTTGATGTCATCCCATAATTTTCTGGAACTCTGTCATTTGTATCTAAAACAGCAAATCGATTTCTCAGGCAGTCTTTAAATTCCAGCGGTATATTCTTAAGGTCATATTTTGCTACATTCATGAATGGCTTGCTCTTTTTCAACTTTACCTTGAGTTTGCATACTAGTAGTTGGTGATCTGTACCACAGTCAACTCCAGGTTTTGTCTTTGTTGATGTTATAGAGCTTTTCCAACATTGTCTTCCACAGATGTAGTCAATTTTATTTCTGAACAGCCCATTAGGTAAAGTCCATGTGTACAGTTGGCGCTTGTGTTGCTGGAAGAAGGTATTTGAGATGAACAGATCATTGGTCTTGCAGAATTCTATCAGTCTTTCTCCAGCTTCGTTTCTGTTGTCAAATCCATATTTTCCAACTACTTTGCCTTCTTCTTTGTCACCAACATTTGCATTCCAGTCACCCATGACTATCAGGATATCCTGTTTGCATGTTCTGTGAATTTCAGCTTGTACTTGTTCATAGAACTGATCAATGTCTTCCTCTTCTTCAGCTGTTGTCGGGGCATATACCTGAATTATAGTTGTGTTGATGGGCTTTCCTCATAGATGAATACAAATTAAGCGTTCACTGACTGCATTGTATTTCATTACAGGTTTTTCAAGTTTCTTCTTAATTATAAATGCAACATCATTTTTTCTTTGTCTTTCATTTCCAGCATAGTAAACCATATGATCTTCAGATGCAAAGTGCCCAAAGCCAGTCTATTTCAGTTCACTGACACCGAACAGATCAAGTTGTACACATTCCATTTCATTCTTGACCACCTCTAACTTCCCTTGATTCATGCTTCGTATGTTCCATGTCCCAATATATGATATCTTTGTAACCTCTGACTCTCTTCTCATGCACAGCTACATCAGCAGATCCAACCACATCATAAATGCTGGCTTTACTCTGAGAAGTCTTCAGTTCATCCCCAGTAGCCATTTGAGTGCCTTCCAACCTGGGGGTTCTCATCTTCCAGCACTATATTGCAATTTATTTTGTGACTATCCATTGAGTTTTCAAGGCAAGATACAGAAGTAGATTTTCCAAGCCTTTCTTCTGTGCAGTTAATTCCAGTGTTGGATTTGTCACAGAAATATGATCCTTCACTTACAATACCGTCCCATTCTGCTGCTGCCCAGATGGGTGGTTTGTCTTAGTCTGGCATCTCAGTTGAGACCTATCTTGGGAGACCCTGCCAGTAGCTAAGCTACTGATAGCTTAGCTCTCAGCATCACTGATGCACACAAGACTTCACAGCACTACAAGCTGCAAACCAAGTGAGGGCTGGGGTGGTACTATGCCCTAAGGCAGAGGACAATTACTGTGGATGCACTTAACTCTACCTACTGGGGAGGGGGTAGTCACATCCTCATTAATAGCATGAGTGACAGGTGGTGCATAGTGTTTACCCCCATGGTATTGCATGATGCTCACCGCACACACTCTCCATCCCTAACCTGCCCATTTAACACTGCAGTGTATAAGTCATAGTGCAGAAATCAGCCAGCCCTGTTATTCTCCTGTACTAACAGTTATCACAGGCCACAGAACATGGTTACCACATGCCAAAGCCTACGCTAACTGGCTGACACACTTTAGTAAAAGGGCCCCTAAATATTTAAGGTGAAAGAATGGAGAGATTTAAATTTAATATCCAGCACATTTTTGAAATGAGATCCAGGTGAAATCAGAGACATCCATGTGAAAACATGCCCAAAAAGGCTAGTCACATCCAAGTTCGGTCACGATTTCAGAAATGTGGATGTCCCTGATATGGACGTCGTCAGAGACGTCTACATAGATGTCTCCACAGCAGAATTTTGGACAGGGGACACATCCCAGACCAACATTCTGCAAGCAGCAGAGGGAGAACTGCAATGCAGGTGTCTCCAATTCCTTTTAAAAGTCATTCTGGATGTCAACAGTATTGGTAATAGCAGAATACTTTCTCATCTACACCCTCAGGGGCGGGGGGGGGGGGGAGGTATAATGGAAAAATGAACACTTTTCTAATACTTAGTCATGCCCTGGAGCAGGTACAGATTTGGATGTGGGCCTAGACATGCCAGCCATTTCTGAAATTAGGCACATATGTCTAAGTTCAGTGGACCACCCTGGACAGCTTCCCCTCCCGGCCATATTTAGATATGGGTTTGCTGGGGGGGAGCATCTCTAGACCCATCTAATGAACTGGCTCTGGGGTAGTCCTCATGAACATTTTCAGATGTCCAAATTGTGAATACGGCTTCTAAATGACCACATAGTATTCAGAGTGCAGTGACTATTACAGAGTGAAAAAAAGGGAATTGGATTTAGCTCATGCCTTTTTCAGGAGTTCAAGGCAAGTTATATTCAGGTATAGCAAGCTTATTTCTGTCCCCAAAGAGCTTTAAGTTTATACTTGAGATAAGTGTTTTGCCCAAGACCACAAGCAGCAGCAGTGGAATTCAAACCCTGGCTTTACAAGTTTTAAGCCCACTGCTCTAACCATTGGGCTGCTCCTCCCCAGGAAGCATATGTAACCAGTGATAGAAGTGATAGAAGAATGAATAACCTGCCTGTAATGTAGTTCTTGCTTCTTTTTGTCCATTGTTATAAATATTTTGTCAGTGACTCTAAAGTTTAAGTAAATCCTTGCTTTCAGAACACAAACTCAGAATTGAACTCATGAAAAAAGAATTGTGAGAGGAGTCTAAGTACCACAGACCTCTCAGCATTTGCTGGACCCCATTCAAAGAACTCTGAAATTTAATTCCAAGCATAAACACTGAAAGACATACAATATTATTTATTAACTGTGTTGCCATACCTTCTGGCAGCCCCACAACTCATTATGGCATGAAGAACCCTTATACAGATACTCTTAGTTATGCTTTCTGCTCTTTCTCTATTTTTAGTTCAGAAGGATCCTCTGTGCTTATTCCACACCTTCTTAAGCTCTGTAACTCTTACATGCACCATTTATCACCCAGCAGGGAATTTCACCCGCCTACTACCTGTTTTTAGTTTATCTTATTGAGTATTTAGCTCATGCTTTTCCAGTGGTAGCTTAAGGTGAAGTACATTCAAATTGAGCAGGTCCCCAGAGGGCTTAAAATCTATGTTTGCATCTGAGATTATGGACAGTTAAATGATTTGCTCAAGGCTAGAAGGAGTAGTATAGGGATCCTAGCCTTGCTTTTCCTTGTTTTAGCCCACTGCTGTAATCACTAAGCTATCCCTCCATTCCTTTCTTTTGTGTAACCAGTTCATAAAAACTATAGTTGTTGTTGTTTAACAAGTTGTTTCTTCTGATCACTTTATAGTCCTGGGAATCCATAGTATCAAAGGCATTGTTTTCTGGCTAACCTTCACTGGTGCCTCTGACTACTTTCTCAGAGCTGTCAAGTCAGGGCGTGCCTTCTTTCTCAGAGATGATGTCTATAGGCCATCTCTCAGAGTGAAGCAGAAAAGCACTACAACATGGTCCATGGGCAAAAAAAGGTAGTTATAGAAAAAATGTTTGGTTTCTAGGGAAGAGCTCTTCTACCACCCTTCCAAGGTCTGTTACATTGTCAAGGCCTGCTCTATGCTGCACAACCTTTCCATGACCCACAGGCAGCCTCTTCCAAAGGGGCTTCGCTCAGACCCCCCAGGCAGTGATGAGGAAGAAAAGGAGGGAGCTGCCAGTAGGTGGAACCCTGGCATTCCCCAGGACTTGATTAGGAAGTAGTAGTAAGGGATAACCAGATTCTCAGACATTTCTAACTTTCATTTACAGTTAAAAGCTACATATTTATGGGGGCGGAGCCTAGCTTTCAGACAAGATGGGCGTGTAAGAGCTGTGCTCCGGAGGGCAATGGTCAAGAATCCTGACTTCTGCAGTCTTTAACTAAGTAGATCCTACCTACTTTGATATCAATCGATCTTGGATATGTCTGGCCCCAAGACGACACGTCCGGATTAAGAAATACCTCAAAACGCCAGTGCAAAGAGAACAAAAATGGAGCATCTCTCACCTCACAAGATGGCGGTCATCTGAGATTGTCCTGAGGCCTTACAGGAACTTCTTGATGAGATTCGCGCTGTTAAAGACTTGGTCAAAGCTAACAGAGACTCGTTGTGCACAATGCAGGAGGATATCAGCGCCTTGAAAAATACTTTTGAGTCAATTACAGTGAGATTGGAGAAGGTGGAGAGCATGGTGGCATCGCATGGGGGCGGTTCAGGGCCATTGAGAAGCAAGCTAATTGATACGGTCACTGCAAAGAGAGTTGAAAGATGGTAACAATCACGCTCGAAGGAACAACATAAGAATTTTTGGACTTCCCGAGGGAGCCGAGGGGCCTGATATGATAGCTTTTTTATAGTCAATGATCCCGGGTGTGTTGAAAGTGAAGTTTGCCATGCCTTTTGAGATCGACCGCGCCCACCGAGTGCCTACTCAATCCGTAGTTGCGGGCAAGCGTCCGCGTCCATTCATCCTCAAAGTTTTGCGCTTTTAACAAGTCACGCAAATAATGGAAGCAGCCAGAGCACACTCTCCCTTGGAATATCAGGGGCACAAACTCCTATTCTTCCCTGACTTCGTGAAGGCGACGGTAGATCGGAGGAAGAGTTTTTTGGTGCTACGTCCACGCTTATTGCAGCTGCAGGCCCGATTCGGGCTATTCTACCCTGCTCGCATGAGAGTCATGCTGCACAACCAGACTAGGACTTTTGATGATCCAGGGGAGTCGCACGCGTTCTTGGAGGACAAGGAGCTGGTGTTGATGCAGTGAAAACTTGCCTTGCATTCATTGACTTGCAGAAGTTCTTCAGCGCTTTCTTATATGGGTGTTTGACTGGTCTGAAGTCATGAAGTAGCGAATCAATTCATGCAGAGTTGACATTCAATCATGCAGAGTTGACATTCAATGTGTTATTCAATGTAACTCTCTTGGAGGAACTCCAGGATATTGCCCTGGTCAAAATGTCTCAATCTTTGTTTCTCTCTCTTTTCTTTTGTGTTTTATGTTGTTTGTGGTGTCTGTTGTGGTTTGGAGGAGCAGGGCAGCCCTTGCCTACATACATGTGGCCTTCTGTGATCATAAATTGTTTTGGTGGGGGCAGTTTTGCTATAACGTTCTGGTGCTTTGGGTTTGGGGACAGTTTCCTGCTCCTGGAATGGGTAGTGTGTGGTTTAAGTTGCTTTAAGTGGCAGAGGAGTTGAAGCAAACTAGATAGTTATAACCTCCGTGCCTGTCTTGTCCTTTTGGGCTCACCCACTAAGTTTTGAGTTGTTATAGCCCCCCAGGGTTTTAGTGGCTTTGTTATTTAGAATTATGTGCTTTTTATTTTGAGCGATCTTTCACAGGAGCTATGGCTAAGCAGTGGCTTTTCTTTTTGTGTTTTTTCTCTTGGGCTATAAGTGCAGCTATCATTGTGAGGGCTTTTAAGGTGTGGATCAACAATGTAAAATAATATGTTACAACTTGGTATGTTTCTGCAACATTTAACTATCATTTTGTATTATACTATCAATATGTTTTCCTTTAAGATAGTTTCACTGAATGTAAAGGGCATTAACAATCTCATAAAGAGAAAAAATATATTTTTATATGGACACAAAGAAAGTGCTGACATCCTACTGCTGCAGGAGACACATCTGAATGTGAAGGAGTCGTTAAAACTAGATATAAAACGCTTTTCACTAGTGTTTTTTTCTGCTGCCAATCATAAAAAAATGGGGTAGGGAAATCTCTATCCCCCATTGTAATGCAAACTAGATCTGATACAGAAGGGCGGTGGGCAATGGTTGTCATTAAAATTGGATCCACATAACTGGCCTTAATTAATATTTATGCTCCTAATATAGATTGCCCAACCTTCTTTAGCTCCATTGCGGCTTTGGCGCAAGAGGTGTCCAGATATCTGACTATTGTGAGGGGAGACTTCAACCTCGTGCTAGACCCCTTGGTAGACAGGAGTCCAGTGAGAACCAATAAGATCCCCAAAGCACACCCTGTTCTTTTGTCTCTAATGCAAGAATTGGGCCTGATAGACATGTGGCGGTTGCAACACCCTATGGACGAAGAATACACTTTCTTCTCTCCTCCTCATAACTCGCTATCACGCATAGACTTTTTCCTAGTCTCCAAAGGATTCTGTTCTAGAATTAGTGAGTCCAATATACATGCGGTTCATATCTCTGATCTTTCCACAATCTCATTCACCCTATTTGACTCAACGAGCTGCCCTTCTCATTCACATTGGCATTTTGATAGAACTCTTCTTGGCAGCCAGGTGTTCTGAGAGACCATCCTGTTGGCTATAGACGAGTATTTTCAGTTTAATTTACCTCAGGATACCTCGGGTTGGGCATGGTGGGAAGGATTCAAAGCTAATATGCGGGCCACCATTACCAGATTTGCTATTCGGCAGGCCAAGCAGCGTAAAGCAGAACTTGAAGCTTTAGACAAGCAGATTAAAGCGGGAGAACGCATCATAGGTTAGAAAACTGATCCTAACATTCTGATATGGTTACAGCATCTTAGATTTAGATATAACTCTATTTTGACTACTGAGGCTTCACAGAATATTCAAGTGCAGAAAGGACGGTATTACTTGGAAGGTAACTAGCTAAATCGTTAAAAGGCCATAAGGAAGCTTCTCGCATCACTGCTTTGAGAGATCCTCAGATGCAACAATTGATAGTCAAGGACTCTGATATCGCAGGGGCCTTTCACCAATTTTATGCTCAGTTATGCTCCTCAGAGATAGATTTCTCTGAGGAGAATTTTGAGAGATTACTGGCCAATACACAGAGGCCGGTGTTAGATCGGGATATAGCGACTGGACTAGATAAACAGATTACGGTCATGGAAATTATTAAGGCTATTAACTCTATGCAAGTGGGCAAGGCCACTGGCCCAGATGGCGTTCCAGTTGAATTTTATAAAAACTTTTCCGAAATCTTAGGCCCATATCTTCAACAATATTATAGGCTTCTTTTGGAAGTGGAGGCCCATACTGGAGCGTTCGCCTCTGCAACCATTGTTGTTCTTGAAAAACCTGGGAAGGACCCTCAGTTGGTTAGTAACTATCGCCCAGTTTCATTACTAAATGCAGATTATAAAATGTTTGCAGCAATTTTAGCTGGTTGTTTCTCCAAATTGATTCCTTCTTTGATTCATCCAGACCCATGTGGCTTCACTGAGGAACACTCCACAGCTCAATGCTAGAATGCTTTGTCACATTCTGGAAGGTGCGGAAGTAACAGAGGGCCCACTTGTGGGATTATCGTTAGACGAAGAGAAAGCGTTTGATCAACTGGAGTGGCCTTTCTTGTTTGCTGTTTTGAAGTGGTTTGGGTTTGGTGAGGGTTTCTGTAAATTAATCAAACTTATGTATGCGAGACCAAGTGCTAATATTTCTGTGAATGCGACTTAGTCTAGAGATTTTCTCTTAGGGCGTGGCACCCGTCAGGGTTGCCCCCTTTCACCCATCCTTTTCAATCTGGCCTTGGAACCTTTGGCCCTATTGTTAAGATAAAGCCATGTGGTTAAAGGTATGTCCATAACTAACATGGAAATTAAACTTTCTGCTTACATGATGATTTACTGCTGTTTACCATGCCCAGCTCTATACCGGCTATTCTAGAGTTGATAGATCAATACTCAGGATTATCAGACTATAAAATTAATTGGTCAAAGTCTGTAGCATTCCCTTTAAATTCAAGGGTTTGTAGGGTGGATTTGGAAGATCTTCCCTTTGTGTGGGAGCCTAAAATGGTGAAATACTTGGGAGTTCACTATTGCTGTCCACTTAGTGAAACTTTACTGTACAATGAAGGGGAGTTCCTTTCTACAGTTCGTAATATAACTGCGAAGTGGTCGCTGTTCTATCTTTCTTGGTGGGGTCATCTTGAAGCAATAAAAATGACTATCACTCCTATAGTGAACTATGTGTTAGAAATGTTACCAATCTTTCTTACAAGTAACACTTATCGTCAAGTTGAAAGGACTCTTGTCCAATTCTTATGGAAAAATAAATGGCCTAGAATTGCTTTTAGGAAGCTTAAGTCTAAAAAAGAGGAGGGGGTGTGAACTTCCCTGATTTTCAGGCCTACCACTGCGCTTTTCTGCTAAAACAAGGTTCAAAATGGGTGGAGGGGACTGGGGGAAAACACCCAGTATGGCTCAATCTGGAAGAGAGATTGAGTGCTCCGTTCCCCTTGAATCTCTTCCCTGGCATGGTGTCTTCTGAGAGGTTGAAGTCTCATAGGGTAATAGCAGATACTCAAAGGGCCTTTCAGCAGCTAGCAAGGGCAATTCCTAAGGATTAATGCTTATCAAAACTAATCCCCATCTGGCATAGTCCTTTATAAAAATTCATCAAAGTCCATTTGCATGACAACAATGGTTCAGTAGGGGCATTTGGGCCATAGGCCAACTGGTATTGGATGGCAAGTAGGAGCCCTTTGCTTGTCTACAGCGTGAGTTTGACTTGTCTAAATCCTTATACTTCTAGTGGATTCAGCTGAGACATTGAATAGACCCTGAACATACTTTAAATGGCGCAAAATGTTGCAGCCAGAATCATAATGAAAAAGAGCTTCACGGAGCACATCACACCAGTGCTAATAGAATTACACTGGCTCCCCATCGCCGCCCGCATAAAATACAAGCTTATAGTAACCACATTCAAATTGATACACAACTTAGCACCATCATTCCTTACCAATCTCATTCACACCCAACCACACAACAGGAGCAGAAGAACCACCAACTTAAACACCTTATGCGTCCCAAATAGCATAAGGTCCACCAAAACACTGACCAGCAACAGAGCTTACACATACACCGCACCAACATTCTGGAACCAACTGCCGCATGACCTACGTGCAATCAGCAACCTAAGTGACTTTAGGAAAAAGCTTAAGACCCACCTGTTCCAGACTCACTATGGCATCACATAGTCCGAAAGATCAACCTACGCGCTCTCAGGAAAGTAATGAGATGCAAGTATCCATAATCACTAGAATGACCATTGAAAATGTATATGTGAAGATTACGACTGTGAAACTGAATATATGTCATGTATATATGTAAATACACCCCCATGATCAAGTGTAAATAATGTAACCAAAGGTCTGTGCTCTGCGAACTGTTGATTATCCCCATGTATACCCCCTGCTGTGGTGTAAAGTAAACCGCTGTGTGCTCTGTGAACCCCCCCTGCAATCGAATTGTATTTACTGTTGATTATCCCCATCTACACCCCCTGATGTGGTGTAAAGTAAACCGCTGCTGATCGCTGGAAGTAGCGGTATACAAATACTCTCCAAATAAATAAATAAAATAGAGAAATCCCCTATTGATATTAAAACTTTACCTGAAGAATAGGGGTTGTTGAATATTATAGGTTCAGCCCAAATGGCTTCTGGGGTGGCTTCTTACTACTATAAATTGGTCGTTCAGAACCCCGCCCCCCAGTCCATTGGTGTTCAACAGATATGGGAACATGACACCGAGAAGACTCCTTCTCCGGAATCATGGGTGAAATTCTGGAGCAAGATAAATAGAGTATCTCAGTCTCTATCTCACAAGCTTTATATTTTTTTGCACACAGAGCCCACTTTACCCTGATAAAGGTCACTAAGGGGGATAAAACAGTTGGAAATGAATGTTGGTCTTGTCAGAGTGATGTTGGCACTTTAAGACGTGGTATTCTGTTTTTCGGTCAGCAGATGGCATCTCGTTGTTACAGAGGGATTGTCATTTGTTATTTGACTTCCTGATGGGAGTGGCCCTGCATCTCGTTATTGCTAACTGGAAACATACAGCAGAGCTTAGTTGGCATGAATGTTGGAACCCTCTGTGTTTATGCTGCAAATATAAGCAAATGCCACGTTATGGCACAACTCTTATGCCTTCCACCTTCTTCAAGTGGAAACCCCTGCATACTTATATCTCAAAAGCACGATATGGTGTAAAATAAGGGGTAATTAGCCAAGCCATCATGTTTTCACATGGTGGAGATCTGCTTGATGAGCCATATCCCTTGTAGGCCTTTTTTGTGCTTATTTTTCATAAGTTTTTTGATGATCGCATGGTGAAGGGAGGGTTAAGGTAGGGGTAGGCTGTCAAGGCCTTGCCTTTTACTCTTATGTGTAAAAAGAAATATCACTTTAATTGTAATTTTTGTTTTTGTTGTAATTTGTTTGAAAATGTAAATAAAGATATTAAAGGAAAAAAAAAGCTACATATTTATATTGACACTTGCAATGGGCAGCCACGGTCTCACACAGCTAGGGACCATTTAGCCTCATTTTGTTCTCTATCTTTTAATCAGTTCCCAATCCATAATAGTACACTGCCTACTTTCCAATGACTTTTTAATATCCTCAACAGTCGCTCATGAGGGACAATGTCAAAGGCTTTCTGAAAATCCATATACACTATGGGCCCGATTCCATCCCAGACGTACAAGCCCTCTGTGCATCCGGTCATGATTCTGATCCCGTGGGGCACGTCTAGCGCCACGGGACCAAAATCGCAAACAGGCCTGTACGTGCAAGCTGGTCCCACGGTTCAGCCCAGCCTGAACGTACAGGCCTTGCCCGACTAACTCAGTCTGGGCTTTACAATGGAGCTGCAGTGCCATGGCGTCTGGTTGCCATGGCACTGTGGCTCCATTGTAAAGCCACAATCCCCGGCCGCCGGCTTCTGCAATGCTTTACCCGCAGCCTGACCCTTGATCTGGCCTCCTAAGGCCAGGGTGAGGCTACGGGGAATGTCTTCGACCCCCCCCCCCTGCCCCTTCTCCACACCGGGCCTGCCATCCCCTGGCGACTAGGGAACTTATTCCTCCGAGGTGGAATAAGTTCACCGTTCAAGTCATTGGCACTGGATGTACAGGGCCAACATTAGAATGGGCCCTGTACATCCGGGGCCGATGACCGCCCACTGCCTGCCCTAACGCCTCCCCCGATCTTCCCCTTTCCCACCCCCATCTACCTTCCCCGTACAACGCACGGGGAAGGAGGATGTGGCCAGGAAAGGGCACAAATAACTCAGAATGACCCCCAATATCAACCTGCTCACCTTTATCTACCTGTTTATTCACATCTTCAAAAAAGTGTAGCAAATTGATAAGGCAAGACTTCACTTTGCTAAATCCATGATAGTTTTGTCCCATTAAACCATGACTATCAATGGAGCATATTTGCTAAACTTCAGTAGCCTGTAGCACGGGGTTTAGCACAGGGCTAATGAGTGTACTGGCCCTGCGGTAGCCTGGATTGAACAGTAAAAAAGCATCGGCATTAAAAACCCCGCTCTACCCAAGTACTATGTGAATAATTAGGATTAGGGTGGGAATGGGGTGAAGAGTAGGTGGGAGAAGGCAGAAAATATGCTGCTAGCACGGATGAAGATAACACCTGCATCTGACCAGGAGCTAGTTTTACCTGCTGAGCAAGTACGTCCCAAACACATGATACAGGCATGATTCTCATACTCCTAATTGTCCTGGGCCAACCCACGCATATGCCAGCCCATATGACAGATGCAAAGCTATATCCATGGACCCAGTTCCCATGCGGCAGATGATGGATCAAGTCTGCGTGGCAAAGAGATGGCAGGGGGAGGACCCCAGCAACACCAGAAAGAGCAGCAGAGGGGTGGAGGTTCATCGCACCCTTCCCACCTCAGTGATTTTATGTGGGTTGGTGGGGTTCCTTCTCTTCCACATGGACTTTGGTCAGCTGAGGAATAGCATACAGGAGAACTACATATGAGTAGACAGCCAGTGCTGTCTGTGCAGATAGGGTATGTTCTCAGAGAGGCAGCCTGAGATGGGCCATGTAGACAAGATCGCAGATGGCTGAACACAGTTGATGGTGGGGTATGCAAATAAACTATTGTAAATTCTGCCCATTGTCAGACTGGCACATATCTGTGCCATCTGACCACCTCCCCCTCTTCATGGGGTCCACATATTGTTTCATATGATTATCTGAGGGGATGTGCCTGACCATATGTCAGTGGCTTTCAGGTTCTAAATACTATTCACATTTAAACCACTGAAGAAGAAATATTTCCGCATATCACTCCTGAATCTATCTCCCTTCACCCTCATCCCATGTCCCCTCGTAGCAGAACTTGCTTTCAATTGAAAGAGGCTCTCTCCCTGAACATTTATGCCATGGAGGTATTTAAACATCTCAATAGAAACATAGAAACATGATGACAGAAAAAGACCACATGGCCTATCTAGTCTGTCCTTCCATAACAACAACTACAACAGTCCACTTTTACCTTTAGAGATCCTCTGTGTTGGTCCCATGCTTTTTTGAATTCAGTTACTGTCCTCATCTCTTCCACCTCCACTGGGAGACTATTCCATGGATCCACTACTCTTTCTGTAAGAAGGACTTGCTCGGTTGTAGCTCTCTTGTCAATGTCCCCTCACCTGGCATGTGGATTAGGAGATTATGTATTCTTCCCACCTTGGTAGCATTTTCTGACTCCCTAGCTATTGAGGGCCCTCATTTTACTGAAAGCAGACAGTCTGGAGCTGGAGACTGACTGATGCCAATCTCTGTGGTGGTGTGTAGGGTATACTGCAGTATGTCCCCCAGAGCTCTTAATATATGAGGAACACTCCCAGGAAGTTGTTTGGCCACAGGGGTGGGTGTCCACCTCCTGGAATACCAGCTGTGGTGTTACATAAGAACATAAGAAATGCCATACTGGGCCAGACCAAGGTCCATCAAGCCCACTATCCTGTTTCCAACAGGGGCCAATCCAGGTCACAAGTAGCTGGCAGGTTCGCAAAAAGGTACATAGGTTCCACAAGTAAGCAGTAGATTTTCTGCATTCTCTTTATGATTTATGGAGCTTTTCTCCAGGAACTTGTCCAAACCTTTATTAAACCCAGCTTCACTAGCAACTTTTATTACATCCTCCAGTAACGAATTCCAGAATTTGGTTACATATTGAGTGAAAAAATATTTTCTCTTATTGTAGCTTCATTGCATGTCTCCTAGTCTTTCTACTTTTTGATGGAGTAAACAACCGATCTATGCTTACCCGTTCCACTCCATTCATTAATTTATAGACCTCTATCATATCTCCCTTTAGCCATCTCTTTTCCAGGTTGAAGAGCCCTGACCTTTTAAACGTTTCCTCAAAGGGATATCCTTCCATCCTCTTTACCATTTTGATAGCTCTTCTTTGTACTTTTTCTAATTCTGCTATATCCTTTTTAAGATATAGTGACTAGACTTGCACACAATATTGAAGGTGCGGTCGAACCATGGAACGATAGAGAGGCATTATAATATCCTTTTGGCTGCCACTGCACACTGGGTTGAGATTTTCAATGTATTATCTATGTTAATGCCTAAATTCTTTCATATGGAACCTTACATCATGTAACCACAGTTTGAGTTGTTCTTTCCTAGTTGTGTAACTTTGCACTTGTCCACATTAAATTTCATCTGCCATTTGGACATCTAGTCTTCTAAGTTATCAAGGTCCTCTTGCAATTCTTCACAATCCTCTTGTGTTTTAACAACTTTGAATAATTTTGTGTTATCTGTAAATGTGATCACCTCACTCATTCCCATTTTCAGGTCATTTATGAATATGTTAAAAATCAGCGGGCCCAGCACTGATCCCTGACGTACTCCACTATTCACCTTTCTCCACTGAGAAAATTGGCCATTTAGCCCTACTCTTTGTTTTTTTGTCTTTTTTCCAGTACCTGATCCACAATAGTACACTGCCTCCTATCCCATGACTTTTTAATTTTACCAATAATCTTTCATGAGGTACCTTGCCAAAGACATTTTGAAAATTGAAATAACTATATCGACTGGCTCACCTTTATCTGCCTGCTTATTCACACCTTCAAAAAAAGATAACAGATTAGTAAGACAAGACTTTCCTTGGCTAAATCCATGTTGACTTTCTACCATTAAACCATGACAATCTACATGCTTAGTAATTTTATTCATTACAATTGTTTCTACTATTTTGCCTGGTACTGATGTCAGGCTCACCCGGATCACCCCTGGAACTCTTTTTAAAAAGTGGCATTACATTGGCCATTCTCCAATTTTCAGGTACTTCAGATGATTTTAGTGATAGTTCACAGATTACTAATAGTAGGTCTACAATCTCATATTCCAGTTCTTTCAGCACTCTTGGATGTATACCATCCAGTCCAGATGATTTACTACTCTTTAGTTTATCAAATAGTTGCAATACATCTTCCCAGTTTATCAAAATTTGAGTTCTTCTGATATATCACCTTTAAATACCATCTCAGCATGGGTAAGTTTCCTACATCTTCTTCAATAAAGATCAAAGCAAAGAATTCATTCAGTCTCTCCTCTATGACCTTGTCCTCCCTTAGCGCACCTTTTACCCTTCTATCATCTAATGGTCCAACTGACTCTCACAGGTTTTTTCTATGAATGTAGCTGACAAGCTTTTATTCTGCATTTTTGCTTCCACGGCAAGCTTTTTTTTTTAATTCTCTCTTTGCTTGCCATATCAATGCCTTGCATCTAACTTGCCAGTGCTTATGTTGTTTCCCGTATTTGTCATTTGACTCCTTTTTCCATTTCCTGAAAGTTGCTGTTCTGGCACCAACAGCTTCTCTGAGCTCACCTTTAAACCATGCTGGCAGTGTTTTGGCCTTTCTTTCCCCTTTCTTAAAGTGTGGAATACATGTGGTCTGGGCTTTCAAGATACTATTTATAACCAATGCCCATACTTGATGTAAACCTTTAAACTTTGCAGCTGCTCTTTGTAATTTTTCCTTAACTATTTTCCTCATGTTATCATAGTATCTATTTTAAAAGTTAAAAGGTAGTACTGTAGATTTCCTTGTCATCCTCCCTTCATTTATGAAAACAAATGTGATCATGTTCTCATCACTATTGCCAAGTGGTCTTAACACTGTTATCTCTTGCACCCGATCATGTGTTCCACTAAGGACTAGGCCCAAAATTGCTTTCCCTCTTGTTGGTTCATGAACCAGCTGCTCCAAGAAGCAGTCATTTATTTCATCTAGAAACTTTATCTCCATGGCATGTTCTGCTGTGACATTGACCCAGTTGATACTGGGGTAATTGAAATCACCCATTATTACTGTGTGGTAACTTTTCTGAGCTTCCTTGATTTATTTTAGCATTTCATCATCCATCTGTTCATTCTGGTCAGGTGAATGGTAGTGCATCCCCACTGCATCACCTTCCCTTTTTTACATGGAATTTCTATCCTCAGAGATTCTACAGTGTGTTTTGGTTCCTGTAAAACCTTTATCCTATGTGACTCAACATCCTCTCTAATATAGAGTGCAACCTCTCCACTAATTTGATCTACCCTGTCACTATATCCCATTGGTTGTCCTCCTTCCACCAGGTCTCTGAGATGCCAATTATATCTAACCTTTCATTTAGTGCTATATATCCTAGCTCTCCCATCTTATTTTTTAGACTTCTGGCATTTGCATATAGGCCTTTTAGAGGTTGTATTTTATTCATATTAACAATCTGGTTATCAGTTGACAAGAGCAATTTGGAATCTTTCAACTCTGTACTTTAAGGCATCTGGGTTACTTTTATCTTTATGAGAACCTCCCTATCAGTATGCCCTAGCTTCTTTCTTTTGCTAGTATCCTTCAAGGATACATCCTTCTGTACCATGCACTCTTGGGTGACTGTCAACTTTCCCCTATTATCTAGTTTAAAAGCTTTAAGGGTTAATGCCAGCAGCTTGGTTCCACCCTGGTTAAGGTGGAGCCCATTCTTTCGGAAAAGCCCCTCCTTTCCTCAGAATGTTTCCCAGTTGCTAACAAATCCAAAAACTTCCTCCTTGTACCATCATCTCATCCACACATTAAGACTCCAGAGCTCTGCCTGCCTTTTGGGCCCTACACATGAAATGGAAGAATTTATGAGAATGTTACCCTGGAAGTTCTGGATTTCAACTTCCTTCCAAAAAGCCTAAATTTGGCCTCCAGAACCTTCCTCCTACACTTCCTATGTCATTGGTATCAACATGTACCAAGACAGCAGACTCCTCCCCAGAACTATCTAAAACCTTGTCTAGGTGGTAAATGAAGCAGACATGTTAGCAGATGATCCTCATGTCCACCAGCTACCCAGTTATTTGCATGCCTAATGATTGATTTGCCAACTATAACGGTCATTCTAACCCTTCCTTCATAGGTACATAGCCCTGGAGAAACCACCTCAGTGCAAGAGGGTTTTACATCACCTGGAGGACAGGTCCTAGCTGCAGGATCACTTCCTGCCACACCAAGGTGATGCTCTCCTTTCACAAGACCTCTCTCCTCCATGGCAACAGAGAGGCTGCTAGACTGGAAGTGAGACTTCAGTACCCTTATCTCTGTAGGTCTTGTCTATATACCTCTTTGTCTTCCTTAGCTCCTACAAGTCTGCTAATCTAGCTTCCAAAGATTAGACTTGTTCCCTAAGAGCAAAGAGCTCCTTGCACCTAGTGCACACATAAGACCTCCTTAGCAACTGAGAGTAAATTGTACATGTGACAATGCAAGAGACTTGAGAAGTTAAAGTTGCTAGGGATACTTGTACCAATACAACTATACCTAATAAGTTTAAGGAGCTTTGTTCACCTCAAGATTAATTTATTTCAGGGCCTTAATTAATCTATTCCTGATTAGGATAACCAGCTGAGCCTGAAAGTGAATTTAATAGGTTTAAGAATTATAAATCTAAGATTATGCCTGTTGGGGAGGGGGTGGGAGGGGGAAAAGCTGGCTTGTCACAAAGTGCTCTGACCTGTGATTCTAAGGTAATCTCTTAACAATTTTCTGGGTGATTCACACAGCCCTTGGTTTGATAGAGGGAGTCTTCCAAGTTGCCCCTTTGGCCTGTCACTTGGCTTTAATACCTGTTTAAAACAATTGCATAGGTCTCTTGCCTCCTAACTGGAAGGCCTCTTTGTAAAGGTCTCCAGAAACAATTTATTCCTTTCTACTCAAAGAATATTTACCCTATTCTACCTTCTATGCTAAGCTTTCTGGTGGTACTAAGCCCTGACTGACTTAACAAAAACACTTTATTCTAAAATATACAGATTTATCAGCTTTAACCCAAAGAATTCCCTGTTCCCCACAATTTAGAGAATTTCCCAGCAGGTAAATATTTACAAATGAAGATTTCTTTTCAGCAGTAGCTGTCCCTTTTTGTAGTTCTTCAAGACTGGCTGTACAATATGCCTGATTTGGGGACTGGGTCTGGGCAAACTTTGATTTGCAAGAGGGGTTGGCGGCAGAGGTCACCAGCCACATGTCTCCCATTCCTGTGTCATCTCTGTGTTTGACCTGTAGATCTCTATATCAAGCCATCCTCCCCTTCACCCATGTGAAGGGGGGGGTCCACCCTCCTTACAGGTAAGGGTACTGTGCCAGGTGGATAAGATGGTGACAGGGGAAGATGGTGACAGCTCACCTCACTTTTAAACCATGCAGGCAGTCATTTGATCTTCCTTCCACCTGTTTCTAAAGCATAGAATACATATGGTCTCAGCTTCCAAAATTGTATGCCCCTATGTCCAGACCTGAAATAATTCTTAACCTTTGCAGCTGCTGCTTTTAGTTTTTTTAAATCATTTTCCTCCTTTTTTCATAGCCTCCCTTTTGAAAGTTAAATGCTAATGCAATAGATTTATTTACTGTTCTCTCTCCATTCATTAAATCAAATTGCATTATGTTATGATCACTATTAGTGATCCCAACACTGTATTCCACTAAGCATTTGGTCAAAAATAGTTCCCCCGTGTCGATTCCTGAACCAACTGCTCCATAAAGCAGGCATTTATTTTATCTAGAAACTTTATCTTCATATGGCATTCACCCAGTCAATACTGGGGTAATCGACATCACCCATTACTATGTTGCCAATTTTATTAGCTTCCCCCATTTCTATTAGCATTTCATCATCCGCTTGTTCAGTCTGGTCCTCTTCTCATATGGAATTTCAATCCATAACGATTCTACAGTGCATTTGTTTCCAGCCTAATGTTTATCCTGTTTGATGCCCTCTTTAACTCCTCTACCAATTTGATTTACCTTATCACTGCAATATAATTTGTACCCTGATATCACAGTGTCCCACTGGTTATTGTCCATTTACCTCTTTGTTCAATACTATATATTCTAACTCTCCCATCTTATTTTTTAGACTCCTAGCATTTGTATAAAGGCTTTACAAAGTATGATTTTGTCCATATTGACAACGTGCTTATCTGTGGACAGGAGGAATTTTTAATTTTTCAACTTTGTTGTTTACTTAAGGGCACCTAGACTACTTTTACCTTTATTACAACCTCTCTATCAGGATGCCCTAACCTCCATGTTTTGGTAATATCTTTCAAAGATGCATTATTCTAAACCATGCCCTACTGGGAGACTGTTGGTTTTCTCCCAATATCTAGAATATAAGCTGCTATATCTCCTTTTTTAAAGATTAGTGCCAACAGCCTGGTTCTACCTTGGTGACCGTAGAACCCATATGTAATGGGGAATATATAATGTTACCCATCCCTCTCTAAGGAGATTATCAACAGTCCCCTTTAAGAGAGTCTGTAGCCCAGAGTTCAGGGCTGGGAGGGTGTGACTCAATGGGAGAGGTTAAGAACCCAGCAGGTTGCAGGAGAGAGAGAGGTCCCGTGGAGCCATGAGTCCTTCCAAGGTAAGCTGTGCAAAGGAGTTAAAGTTTCTGAAACTTTAACTGGGGGCTAGAGAAAGGGCCGGGAGGACTAGCTTGTGGAATTTTAACAAACTGGGACAGAATAAAAACTGCTTTCGGTTTTCCCTGTACTGCTGTCTGGCCTATGTTTTAAAGAAAACCCCTTCCTACCGCACACCATGCTTACCATATATGGTGGTAGTTGGTGATTTCCTCTACTATGTGACGATAGGCAAATCCATGTCCCTCCAGGGCTGGGCCTCTACAGCAGGTCAGGATTTTTTCATTTGTGTGGGTTAAGAGGATTAGCCTCACCCTAGTTAGGGAGCTTGAAGAAGGTTTAGTCAGTGTTGGACAGGCAGGCTTTACCTTGGCCACTAGAAGCTGCTAAAAAATTTTTGGAGCTGGAATACTGCAGGGCTAGCTCAGCAGCAGAAGAGGAAGCTGTGGTGGTATTGCAAGAGAACAGTGACAGGCCAGGATGGAGCAGTTCCTCCACATTCTGGCTGAAGGACAGCAGCAACAACAGCAACAATAACAGTATCAATAGTGACAACAATAGTTTCAACACACCCTGCTGGAAGGGTAGTAACAACAGCAGCGGCAGCAGTTGATTCAGGCCCTATAGAGACTGCAACTCCACCCTTCAGCACAAGCGCTTCTTAAAATGAGGGCAGAAGATGAACTGAACATTTTTCGGTGAACTTTGAATAAGCTACCTGCACAGCCGAGTGGCAGGAGGAGACATGGACTACTTGTTTAGGGAATCTGCTGATGAACAGCAGTCAGGCTGCATTCCAGGATGCCAACCCAGATGGGTGAGCTACCTATACAGCTGTCAAGGCTGCCATACTAGAACGGACTGGCTGTACCCCAGAGGCCTACCGCCAGCGATTCAGAAAGGGGAGCCTCCAAGACGTAGTATTTCCTTTCTTGAAGTACGATATGCCCCTGAAGAAGTCCCACATGGAAGAAACAGAGATCTTTGTTGGGCAGTATGAGGCTGAATGGCTTTATCGGTGGATGGTGGATAATTGAAAATTAAGTGCAATATATCTGTTAAAGCTTCTTTAATTGTTTATTACCACACCGTTTCATTCTGGTCTAGGATGTTGCTGTTGGGCTGACTCTGTGAGAGCAGCTCTTGGGCATGACAGTGGAAAACGGAATGTGTAGAAATTGAATAATTGCTTTAATTTTGAGCATATGAATATTGTTATTATTAAAAAGTATTTTTTTATATAGTGTGTTGAAATATAAAATTTAATAAAATTTGAGGAGTTTTTTTGAAGACCAGTGATGTGTGAAATGAGATTTCCTGATGCATAGATGGAAAACTGGTCATCCTGAGGTCTTTTTTCTCCCCTTTTCTAAACTGCAATTAGAACTCTAACTGCTTGTTGTTAATTTATTTGTGCTTTTTGTGGGGTTGGGCAATAGATAAGAAATTATTTTTAAAAAATTTGAGTTAACTAAGGGGTTTTTTGGTTTGTTATTTTAGGGGTATGTTTACTAAACAGCAGTAGTGGCTTCCATGCGATATCAGAGCTGTGATCCCTTTGAATTACATACCCCTTAGTTTTGTGCATACCATGAAAGTCATAAACTTCACTTCTAAGCCAGGGTATATGGAGTATGATCTCAGTCTCTCAAATTTACTGCTAATGCTTGGTCTAGTACTTGCATCATGCCAAAGAGAGTCTCCTTCTGGAGTTTGTAAGATTTACCATGCATGGGTAATTTATCAAAGTGTGCTTGGATATTCTTCTTAATCAATCCTGTGCACCAAACACAATGGGAAATAACTTGGTATCTTTCTGCCACGTTTTCTTGGTCTCCAACTTCATTTCTTGGTACTTGAAGATCTTCTCCCTCTCAATGTGATTCACAGAATAGTCACTTGGAACTGACATCTCTATAATCAATGCCACTCTGGTGTTCTTCTCCTTTGCTACTATATCCAGCTTCCTCGCATCTAGCTTCTATTCGGTCAGAATGGGAGTATCCTAGGTGATCATAACCTCTTCATTCTCTGTAATTCTTTTAGGGTCATTATCCCAGTACTTTTCAGGCATGCTGATGTTGTAGTGTTTAGAGAGTTTCCATTGGATGAGGCGTGCTACTTCATTGTGCCTTACTGTATAGAAATTTTCTGCCATCAGAACTTCATACCCCCAGACAGCAGCACTTCAAACCCCACCCTTCCAAAGCATCATCGAGCCCACTTCCTACCTCTCCCATAGCAGCACTTTTTTCCTACATGCGGCACCCTGAAATCACTGCTCCTGCCAGGCGTGCAAGGGCATACGCAGACAGTCCTGAAGCTCTTTTAAAAGGAGCTCTTCATTTAGCAGAACCTCTTCTAAAATGCTGGTCTAATTCTCCAAATGCTGAGATGGAGGTGGGGATTCCCCTCTCCACATCTTTCCTAAAATTGCCCTTCACAATTCTATGTGGATCACAAAAGTCTTCATCTCCCTACAAAATTCTGACATTTTGAACCAATACCAGCAATGGGACAGGAGCACATGAGGATAAGTCCTGCATCCCCCACTGACCCACCAGGGACATCTCTGGTGTGTCAGGGAGGGGGGAAGGATTTGGGGTGGCGGTGGTGTTAGATGTTGATTGGGGAGATCAGATTTTTTTGTTGTCTTTTTTACAGCAGCAGGCAATGATAAATCTCTGCAGATAGCATGGACTCTCTCATCGCCTCTTCCTGAGCAATGACAGTGTATGGTAACTACTCCGGTGCTAACTGCAAGCACTGCCCATACCCATGATCCACCCCTTTCCGGCCCCCACTATGGTAAGCAACTACTGTTCAAACTGGTGAGTAGTATCATATCTGTGTGTTGTGACTGCTGTTCACATCAATTCATGTGGTAAATGCCTACTGCACTTTAGTAAACAGGCCTCTTTGTTCGCTTTCTTTTAACCGGTTACCAGTCCACCGTAAGACATTACCTCCTATCTCATTACGTTTTTAAATTTCCTCATCAGGGGCTTTGTCAAATGCCTTCTGCAAATCCAAACATTATAGCAGCCATCTCAGCCTCATCCACATGTTCAGCAACACTTCAAAGAATCCAGGCTTTTGCAGTGAAAACTTCAGTCAGTGGTTAAAAATAGACTTTTTTATTTTCTATTTTATTTTTACCTTTTCAGCTATTACAACAAAAACCTTTTTTGGCAAAGAAGACAGTTTGTTTTGCATAGCATTCCTATATTCCCCATGCACTATAACATTGTAAAAGTGTTACAAGGTTCCAGAGAGGAAAAAGCCTGTGCAGCTGACAGAGTGGAATCAGAAGGGAAAGAGTGTCAGAACAGTAGCCTGCAGATGTACAGCTCTATGCTCCGCCCATTATACTATAGGAAGAATTCTTAAGCTACGAGCCAGGAAGGACCCCACACCTGAATCAAAGACTCAGCGCAGCAGAACAAAAGACAGTTATATCATTGCCAAGGTTACAATCTTTCCATATATAGGCTAAAAAAATTCTGAGTATGATTTAAGTATATGTTAACACGGACAGCCTTTGTTAGGGGATCTTGCAATATATAGTATGGTGGGTGGAACAAACATTCTGCAAACTAGCCATCACATACATTTATACAGATTAAGTTATCTCTCAGAGAACATATCCATCTAAGACCATATAAGGCTGAATATGTGATTCTAACTTTATGAGGGTAATTTTAAAACAGGTTGCATATGCTGCTAAGAAGGTAGGAATTTGTCTGCTGTATGTGTCCTTATGAAATAACAGGAGGCTTGACACAGCTGTGCAGTTAAGTGAATGGAAACTTGTTTTTCTATGTATTTTGAGAGACTGGATTTGGGATGGCATTGCATTGCTGGCAGTTTAAAGATGAAATGCCTGAGCTCTGAGATAGCCAATAGGATGAAAATTTGGCCAGTTAACACTGGCTTCCAAGGATGTTTATAGTACAGAAGATATATATATATATATATATATATATATATATTTACCAGCGATAAAGCTAAGCGCTCTTTTGTGATACCTATATACTGTATGTTATACAGTACATTTATATAAAATTACTTGGACAGATTTAAAAAGTTGTCTGAAATAATAGAAATGTCTAGATCGATGGTGGCACCTTTCTCTAAGAATAAGCCATTGGTTTCTTTGCGGCTGTGTGTTTAGTAGTGAAGTCTTTTTTTTTCTCTATTTATCAGTGAGTATTCATTCTCTTGAAGTCTGAAAGTCACTTTTTTATTATTGTGTTTAGTTCATCACTTTCTAGGTCCTTTGTTGGGAGCCTGTTAATTAAAGCCTGCTAAGCAGTTAATGTGCATTTTAGCATGCGGCAACAGCCTGCAGTAACTGTTAATGTTTAATGTTTAATTTCTTGATATACCGCTCAGGCCGAAGCATCAGAGCGGTTTACAATACAATTTAATTTTTAAGAAAATACGAAAAGAACGCCATATATGAGATAGGACAGAGTGAGAGACACAGTGATAGACAAAAGAACAGAAGAGACAAGAAGGAAGGAGAACAGCAGGTTAGAGCCATGATATAACAGCATATGTCGTGAAATAGATTTTACTCACACGCCACGGCTCCATGCCTAAGGGCCACGCCAAAGGGCCCTCTGATGAGGCCCTCAGGCGCGGGCCCGCAAGGCACGAGCGCGCCTCAGGAGCGGCGGTATTTGGGCCGTTGGAGAGGGCTGCTGAGGGCTGCTGATTGGCAGGTGCAGGAGGTGAGGAGGAGCTTCCGCTCACTCCCTCCGATGAAGTGTGCTGCCCCTCGATCTCTTCGCGTGCCTCAGGAGCGGCGGTATTTGGGCCATTGGAGAGGGCTGCTGAGGGCTGCTGATTGGCAGGTGCAGGAGGTGAGGAGGAGCTCCCGCTCACTCCCTCCGATGAAGTGTGCTGCCCCTCGATCTCTTCGCGTGCCTCAGGAGCGGCGGTATTTGGGCCGTTGGAGAGGGCTGCTGAGGGCTGCTGATTGGCAGGTGCAAGAGGTGAGGAGGAGCTCCCGCTCACTCCCTCCAATGAAGTGTGCTGCCCCTCGATCTCTTCGCGGAACTCAGGAGCGGCGGTATTTGGGCCGTTGGAGAGGGCTGCTGATTGGCAGGTGCAGGAGGTGAGAAGGAGCTCCCGCTCACTCCCTCCGATGAAGTGTGCTGCCCCTCGATCTCTTTGCGCGCCTCAGGAGCGGCAGTATTTGGGCAGTTGGATAGGGCTGCTGAGGGCTGCTGATTGGCAGGTGCAGGAGGTGAGGAGGAGCTCCCGCACTGTTACTGTGCGGGCAAGACAATTACTACATGCTAATTCCCGTGGTAACTGTCCATCGGGCCATTGAGCGGGAATGAGTGGGTTAGGGCTGGAGTGTGGGCATGAAGAGCATATTGCAATTAGTGTAGGGAAATTGCCATGCACTGCCAATATGACAATTAGTGCAGCTGCACTTAACGATACATCTATGGGGGAAGTTAACAAAACCTGTGTGGATTGCATCATGTTTTACTACTACTATTACTACTACAACTTATCATTTGTATAGCACTACAAGGCATACACATGTAAGAAACAGTCCCATCTCAGAGAGCTTACAATCTAATCAAGATGAACAACATTGCCAAACTGAGGACTAGAGTATGGTAAGATACACATAATTGGTGAACAAGAGAGTGAGGGGCATCAGGATCCAAAAGCAGCCTTAGAGAGGTGGGTTTCTAGTCTTGATTTGAATAGGGCTAGAGATGGAGCCTGATGTATTGACGCAGGTAGTTTGTTCCAGGCATATGGAGCAGCAAGATGGAATGAACGAAGTCTGGAGTTGGCAGTGGCAGAGAAGGGCACAGCTAAACGGCATCTGCCAGAAGAGCAAAGTTCCCGAAGAGGTTTGTAGGGAGACATAAGAGAGGAAAGGTTGTGAGGAGCTGCAGAATGAATGCACTTGTAGGTCAGTAGGAGAAGTGTGAACTGGTTGCGGAAATGGATAGCTAAGTACAGCTGAGTTTGAACAGATTGAAGGGGAGAGAAATGATTCAGAGGGAGACCAGCTAGGAGAAGGTTCAAAAGCACTGGTCAACATTGAAATTGTTACTGACTTTAAAAGGCCCTAATCTGTAGTATCTTGGTGAGCTGAACACGAATATAACATTAAAAAAAATTATTGGCTCTCGTTTTGAAGATATTGCATATAGTTCATTTTTGATGTTTCACTGTGTAAATTTATCCAGTAGGACATCAACAACATCCCAAATAAGCCTTGAATGATGTAATATTGCATCACATTGCATAATACCAGCATGCACACATCATCCAGAGTTGACTGCATCATTTTCTGATGCAATACAATACTACTGCCAGACGGCTGCTGAAGTCATCTGACGTCAGCAGTGTACTATACGCAGTCGGAAAGGAAAGTATTCTGGTATTCTGTTCCAATATTGAAAGCCTCATGAATGCCTTAAAAATCACTTATGACCCACAAGACTGGAGACTATTTATAGACTCTTCAAAACCAAGTCTGAAGGCTGTACTTTTGAACAATGGAAACCGTCTTCCATCTATTCTAGTAGCGCATGCCGTCCACATGAAAGGGACATACGATAACTTAAAGCATCTACTGACTTCCACTCCTTTCGCACTCAGTTTAAGTTACTTACTCTAGTTCACAGGGCTCTTCACACTAGTACTCCACAATACCTGGCAGACCTTATTACATTCCACACCCCCAGACCCACTCCCCGCTCCTTTCACCTTAACCGCCTTAATCTCCCTTCCCCCTCCCTCGCTCACCTTCAATCCACCCGCTCCTCTGCTTTCTTTTTCATCAGCCCCGCATTCTGGAATTCACTCCCCACCTCCCTCCGGTTAGAACCCAAACACGCCACCTTCAAGCGAGACCTAAAAACCCACCTCTTTTCCTTGGCCTATGACCTTCCCTCCCGTCTTGTCTGATCCTGTCCCCTACGTATAGTCCTGTATCCTTTCTCTCGTTCTATTATATCAACAATTGTAACTTCCTTTCCTCCTTTCTGGCCCTGTGCCTGTTTCTAATTGTTTGTGAATTGTAAACCACTCTGACTGATAAAGTAGGGCGATATATCAAATACATAAACATAAACAAACAGCTGGCACCTCTGTGGTGACTTGAAGATAGTTGCCCTTTTAATGGAACTGCAGCAGGGATATGTAAAATACATGTGTTTCTTATGTGAGTGGGATAGACAAGCAAGGGATTGGCACTACTTGCGGAAGGAATGGAATTGCCGGCAAAATGTAACAGTTGGAGAGAAGAATATCCAGCACCCAGCTCTGGTTGAGGCTCACAAAATCCTGCTACCACCCCTTCACATCAAACTAGGTTTGATGAAAATCTTTGTGAAAACCATGGACCGCACTTCGCCAGCTTTCCGATACCTGCATGAAAAATTCCCTCGACTCAGCGAAGCAAAGATTAAAGAGGGAGTTTTTGTGGGTCCTCAGATTCGAGAGCTCTTCAAAGATGACTGATTCAACAACTTGCTGCAGGGTGATGCGAAACAAGCATGGAATGCTTTTCGCCTAGTGTCAACAAACTTTCTCGGGAATGTTAGGGCAGAAAACTACAAGGAACTAGTAGAAGACATGCTGATGCAGTATCAGAAACTTGGCTGCAATATGTCTCTAAAGATCCATTTCCTTGAGTCCCATCTCGATTTCTTTCCTGACAACTGTGGTATGGTTAGTGATGAACAGGGCGAACGTTTTCACCAGGATATCGCAACAATGGAGCAAAGATACCAGGGAAAATGGTCCACTACAATGCTGGCTGACTACTGCTGAACACTCCCCAAAGAAGCTCCCGAACAGCTGTACAAGAGACGGGAGAGAAAAATCTAAGAAGTAGTCTATGACTTAGTTTTTTACAGGTATTAACCAAAGGACTGTTATATTTACTATTGATATGCATTCCGTGATGTAAACATTAATTCTTGTAGATTACAAATAAACTAGAGCCAACTTTGCGATTTCACTGTCATATTCGTGTTCAGCATATAAAAATTAATAAGAAATTACTATTTTTATTTCAGTAACAAGACTTTTGTAAAAATTTGTTGACCAGTTTAGTCAATACGGGAGGTGACTAGAAAGTGGATAAGGGTCTTTGTAGTGTGTTCAGAAAGAAAGGGACAGATTTTGCTAATGCTATATAGAAAGAAGTGACAGGTTTTAGCTATTTGTTGGATACTGTATCTGCAAAGAAAGAGAAAGTAGAGTCAAAGATGACCCCGAAGTTATGAGCTGAGGAAAAAGGGAGAAGTATAGTGTTATCCACAGAAACAGAGAAGGGAGTAAAGGGGGTTGTAGGTTTAGGGGGCAAGATAAGGAGCTCAGTTTTATCCATGTTCAGTTTCAGATGGCAGTAAGACATCCAGACAGCAATGTCAGATAAGCAAGCAAAGATCTAGGTCTGGATTCCTAGAGAGATTTCAGGTGCCAAGAGGTAGATCTGAGAGTCATCAGCGTAAAGATGGTACTGAAAACCATGGGAGGAAAAGTGCACCAAGGTACTGAGTGTAGAGAGAGAAAAGAAGAGGTCCTAAGACAGAGCCCTGAGGTTCATCAACTGAAAGCAGGATGGCAGTAGAGAAGAATCCACCAGAATGTACACTAAAAGTGTGATGGGAGAGATAAGAAGAAAATCAGGACAGAGCAGAACCCCTAAATCCAAGTGAGGACAGGATATCAAGGAGAAGGTGGTGATCAACAGTGTCAAAGGCAGCAGAAAGGTCAAGAAGTATGAGGATCAAGTAAAGGCCCTTAGATTTGGCGAGGAACAATTTACTGGAGACTTTGGTGAGAGCCATTTCTGTAGAATGTAGAGGATGAAAGCTAGATTGCAGTGGATCCAGAAGGGCTTGAGAGGAATGAAAGTCAAGACAGTGGCAGTGAACTGCTCGTTCAAGAAGTTTTGAAGCAAAGGGGAGGAGAAAGACAGGCTGATAACTGGAAGTACAGGTATGTGTCCATGTGATAAATTATTTAAAAAAAGACTCAGACTTCTTGTGATGCACGATTTGTGATATATGTTTTGGTGTGTCCATGTCCACTGATTTATGTGGAACAAATGAGATGCAAGATATATACCCATCTATTAGAACATAAATCACATCTCAAGACGCGTACCATTAGAGCCCCTATTGTCAAACATTGTCTAGTGCAATCAATGTGTTTCAGGATCTCCAATGGTGAGTTATTGATCAAGGTTGCCCAAATGCATGGGGTGGTGACCCTGAGGTTATTTTAAGTAAACAAAAGCAATGCTGGATTTTTATGCTTCAGTCGGTTCCTCCTAAGGGTTTGAATAACAAACTTAATTGATATTCCCTGCTCTGGTCTTTGATTGGTTTAGTATCAGTCTGCTAGAGTAGGTAAGGAGCCTCGATTTGATCATGCCATATGGCCACCATTATTGGGTGAAGTAGTAACAGCATTTGTTAAGCGTCTTTTGAGTTTCCTAAAGTCTTTGAAATGAGATATGAAAGCAGAATTTGATATGTGGAAGCTACAGATAAGTGCTGATTTTCTCCCTCTTTTTCTCCACCTTTTCAGCTACTTCTTTCGAAAGCCATAGCGGTCTCCTTTTCCTTTTACCTTTATTTATCATTTTAACAAAAAGGTTGGTTGCCCTTAAAATATCCCCTTTCAGTTTTGCCCACTGTTTTTCTACATCCCCCAGCTTTTCCCATCTCGTTAATGACTCCTTGAGGTTTTGGCCCATCTTGTGCTTTTGGCAAAGTTAGTCTTCCTAAAGTCTAAGACCCTCGCTATTGAATGAATTCTAACAGCCCTAGTCCTAATACTGAACCACACCATCTGGTGATCACTGGATGCAAAATGATCTCCCACTATAACATCAGAAACACTTTCACCATTGGTAAACACCAAGTCCAGTATGGCTCCTTCACGTGTGGGTCTGTTACCAATTGCCTGAATAGTTCTCCCTGTAGAGAATCCAGGATCTCCTTACTTCTAGATGATACTGCAGCAGGAATGTGCCAATCAACATTTGGCATATTGAAATCCCCTATCAGTAGCACTTCCCCATTCATAGTAATGCTATGTATGTCTTCAATTAACTCTCTGTCCACCTCTTCCTCTTGTGAGGGAGGTTTGTATATCACACCAATGCAAATAGATTTCTCTTTCCCTCTTTCTAGTTTAACCCACAGGGCCTCCTCTCTCCCTTTTAAGCTCTGAAATTCCAAAGCTTTAATATTATTTTTTACATATAGTGCCACTCCTCCTCCCCTTCTTCCTACCCTGTCCTTTCTGAATAAAGCATAGCCTGGTATAGTTACATCCCCGTATTGGTTTTCTGTGAACCGTGTTTCTTAAACTGCCACTAAATCCAAGTCAGCCACTCCCACCAAAGCTTCAACATCAGGGATCTTATTTTCCATGCTACAAGCATTTATACACACTGCTTTCCATATGTTACTCCTTTTACCCATTTCCATAAAGGTATTTAATGTTTCACTTACCTGGGGGCTTTCACTTACCTGGGGGCTTTCTTCAGCCATCCCCAGCAAATCTAGTTTCAAGCCCTCTTCAGTAGATTAGCCAGTCTGCTACTGAAGATGTGACAACCTTTCTTGGACAAATGGATGCCATCTCTGCTCTGCAACCCTTGGAACAGCATCCCATGGTGCAGGAAACCAAAACGCTCTAAATAACGTGAAATGTTTAAAGAAGATGCATAGTTTGTGTCTCTGTCTGAGTTCCACCTAAACCCTACCCAAGAACATACCTACCTGCAAGTGCGTAAACGTATCTGCTCTTTTTTATACTGTGTATACTTGTACATGAGAACCCATGGGTAATTTCATAAAAGACTTTTACATGCAGAAAACTTGCTTTTTAGCTTGAAGAAAAGTTCTTAAAATTATACCCCATATGAGTAACAGATCTATAAAGTTCATGGGTGTAGTTTTGGAGGGGCGAGGAGAGCATTGCCTCCCCAAATGAGCTGGCTTTCCGCTGATTCAGTGGCAGCTTGCCCCCACCTGCACCATTGTTTGCTACTACTGCTACCGCTGCATTTTCTGCACCTGCCACAGCAATGGAGGACTGGCCTCCGATTAAAAAAAAACAAAAAATATGTGTAAGCACTTCCTTGCTAGAAAGACTGGTCTGCTCCTGCCCCTCTCTGACATACCTTTTTGTTAAAAACCAACCTTTTTGTTAAAATGGTAAATAAAGGGAAAAGGAAAAGGAGACCACTATGGCTTTCAAAAGAAGTAGCTGAAAAAGTGAAGAAAAAGGGGGAGGCCTTCATGAAATACAAGAGATCACAGAGAGAGGAAGACAGGCATCTATATTTGGAAAATCTTAGAGAAGCTAGCAAAGTAGTCAGGAAGACAAAGATTCAAAAGGAGGAGGAAATAGCCAATGCAATAAAATGGGGGGATAAGACATTTTTCAGATATGTTAGTGAGAAGAGGAAGGACAAAAGTGGTATTGTCAGACTCAAGGGTGCAGGGGAGGAATATGTAGAAGCTGATAAGGATAAAGCAGAATTGCTTAACAAATATTTCTGTTCTGTGTTCACAGATGAAGAACCAGGAGCAGGACCTCAGAAAACATCCACAAACAAGAACAGACGCGAGGGACATCTTTAACAATTTTCAGAAGACTGTGCTCGTGAGAAACTAGCTCAACTTTAAGTAGACAAAGCGATGGGACTGGATAGGATACACCCTAGAATACTGAAGGAACTTGGGGACATTCTAGCAGCTCCACTGACTGACCTTTTCAATACCTTGTTGGAGTCGGGAGTGGTGCCAAAGGACTGGAGAGAGGCTCATGTGGTGCCTTTACACAAAAGCGGAAGTAAGGATGTGGTTGAAAACTACAGGCCGGTTAGTTTAACTTCGGTGGTGAGTAAATTATTGGAAATGCTGCTGAAAGAGAAAATAGTGAGGTTTCTGGAGTCCAGCGGATTACAGGATCTGAGGCAGCATGGATTCACCAGAGGCAGGTCTTGTCAGACAAATCTGATTGATTTCTTTGACTGGGTGACCAGGGAGTTGGACAGAGGGAGAATCCTAGATATAGTGTATTTAGATTTCAGTAAAGCCTTTGATACTGTTCCTCACTGGCGACTTATAAACAAACTGAGCACCCTAGGGATGGACCCTAAAGTTACTACTTGTTTTAGAAATTGGTTGGGTGGGAGGCGACAAAGAGTACAGGTAAATGTAGCTCACTCTGAAGAGAAGGATGTTATCAGTGGTGTGCCCCAGGGATCTGTCCTTGGTCCGATTCTTTTTAACATCTTTGTTAGTGATATAACGGAAGTGCTGTCAGGTAAGGTTTGCCTCTTTGCGGATGATACCAAAATCTGCAATAGAGTAGACACCCAGGAAGGTGTAGATAACATGAGTAGGGATCTAGCTAAGCTTGAAGAATAGTCTAGAATTTGGCAGCTGGGATTTAATGTTAAAAAATGTAAGGTCATGCATTTGGACTGCAGCAATCCAAGAGAGCAATATAGTATAGAGGGTGAAGTACTTTTGTCCACTAAAGAAAAGCGGGACCTAGGCGTTGTTGTGTCTGATGATCTTAAAGTAGCTAAACAAGTAGAAAAGGCGACGGCAAAAGCTAGAAGGATGCTTGGGTGCATACGGCAAGGAATGGCTAGCAGAAAAAGGGAGGTGATAATTCCTCTGTATAAGTCTTTGGTGCGACCTCATTTGGAGTATAGTGTGCAATTCTGGAGACCGCACCTTCAAAAGGATGTGAACAGGATGGAGTCAGTGAAGAGGGTGGCTACTAAAATGATTAGTGGTCTTCATTATAAAGCATATGAGGACAAACTTAAGGATCTTAATATGTACACCTTGGAGGAAAGGCGGGATAGAGGTGATATGATTGAGATGTTTAAATACCGTGGCATAAATGTTCAGAGAGAGAGCCTCTTTCAATTGAAAGCAAGTTCTGCTATGAGGGGACATGGGATGAGGGTGAAAGGAGATAGATTCAGGAGTGATATGCGGAAATATTTCTTTACGGAAAGAGTAGTGGATCCGTGGAATAGTCTCCCAGTGGAGGTGGTAGAGATGAGGTCATTAACTGAATTCAAAAAAGCATGGGACAAACGCAGAGGATCTCTAAAGGTAGAAAGGGGACTGTTGTAGTTGTTGATATGGAAGGATAGACTAGATAGGCCATGTGGTCTTTTTCTGTTGTCATATTTCTATGTTTCTATGTTTCTATGTGCTTCATATCAGAGGGGGAATGTCTAGACCAGCCTTCCTAGCAACGAAGTTCTTACACCCATGCTTTGTTTTGTTTTGTTTTTTATATCGGAAGCCAGTCCTCCGTTGCTGCTGCAGGCACAGAAAACTCAGCGGCAGTGGCATGAGTGGGGGGGGGGGGTGAGGGGGTATGTGCGAGGCTAGAAGGGAAATATTGGGCAGATGGACACAAAGGGGAGTTATGGAATGACAGGAAAGGAATTGCTAGGTAAATGTACACAAGGGGGGTGGAATGGATGGAATGGAAATGCTGGGCAAATGTTGCACACCAGGGGGGGGGGGGCATAGAGCAGATGCTAAATAGGAAGTATGAAAGGGATGACTCAGGGCAGATGCTGGACACAAAGGGGTGTGAATTGACATACTGGACACACAGTGCAGGGGGTGGAAGGTAGGGCACAGGTAGGGCACAGGTAGGTGGTGGACAGACACTAAACATAGGCTAGAGGGGTAGAGATAGTCAGGATGGGGGATATAAGGAGATAGAGAGCAGATAGTGGATATGGAGTGGGGGTAGAGGGTTTAGAGGGATAGAGAGAAGATGATGGATATGGGGTGGAATGCAGAAGATGGACATGGGGTAGGGGCCATAAAGGGATTGAGAACAGATGCTGAACATAAGGGCATAAATAGCAGATCCTGGACATGGGATGGGGGATATAGGGCAGAGGCTGGACAGTAGTCGTGGAGAGCAGATGCTGAACACAAGGTGGAAGAATGAAGGGAAGATGATGGACATGGAGTGAGAGAGGTGGTGCTACTGGGCATGAGGTGGGGGAGAGGGGGATGCTGGACATTGAATAGGGAGAGAGGGGATGCTGGGCATGAGGTGGGGAAATAGCGATGCTGGACATGGGATGGGATGAAATGGGGAAATGCTGGACATGGAGTGAGGGAAAAAGAGAGGGAATGCTGGACATGGGTAGATAGGATGAGAAAAAGGAGATTGGCATGAGATTGGGGAGAGAGGGAGAGATAAGACAGGGCAGGAGAGAAGGGAATTGATGCTGAACACAGGGAGATGGAAGAGAGAAAGAGAAAGGAAAGAGTTAGTTAAAAACTGGGGAATAAGTGGCTGGGGAAGGATAGAAAGATGAAGTGAGAGGGTCATTAAAAGGGAAATTGAGAACTGGATATAAGAAAAAGAAATGAAATCTGAGTTGATGGAGATAAAAATAAATGGAAGAAAGCTGAAAGGAAAAATGTCAGTGTCAGAGAAGGATGTAGGCAGGGCTTAATTTGTGGCGGAATGAGGTGGAGCCCTTGGTGCCACGTTTTTCCTTAAATTTCCATGTAAATGCATTATTACTTTGAAAGGCGCCAAGTTTGTTTTCCTGGAGACATCGGCATTAGAATCTTTCCTTCTATCTAATGGTGCTCTGGTTTCTTAAATTATTTTCTTTATATTTCTTGACAGCAGATAGTTTATAAAAGAGTTTGATTAAATTGAGTTAGCATCCTCCTCTATTTGTATGCTCCTCTTGACGTGGACTGTATTATGGATACCATGTGGGTTTTTTTTGTTTGTTTAGTGTTTGTAATTCTTTGATTATGTTTTCCTGGATATCTGTAATTTTCCTGGTATTTCTCAATAAAGAAATTTAAATTAAAAAAAAACAAAAAACAAACAAACTGGTGAATAAGTGGCTGGGGAAGGATAGAAAGATGAAGTGAGAGGGTCATTAAAAGGGAAATTGAGAACTGGATATAAGAAAAAGAAATGAAATCTGAGTTGATGGAGATAAAAATAAATGGAAGAAAGCTGAAAGGAAAAATGTCAGTGTCAGAGAAGGATGTAGGCAGGGCTTAATTTGTGGCGGAATGAGGTGGAGCAGCATTCTGCCACTTCTTGAGCCTCCAAAGGGAAGTGACATCAGGTTGCGCCCTTAAAACATAGAGCAGAACTGAATCGGTTTCCAATCTAACTTCCCTGCTCGCAATATGCACTTGCATCAGCTGCTTCACTCAACTGCCAATCAGGCGATCATCACTCACTGCCACAGTCTCCTCTGCTGCTGCTGCTGCGGTATTCTTTGTCTATTCAAACTGCTGCCTGCAACACTACCACTACTTTCCTGTATGCCCATCAGTGAAATAAGAAATAAATGGTGCGGGGCCACTGAGTTTGTACAGACCGCAAAGGCTCTGTCAGTCCCGCCCCCCTCCGATGAGCACTTCCTGTTTCTGAGGGGGAGGGTGGCACACGCAAGCTCGATGGCACTGCACCTTCTCTCTGTTCTATTGCTGCTGCACGTTCAGGAAAGCAGAGTGCATGGCAGGCAGCAGAGAGAAAAGAAGATGACTACTAGATTACTGGGGGGGGGAGAGGAGATTCTGTATCAGGGGAGGGTAGAAACAAAAAGGACAAACTTGTTTAGAGGAAAAAGAGGGGAAGTGGCATAGCAGGCAGCAATGAGAAGAGAATATCAGAGTAGAAACAAAAAGGACAAACTTGCTCAGAAGAGAAAGAGGGATGTTGGACACTGGGACACAATGAGTAGGGAGATACAAGGGAGATACTGGATCAGGATGGGAGGGGGAAAAAAACCAAGAGGTACTTGGGAAAAAGACTGAGGGGAAGGAAGATGCTGACTTGGGGAAGGGGGTAAGAAGAGAGATGTTGGATTGGAGGGAGAGGCATTGATGGATGGGAAGGGGATAGAGACCCAACTTACAGACATAGACAAAGAAGGATAACAGGAGGGAGAGGATTGAGTGACAATGGAAATGCTGGACATTGGGGCAGGGACTAGGATCAGGGCGTGGGTGTAACAAGGCAGAAGGGGATAATAAACATAAAGGGGAAAAGGACTGACAAAGAGAATTCTAGACATCAGGAAATAGAGAGATAGGGCAGATGCTGGGCATGGGGGTGTATGAAGAGAAGGGGGTGATACTGGATATTAGGGAGGGATAGGGACACAAACAGAATGCTGGACACTGGGAGGGTAGGGTGACAGGAAATGCTGACACGGGAGCAGGGGACAAGACGACAAAGAGGGAGGATGCTAGAGATGAGGGGAAATAAGGAAATAGGGGAGATGCTGGACTCAGCAGGGGAGGGATAGGGACACAGAGGAAGGATACTGAACATGGGGGGACTAGAAACACAAAGAAGTAATGTTGGATGAAGGGGGGAAGAGAGAAGATGCTGGATGAAGGATGAGGAGGAAGAAAGAGAGAGAGATGCTGGAAGAGAGAGAGAAAGGATGCTAGACAAAAGGTGGGAGAGGAAAGGGATGATGGATGACAAGTGGGAAAGGAAGGAGATGGTGGTTCGAAGGTAGGGGAGAGAGACAAAAGATACTGCTTGAAGGGTGGGAGAGAGGGGAAGTTAGAAAAAGACTAGGGAAGAAGAAAATGGAGAATGGGAGGGCTGAGATAAGGGATAGATTGAAAGCTGTAAGTAGATGCAGTAAAAAAAAAGATTTGAGGACTGGATTGTAAGGGGAAGTGAAATCTGAGTGGATAAAGGCAGAAAAATAAATGGAAGAAAAGGAGATGATCAATGTCAAAGGGAGATGGGAGGAAGTGAAGAAGACTGAAAATGAGAGAAGCAGCAGATGGTCTTGGAAATCCTGGAAGGAGAGTTAAGAGAAGGCAGAGGAAAGCAGGAAGAAGAGACTGGTATCAACACAACTAGAAAAATAAAATGGCCAGACAACTAAGGTAGAAAAAAAATGTTATTTTTAATTAAGTGATTGAAATATGCTGGTTTTGGGAATTCACACCTGCTGTCTTTATATTTTACAAGTGCAAGAAGACATGCTTTATTCTTTATTTCTCTGGTGTTGTACTACTTGCAGAGGTAATGTTTTGGGGTTTAAATTTAATTTTTGGCTGAATATTTCTATTTTAAGTTTGTGGTTACTTATTCTGTGCTTGGTTAGGGTCTATTTGCATGTGTAGCCAAGACCAGGTGTTCTGTTACATGGCATTTCTATCTAGGGATCTGTATTAAATCAACTTCTTCAGTTTCTCAATAGGTGTATTGATGTTCTAAGGCCCCCAGCAATATTTATTGTGGGCTTCTGTTTGCCCCCCCCCCTCACCAGCATCCTGCAGTGCTCTTGGAGTCACAGAAATCCGCACTCAAGGCAATAAGAAGATAATCTAAGAGACAGCAATAAAATACCACACACTTCTATATAGATACACCAAAGCTTTGCGGAGAGAAACAAATAGAAACAAGTTCTCTTTGATTAACTATTAGCTATGGTTTACTTTATTTATAAGGCTCTTTTGGAGGATACAGCATAAATTCACTTTATTATTCTACGTCAGGTATTACGTATTCATCACATCATAGGTCAATTTCTAATCAGCATAGGTCAGTATGAGGAGACATACATGTATTCCAAGACATAACTGTTTAGTGCTGACTGCTTGATATCTAATAACCCTGAGACTGAAAGGCTAGAGGACAACCTGCCCCTTTTCTTATTTACAGGACTTGTACCTCTTCACCTACTTAGTAAGTAAATATATGAAGTTTATTTCTAAGCAAAGTTCTGAACAAAATTAACTCTTTCTCAGGTTTTCTTTAACAGTCTGGTTGTGTACACCACCCTGTACAGACAAGCTTACATTCATTTATGTTGCTGCCTTTTCGTAACTAGGACCTTGTTATGTGACTTATGTAAGTTACTGCTATTATAGTTTTGGTAGATTTGCTATATAGGGCCTGAGTGACTTTTGTAGGATTTTATATTCCTGTTACTCCCTGGTAGCGGAGAGGGTTTATTTTCCTGTTACTGAGATTACACCAAAATCATTGTTATTTTTGTATGGTGAGCTCTCTGGTGTAATGTCCTAGTTCTGCTCTGCATCTGTTGTTGGGGGGAGGGTCCATGGGGGTTTCTATGGATATACATATATGTGCACGTTTAACATCACAGCAGTCCAGCATGCATGTCAGAGATGTCAGTACTTTTTATATTAGAGTCGAAGACTACATTTTTAAATTGCTGCTATTTTTGTTGAGTATAACCAGATATTGAAAATAAATTCCCAGGCTATATAATTTAAAAATAGAAGTTGCTTTTTTGTTTGTTTTCTTGGGGTAACTGCCTAGCTAATGTTCTGAACAAGAGTCCAACCCCCAAAGAGGCCTTCCCTTTTTGTGCGCCTGGGGCACCATCTCATCTCTTGTCTCAGACAGCAGATTGCCTTGAACTGCCCCTGCCTTCGCCGCTGGAACCCAGGTCAGAAGAGAGGGAAGTATTGTTCTGTGGGTTGTATCACATGCAGTAGCTACAGGCACTTCCACGCTTGCCATGGCTTCTAGTGCTGCATTCCACTATCTCAATTGGCGCCTGAGCTAGCTACTGCATACAAAAATTGGGGTGGCCTCTTCCGGCCTTTTGGGAGTTACCTGAAGAAGAAAAGAGTTAAGGTTACAGAAGAAGATGGAACAAAGAGGCATATTTACTAAGCTAGGCTAACGGTTAGTGCCTGATATTTTTAACTAGGCCTCATCGAATAAAGTGGGACCTAGTTACAAAACAGCACGTGTTAATCATTAGCCCGACAGTAAACATGCCCCTAAGAAAATTATTATGAAAGGGGGATGGCCATAGCAGGAAAATCAATGTTTTTGCTCATTTCAGGTGCTACATGGTGCATTATGCGAGTATTTTATTATTATCTTGATGTTACATTAAAATGTGCTCTTTAATTTACGAGATTGTTTTATAATTATTATTGGCTTAGTTGTTTCATTTAATATCTTCTGGCATTGTTTCCGAATCTACCTTCTGAAGCCTCATAGTGTGACCTGTTGCTCTAGAGAACAGTTTCTTAGGAAAAGGGTTGTTTCTTGTGTATTATTTATACTTTTGAAATATTTGAAATCCTCTTCATTCCTCACCATCACTTTGATGAAAAAAATGATCATGACGGGGAGAGGGTAGGGAACTTTTTGGGTGCGATGTTACTTCTGGCCTGGCCCCGCCCCGCCCATGCCCCCACCCACAGCCTCACCTACAGTCCTGCCCCCACAGTTCCACTTCCTTTTTGTCTACAAATTAAGCCCTGGATGAAGGGGAGAAAGGGAAGAAGACAGGAGTGAAAAGAAATGGCAGGTGTTTTGCAGACTCTGGAAAAGAGTTAAGAAAAGACACAGAATGCAGAAACAAGACACCAAGAACAAGACAATAAGAAAAATAAAATAGACGATAAAGATAACAGATTTATTTTCTGTTTAATGATTGGAATACGTCAGTTTTTGGATTTTATATATGCCATCTTTATAGTTTGCACAGTACAGGGGGAAATGCATCAGTGTTTCTATTTCTTGCGTTGCACTGCATGCAGAGTCAAGGTTGTTGAGGTTTCAATTTAATTTTGTCTACATATTTCTACTTTGAGTTTGTTATTGGTGTCCTTTCATGCCCCTTTTCATGCGTGGAAATAAGAAAAAGTCGCACGGAGCCAGGTCAGGCGAGTAAGGTGCGTGGGGCAGTGGAACCATGCCATTTTTAGCCAAAAACTGTCTAACAGAGATGGCTGTGTGTGCAGGTGCGTTGTCGTGGTAGAAGAACCAGTCTCCTGTCTGCCACAAATCGGGTCTTTTTTGACGAACACTGTTGCGCAATCTTCTTAAAACTTCCAAATAAAAGGTTTGATTGACGGTCTGACCTGGGGGAACAAACTCTGAATGAACTACCCCCTTGGCATCAAAAAAGCAAATCAGCATTGTTTTGATGTTTGATTTGACTTGACGACATTTTTTTTGGACGGGGTGATGATGACGTCTTCCATTGGCTTGACTGTTGCTTTGTTTCTGGGTCGTAACCATAGCACCATGACTCATCACCTGTAATGACCTTTGACAGAAAATCTGGATCAGTTTCAAGCTGTTGTTTCAAACCACGACATGTTTTAACTCGATGTTCCTTTTGATTGTCAGTCAGAACCCGAGGAACAAACTTGGCAGCAACCCTTTTCATTCCCAAATCTTCCGTTAAAATTCACTGAACCGAGCTCCAAGATAACCCACTAATCTCTGACAGTTGATCAATTGTCTGTCGACGATCTTTGAGCACAAGCTCTCTAATTTTTTCAATATTTTTGTCGATTCGGGCAGTTGATGGACACCCAGAACGAGGTTTGTCATCAATCGACATGTCGCCATTTTTAAACCAAGCAAACCACTGGTACACTTGACTTTTTCCCATAGTGTCATCTTGATAAGCTGTTTTCAACATTAAAACAGTTTCAGCAGCATTTTTACCGAGTAGAAAACAAAATTTCACAGCTGCACGTTGTTCACTTAAACTTGTCATCATAAAAAAAGAAACAAGAACAAAACAGCGCTAGCAAAAACAATCACTGCAGATGAACAGAACAAGCCAGGTCGACAACACAGGCGGCACTGAACTGACAATGAGTTGCACTATACACGCCTAGCGGCAGAAGTGCGTACTACAAAAGCTCTGCCCTCGGCAATGCTATTCCTGTTTTTTTTGGGTACCCCCTCGTACATCCTGTGCAAACCACTCTGTTTTAGGTAATATACAGAATCCTCTGCTCCTCATTATGTACCCTTTTATACTGGACTTGGGGACAGGTCATGCAATGCAAGGGGCAGTGGAAAGTGGGCTGGATATAGGCAGAGTGCATGCTGGCCTACAGTGGCCAACGTCTGTCACATGCACAAATACGTTGTCCCACTACAGAACTCTGGGCAGTGAGCAGTGAACCTAGTTCCATGCCTGTACTCGCATGAAATGTCATGTCCCTAGCCATGGATGCTCCAAACCTGGCCAGTAGAGCACATGCCCTCTCCCATGCTGCAGACGCATTGCCTTCCCCCCCCCTCCCAAGAGCATGTGGATTCATGGTCAGCCGGACATGCAGTCAGATGTAGGAACAGTTGCTGGCGACACATACGCCACCATACCCTGCCTCTTTGTACTCTAACACCATCCTTGTGACAGTCACACTCAGTGCCCATGGGAAGCCAGTGAGGTTGTCATGTAACACAGGCAGACACTAAATAGGCCAGCATAGGTTCTGCCCATCTGAACATAGGCTTTGCCCAGCAATGCTACCTACTAAGGGCACATCCTGAACATTTATGGTACTGTTCCCCACACCCCTACCCCACCCCAACATTCACCTCCAGGAACTGAATTCCCTTATGGTGGTGGGCAATGCAGAGATCAACATGACATCCTGTTCCACATTTTGGCAGCTGGTCACTGTCCCACTGTCCCAACCAGGCACACAGGTGCATTCAGACTCTCATTGGGAATAATAGGTGATGTACTGCTGGATGCTTTAGTCAATGATCAGTAGACAGTGTTGAGGTAATGTTTCTTGAGTGTGAATTTGCCTGATATGTACCTCCCTGTATGTGCATAAACTGCATGGAGCAAAGAGTCCCCTCGCTTGCACTCTGCGAATGCAGCATGGAACAAGAGCAATGTGCATGCAGGTAAATCACAGATTCCTGCCACTGTCACCAGGTAAGTGAATGGATTGCAAATCCATTGAAGCCAGCCCTCCCCCTGAGCCTAGTTACCTATAGGCTGCAGTTGTTCCAGATGGTCTGACACTGTTGCCACAGATACAGCTGTTATAGAGTTGGCATTAATCTGGCCTCTCACCTGTACAAATTGATTTGTCCTGAGGCTGGAGAATGAGTCAGAGGTAAGGGTTGCAACACGCACACATGTGTCCACCCTGCTCACACCAGTCAAGCCGTCAGAAGATTTGGGAGCTGCACAATAGTATCATGTTGGGAGGTAAGTATAGGGGACTGCTGTGGGGATGGGCTTTGTCGCTGGTGTGACTGGGAATACATTACTGTGTCACTGCCATAGGTTGCATCTATTTATGTGTGGTTGATGTCTAGCTGAGATGCAGCATGTTTTATGCACAGCCATAGTGCCTGGGCACCACATGCATGCTGTGACTCTACACCGCCCCTATAGCAGGAAGCTGCTCTGCATAAGCAGGGTCGTGGGGACCTGTGTTTTGGGCTTCTCTTAGGTTCCCTCTTTCTCTCCAATAAGGATTCTCTTCCCCACTGTTAGCTTTAGTTCTCCTGGCCGGGCCCACCTCTTGCCCTTTAGAGAAAATGGTGTACTTAGCTTTTCCTCTGGGGTATATAGCTTCCACTCCTTCCTCTGTTAACCAGGCCTTTCTGTCTGGGCTGTAGCGTGCCTTTCCCTGAGAGTTCCAAACACCAGTAGTTTGAGCTGGGCTGTAGCCACTTTCTGGAAAGGCTTTACTCCTGCTGCTCCTTGCTACCGGGGCATATCCAATGCTTCCTGGATCCAGCAAGCTCTCCTGTTTGTGACGTCTGCCCTCTACCTGCTTGGTCACTCTTCTTGGGTCGATGCCCCCTCTGGCTTGGGAGACTCCTGCACAGGCTCTTCCAGCACTCTCTGGTTCAGCTGTCTCCTCTCTCACTGGCTCGGCATCTGTGACTCCTCTAGCCACACCCACTTCTTCTCTTCCTTCCAACTCTCTGCCTCCCCTTCCTGGGATTTCCCCACTGCTTTTATCCTCTTGTCTCTTGCACGTCGTATGTGCTTCCCTGCTCAGGTGAACCTGATTAGCTCTCTGACTTTCTGCTGCGTCATATCTGGTGTGGGGAAAGTTTGTTCTACTATTCTTTGGCTCATTGTAACCTGAATGTGTTTGCTGCTTATGTGACTGCAAGGTAAGTTCTTCTTTTTCCCCTATTATCATAGGTTCTGTGCTGGCTACTGCATCACATATCCCCCCCTTTAAGATATTACGGGCTGGGGGAATACGTGATAATGCATCTGCATTGAGATGCAGCTTGTCTGCCCTGTGTTGTATGGTGAAATTAAAGGCCTGCAGTGCTAAGTGCCAGCGGGTAAGCCGTGGGTTGTGATTCCTCATAGTACCCAGCCACTTCAAAGGCGCATGATCCGTTACAAGTACAAAGTGGCGACCTGTGAGATAAAATCGCAGTGCCTCTACCGCCCACTTAATAGCTAGGCATTCTTTTTCTACCGTTGAGTAATTAGTTTCAGCTCGGGACAACTTCCTACTTAGATACATGATGGGGTGTTCCATTCCCCCGAACTCCTGGGAGAGGACTGCCCCCAGTCCGGATTCCGAGGCGTCCGTTTGGAGGACAAAAGGCCTTTGGAAGTCCACCCCGTACAAAACTGGGGCTTTAATAGGACAAATGCCTTCTCTGCCTCCGGTGTCCACCTTACACTATTTGGGGCATTTTTCCTTAGCATATTGGTCAGGACCGCGCTTTCCTCCGCGAAGCGGGGTATGAACCTGTGATAATAGCCGATAAGGCCTAAGAAACTTCTAAGGTGTTTCTTAGTCATCGGCTTCTGGAAATTCTGAACGCTCTCCACCTTACTAAGTAATGGTCGAACCATACCCTTCCCGACCATATGTCCTAAATATTTAACTTCTGCTCCGGCGAATAAACACTTCCTCGGATTTAGGGTTAAACCTGCCTGCCGCAGGGCCTTCAAAACGGCCTCCACCCTAGGCAGATGTTGTGCCCAGCTTGCGCTATGTATGACAATATCGTTCATATAGGCTACTGCGTAATTTTGATGGGGACGCAAAACCTGGTCGACCAAGCGCTGGCACGTCGCCGCTGCTCCATGCAATCCGAACGGCATTCGTCGGAATTGAAATAGTCCGAGAGGGGTACTAAAAGCAGTTTTGGGCCTAGAAGCACGGGTCAAGGGAATATGCCAATATCCTTTGATAAGGTCCAGAGTGGTCAGATACCGTGCTTGCCCCAGTCGGTCTAGTAACTCCTCTATTCTCGGCATGGGATAGGCGTCAAAAAGTGAGATGGCGTTAACTCGTCTAAAATCGATGCAGAAGCGTAGGCTTCCGTCAGGCTTGGACACCAGAACTACCGGGCTGCACCAAGGGCTTTTAGACTCTTCGATTATGCCCATCTTTAGCATTTCCTGTACTTGAGACATTACCTCCCTCTTACGGGCCTCTGGTAGGCGATAAGGCCTTTGCCGCACTATTTTCCCCGGAGGGGTGAGAATTTCATGGGCCACCAAACCCGTTTCCCCAGGTATTGGAGTGAGGACATCTCTGAACCTCGCCAATAACTGTGCTAACTGCTGCTGTTGTTGTTGCAATAGTTCCTCGCCTATTCTGGGAGCTGGGTTCTCTTTGCAATCTATGACTTGTGGTCCTAAATCCTCGTCTAACCTTTCCTCCGCCGTGGCGGTCATGCCCTTCACCTCCCTCTGCCCGGTGGAGCTGAAGCCGTCTCCCCCACGGCTGGTAAGGGTCAGCAATGGCACCTCTTTCAACTCGGGGAGTCCAATCCGCTCGCATATGAGCTGGGCCACTCTGTCACCTATTTTAACCTTAAAGTCTCTCTCACCGAAATTAAAGAGTAAAATTTGGACGACCCCCCTGTAATCGGGGTCTATAACCCCCGCCCTAACATCAATAAAATACTTGGTGGCTAATCCAGACCGGGGGGCTATTCGGCCATAGCATCCTGCTGGCAACTGTATCTGTAACCCCGTGTTTATCAAGGCTTTCCCTCTTCTTGGTACCACCTCCTCTACAGCACTAAAAAGGTCATATCCCGCGGCCGCGGCGCTGGCTCTTTGAGGGCTCTGGGCATTAGGGGTCACTTTTCAGAACTTTAAAACAAAACCCTCCTTTCTGGATATTTCTGTTTTCTCCGGGTTCTTCTTACCGGGATCTGTCCCTCAGGGCTTTGCAAATAGGGGCTCAGGAACTAAGGTCACCATAGCTTCCCCTTTTCCCCGACCTTCCGGCTCAGACACTTTCTCCCTTTACGCCCCCCTTGGCTGCTTTTGGGGATCCCACCCAGTCAGTTCATCCCCCTCTGGGAACTCGGACTGGACCTCTGACCCTTGGCCCCGGGGTCCGACAGGTGTCCTATCCCCTTCCAAGTGTAGGCCTTCCCCTAGCCCCTTATCAAATGGTGGCCAGTCTCTGCCTAACACTATGTCAAAAGGTAATTGAGGGACTAAGGCAACCAAAACCTTCTTCCGGGTCCCCAACCCTTTTATTATCAAGCTGTAAAGGGGATAACTGGTAGCAGATTCATAGATACATTTTATCTTGGCCACCCCTTCCAGTTGGTTCGGGGTGGACCCATTACTGGCCTGTAGGAGGCGCCAGAATTTCTTGGACACCATGGTTTGGTCTGCCCCCGAGTCAAGTAGGGCTTTGGCTACCACGCCTTGTACCTCCACATCAATGCGAAAACCTTCCCACTTATACTTTCCATCCCCACTCATCAATGCTGTTCGCCAAGTACATTCATCCTTCCTATGACCCCGCTTCCCACATTTAAAACATTTTATGCGAGTGTCCTTAACCTCATCTCTAGGTACATATTTCATTACACTAGGTGCACATGACATAGGGTCTTTCACTACTTTGCCAAAATTGGCTACCCCATACGGGTTGCCTGCTCCTCCCTGCGGTTTATGGGCTAACCCAGCCTCCATGAACCTTTCAGTGAGGCGAGCTGCCTCGCTTGAGGTCTGACAATTTTGCAGAGTAAGGAATGATCTTACTTCGGCTGGAACAGCCTCTGAGAATTGCTCTAGCACAATCATGTCAAGTATACTTTCGAGGGTTTTCCTCTCCGGAGTAAGCCATTTCCATACCAGGTTACGGATTCTTTGGCAGAGTGCCTTAGGGGTTTCACCTGGCTGGAATTTAGTCGCCCGTAACATGCGGCAGTATACCATAGGCGACAAGCCTAGCCTGTCTCATATGGCTGCCTTAACCTCCTCATACTCCGTTGCCTGGGCAGCGGGCATGGTCTTGTAAGCCGCCAGGGCTTCTCCCGTCAGTAGGGCCAGCCCGCACTATGGGCTAACCGTTCGAAAGCCTCTAAAAAGTCGTCTATATTGTCAGCTTTTGTCAATTGTCCAAAGGATAAGATCCCACAACTTTGTGGGCCTACCCCACAATAATGTTCTTTAGGCGTCTTCTCTGCCGCTCGCTCTGCCAGCAAAGTTTGTATCAGGTCAGTCAGAGGTTTCTGTTGGGCCTGCATGGCCGCCAACGCTTGCTCCTGGCTCAGCTGGGCTAACTCCCTCTGCTTTTCAAACTGGAGACTTATCCAGCGCATCACGTCCTGGGGATTCTTCATGTTCACACCCTGAAACAAAACAGACAAACTCACACCAAGTGTGGCACTTTTTTTTTTTTTTTAAATGCAGTTAAACCGAGGCTTTAGCTCCCAGTATCCCTTCTCACCAGAATCCCACACCGCTTGTGCCCAGATACATTTTACCTGAGTCAGGTGGAGATTCCGGCTCTGAGAAAGTTCTCTTCCTCTCTGGATTCTGGAACCCTCCGGCGTGGTCAACAGCAATCCCGGTCCTTCTCTCAGGCACTGGTAATTCCGCTGTGCTTTTGCTGTATTCTTCTCCAGGAATCCTAAAAACTATGCCATTTGTGACTCTACACCGCCCCTATTAGGCGCCCGCCTAGGGCATGCGATGCAGGTTTGCCTTCTGAAAGTATAGTCTGTAGCTGTGTGGTTAGGCAAAAACAATAACTGGGCTTTATTCCCCTACCCTTATGGATTTCCTTTTTTATACAGCAATAAAGAATAACATAAATAAACTGTTTCTTCACAGCAAAAATAAAGATGAACATTTTCCAAGCAATTATAACATTGCTTCTGCTTGCTTCTTTAACAGAGAGATTCTATCTCATCCGAGAGACATATTGCGCAATCCATGGGACTGGATTCTACCTCCTGGCTAGTGCTTCCCCACTGCATTTGTTCACAGTCCAGACCTGTAAATGGATAACACTCTTCAGGGCTGCTATTGACACAACTCTATCTTTGGGAGGCGGCAGTTCCTTTAGCAGGAAGCTGCTCTGCATAAACAGGGTCGTGGGGACCTGTGTTTGGGGCTTCTCTTAGGTTCCCTCTTTCTCTCCAATAAGGATTCTCTTCCCCACTGATTTCCCCACTGCTTTTATCCTCTTGTCTCTTGCACGTCGTACGTGCTTCCCTGCTCAGGTGAACCTGATTAGCTCTCTGACTTTCTGCTGTGTCATATCTGGTGTGGGGAAAGTTTGTTCTACTATTCTTTGGCTCATTGTAACCTGAATGTGTTTGCTGCTTATGTGACTGCAAGGTAAGTTCTTCTTTTTCCCCTATTATCATAGGTTCTGTGCTGGCTACTGCATCACAATGCACAGTGCATTGCTGAAGCTCACAATACTCTGAAGACATACTTGGACACATAGACACACATACACACACACACACACACACACTTGACCCTGCTGTGCAAAAGTGGTGCAGCTTGACATTCTTACCTGCCTCTTAGGCCTCCTTTGATGATCCACCATTGTCAATGCCTGCTCAGTGTACCTGTACTATTATCATGCTCTGCCATCCAGCTATGAATGGTGCAGCTTCTCAGTGTGGCCGCTTGTTGGAGGAAATGTTGAAGATTCTGGAAACCTAGGATAAAGTTAACACACCTAGACAAACAATTCCTGATCCACAAGCTGATCTTGAACCTGTGACCCTTATCTCATACACACATTGGTCATGTGTTTGGAGCCATAGAGCAGCCATGTGGGAGGGAGGGGAGTCATCAATCCATGGGTATATATGTGGTCATTGGCAGGATGCATACAGCCATGAGTTGGGGTATGCCTATGTCTGTCTAGATCCCTACAAGCTCTCAGCCTTACTTGTCTGACATGGTACAATATGTTCGGCATGTGTGGGGGAAGGGCATCTTTTTGGAATGTATGTTACACTGCTTTGCTATGCTGCTGGTTCTACTTACATTCATGTCATTCATGTGGCATCTGTCCAGTCAAAGGGGCAGGCCATGAGACATGAACACACACATTGCAGACCATGTGTGTACTAGTAGAATGACCAAAGTTCCCATTTCCTGGTGTGTGCTTGTGGGGCAATCATGGAATGATCTCATATCTTGCAAACCAGCATAGCTTATTTAGTATCACATGTGCCTCAGATGGTTGCCATTGCCTGAGTACTTACATATGGAGGGCTCACACACAGAGTATGGTCATCCTTCAGCAGGCAAGGGGGCAGGGTAATCATTTTCCTCTGACATGGGCTATTATCATATTGCATAGTGTTCCTGCCTCTGTGGCATATTTTTCTCCTCACTTGCACATATACACTCAATATGTGCAGGTGAGGGGCATCCTGATCTCAGGGTCTGCCGATTCACTCAGAAAACTAGCCGGGTGGCAGGCTGCAACAGACAGCATGCCAGCCGATCCCTCTCTCCATGCCATCATGGCACAGCTGCCACTTCAGTGCTGCAGACGTCCTTACTGAATTTGCACACATGCAGCTAAGCACACCATGTCGATCCTGCCCCCCCTCCATGGGGGGTTGTGGACACATGTGGTGCTGCCTTAGACCTCAGGAGGGAAGGATCACCATGTGCTCCACTATACCTGCTGCTGATATGTTTGCCATCCCACTGACAGTGGTAATTGCAACATTGCAACTGACATACAGGGCTGGGACTTAGAGTTTGTCCGCAGCAGGCCGCAGCCACTTCGACCACCACCCCCATCCTCACACAATGTTGACATGCAGCATGGTGGCAGTGAGGGGTGGAGAGATATCTTTTTGACTGCGGCAGCATGTATGTGAGCTGCTACTATCACAGCAGAGTCCTAACAGACATTATAGATGTACACCCCAGGCAGCGGCATTGTCAGCATGGTGGACAAGCCCAGCCCCACACATCACCTACATGTCACCTCCTTTGCCAATTTGGCACTAACAACATAGTGCCTTTTCATAATAGGGCACCATGCTGTTGCTGCCAATGAAGGACCACTATCGCATATTTGAGAACTCTGGGGGGTGGAGCACATTGCATACATCAAAATAGGCTCTCTCCCCTAAGAAATAGCCCTTACTGCGAGCTTTCACATGGCAGTAGGGTTCCCAGTGCTGGAAGCTCTAATGCATGGCAACATAACCAAGCATTAGGGGAGTAGACCCCATCCCCATCCACTCTCTGCCCCATTACCGCCCACTCTCCACCTCCTTTCTCCTTAATGCTAAGAGACCTGCTTCCGAATGTTAATCCAGCATTATTGGCACTTTTCGCAGCATTAACCCCTCACAGTTGCTGATAACACGTGTTAACGGCACATTTGCTCCCTTAGCACTCTCTAGTAAACATACCCCTAGGTCAGAAAAACGATGCACACAAATCTGGCCCCACAGTTTGTCCAGGTACTTTCCCCATGTAAATTTGTGCACTTGGTTTTGTATACATACTACCAGGAATGCCCCCACAATGTGCAGATATACTTATGCACTCAGCAGAACTATGCACATAAATTTAAGTGCAGATGGGAGAATGATAGTCAAAGAATGTTTTTCTATGCACAAATCCCATCCATGATCTTCAAAAATGACAGGACTATTAATTACTTAAGATAAAGATCTTTAGATCCAATGCAGATGGCTTGATTCTGACAGAGGTTATAAGTGCACAACCAATGTATTATATTGTTTGCTCCCTGGATTTATCATTATTAAACAAGAAATAGTTACAGTTAACGCACAATGACTGAAGGTACAAAGGAAACAAATCAACATGTTGCAGTAAATGCGCCCCATGATATTAGCATATTTGTAACGTTCTGAGCATTTTTAAACAGTTTCAGATCTCAGCAAATGCCGTTCTGGGATGCTACAACTGAGAGCAACGGAATACTTCATTAAAAAGGAAATCTTCACTCTCCACAGAGCTATCAGGAGCTTAAGAAGTGATACAGCTCTAATGTCTCCACTTAAGGGGGCCTTTTTTGAACAATGACTTAGACAACTAAACACTGAAAGATCTGTCTGATGTAGATATTAAAACAGAGCAAAAACACAGGATGTTAAACGTAAAACCTACAAGCCTGCAAGCCCCTGCATGATTGATTATAATTAGGTTTTTGAACTTTGCAGTAAAATGAGGAATCTTACAAAGAACCTTGAGAAAAGAGCATATTTCCTGGGAAGGAAGCATACTGTAATTTGTTCAGTATTTTTTTTACTAGCAATATAAAGAAAAACACTTCACTTCTAGAATGGGTGAAAGAGCAGGCTGGGAAGTAACTGCACATTCATAGTGTGACACAAGGATGCATCTGCTTTTTCTCCATTTGTAGACTTGGGGTGTGATTTTCGGCTGGTTTATGTTTCTGGTTGTAGGGGATACATGGAGGATATGTTTGGTGGATGTTTATATGAGAAAATTCTGTGTGTGGCAGAAAGTATGAGGGGGTATTTGGAAGGTTTGGAGGAATGTGGGTATGGACTATGGGGGAAAGAACTGGGAGTGGGGTGAGGGACTTACGGAAAGGTAGGTGCATTTCATTTCATTTACTATACTACATATCAAATAGATGTGGGGGATGTGTGTGTGGGGGGGGGGCTTAGGTATCTGTGCGGAGTTGATTGTGGGAAGGAAGGTTTATGTGTGGAGGAGGGATGAGTGTGCATGTATGCATGAAGGATGGGGGTATTGAATTTGTGGCCTGTGTCTCTCTTGAATGGAGGCTTCTAGTGCTGACCTTTTCTCCCTTCTAGTCTCTATTCCATGTTCTGTGCCCCTCTCCCTCTCTCTTTCCATGTCTTCTACTGCCATCCTTACCCAAATCCCAATCGACTCCCTTCCCCCACTCCCCTTTCTTCTACTCTGCCCACCCTCCCTTCCTCTCCCTCCTAACAAGCCACTATCATTTCCTTCATTTAAGCCACTGCTAGCTTCTCTTGGGATGGTGGGGCCTGTGATGTCTGCTACCCATGCTCTCAGTCTGCACTTCCATGGAGGCCACCTGCTGAAATCTCTACCAGGCGAGACGCTTCTTCTTTTTTTCGGCTGTGATTTAAGACCTCTGCGGGATCCTGCTGAACCTGCTTCTATGGGAAGCCACTGATAATTTTGACAGTAGGGATTGATGATACATTCCAGCTCCTGTTGAATTCATCTCTGCGGGAGCTTCTGCTTATCATACCAGTGGGGGCTGAGGAGTCCCACTAGGTCCTGTTGAATTGCTGCTGTAGGGAGACACTGTTTCTTTTGCCAGCAGGGTTTAAGGGCCCCCACCATCAAATGCTGAATTCTAAGCTACAGGAGTCTATTTTTTTTCACATGAGGGGACTGACAGCCCCTGCAAGATCCTGTTTACTCTGGCATTGCATGATCCTCCACTTGCCCTTCAGCATTTGCAGTTTTTTTATTGTTTATTATTTATTGAGCATTTGCATTGTTGTGGACAGACACAGTGGATCCCTTTACAGCAACAATAAAATATCAAAATAAACTGAACCATCAAATTCCTCAACAAATAGGGGTGTCCTACATGGAGTGGTGGGTTCACCCCTGGGAAAAGACATGGGGAGGGGTGGCCTGCACGGAGCGGCAGGTGTACCTACTCTTGACAGACTAGATGGATCATACTGGTCTTTATCTACCGTCATTTACTATGTTACTATGTATGTTACCTTTTGTAGAGTGGACATCAAATAAATTTACATTTGGAAAAAGTAAGAAAGAGATGAAAAGAACTCCACTAATAGACAGAACGGAAACCCAAAATTAGAGAGAGAGAAGGATAGCGGCGAGCAAGTGGTGGAATCGGGGATCCCTACTTGGTGCCTCATTGAATACTAAGGTGGAAAAGTGGATTTTTAGACTCATTCTGAATTTCTTATCTGAAGACTCAAAGCACAGTGAATGGGGCAGTGCAATCCAAACAGCGAGCCCTCAAAAAGAAAGCCACATGTTGGGTTGACTAAGCATGCACAGGTGACTGAGGGAATTCATAAAAGATGTTTGGACCAGAGCATACTGTGTCATACCACACAGGTGTATATGGAGTAATTAATAAAGAGAGGTCCAGTGGAGTCCTAGGCCTGATATTGCACAAGGCACAGAAGAAGCCAATAACCAGCTAAAGAAACCCGCACAAAAAAGGCATGAATTGTGAGTCAGCTGGCATACATGCAGGCAAAGATGGAAAATAGGGAGATATGGGAGATCATCTCCTGGTAGCCAAATCTGGCTAAGCGGCAATATTCGAGATACCCACGCAAAGGGGCCTACACGTATATGAATGAATAAGCCATGCATGGTGCAAAGGGCAAGCCATAACTGCGCAGTGATAGAAAGACAGGCATGAGTATAATATTCCGCCATAAACGGGTAGTGGCGCACTAACTTAGAAAAAATATTAGAAAGAACCAAACCAGGACAAAGTACATCTCTGGTAATGCTTCTTTTCTCAGTGTTAACTCCATTTACTACTACCTTTTGGCACTTCTCACTCAACTGATTTCTCACCCAGTCAGGCACTTTAGGAGCCATAGAAAGGGTAGACAATTATTTACAAGTTGCTCATGTAGAACTGTTTCAAAACAGTTACTGAAATCCAAGGGGCCAATATCGCACAATTGCTCTGATCCCACATGCCAGCAAGGTTCAACGCAAGATTATTCAACAGAGACTACAATCATACCTGGAACAAGAACTACCTGAAGTGAAAGCAGGGTTCAGGAAAGGGCGAGGAATGAGAGACATCATCGCGGATGTGAGATGGATTCTTGAAAAGACTAAAGAATACTAAAAGGATATCTATTTGTGCTTTATTGACTATAGCAAGGCTTTTGACTGTGTAAAACATGAGAAACTCTGGGCCACATTAAAAAGCATGGGTATACCAGAACACCTGATTATTCTCTTGCACAATCTGTACACTGATCAAGAAGCAACAGTTTGAACGGAGCAAGGAGAAACAGAATGGTTTAAAATAGGCAAAGGTGTAAGACAAGACTGCATACTTTCCCCCTATCTGTTTAATTTATATGCAGAGCAAATCATAAGAGAAGCAGGATTGTATGAAGATAACAGAGATGTGAAGATTGGTGGAAGACTCATCAACAACTTTCGCTATGCTGGTGATACCACATTACTGGCTGAAAGTGAAGATAATCTGAAACATTTGCTTCTTGTGATCAAAGAACATAGTCTCAAAATGAGCCTGCACCTTAATGTAAAGAAGACAAAGATCATGACAACTGGCAAAATCAACAAGTTTCATTGTTGAAGGAGAAGAAATTGAAATTGTGGACAACTTTAAACTACTTGGATCAACTATCAATAAAGAAGCAACAAACAGTCAAGAAATCCGATGACACGTTGCTCTTGGCAGAATGGCTATGAAAGACCTAGACAAGATTCTCAAGGGCAGAGATGTCTCTCTCCATACAAAGATTTGACTTGTTCAAGCCATGATGTTTTCAGTAATATCATATGGATGTGAAAACTGGACAGTGAAAAAGATAGACAGGAAGAAAATTGATGCCTTTGAATTATGGTGCTGGCAGCGAATACTGTGTATACCATGCACTACCCGAAGAACAAACCAGCCAGTACTAGAGGAGATCAAACCTAAGCTTTCTTTAGAAGCTCAGATCAGGGCCGGCCCGTCCATTGAGCGAGAATGTTTTTTGCACAGGGCCCCGCGTTTCAGGGGGCCCCGCGCAAAAAACATTCTTTTTGAAAAGTAAAATTGAAAAAAAAAAAACCTGTCTGCTGCCGCGGTCGGGGCCGCCGCGGCAGAATCGAGCGTGCCGCGGGGCCCCCCTGTGCACGGCAGAGCCTGCCCTCCTTGTAGCAGCTCTCTCTTTGGAGCTGAAGTCAGACGCGCCGGCTTGCAGAGCGCGAGGGAAGAGTTTCTCCCTCGCTGCTCTGTTAAGCCCGCGGGGGCTGATGGGAAGTTCCCATCAGCCCCCGCGGGCTTAACAGAGCAGCGAGGGAGAAACTCTTCCCTCGCGCTCTGCTCTGCAAGCCGGCGCGTCTGACTTTTCAGCTCCAAAGAGAGAGCTGCTACAAGGAGGGCAGGCTCTGCCGAGCACAGGGGGGCCCCGCGGCACGCTCGATTCTGCCGCGGCGGCCCCGACCGCGGCAGCAGACAGGTTTTTTTTCTTTTAATTTTCGCTGGGCTGGGCTGGGCTGGGCTGGGGGGGGGGTTTAGGAGTGTTGATGGGCTGGGCTGGGCTGGGGGGGGTTTAGGAGTGTTGATGGGCTGGGCTGGGCTGGGGGGGTTAGGAGTGTTGATGGGCTGGGGGGGGTTAGGAGTGTTGATGGGCTGGGGGGGTTAGAAGTGGTGATGGGCTTGGGGGGGGTTAGGAGTGGTGATGGGCTGGGGGGGTTAGGAGTGGTGATGGGCTTGGGGGGGTTTAGGAGTGGTGATGGGCTATGGGGGAGCTAAATCTGTATATGGGCTGATGGGATTAGGACTGAAAGTGGGTTGATGGGGGGTTAGGACTGGTAATGGGTTATGGGGGGGCTTAAACTAAAAGTTGGGTGATGGGGGATTAGGACTGGAAATGGGCTGGTGGGATTAGGACTGGGAGTGGGCTGATGGGGAGGTTAGGACTGGTAATGGGTTGGGGGGGGTTGCTAGGACTGGAAATGGGCTGAGTGGAAGGGGGCTTGAACTGCAAATAGCTGATGGGGAGGGGGGCTTGGAATGGGCTCTTAGGGGAAGGAGCTAGGACAGGAAATGGGCTGATGGAGGGGCTAGGATAGGACTGGGAATTGGGTGTTGGGGGAGCTAAGATTGGAAATGGGCTGTGGTGGGGGCTTGGATTGAAATGGACTCATGGAGGGGCTAGAACTGGAAGTAGGTTCATGGGGGGCTTGGATTAGAAATGGGCTGAGTGGAGGGGAGCTAGGATTTAACATGGGCTGATGGTGGGGCTAGGAAAGGACTAGAAATGGGCTGATGGGAGGCTGGTATTGGAAATGAGCTGATGAAGGGACTCGGATAGGACTGGAAATGGATGGGGGAGCTAGGACTGGAAATGGGCTGATGTGGGGACTAGAAGGGAGCGGATACTGGGTGGGGCTGCAACTAAAAGGGAGCTGATGTTGGGGGAGATTAGAAGGGGATGGGGCTGGGAGAGTGAAATGGAGAGGGGAAGAATATTTTGTGTGGGAGGGAAGAAAAATCTACAATTGGCCGGGTATTGGGAGACTAAGGGGCTTGTTTACAAAGCCGCGGTAGTGGTTCGCGATCGCAGCCGCGGCCCCATTGAAATCAATGGGGCCGCGGCTCCGAGTACGATCGCAAACCGCTACCGCGGCTTTGTAAACAAGCCCCTAAGTGGGGATTGAGGATGGAGGGGTAAAATTTGAGTGGATGAAAGAGGAATGAGGAAAGAGCAAAAGGAGAAAGATTATTATGTTAAAGCAGATGTAGAGAGAGAATGGAAAAAAACTAGAGGAGAGAAGAAAGGACAAATGGACAGCAGACGATGGAGAGTTAGCAGAAGACACAAATAAACCAGAAGAAAGTGACTGGAACAATTGCAACTGAAAAAAAAATGCACAAAAGGTACAAAGATATCTCTTTATTTTGAATTTATTAACTGGAATATGTCAGCTCTGGGAAATGTGCATCATTAATGTCGGTGCTTTGTTTAGTACAAGAGGAAATTAATTTATAGTTTTATTTCAACATTGTTGTACATTCCAAGTTTGGCTTTTAGGGTTCCCAGTTTAATTATTGTCTTCCTGTTTTTAAATTGTGATTCCTTGTTTGGTGATGGTCTATGTTCTGCATGTGTAACTGAGCTGAGGTATTCTGTTTATGTAATTCCTATTTGACATTGCCACTTGTTCTCTTTCCCCAGTAGGTCATGTATTGTTATTCTCTGAAATGTATTGGTTTAATATTTGCAGTGTTGCCTTTTGATAGGTAGGGTATGGTGCTTTATGAGTCTTGGTAGTGCTGTTAGGATACGGTGGGTTTGCTATGGGTTCTAAATGGGCAGTGTTTGTAGTAGTTCCTAATGTGCCTGGCGGTTGGCACTGGATTATAGTAATGTAGAAATCTTTGTCTTTCTTTATCCATACACTCATGAAGAGGCATGTTTACTAAAAGTTAGTGTATGGTAACATTATGCAAATATTTATGCAAATGAGGCCCCTTATGCAAATGAGGCCCCGCACTGAGTCTCCGCACATGGCCCCGCACCCCCCTTGGGCCGCCCCTGGCTCAGATGATAAGACTTTGACTTTCATACTTTGGACACATCATGCGAAGAGAGAGATCATTAGAGAAAGACATCATGCTTGGCAAGATAGATGGTCAACTTAAAAGAGGAAGGCCAGCAATGAGATGGATCGATACAATAACAGCAGCTATGGGTACCAGTCTGTCAACAATGAGCTGCCTGACTGAAGACCGAACACAATTTAGAAAAGCTATCCAGAGGATTGTTATGAGTCAACACCGACTCGACGGCACTTAACAACAACAACAGTTTACTAAACCACATTAGTTGCTAACACAGTAGATAATTCTTGCTATCTGGGCAGGGTCAACACAGGGAAACTGCAGATAATGCAGCGATTTTCTGTGTAATTGCAGAAAGCGCATTATCTGCAGGAGTGGGTGGGATTAAGGTGGGGAGTGGGCATGTCTGTAACTTGTGGTTACTGCAGGCCTCAAGAGCACATGATAACTGCCATATTGCAAACAGCAAGGGTGCATCTAACGTCATCTAAATGGGTGGTGTTAGCTGCATCCATGATGCTGCCCAAGTGCATTCTCTGCACTTCAAGTGAATTATCTGCTGGAGAACCTCTGTGCACACCTCTAACAAATAACACACAGCTTTTGCAGCTAACACGCTGCTATCTGCACTTTTTTGTTGCATGAGCTGCAAAAGCCTTATGCTGTTTAGTAAACTGGCCCCCAGATATACCACATCTAGCTGACTCCTTTGATCTAAGTCTCTGGTCATCCAGTCAAATAAATTGATAAGATATCAATTATAATGCCTTCGGGTATATATTCCCAATTTGAACAAGTCAAATTCCCAATTTGAACAAGTCAAATAAATTGATAAGATAAGCTCTATAATATGCATTTACAGAAATTGGGAATATATACCCGAAGGCATTATAAACAATCAATTGGACTAAATCCAGCTTGCAGATGTGCATTATTGTAAATAGCCACCTATCCTCATCTTTCACTGCTTAAATGTACACAGTTCCCCCAGTTCAACTCCATGTTATCTTCCCTGTTATATGTAAACTCAGGGCGGCTCTGCTCTTGCCCTAGAGTCAAATTTGTTATCTGTAAACCGCACTGATAATAAAGAGCACGGTATAGAAAAGCGTCTAAATAAATAAATAAAGATATTTATGAAAAGTGCTGCTTCTGATAAACATCATGCTGCTTCAGATGCTGTAATCGAGTGTTTCGGAAGCCAGTCCTGGAATACCTCCCTAGTCAGTCTGGTTTTCAGGATAACCACAGTGAATATGCATTAGAAAGATTTGTATGCACTGTCCCCATTACATGAAAAACTATTACATTCACATTCATACTTTATCGGACTTCAGAAACTACACTATCCTCTGTCTTAGCAACTCCCATTAATTTTCTCACTACTAAGGTCAGACTAACCACAGCCTCCTCCTTACTTCTACCACATCTGCCCATCTCCTGTCCTCCAGAACTACTCCTGACTGTAAGGAAGCATTGAAGGGTTCAGACAACAGAACCTCCAAAGTCCCCACTAGTTCCCTTAATACCCTGGGATATATCCGATCAGACTTCATTGCTTTATCTGTTTCTAGTTTAGCTAGGTTCTCATGAACACACTCTTCTGAAACTTGTTTGAGGTCTACCTCACTTCCATTTATATTTGTGCCTGTTTTCTCTAGCCCTATTCCCAGCCCTGTATGTGTAAACACCGATATCCACTCATTATCCCTGGGATAAGCACCATGAAATCTGTACACCTTTTGGGATCCTGCCAGGTTCTTATGACCTGGATTGACCACTGTTCGAAACAGGATACTGGGCTTGATGGACCTTTGGTATGACACAGTATGGCAAATACTATGTTATTATTTTATTATTGTTCTTATGCGGTGATACCAGACTGAGATCAGCTTACCCTATGGGAGTCTTAATATAACTGGGGCTGCACCTGCCCAAGCTGCAGTAAATCACAGTGCTCCCATCCCTACCTTCCTCCCCACCCTTCCTCCTGCATGGATTTCAATAAGAACATAAGAACATAAGATAAGAACATAAGATATGCCATACTGGGTCAGACCATCAAGCCCAGTATTCTGTTTCCAACAGTGGCCAATCTAGGTCATATGTACCTAGCAGTTTCCCCAAGAGACACAAGTTCCACGATGCTTGTACTGGGTCAAGCATTGATATCTTCGGTCACTTCTTAATAATGGTTTATGGACCTTTCCTCCAGGAACCTGTCCAAACCTCTTTTAAACCCAGCTACACTAACAGCCTTTACTACATCCTCCGGTAACAAATTCCAGAGTTTGATTACACGTTGAGTGAAAAAATATTTTCTTTTATTAGTCTTAAATAGTTTACCCTGTAGCTTCATTGCATGTCCCCTAGTCTTTCTATATTCTGATAACGTAAACAATCGATCTACGTTTACCCGTTCCACTCTGTTCATTAATTTATAGACTTCTATCATATCTCCCCTGAGCCGTCTCTTTTCCAGGTTAAAGAGCCCTAACCTTTTTAGCCTTTCTTCATAGGAGTATCCTTCCATCCCCTTTACCATTTTGGTGGCTCTTCTCTGAACCTTTTCTAAAATCGCTATATCCTTTTTAAGATACGGCGACCAGAATTGCACACAATATTCAAGGTGCGGTCTCACCATGGAACGATATAGAGGCATTATAATATCTTTTGTTTTATTTTCCATTCCTTTCCTTATCATACCTAGCATTCTATTTGCTCTCTTGGCCGCCGCTGCACACTGGGCCGAGGGTTTTAACATGGTATCCACAATGACGCCTAAATCGTTTTCCTGGGTGGTGGTTCCTAATGTGGAACCTTGCATCGTGTAACCATAGTTTGGGTTGTTCTTCCCTAGGTGCATAACCTTGCACTTGTCCACATTAAATTTCATCTGCCATTTTGATGCCCAGTCTTCCAATTTATCAAGATCCTCTTGCAATTTTTCACAATCCTCTTGGGTTTTAACAACTTTAAATAGTTTTGTGTCATCTGCAAATTTGATAACCTCACTCGTTATTCCACTTTCCAGGTCATTTATGAATATGTCAAAAAGCAGCGGACCCAGCACAGATCCTTGGGGTACACCACTATTCACCTTTCTCCATTGGGAAAATTGGCCATTTAGCCCTACCCTCTGCTTTCTATCTTTTAACCAGTTCCTGATCCACAATAGTACACTGCCTCCTATCCCATGACTCTTTAGTTTTGCCAAAAGTCTCTGATGAGGGACCTTGTCAAAGGTTTTCTGAAAGTCCAGATACACAATATCAACCGACTCACCTTTGTCCACCTGTTTATTCACTCCTTCAAAAAAACATAACAGATTAGTAAGACAAGATCTTCCTTGTCTAAAGCCATGTTGGCTGTCTCCCATTAGGTTGTAACTATCTACATGCTGAGTAATTTTATTCTTTATGATGGTTTCTACCATTTTTCCCGGTACTGATGTCAGGCTCACCGGTCTGTAGTTTCCCGGATCACCCCTGGAACCCTTTTTAAAAATTGGTGTTACATTGGCGATCCTCCAATCTTCAGGTATTAGAGATGATTTTAATGATAGTTCACAGATTACTGATAGCAGTTCTGCAATCTCATATTTCAGTTCTTTCAATACCCTTGGATGTATACCATCCGGCCCAGGTGATTTGCTACTCTTCAGTTTATCTAATAGCTGTAAGACATCTTCCCGATGTATCGATATTTCCTTCAATTCTTCCGCACCTTTAAATACCACTTCAGTCATGGGTAACATCCGTACTTCTTCTTCAGTAAAGACCGAAGCAAAGAATTCATTCAGTCTCTCCGCTATCGCCTTGTCGCCTCTTAGTGCTCCTTTAACCCCTTTATCATCTAATGGACCAACTGACTCTCTCACAGGTTTTTTGCTACGAATGTACTTGAAAAGGTCTTTATTTCGCGTTTTTGCTTCCGCAGCAAGCTTCTTCTCAAATTCTCTCTTTGCCTGCCTTATCAATGCCTTGCATTTGACTTGCCAGTGCTTGTGCTGTTTCCAGGTTTCGTCGTTTGGCTCTTTTTTCCATTTCCTGAAAGATGCTTTTTTGGCAACAACAGCCTCTCTGACCTCACCTTTAAACCATGCTGGCAGTTTTTTGGACTTCCTTCCACTTTTCTTAAAGCGTGGAATACAGCTGGTCTGGGCTTCCAAGATAGTATTTTTCAACAACACCCAAGCTTGATGTACGTCTTTAACCTTCGCAACTGCTCCTTTTAGTTTTTTCTTAACTGTTTTCCTCATTTTGTCATAGTCTCCCTTTCGAAAGTTAAAAGGTAGTACTGTGGATTTCCTTACTATCCCTCCTCCACTAATTAAATCAAAGGCGATCATGCTATGATCACTATTGCCAAGTGGCCCCAACACCCTTATCTCTTGCACTAGATCTGGTATTCCACTAAGGACTAGGTCTAATATGGCTTCCCCTCTGGTCGGTTCATGAACCAGCTGCTCCAAGAAGCAGTCATTTATTCCATCTAGGAACTTTATCTCCCTAGCATGTCCTGACGTGACACTGACCCAGTCGATACCGGGGTAATTGAAATCACCCATTATTATTACTGCGCTATAACTTTTGTTAGCTTCCTTGATTTCTTTGACATGTCATCATCCATTTGGTCATTCTGGCCAGGTGCTCGATAGTACACCCCCACTGCCATTGCCTTCCCCCTTTTATATGGAATTTCAATCCATATAGATTCTACAGCAGATTTTGTTTCCTGCAAAACTTTAATCCTTTCTGAGTCAATGCCCTCTCTAACATAGAGCGCAACCCCTCCACCAATTTGATCAGCTCTATCATTATGATATAGTTTGTACCCAGGTATCACAGTGTCCCACTGGTTGTCCTCCTTCCACCATGTCTCTGATATTCCAATCATATCTAACCTTTCATTTAGTGCTACATATTCTAACTCTCCCATCTTATTCTTTAGACTTCTAGCATTTGCATACAAGCATTTTAGAGAATGTATTTTATTCATGTTAATTTGACTATTGTTAGACATGGGTAAATTGGGATTGGGATGCTACCTGGTAGATCCCATTGAGACCATGCACACAGATCCCATAGCATACACAAGTTGATAGTCTGGCCAGACCTGGGCCAAGGTTATGCAGTCTTTCTTGTCCTGCCTCCAACCAATTGGTGAGACAGTCGGGTGGATTTATCGGGCCCCTGTTAAGTTTTGCATTACCGTTGATAACGGGGCTTCTGACAAACCGCTAATGCAGCACACTGAAAAAATGTACGTAGTCCCTAGTCAACAACTCGAGCACTTGAGAAACCCACCAGATCGGGATGAAAATATTAGAACCACGACCATTCATAAGTTAGATGAAGAAATGAAAAACATCCTGCAAAGCGTTGGTATGTCTGAACACGAAAAGGCTAAATGATACTCAGAAGTGTTACAGCGCTATCTCGTGCTTAACAGACAAAGGGATATGGAAAAAGAAAAAATAAACTTGTAACTACGGGCACCAGGTGAGACATCAACGGCAGCATCTCTAGAAAATATTATACCTCCAGACCCTGTAATACAAGAAGTGTTAAACAGCATCAATATGCGCTATAGGAAAAATGCTGAGTTGCTGCTTAACAAACTGTTAAAAAACAAGGATGTGGCATCCTGGGAGTGAAATGGAACATTTGTGTACCGGGGAAACCCTGTCAATGGCTCTAACCTACTTGACCTCGTTCATGAGGCTACGCAGCCCCAAGCTCTTTCACAACGAAGAATACCCAGGGGCTGGGAGGAGTTCATGCAAACCCTAGCCGAATTAAATATGCCCTCTACGGTGATGTGTAATGCAGCCAACAGAGATGTACTGGCATGCCTCAAAGAGAACCCCTCTGTGAAGGCTACTAAAATGTACACGCATCCGATAAAGAGCAAAGAGCTACTCCCTCACAAAAAACGCAAATTATCCCACAGATACCGGTGGTTGAGTGTGTAAAAATGTATTTTCAATAAAATGTTTAAAAACAAAAATAAAAGACTAAACTGGTTTCTTTTCAAAAAACCTTCTTAGAAGGGTTACTTTTTATTTAGAAGCAGCAAAACATTCACGATAGGAAACACACACTTGCTGGTTATGAAACAGATTTCTAAAAGATCTACACAAAGTTTGTTTGTTGCTTTTTACAAAATGTAACACCATATCAGCATTTTGCATTAAATCTTCAGAATACATTTCTAAAATATTTTCAAAAGGCACCCCTTTACAGCGGTGGTGCAAGAAAAATACACAGTGATAGCCACAAGCCGTAGACATTGGGTGCTGTAATTGTCTGTTGTGGTATAAAACAGCTTTACAATGCTTGTTGAAAAAGCTTATTCTTTCCTGCCAGCATTATGAGCTATCAGGGGGTTGTCCATAAGAATCAAAAAATTCCCCTGTTCCATCTCCACATATATAGAGGGCTAACCAGTGTTCTCCAGGTAGGTTATGAGGGTGTGTATTTACCACCAAACACAAGGGCTTCCTTGATATTTGCACATCCGCTAACCAGTCGCTGGGTAACACATCTAAAAAGAAATCTGCACCACAGGAGTCCTTCTTTAAAATACGGTAGATCTGCATGGTGTTCATTTTCAGGAATGATCAAAAAGAACATTCCTTCTATGATTAATTTCTATCACATTGTCAAAACCCCCATAAACAATCATGTTAACTGTATGGGGTAAGGCGCTGGCTAAACGTATTTCAGCTCGCAGGTTACCAGTTTTAATCAGCGAGTAATGGTCTGCACACTCCTGATCCGGTAAAAGGTCAAACGCCAACAGGGTATAACCTTTGTAAAACTCCTGACGGTCAATCAGCAATGCTGTGTCTTTCAGATGTTTGCCACTTGCTTGTACCAGTTGCATATATTCTCTTACACAACATCCATTTTGAAAGTCATGTTGAAGAGGTTTCCCGGGTACTTGTTCACCATCCACATATAGAGCGGCAAAATTAATATCATAATGTTTAAAATTGAAGGGGTTTTTAGCATAATTACCACTGAAAGCATCATTATCCACAAATCCCAGCACAATGAGTTTTGGTAGCTGCCCCAAAAAGAGATTTTCCTGGTTAGTCACACCGGCTCCGGCTGGTATGCTAAACACCTTCAGCCCCACACGGTCAATAGCATACTTAACATTAGCTTTCAGCAGAGCTTCCGCATGTCCCAGGTGCACTTCGGGGGAAACTTTAACTCTCTTTACAAAGAGCGCAGCGTTTAGGATAAGGATTTTATAACTTTCTGCGGCATCACCGCTCATTAAACAGAAAGCGTTTTTGTTGCGGGTCAATTTAATTTTGAGATCCACACCATTAATCAATAGCTTTTCTTGAAAAAATAGATCGCTATGTAAATGCCCCAATAGCTCTACCTTGTGGCTAGAGGCCGTAAATTGGGCCCTTTCAGTAAAGCTGACGTTGCGAGATCCTATCTCTCTCACTTCATGCTGCCTGGCTGTGTCTTTATAAAAAAGTCCGCTTGTAAACTGTGATTTGAGGGATCCTTCACCATAATTGAGAAGCAGCTCTATGAGGACTCTGTAGGGGTAGCAGTTGTTGCTCTGGCTAATGAGTTGGTCTCCCAGGGTAACATCCAGCTGACTAAACAGAGCTGTGATTGGGTAGTTCACCAGCGCTACTTTGGCTGCCGGATCGATGTTCGAGCATCTTCTGCCACAATTTTACAGGTCAGGTGCAAAAGTGTACTATTTAAATCAATGTAGTCTTCACCATGACCTGCGATATAGAAGTCCAAAGGGGCTGTTTCCGACAAAGCCGATAATGGCGGAATTTCCACATAAATACTTTTTTCGATACTTGTTTGGGTCAGTGCTAATTGAAACAGGTCCAGTTCTGATTTAACACACTCTTCAGAGCTGTGGTGTACAAAAGCCATGGTGCTTTTTAGAATATATCTCGCTGTCTAGAGCTAGTGCTTATCTTCTTAGGCCGGCGGTTAAGCTTCTGAGACCTGTCACCAACGAGTTTCTTTCTTTTAAAAGGCTTGGGCGGTCCTTGCGGTAACTCATGAGACTCGGTTCTCTTTCTTTTAACAGCTCTTCTAATCACAGCCAGTCCTGATCCTACCTGTTCTGTAGACTGGTTCATTTTATTTAGAACAGCCGTTGTGACATGACTCATGACATCCTTGGCTATGTTTTTTGCGGCGCCTTTCACGTGTGGTTTAATAATTTCAAAACCCCTTCTCAAAAACGGCATAGCTTTTCTAAAGAGGCTGCGAAAAACACCGCCTACACTGGCCCCGTACATGACCTGTACTCCATGATATCCTGAAAGCCCATAGCCGGCTTGTGTTGTATAATAATGCCTGTATGCTTTGGGGTCTCCGTAGTCTTTAGCCACAACCATTTTAAAAAACAGTCACCCTCCTGGGGCACAGATGAAGCTTAAGGATCATCTTCCTGTAACAAAATGAGACGTGCCTGTCCTGATCCATCTTTATTTCAAATGTGATGGTATCAATATGCTGTTTGTTTACAGGGACATAGTGCGGCTTATCATAAGTTAACGAGATAAATTCATCCCCAAACCCCTTAGTTGGAACACAGCGCAGCAGTGGCACAAAATGGCCACCTACTAACTGGTGCTCTACAATATCTGTGTACAGGTAGAGGGTATTAAAACCGGCCGTGATATCCGCTGGAAAATGGGAACGCTGTGTATTAACATAAGCTTCTATTCCCAAAATGGTTGCCAAATCACCATACACATAAATAGTAGACCTATCTTCCGACTTTATTCGGATTCTTCGTGCATAGGGTTCATAAATGATTAGTGGTGCCGTCAATTTATAGATGTTGCTAATGTCCTGATTCATGGATTCCACTAAACTCTTTATGGTCGCGTAATGTCCTCTCCTGACTATAAGGTGCTGTATATTTCCTGCTGCGGAAGCGACAACATACTTATGATCTTCCTTAATATTCTCCCAGGTATTGGGATATTGTATTTCCACGAGCCCCACTTCCCACTGTCCTTGTAAGTCCAAAGGCCTTGCTAGTTGTATGGTAAATATAGAGCTGGTATTTCGGGGAAACACACCTGCTGAGGCATTGCTAGGCAGTGTGATATAAAAGCCACCATCATTCATTTTAAATTTTATTTTAATGCTGCTTCAAAAAAAAGAAAGAAATCAGATGTCTTGAATCTCTGATGCTTTAACCCAGGGGTTCTCAACCCTGTCCTCAGGACACACCTAGCCAGTCGGGTTTTCAGGATAACCACCATGAATATGTATGAGAGAGATTTGCATACACTGCCTTCATTATATGCAAATCTCTCCCATGCATATTCATTGTGGTTATCCTGAAAACCCGACTGGCTAGGTGGGTCCCAAGGACAGGGTTGAGAACCCCTGCGTTTAACCCAACTGTTAAATTTAACAGGCCATCCCGTCCATTTCACGAGGTATAATCTGTTCCTGCCACATCCTTTTACCTTTAGAACCTTTTCGATACGGTATATTCTGTCCTGTTGCGGGGTGACTTTTAACAATTCTTCAGGATAAAAAGAACTTTGTATGGCTTCACCGTCATAATCATGTAGCTTGTATGTCGCTTTCTGTCCCCTGTTTAAAATGTCCGTTATTATAAATACCTCGTCAGTCCACGTTTGCTCATAACCTTTTTCAGATTTTCCTTTAGTTTTTGAAAGTCTTACATGATCTCCTTTCTTTAAGGGATTCTTGGTGTGCTTATGCTTGATGCTATCACCGTAGACTCTTTTCCAGATCTGCAGAGAATTTGTGTGTGTCACATCTACAGGCCTCATCTTTATTGTTCTGTGAAAACTATGATTATAGCTGTGCACAAAAGTCTGCAATACGTCTTGGTACCTAAAGGTGTTGTGTGTAGTAAAATAATGCCACATTTTGGATTTCAAAGTCCTGTTAAACCTTTCTACCATCGCTGCTTTAACATCATTATTGGTTACAAAATGATGAACCCCTCTTTGTTTTAATAAATTCTTCAGGGACCTATTTAAAAATTCTTTACCCTTGTCTGTCTGTATTTTTTCAGTTATGCGACCTAGATTAAATATTTTTTCAAAGGCTTTAGCAACTTCATGACCGGTTTTCGATTTTAAACTTGCAGCCCATGCATATTTTGACAGGATGTCTACCACTGTTAATATGTATTTGTAGCCATTGTTATAATGGGACAAGGCTGCCATATCAACTAAATCAGCCTGCCATTGCGCATCCACATCTGACACGATCGTCTTGTTTCTTTTAAAACGGACCCTAGCAGGTCTGTGTAAAGTATAAGCATCTTGTCCGGTAGCCCAATCTAACTACATCGTTTTTGTTGACTGTTTTATACTGCTTTTTAGCAGCTTGAAGTAGAGGATTTATGCCCCCAAAGCTCCCTGTTGCTTTGGGGTCATAGTAAATGCTCTTCAATAAGGTTTCCTTCATGATTGTCGTGCTTTGACTATTCTTTTTATTTTGCCAACATCTTCAGAATGGATTTATTCTACAAACCCTATGTGTTTTAAAGTATAGCCTGTTCTTTCTACCAATCACACGCTACCATATCCTAGAGGCATGTTCAGACTTGTCTCTCCTTGAACCCCTGATAATTCATGTTCAGGCTCTGCAGGACTCTCCTGTAGTTCAAATGGATTTTCAGTCGGTGGATACCCCTCTGCTGTGGCATCACGATCCTTAAGAAAGTAATTAATGTTGTGTGCCCTGCTGGAAATTCTGCTTCGTGTTCCAAAAAGAGACATTTTTTTCTTTTTGAATCTGTGTTAAAATGTTCACCTACACAGGACACACAGCCTTACACCAGGAACATGCTCAGAACACCTGGAGCATGCTCAGAACAGGCCTCTTGTTTCAACCAATCACGTGTTACCACACCCTAGAGAGGCATGTTCAGACTTGTCTCTCTGTATTGGTTTTTTCAAAGCCACTAAAAACTAGCTGTCGTAGTGGGATTTGAACACAGCTCTCTGTCTCCAAAAAATAGCTGTATTAGTAGTAGTAGGATTTGAACTCAGCTCTCTCTCTCTCTGTATTTCAGTCTGAACTACACTGTGTTTGCCAGAATACTTCTCTCTAACCATGTGGTCTTAAAAGCAAAATTCTATCACATGGACAGCACTGGTTTCTCTAACAAAAAGATGTGTTAATTGAGGTTTAACATTTGTAAAGAAAAGCTTCTACCCTGTCTGTGCCTCTGTGAAAAGCCTGTATACCCCTGTGCTAAGAATCAGTTTTTGTGAGAAAAAAGAACTGGGGCAGTGGGAGAGAGAGAAAGCATTTTTTGTTTTGTTTTCCAGGGTTCCTGCTTTTTGCAGATGTAAACATTAACCAGAAGCAAAACACATTTCCGGAGTCAGTCACTCTGCTTCTGCTGATGTCATCAGAAAAGCGACACAGCCCTTTTCTGATGACACCCTGTTTCCGGTGATGTCAGCAAAAAGCGACAGTCCATTTCTGATGACACCCTGTTTCCGGTGACGTCATTTCTGGTGATGTAGGCAGGGGCGTGGTTGAGGGCGGGAGGCTGTGGGTGTGGCACAAACCCAGAAGTGGGTGCTGATTGGCTAATCCCAACATTGTGGGGTGGGGCGTGGGTGTGGCCCAAACCCGGAAGTGGGCGCTGATTGGATGATGTCATCCTTGGGGCTGGGGGTGGGGGCGTGTCAAGGTGGGGGTTGTGGCCACGCCTGGGGGTGGGAGTGGGTGGGGCTAGATCACCATTCACTTCTATGGGGGCGTGGCCTAAGGCGGGACATACACCGGAAGTGAACGCTGATTGGCTCCTGTCATCCTTATCTCACCTGTCAATCAGTTTGACAAGTAGTGTACCCATTATACTACTCACCTTTATAGAGACAGGGTGCTGCTGGATGGACTCCCAGACAGCCATCTTGTCCTTGTATGAGGATATTAAAGATGATATTGATCCTGCCACCGCTCGGGGGCACACCGTACCAGGACCAGTGAAGTTACATGCCACATTACATTTTCTGGGCCTGGATCATTCCAAAATGTTGTCGGAATGGCTTGTGGAATGGACCAGTCATAATTTTCAAGGCATTTAAAGCAGGTATTGCAGGCCTCACTCTGCTTCCGCTGATGTCATCAGAAAAGCGACACAGCCCTTTTCTGATGACACCCTGTTTCCGGTGATGTCAGCAAAAAGCGACAGTCCATTTCTGATGACACCCTGTTTCCGGTGATGTCAGCAAAAAGCAACAGTCCATTTCTGATGACACCCTGTTTCCGGTGATGTCAGCAAAAAGCGACAGTCCATTTCTGATGACACCCTGTTTCTGGTGATGTCAGCAAAAAGCAACAGTCCATTTCTGATGACACCCTGTTTCTGGTGACATCATTTCCGGTGATGTAGGCAGGGGCATGGTTGAGGGTGGGAGGCTGTGGGTGTGGCACAAACCCAGAAGTGGGTGCTGATTGGCTAATGCCAACATTGTGGGGCGGGGTATGGGTGTGGCACAAACCCGGAAGTGGGCACTGATTGGATGATGTCATCCTTGGGGGTGGGTGTGGGGGCGTGTCAAGGTGGGGGTTGTGGCCACGCCTGGGGGTGGGAGTGGGCGGGGCTAGATCACCATTCACTTCTATGGGAGGGGGCATGGCCTAAGGTGGGACATGCACTGGAAGTGAACGCTGATTGGCTCCTGTCATCCTTATCTCACCTGTCAATCAGTTTGACGAGTAGTGTACCCATTATACTACTATGGTGCCATCTGCAGGGCCTCATGATGAGAGGTGCACCATGTACCTCCTCATGCTCCTCTCTTGGGTCTCCATTGTTCCTCCTTCTTTGACTGGCTCTTGCAAGCAGCAGAGAGGCAAGCAGATAACCAGCAAAAAAACATCTTCCTAAACGCTGAAATATGTATGCTGATAAAAACGCTGAACTTTTGAGACACTGAGTTTCATACACTAACAAACTGTTGGAGTGTGTCTTCAGGATGCACTAGACCTTAACATCAACTCCCGACCAGGCGTAAAAATAGCGATGCTTTTGTAGTTAACGTATGATTGGGTAATCTCTAAAGTGTTTATCTGCAGTGGACATAGATCTCATTACCATGTCACTCATTTGGGTGTCATTTAAATACATTTTGATACATTTGAATAAGCGTGGCATTCCATGTACGCTAACATTTTGCGCCCTTCTCCGTGCATATCCATCTGTTTTCTGCGTTCAGCATACCTGTCTGCGAGTGTATAATTGGCATTATGTGTGCATAAGTATGCGTAAAACCCCACATTAACTTGTATATAACTCCCTGTAATTAGCTAACAGGTCGATGCAGAAAGCTAACTGGTTGTTTACTCTCACTGTGTTTACTGAATTGGCCCCTTAGTGTTCACAAGAAAACTCTGGAAGTTTTGTTCCACAAGTTGTTGCCATGTACAGTCACATGATTCACTTGTATAAATAATAAAAATGCTGGCTTCAGAAAAATATCACTTAGCGGGTAAGAAACCTTCCTTTTCTGAACCTTTTTTTATTATTCTTACATAGCATTTATGTACAATGTGGAAGTGGATTATAAGCAGTTACTCTATATTGATCTGATTAATGAATATTTAAGTGTTGTTATAATGGCAAGTTTCTTTTTCTTTTTTTCTTGCCTTCTGCTAACATCTTGTGTTTTCTAATCAAATTTAAATTATGAGTCAAATTTCATTTCTTGTGTTTCATCAGTATTTTTCCATACTCTGTGGAATTTAAATCCAATTAAAATATGTCCATAAATAATTAAAATGAAATAGATGTCCATTTTTTACCGCTAATGAAATAACATGAGTACTATTGCTTTTCAGCTAAGACACATATGTGACATGAATATTAGAACACTTTTAAATGAATCTTCTGTTATCATTTCCAATCCCAACTAGGAACTAAAGAGCTAGGAATATTAATATTAACAAATCTATTTCTAGTAAAATAATGGTGGAATGCTATTTTAGCATATACTGTACAGATCTACATAGACAAAAATAGATATTGATATAAATATAGATATATGTACAGGCCAATATTTAGCCTGTGGCAGTCGATTTGTTTTGTACATCAGCAGCTGTAGGTAAAGAAAATCCAGATATACAGCTGCAATACCCAGTATCAGGGGAAGGTGGGTGTCAGTGCTGAGTATCCCAAGGCAGGGTGCTTGTGGTCACACTAAGCGCATGCCATGCATGCTGACCAACTGCAGTTGGTTTGTGCTTGGCTGATACAGTCCAGTGACGGGCAGCAGGGGCAGTCTTATTGCGCATGCTGTAGTCAATTGTTAGTCCTCAATGATTGGGGCAGCAGTGGTTCATGGCCTACTCACTGGGGTCATGGCAGGACAGTAGTAGTAGCAGCCCCATGCCAGTCTATATGCCCCTACTGCAGTGGCTGTCCATGGCAGTAGCATATTGATACTGGACACTAATCTGCATTGCTATCAGAAGGTTAGTGTCCAACATGGGCAGAACACAGGGCTGAACTATTGCTGTCACAGCATACTACAAGCACATAGAAAACAAGGAGAAAACCATAACACACTACAGACAAAACTTGCCACAAACTAGCTTCCTCAGCGGTGCAATGGCATAAAATTTCCTTCTTCTCGAGCTTACATCTCCCCCGCCATCTATTTAACACGAACCAACAACGCACTATTTAACATGAACCAACAACCAATCAACATGAACCTGCAAACAACCAGCATAGACCACCTCTAACAGTACAGGTTCAGAGGACCAGGTTCTGGGCATCCATCCTAACCCTCAGGGTGACAGCTGAAATTGCTCTGCATCACAGCTTGCAGTTGCTATGTGCATGTAGCACATGCAGTCAGTGCATCTTACTGAGCTGATGTGCTGGATCAGTGCAGTCCTCATTGGTTCATCAGCTGCAGACTGCTGTTTTGATTGTGCTGTGCCTCATGGGTAGTGGAAGACCCAATTTATACTGACACACACAGCAAACAATTTGATCAGAGTCCTGCAGGCTCTACACATCAATGTAGAGCTGTGTGAAAATGTAGCCTACTGGTTGGGGCGATGTTTTCATAGTCAATGGTCCAGCGTTTGATCCCCACTTGTGCATGGGTGCTACTCAGGGCACTTGCCCACCTCGCACAGTCCTGGCTCTGCTGTGACCTGCAGACAATTATCCTTCTACATTTCTGTCCATTATGGCTACACGTTGGGTAGCCCAACATGACATTCCCCATCATGGACATCTAAGAGCATGGCTTTAGTGGCTCTGCCATGGCCCATCGCAGTGGGTCAGTGATGTATACAAAGCAGATGTATGGGACAACTGGTATGGATGTGTTTTCTGTTGTGCCATTACTGTGATCTCTCAGTTTTACGTAAATAGGATATATCTTGTACATTAAGGCACATAACACTCATTGCATAGCCATCCCCTGCACTGTTCTGCCATCAATACTTGCTCCACATGGGGCAAATGGGTTTAAGTTGTCCCTTTCTATCATGCCACTCTGTTGGGTTTATTGTCTTGCAGTTGCACAGGCTGGGGTACCAGTTCCACCCACACAAATGATGTTTCATGTACCCCATGGCACTGCTATATTTGGATCACACACCAAATGCATTTGGCCAGTATGATCCCATACATCCACACATCACACACATTGCAAACTCTCTGCTTGGAAAAACCATGGCACAGACATGCACCCATCATTTGGCTGTCAAGGGGATTCATGGTGGGGCAGCTTACTGGCACAGCCAGTTAGCTGCCCTACCATAGCCATCAAGGGTCATTTGCAGCAGTTAGCCATATCATGCGCATCTTTTCTGTGACTGCTCCACATGGACACTCATGGACAATCCTCACTTTGCTGCCCACATCAGGAGCATGCTGCCTCCACCCAGACACTGTCCTGGCCTATGGCATGCCACACTGATAGTACATCTTGATACATGTCCACACCACACAGACACTATAATATAGCTTATGGCATGGTGTATGCTTTCAGGAGCATCTAGGACTGCATGCCTGTCACAGCGCCCCCCTGCTGCTACAATCCTCCGCTGACTCCGCTGCCACCACCACCCACACATGACACTAACCAGCATCACTAGGCAGCCACCTGTCTTGCCTAGTCAACAGCACAGGCCTGCTATACAGTCAAACATGCTCAGCACACATACTGCCACATAGCCAGGCATCAGGTGAATCAACTTCATCAGCTACCAATTGTGCTTGCATCCATACCTTTTCAAATAGCTTCCCTGCCCCCCCTTTCAGCATTTCAGAGGCTTTACTGCATTAAAGTGCATACAAGACACCTTCCTGCAGCATGTCCCTTTACCACACGGTAAGTATACACTACCACCCCTTAATGCCAGAACGCCTCTGACACACCCAGCACACTTACCACACATTAAACTCTTATCGCTGCCATTACCGCTTGGAAAGACATGCTCCCTTACCACCATTTAGTAAACATACCCCTTAATATGATACTTTGTTACTATATGTTACATAGAAACATTAAGACATGTAGATTGCATGCATGTGTAAATGGTAATTTTAGAAAACCACTATATACATGTGTAGATGTCCATGATGCAGAGATTTTAAGGTTGTTGTTTTTTTGGGGGTGGGGAGGGGGTGTTTGGGCAGGCCAAGGAAAAGGCACGTATTTCCCATTATACAATGGGAACACACATATAATTTTAATTTGTCCAACGACTTTTACACCTGCTCTGAGGCATCCCAAGGGCCACTTACCTAGATATTGGGACATTGGGTCTCCACCAGGGCTTCAGAGGTAACTGCACTAACCTTTGTGTAGTCTCTGACACCTTAAAAATGTAGTAGAAGCAGCTCTCTTTAATGAAATCCTGTTGTATATGCACATTTTTAAAAATGTAGCACATACACATCTGAGTGCCACAACTACATGTACTGCATGTGCTGTGTAATAGGAGCCTACTTGTGTGGCTATGGTGCCTACATGCGTAAACCTCCAAGTAGTGCTGCACGTTTTCTGCATGTGCACTTTTAATAAAGCGGATGCTCCGGCTGTGCGTGCCTTATACGAATTTTACAAATGCTCCACATTCAGCAGAGCATTTTGTAAGATACCAGGGGAAGTGGGAATGCCTTGACCTTGATATTCCAGATCATACCTCAATGTACTTTGCAAAATGGGGCTTCTAATAGCTTGCATAGGTAAATGAAGAATTCTGCCTGCTTCTTTCTGGGTATTGGAAACAGTTCCTCTAAACTGTGTACCACTGCCCATCGTGACAATATTTATTGAAAACAAAACAGTTTGTTGTACTTACCTGGGCATACTACATCCTTATAGCTAATTAGAATGTTTTGTATTAGACATTTAAGTAGTATGTTCACAAATTTGCATTTGCCATTTCTGTGGGTACTCTTTCCTTGTCAATTAATATTTATGGTTTTGGGAAGACAAAGGTGTGCCACTCCCCCATGTGCCACCCTCCCTCCCCCTTTCCTGTGCTGAGCCATGCTGCCACTGATTCTGGCAGCAGGGTTGGGGGAGGGGGGTGGCTCAGCAGCAGTGGTAGTCATGTGCTTCAGCACACATGGCCTGCCGCTTCTGACTCCTCCTACACAACTTTGCCACCAGAATCAGCGGCAGCGGGGGTCGGCGGCATGGCATGGGGTGGCTCGGCTTAGCACAAGGGGGTAGCAGGCCATGTGTGCTGTGCCACCCCCAGAGGTCTACTGCCCTAGGCAACTGTCTAGGTTCATCTAGTGGATTGGCCGAACCTGCAGGCAAGGGCAATATCCTGTCATACCCGGGTACTGGTGCGATATCCGCATACTATAGAAAATGTGTTGATAACTGGATATACCAGCGGCCTCCACCATACAGCCCATAACCGGTTATGATATTGTATGCATGATTGCTTACTGTAAATGTAGGACCCCCTCTGGCTGGGCAGATACACATCAACAGTACGGCAACTTCAGCCCCATACAGGCTGAGGCCCTGGCCAGAATGGTGCTAATATGGGAAGAGGTGCTGTACCTCAGGGACCTCTGCAGGGCCAGTCTGCATCTGGCCACTGCCATTTGAAGGTGGATCCAGCTCCGCCTGTGGAGGTGAAATGGGAAATGGAGCTCCAGGGAAGAGAGAGGGGGGGATGGGCAGAATAGTAGGTCAACCTGGCACTAGCCTGGCTGTGGGAATGCATATGCCTATAGTGGGGATGCCCCATGGCAGTCATTATGGTCAGCAGCATGTGCTTTGTTAATGACTCTGCTAGGTTACACAATTCAAAATGCACTTCCTTGCCATCCCAGGATGCCTGGAGATCCCATCCTAGAACAAAATGTAGGTGCAGACATCATACAGGAGGGCACAACATCTCTCTCTGTTAGAGTATGTTCTAGAAATGCATAGGTTACAGGTTCAAGACTATGCAGGAGCAGTGTTGTGTAAAAGAAAAGCCAAGAATGGAGAAATCAAGTTTGCACAAAATATATTATCATTTCCCCCACTCCCTGGGTTGGTCAAGCTTATTGTGGGGGCATCGCCACTGTTATTGTCCTGTGGCCTGGTGCAACTGCCCAGATGCAATGAACAAATAATGTCGCTGGCTATTAACATTCAGGGAGTTATTCTGTGCTACAAATAGCAGGGATGGACCTCCATCTCTTCTATTCATACCCGCTCCTGCCCCTGACTAACTTCCTCATGGGGAAGTTAGACATGGGCAGGCAGTGGGTGGTCTCTGGTCCTGGACATACAGGGCCAATCCTAATGTCAGCCTTGTATGTCCAGGGTGAAATGCCCGGGGAAGTTATTTCATCTCCAAGGTGGAATAACTTCCTTTGATGTGATTTTTCGAACAGCCCAGGGAGTGGATGGGGCGGAGAGGGGGCAGGGGACATTCACCGTAGCCCGACTCTGACCTTAGGAGGCCAGATTGAGGGTCAAACTGTGGGGACTAAACCCTTTTGTTTGGTGGCTGCAATCACGGCTCTTCAATGGAGCCACGGTGCCATGGCAACATGACACCATGGCACCGCGACTCATTGAGGAGCCTTGACTGAGTTAGTCGAGGGCAGTGTTGCATGTGCAGGCCAGACTGAATTGCATTCCTGGCCTGCACATGCAGGACTGTTCGCAAATATGATCCCGCGGGGCTAGATGTACACCACGTGATCAGAATCGCGATCCCCTCTGTGCATCCGGTTCAGATAGGAAGCACAGAGGGGATCTGCGTGCGGGACAGAATCGGGCCCTCAGAGAATAGAGTAGACAGCAGGCAAATCATGCTACAAAATTTGGTTGCCTGCACAGCTGCATGATATCCCCCTCTGTCTGCACAAGATTGGGAGTTACAGCACCTATACCTGGCCATTCCCCAATATGGAGTCACCTAAGTCCATGTTCCCCACATATCACCACATGTTCCAGATAGAACATGAGGTACAGCATGACAAGATGGCTCTGTGCAACAATCACATAAATGTAACTCAAAAAACATCACTACATACAAACCAGGGCCTCATGCTTCAAGAGTGGTCCAACAGGATCAGTGACAGATGGCCAGAGGGAGGTCAAAAGAGGAAGGTACAGAATGGGTGGGGATGAGATAGGGAGGACAAGGGGGTTAGGGAGAGTTGAAGACAGGAGCTGAGTAGCAGAGTGAGGGGGATGGTGTACACAGACATGGATGAGAAGGGATGGGACAGAGTGGGGTGCGGGGTGGGGAGAAAGTGATGAAGAGATGTGGTAGTGAAAGTTGAGGCACAGAGCATAGAGGGCATTTGGAAGGGGAAATAAGAGGGCAGCTGAAGAACGGAGATGTCCCTATGTGGTCCAGAGGTGAAAGACAGGTATGTGAGGTAGCATATGGAGGGTCAAGCTGGCAGCCACAATGTGCTGGTGCCCAGAAGACTGGGAAGGAATATAGATAATGTGAAGATGATAGTGAGAGCAACCAGGAAGTGTCAATGAAGCTCTACATGTAGTCCATACAGAGTAACAACATATGCCCTGCAAGGGATCAATATCTGCACTCTTGTTCCATGTTTAGGATGCAGTGTGAAAAACCTGTAGATGGCCTAGTGAGAAAGTAGTACTATCACACCAGTGTACACAGGGTTTTGGGGATCCTGATAGAGAGTACACAGAAATCCCCACTGTGATTGGGCACACACGCTACTCCTGCAAGGGTGGACTGGTGCCCTAGGAACAGCTGTATAACTAGTATCAGTGGAGGGTCAATGTGGGTACCAAAGGGCACAGATATGATCACATACCTCTCTCCCACAGTGACTTTGTTGTGCGCTGGACCTTCGAGGCACTGAAGTGCCATTTTAGGAACCTGCGGCGACAGAGGCCTGAGATCATCCAGTACCTCAGGAAGGAGATAGCAGCAGCAACAGCTAAGCCAGCCACAAGGCATGGTGCACATCCCCCAGGAAATACAGCAAATGATGACATGTATGGCCACAACTTGTGAATAACAGCTGATACATTGCTAGCCTAGCATGTATGGATATGTTGCTGCCCCATGGGGTGTGCATGCCCTGTTAACATTGTGTGTGCCAGTCTGTCTACTTTGTCCATCTCCTGCAAGCCCTACTTTACACCCATGTTATGGACCACTGCCCCTATCTTCACAGCCAGAGAAGACAAGAAGGGGGAACAAAGGGAAGCAGCCAGGCAGCCTCCCCAGCTCATCCAGGCACACCCACTACCTGCAGGACCATCCTTGGGGGCAGCAAGCTGTAGCTCCATTCTCAGCCCCAGCACCAGCACCACCAACATACCTGAAACACCCCTCACAGCCAGCACCTCCGAGAGGGAGGAGGAGGCCCCAGAGGTGGCAGCAGAGGAAGAAGAGAAGTCAGAAAATGAGTAAGCAGAGGAAGAGGAGGAGGAAGAAGAGGAGGAGGCAGAGCAGGACTAGAATGAGGAGGTGGGTAAGGACACTGAGGAGGAAACTCAGGAGGAAAAGGAGGAAGAGGACATTGAGGAGGAGGAGGAGGAGTCCAAGACAGAGGAGGAGTTGGGGAGCGTGCCAGGGAGGGGCTGCGTGATGTCCACATGACCAGGGTGGTGGAGGATATTGGAAAGGGGATTTGGGCTGCTGATGCTGACACAAATGTCCTGCTATGGACAAGGGGGCCTGGCAGGCCAGCTGTGGCCATTAAGGAGGAGGGCTAGGAGGAATGTGGGTATCAACAGATCCTCCTGTGCATTAGCAGACCTCTATGCCCACCTCCTGCACCATCACACGCCATCATGGGTGTTGTCAGGTGGGCTTGGAGGTTCTGCTGACACCCAGGACTCCATGCACCATCAGGGTCCACCAATAGCCCCTGCAGACCCTACCTCAGGCACCTCATTGGCCCCCCTCTCAGGAGTTGGTGGTGCTCATGGCTACTCTTGTGGAGGAGCTGTAGCTTCTGAGGGAGGTAGTGGTAGAGTCTGTAAGGGGCATCTGCACAGGGCTACAGGCCATATCCCAGACCCTATAAAGCTGCAGCTGGGGACCCTCAGGGCCCTAGACTGATCTGTGGAAGGGCAGGGTGGCATGTGTGGGAAAGTTGGGGAGGGATGATATCGGGAGGGCAAATGGGGGGATGAGAATGGAAAGAGGTTGTTGTTCGGCTATTTATTATAACTCACAGTGTTGTTGTTGCCTCCTGCAACACAGGTGGGTATCTGGCACATTGGGGTGGTGGACATTGGTTTGTACTGTTCAGATCAGGGCCTGTGGCAGTGGCTGCTGGGCCGGTGTTGCGGCCTGAGTGTGAAAACATGGTATGTAGAGGGCACAGGCCAAGTTGGTGGCCAGGCCATCAGTCTCACAATAGCAAGGCTGAGGGACAGCATGTAGTGTGGGCTGGAAAGATATGGGTATGGAGTAGGCTGTAAGCCAGGGTTCAGGTACAGTCTGGTGAAAATCAGTCTGCTGATGGCACCTGTACATGTGGATGGGTGCAATGTTGCACACATACCTGGGTGTGGGTGTAACACAGTTGAGAGACAAGCCCCAGGTAACATATGCGTGCATGTCTATACGTACAGTGTCATGCAGCTGTGGAGAATCTATAGAATGGTGTTATCATCCCACTAAACAATGTCAGCTTTTAAGTAAACAATCTCTACTAACACAATTACTTAACCAATAATTCATCCACACATATCTCTACAGGCAAAGTGACCTCAGAATAGCTCATGCCCTACATTTAGTGAAAAATCACTATAGGGAGCGGCAGACGCTTACATCACCGGTCATAAAGCCTTAACCAATACCATTACCCACTCAAGACACCGGTCAAAAAGCCTTAACCAATACCATTACACCACTCCATTACCACTGGGAAAAACAATCAATCACTTTATCACCACAACATCTCAACCAAACATACACCTACCATAAACCACTTACAAACACATACAAACAAGCGTCCTTCCAACGTCACAGAACTACACGGAGTTCTGTCAGACCAGCAGGTTATCACCTACAAAGGAAAATAGAAGATAAAGTAACCAATGTAATTAACAGCACTATATAGTTCACGTTTACTTATCTTCAAACAATATCTTGCAACCAGCCAGTCTCGCAGACGCTCCACTTTGATTCGAAGTACAAACAGGATCAAAAGATCTCAAAATAGTACAGCGGGGAACAAGCCTTAACCAATACCATTACCCACTCAAGACACCGGTCAAAAAGCCTTAACCAATACCATTACACCACTCCATTACCACTAGGAAAAACAATCAATCACTTTATCACCACAACATCTCAACCAAACATACACCTACCATAAACCACTTACAAACACATACAAACAAGCGTCCTTCCAACGTCACAGAACTACACAGAGTTCTGTCAGACCAGCAGGTTATCACCTACAAAGGAAAATAGAAGATAAAGTAACCAATGTAATTGACAGCACTATATAGTTCACGTTTACTTATCTTCAAACAATATTTTGCAACCAGCCAATCTCGCAGACGCTCCACTTTGATTTGAAGTACAAATAGGATCAAAAGATCTCAAAATAGTACAGCGGGGAACAACATTAACCACTAAGAATTCCACTGATAAGTCTCAGAAAAATTTAGCTCCACAATTTAGCTCCACAACCCAACAAAAACTTTTGTTTCGCCAAAGAATAGCTTCCTCAGGGGTGCAATGGCATAAAATTTCCTTCTTCTCGAGCTTACATCTCCCCCGCCATCTATTTAACACGAACCAACAACGCACTATTTAACATGAACCAACAACCAATCAACAACTTCATTCAGTCATGACGTCACTATACTCCAAACATATACCAATCACAAACATTAAATGCACTCAAAGCGAACGGATTGAAGCTGCATAGTACCACCTCACAAACTCCGAAAGGGCATAATTGATGTTCAAAACTCCAACAAAACAAAGAGAACCAAAAGAATCAAAAAAATAAAGCCCATTCAATCTTGTCATTAATACCATGCGGATACAGAGTATTTAAATTAAAAATCCAACGCTGTTCTTTTTGCAAAAAGACTTTATTGTGATCTCCCCTTCTAATATGTAGAGGAACGTGCTCCAAAATAGTACAACGAAGATCCTCGAACCGATGTGCAGAATCCATACAATGTTGTATTAAGGGTGTACCTATATGTTTTTTATGGAGGCTGTACTTATGTTCAGCTGGTCGAGTTCTCAAAGGCCGTGTAGTCTTACCAATATATAGCTTCGAACAGGCACACCACAATCCATATACTACATATGAGGTATTGCAAGTTGTAGCCATGGTCAAACATCGTACTTTCTTCTGATACTTCTCACAAATGGAAGTGCTCATAATGCAGCAAAAGGAACAGCGGTAAAGGAAGAAGGACATTTTATGCCATTGCACCCCTGAGGAAGCTATTCTTTGGCAAAACAAAAGTTTTTGTCGGGTTGTGGAGCTAAATTTTTCTGAGACTTATCAGTGGAATTCTTAGTGGTTAATGTTATTCCCCGCTGTACTATTTTGAGATCTTTTGATCCTGTTTGTACTTCGAATCAAAATGGAGCGTCTGCGAGACTGGCTGGTTGCAAGATATTGTTTGAAGATAAGTAAACGTGAACTATATAGTGCTGTCAATTACATTGGTTACTTTATCTTCTATTTTCCTTTGTAGGTGATAACCTGCTGGTCTGACAGAACTCCATGTAGTTCTGTGACGTTGGAAGGACACTTGTTTGTATGTGTTTTTAAGTGGTTTATGGTTGGTGTATGTTTGGTTGAGATGTTGTGGTGATAAAGTGATTGATTGTTTTTCCCAGTGGTAATGGAGTGGTGTCTAATGTCTTGAGTGGGTAATGGTATTGGTTAAGGCTTTTTGACCGGTGATGTAAGTGTCTGCCGCTCCCTTTAGTGATTTTTCACTAAATGTAGGGCATGAGCTATTCTGAGGTCACTTTGCCTGTAGAGATATGTGTGGATGAATTATTGGTTAAGCAATTGTGTTAGTAGAGATTGTTTACTTAAGAGCTGACATTGTTTAGTTTTAGTTTAGCTCTTACACGGCTATTTTGATAAGTGTTATCGCCCACTACCATCATCTAGCACATAACAGGAGTCCTCTCACCTGGTCTGTGTTGTCTGAGTAAAGCTCTCTACCAAATGACTTTTCTACCTAGCTTGCCATCTCAGCACAAGTAGCTACACATTGGGAAACCAAATAATTTGGTCCAATAACCCTGAAGTACTTTTAACTCCCCAGCTTGTCCACTTAGGGTGAGCACAAAAAAAAAAAAAGCTTTGCAGATTGCACCCCTATAAGGTAGTCTATCCCGGGGTTAACGTCAGACCACATTCAGTCCTCCCCCCCCCCTTTATCCCTGCCAAAGGATGCTTTCCCCAACTATAGGTTCATTGTTTCAGTCATATGCAAATGAGAAAAGAAATGACGTTCTCTATGCAGTTTCTGAGCACAACACAGGGTTTCTAGTATTTAACCCCCTGGTCAGCCCACTACCACCCAGGTAACTCCTCCCAAGCTACTTCTACCCTAAAGGTGTGTTATGTTCGATGAACCTTTATATATCTTTTGCTAGATCTCCATCTCTACATTCTGTGGTGGGCCTAGAAGAGGAGGTATACCCTCCATCTCTATCTCCTCCAGAGAGTTGCAGACCCCATCTCCATCTCATTTGGGAAGCTATCAAGTCCTTCCTCCATCTCTGAAGGGCAATTTTCTGCATATTAGGAGGGATCCTCTACTTTCCCTCCCTCCCCTGGACAGTGGGTCGAGTATCCATTCCCGGAGCCTCAACTGGGTTAGTGCCTGTCAGGAGGTTTTTCTACCCTGCCTTTCCAATATCCAAATCCTATGTCTCTCTGTCAGGACCTGGGACCTACACCCCATCACATACCTGCTCCCTTCATAAGCTCCCCTTCCCGGGGTGTCCCCCAACATCTCCACTTTTCATCTCTCCTAGGCTCCCCTTCCCCGCCCTATGTACCACATCAAAATTGTACACTTGCGGGGATAGATACCAATGCATAAGCCAGGCATTGGAATTTTTCATGGTGTTTAACAACTTTAGAGCAGAATGGTCAATAACCAACACCAAATGATGACCTAATAGAGAGTATTAGAACATGTCCACTATCCACTTGGCCACTAAAAACTCTTTCTCTGTGGTGGAGTATCTCTCCTCTGCCTCATTCAATTTTCTACTGAGAAAGGTTACTGGGTGCTTTTCCCTCTCCACCCATTGGCTGAGTACTATCCTAGGCCTACTCTGAAAGCATCAGTTTGTGAAAAAAAAGGGGCCTGAAAGTCGATATTCCCAAAGACCGGTTTGGAACACAGCAACCGCGTGAGGGTCTCAAAGGCCTGCTGGGCTCCGGATTGCCAACACATCTGATTGGGCTGACCGTTTTTCAATAAATCAAAGGTGCTGCTATCTCTGCAAAATGTAGGATAAACTTTCTATAATACCCCACTAACCCAAGGAAAGCCCTTACCTGCTTTTTAGTCTGCAGAAGGAGTTTCTCTTTGATCGCATCAACTTTACTGAAATTAGGACTTATCCATTCATTTCCTATTTTTTCTTTTTGCCTGAGGTAATTGATAGGGTGTCTGTCTCACAATTTCCTTGGGATGGGTCACAATTTGATAGACCCCTAGACGAGTCTGCATGGGGAGCAATGAGAACACATCCTGAAACTGTGCCACTAACTGGTCAGCATGAGCCCGTTGTTACCGAGATAAGGATTCTCCTATCAGAATAGAGGACTCAACCTGCATCTGGGCAACCTCAAGACCAAGATCCTCCTCCTATTCCATTATTTCAGTGCCTAACCCCTCTCGGGACACCCAGGGCTTTAGCATGTCTACATGAAATGTCTGGGACTTCCCCAGGACTTTACCAAGCTAGAAATGTGCCCTGTGCAATTAACAAATCTGGTGCCCCCTCTCCACCCGAACTACATGCAGTAACTCACTCTTTTTGAGCTTGCTGGAAGCCCATTTATAATACTGGTGCCCTTTCTCTACTTGCGCCCCATGCGTACGCACTGCTTGGTACGGCCCTGGACCTTCCCCTCCCCTGGGTCACTTCAAAGTCGACCAGTCCCAACCTTCTCTGAATAAAAAAAAGAACCTCTCCATTGGATCATCAGCTTGTTACTGGAGATAGGTAACAACACTAGCACTTTTTCCCCAGGTTGAAAACTCCTTTCTTTAGCCTTCCAATCATAAAGTTTAAAAGATTTCTATGGCAATGGAGGAACAAATATCTAGGGCTTCCCTTACTTGTTTTACATATTCTGTAACTCAGGTAACTCTTTCCTCCCTTCCTGTCCAACTCTCTCTAACTAATTCTATCAGATTGCGGGGTTGGCACCCCAGCATTAACTCAAAGGGTGCCTGGGGAACCTCACAATATGCAAACAATATGAAGGGTATCACATCCTCCCAATTTCTCCCATTCTTTTCTACACACCATTTGAGCATCTGGATTAAAGTGTGGTTAAATCTCTCTACCAGCCCATCCGTCTGCAGGTGGTAGGCTCCTGTTTTAGTGTGTAAAATCCCAAACATTTTCCAGATGCCCTTTAGATGTTTAGAGAGAAAGTTTGTTCCTCTGTAAGCAACTCCTGGGGAAATCCAACCTAACAAAAGATCTTGTTGCTCTTGTAAGGTCTGGGAGTGGTGCACAGGCGCCAGTAGCCATGGTCAGAGAGGGTATCCACGGTCACTTGTAGGAGAAAGGGGACAGGTACATGTCAGTACAGCAACTGAGCTGTATGTTGGGGCTGGAGGGGTGGGTAGATGGTGGACATTTATGGTGCCTTTCACATGACAGGTACATGAGCAATTGAATTCTGGTGACATTTCCTGCAGAGCCCTGTGCAGCATGTTATTGCTTGGCTACTGTTCATATTCTTGTTACAGTATGTCTCATGTATGCACTGTTTCAGCGCATTCTGAGACTTTGCCACCTCTGGCCTGCTTTTCTCCATTTGGGTCCCCTACTACTGTTCAGATATGTTCCCCTTGTGACTGCATCACTATTGTGCAGCCTCTTATCCTGGACTCACAATTCTCCCTTCTGACTGTGCATCTGTGGTGAGGCGCATCACCTAGTGTGCCCACTCTACTGTCTCCCATTCGGGGAGGGGAGGGGGCTCCGCACATAGCTGCATGACTCGCAGTTCTATCACATTTGCTCACAACAGTGTCCACTTACCAAGCAACCATGAATCTCCAAGGTATCCAATGCCAGATTGTGACAAGATGAAGGCATCATGGCAATCATCAGCATGTGGGCATTGACTACCATTTGCATATTCATGGCGTTGTGATTGTGGCAGTTCCGGAATGCCCTATGCTCATGACCTGGTACCCTAGTGCAACATATGTGCAGTCAATGATACCACTGACAGATGGAAAGCCAGCTATATCATACAATGCCTGCAGTCTCCTGTCTTTGCTCAGGTATTGAGGGTAAGGTGATGTAGTTCTGAATCCTTCTCACCTGGGCAGTGGTGAAGGCATCAATAAATTGGCATGTGGTAGACTCTGTCTAGTGTGACACCCATCACATGCTGGAAGGTTCGTGTGGCCAGAAACATCAGTGTAATGGTCATCATCAAAGCCACTGGCAGCATGTGGCTTCAGGTGGCGACTGGCTCCAGCTCCTTGCACAGCATCCCCCACAGCTCTGTTATAGTGTCACTATCCAGTTGGTAGCGTTTGTATACCTCCTTCTCCAACAGTTGCAGGTATGTTACGCTCGGTCTGTATATCCATGGAATATGGTATGTGCGCCTCTTGCACTGAGTCAATGGCTGTTGTTGCTGCTGAAATTGTGCTGCCGCATCTGTCTCCACCTACACTGCAGTAAGTGCAGGCCCCACATTGCGCAGGTGGTTCCTGTCTGCCGATACAGCTGAGAACTCTTTTTGCTAATGCTCGGCATGATGTGTACTGGCATTATTACCAGGCCAAATCTGCCCAAAAGCTGACCTAAAGATATGCAGTTTATAGTGTTCAGCTCGGCTCTGTGCACCGCTGAATATCTTTGCTAACTGGGTATGTTGTGGCCACACCCCCATTCTGCCCCGTTACGTCCCTGTATAGATCCGGTTACCATCATGCACATTGTGCTAATAGTGGTACATCGGTGGCTGATTGAAGATGTCCAATATCCGGATATGCACCACTTACACGGGTAACATTGCTTTTTTGCCACCTAACCGCCACCTGAGGGTTGAAATATTGTACCCTAAGTTTGTACTTGAGGCAATGAAATGTTAAATGACTTGCCCAAGGCCACAAGGAATGTCAGTGGCATAAGAACATAAGATATGCCATTCTGGGTCAGACCAAGGTCCATTAGCCCAGTGTCCTGTTTCCAATAGTGGCCAATCTAGGTCATATGTACCTAGCAGTTTCCCCAAAAGACACAGGTTCCACAGTACTTGTACTGGGTCAAGCATTGATAACCTGGGTCCCTTTTTAATAATGGTTTCTGGACCTTTCCTCCAGGAACTTGTCCAAACCTTTTTTAAATCCAGCTACACTAACAGCGTTTACTACATACTCCAGTAACAAATTCCAGAATTTGATTATATGTTGAGTGAAAAAATTTTTTCTCTTATTTGTCTTAAATGGTTTACCCTGTAGCTTCATTACATGTTCCCTGGTCTTTCTATATTCTGATAATGTAAACAGTCGATCTAGGTTTACCCGTTCCACTCCGTTCATTAATTTATAGACTTCTGTCATATCTCCCCTCAGCCATTTCTTTTCCATGTTAGAGCCCTAACCTTTTTAGCCTTTCTTCATAGGAGTATCCTTCCATCCCCTTTACCATTTTGGTGGCTCTTCTCTGAATCTTTTCTAATAACGCTATATCCTTTTTAAGATACGGCGACCAGAATTGCACACAATATTCAAGGTGCAGTCGCACCATGGAACAATACAGAGGCATTATAATATCCTTTGTTTTATTTTCCATTCCTTTACTTATGTTACCTAGCATTCTATTTGCTCTCTTGGCCGCCGCTGCACACTGGGCGGAGGGTTTTAACATGTTATCCAAAATGACGCCTAAATCTTTTTCTTGGTTGCTGGTTCCTAATGTGGAACCTTGCATCGTGTAACCATAGTTTGAGTTGTTCTTCACTAGGAGCATAACCTTTCACTTGTCCACATTCAATTTCATCTGCCATTTTGATGCCCAGTCTTCCAATTTATCAAGATCCTCTTGCAATTTTCCACAGTCCTCTTGGGTTTTAACAACTTTAAATAGTTTTGTGTCATCTGCAAATTTGATAACCTCACTCGTTATTCCCTTTTCAAGGTCATTTATGAATATGTCAAAAAGCAGCGGACCCAGCACAGATCCCTGGGGTACACCACTATTCACCTTTCTCCATTGGGAAAATTGGCCATTTAGCCCTACCCTCTGCTTTCTATCTTTTAACCAGTTCCTGATCCACAATAGTACACTGCCTCCTATCCCGTGACTCTGTAGTTTTGCCAAAAGCCTCTGATGAGGGACCTTGTCAAAGGCTTTCTGAAAGTCCAAATACAAAGTAGAAATACACTATATCACCGACTCACCTTTGTCTTACTGTTTATTCACATCTTCAAAAAAACATAAAGATTAGTAAGACAAGATCTTCCTTGTCTAAAGCCATGTTGGCTGTCTCCCATTAAGCCATGACTGATCCCCACTGCCATTGCCTTCCCCTTCACCTTTTTACATGGAATTTCAATCCATAGAGATTCTACAGTGAATTTTGTTTCCTGCAAAACTTTAATCCTTTCTGACTCAATGCCCTCTCTAACATAGAACGTAACCCCTCCACCAATTTGATTAGCTCTATCATTACGATATAGTTTGTACCCTGGTATCACTGTGTCCCACTGGTTGTCCTCCTTCCACCATGTCTCTGAGATTCCAATCATATCTAATCTCTCATTTAGTGCTATGTATTCTAACTCTCCCATCTTTTATTTTTAGACTTCTAGCATTTGCATACAAGCATTTTAGAGACTATATTTTATTCATATTACTCTGGCTATTGGTAGGCAAGGGTAATTTGGAATCTTTAAGCTCTGTCTGCTCCATACTCAAGGGCATTTGGGCTACTTTACTCTTTTTTGGAACCTCTCTGCTTTTGGTAGTATCCTTCAAGGATACATTTTTCCGAACCATGCGCTCTTGGGCGACTGTCGGCTTTCCCCTATTATCTAGTTTAAAAGCTGTTCTATCTCCTTTTTAAAGGTTAATGCCAGCAGCCTCGTTCCATCCCAGTTAAGGTGAAGCCCATCCCTTCGAAAGAGCCCCTCCTTTCCCCAGAATGTTCCCCAGTTCCTTACAAATCCAAAAACTTCATCTTTGCACCATCGTCTCATCCACGGTTTGAGACTCTGGAGATCTGCCTGCCTTTTGGGTCCTTCGCGTGGAACGGAAAGCATTTCGGAGAATGCTACCCTGGATGTTCTGGATTTCAACTTCCTACCTAAAAGCCTGAATTTAGCGTCCAGAACCGCCCTACCACATTTTCCTATGTCATTGGTACCGACATGTACCAAGACAGCAGACTCCTCCTCAGCACTATCTAAGACCTTATCTGGGTGGCGCGTGAGGTCCGCTACCTTCGCACCAGGCAGGCATGTTACCAGGCGATCCTCACGTCCACCAGCCACCCAGCTATCTACATGCCTAATGATGGAATCACCAATTATAACGGCTGTCCTAACCCTTCCCTCATGGGCACATGGCCCTGGAGAAACTTCCTCGGTGCGAGAGGGTTTTACATCACCTGGAGGACAGGTCCTAGTTACAGGATCATTTCCTCCACACCAGGATGATGCTCTCCTGTCACGTGACCTCTCTCCTCCATGGCAAGAGGGATGCTGCCAGACTGGAGGTGGGACTTCAAGACTATATCCCTGTAAGTCTCATCTATGTACCTCTCTGTCTTTCTTATGTGAACTTAATACATGAAAGACAAAATTTCTTAAAATGGCCGGCCTTCGCTGCTCTAACATCAAGCCGGATATTCAAAGCCAGGGCCACTGGCCAGATTGCAAAACCAGCTAAAGTTAGCACAGTCATTCAACTGTCCTAACTTAGCTGGGTAGGGTTAACTGGGCAGCAGCTGAATATCGCTATTGCCCAGTTAACCCACGGTGCCGTCTGGTCTGTCCCCAGAATGCTCTGAGCACTTAGTGTCGAGCTTTCAATGGCTCAAATCAGGGATATTCAGTGGCAGTAACGGGGTTTGTATTGCTGAATATCCTGGTGAATGGCTCCTAACCCTTGTTGACACTAACTTTTTATACTCTGAAACTTAGGATTTTAGCAAAATTTTAGATTGTAAATTTACAAACTGCATCTTATTAAATTTTCAAAGAAGCCAATTTAGGAGGATGATTCTCACAGTTCGGAGCCTTGAAACATAGAAAAGTACCATATAGCCTTTCCAGTCTGTCCTTCCATACCAACTACTATAGTCCCTTTTTTTTCCTTAAGGGATCTGTGATGGTCAAATGCTTTTTTAAATTCAGATATTGTCCTTGTCTCTTCTGCTGTTCCTCCAGTGGGAGACTATTCTGTGTATCTACCACTCTGTCTGTAAAGCAATATTTCTGCATATTACTCCTGAGTCTATCCCCTTTCACCCTCATCCTATGCCCCTTGTTGCAGAGCTTTCTTTAAATTGAAAGAAGCTCTTCTCCTGTACATTTGTGCCATTGAGGTATTTAAATGTCTCTATCATATCTCCTCTCTCCTGCCTTTCTTCAAAAGTAGACATATTGAGATCTTTAAGTCTGTCCCCATATGCTATAACGATGCCTAATGACTATTTTGGTAGCCACCCTCTTCATCGACTCCAGCCTGTTTGAAGGTGTGGTCTCCAGAATTGCACACAGTACTCCAAATGAGATCTCACCAAAGACTTATACAGAGGCAATATCACCTCCTTCTTCCTGCTGGTCATTCCTCTCCTTATGCACCCAAGCATTCTTTCAGCTTTCGCTGTTGTCTTTTCTACCTGTTAGCCACTTTAAGATCATTAGAAACAATCACACTTCTTTCGTAGACATAAGTACTTAAGAACATAAGAACATAAGATATGCCATACTGGGTCAGACCAAGGTCCATCAAGCCCAGTATCCTGTTTCCAACAGTGGCCAATCTAGGTCATACGTACCTAGCAGTTACCCCAAAAGACACAGGTTCCACAATGCTTGTACTGGGTCAAGCATTGATATCCTGGGTCCCTTCTTAATAATGGTTTATGGACCTTTCCTCCAGGTACTTGTCCAAACCTTTTCTTAAACCCAGCTACACTAACAGCCTTTACTACATCCTCTGGTAACAAATTCCACAGTTTGATTACACGTTGAGTGAAAAAATATTTTCTTTTATTAGTCTTAAATAGTTTACCCTGTAGCTTCATTGCATGTCTCCTAGTCTTTCTATATTCTGATAACGTAAACAATCAATCTACGTTTACCCGTTCCACTCCGTTCATTAATTTATAGACTTCTATTATATCTCCCCTCAGCCGTCTCTTTTCCAGGTTAAAGAGCCCTAACCTTTTTAGCCTTTCTTCATAGGAGTATTCTTCCATCCACTTTACCATTTTGGTGGCTCTTCTCTGAACCTTTTCTAATAACACTATATCCGTTTTACGATACGGTGACCAGAATTGCACACAATATTCAAGGTGTGGTCTTATTTCACCCCCTATACTGTACCACTCTCTTGGATTTTTGCAGCCCAAATTAATGACCTTGCATTTTATGGCATTAAATCTCAGCTGCCAAATTCTCAGTCATTCTTCAAACTTCCCTAAATCCCTCCTCATGTTATCTACTCATCCCTAAGTGTCTACTTTATTGCAGATTTTGGTATGATCTGAAAAGAACAAACCTTACGCAATAGCCCTTTCAGAATGGAGGTCATTCTGTTCCATGAATAGCGGGGATGGATGTCCTGTTGGGATGTCCATCCACACTATTCGCTCCCCCTGCCGGCCCCAGAAAAAGCCTCCCCGAATGAACAACGGGTTTGTACAGGGAAGCCTAGAAGGGGGCAGGAGGATATATCATTAGAAAAGGTATAGAGAAGAGCCGCCAAAAAGGTAAAGGGATTGGAAGGATACCCCTATGAAGAGAGGCTAAAACGCTTAGGGATCTTCAACCTGGAAAAGAGACGGCTGAGGGAGATATGATAGAGATATATAAATTAATGAATGGAGTGGAATGGGTAAACATAGATCGATTGTTTACGCCATCAAAATATAGAAAGACTAGGGGCATGCAATGAAGCTACAGGGTAACCTATTTAAGACTAATAAGAGAAAATATTTTTTCACTCAGCTTGTAATCAAACTCTGGAATTTGCTATCAAAGGATGTAGTAGTGTAGCTGGATTTAAAAAAAAGTTTGGACAAGTTCCTGCAGAAAAGGTCCATAAACCATTATTAAAGGGGACACAGGATATCCACTGCTTGACCCAATGCAAGCATTGTGGAACCTGTGTCTTTTTGGGAGACTGCTAGATACTTGTGACCTAGATGGGCCACTGTTGGAAACAGGATACTGGGCTTGATGGACCTTGGTCTGACCCAGTATGGCATATTTTATGTTCTTATTCTGGTGGTGAAGTGAAGTGATCCTGGACGTACAGGGATGATTCAGAGGTCAGCCTTGTATGTCCGGGACCACGGAACTAGATGGGGGACTTATTCCTCTGAGGTGGAATAAGTCCCCCTGGATGTGGAACTTCTTTGGCGGCCGGCATTTATAAGTGAGGCAGAGGTGGAGGAAGTTCCCTGCAGCTGGACCCTGTCCATGAGAGGCCAGATCGTGGGTCCAGCTGCGGGGAAAGGAGTTTATCTGCAGCAGCCGGCATTCACGGTTCCTGAATGGAGCCGCAGTGCCATGGCAATGGGACGCCATGGCTCTGCGGCTCCATTCAGGAGCGTGATTCCGCTACATGGATAGTCACAGGGACATACAGCTGGGCAACATCGGGTCCTGGCCTGTACGTCCAGGTGCTAGACCCGATTCTGATCTCATGGGGACCGCGGGTTCGGGATCGGGTCTAACTTTGGATGCCCCGATTCTGCCCAGACGTACAGGGGATGAACAGCCTGACTGGAATAGGCATTAATATCACCAACAAAAATATTAAAGAAAATCGGACCTGTGGCATACCACTGGTAACATCCTTCTCAAAGTGAACACCATTTACCTTTATCCTTTGTCGTCTCCCACTCAACAAATTTCTAACCCACTCAGTCACTTTAGGGTCCATCCCTAGGATGCAGAATAGTGTCAAGGCCTTTACTGAAATCTAAGTGCACCACATCTAGGGCTATCCCTCAGTCCAAGTCCCTGGTTGCCCAGCAAAAGAAATTAATTATATTAAATCCTTTAAATCTCAGGTCTTTAATAACATTAATATGATACCTAATGAAGCTTTCTGCCTATAGAGGAATTTTGAAAGTGATTTGGATTTAGTTCACACCTTTTCTCAGGAGTTCAAGGAGAGTTACATTCTGGTACAAGTAACTTGCCCAAAATCACATGGTATAGCAATGAGATTCATACCCTGCCTTCTTGGTTCAGGCCCGCTGATTTATCCTTTATGCTACATCTCCACTCTTGCCAGAGTAGTGGTATTTTTCAGTATTTATCTAATAAACACCTATTTAATTGTTTTGCATTGGAGGTGTTGTATCAATGTTTATTGGTTATTTTATTTTTTTATTTGCTGATGAATCTATTTTGATTTTATCTTAGATAGGAATATGTGTAGTGATATATAAACTCATTAAATACTGAAAATACAATGGGCAAAGTTAAGTTTTGCACTGATTGGACAAACACTCTCAATGATTTTGAACAACTGTTCAGTGACCTTCATTGGTGACGATAGTGCTTTTTATAATCAACTGTGTCAGCAGTGGGTTGAATCAAACAAATTACAATTTATAAAGCATTGGATCAAATCCTACATGCTCATAGGAGGGGGGGGGAGGTATAATCAGTTTCCAAAAGAACAAGTAGTGTTTTATGTCACAAACCCCAAATTATTTCTGCTAGCAGTGCTTCCTAATCTGCTAGGCGCCTTACACAGCTGTTATCTAGCCCTGCGCAGACCTGTAGACATGTAGCCAAATTCAGTACATTAATGTGCAAATCTTTTGTGTAGATTTGCAAGTCATAAAACCTGCATGTTAGAATATTTTATGATCTCACAATTGTATTATGGCTTTTTTAGTCATATATTTACAGTAGATAGAGATATGGCTCTGTGGAGATGTTAGACTGTTCTATAAGTATCATGTATTGTTTTTAATGAATATTTAATGTTAAAAATTATTAAGACTGATATACAGTGTTTTGACTGTGCAAGGTCATCAAGGTAGTTTACAAAATTACGTAAAAGGGAAAAAGAGGAGTAAAGGTAAAATTGCAGGAACACGATACCAAGACATAACACATACACACACTGTAGGCAGATTCATAAGGGAAGCCTAATTTACATTTGTGCCTCTGAAATCCATATATAAGTTCCTATATTAAAATATGTGCCTGCCATATCCCCCCCCCCCCCCATCTCATTGTTGCAATGTAAATGGTTCAAGGTTTGATTGAAGGAGAAGGCGGTATAAACAACTGGTTAAATAAAATAAATAAATAAATCCCAACCCTTAGTTAGCCTATCCAGTAAGAAACGTGAAAGAAGGGGACACACAACAAAACACCACAGGCTCCTACAGATGGCTGTTGTTTTGTAGAATCATCCTATATAGAATACTTTTGAATATTACAATAAGCTCTTAGTTGCTGATAATGAATCCAGATCCCACTATTCCACATCCCACAGAAGAGGTAAAGCTGTGTGCACCATAGGGCATATGACGTGAGCTGGCTGCAAAGAAAATAAGGCATAAGTGTAATGATATTTTGCCTTTTAATAGGTGCATTCACTACATAGTACAAACTAAACACTATTCTGAAAAATGTTAATGTAAAAATGGGAACACTGCATTTTTAAAGCATTTGTAAAGAAAAGAAAATCCAAAGGTTTAACACTAATAGTATTGGACCCAATTCACCCCAGAGGCGTAGCGTGGGGGGTGCAGGGGGGGCCGGCCGCACCGGGCGCAACATGGGGGGGGCGCTCGCACTCGCAGCTCTCTGTTGCCGATGAGGGGGAAAGGCAAGTCCCTATGATACATGTTGGCGCGTACGCCATCTGGTGGTGGCACTGCAAAGAGGTTTGCGCTATAGCCCTCGAGCCCGCAGTCCTGGGAGTCGCATTGTTCTTGGCAAACCCTCGGCAACAAAGCGCAGGCGATGCGATTGACCCCCTCTAGGTAGCTATTTCACACAAGCTGCCGGGGCGGGGTGGGAGGGGGACTGTTTATCGCGTCGTCGCCCCTTGATCTCAATGTAAAGCTGGGGTTGGGGTCGGATCGCCCTGTGCGCTCGAGAAGGCGGAGCTGCAGGGCGGCATCGCGAGTTTCTGGTTCCGGATCTCCTCCTCTTCCCTGCTGTTGGGCGTTTAACCATGCTTGTCGGGCTCTTGCTGCTGTGCTGTTCGTTTCCCTGGACTCCGGCTCAGCGAGGTCAGTGCTGACGATCGCTCCCTCCCGGGGTAGGATCATGGTCGGCTCCCCCGCGCAAAGAAGCTCCCCGGCGGCTAAAATCCACGGGTTAGGGGGCGCAAATTACTTGCCTTGCCCCGGGTGCTGACAACTCACGCTACGCCACTGATTCACCCATCCGATTTTTGGTATTTGCTGGGTATTATGTTAGGAATATGCATTCATGAGTAGACACTTTGTTCATTTGGGCGCCTAAAAAAGTGTTACTGCACATGGATTGATTGTAGACATGTATAGCTACAAATAAATCTACATAGAATCAATGTACGTATATAAAAGGTTCTAGCAGGTATTCAATACATACACTGAAAATACGTGTGTGAAATTAACTGAAAAAAAGCCACTCAAATTTTTGAAAATATTGATGGCAAAACAAAAGAAGGTGACATTTTTACTTACCAGTTAATGTCCTTTCCTTGAGTACTGTTAGACCAGTCCAGACAAATGGGATGTGTTCCCCTACAGCAGACTGATGGGGACTGATGGGGACTGATGGGGACCAATGAAAAGCCCAGTTTCAATGGGATCGCTCCTATGCCTCTATTCATCTCAGCCACCAAAAGTCTTTTCGGTATTCATCCCAAAGCATATGGGAGAAACACTGCCAGTCTCACACAACCTCAATCGTTGGTAACAATGAGTAATCAACAGTAGATAACTATATGCTGGAAAGCATAAACAGAAGGCTGTCAGTAGAAGATTATTCTGCAGAGCCAAGTATAAAATTCATAGCAGACCCAAGGATATCACAGCAGAAGAACAGAGCAATACAGTTTCAAGGGTGGACCCTGAACTGGTCTAGCAGGACTCAAGGAAATGACATTAACAGATAAGTAAAATGTAACCTTCCATATCATCTTGCTAGACCAGTCCAGACAAGTAGGATGTACCAAAGCTACAACTCCACTGGGCAGGAAAAAGACACAGCAGCTCACAAATCCCTTGAGCCAAAGGCCATGTCCGCCCACTTATGGACATCCAAGCAGGAATGCTTGACAGAAGTGGAAAGTGATGTCCACATTGCTGCTTGACAAATATCTGCAGGTGCTACCGAGCTCCGCTCTGTCTATGAAGATGTCTGTGCTCAGGTAGAAGAGGTAGGCAAACCCTCTGGAACCAGCCAGTTCCATAAGAAATACATTGAGGCAATGGTCTCCTTAATCTAGCACTCCAAAGTGAACTTAGCCATCGCATCACCCTTGCACGTGCCAACAAACAGCAAAAACAGATGGTTCAATTTACAAAAGGCATTCACAACCTCCAAGTACCAGAGAAGCACCCTCCAGACATCCACAAGGCAAAGATCCTTTATCCTTCCCTCAACACTGCTCCTTAGAGAAGGAGGGCAGGCAGATCATCTGGTTCAAGTGAAAGGGAGAAAGTGCCTTAGACAAAAAGGAAAGCACAGGCTGAATGGAAACGGCCTCCTTTGAAAAGATCAGATAAGGATCTCGGCAAGACAGAGTCTGCAACTCGGAAATCTGCCTTGTGGAACAAATCACATCCAAGAAACCATCTTAAGTGTCAAATCCTTCAAAGTAGCATACTTCAGTGGCTCAAAGGGTACTGCCTCAGATCTCAGGAAGGGATCATAGACTGGAGGGGAGGACATAGACACCAAACCCCCTAGAGAAAGAACGAGATGTCTGGGTGCAAGACTGAAGACTTACCAGCCACCGGACCTCAAAAACAGGTCAAAGCTGCCACCTGAACTTTCAGGGAGCTAAGGGAAAGGTCCTTCTCCAGGCTATCTTGCAGAAAGGCCAACAGAGATGACACCTTGGCTGCCTCAGGAGCCAAGTGCTGAGTTCCGCACCGTCACTCAAAGAAGCACCAGATCCGCATGTAAGCTAGCTTGGTAAACCTCCTTTGGGCTCTGAGCAGAGGGGAGACCACCATTAGAGAGTAGATCTTATGTGCTAGCCATCCCCTTTCAAGAGCCAAGCCATAAGCAAGAAGGGAACCGGGTCCTCCAGGACAATTGCTTCCTGCTGCAATAGGCCCTGTGATGGAGGCAATCATAGAGGAGATGCCTGCAGAAGCCACATTATGTCTCTAAACCATTCTCTCCTCTTCAATCCAGTGCCACCAGAACAATCTTGCCCGGGTGGCACTCTATACACTAAATCACATGCCCCACCAGGGGCCATGGATGAAACATGTACAGCAGGTGCTGACTTGGCCAAGACTGGGTTAGGGTGTCAACACCCTCTGACCCCACCTCTGTGTGGTGACTGAAGAAGCAACAAACTATCAGATCCATTTTGGGGTGACCCCAGAGGTGCAGAGTCAACTGAAAAATCTCCTAACTCAACTCCCACTCTCCAGGATACAGAGAGTAATGGCTGAGGAAGTCCACTCCCACTCTCCAGGATACAGAGAGTAATGGCTGAGGAAGTCCACTTCCACATTGTTCATCCCAGCAATGTGCTGAGCCAATAAGGCTAGGAGGTTCTTCTCCACCCAGGCAAACCAGAGAGCCATCTCCAGAGCTTCCCCAGCACTCCTCATGCCACCTTGCTGATTGACATAAGCCACTGCTGTGGCATTGTCCGAAAACACTCAAACTGCCTGGCCCTCAACCAGTGGCCGGAAATGCAGAAGAGCCAACCTAATGACCCTTGCCTCAGGGTGATTGATGGACCAAACCACTTCCCTGAGATTCCAACAGCCCTGGGCCATACAGTCTTGGCAATGGGCTCCCCAGCCTGAGAGACAGGCATACTGTAATATCACCAGGATCCAGGACAAATAGTCCTGCGGTATCCCTTCCTCATCATGCCACCACCATCACAGGCTGGTTTTCACCATCATCAGGAGCGAGAGCCTGAACTCAAACTCCTGAGAACTTGGGGACCACCGAGTTAACAAGGATTGCTAGAGAGGTTGCATATGAGCAAAAATCCATGGCACCATCTCTATGGTCACTGCCTTCAATATGAGGAGCTCAAGATAATCCCAGACTCTGGGGACCTGCTGCACATAGAACAGCACCAGGCAATCCAACAGTCTGTTGACCTTCTCATCTGGCAGGAAAGCTCTGCCCACTTGAGTGTCAAAACATGCTCCCAGGAACTATAGGGACTGGGAAGGCAACAGCTGGTTCTTTTCTCGATTGATGCCAAACAGAGGATTTTCAAAATGGATGCCACCCGAGATGCCTCTGAAAGAGAATGGACCCAGATGAGCCAGTTATCCAGGTATGGATGGACATAGATCGCTTGGTGCCGCCACCACCATGACCTTGGAGAATGTCCTTGGGGCGGTGAATAGCCCAAAAGGGAGTACAACAAACTGTTAGTGAGAGCCAAGCATAGCAAAATGCAGATACTTTTGTTGAGCCTCCCTGATTCAGATAAGATCCAGAGAAGCCAAGAATTTCCCTCCGTGCACTGCTTGAATCATGGAGTGCAAGGTTTCCATCCAGAAACACAAGATGCACAAATTCCTTTTGGGCACCATGAAATAGATGAAGTATCTGCCCTTGCCCCACTTGTCTGTGGGGATGGGCACCACCATCTTTAGGTGCAGCAAGTTGTCCAAAGTGGTCCGCACAGCGGCACTTTCGATCACAGGTCCACAAGGGGAGATGATGAAAGAATCCAGAATTGACTTTTTACATTCCAGTTTATAGCCGAAATGAATTGTGTCTAACACCCAGCGATCCTTGGTACTTTGGGCCCATTCCTGAAAGAAAAGGCGGAGCCTGCCTCCACCTAGATGAACCAGGAAATGGGCCCCTAAACCTTCATTGTACAGTATAGGAGGGACCTCCTCTGGAGAGGACCAAGTCCCTGGGCCTATACATTCCAAAAAAGGACTGAGAACAAATTCAAGCCCAAAAGCAGAGGGGAAGAAAGGTTTTCCAGGTCGATAACAACGAATGTCCCGAGACCCTCAGAGATCTGGGTAGCGCACCTTCAGTGGATGGTGGAGAATGATGAGAAAGAAGCATCAGCCTGTTCCAAAGGCCCCCTGGACCTGTCTTCTGGAAGGCAGTAAGATTTCATCTTGCCCAGGTCCTTCACCAGCTTCTCCAAATCAACTCCAAAAAGAAGCTTCCCCTTAAAAGCCGGTTGCGCCAACCAGCTTTGGAAGAGGAGCTCGCTGCCCAGTGCCGGAGCCATAGAAACATAGAAACATGATGACAGAAAAAGACCACATGGCCTATCTAGTCTGCCCTTCCATATCAACCACTACAACAGTCCCCTTTTTTCCTTTAGAGCATGGGATTTCTAAACAGTCCCATCCTGTTTTTGAATTCAGATACTGTCCTCATGTCCACCACCTCCACTGGGAGACTATTCCACGGATCCACCACTCTTTCTGTAAAGAAATATTTCCTCATATTACTGCTGAATCTATCCCCTTTCACCCTCATCCCATGTCCCCTCATAGCAGAGCTTGCTTTCAATCAAAAGAGGCTCTCCTCTTGTGCATTTATGTCACAGAGGTATTTAAACATCTCAATCGTATCACCTCTATCCTACCTTCCCTCAAAGGTGTTCATATTAAGATCCTTAAGTCTGTCCTCATATGCTTTATAATGAAGACCACTAACTATTTTAGTAGCCACTCTCTGTACTGACTCCAGCCTGTTTATATCCTTTTGAAGGTGCGATCTCCAGAATTGCACACTATATTCCAAATGAAGCCGCACCAAAGACTTATACAGAGGCACTATCACCTCCTTTCTTCTGCTGGCCATTCCTCTCCAATGCACCCAAGCATCCTTCTAGCTTTTGTTGTTGCCTTTTCTACCTGTTTAGCTAGTTTAAGATCATAAGACACAATCATGCCTATGTCCCGCTCTTATTTAGTGGATAAAAGTACTTCACCCTCTATACTATATTGCTCCCTTGGATTGCTGCAGCCCAAATGCATGATCTTGCATTTTTTAACATTAAATCTCAGCTGTCAAATTCTAGACCATTCTTCAAGCTCAGCTAGATCCTTCCTCACGTTATCTATACCTTCCTGGGTGTCTACTCTGTTGCAGATTTTGGTATCATCTGCAAAGAGGCAAACCTTACCTAACAGCCCTTCCGCTATATCACTAACAAAGATGTTAAAAATAATTGGACCAAGGACAGATCCCTGGGGCACACCACTGGTAAACTCCATCTCCTCAGAGTGAGCTCCATTTATCTGTACCCTTTGTTGCCTCCCACTCAACCAATTTCTAACTATAGCAGTAACTATAGGGTCCATCCCTAGGGTGCTCAGTTTGTTTATAAGTCGCCACATCAAGGGCTCTCCCTCGGTTCATCTCTATTGTCACCCAGTCGAAGAAATCAATCAGTTTTGTCTGACAAGACCTACCTCTGGTGAATCCATGCTACCTCAGATCCTGTAATCTGCTGAACTCCAGGAATCTCACTATTTCCTCTTTCAGAGCGCTTCCAATAATTTACTCACCACTGAAGTTAAACTAACCGGCCTATAGTTTTCAACCACATCCTTTTTTCCACTTTTGTGTAAAGTGACCACATGCGCCTTTCTCCAGTCCTTTGGCACCACTCCCGACTCCAACGAGGCATTGAAAAGGTCAGTCAGTGGAGCTGCTAGAACGTCCCCAAGTTCCCTCAGTATTCTAGGGTGTATCCCATCCGGTCCTATCACTTTGTTTACTTTAAGTTTAGCTAGTTTCTCATGAACAAAGTCTTCTGAAAATTGTTCAAGATGCCCCTTGCTACTGTTCCTGTTTGTGGGTGTTGTCTGAGGTCCTGCTCCTGGTTCTCCATCTGCGAACACAGAACAGAAATATTTGTTAAGCAATTCCGCTTTATCCTCATCAGCTTCTATATATTCCTCCCCTTCACCCTTGAGTCTGACAATACCACTTGTGACTTTCCTCTTCTCACTAACATATCTGAAAAATGTCTTATCCCCCCATTTTATTCCATTGGCTATTTCCTCTCTTTTTGAATCATTGCTTTCCTGGCTACTTTGCTAGCTTCTCTAAGTTTTTTCCAAATATAGATGCCTATCTTCCTCTCTCTGTGATCTCTTTTATTGCATGAAGGCCTCCCACTTTTTCTTCACCATTTCAGCTCCTTCTTTCAAAAACCATAGAGGTCTCCTTTTCCTTTTAGCTTTATTAATCATTTTAACACAAAGGTTGGTTGCCCTTAAAATATTCCCTTTCAGTTTTGCCCACTGTTTTTCTGTATCCCCCAGCTGTTCCCATCTTGCTTCCCTGAGGTATTGGCCCATTTTGGCAAAGTTCATTTTCATAAGTCTAAGACCCTCCCTTTTGAATGGATTTTCCCTAGTCCTAATACTGAACCACACCATCTGGTGATCACTGGATGCAAAATAATCTCCCACTATATCATCAGAAACATTTTCACCACTAGTAAGCAGCAAGTCCGGTATGGCCTTGGTGGGTTCTGTTACCAGTTGCCTGAATAGTTCTCCCTGTAGAGAATCCAGGATCTCCTTACTTCTAGATGATACTGCAGCAGGAATGTGCCAAGTCCAGTATGGCCTTGGTGGGTTCTGTTACCAGTTGCCTGAATAGTTCTCCCTGTAGAGCAGGGGTGTCAAACTCAAATACACAGTGGGCCAAAATGTAAAACTTGAACAAAGTCGCGGGCCAGCATTGAACAAATGAACCTTTTAATATGGACCCAAACAAGATTTGCTTTAACATTGAATATGAAGCAACACTTATTACTATACAATTTATAACTTAATAGTTCAGATATGCAAAAACCAATTTCAAATAAAAAAAAACATCAATGACATTCATTTATTAAATAAGATTTAAATAATAATAAATAATAATTTTTAAAATAAAATAACAATAATAAAATTAATCAACCATTCAAGCCCATGTCTTGGAGTAGCAAGAAAAAGTGCATAAAGAAAACGTTAATTATTGCTCAGTTTGCTGCACACTGATCTAATCTGATGTGCCCAAGCCAGATACCTGGCATCTCTTCTTGGATGATAGTTCATCAATGTCTGGGCTCAGGCTTTGAGCTGAGGAAATCCTCAGTATCGAGCAAAGGTGTTCATCAGTCAGACGTCTCCTGTGAGATGTTTTGGTCATCTTCATCGAGGAGAAAAGTTGCTCACATAGATAAGTGCTGCCGAACATGGAGAGCATCTGAGCAGCTTGGGTGCGGAGCTGAGGCATTGTGTCAGGGATGAACTGTGGAAACTGGGCGGCGCCCACAGCATCATACTTTGACTTCAGCGTGTCATTACACTGGAGTTCAATTAGCTCCATTTGGAGGTTGGTTGGTGCGTTTTCCACATTAACTGCAAAGGGATTACTGAGCAGTTAAAACCTACATTTCTGGACATCAAAGTCGGCAAATCGCCGGCTAAACTCAGCGCCGAGTACACTGAGTTTTTCAGCAAACTGTGCGCATGGGAACAAGTTGGTAAAGAACTGCGTTTTCATGGTTTGGCAGCAGGGAAAATGGCCAAGGTTTCCTTGCAGCATCTGATTCTCCCACAGGCACAGTTTAGTTTTAAAAGCCCTCACTGCAGCGTACATGTCTGTGATGATGCGCCCCCGCCCCTGAAGCTGCAGGTTCAGCGCATCGAGATGGCTCGAGATGTCACACAGAAAGGCCAGCTCACACAGAAACTTTTTCTCCCGAAGCTCTGCTGTGTCCTTCCCTTTGCTTTCCAGAAACTGACATATTTCCTCATGCAGCTCAAAACATCTATTCAGTACTTTTCCTCGGCTTAACCATCTCACCTCTGTGTGATACGGCACGTCTGCGTATTCCGAACCACACTCCTCCAGAAAAGACTTAAACTGGCGGTGATTCAGACCTTTGGCTCTTATAAAGTTAACTACTTGTGTTACTGTGGTCATAACATGTTCCATCTTTAGGGCTTTGCCACACAATGATTCCTGATGTATGATGCAGTGATAAACAGTTAGTTCACCTGCACAGTTCTCTTCCTGCATCTTCTCCCGGACCCTGCCCACCAGTCCACTTGTTTTACCGCACATCGCTGGCGCACCATCTGTCGTTAATCCCACGAGTTTATCCCACGGCAGCTTTATTTCAGTTACGCATTTGGAAACCTCCTCAAAAATTTCCTTTCCTGTGGTTGTGCCATGCATTGATTTGAATCCCAATAGCTCCTCCGTAACACACATATTTGAGTCCACTCCACGGATGAAGACTGACAGCTGAGCAGTATCAGATGCGTCGCTGCTCTCATCCACAGCAAGGGAGAATGCAACGAAATCTTTTCCCTTTTCCAAAAGCTGGTCATACAGATTGGTGGCAAGATCACATGTGCGATCAGCTACTGTGTTTCTGCTCAGGCTCACGTTTGAAAAGGCTTGCTTTTTCTCTGGGCACACGATGTCACAAACTTTCAACATGCACTTTTTCACAAACTCTCCCTCATTAAAGGGCCGGGCTGATTTTGCGATCTCTGCTGCCACAATATAACTAGCCTTTACAGCAGCCTCACTTTGTGATGTGGCTTTTTTGAACATATTCTGTTGTGAAACCAAACTTCTTTTCATCTCCTCCACTTTCTGGCTCCTTTGAGTCATGTTCAGGTCCTTGTACTTGTCATGGTGTTTTGTTTCATAGTGTCGTCGAATGTTATACTCCTTAGTTATAGCCACGTTGACTCCACAAATCAGACAAACAGGTCTGTCTTTTACATATGTAAACAAATATTCTGTCTCCCACCTGTCCAGAAAGTTCCTGTTGTCTGCCTTTCTTTTTGCCATTTTTGGGAAGGGGTTCCACAGTGACAGTTGTAGCTTGAGATCGCTATGACTTCTGTCACACAGGAGAGGGCGTTTCTGGGACCTGTCCTGATTGAAGCGCCAAAACAACAGCAAGGCATTATGGGATTTGTAGTATTAGCGATGAATGAATGCGCTGTATAATACCGGCGGGCTAGCTCTAGTAGTCATTTGGTATAGCCTCGCGGGCCAAATATAATTACACTACGGGCCAAATTTGGCCCGCGGGCCAGAGTTTGACACCTATGCTGTAGAGAATCCAGCATCCAGGTAACAGAACCCACCAAGTCCAGTATGGCCTTGGTGGGTTCTGTTACCAGTTGCCTGAATAGTTCTCCCTGTAGAGAATCCAGGATCTCCTTACTTCTAGATGATACTTGTCAGACGGCTGCCTAGGGTGAGAACTTACACAATCTTGACGATGCATATATTCATATGATTCTTGCAAGGTATTGTGGGTAATGTAGTTCATTCACTCTCAAACACAGCTGAAGACAATAATTGAGTTGTGTAACCAGTGGTAAAGCCAATAAAATACTTCTTTTATTGATGGGGTTTAATTCACCCAGCACAAGTATGCTTGTTAGCAATATAAATGAGGTTACTTGCTTGCAGGGTTTAAATGGATAACATAAAGTCACAAAGCAAATCAGAAAACAACCTTCAGCTTGTCAGGCAATTAGCTAATGTTTTCTTAGCAAATAATTACCAAGGCACAAAGAAATGAATAAACTTTGCTGGTTAGGTTAACTTCTGCTTATTTTCCACGCAGATCCCAGCAGTGATTCTCCCTTGCTCACACACACAATCAGGTGCAGCTTTAATTACTATCAATTGACCAGCTGAAACCCTTTAGCTGGCTGGCTGCTACTGTGTGAACCCAAATCCTGCTTTAAGAGCTGTTTGCAGTGGAAATAAAGAACAAAGTTAGGTTTCTTTGTGATGGCTGAGGTGTTTGCTCACAGAAAGCTAGCAATAGCATTTAGATAGAGAACAGTCCATGTAATGAATAGTTTCATCTGCTGTATCTCCCCCTTCATCAATCAGCATAGGGTCACTATCATACATTGGCACAGACGAGTCTTTCCATAAGGCACTATCATGAGAATGCTTATTCCCTTGCTGCCATTCACTATTATAGATAGGGTCTGGATCAGTGTTCATATCTGAGCCTCTCCTGCTATCATAATTCCTCTCTGTATATCCTGGCCAGTATGTAATCCAATTCTGATGTCCAGCCTTCCAATCTTGATCCCTGGACACTGGATCTCCTCTCACATACCTTCTGGCCTTGGTCTGAAAGTCCCTTCCACGTGCAGTCTTCTCTCTTCCAGGTAGCCACTGGTGATTCCTATCTCTGCCATTCCATTCCTCTGGCTGACTCCAGTCCAATGGACTCTGCTGGCATTTGGAATACCTCCCAGTATAGGTACTGCCTTGGACTCTCCCAGACCCTCCAATGGGCTTTCTTCTCTTCCTTCCAGAGAGTTTCCTTCTTTCTCTATCCGCTTGGCTTGGCTTCTGTTTCTCCAGGTGATACTGGTGCTTGAGCTTGTAGCCGTTGCTGTATCTGTGTCTGAAGCTCTTTCTGTAGCCGTTATCTGAAGAATAAGCTCTATTCTTATTCTGTCCTAATGTGTGCTCCTCCCTAACACAGCGCAGCTGTGTTGAATCAGGCCCTGCCCTTTGAGATGAGTGCTTAGGGATTACCTCATAGCTCTCTTGATTGCACACACATTTTCTCACTTCAGCCCCTCTCATGGCTGCTGGAAACCTGGTGCATTCTGGGACTGGTAGTCTTTTATGTGAAAACTCTGTTTTCTTGCTTCTACCAGAACTGACAGGTTGCTTGTTCAGAGTCACATCATCTTTTCTATAGCTCCTACCTGAGCTATGATAAGCTTCCTTATCACATACTGCAGCAGGAATGTGCCAATCAACATCTGGCATATTGAAATCCCCTATCAGTAATCACTTCCTCTTTCCTGGCAATGCTACATATGTCTTCAATTAACTCTCTGTCCACTTCTTTCTCCTGTGAGGGAGGTCTGTATTTCACGCCAATACAAATAGATTTCTCTTTCCCTCTTTCTGTTTAACCCATAGTGCCTCCTCTCTCCCTTTTAAGCTCTGAAATTCCAAAGTTTTCTTTTATTTTTTACATATGGTGCCACCACTCCTCCCCTTCTTCCTACCCTGTGCTTTCTGAATAAAGTATAGTCTGGTATAGTTATATCCCAGTCATGGTTTTCTGTAAACCATGTTTCTGTAACTGCCACTAAATCCAAGTCAGCCTCACCATTAAAGCTTCAACATCTGGGATCTTATTTCCCATGCTACGGGCATTTATACACACCGCTTTCCATATGCTGCTCCTTTTACCCATTTCCATAAAGGCATTTAATGTTTCACTTACCTGGGAGCTTTCTTCAGCCATCCCCAGCAAATCTAGTTTAAAGCCCTGTTCAGTAGATTAGCCAGTCTGCTGCTGAAGACACTTCAATATTTCTTGGACAAATGTCAATGCTGTGAAACCAAAGGCACCAGGTCATACATGGCATCAGAAAGGAAGGCCATAGCTGACTCCAAAAGAGGGTAGTATCATCCGGCGGAAGAGACTGAATCCACTGGAGCATAGCTTGAGATATCAAATAGGCACATACCAGAATATTAGCTGCCATGGTGAACTGTCTCTTCAACAATGAATCCACCTTACTGTCCAGAAAATCTTTTAAGGCCGATCCTCCTTCCACAGGAATGATGGTCCATCAGGTAATTGCCGTGACCTGTGCATCCACCCTGGGAATATGACATCCTCCTTCTCCAGGAAAGTGTAGATCTTCTTGAACACCCTTAATCTCTTAGGTGGGGAGTTGGGAGAGTCCTACTCTGCCCAGATCATATCCTTGATCACATCTGGAAAAGAGAAGACAGTAGTGGATTTCCACACCCTTTGAAGAAGCGGGTGTACCTTCAGTTCCTGCTCCATGCAGGAAGCATCCATCAAGCTCAAGGCGAATGATACCCTGGCAATCAATGCCACCACTCCTCCTTCCAGAATAGGCGGATCATTCCAGCCTCTTCACAATCTTCTGAAGGAAAAAATACTTCTTTACCACGTCAGAGCCCAGTACGGAGCCACCTGAATCCTACAGACCAAAGTAGAGCACAAACACCGGTAGGTATAAATGCGAGCAGTACAAAACAGGTACACCAAACAATGGTGGTTATAAACTTTTATTCAAAACCCCAATGTGTTTCAACTGTACACCTTTTTCAGGGGGTATTTGCCTCAAATATAAATCACAAAAATATAAATAGTCATAAAAACAACCATATTAGGATACAAACACATAAAACAAAAATAAAAATAAATTATGAATTATGAATTATGAATTTCAAAACAAATGCACAGAAACAATGAAATGAATAAATAAAGACCATTTTGCCTTTATAAAACTAATCTGCTAAAAATGCCAAATATTAAAACATTGTATAAAAATGCTAAAAATGCCAATACTAAAACATTGTATAAAAACAACAACTGAGGAGTAAAAACCAATAAAACAGAAAGATGTGGACTAGACAAACTTAAAAATGGAAAGCAAAAGTGTGATATTGCATATTGCCAAGTACAACGAAGTGAGGCGGGATGAGGAGTACATGAGTTGTTGCTAAAAAAATTAGGGGTATGTTTACTAAACCCTCTTAATGTGCGCGCCGCGTTAGTCTGCAGGATACCATAAAAGGAGTGGGCGGTCCGGTCAAAAATAGCAAAACGGGATTAGCGCGCACTGCGCTGCGCGCTCTTGTGCGCTGCACACATTAGCGCACGAGTAACGCGCGCAGGAAGCATAAGCAGGCGCGCTGATGTGCAAGTAGAGGAACAGGGCTGCAGTACAATGGTAAAGACACTAACAAATGGTGCAGGGGTCATGGGTTCAATCCCCCACTGTGCCCAATGAGGCGCTACCATTTATGTGTAATATTGCATTATGAGGCTTTATAATTTTATTTTAATTACTGCTGTTAGCAAACGCACTCTCAAAGCACTGTAACATAAGGTGCTGCATAAGGCACCCCATAAGGTACCCCAGAGGGCACATTTTAAAGTGCACTGTCTGCCACGGCACCCTACAATATTGCTTAAAGGGTGGCCTATAGGGCGCCATATAGGGTGCCCTATGAGGCACAGCAAGGTCATAGCACTGTTTTTGATGGCAGCACTGTGCATTTAAACGCATGGAAATCTTAAGTAGGTGCGCTGACATGCAAGGAAGAACAGCAGTATAGCACAATGGTTGAGGCACTGACTGATAATGCAGCGGTCATGAGTTCCATCCCCAATGTGCCTAATACGTAAGGCTGGCTGAGGCATCAGCTTTGACATGTAAGTATTGTTTCCTGCAGCACTTTATTTGTATTTTATTAATTGCTGCCAGCAAACACACCCTCATGTGCCATAACCTAAGGTGCCGCATAAGGCACCCTATAAGGCACTCCATAGGGCACATTTTAAAGTGCACTATCTGCCACGGCACCCTATAATGTCCCCTATAGGGCACCCTATCAGTCGCTCCATAGGATACTGTATAGTGCACCTTATATGGACGGTAACCATAAGGTGCCCTATAGGGCTCCCTATAAAGCGCCCTCTGAGGCACCTTATGGGTACAGTACGCTGAGGGTGTTTTTGCTGGCAGCACTAATGTACATTAAAAATAGATAATGCTTTAGACAGCCCTATCAAATAACTCCACTGTGGGTTTGAACCCATGACTTCTGGCTCTCCTGGCAGTGAAGTAACCAGTGGGCTACAGCTCTATAGCTGCCATCAAACCCCTGGCTGGCTGCAGAAGGACTGCAAGTCACCACACAAACAGTCTGCTGTGGTCACCAGGATAGGGTTAACCCACCCATACCCATGATGCACTGCACATGCAAATCAGCAGTCTACAGATGATCACAAGATGGGGTATGCACCCCCACTGCACCTCGGCCTGGTAGGGGGAACTGACCGTGTGTGGTACTGGCACAGAGTAGCTACACACCGTCACATTGTGCAGGTACTGCACTCACCCTGAGGGTGAGGTGGGGCGCCCAGCACCAGGTCCCCAGCAGTGCTAATGTGTGAGATAGGTAGTTTCTACAGACACATCTTGGATGTATCTGTATGTCTCAGTCAGGTGTAGCCCCTATGGACCCCTAGGAGGATTATGTACCACCACCCTCCTCCTCCAGGGCTGAGAGTGGTAAACAGAGTCTCCCTGCAATGGTGGCAGTAGAGGGGACCATCAACCCCGGTTCTGCTGGGGAACAGACACCCTACAGGGCAGTTAATGCAGCTCTGTAAACATCCATAACGAAATAGCAGACAGACATTAGGCCTGGATATGCTAAGCTGCACCCCACCACTATCTGATATTCTCCTGCAGCAAGCCTTCAGCTGCTGCACAGCACTCCATCAAGACACATACCAGCAGCAGATAGTCTGCTAGCTAGTCCATAGTTCATGTTTCTGGTGGAAATGCCAAAAGAAAACCCATAAAAAATACATGAGAGAAATACTATATAACACTATGGGGGTGCCTGGCCATGCTGTGGTCACTGCACAGTCAGGGTGAGAGTGATCTCCCAGCAGGACATGCTGTTGCCACCCTGTCTGTGCAGGTGGTGGCCAGGCACTACAATGTCCCAGCCAGTGCCCTATGCCCTGTGCAGATGCATCCTGGCCAGGCCACCCTGTCCGGGCTATACCCATGGCACCTTGCTCCTCATTATGCACATTGGCAGGCCAATACTGGCAACAGTGCTGGCAGTGTGGGCTGTGGAGGGTGTTTGCAGCCACCACACACTGGATAGACAGACACACACTTCCACATCTAAGCCAGCATTGTGCTACTATAGAGGAGTTTAGCAGCCCTGGCCACCAAACCAGTCCTGGGCACAGTGCAGGCATGGATATGGTACGCAATACTGTTGGGGGTCACACCCCAGGGTGGTAAACACTGTCAGAGACCAGACCTGAAGCACACTCCACAGACATCAGAAAGGTTGCTATGATGGAGCTCAATCAGCAAACTGTGCTTAACGTAGGAATTGCTATCTGCCAGTAATCATAGCAAACTTTTGATAGCTGTGTACCGTATTCCCAGGTGTAGGGTGGCATTGCTAAGGTATGCAAGTGCTAGTATTGGGAGATGCACGCAGGGCCCAATGTCCTGCTTCTCCAGGAGGCATTGGCTAATGGAGCCTGTGGGTGTGGGTGTGTCTGCCCCTGTTGGCAGCTGCTTTACGGCAGAGGTTACCAACTCCAGTCCTGGTGTGCCAAACACTGTTCGGGTTTTCATGCTGTCCCTCATGAATATGCATGAGATACATCTGCATACCATGGGGGTGGTGCATAGATATGCAGCACAGGCATCTTTATTAGAGGCAGCATGGAACCTGAATGGTGTTTGGCCCTCCAGGACTGCATTTGGGAGACTCTGCTCTAGGTCATGCGCCTGTTTATGGTGTCTTTGCTCTGTAGGGTAAAATGTAGGTGTTTTGGGCATGTTTACATCATCTGCAATAAACGTTCTGTCTGTATTAGCATGTTGTAGTAGTGAGTAAAATATGAGGACTGGGTTGGCAGGCACTTGAACCTGTGACCTTCTGCTTCCAAACACACTAGTTGTGTGCATTGCACCACCATGTTGCCACAGAGACAGTGCATTCCCTGGTAATATCATGACTGTTTGTCCGGCAGGGCCTGTCTGTTGCAGTGCATGGCACCCACCTACACAGGGCTAGGCCATAGTCTGCTCTGGGCAGCTACCACTGCCCCCTCCACCACCAGTACCCCTCTGCCACCATACTGACATGCCCTTCTGCTGGTGGTGCTGGTGGTGTGCAGTCTCAAGCCATCCAGTGTGAAGGTAGGCGGCTGCCTATGGTGCGTGTTCTGGAGTAGGGGTGCCTGCATAGGCGTCCACGCTTCCCCCCAACACCGCCTGCCAATGTTCTGTGCCCTTGGGGGTACCTGCTGGGTACTATCCCCTGTGACACTGTGATAAACACTCTCGTGCCCATGTTGGGCCCTCATCAGTTGCTGTCTGGCTGCTGTTCAGTTTCAGCATTCCTAAGTGCCACCTAGGCATCTGCCTAGTCCGCACTGTGCCCCAGTTGCACCACAGCATGTGCCGCCTGCAGCCCTCTGTATCCCCTTTAGCAGCATCTGTCCAGTTGCCCATTCCGACATGCCCACCCTGCTGTTGTGGAACATGTGCATGCCATAGGTAACCTGTCCAATGGAGAGGGAAACCCTGATCAGTGCTATTTCACTGTGGGATCATTCACCTTGTATGGGGACGGAGCGTAGACCCTTCTAAAATTCATATTTATTTTTTGGGGCTTTCTTGGGAGTGTTATTTGATGTTTCCCAATACTATCACTATTGCCCAGCTTGATTATGATTTTTTTTTTTATTTTGTTGGGGTCATTTTCAATGTTTATTTGCACTTTTGTTCTGTGCACATGTATCACACATCACTTTTTTGTAGGTTTCCCTTGTTTTGCTGTACATTGCTGACAGAAATGGTTTCTTTTCCCTTTAAATCAGCTCTAACGCGAGGTTTTCACTTGCGTTATTTTTGGCCTCGAATTTCACATCGTTAGTGTGCGGGGAGCCTCTCCCCTCCCACTCTCCACCCATTGACCCCTTCTCTACGCCCCTGAGGAGCCTTCCTCTGCCCTCCGGGAACCTTTCCACGCCTTCAGCGCTCGTTTGCGCCGCTGCGCGCGTGAGCGTGCACTAAAGCGCATTTTTTCCCCATAAAGCGTCATTAGCGCATGCTAAGGTACCTTAGCGCGCGCTAATTGCACAGCGTGCACGTTAAGAAGGTTTAGTAAACATACCCCTTAGAAAGATAGTGGACGTGAAATCTCTAAAGTACAAACAGTATAGTTGTGAACATCAAGGCTCCTGTCAGTACAAGCATTCTGTGTAATTATAAAAACAAAATAGCTGTGAACATGAAAAATCTGTTCTCATAGGGACAGAAGAGAGGGAAAAACCATTATAACCTCTTTTATTAAACTTAGGGGTATGTTTACTAAACCGTCTTAATGTGCGCCCGGCGCTAGTGTGCAGGATGCCATATAAGGAGTGGGCGTTTCAGTCTTAACATAGCAAACCAGGATTATCGTGCACTAATGTGCGCTGCGCGCTAATGTGCACCGCGCACATTAGCGCACGGGAAGCATAAGCAGGCGCGCTGATGTGCAAACAGCGGAACAGAGCTGCAGTACAATGGTTAAGACACTGACTGATGGTGCAGAGATCATGGGTTCAATCTCCCACTGTGCCCAATGAATAAGGCTGGCTGAGGCACTACCTGTTATGTGTAATATTGCATTATGAGGCATTTTAATTTTATTTTATTTACTGCTGCTAGCAATTGCACTCTCAAATGGCTGTAACATAAGGTGCTGCATAAGGCACCCCATAAGGTACCCCAGAGGGTACATTTTAAAGTGCACTGTCCGCCAAAGCACCCTACAATGTTGCTTAAAGGGTGGCCTATAGGGCGCCATATAGGGTGCCCTATGAGGCACGGCAAGGTTACAGCACTGTTTCTGATGGCCACATGTTAACGTGTGGTAAGCTGAAGTAGTTGTGCTGACATGCGAATAGCAAAAGCAGCATAGCATAATGGTTAAGACACTGACTGATGGTGCAGTGGTCATGGGTTTAATCCCCCACTGTGCACAATGAATAAGGCTGGCTGAGGCACTACCTGTTATGGGTAATATTGCATTATGAGGCATTTTAATTTTTTTTTAATTACTGCTGCTAGCAAACACACTCTCAAAGTGCTGTAACATAAGGTGCCACATCAGCCGCCCTATAAGGCACTCCAGAGGGCATATTATAAAGTGCACTGTCCGCCCAGGCACCCTAGAATGTTGCTTATAGTGCGCTTTATAGGGTGCCGTATGAGGCACCGCAAGGTCACAGCACTGTTTTTGATGGCAGCACTGTGCATGTTAACGCATGTAAATCTTAAGTAGGTGTGCTGAGATGCAAAGAGGAACAGCAGTGTAGCACAATGGTTAAGACACTGGCTGATGGTGCAGGGGTCATGGGTTCGATACCACAGTGTGGCTTTTGCATATGACTGCCTGAGACATTACCCTTTAATATCAGCAGTGCTTTGTGAGGCATTTGGATTTTTATTTGATTTCTGCTGCCAGCAAACACACCCTCACATTGGCATAACCTAAGATGCCACATCATGCACCCTATGTGGCACTCCTGAGGACACATAATAAGGTGCACTGTCCAACACGGCACCTTATAATGTTCCCTTTGGGGCACCTTATAGGGCGCTTTGGAGGCACCTTCAGGCTACAGCACTGAGGGTGTTGTTGCTGGCAGCACCAATTTAAATTATAAAAGAAAATTCCTCAGACAGCCCTATCACATAACCCCACTGTGAGATCAAACCCATGACCTCTGGCTACACAGGCAGTGCAGTTACCCGTGGGCTACATCTCCATAGCTGCTAACAAATTCCTGGCTGGCTACAGTTGGACTGCAGCCCACCACACAAACTGTCTGCTGTGGTTAGCAGGATAGGGTTAAATAACACATACCCATGATGCACTGCACATGCAAATCAGCAGTCTACAGATAACCACAGGATGGGGTATGCACCCCCACACCACCTCAGCCTGGTAGGGAGTACTGAGCATGTGTGTTACTGGCAAAGATAGGTACTGACCGTCACATTGTGCGGGTCTTGTGCTCACCCTGAGGGTGAGGTGGGCCACCCAGCACCATGTCCACAGCACCTGGCTTAGCTGAGATAGGCTATGGTGTGAGTTCCCATCAGTAACAGTGAGTGATGGGTTGGTCTTGCAGCTACACTGCCAAATACACCTGTGTCCATCTTTTATTTCTCAGTCAAGTTTAGTCCTTGAGCACTTTGATTCACCCAGAATAGGGCATATCCTGTGTGGGTGCCATGGCCACATGATTTATGGGGGCGGGGGCTGTTTGGACCCATAGGCGGATTATGTACTACCACCCAAACTGCCCTCTGGAGCTCAGGATCTCCCACCAACACATCCACATTCTACATCATTGCAATGGTGCTGGTAGAGGGGACCATCAACCTCAGTTCAGTTGGGGGGACATACAACATACAGGGCAGTCCATGCATTTCTGTACGCATCCATACGGTGACAGCAGACAGACAGGAGGCCTGGAAACATTCAGCTGCGCACCACCACTATCTGACATTCTCCAGCAGCGAGCACAGTGAATCTGCAGCCGCTGCACCCTGCAAGGTGTTCCAGCCTCACACATACTAACTGCAAACAGTCTGCTAGCTAGTCCATAGTGCATATTACAGGAAGAAATGTGTGCACCCAAAACTGGGATGTTAGCACACCCACCAAGCAGATAGGTTAGTGATTGGGCCCCAAAAAAGACAGCCCATAGATATCACTTGAAAAAGATACTGTTAGCACGATGGGGGACCTAGCCATGCCATGGTGACTGCTCAATCAGGGTGAGAGTGACCTCCCAGCAGGACATGCAGGGGCCACCCTGTCCGTGCAGGTGATGGCCGGCCACTACAATGTCCCAGCCATTGCCCTATGCCCTGTGCTCATGCATCCTGCCCAGGCCACCCTGTCCGAGCTATACCCACAGTACCTTGCTCCTCATTATGCACATTGGCAAGCTAACACTGGACACAGTCCAAACAGTGTGGGCTGAGTAAGGTGTTGCAACCACCACACATTGGCTGGACAGACACACACTACCACACCTATGCCAGCATTGTGCTACTATAGAGTTTTTTTGCAGTCCAGGCCAACTCACCAGTCCTGGACACAGCGCAGGCATGGCTATGTTATGCAATACTGTTGGGGTCACTCCCCAGGGTGCTGGACACTGTCAGACACCAGACCTGGAACACACTCCACAGACATCAGAGATATTGGTATGATACAGCTCAATGAGCATATTGTGCTTAACTTAGGAATTGCTATCTGCCAGTAATCATAGCAACCTTTTGATATATGTGTACCATATTCCCAGGTTTAGGGTGGCATTGCTAAGGTATGCACGTACTAGTATTGTGAGATGTACGCAAGGCCCGATATCCTGCCTCTCCGTGAGGCTTTCGAGAATGGAACCTGTGGGTGCGGTTCTTTCTGCTCCTGTTGGCCGCTGCTCTAGGGCAGAGGTCCCCAACTCCAGTCCTGGTGGGCCAAACACTGTTCATGTTTTCCTGCTGTCCCTAATGAATATGCATGAGATACATCTGCATACCATGGGGGAGGCGCATGGAAATGAAGCACACACATCTTTATTAGATACAGCATATAAGTGAATGATTTGTGGCCCTCCAGGACTGCATTTGGGGTACTCTGCTCTATGTAATGCTCATGTTTCTGGTGTCTGTGCTCTGTAGGGTAAAATGTAGATGTTTTGGGCATGTTTACGTTATCTGCACTAAAGGTTCTGTGTGTATTACCACATTTTTGTGGTGGGTAAAATGTGGGCACTGGGATGGCAGGGGCACAGCTGGGATTTGAAACTATAACCTTCTGCTCCTGAAGGCACTGGCTGTGTGTGCTGCACCACCGTCTTGGCACAGAAATAGTGCATTCCCTGGGGAGTCCATGGCTGTTCGTCATACAGGGCCTGTCTGTTGCAGTGCACGGCAACCACGTGAAGAGGTCTAGGCCATGGTGTGCTGTGGGCAGCAGACACTGCCCCCTCCACCGCCGGTACCCCTCTGCCACCATTCTGACATGGCCTTATATTGGAGACAGCATCAAACCTGAATGATTTGTGGCCATCCAGGGCTGCATTTGGGGGAATGTGCTCTAGGTAATGCACATGTTTCTGGTGTCTGTGCTCTGTAGGGTAAAATATAGGCGTTTGAACCATGCTTATGTTCTCTGCAATAAAGGTTTGTCTGTACTTTCATGGTTTAGTAGTGGTTAAAATATGGGGATTGGATTGGCAGGAGCCCCAGCTGGGATTTGAACTGGTGACCTTCTGCTCCTGAATGCACTGGCTGTGTTCACTGCACCACACTGTGGCCACAGAGACAGTGCAGTCCCTGGAGATAGGAAACCTGGCCAATGGGGTCGGAAACCCTGCTCTGGACAATTTCACTGTGGGCTCATTCACCCTGTATGGGGACGAAGCGTAGACCCTTCCAAAATTCATTTCTTTTTTTTGGAGCTTTCTTGGGAGTGTTTTTTGATGTTGCCCATTGATATCACTATTGACCAGCTTGGTTATGGGTTTTTTTCCATTTTTTTGAGGTCATTTTCACTGTTTCTTTGCCCTTTTGTTCCGTGCACATGTATCACACTTATCACTTTTTGTAGGTTTCCCTGGTTTTGCTGTACATTGCAGACGGAAATGGTTTCTTTTCCCTTTAAATCGGCTCTAACACGAGGGTTTCTCTGGCGTTATTTTTGTGCCTCGGATTTCACAGCATTAGTGTGCGGAGAGCCTCTCCCCTCCCACTCTCCACCCATTTACCCCTTCTCTCCGCCCCTGGGGAGCCTTCCTCCGCCCTCCAGGAGCCTTTGCCCGCCTTCATCGCTCGTTTTCGCCGCGGCGCGCATTATCGCGCGATAAGGTACCTGTGCGCTGCAAGATGCGACATTATCACGCAATAAGGTACCTTATCGCGTGCTAACATTACAAAGCACACATTAAGACGGTTTAGTAAACATACCCCTTACTGTAATGCTGATAAAAGCAGAGCAAAGTAGATTGTCCTAAAATTAAAAGTGAAAATAAGGACTATAAAAGGCATAAATATAATCATTAAAGTGCAAACCATAAGGTTACTTGCCTCTTTCGTTAAAAGCAGCACATTCAAAAGCGCCAGTCTGGCAGGAATAAGAAAGAAGTGATTTCGATCCTTTTAAAGGACATGCACCAAAACTGGAGTCAGAGTTCAACGGGATTTGACCTTTGGATCTAACATCAAAGACTTTATTATGCATATAATTTAATGAAAAAACTGCATGGCTTTTTGCAACTGGCCTTAAGTAACAAAGAAAGTTGCTGACCCTGATTAACTTCAAAATATGCTGCCTCAAGTGCCCATTTGATCCAAGTTTGAGAAAGGGAAGCAGTCCCGAAATGTGCACGTCGTGCTTTCTTATCTATAATTTTCAACTGCATCATATTTACAGATAAGTGGAGTATTTAATATACTAGCTTTTGGTGGTGAACCTTATATGAATAAAATAAGTTTACCGTCTGGTGTGGATGATATACAGTTCATTCCTCCCTCGGTACGCTCCGACAAAAAAAATTAATTATTTTGGGGACCATATCGGTGAATGTTTTTGAGTACAGTCAATAACCAGGCAACAGCGATATTGCACGCTGTCCGGTTATCTCCTGCACTTAAAAGATAGGCAAACCTTTGCCTCGCCTATCTTTTAGGCACAGTTAGCCAACTGGGCAGCATGCAATATTGATGTTGCCCAGTTATCGATTATCACTGCCTCCGCTTTTCCCAGGAACACCTATGACACGTCTTGACACACCCTGACAGGGCCGGATTTAGCTATACGCCATGTACGCCATGGCGTAGGGCCCACAGCTGCAAAGGGCCCACAAAAATTGAAGTAGTTAGGCTTTTTTTTTTAATAAAATAAAAAAAAACCTGCTGGCTGCCGCCGCGGGGCCCCCTCTGCTGCCGCGGCAGCATGGACTGACCCGCGGGGGCCCCCTCTGTAAGCTCGGTCCCTCCCTCCGTGCCTCCGTGTCTCCCTCCGTGCAGGCTGTTAGAGACGCGAAGGCAGACTGTCTCCTTCTGCCTTCCCGTCTCTGTAAAGCCCGCAGGGCTGATGGGAAATTTCCCATCCGCCCCTGCGGGCTTAACAGAGACGCGAAGGAGACAGTCTGCCTTCGCGTCTCTAACAGCCTGCACGGAGGGAGACACGGAGGCACGGAGGGAGGGACCGAGCTAACAGAGGGGGCCCCCGCGGTTCAGTCCATGCTGCCGCGGCAGCTGAGGGGGCCCCGCGGCGGCAGCCAGCAGGTTTTTTTTTTTAAAATAAATTTTACTTTAGGCCGGGGGAGGGGAGGGGGAGGGGGTAGGACTGGTAATTGGGGGGGCTGGGACAGGGGCTGGAAATGGGTTGGGACTGGGACTGGAAATGGGTGGGGGGGATTAAGGCTGGAGGTGGGCTGATTAGGAGGACTGGTAATGGGCTGTGGGCTGTTGGGGGGGGTTAGAACTGGTAATGGGCTTTGGGGGGGTTAAGACTGGTAATGGGCTGTGGGCTGATGGGGGCTGTCTGGTAATGGGCTATGGGGGGGGGCTAGGACTGGAAATGGGCTGGGGGGGGTTAAGACTGGAGGTGGGCTGATGGGGTTAGGACTGGTAATGGGCTGTTGGGGGGGTTAAGAACTGGTAATGGGTTTTGGGGGGTTTAGACTGGTAATGGGCTGTGGGCTGATGGGGGCTGTCTGGTAATGGGCTATGGGGGGGCTAGGACTGGAAATGGGCTGGGGGGTTAAGACTGGAGGTGGGCTGATGGGGTTAGGACTGATAATGGGCTGTTGGGGGGGTTTAGAACTGGTAATGGGCTTTGGGGGGGGTTAAGACTGGTAATGGGCTGTGGGCTGATGGGGGCTGTCTGGTAATGGGCTATGGGGGGGGGGTTAGGACTGGAAATGGGCTGGGGGGGGTTAAGACTGGAGGTGGGCTGATGGGGTTAGGACTGGTAATGGGCTGTGGGCTGATGGGGGGGGGGTTAGGACTGGCAATGGGCTATGGGGGGCTGACTGGAAATGGGTTGATGGGGTTAGGACTGGAAGTGGGCTGATGGGGGGTTAGGACTGGTAATGGGTTATAGGGGGGGCTTAAACTGAAAATGGGGTGATGGGGGGTTAGGACTGGTATTGGGTTGGGGGGTTGCTAGGACTGGAAATGGGCTGATGGGTGGCTAGGACTGGAAATGGGCTGATGCAGGGACTAGAAGGGAATGGATGCTGGGTGAGGCTGGAACTAGAAGGGAGCTGATGTTGGGGGAGGATTAGAATGGGATGGGGCTGGAAGAGTAAAATGGAGAAGGGAAAAATATTTTGTGTGGGAGGGATAAAAAAATCTACAATTGGCCGGGTATTGGGAGAGTAAGTGGGGATTGAGGATGGAGGGGTAAAATTTGACTGGATGAAATAGGAATGAGGAAAGAGCAAAAGGAGAAAGATTAGTATGTTAAAGCAGATGTAGAGAGAGAATGGAAAAAAACTAGAAGAGAGAAGAAAGGACAAATGGACAGCAGACGATGGAGAGTTAGCAGAAGACATGAAGAAACCAGAAGAAAGTGGCTGGAGCAATTGCAGCTGAAAAAAATGCACAAAAGGTAGAAAAATATCTCTTTATTTTGAATTTATTAATTGGAATATGTCAGCTCTGGTAAATGTGCATCATTAACGTCTGCGCTTTGTTTAGTACAAGAGCAAATTAATGTATAGTTTTATTTCTACAGTGTTGTACATTCCAAGTTTGGCTTTTGGGATTCCCAGTTTAATTATTGTCTTCCTGTTTCTAAAATGTGATTACTTGTTTGGTGATGGTCTATGTTCTGCATGTGTAACTGAGCTGAGGTGTTCTGTTTATATAATTCCTATTTGACATTGCCACTTGGTCTCTTTCCCCAGTAGGTCATGTATTGTTGTTCTCTGAAATGTATTGGTTTAATATTTGCAGTGTTGCCTTTTGATTGGTAGAGTATGGTGCTTTGTGAGTCCTGGTAGTGCTGTTAGGATACGGCGGGTTTACTATGGGCAGTGTTTGTAGTAGTTCCTAATGTGTCTGGCAGTTGGCACTGGATTATAGTAATGTAGAAATCTTTTAGTCTTTCTTTATCCATACACTCATTAAGAGGCACGTTTACTAAAAGTTAGTATATGGTAACATTATGCAAATATTTATGCAAATGAGGCCCCTTATGCAAATGAGGCCCACACCCCCCTTGGGCCGCCCCTGCTGGGGGCCCACAATTTTTGTTGGCATAGGGCCTCACTCAAGGTAAATCCGGCCCTGCACCCTGACATGCCCTGAGGGAGGAGTGGCCTAGTGGTTGGGGCAAGTTAACTCAGCTGCCTTCTGAGGGAGGGGGGAAGGGAGGCAAAGAGCAGAGTATTCAAAGCTAAAGAATAGATTCTGACAGCCTGGGGGAAGGTGGGATTTAAGGCTAAAGATTTGCCTAGGGGCAGCAACACCTTGAACCAGTAAGGGACCAGCCGTACCTGTAAACTTTGAGAGATCGAATTATAATTACATAAGCAAAAAAAAAAAAATAAGGTGGGCCTCTGCCCTGAATCTTTTAAGTTCCTAGCAATATCTGTATGTACCTAACCATTTTAACATGACATCCTTTTTTAGAAATAAATTGGTGTCAGATATAGAAAAATTTCAGAACTCATTTAGAGCAAATACTACAAACTGTAGTATTTCATTTGTCCCTTCTAACTTGTCCTTTCCTTTCCATTGTTTTCTATAGAGGAAACTGCTTTAGAGCATAAATAAGACTGTCAGATGGCTGAAGTGCAGGCAAGTGCTTATAGTCTTCCTTTGCACTGACATGAAAATGTCCCATATATTCCTCCATGATATTCCTAATGTTGTTGACATCTGCGCAAGAACTTTTTCTATCTAAAAGCCCCTTTCATATTGTAATGAAACTGCTAATTCAAGAGCATTTACACAGATTACAGACCTGTAAACCATGCAAATGACTTGAAGTGAGATATTCAACATCATTATCCCCGGGTACTGCCGCTATATGCTTCAATGCTAATCACTTAGCATCAGGGGTTCCGGGGGCAGTGCCTTTTGCTAACTGGTCAGCGGCGATATTGAGCTGCTGTCCTGTTAGTGACCCTCAGATAAAGATAGACGTGGCAAAAACTGGCCTATCTTTAGCCGTGGGAGCTAACAGGACAGCGGCTCAATATCGCCGCTGCCCGGTTAGCTTCCAGGCTGTGCGGCTGATCCAGATATTCAATCTCGGTGGCCGGATATGGCCCTGGAATTGAATGTGCGGTCTTTGTGTTCAGCGGGCTCAGCTAGGCACTGTGATTGCACTAGCTGTCTCCGCTGAATATCTGGCCCTATGCACCAAGTGAGGGAAAACAATTTTGAAACAAGATGAATACAGTTTTATTATGCTTTTCCAAAATATTTGAGGGTCTCTCAACTTCAGGTGTTTAGCATACAATTATCAAGCCCAAAGGGCATTATGAATACTCGTGCTTATACTAGAACATATAAACACAACCAAGAGAAGCAATACATTTACTTCTTTCATTGTCCTTGTGTGACTGGATGACTGCAGTCATTGGACCTTGATGTTATCATGCAGTATTTTTAGTGTGCGTGAAGGGTGCTCTCTGCTGAATTTGCCCTTGATTAATGTTAGCTTAGGCCTTAGTACTCTCCAAGGATTTATCCTCAGGTTACACCTCTGTACTTCTTCTACCATACCTTATTCAGCAGTGGCTTTCAACCCAATCCTTGGACACACCGAACCAGTTAGGTTTTTAGAATAACCCTAACTTCCTTATTCAATCTCCAGCTGTGCTCTACCGCTCCTACTCACAAGCATGGCCGCTGCCTTGATCTCATCTTCCCCTCTAACTGTTCACCCTCAAACCTCTCTACCTCAGTTCTTCCCTTACCCGACCATCACCTGCTAGCCTTCACCCTTAACCACCTCCCATCTCAGTCTTGTCTGAACTCCACCAACATGTTTAGGAATCTTCACACTGGCACCTATTCCATGCCCTGTGAGGCATACTGTATCTCAGCCCTGGCTGTCCTCAACAACCCGCTAATTACATTTCTATGCCTACTCAGCTGAGCACCTTTTGCTTAAATCATGCACCCTTACTGACTTCCTACATTTCAAATTCATGTTAATCTCTTTCTAATCAACCCTAGCACTCACCAAGAAAGAGTACTATGTCCATCTGACCAAATCTCTTGTCTCTAACCCTCACCATCTCTCCGCCACACTTAACTTCTCAAGGTGCCTCCTTCCCCAGTCTCCCCTTTACTTTCTGCCTAGAGTTTGACTGACTATTTTATAGTAACATAGTATATGACGACAGATAAAGACCAGTATGGTCCATCTAGTCTGCCCAGCAAGGCATCAAAAGTAGGTGCACTTGCCACTCCATGCAGTTCACCTCTCCCCATGCCTTTGTTTAGGGGTGTACCCACCGTTCCGTGTAGGTCACCCCTATTTGCTCAGATATAAGAGATAGTTATGCTTATTTTGATTTTATCCTGTTGCTATAAAGGGATCCACTATGTGTGACCCATGCCATTTTGAATTCTGTCACTGTGTTTGCCCCCACCACTTCCATTGGGAGGGCATTCCAAGCATCCACCACCCTTTCGGTGAAAAAGTATTTCCTAACATTGCCTTTCAGTTTATCCCCTTGCAGCTTCATGTTATGCCCTCTAGTTCTACAGCTTCCCCATCTTTGGAAGACATTTGTTTGTCCATTAATATTCTTTAAGTATTTAAAGGTCTGAATCATATCTCCTCTGTCCCTCCTCTCCTCCAGAGTGTACATATTTAGGTCTTCAAGTCTCTTCTCATAAGTCTTATGACGCAGGCCTCAAATCATTTTGGTTGCCTTCCTCTGAACCACTTCCAGCCTTTTTATATCCTTTGCGAGATACGGTCTCCAAAACTGAACACAATATTCCAAATGAGGCCTGACCAGCGACTTGTACAGTGGCATTAGTACCTCTTCCTTTCTGTTGGTAATTCCTCTCTGTATGCAACCCAGTTTCCTTTTCGCTTTTGCCACCACCTTGTCACACTGTTTTGCCACCTTGAGATCATCAGAAACAATCACACCAAGGTCTTTCTCCTGGTCTGTGCACATCAATCTCTCACCCTCTATTGCATACAATTCCCTTGGATTTCTGCTTCCCAAGTACACTTCTTCACATTAAATCTTAACTGCCAAGCATTAGACCATTCTTCCAGCTTTTGTAGATCTTTCCTCATGTTCCCCAGTCCCTGAGGGGAGTCCACTCTTGCAAATTTTGGAGTCATCTGCAAAAAGACAGACTTTTCAATTCAGCCCTTCGGCAATATCACTCATAAATATATTGAACAGTACTAGTCCCAAGACCGAACCCTGGGGCACACTGCTAATCACCTTCCTTTTATCTGAGTGAGTTTCGTTTACCGTCACCATCTGTTGTCTGTCAGTCAACCAATTTCTGATCAAGTTCACCGTCTTGGGACCCATCCCTATGACAAAGTCTAGAAGATTAGCCTTGAGTTTTCCATAGGGTCACCTCCACCCCACCTTCCTCCTCTTCAATCCTAAATCCTTCCTCAACTTCTGTCACCCTTTCTTACTTTTCTAAAATCAATGCAAATCTTCTTTCCTCCTCCAAACTCACTACCTGCTCCTATGATCTCATTCCCACCCATCTACTAAGCTCTGTGTTTTTCACTGTCCCCAATATGTTCCATCTGTCATATCCTTAACCTATCACTTTCCACTTCAACTGCTCCTGTGGTCTTTAAACATGCTGTGATTACACCTCTCCTTATAAAGCCTTCACTAGACACTACCTGTCCTTCCAGTTATTGGCCTATCTCTCTCCTCCCCTTTGCTTCAAAAGTACTTGAATGCGTAGTTATTTGCCACTGTCTTGACTTTCTTTCCTCTCAAGCCCTTCTGGATCCATTTTAATCTGCCTTTCATCCTCTATATTTTGCAGAAACAGCTCTTGCCAAAGTTTCCAGTGACTTGTTCCTCATCAAATTCACGAGCCTTTACTTGATCCTCATCCTTCTTGCCCTTTCTGCTGCCTTTGACACTGATGATCACCACCTTCTCCTTGATATCCTGTCCTCTCTTGGATTTAGGGGATCTGTTCTGTCCTGTTTTTCTTCTTATTTCTCCCATCACACTTTTCAGTGTATGTTCTGGTGGATCCTCCTCTACTGCTATCCCGCATCCAGTTAGACTACCTTGGGCTTTATCTTGGGACTTTTCTTTTGTTCTCTCTACACTTAGTCCTTTGGTGCACTTATCTCGTCCCATGGTTTTCAATACCATCTTTTGACTGATGACTCTCAGATCTACCAATCTGCACCTGAAATCTCTCCAGGAATCCAGGCCCATATCTCTGCTTGCTTTTCTAAAATTGCTGCCTGGATCTCACCGCCATCTAAAATTGAATATGGCCAAAATTGAGCTTCTTATTTTTACCTCTAAACCCATCTCCCCCTTCCCCCTTCTCTATTTCTGTGGACAACACTACACTCCTCTGTTTCCTCAGCTTGAAACTTTGGAGTCATCTTTGACTCTACTCTATCTCTGCACACATCCAAGAGATAACTAAAACCTTTTGCTTCTTTCTCTGTAACATCAGCAAAATTTGTTCCTTCTTTTCTGAATACATCACTTAGACCCTTATCCACTCTCTTTTTGACTATTGTAACCTGACTCCCACTGTTTTTTCCCTGAATGATCTCTTTCCCCTTCAGTCTGTTCAAAACTCAACTGCATGCAGTGGTGGGATTCAAACAGGGTGGGACCTGGTTTGGTCTATCCTGCCATCGCTCAGGACGCACAGGTGGCAGCCCCATACATGGTAGCATTGTGAGAGCTGCACGCTCAGTCCACTGCCATCCTCATCGGGACAGCAACTCCCTGGTGGGCTAGCAGCCCAATCTCCTCACCCATCAGTAGATTGATGGCATAGGGGGCTGCCCCCAATGCCACAATTCCCCTGATGCCTTCAAATCACTGTTGGGTGGGGAGATTCCCGTCACTTCAGAGCCTGTGTTGCAATGCCGTATTCTGCCTGGTGTGGTAAGGAGGGTGCAGCCCAGCTAGGGAAAACTGAAAAAAAGAAGAATTTCTCTTTTTTACGGGGGATGGGTGCACAAAATCACATACTCCATACTAAAAGCCCTGAAAGGAACCTAGGGGGCAGAGCTAAGGGTAAACCAATCCCAGTCCACAGGACAACCCTGCATAGGAGTAGGAGGTCCAAGTGGGCAGAGCCAGGAAGGGAGTTGCCCTGCTCAGCAGTTAACAGGGAGAAAACAAACACAAGAGGGAGAGCCAGTTGGAGTTTGGGAGGGGCTTTGAGAAGAAGGTCCAGGAGGAATTCAAGAGCAAGCACAAGCGGCAGTTGCAGTTCCAGGCCTAGCCCAGGTTCTAGCCCAGTTCTCAGAAGGCACAGACCGGAAAGTTCTGTGGCCAAACTGAAGAGAAGCTTTGCAGCCAAGGAGAGCAGCAGAAGGAGGAACCACTATAGAGGCAGCCAAGAAAGGTACGCAGGGACCAAGCATTGCCAGCAGGATAGTTCTTGCTCTGACTCAGAGGAGACTGTCATACCCCAGAAGGCTCAGCACAGAAAGAAATATCTCACTAGGGAAGTTAAACAGGAGAGACCCCCAAGAGACTGGCCTGGAGAAGGCAAGGCCAGGCACTGGGAGAGGCTGTTTAATCTGGTGAAGACTCTTAAGGAAAAGAGCCCGGAACACTTTCAAGGAGCACCCAGCTGTAGTTCAATAGAGAGCATGGAGGTAGGCCCTGAGGAAAGTGTTGTTAATTCTGATGTCTCTGAAATGGAATGCGAGCTGTGCACTAAGGTATTAGTGTGAGCTAGAAACAGTGGAACATAAAAAGAGGGCTGTGGTAGCCTAAAGACAGTTTCAGAAACTGGAAGAGAGGGGAAAGCCTGAATGTAAAGGATTAAGAATCTCTCCTAAGAAGCTGAAACTGCAGGAGCTCAGTGGAGGTTCTAACAGCTGAAACTGTTTGTGTGTGGCAACAGCAGGGTTGAAGCTGATACCTCACTCACTATGTGAAGAGTTTTAAAATGCCTTTTTCTTCTGATGCTAAGGTTAAGCAGTTGCAGCAAGGAACAGGAACTGGTATGAGTTTGTTCAAGGTTACACTGTTTTGGACATTTTGATTTCTGGGAGAAATTATCCTGTATATTTTTTTGTCTGGAGAAACAAAAGTTATGCTTGAAGAATTTTATGTTCACCACTTACCAGCATGGAAACCGAATAAAATTTCCTGTGCGCTTTATTAACCACTTGGCTCTTCTTTTCGTACACAACTACAAAAATCCTAGAAGGGATATCAGATGGCCAGCCGTCCCTACTAGGCAACCGCCTGGTAGGGGCGCAAGCGTCACACTGGTTTGGCGAATACAGGCTGCAACAGGAACCGGTTCGCATGAACCAGGCTGAACTGGCTTAATCCCACCACTGGCCGCACAGCTTATCTTCTGCCAGAATTGCTATGCTCATGTAACCCCTCTTCTCAAGCCACTTCACTGGCTCCCTATCCATTTCCACATCCAAATTCAAAATTCTCCTACTGACCTACAAGTGCATTCATTCTGCGGCTCCTCACTAGCTTTCCTCCCTTAGCTCACTCTACATCATCCCTCGGGAACTCTGCTCCTCTGGCAGATCCCTTTTATCTTTGCCCTTCTTTGCCACTGCTGACAGACTTTGTTCATTCCACCTTGCTGCTCCATATGCCTGGAACAAACTATCTGAGTCAGTACATCAGGCTCCTTCTCTAGTTCTATTCAAATCAAGGTTAAAACCCCTCCTCTTCAAGGCTGTTTTAGGATCCCGGTATTCCTCACTCTCATGTTCACTACTTAAGTGTATCTTACCATACTGTAGTCCCCATTTTGTGATGTTTTTCTTCTTGATTAGACTGTAAGCTCTGATGAGCAAGGATTGTCTCTTACACCTGTATGTACAGTGTTGCATATGCCTTGTAGTGCTATACAAATGATAAGTAGTAGTAATAGTAATCAATGTGTATGAGAGAGATTTGCATTCACTGCCTCTATTATATGCAAATATCTCTCATGTTTATTAATTGTGGTTAACCTGAAAACCTGACTGACCAGGTGTGTCCCGAGGACTGGGTTGAGAACCCCCTGAGAATTTCCAGTATCAGGTGTAACAATAGTCTTCTAACTGATTCCTCTACATATAGTTTTGATCCTTTTAGCAAGCTTCCTACAGTATTTGTATTATTTTTGCTTTTGTTGTTGTTGTTCAAAGTCATTATGATATACTGAAAATTGTCTAAAGATAAAATGGTGGTTGTCCATGTAGGACATGGTAGAGAAACCTTTGCTCAGAAGTTGGATTTACTCCTATAGCCAAAGTCTCTAGTTTCCTGCAGCAGATTTTTCAAAATTCTGTGGAAATTATGAGGCACTTACAGAAATGCCAAGTCACCAAATTCCTGGAGGGAGATTTTTTAGCCAATCTTGGTTGTGAACTTATATGCTATTTCTGGTACTTGATTCTACCCATTGAAATCAGTGTTGTAGGTCCTATAATGCATCAGGATTGGGTTTTCTGAAATCCAAGATTGGTCTAAAATCTCCCTCTAGGAAGTGGATAACTTGGAAGCTCATATTCATAAATGTGAACATATTCGCTATTAAATATTGCATTTTCTAATGTTATACAAAGTGCTCAGTTTATTTTGACTGTTTGGAGGCGATGGGGGGAATGTGAAAGGCAAAAGGGGATAGTGAATAGGGGAAAAGGAAAGGATCTGGGGTAGAATGGGAGAGTGTGGGGATCTCAGGCAGGAAGAGTAGAGGAATGAGGTATGGATGGAGGGATGATGGTGCAGGAAGAAAAGAGGATTCAGGGAACTGAAGCAGAGCAAGGAAAAGGAAAGAAAAAGAAAAAGGTGAGGGGAATCAAGAGGAGAAGAAAGACAATCCTTGAACACAGAGGGAGATGGATCAGGAGAGGGAGAAAGAGTCACCTCACACCACACAACTCCTCTAATCCCCACCAATTTAAGTCAATCACAAAACCCTAGAGCCTCTCTTTTGCCGACATGTTCTCCTAACAACCTACTAATTCCCTCACTCACATTCTGTATCTTCAATGAGTCCTTCTCTCACTATGCCTCCTCCCCACAACACCCCACAGCCCCCAATCCCTCCCCCCCCCAATTCCCTCACTCATTCTCTTTCTAATCCACATAATTCCTTAATCACTATTTTGTCCCTTTCCCTTTTGATCCCCCTTTACTGATGCTCTATCCCGTTTGTGAGAGTCAAGACAATTGCAGTACATCACCTCAGGTTATGTCCTCCCTCATTGTTGCATGAAGTTGGTATCACACTTTGAAATGCTGCATAGTTGAAAGTGTAAAACTTCAGGTCTGACAATAGTAGGAATGTTGTACTGTCATTGTCTTCCTCTTCCTCCTCACAAAATGATGACATGGACTGGGGCAAGGGGAAAGAAAGAAGATGCATTGCTGTTGCCAATAATGATGCTCTGGCCATAAATAATGCTTCAGCCCCCAGTCTCTTGCGGCAATTTCCAAAGAGAACTCACTTCTCCAAGAAGCACTGTATTATGTGGCCTTTCCTATAGAAGTAGAATTGCAAAGGAATGGTACCATGACTTATTCCCATGCATCCCAATTCCTGTTTCACATTCACCCATTCCCATTCCCTCTATTCTCATACAAACACACACCTCCCCACAAATTAGTTCACACAATTCTCATGACACCAGCATGATGCCACATGATTAGGAGACCAGAGGAGGACAAGGCAAGATACAACATGCTGGATTGAATTCTCCTCCTCTGCTGCCTGGGGAAAACTGCTTCTTTGAACCATGTGGCTCACAACAACAGTCATCCAAAGGCTGTACAGAAGGAGGATACAGTGCAATCTTTGTCCTCCTGAGGCCCAGTTATCATGGAAGGAAGCAAGGATTTGACTGGGGAAAGCAAAAAGAAGAGAAACAGTATGAAAATGTAATAGGACAGCTGCCAACTCTCTGACTCAGCGTAACCTCTGATCACATGTATAGATTCCAGAGGATGTGACCATTTCTACCAGAAGAGGCCGATTTTGTGGCCCTTCCAACAATTACAAAATCATGAGAGACCAGAGGACCTGCCTATAGTAAATAACTGTGTCTTTATGTTGTTGTTAGACTGTCCTAATCAGTTTAATCACCTGTATTAATATATGTTTTCTTGCGAGGCAATAAAGTAACGCCAGAAGTATTTGAATTATGGGTATCCTTATGGAATTGTGAAAAAGGCATATTAGAGAGGATTGCACACACAGAGGGAACTCCTCTTGCGACCACAAAATACAGAATATAGTCATGTGGAAGATCCTTTAGTTTGCACTTTACCCTTCTCAGTTCATAAGTTGCTACTTTAATTTATAAACATTGGCAGGTATTGCAATTGCATTCCTGTTTTATTGACTGTCCAATTGTTGCCTTCTGTTGGGGTAAGAATGTGGCAAACTATGCGAGCCAGTCAGTGACTTGGTTTACAGAAGGAAATCACCTGCTAGATGTTTTAGGTCATTATAGGTGTAGAGCCTGTGAATTTTGTTCTTCTACAGTTGAAGGGGACTCTTGGCATAATCCTGTGACAAATTAACCTGTTGTGTATTAAGGTTCTCCTATCAATCAACATTTGTAATATATGTATTAATTTGTCCCTGCCAAAAGATCTATGTAGGGTGTACTAGATGTACTATGGTGCATAGATTAAGGGATCATTGATCCTGTATTAATACAGCTACGAAGACTGCTCCTATTATGGAATACTGTTAGAAAAGGGCCATGCCTTTGAGCATCTTAGATGGAGAATACTCGAAACGGTACCATCGTTTTGGCAAGAGGGAAACCGAGAGGCGCACTTGAATCTTAGGAAACAATTCTGGATTTACACTTTGGATGCTGTTCATCCTGAAGGATTAAATCAGCAAATTGATTGGCATACCCTGGTCTAGCATGAGTCCCTTTAAATTTGAAGGAAGGGGCAGAGCTATGGCATATTAAAAAAATGCCATGGCCATCTTTTTCTCCAAAAGCCAGAGAGCTCCAACATGAATGTGGATGTTACTCTCCTGTAACTTTGGAAGTCTGATCTTACAAAGGTGAATAGAGAGTCATTTTTAAAGAATATTCAGATAAGTACTACTTATGTTGCCCAGAAGTAGAGTCTAGTAATTATCAGGTTCAAAACATGACAGTCGTATTGGTATATACATGGCAGTTTTTAAATAAGCCATTTAAGCATGATCACTAAAATTTAAGAATAAAATGGACTTGATTGGAGGTAACTCTTTATAGCCATCTTGAAATATAGTCCGACAAAAAAATATTATATTTGGGTCACGAAGTGGAAATTGGTTATACTGATCCATTGCGAAGATAGAGATATTCCTTGAGAAGCATAGCAACAGAGAATATGATTGCAGTTATGGGTCATGAGACCCATGTAACCTACTTAATTTAATTCCTCCAGTCATCCTTAGACATTCAAAAACACCGATTCAATGCTGGAACCCTGTTATTGTTTTGCTGCCCTGTTGTGCTATTATCTGGTGTAGGTCCATGTTTTGAACATTGATGAACTCCTTTGGGTACTAACATCAATGGCAGAGGGCCTAAAGGGGGAAATGACAGAGTTCACTGGCATAGATTGGCATTGTCTAGTACGTTTAAAGGCATAATTGAAGAAGGAGGAAAATTACTAGAACATGTTGCAAGAGGGCTTGAGGGGATGTGCAATCATTAGTATGAATTTGGTTCGTTAGTGTGCTTTAAAAGGTTTTAGTATGTACTAAAGCAATTTAATGCTGCATTAACCTATGAATTAACACTTTGAGGGTAAGTTTATAAACTCCCGCATAGTTAATGTACATTTTTATGCATGTCATTAACAGTTAGGGGCCTGTCTACTAAGCATTTTCCCCATAGGCACAACATGGGAAAAATCCTTTAGTAGACAAGCTCCTTAGTCTATAAAGGTAGGTATGTGCCTACTTTACTTTATAAAATACGGGCGTTAAGTATTCATAAACACACGTTAAATCTAGATGAGAGCACTTGTAAATGCCTGTGCCTAGATTTTTCAAAAAGGCATATAATTTAGGTGCGTAAATTTGCACTCTGCCCAAGCTCCTCCCAAGTTCTACCCAAATGCATAGCCTTAACGAAAGTACATACGATTGGCCTGATGTGCCTACTTACAGAATAGCAATTGCCTTGAGTATGTGCATAAGTGCCCATCACCTGTGGAAGTCACTGAATATATGCGATTTATATGCATAAATGGTACATAATTTCAAAGTGACTCAATCATTAGGCATGTAGATAGCTGGGTGACTGGTGGACCTGAGGATCACCTGGTAACATGCCTGCCTGGTGCAAAGATAGCAGACCTCACTTGCTACCTAGACAAGGTCTTAGATAGTGCTGGGGAGGAGTCTGCTGTCTTGGTACATGTTGGTACCAATGACATAGTAACATGTGGTAGGGAGGTACTGGAGGCTAAATTTAGGCTTTTAGGTAGGAAGTTGAAATCCAGACATTCCAAGGTAGTGTTCTCCGAAATGCCTCCCTTTCCACACACAGGACCCAAAAGGCAGGGAGAGCTCCGGAGTCTCAATGTGTGGATGAGACGATGGTGCAAGGATGAGGGTTTTGGATTTGTTAGGAACTGCGGAAAATTCTGCAGAAAGGAGGGGCTGTTCTGAAGGGATGGGCTTCACTTTAACTGGGATGGAACCAGACTGATGGCATTAACCTTTAAAAAGGAGATAGAGCAGCTTTTAAACTAGAAAATAGGGGAGAGCCAACAGTCGCCCAAGAGCGCATGGTTTGGAACAATGTATCCTTGAAGGATACTACCAAAAAAATGAAGTTAGGGCACATCAGCAGAGAGGTTCCAATAAAGACAAAAGTAGCCCAAATGCCCTTGAGTACAGAACAAACAGAGCTTAAAGATTCCAAATTACCCCTGCCTACCAATAGCCAGATTAATATGAATAAAATACAGTCTCTAAAATGCTTGCATGCAAATGCTAGAAGTCTAAAAAATAAGATGAGAGAGTTAGAATACATATATAGCACTAAATGAGTGGTTAGATATGATTGGTATCTCAGAGACATGGTTGAAGGAGGACTACTAGTGGGACATTGTGATACCTGGGTACAAACTATATCATAATGATAGAGCGGATCAAATTGTTGGAAGGGTTGCGCTTTATGTTAGAGAGGACATGGAGTCACAAAGGATTAAAGTTTTGCAGGATACAAAATTTGCTGTAGAATCTCTATGGATTGAAATTCCATGTAAAAAGGGGAAGGCAATGGCAGTGGGGGTGTACTATCGACCGCCTGGCCAGAATGAACAAATGGATGATGAAATGCTCAAAGAAATCAGGGAAGCTAACAAAAGTTACAGCACAGTAATAATAATGGGTGATTTCAATTATCCCGGTATTGACTGGGTCAGTGTCTCGACAGGACATGCTAAGGAGATAAAGTTTCTAGATGAAATAAATGATTGCTTCTTGGAGCAGCTGGTTCATGAACCGACCAGAGGGGAAGCCATTTTGGACCTAGTCCTTAGTGGAACTCCAGATCTGGTGCAAGAGATATGGGTGTTGGGGCCACTTGGCAATAGTGATCATAGCATGATTGCGTTTGATTTAATTAGTGGAGGAGGAATGGTAAGGAAATCCACAGTAATACCTTTTAACTTTTGAAAGGGAGACTATGATAAAATGAAGAAAATAGATAAGAAAAAATTAAAAGGAGCAGTTGCAAAGGTTAAAGACTTACATCAGGCTTGGGTGTTGTTTAAAATACTATCTGGGAAGCCCAGACCAGCTGTATTCAATGCTTTAAGAAAAGTGGAAGGAAGTCCAAAAAACTGCCAGCATGGTTTAAAGGTGAAGTTACAGAGGCTGTTGTTGCCAAAAGAGCATCTTTCAGGAAATGGAAAAAAGAGCCAAATGATGAAAAGTGGAAACAGCACAAGCACTGTCAAGTTAAATGCAAGGCATTGATAAGGCGGGCAAAAAGAGAATTTGAGAAGAAGCAAAAATGTGTAATAAAGACTTTTTCAAGTACATTCATAGCAAAAAACCCATGAGAGAGCCAGTTGGACCATTAGTTGATAGAGGAGTAAAAGGGGCAGTAAGAGGGGACAAGGCCATAGTGGAGAGACTGAATGAATTCTTTGCTTTGTTATTTACTGAGGAAGATGTAGGGATGTTACCCATGACCAAAGTGGAATTTAAAGGTGATACTGCGTAAGAATTGAAAGAAATATCGATACACCGGGAAGATGTATTGCAACTATTTGATAAACTGAAGAGCAGCAAATCACCTGGACCAGATGGCATACACCCAAGGGTGCTGAAAGAACTGAAATATGAGATTGCAGATCTGCTGTTAGTAATCTGTGAACTATCATTAAAATAATCTGTAATACCTGAAGACTGGAGGATGGCCAATGTAACGCCAATTTTTAAAAAAGGGTTGCAGGGGTGATCCGGGAAACTACAGACCGGTGAGCCTGATGTCAGTACCGGGAAAAATGGTAGAAACAATCATAAAGAACAAAATTACTGAACATGTAGATAGTCATGGCTTAATGGGAGACAGCCAACATGCCTTTAGCCAAGGAAGATCTTGTCTTACTAATCTGTTATGTTTTTTGAAGTATGAATAAACAGGTAGACAAAGGTGAGTCAATTGATATAGGGTATCTGGACTTTCAGAAATCCTTTGACAAGGTCCCTCATCAGAAACGTTTGGCAAAACTAAAAAGTTATGGGATAGGAGGCAGTGTACTATTGTGGATCAGGAACTGGTTAAAAGATAGAAAGCAGAGGGTAGGTTTAAATGGCCAATTTTCCCAGTGGAGAAAGATGAATAGTGGAGTACCCCAGGGATCCGTGCTAGGTCCGCTACTTTTTAACATATTCATAAATGACCTTGAAATGGGAATGAGTGAGGTAAGCAAATTTGCAGATGACACAAAGTTATTCAAAGTTGTTAAAACCCATGAGGATTGTGGAAAATTGCAAGAGAATCTTGATAAATTGGAAGATTGGGCATCCAAATGGCAGATTAAATTTAATGTGGACGAGTGCAAAGTTATGCACCTAGTAAAGAATAACCCAAACTATGGTTACACGATGCAAGGTTCCACATTAGGAACCACCACCCAGGAAAAAGATTTAGGCATCATCGTGGATAACATGTTTAAACCCTCTGCTCAGTGTGCAGCAGCAGCCAAGAGAGCAAATTGAATGCTAGGTATCATAAGGAAAGGAATGGAAAATAAAACAAAGGATATTATAATGCCTCTGTATCATTCCATGGTGCGACCGCACCTTGAATATTGTGTGCAATTCTGGTCTCCGTATCTTAAAAAGGATATAGCATTATTAGAAAAGGTACAGAGAAGAGCCACCAAAATGGTAAAGGGGATGGAAGTATATCCCTATGAAGAGAGGCTAAAAATGTTAGGGCTCTTCAACCTAGAAAAGAGACAGCTGAGGGGAGACATGATAGAGGTCTATAAATTAATAAATGGAGTGGAACAGGTAAATGTAGATCGATTGTTTGCGTCATCAGAATATAGAAAGACTAGGGGACATGCAATGAAGCTACAGGATAACCTATTTAAGACTAATAAGAGAAAATATTTTTCATTCAATGTGAAATCAAACTCTGGAATTTGTTACTGGAGGATGTAGTAAAAGCTGTTAGTATAGCTGGATTTAAAAAAGGTTTGCACAAGTTCCTGGAGGAAAGATCTATAAACCATTATTAAAAGGGACCCAGGATATCACTGTTTGACCTAATACTAGCATTGTGGAACCTGTGTCTTTTGGGGAAACTGCTAGGTACTTATGATCTAGATTGGCCTGTTGGAAACAGAATACTGGGTTTGATGGACCTTGATCTGATCCAGTATGGCATATCTTATGTTCTTATGTTCAGATTAGCCTGTTCATTATTTCACATTAAAATGCTATAATGTGCATTAAAGCTATTAGAATGAATCATTGAAACGTACAAAAAATCCCTACCTGAAAATTAGCAGAAATGATGTTAAAAACACAAAACTAGCTAAATCCTTTGTTTGTATATATCCCTAATGACCTGACCAAACTCCTCAGCTATTGCTCAAAGGTATAACAAGGAAGCTCTTGCTGGAAGTCAAGCATGTATAGCTGATAGTTGGGAGATCTCCTTCAGTGCAGAGGATGATAGTAAAGAGAATGAAGGATGATGAACAGAGGTAGACTAGCACAGACATGAAAATGGGTGAGACAAATGGCATTTTCCTGTCAAAATTTACTTTGTTAAGGTGTTGAGGAGGCTTAAACTATTAGTCTTAATAGGCTGCCACTTAGGCTGACAGCTTCTGGGGAGGCGGCTGGAGAACCCGCAATAAATCCTGACAGCTGTATAAATTCAAAGAGCAAATAGTGTGTACTTTCAACTGCAGGAAGGCGGGCAATTTTCAAATAGCCAAATGAGTGAGATCAATAGTCATTTGCTCAAATAATTGGCTTTTTTAAAAATTGTCCTGAATGGGAACAATTTGATAAAGGCTGATGCATAAGTAAAACATGACTTACACACAAAAGATGGCCGCCATAAAATGTGACATTTTACCAGTTAATATCCTTTCCTTGAATCCTGCTAGAAATATTTCTTTTCGCAAAGAGTGGTAGATGCATGGAATAGTCTCCCAATGCAGATACAGATGAAGACAGTATCTCATTTCAAGAAAGCATGTGACGAGCACAGAAGATCTCTAAAGGAAATATGAAAGAGCAGACTAGATAGGCCATATGTTATTTTTTTGGAAAGAATTTCTATGTTTCTAGACCAATCCAGATAAATGGGTTGTGTTCCCCTACCAGCAGATTGGTGGAGACAAAGAACCAATGAAAAACCTAGGTTTCAATGACATTACTCCCATGCCTCTATCCAGCTCAGCCATCAAAGGTCCCTTCAGTATTCATCCCAAAGCATATGGGAGATACAGGGCAAGCCTCACACAACCTCAGATGTAGACAACAATGAGTAATTAACAGTAGCAAACTATGTACAGGAAAGAAGAAAAGAAGGCTGTCAGTAGAAGATGAGCCTGCAGAGCCAAGTATAAAATCATGGTGGACCCAAGGGTACTGCAGCAGAAAAAAAACAGCAATAGTTTCAGGGGCAGGCCCTGGATTGGTCTAGTAGGACTCAAGGAAACAACATTATCTGGTAAGTAAAATGTCACCATGCATATCGTTCTGCTAGACTAGCTCAGACAAGTAGGATGTACTAAAGCTATAACACCTCTGGGAGGGAGGAATAGGCAGCAACTCGAAAACTCTTGAGCCGAAGGCCTTGTCTTCCCGTGCATGGCCCTCCAAGTGTAAAGAGATGCCCAAGTTGCTGCCTGACAAATGTCTGCAATGGCCACTGAGCTCTGCTCCACCTACAAAGATGCTTGTTTTTTTAGAATAGGCATACAAACCCTTCAGAATCAGCCAATTCCATAAGCAGATACGCTGAGTCAATAGCCTCCTTAATCCAGCGGCCCAAGGTTGACTTGTTTGCTGCATCACACTTGTGCAGGCCAACAAACAGCACAAAAAGATGGTTTGACTTACAAAAGGGATTTGTATCCTACAAATACTGGAGAAGCACCCTCCAGGCATCCACAAGACGAAGATCCTTATCCTTCCCCCAGCACTGCTCCACGAGACATCCAGGTGCAAGGCCAATGATTTCCCCACCACCAGACCACAGAAAGAGGCCAAAGCTGCCACCTGAACCTTCAGGGAGCTAAGTGAGAGGTCCTTATCCAGGCCATCCTGCAGAAAGGTCAACAGGGAGGACACCTTGGCCGTCTCAGGAGCCAAATGCTGCATGCCGCACCAATGCTTGAAGAGGTACCATATCCGTATGTATGCTAACTTGGTAGACCTCTTCTGGGCACCAAGTGTAGTAGATATTACTTCTGGAGAGTAGCCCTTAGGTGCTAGCAGTCTCTCTTCAAGAGCCATGCCATAAACAAGAAGGGAGACGGGTCCTCCGGAATGATTGGCCTCTACCATCCTTGGGGTGGTATAGAGCCTAAAAGGAAGTACAGTGAATGATAGTAAGATACCTCTGCTGATCCTCCCAGATCAGGATATGAAAATACACCTTGGCTATATCCAGAAAAGCCAAGAATTCTCCTCGGTGCACTACTTGAATCACAGAGTCCAAGGTTTCCACCGAAAGCACAGGACGTGCAAGTGCTCATTGACCCCTTTGAGGTCCAGGAAGGGCCGGAAGGAACCATGCTTCTTTGGCACCACAAAGTAGATGAAGTATCTGTCCTTGCCCCACTTGTCTGGGGGCATGGACACCACCGCCTTCAAGCAAAGCAACTTGTCCAAGTTGGTCTGCACCATGGCATCTTTGATCACAGACCCACAGGGGAATATGATGAAGGTATCAGGAACAAGCTCCTTGCATTCCAGGACATGGTCAAATTGAATGGTGTCAAGCACCCAGTGATCCTTGGTGATCCTGGCCCATCTATGAAAGAAAAGGTGAGGCCTGCCGTCCACCGAAGGTAACAGAAAATGAGTCCCCATATCTTCATTGCGTGGCATGGAGGGTCCTCATCTGGAGGGGGCTGGTCCCTGGATCTACATGTTCTATGAAAGGACTGAGAATGAGTTTGAGGCCCTGAAGCAGAGGGAAAGAAAGGTTTTCCAGGTCAGTAGTGATGATAGTCCTGAGTCCCCTGTGAATCCGCCAGCATACCCTTGCTGGTTGGGCAGAGGCTTATAAGAAAGGGGCACTCGCCCGCTTCATGGGCCCCCTGGACCTGACTTCCAGGAGGTGGTAAGATTTTGTCTCACCTAGGTCCTTCACCAGCTTCTCCAAATCTGTTCCAAACAGGAGCATCCCTTTAAAGGCCAGTTGAACCAACCAGGCTTTGGAGGATGTACCCACCAGCCAGTGACAGAGTCAAATCCACGTCATGACACAGTAATCAGTGCACCATCCCTGGTGCACCATCCCTGATGCCATGTATGCCATACAGGTCATACATGGCATCATAAAGGAAGGCTGTAACAGATTCCAATAAAGTAGTAATTTCATTAGGCAGAAAAGACTGAATCCACTGGAGCAGGGCTTGAGAAATCAAGCTGGTGCATACCTCCAGCTGTAGAATAGCCTCCATCACAGCAAACTGGCTTTTCATCAAAGAATCAACCTTGCAGTTCAGAACATCCTTTAAGGCTGATCCACCTTCCATGGGAATGGTGGTCCATCTGGTAGCTGCCATGACCTGTGCATCCACCTTGGGAATGTCAAACCACTCACCGCATTCCTCCTCCGAGAGAGCTTAGATCTTCTTATAGACCTTTAACTCTTTAGGCAAGGAGTTTGGTGAGTCCCACTGGGATCAGATCATATATTTTATCACCTCCAGATACGGGAAGACAGTAGTGGATTTCCGTACCCCTTGAAGAAGCAGGTGTACTTTTGGCTCTTGCTCCATGCCAGAAGCATCTGCCAAGTTGAAGGTGGATGAGATCCTGGAAATCAACGCCATCAGTTCCTCCTACCAAAACAGGCAGTTCACGCCGGTCTCTTAGTCTTCTGAAGGTGATTGGAGGCCCTCCTCCACATCAGAGCCCAATACTGATTCATCCAGGTCTGAGGCATAGTCAAGATCTCAGACAATTCCCATGCTGGAGATGCTTAGGGCCTGATTCAGAGACACGGTTGTGGGGCTAAATGTCCTGGCAGGATGTGCAGCCCCACAAGCCATTGGGACACTATTCCCCCTCCTGCTCTCCTCGCACATTCTGAACAGTAGGACAGGGAGAGCCGGCGGGGGTGGGAGGAGGAATGGCTGGGGTAGAGTGGGGGTGGGCCAGCCCAGCAGGACATACAGGGTTAATTCAGGTCATGGCCCTGTACATCCTGCAGAGTCTGTGGGGACATGCTGCTTATTCAACCTTGAAGGTGGAATAAGCAGCACCAACCTTGTGATCGCAGCCGGGGATCCCTCTCTGAGGCCAGGGCCGGGTGTAGGGGAGATCCCGCCACCCAATCCAGGCCATGACTGACCAGCTGTGGATCAGGCAGTGGGAAAGAGGAGGGCCTAAGCTGCAGGAGTCAGGGGCTCCTGAGGGGGGACATTCCCATAAGTGGCAGGGGCATGCTGGGCCATCCACTGGTCCAATTCTGTGCACCATGGGAACGTTTTGTTCCCACAGTCCAGAATTGGGTCCTAACAGGCTCATCTTCCTCAGGGATATCCGGACGCCCCCCCTCTGAATCGGGTTCCACGCCAAAGGCAATCAAGCAAGGCTTCTGCTTCCAGCCTGCCTGCCATTACCAATCTATATCAGTTCAGGAAGGCTCTCAAAACATACCTTTTCTGCCAATATTTCCCAGACAGCAACTGAACTAGATATCCCCTCCAAGAAATGAGCCAATCTAGAAATGCCCTCACACTGCAGTGTAGATAGTTTATGTATATAGTTAACCCAGTTATCCAAGTTTGTATATAGTTAACCCAGTTATCCAAGTTTGTACTCCTGTTCAATGTAAAACCTGACAGTTTGTCGTTATGGTCGTTTTGTTATGATGTAAACCGCGCTGATTCTAAATAGCGCGGTATATAAGAAACTGTAATAAATAAATAAATAAATAAGACTGTATCCAAGGGAATTCAGATGCTGCAGGGTCTGACTTTCCATGCCAAAAGGGCCAGGCCTGTTGCAAAAAAGAAAAGAATTCTGGGGAAGACAATCCAGACTACGGAAGTTCTTCTCTCGTAAACGGATCCCCAATATCAGGTAGCATAGCCACCACAGACCCCATAGAGGATGGAGAGTGGCTCAGGGCACAGTTGACATAGACCCTGGCTGGCTGAACATCCTTACCATTAGTGCCATCCTGCAACTCTGCCCTGATGCAGGGTGGACTAACTGCATCCCCCGGCTGAGTTGAAGAAAGCAGGCCCTCCAGGCATGACTCGAAAGCTGCCATACAGGAAAGGCAAAGTCCAGGATTCAAGGATGAGGCTCCTCACTTGCCACAGATCAAATAATGTTTCCTGGAAGAAGACAGAGAGAGTTAGGTAAGTATCACCAATGTGTGCATTAATGCTGCATCAGCATGAAAGTGCACATTAACTACAGAATGCATGTTAAAGGTGCTAGGTAAGAAACGCATGTTGGAGTAGGTTGGGTGGAACATGCATTAGGACTGCGTGACCCTCAGGCACACAATAGGAAAAAACATTACTAATGCATGCAGAAAATGGCAGGAAATCCACACACAGTGCCAGTGGTTGCTAGCAGTCCATGTTGAATTGCACCTCTCAAAGACGGAACCGGGAACTCCCAACAAGGACAATGACAAGGTCAAGCATTGGTACTCATCCCCTGAGAACTTCGGGCATAGGATCCATGTTGGACTCAGCTCTTCTCTTCTGAAACTGCTTCACTGGCTGGGTTTATTTTTCAGCAGCACTGTGTGAAAAGTGGATGGCAGGCAGATTCCTCTGAGAGCCTTCTGCAAACTTCAGGAGAGAGCAGGGGGAAAAGGAGGTGGAGCGAGGGGGCACTGAGATTGTGTGAGGCTGCTGTACTCTTCCAGATTCTTCCAAATCCTTCCAATTTGTGGCTGCTCAGCAGGCCCTTATCATGATAAGGGCGTGGAGCTGAACCAATTTGTTTTCCTTCCCCTATGGTTACCAAAAGGTCCACAGTCTAGTGATGCCTCCCACATCACACTAAAGTGAAAGAGTCACCCCTTTAGGGCTTGAGGTTGTCATTCACGCGTGTTTAATTAATCTCTTTTTCTCTCAATCTTCAGTTTTTCTACAGAGAGGAGAAAATCTAATCACCATCTCCTGGAGACAAAGAAATACTGAAGGGACTACTGGTGGCTGAGCCGGATAGAGGCATGGGAGTGATGTCATTGAAACCTGGGATTTTCATTAGTTCTTTGTCTCCACCAATCTGCTGATAGGTGAACACAACCCATTTGTCTGGACGATATGGATTTAGCCCTTAGTATGCAGTGGTAAAAAGTAGACCAGAAAAACAGGGAGAACCCTACAAATTGACAATGTCAGTAGAAAGGAGACGAGATAAAACTATTGTGGTGAAAATACATAAACATTTCACATATATGCTTATTATCAGTTTGAATACATGAATATGCATAAAATGATACATCGATTATCATATGTATATAAAAATGATATACATACAGTTAAAATGCAATATAAAATTCATTAATATATTACACACAATACAAACCCAACATGGACCATGTTTCGGCAACCCTACCTGCATCAAGGGTAATGCTCAATGCAACAGATCAACTAGAAGATCAACTAGAATATAAGAATGTGGCTCCTATATAGCCAGGTCGCTGGAACCCCCCCCCCCCCCCCAAAAAAAAAAAAAAAAGAAGAGGAAAAAAAGCTAAATTATAGATTCTAAATATGCTTAAAAACCCTCTTAAATATGCTTTATAAAGCAAATAAACAATAGAGCAGCTTATTCTGAAGTCTCTTAGCCATAGGTTAAGGTAAGCAACTGATCATCTACAATTAAACAACAGATGTCAATTACCAACTTCTGTATCAGAAAAAAACAGTAAACTAAATAAGTATTATAAATGGACAAAAGTGCCAAATTCCATCAGAAGAAATATGTTGTTCCTCTCGGAGGTGCTGCCTATTTAGCAATAACCATAGAATAAACCTAAATGCCCAAAAGAACACCATAGTCCTTGGTATGCCATGGTAAAAACTAGGCCACCATGCAATTGAGCCTACTTCTATGCAAACCATGCATAGACATTCCTGGGACATACGTAGTTAGCATGAAGCTTACGTGGGTTTGCTGTGTATACGTTTGTGCAAGAGAATTTGCGTGTTACTCGGATTCATAGTCTGATCCTTTTTTTATTATGGCACATAGGTGACTAAGTCGCCTTTCTAAAATAAGCACTTTTTTACCAATTCACATTATCCCCCATATGATGTCTTGGAAGCCTTATTTCAAGCTCTGCCTCAGGTTTGCCCCTCTGATAGAAGTTCCTATGATTTAGAGTGGCCTTTTCATTTACATTTTTTGGGGCCTTAAGAGTGAGTGAGTTGTTAGCACATGTGAAATCCAATGCGGGCTGGATGGGTTTGTTGTCTAATGACATATGTCTGAGTGACAACACCGTTTATTTGCACATCCGACGTTCTAAGACTGATCAGTTAGCGCATGGTATGTGGATTACTTTGCACAAGGTAGTGCATTTGACTAAATGCACGGTGACTTGTGCACAGGCCTTTCTGCATTTGCGGCCACAGTTTGGTTTGTTTTGGTTGGTGCACATGGATTACACTCTACTTACATATTTTCAGTTTGCAGCCATACTGAAGAGAGTTTTTGCATTTGCAGGTTTTAATCATGATTCTCATGCAACTCATTTGTTTTGGATAGGTGCCAGATCATTTGCAGCTGCTCAAAGATGTTCTCCCATGTTCATTCAGAAATTAGCAGTGATCTGACCATCTGCATCTGCACCTGAATGCACTGCTTGTCTGAGCCGGATGCTGGAGTCCTCGAGAAGTCCATAGAGTTTGCATTTCCTGAACATTACTAAGTTCGATCTGCAGATGAAAAGCAGGTGGATGGAGATTGCCATTGAGCTGCATATCTGAGCTGATCCTGTGCACGGTGATATAGATTTCCAGTAGCAATTATGAGTGAGGGAATTGTGGGGGTGAAAATGATTGAGCACATTGGAGGTCAGAATGTAAATATGAACACTGGGGGGGGGGGGGGGAGAGTGCAATATGTCTGTGTGAATTACTAAGGGAATAAGGGGATTGGCATTGGAAAGAGAGTGAGAGAGTGGATTCTCCTTCCATTTATCCCCTCTGATCCTGGATTTCCTCTTTTTTGATCCAAGATGCTTCCTTTCCTTTCCTTTCCTTACTTCCTTTCCCTCTCCTCCCCTTATTCCCTTCCTTTTCCACTGATCCTTCCTATCAACGTTCCTTATTCTCCCTCCTCTCCTTTTGTCCCTTAATCCACTCTCCTTCTAATTCTACCTCCACCCCCAACATCTCCATTGATCTCCTATCCATCTTCTGTCCTCCCTGTCATTCATTTTTGATCTATCTTCTCTAAAATCTCCTTTCTTCCTATCCCCCAGATCTTTTCTCCTACCTCCATACCCTTCCCCTCCTCCCTTCCAGTACCATTTCCTTCCAGATGACCAAACATATCAACCGGACACATAATACATTTCAGAAAACAAAATTTAAAACAAAAATAAAATACAAATTCACATTTTTAATGTGTAAATTTACCTCATAATTGCCACAAACTATATGAGAAACTTTGCTGAAGAATTTTCAACATTTTGCTGCAGGAAATTGAAGGCTTTGGCTATCACTGTATATAGAATAACTCTCCTTCCTCTTTCTTCATTGCATCTAATGGTCTATTTAAATCCAATTAACAAAAAATGTAAAATATAATAAAAAGCAATTTAATTAGCTGGATGATCCCCTGGCACTATACAATTAACATAAGAGAACTCCACTGGTTATCAGGAACAAAAAATGATATCTTCTAACATTCAGCAGCTAATTCTTTTCAGAAACAACTTAGTATAAATCAAAAACAAAAGGATTTCTTTATCTCTTCTTCTTCGGAAGCATTTCTTCTTTTGATTCTGTAACTGAGAATTAATTACTTCTTATTAAACATAAGCAAATAGGGCAGCTCCAATTATTTTCATGAATATAAATTTACAAACCACAGATCTGAGCAGACTTTGGCATCCCTCTCTTTTTTCTTCCAAGAAAAACTGTCTTTAGAGGTCTTTTTTTTTCTATGTATTACGTGTTAAAAGCTATTAGATGATGCACTAGAACTTCTTGTCTAACATTTCATTGTCTTGCCCTTTTATCAGGCATATTCCATTCCACGGCATTCACTGTATACACAAAACAGTGATTTTATTGTGCCATTAAGTCAGCTGACATTACCCAGCAAGAAGTGTGTCAAAACAAGCTGCACTTTCAGTCATTAATTCAGGAAAGTGAGAGTAGAAAGAAAAGAGGAAGATATAGCGCAAAAGATAAGAAATACCATAGTAGGGCATATGAAATGCAAGGAATTACTTGGAATGCAATGACCACTGGTTAGTTTGGTTTAATAGAAGAATAAAGGAAATATGAGTCACACAAAGACAAGGGTCCTTGACTTATGGAATACTGGCTTTGTTAAAATAGTGGAGTAGCTTATGAAGGTAATAACAAGATGGAAAGTTGTAGGTGGAACAGAAGAACATTTTTTCCAATAAATGGCAGACATATGCAAATCAGCTGCTCAAAAATAGATGAGCAGAATATGTCATTGTAGAAACAACCCCACCCCCCTCCACCAATACTTAATGCTGGCCGCCATGGTTATATAAACTCCATATGCTCAGCACTGATATCCTGACAGAGGCCACAGCTGAATATCTAGATTTTGTGATCAGCGTGGCATCCTATCTAGATAATGGTGATTATTCAACCTATCCACATAGCACTTAGGACAGCTTCTTTGCTCTACTGTTATATGGATAGTTATCCAAATAGCAGTGCTGAATGTTGCTGCTATCCAGACAACTCCTGGCACCACCCCTGCTGTGCCCTGCAACACAGGAACTATCCAGAAGGTGCTGAGGCAGTCAGAGAAAATATTCAGTGGCACTATCTGAATATCCCTCTCCACAGTAAGTGGAACAGGTAAATGGAGCTCACTCTGAGGAGAAGAGGTTACCAGTGGTGTGCTCCAGGGATCTGTTTTTGGTCCGATTATTTTTAACATCTTTGTTAGTGATATAGCGGTAGGGCTGTCAGGTAAGGTTTGCCTCTTTGCGGATGATACCAACATCTGCAACAGAGTAGATACCCAGAAAGGTAGAGATAACATGAGGAGGGATCTAGCTAAGCTTGAAGAATGGTCTAGAATTTGGCAACTGAGACTTATCTCTCACTGTTTAGACTGCATATTCTATATATAATATGATGTTCCTTGTAAATATGTTCTGTTCTAATATGACGTTCCCTGTAAAACAAACTTGCTTTGTTAATTATTGTTCATTGTAAACCGCAACTGAACTTTGGAAGATGCGGTATATAAATGTGTATAAATAAATAAAAATAAAATAAATAAATAAAAAATGTAAGGTCATGCATTTGGGCTGCAGCAATCCAAGGGAGCAATACAGTATAGGGGGTGAAGTACTTTTGTCCACTAAAGAAGAGCGGGATCTAGGCGTGATTGTGTCTGATGATCTAAAAATAGCTAAACAGGTAGATAAGGTGATGGCAAAGTTAGAAGGATGCTTGGGTGCATACGGAGAGGAATGGCTAGCAGAAAAAAGGAGGTGATAATGCCTCTGTATAAGTCTTTGGTGCAACCTCTTTTGGAGTATGGTGTGAAATTCTGGCAACCGCACCTTCAAAAAGATATAAACAGGCTGGAGTCTGTACAGAGGGTGGCTACTAAAATGGTTAGTGGTCTTCATTATAAAGCATATGAGGACAGACTTAAGTATCTTAATATGTACACCTTAGAGGAAAGGCGGGATTGAGGTGATATGATTGAGACGTTTAAATACCTCAGTGGCATAAATGCACAGGAGGAGCGCCTCTTTCAATTGAAAGCAAGCTCTGCTATGAGGGTGAACGGGGATAGATTCAGGAGTGATTTGCAGAAATATTTCTTTACGGAAAGAGTAGTGGATCCATGGAATAGTCTCCCAGTGGAAGTGGTAGAGATGAGGACAGTATCTGAATTCAAAGAAGCAGGGGACAAACACAGAGGATCTCTAAAGGAAAAAAGGGGAATGTTGTAGTGGTTGATATGGAAGGGCAGACTAGATAGGCCATGTGGTCTTTTTCTGTCATCATGTTCTGTGTTTCTAAATTCCTTTCAATCTTGTACTCAAAAACCTTTAAATTGTGAAAGTAAATAAAAAGAAAAACGAGAAATTCCGTATGGTCTCATAGGAAAAAATATTCCACTGTGAGATCAGAGATGCCATTTTGAATCCCAGCAAGAACATCAAGGGATGATACCTGCCTCCTACTTGCCACCGTGAATCACCAGTAAGAGAGATATGGGGGAGATGAGAAGGCTTGGTTGAGCATGTTGGGTGGTGTTGAGCTGGGAAGTCCTTCATTGCTGCAGGGGCCATTGTTAGTGCATCCTTGTTACCAGCAATGCATATACTATATAGTTGGGTCACGGCCAGGATCTCCCCTACAGTTACTATCCAGGCTTTAAAGCTAGCATGCATCAATTTTTGCAAGTAACACACTGTAACTTCAAAAAATTACTGTACTTCAGTAAACAGGCCCTCAGGATGGCCAGAACACAGAAATTCCCAGGTATGCTTCTTGTAGTTTCCTGTTCTTTATTTTTTTCACTTTTTATTTATTTGACAGGCACACAGAACTACAAAAGAGACAAGCAGTATGCATAAAGTATACATTTTGAACTAAAACAGCTACACACATACGAGTGAAACTCAGACAGAAAAAGTATTATAAATTTCTCACCAGGGCAACCCCAGAGGACTGTCTACATGCTTCTATTTCTAATTTAGGTCCATATTATATAGTTGGTGAGAGTCTGTCCTTGTTCTTTATGTTTGATAGAAATGAGGCATTTTACTGGGACCTGATGTTCTATAACAGCTGAGATCCTAAGTTACATTCCTAAATGTGTCTTCTATGTTCTCTTCGCATCCTGGTAACAAATGCCTTTATGAATAGTAGGTTTGCCAAATAGGCAGGATTGTGCTTTAAATCATAACAAGGAACATGGTAGTGGACAGTGTTTGCATTGCTCTCTAGGAAACAACACCTGAATCTGAATTTCTTTTTATGATGAATTGTAGGGGGAAATGTCCAACCTGCCCTTCACTAAGTGCTAAAGAACTTAAAGAGCGGAGTTTATATTGGGGTTCTGTCTTATCCTGTACAGACTCCAGACTTCACTCCTATATAGAACAAGCAGTTGATTGATGCTACCGAATATTGCACCGAATGGATATGTGAGCATTTATTTATTTTAAACATGTTTCTACATCGCAAGTCTGATTTAGAATTATTCAATGCGGTTTATAATAAAACATTCATAAAATCAAAAGCAGTCACATAACAGACATCACATAAAAATCTCTGTGAACACTTCGTAACAATACATCTATGTAGGGCACTGCTATGGCTTTCGAAAAGAAGTAGCTGAAAAAGTGAAGAAAAAGAGGGAGGCCTTCATGAAATACAAGAGATCACAGAGAGAGGAAGACAGGTATCTATATTTGGAAAAACTTAGAGAAGCTAGCAAAGTAGTCAGGAAAGCAAACATTCAAAAAGAAAGCAAAGATTCAAAAAGAGGAGGAAATAGCCAATGCAATAAAATGGGGGGATAAGACATTTTTCAGATATGTTAGTGAGAAGAGGAAGGGCAAAAGTGGTATTGTCAGACTCAAGGGTGAAGGGGAGGAATATGTAGAAGCTGATGAGGATAAAGTGGACTTGCTTAACAAATATTTCTGTTCTGTGTTCACAGATGAAGAACTGGGAGCAGGACCTCAGAAAACATCCACAAACAGGAACAGAAGTGAGGGACATCTTGAACAATTTTCAGAAGACTGTGTTCGTGAGAAACTAGCTCAACTTAAAGTAGACAAAGCGATGGGACCGGATGGGATACACCCTAGAATACTTAGGGAACTTGGGGACGTTGTAGCAGCTCCACTGACTGACCTTTTCAATGCCTCGTTAGAGTTAGGAGTGATGCCAAAGGACTGGAGAGAGGCTCATGTGGTACCTTTACACAAAAGCGGAAGTAAGGATGTGGTTGAAAACTACAGGTCGGTAAGTTTAACTTCGGTGGCGAGTAAATTATTGGAAACACTGCTGAAAGACAAAATAGTGAAGTTTCTGGAGTCCAGCGGATTACAGGATCCGAGGCAGCATGGATTCACCAGAGGCAGGTCTTGTCAGACAAATCTGATTGATTTATTTGACTAGGTGACCAGGGTGTTGGACCGAGGGAGAGCCCTAGATGTGGTGCATTTAGATTTCAGTAAAGACTTTGACACTGTTCCTCACAGGCGACTTACAAACAAACTGAGCACCCTAGGGATGGACCCTAAAGTTACTGCTTGGGTTAGAAATTGGTTGGGTGGGAGGCGACAAAGAGTACAGGTAAATGGAGTTCACTCTGAGGAGAAGTATGTTACCAATGGTGTGCCCCAGGGATCTGTCCTTGGTCTGATTCTTTTTAACATCTCTGTTAGTGACATAGAGGAAGGGCTGTCGGGTAAGGTTTGCCTCTTTGCGGATGATACCAAAATCTGCAATAGAGTAGACACCCAGGAAGGTGTAGATAACATGAGGAGGGATCTAGCTAAGCTTGAAGAATGGTCTAGAATTTGGCAGCTGGGATTTAATGTTAAAAAATGTAAGGTCATGCATTTGGGCTGCAGCAATCCAAGGGAGCAATATAGTATAGGGGGTGAAGTACTTTTGTCCACTAAAGAAGAGCGGGATCTAGGCGTGGTTATGTCTGATAATCTTAAAGTAGCTAAACAGGTAGAAAAGGCGATGGCAAAAGCTGGAAGGATGCTTGGGTGCATACGGAGAAGAATGGCTAGCAGAAAAATGGAGGTGATAGTGCCTCTGTATAAGTCTTTGGTGCGACCTCATTTGTGCACCTTCAAAAGGATGTGAACAGGATGGAGTCGGTGCAGAGGGTTGCTACTAAAATGCTTAGTGGTCTTCATTATAAAGAATATGAGGACAGACTGAAGGATCTTAATATGTACACCTTAGAGGAAAAGCAGGATAGAGGTGATATGATTGAGATGTTTAAATACCTCCATGGCATAAATGTTCAGGGGGAGAGCCTTTTTTCAATTGAAAGCAAGTTCTGCTATGAGGGGACATGGGATGAGGGTGAAGGGGGATAGATTTAGGAGTGATATGCGGAAATATTTCTTTACGGAAAGAGTGGTGGATCCGTGGAACAGTCTCCCAGTGGAGCTGGTGGAGATGAGGACAGTAATTGAATTTTAAAAATTTTAAAAATCATGGGATAAACACAGAGGATCTCTAAAGGAAAAAAGGGGACTGTTGTAGTTGTTGATATGGAAGGACAGACTAGTTAGGTCATGCGGTCTTTTTCTGTCGTCATATTTCTATGTTTCTATGTTTCTAGACATCTCAATTGACCTGAAGAATATGCTAATTACCCAAGAACTTTCCTAAATAAATGTGCTTTTGATATTTTCCTGAACTGATGACAATTTCACTTTGACCTGACATCATATGGCAAACTGTTCTACAACTGTGTGGAAAGAGAGAGAGATGTGCTCGCTGAGGATGAAAGCGATTGAGAGAGAAAGAGATAGAGGCAGCTGAGAATAAGGGGAACTGACTGAAACAGAAAAAGAGAGGGAGAGCAGGAAAGCGGCTGTTGGAGATGAGGGGTGGACTGAGTTAGAGGGTGAACACTGATAATGTCAGTAAAGGTGATACAGATGTGTGACCAAATTATAACAGACTTACAGCTCTTGGACTATTTCAGACAAGGGCAAATTCATATGCTCACATAGCTGGGTCTGTCTGGTAGGCTATGCAAGGGACATAAGAAACTCACCAGCAATGGCATGTCTTTCTATCAGGTTGTGATGATAGACCTCATGCTCTTTGCATTATCTAAAAGTTTTAGCAGAAAAAGTCCAATCTGCCTGATAGTCTATGCAGAGGATCTAAGAGGCTAGATGTTTAGACAATAGCAATCATAGCTTTGTGCTTAGGCATAGAAGAGATAGGTGCTGCTTGGAACTAAGTGGGGATCTTCTTTTTCTCTTCAGCCCAAGATGGTGGAATACAAAGGAATAAGACAAACATGACTATCCTGGGAAAGGAGCTATTTTGCAGGTAATCAGTAATCCCATGTTGTGCTGGTAGCAAGGATTTATCTTTATCACTGTGGACAGTATAATTGGTAGATTGGACGAGCTGGATAATCTTTTTCTGCCGTCATTTACTATCTCATGATGAATGGCTTCTGTATCAGGAAAGCCCAGCAGAGTTGTCCTGGAGCGGGTAAGTCTGACTCTTCTCTAGTTGTGTGGTAGCTTTTATAGACCCATTTCTTACAGCATCTATTTTTGGGCTCCGTTGTATACTTGTGACTCAACTAACATCACTATTGTTTTCAAAGACATTTCAAGGTACTATTTTAGTCACAATTGGAATCAAAACATTTAATACAAATATATTGCAAGACAGCTATTATTAAAGAAACGCTGTCTCTGAAAGATGGTAATATAAGGGCTCCGGCAATTAGTCCTTTCTGATCTTGAAACAATAAGTTTCAAGAACATGTATTTTGTGTTCAGAGTGGGGGAGGGAGTTCCTCCAAACTTAAAAGGCTGGCCATGGGTGATATTGTGACAACCAATGCTGTCAATCTTTATGTCAGTATTTTTGAATTACTGCAATTATCATGTTCTCCCTTTAAAGAATTAATGAGACTGTGGCAGAGATACATTGACAATACCTTCTTATGAAACGAAAATTCATTTGATTTAGAGACTTACAAACTGTGATTAGAATTTGCAGTTTCTTCTTTGCTGGATATTATGATTTCCATCACTCATGCTAGTTTTCCCTTTCCTGTGTCTCACAAGACAGACAATTCTCATCCATACGGGTTTACTGAAAACATATGGGTCGATATTCAAAGGCAATTATCTGGATAATGGTAGCTGTTATCTGACTAATTCCCTAAGGCAGCACTATCCATGGATTGTCAGCAGCACTATATAATTTGTGCCGCTGACAATTCTTCCAGACTATCTGGCACTAGCTGGATACACATTTCACTTAAGCAGCATAGCTAGTGTTCAAATGTCAGCCATAGGGTTTAAATATCAACCCATTAACTACTTATTTTTATGTTTATATTTCTCATGTTCTTGAACCAGTGAACATAACCAAGCAAGGATTATGAATTCTCACTTTGTACAATGTGGATATCTCTTTTTGCATTAAGCAAGCTTACAGACATGCTCTGTGCTCTTATAGAAACAATTTACTTTAGCCGGTGGTTGGTAAGAAACAAGGTTTAAAAATGTAATATTTTCAGGCTTTTAATATTGACGACAAGATTGGCCCCAATACCCTATGGCAGGTTACTTGAGCACCCTGGTTCCCTTCCTTTAATCTCGACCTTACTTCACCACTCCCTCTTCTAGTCCTAATATCGTTCCCTTCCCCTAACTCTGAACTGCGATCTCTGTAACCGAGGCAGGCGGACCTGGTGCTTCGGGCCCGTTTCCCCCATCCCCCATCACCCCTCAATCTCCCCACCCCACAAAAGACACCACACCAACAATTTTGGAACTCAACTGGTCGCAGCTTTATTAACCTTTAACAATTTCACAATATGCCAACAAGCTACACCTTCTCAATCGATTAGCGGCACCCGGCCCGCACCAGCCATACCTTAGCAAAGTGCCTTGCCACCGCTAACGCCATAACTTGACCCCCCGGCAATTACCTAACCCTTCCCCCGACTTTGCCATGCTATCAGCAAAAGTCGACCAGGGTTTGTCCGGGTCAGGGGCACCCCGCCCCCGCCCAAGTGTAGCCTGAGGCTCCAGACCCCGGAAACCTCCGGGATCCCGCCAAACCCCCCCCCCCCCAAGCTGCAACACCCCATAATCCACACCCCCATAAATATACATGGGCGGGTGGGCGGGAAGCCGGCACCCCCGAGCAGCCTCCGGCGCGAATGACCACTCGGAGGCTGCCCGCCGGCCCTCACCACCCCCACACCGCCATGAACCACCCTGATTGGCTCCCGCACGGCTGCCACCGCCGGGAGCCAATGACTTTAAACTATTCACGGCCACGCACAGGGCCCCCGCACCGGCCGCGCACCCGGTTACGGTCGGCCGCCGGGACCCTGCCCGCGGCCTCCTCATTAACCGAGGCAGGCGGACATGGTGCTTCGGGCCCGTTTCCCCCATCCCCCATCACCCCTCAATCTCCCCACCCCACAAAAGACACCACACCAACAATTTTGGAACTCAACTGGTCGCAGCTTTATTAACCTTTAACAATTTCACAATATGCCAACAAGCTACACCTTCTCAATCGATTAGCGGCACCCGGCCCGCACCAGCCATACCTTAGCAAAGTGCCTTGCCACCGCTAACGCCATAACTTGCCCCCCCGGCAAGTTACCTAACCCTTCCCCCGACTTCGCCATGCTATCAGCAAAAGTCGACCAGGGTTTGTCCGGGTCAGGGGCACCCCGCCCCCGCCCAAGTGTAGCCTGAGGCTCCGGACCCCGGAAACCTCCGGGATCCCGCCACCGGCACAGGTAACAACCTTGTTCCTGTGCCGCCCCCCCCCCCCCCCAACGCCAAGCTGCGACCAGTGAGCAACCCAGCCAACAAACATTCCCAGACCTCCCGCCAGTCCCAAAAGAGGAGAGCCCGCACTACTGGGGAGAACGGCCCCATCACCCTTATACAGCCCCGGCCTCAACCTCCCCAAATAAGGCATCCTCTGAAACCCCCATGCCGGCCAAGCAAGCTATTAGCCAGCCCCTGCGACCAACGCCGCCGGCTCGAACATGCAGGCCTGGAAACAAAGTCAGCCCCCAGCAAAATTACCCCAAAACATCTGCCCTACCCCGCAAATCCCCATGCCGGCCTTACCTGGAACCCGATCGTTGCATCCAACACTGCAGGCTGTCGTGATATCCACCCGTGGCGCTGTAGCAAAGGGAGCCGCTGCGACCTGCGGGGTCCGCGCTCACCTAGCCATGATATAGCCACCAACACCGGGCCACTCCCGAATTGGCCCTCACCGCCTCACCAGAACTCGCCGTCCGGCTCATCGGACACAGGAGTGAAGGATCTCAACCTGCAGAAGGCTCCGGACCCCACCTGCAAAATAAATAAACAATGAAAAGTCCCCGACCCCCCCTGAGCCGGACAGCCGCACTTAACCCCTACATGCCCGAGAGCCCCTCCTCTGCTCTACAGGACACGTGTAGCCACCCAGAAGGAAAAGAGTGCAGCGCAAAAGGTTCCGGCTCACCCCCCACCAAGCACTACGCCAGGGCGGACCACTCGAGCGCCAGAACACCCCGGGCAACCGAAAACAGATCCACACCCCCTCCCCCTAGAAGAAGTCCCGCGCCTCCCGGGGAGCCCCCGCAGGTATCGCGGCATGGCCGCCACAGTGAACGTCACAAAGCCTCCAGCCCACTGCGACGCCCACTCGAGCCTTGTGGGAAACTTGCCCAAACAGCCCCAACCGCCCAGCAAACCAAACGTGGGGCCGTGGAAGCCCTCCCTCGCCCCCAATCCCGACCGTAGCCGCCACCCACTCCCCCCATCCTAAAAGGCCCTGAACAAAGGCCATCCAAAACTGCCCCAGACATGGCGGCTTCATAACCCCCTTGGCAGTCATCTGCCGGCTCACCAAAAGGAGCCAGACCGGCACATCATGCGCAAGAGGCCGGCCGAGCACGCACTCCCCCTCGCAGTAACCTGCGAGCTACCAATCCCCAACCAGCGAACCACACCCCCCCCCCCCCCGCACATCTGAAACCGCCCCAACTGCGCACCCACCCCGGTCTGAAACACCCCCCCACACACACCCCTAGCCACCACGATTTACCCCCCCCAGCAAGGACTCCGGTTGCCGCACGTGCACGACCAAAAGTGGACCACCTAGTCACAACCCAGACCACACCCAGACCACCGCCCCTGTGATACCCAATTCTGCGGCAAACTCCGCCTGTATCCCATGCCAAGGCCCCATAAAGTCTCCGGGCCCAGACCCCTTACTGTCCTCTTCTGGGCAAGATCCCGAAACCGGTCCATCGGAACGAGAGAGAGCCTTGACAAACCCGGCCACACAGCCCGGGATAAGCCATGCCGTCCCCCACGCTCCCAAGCGTAGAGATGCCAACACCACCACCCGCATGCAACCCGCCGTTGTCAAACCCCCCCGCGGGAGTAGCGATGGACTCCTTGCCCACCGCCGCATTGCTGCCCACCATACCACCTCACTGCTGCGGGGCCAAGCAAGCCAAAGCTCCACAACCACCCCGTGCCGAAACCGCTCCGGGAAGGAGATAATTGGCAGCCAAACCCGGCCCCAGCCCAGACCACAGGCCCCGCCGAAGTACACGCCCCACCCACCGCATCCGTGTAGAGCTGCAACCCCACACGGGACATCTCCAACTCCATCAAAACCAATGTCCCGTCGAAATTGGCCCCGAAGCGACTCAAGAGCCGCGACATCGCCCACACAACTCGGCGGCCCCCCCCTCCGAATGATGGTTTGGCAACCCAGTGAACCTCGCCTGGCACAACGCCGACTAAGCCGCCCCCGAAACAGACTAGCCTACCAGCAATGCACCTACCCGCAATGCACCCCATACGCCAAGCCCCGCGTTTGCACAAGCAACCACTGCCCTGAACTGTACCACTTACGCACCAGAGACAGAGCAGCCCAGAAGCATGCATTTGTAAAAGAACACGCCCCTTGAAACATCAACAGCTGGCTACAAGCACCGGCCCGACCCCGCCGATGAACAAGAATTCGTCCAGATAATGCACTACCTCCCCACCTCCGTGCTCCCGCCTCCGCGGCACCATCCGATGGAAAAGGTACTAAACTTCTCGAAGTAGGCACCTACTATGGCACAACACATCAGCATACATTTGTCAGAACAGAAAGTATCCTCAAATTGGAAGCCCAACACTGGAAGGTAGAAGGATGCACCGGCAATAATCAAAAGCTGATTCTACTTCCCCTTTAGCCCTCAAAGCCCCCAAGGCCAGCCCTCAAGACTAACGCCACCGACTTATCGAAGGAGGCGTACCTTACCGTACAGCACTCCTGAGGAATATGATCGTTCACCCTGGGGCAGACAACTTGTGGCATAACCGAACCCCCAGGTTCCCGCTTTAGGAACAACACCCAAGGGGGACACCACCAAAACACGGCAACAGAGGGGTGACGGCAAGGCCCCGCTACTCCTCCCCAACTGCTGAGCAGCCGCTAAGTTAACGCACCCACCACGACACTCAGAACTGGAATTACAAACCAAACTGAAATCCTAATACCCACATTAACCCATCATATATCTTCGTATACCCTCAAAGCCAAGGAGCCACCCCCACACTAGCCCTCTTACTCAGGTGCAGGCACCGAAGGAGACACAGCCCCTTTTATATCGCATTGTGTTGCCGCAGGGGACCCCCCGCATCCGAGTATTCCGAGCCGGAACTTACCGTCCGGAAATAGGCACAGAGACTTTGTATAACTCCAGCACGCACCGCCCGCTCCCCCCATATCTGGCCTCGCCCGCCCTAGGGAGACCCCACCACGAAGGGAACGACCCGCCCCTTTTGTTCCTGAAGTTGTCATAATTCAGCCCCGACCATCCCTCGTGAAGATCTGAACTGGGACACTGCTATGAACGTGTGCCAGCATGCCATCCCAGACATGAAGAACATTTTCATTCTGTGATGAATGGTCAGGCCCCCAACAACTGTCCTGCACATAGCAGCCACACCTAAACTTGGCTCTGTATCCTGGTTTCGCACACACAGACTGCGCGAGAATGAACACAGGAGGCAGGACAATCGGTAGGAGTACCTGCTCCGTCTTGAATGTCCGCGCCACCGTATCCGTGAGCTAGCCTTTTTGCTTTAGGCTTGCAGTCAGCGACCCTAGCAGGAGCTTTTTTGCAAGGATCTAACAAGGTAACTGCCCCAGCCGCTAAGCTTCCCCAAACCCAAGCTCGATAAGAAACACATTGAATAGTGCAAGAGCAAATCCAGACCAAGAATAAAATGCAAGCTGTTAGTCACAGAAGCCCAAGGATTGCAGCACTAAACAAAAGGAGTCTTACGTTCGCCCAAGTGCTATTGTTACATGACATCAGACCTCAACACTGAAAATGTTATACTTATAGCCCTAGTAATTCAAGTTCCACACAAACTTTGTCGCAGTACCAATTCCGTTGCAAAAACTGCTCTTTTTAGCACCCGTCCCCAGTCCTAACATCCAATGCTTCCTTTAAGCATGTGCAAGCACTCTAGCACGGTACGTCCTTCACCTACATAATATTCAATTATCCCTCGCGTCATATCCTCAGGTAGGTGCCAAGATTGAAAGCAATTATTAATTCCTTAGCACTGCACGCTAAGCTAGCCTAGATCAAGCCCAAACACGCCGTTAAAGTGGCATCCCACACCTGAATCGCTGTTAAGGAAGAGGCAGATAGCTCGGAGAGTACTCTATCCACCTGTATATAGAACGCCACTCACCACACCTAAGACGCCGACGTTTTCATGAAAGATGGAACGCAACAAGACAGAATTGACCCCGCAGCCAAGCGTGCCACAGACCTTCTGAACAGCAGGAATGCCAAGCCCCCCAGCGGATAGCCAAACAATGAGAAGAGGCCGAAAACCCGTAGCAGCTGCGCCAGCCGCCACCACTCACCACGCGCCGCAGGACCAAAAGCACGCCGGCCAGGAGACACCGCCTCCCGGAATGGGCAGGAGATGCGTCCCCCGATCCCCCCCTCGCCGCAACGAAAACGATGCTTCTCTCGCCTCACATATCCCCCTCCCAGGGCCCAGGACAGGGCACTCATCCCGGGGCGCGCTCGCGCGCTCCTGACAGCGGAACATGCCCAGCAGCTGCGGAGCAGGTCCACCGGAGGCTCCATGTGGACCCGCGCTCACCCGGCCGTGCAGGGCCAGGCCAGACCGCACTCAACACACGGCGGCTAACGGAAGGAGCGCCACAGCTAGGGAGGGAGCACCAGACCGTTTTTCCCCTCCCCCATCCCTCCCAGTTCTGGCAGATCGCCTCTTACTGGGGCCAGCAGATCAGAGATCCCTCCCGGCTCCGATGGGTCACCACTCACCGGGGCTTGACTAGACGCTGCCGCGCTGTCGCCCGGGACGGGGAAGAAACGGGACAGGGAGGAGGCACCCGCAGAATGGCGGCAAATGACTGGAGACCCCGACGCTCGTCGCTGCCTCTCCTCCAGCCCGACCACGTGTGCTGAAGCCGGCTCATTTTCCAGGTCCTCTTGAGAGATAAATTATAGAACCTGAAGCGAAGCCGGCACCCCCGAGCAGCTTCCGGTGCAAATGACCACGCGGAGGCTGCCCGCCGGCCCTCACCACCCCCACACCGCCATGAACCACCCTGATTGGCTCCCGTGCGGCTGCCACTGCCGGGAGCCAATGACTTTAAACTATTCACGGCCGCGCGCAGGGCCCCCTCACCGGCCGCGCGCCCGGTTACGGTCGGCCGCCGGGACCCTGCCCGCGGCCTCCTCATTTTCTGAGTGTATATCTGTTTTACTATTTTTTATCTCTATTTTTATTTATTTTGTTTTAAACTTGTTAAGTGCTTTTCTATTGTGAAAAGGCGGTATATCAAAGTAAGCTATAAACAATAAAAAGTGCACATGAAATCAAAAAGCTGATAACCTCATGATGGAAGTTGTTAAGTCAACCTCTACACATCACTTTTGCTTATCTCCAATTTATGTTAATAAAAGAGAGCCTAAATTCAGAGACCAATTACTTAAATCCAAACTACTGACTTTTTCTAGTAAATGTGGGGATGGGGTTGTTTTTAAAATATGGGGATATTATCATCATGGCAATTGTTATGGTTGGTCTGTTTTCTTTAGTCATCCAATAGATATGCTTTCACTCTTCCAGGTTGTGACAATGTCAACATATCAGTTTTTAGAAGTTAAAATTTATAGGGGCATCATGCCAAAAATTTTTGTTTTGAAAGAAATAAAATAATGAGGGAAGTGGATCGAATAAATGTGAATCAGTTGTTTACTCCTTCAAAAAGTACAAAGACTAAGGAGTATGCCATCAGGCTATAAAGTTATATGCTTAAGACTAATCAGAGAAAATATTTTTGTACTCAAAGGGGCATGTTTACTAAAGGTTAATGTGCGTTAAGTAAAGTTAACGGACGTTAAGTGCTGCAATGGCCCAATCAAAAGAATGGGCAGGAACAGCACTTAACATGCATTAACCTTTGGTAAACATGCCCGAAATTATAATTAAGCTCTGGAATTTATTACAGACGGATATAGTAAGACCTGTTAGTATAGCTGGTTTTAAAAAGAGTTTGCGCACATTCCTACTGCAGTATCATCTAGAAGTAAGGAGAGCCTGGATTCTCTACAGGGAAAACTATTCAGACAATTGGTAACAGACCCCACAAGTGAAGGGGCCATATTGGACTTAGTGCTTACCAATGGTGAAAGTGTTTCTGATGTTCTAGTGGGAGATCATTTTGCATCCAGTGATCACCAGATGGTGTGGTTCAGTATTAGGACTAGGGCTGTTAGAATCCATTCAAAAGCGAGGGTCTTAGACTTTAGGAAAACTAACTTTGCCAAGATGAGCGAATACCTCAGGGAGTCGTTAGCGGGATGGGAACAGCTGGGTGAAAAACAGTGGGCAAAACTGAAAGGGAATATTTTAAGGGCAACCAATCTTTTTGTTAAAATGGTAAAGAAAAGGTAAAAGGAAAAGAAGACCACTATGCCTTTCGAAAGAAGTAGCTGAAAAGGTGAAGAAAAAGAGGGAGGCCTTCATGAAATACAAGAGATCACAGAGAGAGGAAGGCAGGCATCTATATTTGGAAAAACTTAGAGAAGATAGCAAAGTAGTCAGGAAGGCAAAGATTCAAAAAGAGGAAGAAATAGCCAATGCAATAAAACGTGGGGATAAGACATTTTTCAGATATGTTAGTGAGAAGAAGAAGAAGGGCAAAAGTGGTATTGTCAGACTCAAGGCTGAAGGGGAAGAATATGTAGAAGCTGATGAGGATAAAGTGGAATTGCTTAACAAATATTTCTGTTCTGTGTTCACAGTTGAAGAACAAGGAGAAGGATCCTTGTGGTCTTGGGCAAGCCACTTAACCCTCCATTGCCCATGTTCCCTCTAAGTATTAGCGTATGTGTCTCATATCCCTGCGTGTTAAATGTATCCCCCAATTGTGTTGTGACCGCTTTGATTGAAGGATAAGGCGGTATACAAAACTGTCTAAATAAATAAATAAAAAATAAATAAATAAGAAAACAGCCTCAAACAGGAATAGAAGCGAGGGGCATCTTGAAGAATTTTCAGAAGATTGTGTTTGTGAGAAACTAGCTGAACTTAAAGTAGACAAAGCGATGGGACCGGATGGGATACACCCTAGAATACTGAGGGAACTTGGGGATGTTCTAGCAGCTCCACTGACTGACCTTTTCAATGCCTTGTTGGAGTCGGGAGTGGTGCCAAAGGACTGGAGAGAGGCTCATGTGGTGCCTTTACACAAAAACAGAAGTAAGGATGTGGTTGAAAACTACAGGCCGGTTAGTTTAACTTCAGTGGTGAGTAAATTATTGGAAACGCTGCTAAAAGAGAAAATAGTGAGGTTTCTGGAGTCCAGCGGAGTATAGGATCTGAGTCAGCATGGCTTCACCAGAGGCAGGTCTTGTCAGACAAATCTGATTGATTTCTTTGACTAGGTGACCAGGGAGTTAGATTTCAGTAAAGCCTTTGACACCATTCCTCGCTGATAACTTATAAATGAACTGAGCACCCTAGGGATGGACCCTAAAGTTACTGCTTAGGTTAGAAATTGGTTGAGTGGGAGGTGACAAAGGGTACAGGTAAATGGAACTCACTCTGAAGAGATAGAAGTTACCAGTGGTTTGCCCCAGGGATCCGTCCTTGGTCCGATTCTGTTTGACATCTTTGTTAGTGATATAGCAAAAGGGCTGTCAGGTAAGGTTTGCCTCTTTGCAGATGATACCAAAATCTGCAATAGAGTAGACACCCAAGAAGGTGTAGATAACAGGAGGAGGGATCTAACTCAGCTTGAAGAATGGTCTAGAAATTAGAAGCTGGGATTTAATATTAAAAAATGCAAGGTCATGCATTTGGGATGCAGCAATCCAAGAGAGCAATATATTATAGGAGGTGAAGTATTTTTGTCATCTAAAGAAGAGCGGGACCTAGGCGTGGTCGTGTCAGATGATCTTAAAGTAGCTAAACAGTTGGAAAAAAGAGACAGCAAAAGCTAGAAGGATGCTTGGGTGCATACAGAGAGGAATGGCTAGCAGAAAAAAGGAGGTGATAGTGCCTTTGTATAAGTCTTTGGTGCGACCTCATTTGGAGTACGGTGTGCAATTCTGGAGACCACACCTTCAAAAGGATATAAACAGGATGGAGTCAGTACAGAGGGTGGCTACCAAAATTGTTAGTGGTCTTCATTATAAAGCCTATGAGGACAGACTTAAGGATCTTAGAGGAAAGGCGGGAAAGAGATAATATGATTGAGATGTTTAAATACCCCCATGGCATAAATGCACAGGGGGAGAGCCTCTTTTGATTGAAAGCAAGTTCTGCTATGAGGGGACATGGGATGAGGGTGAATGGGGATAGATTCAGGAGTGATATGCAAAAATATTTCTTTACGGAAAGAGTGGTGGATCCATGGAATAGTCTCCCAGTGGAGGTGGTAGAGATGAGGACAGTATCTGATTTCAAAAAAGCATGGGACAAACAAAGAGGATCTCTAAAAAGAAAAAAAGGGGACTGTTATAGTTGTTGATATGGAAGGACAGACTAGATAGGCCATGTGGTCTTTTTCTGTCGTCATTTTTCTATGTTTCTATGTTTCTATTATGAAGGTGGACTAGGGGAAATCCACTGCTTATTCCTAGGATAGACTGCATGGAATCCGCCTACCTTTTGGGATCCTGCCAGGTATTTGTGACCTGGTTTGGCTACTCTTGGAAACAAGATGCTAGGCTTGATGGACCATTGGTCTGACTCAGTATAGCAAATCTTACGTTCTTATGTTCTTATAAAGGCAAGATGAAGTCAGTGTAGAGGGCAGCTACTAAATGGCCAGTGGTCTTCATCATAAAGTATACAGGGAAAGATTTAAAGATCTCAGTATGTATACTTTGAAAGAAAAGCAGGAGAGGGAAGATAAAATATAGATATTTAATATCTCTAATGCAGAGGAAGAGGGCCTTTTTCATGTGAAAGGAAGCTGTGAAATAAAGAGGTATAGGATAAAGGTGAAAGGTGATAAAATCTGTGGAAGTATTTCTTTAGAAAGGAGTGGTGGATGCATGGAATATCCTCCAGGGGCGACAATAAGGAAGGAAGGACAGACTGGATTTTAGGGATTTTTTATTTTACTCATTTTTTTATTTTATTTTGGAGCAGTGTCATTAATAGTGCACATTATTGCACAATAGTACCCCCTATTGCTCACTAATGTACCCTGTTGCTGGAATAGTGTGCTTCATTACTCCATAGCACCTACTGTTACTACTATTGATAAATAGTGTGCATTAATGAGCAATAGTGTACTGCATTTAAACAATTTTACATGCTATTAACAACAAGAGGCAAAAAGAACATTTAATTTTTCCCCTGTCATTTCAGGTTAAAATGAAATGAAATGGCATCTTTCAAATAAACGACCATGCACATCCCTTGTCATATGTTCCTTATGCCATTTTTTGTCCCTGCAGTCTTTGTATATCAGGAAAGGAAAAGGAGTCTCCCACACTACAGTGATAATATGGGCGCCCTTGGCCTAAAAGAGAATGAGCCACATTTAATGATCACTTTAGAGAAAAATAAGTTTTCTGAAGAATTTTGGTCCTGCGTGATTGATGGGGTGAAGCCTGGGTGTTGTGATGGAGATTGTGACTGCGTCTTCTTACAGTAGGAACAGAGAAGGATTTTTAGGTTGCTTGCTGTGTCACCATCTGGTTTGCATTCTGACATAGATTGGGCTGTGTTTTTGTAACATCTTGCAATGATAAGTAAGAACCCATTTTCTCTAAGTAGTTTTTACGATTCGATGATAAGTGATGTAACCTTTTTGCACTGAGCGAGCAAGACCATGGCAGCATCCCTTCTGGGGGTTTATATGTGACTTGCTTGTGCACATTCCTCCTGACAGAACTATCATCTCTTTTCTCCACATCTGTTATGAATGCATTTTTTTTGCAATCTCAAGACTCATGAATGAACTCTGCAAAGACATCGAAGGGCTGATCCTTTAACAATTGCTAAAGGTGAGATTTTGAGCACACTTTTCTATAGCATGAGAAGTGATAACATTTATAATATGTTGCTATCTAGCTTGGTTATTTGATATGTTTTATACAAAGACATCGGTACAAGGTATGTCTACAGACTTGGTAAAAAAACAGCTTCAGAATTTGATTACAATTATTATTAATAGAGCCTCTTTGCTTGCTTTTTGCATGATCAGAATGTCGTAGTGACGGTGGCTTGAAGACAGCGCAGCTGCGGAAGCAAAAGTAAATGTTCCTGTGGCTGTGTTAAACATTAATGCGGCCAAGGCACAGAGGCAGAGAGAAGACAAGATGGAAATGGGCATGCTAGGCGAGGGGGCAAGCTGGATAGGACTGGAAATGAGCAGAAGCTTCTTCCTCGCATATCTCCCTTCAGATGCAGGAGAGAGCATGGAAGTGAGCTCCTCCCCTCACTCCTCTGCTTCTCCAACCAGACAGACTGACACGTTTAATTTAAAAGGTTAACAGGTGCAGCTGTGCCTAGTGGGCCCACGCCTAAGGGCCACATCAAAGAGCCCTTAGACGTGGCCCTTAGAGTGGCCTCTGAGTGCTGGTAATCACAACCTTCTGTCCATTTATGTCTTACATAAATGATCAAGGCCAGGTACTTTATTAGCCGATCGAGTAATACCAAACTCCACAACAGCTCTGCACAATTACTATGAAGAGCCTGCAGATTACCCACTGCCTAAATGTGCACAAGCAGCACCGGCAGAAGAAAAAAAAGGGAACTTGTGCAGTCTAGAGGCTACTACCCCCCCCCCCCCATCCCCTTGAAACATAAGATATGCCATATTGTGTCAGACCAAGGTCCATCAAGCCCAGTATCCTGTTTCCAACAGTGGCCAATCCAGGTCACAAGTATCTGACAGGTTCCGAAAAACCCCCAATGCTATTACTTTAATTTCTCATATTACCTGCTATAAAAAGTCCAAAGATATAGTTTATTTGAGATTGCCTGGTCATACCTATTGGTTCCTTTATTGCATCTCAGTCATTCTGGACTGGGGACCCTTTTCCCATTGCACTGAGGCTGCTCACAGGTCTTCAATCAATCCATGTCTGATGTCTCTAATATTTTAATATTTTATATTTTACACTTTATAGACTTATAGTCTGCTTGAGATAAGGTTTACATGTCTACTGTTCTCATTCACTGTTATTTGATTATTTCCTCTGCTAATAGGTTTCCCTATCAGATAATCTCAGTGTCTTTTAAGACTTTTACATAAGAACATAAGAACATAAGATATGCCATACTGGGTCAGCCCAAGGTCCATCAAGCCCAGTATCCTGTTTCCAACAGTGGCCAATCTAGGTCATACGTACCTAGCAGTTTCCCCAAAAGACACATGTTCTGCAATGCTTGTACTAGGTCAAGCATTGATATCCTGGGTCCCTTCTTAATAATGGTTTATGGGCCTTTCCTCAAGGAACTTGTCCAAACCTTTTTTAAACCCAGCTACACTAACAGCCTTTACTACATCCTCCGGTAACAAATTCCAGAGTTTGATTACACATTGAGTGAAAAAATATTTTCTTTTATTAGTCTTAAATAGTTTACCCTGAAGCTTCATTGCATGTCCCCTAGTCTTCCTATATTTTGATACTGTAAACAGTCGATCTACGTTTACCCGTTCCACTCCGTTCATTAATTTATAGACTTCTATCATATCTCCCCTCAGCCGTCTCTTTTCCAGGTTGAACAGCCCTAGCCTTTTTAGCCTTTCTTCATAGGAGTATCCTTTCATCCCCTTTACCATTTTGGTGGCTCTTCTCTGAACCTTTTCTAATAACGCTATATCCTTTTTAAGATACGGCGACCAGAATTGCACACAATATTCAAGGTGCGGTCTCACCATGGAACGGTATAGAGGCATTATAATATCTTTTGTTTTATTTTCCATTCCTTTCCTTATGATACCTAGCATTCTATTTGCTCTCTTGGCTGCCGCTGCACACTGGGCCAAGGGTTTTAACATGTTATCCACAATGACGCCTAAATCTTTTTCCTGGGTGGTGGTTCCTAATGTGGAACCTTGCATCGTGTAACCATAGTTTGGGTTGTTCTTCCCTAGGTGCATAACTTTGCACTTATCCACATTAAATTTCATCTGCCATTTTGATGCCCAGTCTTCCAATTTATCAAGATCCTCTTGCAATTTTCCACAATCCTCTTGGGTTTTTAACAACTTTAAATAGTTTTGTGTCATCTGCAAATTTGATAACCTCACTCGTTATTCCACTTTCCAGGTCATTTATGAATATTTCAAAAAGCAGCAGACCCAGCACAGATCCCTGGGGTACTCCACTATTCACCTTTCTCCATTGGGAAAATTGGCCATTTAGCCCTACCCTCTGCTTTCTATCTTTTAACCAGTTCCTGAGCCACAGTAGTACACTGCCTCCTATCCCATGACTCTTTAGTTTTGCCAAAAGTCTCTGATGAGGGACCTTGTCAAAGGCTTTCTGAAAGTCCAGATACACTATATCAACTTTTACTTATCTGTATCTTATTCTATTTGCTTTATTCTACTTTATTTCATTTATTTTATCTTTATTCACGTACTACTTATTATCCCTCTCCTTCTTCTAACGTTACTGCCCTCTCTGCCATTTCTTATGGACCCACATCATTCTTTGCTCCTTTTTCTGATCCTCCCTAACCTTCTTCCCTCACTCCACCAACCTAATACCCCCCTCTTTCTCACCCTCTCCCCACCCTCCCTATTTCCTCCCCATCTTATCCTCCACCCTTTCTTCAGTTCTTGAGCTTCACCTTCTCCTTCCTCTCATTCATCCCTTTCCTTCCTCTCTAAAACAACCTCATCCCCATTTCCAACATGCTATCTTCTCTCTCCCTCACACTCTTATTCTCCTTCTCTTTCGGTCCTCTGGTGGCGTTAATCCCAACCCTGATCCCCCATATTAGTTCCTCTCTCCACCACCATAATCTCATCCACATCCCTCTCCTATCCCCCTCCTCTCTCCCCTTCTCGTGCTTTATGGAATGCTCATTCCATTTCTAATAAACTTCCCTTTACCCGTGATCTCTTTATCTCTCGCCCTTTCCATCTTCTTGCTCTTACTGAAACCTGGCTCCTTTTTGATGACTTTGCTTCGGTTGCTGCCCTCTGCCACGGTGGCTATCAGTTCTCCCACTCTCCTTGTCCCAATGGCCACAGCGGTGGTGTTGGCTTTCATTTTCTCCTTCTTGCCAATTTCAACCCTTCCTTTTCCCTCATTCTCATTCCTTTCCCTCTTTTGAAGTCCATGCCATCCGTCTTTTTAATCCCCTACCTCTCTGGATCTATAGACCCCTCTGACAACCTTCCTCACTAATTTTGACTCTTGGCTCTCCTTATTCCTGGATTCTTCTTCCCCCTCCCTTACTCTTGGCTACTTTAATTTTCATATTGATAACCCCATCTGACCCCTATTCATCCAAGCTCCTTTCCCTTACCTCCTTTTTCAACCTCCAGCTTTGCTCTTCTGTCCCCGTTCATCAGCTTAGTCACTGCCCTGGCCTTGTTTTCTACTCTAATTGTTTACCTGCTAATATCCATATCTCCACTCTTCCCTTATCTAACCATCACCTGTTAAGTTTCACTCTTCATTACTCGCCTCCTCAATCTCGCCCAACCTCCTACTATCTTTCTAGGAATCTTCATGCTATCGATCGACTATCCACTACTGTTTCATCTCTTCTCTCTTCCACTTTGTCTTCTAAGTATGTTGATGAAGCCATAGCTTCCTATAATACTGCTTTCTTCTCTACTCTGGATACCCTTCCTCTGCCCATTCCACGTTCTGTGAGGCGCACCTCACCTCAGCTATGGTTATCTTCAACTACCCACTGCCTACATTCCTGTGCCCACTCAGCTGAGTGCTAAAGCCTTGTTCCCCACTAAATCTTGGGGAAAAAATAATTTTTTAGATTAATCTGTGAACCCAGCATATTTGTTAAATCAGTCAGGGCCTAGTAGCAGTAAAGAGTTTTCAGTTTAAATTTAAAACACAGAAGAGAACTTTCTGGTTAAATTTAGAACCAAGCAGAGAGCTTCCAGTTTAAATGTAATACTCAGTCAGGGCCTAGTAGCAGCAAAGAGCTTTCAGTTTAAATTTAAAACATAGAAGAGAGCTTTCTGATTAAATTTAGAATCCAGCAGAGAGCTTCTACTTTAAATTTCATACTCATTCAGGGTCTAGTAGCAGCAAAGAGCTTTAATTTAAATCCAATCAGAATATAACTTAGCATAAAAGGGAAAACAGGGTCAGTATTCCTTGAGAAATAAATTCTTTTTAGATACCTTTAGAAAGAGGCCTTCTACATAGGGGACAAGAGACCTGTGAATATTGTAAATAGGTGTTAAAGCCAGGTGACAGATCAGAGGGCCACTTTGAAAGACTCCCTCTATCAAGCAAGGACTGTGTTAATCACTCAGGAAACTGGTCACAGCTTACCTCAGAAGCACAGGCAAAAATAGTTCAACCAGATTTCTGTGCTTCTCATTCTTGAAGGACTACAAAAGGGGACTGCTACTTCTAGAGAGAAATCAGCAATTGTTAAGTATTTACAGTACTTCTGGGGGTTTATCTAAATCTTGGGGGAAAAGGAATTCTTTAGATTAAAGCTGATTAATCTGTGAACCCAGTGTATTTGTTAAATCAGTCAGAGTCTAGTAGCAGCAAAGAGTTTTCAGTTTAAATTTAAAACATAGAAGAGAGCTTTCTGGTTAAATTTAGAATGCAAGACTTCCTCTATCCAAGTAAGGGCTGTGGGACTCCCACTGGAGATTGGTCACAGATTACCACAGAAGCACAGAACAGGGTACTGTGCAGCAGCCAGCTTTTAATAAGTCTTTTTTCCCTCCCTCCCTCCCTCCCTCCCTCCAAAACACCCACCCACCCCTGGGATAATCGTAGCTTTATAGGTTCTTAAACCTCTTAAGGTACAGGATGTGCCATATTCACTCTCAGGTGCAGCTGTTTCTTCTCAATCAGCACACATTAAGGACCTGAGATTAATTAAACTTCAGGTGAACAAAGTACATTAAATGTATTAGGTATAGTTTTATTAGTATAAGTATCTCCAGCAACCTTATTAAGTAAAGAACTTAAATATCTAAACACAACCCTAAAACTAAGATGCAGACAGCAGTCCAGCAACGAGATGGGGGCTTTCCAGTCTTTTGCATTGAGTGTCAAATGTATGATTTTCTCCCAGTTGGTGAGGAGTCTTACATGTGCACAAGGTGCAAGGAGATCTTTGCTCTCAGGCAACGAATCCAATCTCTGGAGGCAAGAGTAGCAGATTTGGAAGACATAAAGAAGACAGAGAGGTACATAGACGAGACCTACAGGGATATAGTCCTGAAGTCCCACCTCCAGTTTGGCAGCATCCCTGTTGCCATGGAGGAGAGAGGTCATGTGACAGGAGAGCATCACCCTGGTGTGGCAGGAAGTGATCCCGTAGCTAGGACCTGTCCTCCAGGTGAAGTAAAACCCTCTCACACCGAGGAAGTTTCTCCAGGGCCATGTGTCCATGAAGGAAGGGTTAGGACAGCCGTTATAGTTGGTGATTCGATCATTAGGCATGTAGATAGTTGGGTGGCTGGTGGACATGAGGATCACCTGGTAACATGCCTGCCTGTTGCGAAGGTAGCGGACCTCATGTGCCACCTAGACAAAGTCTTAGATAGTGCTATGGAGGAGTCTGCTGTATTGGTATAAGTCAATAGCAATGACATAGGAAAATGTGGCAGGGACGTTCTGGAGATTAAATTTAGGCTTTTAGATAGGAAGCTGAAATCCAGAAATTCCCGTGTAGTGTTCTCCAAAATGCTTCCCTTTCCACGTGCAGGACCCAAAAAGCAGGCAGAGCTCTGGAGTCTCAATGCGTGGATGAGACAATGGTGCAAGGATGAGGGTTTTGGATTTGTTAGGAACTAGGGAAAATTCTGCGGAAAGGAGGGACTGTTCTGAAGGGATGGGCTTCACCTAAACTGGGATGGAACCAGACTGATGGCATTAACCTTTAAAAAGGAGATAGAGCAGCTTTTAAACTAGAAAATAGGGGAGAGCCAACAGTCACCCAAGAGCGGATGGTTTGGAACAATGTATCCTTGAAGGATACTACCAAAAAAATGAAGTTAGGGCACATCAGCAGAGAGGTTCCAGTAAAGACAAAGAGAGCACAAATGCCCTTGAGTACGGAGCAGACAGAGCTTAAAGATTCCAAATTACCCCTGCCTACAGATAACCAGATTAATATGAATAAAATACAGTCTCTAAAATGCTTTTATGCAAATGCTAGAAGTCTAAAAAATGAGATGGGTGACTTAGAATATATAGCAATAAATGAGACATTAGATATGATTGGTATCTCAGAGACATGGTGGAAAGATGACAACCAGTGGGACACTGTGATACCTGGGTACAAACTATATCATAATGATAAAGCTGATCAAATTGGTGGAGGGGTTGCACTCTATGTTAGAGAGGGCATTGATTCACAAAGGATTAAAGTTTTGCAGGAAACAAAATTCGCTCTAGAATATCTATGGATTGAAATTCCGTGTAAAAAGGGGAAGGCAATGGCTTTTTACTATCGACCGCCTGGCCAGAATGAACAAATGGATGATGAAATGCTCAAAGAAATCAGGGAAGCTAACAAAAGTGACAGAACAGTAATAATAATGGGTGATTTCAATTACGCCAGTATTGACTAGGTCAGTGTCACGGCGGGCATGTTAGGGAGATAAAGTTTCTAGATGAAATGAATGACTGCTTCTTGGAGCAGCTGGTTCACAAACTGACCAGAGGGGAAGCCATTTTGGACTTAGTCCTTATTGGAACACCAGATCTGGTGCAAGAGATAAGGTTGCTGGGACCACTTGGCAATAGTGATCATAGCATGATCACATTTGATTTAATTAATGGAGGAGTAATGGTAAGGAAATCCAGAGTACTACCTTTAACTTTCAAAAGGGAGACTATGATAAAATGAGGAAATTAGTTAAGAAAAAACTAAAAGGAGCAGTTGCAAAGGTTAAAGACTTAGATCAAGTTTGGGTGTTGTTTAAAAATACTATCTCGGAAGCCCAGACCAGTTGTATTTCACGCTTTAAGAAAAGTGAAAGGAAGTCCAAAAAACTACCAGCATGGTTGAAAGGTGAGGTCAGAGAGACTGTTATTGCCAAAAAAACATCTTTCAGGAAATGGAAAAAAGAGCCAAATGACGAAAACGGGAAACCGCACAAGCACTGGCAAGTTAAATGCAAGGCATTGATAAGGCAGGCAAAGAGAGAATTTGAGAAGAAACTTGCTGTGGAAGCAAAAACGCATAATAAAGACTTTTTCAAGTAAATTCATAGCAAAAACCTGTGAGAGAGTCAGTTGAACCATTAGATGACAGAGGAGTAAAAGGGGCAGTAAGAGGGGACAAGGCTATAGCGGAGAGACTGAATGAATTCTTTGCTTCAGTCTTTACTGAGGAAGATGTAGGGATGTTAAGCATGACTGAAGTGGTATTTAAAGGTGATACTGCAGAAGAATTGAAAGAAATATCAATACACTGGGAAGTTATATTACAACAATTTGATAATCTGAAGAGTAGCAAATCACCTGGACTGGATGGTATACATCCAAGCGTGTTGAAAGAACTGAAATATGAGATTGCAGACCTGCTATTAGTAATCTGTGAGCTATCATTAAAATCATCTGTAATACCTGAAGATTAGAGGATCGCCAATGTAACGCCAATTTTTCAAAAAGGGTGCCAGGGGTGATCCAAGAAACTACAGACCGGTGAGCGTGACGTCAGTACCGGGAAAAATGGCAGAAACCATCATAAATAACAAAATTACTCAACATGAAGATAGTCATGGCTTACTGGGAGATAGCCAACATGGCTTTTGACAAGGAAGATCTTGTCTTACTAATCTGTTGTTTTTTTGAAGGTGTGAATAAACAGGTAGACAAAGGTGAGTCAGTTGATATAGTGTATATGGACTTTCAGAAAGCCTTTGACAAGATCCCCTCATCAGAGACTTTTGGCAAAACTAAAAAGTCATGGGATAGGAGGCAGTGTACTATTGTGGATCAGGAACTGGTTAAAAGATAGAAAGCAGCAATGGAAAAAGATGAATAGTGGAGTACCCAGGGGATCTTCTGCTGCTTTTTGACGTATTCATAAATGACCTGGAAATAGGAATAATGAGTGAGGTTATCAAATTTGCAGATGACACAAAACTATTTAAAGTTGTTAAACCCAAGAGGAATGTGGGAAATTGCAAGAGGATAATGATAAATTGGAAAACTGGGCATCCAAATGGCAGATGAAATTTAATGTGGACAAGTGCAAAGTTATGCACCTAGGAAACAACAACCCAAACTATGGTTACACGATGCAAGGTTCCACATTGGGAACCACCACCCAGGAAAAAGATTTAGGCGTCATCGTGGATAACATTTTAAAACCCTCTTCCCAGTGTGCAGCAGTGGCCAAGACAGCAAATAGAATGTTAGGTATCCTAAGGAAAGGAATGGAAAATAAAACAAAGGATATTATAATGCCTCTGTATTGTTCCATGGTGTGACCGCACCTTGAATATTGTGTGCAATTCTGGTCACCGTATCTTAAAAAGGATATAGCTTTATTAGAAAAGGTACAGAGAAGAGCCATCAAAATAGTAAAGGGGATGGAAGGATGCTCCTATGAAGAGAGGCTAAAAAGGTTAGGGCTCTTCAACCTGGAAAAGAGTCGGCGGAGGGGAGATTTGATAGAGGTCTATAAATTAATGAATTGGGTGGAACGTGTAAATGTAGATCAATTGTTTATGTCATCAGACTATAAAAAGACTAGGGGAAATGCAATGAAGCTACAGGGTAACCTATTGAAGACTAATAAGAGAAAATATTTTTTCATTCAACATGTAATCTAACTCTGGAATTTGTTACCAGAGGATGTAATAAAGCTATTAGTGTAGCTGGGTTTAAAAAGGTTTGGACAAGTTCCTGGAAGAAAGGTCCATAAACCATTATTAAAAGGGACCCGGGATATCACTACTTGACCCAATACAAGCATTGAGGAGCCTGTGTCTTTTGGGGAGACTGCTAGGTACTTATGACCTAGATTGGCCACTGTTGGAAACAGTATACTGGACTTAATGGACCTTGGTCTGACCCATTATGGTATATCTTATGTTCTTATGTTCACTTAGCTCAAATCCCGCTCTCTCTCTGACTTTCTTCACTTCAAATTCATGCTTTCTTCTTTTCAGTCCACTATTGCACTTGCTAAGTAAAACTATTTTCTCCCTCTGACTAACCATCTTGCCTCTAACCCTCACTATCTCTTTTCTACTCTCAGTTCTCTTCTTAAGCACCTCCACCTCCAATCCCTCCTTCTCTTTCTGCCGAAACTCTAGCAGACTATTTCCATGACAAATTGCATGTGATATTTCTTCAATTCCCCACTAACTCTTCTTCACCCCCTCTTCCTCCTCTCCATTACCAACGTTTCCCCTCAACCGCTATCACACTTTCATCATTTTCAGAAATCTCTGTTGAGGACTTTTCTTCTGATCCTATTCCCACCCATCTCCTTAGCTTCATCTCCTGCTCCATCATCCCTTTCATCTCACATATTCTCACCCTTTCACTTTCCACCGCAACCTTCCCTGCAACCTTCACCATGCTGTAATCATTCCTTTCCTTAAAGAACCCTCACTTCACCCTACTTGTCCTTCTAATTATCAACCCATCTCCCTTTGTCCATTCATTTCCAAAATTCTTGAACATGCAGCTCTCCTCTGCTGTCTCAAATTTGTCTTCTCTCAAGCCCTCCTTTATCCATTTCAATCTAATTTTCGTCCATTTCATTATACTGAAATGGCTCTTGCCAAAGTCTCCAGTGATCTGTTTCTCGCGAAGTCCAAAGGCCTCTACTCAGTTTTCATTCTTCTTAATCTTTCTGCTGCTATTGATACTGTTGACTACCTCCTCCTCCTTAACACTTTACCCTCACTTGGTTTTAGAGGCCTTGTACTGTCTTGGTTCTCTTCTTATCTCTCCAGTCGCTCTTTCAATGTTTGTTCTGGAAGTTCCTCCTCTTCTGCCATCCCTCTCTTAGTTGGTGTAACTCAAGGGTCTGTTCTGGGCCCTCTCATTTTCTCTCTCTATACCCAGTCCTTGGTGCCCTCATCTCTTCCCATGGCTTTCAGTATCATCTTTATGCTGATGATTCTCAGATCTATCTATCTATCTGAACCTGACATCTCTCCTTCGCTCCAAACTCATATCTCTACTTGCTTATCTGACATCACCACCTGGATATCTCACTGCCACCTAAAATTGAATATGGCTAAAACTGAACTTCTTATCTTTCCCCCTAAACCCTCCTCCCCCTTCTTCCTTTCTTTATCACTGTTGACAACACTCTTCTTCTGGTTTCCTCATCCCGCAACCTTGGGGTAATCTTTGACTCCTCCCATTCCTTCTCCACACATATTCATCATAGAGATAAAATCTGCTGTTTCTTTCTCTACAACATTAACAAAATGCGTCCCTTCCTGTCTGAACACACTACTAAGGTTCTTGTCCACTCTGATCACCTTCAGTCTTGATATTGCAACCTCTTCCTTATTGGTCTCCCTCAGAATTATCTCTCTCCTCTTTAATCTATCCAGGACTGTGCTGCGTGGCTAATCTTCCGCCAACCCCAATACACTCATATAACCCCTCTTCTAAAATCACTTCATTGGCTCCCCTTCCATTTCTTTATCTATTTTAAACTTCTCCTTCTGACATATAAATGCATTCATTCTACTGCCCCTCATTGCTTTTCCTCTCTTCTCTCTCCCTACACTCCTCTTTGTGAACTCCGCTCCTCCTCTGGCTTTCTTCTCTTTACACCCTTTTGTTCTTCTGCAAACTCTAGACTTTGATCTTTACACCTTGCTGCTCCTTATGCATGGAACGAACTTCCTCTAGCTTTACATCAAGTCTCTTTTCTCCCCCTCTTCAAATCCATGTTAAAGATTTACCTCTTTGAGGCTGCATTTGGATACTAATCTCTTGTTCTCCTTGTATCTCCTACCCTATTTGAACCCTCTTGTTTCTCTTGTATTATTCTGTCTTGATTAGATTATAGGGGGAGTCATCTGAAATGTAGCATTGCACTTCTATTGCTGAACAATTTATACGATTGTCGGGTCAGACAAACAGGAGGAGAGCAGGAATGAACGCTCTGCTCGAATGTTTGTAAAGCCCTTTTAATAAATATATTTGTGATCGTGAAACACTTATCTCAATGAACGGCGGTGTCCAAATATTCCTTCAATTCAACATGCATGTTTCGGGCCGATGCAAGGCCCTGCTTCAAGTGGGAAAACAACTGTGGTTTAGAATCTATGAACATGCATGTTGTGTAGCAACTTATTAAAAGCTATTGAAGGAATATTTGGACACCGCCGTTCATTGAGATAAGTGTTTCACGATCACGAATATATTTATTAAAAGGGCTTTACAAACATTCGAGCAGAGCGTTCATTCCTGCTCTCCTCCTGTTTGTCTGATCCGACAATCGTATAAATTGTTCAGAAATAGTAGTGCAATGCTACGTTTCAGATGACTGCCCTTTTCTTACTGTTTATACAATAGTAGTCATTTGGCATTTGGAGGTACATATCTATGTTGATTAGATTATAAGCATTATGAGCAGGGACTGTCTTCTTTATATGTTTGTGCAACATAGCATATGCCTTGTTGTGCTATACAAATGATTAATAGTAGTAGTAGTCATAGTAAATAGGTTGATACTGGGGCTGGGGGGTCTGACTGGCTGGGAGTAAATAGGAGAAGTAGGCTGATACTGGGGTTGGGGGAGCTGGCTGGGAATGGAAAGTGACTGGAAGAGTATCCTAGTAGCTAGAACAGAATTTAGAAGAAAACCAAAAAGAGGAAGTAAAAAAGAAAGACCAGAACCAACCCAGCCAGGCAATAACCAGACAACAAAGGTACAAAAGAGGGTCAGTTTTTAGAGAAAGAAATATGTCAGCTTTGAAAATGTGCATTTCTTACAAGTTCATTACAGGAGGAAATGCATTTCTGTTTTTCTTTCTTCAGTTTAAGTATAAACTGGAAATCTGAGTTGGAGAGGGCAGAGGCAGCAGCTCATACAAGCCAGGAACCCTGACGCAGCATCGGCGAGATTAGTTAAGTTCTACATCATAGCTTTAAACCCACTGTCACCACTGCAAGCCCCGCAGAGGGGCAGTGGCAGTGACAATTAGGGGTGTCAGGGACAGCTGCCAAGGAGCAGTGGATCGGCAGGATGGAGGGCTCACCTAGGGCACCTCTCATCCTTGCACTGCTCCTGACAGTTGGTGCAATTTGAGTGTCCATTTTCAGGGTTTTGAGTTCTGATGCACATTGTCTGGCAATGGAAGTTAGTAGTGTTGTCACAAATGTGAGACCAGAATTTGAATAGAATTTTTTTGTACTGTATGTTGAGTAGTAAGTGAACATCCTACTTCTGCTTCCATTGTTGGGAGTTTTATTGGTGAGTCTGTGAATGTTCCATATGAATGAATAATTATGCCCTATCAGACTGATATTCAAAGGCAATTATGCATTTGCTGGTGAATACATAATTAGCCTAACCGCACTTTTTCAAAAAATATACAGATATTACCGGGCTGTTTAAATTGCAGAATGACCAAATCTTATCCACATATTTGTGGGGCATGTTAGAGGAGGAGTGAGGGCAGGCCAGAAAATTATCCAGATAGTGGCACTATTCATCCACTTTTCAGATAAGTTATTATAGTCATTTTAAAAGGCTTAGTCATGATTTAGACATGCATGTGGATATCAAAACCATAGACGTGTCTCGGTAGTCATTCGACAAATGACGTTCGCAGACATCCCCGGTGCAGGGATGTCCAAGTAGGCACAGGAGTGTGGTGGAGGTGTGCCTGGGGAGTGGCAATGGATTTACACATCCCATTCAATCTCAAAAACTTCGTAGACGTTTGCATGTCAATGTTTATACCTGCTCCAGGCACGACTAGCAGGAAAGTGCTTGTTTTCACCTTAAACATTCAGAGAGTGTAGAGAAGATGGAAAATTAAGTGATTAGCCTTAGATCACAAAGGCCCTCACTGCTCTTAAGCCACTATTTTAGACCATTATGCTACTAGACATCTTGGCTTTGAAATATTCTCCTGGAGACGTCTATATAGACATTTGATACATGTGCATATTGGGCGCGTCCACATTTCTGAAATCATGCCTGAACTTGCATATGCCTGCTTTGTTTTTCAGACTTTCTGGCTTTGACATCCTAGACTGCACTTGGACATCCCATTGTGAAATGTGCCTCTATATGTTTAGTTTTGGCCTGCGGAATAGTAGGTCTAGCCCAAACAGATAATCTAATTAAAATGCCAGCACTTTATGTATATTCAGTGTTGCTACCTATGTGGATAGTGGCACATTATATACAGGTTAAGTTAAACGGTGGTGCTGGCATTTAACAAGCCAATGGGCTGAAATTCTACCCCTGTTGGCCCACCTTGTTAGCACTATGCAAATGATTAATAGTAATAATAATAGTAGCTTTCACCGCTAGATCAGCCCCAAGAGAGGAGGCAACGCAAAAGTAAAAGTTGGCACAGGGTGCTACAACCCCTTGAAACAGCCCTGATGCCTTACACAAATAGAATGTAGGTGCCAGGAAAAAATAGTGAATCAATCAACTGTTCTCTTTTGCCAGTCCAGCTGTATCCAGAATGCAAATATCTTTTGGAGGGCTATATATAGCCCAGAAACGATGGCGTTGAGATCTATTTTTTGAGTATATGCAGCATTATTGTACATCACAATGATATATTCCTCTGAAAATATAGTTGTTTAAGAGGACCCGTTACGAAAGTAAATTAAGCAACTGGAGGGTAATCTGATAAGGGGGCACTTAAGTGAAGTGGGTTTTCAAGTATCTACTTTAAGTAAACTTTTTTAATATACTGTATTTAGGAGCTTGCTTGCCTTTATAAAATACTAGCTTAAGTGGCAGAACTTGCACCTATATTGCAGGCACAGACATTTACACCTCTTCTCGAGGAAGTGAAAATATTCATGAATAGATTAATTATGCATGTTAATTAGCAGATTTTATAATCTATGCATGTACTTACACTCTTTACCCATGCTCTATACACCCCTATTGTCAAAGTATGCGCGATCATGTCAAAGCATGTACTTTTACACCAGTCTACGTTTTATAACAGGCCATTTACAAATGTATGTAACCTCATCTGCTCAAAAATGACTACAAAATTGAATGCATTAGATAGTATGCACTAGTTGTTAGAGAAGGCCTGAAATAAAGGTTAACACTGCAGCTTGATAGCATGTGCTAATTTGCGCGTTAACTGCACGGTATGGAAAGGGGTGAGGAATGGGCATGGTCTGTGCCTTGCATTACCATGTGTCAACAGTTACCATGACAGATAACACAGATGAGAACATAAGAACGTAAGATATGCCATACTGGGTCAGACCAAGGTCCATCAAGCCCAGTATCCTGTTTCCAACAGTGGCCAATCCAGGTCACAGGTACCTAGCAGGTTCCCAAAAAGATACATAGGTTCCACAATGCTTGTATTGGGGCAAGCAGTGGATTTCTGGTATCCCCTTTGGTTTATGGACCTTTCCTCCAGGAACTTGTCAAAACCTTTTTTAAACTACCTACACTAACAGCTTTTACAACATCATTTATTGCTACCTCAATAGGTGGCATTAAGTGCATCTATGTTATTTGTCATGAACTTAACACATGGCAGGTATATTGTCTGTGGGAACTGTAGGGGAAGATGCTGGACACACCCCAACACTTTTCACATTCATTTTGCTACTCTTTCAATGTAACTGAAGACTTTTACCAAACTCTAGTAAAAGGGTCCTTGGAGTAGCTAATGCTTGCTAAAGGGAAACTTCATAACAAAACCAGGGGCCTAGTTACTAACTCACAGTAGGTTAGTGAATCCCATGTTAAATTTTGTTGTGCATTGCTGCAGCTGGGAATATTTCACATTCTAGGCTACAGCAATATAAAGATAGCAGGCTACAAGTTGGGCTTGCTAAAGGGTTGACTCACAATGGCAAGAATACAGCTCCACAACCCCCCCCCCCCCCCCATATCTCTTAAAGATCACATGTACTGTACTCCTCCTCCTACCACCACCACAGATTGGAAATAAAGTGTATCCAGTATCCCTCAGTCCCCAATCCATTTATAAAAAACAATTAAGTTTCCCTAGTCCCATTTCACCTCACTCCACCAACACATACCTCCAAATGTTTTGTGGGTAATGTGGGACAAATTAAAATAGAAAAAAAAATATCAATACATGCTGAATTGTTACACATTAATAGGTTTTCATTGAATCCAAAATATCATGGGCTTATCATTGTTCTGATTTCAGTATTTCTCTCTGTTTTAAGGGGAATATCTAATCTATGTGGGGAAAGCTAATTTCAGATCCATGCTGCTCATTTATCCTATTTTTTAAGTTGCCTTTATATTGTAGCCTTACCTCTTTTTGGTTAATCTTGTGAATGTGTGTGGGGAGGAGGAGGGAATTTTTATAAGAAAACCTTTCTGTACAAGTGGCCAAAACGTGCCTATTTTATAAAAGCAACACAGGCACCTATGTGCCTTTATAAAAAAAAGGTCCCAGAAGCAGCCCCAATATTGAGTAAATGTCTATGGAAAAATTTGCATCATTTCTGAAGTTGCTGATAATGTGTTCATCTGTTCTATATGCAGGTCTGCATATTTTATAACTATAGGGATCATTTTGAAGGGCATTTTAGAAGAGATGTCCAAGTGTAATCTGGTAATTTATAACTTGGACCAACAAAGGACTTAATTATTCCACTCACAAAATCCTGCTAGAAACAAACACATTTACAAAAAGATTTTTTTTATCAAACCAAAAATATCCAAAAAGCTTCTAACTATCAGCTGTTCTTTTTTATATTAGTCCATTTTTTTCTTGTTTGAGTGATTAGATATATCACAAATAAAAAAGCGTCCAATGCTGTTTTTTCTATTTTTTAAAGAAAATCATCCATGCTACGCTGACTGCGACTGTCGTGTTTCAAAATCCTTATTTCTGCATCAGGGCATGAATGATCAAACACAAAACGTTAGTACTTATCTCAGCCATTCTTTGTCAAGCTTTCTGATCAATATAAAGTCCCATCACATTTTCCAAATTCTGTTAACTATTTTCACTCAGTCTCACAGCATCCAAGCTTATTTGTAGTGAGTTCTCCTAAATAATGGTCACTAGGGCTTCAGCGTACCTTTGAAATCTAATTAGATGCCAAGATTGTCTACTCCCATTGGACAAATTCAAACTCAGAGTATCCAATGGAAATATCACAACAGTGTACGCCAATCTATCTGTTAATTAAGACCAAAGAATGTAATGTAATTGAAACTGAACTCCACCATTGTTCTTTATAGTTTAAACAAGCTTCTCTATCCCCGCCACGCCAAAATTGTGGCACATGATCAATAATTCTCCAGCATAAATCAGAGAAATCAGGAGGCCGCGGGCAGGGTCCCGGCGGCCGATTGTAACCGGGCGCGCGGCCGGTGCGCGGGCCCTGTGCGCGGCCACGGGCAGTTTGAAGCGATTGGCTCCCGGCGGTGGCAGCCGCGCGGGAGCCAATCAAGGGGGTTCCTGGCAGCGTGGTGGGTGGTAGTGGCCGGCGGGCAGCCTCCGCGTGGTCATTCACGGCGGAGGCTGCCCGGGGGTGCCGGCTTCGGCTTGGCCTGCTGCGGATGAGCGTGACGGACCTGGGTGAGGTGCTGTTCGGCAGGCTCCCGGCCGACTCGGCGAGGGCGGTCGCGGCAGGCCGACTCGGCGAGGCGGTTGCGGCTAGCTGAGGGGAGCGGCGCGAGGAGCGATGGCGGTGTCGGGGCTTTTCGGGTCCTCGCCGGGCTGCTCAAGCCTTCAGAAAGGAAAGGGGGAGGGGGAGGCGGAGCTCCGTGCATGAAGGGAAGCGGCAGTGGCGGTAACATCGGGCAGGCTTGGCTTCCGTCGCACGGTTTGGCTAGGCCACGTCTTGCCTGATCAGCCGGTTTTAAAAATAAACAATTTAATTAAAAATCAAATAAACCAGATACAACAGGCGTAGGGGACCTATTAGTGATGGGGCGAGCGAGGGGGCAAGGGGGGGGAAGACGGGGGTTCGGGGTCAGGGAGCAGCCCCAGTGCCTGGTAAAGGGGGGCAGGGAGCCCAGGATCTTATGGGCGAGCACACTGGGGAGCTGCAGGTCACGCGGGGCGGGGGGCGGGGTGCTGGTTCCAGTGGCACTTGTAGAGGTGCCGGAGTCGCGGAGGATTGGGGCAGGGCAGGTGGACTCGTAGTCCTGTGCTAAGGGGTACTGGGGGATGGTGGGCGGACCGAGGTTCGGAGGGGTGCATGACTTGGGGATTTGTTCCCGTTCATAGGGGGCGGGGTGAGGCAGGGTGGGGGGGCTTGGGTGAGAGGGTGCGGGGGGCTAGCGGTGCTGTTCCCTTTAATTTTCTTGGGCTGTGCGCATAAAATATCAGCTGGGTGCAGCTTTTGCATAAAAGTTCACTATTGGGTGCCACATAGCGACACTTGGAGTTATCTAATTTAAACTTTTGACCGCACGTCCGAATACAGTATGTACACCACATTGATGTTAATCAAATTCATTCACGCTAGCTGATTATTAATGAGGTGGGAGATTTCTAGTTCTTACAATCATATCTTTTTCAGTTTATGACGTCTGGGTTGTTCTCTATCAGAATCTGAGCCATAGTTTGTGCGCTCTGTGGTAAAGTATGTGCGCTCGCTTGGCGAGCGGTGTGCAAGCACGCACGCGCACAGCTTAGAGGGATCGGTGTTGGCTGGTGCGGTTAGCTTGCATGAACTGTGGGGGGGGGTACCCGCCGGGGGGGGGAGCATTGGCGGGGGGGGGGGGCGGGTACGGCTCTTCTCGGGTGGAGTGGTTTGGGGTGTGGCAGCAGCCTTGGTCCGTGGCAGGTGCCTTTTCGCTTTTTGGTGTCTTATCTCCTCAGGGACCTCCTGGATGGCAGCGGTCGAGGCAGAAGGAGCGAGTGCGGTGGAGCTCGGCCGGCGACCATGGGGCAGACGGACCGCAGGCGGGAGGCCTCCGACAGTGGCGGATCAACCGGAGACCACTATGACCGCGGAGATGTGAGAGGTGCGGCTGGTGAGTTGGATCTGGTCAACGGCGCGGAGGGGGGGGTGGATTGTGGGCAGCTGAGGGGGGGACAAGGAGGGGAAAGGCAGCGTAAGCTTTCTTGTTGACGGCGTTCCTCGTACACGTCATTCGCTGCTTCGTCATCGCCTTCGGCTACGTTGGAGGGGAGCGGGTGGGGGTGTCCGGGGCAATGGGTGCGGTGCATCCTTTTTTGGTGGTTTTATTTATTTATTTATTTATTTATTTAACGGTCTTTTCTATACCGCCCCTTCCAGAGATCAGGGGCGGTTTACATTGAACATTAAACAGAACAATTGTATACTTCTGTATACATTTACAAGGAACATTATGCTTTAACTATATACAGGTGTACTTACAGAGAACATATTTTGAACATATTTTGAACATAATTTGAACATATTTTGAACATTAACTATAACAGAGCTTTTTTTCTCGGATTTGTTGCTTGGTCTCGGGCCCCCCCCCCCCCTTTTGTTGTTTGTTTCTTCGGGGTTGGCCCTGATCACCTGGGTGGTCTCCGGCAGCCCCTCCCCCCCCCTGTTTTTGCTTATGTCTCCACAGGGGCCGGCGCTGGTGCATTAGTCGTGGAGGCCTGGTGCTAGTCTACATGGTATGGTGCTGCAGCGGAGGCTTCTGTTGTGGCGCAGTGAGGCGGCGCAGACCTGCGAGACCAACAGCCAACGGGACGGCGGGACTGCAGCTGCTGGTGGCAGACGGTCGAGTGGCAGGTGAGTGGTCGGGCCCCCCCCCCCGGGTGGGGGAATGGCATGGGCTGGATGGTCGGGGGATGATGGGGGGGGGAGGTAGGGCGGAAGGAAGCAGGTGGATTCTTCGGCGGCTTCGGGGTCAGCTTCCTCCTCCTACGTGGGTGCTGCATCGTGGGCCGCTGTGTTTGTGCTGCTGGGGAAGGGGTCGGTTGGCGTAGGGGTGATGGGGGTCCTAGGGAGAGGGGGGGGGCCCGCCGAGGGTCACGTTCTCGGGTCATTGGAAGGGTTACCAGGCCAATTTGACGTGGGGCGGCCTGTTACACTCTAGAGAGGTCTTGCGACTGTTGGGGGGCGGGAAGAGCTCGGGTGTGAGCATACAGGGGGGCCTGGTGGCTGGTAATGTGTGGTGGGTTCTGGGGGTTGCGAGCAAGGTGGCATTGGCCTGGCTCCTTCGGTGCTTAGATGGGTGTGGGACCATCGCACGCTCGAGCAATCCGGGGATGATGGGTATGCGGGTTGGTGTTGGGGGTGTTCCGGACACGCAAGGGGGGGCGTGGTTGTGTTCTCTGGGAGGGGTCCGGGAACGGAGGGCAGCCCTTTGGTGGGTACTGGAGAGGGGGTGCGTGGGGTTTCCGGTCAGCTCACGGCAGGAAGGTGGGGTGGGGGGTTCGTACCGCGGGTTGGTGGTTGCGTTAGTTAACCTGCCTACTGCCGCTCTGTTGAGGTGCGGTTGCCTATGGGTCACGCTTTGCATGGGCGGCTTCGGCGGTATTCGCGGCTCTGGGGTTGTGGTTTTGGTAGGCGTTGTTTTCCAGTGTTGGGCATAGCGATCCGGTAGTAGTGCGGGTCGGGATCGGCTGCTGATTTCTCCTTCTTGGATCGGTTTCGGTTATGGGTGGTAGTGGAGCTCTGGCCTGCTTGGCCCCGCAATCGGGAGGTGGTATGGTGGGCGGCAATGCGGCGGTGGGCAGGGGGGGGCCATCGATGCTCCCGCGGGGGTGTGACGAAGGCGAGTTGGATGCGGGTGGCGGTGTTGGCATCTCTGCAATTGCGAGTGTTGAGGGAGGCTTGGCTTCTCCATAGCTGGGTGGCCGGGATGGTCAAGGCTCTATCGCGTTCCGGTGGACCGGGTTTGCGGTTCTGCCCTAAGCGGGCATTGCGGGCTCTGGGGCCCGGTGACCTTTAGGGAGCCCTGGCCGGGGATGCATGCGGATGTACTGCGGAATTTGGTGTCACAGGGGCCGGGGTCTGGGTGTCATCAAGGCTGTGCCTATGCAGTCCGGTTTCAGTCATGCACGAGCAGCTACCGGAGTCCTTGCTTGGTGGGTGTAGTGGGGTGGATAGGGGTGTGGGGGGGGGGGGTTTCAGAGCGGGGTGGGTTCGCAGTTGGGACGGTTTACTTGTGCGTCGGGGGGGGCAGATCGCTGGTTGGGGGATTGGAAGCTCGCTGGTTACTGCGAGGGGGGGGGGTAAGTGCCTGGCCGTCCGGCCTCGTGCGCGGCCGTCCGGCCTCGTGCGCATGATATGCCGATCTGGCTCCCGTTTGGTGCCCTGCGATGTCCGCATGAGGGGTATGAAGCCGCCTTGTCTGGGGCGGTCTTTGTCGAGCTCCCCCTTTGGAGAGGGCCTTTTCGGAAGGGGGTGTGGGTGGCGGCTCTGGTCGGGTTTGGGGGCGGGGGAGGGCTCCCTACCCGCGTTTGGTGTGCTGGGCGGTTTGGATGTTTGGGCAAGTTTCCCAAACGGCTCGGGTTGGTATCGAAGTGGGGCTGGAGGAGTTGTGCCATTGGGGATGGGCTGTTTCCCTGGTGTATCACGGCGCTCCCGGTGATCGGAATGGTGCGTTGCTTGGTGGGGGGTGAGTCTACATCTTTTCGCTGCACTTTGTTGCCTTCTGGGTGGCTATTCAGGTCCTGTGGAGTATAGGAGGGTGCTCTCGGGCTGGTAGGGGTTTGCTGCGGCGGTACCGGATCAGGGGGTCGGGGGGTTGGGGACTTTTCATTATTCCTTTATTTTGCAGGTGGGGTCTGGAGCCTTCTGAAGGTGGGGACCCTTCACTCCTTTGTCCAATGAGCCGGACGGCGAGTTCTGGTGAGGCTGTGAATGACAATGAGGCTGTGAATGACAGTGAGGCTGTGAATGACAATGAGGCTGTGAATGACAATGAGGCTGTGAATGACAGTGAGGCTGTGAATGACAATGAGGCTGTGAATGACAGTGAGGCTGTGAATGACAGTGAGGCTGTGAATGATAAAAGCGGCGTCCCTGCTCGCAGAGACGCCGCTACTGCCGGGACTCACCAGCTCCTCCCTCCTCGGCTCCTGCCCAATCCGGGCAGTGGGAGCGGGAACAGCAGCAGCCGGCAGCAGATAAAAGCGGCGTCCCTGCTGGGCGCGCCCGCGCCCTGCGGGCCCGCGCCTGAGGGCCTCGCAAGAGGGCCCTTTGGCGTGGCCCTTAGGCGCGGCACGAGGGCGAGCAGAAGGCAACAACAAAACGAGGCAGCTACACCAACAACATCGCAGCAGAACCCAACAAAGGACTAGACCGAAGAAAAGGACGTCAAAACCGCAAGTAGAACCCTCACTACACACCACACACTTCCTTCCACCAGACGGTCCCTTCAACTACCAACACCCCAACGGATCCGGATCTCCCTTCCACGGGGACAGGCTCCCCTCCCACGGGGACAGGCTCCCTTTCCACGGGGACAGGCTCCCCTTCCACAGGGACAGGCTCCCCCTCCACGGGGACAGGCTCCCCTTCCACGGGGACAGGCTCCCCTTCCACGGGGACAGGCTCCCCCTCCACGGGGACAGGCTCCCCTTCCACGGGGACAGGCTCCCCTCCCACGGGGACAGGCTCCCCTCCCACGGGGACAGGCTCCCTTTCCACGGGGACAGGCTCCCCTCCACGGGGACAGGCTCCCCTTCCACGTGGACAGGCTCCCCTCCCACGGGGACAGGCTCCCCTCCCACGGGGACAGGCTCCCTTTCCACGGGGACAGGCTCCCCTCCACGGGGACAGGCTCCCCTTCCACGGGGACAGGCTCCTGCCCCAAGTTTAGCTCTCCCCAATCGGGGGATTGGAGTGGCAACAAGGGCACAGCCAGACAGCGGCAGAGTGCCGCCCAATCGGGGCAGACTCAAGGCCGTACAAGGAACAGCGCGGCAAGAGTGAGCACAAAGGGAGAATCACAGCCACACATACAACAGAACACCAGAGGAAAAACAACAGCAAAGCAAGCAACAGACAAAGACTTAAGAAAAAAAAGGCATCACCCTAACAGAACATCACAAAAGACCAAAATGCACGTCACATACTTCCTCCCACTCTACCTACTCGTCACTCAACTCCTCCCACCAACCACACACCTACACTACCCACAAGCAAACACAACGCGGTACCCACCAACAGCATTGCCATATTTAGAAACACAGCACACACACAAACAACACTCAGAACTGCCCAGACAAAAAGACCAAACAGACACAAATCAAACTCCCAATCCTGCACAAAGGAAGCACATGTAACAGCAACCTACTCAACAAAGGTAACAACGATTGAGCTCATAAACGCCAGATCAGTATGCAACAAGATACACACTCTTGTAGACCACATAGAGGAGCGACAGCCCGACATAATATGCTTCACAGAGATGTGGCTCAACCCTACCGACAATGTACTACTCAACCAACTCGTACCGGACAACTACTCAGCGTACAACTGCCCACGAACCCACAAGCGTGGAGGAGGAGTCCTAATAATAGCAAAGACAAAACTAAAATTCAAGACACATAGCTTCTCCAATACTCAGCAATGTAACACAATCAGCATCAAAAACAAAAACATTGCAATCTGCCTAACCTACAGAGCACCCAGAGCTCCACCCGACGAATTAGCCTTCATACTCGAAGAAGCCTGTGCCATAACAACAAACAACAAACCAGCACTACTGATTGGAGACTTCAACCTCAAGTCCACCAATGCCAAAGACGCAGAGGCCTTCCTGCAAGCAATGACCTCACTTCAATTCACACAGATAATCAACGCTCCAACGCACAGACATGGATCTTCTCCAGACCTCATCTTCGCATCCAATTACATAACTTCAAGAGACCTAATCTCTCCACCCACCATTACCCCAGTGCCATGGTCTGACCATTACTTAATTGAGACAAAGATACGATCTCAAGAGGACCAGACAAACGAAAGAACAAACAACTCACACACACAAAGACGATTCAAGAAATTCGACAGGGACGAATTCATACAGAACACAACACAACACCTGAACATTCCTACAGATGACCTGGAGGAACAAGTTTCCAGATGGAACAGCATCTTAGCTAACGCCGCCAAACCATCCGGTGGAGGACACGAGAAACACCAACACAACAGGAGACAAAACAAACCTTGGTACTCAGCAGAAATACGTCAGGAAAAGAGGGAGCTCAGGAAGATTGAACGGAGATGGAGAAAAAACAAAACAGCAGCCGACCAACATCTCTACCTAACAAAACAAACACAATACAATGAATGCATCAACCAATCAAAGAGGGAATTCCACACAAACCTGATAAATACTTCCATCAACAAGCCCAGAGAGCTCTTTGAAATAGTCAAGATCCTCACAAAAGAGCAAACAGAAGGGGAAGTACAAGTGGACCCACAGGAATTCGCCAACCACATCAAAGACAAATTCCACTCCACAGAGCGTACAACACCCAGCGGGACCACCAGGACAGACATACACAACGAAACCTGGGGCACATTCTACTCACCCTCAACAGAGCAGATATCCCACATCATCTCTACAATCAACACAAGCACTGCTCCTACAGACCCATGCCCAGTATCATGGGTCAAAGCCACCAAATCAAACTTCATTCACACCATACACAAAATAGTACACAACTCACTCACTCAAGGACTCATGCCAAAGCAACTAAAGCTTGCCTCAGTAAGACCAATAACAAAGAAAACAACACTCGACAAAAAGGATCCAGCAGCATACCGACCGATCTCCAGCATACCCTTCCTGGCAAAAATCATCGAAAAAATGGTACAACTACAACTCCAGGAACACATCGACAAACATGAAACACTCGACGACAACCAACACGGCTTTCGTCCCAACCACGGAGTCGAAACGCTACTGATCTACCTCTTCGACAGCATCCTAAGAATAATTGACAACAACAGGAAGGGAATCATAATGATCTTCATCGACATCTCCTCAGCCTTCGACACAGTGGACCACAACACGCTCCTGGAAAGACTAAAGAACACTGGTATACACGGTATCACTTTGAAATGGTTCCACTCGTACCTAACCGAAAGACAGCTACAGGTCAAGGTGGGACACAACACCTCCCGACCCATAAATGTCCGCCAAGGAGTACCTCAAGGATCCGCACTTTCAGCCCTCCTATTTAACATCTACATCCAACCGATATGCGACATCATGAAAGAGAACAACATTCAATACACAATATATGCAGACGACATCATGATATACACCCCGATAGAAATCGACAACCCGGATTTCTCCAAGATAACAGACTGCCTTACCCAAATGACGAGCTGGTGTCAAAACAACAACCTCGCAATAAACTACAACAAGACTGAAGCCCTAATAATCACTCGGAACCAAAACTTCATACACCCGCCAAACATCAAGATACAAAACACTACTATTCCAATAAAATCAGAAGTGAGATACCTTGGAGTTACTCTGGACAACAAGCTAAGCCTCAAGCCACACATAGACAAAACAATACAAAAAGTCTACTACAAGATGCGAATCATCAGGAGACTGAAACCACTCCTTGCCCCAGAACACTTTCGTACCGTCCTCCAAGCACTGATAACCCCAATACTGGACTTCTGCAATCCGATATACTTGGGACTACCGAAACAAGCCCTCAAACCACTCCAGCTAGCACAAAACACTGCAGCACGAATAATATCCGGTACTGCAAGACAGGACCACATCACACCCACCTTAAAAGACTTACACTGGCTCCCAATCGGTGCACGCATCAGATACAAAACTATCATAAACCTATTTAAGATAAAACAGCACACATCAGCCAACAGCCTACACACCCTCATTCAACCAGACAACAGCACTCGTCCTAGAAGAAAACAAACACGCAACCGAGTCAGCACCCCAGGTGAATTCAAACACACACGCAAGGACACAACAGACAGAGCTCTCTCCATGGCTGCTCCAACTATATGGAACAAACTACCAGACGACTTGAGGACAACTACAGACCTCAAAGACTTTAGAAAACAGCTAAAAACCATGCTGTTCATAGAACACTATGGACACATCACATAACCTAAGAGAATGTATAACAGCACATACTGCTGCCTGTACAGATAATGTTTTACTGCACCACTGTATATAGCCCACACTGTACATAGCTCAAACCATTCTAGCACGCAACACACCACACCTTGTACATAGCTCACCCCAATCTAGCACACGATACAACACACACTCAACTAAATTGCACCCTCACTGCATGATTAACACACTCACTTTACCCGATTGTTTGCTGTGATACCACCTTGATTAATATGATAAGGCGGTTTAAAAATACTGTTAAATAAATAAAATAAATAAATAAATTGGGGAGCGGCCCAGGTGGTGGCTGTATCATGGCTAGGTGAGCGCGGACCCCGCGGGTCGCAGCGGCTTCCTTTGCTATGGCGCCACGGGCGGATATCGTGATGGATTGCGGTGTTGGATGCAACGATCGGGTTTCAGGTAATGCTGGCATATGCTCAGAGCGGCGCAAGGGGATGTTTGCTGGTTATGCGGGCATTTTTTGGGTAATTTTGCTGGGGGGTTGCCTTTGCTTCAAGGCCTGTATGGCGGAGCTGGCGGCGTTGGTCAGGGGGGTGGGCTACTAGCTTGCATGGTCGACATTGGGGTATCGGAGGATGCCTTATCGGGTCCCCGGTAATGCATCTTCTCCGAGCCGCGCAGGGGGATTTTGCTGGGGTTTTGCAGGTGTTTCGGGGTAATCGTGCTGGGGCTGACTTGTTCAAGGCCTGCACGTGGGAGCCGGCGGGGTTGGTCGCAGGGGCTGGCTAATCACTTGCTGGCTGGCACAGGGGGTATCAGCTGCTGCCTTATCGGGGAGATGGAGGCCGGGGCTGTATAAGGATGATGGGCAGTTCCCGCCAGTGGTGCGGCTCCCCTCTTTTAGGTGCGGCGGGAGGTCTTGGGACCTGGTTCTGGTTGGGGTGCTCGCTGGTCGCAGCTTGGCTTTGGGGGGGGGGGCGGCACAGGAACAAGGTTGTTACCTGTGCCGGTGGCGGGATCCCGGAGGTTTCCGGGGTCCGGAGCCTCAGGCTACACCTAGGGCGGGGGCGGGGTGCCCCTGACCCGGACTAACCCTGGTCGACTTTTGCTAGCATGGCGAAGTCGGGGGAAGGGTTAGGTAACTTGCCGGGGGGGCAAGTTATGGTCTTAGCGGTGGCAAGGCACTTTGCTAAGGTATGGCTGGTGCGGGCCGGGTGCCGCTAATCGATTGAGAAGGTGTAGCATGTTGGCATATTGTGAAATTGTAAAAGGTTAATAAAGCTGCGACCAGTTGTGTTCCATAAAATGTGGTGTGTTGTCTTTTGTTGGGTGGGGGAGATTGGGGGGGATGGGGGGAAGGTGGAAACGGGCCCGAAGCACTAGGTCCGCCCTGCCTCGGTTACAGATGATTATAAGATAAACAACATTCCATCAAGGGTGCTATCATTGTCTTGGTTTGTATCGTAGACCAATATTCTCTTAACCTTTGAAGTATAAAATGCTTGGTTCTTCCAATATAAATTTTCTGGCATCAACATAGAATTGCATATATTATAAACATTGTAACACAAGTAGTGGCCCGTTTAGAATGCAAAGTGGGTTTCGATAGAGTGAATGAACCTCCATGTATCTCTCTCAAGTAAATGCCCAAAATTCACAGTGATTACAAGCATAATGACCAATTTTTGTGGAACTAACATGATCATTTGATTTCAAAGTGATCGATCTACATACATAATTAGCTATGTTGTATTCCCATCTGTATGTTATTATTGGAAGTTCCTCCAAACATACATGAGATTGAAGTATCCACCAATATTTATAAATGAAGGAAGCCACTATAGGGGCTTTCACAGAAAAAGACAGCATACATACTAGTGGTGACGTACACTCAATAGGTTTTTCTGATGGCTGAAGCAGGAACTTTCACTGAGCATATAGCCCTCGTTTATATGCTGCTGACACTATAGTCATAAGATATCCCTGATCAAAATGTTGTGTTTTTTCTGATCATGACAAATATGGCGCAACTGCAAATATTGGCTCACTGGTAATCCATTTCTAATTTTAACCGGATGATGACTTGAAAAATGTAATTAATTATTATGTGACACTGTTTTTTGATACAAAGAAGTTTTCAAAGTTGCCCCGGATTTAAAAATCAGTAAGACCAAAAAAGCAATATTGCAACTATCCACAGAATGGTCAAACTTCAAATTTACTTTTCATGACTTCAACCATATCAAAAGTTCCTCCAAAGTATCAATGGATCCTTGCCAAAGGCAGAATACATCATCCAATTACCGCTTCCACATTTGCATCCATTGAGACACATATAAGATTTTTTCTTCGAAAGCAGCAACTTAAAGGGTTGCTATTGTAGGAGCAACTGTGGCCCACATTGCAATCCCAAACACTTGATGGTAGTAGATTTTATTGAAACAGAACTAGTTTTCACTTAAAACCATATGTAGCATGCTTAGGACAAAGGACTTAGGAAGTCTAGGAGGTAAGCAGCTACCCCAATCAAGAGTAGAAATTACTGCCAAAGTTTCATTCTGGTCCACATTAGTATATAAGGCATTACTATCAAGTGTAACCAAAAGGTCAGAATCATTAACATATGTAATTGTAGATAATAAATTCAACATCTGTGTAGTGTCCTTCACGTAAGACTGCATTTGTTGAACCAAAGTGTAATTTGGGATATCTAAGCCAGAACGTCAGAAAAAAAGCAAGTACGTCCAGGTGCAGGCCCAATTTCACAAACATGAATATACCCAATATGGATGTCTGTGGGGTATCTACATGGACATCCCCAGAATAGCAAATGACAATCTGGACATCTAGGAATAGCCTAATGGTTATTGTAATGGGCTAGAACCAGAAAAGTTGGGGTTGAAATCCCACTGCTGTTATCATTGTGTTGAGTACTGGGAATGATGGAGTGCTATCTGCTCTATACCCTCTGGATGTTTTTCAGCCAAAATGAGCACTTTCCTGATGCTTATTCATGCCTGGAGCAGGTCTAAACTTAGACCCCCAACTCCCGACGTCCAGGACATTTCTGAGATCAGTCAGTGATGTCGAGGTTCTTGGGAATGCCCCAGTCATGCCTCCACCATGCCCCCAGTTCAGACTGGACATCTTCATGCTGGGGATGTCAACAGACCTGGTTTCTAAAATGGCTCTGAAGACATTTCAATGCCAGTTTTCAGACATCCAAAACATAAACAGAGCTTCCAAAATAACCCCCTTTATGTTTATGTTGATTCTAAATGTGCTATGCTGCCCTACATGGTTGGTATTAGCGCATTTTACAATGCTAAAATTGTTTTACAAAATATGGAAACAAGAAAAGGAATGCCATTTGACATATAGGAAAGTTCAAAAAAGGCAAGAAGCAGAGTGAAAGTGAAAAAAAAAAAGAAAATCCTATTGGTAAGTTGAATATCTGAAAATGGGCACTTAGCTATACAAATCATGAAGACATCTCTGGAGCCATTTTAAAAAGCCAGGTATATAGATGTCCTCAGCACGAGGATGTCTATGTCACATGGGGGCATGGTGAAGGCATGCCCTGGATGGCACAAGGGAGATGTACATTGCAACATAAGCATGTCGACCCTCCTTGTTCAAGCATCCGTGCCTATACCTGCTCCTTACCAAGAATAAGCTACAAAATGTTGCTTGTTCATGGCTGCAATCCTTCCAGGGGAAGAGCAAAATGTGTTTCCATTGCCACAGTTAATATTTCCTGATCAAAGAAACCTGCATGTAAATACATACTCCAAACATTATAGACCCACCACCACATCTGAATATCTGAAATGCTAGTCTCAGGATATAGTCAGCCCACTTCTGAAATACTCTGGCCAAAACATCCAAGTAACCGTGAAGCTGGTATTCATGGAACTGTCTTCAGGTGGTTTCACTCTTTTCTCCACGCCCGGTCTACCTCTGTTCTTTCCGCTTCGCCCTCTTCTCCACCTTCTGCTCCCTTCCCTTTACCTTGCGGGGTTCCCCAGGGTTCTGTCTTGGCCCCCCTTCTCTTCAATCTTTTCCTGGTACCCCTCACACTTGTCATCCAACAATTCGGGATTTCCGCCTTCTATTATGCGGATGACATTCTTCTCCTTCATCACACGTCCCCACTCCTTCCTGATCTTACTCCTCTAAACAACTGCCTCACTGCCGTCACCCACTGGTTAACTCAGAACTGCCTTCACCTTAATCTGGCCAAAACCACTGCCATTTGGTTCCCCTACGGTCATCCCCTCCCCTCTCTAGCTCCGTCCCTTTCCAACACTCCCATATCCTTAGTCACCACTTTCCGCTATCTTGGGGTTCTCTTTGATTCAGATCTTTCCTTTCATGCTCACATTTCGTACATTACCAAAACTTCCTTTTTCTTCTTGCGTCAAATCCGTGCTATCCGCCCTTTGCTTTCCCCCTCCGCTCTCTCTACTCTACTTCTCTCTCTAGTCATGTCCAGGGTTGATTTTTCTAATTCTATCCTAATCGGCCTGGCCTCCTCCCATCTACACCGTCTTCAAAGAATTCAAAACACCGCAGCTCGCCTTCTCTCTCACTCATCTCATTCTCACCATGTAACCCCTCTTCTCATGCACTTACACTGGTTACCTGTTCCCTTTCGCTCCCAATACAGACTACTTACTCTGGTTCACAAGGCCCTCCACACCAGTTCCCCACAATATCTGGCTGATCTTATTCACTTCCACACTCCCAGACATACCCCCCGCTCATTCCATTTAAACCGGCTCACCCTTCCCCCCCCTTCTGCCGCCCATTTGCAATCCACCCGCTCTTCAGCTTTTTTCTTTAGAGGCCCTGCACTTTGGAACTCCCTGCCCACCTCTCTCCGCTTAGAACCCTCCTATTCAGCATTCAAACAGCAGCTAAAAACCCACCTTTTTTCCCTAGCCTTTAACCTCCCCACCTCCCCGTCCCCACTATAGCTCTATTCTCTTCCCTCTACTATCCCCCAGCCCATTCTGTTTTTATAAAGTGTAATTTCTTTTCTTTTCCCGGCCTTGTGCCTTACTTTTATTGGTTTTTATGTATTTGTAAACTGCTCTGATTTTATTGTGAAGAGCGGTCAATCAAATTTTAATAAACATAAACATAACCAATTTTGCAGAGTTGCTATTCAAGGACGTCCACACTTGCTAAATGGCCTACACCCGTGTACATATCCGACCTAGACATTTGTGCATGGCCTGTCTCCAGAACCTGTTCCTGGGACATTCAATATTCAGGGTGATGATGGAGCCGTTTCAGAAGGCATTTACAATATATGTGCCTCTCTTCGCTGCTTTCTCTCCCGCCCGGATTTTTGGATGTTCTGCTCCAGACATCCCAGATTCTTAGGCCATTCTCAGCCATTCCAGTCAGTCTCTATTGCAAGCAAAGTACTTCTGTGGCTCTTGAATACAAACACTCTTTGTATTTCATTTTTAATAGCTAACTTTTTCTGCTGCATTGCTAGTGTTTTGTAGCTGTATTGCAAAAGTAGCATTTTTGTGTTCTTAGGCAAAGCTTTTTTTCTGCTGTTATTTTTTTCTTCTCCTGTAACTTTCGGGTTCAGAGAGGTAGGCAAGCTCTTTGAGGTCATTGCCTTCCTCAGGTGTTAGGATACTTAATTAGCTTGCTTAGAAGCCAGATAGCTGAGTGTTGTATAAAGGTCAACAGTGCCTTGCAAGTATTCCCATTCCTAGAGGGTCTCCATTGCAAGCAAGGTACCTCTGTGGCTCTTAAATACTAACTCTGCCTGAGAGCTATTAAAGGTGGGGTTTTTTTTTTCCATTTTTAATAGCTAACTTTTTCTGCTGCATAGGCTACTGAATTGTAGCTATATTGCAAACAGGGCATTTTGTATTCTCAGGCAAAGCATTTTTCTACTGTTATAGATTTTTTTTTTCTTCTTCTCTAATCTTCAGGTTCAAAGAGGTAGACAAGCTCTTTGAAGTCATTGCTCTCCTCCGGTGTTCCACATTTGGATATCCACTTTGATATTTGATATCCACATTTGGATATCCAATTTGATATTTTTGAAGGCGCTTTGATTAGGTAATTTTACAGAGGGAAAACATTCAACAATATACCTCAGACACATAGTGCACGATTCCGAGACGGATCCTGTGGGGCTACACATCTTGGTGGGACGTGCAGCCCCACAGGCCATCCTGCCCCTATTCCCCCTCCTGCTCTCTCCGCATGACTAGAGCTGCAAGACAGGGGAAGCCGGCAGGGGATGGGAAGGGGTGGGGTCTTTCCGAGCCCACAGGACATACAGGACTGATTTGGGTGACTGCTCTGTGCATCCTCAGGGTCAAAAGGGATGAGCCAATTATTTTACTTCGAAGATGAAATATTCAGCACCGGTGGGGCGATTGGGTTTGGGTATTCCCCTCCCCCCCTTGGGGCTGGGGCCAGGGACAGGGGAGTCCCCCACCAAATCCAGGGCCCCAGCTGGCCAGCCATGGGTCGAGTGGTGGGGAAGAGGAGGGGCCGAGCAGCAGGAGCCAGGGACCACCTATTCTCCTGGAAAGACTAAAAAAGATTGGACTTCATGGTACTACTTTAAAATGGTTTCAATCTTACCTCACTGACAGGCAGATTCGGATCAAAGTAGGCTACAACACCTCCCAACCCATAAAAGTGCTTCAAGGAGTGCCTCAAGGGTCAGCCCTTTCATCACTTCTGTTTAACATATACATCCAACCAATATGCGACATCCTGAAAGCAAACAGCATTCAGTACACAATCTACGCAGACGATATTTTGATATACGCATCTATCTCTATGGACAACCCAGACTATTCTAAAATAACAGTCTGCTTAACACATATGACAAGATAGTGTAAAGACAACAACTTTTCAATCAACTACAACAAAACGGAGGCACTAATAATCACTCGCAACCAGGACTTCATACACCCTCCGGTCATCAGAGTAGCAGATAAAACCATACCAATGAAAGCGGAAGTAAAATACCTTGGAGTAACACTGGACAGTCAACTGAATCTCAAGGCACACATAAACAAAACAGTCAAGAATGCATATCACAGGATGAGAATTATCAGAAGACTTAAACCTCTCCTCGCCACAGAACACTTCCGTACTGTATGTCAAGCGCTTATTACTCCACTACTGGATTTCTGCAACCCCATCCTTCTTGGGCTAGCAAAGCAATCAATCAAACCTCTTCAACTAGCTCAAAATACTGCAGCCCGCATTATTTCTGGCTCAACAAGACATGACCATATTACTCCAGTTTTGAAAGATCTACACTGGCTCCCAATCCGCTCCCGCATTAAATACAAAACGATAATAAATATATTCAAAATTAAACACCACATTTTAGTCAACAGCCTGCACACCCTCATTCATCCAGACATCAGCACTCGCCCAAGAAGAAGGGGAACTTCTAGCAGAGTCAGCACCTTGAGCGACTTCAGAAAAACACGAAAAGACACCACAGACAGAGCACTCTCTCTGTCTGCTGCAATAATTTGGAACTCCCTCCCAGACGAACTGAGATCAACAATGGACCTCAAAGATTTCCGTAAACAGCTGAAAACAATGTTGTTCATCGAAGAATATGGTCCTATCTTATAATCAACAAGAACCACGTACTTACCCCTTCCAACACTGCTATTATTTGTACAATGACTCACGATATATCTTAAGCCCTAATTGTGTATATATATATATATATATATATATATATATATATATATCATGCTGTACTATAGCGCTCATTGTACATAGTTCACCCTAATTTAACACACTATTCACTCACACGCAAATCATAAAACCTCTTTCATTGCTTGGATTACACCCCCACTTATTTTGATTGCATTGTTATGACACCGCCTTGATTGTATGATAAAGCGGTATAGAAATACTGTTAAATAAATAAAATAAATAAATCCTCGTGCCCAATTCTGTGTGCCATGGGAATGTATTGTTCCTGCAGTACAGAATCGGATCCTAATGGGCCCGTCTTGCTCAGGGGCATCCGGACGGCCCAAACATGCCCCTTTATGAATTGGTCTCCACATATCAGAATTTAGTAGTGTAAAGTAATAACTGTTTAGCAAGCAAGTAGGGCTACATATAGGTACATAGAAAAGAGTTGTTAGAACGCACATTAAAGAGGCTAGCTGGTTTTTCTCTTAAAGGACACCTGAAGAAATGTTAGGGACTTTGATAGGTCTTTCTCATTTCTTTCTACAGGTTCAGTGTTCCCATAACTGAACCATGGCTGGGAAGAATTGTGTGGCCAAATCTGTTGCCCCAGTTATAGCTTCTGTCTCTGTCTAGACAGGAAGCCCAATCCCAGAGACTGGTTTTATCTGCACGATGCCTTCAAGTTGAAGCCCTCATGAAACAAGTTGAGGAGCTCAGAGAGGAGATGTTGAGGCTGTGAAGCATCCATGACAGTGAGAAGTACATTGATGAGATGCTTCTTGAGGCATCCAATTCTCCAACAGAGGTGAAGATGGTATGCTACAGAATGAAGAGAGTTGGACCTGGGTCACTGGAGCCTGCAGAATCAACAATCCAACTCCTCTAACCCTCAAATTGAAGAACCAGTATGCAACCCTGGAAGTAGAGGAGGTGGAAACATCCCAGGAATGGGAAAAAACAGAGTTCAAGCACCCCAAAGTTGCAGAATCAGTGATCACAAGGAAGTGAAGGGTCGTGGAGGTTGCTGAATCTCTTCTGGGGGGTATAGAGACATCCATTTGCTGACCAAATGATGTCCAGAGAAGGTGTGCTGTCTGCAAGGTGCCAAAATCCAAGATGTTATGGAGAGTTTGCCAAGACTCATCAAGCCTATTGACTATTATCCGATGATGTTTATCCATGTCAGCACAAATGATACTGCTAGGTATCCCTCTGGTATATCAAAAGATACTTCATGGCTCTGGGAGAGAGAGTGAAGCAGATAGGTGCACAGGTGGTGTGCTCTTCAATCCTTCCTGTTGAGGTTAAAGGCTGAGGCAGAGAAGCTCGCATCCTGGAGATGAATGCATGGCTGCGTGGATGGTGTCATCAAGAGCATTTTGGTTTACTGGACCATGGGATGATTTTCCAAGGGTTGCTGAGCAGAGATTGTGTCTACCTTTCCAAGAAGGCTCAAAGTGTTCTTTGCAGCAGACTGGCTAATCTACTGAAAAGGGCTTTAAGCTAGATTCATTGAGGCTGGTTAAAGAAAGCCCCCCAAGTAATAAAAGTCCTCAGGCAAGTAAAACATTAAATACCTCTGCAGAAATGTGTAAAAGGGAAATAGCTGGTAAGCAGTGTGCATTATTGCCCATAGTATGGGAAATAAGATACCAGATGTTGAGGCTTTAATGTTAGAGGCTGATTTGGACTTACTGGTGGTTACAGAGAAATAGTTCATGGACAACTATTTATTTATTTATTTATTTAACATTTCTTATATACCGCGCTATTCATCATCAGTGCGGTTTACATTACAACATTATAACACTTGGTCAGATACATTTGGCCGTCGTTTACATAGAACAGGGATTTAACATGCTATATTTGAAGGACAGAATTACAGCACTTACAAGGGAAGGAGGAGGCACTGTAGATTAAGCTAGAAAGAGGAAATGGGGAATCCATTTGCATTGGTGTGATTATAAGAGAATGTAAATAAAAAATAAAATTATACAGATCTCCTTCACAGGCAGAAGTAGACAGAGATTTAATTGAAGATGTTCACAGTATTGCCATGAAATGAGAAGTATTACTGATAGATTACTTCAATACTATATGTTGGATGTTGATTGGCACATTTATTTATTTTATTAAGGTTTTTATATACCGCCTTTCTACAATTCAAGGCAGTTTACATAGAACTTAACCCGTTTTGGACAGCTCGCATATTCTCACTCTGTTCTGGATGATTTATTAAATTTGTTACACTCAAACAACTATGAAATACCGGCAATAATAAAAAATATTAAAACTTTGCAGAAAATAGAAGTTTCACATAGTGTATGTTTTTCATACACTGGTCCAATATAGTATATTGTCCGTCTTCAGAAAAGATGGGATTCAGTTCCAATATTCATTGACATAAACATACTGTATGATACTATTGAAACTGCAGTTTTCATTTAAAACACTTTATTATGATATAATATAGTTTGTCAACAGTCCATTTTGATGGCGGAATATGATACACGTGAAAACACTTCTGATGCAGTGTGTCAATATTGCACCATTGAAACACCTAGAACAGAATGCTTGACAGCAATTAGTTTCAGCAACATATTAGCCCAGTGTATGAAAAACATAGAAGGCCGATATACGCACCAATAACTCTGACACTAAGTAACTTACAGTTATCTAAACCTATTTTCTAAAGTCTACAAATACTTTTATTTGCAAAATAGTAGCTATTACAGCATTCTAAGCTACTTACTATTTTTTGTGATCTTTTTATGTTGAGCCGCCAGTACCGTCAAAATCAGCAAACTTCAAATACCTATTAAACTAACTAGATCTAAGATAAAAAATCTGTATATAACGCTTTTTGACATAACGATAATAGATAAACATAGTTCCATTGAATTTATAACCATTAATTAGTAAACAGTTGAGTAGTAAGTATAGAAACCTTATGTATGTAAAACATACACTGCTCCAAAACGGGTTAACATAACAGTGTAGTTACAATTGTTGTATATAGAACAATAATTTGTAATAGAAAAACTTATCTATAGTTAACAAGTGACGGTAAAGTGTCAGAAAGGCAACTATATACATTTTGTATGAATAGGGGGCAGGGTAAGTGGGTAAAAAGGAGGAGGGCAGGAGTGCATAAGGAGGAGAATTTATAGGTGTGGATTAAGTGGGAGAGTGAAGCAGTTACACTATATCTGGGTTGTAATGGGGGATGGAGACAAAATATTCTTGGAAAAGGAGTGTTTTTATTTGTTTTTTCGGAACTCTGTGTGGTCGGAGCAACCTCATAGGTCAGGTGGCAAGACATTCTATTCTGAGGGGGCATAGAGGGAGAAAACCCGATTACAAGTAGCTTGTTTGCTCCGTAGTTTTTGTAAAGGGATGTGGAGTAGGTTAGAAGAGTTTGTCCTATGAGATCTGGAGCTAGTAAGCTTGGAGAGGAGGGGGCAGAGGTAGGGGGCTGATTCAAGATGGATGATTTTGTGGGTTAGGGTGAGAGATTTAAATTTTATCCTAAACAGGATGGGGCGCCAGTGTAGGTGTCAGAATATAGGGGTGATGTGGGATCTTCTGGAAGTCTTGAAGATTAGGCATGCAATTGTGTTTTGGGCCAATTGGAGCGGATAGGTGCTCTGTTTTGGAAGGCTGCGATATATAAGGTTGTAGTAATCAAGAGTAGGGACAAATAGGGCTTGGCAAGCAGTTTGAAAGGAATCTGGGTTTAAAAGTGGGCAGAGGTTTCTAAGCGCTCTAATTTTAGATTATATGGAGCGGATTGTTCTATTTATTTGTTTCTGGAAGGTGAGGCTCTGATCAATTATAATGCCAAGATATTTCACCTCTGTTTTAACAGAAATAGGGTATTCGTTGAGGACAATTGATTTAGGGGAGTGAATAGATTGAGGGCTTCTGTCTTGGTTAGATTAATGAAAAGATTATGTTGCTGGAGCCAGTTTCTGATTTCCTTGAAGCAATTACTGATATTAGTGAAGTTTGGGGTTTTTTGTGTTAAATGGGGTGAAAAACATGATGCTGTCTGCGTAGAGCCGATATTCGATTTTGTATTCTTGGAAGATTTTACATATGGGTTGGAGAACGATGTTGAAGAGGAGGGCGGAGAGTCTAGAACCCTGAGGAACACCTTGAGATTAATGGCAGGGAGGATTTATCACCAATTCTTACCTGTTGGATTCTGTGGTCCAGGTATGAACGGAACCAGTTAAGAGTGGTACCTCTGAGGCCTATGTCATGGAGTCTGTCAAGAAGCTGGTTATGGGGAAGGCAGCCAAATGCATAGGATTTATCTAGAAAGATTAGGAGACACCCTTTGGGTAGGAGTTTGGATGTATGGGATTACTGTAGCTAGGAGGGAGGTTAGAAGGGTTTTGACACCATGGTTCTTTTTAAAGCTGTGCTGGAAAAGATCAAGGGGGGGATTATCGTCAATGAAATTCTGAAGCTGTGTTTGGACAATCTTTTCAGATATATTTGCAAGGAGGCGCATGAAAGAAAGCTTTATTGTACCGGGTTGGATACACAGTCAGGCCCTGTGTATAACATTATATTACTATAAGCCCTAAGAAAGAGTTAATATCATTTGTAGCTCCTTATTTAATACCATCCTTGAAAACTCTGTAGAAGAAATTGGGTGAAAGGTTTAGATAGCATAAACATTAGCCTATGTTATTAGAAAGATAAGTAAAAGGCAAGCTGTTTACCCAGCCTCTCAGTCTCACAGTCTCTGGTCAGAGATATCAAACTATCAGTGTTAGAATTAATTAGAATTAAGGCCTACATAGTCATGCCTGAGAATATATGTATGTCTTTTCATGATTGTCTATGACGTGCATGCCTATAGAAAAGTATGTTATGAATATACGTAACACTAGACGTAGAATAGAATATGTATATTATGAATATATGTGATATGAGACGTAGAATAATAAAGTGAAATTATGCTGTGTAATGGAATCTTTACCTATAAATAAAGTGGCCTAAAGCTAGGATGTCAGAGTAAACATAGGCAAAGGCCTAGCTTACTCTCCCAAAGGCTTTGGTGGATTTTATAGTACAAGTGTGTTGTGTATTATTTACAGATTTGTGTATTATTTAAAGATTGTGATCAATTAACCTTCTCCTTGCTTTGTGTGTGGATTTCTGTGACCCAAGAGCCCTATCTGTTATAGGTGAGGGGGGGGGGGGTAGAATACTCTTTCAGTTGGTGCCGTACCGGATCAGATCTATGCATTCAAGGCAAGGGCAGAAGGTGCCTGAAGATTTGTGAGTATTATGAAAATTACCAGTGATGGGTAATCTATTAAGGCAAGGGCAGAAGGTACCTGAAAGATTTGTGAGTATTATGAAAATTACCAGTGATGGGTAATCTGTTAAGTAAACAGGCTGTCTCAGATGCGTGAATGGCATGACAGAGCTAGGGCTTTAGTGTTTAGAAAAGGTAGCCCTTATTGTATGCTTCTATTGTATGTGTGAGAAGCATGGTGATGTAGCCATCGATTCCGTAGCACATAGGGATTCAGTGACAAAAGGTAATGTGAATTTGCAGTTTCCTTGGGAGGGAACTTTCTCTGTAGATAAGGTCCATTGCCTGAGATATGAATTAGCGGTTAAAGGTAAACCGTGCAAATGTGCTTACATGGTGGGAACGGATGGTACATGATGCAAAACATTGGAATGTTTAGGTTTTGAAACAAAAAGATGTTTGTGTTAAGAAATGCAATTACTGACCAGCTGAGCAAGTGTGGGTCACTCGTGTAGCAGAACTAAGAGAAAAAGAAAATGTTTAAAGAGCAACAGCAGTTAGGGGGAGTAGACTTGTGTAATTTGGATATTTGGAATGTCTCCCAGCTCAAAGAATTGAGAGCATGTTTGAATCAAGAAATGGAAAGTGATGTACTTGTAATAAGAATCTTAGAAGTAGCAATAGGTCATAGAGTTTCTGTTGCAAAAGAATTAGCATTCTCGGGAGATAAATTACCTATGCCTGGAGTTCAGGATAGCAGTAATGATTTGAAATTCAATGCAGAATTTGTAGGTCTTTAAGCAGATTTGTTATTGTGTACTTCTCATTTGTGTGTACTTCTCAAAAGAATTAAGTGTTTCTGATGAAGTGTGATCAATTATATTATGATTTAGGCTCTATTCAGGATGTTCTATTCAGACTAATTTATGTTCTGCCACTGTTAAACTGAAGCAGCTGTGGGAAATGATATTGTGACTACTTAAAGAAGTGTTTGATTTGGCTAAAACTTTTCCTAACTACAGGGATAACCCTGGTAGATTTGTGTCTTTATGGTCTCAGATAATTAATAGTTATAATCCCATTTGGGCAGCTCTAGATATAATTTGCGTTTTTTTAATCCATCTGATTTTCATAGGGTCACTCATTCAGTTCATGACAGACCCTGTGATAGATTTCCAAAAGAAGACTTAAAGAGATAATTTTGTTTTTGTGTAAAAAAAAAATTGTTAGAATTCCTTACAGTAGTATGCAAACTTGTAAAGGATTGGTCGAGATTAACATCTCTAAGGCAGGATAGGGGTGAAAAAGTTACAGATTTTCACACTAGGTGTATGCTAGCTTTTAAAGACTATTCTGGTGAGGCAGAAGACACACCTTCAGGATTTATTAATATTTTTGTAAATGGATTGATTCCAAGAATAAAAGCAATTTTAGAAACTTCAATAATAGATTGGCCAGCTAGAACAGCTGATGCAATTCTGGAAGGAGCTTGATACAGTGATTTGAAATTTATCAAGGATCAGCAAGAAGAGCGAACTAAAATAGATGTGAAAAGACTAAATTGCTCAATCTATACAGCCACCCATGGGCAGGGGGGGAGGTAAAAAAAAAAAAAAACAGAGGAGGTTATGGGAATCCTCAGCGAGGGCGTGGACAGTCCAGAGATATTTGTGGTGAGACTGTCCCCGAAATCGGAATCTTGATGGTCAGAGAGCTGATTTCCCTCCTCCCCCTCCGGTAACAGCTGAATTCACTCTATCCTGGCTGAGTGGGAAGTTATATTTCCAGCTGTACTCTCTCTCTGAAGTGCCGTCTCCTGCAGATGCCAGTACCATTCATCCTGCTCTTGGAGAACTTCCGTCTACCTTGTGGGCAGTGCCAGGATCAAATATCGGATGCCTTTCTATCCCGCCTGTGAAGATCACCGTGAAACCTGGAGTTCAGCTTCCTAGACTCAAGCAGTATCCACTGCCAGCAGCTGCCATTGAGGGAATTTGTCCTGTGATTGAAGATCTTCAGAAACAAGGTGTCATTTATTCTACAACTTCATCATGTAAGACTCCAATTCTTCCTGTACTAAAGGCTGACGGTAAGACTTATAGAGTTGTACAAGACCTGCAAGCAGTAAATAATGTGATTTTGCCAATTTTTCCCTTGGTACCTAATTCACATGATATCTGGACACAGATACCTTCAGGGACTACCTGGTTTTGTGTTGTAGATTTGAATTCTGCTTATTTTTCAGTGAGAATTTGCAAAGAAAACCAATTTTTTTTATTTTTCATTTTGAAGGGTACACTGATAGTCCTGCATGTTTCACAGGCCCTAAGAACTGCATTATTTGATGTAAGACTCGACCATTCCTCTTTAGTTCAATATGTGGATGATTTGCTTTATGTTCACCATGTTATGAGTTTGTTTGTTAGATTCTTTGTCTCTATTAGCTCATATTACTAATTTAGGTTTGAAGGTTAATCTGTCTGAACTGCAATTTGTATCTCAAAATGTTAATTTCCTGGGTGTTGTTCTAACACCATCTGGTCGTGCAATTACCTCTGCTAGATTGAAACCTATTCTGTCATTGCCTTTTTCTAGCGACACCAGTGTTATTGTGTAGCTTCCTGAGTTTATTAATTTTCTGTTAATAATGGCTAGCAAATGTCTCAGACCTTACTGCTCCGCTTTCTGCTCTCATCTCGGAAAGAAGAATCTGAAGGCCTCATTGTACCCACATTATCACAGTGGGAGGTTTGTTTTAAATGTAAAAATTGCACTTGGAAATGCGCCATGTTTATTGTGTATGATTATTCTTTACCATTCAAATTGTATGTGGCTATTTCTGATTCCTCTGCTACCTGTGTGCTTTTACAAGCTTTCCCAACTGGTTGCAAGCCGGTAGGCTATTTCTCAAAGCGATTTGATGCAGTGACTTTGGGACTCCCACTATGTCTACGTAGTTTGGTAGCAGTGGCTTTTGCAATTGAAACGTACTGATTTTCTGGGTCTACAGCGCCCTTTTGTTCCATCTAACCAAGACTCAGCCTTTGTCCTCCACACGTTTTATTGACTCTGGAATTAATCATTTCTCCGCTTCATGTTTCAGTATGTACTACATCACTATGCAACCTTTCAACACTTGTGGAGGAGGATGGGTCTCATAATTGTTTCCAAACTGTACCTCTACCAGCCCCGGATTATACCTTTGTTTGTGGATAGTTCTGCTTTTAGAGATGATAAGGGCAAACTTCGTGTAGGCTATGCAGTCGCTACGGTTTTGTGGAATTTTGGCAATATTTGGCAGCAACGAGGGGTTTTTTGACTTCTGCTAATAAACCAATTAAACATGCTGCATACATTCACCGTTTGTTACAGGCTGTCCTCTTGCCAGCACAAGTTGCAGTTTTAAAATGCAAAGGACATTCTTCTGCTGATGATTTCGTGTCAAAGGGCAACCATTTTGCAGACCAAGAAGCATGGTGTCACCGACAGTGCTATATTTAACACTGTTTAATATGACTTTGTTTTCCCTTTCATCTTTCTTGCAGCAATAGCAAGATACTTCCTTTGAAACCCAGACTCTGACTTTGTGGGGTGCATCCTGTGATGCTCAGGGCTGCTGGAAAGAGGATAATCTGCTTATTTGTCCTGACAGTCTTTTGTTTCTACTTGCCCTGTTCCTGCATTATAAGCTTTGCCACTGTGGCTATGAATTATGTCTTTTTGGTTCTCTGGTATCACCTGAACTTCTGTTATTTTTTCCTGTGGCACAGCTTGTCTGCACTGTTTCAAGACTGGCACTGTAGGGTCAGCTTAGGGTCAGTTATTAAGATTTCTGCCTTCCGAACTCTTTTTGATTTTGCAGCCTGTTTTGCAGATCTGCCCTGTGCCAGAGGAAGGAGGTGGTATTTGTCTGGCGGTCACTTATCTATTCTCTGGATGGGTAGAAGCTTATCCATTACCAGTTTATTCCTGTCTGGGGTGTTCCTTTTGTTCTTTCTTGTCTGGGTCCAGCCATTATTGCGAGTGTCTGGGAGGGTATTGGAAATTTGGTTTGGTATTAAGAGACAACTGCACACTCCTCATCATCTGCAAAGCTCTGGCCAGGTGGAACGGATGAATAGGACAATCAAAAGTCCCTTGCGCACTATGACACAGGATTGGGCTACATATTGGACGGAAGCCCTTCCTTTTGCCCTTATGGCAGTGCGTAATTCCCCCCAGCATGCTCGTGGAGGCCTGACTCCATATGAAATAGTTACTGGATGTCCAGCTACTTCTCCATATTACTTGGCAGTTATCCCAGATCCCCAATTGTTGCGCAGCAATATTTTGACTTATTGCTCATGGTTGCACTCAGTCCTGTCTGTTTCCCCTTTATTGCAAGTGAATCCTCAACGAGATGTCAGAATCATCATATCCAGAATCATCAGAATCATCATATTCAGAAGTGACATCACCATACTGGGTCCTGATTAAGAATTTGCATCCAAAGACGCTTCTGGCTCCCAAGTTTCTAGGTCCATTTCGTGTGCTCCTGGTGGGATACTCGGCTTGTAAAGTGGAAGGACATTTCGTTGGATACACCTTACACAGTGTAAAAAGGGGAAACAGACAGGACTGAGTGTAACCGTGAGCAATAAGTCAAAATATCACTGCGCAACAATTAGGGATCTGGGATAACTGCCAAGTAATGTGGAGAAGTAGCTGGACATCCAGTAACTATTTCATATGGAGTTGTGCCGTGACTCGGAGGAAGGAGGTGGTATTTGTCTGGCGGTCACTTGTCTATTCTCCGGATACTTGATATTGGTTTATATGATGTAGGGATGGTGGGGTCAAGTTTGGTTCCTGTTAGTATATGTCGAATAGAGGTCATCTTCAAGGAAGCTGGCATGATTCCAGTGTAGAGGAAAGATTGTATTATGTTATGTATATATGGGCCAAGAGACTCCTTGGTGCTTTTTACCCATGAAACTGGACAAGGGTCTAATACTGAGGTAGAGGCATTGAGATTTTTTATTGTGGTAGTTATATTCTCTAGGGATGGCAGATCAAATGTTTCCCATGTTACAACAGGTTTAATATTGTGGGATGAGTGGTCAGTGTGTTGGGTTGTTATAGGTTGGATTGAGGGGAATTTAGAGTAGAGGTGATCAGCAATGGTTTGTGAGGATATTTTATCTTCTACCACATGGTTGTTTGGTTAATTTAGGAGTGACTTAGCTATTGAAAATAACTCTCTGGGTTTATTTAAGGAGCTCATGATGACATTCTCATTGTATTCTCTTTTACATTTTAGAGTTTCTGCATGGTAGGCCTGGAGTTTTTCGAAGGAAGAGGTGTAGGCAGAGGGGTCTCTAGAACCTCTCCAATTGCGTTCCAAACATCTAAGGTCTTTCTTAAGATCATGTAGCGATTAGGAAAACCAGGGAGCTCATTTGCGTTGGGTGTTGTAGGATGGCTTTGAGGGATCTTAGGCTGTAGAGGCAAGAATTTCTATTCCAGCCTTGGGAGGATAGGTTTGGGTGACTATTATCAAGAAGGTCTAAGTGTTGGGTGACTTGGTTAAGGAATAGGTTACTATAAAATTGCTTGAATTTGCAGGACATCTGGGTTTGTGTAGAGAGCGTGTTAGAGAGGGTCTGGAGGGGATAGAGAATAGGATCAGGAAATGATCAGACCAGGGAACTGGGAGAATGAAGTGTGTGGGTTGACTGTGAAGTGTGATGGACTGAGGCATGAAGATAAGGTCAAGAATATTACCTTTGCAATGGGTAGGGGTCTTTAGATTCTGAGTAAAATGTAGTGCATCCATGGCATCTAGAAAGGATGAGGCCTTTTTCTGAGCAATTGAGGAGAGGTTGAGATCTCCTAGGAGGATGAGTGGGTGAGTGGAGGTTTGGGTGTTACAGGCTGATTCAAGGATTGTAGAGAGGTCTTGAGCCTCTGTGGCGCTCGGTATACTAGGCACAGCGAGATTGCATTGTTGGAGATTTTGAGGGTATCCATACCAGTGGAAGAGGCAGTTTCAATGGTGGTTAAGTTTAGATCTTTTTTAGAGATTATACAAACACCTCCACCTTTGTTAAAGGTACGGTTGCAGGAATGTATAAAATGGGGGGGGGGGGGGCATAGTTGGTTCATGAATCAAACTGAGTCTGTGTCCTGGAACCATGTTTCAGTGAGGCAAAGGATATAGTAACATAGTAACAAAGTAAATGATGGCAGATAAATACCAGTATGGTCCATCTAGTCTGCCCAGTAAGATGGCAGGAGTAGGTGCACCTGCCACTCTGTGCAGGCCACCCCTCCCCATGTCTTTGTTTAGGGGTGCACCTTCCACTCTGTGCAGGCCACCCCTCCCCATGTCTCTGTTTAGGGGTGAACCAACCGCTCCTTGTAGGACACCCCTATTTGTTGAGAAATTAGATGGTTCAGTTTATTTTGATTTTATCCTGTTGCTCTAAAGGGACCCACTGTGTCTGTCCCATGCCACTTTGAACTCTGTCACTGTGTTTGCCCCCACCACTTCCATCGGGAGGGCATTCCAAGCATCCAGCACCCTTTCAGTAAAAAAGTATTTCCTGACATTGCCTTTCAATTTACCACCTTGCAACTTCATGTTATGCCCTCTAGTTTTACAGCTTCCCTGTCTTTGGAAGAGGTTTGTTTGTTCATTATTTCTCTTTAAGTATTTAATGGTCTGAATCATATCTCCCCTATCCCTACTCTCCTCCAAAGTGTACATATTTAGGTCTTCAAGTCTCTTCTCCTAAGGCTTCTGACGCAGGCTCCAAATCATTTTGGTTGCCTTCCTCTGCTGAACAGTTTCTATTCTTTTTACATCCTTTGCAAGATATGGTCTCCAAAACTGAACACAGTATTCCAAGTGAGGCCTCACCAGTGACTTATACAGTGGCATTAATACCTCTTCCTTTCTGCTGGTAATTCCTCTTTGTATGCAGCCCAACATCCTCCTGCCTTTTGCCACCGCCTTGTTGCACTGATTTGCCACCTTGAAAGTTGTAATCAGATATTAGGTCAGTAAGTAGGGGGATCTTATTCCTGGTTGAACGGCACTTACAAAGGAAGGATGAGGCATTGTGGATTAAGCTAGAAAGAGGAAATGGGGAATCCATTTGCGTTTGGTGTGATATACAGATCTCCTTCACAGGCCGAAGAAGTAGACAGAGATTTAATTGAAGACATTTGCAGTATTGCCATGAAATGAGAAGTGCTACTGATAGATTACTTCAGTACTATATGCTGGATGTTGATCGGCGCATGTGATCCCTTTACAGAAAAGCTGTAGAGAACTGCAGGCTGGTTAGTCCGAGCTTTGTTGTGAATAAATTAATGGAAAAGCTGCTAAAACAGAGGATAAAGAGGTTTCTGGAGTCCAGTGGATCACAGGTTCTGAGGCAGCATGGTTTTATTAGAGACAGATCTTGTCAGACAAATCTCATTAATTTTTTTGACTGAACAACCAGTGAGTTGGACCGAGGGAAAGCCCTAGATGTGGTGTACTTAGATTTCAGTAAAGCCTTTGACACTGTTCCACAGAGGCGACTTATAAATAAATTGAGTACCCTAGAAATGGACTCTAAAGTGACTGACTGCATTAGAAATTGATTGCGTGGGAAGAGACAAAGAAGAACTTTACCAGTGGTGTGCTGCAAGGATCTGTCCTTGTTCCAATTCTTTTTAACATTTTTGTTAATGATATTGTGGAAGTGCTGTCAAGTAAGGCTTGGCTCTTTGCAGGTGATACCAAAATCTGCAATACAGTAGACACCCAGGAAGAGTAGATAACATGAGATGGGATCTAGCTAAGTTGAAGAATGATCAAGAATTTGGCAACTCAGATTTAATGCTGAAAAATGCAGGGTCATGCATTTTGGAGCAACACAGTATAGGGGGTGAAGTACTTCTGTCCATGGAAGAAGAGCAGGGCTTGGGCATGATTATTTCTGATGATCTTAAGATGGCTAAACAGGTAGAAAAGGCGACGGCAAAAGCTAGAAGAATGCTTGGATGCATAGGGAGAGGAATAGCTAGCAGGAAGAAGGAGATGATAGTACCTCTGTCTAAGTCCTTGGATAGACCTCGTTTGGAATATAGTGTGCAATTTTAGAGACCACACCTTCAAAAGGATATAAACAGGATGTAGTTGGTGCAGAGGGTGGCTGCCAAAATGGTCAGTAGGCTCATCATAAGACTTAAGGGGATAGACTTAAAGATCTCAATTAGTATACTTTAAAGGAAAGGCAGGATAGAGGAGATATGATAGAGACTTTTAAATACCTCCATGGCATAAATGCACAGGAGGAGAACCTCTTTTAATTTAAAGAAAGCTCTGCTATGAGGGGGCATTGGATGAAGGTGAAAGGGGATTGACTCAGGAGTAATATGCAGAAATATTTCTTTATGTAAAGAGTGGTAGATGCATGGAATTGTTTCCCAGTAAAGAGACCAGGACAGTACTGGAATTCAAGAAAACATAGGACCAATACAAAAGATCTCAAAAGGAAAAAAAGGGAGTATTGTAGTTGGTATGGAAGGGCAGACTGGATAGTCCATATGGTCTTTTTCTTCTATCATGTTTCAATGTTTCTTAGACTTCCCTTCTAAAATGCTTCTTTAAGTGTGTACCTTACACCTCCACATTTTCCCTGCACCCAGGAATACATATGCATGGTGCCTAAGTACATATGTGTGATCTTGTGAGCGCATGTCTACATACACCCATAAATGGCTGTGCAGTTTATAAAAGACCTTATGTGTGCATAAAACTCATTTTATGCATGGAAATCCCTTTATAAAATGACCCCTTTAAAAGATAAAACATATCTCTTTAGATAAAAAAAACTTTTAGGTCTTATAAGAGCCTTTGAAAAACTTCACCTTATCACAGGAATATAGGTGGAGATCAAAAACTGCTTATGAGTTCTTTTCATGCAAAAACATGTTTCTACCAAATTGTGATTAAGATCAACACCAAGGAAAGGCGAGAACTTTTCCCTGAAAATATGCGCTATGATGACTAATCCAACATTCTGAAGAAAAAAAAATGAAATCAGCTCACCAAAGATTAGAGGATAGTAAAAATAAAAAAAAATGAAAATGAAAGCAAAAGACTTGGGAAGAATACCTTGTTCTCTTACACATTCAAGTAGCTTGCAATGTTTTAGAGATTTCAGTAAGCATCAATATTCATAGAAAAGACTGCAGGAAAATCTGACCTTATATTTTAAATCCGGGTTACATGTTCATGCTTTAAAGCAATGTCCTATCACACCTAGATATTATTATATCCTAGAAAAGTATTAATACCCTTCATTGTCTTGACCTCCATCAAAGTGAATGCACGGCTACCTGCAGCACAGATGCCGTGGGGTTGCAGCCAGCACCGTAACTTAGGTGATAAAGTCTGTATGGCTAAGGCTTGCTGAAGGCTTTCAGTAGCAAAGGTGAATCTTTGTTTACTTCTTCATAATGTTTTTATAAGAGCTTTTGGATAGCCGCTCTCAATACAGAAAAGGCCAGTTGATCAGATAGGAGCAAAAGCAGTGAAAAGCATCATGAAAGTGACAGCAAGATTAATTAAGTTTCTCTAGTAGTATTCACATGTGACTCTACAGAGTGCCTTTGGGTGCAGCTGCTGTTAAATGGTATTCATGGTGACAAATATTACAGATTTCCAGAACTGACACTTTTGAGTCAAGGGTAAAAAACACATTTGGTCATTCCCTGTAGTGTGCGAAGGCCAACGATAAGCAACTGTTTTCAACTTTCTAAAAATAGAGAACAAACAAATAAATGCTATGACTCCAGGGGATTGTTTAAAAACCCTAAAATATACTATTTTGCAACAAAGAGGCAACTTGTATATTCTTTTTCCTTTAACGTTTTTCAAATTGTTTTCTACTTAAAAAGAAAAAAAGCACACATTTCAACTCAGCACAGTTAATGTATTTGGCTTGAGGCAAAAAAAAATTATGCACACTTGAAAACATTTTCAATTACGATCTGAATCCTTGAAATGCTAGAACATCACTCTTTGCAACCCATGTACCTTCTTTCTGTCTTTCCTGTTTTTAACCTTTTGTCTTTCTTTCTTCCTAGTATGCAATCTGTTATTTTTCAAAGCATCAAAAAGCTGTCTTTTTAGACATCGCCATTAGAAGGGGTATAATGCCTTCATCCAATACAACTTGGTTAACTTTAGACTATCCTTAATAAAGACTATAAGGGATTTTTATCTTTTGGCATTAAAAATTGGAGACTACACCATCAAAAAGATATAGACAGGATGGAATCAGTCCAGAGGGTCGCTGCTAAAATGAACAGTGGACTTTGCCATACGGCATAGGGGATAGGCAGGGCCGGCCCATCCACTGGGCAAACTATGTGGTCACCTAGGGCAGCAGACCCTGGTGGGTGGCACAGTGATTGCCTTCTCTTCTAAGTGGCAGCTCAGTCCTAGGCTGGCCTTATATGTCACCCCCACCGCACTGCGTGATGTTGCTGCACTGCTCCCAACGTCCATCTTTTTACCTGGAGTTGATGGGCAGCACGGTGATAACCTCTTTAGCACTGCAATAGGCTTTAAAGCATGTGCGTGCACTTATTTCCTGCATTTCCTGCCCATTTGACAGGAAGTTGCATCGAGGAGGCAGGAGCAGCAGACCATGAGTGTGCACATTTGCTTTAAAGCTTCAAAGAGGTGATCGCTGTGCCGTCCATCAACCACAGGTGAGAGGCAGGATGTTGGGGCAGTGTGGCGATAGCATGTGGCAGCAGGGGGTCTGGTGGGGATGGCACATTGGGCCTGCCTAGGGCAGCAAGAACTGTTGGGCCACTCCTGGGGATAGACTTACAGATCTCAATATGTATACTTTAGAGGAAAGGCTGAAGAGGGGAGATATGAAAGAGACATCTCAATACATACACAAGAGGTGCTCTCTTCCAGTTGAATGGAAGTTCTAAAACAAGGGATCATGGGATGAAATTAAAAGGGGATAGACTTAGGAGTAATCTGAGGAAATATTTCCTTATGGAAAGGTTGGTGGATGTATGGAACAGCCTCCCATTGGAGGTGGTGGAGACGAGAACAAAATCTGAATTCAAGAAAGAACGGGACAAGTACAGAGGCTCTCTGAAGGAGAGAAGGGATTGTAGAGCATAATAGTTCTGATGGATGGGCAGACTGGATAGTCCATATGGACTTTATCTGCCATCATCTATATCTTTCTGTTTCTACGTAAATTCAGGAATTTATTTTCCTGATAAATAGAGGATTTTGTGCAGAAAATGTCACAAAAACTGAATAGAGGATACAAGGCAAGAGAAAGGAGGGATGAGAGAGTACTAGAGGAAATGGGGATTTTCGGGTGTTTATTCAATAAACACCTATATTATTTTATTTGCATAATTCTGGGGGCTTTTTTTTGTATTTATCAGTTAAAACCTAAAATCAGAAGCCTTAAGAATGTGCAATATGAAATTGACTGTATACTCATACTCCAGTATGTTGTAACTTATGATAGAAGATTTGCAAACTGATGCCACATCACTGGTGTTACTGGTCATACATTATTACACTGCGGATACAAAGCCCTCAGACCCACTGCTGCAATCTGAGGGGGAACAAGATTTTGCCATGCTTAGTGTCAGAGCTGAAAGCCAGGTCTGAAATTCAGCCATTCCAAAGCAAGGCTACAGCTAGAAGGATACTATTATTAGCAGCGCTCTCTCCCCATCTCCCCCTCCCTTCCACCCAGACCAAGTGAAGAAAAGGTTTCCAGCAATTTTAAGGCATTCAGCAGTCATATGATTCTGCTTGATACAATCAATTTTCCATATTGAGGGCCTGCCACAGCACAACACACTGTACCTGCCAGGGTTCCGTTTGTGAAGCAGGAGTCGCTGTGGGCACGGGCACTGAAACCTCTGGGCAAGATGTGAATCAAAGGCAAGAAACAAGAACTCCAGCCAAAAAAGAAATGACAAAATGCTGACATTGGGGTCCAACCCCAGTCACCAAATTCACTTAATGGCATCTTAGAGAAGTCTACTGTTAGATAAGACTATTTTTTGCAGTCAAATCTTTAACATAAAAGAACATAACTCTTCTGAAAAGTACACTCTATCACTCTTATAGAAAAATAGGACATATGCACTAAGGTTTAGCATGCACATGAAGGATGTAAAGCACATATGCCACATGGCATGCTCTGTATCTATGTTAAATAGGTCTCAGAGGACGTTATTGTACCCAATTCTGCTCCCCCAGGGGCTAGATGGCCCCATGGGAGCAGAATCGCAGCATAAGGCTGGATTCGAGACGTATCTTGATTCAGGCACCTCGAACGTCCCAACACTTACCCGGCTAGCCCAGCTAGGCTCTTGCATGGAGCGACGTTGGCATGGCATCCTGTTGCGGGGAACCCCCTGCACCCCTTCACTTCTTTGCCGGGCCCCGGATCCTCTGTCTTCTAATGTCCAGGGGGACTTATTCCACCTCCAAGATGGAATAAGTCCCTCATCTAAATGGCCAACCCTGGATGTACAGGGCTGACCTCGGATTCAGCCCTGTATGTCCGGGGTCAGGTTCCTGCCCACTTCCACTCTCACTCCTCCTCCAGCCCACCACCTCCCACCCATGAAGTGAGCTCCCTGTACAAAATGGCTGTACATGCCGGGAGCTCAATATGCAGGATCAGCACCCTGGTGTTTAGCGGGGATGGACTTCCAAACCAGATGTCCATCCCCACTAAATGACATCTGGAATCTACCCCATAAAATTCCTTCCTTCATATGCTAAAAGGCATCACACCCTTAGAGAGTATATTAAATGTCAGCTATTTCCACAAGACCAGGATGCTAATATTCAGCACTAGGGAGGATCCCTGATCTTGTGTCCTCCCCCAATACACAACATCCCCTACCACAAGGATCTAAGGGTTGCTATGTTACACTATGCCTCTGTGCACAGGTGGGATGCTATCCCTCATAATTATTACTGCTTTCATTATGGGCCAGCTAGCAAGAGGGATTTTGAATTGTAGCTATTGTGCATGCTGTTTCATTTAATTTAATATCTTCTTTTCCAGGACTTGAAAACTTACACAACATGGAGTACAATATAATATTATGAATAATAAGACAATATAACAGTATGAATTTACAAACGCAGAATATCAAATGGCATCAATAGTAGAGTTTCAATAGATTTTTTAAACTAAGCATTAGAAACATTTCAGGCAAAAGTTAAAAAAGGATAAAAAGCAATCAGCAAAACAAGAATTATAACAAGGAAATAAGGGCAGCATTTTCAAAGGCATTTACACAGGCAACTGCCCTAGTTACCCATGCAAATGCCTTATTCGCGATTTTCCAAAGGCACCTACATGGGTAGTGCCTTTGGAAAATCCCGGATAAGTCTCTAACGTGCCTTGATGCAATGCGGTTAGCATTGAGGCATGTTGGGGGCGGAGTGGGGGCAGAGGAAAGGACTAAATGGGTAGCAGTGATTTTTGATGCTGTCTGCTTAGGCCCTCTGAGCCTTAAAGATAGGCAAGGTTTTTTCTCACCTATCTTTAAGGCACAGGGGGCTAAGCAAGTAGCATCAAAAATCACTGCTACCCATTTAGCCTCGGCAGCTCCAGGCACATCCATCCAAACTCGGATTTTCACTTCCATCGTCGCCACAGAAGTGAAAATCCGGGTTAAGGGAGTCGATGGGTAGGCTATGTGCCGATGTGGCACATAGCTTGCCTAGATGAAAATTGGACTCTAAATAAATAGGGTGATGCAAACATCTGGAGCCCTAACAGGAGTGGAAATCCTACCACAAATATAGGTGAAAACTTCTCTCAGGAAACCCAGGTTTCCAACCTCAACCAAATGTATAGAAGTGTCAGGAAAGAACCCTGGAACCCTTGGAAAGAACCCTGAAGGACAATAATAAACCCAACATACTGGGCAAGTTTCCACTTTGCCAGGGTAATTAAACAATGGTTTTCATTTAATCAAATGAAAGAAAATTCAGGCCTGGGTATTGTAGGACCCAACTTGGTTAAAATGGCCCAGAAAGAAAAGCTTCCAAGCCTTTTCGAAAAGCTTCATGATTCAGCTTGAGTTTAATCTAAAGGCATTACATTTCAAACTGTGAAGGATAGCACTTCTTTCTTGCCAATCCCAGTTCTTTCACGAAAGATACTCTTTGGTAGGCTCATTAATTTGATCTTAATTCCCAGAACGGAATATACCAGGCTAAGCAGTTGACAGGGTATTTTGGTCCAACACCTCTAATACTGTTTCTCTGAGAAGAAAAGGTAAGGGCTTTTTAGTAGCAACCATTTTGGTGAAATACGCAGATGGGTGGTCTTGCCGCATCTATAGTGTCCAATGACCAATCTACCCTCCATGTTCAGATGATCTGCAGTCTTTTCTTAGTAGGCCAAAGTATACCCGATTGCATAGCAACAGCATAGGTTCTCATGCCCTTCCTTTTTTCTAAAAAAAATGAAAAATGACTCCTTATTTTTAGAGCCCCCACTACATCTATAGGTTTGGTATACTACAGTGCTTTTTCCATTTCATGAGTATGGGAAACATATTAAACTAGTGTGGTCTTGTGTGTTTGTGAACCTGTGCTGGCGGACTGGATTTAGTTTTGAAATCCTATGAGACTGTTATAATATGCAACCATTGCAGGCTAAAAATTAATTCAGAATATTAAGGACAGCACTGTGTTTCTGCTACTCCCTAATGTGATAACACCCCACAAAATCAGTTTTAACACAAGATAATTTACTGCATTGAACTACCAGACATGTGATGCTTCGAGTGAATTAGGTTCTGTATACACAGCAGTGGGATTTGGACAGTTCCAAGAAGAAAATGTTTGTTAGTAAGTATTAATGATCTAAATCCACAAATACTACTAAGGGGCATGTTTACTACACAAGGCTTACAGTAAGCATGTGCTATTTTTAACTAAATCCCATTGAATAACTTGGAACCTAGTTACAAACAGCACATACCTGTACTAACCCTTAGCCCAGCTTAGTAAACATGAATTAATGAAAGCCCTGCATAAGTACTGGTACCTTTTCTGTTAGGAAAAATGCACTGCCTAATAGTAATGATTAAGAATGAACACTTATTTCAGTTTCCAAAATGAATTAAATAAACACAGATATATTTATGGATAGTGATGTTATCCAGGCAGAAATATTTGCTTGCCAGAATGAGTACCATGGTATTTCATCTCGGTATTGTGAAGTTCATTTCACTTATTTTGTACCTTTCAATAATCTCATTGTCTAGTGTTTTCAACTCTCTTTTTGTTTCTCTGTGTCTCTTCCGTATGATTTCAGGGACTGTGGTCTTCTTCTCCATCCCACCCCCTTCCCTTTTCTCTGTTTCTCATTAGTTTTTCACTTTCATCCCACAGACTATGACCTTATTGACTCCAATAAGAGCCCACAAGGTCATACTGGCTCTGATCTGCGCTATAGCTGTTCACAGACTCACTTCTATCAGAGAGGCATATGAAAGGGGGAGGGGAGGGGAGAGACAGGGGATCTGCGGGGGCTGCAGCCTGGTCTTCAACATATTCAAGAACCTCCTTCCTCTTTAACAATGCAAAATTAAAACACAGATCCCAGGCATATTCATGTTATTGACAGAAATGAATGAAAAATCTATTTTATACGAACCGAGGGCAAAGTTGAATGAAGCATAAACACTTCCTAGCTCTGCAGTTTCATTCATGTTTGAGTGCACAGATTTCCATTTTTGTACTGCTGAGACAAATGGAATTATTTGTCCACTCTATTTAAACTATTTCTTCTTTTAATCTGGTCAGATTCTTACACTACTTGAAATATGGTATGATTTATTTATTAATATTGAACAGTGTTTTGTGATAGCTAATATCTGGAGTTTAGTTATTTGTCAGAAGAACAAACAAGCAGGTAACTCTAGTTTTAGACCCTTTTCTTTTTAATTTTAAAAACCAAACTGTGGTTAGCAGGTCTTCAGTTGACTAGTTTTAGTAATCTGCACATCATATTTGAGAGCTGTTTCTAAAGATAACAACATATTTCCGACAGCCTATATTGTAACAGTTTTTAATTTTGTTTGTAAACCGCCCAGACGCCATTGGTATGGGGCGGTATAGAAAGCATTTTAATAAACATAAACATAAACATAATAATTCTAAAGTCGTCTTAGTCAGTGTCTGCACCATAATTCCTCAAGATAAGAATTAAGGATCCAAATATAGATATCTTAAGGTAGGGGACAAAAATAGGAAAACAAAAGAGACATTTAAATACTTCAAAGTTCTAAATAATGTACAAAGGACAAGAATTGTTTTCAGTGAACAGAATATTCTGGAACTAGGCTTTATGGTGTCATGCTGAAAGATATACAGACTCCCGATAGAGGAAGCAAATGCAAAAGCCATATTTGCAGTGCAGAAAACTTGGGGTTGGCACAAAGATCAGGACTGATCCAGTCATCGAGTGAAAGGCTGCCTCTTTCCTCACTGGTGTCAAAATCTAAAATGGTGCTGGTGAGGCAGTCATCACCTCCCTTGCCTCCATCTATTTCCTAACTTTGGTAGAGGATACCTGATGGGGAGTCATGAGCCAGCAAATCTCTTTCTCATGGGGTATTATGGAGAGTGCAAAAGAGACACTCTGCATATGGAAGTGAGAAGGGGATGGGGGAGGGTACTGCAGTTTACATTATCCAGAGAGGCCTAACACAAGTGCACCTCTGGGAGCTATAACACTGTGGGTTAATAAAAACGATGTTAGGTGATGTGATTTGTGGGAACCCATTTTTATATTAATGAGTTGCTTTGCAATGCAGCTCCTTAAGGGGCCCTTTTACTGGTGGGAGGTTGTTGCACTTTACCCCATGTTGGCACTAAAGGTAGCATGCGTTCGAGGCAGCAACTCTGTCTTGATCATAAAGCCGCAGTTAGCATTCATTTGGGCTTACAATAAACTGGAGTTTCCTTTAGAACAGCTTTTAAAAGTTATTGTTTTCATTTCTGTTGATATGGCCTGAAGTTGGCCAGTTTTTCAGCGCTGTTTGATTAATTTGGACACATATATATTTGTCCCATGATTGGGACTAATAAATGATATATGACATTCTCCTTTTGAAGCAGAGAAGAATGGCTAAGCAATTCCCTGTATCTGATGGTCTCTTTTATTATTTTTAATCCCTTATTACTTTTTAATGTTTTCATGCAGTAGGATTTTGTGGGGGTTATATTATATATTCCCTTTGAAATACTGGCTATTTTTTGTTTTGGTTGTGCCTTGATTTTGATAAGCAGATATTTCAGATTGCCTTCACTTTCAGCCAGCAACATGGCATTGACAGCATGGCAAAGACCGTTGAGTTTTCTATCACTCTTCACACCTCAGTTGTCCGCATACAGTCCTGCTTCTATGATGATATGTTCTGCATATAAATCATACAGATATGGGTAAAGCATGCAGTCTTGTCATACACCTTTGCTTATTTTGAACTATTCTCGTTCTCCTTGTATTGTTCAAGCTGTTGGTTCCTGATCACTGTAAAGGTTATGCATGGAAACAATTTCTACTTAGCTCATAACTTTCCAGTAATAGTTCAAGGTGAGTTATATTCAGGTACTTAGGTATGTCCTTGTCACTGGAGGGCTTACAATCTAAGTTTGGAGCTAAGGCAATGGAGGGTTAAGTGGCTTGTCCAAGACCACAAGGAGTATCAGTGAGATTCAAACCCTGGTCTTTATGGTTCCAAGCTACTGCCCTAATCACTAGGCTGTTCCTCTACTATCAGGTGATGTGCTTTGTCAATGCTTCTTAATGCATCCAGAGTTTTTCATTATTAGGCAATCAAAGGTCTTGCTGTAGTCAATGAAACACATATAAATATTCTTTTGATATTCTTTTGTCTATACAAGGATCCATCTCACATAGTAACAGAATACATGATGGCAGATAAAGACCAGTATGGTCCATCTAGTCTGCCCAGTAAAGCGGCTAGAGTGGTCGTACCTGCCACTCAGTGCAGGTCACCCCTCCCTCTATTTATTGAATATAAAGGATATTTATGTTTGCTTTGATTTCATCCTCTTGCTATAAATGGATCCACTATATCTGTCCCATGCCATTTTGAATTCCATCACTGTATTTGCCCTCACCACCTCCATCGGGAGGGCATTCCAAACCTCCACCACTCTTCAAGTACAAAAGTATTTCCTGATGTTGCTTTTAAGTTTACCGCCTTGAAGCTTCATCATATGCCCTCCAGTCAGGGATGGCCTGAGGGGAATACAGACGGAAGTGAGGTCATGTGCAAAGATTAATTGTGGGGCCTCATTTACATACGTCAATAGGGGTTGAAAAGTGGGACTGAAAAGTGGGGCCATGTGCAAAGAACACAATCACTCAATTACAGCATCCCCTTCTTTGAAAATGGTTTATTTGCTCATTAATACCCTTTAAGTATTTAAAGGTCTGTATGTATCATATCTCCATGTCCCTCCTTTCATCCACGGTAGACATATGTAGATCTTCAAGTCACTTCTCATACCTCTTCTCACACAGGTTCCATTGTTTCACCACCTTAAGATCCTCAGACACTATGAGGGTCATTCCAAACTGCAAATAGTAGGGATGTATGTCCAGTTTGGACATACAACCCCCGCTATTCGCTGGGGGCATATTCTGAAGACAGAGCTCCCCACACGTACAGCGGCTTTGTGCAGGGAGCTTTGGACAGGGGCAGAAGGGGAAGGCCAGAGGAGGAGTCTGGGCGGAGTGGGGGCAAGCCGCCCAACCCAAAAATACAGAGCCGATACATGTCACGGCCCTGTACGTCTGGCGAGGGCAAGATGGACATGGAACCTATTCCACCTCAGAGGTGGAATAAGTCCCCATCATGATGGCAGGAAGTGACGGAGGTGGGCCACAGCAGGAGGATCCCTGGCACGCGATCCCAGCCCTGGCAGGCCCCTCTGGCGGTCGGGCAGTGGGGAAAGCGATTGTATTTGCTGTCGGGGAGTGTGTTGCTCCTGCTTGGCATCCCAGTACCATGGTGACAGGACGCATGGCACCATGGCTCCAGTAGGAGCATAGGGAAGGCTAGGCAGGGCAGTTGCTGCACTTATCTGCCCTCAGAATCAGTGCCTATCCAGCCCGTCCAGTGCACCAATTCTGTACTCACGGGTATGTCTAGCTCCCATGGTTGCAGCATCAGGTTCAGATCCAGCCAGTCAAGACTTTGGATGTCTGGACAGCCCAGACATGCCTCGATCTGAATTAGCCCCCACCACTCTGAGGTGCCTCTCCTGTTTCATGCACACCAACCTCTCTCCCCCTCCTGCATACAATTCCTTTAGATTTATGCATCCCAAATGCATGACTCTGCGCTTCTTCGCAATAAATCTTAACCGCCAAGCAGTTTTTGTAGATCTTTCCTCATGTTGTCCACTCCCTCAGAAGTGTCCACTCTGTTGCAAATTTTCATATCATCTGCAAAAAGGCAATTTCTTCCATTGAATCCTGCAATATTACTCACAAATACATTGAACAGTATTGGTCCCAGGACTGATCCCTGAGGCATGCCACTTCCTTTCTTCTGAGTGAGTTTTATTTACCATCACCTTCTGTCATGTCTGTCAACCAATTTCTGATCCAGTTCACCACTTTGGGACCTATCCCCAGGCTGCTCAGTTTATTGATAAGCCTCCTATGAGGAGCAGTATAGCAGTATTAAAGGCTTTGCTGAAATCTAGGAATATCACATCTATCACGTGCCCTTGATCTAGTTCTCTGGTCACTCAGTCAAAGAACTCAATCAAATTTGCTTAGAATGATCTTGTCCTGATAAAACCATGTTGGCTCGGATCATGCAACACATTGGTTTCCAAAAATTCTACTATCCTTTCTTTCAAGAGCACCTCCATTACTTTTCCTACCACAGAGGTAAGGCTTACCGGCCTATAGTTTGTACCTCTTCCCTATTACTGCTTTTGTAAAGAGGTACCATATTAGCCCTTCTCCAGTCTGTGGAACTTCTTCTATCTCCAAGGATCTATTATAAATATCCTTTAAAGGCCTTGCCAGAACGTCTCCAAGCTCTTTCAGTATCCTGGGATGTATCCCATCCGGACCCATGGCCTTGTCCACTTTCAGTTTTGCAAGCTGTTCAAAAACATCATCTTCTGTGAATGGTGTAGAATCAACTCCATTCCCATTCATATATTTGTCAGTTATATGTGGTCCTTCTCCAGGATTTTCTTTTGTGAATATAGAACAGAAGTACAGTATCTGTTTAGCATTCTCACTTTTTCAATGTCACTTTCCACAAATCTGTCCTCGGCACGTCTGAGTTTTGCAATTCCACTTCTGATCTTCCTCTTCTCCTGAATATACCTGAAAACATTTTTGTCTCCATGCTTCACATCTTTAGCCATCTTTTCTTCTGCCTATGCTTTTGCTATCTTTATTTCTCTTTTTGTCTCTTTTAGCTTTATCCTTTATTCTTTTCTGTGTTCATCTTTTTATGATCTTCAGAATTTTGTGAACATTTGTAGTTTTGTGCCTTTATTTGTGCAGCCGCTCTTTTGGTCAACCATGTAGATTTCCTTTTCCTCTTTTTTTAAATTTACTTTCCTTACATATATATCCATTGTTCCTTTTATTGCCTCTTTTAGTTTGCACACGGCAATTCCACTTTCCTTATCTCCTCCCAGTCTGTCATCTTCTCCTTCAGTTACTTTCCCATTTTACTGAAGTCAGCATTTTTGAAGTTGCTGTGATAAGACTCTGCCTTAGATTTTACCTCAAACCACACTGTATGATGATCACTGCTGTTCAAATTGGCACCCCTGTGGACATTTAACACACTATCTCCATTGGTGAGTACTAAATCCAGCTTCAAACTTTCCTTAGTTGGTTCCATCACATCTACTATGATCTCTTATTCCTTACACTTCTCTGACTCCTGCTTGCACTGTAGCCAGTTCTTGTTCTAGGTATGGTTGTAGGCTCCACTGAATGATCTTGAGTAGAATCTTGCTGGTGTGTGGGATCAGAGTGATTATGTTTTTAATTTCCACAGTTGGTCTGACAGCTCATGATTCTTCTGTATTGTTATGAACACAGATCTTTTCCAGTCAGTAGGAAATGATGTTGTCTTCCAGATTTCCTGGCAGAGCCTTTTAAGTATTTTAACAGTTGAATCTGATTGCTTCATTAGGAATGCCATCAATGCCCGATGCTTTGTTCTTTGATATTGCTTTCAATGCGGTTTCAACTTTTTCTTTCATCGCCAACAGTTCCTGATTGTAAAGTATAGGTTGAAACTGAAGCTGATTCACTTGATCTTTATGGTAAAATAACTTTCTGTATTATTTCTACCTTTCCATGATCTTCTCAGTATCATTCAATATGGATCCTACATTGTCTTTATTTATTTATTTAGCTGTATTTATATACCGCTTTTCACCGGGTCAAAGCGGTGTTACATAGGGATAGGGGAATTAAGTACAAGGGTAGGGCCATCACCGGGGAGGCAACATTGATGATTTTGACATAGGAGAGACTTTGGACATAGGACAGACGTTGGACATAGACAAGTTAGTGTAGCTTTAAGTTAGAGGTTCATTGTGGGTGAGATTAGAGGTTTGTGGGTTTTTCGGTGGGGTTCAAGTTGAAGTATTCCTGGAAAAGGATGGTTTTTAGCTGTTTTCTGAAAGATAGTAGGTCGGCATTGTTTCTGAGATAGCTCGGTAGAGAGTTCCATAAGGATGGAGCATAAAGTTCAAAGGCTCGATTGCAGGTCCGTTGCGAGCATTTGGTTCTTTTGTGAGGGACGGTGAGGAAAATGCTGGAGGTTTGTCTGGTAGATCTGCCATGGGCTGGACGAGCCAGTAGGGTGCGAAGTTGGGTGTCCTGTGTTTGATGGATAGCTTTGTGGGAGAGTAGGATGGCTTTGTATTTTGTCCATGCTTCGAGGGGGAGAATGTGAAGTTCTTTCAGAATTGGGGTGATATGGTCGGTTTTCTTCGCCCTCTGAATGATTCTCGCAGTGGTGTTTAATGCAGTTCGGAGGGGGTTGGTGTGTGTGGCTGGAAGGCCATGGTAGATTATTTGCAGTAGTCCAGATGTGGGAGTGTCATGGCTTGCATCACTGTTCGGAAGTCTTGATGTTCAAGGAGGGGTCTGAGACGTTGCACTGTTCTTGCTTTGTGAAATATAGTTCTGGAGGTTTTAGTGATCTGTTGCTTTAAGGTGAGGGCTTGGTCAATAATAATGCCCAGGTATCTTATATGTGGTTGTATTTGAATGCTTGTAGTTCCAATGATGAGGTGTGTGGGTGGTATGAAGTCTGGGTCCTTTGTCACTATGAGGGCTTCAGTTTTCTTTATGTTGATGGATAGGTTTTAAGACTTCCATTTCAAGGCTGGAATTTTCTCTTCATCTCTTTTATTTTTAGGAAAGTCGATCATGTTCTTTCTCTAATAGTTTCTGATTCTGTTTCCTTGAATGCAACATTGTAGTATTTCTCTATCTCATCTTGCCTCACTTTGGAAATTTCATGTTAAGTTCCATGATTACCTCTTTTTTTTTCCTCTGGCTTCACCTTGTCTGTGTTGCTAAGACATTTTCAGTGTTTCTTCAGTCATCTATTTGTTTTGGTTTTGCTTTTTCTTCTTTTATGCAGAATTTTCAGTTTCTTCAAGCACAGCTTTCTTGACGTCATCCCATGGCTCTTCTTCTGTACCACAATCAGCTCCAATGTTTCTCTTTGTTGATGTTATTGGGCTTTTCCTTTCATTGATGTCCAGAGATGTTAGTTTGATTTTTGTACAAATCATTGGGCTACGTTCACGTGTACAGTCACCACTTGCATCACTAGAAAAAGGTGTTTGAGATTAATAGACTGCTGGTCTTGCAGACTTCTATTAGTCTTTCTCCAGCTTCATTTCTGTTGCCAAGCCCATATTTTCCAACCACATTGCTTTCTTATTGTTCTCAGCTTTTTGCGATCCAGTCACCCCTGACTATCAGTATATCTTGTTCTGTTGATTTCAGCTTGTACTTTTTCATAGAACTGATCCATTTCACCTCATTTACATCTGTTGGTGCATATACCTTAATAATATTTGTGCTGATGGGCACTCCTTGTAGATGAAGAGAAATTAAGCACTGATGCACTGAATTTAATTACAATGCTTGCAAGTTTTTTCTTAATTATAAGTGCAACAACATTTCTTCTTTGTCTTAATTTCTGGTGTAATATACCATGTGATCATGAGATTCAAAGTGCCCAAATGCCAGTCCATTTCATTTGATTGACACTCAACCGATCATGTCATACACATTTCAGTTCATTCTTGACCACCTCCAGCTTCCTTTGGTTCATGCTTTGTATATTCCATGTCCCAATATTTAAGACATCTTTGCAACTTCAGACTCTCATTTTATGTGCAACAATCAGACATGTGATTTTCCACTGTCAACTTTGACCCATACAGTTGCCCAGATGGGTGTTTCATCTTAGTCTGGCACCTCAGCTGAGATCTGTCCATCTTGGAAGACTCTGCCAGTATTTAAGCTAACAACAGCATAGATCTCAGCATTACTGATGCATGCAATTCCTCAAGGCACAAAATGTGGTAAACCATGCAAGGGATAGGCCGGATGGTCTTTTTCTGCAATCATACTTCTAAGTTTCTATAAAAAAGGGACTACTATAGTAGTTGATATGAAAGGCAGACTGGATAGGCTATATGGTATTTTTCTGCCATCATGTTTCTAAGTTTGCAATATATAAAGACCAATATCAAATAAACGTACCATGTTGAACCTGTACAACATATTAAAGTTCACTGTAATTGAATCATACTTTAGTTTTAATCCACCTTTCTCCTTTATGACTATTTCCACTATCCTACTAACTTTTCCTGTGCTTTTAAAATTTAACATTTAGGCTTCTTGCATTTTCTAAATCAGTCTAAGAGTGATATCAGAGCAAATTAATACTGTGGTAGGCCAGATAGATTTCATAAAAATCAGGTATCCTAATCAGCCTTTATTAGTTGGTTGCTTTCATTTGACTGAAATCCTTGCTGCCCATATAAATTATAATATCAATAGGTCCAGCTTTGCTTGGTTCTCAGTTTTCTCTGAGGGTCTTGTGTTTAGTCAGCCCCATGACATTCCTAAATGTATACTAAATAAATAAATAAAAATTCCTCTCTTATAAATTCGATGTGCTGTTGCTACTTGGACTGACATCCTCACGTTTCTTCCAGTTTCTAGTGAAAGCTCTTTTGCACATCTAATGAATGAAAGAATTCCTGCACATCTAAACTATTTACAGGCTGTTTGTCCTGAAGACCTCTACATCAAGAACAAGGTGTGGTTACAATTAATTAGGTTCTCTGTCTTGACATAGCCTTTGAATTTGTCAGACTTCGACCTCCCTATGTATTTAATTTTCTGCTCTGACAACTTCCAGTCTGCATCTGTGGTTGTTGCTCCAGTCCCAAAAGAGTTAGTGCCACAGTGATTAGTGTTCTCCTCGATTACTGCTAATCCTTTCTCCAGTAGCCTGGAGAAATGGAAGATAGACAATAATTGCCATCTCTTTGTTTGACTAATACTCTTGGTCCTTCTGACCAAATTTGTAAATAACTTTTTACTGCTGCCTTTGGCCAAACCCTGCTTGCCCTAACTCTGTTAAATCATACCCTTTGCCTCCTGATCCTTCTTAGACCTATGCAGTAGAATCCTTAGCTCAGGAATATCAAACTGCAATCCTAGAGAATTGCAAATCAGTCAGATTTTTAGGATGTTCCCAATGAATACATAAGAGAGATATTTCAGGTACTGCCTTCACATATGCAAATGCATTGGCCTCATGCATATGTCTATGTCCTTCACATCCTGCTCTCTTGCCCCTGAACCTTGGACTAATGTCTTCAATTGTGCCATGATTTCACTGATTCTGAAAGCCCCCAAAAGTAGCGGAAATGCAACTTTAATCCATGTTTACTCAGTCTCATCCTTACCTAGTTCATGCACAATTCCCACAAATCTCTTCAGACCTAACTAAAGGTTTTTAAATTTAAAAAGATGATGGACAGTTGGAGAGGGAATTAAAACTTCATGTCACAACTTAAAGATCACTATAACACTACATAAATAAAAATAAAATGCAAGCAATTGTCACAAAACCGTATTCAACACCCCATAAAGTAGACTGTCTAAGGAAGCAGAGAAGTAACTTAGGGGAGTATTTTCAAAGGCATTTACACAGTTGGAATTGGGGTGGTCCAAAGCGGAGTGGAGGTGGCACCAATCACTGATTGGGCACCGGTGATATTGAGCTGCTGCCTGGTTAGTGAAAGTGAGGCACAGGAAACCCTTTCCTATCTTTTACTGCATTAGCTAACTGGGCAATGGCTCAATATCGCTGCTGCCTGCTTAGCCTCATGTCAATGTGGCGAACCTGGGGTCATATTTGTGGCCGGATATAACCCCAGCATTGAATGTCTGGGTTTAGATTTCAGCACCAGTGACTATTCGCATTAGCAGTGCTAGCTATCGCCATTGAATATCCCCCCTTAGTGATTACAGTTTAGTTTAGTTTAGTGTAATTTGATATACCATGCTGCAAAGTAGTTTACAAACGAATAGCAATAATATCAAAATAAACGAAACAGATAAAACTAAAAATTAACACATCTTCACATTTAAGAAGAACAAGCTACAAAGAGTACAGAACAAGCAGGTTCTGAACCTGGGAAGCCAGAGATCAAATGTCACTTCTCCCTCTGATACTTTCTGACCTTGGGCAAGTCACTTCTCCCTCTATGGCTTCAGGAAGAACTTAGATTATAATCCCTCTGCAGAAAGGAAATAGCTCATGCAACATGAGCTCAGATTTAGAAAAGGCATCACAAAATGACATTAATACCCATAAAACAGCAAACTAATACATATTCATATCCTCAGCTGCAAAGGACCCCCCTCCCCCCACCCACTGCTTTTTCCATCAGATTCTGCAACCACATTTATGGACAGATATCACATTTCCCTCAATCGTTCTTCTCATCAATCACTTTTTATCAGTCCTGGCACGACTTATTTCCACTCTGTCATGTTCTCTAGACAAAGCAATACTTACAGGTAGGAGTCATGCTGAAAGAGGAAAAGGAAGCTCCGTGTACTATAGGTGCCAGAGGGGCTGCAGCTGGACCGGAAGTAAAACTCAAAGTAGGAAATGGAACCGGAAGAACTGAAACTAGAGTGGAAGCAGGACCAGCCCCAGAGCTGGTTCAAGATATTGATGCCCTAGGCAAACTTTAAGCTTTACACCCCCCTCTCCTGGCTGTCAAAATTTATTGTTTAATTTTGAATGCCCTTCTCTTTGCTGATCCCTCAGAAGCTGCCACCCTAGGCAACTGTCTACTTTGCCTAATGGTTGGGCCAGCCCTGAGTGGAAACTGGGCTTGGTAGCAGGAGCTAGGACTGGAAGGTGAAGCTGGAACGCTAAGCAGCAGCAGGAACTGACATGAGGCTGGAACTTGAAGCAGGAGCTAGAATAAGAACATAGGGATCAATTAACAAAAGCCCACAGAGGTTATCTGGATAAGGGCAGTGAGAGAGAGACTCAATAGTACTATCCGGATAGTGCTGCTGGATATCACCATAGACCACCGTGGCACTACCCAGAGAGCACCTGGGCAATCTGTTAGTGGAGCGAAGGCAGTGCAGCTGCTATCTAGATAATCCCTTCACTTATACAGCTAGTGGCGAACTTTAGCTTCTGTTTGGATAAATTGTCTGGGTAGCTTGGGCCATTCGAAAAAGCTGGCTTAAGCTGCTATCCAGATAACTTACCCAGATAACAACTGAAAATTGGCACTGTTTGGCTAAATGTTGTGATTATTCATGTAGTGGCCATACAATCTGGATATTCAGTGGTTGCCGCTGTCCAGAAACTGCCTCTGAATATCCAGAAGATATTTAAATGCCACAGCTGACCACAGTGGTGTTTATATTCTGGAGGTGCTAAATATCGGAAGTGCAGAGCATTGGCCCCTTAGAACATTGCCATTGTAGGAAAGACATCATCAAGTTAGAGGGCTTAGCTAGTCTTCTTCTGGCTGTGAACAACAATCTGGCTCCCAGCAAACTCTTTTAACTAGACCTTTGCTAATATGGTTCACCAAGGGATATGGCCAACATCTTCTTTCTTCGCATTTAAACCCCCCTTCCCCCAGCTCTTTTTTCTCCAACTTGTCAATTAGCTTGAGTGCTAAGGCTCTTGTCCTTTATCTCTGAGTTGCTGCAGATTTAAACCCTTCTAATACCTTTCCCTGCCACAATCTTTGACTTGTCTTATGGACATCTAAACAAATGTTTCTTCTTCCACTTTGTTTACTCTGGGAGTTCTTCTGCAATGCATTTCTAATGGCTCTTTTCTTTTGCTTCCTCCCATCTCCCTGCTTGTACACTGTAGCCCTGCTAAAACATCTCAGAGCTAATCCACTATGGAGATCATTCCAGAACATGTATAAGGGTTTTGTACATGTGGTGGGGACATTTATCTGCCATTAACATCCATGACTATATTCTGAAACACTACTGACATGCACATCCATGATGCTAGCATGGGGATCTCAGAATGTGCCCAGAAAGGGAAGAATGGAAGCACGGTCAGCTTCAGAGACGTATAAAGTCTATTAAGGAAAGGCCCATGTATGTTTTCAGTGTTTCCTGCAGATGTCTGCAAATGTGTCTCATATTGAAGAATGCTTGTGAAAGTATGTTTTGAACTGGTGTGTCTGCAGTCTGGAAAAACACAAGATGCAGTTTCAAAGATTAGAAAGCAGAGGAGAGGAAAGGTTGTAAGGTAAAGAAACATTAATAAACACCCTTACAGAAATATTAAGGAGAGCAATAGTGTTTATTCTGGCTATGCTGACATTTCCTGTTTGTGCTAAAGATGCTAATCTAGGGACCCCAACAAGTCTTATGTTCTGAAAACTGGGACTGTTGATGTAGAGATAGCATGTGAATATGGAAAAGATTTGTGTTTGGGTGAGAAACACAGATCAGCTGTTCTTGATAGGTGCAGGACATCTTTTTGGCAGAAGTATGTTTTTTTGTGACTGCAAGTGAGTGTGTGTGTGTGTGTGTGTGTGTGTTTTGAGTGTTTCATGGGAGGATCTGGTGTGCTCATTTGCAATTCTGGGGGGACATGAATGCCTTGTCAATACCTGGACAATAGGGATGACCGCAGCATCACCAGGTGCCAGTGTGATGGGGCAGAAAATATCAGCAAAGGTTCTCCATAGTGAAATGCAAAATATATTCCTGTCAATAATAAAGGACCCTCAGAATGAGAGCATGTAACAGCACTGATACATGCCCAAAAGTATCATCATCGGTCTTCCAAAACATGCACATTTGTAGAGACCAATGATGGAGATTTTGGACATGTATCAGTGCTGTTTGCACTGTTGCATGCTCTCATTCGGAGGGTCCCTTATTATTGGCAGTGATATGTTTTGCATTTCACTATAGTGAACCTTTGCTGCTTCTACTGGTCCATACTTAGTATTGTAAAGACTGTTATCAGAGAAGCTCAATGCAAGCATAACTAAGGAGTTATTCAACTGCCACATTTGTTCTGATGCAAGCTATGTCAGGACAGACATATTGCTTCTACTTGCTTTTGTAATATCTTTGCGTGTACTGAGATTACTTTGCAGTATTTTGGGCATGCAACAGACTAGTATATAGTGTGTGGTTGGCATCACCATTTATGTATCATCAGTAGTCATGTGTAATTTGCATGAGCACAACACTGTCACTGAGAAGTGCAGCTGAGGAGATGCACTTAACAGCAGAGGCATGGCCGCATGGAGACAGGCGGGATTGGAAATGTTCATCTTTTCAGAATACATTAAGTGTGGGGACATCCAAGCCATTTGCTGCATCTACCCATCTCCTGTAATGACAGCAAGGGCCCATGTTTCTCCATAGTGGTGTGTGAGTGCTGCGCTGAACATGTCTGTGTCCCCGATTCTGGAATCATGAACGTGTCTATAACTGTGGTTGCAGAATCAGGTTTAAATCGGGTCTGCCTTCTATTTGGACATGCCTGCAGGCTGGTTGTGCATGTTATGGAATTGGGCTCCGTGTGAACAACCCCCACAGATTGCACTTACTCACACAGGTCTTTTTTACTGTCTGCTTTTCTTCCACCAGTTGCCTTTCTGTCACTGACCCTCTTACAGTCCTCCTTTCTTTTGGTTGTTATGCCACTCTTTGTGGATATCACTTTCTGCCATCTCTGGTTGACTGGGTTCATCTCAGTTCACATTAGAATAAAGCACCATTATTGTGTCCTCTAGTAAACTAGAGACCACATAAGCAGAAACTCTCTTCAGACCATATGTATCCTTACATCCTCTTAGTCCTGACAGCAGCTGCAAATGGACAGCCTTTGAATCTGGTGCTGGCTGCTACTTCAGTTCCTCATCATGTGGTTTTTCATGGGATGAAGTCCCTAAGCCAAATGATCTTGACCTAGTATGTTGCCCTTACCAAAATGGTTGATGCTGATACCACATCTGTCATCAAGATGGTGACCATTGATTTCTTGCCTCATCTCAATAAAGCAGATACTGCTTCTCCAACCCCCATCAAAATACTACTAGTTACCTATGTGTTCCTCATCAGGATCACTTGTTTCTGGGGCAATTTCTCCAATTGGGTTAGTTTTGCACATACTATAACAGCCATGAACCTCACTCCTAAGCCAAGGCATGTAGAACACGATCTCAAATTTACTGCTCATGCTCAGCGTAGTACTTGCATCATGCAAAGAGGGCCTCCTGCTGGAGATCTTAAGATGTTATGTGTATGGGTAATTTATCAAGGTGAGCTTGGAAATTCCTCTTTATCAAGCCTGTGGCACCCAAAATGATGGGAAATAGCTTGACATCTGTATGCTATATTTCCTTGGTCTCTGACTGCATTTCTTGATACTTGAAGATCTCCTCCTTCTCAACATGATTTACAGTGATAATCACTTGGGACTGACACTTATATAATCGATGAGTGCAAACAAAAACACACAAAGCAGGCAAAATGTTTGCACGACAAAAGAGGAGCGGAAAGCAGACCAGGCCTTCTGGAATAAAAATGTCTTATAAGTCCTGGTCTGCCTTCCACTCCTCTTTGTGCATGCAGCTTTATAATCAATGCCATTCTGGTGTTCTTCTCTTTTACCACTATGCTCAGGTCGCCAGGAGTCAGCATTGACTTAACGGCAGACACATGCACACACTGGCTTCCTTTCTGCATTCTACGTCATCCTGTGTGACTTCATAGTTCATGATTTCTTAGTTCCATTCATGGATGCATCTTTAGCTTATGGATATGGTCTCTGTCATAAAGCTGCATATTATTATGCTTTTCATGTCTGCAGCTGCAGTCTACAACCCACTTTGCACCGCCAACCAACACCTCACAAAGTGGTTACTGATGAACTAAATTCTGAACACCACACCTCGTGGCTGCTCTCATTTCTGAATTCCTGATGTGCACTGTCATTATTACCACCTATTTCAGTTAGCTTTCGATTTGTCCCCACTGGCCGCTCAGGATTCAGTTTCCCATCCCCTCCCCTCTTGATCCCTTTCCCCTCCTCCCCTTCTTCTGTAATTCTGTTGTATATCTCTTCTTCTCTTTACTATGTTTTTATTGGTGTTTCTTTCTCTCTGAAGGTATATCGAATTTTAATAAACCATAAACCATACCTCTGTCTATCTCTCCCTACTAGTTCACGGATATACCTTGACAAATACATCTTTACATCGCCAGAGACTTGATTTCCTCTTCATCTGCCAGTCGGTGTTCCACTTTGGTTGATTTCTGTTATCGATCCTTAGGCTCTCACTGCATCGCCATAATGACCTAGGCAAAGGACTTGTGATTCCTATTGGTCAATTGCAGTTGTAGCTGCTCAACATTGCCTTCACTTGTTGCCTCCTATTGTATCTATCCAAGCCAATCTTGTCCCCATTCTGAGCAACATCCTTTCCTGATATGGTCCATTTCCATTCACCAGCTATCCCTCCCCACGGCCCCTCCCTAGTCAATCAATCAATTTCTTACTCAAGTTTGCATAAAATTGTACACCGCAACTCTGTGGCGAATAAATCACTTAATGCAATTCAGATTTTAAAAAACAAAAGAATTGCATCAAAAGACATGTTGTCCAAATGGAACTGGGGCTTTGCAAACTTCTTTAATATAAGCGCTTTTGGCAAACACTGCAAACCATTTTTATTGACCCAACATATATTTCTTATGCTAAATTTGTCCAGTCCAGCAATAGATTAATATGAATTGATTTTAATTTGCTATATTTTAATTTGTGTTTGCAGACCTGTTTATTTTATGGAAATTCATCTGTCTCTGGTTGGTCTTATGCAACAATGTACCGTTAGAGAAGGAATACAGTGAATGGTCAGTTCAAACTAAACTGTACCAACACGATGCAAAAGAGAGGGAGACAGCGTACTGATATGTGGTGATAAAAACAGTGATCCTAAAGTACCTAAAATATCATTGCAACCTCCTGAAATACAGTGCAAATTCAATATGTTTTGGGTAGCCAAGTGTTAAAAAAAGGAATAAATGCAGCTTTCGTTTTTGTTTATTTTTAGGTAACGACAGGTTTTTTTTCTATTCGTTTTTAAGTTCATTAGCACGTAACAGCTTCCACTGCAAGTTTCATTTCAGATCTTCTGAAGCCGAAGAGCACCTATGCGGTTCAGCAGAGCCAAAGCCTGTAGAAACCGAAAGGGCATAAAACACAAATCACTCCTCCTGCTTAATTTAACCAGGAGGATACCGGCACACCTAGTCTTTGAGATCCTGTTCGGGGGAAAATGTGTTTGTAGTACTCTCAGCACTGATGTCACACAGACACGGCAAGGACATCACAAGGAGGAGTCAGATTACAGTAAGAATGGGCAGTGCAGCATGCAGCCGGAGTAAAGGCTAAATCAAGCAGGGGATTGTATCGGGGCTAAGGCTGCCTGCGCTGCAAACCGCTCATCCCATGGAGGCACACTGATCCGCTCTCGCCATGCTGGGGAATTTTGCTCGCGACGTAGAATGAAGGAGGCTTGTTTTACATGTCAGCCCTGCGCGGGAGCTAATGCTGAACACATAGCAGCGGGATCTGGACTGTAATGAGAAACATAATGTATCTCGGTAAGTGCTCAAGTGCCGCGATATGGGTCTCTGGCTTCGCCTCAGAAAGCGGCTGCTTCTGCTCGCACGCTGGAAACGTGTAACGGTGGCTCCGTAGTAGCTCGTCCGCAGTATCCGAGGGTTTTCCGTGCCTGCAATTCTGTTTACTCGCTGGGAAAGTAAGGCAGGCTTATTACCCACTTGATTCGTTGAAATGGTCTCGTGTTCTAGCTAAGCAGCGTTTGGGGAATTTGGTGGAGAGTGCAGCACGAGAAGTTATTAGTAAACTTAATACATTTTCCTTAATAGGCTTTGTACAGCTTGGAATAAACATTGCTTTTGCCATGAAGCCGTTTGTTGTAAGAACGTTCTTGCACGAAAGAAGGAAGGAACGGCGTCTTTCCTTTGCAATCCCTAATGGCCAGAGGTCTAACCAGTACAGATCTTGTAAGTTATGAGCCCAGCTTGCACTACCACCACCACCACCAAAAAATAAACAAAACCCACCATCATTAACGATAATAAGCCTTTAGAGGTCTCAGAGTTGCTTAACACTGCGGTTGTCCGGAGTTTGGGTTCATTACTTGCTGGAAAGTTCCTTTACCTTTAGCTAAACTAGTTGCATGGCGTATAAATGTGCTCCAGCTCTTTGGCTGTGTATCGATCAGAGCGCACTGCTACCTGCAGCGGAATGCTGGAATGTTATGCAGCGCTAGATAAACGAAAATGCCCTTGGTCTTTGCAAAGAAGGAGAAGATGGATACTGTTAAAGTTATTCTTGCAGTTCTGAGGCTTTCTAAAATTTCGCTGTTGAAAGATGCATCTTTAAATGTGAGGGATTACCACATCGGCTTAATCTGCACAGGTAGAAAGAGTGTCAGAGCCTTTTTGCCGCCCACTTTACGTTGCATGTTTTATTTGCAGAGCATTCGAAATTCAGTGAATCGGTTATCAATCTGATGCTTCTTATATCTGGGACAGAGATTGTCTTCCTTTTCCTTCCTTTCCCTAATTGGAAGGAGAGGGGAGCTCCAAAGTAGGGAAACAACTTTTGCCAGATTTGTAAAGCACCATTTTTACTAAGATTGGGTCCATCTGATGTTTGCACTTCAGATTTAATCTCACCCTGATTTCTCGAACCTAGGGAAAAGCCCTTAAAACCTGCCTAAGTGAGCATCATTTTGATGAAACATCCCTTCTGCTCTGTAATCTACAGTAGAAATCGCAGCTTCATACTGTTCTGTGCTTGTGAAAGAGGGTGTGCATTTGGTTTTACTTGAAGCAAATTTAGCTGGTCTGTTAGCGGTTTGATGGTGGGTGAAGAGATGCATGGCTTTCGGTTTTCATATTGGAATGCAGTTAACTTGTCTTTATCTCAGCCTGTACCTCTGTAATATTACAAATGTTAGGTTATATCTCTATGAACAGATGTGCAGCACTCCCCTGCCTGACTGTGGCAGGACTGGACGTTTTTACCCTAGATGTGTTTAGACTGGGCAGAGATCAGCTATACTAAATAGTGAATACACACTGAAGATCTGTTTGTTTTGGTAAGCTTGTAGTAAGGTTTAATCTAGTCAGATGTGCAGTATTAACCTTTTGCTATACCTTCTAAAACTAGGCAAATTGTTCCCTTCTTCACAAAATCACCGATGGCAGTCTACAATGCAAATTTCAGAGAGAGCAGAGGTAATCTGACTGCAGGTACAGAAAAATAATGGCAAGCCAGCTGTGTGTAAAACACAACCATATAGTTCAATTCTGCCCCATAGGTTATCGGAAATAGCTCATTTATAGTCCCAGAAAAGATATTATGCTCCATGTTAACTCCCTTATAATATGCCTCTGAATATCACATCAGAATAATCAAATCAACTAACGTATTGCCTGATATTTCTTCACACAAAAACAATTTCTTATTTATTTATGGTTGTCACAGGAGACTATGTTTCATTTCCATAAAATAAAACATAAAAGTCACCTTTCTTGAGAAGCGTGCTCTTAAACAATGCAGAATATATGACATTAGCAAAACATAGCATGAAAAAGTCATGAAAACCTTAGAGATTTCCCCTCCAGCTGAACATTTATACTCAAAATCCGAGCTGTTGTTTCTTTCCTCCTTGAATAAAGTTGTTGGAAACACCTATGGTATACTTGAGGTAGGAAAAGTGGCATGAGACTCTGTAACTGTTTCAGTGGTTATCCCAGCTGGGGCTGTTCTAGGGTTTTGCTAGGCTAGCCTGTGCCATATGTCAACCTTTAAGACAATATTTATAAGACGTAAATAATTCAAAAGTCATTACTTCAGCACAGGATATAATACTTGCAGATTGAGTGACTAATATTAGCACAGTGTTTCACTTTAGATTGTATAGAAGTACAGTGCCCCCTACTATATTGTTCTATGATATGAATTTGAATCTAACATTCAAAGTATTAATAACTCTTTTCTTAGGGGAGGGGGAAGAAGGGGAGGGAGGAAGATATTTTAAGTGTTTCCAGCTTAATGGATCTTTTGAATGATTTATAGCAAATCTTATTCTTCTTTTGTGATATATAGGAATTTCAATTCAGTGCTTTGAGTGAGTATTCATTTGCCATTTTCCTTCAAAGATTTAAACATTGGTTCATTATTTTTTAAATAACTAGGGCTTTGGTTGCTTATGACAATGCATTTTGTGACCTGACACCTAGTGTAGCATTTTTTTTTATCTTAGTCGATAGAGATTGCAAAGTTTTTTTTAAAATAAAAAATTGCACATCACAATCAGTTTTCCAAAGATGACTGTCACGTTAATAATTTATCAATAGATAAAAGACGGGCTGCTGGGAACATTCTCCTTAGAAAAGAGAGAAGAAGCTGTAGCTGGGTGTTTGGAGCAAATCATATATAGCACCATAATGACTGGAAGCTGGTTTTGTGCTGTAAACCTTCATTAAGGAAAGACTGTTCAACTGATTGACATTTTCAATTGTTTTCAAAACACCAGCTCCAATTTACACGATCCAATATGGAATTGTTTCTGCATTTTTGCCATCTGTTCCTACACTGCCAAGCATGTGCCTAACTCATGGCTGAATTATAGTAAATTGCAAGACAGAGGCGGTCGGTACAGCTTGCCTATAATTCAAGTCCGTTGAGCTGAGCGCCATTACTGCTGCTGGGCAAATCAGAAAGGTTAGCTACTGGTGGCAAGTTGTTGATTCCAGATGAATGGGTGGTTCCCTGCCTTGAGGTAGCAGAAGCAGAGAAAGGGGAAAAGGTCATTTGCATCAATGAAAGCTGTAGAACATTACACAAGCGCCGTGGTACAGTTGATGCTGTTGTGTGGGCTGATTTTCAGAAGTCAACCATAACAGAGAAACGCTGAATACAAATAAGCTGAAAACTATAAATTCAAGTGAAATATATCTTAACAATTAAAGATACAATTAAGTGCACATTGTCAGATGAGTGAAGCAGTTATCTCTGCACCAGTAGTTTAACACAATCATTAGTTGTATGGGATATGTACTTTTTCAGAGTGTCACACCATATTGATTTAATTCCAAGGAAAACTGGAGTGCTTGGATGCAGCAGGGAGGAATAGTCAGGATATCTACAATGAATATGTGTGCAATAGAGGCAATACATGCAAGTCTGTCACATGCACATTCACTGTGGATAGCCTGACAACCCAGCTGGCCAAGTGGTTCCTGAGGTATATAATTAACGCTCTTCTTTAGGGTTGCAAGCTAAAAACCAGGAATGTCAAGGTTCAAAGCCCTCTGATAACTTTTACTCTTTAGGGCAAGTCACTTCATCCTCTGTTGCCTCAGATCCAAAGTAGGGATAGATTTACTAAATGACCTTGCATATTATTTATCACTGGCAAAGAGACCTATTTATGGACAATGCATGTCATAGCATTAATGCACACTAACATGGTAACTCACTTTAGGTAACCTAACCCTTAGAATGCAAGTTTGCTGGGGATAGGAAAATACTTGCCTTGAGCTATCAATGAAAAGATGTGAGCTAAAGTAAAAAACAGAACAAAACACTTTTTAGAGGGATTGTAGTACATAAGTACATGGAGTGGAGGAGGTATAGCCTAGTGGTTACAGCAACCGGCTAATATCCATGAGATCAGCATTTGATTCCCACTGACACTCCTTGTGACCTTGGGTAAGTCACTTTACCCTTTATTGCCTTAGAAGAAAAGGCCTGGCAATCTACTCCCAGTCATGCCTTGCCAAGGAAATACAGGGACTGCTGGGTTGCCAGAAGTCAGCATTAGACTTGACAGTACTTAAAAAACAAAAAGTACACGAGCATTCAAGCCCCTTCTTCGGATGTTTAGTACTAGCATGCTTAAATGGCAGGCCATATCTGTCCTCCATGAACTTCCAATGGTTTTTTTTTTGAGTTGTACATTTTGTGCTATCATTGCTCTGAGGACAGTTCACATCCAGTAGTTTCAGCCATCAAGTGGCAAGTAGCTGACAAATGCCTGGCTTTTTTGAATATTTCCTGTCATAAAAGGGGAAGATTCAGCTCATATTTGAGCTGTTTTCAGACTTTCCAAAAGATAGTTACAGTAGATGTATTCAAAATAAGCAAGAGTATTTTTTGCAGTCAATGAACAATTAAGCTGTGGAATATGTTGCTGGAGTATGTGGTAAGGTCCTTAGCATAGCTATGTTGAAAAAGGATTGAGGCAAGTTCCTGGAGGAAAAGTCCATACACCATCATTAGCTTAGGAAGCTACAGCTTATCTCTGAGTGGGAGTAACAAGAAATAAACTGTCCTTTAGCTAGATCCTGCTGGATAGTTGTGATCTGGATGGGTCATGAATGCAGACAGAATGCTTGGCTCAATGGACCTTAAGTCTAACCCACTATGGGGCATCTCATAGTTCCTGTTCATAATGTTGAAAGCAGCAGGTATGCTTGGGTATCCTGGCCTGAGAGGCACAATTCCAACCAAAACTATGACAACTGCACTGCAGAAGATGGAAAGGTGTATCTAAGAGTGCAATGAATGAAGGCAACGTCCCGTATGATAACCTTGCTGTTGGAGATGTAAGAAAGGCGATGCGGCTATGGAGATATTATGTGCAACTGAAGTCTTTGTGGTCTTGTGTAAAGAGAGTTTTATAAGATAATGAGGACATGATAACAAGAAGGGCTGTAGAATTTCATGGTTAATGTAAGGGAAAGATATTTTGCCATATTATGCAATAGTGTGCACTATTTGTGCATGTGCAAATCACATGCACTATAGTATAATAGGTCACGCTATGGCTCAGTAGTGCACACTATTTACCAATAGCTGCATTATTCTGTATTAGGCACTAGTGTGCACTATTAATGATGAATTGAAAGTGACAAAATGTATGTTATTTTCTTTCATTTTCATTTGAAAATAATGCAAAACTAAATACAAGCACGCCTGGAACAGACACGACACTCTGCTTTCTTCTTTCTTACCCCCGCACCATGGAAATCCCTACCTACCTCCCTACATGCAGAGCCCTCGCTACCTCAGTTTAAATCCCTCCTCAAAACTCACCTCTTTCAGCTTGCCTAAGACCTGCCCTCCTCTCCCTCCTGATCACTCTCCTCTCTCTTTCTGCTCTGTTCTGTATGTTACCTTTCCTGTCCTTTAATGGCTTCCTTTTCTTTTCCTTCACTTTGCTATTATTTTTAATTATTTGTACACCACTATGATGCCTTGGTTGCCTATGGCGGTATATCAAGAAACAATAAAGATAAAGAAATAGGAAATATTGTTGAAATTTCCCATTTTATTTCAAACAAATGCACATTCCTAGTTTTCATGTTGAAGCTACTGGAGTAGATAGTGCTACAATAATAATAATAATCATAATAATAATACTTAAAAATACAGACGAAAAGGGACTAATCCCTTCCCAGAACACTTTCCCCAGCCATTTAAAGTGGGTATGCTGCTGATTCAGTGCTGGCCAAGCTCCTAGGCTTTCTTGGCAAGGTGCAAGGCTAAGTGTAGTGCTACTCCATTCCTCCATGCGCCTGGCATTCCAAGGTGGTCTCCCATTCAAGTTTTACCCAGGTCCAACCCTGCTCAGCATCTAAGATCAGCAGAGATCAGGGCTCATTCAGGGTGGCAAAGCCATAGCAAACCAGCTTTTAATATAAGCAGACTTTCTCAGATCTTTCCAAGAGTTGTTTGAGTATCCCAGAGACACCACTAGATATTGCCTGTTTTGTCCAGATTAACATGAGCCATCTGAATGAACACTGACATCCTTTATCCTTAGACCAATGTCATAATAATAATAATATCTTCTAGGTCAATGTCATTGCCATTATTCTGTCTTATGAGTTGCTCTTTTAAACAATATCACCTTGACCTTTAATGTTTGCTTTCAAGACACAATTGCCTCTTTCAAAGGTTTGTAGCAAAGACTGAGAGTGCATTTTCTCAAAAGACCTGTTTAAGTGCAAACACTGTGCACTAGCATTAAGGGCTGCACATTAACTTCATTGTCCAGTGCAAGATACTGTAGCTCTACATCTAGATAAATACAAATACTGTAGATCACCACATTCTGGTTTCACTGCATCAGAGATGACAAAACGTGCTCAATAAAAGATATTAACCTCTGTGCACATTTTGTGATATTTCTAATGTGTACATTGCCAATACATTTACTCTTCCTTTGGATAGCTAAGTACTTTACTATTATGTCATTTCTTAAGAAACTCATTGACCAGCTGCCTTATTTCATTCATACTTTCTGTGAAGGACTATGGGTCACTATATTTGGAACTGTGTAACAAAACATATCTTGCATATAAAGGAATCTGATTGGTTCATAAAGTACATGTGAAATAATTTCTAAATTCATAGTCAGTATGGACTAGTTTGTTCCAGGGAGTGTAAAGTAATTTGCACCTTTTACTAACATGGTTCTGGAGAATTATAGTGGAGCTGTTTGACAAATTTGAAACGTAAAGTGTCATTTTAGAAAGGATGTCAAAGTCAGGGACATCCAGGATGGAATGGGCAGAAAAAATGTCAAGCCAATTTCAGGAACATAGGTGTCTTGACATGGATGTGCAGGCAGGCGACCACATAGATGTCCCTATTATAAAAGTTTGGGTTGGGGACATTCATCTGAGGCAAGCTAGCATAAGGGATCATCCAGCGGCATAGCAAAATGTAAACATGAGCCCCAATTCCCTGTCCATGTTCATTGTAGTTCAACAAAATAGAGAAATAATCTGCCCTATTTAAATTAAAATTTATGGATTGCAGAGTCTTTTTATCAGTTAGAGGGAATGAATCAGTCACTTTGGTAAGCCAAGATAAATAACATTGCAATAGCCTAGCAATGCCAAGATTGTTAATTAAACTACCAAACAAAAGTCATCAGGTGTCAAATATCTCTTTAATCCTCTAACCTGTTGCAAATTATAAAATCCAAAACAAAATACAATTAACACTTGAGGACATAGTAAAAGTATGGAATCTAATACCATGTCAAGATAATTAACCACATGACATCCAAATAAATAGTTGAAACACCAAGCTCAACATCTGAATTACTGATAACCATTGCTTCCATTTTATCATAGTTTAACCTCAACCCATTTTGCAACTGCCCTGATGAAATAGTTTGAAAATTCTTAAGAAAGGGAGGCTGTATAAAATCATCATTGGGAGAGAAGGCATAAACAAGTGGACCAGAATATCCTCTGCTTGCCCCAATACAAGTATTGTGGAACCTGTGTCTTATGGGGAAACTGCTAGGTACTTGTGACCTAGATTGGCCACTTTTGGAAACAGAATACTGGGCTTGATGGACCGTGGTCTGACCCAGTATGGCATATTTTATGTTCTTATGTTCTTAACAACATATTGTCTGCATAGACATGGAATAAAATATTCATCTGACATAACAACTGACAAAATGTTTTCAGGCCATGGGGTAGGAGTCCCTGTGCAGGCACCTCAACCAGGTGCACACCCTGGTGGTTCGTGGGACCCTTGCCCCATGGCTGCGGCATTGACGTGCTTATCCGGGGGGGGGGGCATTTAGGCCCAACTCTGTTGGTGGGGGGAGAGGGTGAGGGTGCAGGTCATGAGCTTTAAGTTTATTGGCTCCCTACTGAGTTTTGAGAAGGGAGCCAATGGGAGGTCCCACAGTGCTGCCAGGAGGGGAGGGTGAGAGAGGCTATTTTACTTACCACTCTGGTCGCCTCCTTCCTCTCCGGTCCCAGCAGCTGTAGGTGTGGCAGCGAACAGCTTTTTCCTCCCATCCTGCTGTTTGTGAGTCATATGCTGACTTGGGGGGTGTTTGTTGCAGCTGGTGGGAGTTAAGTAGGTATTTGGAGATTTCTGGGGGATGGAGTCTTTGTCAGATTACTGTTGGGCCGTAGTCAGGTGATCATGGCTCAAATACTCGTGGGTGGGGGGTGGTCTAGGTGGGTATACTCGGATGCTTGTTGACCTTTGCTAATCACATGGTGAGGATGTCATGGGGGGTACAGAGTTGCTGCTGGCATAACCATGGTGGAGCGTGGAGATGGTCTCACCTTGCTAGTAACATGGCAGGTGAGATACCGGATCCGGTGTGACGGCTGTTCTTGTATGGATATTATTTCTTGTTATTTATCAAAGTTCTTGTGTTTGAATTCAATAAAGCTGCGCCCAGTTTATTCCCAAATATGTCTCCATTTGGTCAGGTCCAGGTGTGATTGGAATGGAGGGGGGATGTGAAGGGTATTACAAGGGGGGAAGGGGTGAATGGGGTGGATGTGAAAATTCAGGGAAGGATATGCACCCGGGTCCATGCTACCCCAGTTAGGAGTCATATATGTATACTAAATGATGCAGTTGAAAGAGAGGAACCTTGAGGAACTCCTTTGTGAAGCGGAAAGGAGCTGGGCAGAGTCCACAACTAAAATTCGCTGTGACTGATTAGAAGAAAGGATCAAAACCAAGACCATACTGACCCTTTTATTCCTAAAGACACAAATCTATTAAGCAAAATATGAAGAAGAACTGAATCAAAGGCTGTGGATATGTCAATAAAGATCAACAAAACCGCCAACCTGGTTTTATCTAATTCACACAATAACTGATCAAGGAGAGAAGTCAGTAATGGCTCTGGAATATGCTCACATCAAAATCCAAATAAGTGTCTAATTGCAAATAAACTACTTTGCTCAATTACTTTTGCTATGAATGGGAGTTTAGACATTGGTCAATAGCTAACTACATCAGATGGTGATAGACGCTCCTTTTTACATTTTGGACACATCACTGTTTGCTTCAGACATACAGGCGTGTAACTCTGTGTTAATGACATCTTCATCACATCGGTAAAGAAAGAACTGACTTGCTATTGGGCTAACTTCAGAAAGGTGAGCTAGATGCACACAATAGACCTACAACCTTCATAATGAGTACACTGTGACTTCCACAAAAGAATCCCAACTACTATAACCTCTGTCAACCAATATCGACTTTTTCATCAAAGTTTCTTGCCAAATGTTTTGTTACTTATAAAGATAAACATTTTTTTATTCTTTGAGCCTAAGCAGCTAAATTAATTTTTGCTATCAAGAGAAGATGTGCTTAAAGTTTATTTGTAATGTCGTCTCTTAAGCTGGCCGCATGTTTGGATTTCTTCATTTTAATCCTGCAATATTTCCTTTTTCCTTCTCTTTATTTCCTAGTGCCCCTTCCCTTTATGTAGACAAATTTACGTTGTTTTTTTTTTAAATTTTTAGTTTGTGTTTTGCTGTATTTCAAGTGATTAGTGCACGCTTTGCATTTTTAGGTGCCCAAACGAACTGAGCCCATGCTGATGAATGCACACACTTAGAAGGACTGCTGCAGTAGGAGTACAGCAGCTGGGGCAGCCAAGCTGGTGGGGTTCTTGAAGCCCTGACAGCCAGATATCACAAATGAAGCTGCTGCCATTCAGAGAAATGGGGCCAGCAGGGTTCCCAGGCCTTGCTGATTGATGACAAGGAGGAACCGCTAGCAACCAGAGCAGCAGGTTTAGCATGGTTCCTCAAGCCCTGCCTTTGAAGAAGAGGAAGAACCATCAGCAGTGGGAGCAGTGATTTTGAGGTTTCCCAAGTCACACCCTTTGAAATCCCCTACGCACACATACACAGAGACACATACATTTACTTACAGACCCCTACTCTGGCTCTTTCTCCCACCCACAGGCACCGTCCACCAAGGCTTTTTAGGAGGGGGTACACAGGGGTACAATGTATCGTCGCCTTTTTAATTGTCTGTTAAAATTGACCCATGGCACTCATGTATTAATGAAAGATCCCTGCATATGAGTACTGGCATCTTCTATCTAGGAAAAATGCATTGCCACCCACCATACCCTTCAAAACACATCCTACCAATACCTTCCCCCAACACATTCTGAACATGTGCACAAACCTGCCCATATCCCATTCTTACACACACTAGCCACATCCTGCATGCAAGCACACACAATCCTCACTCACATCCCCTTCCAACACACACATACATACATAACCCCACCCTACTCATGCACTTGGGACCCCTAACAGATTGCCAGGTTTCCAGAGAAGCACTGCTGTTAGCATTAGTCCATTTGGGCTGGAAGAGAAGATTTTTCTTTGGTTCCATAGGCCAGAAGGAAACTGGGTCATGCAAATGAGGAGGAAGAAGAGAAGAAGGGTGTCTCCACCTGGGTAGACTAGAAGGTGGTGGGGACATATCGTCGACCTATGTAAACTAGAAAAAAGATAAAGCACATTGTTGGCCCTTATGGGCTAAAAGAAAGATATAGTGTGTTGTCAGCCCTCATGGACCAGAAAAAGGGGGAGGCTATGTCCAGGAAAAGACTGAATGTTTGGAAGGATTAAGCCTGATAATACAAAGGAGGAGGGTGAGTGTGAAAGAATGGAAAAGGTATAAGAAACAGAGAGTGTGCACGTGTATGCACAAGAGTGAGTGAGCCTGGTGGAGAGGGAATTTAGCACACACTCTGACTTGCATATCTCCTTCACTCTAATCAATGCCAGTTTGAGCGATGAAGGAGTAGGGTTTGTTTATCCCGTCCTCCATCAATCAAATTCAATCTGAGCTGAGAATTGGGAAGTGTTTATAGGCATAAATCCCTGACCCACACCCTTGAATCAACACCAATCTGAGTCATAAGGTAGATAGAAAGGTTCCCTGCTAAGACATATTATAGAGGTCGGATGTAAAAAGTTCCCGGGTATGCTGACCCACACCCAGCCACACACAGACCATCTCTCTTATTTATCCGTCCTTCCTCACTTACCAAGCCACCTACCATATCCCCATAGCGCTCTGCTAGAGATGTGCATTCATTTGAAATGACATGGGAAATATCAGTATTTCATTTTATATTGTTTTTAATCTGAAAATAACACTGAAAAATCCAAAATAAATTTCCCCACCAGTTTCATCAGCATCAAGCCAGTAACACTGAGGTTGGAAAACAAACATCTTGCAGATGAGCCATCAGGTTTCGGTAGGGATGGGTTCTAGCCAGCCTGCTCTTATTTATTTATTTAACTGTTTTTCTATACCACTTTATCTGGGAATCAAGGCAGTTTACAAGGAACAAGAACTCAATAGGTTTACATTGAACATTTATATAATTAATAGTAGAAACATATTGACTGTTGAACTTAATAGAGCAAACTATATACAGAAGAGGGGATGGGAGGATTGCAGAGGAGTACATATGAGAGTATCCAGTAGGTTGTTGCAGGGGGAGTAATGCTCAGGGGAAAGGAATGCCCATCTGTTAAAGTGTTCCTTAAAAAGAAGCACTTTGAGGTCTTTGCAAAATTTCTTTAGTTCTTGAGTTTCTCTGAGGCTGCTGGGGAGTTCATTCCACTGGTCAGGTGCGTAAGTGGAGAAGGCTCTATTGCAGGTCTTCTGGTTTATGCAAGTCATTTCTGCTGATGCTCTTACTTCCTGTTTCCTGAATGTCCCAAAGTTTCTCTGCTCTGAAGCTCTATGGAAAATGCTAACTGGATAATTTGCCTTGGGAATCTATTGGCTCCAGTTGTAGAAATGTGCTCCAAACATTTCTCTTTTGCCAAAATTCTGTGATACCCTGTTGGGATTATTCTGTCCCATGGGACGTCCATTCCCGCTATTTGTGCCCACTCCCCCTGTCGGCATCTAACCTCCCTGCCGGTTGTACAGGGAAGTTAGATGGGAGTGGGAAGGGGCAGATTGGGGGCAGAGTTAGGGCGGGCAGAGGGGAATCGCTGGCCCTGGTCGTACAGGGCTGATTCTAATGTCCGAGTGTACTGCCCCACGATGATATTAAATTCAAGAGTAAACAGCCACACATGCATGGTATTTAATAAGCTATTTAATATGACAATTAGCTAGACAATATAACAATAAGTTAATGATATTACAAGGACAACACAACAGTTGATAGTGCATCTCCAAACTCCCTGACATCATTGCAGGGCAATTTACCAAACTCTGACATCATCACAGCCCCTTTATCATCAGCTGGGAGAGCCACAGCAAAGACTGGAGAAAAGTCTGGAAACCTTCATGCGCTGGCCAGGCAGATATCAGCTCTCTACCTGTCCCGGATTTTCTAGCTCTTTTTATGAGCTGTAACAAAGGTGTCACAGCTGGACAGCATGACGCCTCAAATGAGATTTTTTCTACAGATATTCTTCACCCCATACACCTTGGCTAAACAGTAATTTCTGACCAGCCCTTCTCCAGCCTTTGTTTGTTCTCCAAGTTAATAAACAATTCTGGTCAGTCATTCCCTACATCTTTAGTCTCCAGGTTAGTAAACAGCTGGCTCAGCATGATTCCTCACATACGGGATGGTTCAAAAGTTCAATATTTCTTGCTGATTCAAATAAATCTTTAATTTGTAATAGACCAAGGTGGAATAACATCCCTGGATGTAGTGGAACGGCTGGCCCAGGGCGCAGATGGGGAAGGGGGGGGGGGGGCGAAGACATTCCTCACAGCCTGACTCTGGCCATAGGTGGCCGGATCGAGGGTCAGGCTGCGGGGAATTAGCTGCAGGAATCAGCGGCCGGGATTGCAGCTTTTAAATGGAGCCACGGTGCCATGGCAACCAGATACCATGCATGGTGGCTCCATTTAAAAGCCTTGACTGAGTTAGTCAGGCACGTCCTGTACGTGCAGGCCAGGCTGAATCGCAGTCCCAGCCTGCACATACAGGACTATTCGCGATGAGAATCGCGATGCCTTCTGTATGCCTGGTTCAGACTGGACTTACAGAGGGCTTCTACATCTGGACAGAATTGGGCTGTGTCTAAATAAGCTATCCCAAGGCATTTACCAAGCCTTATCTGTGCCAAATTCTGGTTGTGCAATTAGCAATGATCAATGAGGATCTGGATTAGGTTTGGTAAACGTCTCTGATAGTATACTTAAAAATGGTTTCACAGAATTTCTGTCAAAAGAATATGGCAAAAGAAAAATCTTGAGCTATAACTTTTTTAGTGAAAATGGGCCTGCAAAGCTGTTTTTGTGTGCTCATTTTCACAGTTTGCTTTGATAGATTTTGCTTCACAGCAGCTCCTTAATGCACAATTTGCATTAGCATTCACATAAACGTTTACTACTGTGAAGTGCATTTTTGTATAGTGACTTCATAAAAGTGGAAATTGCACAAAAAAAACAAGGCAAACCACCATTTTGATATTTGTATGCATGTCCAGGTATTTTGCCTTATTTTCTGTGTAAAGTACATCTTTAATAGTTGTTTTGCGTTTTAATACATGGGACTCATAGTTATTTCTTCTTGCCTTAGACCGGTGTCAGCCTGTGCCAGAGCACTGCTATAGCTATGAATCTCCATTTTCTTCCCATGAGAGCGATTTTGAACTTTTTGAAGCTATTTACATCTTAAAATGCTCTCTTTTATTCTCTATCTTGAATCAGCACTTTGTAGTTTTCCAGCTAGAACTGTTTGTCAAGTGATTTTTTCAGCCATTTCTATTATACCAGCCTGTATTCTATTCAGGAAGGACAGTGTAGAAATAAAGGAAGGAAGATTGGTGCTATATGTAAGACATAATATTAAAGAAAGGGAATTGCAAGGCTTACAAGATAAGGAGAAAGCACTGTAGGTTAATCTGGTGAGAGGTAACAGAACATCTATTTACATTGCTTGTGATATATAGTCCTCACAGGCAAAAGTGGATAGATTTAGTGAAAGGCATTCATACTATTGCTATCAAAGAAGATGTGCTATTGATAGGTGTTTTCAATATGCCAAATGTTGACACGGACAACCCTGCAATGGAGTCGTCTAGAAGTAGAAAGACCCTGGATTCTCTAAAGTGAAAACTATTCTGGCAGCTGGTCACAAAACCCACATGGGAGGGCACCATACTGGACCCGGTGCTTACAAATGGGGAGAGTGATTCTGTTGTTACAGTGGGTGATCATCTGGCATCCAATGATCACCGGATGCTTTGGTTCATTATTAGGGCAAGGGTGGAGATGGTTCATTCAAAAGTGAGTGTCTTAGGGGTATGTCTACTAAATCATGGTAGCCTTTTGCAGCTGTTGCGGTGCAGTAGCTGCAGAAGGCCCATGGTAAGTCCAAAACATCTGTGCTATCTGCAGGGGGTATTTCCATCTTTCCCCCTACAGTTACCATGAAAGGTTTGGACCTAATGAGGTGGCCCACCATCCCTGTATCGACAAGTAGTGCGGGAAATCCCAGCTTTTTTTTTAGCCTAACTTTAGCTGTTTAAGTTAACCAGCAAGTGGCTGAATATCGCTACTGCCCTGTTAACTCACATGCCACTGTTGCTCTGTCCCCGGAACGCCCCTAATGCAAGCTACTTAGTAATGGGGTGCTCAGTGGCACAGACTGGGAGATATTTAGCAGCACTAAATGCTTTCAATCTGCTGAATATCCTGCTGACTGTGGTTTAACTGGTTAGAAGATCTGCTAACTAGTTTAAACCACTTTGAATATGCCCCTCAAAGGCTCTAGATATATATGTGGCTAAGGCAATAGATGGTATAAAATTGGCTATTCTGTAATGATGAGCTACATCTTTCTGAGGCAGGTAAAACAATCCTAAGTGAAAAATTCAGACAATATGTAGACAGGCATTCCATCTAGAGAAAAGGTGTGATAGATGGAAAACAAATTCATGATGTCATCCCCAACAAAACCATTGCAGGAATGGTGAAAGTAGAGAGAGACATCATTTTAACTCATGCATCGATAACAGAAGGGAAGAGGAATGAGGAATAACACCCATGCAAAATAGATGAAAGCCAACCTGGAAGACAATGAGCAGAAATGCTCACAGTCTAGGCAGCATAGTTCCTGACTTGGAGGCTTAGATGGAGGAAATGGACTTGGACATTGTGTCCATTATAGGTACATGGTTTAATGAGTCTTGTGATGGGATATTTCTATACCTGGATATAATCTATTTAGGAGGAATATAGAGGACAGAAAATAGACGGCAAAGGAGGAGGAACCCTCTATGTCAAAACCAGTATTAAAATAGCTGAAATGCAGGGGACATGGGGAAAAGAAGAAGTTCTATAGATCATTCTGGAAAAAGGAAATGGCACTGCCTTCCACACTGGTATAGTCTATAGAACTCCATCTAAGATGGATGAAATGGACAAAGATTTGACCATCGATATTGCAAAGGTGGTAAAGAAGGGAGAAATGATGGTACTGGGAGACTTTAATCTACCTCTTTGAGGCCTCATTTGGATCCTAATCCCTTGTTCTCCTTGTGTCTCCTTCCCTATATGAACTCCCTTTGTTTTTCTTGTATTGTTCTGTATGTCTTGATTAGATTATAAGCTCAATGAGCAGGGACAGTCATCTTTATATGTTTGTACAGTGCTGTGTACACCTTGTAGTGCTATATAAATGATTAGTAGCAGGGCCGGATTTGCCTATACGCCACGTACACCGTGGCGTAGGGCCCACAGCTGGCAAGGGCCCACCGGGAATGTTTTTTGCACAGGGCCCCGCGTTTCAGGGGGCCCCGCGCAAAAAACATTCTGATACATCATTAAAATTTAAAAAAAAAAAAAACCTGTCGCTGCCTCTGCCGGGGCCGCCGCGGCAGAATCGAATGTGCCGCGGGGCCCCCCCCTGCCCAGCAGGGCCTGCCCTCCCCGGTATCACCTCTCTCAGCTGCCTCCCTCCAGTCACACGCGCCGGCTTTCAGAGCGCGAGGGAAGAGTTTCTCCCTCGCTGCTCTGTTAAGCCTGCGGGGGCTGATGGGTATCCCATCAGCCCCCGCGGGCTTAAACAGAGCAGCGAGGGAAAAACTCTTCCCTCGCGCTCTGAAAGCCGGCGCGTGTGACTGGAGGGAGGCAGCTGAGAGAGGTGATACCGGGGAGGGCAGGCCCTGCTGGGCAGGGGGGGCCCCGCGGCACACTCGATTCTGCCGCGGCGGCCCCGGCCCCGGCAGAGGCAGCGACAGCTTCTTTTGTAAAAAAAAAAATTCGCTGGGCTGGGGTGGGCTGGGGGGGGGGTAGGACTGGTGATGGGCTGGGGGGGTTAGGAGTGGTAATGGCTGTGGGCTTTTTGGGTGGTGAGGACGTGTGATGGGCTTGGGGGGGGGGTAGGAGTGGTAATGGCTGTGGGCTGTTGGGGGGGGTTAGGAGTGGTGATGGGCTGGGGGGGTTAGGAGTGGTAATGGCTGTGGGCAGCTGGGGGGGTTAGGACTGGTGATGGGCTGTGGGGGGTAGGAGTGGTAATGGCAGTGGGATGTTGGGGGGTTAAGAATGGTTAATGGGATGTGGGGGGGTTAGGACTGGTAATGGGCTATGGGGGGGTTAGGAGTGGTGATGGGCTATGGGGGGCCTATGGGCTAAGGGTCAGCTAAGACGAAATGTGCTGAAGGGAATAGGACTGGAAGTGGGTTGATGGGGGCTTAGGACTGGTAATGGGCTATGGGGGGGCTTAAACTAAAAATTGGGTGATGGGGATTAGGACTGGAAATGGGCTGGTGGGATTAGGACTGGTAGTGGGCTATGGGGGGCTAGGACTGGTAATGGGTTGGGGGGGTTGCTAGGACTGGAAATGGGCTGGGGGATTAAGACTGGAGGGCTGATGGAGTTAGGACTGGTAATGGGCTGTGGGCTGTTGGGGGGGTTAGGACTGGTAATGGGCTATGGGGGGCTAGGACAGGAAATGGGCTGATGGGAAGGGGTTAGGACTTGAGGTGGGCTGATGGGGTTAGGACTGGTAATGGACTGTGGGCTGATGGGGGGGTTAGGACTGACAATGGGCTATGGGGGGGTTAAGACTGGTAATGGGCTGTTGGCTGATGGGGGCTGTCTGGTAATGGGCTATGGGGGGTTAGGACTGATAATGGACTATGGGGGGGGGGCTAGGACAGGAAATGGGCTGATGGGGAGGGGTTAGGACTTGAGGTGGGCTGATGGGGTTAGGACTGGTAATGGACTGAGGGCTGATGGGGGGGGGGGGTTAGGACTGGCAATGGGCTATGGGGGGCTGACTGGAAATGGGTTGATGGGGGTTAGGACTGGAAGTGGGCTGATGGGGGGTTAGGACTGGTAATGGGTTATAGGGGGGGCTTAAACTGAAAATGGGGTGATGGGGGGTTAGGACTGTAAGTGGGTTGATGGGGGGGCTAGGACTGGTATTGGGTTGGGGGGTTGCTAGGACTGGAAATGGGCTGATGGGTGGCTAGGACTGGAAATGGGCTGATGCAGGGACTAGAAGGGAATGGATGCTGGGTGAGGCTGGAACTAGAAGGGAGCTGATGTTGGGGGAGGATTAGAATGGGATGGGGCTGGAAGAGTAAAATGGAGAAGGGAAAAATATTTTGTGTGGGAGGGATAAAAAATCTACAATTGGCCGGGTATTGGGAGAGTAAGTGGGGATTGAGGATGGAGGGGTAAAATTTGAGTGGATGAAATAGGAATGAGGAAAGAGCAAAAGGAGAAAGATTAGTATGTTAAAGCAGATGTAGAGAGAGAATGGAAAAAACTAGAAGAGAGAAGAAAGGACAAATGGACAGCAGACGATGGAGGGTTAGCAGAAGACACGAAGAAACCAGAAGAAAGTGGCTGGAGCAATTGCAGCTGAAAAAAATGCACAAAAGGTAGAAAAATATCTCTTTATTTTGAATTTATTAATTGGAATATGTCAGCTCTGGTAAATGTGCATCATTAACGTCTGCGCTTTGTTTAGTACAAGAGCAAATTAATGTATAGTTTTATTTCTACAGTGTTGTACATTCCAAGTTTGGCTTTTGGGATTCCCAGTTTAATTATTGTCTTCCTGTTTCTAAAATGTGATTACTTGTTTGGTGATGGTCTATGTTCTGCATGTGTAACTGAGATGAGGTGTTCTGTTTATATAATTCCTATTTGACATTGCCACTTGTTCTCTTTCCCCAGTAGGTCATGTATTGTTGTTCTCTGAAATGTATTGGTTTAATATTTGCAGTGTTGCCTTTTGATTGGTAGAGTATGGTGCTTTGTGAGTCCTGGTAGTGCTGTTAGGATACGGCGGGTTTGCTATGGGTTCTAAATGGGCAGTGTTTTTTGTAGTTCCTAATGTGTCTGGCAGTTGGCACTGGATTATAGTAATGTAGAAATCTTTTAGTCTTTCTTTATCCATACACTCATTAAGAGGCACGTTTACTAAAAGTTAGTATATGGTAACATTATGCAAATATTTATGCAAATGAGGCCCCTTATGCAAATGAGGCCCACACCCCCCTTGGGCCGCCCCTGCTGGGGGCCCACAATTTTTGTTGGCGTAGGGCCTCACTCAAGGTAAATCCGGCCCTGATTAGTAGTAGTATGTTTATGTTTATGTTTATGTTTATTAAAAACTTGGTATACCGCCCAACACCGTAGGCACCTGAGCGGTTTACAATAAAACTTTAAAACATTTAAAAAATGAGGCTGTGGGAAAGGAAAAAGAACGCCATTAAATAACAGGAAAGAAAAGAAAAGAAAAGGAAAGAATGCAGTATAAAGCAACAGTACCGGTACAACATCATGGGGCGGGAAGGGAGGGGGAAGACAAGGACGAAAGGTCAAAGGCTAGGTTAAAAAGGTGAGTTTTGAGCTGAGTTTTGAAGGAGCAGTAGGATTCTTCTGCACGAAGCGAGGGAGTGAGTGAGTTCCAGAGGCTCGGGGCCAAGAAATAGAAAGCAGAGGAACGAGTAGAAACAAGATGGGCCTGGGAGGGGGAGGGAAGAGACATGCAATTAGTGTGGATAGAACAAAGCAGACGGTGGGGGGTGCGAAAGTGTATCTGATCAGCAAGATATGAGGGGGTGCCAGTGCAGACAGCCTTGTGTGTAAGAATGTGGATTTTGTACTGGACGCGAAAAGAAACAGGTAACCAGTGGTGATAAAGAAGAAGAGGGGTAACATGATCGAAACGAGAAGCATGGGTAAGAAGACGAATAGCAGTATTTTGAACACGCTGAAGACGAGACAATTGGGAGTGGGGTAAACCAGCTAGGGAAACATTACAGTAGTCAAGACGAGACATCACAAGGGAGAGAAGGAGAGTAGCCAAAGCGGAGGAAGAAAGAAAAGGGCGGACAGCTCGGAGCTGTCTAAGAGAGAAAAAGTAGTAGTAGTAGTAATATTAGTACCACATGTGAATTGGAGTATCCCGTCTGCAAATCTGAAAAGGAGTGGAAAGATCGTGCATGCCCTACAAGAGGCTTTGTCAGACAGTGGTGATAAAATCCATGAGGGAAGGGTCAACACTGGATCTAGTACTGACTATGTGTCTAATGTCTGGGTGGGGGCCTACTTGAGCAGCAGAGATGACCACATGGTGTGGTTTGAAGTAGAAACCAAAGCAGAATCCAATCACAGCAAAATCAAAGTCTTAGATTTCAAAAATGCTGACTTCAATAAAATGGGAAAGTATCTGAAGAAGGAGCTGGCAGGGTGGGAGGAGATAAGGGAATCAGAAAGGCAGTGGGCTAAACTGAAAGAGGCTATAACAAGAACAACAGGTCTCTGTATAAGAAAGTATATAAAGCCAAGATGAAAAGGAAACTGATATGGTTCTCCAAAGAACTGACTGCAAAAATAAAGGCAAAAGAGACACAAAAAAGGCAAAATATCACAAAAAAATGAACACAGAAAAGAATACCAGATAAAGCTGAAAGAGGCAGAGAAAAATTAGGATGGTAATAGCACACACAGGAAAAAAATGGTTACAGATCTGAAGCGAGATGACAAGACTAGTTTCAGGAATACTGGAGAGAAGACGAAGGTCAGAGGTGGAACTGCAAGACTCAAAGGTACCGAGGACCGATTTGTGGAAAGTAATAAGGAAAAATCAGAATTGCTAAACAAATGCTTCTGTTCCATGTTCACTAAAGAAAATCCTGGAGAAGGATCACACATAATTGACAAAAAGACTAATGGGAATGGAGTAGATACCACACCATTCACAGATAAAGATGTTTATGAAGAACTTGCAAAACTAAAAATGGACAAAGTCATGGGAATAAATGAGATACATCTTAGGATACTGAAAGAGCTCAGAGAGATTCTGGCAGGAACTTTAAAAGATGCGTTTAATAGATCCATGGAGACAGAAAAAGTTCCATGAGATAGATCTTCACAAATGTGGTAACAGAGAAGAGGTTGCAAACTACAGGCTGGTAAGTCTTATTTTAGTAGTAGGAAAAGTAATGAAAATGCTTCTAAAAGAAAAGATAGTGGTCTTTCTAGAAGCCATTGGTTTACACTATCCGAGGCAATATGGTTTTACCAATGGAAGATCATGCTAAATGAATCTCATTGATTTCTTTGACTAGTTGACCAGAGAACTAGATCAAGAGCATGCAATGGATGTGACCTACTTAGATTTCCACAAAGCCTTTAATACAGTTCCTAATAGGAGGCTTATGAACAAACTGAGCAGCCAGGTGATGGGTCTCATTTTGGTAAACTGGATCAAGAATTAGTTGACAGATGAAAGGAAGATGATTAGCGGTGTGCCCCCGGGTTTGGTCCTGGGACTAGTACTGTTCAATATATTTGTGAGTGATATTGCTGAAGGACTGAATGGAAAAGTCTGTCTTTTGCAGATGACATGAAAATTTGCAACAGAATGGACTCCTCTGAGAGAATGGAGAACATGAGGAAAGATCTACAAAAGCTGGAAGAATGGTCTAAGGCTTGGCAGTTAAGATTTAATGTGAAGAAGTGCAGTGTCATGCACTTGGGAAGCAGAAATCCAAAGGAAATGTACGCAATAGGGGGCGAGAGGTTAGTATGCATGGACCAGGAGAAGGACCTCAGAGTGATTTGTTTCTGAGGCTCTCAAGTTGGCAAAACAGTGTGACAGAGTGGTGGCAAAAGCCAGAAGGATGCTTGATTGCATACGGAGAGGAATTACCAGCAGAAAGGAAGAGGTACTAATGTCACTGTACAGGTCACTGGTGAGGCCTCACTTGGAATACTGTGTTCAGTTTTGGAGACCATATCTCACAAAGGATATAAAGAGACTAGAAATGGTTTGGAGCCTGCGTCAGAAGACTTATGAGAAGAGATTTAAAGACCTAAATATGTACACTCTGCAGGACAGGAGGGACGGGAGATATTATTCAGACTTTTAAATACTTAAAGAGTATTAATGAACAAACAAACCTCTTCCAAAGATGGGGAAGCTGTAAAACTAGAGGGCAAAACATGAAGCTGCAAAGGGGTAAATTGAAAGGCAATGTCAGGAAATACTATTTTTAAACTGAAAGGGTGGTGGATGCTTGGAATGCCCTCCCAATGGAAGTGGTGGGACCAAATACAGTGACAGAATTCTAAATGGCATGGGACAGACACAGTGGATTCCTTTATAGCAACAGGATAAAATCAAAATAAACTTACTACTACTCCTACTACTACTAAGCATTTGTATATCACTACAAGACGTAAGCAGTGCTGCACAGGAACATCAGGTGAGTCAAGATCCGAAAGCAGCAGCGAAGAGGTGAGTTTTCAGCCTGGATTTGAAAAGGGTCAGAAAAGGCGCCTGATGTACAGACTCAGGTAGTTTGTTCCAGGCATAAGATGCAGCAAGGTGAAAGGAGTGAAGTCTGGAGTTAGTAATAGAAGAGAAAGGCACAAATAGAAGCAATGTTCCAGAAGAGTGGAGTTCCCGAGGGGGGTGTAGGGAGAGATAAGAGAAGAAAGGTAGCGAGGAGCTGCAGAGCGAATGCACTTATAGGTCAGCAGGAAAAGTTTGAACTAGATGCAGAAGCGGATAGGGAGCCAATGAGGTGGCTTGAGAAGAGGGGTAATATGAGAAGAGGCTGGTGGAAAATTAGCCGCACAGCAGAGTGTTGAACAGATTGAAGGAGAGAGAGATGATTCAAAGGGAGACCAACAAGGAGTAGGTTACAGTAGTCAAGATGGGAGGTGATTAAGGAGTGGATTTAGTAATGTGTTCAGAAAGGAATGGGCACATTTTGTTGATGTTGTAGAGAAAGAAACAGCAGGTCTTAGCTATCAGATGGATGTGTGTGGAGAAGCAGAGGGAGGAGTAAAAAACAACCCCAAGGTTGCTAGCCGAGGAAACAGGGAGGAGTAGAGAGTTATTCACAGAGATTGAGAAAGGAGGAAGAGGAGAGGAGGTTTTAGGGGGAAAAATAAGAAGCTCAGTTTTGGCCTTGTTCAATTTCAAGCAGCGGTGAGATATCCAAGCAGCAATGTCAGAAAGGCAGGCAAAGATCCGGGACTGGATTTCCAGAGAGGCTTCAGGTATAGAGAGGTAGATCTGGGAGTCATCAGTATAAAGATGGTACTGAAAGCCATGGGAAGAGATGAATGCACAAATGGACTGGGTATATAGAGAGAAAAGGAGTGGACCCAAGACTGATTCTTGGGGTACACCAACTGAGAGTGGGATAGCAGCAGAGGAGGATCCACCAGAACAAACACTGAAAGAGTAATGGGAGAAATAAGAGGAGAACTAGGATAGTACAGAGCTCTTAAAACCAAGTGAGGGCAGGGTATCAAGGAGAAGGGTATGGTCAACAGTGTCAAAAGCAGCAGAGAGGTCAAGAAGGATGAGGACAGAGTAAAGGCCTTTGGATTTTGCCAGGAACAAGTCACTGGAGACTTTGGCAAGAGCCATTTCAGTAGAGTGTAAAGGACAAAAGCCAGATTATAAAGGATCTAGGAGGGCTTTATCTTTATCTTTCTTTATTTCATAATTTTATATACCGCTTTGGCCGAGACATAAAAGCAGTTTACAATAAATAAAAAGTCTACGCTACCTGACTAGAGAAAAGGAACGCCATGGTAAGATAGGAAAGAGGGGAAAGGACAGTGTAAGACTTAGAGGAAAGTCAAGATAATGGCAGTGAACCGCACGTTCAAGTAGTTTAGAAATGAAGGGGAGGAGGGAGATGGGTCAAGGACAGGTAGGATCAAGTGAGGGTTTCTTGAGGAGAGGTGTAACTACAGCATGCTTGAAGGCTGCAGGGACAGTTGCAGTGGAGAGTGAAAGGTTGAGAATATGAGAGATGGAAGGGACAACAATGGAGGAGATGTTGCTTAGGAGACGGGTGGGGATAGGATCAGAGGAGCAGGTAGTGAGTTTGGCAGAAGAAAGAAGGTGTACAGTTTCCTCTTCAGAAATCACAGAAAAAGAAGAGAGGGTAGCAAAGGTAGAGGGGGAAAGTTGGGAGTGAAGAGGAGGAGGAGGGGAAGTAGCTGACTGTGGGAAATTGGAGGTTGATCTTGTGGATTTTGTCATGGAAATAGCAAGGGTTTGGACAGAAAGGGAGGGAGGTGTCGAAGGTGTCGGCACCTTGAGGAGAGAGCTGAGAGTAGTAAGAGACGGTGAGAGTCAGAGGTAAGAGAGTTAGTCAGATGGACATAATAGTCTTGTTTGGCAAGTGCTATGGCTGACTGGAAAGAGACAAGCATGAATTTGAAGTATAGAAAGTCTGCAAGGGAGCGGGATTTGAGCCAAGCACACTCAACTGAACAGGCACAGGAACATAGATAGTGGGTAGTGGATGAAAGCCAGGGCTGGGGTGCAGTACGCCTCACAGAACATGATCTGGTCAGAGCAAGAGCATCCAGAGCAGAGGAGACTGCAGAGTTATAGGAAGCTATTGCCTTATCAACAAACTCAGATGACATAGTGGAGGAAAGAGATGATGAAACAGTGGAGGAGAGATCCAAAGTGTCAACAGCATGACGTTTTCTAAAGAAGTTGGAGGAGACAGGACGAGGTTGAGGAGGTGAGTGAAGAAGAGTGAAGCTTAGCAGGTGATGGTCCGATAAGGGAAGAACTGAGGTATAGAAGTTTGAGGGTAAGCAATTAGAGAAAAATACAAGGTCAAGGCGGTGGCCATGCTGGTGAGTGGGGGCAGTAGAGCAAAGCTGGAGGTCGAATGAGGAGGTAAGGGAAAGGAGCTTAAAGGCATAAGGATCAGAGGGATTATCAACATGTTAAAATCCCCGAGAATAAGAGTGGGGGAAGAGGAATCCAGAAAGAAGGAAAGCCACAAGTCAAAATCAGTGAGAAATGTAGAGGTGGACTTGTCAGGAGATCAATAAATAACAGCCACCTGGAGAGGTAGTGGAGTGAAAAGGCGGATGGAGTGTACTTCAAAGGAGGGAAAGGAGTGAGACTGAGACAGCAGGAGGGGTTGGAATTGGCAGGAAGGAGACAGTAGAAGCCCATCACCACCACCATTGCCAGGGGGATGAGGCATGTGGGAGAACTGATAACTACGATGTCCGAGAGCAGTGACAGATGCTGTGTCTTCTGAGAGGAGCCAGGACTCAGTTAGAGCAAGAAGATGGAGAGCATTAGAGATAAAGAGATTATAAGTAAAAGCAAGTTTAATTGAGATGGAGTGTGCGTTCCACAAGGCACGTAAGAAAGGGAGAGAAGAAGGGGAAAGGAGAGAGATATGAATAAGATTAGAGGTGTTGCTGAAGATCTCTTCTCAGAATGTGACAAAAGTCTAGGGGGGTCAGGGTTGGGGATGATATCTTTTATATCTCAACAAATAGGGATGGCCTACACGGAGTGGTGGGTACACCCCTAAACAAAGGCACGGGGAGGGGCGATCAGCACGGGGCGGCAGGTGCACTTACTCTTGCTGTCTTGCTGCACAGACTAGATGGCCCATGGTGGTCTTTATTTGCTGTCATATACTATATTACTATGTAGATGGTAGAGAGTAGTGGGAAATGGAATTCACGCAGAAGAAAAGAAAGCGAGTAGTGGATTGCCTCAGCAATTGGTCCTGGCACCGGTACTGTTGAATGTCTTTGTGGGTGATCTTGCTGAAGGGTTAAAAAGAAAAGTTTGTCTTTTTTCAGTTGACATGAAAATTTACAATAGAGTGGACATCTCTGAGGGAGTAGACTACATGAGAAAAGAAGTGACAAAATTAGAAGAATGGTCTAATGTTTTTCAGTTAAGATTTAATGTAAAGAAGTGCAGAGTGATGCACTTGGGATGCAAAAATCCAAAGGAGCTATTTGGAATAGGGGGCAAAAAGCAGGTATGCATGGACCAGAAGAGGAATCGTGGGGTGATGATGTTTGAGGATCTCAAGGTAGCAAAACAATGTGCTAAGGCTGTGGCCAAAGCCAGAAGGATGCTATTCTGCATACAGAAATGAATGACCAGGAGGAAGAAGGCGGTATTAATATATTTGTTCAAGTTGTTAGTGAGGCCTCTCTTGCAGTATTGTGTTAAATTTTTGAGACCATACCTCACAAAGGATATAAAAAAAATTGAGACATGAAGAGGAAGGTGACCAAAATGATATGGGGCCTGCTCCAGAAGACATCTGAGCAGAGACTTGAAGACCTAAATATGTATACCCTAGAAGAGAAGATGGACAGGGAAGATATGATAGAGACATTTAAATACTTAAAAGGTATTAACAAACAAACAAAACTTTAAAACACTGGAAAGCTGTAAAACTAGAAGACATGAAATGAAGCTGCAAGGACTTAAACTTAAAAGCAACGTTGAGGAATATTTTTTCACGGAAAGGGTAGTGAATACCTTGAATACCCTCCAGATGGAGATGGTTGGGGACAACAACAGCAACATAATTCAAGTAGGCATGGGGCAGACCCAGTGGATCCTTATATGGCAAGTGATGGAATCAAAGTTAACTTAAATAACTTCAAAAATAGAGGGGGAGGGGTAACCTGCACAGAACAGCAGGCATAGAGGGGTAATCTACATGGAGCGCTAGGGAAAACTCTACAACTATGGCCACCTTACTGGTTAGACTGAATGGACCATGCTGGTCTTTACAGTATCTGCCATCATTTCTTTTACAACATTACCTCCTGGAACACAGCCTCTGTGGATCTCTAACCTTTTTTCACAAACTGCACCAACACTATTCCCCTGTACACAACCCCTCAGATACAAACCCCAAAGTCAATACTTGAGCCTCCTCCCACCCCTTATCCTATCCCCCAGAGGTATCCCAGAGATTACCATCTACTTCCACCCCATTACCTCCTGGGTTAGAAATGACAGCTATGATCTCTATTGGTAGTCTTGCAGTAAGTACTTCCACTAGGGCTCATTCAGCCAAATAAAGGCAATCGCTCAGTATTTTTTTAGATTGGCTTCTCAGTATTTTTTTAGATTGGCTTCTAGCAGTAGTACTGTGAGATTACCTTTAGCAAAGAGGACCACTCCTGCCTTGCCTACTAGATTACCAGGGATACTCCTGGGTAGGTTAGTGGGTGGGGTAGGGTGAGGGGGGGGGGGAGTGGAGGGTCTGGTATTGAGCTAAGGGGGGGATTGAATGGGGATTTTTGTCTGGAGGGTGTTGAGATGGGGGAGGGTTGTTTTGAAGAGGATTTGAGGTTGGGGTGATTGAGACTGGGGGGTTATGATCATGAGGGGATAAAATCAGGAGGGTGTGATTTTTGGGTGATTGGATCTGGGAATGGAGCCTTCCCCATGAGTTTTTTTTCATGTTTGTTTCGAGCAGAGGCTGTGCTATTTGATTTCCAGTGTGCAGTAGCATCTCTTGAGGTGGCATTAAGTCTTATCATACCCATGCTGTGAGTGCTGGTCAACACCTATCACACCCATAATCCACTCTGATCCCGCCCTAATCCATTCTAAGCAGTTAGCACAAGATTTTTGCTATGCGACTGTTTTTAGCATGCAGTAGCTGTTAGCATGAGTCCACGCTAATGGTTAGCATAGTACTAAAACCCACACACTTTAGTAAACATCCTCCTGAATCTTTGTCCACTTCTTCTGCATATTAAGGAGGTCTGTATATCATATCAGTGTAAACAGATGTTCTATTACCTCTTTTCAGATGAACTCACAGTGCCTCCTCCTCTCCTTACCTCATATACCCTGCTGTTCTGCTGCTTGAATATTTGTTTTACACATAATTCCACCCGCCACCCTTTCCTACAAATTCCCGACAGGGTATTTATTTATTTATTTATTTAACATTTTTTTATATACCGCCTTTCATAATCTCAAGGCGATTTACATAGAACAAAACTTTTTTTACATAGAACGTTTTTAAAACTAAATACAGGTTTACAACGAACGGTAATTGGTTTACATATAACTTTTCAACTATAAACTATAAATAGCACTGATTACTGTATTTACATTTAATCTATTTACATAAGTTTGTGCTTGCTTTGTGCCTGGGATTCTGTCTGTGAGGTGGAAGGCAGTCCATTATGAAGATGGTGGGCTTTAGAAGTATTCAGTAAATAGGTGTGTTTTCAAAAGCTTCCTGAAGGTAGAAATGTCTGTGGTGGCTCTCAGGCGTTGAGGGAGGGAATTCCAGAGTGAGGGGGTGTATAGTTCAAAGGCTCTCTTTAGTGTATTCTGGTATATTCCTGTGTGGGATGTTGAGCTTGCAAGTGAGTTTTGATGCTGTGTTCTTCGTGATCTATTGTCTGGGTTTTTTCGGATTAGTTCATTTAGGCAGTCTGCAGATTGTTTATTTTGAATTTTGAATGCTAGCATTATGTTTTTATATTTTATTCTGGAGGTGATGGGGAGCCAATGGAGGGATTCGAGGATTGGGATGATGTGGTCATGTTTGCTGGATCTTGTGATTAGGCGAGCTGCTCCATTCTGGGCTAGCTGTAGGGTGTGGATTGAGCTCTTTGGAAGGTCATGTAGGATTAGGTTACAGTAATCAAGGAGAGGAGTGATGAGCGCTTGACGCACAGTTCGGAAATGGTTCTGCTCAAGCAGGGGACGTAAATTTTGCAAGTATTCCATCTTGTAGTATATTTTGGAGATGGTCTTGCTGATGTGAGCCTGAAGATTATGAGTCTTTGTTCGAGGTGGATTCTAGGTATTTTACCTCATTTTTTACGGGGATTGATCTGGTTCCAATTGTTATGCTGTCTGGGGGTTTGAATGAGGAGTTCTTTGTGATGATAAGGGCTTCTGATTTTGTGTAGTTGATCTCAAGGTTCCTTAAAGTTAACCATTCGGTTATTGCAGTCATGCAGGAAGAGATGGTGGAATAGTCAGGAGTCTTTGTGTGTAGAGTGGTGTAGATCATTAGATCATCCGCATACAGGTGGTGAATGTTGTAGGTTTGTAGTATTTTGCAAACTGGTTGTAGGTATAGGTTGAAGAGTAAAGCTGAGAGGGATGATCCTTGGGGAAGGCCTTGATTTGGGGAGAAGGATCTCGATACGTTGTGATTGATCTTGACTCGGGATTGTCTGTCTGTGAGGTAAGAGCGGAACCAAGCCAGGGGTGTACCACTTACTCCTACAGTATTTTGGTTAGCATATCTAGTAGTGTATGGTGATTTATTGAGTCGAAGGTCTCAATAAATATCCCAGGGTAAGGGCTGGTTCAAAGGGTTGTAGTATCCTGAGCCAACCTTTGCTTTTGCACCCCACCCTTGGGTACGATCTTGCAGTGCAAGCTGCACAAACAGGGGTAAGTTATCAGCCCGCTGGCTTGTTAAGTGCCACCCACCCTTTTAACATAATCTGTGTCACTATCCCTATAGGTAGCATGCTGAATATACAGAGTGATGATGTGGTCATTGTATTATCTGTTTAGGCTAGGCCTGATATTCTGCAGAACTAAACTAAATGTATAACTTAATTGAATAGTGGCTGAATATTGTCACCATCTGGATAATTTTCTGGTCTACCCTTGCTCTTCACCTAACATAGCCCACAAATATACAGATCATGTCTGGCCATTTTGCAATTAAAAAAAAATAATAAGAAAAGACCCCAAATAAGGCACAAAAAGAAAAGAAAGAAAAAGAAAAACAGAGAAAAAGGCCAAAAAATGCAGAGAGCTTCCAAAAGAAAAAACACAGAAAGAAGAAAAATGATTATATAGAGGAAAAAGAGCTCAGCTGCCCTCTTATATAATAGAGAAAAGAGGGTGAGTTAGTCGATCGACAGGGACACCACAGAACTGGCCAATCACTGCCTAATCAATTGGCTAAGCACAAAAACATCAGCGGTCAAAAAACCTCAATAAATGGGGAAAAGATAACATAAAAAGAGTCCAAAACATATTCACAGATGGAGAAGTTCAAAAATCTCAAAATAAGTGATATGGGGATTATTTTGAGATTTTTGAACTTCTCCTTGGGCTTAGATATTGTATGCCATATCCCCAATCTCCTTGGATTCTGAGGCTCTTTTCTCCTTCCATTTTGACTGATTGATTTTTACTGAATGTGAATAGTGTGGAAACCAGTCAGAGTGGTGTGTTCTACATTGGTTTGTTGATTCACACTCTGGTGTTGACCTTTTGATGTTTGTGTGTTCACCAGAAGTAGATTGCCAGACCTTTCTTCCAGGAAATTGAGGATAAAGTGATTTGCCCAAGGCCACAAGGAGTACTAGTGGAAATCAAACCCTGATTGCTTGGTTACCAAGCCAGCGCTCTAACCACTAGGCTAATCCTCCACTCTGGCAGCTAGCATACAGTTCCTAGAGAAAACGTTTATAGATTGCAAAGATAAACTTTGGGAAAACTATTGCTTATTCCTGGGATAAGAAGTATGTAACCTGTCTACCGTTTGCGATCCTGCCAGGGCTTAATGGCCCTTTGTTCTGACCCAGTATGGCAATTGTTATGTTTCTTTATTCTTATGATCTGATCCGATGGGCAGGTTTTAGTCAGAATTGATTTGGCAATTTTAATTCCCGGTTGACTTATCCTTCTTGCTGCTGTTTGGATTTGTTCCTGATGGCTTGTTACCAGCCAGTTCTATTTGTCCAGGACTTCACTTGTTCCAGTTTCTTCCAGCCTTATTGATTTATTTATTTAACTTGATTTATATACTGTCTCTTCTATACTGCTAGATAGTCTACAAAATAAAATGAAATAAAATGGTCATAGATGCATGAAACAAGTGAAGAAACATACAGCAGCCAACCTATCAGGTGCCAGAACACAGCTTGAATAACCATGCCTTGCATTGCTTACAAAAGCACATGATGTCATAAAGCCCCTTAACCTCTCAGGAAGCACAATCCAGAGCACTGAACGTATGCATGAAAAGGCATGGGAGGTCATTCCAGAACACGAATAAGGGGTTAGTACGTGCGGCGGGGACGTTTATGTGCCGAAAGCGTCCTTGACTGTATTCTGAAACACTGCTGTCATGCACATCCACGATGTTCTCACAGGGATCTCAGAACGTGCCCAGAAGGGTCAGAACAGGGGCGTGGTTAGCCACGGAGACAAGTAAAGCATATTCAGGGAAAGCCCATGTATGTTTTCAGTGCTTCCCACAGATGTGCATGTTATTCCTGCAAAATGTGGTATAAGGCCAGGACTTAGAAAAAATTCTGCTCTTTTCTGCAATGCATCCCATATTGAGATATGGTTGAGACAATTATGTTTTGAACTGGTGTGATTGCAGTCTGGAAAAACACAAGATGTAGTTTTACGGAACAGAAAGCAGAAGTGAGGTAATGTTGTAAGGTATAGAAACATTAATAAACACCCTTACAGAAATATTAAAAAGAGCAATAGTGTGTACTAAGGCTATGCTGAAATGTGCTGTTTGTTCTAAAGGAGCCAATCTAGGGGACCCTAACAATTCCCATATTCTTAAAAATGGGACTGCTGATGTAGGCATAATATGGGAGTGAGTAGGGAAAAGATTCTTGTTTGGATGAGAAATGGAAATTATATTCTTTGTCCTGGTACCCCATGCTATTATGTTATGTCAAAGCTGTTATGTATAGGTTCAGGGCATCGTTTTGGCAGAATTATGTTTTTGTGACTGAAAGTGAGAATGTGTGTGTGTGTGTGTGTGTGTGTGTGTGTGTGTGTGTGTGTGTGGTTTGAGGGGTGCATGGGAGGATCTAGTGTGCTTATCTACAATTCATGGGGGACATGAAAGCTTGGCCAGTCCCTGGACCATATGGATGACCGCAGCATCACCTGGTGCCAGTATGAGGGGGCAAAAATTGTCCCACACAGTCATGAACTTCAAATTAATCACAACCAGAGGATTCTGAACAACAGCTGTGCAAATATAATTTTTGTCGGAGCCGCTAAATTAGAGAGGGTAGGAAAACCATCCCTTACTATAGCCACTCCTTTTAATCAAATATAAAGTGAGCAAACTTATAAACACTTATCTAGGTTTTTGAATCCAAATGTGCTTCAGTACCGCTTCAGGAAACAATAATCAACTACGTGCCACATTTCGGGTCTCCAAATCTCGACCCTGCATCAGATTGAAAATAAACGTATTCCTGCAATCGCAAAAGCACAAGTTGAAAATGGCGAACAGCAACTATCCAGTGCTTATAGAACAGCGTCTGATGTCAAAACCAGCTGACAGGTTATCGATAGCTATAGCTAATCCAAATCCTCCTATTGATTAACCAACCAATGAGAAGGGAAGTGCCCCATAGAAAAGGGGAATTCCGGAGACGTGCAGGATCTGAAATGTGCAACCTTTCAGAATACGGTGGGCACGGGGATGTCCAAAACATTTCCCTCATTCGAGGCATGGGTCCAGCTGAATAGCACTTGCATGTGCCTGCCGAACACATCTATCTCCCCAATTCCAGTCCCACGGGCACATCCAGACCCGTGAATACGGAATTAGGTTCAAAGGGGCCCTGTTTTTGTTTTAGACGTATCCATGGGCCGGACGTGCATGTTATGGAATTGGGGTTACAATGTTTATTTTCAACCAGATGTATTTCCCCTGGACTTACCAATAGGCCCCATTTTCCAAAGAGCAAATGTCAGCTAGACAAATACTGACATATACAAAAATGGGTCAGATGCCAAACTGCAACATATTTTAAAAGTCAGGACCAAAATTTAAAATTTGATCCTGGACTCAATGAGCAACCAAGGAAGCCCCTTCAAATAAGTTGAACATGGTCCTGCAGTTAGGTACCAGTTACCAGACTTGATGAGATGTTTTGTAACAACTGCAATCTCCTAAGATAACACTGGCATATAAGGAATTGCAGTAATTAAGTCTGGAGGTCACCCAGGCATATACTACTGTCACAACGTCAATCTGCTGAAAGTAGGGATGTAGGTACCAGATATTCCAAAAGTGATACCAACTTCATTTCATTACTACAGCAATTAGTATTTCCATTGCCAATTCAAAATCCAGCACCATGCCAGCAGCTCCTCATGCTTTGAAGCATGAAAACCATTGACAATTGATTACCTTGTCATAGTAAATAGTTTTCCCATATGCATTAATGATGGTATTTTCCCCGTTAATTCTTATGTAACTGGGGCAAAGAAGTATTTCTGTGAGTATATAAATGAGGCAGTTTGGGGACCAAAGTGTGGGCAGGTGTTTTTCATAGAAACATAGAAATATGACGACAGAAAAAGACCACATGGCCTATCTAGTCTGTCCTTCCATAGCAACTACAACAGCCCCCTTTTTACCTTTAGAGATCCTCTGTGTTTGTCCCATGCTTTTTTGAATTCAGTTACTGTCCTCATCTCTACCACCTCCACTGGGAGACTATTCCACGGATCCACTACTCTTTCCATAAAGAAATATTGCTGCATATCACTCCTGAATCTATCTCCCTTCACCCTCATCCTATGTCCCCTCGTAGCAGAACTTGCTTTCAATTGAAAGAGGCTCTCTCCCTGAACATTTATGCCATGGAGGTATTTAAACATCTCAATCATATCACCTCTATCCCGCTTTTCCTCGAAGGTGTACATATTAAGATCTTTCAGTCTGTCCTCATATGCTTTATAATGAAGACCACTAATCATTTTAGTAGCCACCCTCTGCACCGACTCCATCCTGTTCACATCCTTTTGAAGGTGCGGTCTCCAGAATTGCACACTATACTCCAAATGAGGTCGCACCAAAGACTTATACAGAGGCATTATCACCTCCTTTTTTCTGCTAGCCATTCCTCTCCGTATGCACCCAAGCATCCTTCTAGCTTTTGCCGTCGCCTTTTCTACCTGTTTAGCTACTTTAAGATCATCAGACACAACCACGCCTAGGTCCCGCTCTTCTTTAGTGGACAAAAGTACTTCACCCCCTATACTATATTGCTCCCTTGGATTGCTGCAGCCCAAATGCATGACCTTACAGTTTTTTAACATTAAATCCCAGCTGCCAAATTCTAGACCAATCTTCAAGCTTAGCTAGATCCCTCCTCATGTTATCTACCCCATCCTGGGTGTCTACTCTATTGCAGATTTTGGTATCATCCGCAAAGAGGCAAACCTTACCTGAAAGCCCTTCTGCTATATCACTAAGAAAGATGTTAATAAGAATCGGACCAAGGACAGATCCCTGGGGCACACCACTGATAACATCCTTCTCCTCAGAGTGAGCTCCATTTACTTGTACTCTTTGTCGCCTCCCACCCAACCAATTTCTAACCCAAGCAGTAACTTTAGGGTCCATCCCTAGGGTGCTCAGTTTGTTTATAAGTCGCCCGTGAGGAACAGTGTCAAAGGCTTTACTGAAATCTAAGTACACCACATCTAGGGCTCTCCCTCGGTCCAACTCCCTGGTCACCCAGTCAAAGAAATCAATCAGATTTGTCTGACAAGACCTGCCTCTAGTGAATCCATGCTGCCTTGGATCCTGTAATCCGCTGGACTCCAGAAACCTTACTATTTTCTCTTTCAGCAGCGTTTCCAATAATTTACTCACCACCGAAGTTAAACTAACCGGCGTGTAGTTTTCAACCACATCCTTACTTCCGCTTTTGTGTAAAGGCACCACATGAGCCTCTCTCCAGTCCTTTGGCACCACTCCCGACTCCAACGAGGCATTGAAAAGGTCAGTCAGTGGAGCTGTTAGAACGTCCCCAAGTTCCCTCAGTATTCTCGGGTGTATCCCATCCGGTCCCATCGCTTTGTCTACTTTAAGTTGAGCTAGTTTCTCACAAACACAGTTTTTTGAAAATTGTTCAAGATGTCCTTTGCTTCTGTTCCTATTTGTGGGTGTTTTCTGAGGTCCTGCTCCTGGTTCTTCATCTGTGAACACAGAACAAAAATATTTGTTAAGCAATTCCGCTTTATCCTTATCAGCTTCTACATATTCCTCCCCTGCACCCTCGAGTCTGACAATACCACTCTTGCCCTTCCTCTTCTCATTAATATATCTGAAAAATGTCTTATCCCCCCATTTTATTGCATTGGCTAGTTCCTCCTCCTTTTGAATTTTTGCCTTCTTGACTACTTTGCTAGCTTCTCTAAGTTTTTCCAAATACAGATGCCTGTCTTCATCTCTCTGTGATCTCATGTATTTCATGAAGGCCTCCCTCTTTTTCTTCACTTTTTCAGCTACTTCTTTCGAAAACCATAGCGGTCTCCTTTTCCTTTTACCTTTATTTATCATTTTAACAAAAAGGTTGGTTGCCCTTAAAATATCCCCTTTCAGTTTTTCCCACTGTTTTTCTACATCCCTCAGCTGTTCCCATCCAACTAACGACTCCCTGAGGTATTGGCCCATCTTCACAAAGTTAGTCTTCCTAAAGTCTAAGATCCTCACCTTTGAATGGATTCTAACAGCCCTAGTCCTAGTACTAAACCACACCATCTGGTGATCACTGGATGCAAAATGATCTCCCACTACAACATCAGAAACACTTTCACCATTGGTAAGCACCAAGTCCAGTATGGCCCCTTCACGCATGGGGTCTGTTACCAATTGCCTGAATAGTTCTCCCTGTAGAGAATCCAGGATCTCCTTACTTCTAGATTTCTAGATGATACTGCAGCAGGAATGTGCCAATCAACATCTGGCATATTGAAATCTCCTATCAGTAGCACTTCCCCTTTCCTAGCAATGCTGCGCATGTCTTCAATTAACTCTCTGTCCACCTCTTCCTCTTGTGAGGGAGGTCTGTATATCACACCAATGTAAATAGATTTCTCTTTCCCTCTTTCTAGTTTAACCCACAATGCCTCCCCTCTCTCTTTTAAGCTCTGTAATTCCAAAGCTTTAATAGTAGTTTTTACATATAGTGCCACTCCTCCTCCCCTACTTCCTCCCCTGTCCTTTCTGAATAAAGTATAGCCAGGTATAGTTACATCCCAATCATGGTTTTCTGTGAACCATGTTTCTGTAACTGCCACTAAATCCAAGTCAGCCACTCCCACCAAAGCTTCATCATCAGGGATCTTATTTCCCATGCTACTGGCATTTATACACACTGCTTTCCATATGTTACCCCTGTTACCCATTTCCACTTACCTGGGGGCTTTCTTCACCCATCCCCAACGAATCTAGTTTAAAGCGCTCTTCAGTAGATTAGCCAGTCTACTACTGAAGATGCGTTGATCTTTCTTGGACAGATGGATGCCATCTCTGCTCTGCAACCCTTGGAACAGCATCCCATGGTCTAGGAAACCAAAACGCTCTCGATGACACCATTCACGCAGCCATGCATTCATCTCCAGGATGTAAGCCTCTTTGCCTTGGCCTTTACCCTCAACAGGGAGGATTGAAGAGAACAACACCTGTGCACCTAACTGCTTCACCCTCTGTCCCAGAGCCATGAAGTCACTTTTGATACATTCCGAGGTATACCTGGCAGTATCATTTGTTCCAACATGGATTAGCAACATTGGGTAATAGTCAGTGGGCTTGATGAGTCTCGGAAAACTCTCCGTAACATCTTGGATTTTGGCACCAGGCAGACAGCATACCTCTCTGGACATCAAGTCTGGTCAGCAGATGGATGCCTCAGTACCCCTCAGAAGAGAGTCTCCAACCACCACCACCCTTCGTTTCCTTCTGGTCACTGATTCTGCAACTTTGGGGTACTTGAGCTCTGGTTCTTCCCTTTCCAGGGATGCTTTCACCTCCTCTACTTCCAGGGCTGCATAATGGTTCTTCAATTCAAGGGCTGGAGAAGCTGGATTGGTGATTTTGCAGGCCCTGGTGACTTGTGTCCAATCATCGACATTTCACTTCAGATCCTTAGACCATGCTCATATCATAGTTGTTGTGTACCATCAAGTCAGTATCAGCTCATGGTGACCTTCTGGATAGTTGTCCTAAACTCTGTTTCGTCTTCAGTCAGGTGTTGACAGAGTGGCACCCATACCTTCTGTTATTGTATAGATCCATCTCGTTGGAGGCCTCCTTCTTTTGCATTGACCTTCTGCATCTAGTCTGCCCAGTAATTTACATTTGCTTTGATTCCATCCTCTTTCTATGAAAGAGAAGGCAGCATGAGCCAGCCAGGAGTTCTACCTAAAATCTTCTGATCTGTAGTTAGATACATTATCCATTCTACCACTGGCCCCATGCTTTGAGAGTATACTCGTTGTTTTTTCCAAGTAGGATTACTACTACTACTGTTATCCCTACTACTATTAATAGTTTGTATAGCACTGCAAGGCATATGTAGTGCTGTACAGAGATATATGAGACAGTTCCTGCTCATCAGATTTTAAAATCTAGTCAAGACAGACAACACAACAACTGAGGTCTAGGATATTTCCAGGGGAATGATAAAAAAAACACATAGGGCCCCATAGGAATAAAATGGGCCATGCGGCAGATAGTTCACTTTAAGTGTTAGTAAAAGAGGCCCATAGCTGGAGAGCAGGCAGCTAAGTGGATCAATTTCCAAAAGCAGCCTTGAAGAGGTGAGTTTTTAGGCTGGATTTGAAAAGAGCCAGAGATGGAGTCTGACGTGCCAACTCAGTTTGTTCCAGGCATAAGGAGCAGCAAGGTGGAAAGATCAAAGTCTTGAGTTGAGAGTGAAAGAGAAGGGCACAGTGGTATGCCAGAAAGAGGAGAATTCCTAAGGGGGGAGGGGGTAATAGGGTAATAAGGCCTATTCCTGTAGAGCTCATGATGACATAGTATGAAACGCTTCTAATATGGACAGAGCAGAATAAGTTGCAGTTTGATATACAGAAAAATATGCACCAGCGTCTATTTGTGTAATTTTTCATGCATATGCAAATTTCAAGGATTACATAGACAATACTGAAAAATCATCTGTTGTAATAGCATCAATTTAGCCTTTGAAATGGTGATGGAGCTTTATGCTGCTCTACTTTTTAAAGCATATTTAACTCTTCTGTGCATTAGTTCCTGTTTTAGAAGTAAATGAAAGAAAATAGTGTGCTTTCACAAAATGACTAATACATCGAAGTACTTCCATTAGACTCTGAAAAAAATCTCCTAGACAAAATCAATTTTGCTCTGTTTATTTTATAAACGTTTGGTCTCCTACACTGGAGAATCTTTGCTCACAATTTCTTTCTTCTTAAGCACAGACATCTTAGAAAAGAGGCTGACTTCTAGTCCCCAAGAATATATCAGACTAATTAGCATCTGTTAACAAGATAAATCTCATTCTCCATTCACTATTCCTTCTGACAACTCCCTATGAGTTTTCTAATGGATTGTTTGTATCAGTGTCTTGGAGACTGAAGCTTGGTTCCTGGAGACTCTGGGACAATCCCAGAGAATTGTGAAAACTACCAGTCAGACTCAAGCCAAGTGCCTCATCCCCTCCTGCCTTTGTCTGAATCTAGCATGCACAAAAAGAGAGCTTCCTTAAGAGTGTTCCGACATAATCATTTCCAAAGGAAAGTAAGACCTAAGGAATGCATCTCTAACCATCGAAAATGCCATGAATGGAAGTTGTTTTATGCCATGTTGGTTAATGATATTAGGGAAAATTTTGAGTAGCCCACATGATTTGTAAAATACACTTGACACTTTTAGTATTTCTCATTGAACATTAGCTACCATAAAGTACAAATGCAAAAGGTCTTTGCATATTTTGCATGTGCAATTTGTACAGTTGGCCGAGTGGGAGTCAAATAATATACATATATTTGAAAATATATGACCTAAACATGCCCTCTAGAACACCTCTTGTTAATTGGGGTTAAAGTATATGCTCTTGGAAGGCTGGGTAAGAACCTCTGGCAATTGTTTTTCTCGTGACCATTTCCTCCGGTGGGAAGTCTAGTCTGTAGTTTGAGTGTCTATGTTATTACTGACAGCATAATGTAATCTCTGTTAAGGTTAGAGATATAATCATCAGTTCTTATTTTCTTTGGAACTGAACCTAGTATTTTCCAACCACACATGTTATTTAGAGTGAGAGAAGCATTATCTTTTTAAATCAGTGTTACCTGTTATTTTTCTTACAACTTGCACATATTATTTAGACATTGCCAAGGTGGGCCTAATAACAAGTATGCTGATTAATCATGTCCTGGCATGAGCTACACTCTTTCTTGAGCAAAGCAATTTCATGCTTGACAACTTTGAACAGTTTCTTCTGCCTTGGAAACTGTGCTTGAATTTTCCTGATAGATGGTGCTCACCAGCATGTATCTCAAGACAAGAAGGTGGATCATCACAAATGAATCTATATGTTGGACAGGCTGTCATTTTGTTTCTTGTCCCATTAGCCCTGCTAACCTGAATAACCTCATTCAGAGAATCTTCTAGACTCTTGTACTAGAGGGCATAGGGATGGGATCATGGAATATTAAACATTAGAATCCTCCATTTTTATTTGGTTGAAGGTCTTAATATTTTTCCTCTGTCTTAATGTTGAAGAGAGGATCAGTAGTATATTCTGAGTTATACCAAACTCAAAATTGTAGATGCTACTGCCCTGAAATTTCAGCAATCCAGAAAAGTGTTCCGTATAGCCTTACATGGGAAACTATTAATAGTTATGCCTATCTTCTGAATCTGTCCTATTTGAATTAACCACATTTATCATGGACACTTTTGAAGGGCACTCATGGGCCAATATTCAAAGGGGTTTATAGCGACTGCTAAGAAAGTAATTGTATAACAGGGTGCCCATATGGATAGACTAAAAAGTCCAAGCCCTTTTATAAAGGCCCATAGGTACCTATGTGTCTTTATGCAATACTAACTCAAATCCTATAGAAATCATGCTTTCAAAGATGCTCAGAAGCAGGTATACATTTTTTCATACAAAATACACACATAGCCATGTTTGTTTTAAATTATACCCAAACATTGTGAGTCCACCCATGCTCCATCCATACCCCATCACTGAACATACCTTCACGTGGGTGGTATAAAGTACATGATTTCTTGTCACGGTGAGTACTTTTCCAGCAGAAGCCATTTAACAAAAAGTGTTTTATGCTCATATACTCACCTAAATGGGCAGAAAGGTTCTTCACAAAATTATTTCCTAAATGTATATGTTCCTTATCCGTGAATTTTCAGCAGCACTACATGAATAGTGTCATTCCCTCTAGATGCCTTGGCACTATCCGGAAATTGCCAGAGTGGGGCAAAGGTGAAGCGAGGGCATTTTGCTTAACTATACCAATAGCGGTGATATTCAGCCACTATCAGTAAGTTAAGTGGTTTAAGTAAGGACCGCATTTTCTTATGACCTTACTTACTTAAGCCACTTAATTTCCTGACAGTGGTTGAATATCGCTGCTATATGTATAGCTCACAGCAGCAAGCGCTGTCCGTGTACACTCAGCAATGTCGACTATCTGGATAACAGTGCTGAATATATGGCTAGCATTAAAAAAAAACCCACACACACTTGACACCCCATGGCTGAATATTGACCCTCAAGAGTCCAATTTGTTTGACTTGATTTATGGAACATGGGTTGAGTGTATTTAAAATTTCATAACTAGTAATCATCTGGAAACATCAGCAAGTAATTTTTCTATTTGCATTGTTCTGCCAGAACTGCCTATCATATTCAGTACAGGGGAAGCTTATTTTCATTTCAGTATATCCACTTAGATAAATACTATGAAGAAGCAGCAAATTGTATAACAGAGACAGCATGTAAAAATTAAGGAGCTGTGTGCCAAAGATTTTCAGGCTCGTTTTTGTTTGTCAAAATACACCCGTGCTATTAGTCTCCGGGAACCAAAGAATTTTTATGTTTCTTTCATTTGCCTCCATTAAAATCTATGAGGTAAGCTATTTTATAAATGCAAGAGTCAGTCGTTCCCTCTATTTTTACTCAAACCTGTTTGAAACTTAATGGCAGGTATCTACAGCAGCATTATACTGTAAGCAATCAAGACTATCACAAACCCCACAAGGGCACCCGTCAGGGGGCAAAGAGTGTATACAGTGGCAGTATGAGTCCCAGAAACCACCATCGGAAGGGCAAAGTGGTACAAACATTGTGATGAAAACCTCAAGATGGTGGAAGAGGGCAAAACGGCAACATAATTAATGGAAGCAAAGCACACCAAGGTGTTTTGAGAAGAGTAAAATGGCCAGGGGACCGGCACATCACCCAGACAGGCTGCCAGGCCCTAAAACATGATAAAAGTAGTCGTGAAGGACTACAAAAGGGGACTGCTACATCTGGAGAGAGATCTGCATTAGTGAGTATATACTTCTGGGACTTTATCTGAAGGGAATTCTTTGGATTACAGCTGATTAATTTGTGAACCCAGTATATTTGTTAAATCAGTCAGGGCTTAGCAGCAGCAGTTTAAGTTTAAATTTAAACTACAGAAGACAGCTTTCTGGTTAAATTTAGAACCCAGCAGAGAGCTTGTAGTTTATATGCAATATTCACTCAGGGTCTAGTAGCAGCAAAGTGTTTTTAGTTTAAATTTAAAACACAGAAGAGAGCTTTCTGGTTAAATTTAGAACTCAGCAGAGAGCTTCTAGTTTAAATTTCATACTAAGTCAGAGCCTAGCAGCAGCAAAGAGATTTAATTTAAATCAAGTCAGAATATAACTTAGCATAAAAGGCAAAATAGGGTCAGTATTCTTTGAGCACTAAATAAATTCTTCTAGAGACCTTTTCAAAGAGGCCTTCTACCTAGGGGGCAAGAGACCTGTGAAACCTTTTACATAGGTGTTAAAGCCAGGTGGCAAGTCAAAAGGCCATTTTGAAAGACCCCTTCTATCCAAGCTTATCTTAGAAGCAAAGGACAAGGTACTATGTAGCAGCCCTCTTCTAATAAGTCTTATTTCCCTCCCTCCTTCACCAACACCCACCCACCCCTGGGATAATCATAGCTTTATAGGTACTTACACATCTTAAAGAAAAGGAGCTGCTCTCAGGTGCAGCTCTTTATCCAAATCAGTCATACATTAAGGACCTGTGATTATTTAAGCTTCAGGTGAACAAGGTATATTAAACATATTAGGTACACTTTTATTAGTATAAGTATCCACAGCAACCCTTAGTAAGTAAATAACCTAAAGATCTAAACATAAGCTTAAAACTAAGATGCAGACAGCAGTCCAGCAGTGAGATGGGGGCTTTCCAGTCTTTTGCATTGAGTGTCACAGGTATGATTTTCTCCCAGTTGGTGAAAGGTCTTACGTGTGCACTAGGTGCAAGGAGCTCTTTGTTCTCAGGGAATGAGTCCGTTCTGTAGAGGTTAGAGTAGCAGACTTTGAAGACATAAGAAAGACAGAGAGGTACATAGACGAGACTTACAGGGATATAGTCCTGAAGTCCCACCTCCAGTCTGGCAGCATCCCTGTTGCCATGGAGAAGAGAGGTCAAGTGACAGGAGAGAATCACCCTGGTGTGGCAGAAAGTGATCCTGTAACTAGGAACTGTCTTCCAGGTGATGTAAAACCCTCTCGCACCAAGGAAGTTTCTCCAGGGCCATGTACCCATGAGGGAAGGGTTAGGACAGCTGTTATAGTTGTTGATTCAATCATTAGGCATCTAGATAGCTGGGTGGCTGGTGGACGTGAGGATCGCCTGGTAACATGCCTGCCTGGTCTGAAGGTAGCGGACCTCACATGCCACCTAGACAAGGTCTAAGATAGTGCTGGTGAAGAGTCTGCTGTCTTAGTACATGTCAGGACCAATGACATAGGAAAATGTGGTAGGGAGTTTATGGAGACTAAATTTAGGCTTTTAGGTAGGAAGTTTAAATCCAGAACTTCCAGAGTAGCTTTCTCCGAAATGCTTCCTGTTCCATGAGCAGGACCCAAAAGGCAGGCAGAGCTCCGGAGTCTCAATGCGTGGATGAGACGATGGTACAAGGATAAGGGTTTTGGAATTGTTTGGAACTGGGGAACATTCTGGGGAAAGGAGGGGCTCTTCCAAAGGGATGGGCTTCACCTTAACCGGGATGGAACCAGGCTGCTGGCAGTAACCTTTAAAAAGGAGATAGAGCAGCTTTTAAACTAGATAATAGGGAAAAGCTGACAGTCACCCAAGAGCACATGGTTCGGAATAATGTATCCTTGAAGGATACTTCCAAAAGCAGAGAGGTTCCAAAAAACAGTAACGTAGCCCAAATGCCCTTGAGTATGGAGCTGACAGAGCTTAAAGATTCCAAATTACCCATGCCTGCCAATAGCCAGATTAATATGAATAAAATACAGTCTCTAAAATGCTTGTATGCAAATACTAGAAGTTTAAAAAATAAGTTGGGAGAGTTAGAATATATAGCACTAAATGAGAGCTTAGATATAATTGGAATTTCAGAGACATGTTGGAAGGAGGACAACCAGTGGGACACAGTGATAACTGGGTACAAACTATATTGTAATGATAGAGCTGATCAAATTGGTGGAGGGGTTGTGCTCTATGTTAGAGAGGGCATTGAGTCAGAAAGGATTAAAGTTTTGCAGGAAACAAAATTTGCTGTAGAATCTCTATGGATTGAAATTCCATGTAAAAATGGGAAGGAGATGTCAGTAGGGATGTACTATCGACCACCTGGCCAGAATGAACAAGTGGATGATGAAATGCTCAAAGAAATCAAGGAAGCTAACACAAGTTACTGCACAGTAATAATAATGGGTGATTTCAATTACCCCGGTATCGACTGGGTCAGTGTCACAGCAGGACATGTTAGGGAGATAAAGTTCCTAGATGAAATAAATGACTACTTCTTGGAGTACCTGGTTCATGAACCGACCAGAGGGGAAGCCATATTGGACCTAGTCCTTAGTGGAACACCAGACCTTGTGCAAGAGATAAGGGTGTTGGGGCCACTTGGCAATAGTGATCATAGCATGATTGCGTTAGATTTAATTAGTGGAGGAGGGATGATAACTTTCGAAAGGGAGACTATGATAAAATGAGGAAAATAGTTAAGAAAAAACTAAAAGGAGCAGTTGCAAAGGTTAAAGACTTACATCAAGCTTGGGTGTTGTTTAAAAATATTATCTTGGAAGCCCAGACCAGCTGTATTCCACGCTTTAAAAAAAGTGGAAGGAAGTCCAAAGAATTGCCAGGATGGTTTAAAGGTGAGGTCAGAGAGGCTGTTGTTGCCAAAAAAGTATCTTTCAGGAAATGGAAAAAATAGCCAAATGACATAAACTGGAAACAGCACAAGCACTGGCAAGTTAAATGCAAGGCATTGATAAGGCAGGGAAAGGGAGAATGTGACAAGAAGTTTGTTGCGGAAGCAAAAATTCGTAATAAAGACTTTTTCAAGTACATTTGTAGCAAAAAACCTGTGAGTGAGTCAGTTGGTCCATTAGATGATTGAGGGATTAAAGGGGCACTAAGAGGCGACATGGCGATTGCAGAGAGATTGAATGAATTCTTTGCTTTGGTCTTTACTGAGGAAGCTGTAGGGATGTTACTCATGACTGAAGTGGTATTTAAAGGTGTGGAAGAATTGAAGGAAATATTGATACATCAGGAAGATGTATCACAACTATTTGATAAACTGAAGAGTAGCAAATCATCTGGACTGGATGGTATACATCCAAGAGTGTTGAAAGAACTGAAATATGAGATTACAGACCTACTATTAGTAATCTGTGAACTATCATTAAAATCATCTGTAATACCTGAAGACTGGAGGATGGCAACGTAACGCCAATTTTTAAAAAGGGTTCCAGGGGTGATCCAGGAAACTACAGACCAGTGAGCCTGATGTCAGTACTGGGAAAAATGGTAGAAACCATCATAAAGAACAAAATTACTGAACATGTAGATAATCATGGCTTAATGAGAGACAGGCAACATGGCTTTAGAGAAGGAAGATCTTCTCTTACTAATCTGTTATGTTTTTTTGAAGGTGTAAATAAACTGGTAGACAAATGTGTGTCGGTTGATATAGTGTATTTGGACTTTCAGAAAGCCTTTGACAAGGTCCCTCATCAGAGACCTTTGGCAAAACTAAAGAGTCATGGGATAGGAGGCAGTGTACTATTGTGGATCAGGAACTGGTTAAAAGATAGAAAGCAGAGGGTAGAGCTAAATGGCCAATTTTCCCAATGGAGAAAGGTGAATAGTGGTGTATCCCAGGAATCTGTGCTGGGTCCGCTGCTTTTCACATATTCATAAATGATCTGGAAAAGGGAATAATGAGTGAGGTTATCAAATTTGCAGATGACACAAACCTATTTAAAATTGTTAAAACCCATGAGGATTGTGGAAAATTGCAAGAGCATCTCGATAAATTGGAAGACTGAGCATCAAAACGGCAGATGAAATTTAATGTGGACAAGTGCAGTTATGCACCGAGGGAAGAACAAGCCAAACTATGGTTACACGATTCAAGGTTCCACATTAGGAACCACCACCCAGGAAAAAGATTTAGGCATCATTGTGGATAACATGTTAAAACCCTCCGCCCAGTTTGCAGCGGCGGCCAAGAGAGCAAATAGAATGCTAGGTATCATAAGGAAAGGGATGGAAAATAAAACAAAGGATATTATAATGCCTCTGTCTCATTCCATGGTGCGACCGCACCTTGAATATTGTGTGCAATTCTGGTCGCCGTATCTTAAAATGGATATAGGGTTATTAGAAAAGGTATTTGAGAAGAGCCACCAAAATCGTAAAGGGGACTGAAGGATACCCCTATGAAGAAAGGCTAAAAAGATTAGGGCTCTTTAACCTGAAAAGAGATGGCTGAGGGGAGATATGATAGAAGTCTATAAATAAATGAACGGAGTGGAACAGGTAAAAGTAGATCGATTGTTTACATCATCAGAATATAGAAAGACTAGGGGACATGCAATGAAGCTACAGGGTAAACTATTCAAGATAAATAAGAGAAAATATTTTTTCACTCAACATGTAATCAAACTCTGGAATTTGTTACCGGAGGATGTAGTAAAAGCTGTTAGTGGAGCTGGGTTTAAAAAAGGTTTGGACAAATTCCTGGAGGAAAGGTCTATAAATCATTATTAAAAAGGGACCCAAGATATCACTGCTTGACCCAATTCAAGCATTATGGAACCTGTGTCTTTTGGGGAAACTGCTAGGTACGTATGACCTAGATTGGCCACTGTTGGAAACAGGATACTGGGCTTGATGGACCTTGGTCTGACCCATTATGGCTTATCTTATGTTCTTATATTCTTAAAAAGAAACAACACAGCATAAATTTAGGGTCTCCCTATGCTCTGCCCTAGCTCCAACCTTGTGATCAACCCACTGTGAAAGCACATATTATCAGCCTGAAAAAACATACTTACAGAATAGTGATTTCCTAAAGTATGCATTTAAGTGTACATCCATGCATATGTGTCATGAAAAATATATGATTTGTGCACATAGATGGTGCATGACTTTACACGGCTCATTGTAAAATTACCTCCTTAAAGTGCACAGCACCTTCTTCCCACAATACTTAGGACAGTAGAAGCTATTAAATTAGGAATCTGTACAGGCAGAATTTTCCTCAACCCTCTCTGATTTGCCTTATCTAAGAACATAAGAACATAAGATATGCCATACTGGGTCAGACCCAGGTCCATCAAGCCCAGTATCCTGTTTCCAACGGTGGCCAATCTAGGTCATACATACCTAGCAGTTTCCCCAAAAGACACAGGTTCCACAATGCTTGTACTGGGTCAAACATCGATATCCTGGGTCCCTTCTTAATAATGGTTTATGGACCTTTCCTCCAGGAACTTGTAAAACCTTTTTTAAACCCAGCTACACTAACAGCCTTTACTACATCCTCTGGTAACAAATTCCAGAGTTTGATTACACGTTGAGTGAAAAAATATTTTCTTTTATTAGTCTTAAATAGTTTACCCCGTAGCTTCATTGCATGTCCCCTAGTCTTTCTATATTCTGATAACATAAACAATCGATGTACGTTTACCCGTTCCACTCCGTTCATTAATTTATAGACTTCTATCATATCTCCCCTCAGCCGTCTCTTTTCCAGGTTAAAGAGCCCTAACCTTTTTAGCCTTTCTTCATAGGAGTATCCTTCCATCCCCTTTACCATTTTGGTGGATCTTCTCTGAACCTTTTCTAATATCGCTATATTCTTTTTAAGATACGGCAACCAGAATTGTGCACAATATTCAAGGTGCAGTCTCACCATGGAAAAATATAGAGGCATTATAATATCTTTTGTTTTATTTTCCATTCCTTTCCTTATGATACCTAGCATTCTATTTGCTCTCTTGGCCGCCGCTGCACACTGGGCCAAGGGTTTTAACATGGTATCCACAATGACGCCTAAATCTTTTTCCTGGGTGGTGGTTCCTAATGTGGAACCTTGCATCTCCTCCACTAGTAAGCAAGCCCCACCAGCCATCACCTCTTCCACAGTGGTTCAAAGTCAGACTTGAAGCTGTATATTTTGTGCTTCCAAGAAGAAAGCAAGTCCCACCAGCTATCACCTCTTTCTCAGTGGCTCAAATTCAGACTTTAAGCTGTCTGTGTTTTATGCTTTGAAGTCCTAAGCCCCAAGAGTCCTTCCTCATTCCCTCAAAGACAGTCTTGAAGCTGCTATGTTTTTCTGCTTTTGAGTCCTAAGTACCAACAAGCACTCTTTCTTCACTCTCTGAAAGTCAGAGACAAAATGGTTCTGTGGCTTGGGCTTGGCTGCTTGCTCCAGTCCTGATGTGACATCATGGCCTATGAGAGTTACAGAACTCAAGCAGGGATGCATTTCTCTGTCTGTAACTTGTGCTGGCTTCTGCTGACCCTTCTTGACCTTTTACCTCCCAAGATTGGCTCCAATGTGGCTGGAAGCACCTGGAGAGTTGACAAAAACACAGTTTATGAATGGCAATTCATCGATCAAAATTTTCTGAGTATGTGTGCTCACCTAGTTAAGGCTGGAATGACCTGAAAATTGTGATTTTCATAGATTTTGTTTTATTTGGTAATTGAGCTAATGCACATGCCTAATAAGAATGAATCAGACACTGCTCAAACTTGAAATCATTGTTATGGTCACATTTAGTTTTGATTTGATTCCATGTGTCTTTTATGGTTTCAAGTGGGATGCAGGAAATTAACAGAATCTGAAGGACAGGTAGACAGATAGAGAATACCTTTAGTAATGAAGTCCAAAAAGAAGTTAAGATATGAAGAGGCAAGCAACTGAGGACAGGTAAAGAAAGAACTGGCTTCAATAGAATTTTAAAAACAAGCAAGAATCCAAAGTCAATGGAATGAAGTCAGGTGAAAGAAACAGCATACATTAACAGGTCAAGGAGACCTGTTGTACCAGCAGGAAATAAAACAAAAAGAGAATGCCATAGCCTAATAATCCTGTTGAGTTTTTCTTGTTCAGTTATGTAGAAGGTGTGTTGGATGCATCTGCAAAGAGTAGTGTGAAGCCTACTAAAATACATCTGGGAATCATGGCTGACTTAAACTTCAAAGCTACTGTGTATATCTGCAAGTAATTAAATCAAGACTAGTTGTCTAGGCAGGATCAAAGAGGCTTTTATCTTCATGCCTGTCTTCTGTGGATGATCATGGGAAAAATCAGTTTAGCTCATTTTCATATCAATCAACATTTCAGCTTTTTTCTTTATATTCTGAATTATTTGGACAATATATTTTATTTTTTTCAATTCAAGTCAATATGACAAGCATTTAACACTACCAGTGGGATTTCAATCCATTTTTAATCAAACTTGATTAAAACTTGCTGGAAGGCAAAAACACTCAAAGTCATCAAGATTGCTATGAAGATCTCATGGCACCCTCAAGCTCATGCCTTGAGCTACCACTGAAAAAAGGTATGAGCTAAATCCAAATGTCACCCATTGAGGTTAAACAGGTACTAACAATGCAATGAAGACTCAAAGTAATGGTGAGAGGGATAATGGAGTGGCAAGTTTGGAAGGAAATCCTAAGGCACTGGGAGAGGGGTAGAGTGGCATCAACATTAGTATGAAGACAACAAATTCTTTGACTATCGGACAATTAGAAGTGAAGAGTATTAGGTTAGGGTTAGCGTTTAATGGCAACATGACCCCATTAGAGAAATGCTAAAAAAGTATCAGAATGTCTCTTAGAAAGGTCTACCCATGAAAAGTTTCTGACAAAAGCCTATTTTTTGTGACACCGCTAAAAGACCTAGGATCCCTACTTGGAAAGGAAGTAGAGAGTCAAAGGGCCGTGCAGCATAAAATTCACTAGTGGCAGACAGTGATGTGTTGTGTATATATTAGGAGGAGAGAATAAAGTTTTCTCAAATATCACTGAGTACCTTCAGGTGATGACCCCGTTGTATACATCTATACCATATCCCAGCAAGGTGACAGTGCAATTGAAGTATGGTAGGAAAGAAAAGGAAGAATACATACTGGCTGCAGTCACCCAAAATAAACAGGTGCCCAACCCTAGCTTATGCACTAAGGCTAGAGATGGTAGAAATTGGAGTGTACACACTGCAGATGAAGATAACATCCCTGCCCAGATAAAGGCCATGTTGAACTTGTTCACTGATCCCTTGCTGCAGGAGATAAACCACAGAGGTTAATGAAAAAGTTAAGAATATTAACGGCAATTAAGTGGGCTTCTGCTGATAAAGAGGAGATAATATATTGCTACTTTGGTGCTACAAACCCTGTATTTAAATCGTGGCATACAAAAATCTGGCAAAAATTGGAAGAAAGAGGAAAATTGCCACAAGAAAAACTACAGAAAACAACTGACATAAATTTTAAATCTCTAATTTCACAGATCAAAGTTAAGGAAATATGTGAATGATAACATGTTAAATCAACCAAGGACTTCTGTAGAAAATGAAATAGAGAGAGAAGGAGGAGATCTTGGTGGGAGCATATGAAGAAAGAGACATAAAAAAAAGAAGAAAGAGCAGCCCCAGAAAATAACAACAGAAGAGAAACTGGAGCAGAAAAAGAAAGAGAGATTCTGGAAAAGAGCACCAGAAAATAAGAAGATATGCAAGGAAAAGAAGGGGGTCCAGAAAAAGTCACAAAAAGACTTGAAATAGCAATAGAGATGTGGAAAGAAACACCAAAAAAGAAGGTTGATGAGAGAGGATAAAGGGGTTTGGAACAGAGTATTAGAAAGAAGACTGAAATGAAGATGGAGTGTGGAGATCTGGAATTGCAAAAAGTAAGGTAACAAAAAAAAAAGGAGAGGCTAAGAAGTCAACTGAAGAGGAAGAAGAAAGAGAAGAGAAAGAGCTGGAGTTGGAGGAATTAAAGGTTGAGCTCCTAGTCCATATTGAAAAAGATGAATATGCAGGGTTCCATGAAAGAGAGCAATTGCCCATGTTAAATTTAACATCTAAAGTTCAGAGCATGATAAATAAGATGAACAAGGCCATAGCCCGTTTAAAGCGACCATTTATTGAAATCGTAGAAGTAAACTGAATACAATATTGTGCAGTCAAAATTGTTCAAAAAGATTGATACCAAAAACATCTTGCGGCTAGAAGGAAAAGAGAATGATAACAATTCCTCCTTGGAAAAAATGCAACAAAAGAAAAATAAAATTACTATGTGTTGAGGTATCCTTGATAAATTGGTACTTAAAAGATATAGAGGAAATTCCAAAACATCAAATTGAAACATGCTGCATTAACAGAAGACCATGAGCTCTTACAATAAATTAAATGGAGCTACAAAGTGCAAAAACTATGAAGATATGATGACAATAGAAAAGAGAGATATCAAAATAAACTATTTAGAGAGAATCCAGGGAATTGGGAAACATAGAAACATAGAAATATGACGACAGAAAAAGACCACATGGCCTATCTAGTCTGTCCTTCCATAACAACTACAACAGTCCACTTTTTGCCTTTAGAGATCCTCTGTGTTGGTCCCATGCTTTCTTGAATTCAGTTACTGTCCTCATCTCTACCACCTCCACTGGGAGACTATTCCACGGATCCACTACTCTTTCCGTAAAGAAATATTTCCGCATATCACTCCTGAATCTATCTCCCTTCACCCTCATTCCATGTCCCCTCGTAGCAGAACTTGCTTTCAATTGAAAGAGGCTCTCTCCCTGAACATTTATGCCACGGAGGTATTTAAACATCTCAATCATATCACCTCTATCCCGCCTTTCCTCTAAGGTGTACATATTAAGATCCTTAAGTCTGTCCTCATATGCTTTATAATGAAGCCCATTAATCATTTTGGTAGCAACCCTCTGCACCGACTCCATCCTGTTCACATCCTTTTGAAGGTGCGGTCTCCAGAATTGCACACCATACTCCAAATGAGGTCGCACCAAAGACTTATACAGAGGCATTATCACCTCCTTTTTTCTGCTAGCCATTCCTCTCCGTATGCACCCAAGCATCCTTCTAGCTTTTGCTGTCGCCTTTTCCACCTGTTTAGCTACTTTAAGATCATCAGACACAACCACGCCTAGGTCCCGCTCTTCTTTAGTGGACAAAAGTACTTCACCTCCTATACTGTATTGCTCCCTTGGATTGCTGCAGCCCAAATGCATGACCTTACATTTTTTAACATTAAATCCCAGCTGCCAAATTCTAGACCATTCTTCAAGCTTAGCTAGATCCCTCCTCATGTTATCTACCCCTTCCTGGGTGTCTACTCTATTGCAGATTTTGGTATCATCCGCAAAGAGGCAAACCTTACCCGACAGCCCTTCCGCTATATCACTAACAAAGATGTTAAAAAGAATTGGACCAAGGACAGATCCCTGGGGCACACCACTGGTAACATCCTTCTCCTCAGAGTGAGCTCCATTTACTTGTACTCTTTGTCGCCTCCCACCCAACCAATTTCTAACCCAAGCAGTAACTTTAGGGTCCATCCCTAGGGTGCTCAGTTTGTTTATCAGTCGCCTGTGAGGAACAGTGTCAAAGGCTTTACGGAAATCTAAATACACCACATCTAGAGCTCTCCCTCGGTCCAACTCCCTGGTCACCCAGTCAAAAAAATCAATCAGATTTGTCTGACAAGACCTGCCTCTGGTGAATCCATGCTGCCTCGGATCCTGTAATCCGCTGGACTCCAGAAACCTCACTATTTTCTCTTTCAGCAGCGTTTCCAATAATTTACTCACCACCGAAGTTAAACTAACCGGCCTGTAGTTTTCAACCACATCCTTACTTCCGCTTTTGTGTAAAGGCACCACATGAGCCTCTCTCCAGTCCTTTGGCACCACTCCTGACTCCAACGAGGCATTGAAAAGGTCAGTCAGTGGAGCTGCTAGAACGTCCCCAAGTTCCCTCAGTATTCTAGGGTGTATCCCATCCGGTCCCATCGCTTTGTCTACTTTAAGTTGAGCTAGTTTCTCACGAACACAGTCTTCTGAAAATAGTTCAAGATGTCCCTCGCTTCTGTTCTTATTTGTGGGTGTTTTCTGAGGTCCTGCTCCTGGTTCTTCATCTGTGAACACAGAACAAAAATATTTGTTAAGCAATTCCGCTTTATCCTTATCAGCTTCTACATATTCCCCCCCTGCACCCTTGAGTCTGACAATACCACTTTTGCTCTTCCTCTTCTCACTAATATATCTGAAAAATGTCTTATCCCCCCATTAGCATGGTTAAAACACCACCAATCAAATATGAAACAAAGACCTTATGGAGAAAACTATACGAGGACCCCAAAGAGATCAATCAAGAAACAAACATCAAACCTTATGGAATGGCCTGAAGTAACAACAAAAGAGCTGGAAAGCAGGTTAAAAAGAGCTCCGAACTGGAAGAGCCTTAGCCCAGATCGAGTGACCAACCTTTGACTCAGTTAACATCATCCCACCATGAACTGATAAACTGCAAAAATCCAATGATCAAGTAGCTAAACTTTTCACCACAATGCCTTAAAACAGGAGTAGCCTAGTGGTAAGAACAGCAGCCTGGTGACTAAAAGACCAGGGTTTGATTCCCACTGGCATTTTTTGTGACCTTGGGCAAGTCACTTCACCCTCCATTGCTTCAGAAGAAAGGCCTAGCAATCTACTTGTGGTCATACCTTGCCATGAAAATCCAAGGGCTGCTGGGTCAGCATTGACTTGATGGCATGCACACACATCTTTTAAAGAGAAATCCAAGTAATCTTCCCAAAAATGTACAGACTAATAATGTGTGTATCTATAAGCTATTTACTGCAATAGATGCAAATAGAACATACAGTCATATTGATTCCAGGACCATCATGGCGATAGAGCAGAAGGGCAAAATGAGAGGAACATATGGAACCAACGGCCAGTTAATGTTGAATAAAGCCATCGTGGCTAGCCTTAAGGAAAGCAGAAATGTCACTATAGCACCCCACACTCTTGGATAATAAATTGCCTTGAAATGTATAAAATAAACCCAGGCTTGATCAAGTACATTAGGCGATATGCTTACTAAGTTGTATCATATAGCAAACTAGGATTTACTAGCAGATGCATATTATACCCATAAATACAGTGTGTTTGTATGCAGGGTTGGCCCATCCATTAGGCAAACTAGGTAATTGCCTATGGCGGCAGACCCTGATAGGCAGCATGGTGATTCCTCCCTTCCTGGAAGCAGTAGTTCAGCTACTGCTTCAGCATCAATGGCAGGCCTTCAACTACCATTGCACACGGCCTGCCATTCCTGCCCCCCCCCCCTCCACCCCTTGTCTGACAGGGAGTTGTATCAAAGGGAGGCAAAGCAACAGGCCATAAATGTGTGTGTGCAGACATGTGCTTTAAGATCTGCTATGGTGCTGAAGTGGTGGCACATAGGGAGGGCTCACCATGCCACCCTCCCCCAGGTGAAATGTTGGATGCTGGGGGGGGTAGACATGGGAGGGCTGCATGGTGCAGCAGAAACCCATTGGGTCAGCCTGTACATGCGTGTGTGTGTGTGTGTACGTGCCCTTTTGCATGCCATCCCCTGCTCTGTGTCTGCTGATCTCTGCTCTTTCACTCTCCAGTTTTTCACTATGAAGTTTTTTCTGCTCTACAGTGCACATTTGTAGCACACATAACCTCAGGGAATTTTATCTGAAACAGAGACTGAATCAGACAGCCCAGCCCCTCTCTATCTGTACCAGAGCCCTGAATGTGCTATTATTTACTTAATTTTTGTCTAAGCTAATGTTTTTCAATTTGCACCTTTTTTTTTAGCTTTCCTAGCCTGCAGCCAGCAAGCCACAATTTCTCTCTGAAACCCAGGAAAGAAGTGAACAGAAAATGATTTTGTTATCTGTTTGTAGTTTCTTGCTAACATCATCAACCAAGGGATTTGGAAGAAGTGAAACTGGGATAAGCTAGTATGGCTGCTTGTCCAAAGTTTCAACATGATTGGTTAAGTGACATCTGCTTCTTTGCTGACCCTTCAAAAGTGGCCCCATTGTATCTTGCCAAGCAGAGAGAGAGAGACTGTTCTCTAGCCCCAGAGACTGTAATGGATCAAAAAAATGAAAGAAAACAAAGGATTTTTTGATCATATGGCTATTTATTGAATTTCAAGGAACCAATCCAAAAATGTCCTCTTTCATTATTTTCTACCATGTATTAAAACAAATGCACATCCATTATGCCCTGACTATTTATCTGTCAATGCATTTGACCATTTTGCCTGGCACATTCTTATGGGAATTAGGATGTCCAGGTCAGGACATGCACAGTTCCCTTAATATTTTGAAGAACTTGCAGGAGTACACATAGAAACATGACAGCAGAAAAAAAACCCATATGGTCTATCTAGTCTTGTCTTCCCTTCCATATCAATTACTATAGTCCCTTTTTTTCCTTTAGAGATCTTATGTGTTTGTCCCATGCTTTCTTGAATTCAGATACTGTCCTCATCTCTACCACCTCCACTAGGAGACTATTCCACGCATCTACCACTCTTTCCATAAATATTTCCATATATTTCTCCTGAGTCTATCCCCTTGCATTCTCATCCTATGCCCCCTCATTTCACAGCTTACTTTCAATTGAAAGAGGCTCTCCCCTTGTGCATTTATGCCACTGAGGTATTTAAACATCTCTATCATATCTCCTCTATCCCATCTTTCCTCTAACATACACATTAAGATCTTTAAGTCTGTTCCCATATGCTTTATAATGAATACCCACTAACCATTTTTGTAACCCCCTCTGCAACAACTCCATCCTGTTTATATCCTTTTGAAGGTGTGGTCTCCAGAATTACACACAATACTCCAAATGAGGTTGCACCAAAACATATACAGAGGCACTATCACCTCCTTTTTTCTGCTGGCCATTCCTCTCCCTATGCACCCAAGCATCCTTCTGGCTTTCACCTTCATCTTTTCTACATGTTTAGCCACTTTTAGATCATCAGAAACAATCACGCCCAAGTCCTGCTCTTCTTTCTTAGACAGAGGTTCTACACCCCTACACTGAACCGCTCCCTAGGAGTTTTGCACCCCAAATGCATGACTGCATTTTTTAGCATTATATCTGAGCTGCCAAATTCTAAACCATTCTTCAAGCTTAGTTAGATCATCCTCATATTATCTTCTCCTTCCTGGGTATCTACTGTATTGCAGGTTTTGGTATCATCCGCAAAGAGGCAAACCTTACCCGACAGCCCTTCCATTATATCACTAACAAAGATGTTAAAAAAAAATCAGATCAAGGACAGATCCCTGGGGCACACCACTGGTAACATCCTTCTCCTCAGAGTGAGCTCCATTTACCTGTACCCTTTGTTGCCTCCCATTCAACCAATTTCTAACCCAAGCAGTAACTTTAGGGTCCATCCCTAGGGTGCTCAGTTTGTTTATAAGTCGCCTGAGAGGAACGATGTCAAAGGCTTTAGTGAAATCTAAGTACACCACATCTAGGGATCTCCCTCGGTCCAACTCTCTGGTCACCCAGTCAAAGAAATCAATCAGATTTATCTGACAAGACCTGACTGGTAAACCCATTCTACCTCGGATCCTGCAATTCATTGAATTCCAGAAACCTCACTATTCTGTTTTAGCAGCATTTATGTGAATTTACTCCACTAGCCAGCCTGCAGTTAGGGATCAGACTAAACAGCCTGCAGTTCTCAACCTTATCCTTATTTCCACTTTAATGTAAAGGGACCACATGTGCCTTTGATGGGAGTTCTATCTAAATGCCTCCAGGAGGTGCAGACTTTGTTGTTTCCATCAAGTATGGGGGTGGTTAGTAAGAAACGTTTTATGCGCACATTGCCATGTAAAGCTGTGGAGTTTTGGTCTAAATTGCCTTTGTCTTTGAAATTGGCATCATCAATTGCTTTATTTAGGAGAAGATTGAAAACGTGGTTATTTTCTTCTTAACATTGTTTTTTTTTTATTCTTTCTTTTTATTTGAAATACTGTAAACCACATTGATGCGACCTGCTTGGGAGTGATGCGGTATAGAAATTGGTTAAATAAATAAATATATTTGTCCAGTCCTCTGGGACTATTCCTGACTCTAAAGGAACATTGAATATATTGGTCAGTGCAGTCTCTAGAACGTCCCCAACTTCTTCAATATTCTTGGATGAATCCCATCCAGTCCCATTGTTTTGTCCACTTTTAGTTTAGCTAGTTCCTCAAGAACACAGTCCTCTGAAAATTGTTCAAGATCCCCTTAACTTCTGCTCCTATTTGTGGGTGTTTTCTGAGGTCCTGCTGCTGGCCCTTCATCTGTGAACACAGAACAAAAATATTTGTTAAGCAATTCTGCTTTATCCTTATCAGCTTCTACATATTCCTCCCCTTCATACTTGAGTCTAACAATACTACTTACACTTCCTCCTCTCGCTAACAAATCTGAAAAATGTTTTGTCCCTCCATTCTATTGCACTGGCAATCTCTTCTTCTTTTTGCTTTCCTGACTACTTTCCTAGCTTCTCTAAGTTTTTCTGAATATTGATGCTTGTCTTCTTCTCTCTGTGATCTCTTGTACTTTATGAAGACCATCCTCTTTTTCTTCACTTTTTCAGCTACTTCTTTTGAGAACCATAGTGGCTTCCTTTTCCTTTTACATTTATTTACCTTGGCCATAAAATATCTCCTTTCAGTTTTGCCCATTGTTTTCTACTGTTTATTTATTTATTTATTTATGCGTTCTCTTATACCTCTTTAACTAAACATCAAAGGGGTTTACATGGAACAGTAAAAAAGTTACAAATAACAGTTAACATGTGCAGTAATTAGGGAAAATGGAGAACATGTTTTTTTCAATAACACCATATGGATATGAAAATTGGACAGTAAAAAAAATAGACAGGAAGAAAATCGATGCCTTTGAATTATGTGTATATTATGGACTGCCCGAAGAACAAACCAGTCAATATTAGAGGAGATCAAACATAAGCTTTCCATAGAAGCTCAGTTGACAAAACTTTGACTTTCATACTTTAGACACATAATGCGAAGAGCGAAAGACATAATGCTTGGCAAGGTAGAAGGTCAACATAAAAGAGGAAGGCCAGAAGTGAGATGGATTGATACAATAACAGCAGCTGTGCGTGCCACTCTATCAACAATGAACCGCCTGACTGGACCGAACACAGTTTAGATCAACTATCTAGAGGGTCGCCATGAGTCAACACCAACTCAACGGCACTTAACAACAACAAATATAATCAAGCATATATCATGACTGTAACAGTAGTATATAACAGGGTAGTAATAGAATTGAGGGATGAAGTATGTCCGTGGTAGCTGTGTCATTTGAGACGAAGGTCTAATAGGCAAGGGGATGAAATGATAGAGAGGGAAATGGGGACAGAATTTGAAATGAGCAGATGTGTGGTCAAATTATTGTCCCTTCAAATTGTTCAGTCAATAAATATGTTGTTAGCTGCTTGCAGAAAGATGTTAGGTCTGCAGTAGCTCTTATTTTTTCTGGGAGTGAGTTCCAAAGCTTGGCAGCATAGAGTGAGTAAGCTCTATTCAGGGGCAGCCCAAGGGGGGTGCGGGGCCATGTGCGTAGATTAATTGCGGGACATCATTTGCATAAAGAGCCTCATTTGCATAAATATTTACATAATGTTAACATTCATTTTTAGTAAACATGCCTCTTAATGTGTGTCTGGATAAAGAAAGACTAACAGATTTCTATGTTACTATATTCCAGTGCCAACCGCCAGGCCCATTAGGAAGTACTATAAACACTGACCATTTAGAACTCATAGCAAATCCACCATATTATAACAGCACTGCCAGGACTCACAAAGCACCAAACCCTATCTATCAAAAGGCAGCACTGTAAATATTAAACCAATACATCTCAGAGAATACCAAAGCATCTCCTACTGGGGAAAGAGAACAAGTGGCATGGTCAAATAGAAACTACATGAACAGAATACCTCAGCTTAGTTAAAATGCATAACATAGACCATCACCAAAGAACAAGGGATCACAATTTAGAAATAGGAAGACAATAATTAAACTCCGAACCCCAAAATCCAATCTTGGGATGTACAACAACACTGGAGAAATAAAATTATAAATTAATTTCCTCTTGTAGTAAACAAAACACAAAAAACGCTAATGATGCACATTTCCCAGAGCTGATATATTCCAGTTAATAAATTCAAAATAAAAAAGTATTTTTCTGCCTTTTGTTGTTTGTGCATTTTCTTTTTCAGTTGCAATTGCTCTAGTCACTTTCTTCTGGTTTCTTCATGTCTTCTGCGAGCTATCCATTTGTCCTTTCTTCTCTTTTCGATTTTTTTTCCATTTTCTTTCTCTGTATCTGCTTTAACATATTGATCTTTCCCCTTTTGCTCTTTCCCCCATTTCTTTCCGTATTCCTTTATCATCCACTCAAATTTCATCCTTCCATTCTCAATCCCCACTTACTCTTCCAATACCCAGCCCATCGTTGACTTTTCTTCCCTCCCACACAAAATATCTTTTCCCCTCTCCATTCTCATTCCCCATCCCCATCCCTTTCTAGTCCTCCCCCAAAATCAGCTCCCTTATAGTTCTAGACCCACCAGCATCCGCCCCCTTCTAGTCCCATTCTCCCAAGCCTCCACATCAGCCCATTTCCAGTCCTAGCCCCCCATATGCTCTTTTCCAGTTCCATTCTAGCCCCCCATCAACCCATTTCCACTCCAAGCTCCTCCATCAGCCCATTCCCAGCCCTATTTCAACTCCCATCAGCCCATTTCCAGTCCTAGTTCCCCATATGCTCTTTTCCAGTTCCATTCTAGCCCCCCCCCCCATCAGCCCATTTCCACTCCAAGCTCCTCCATCAGCCCATTCCCAGCCCTATTTCAACTCCCATCAGCCCGCTTCCAGTCCTATTCTAGCCCCCATCAGCCCATTTCCAGTCCTATTCCAGCCCATCACCCATTTACAGTCCAAGTTCCCCCCATCAGCCCATTTCTATTCCTATTCCAGTTCCTCATCAGCCCATTTCCAGTCCTAGCCCCCCATATGCTCTTTTCCAGTTCCATTCCAGTCCCCCATCAGCCCATTTCCACTCCAAGCTCCCCCATCAGCCAATTTCCAATCCTAGCCCCCTCGTCAGCCCATTTCCAGCCCTATTCCAGCTCCCAACAGCCCATTTCCAGTCCTAATCCAGCTCTTCATCAGCCCATTTCCAATTTTAGCCCTCCCATCACAGCCCATTTCCAGTCCTAGTCCCCCCACCATCACAGCCCATTTGCAGTCCAATCACCCCCCCCCATCACAGTTCATTTCCAGTACATTTCCCCCTCCCCACCATCACAGTTCGTTTGCAGTCTGTTCCCCCCCCCACACCATCACAGCCCATTTCCAGTCCAAGTCCCCCCTTGATCACAGCCCACCCAGTCCTAGCCCCCCCCCCCTCTGAACAGCCGCGCAAATGTCTAAGGGGCTTCAGAGGGAGCCGAGGAAGCCCACGTGAGGCCCCGACTCCCTCTGCACAGCCACCAGCATGAAGAGCCTTTTCCTTCATGCAGGCGGCTGTTTCAGTGAAGCTGCGAATGCCGGGAGAGGTTAAAGGGCATCTTAAGAGAGTGTCAGCAGGAACAGGCATTTCCCTATTCATAGTACTGTTGTTACATTGCTGAAATGACCATTTTTACAAATCCTGTTAATGTCCTGAAGCAAGTATAGCCTTGGACTTCCCCGACCCTGCAGCACTGGTCGGAAATCGTGTGTGCACATGTACCTTTAATGACCCACCTGTCATGCCCCCAGGCATGCCCATGGCCAATTTGGACATGATTGCACCTTCAGATGTATCTTTGGGCTTTCCAAAATAGCTCCAGGGATGCAGGGGCGGCCTTAGGGGGTACGGAGCCATGTGCGGAGACTCATTGCGGAGACCCGGTGAAAAGCGGGATACAAATACAGCTAAATAAATTAAATAAATAAATAAATAAATTGTGGGGCCTCATCTGCATAAATACTTGCATAATGTTAATGTGTACTAACGTTTAGTAAGCATGCCTCTTAGTGAGTGTTTGTATAAAGAAAGACTACCAGATTTCTACATTTCTATACACCAGTGCCAACCTCCAGGCACATTAGGAAGTACTATAAACATTGCCCATGTAGAAACCATAGCAAACCCGCAGTATCATAACAGCACTCCAGGACTCACAAAGCACCACATTCTACCTATCAAAAGGCAACACTGCAAATATTAAACCAATACATCTCAGAGAATACAATACATCTCCCACTGAGGAAAGAGAACAAATAGCACTGTCACATAGAAACTACATAAACAGAATACCTCAGCTCTGTTACACTTGCAAAACATAGACTCACGAAACAAAGAACAAGGAATCACAATTTAGAAATAGAAAGACAATAATTAAACTGGGAATGTACAACAACACTGGAGAAATAAAACTATAAATGAATTTTCTCTTGTACTAAACAAGAACGCAAATACGTTAGCGATGCACATTTCCCAGACCTGACATATTCCAGTTAATAAATTCAAAATAAAAAAGTATTTTTCTACCTTTTGTTGTTTGTGCATTTTATTTTTCAGTTGCAATTGCTCCAGTCACTTTCTTCTGGTTTCTTTGTGTCTTCTGCTTACTCTCCATTGTTTGCTGTCCATTTGTCCTTTTTTCTCTCTTCTAGTTTTTTTCCATTCTCTCTCTACATCTGCTTTAACATATTGATCTTTCCTCTTTTGCTCTTTCCTCCATTTCTTTCTTTATTCCTTTTTCATCCACTCAAATTTCATCCTTCCATCCTCAATCCCCACTTACTCTTCCAATACCCAGCCAATCATAGATTTTTCTTTTCTCCCCCACAAAATATCTTTTCCCCTCCCCATCCTCACCCCCCAGTCACATTCCCTTCTAGTCCTCCTCCAACATCAGCTCCCTTCTAGCTCCAGCCCCACCCAGCATCCGTTCACTTCTAGTCCCATTCTCCCATCCCCCTGCATCAGCCTATTTCCAGTCCTAGTCCCCCATCAACCCATTTCCAATCCTAGCTCCCCCATCAGTCCATTTCCAGTCCTAGCTCCCCCATCAGCTATTTCCAGTCCTACCCCAGCCCCCATCAGTCCATTTCCAGTCCAAGCACCACCATCAGCCCATTTCCAGTCCTAGCTCCCCCATTAGTTATTTCCATTCCCATCCTAGCCTGTATCAGTCCATTTCCAGTCTAAGACCCCCATCCAGGGGTGGCTCTATAATAAGGCGAAGTGAGGCAGCTGCCTCAGGTGGCAAAGTCTTGAGGGCGGCAAAAAATGCCCTCAAAACAGCCGCCTCACTTCGCCTTCAAAAGTTAAAAAAAAATCCCAAAAAACAAAGTGCACAAGTTGCTGTCGAGTCTGCTTCTCGGCAGCGGCAAACACCCTCCTTTTCCAGGCAGCCGCGGCTCCCTGCCTCTTAGAGAACCGCGGCTGTATTGTGACTGCAGTTCTAAAGAGAAACAAAACCGGTGCGGTGTTTGGCTAACAACTGGGTGAAACTATTTACATATATACATCAAATGTCACATATATCATCGTTAATTGCGCGGTTTCCTAATATGTGTTAGTGCGGGGCAAGGCGTTATTTAGAACATTCTTCTGGATAGTGTTTCAGGAAGAGATGGTGCTTCAGGGCCTTTCTAAATTGTATTAGGTCAGGGATCACGCGGATGCCAGGTGGTAGGGCATTCCAGCAGTTAGGTGCACAGAAACTGAAAGCCCTGTATGTTGTTGTTTTAATGCATTGAGTTGCTGCCTTGGGGATTACTAGCGTGTTAACTGCTGTTGATCTTCTGTTCCGGTTAGGGGGAGTAATGTGGACAAGTTTGGATAAAGATGCTCAGGAGAGTCTGTTGATGGCTTTGAAAGTCAGTAGTAGTGTCTTGTAGGTTAGTCTGGCTTGAATCGGGAGCCAATGGAGTTGCTTCAGTATGGGCGTCATATGCTCTCGCCTCTAGCAGCTGCATTCATTGCGAGCTGGAGTGGTGCTAGGGTGGATTTTTAGGAGCCCTTGTAGAATCGTATTGGCGTAGTCAAAATGTGGGATGATCAGTGCTTGATATATTGTCCGGAAGTCACCGGGTTCTAACAGGGGGCATAGTAGGGAGGCGGGGTGAAATCTTGGTCTCTTGTGATGAAAAGGACTTCGGGTTTTTTGTGCTGAATTCAGAAGTTTTGGGTCTGAAGCCAGTTGGCTACCGCGTCAAAGCAGTTTGTCAGTGGAGAGAGGTCCAGCTAGTCGGTTAGTATTGGCATGTAGAGTAGCACGTCGTCGGCGTATTACAGGCAGTTGACCTTGAACGATCAGATTAGGTTGCAGATGGGCTGCATGTATATGTTGAACATTAGGGCGGAGAGGGATGAACCCTGTGGAACACCCTGGTTTTGGTGGAAAGGCTCCGATGTTAAGGTCCCAGCTCGTACATGCTGCCATCTGTCCAATAGATATGACTTACACCAATTTAGTGCTGTGTCTCGGATGCCCTTTTCTTCGAGTCGCCTCAGGAGTAGCTCATGGCTTACTGAGTCAAATGCCGTGGCTATATCCATGAATACGAGGACGAACCCATGGCGAATGTTATCAATTCCAGCAATTATGTTGCTGAATAGGGTGGTGAGTAGGGTTTCCACACCATGGGATTCCCTGAATCCATGCTGGCTCGGGTCCAGTGGGACGGTGTCGTCGATGTGTTGTTGAATTTGGCGTTGGACTTCTTTTTCAATTATCCTGGCTAGAAGGGTTATACTAGATATAGGCCTGTATGAATCAACCTTATGGGGGTCAAGTTTATTATTCTTTAGCAGAGGTCTAATGGATGTGTGCTTGAGACTCTGGGGGAAGGATCCTGTTGTGAATGACAGGTCCATGAGTTTGGCTATGAAAGGGCTAAAGTCACTACATAGTTCTTTTATCCAGAATGCCGGGCATGGATCAGTTTGTGCAGTGGTGACATTGATTGAAGTGATAGTTTCCTCGATGCACTTCTTGGACGGGGTAGCGAAGATGGTCAGTGGTGTTGAGTGGGTTATCTCTTGCACAGGTGGTGGTGCTGAGGACTTGTTGATCTGACATAGTTTTGATTGCAGGAAATCTGCAAAATCTTGAGGGTGGATCATGGTTGTTTGCCCGGGGCCAGGCTCTTTCGTTAGGTTCTTAACGAGATTGAACAGGTCATGTGGTTTGCTTAGTGAGCGTTTTAGAGTATCAGCGTGAGATTTTCTTATTCTCTCTGTTATTGCTTCCCGATGCTTCGTTAGGTGGAGGTTATATGTTCTCTGGTCTGCCGAGGAGCGTGATCGCCACCAGCGTCTTTCCAACTTCCTTAGGTGAAGGAGTGATGCTCAGTTCAGTTGAATACCAGGATGCTGTGGCCCTTTTTCTGGTAGACTTATTTGATGTTGTGCGTTGTGCAATGGCACTGAGGCTGGTGTTCCAGCTGGAGATCATCTCATCTAGGCTAGTCGGTGTAGAGGTGAGGAGCAAACGGGTACTACTTAGGACAGTGTCCTTGTCGAATGGTCGAAAACTTCATGAGGGTGCACAATTATTGGTACTCAGACTTCCAGAAGTCCTCTGGCAGTGGTTGGACACAGGCATTTGAAAAATGATTAACTTGTGGTCAGACCATGGTACTGCAGTGGCTGATGGAGTGGGGACATGGGCAGAGTCCAAGACTGTCAGTGGGGCAAATACCAGGTCCATCATGTTTCCTTTCATGTGAGTGGGTTCATTTATTATCTGCTTGTATCCTAGTTCCTTTATGGTTTTGAGGAAGGCTGCAACATGTGTGTTCTGCAGTGTTGGTAAGTTGAAATTGCCTAGTACCCAACTAGGGGTGCGTGGGTTTGGGGGATTGCTGGCAAGGTATAATATTAATGGGAGGCCATCGGGGGAATTTTCTGGTGCTCTGTATAGCAGGTTTATGGAGCAGTGCTTGTTGGCTATGGTAACTATATCAAGGTGAGTTATGCTGGTGGCGTTGACCAAGTGGAATTGGAGGTCTGATTTGGAGAGGATAAGTACTGCTCCCCTTTTGCTGTCTCTGTGGCAGCAGTGTATTACAAAGTCAGTAGGTAGGAGATGGTTGATGAGTACAGAGTCATTACTAGATAACCATGTCTCAGTGATCAGGAGTATGTCAAGGGTATAGAGGGATAACATGTCTGAGATAAGCAGCCATTTATTTCAGATTGAGCGTGCATTTATGAGGGCACATCTTAGATTTTGGGGACGTGGACTCTCTTCCTGTTTGGCTTTCTTAGAGTGTTGTAGTGCAATGTGTAGTAGATGTTGGTGGGGTGTATGCATGTCTTTCATTGTTTTATGATGGGTGTTGCTTGACCATCTCCTTTCATGTCTCTGTAGAACTGGTATGTAATTGCAGTCGGTCACCAAAGCCATTGAGTTGCTGATCCATCCAGAGAGGAGGTAACAGCTAAATATGGTAATGAGGATGTGGGCCATTCTCAGAAATTCCCTGTAGTATGCAGTCTGGGTTCTGTGATTGGGCGGGTGATTAGGTGGGTATAGATGTACCGTTTTAGGCTGGTAATACAGATGAGTATACACTAAAGGTACTGGCAGGCACGGTATCACAGTGAGATATGCAGCTTCTAAAGCACAGGCGGCACCGTATCATAGCAAATAATGCAGCTACTAAGGCACAGTCATGCACAGTATCATAGAGTGTATGCAGCTACTAAGGCATAGGCAGCCACAGTATCATAACAAATAATGCAGCTACTAAGGCACAGTCATGCACAGTATCATAGAGTGTATACAGCTACTAAGGCACAGGCAGACACAGTATCATAGCAAATAATGCAGCTACTAAGGCACAGTCATGCACAGTATCACAGCAGATATGCAGCTACTAAGGCACAGGCAGGTACAGTATCACAGGCAGGTATGCATCTTCTAAATCACAGGCAGGCACAGTATCGTGGCTGAATATGCTGTTACTAGAGTACAATCCTAATTGTAGCTGCAACACTCCATACAAACAAATAACCTTAGTGGGAAATTTTCTTTTAAACTATTTATGTCTTTTAACAGTTTTCTTTATGTTTTCTAACAGGCAGTGAGCACTAGAAAACAATAACCAAAATGCAGTCGATATCCAAATATAGATATAAACAATACCAGGAGGTTTCAGACCAAAGCCGCGCTCAAACGTATGCTTAATTGATAAAGCAACAGCGCGTTAGGAACATCAATAACCTGCCTGGATTTTTCGTATTTTGTTTTTTTTGTTTTTGAATTGGCTGATACTCATCAGTGCTCCACCACCGTCAAAACATTAAGACTTAATATTATAAAGGAAAAAGTCTTAACTTTGTATTTTGTATCTTCTTTGCCTCTTATATCTTATATCTTCCTTGCCTCAACGCTTCCTCTGGTACCTAATTAGCGTTTCACTCCGTTCAGGAGTTTCATCAGGAGGATTAAGAAAGTTGCTGCCCGCGTCTCCACAAGTATATCTTCTGAAGTCTCAAAAAACGATGCACGGCGTTTTTTGAGACTTCAGAAGAAATACTTGTGGAGACGCGGGCAGCAACTTTCTTAATCCTCCTGATGAAACTCCTGAACGGAGTGAAACGCTAATTAGGTACCAGAGGAAGCGTTGAGACAAGGAAGATATAAGATATAAGAGGCAAAGAAGACACAAAATACAAAGTTAAGACTTTTTCCTTTATAATATTAAGTCTTAATGTTTTGACGGTGGTGGAGCACTGATGAGTATCAGCCAATTCAAAAACAAAAAAAACAAAATACGAAAAATCCAGGCAGGTTATTGATGTTCCTAACGCGCTGCTGCTTTATCAATTAAGCATACATTTGAGCGCGGCTTTGGTCTGAAACCTCCTGGTGTTGTTTATATCTATATTTGGATATCGACTGCATTTTGGTTATTGTTTTCTAGTGCTCACTGCCTGTTAGAAAACATAAAGGAAACTGTTAAAAGACATAAATAGTTTAAAAGAAAATTTCCCACTAAGGTTATTTGTTTGTATGGAGTGTTGCAGCTACAATTAGGATTGTTATTCACTCCGTGAAGACCAAAAATATAAATTTTTGTGTTACTAGAATACAGGCAAGTAAAGTAGCATTAGCAGCTATGAGGCTATTAGGGTAACCGTGTAGCAGGCATGCGAATGAAACATATGTATACACTATGTCAGGGTGGGGCAGGAAGTTCTGTGTGTGTTCTCTTGGTATTAGGCAGTGTTTAGCTTTCTGTGTTCAGATCTTGTCCGGGCATACCTACTTTGGTGCAGGATCTTGAGTTCCGTGGCGATTTACGTATGATTTTGGAGTAGATGGTACAACAGCCTTATCTGCTGAAAGGTGCTATGCACCGTCTAGGCAATGAGTGAGTCACACAGTGGTAGAACATTCTTGTACCTCTTTGTTGGCGTTTACAGGATCCCGTTCTGGTCTCGGTTCTGGGCTCTTCGATAGCACCGTGGGGCTCCAATCAAGGTACACGCCTAAGGGTCACGCTAAAGGGCCCTCTGGCGAGGCCCGCCCGACGCAGGTGCGCCTGACGGCGCTCCCTTTTACTGCTTGTCGGGCCATCCCCGATTGGGCCGGCCGGCGTCTGGGTGGCTGAAGGCTGCCCCGATTGGCTCGACGCGCTTCCAGACGGGTGCCCCGATTGGGCAGTCGGTCTTCCGGGTGGGTGCAGGCTGCTCCGGCTTGCTCTATCCCTCCTGGGAAGAGCAGTGGCTGGGCTGGGGCAGCGTGGAGGCTGAAAGGGAGCTCTAGCTGGATGGCACTCCCTTTTACTGCTCGTCAGGCCGTCCCTGATTGGGCTGGCCGGCGTCTGGGTGGCTGCAGGCTGCCCCGATTGGCTTGACGGTGTCACTGAATATCATGCTCTATCCCTTTAGCTGGCAGGATTCCTGTTGGCTGACTGGCTGGGGGCTTTGAATATCAACCTGTGAGTGTATATGTGCATAAGAACATGAAATATACCTTACTGGGTTAAAGCAAAGGTCCGTGTAATTATAGAAGAAGTAAGTTTGTGCAGGAAATATTGGATTTGGGCCTCATCTGAGAACAAAAGATTTATGAATATAAGTATAGCTCACTGTATTGTGGTATAAGTGTTTTATGTGCATTGCAGTAGTTGTTTTACAGTGTCAAGTTTCTTTAGTCATCTTCTTGGAATTCTTAAATAAATAGGTTGACATTTTATCCGCTTGAATAAGGTTACCAGATGTCCCCGATTTTTGGGGATTGTCCTCTATTTTAGAGCTGTGTCCCCGACTCCCACCTGATTGGGAGCCTCCTGACCCCGATTCCAGCAATTGGGACAGAGGGAGTAGAAAAATATTATTTTTAATTTAGTGATTTGAATACATCAATTTCTAGAATTACATCCATTGTTTTTATATTTTGCCCAGTACAGGGGGAAATTCATCATTGTTTCTAGTTCTCAGTCGATTTAAGTGCTTGGAAGTGATATTGTTGCTGTCATAGGATGGATGTGTGTGTGTGGGGGGGGGGGGGGGACGGAGGCAGGTAATGACTCCTCTGCCTTTCTCCACTCATTGTTGCTCAAACCTAGAACAAAGGTGTCCCTTCCCCTCCCCCCCCCAACACACACAGTTCGGATAAGTGTCCCAGATTTGCATGCAAAAAATCTGGTAACCTTATGCTTGAGTGTTTCCTGGGAGGTCAAGTCAATGACACAATACCTTTTTTATGAATCTTTCTGGGAATGCAGGGTGGTAAGCTAAAACAGCAGTGAAATATCCCCTCTAGTACCAAGGACATGATGCCAGATTCTGACAACTGTCTTAATTCCCTGGGATCACATATTCTGTTATTTAAGCTTGCACTCATGACGCTCCCTCTAGGTTACTGCAATGGAGTTGACAGCAGTCTTGATTTGAGTTCACAGTTATTGCTTCCAAATATTGATTGTGACCCTTGATTGCTCCACATAGAGTAGAGGAAAGATGTCTGGTTACTCCTGGACCAAGACATTGGGTATTAAGGGCCTAATATTCAATTGAGGCAGCCATCATTTAAAGTTAAGCTCCGGTCCCGATGCGTGACTTCACATATAGACTGTATTCAATGGCATTATCCGTTTACATAGTTAAGTGGAAATGCTGACTGTGCTGGTGTCAATCCATTTACCTTAGGCCTCTTATTCAACACAGCTAAATTAAAGAACTTATTCAGTTGCTGAATATTGATGCTAAATGGATAAGAACGAGCTGTGCCTTCATTCCTCCTCTGTGCTGGTCCCCTTTTATAAGCAGTGCGCTTTTATCTATGTAATAACTGAAAATACACTGAGAAGCAATTGTAATGCTGCAAATGCATTACTCACTTTGAATACTGGCCCTACATTTTAACTGTTAGCAGAAGGTTTGTCTTGTCTTGTCTTCTTTGTCCTTAAAACAAGATTCTTTAGATTCTGAGGGCTGGCTGAGACTATGAACAATCAAAGGCAGGCAATTTGTTCTAGCAGCCTGGTTATTTTCTCCACGACGTTGTTTCCTTGGAGGAGAGAGACTGAGTAAAAAAAAGCATGAGGGCTGAAAGAAGATCAGGAACTTGTGTGGAAATCCGTAAGACAATGCCAAGGAGAATGAAGGCCTTTATGGTCGATAAAGGAAAACATATTTCCTTGTAATAAAAGGGACACAAATCTATTTTATTCTCATCTGTTGCCTTTTCTGGCATATCTTTGAATCTAACTTCTGCCTTTTAATGTGCATTTGGTATTCTTGTGTCCCTCGAGTTTTTACATTCCACAAACTAGAATTACTAACATGCTCTCACAGGCTAATTCAGATCCCATTATTGGCAATGGGGCCTATTCAAATAATAATACACCCAGTTTTGTCTAGGTCGTCGAGGTTGGAGGAGACACTTCCAAGTCCAGATATTAACAATTTGCAGCACTTTGTAAAATACATACAAAATTACAGGAAAAATATGTATAATAGTCAGCACATTCAGCAAGACTAGCCATTTTATCAAAAACAATCTTAAAAAAAGAACAGTACCATTACTTGGGGTTTTGTATGTACAAGTGTTGTCGCTTACATGTGTGAGCAGTAAATTTTGCCACTATCATGTTTAAATACAGGGGATGAGGCCCAATGATGCATTTTTTGGACCATGTGAGGTTTAGTTTGAACATCTGAGTGGTGAGCACAATTTTCCCCTCAATCACTCCTCAAATCCCAGGTCCAAACAAACAGTCAGATGACAGTTGTGTGTGCCTTGGAGCAGGTGTAAATTCTAATGGAGATATTTTTGGAACTATATGAGGAATGTTCATTTATTTATTATCTCATGCCTTTCCTGTAGATGTTTAAGGCAAGTTACATTCAGGTACTATGCTGAGCTAATGGCTAGCATGGGGTTTGCCATTAGATCTCATGTTGTTCAAATGGACCTAGTTACAAATACTACTACTGCTTATCATTTGTATAGTGCTACGAGGCGTATGCGGCGGTATACATATAGGGGTATGTTTACTAAGGTGCAGTAATGTTACCGTCGATAAGTGCCACACTGATGTTACGGATGCCCATATATAAAGAAGTGGGTGGTGCGGCGTTAAGGCAAGCCAGGTCCGGTAATGCGCAGTACAGGGCACCCTGGATTACCGCATGTTAACATCACAGCCAATGGGAAGAAGCAGCGTGTCCAAAGGGGTTGTAATCAAAGGCGCGCAGACAGTAGAAGACGCGCTGAGGGATGTGCAGACATGGTGCCACATAAGAAATGGAGCCGTAGGTGTAAGGCCGTAGACCACAGGCAGCTGATATTGCAGTCTGTAAGTGGGGCATGAGCCACATAGAAATACATGCACACACACCATGAAATGGTGTGCAGTGAAAATAGCATGCAGAACAGTAAACAAATTAAACTGAAAAGGCATCAGGGGCTGGCCTGAAGGACAAGCCATGTGGATGGTGTGTGTACAAGGGCAAAATAGGGAAGTGATCCAAAAAGGAGCATATGAGAATTGAACCGGTACACTGAAGAGTCCAAACACAGTTCACCAACACCAATATCAAACCACTGAGCCAACTGCCCACCCAAACAGCCCAAAGAAAGGGAACATATGTAACAGCTAATATGTGACAGATAGGCTGCATGGAGGGCACACTGTAGTGCACAGTGAAGAGAGGGAAGGGCGTGTTGAGTGAAGAGAGGGAAGAGCAAGTGGAGAAGTGATGAAGCCGCAGCTGTTGTATGGTAAGCTTAGCAGAAAAAAAGAAAAGAAGGGAAAAGGAACATGTGGGAATCAAACCCACAACCTATGGTGGCTCAATGCATGTCTGCAAACACTATCCCAATCAACCACAACACAAATATGTTCCACCAAGTGGGCATCATATCTGCTATATTATACGCATTACGTTAGGATGCAGTATTGCGGTGTACGCATGTTGCGGAGAACAAGTGTGCGCATGCACACCGCAATGCGCGTTGCTGTGCCACAGACATGCAGCATGCACAACAACGCACGTGATGTAACAGATGTTCTTACGTGCCTTATGAGTTACGTTTAGGCGCCTTAGGTTAAGTGGGCAGGTTATGGCATGTAACAACGCACATCCCAAATAAACATCACACGCGGTATTGTGAGCGCTGCACGTCTGCAGCAACTGCAACACGCGTAGCGCCACTGTACTGCTATACTACAGTACACAGCATGAGGCACCTTACTACCTGTCCATTGCCCTTCCTCTGTGCTCTCTGCAGTTCTAGGGTTACATCTTTTCTTCTGCCTACCAGCTCATGCCTGTCCACCCAATGCATCTTATAGTCCTTGGGGTACCTTAGACCTAAAGTTGTGGATGTCATCAGGGGGTCAGACCACATCTGGACCTATTGCTAGGCCACTGTCAGACCAACAGTAGTACTAGGAGCCTCTTCAGCCCCCAACCATGGTCTGACATTCACCACCAGCAGGCACAGTCAGACTGTACCTGCTGCACCCCACCAGGTACTCCAACCATACACAAACTAACTACAGACAGTCCACTAGCCAGTCTAGACTGCATGTTCACAGAGGAACTATGTACACCCAGACCTGGGTTGTATAGCACAGACATCTGCCAGAAAAGAAAGCACACATATATCACCTGAGACAGATGCTATGTAGCACTATGTGGGAACATAGCCGTGCCATGGTCACTTTTCGGTCAGTGTGAGAGTGTCCTAACAGCAAGACGTGCTGTGGCCACCTTGTCCATGAAGGTGGTGGGTGGGCACTACAATGTCTCGCCATTGCCCTACCCACACTGCAGATGCATCCTGCCTGATCTGCCCTCTCCGGTCCATACCCACAATACCTTGCTCCTCAGTATGCAGATTTGCAGGCTGGCACTGGTAAAGGTGTACGTTTTGTGGGCCCAGTTCAGAGCAGGGTGCCACACCACAATGGATGGACATGCACTCATCCACCCCTATTGCAGCATTGTGCAAAGATAGGGGTGGTTGGCAATCCTCACCGCCACACTGGTCCCAATCATAGTGCCGGCATTGCTCAGGTGTGCAGGAGCTAGTAGTAGTGCTCTGGTGATTGCTGCAGCTCCATGCAGGAGCCAACAGCCTGACTCTCCATGAAGCTTTGGATAGTGGAGCCTGTGTGAGTGGGGGGTTTGTATCCCTGTTGGCCGCTGCTTTGGGGATTGCACATTTTGATGTTGTATCTACATTGTAGGGTAAAACATAGGCACATGCTCTGCAGGATCCATAGCTAGGACCCAAACCTGTGACCCTCTGCTCTGGGATACACTGGCTGTGGGTACTGCACCACACAGTTGCCACAGAGGCACAGCAGTCCCTGGGGCTACCTTTACTTTTCATCAGACATACCTTTTCTGTTGCACTGCACACCATGTACTGGAACAGGGCATGGCCTAGGTTCACTGCAGGCAGGTGCCACTGCCCCCTCCAGCACCAACACCCCCCCTGCCATGCTAACATTCCCATATGCTGTTGGTGCTGGTAGTATGCAGTCCCAGGCCATCCAATGTGCAGATAGGCAGGTGCCTTGGGTGCGGGGTCTGGGGTGGGGAGGCATACATGGACATCCACACATCCCCCCCATCACCGCCTACCAATGTTATGTCCCTTCCACGTGGGGGGGGAGATGTCTGGGGGGATGTCAGGTTGGTGCTCTAGCAACTATTGGTTAGGGTGGACCAGGTAGATGTAGGTAGATTGTGTTATGAAAGCAGACTGTGCACAGGCTAGGGCATGCAACTCAGGTACAGTGTACCCAGTTTGGACTACTGGGTGTATATATGTTTCAGACAACGTGTGGTCACACCATGCAATGCCTTACTAGGGGCTGCAGTAAAGGGTGTTCATTTAGCTGGGTTTACGAACTGTTTGGGACGCATCCTGGGGAAGGTCTGTGGGCCCTTGTTAGAGTGGTCCCAGATGTGCATGGATTGCTCTATTACAGGCATAGTGGTACCTGTGTGACCTTTGGGGTACCTGTTGGGAATGTCCCCTGGTTGGGACACTGTGGAACACAGACTACTGTGCATGTTTGACCTTGGTCAGATGCTGTCTTGCTGATTTCCAGTGTCTGTGCTCCTATGTGCCACCTAGGCGACAGCCTAGTCCACCCTGTGCCCCAGCTGCCCCCACTGCATGTCCCGCCTGCAGCCCCCTATGCCCCATTTGCACCATCACCATAGTGGCCTTTCATACTTGGGCACTATGCTGTTGCTGCAATTGTAGCACTACTATCACCTTTCTAGGGCTCCCTGCCTGTGCTGTACATTGCTGACACTGAAATGGCTTCTCTCTCCTGCAAATGTGCATCTACTGACAGCTTTTCACTTGCAGTAATGTTTGGGCCTTCATGTGCCCGTGTTAGTGTAGCAGGGGCTTCTCCCTGCCCACTCTCTGCCCATTGACCCCTTCTCTCCGCTCTCTCTCCAACCCCTGTAAGGCTTACCGTGGCTGGAGACTTTACCGCGTGTTAACGTTGCATCTGGTAATGTTAACGCGTGTTAACGTTGCCGCTGCTACATTACCGTGCTTTAGTAAACATGCCCCATAGATGTAAGAGACAGTCCATGCTCATCAGAGCTTACAATCTAATTAAGATGAACAATATCACAAAAACTGGGGACTAGAGTATGGTAAAATACACATAAATGGTGAACAAGAGATTGAGGAGCATCAGGATCCAAAAGCAGCCTCAAAGAGGTGCTTTTTTAGCCTGGATTTGAATAGGGCTGGAAAGGAAGCCTGACACACTTACTCGGGTAGTTTGTTTCAGGCATATGAAGTGGCAAGGTGACATGAACAAAGTCTGGAGTTTGCAGTGGTAGGGAAGATAAAAGAGATCTGCCAGAGGAATGGAGTTCCGAGGAGAGGTGTAGGGTGAGATAAGAAAGGAAAGGTAATGAGGAGCTGCAGAATGAATGCACTTATAGGTCAGTCATGGGTGCAGTTTGACTACTTCATTTTAGGGGGGCAAAGGGTGGGGTGACATATGTATATATTAATTTGCATATTCATTATGGTTATCTTAAGAAAACACTACATGGATAGGGAGCCAGTATATCAAACAGGTGAGGAATGAACTGGCACCCCTAAGATACTCAAAGAGGGAGCAGAGGTTCTCATTCAATGGCTTTGCCAAAAAAAGCAGTATGTTCCTAGGCTCTATAATTAAAAGCAGTAGAAATTGTAGCTGCTTAATTATTTAGCCTGACACTCTAAGATTAAAAAAATACTAACACCTGTAAATATATATTATGCAAAAAAACAGATGTAAGATGCTCACACGCCAAGGGTCAAAAAGAAAGAGAACCACAGCACAGTTTCTAACACCAAAATAAATTATAACTAATTTTATTTTGGCATTAACTGCACTATGGTTCTCTCTTTTTCCTACTGAACATCTATTTTGTGTCCAATAAAACCCCTCCTCCAACAGAAGGTGAAGAGCAGAACTAGAACATTTCACCATAGAACCCAACACACAAGAAAAATAAATCTGATTCCATATCGTCCTGCCTGACCAGTCCAGGCAAGTAGGTTGTGTTCCCCTACCAGCAGATGGTGGATGGATTTTCACCTCTCTGAAGAAAATCTGAAGAACTGAGAGGATAAAAATGCTTGTCACAGACCACTTCGAGGGTAACGCTCTCATTTGCGTGCAACGTGAGAGGCTCCAGTAGACTGCAGTCTTTTTGGTAGCTATAGGAGGAAGGAAAATTGGTTCAGCTCCACACTCTTACCCTGAATAGGAGCCTGTTGAGCAGCCAGAAAATTGAAGGATTTGGAAAGATCTGGAAGAGTGCAGCAGCCTCACACAACCTCAACACCCCCTCCCTCCTCCTCTGTCTCCCCTGCTCTCTCCTGAAGATTGCAGAAAGCTCTCAGAGGGATCTGCCTGCCAGACACCTTAAACGCAGTGCTGCAAACCCAGTAGTTTCTGGGGTGTAGAGCTGAGCCCGGCATGGATTCTCGACCTGGGGCTCTCAGGGGGTGAGTACCAAGGCTTGATCTCATCATTGCCCTTGTTGGGGGCTCCCAAATCCATCTTCCTGGGATGCAGTTTAAAGTGGATCGCTGGCGACCATTGGCATGGTGTGGGTATTTCCTACCATTTTCTTCACGCATTAGTAATGTTTTTACATATTGTGCACCTAGGTCACATGGTAATAGCATGTTTTCTGCCCAAGCAGTTCCAATGCACACACCTTCCCTAGTGCCTTTAATGTGCATTGAAATAAAAGCATAGTTAACATTCACCTTTGGGCCACCGCAGCCGTAGTGCACACTATTGTAATTTTTGCCTTAACACTTTGGGGCTTGTTTACAAAGCTGCGGTAGCGGTTTCCCATCGTTATCGGAGCCGCGGCCCCATTGAAATCAATAGGGCCGCGGCTCCGATAACGATTGGAAACCGCTTCCGCGGATTTGTAAACAAGCCCCCTTGTCTTCTTCCAGGGAACATTGTTTGATCTGTGGCAAGCGAGGTGCCTCATCTCTGGATTCAGGATTCTGCTCTTCTTGCATGGCAGCTTCTGAGTCATCCCTGGAGGGCCTACTTCTCCTCTCCTAGTTGGGAGATGCAGTTAATCTGGCCTTACCTGCTTCAAGGCAGGAGGTGATGGATGGCGCTATGGGTAAGGATATCCAGTCAGCTGGAGGATCTGGCAACCATGCTTTGAGTCGGTCATTGTACTCTAAAGGGTCTGTGGTAGCTGTGCCCCCTGCTCTTGGGGGGGGGGGGTTCATTTCCGAGAGGAGAGCTTTCAGATCCAGGTTTTCCTCCTTCAAATTATTTTCCTTTTTGCAGCAGACCTGGTCCTTCTGACAGGAAAATACAGACCTTGCAGTCTCATGTGGGGCAGGCTGAGAATGGCTAAGGGTGTGTAAAAAGATCTACGCTTTCCTAGAGAAGGAGTGTGTCGAGTGGTTTGGCATTCCCAAGGTGGATGCATGGATCACGGCAGTTACCAGATGGATCACCATTCCTTTGGAAGGTGGATCGGCCTCAAAGACTTTTCTGGACTGCAAACTGGATTTGTTGTTGGGAAGCCAGTTCACCGTGGTGACTACTATCCTGCAGCTGGTGGTATGTACCAGCCTGGCGTCTTAAGCCCTGCTCCAATGGATTCATCCTCTTCTGTCTGATGATACTACCTCTCTTTTGGAGTCACCTATGGCATTCCTTTCTGATGCCATGTATGATATGGTACATTAGGCAGCCAGGAATGGTGCCCTGATGATGCTATCATGGCATTGGATTTGGATCTGGCTCTGGGCAGCGGACACATCTTCCAAAGCCTGGTTGACCCAACTGGCTTTTAAGGGGAAGCCTCTGTTTTCAGCGATTTGGAGAAGCTGGTGAAGGACCTGGGTGAGACAAAATCTTATCACCTTCTGGAGGACAGGTCCAAGGGGCCTATGAAGTGGGCTAGTGTCCCTTTCTCATCAGTCTCTGCCTGTTCAACAAGGGCTCACTGACCAGATTCCCAGGGGTCTAGGACTCTCGGAGTTACCAACCTGGAAAACCTTTCTTCCTCTCTTCTTCTGGGCTTCAAGCTCATTCTTAGTCCTTTTGTGCAGTACGTGGGCCCAGGGACTTGGCCCATTCCAGAGGAGGACCCTCCCAGGCTGCATAATGAAAGTTTGGAAGCCCATTCCCAGGTTCCTTCAGTTGGAGGCAGGCTTTGCCTTTTCTTTCAGAAATGGGCCCGGGTTACCAAGGATCACTGGGAGCTAGACACTATGCAGTCTGGCTATGTCCTAGAGTGCAAAGAGCTGATTTCGGATGCCTTTGTCATCTTCCCTTGTGGGTCTGTGAGCAAAAGAGTCACTGTGTGGGCAACCTTGGACAAGTTGCAGACCCTAAAGACAGTGGTGCCTATCCCACCAGATGAGTGGGGCAAGGGCAGATGCTCCATCTATTTTGTAGTGCCCAAAAAGGATGGCTTCTTATGGCCCTTTTGGGATCTCAAGGGAGTCAACGAAAACTTGTGCGTTCTGAGTTTCTGGATGGAAACATTGCGCTCTGTGAGTTCTTGACATCTCTGGATCTGATTGAGGCATATTTTCATATTCCAATCTGGGTAGATCAGCAGAAGTATCTGCATTTTGCTGTGCCTGGCTCTCACTTTCAGTTCACCGCCCCCTCCTCCCTTTTGGGCTATCCACCACCCTGCGGACGTTCTCCAAAGTCATGGTGATGGCAGCTGTGGTGCTGAGCCACCAAGAGATCTGTGTCCATCCACATCTGGATGATTGGCTCATCTGAGCCCATTCCCATTCAGAAGCATCTCAGGTGGTGTCCTGAGTGGTCTCCTTTTTGGAAAGCCTCAGCTGGGTGAACCATTGGGGAAAGAGCCAGCTGTTGCCTTTCCAGTCCATGGAATTTCTGGGAGTATATTTCAACACTCAAATTTTCCTGCCAGAGGAGAAAGTCAAAAGACCGTTGGATTGCCTGGCACTGTTTTGTGTGCAACAGGCTCCCAGAGTCTGGGATTATCTTCAGCTGCTTGGAATGATGGCAGCAACCATAGAGATGGTGCCATGGATGCAGCTCACATGTGACCACTCCAGCGGTCCTTGCTAGCTCGGTGGTCTCTGAGATCTCAGGATTTCAAGCACAGGCTCTGTTCCCATTGATGGTGAGGTCCAGTGTGTGGTGATGGCAGTGGCCCTGTCATCTAAGGAAGAACACATCACTGGATGATTTCTCCTGGATCCTCCAAATGAAGTATGCCAGTCTCTCGGGCTGGGTAGCCCATTGACAAGACCGTACAGCCCAGGGATATTGGAACCATAGAGAAGCAGTGTGGTCCATAAGTCATCTTGAGGTGAGGGCCATTAGGTTGACTCCTGTGTTTCTGGCCCCTGGTCGAGGCCTGGGTGATTTGAATGTTTTCAGACAATTCCACAGTGATGGCTTATGTGTATCGGCAAGGCAGCATAAGGAGTGCCAGAGTAACTCTGGAAATGGCTCTGCTGTTTGCCTGGGTGGAGAACAACCTCCTAGCCTTGTCAGCACAGCACATTGTAGGGGTAGACAAAGTGGAAGTGGACATCCTCAGATGGCACTCTTTAGATACTGGAGAGTGGAAATTGAGTCAGGAAGCATTTCAGTTGATTCTGCACCACTGGGGTCATCCGTAAGTGGATCTGATAGTGACCCATGCCAATGCCAAAGTTTTCTGCTTCTTCAGTTGTCACATTGAGACAGGGCCCAAGGGCATCGACATCCTGACCCTGCCTTGGCCAAGTCAGCACCTGCTGTATGTGTTTCCTCCTTGGCCCCTGGTGGGGTGTGTGCTTCGATATATAGAATGCCATCCAAGCAGGATTGTTCTGATGGTGCCGGATTAGCTGAGGAGAGAGTAGTTCAGAGACCTGATGTGGCTCTTGCAGGTGTCTCCTCTTCGGTTGCCTCTGTCTCGGGGCCTATTATGGCAGAGACCAATTGTCCTGGAGGACCCAGTTCCCTTCTTGCTTATGGCTTAACTCTTGAAAGGAGATGGCTAGCACGTAAGAGCTACTTGCCTGCGGTGGTCTCTGATGAAAACCCCGTGATCTGGCCACAATACCACAGCTCTTTCGGTCTCTGGTCCTCAAGCAGTGAGAAACAGGCAGCAAGTAATACAGAACACAATCACACACACAAGTGCTACTTTCTTTGAGCTCAGAGGGAAGACAATAGACGGTCTATGGACACGCATAGTTCCACGCCTATTGAATTCAAATTCTTCCTCCTGAAAAGCTCCTTTTATTAAAGAAAAAAGGGAAGTAACAGTCATTTATTATAAACGTGAAATAACACAAGGTGTCGCCAAAGTTCTTTTTACAAAGTAAGATCTGATTACAGTGCATTAGATGAAATTCACTTGATTATGACAAAATTATTTATAATTGCAAAGTTGCAAAAATTATGTTGTGTCAGCAGGACCTATAGTTGACTGTACAATGAACTATGGTTGCACAGTTCATAGTCTATGTTTACTCTTTATGCTTGCGTTAACAATGTTCCAGACTATTTTAAAGATAGTTACACAGAACTCATGATCATGACATCCTATTCTATTTAAGAGGAAGTAGGTGAAAAGCCAAACTTCTAAACACATTCTGTATTAAGAAATTCATCCATCTTCAATTACGTATTGGGGATTCTGGTATCCCCTTTATCTGTCCATTTCTACAGTCTCTTCTCTGCTTGGGGCCCAGAGGAGGTCTATCAAGCTGGCATATGTACAGATCTGGTGCCTCTTTGAGTGATGGTGCAGTGCTCAGCAGTTGGCTCCTGAGGTGGCCAAGGTGCTATCTCTGCTGGCCTTTCTACAGGATGGCTCAGGGAAGGGCCTTTCTCTTATCTCCCTTAAAGTTCAGATAGCAGCTTTATCCTGTTTCAGCAGTCTGATAGCTGGTAAGTCTGTAGCCTTGCACCCTGACATCTCATGCTTTCTCCAAGGGGTTCAGCATCTGCATCCTCCCCTTTATTTATTTACATTCTCTTATATACCGTGCTATTCTGCATCAGTGTGGTTTACATTGAACAAACTGAAATTACATTAAATAGGGCATTATAACTTGGAGATAACTATTTTACAGGGAACATGGGCTATGGAGGGTTAAGTGGCTTGCCCAAGACCACAAGGAGCACCTGTGGGACTAGAAACCCCAGTCCTTCCAACCCCAGTCCTTCCACTCCACTTTGATTTGTGATCCCTTCCTGAGATCTGTGTCTGGTGCTTAGGGCCCTGATGGCAGTGGATTTCCATGCTGCAGGCTCTGTCTTGCTGAGATCTTTATCTGACTTTTTCAAAGGAAACTATTTCCATTCAGCCTGTGCCTTCCTTCTTGCCTAAGGTGCAGTCTCCCCTTCATGTGAACCAGGTGGTCTACCTGTCCTCCTTCTCAAAGGAGCAATTTCAGGGGAAGGATAAGGATCTTCGCCTTGTGGATGTCCAGAGGGTGCTTCTCCAGTACTTGAAGGTTACAAATTCATTTTGTAAGTCCAACCATTGTTTTGTGCTGTTTGCTGGCCTGTGCAAAGGTGATGTGGCAATCAAGTCAAACTTGGGGCACTGAATTTAGCAAGCCATTGCCTCAACATATCTGTTGTGGAACTGTACGGTTCCAGAGTGTTTGTATGCCCATTCTACCCAAGCACAAGCATCCTCATGGGTGGAGCGGTGCTAGATAGCCCCTGTAGAGATTTATCAGGCAGCGATGTGGGCATCACTTTCCACTTTTGTCAAGCATTACCACTTGGATGTCCACACATGGGCGATCATGTCCTTTTGCTAAAGGGTTTTGTGAACTGCTTTGTCTTTTTCCGTCTAATGGAGTTGTAGCTTTGGTACATCTCACTTGACTGGACTGGTCTAGCAGGACTATATGGAAGGTGACATTTTACTTATTAGTTAATGTCCTTTCCTTGAGTCCTTCTAGATAAGTCCAGGGCCTGCTCCCGAAACTGTATTACTCTGTTCTTCTTCTGCGGTATCCTTGGGTCCACTATGATTTTTATACTTGGCTCTGCAAGTTCATTTCTACTGACAGACTTCTGTTTATGCTTTCCTGTGCATAGTTCTCTAATGTGGATTATTCATTGTTGCCCATGATTGAGGTTGTGTGAGGCTTGCCATGTTTCTCCTATATGCTTTGGGATAAATAGTGAAGAGACCTCTGGTGGCTGAGGTGAATAGAGGCATGGGAGTGACGCCAATGAAACCTGGACTTTTCATTGGTTCTTTGTCTCCACCAATCTACTGGTAGGGAAACACAACCCACTTGTCTAGACATATCTAGCAGGACTCAAGGAAAGGACTTTAAATGGTAAGTAAAATGTCACCTTCCATTGTCATCTCATTAACAGCCTCTCCAGTACCAGGAAGATTGTGAACAAACACAAAACCCTACAAAAGTCACTGAAGAACTAAAATGCATACCATAAGGACACCAGCTTCTAAAATTAACACAATAAGGCACCTACCCAGAAAAGAGCAGCACCATAAGTATTATAGTGGTCTTCGATCATCCTTACACCTATTTGGAAAACTGAACAAGCCAGATTACTACAGATCCTACATAGAAACACTAGAAGGAATGAGTAAGAATCTACAGACACACATGGGAAAGGAAGTAACAGAATTTGCAAAAGAAAAGAAAAAAACTGTTCAAAGAATTGGATCAGCAAGTGAGGAAAAACAAGTGGCAAATGCATAAATACAGTGAAAAATGCAGAGCGTTACTCCAAGAACCTTTTGTCAATCAGGAATGGACACATGAATGGTTAATGAAAGGTGAACTGAAACCGAAGGATGAAAGATTGATAGACAGCGGATTACGGACGAGATGGTTTACGGCAAGCATTAAAAAACTCGCAAAACAGACATGTCGATTCTGTAAGAAAAAACTGGAAACAGAGACTCACCTTATAGTAGGCTGTGAAGTTCTGATGACGGAAAATTTCTATACAGAAAGGCACAACAAAGTAGCACGCCTCCTCCGTTAGAAATTCTGTAAACACTACAAAATCACTGTCCCTGAAAAGCACTGGGATCATGACCTTAAGAAAATAACAGAGAATGAAAAGATGCTGATCACCTGGGACATTCCCATTCTGACGGATAAGATATTGGATGCGAGGAAACCTGACATAGTGGTAAAGGAGAAGAACACCAGAATCGCATTAATAATAGAAGTGTCGGTACCGAGTGATTATTCTGTGAATTGCGTGAAGAGGCAGAAGATCCTGCAGTACCAAGATATGCAGACAGATACAAAGAAAATGTGGCAGAAAGATACAGAAATCTTTCCCATTGTACTGGGAACGACAGACTTGATAAAGAAGAATTTCCAAGCACATCTTGACAAACATCCCATACCTATTATGAGGGTTGCTCAGAAAGTAATGCCCCACATGTTTTTTCTGGCTGATTTAATTTCCCTTCACACACCCTACCGCCAGCTCCGCTCCCTTCACGCTAACCGTTTGGTCTTACCATCTCCATCTCATGCCCACCTTGAAAAGACCCGTCAGGCTGCTTTCTTCTTCCTTGGACCTTGGTTATGGAATGCCTTACCTTCATCCCTCCGTTTAGAATCCTCCTACTCACAGTTTAAATCCTCTCTCAAAACTCATTTGTTTCACAAAGTGTTTGATCTCCCTCCCTGATTTTTCCCCTCTGATTTTCCCTCCCTGATACCGTCCCTGGTTAAGTGTCTTGTCTTAAGTCTAGTTGGTCTTGTCCCCTTCTGTTTGTCTTTGTTAAGTGATGCTGTCTGTATTCTTTGTTTTTATATTTTTGGTGTTAATTATTAGGTTAGTGTTTGAATATTGTTAATTGGCGGCTATTTATTGCCTTTTATTGTTTGATTTTATTGTTTTTAATCTATGTTACTTGGCTACTGTTTGTTGTTTTAACTTGTGCCCTTGTTAATTGTTATTTATTATTGTTTTGCACAGTTTTTCTTTGTACTATTCTTTTCTTTCTTTCCTATGATTTTTGGCGTTCCCTTTCCGTAGTTTGCAGTGCTGCCTTTTATTTTATTTGTACACCGCTTTAATGTTTTTAACGTAAGCGGTCTATCAAGTATGGAATAAAGTTAAAGTTAAAGTTCTCAGTCCAGAATGAAGATAGAGGTATGAAATTGAAAGAGTAGTAACTTGGAACTTCAAAGGACACGTGTGTAATTTTACAGTCGTCCGACAAATAGTGAGGTGGTAGTGATCCTTCAAATGGCGTCTGTGAGTGACACACGGTACAAACAATGAGCTGTAATTGTATTCTTGGTGGAGGAGAAAGAAAGTCCTGCCTCAACCACCAGTCCAGATCGGCGCATCAGCTTTCCGTCAGTAGAGGTAGTGCAATGGCAATTATTGACTCTTTGGGATATTCAAAGGTGTGTGCAAGATGGGTTCCGCGAAGTCTCACAACTGAACACAAACGCCAAAGGAAAGACATCTGTTCTGATTTATTGGAGCGTTTTGAAGCTGAGGGGGGGCCTTTATCCCAAAGAGTCAATAATTGCCATTATGTTACTGCTCAGCATACGAAAAGTAGAGAGGTGCACATGTCGGAACTTCATTTGTGCAGCTGTGCAGCCTATATCTGGCATCAAAATTCCAAACAAGATGTGCGACTATTGCAGGCCTAGACAAATTTTGTGTGGATTTAATAGCCAGGCCAAAAGTTTAGGAACCAGTGCTTGTGACCTCCTTGTGCCCCCACTCTCCACATTGTCTCTTGCACTGGTCTCATGTTCTAAAGTCTTACGACACCAATGCCAGTGTGCCTATATCGCTCAGCATCTTTAGACAGAAATACAGGTAACAACAGTGTCTGTACGTGTGCCTGTATGTGTGTGTGGTGCGATGTTGGTGTGCCTGTCTGTGCATGGGATGTGGTGGTGTGTTCCTTTGTGTGGGTGGGGTGCAGGGATGCAGTGCATGTGTGTGTGTGTGCTGCAGAGCTGGGTATGTGCACGTGTGTGTGTGTTGTGGTGTAGAAGCGAGGTGCCTGTATGTGTGTGTGGTGTGGAGGTGTTAGGTATCTGTGTGTGTGTGGTTCAAAGGTAAGATGCCTGTATATGTGTGTGTGTATAGTTCGGAGGTAAGGTGCCTGTGTTTGTGTTTGTGTGTGGGTGTGTGTGTGTGTGTGGTTTGGAGGTGAGGTGCCTCTGTGTGTGTGTGTATGTGGTGCGGAGGTGAGGTGCCTGTGTATGTGTGTAGTGCAGGTGTGAGGTATCTGTTTGTATGTTTGTGTGCGTGTCTGTCATGCAAAGGTGGGGTGCCTACTATATATGTGTGAATGTGTGGTATGGGGGTAGGGTGCTTCTATGTGGTCTGGGGGAGGGAAATGCACCTTTTGGCCACACCTTGCATTCTTCCCTGCTCCTCCAACCCCTCTCCTATTGGCTTCTCTCCTCTGTTACCCTCCAGACTCTCCCCCACCCTTCACCAACTCCCCTAACACTCCCATCCCATGCCCTAAAATCCTCCTCCATCTTCCTCTTTTTTAAATAGGGCCACTGCCCTTTTAAAATTTTCCTGCCTTTTCTACCTCACTTCCTCACCTCCCTCCCCACACATATACAATACCTTTTTTTCTTGCAGGCCACCTTTATGGCCTTCATCTTCTCTGTCTGCTTGTGGGGATCCCACCTCTCCACAAGCAGAGCAGAAGAGGATGGCCATGATTGCGACAAAGACCCCTTTGATCTTCCCATGGAAGATCAGATCCCTGCAGGCAGATCACAGGGGTCTTTACCGCAGTCGGGGCCATCCTCTTCTTTTCTGCCCATGGGGGATGGGATCCCTGTGGGCAGACAAGAGATTGTAGCCATCAGGACATCTCATTTGGGGAGGTCAGTAAAAGTTTGAAGTGGATGTGGAAATGGATAGGGAGTCAGTGAAGTGACTTGAGAGGAGGGGTTATGTGAGCATAGTGATATTGGCAGCAGATAAGTCATGCAACTGAGTTCTGAACAGATCGAAGGGGAGAGAAGGAGACCAGCAAAGAACGGAATGCAATAGTCAAGATGGGAGGTGACTAGAAAGTGGATAAGGGTTTTAGTAATGTGTTCAGAAAGGAAGTGTCAAATTTTGCTGATGTATAGAGAAAGAAGCAATAGGTTCTAGCTGTTGGATGTGTGCAGAGAAAGAGTAGAGTTAAAGATGACCCCAAGGTTGCGATCTGAGGAAATAAGGAGGAGTATAGGTTATCCTCAGAAATAGAGAAGGGAGACAGGGGGAGGAGGTGAGTTTAGGGGGAAAGATAAGGAGCTCAGTTTTGGTCATGTTCAATTTCAGATGGTGGTAACACATCCAGGCAGCAATGTCAGACAAGCAGGCAGAGATGTGGGCCTGGATTCCTGGAGAAATTTCAGGTGCAAAGAGATAGATCTGAGTGTAAAGATGCTACTGAAAAGCATGGGAGAAGATAAGTGCACCAAGGGACTGAGTGGAGAGAGAGAAAAGGAAAGGTCCCAAGATGGAGCCCTGAGGTACACCAACTGAGAGTGGAATAGCAGTAGATGAGGATCCACCAGAACATACACTAAAAGTGTCATGGGAGAGATAAGAAGAAAACCAAATCAGAACAGGGGCCCTAAATTCAAGCAAGGACAGGATATCGAGGAGAAGGTAGTGATCAACAGTGTCAAAAGCAGCAGAAAGTTCAAGAAGGATGAGGATCGAGTAAATGCCCTTGGATTTGGTGAGGAACAAGTCATTGGAGACTTTGATAAGAGCCGTTTCTATAAAATGTAGAGGATTAAAGCCAGATTGTAATGGATCCAGAAGTACTTGAGAGGAAAGAAAGTCAAAATAGCGGCGGTGACCCGCTTGTTCGAGTAGTTTTTCAGCGAAGGGGAGGAGAGAGATAGGCCAATAACTAGAAGGATAAGCTGAGTCTAGTGAAAGTTTTTTGAAGAGAGGTGTAGCCACAGCATGTTTGAAGACCACAAGAACAGTTGAATAGGCTGCATTTCATCAGCAATTGAAGGTATACATGTGAATTCAAATGCCCAAATCCAGGACCATACCAGGTTAGAAATGCACCCTATGTGACTCATGAATCTTGCCCCCCCCCCCCACTCTTTTTGAGCTTCCTGGAAGCCTAGTGATAATATCAGCGCCCCTTCTGTACCTGCGCTCTGTGCAATTGCACTGCTAGTACACCCCTTGGTACGGTCCTGCCCAAACCACACACCCCTCCCAATCTTAGTGTGTTGTAGGCAGCAGCTTTTCTAAAATCACTATTCACACATCCAAATTTGCTTTTTATACATTTAAAATCACCTGAAATTCATATGAAATTGTGGATTTTAACGATGCCTAGTAACAGGTTAGTAAAATCCAGCCCTAAATGTATACCTGTGGCACGAGAAGGTAAAGTGACTTGTCCAGTGTCATAGGGAGTGTTAGGGGGAGAAACAGGATGGAATCCTGGCTTTCCTGGCTCCATGCACACGCAGATCAGTGCAGAAAGGTGCACTGCCGTCAGCGCAGGCAATAGTGCAGTGTCTGTACACAAGGATCAGTGCTAGTGCACATGAGCGGAATCAATGCGCAGATACCGGCACTAATGGCAGTGCACCGTGCATTTAAAACTGTCTAAATAGATGGGAATGAAGCAATTAGCTGAGCAGCACAGATGCAGAGAAGTGTGCTGAAGACCCAAAGGCTGAGCTTAACGCTGAGATTCGAACATAAGGTCCGATGAGGCATTAAAGATTCGTTTTTAGGTCTGTGGTCAGAACTGGCAAGGGATTTATGCCTCTTTATACAGCATATAGCACCCACAGCTTTTTTCTAGCTTTGCTGAAGAGAATACTGATGAAAAGACCCGGCAGGGTTAGTGTGCTGGAACAATGTTATGCGCGTTTACTGGAATGCTGCCTGGCGGATAAACAGCGATATCATTCTGCGCAGAAGTTTTGCTCAGAATAATATCAATGTTTATGAACACTGGGGGTCATTTTCAGTGGCAGCAGCCAGTCCGAGTAAAGTGGCTGCCTGACGATGCTTTAAATTCCATCTGGATATTCAATGCTGGGGTTGGCCAGAGAGTGAATTAGCAGTGGCGATATTCAGCCTCTGACCATATAGCTAAACCAGCTAAAGTTAGGCCTGACTTTAGCTGCTTTAGGTTATCCTGCTAGCATCCTGGTTAACCTCTGATGCCGCCCCCGTTCCATCCCTGGATTACCCCGATGCTAATATGAATTTGAGGTGATTTTAGGGGTCATTCTGATATTATTCTAAGCAAACTTTTGCTCAGCTGTTTATGCGGCTAATAGTATCTGGCACATGCGCACAAACGCCAAACGTTTCATTTTATGCACAGGCTATAGGTGCTGCTCATGCAGACCCCTGTGCATATGTGCCTGACTCGCTCTCCTTGTTTAGTGCAGATGTTTTGCGCACAGCTCATGCGCATTCTGTCTGCCGACAGCATCTCTGAGCAAAACATCTGCGCTAAGCATGCGTTATTAAGCCCTGTGCTAGAGCGCTAATACTGAGCTCCTGCACAGGGTTTCTGCATCACGCCCATTGCGCAAACCAGTAGGCTGCTGCTCCACCCCTGATGCATTTCAGTGTTGCTTTCACGTGGAATATTTAAGAGTAGCAATGGTTATTTTTCTTCTTACAAAGCTGCTTCAATGTATGGGAATGCTTTCTTTCAGCTTTAGAGCACTGGATGGTAAATGTTAGCATCCATTAAGCAGCTCAGTGGCAAAATCACTGGCTATGTTCTAGCTGGCGACTTTAAAGAAAAGGTTTCACCACAAATTAACTGTCTCAGCTGCAGATGAAAATTGCCCTAAATCTAACCGGCTATGACATAGTCAATTAGATGTAGTGTAAACCTCCTGTCCCTGTACGCTTGGTTGGCTACAGCTGAGCATTTGCTCTAGCTGTTTAAGACGCCTCCCACCTTTTGAGCAGATAATAATTTCAACCTGGGGAAGACATACCTGGAACATGTTGAGTTCTGCTTGCCCTGGATTAGTCTTGATTAGCAGGGCTATATAAAGCTCATTCCCCTCTTTTTTTCCATACCTCACATATTCATTTATAGGGATTTGCTTTGGCTGGCATGCATTTTGTTCATTAGCAAGTCTTAAAAAATGTTGTAGACATTAAGGGGCCCGTTTGCTAAAGTGTGCTGGTGAATAAAGTGAAACTTCATCCGCACTAAGTGCACAGCCACTGTGTTAACTGTCGAGGGGGGCAGCATTTTCCTGGCAGTTAATACATGGCATCCTACCCTTACTATGCAGTGCTATTGTTGCGTTACGCTTAACACCACCTATTGAGTTGGAGGCAATTGCACCCACACTAATTGCCACAGTGATAGCGTGTGGGGTCTACCCCTGTACTAACAGTGTGTGACTCACCATGCCCACTCTCCACCCCATAACCCACCATTTAGCACGAACACACGAGTTATAGTTAGTGCGGAAATCGATATGTGCTACCTGTTATGGCTGCGCATTAAGAGTTACCATGGGCCACAGTGCACAATTACTGCACACCAAAACCACGCTAGAACACTTTAATAAAAGGGCCGCTAGTCAACTTATTATGGGATTGAACACATGCTAACTTTATTCATGTGCATTAAATTCCTAAAGCCTTTTTATTTCTATGGATGCAGTAGCACTTAACATGCATTGTTTTCATTAATGCACCTTAAACCTTAGTAAGGAGTGGAGGAATAGCCTAGTGGTTAGAGCAACAGGAGATCTGGGCTCAAATCCCACTGGCACACCTTGGGCAAGTCACTTTACTCTCCATTGCCTCGGAAGAAAAGGCCTGGCCATCTTCTTCCAGTCACACCTTGCCAAAAAAACCCAGGGGCTTCTGGGTCGCCAGGAATCAGCACTGACTTGACAGTTTAAAAAAACCTTTTAGTAAACACGCCCCTATGTCTTAACTTACGAATTCACATGCATTATGTTTGATTTCTAAAATAAATGTATGATAAAAAAAAAAAAAAAAAAAAAGGGAAAAAGGTCTAATAATAACCCAGAAATGAACCAACATGTTGTTCCATGCATATCCCAGTTAGCTTATTAACATTTTATTTTTGGAAAATAAAAGAATTTCAGTCTTTGGTATCTTCGGCTTTATTTTCTTCTCTGTTTCACCCTTTCTTCTCTCATCATCGGGTTTGCTGTTTTTTTTTTTTCTTTCCTTCTCTCTGACATCTTGTTACTCTCTTTTCACAGGATGAAGTAAGTAAAGATGGGAGGTAGACAGGCATCTATCACCTCCTCACATGATCTCACCTCTCACTCCTTTCTCCGTGTTTTCATCTCTTTCACTATCCCCTTGCCAAGGTATTTTAAAGCACTGGAAATCAACATGTGGACTTAGGGTCCCACATATTTAGGAGGCCCAGATATTCCTGCCCCCGTCCTCAATGCCAGTAGTGGCAGGACGAAACCTGTTTTCCCTCCATGATATTGTTAAGAGGTGGAGAACCATCCCCACTCCTCAAGCTCATTTGCATCAGAGGCAGATTCTAAATTATTTTGAACCTAGGGCCCCCGAGATAGACTAACTGTTTCAGCCAAAGCTGTGAAGTTATTCAGTTCCAGGAGTAAGATGTTAGGCCAGCCCTGGATTTCTGAATATGCCACCCCGAGGTAGCATCGGTTGTACAGTAAATCAGTAGTAGAGACTATGGATGCCACACTGCTATGTAACTCGAAATAATTTAGTAAAACTTCAGCTTGCCAAACAGTCCAAAGGTATAAGATTCATTCATAAATAGAGCTCAATATAGTGAACAAATTCGTGTTGGATTCTTTGTTTAGAGGTACTGAAAATCACTCTTGTAACAAAGTTTCCTTTTTGTTCTTAATATAAAACATGCCCAGCAGAGCGTGTTTGAGCATCCCCCCTTTGAGGTATGGGTGTTTGCATCTACAGGCTAAGTGCTATTTGGTTATGTATCTTAATGTGTTCATTTTGTGGTGTTTCACGTTACAACACTGTGGTGGGTGTGTTTTATATTAAGAACAAAAAGTAAACTGTTACGAGAGTGACTTTCAGTCCCTCTAGATAAATAATGGCTAAAAAATACCTTACTGAGATTATAGGCATGGCTTCTGAGTTGCTCTGGTTAGGGCTCAGTATTTGTCACTTGGGGGGAGTATTCCTCCAGGCAAACAAGGGAACTCTGTGGGATTTAATCTCATGGAGTTTCTGGAGTCCTCACTGGAGGTGGTCACCAAGAGGGCCACCTTGATAGCGAAATTTGCTTTGGAGTTTGACAGTAATACTGTTTTCAAAATGCATTTCTGCAATATTAATAAGTTGTTCCTAGGTACTAAAGTTCAAATTCCAGGCTCTGAGACTCAGGGTTTTGGCCCTGAGCCTCAGTTTTGTGTTGCATTTTCCTTTTTTATATGTGGTTGTTTGTGAAGGGAAATACTTTTTGTTTTGTTTTTTTAATCTAGACAACTTTCTGAATTCATTGTTGCAAGAGAGGATGTAAAAGCCCAGATTAGCAATCCAGAGGCAACACTGTAGGGCTCATTGAAAGCACATCTCTGAGTGGGGCTTCTTCTGATTTAATTTTTTCAGTTTCCTTTGTAAATATTTTCCTATACTTGGATCCGTTTCCTTATTTGTAGTCTACTGTATTATTTTTGTTGTGTTGTTTTATGTACTTGAATATTTTCTTATTGAATTTCTGAATTCACTTTATTTTGAAGTATAAGACTTGAAAGTATAAAAATGAAAACTTAAAAAAAGGCAAACAATAGAGCTGGCCATTGTCACTCCTGCAACAAGCTGACTAGGCAGCTCTGTCCCCCCATCTCTCACCTGCCTATCTCCTTTCACCTCTGTTACAGCTGTAAGAGCTGTGTGAAAATATTCCTGAGTTACTGCTACTTCTTCCTTGCCCTGTTTAAGTCTGTTCATCAGAACCAATGAAAAGCAGAGGATATGATGTCATCAGGAAAGGGATGTGAGGGTCAAGTACTGAATGAGGTCATGAAGTGGGTAATTCTAGATTTACACATGAACAGTATGTGTAAATTCTCATGCGGATGGGTAATTCCACATGCAGTTGATGTGGTTGCTGTTCTGAGAGTACATGTGTGAGGCCAATTGTGTGTTCTTTCACTGTGCATGCATGCACGCAGGAGCAGAGTTTGGGTGGAACATGGGCAAAGGTACGCATGTAAATTATAAAATACTAGAATTTAGGTGCATTCCATACAAATTTAGGCATTTACACCAGCCCTAGGAATGGTGTATTCATGCCTTAAATTAACACGCACTGTATTGTTGACCATTTAGGCTAGCATTTTAAAAAGCCAAGTATGCATGTGCTGGACTTTATAAAATAGGTGTGAAAACTTACATAAGTCTAGGTATGACTCTCTAAAATGATAATTTTATAAGTAGATTTTAGGTGCTAACAATGTCATAAATGTCAGTATTTTAGTCATTAAGTAGCCACATATGCATGTAATTTATAAAATACTGGCCAATGTCAAAATCTACATGCTGTTTGCATGGCGTGCACTTATATGCATATAGGTGGAGTTTGGATAGAGTGTGGGTGTTCATTATAAAATAACACTGGATCCCTTTATAGCAACAGGATAAAATCAAAATAAACATAACTATTTCTTAGATATCAACAAATAGGGATGACCTGCACGGAGCGGCAGGTGCACCTACTCTTGCCGCCTTGCTGGGCAGACTAGATGGACCATCTGCTGTCATATACTATGTTACTATGATAATTTATGTCTCTACTTCAAAATGTAGATGTAGTTATTTACACCAGTTCTAGGGCCGCTCTATGTGATCATGCCATTATTTAAGGCACATCCTATGCCAACTATGCTAGTATATTATAAAGATAAGTAGTCACGTACTTGTCTTCATTAGATGTGTTTTGCATCAGGCAAGAACACCTGTTGTGGAGGGTCAGCCCATTTTTCTGTCTGCCCATACACATATTGTAGCTCTCTTTGCTCATTTGCAACAAAGCTATACCTACAAAGACCGAGTGCAGCAGGCCTCACATACCACCCCCACACCACACACATATTCCGCATGATCCCGCACCACACACATAGAGACATTCTACCCCAGTACCCCACACAGACACCCAAACCCTGTAGTGCACTCACACTCACACGCACGTGCACACACACACACACACACACACAAACACACACTCCACCCCTAACCACATACACAGATACCCTGTCCCAGCACTACACACACTCACAGAGAACCCACCCACCCACCCGCAGCATCCCCACATCACATCACATATGTACATTTGCTCACCAACCACACCTCTGTATACACATACACATACAGACACCACACCCCGAGCCACATATGCACATAGACAGTCCATCCTGCATCACATGTGCACACAGATACCCCATCCCTGCACCAAAAACACACAGACAACCCACTCCACACCACATACACACCTCACCCTTGCACCACACACACACAGACACACACACACACACACACACACAAAACCCGACCCCACCACCACACCACACCTACCCACCTATCTGAAGATAGACACAAATATATAGACTCCACCAGTCATAAAGATGTCTCATACAACCCCAAAGCCCCCGCTACCCTAAGGAGACACACTTTATCATATCTCTTCACTCTTCCCATCTGGTTGTGTGTACTGCACCAAACTGTTGCCACAGAGGCAAGTCATTCCCTGGGGATACCATGACTGTTCTTCAGATAGACCTTGTCTGTTGCACTGCACACCACCCACCTAAACAGGGCTTGGCCTTAGTCTGCTGTGGGCAGATGCCACTGCCCCCTCCATCACCAGCACCCCTCTACCACCATGCTGACAAGCCCTTATGTCAGTGGTTCTGGTGGTGCACAGTTCCAGGCCATCCAGTGTGCCGGTAGGTGGCTGCCTATGGTGTGGGGTCTGGGGTAGGGGGTGCCTACATAGACATCCACACTTCCCTCCGGCACCGCCTGTCAATGTTATGTGCCCTTTGGGCTACCTGCTTCGTACTGTCCCCTGGGACACTGTGGGACACACACTCGTGGGCATGTTTGGCCTTGGTCAGCTGCTGTCTTGCTGATTTTCCATTTCTGCCTTCCTATGTGCCACTTAGGCATCTACCTAGTCCACCCTGTGCCCAGCTGCCCCACTGCATGTCCCCTGTACCCCATTTGCAGCATCACCATAGTGCCCTATCAAACTTGGGCACTCTGCTATTACTGCACATATAGCACTACTATCAGTTTTCTTGGGCTCCCTGCCTCTGCTGTACATTGCTGACACGTAATTGTTTTTTCTCTCCTGCAAATGTGCCACTAACACCAGGTTTTGACTTGCGTTAATTTTCGGACCTTCATTTCACAGCGTTAGTGTAGCAGGAGCCTCTCCCTGCCCACTCCCCGCCCATTGACCCCTTCTCTCTGCCCTCTCTCCACCCTCTGCGGGCCTTAACGCTGCCGGGGCCGTTATCGCGCAATAAGTAATGTTATCGTGTGATAACGCCACTTATTGCGTGATAATGTCGCTACTGCGACGTTATCGCAATTTAGGAAACATATCCCTAAGGTTGCACCTAGACATCTTTTCTAAAATGTGCCTACACAATTTTATTAACCGTGCTCCATTTGCTCACTCACATATGGCAACCATGCACTCCATCAATGAAACATGCTTTTTGGTAATGCTTACAACATGCACTTTTCAACTTATAAAATTGACTTAATTTAGGCAATTAAAATGCATTTTGGCTACGTACCCTGTTATAAAATTACCCTTTAATTACCTCTTTGCTTCTATTTTGTGAATTTTTTTGGAAGGGAGGATTGTCTCTCTCTATATTTCTCTTTGTTACTTGTCAATCATTTCCAAATTTACATGTCTAGGTTAAAATAATTAAATCTAAATAGCCTCTAGAGATAAGTGAACAATTCAAAGTTCAGCTTGTGCAAGGAAAGTTTCAACTTTGTCAATATGTTGGGTTTTTTTTTTACATTTTTCTCTTGTTTTTAGAGGAAGCTTGTTAGTCTTTTTTCCCAAGCAATCTGTGGTTTAACAGATGTGAAGACACATTTCAGAAAGTACATGGTGATGGGAATTAAGGCATCAAAGTGTGGTGTAAACAATTCTGGAAGTAGTTTAGAAAAGACTCTACTAGATATGGAGCCTTTTCTAAATGCTGAAGATGGAGGCGTGTCGATACATTGATTAAGAAGAGCCAGTTGTACACATGAGAAAATGCAAACCGGAAAGATGGCCAACATACACATGCAAATGCTGCATTTCACAACTTACATGTGCTGGTAGCTATTTTTTCATTCTACAGATAGAAATGCCACCATTTATTTTATTTATTTATTTATTTAACAGCTTTTATATACCGCACTTTTATCATCATCATTTAACAACAGATGCTGCTATCTCCCTCTAAATTAACTTTTGAAGGGAAACATAAAATTAAGAAGGATAACCCCCCTTACTCGCTCCTGTAGAAAGCTAAATATGCCAAAGAACACTAGTAAATTCTGACATGGAAAATTGCAGTCATACATTTGTATTCCCTAGATGAAATGCGGAATGCAGATGTAGATTTTTTTCCCACCCAGGAAACTCCCTATCCATACCCCTGACAAGTCTCCTTGTAATTTCTGCCTAGTAAGGACATCCATGTGTAAGTCAACCCTTTTTAAAATCATTATTTACACGTGGATTCTATTTTCACATGTAAATGACAGATTTTACATATGCAAATGGTGAATAAGGCTTCGAAAATAAGCCCTTTAATGTGAATTCACTGCAGATGTGTCAGTGTGAGAACGTTTGTACTGAATCTTCCCTCAGTCTATCCCACAAATTAAGGAAATCTGCCTGAATATGTCAGCAGAAATCTCTGTCAGGTCTTTTATTTGTAACTTCGCCAAACCAATATGATGAGCCTATAACCAGCTTTATCAAATTAGCTACAGTGTGAATGCCATCTACCAGGCTCAATTGGAAAGTAAAATAAATTTAAGATCACATTAGCTGTTTTCTTCAAGTCCTTGAGGGCCACAAACAAGTTTGGTTTTCAGGATTCTCCTAATTAATACATAAGAGCAAGATGTGTATACAATGGAGGTAACATGTTTGCAGCTCTATATCATACGTATTCATTAGGGACATCTTTTTGCAGATGACATGAAAATTTGCAACAGAGTGGACTCTCCTGGGAGAGTGGATAACATGAGGAAAGATATACAAAAGCTGGAAGAATGGTCTAATGCTTGGAAGTTAAGATTTAATGTGAAGAAGTGCAGTGTCATGCACTTGGGATGCAGAAGTCCAAGGGAATTGTATATGATAGGGGGCGAGAGGTTGGTGTGCACGGACCAGGAGAAGGACCTCAGAGTGATTTTTCTGAGGATCTCAAGGTGGCGAAACAGGGTAACAAGGCGGTGGCAAAAGTCAGAAGGTTGCTGGGTTGAATACAGAGAGGAATTACCAGCAGAAAGGAAGAGATACTAATGCCACTGTACAAGTCACTGGTGAGGCCTCACTTGGAATATTGTGTTCAGTTTTGGAAACCAGGTCTCGCAAAGGATATAAAAAGACTGGAAACAGTTCAGAGGAAGGTGACCAAAATGATTTGGAGCCTGCATCAGAAGATGTATGAGAAGACCTAAATATGTACACTCTGGAGGAAAGGAGGGACAGGGTAGATATGATTCAGACCTTTAAATACTTAAAGAGTATTAATGAAGAAACAAACCTCTTCCAAAGATGGGGAAGCTGTAAAACTAGAGACCATAACATGAAGCTGCAAGGGCGTAAACTGAAAGGCAGTGTCAGGAAATACTTTTTCACTGAAAGGGTGGTGGATGCTTGGAATGCCCTCCCAAATGGAAGTGATGGGGGCCAATACAGTGATAGAATTCAAAATGGCATGGGACAGACACAGTGGATCCCTTTATAGCAACAGGATAAAATCAAAATAAACATAACTATCTCTTATATCGCAACAAATAGGGGTGACCTACATGGAGCACTGGGTACACTCCTAAACAAAGACATGGGGAGGGATGACCTGCACGGAGCGGCAGGTGCACCTACTCTTGCTGCCTTGCTGGTCAGACTAGATGGACCATACTGGTCTTTCTCTGTCGTCATATACTACATTACTAAGTTACTATCCTGAAAACCCATTTGTAGCCCCCAACGAATGGAAATGAATACGATGACATTTGTCATTTCTTTAGACCTGCAACAAGAACACTCGAGGCTAGTTTTACTTAAGTTTGCTATGGTATTAGTGCACGCTAACACCATTAACATGCATCATAAACGGGTCTCTTCATAAAATGGGAAATAATTCGCGAATGCGTGAAAGCATGCTGTAATACAGTAGCACTTTAGTAAATCTATCCTTCTGCTGGGTAAGCAAAAATATCCATGAGCCATAATTCATAAGATCATAAAGATTCTCAAAGCTGTTATTTCACAGACGGCAAACTGCTAAACAAAAAAGAAAGAAAAAAAGCCTCAAGCATCTGCATTAGTGATCTCCACTTCATTTGAAGAGGTTGATCACAGCTGCTGTTGAGAGAAATTTCACTTTCTGGCACATTTTATTGTGCTTGAATTGTCGTTAATGCAGATTTTCCAAAGACTGATTAGGTTTATAAGACAATGTTAAATTCAGATTCCTGTTTATAGTGTTGGCATGGTAATAGAAAAATATAGCAAAGGAAAAATGTCAGTTTCAAACATCTTTTATTGTCATCCTTCATCTACTATTTTGAATGTTTCAATCCACTGTTTTTCTTGACTGCCCCTAATTTTAGTCATTCAAAAATGTTAATATATTACAATATTTTCAAAATAGTTGTGTAGTATTCAGTTTTTATTCACAGTAGTTTGCACTTAATGAATATCAGTCAATAAAAATCATCTGAAAGCATCACTGAAAATGCCGAACCACTTACTGACTTTGACCATTAAATCTCATTTACTGCAAGGATTAGGTCTGCAAGTGCATTTTACAGATGTTTGGAAATATCAACAGAGACTACACCTCGAGAGGTTAGCTAGAAATATCAAAGCCTACATGTGCGTGAGTCAAATTGCCAAGACTGAAATAGAAACAGCCTCTTTTATAGAATAAAGGCTTTAATTACTTCTGCCTAATTATTTAGAACAAAAAAAAATCAGTGAAAAATATATTCACTTCACATAAAATTAATCATATCTGAAAAATAGTGCTGAGTTCCCACATATCGCTAGGGCCCTAAATTAACTCCCTTCATACAGGGTTTTAAACCTACCCCGATGCTGAACTGTGCACTACATTATTGGGTTTATTAAAATATCAATGAATTTTAGGGATGTGCATGGAAAAAAATATAGTTCATTCCTTTTCAGCTCCATCACCTTTTTGGCTCATTTTTGGAGTATTAATTATTTGCATTGTTTCATTTGTTTGCATTCTGTTCAGTAGGGAACTCAATTTTGCACTGCATCAATGGGGTTTACTCTTCATTTTTAAGCAAATTTTCCTATAACTTCCAAACAGGCACCTGTCACAAAGGCAACAGCAATTGAAGTCATCAAGTGTGTCATGAAGATCCCACAGCACAAAAAAAGAGGAGCAAAGAGTATTAAGAGTAGCATGAAGACTCAGAGCGAAGTGGCAGCAACATCGTCAGGACGATCCTAAGGTGCTGGGAGAGTGGTAGAGCAGCACCGACATTGGCAGGAAGACAACAAACAATGGGAATAGGGCGGCACCGACTTTCATTGGAAGACCCAAAATCATCAGAGCATTAGGCAAAGAAGCATCAATAGAGTTAGGTTGGGGTTGGAGTGATATGGGGAAACGAAACCATTACAGGGGTGCATAAAGGAATATCCAGGTGTCTCCACAGGCAGGGTTTCCTATGAGAATTCGATAGCAAGAGTCTACTTTCTGTTGCTCTGCCATAAAGATCACATGAAAAGACTCGTGGCCTCTACTTTGATGAAAGACTGCAATGCAGTCTAAAGCTTTATTTGAATTGTTTCCTGGCATACCGGAGTTGTGAACATTGGTTGGGTGACCCCAAAGCACTGGGAGTGGAAAAGGCATTGGGAGAGGGCAAAGCACACCAACGTTGGTCTGAAGACTTCAAATCACTAATAGAGGGGTAAAATGACACCAACATTGGCTGGAAGAACCCAAGGCACTGAGAAAGGGCAGAGCAACACCTTCAGCTCCTCTACAAGAAATATATTTTCCATTACTGCAGGTGTTTTTACTACCCTGACTGAGAAGCAATCATCGCCTTCATAGCTCCTAGGTTCCTGCTCACTATCGTCCTGTTTCTAATCTTCCTTTTCTGTCTAAACTTTTAGAGAAATTTGTTTTTGCACAGCTTTCCCATCACCTTGATTCTACTAACTTCCTTCACCCTCGTCAGTCTGGGTTCCGTCAGGGTCATAGTGTTGAAACCGTTCTTCTAGCTTTCACAAATGCGTTACATGTAGCACGTGACCGTGGTGATATCTCGGTGGCGGTTGCCTTGGATCTTTCAGCTGCTTTTGATTTGGCTGATCACTCCCTTCTCCTTCACCGTCTTCGGGATGCAGGTCTTTGTAGTACAGTGCACCGCTGGTTCCATTATTTTCTTTCTTCTCGATCTTGTGTGGTTCTTTCTTCTTCTTCTTCCACCCCCCCCCCCCTCAGATCCCCACCATCTTCCCTGTGGGGTTCCTCAGGGTTCTGTTCTTGCCCCCCTTCTTTTCAACCTTTTCTTGGCTCCCCTCGCCTCTCTAATACAGCAGTTTGGCATTTCCACCTTTTTCTATGCGGATGATATTCTTTTACTTCATCATACTTCTCCTTCCTGCCCCGATCTCTCAGTATTGGACTCCTGCCTTGCAGCTGTAGCAAATTGGCTGACACTCAACTGCCTGCACTTAAATCTCACTAAAACTATTGCTATTTGGTTTTCTCACAGCAGCCCCCCCCCCCCCTTCCATGGCCCCTTCCTTTTCCAGCTCTCCTGTACCTTTGGTCTCCACTTTTCGCTACCTTGGTGTGCACTTCGATTCCGACTTATCTTTTCACACTCACATTTCCCACATTACTAAAACATCCTTCTTCTTTCTTCGCCAAATTCGCTCCATTCGCCCTTTTCTTTCCTCTTCAGCCCTTGTCACACTGGTTCTGTCTTTAGTCATGTCCCGTGTGGACTTTGCCAACTCTCTATTCATCGGCCTTCCAAAAAACCAACTAACCCGCCTTCAACGAATTCAGAGCACTGCTGCACGCCTTGTCACACACTCCTCCCCCCGGGACCACATAACCCCTCTATTATTTCATCTTCACTGGTTGCCTCTCCCTTTCCGTGCCACATTCAAATTACTGACTCTAGTTCACAAAGCCTTTCACACAAGCACCCCGCAATACTTAACAGATCTCCTCTTCTTTCACTCTCCTAGACATACCCCTCGCTCTTTTCATCTCAATCGCCTTACCCTCCCCTCCCCTTCCTGTGCTCACTTGCAGTCCACCCATTCCTCTGCCTTTTTTTTCACTGATCCTGCCCTTTGGAATGCCCTTCCCCCCTCCGTCTAGAACCTTAATACACTACATTCAAACAGAATTTAAAAACCCACCTGTTCTCTCTAGCTTTTAATGTCCCCTCCCCTTTTGTGTGATCTACTCTCTCACCCACCTCTTGTTTCTCTCTAGGCTTATCCTCTACCTACGTTTTGTCTTGTTTTCTTCAATTCTTCTACTCTCCTGTAAGATATTGTACACTTCTTTTCCTTTTTGTTGGCTATTAGCCTTCTTTTATTGAATTTTAATGTACACCGCCTTGGTTATTGCAGAAAGTCGGTTTTTATCAAATGAAATAAACATAAACATAGTCTCTATTGCTGTACAATGCAGAGCTGAGCTTCTTTCTTTCCCCGTGTTCCCATGACCCTCTTATGTCTTGCATCTCTGCCAGGCCATCAAACTATATACCTGCTTATGGAAAGTTATTATCCCTTAAAATTCTTGTCAGCTAGACATGTACACAACAATTTTTTTCAGTTCAGTTCACCTTCAGTTCATATACATATTTGGTTCATCTGTGGACCCAAAGCACTGGAAGTGGTATAAAATAGTATAAATATTGACTGGAAATACTCAGGGCACTATGAGAGGGACATAATAGCACCAGAACTGGCAGGAAGACCCAAAGTAAAGGGGATGAATGTTTGGGCACTGGTAACAATGTGTGTGTTTTGTTGATTGGTTATCTCCCAAAGACTTGGCCATTGGAGTTAAATGAGCAGGTCAGCATTAGAAGTGGCATCAGTACTCAAGGTATCCCAAGATAACATGGTACATGAAAGTTGTTAGCTTAGGGGATAATGTTATCCCGGAGAACACTTGGTCATTGTGGGGTAAAAAGAACAACAATCATTTACTCTCTGTACTGTGGAGGAAAAATGATCTTAACGTACCATGGAAAAGGATAAAACAGCACCAGCAACAGTGAAGACTCAAGGCACCAAGAAAGGTGCAAAGCAAGCAGAGGAGAAAGAGTGGTGTCTATGTAGAAAAACATCATCATAGAAGACATAAACGGATGGCATTGTTGGTAGGATCTGGATGGTAGATCACTTAGGTCATGTATAAGCAATGTTAGGCAGAGGCAGCAATGTCAGAGTATAGAGAAAGCACAGCAAAGGCTTTGTGTGAAAAACTCACCCAGTAATGTCAGCATGAGACAGCATAAAGGTTTCGCCAGTTATAAGCCAAAGCATCACTGCAACCACTGTCTATGAAGGTCTGCCCATGACCTCCTTTTCAAACCAATGTTTTAACTTCTTCAGGAACATTAATAGGGATGTCAATCAAAGCACATTTAATAGCTTGAATAGGTAAATTAAGAACTCTGCATCTTATTGGATATTGAAGGCAGGTCTTCTCAAGCTGTGTATCACTGTCTATCTTGAGAACACTTATAGAAGACAAGCCAGTTTGTTGTACCAATATGAGTACATATTTATACAGTGATCCAGAATGGTTTGCTAGAGTATTAGTAGTCCTCTATTTTTTGGCCCCTTAAATTCTCTTCCAGGATCCTAACTCTCTTAACTGATAATTTGAACATTAAACATAGTGTGTGGGGTTGGGGGGGGGGGGGGTATTCCAAGGCATTTACAACAATCAACATTTCCTGACAACTGTTATGATCAATATTATCCTTTCACATATTCTTGCAGTATTTTTCCTTAACATTTTTCTTGATCTCAGTGCAACTTCTGTTATAGTTGACCATGCTGCATTGCCACAAATGTTTATATCTTTTCTAACTGTATCTTGGTTCCTTTCATATGCACAAGAATAACTTTTCTTTACCTCTGCTATTTTGCCATAGCAGTGATCTTGTCTAGGTATTGCCCAAAGGATGTATCTTTGACTTTCTATACTACTTTAAGTAATCCTTATTGTACAACTCATACTAATTTTTTAGTTGCAGCTATAATATCATTTTAGGCCATTAACAAAATTGTAATGCCTTTAGTGATTTTACATTTAATATGCAGATGGTTCTAGCAGTCAGGACAAATGTTCTCTACTTCTTGCAGTTAAATATCTCCATGACTAAAGACCTCATGCAGAAAGGAAGGCCATTAGGGTTTCTGATTTTAGTTTTTAAATGATAATCACCAATAAACACCCCCACCCCTGGTGTAAACAAATTAAAATAGGTGCTTATTGGATAACATCATAACAATGGCTTTCACACTATTCTACCATACAATCACCTCCAACCACACAGCCTATGTCTAATAGCAACTACACAGTTCTAAGGTCTTGGCAATACTTGGCCACAACTTTATTATATTCCCCAGCTTCATAACTTCCATTAACTCAATTAACAGACCATCAACCTTTCCATTGACCTCAAACAGGACTACACAGCAAGAGCCCATTATTGAGTTAGGTAGGCTATGTGCCCATATGGCGCATAGCCCAGCCCACCAACCCTTAACCCCGGATATTCAGTGCTGGGGTTATATGTGGCCCCAGCATTGAATAGCAGGGAATCGCCGCAGACACTGGAAGCTGCAGTAGCTAACTGGGTAGCAGTGATATTACATGCTGCCCAGTTAGCTCCTATGCCTTAAAGATAGGCAAGAGTTTTCCTCGCCTGTCTTTAAGGCGCAGTTTGCTAACCAGGCAGCATGCAATATCACTGCTGCCTGGTTTTGCTTGTCAGCACCTCCACTCTGCCCTGGAATGCCCCTGACATGCCCCGATGCTAACCGGATAGCATCAGGGTGCTTAGGGGAGTTAGAAGGGGATATTTAATGGCACTAACCATGTAAATGCCATTGAATATTTCCATTTAAGGCATTTACATGGTTTACTGGGCTGTAAACTGTGTAAATGCCTTTCGAAAATTGGGCCATCACTTCCTAGCCTCCTCATACAGTTACATAGAAATATGGAAACAGAGAAAACGACAGCAGATTAAGATCATATGGCCTATTTAGTCTGCCCATGTCTAATATGCCTCTTTGTCATCTTCTGAAGAGCAATTCAAAAGGCAAAATCCCCATGGAACTCTGAGGTACCTTGCAGGTGGCAAACATCAAGTAGGGTAGGAGAACGTCCCAATTCTTCCTATTCTCCTGCACAAACTTTTAACATCTACTTCAGAGTTTTATTGAATTGCTCAATGAGGTCATCCGTTTGTGGGAGAAATACTGATGTTTGCAGCATCTTCACCTTCATCTTCACCAAGGCACACACTTGCTTCATCACTCTGGATACATAGGATGTTCCCACCCATGAGAATATGTCCCAGAGGGCAATTGCGATCATAGTAGTCTTTATATTTCTTAGAACAATAGCCTCTGGATATCGGGTAGCGTAGTCCAGTATAATTAAAATATACTTGTTGCCTCGGTTGGTTTGCTCCAGAGGCCCCACCAGATCCATGGGCACTCTTTTGTATGGGGTTTCAATGATGGGCATAGGCACTAGAGGGTCAGGTCTGACTCTGGTGGGGTTGTGAAGTTGGCAGGTGGGGCATAACTAACAATAAATTGCACCTGCTTTTGGATCCTGGGCTAACAATAACATCTGCTGATGATAGTATCGGAGAACTGTTGTTCTACCTCTTCCTTCTAGGGCAGCCACAGCCACTCTGTACAGCAAATCTCCCTTTACCACAAAATAGGGAAAGGTTCTCATAGAGGAGTCTCTGCTACCTACTGGAACTTTATCTACTTCCAGGAACCGCTTTTGGACATGCTTAAGGGACTCATCCTGTTGCTGGGCCCTCCTGAAGCTCCCTCGGTCTCCCCCCAGCCTCTACTCTGGGAAGGGAAACAAGTATGTTTGGGTTACTACTGCTAGCACATGAGCTATCTCTAGGGGTTTCTTTACTAGGCTCTTCCTCCCTGGACCCCTCTCCTATAGCTGTACCCAGATTCTGAAGGTAGTGTAGCTTCTCCCGGTGATGCTGACTCCAAGACTTAGCAAGCTTGGGATTCTTGATAAATAGATCCAGGTCTTCTAGGCGGGAAAACCTCTGGGAAACTTTCCTGGTTTGACTTAGCGGAGTCATCAGTTATCCAGGCCCATATCACCCCAAAGCTTGGGTAGTCTTGGCCAATCATCACTGGGTATGGGAGCCAGGGCAACACTATGACCTCAAACAAGGCTTGCCCTACTGGTCTCTTGAGTGAAACTTGTACCATTGGATACTGCCTCTGGTCTCCATGCACACAGGTCAATGTTACAGTCTTTGCATAACCGATCTGAAGTTGTTTTAGTGTTCCTTGGCCAATGAGGGTTTGCACACTCCTGGAGTCTATCAAGGCCTGGAGATGGGTCCCTCGAGCTCCACTGGAATCACAAAGTTCTGTGCAGGTATGAGGAGTAGTTAGGCTGATATCCATGTGTTCCTCTGTACCCAGAGGACACTCCTGGGAAAAGTGTCCCGGGCTCCATACCTAAAACAGGTGAAGGGGTCATGGCTGGAGCCATACCCTCACCTAGGAGGTGACTTTGGGGTTCGGAGCATGGGAACCAAGATCCACTCTGTCTTCCCCTTCTGCCTTTCGGGCTAATGGGTGGCTTCTTCACTTTCTCACTGTCCGTTTCCATCACCCGCTGGGCTTTATGATACCCTTCTGCTATTTCCAGTGCACTTTCCAGTGTAAGCTTGGGGTGCAAGTCAAGCCCTCTAAAAATTGCTCCAGTGACACAATCTTGGCTATCTTAGGCCTGGTCTTTTCTTCCGGTTGCAGCCACTTCCATGCAAGATCCTTCAATCGATAGAGGAACCTCCGAGGGCTCTCTTTTAACTGGAGTCCTCCCTTTCTGAATCACTGGCGGTAGACCTCAGGAGTACAGCCAGCCCATTCCAATTTGGTGGCCTTGGCACCTACATATGTAGCTCGCCATCAGGGTTGGCATCCTGGAATGCAGCCTGACTGCAACCCATCAGAAAATTCCCCAAATAAGCAGTCCATGTCACCTCCAGCTACCCGGCCAGGTTCATCTTCTGCTGTCATTTTAAGTAATGCTTGCACTGGAGGATGGAATTGCAGTCTCTGTAAGTCCTGAGTGAACTGAGCCAGGGAACTCTTCTGTAGCTCCCCTTGCACCTGAACAAGTTCCTGTATCTGTTGTTGCTGTAGTTGCTGCCCATCCAGCAGGGCACATTGAAATTGCTGCTGACATTGTTGCTGATGCTGTTGATACTGTTGCTGTTGCTGATGTACCTGTTAGTATATACATGTAAACCGTTCTGATGTGTAAGTAAAGGGCGGTATATCAAATGCCTAAACAATAACCATAGCCAAACCATGTCTTTCTGCCAGACATGGTTTGGCCACTTGTTCATATGTAGCTGCCAAGGCTCCATTTTGGCTTGCCACTTGTTCTCTTACAAAACAAAACAACCACAGCTCACTCTTCTGCAGCTGAGTTAAATCGGCAGCATTCTTGCTCCAGTAAACTTTTAGCGGCCTCTAGTGGCCAAACAAAACCCTGCCTGTCTGGCACTGATTAGACTTTTCTTCAAGCTCCCTAGCTAGGGCGAGGCTAATCCTCTGAGCCCATACAAGCAAAAAGAAAAAATCCTGACCTGCTGTAGAGAGGCACAGCCCTAAAGGTATGTGGATTTTCCCTCTCATGTGGTTAGAGGAGATCCCCAATCTTAATGGATTCTTAAAAATACCAGGCAAACAACAGAAAAGGGCAAAACAAAACCACTTTTATTGTGCTTCAGTTGTCCAGCATTTCATTTCTCCAGCTTGTTGTCTTTGCAAGGCTGGTTCTCAAGGCCCTTTCCCTGGCCCACAATTTAAAGTTCAATCAAAGTTCAAAAAAACTCACTTGGGCTTCAGTGTCTGTGAATATGGTTCTCATCCATGCTCCAAACAATGGCAAGGTTAAAAGAGTCTTCCCAGGCAGTTGACCTCCTTCCCTTGTACAAGTGCTTCACCTGGATCTGACTCCAGTCAGATCCTAACCTACCCAAGTGATATAATTCCCTCTTTTTCATCTCCTATCTCTCAGCAGGACTCCTTAAGTTCTACAATATTATCTAGTGCAATCAATATGGTGTACATACTGTATTCTGACTTGTAGTCAAATTTTAAAGTACAGAACTCCGAGTGTTGTTATGTGGCGCACAAAAATTTAACCTTCCTTAAGCTGCACAGCTGATATTTTATGTGCACACAGCCTACAGAAAATTAGAGGGAACATTGCATGGGTCCCTCTCTCTCTTGCACCCAGCTGGATTCTTAATCCTTCTGTTTGAGTCCTGCTCTCTCAACCCTGAGTTCTGAGCTGTAGACCTTTGGAGAGGAATGGATAACTTCCTATATACCCCATCAGAGCACCCAAGTATCATTCTGGCTTGTGATGTCACCTTTTCTACCTGTTTGGCCACTTTAAGATGATTTGATACAATAACCCACAGATCCTGCTCTTCTTTCATGCACTAAAACACTTCACCCATTATTCTGCATCACTCCCTTGGGGTTTTGCAGCCCAAATGCATGACCTTGTATATTTTAGCATTAAATCTTAGCTGTCAAATTTTCAACCATTCTTCAAGCTTCACTAGATCCTTCCTCGTACTACCCACACCTTCTAGATTGTCTATACTTTTTCAGATTTTGGTATCATCTGCAAAGAGACATACCTTTATCAGATCTTCTGCAATATCACTTACAAACATATCTTTATCTTTATTACATTGCTTGATATATGGCCCAAGCGTATGTGTCAGGGCGGTGTACAATAAAAACATCAGAGAAGACAGAAAGAAAAGGAATGCCAATGGTTGGACAGGAAAGAGAGAGAGTGCAGGACAGAGCAAAGACAGTCAAGGAGACAAAGGAGCTGACGGGAGAGGAGACTAACGGGAGGGGGAGGTGTCGGGGTCTGGGAGGTTGAATGCCTGTTGGAAAAGGTGTGTCTTGAGTAATCCCTTGAAACGGCTGAAGGATAGTTCTGTGCACAGAGCAGGGGGAAGGGAGTTCCAGAGGGCCGGGACCAGGAAGAAGAAGGCAGAGCGGAGAGTTGACTCCAGGTGGGCCCGGGAGGGGGATGGAAGAAAGAGGCGGTTACCATGTGTTGAACGAAGAAGGCGGGGTGAGGGCTGCAGGCAAATAGAATCTGCTAGATATTGGGGGGTACCAGTATGAAGTGCCTTATAAGTGAGAATAAGAAGTTTATAGGTGAAGCGGAAGTAAAGTGGTAGCCAGTGCAAACTGAGGAGGAGAGGGGTAACGTGGTCGCTAGAGAAGGAGTGAGTGAGCAAGCATGCGGCGGTGTTCTGGACCAACTGTAGGCGACGGAGCTGATACTGTGGGAGGCCGGCCAAAACAGTGTTACAGTAGTCTAACCTAGAGATAACAAGTGAGAGGACTAAAGAGGTGATAGAAGAGGAGGGAAGAAAAGAGTGGACGGCACGGATTTGACGCAAGAAGAAGAAAGAGCGACGGACGAGCGTGGAAATGTGAAGATGAAAAGAGAGGGAGGAGTCGAGGGAGACCCCAACATAGTGGAGGGAAGAAACCAAGGGTACAGATGTGGAGAGGAAAAGAGGGGAGCAGGTTGGAGGAGGGGAGCTGAAGGAGAACCACAGGGCAGCAGATTTTGATGGGTTGACGTGGAGAAAGTTACTGTTTAACCACAAGGCGACATGGGTGAGGCAGAAGTTGCGGGGATAGAGATTAGGGGCAAGGGAACTGGTATGGTGCATGAGACGGATGTCGTCTGCATAGAAATAACTTGAGATACCAGACTGTTGAATGAGGAGTGCAAGGGGGGCGAGAAAGATATAAAAAAGTAGAGGGGCAAGTATTGGACCCTGGGGAACCCCACAGTGGAGTGCCAGAGGAGGAGAGGTGGTCTGGACTGAGAAGGTGCGGGAAGAGAGGAATGAGCGAAACCAAGAGAGAACAGGGCCATGGATCCCAAGATCGGCCAAGAGGGCAAAAAGAGTGCGATGGTCAACGATATAGAACGCGGAGGACAGATCCAGGGCAACCACCAGGGAAAGGTCACCACAGTCGTGAGATTGGTGTACTTCATTCAGGAGGGAGGTGAGGACGGTTTCAGTGCTGTGGCTGGGGCGAAAACCAGACTGGCGTGGGTGGAGGAGAGAGTAGAATCAAGGTGGGCAGAGAGCTTGGTGAAAACAAGCTTTTCCAAAATCTTGGAAAGAAAAGGGAGGTTGGACACAGGACGCCAGTTAGCAGGAACAGAGGGGTTGAGGGAGGGCTTTTTAAGGAGTGGGCGAATGAGGGCATGCTTCCAGGCAGAGGGAAAGACACCTGTTATTGAGTAAGTGGAGTATTTAGTGGAGCAATGCAAGGGAAGGGTCAGACAGCCAAGATGAGGGCAGGGGTCCAGGGAGCAGGTGGTTTTGTGAGAGGAGGCAAGAGGCCTAGTGAGATTGGCCTCAGTGACAGGACGGAATATATGCCAAGTGTGGGAATGAATCCCAGTAGAGGAGGGGGAGGGGGGAGAAGGGGGAAGGTACTCCGAATGTGTGGGGGAAAGAGGGGAAAGGGGTGGGGGACAGGCTGGGAAGGTGGCACGAAGAGTCTCAATCTTAGTAGAGAAGAAGGAGGCAAGGCAGTTGGGATCAGGCGCATTAGGGGGAGAAGAAAGAGTTGTGGAGGGAGCGGACAGTGCGGTGGCAGAACAAAGGATCTGGTAGAATTGTCTAGAGGAGCTGGAAGAAGAGGAAATACGGTCAGAGTAATAGGAGCGTTTGGCTTCAGTGATCATCGAGTGATAGAGCAGTTTAGAAGCGCAGAAAGCGACAAGAGAGTGAGGAGTGGGGTGCTTGCGCCAGACCCATTTGGCACGGCGGAGGTGAGTGCGCTGGAGATAAAGACCAGGGTGAAACCAGGGGTGATGGGAGGAGGGGTGGGAAGAAATCGGGGGGGGGGGGGAGCGAGACGATCCAGGGCAGCAGTAAGATTGGATGACCAAAGGTTGGCTTGTTCATCCATGGGAAGGGAGGGAAAAGATGAAGGAAAGAGGGAATCTGCTGGAGGGAATTGCTGAAGAGTCAATGAGGTGATGTGGCGATGGAGCCTGGGAGGGAGAGGAGGAGGGTGGCGCGATGGGCACTGCAGGAATGGAAGGGACAGTGAGAAAAAAAGGCAAAAGTGTTCTGACCAGGGCAGTAGGACAGAAGAGATCTGGGCTGGTACAAGAGAAGACGCTGAAGGGGTGAGGACAAGATCCAGGGTGTGGCAGCAGCGTGCGTAGGGCAAGTAACATGCTGGACGAAAGAGAGGTCCTCTAGCAGGGTCTTGTTCTTCTGACAAGAAGGGGAATCAAAATGGACATTGAATTCGCCGAGGACAATGAGTTGTGGGGACAGAAGAGAAGCCTCGGAGAGGGAGGCTAGCAGACCTTCCCAGAGATCGGGGCAGATAGAGGGGGGAGCATAGAAAAGGAGTAAGGAGGTGGGGAGCGAGGAGCCGAAACTGAGAAGGAGAGACTCAGGATAGAAAGGAGGAGGAGTGGCAGCAGAAAAAAGGAGGTTGGAGCAATAGACGACTGCCATACCCCCGCCGCTGCGATTGTAGCAGGGCGTATGGAGAGCAGAATAGCCAGGGGGAAGGCAGCGATGAAGTAGGGCGTCCTCACACTCCTGGAGCCAAGACTCTGTGAGGAAGAGGACATCCAGGGAGTGCTGAGTAAGGAGGTCATGGATAAGGTGGGACTTGGTGTGGAGGGAATGGCAGTTCAGATGGGTGAGAGAAAGAGAAAGCAGGGGAAGAGCTGTGGGCGGGACAGCAATGGAGGAGCAGTGGCCTGAAGGCGCAGAGGGAAAAACTAAGAGATTCGCTGGGTTGCAGGAGTAAAGGCCAGAACTGTGGGAGTGGAGAGGAGGAGGAGGCCGATGGCCCCAAAGAACTGGGATGGCAGCCATGGGAGCAATGGCAGTGAAAAGCAGAATGAGAAGAAGGAGGCACCAGTGGGTGGGAGAGCTGAAGGCAGGTTGCAGCGAGGGACAGGTATCAAAGGGAATTCTAGGCGAGCGAAGGGATGTTACAGTGGGAGAGGTGGTTTGCTGAGTGCCCCAGTCATCGCCCCAAGGAGCTCGCCCAAGGGACGCCGCAGGCAGCTTGCCTTTAAGCAGGTTGAGCAGCAGAGAGAGACGTGACTGCATTGCACGTGGCCGCGTCACTTCCGGGGTGGAGCTAGGATGGCTGGTGGCACAGAGGGCAGTACACTAAAAAGAAAGAACAAGCAAACAAAGCAAACCAAAAAATAGTAATAAATAAAGGACAAAGATACAAGGAACAAGATGAACAATGATACAAGAAGGGAGGGAGGGAAGAAACAGAGGCAGAGACAGAAGGCAGAAGAGAACAGCAACAGATGAGGCTGCGCAAGGTAAATTACAGGCATTGGGTCTTGCACAGAGGAGACAGCTTGTTACAATCCAGCAGGCAGCTTGCCTTTAAGCAGGTTGAGCAGCAGAGAGAGATGCAACCGTGTTGCATGCGGCCGCGTCACTTCCGGAGCAGAGCTAGGACAGCTGGTGGCACAGAGGGCAGTACAAGGCAGTGGGTCAGGAACAGAGGAGATATCTTAAAAAGAACAGGACCAGGAATGATCCCTAAGAAAGATCACTGGTAACACCCCTATCTTCAGAGTGATCTCCTCTTTTCTACTATCCTCTGTTGCCTCCTGCTCAACCAGTTTCTTACCCACATGGTCACTTTAGGGAACTCAGTTTATTTTAAGTCGCCAATTCAGAATGGTGTCAAAAGCCTTGCTAAAATCTAAGTACAGTATGCCACATCTAGTGCTTTCTCCCGATCCAATTCTCTGGTCATCCAGACAAAGAAATCAATCAGATTTGTCTGACAAGACCTACCTCTAGTAAAACTATGCTGTCTTGGATTCTTTAATCCCTTGGATTCCAGAAACTGCACCATTTTCTGTTTTAGCAATGTTTCCATTTATTAACTCACCATAGATGTCAGACTAACTGGTCGGTATTTACCAATCTCGTCCTTACTTCCACTTTTGTAGACAGGAACCACATTCACTCATCCCCAGTCCTCCAGGATCACTCCCTATTCTAAAGAAGCATTGAAAGGTCAGCCAAAGGAGCCATCAGAACCTCCTTAAGTTCTTTCAGTACTCTCAGATGAATCCCATACAGCCCCATCGCTTTGTCCACTTTTAATTTTGCTAGCTCCTCACAAATACAGTCTTCTGAGAATCATTTGAGTTCTATCTCACTTCTGTTTGTTTTCTGAGGGCCCATTCCCAGCACTTCATCTGTGAACACAGAACAGAAATATTTGTTAAGCAATCCTCATCAACCTCAACATATTCCTCCCTTTCATCCTTGAATCTCACAATGCCGCCTTTGCACTTCCTCCTGTCACTAACATACCTAAAAATAAGCCTTGTCCCCATGTTTCGCTGTATGGGCTACTATTTCTTCCATTTGTATCTTTGCTTTCCTAACAGCTACCCTTAGCATCTCCAAATTTTGCTATTTGTCTACCTCTTTCTGAAGGCTAATCTCTTCCCTAACCTTTTTGGCTACTTCTTTTGAAAACCATAGCATCCTCCTTTCCCTCCTACTTTTATTTACTTTCCAAATAAAAAGGCTTTTTGATCTTAAAATATCTTCCTTCAGTTTTCTTCACTGTTCCACTTCCCCCAGATGTTCCCATCAAGCTAATAACTCCTTGAAGTATTGCCCCATATTTGCAAAGTTAGATTTTTTGAAGTCTAGGACCCTCACTTTTCAATGAACCATCTCCATCCACATCCTAATACTGAACTACACCATCTGGTGATCACTGGGTGGCAGATGGTCACCTATTAAAACATCAGAAATACTCTCTCCATTCAAAAGTGCACCATGCTCCGTGAAAATACACCCCCCAAAAGCCAAGCTGCTCAATGCATCAACAAACAACTCGAGGTCTTGATTCATTACCGAGGGGGGAGGGGCAGACTACCATACTTGAGCCCCTTAAAATCCTTAAAAAGGTCAAACAAACCTCTAAGTCTGCCTTCACCTGTATGTTTACCCAATGAAGTGGTGTTTCTTCACTGTGCCTCTCATTAATAAAGCCACCACCATGTGAAATCTCAGTCCATTGGAATCACATGGTATGCAAAATTAAGGTGCCCCAATAACTGCTGTATTTGTCCTAAAGCTGTCTTTGATCAGACTGTCACCTATTGAATCAGCTGTTATAGCTTATGGATTTTGTCTCTCGGCAATCAGGTCTCCATCCATTCTGAATCTAAAACAATACACAAAAAAGTCAGCGATATATTAGGATCCACTGCCTTCTTAGCCAAGGGGAGCCCCAAAACCTCATCAAATCTGTGAAAGATGAATAGCAACCTGGCACATTCCTGTGTACCCCAAGGACCAATAAAAATGAAATCATCTAGATAATGCACAATAAACTCTGACCCCCCCCCCCCCGCCTCATGAACTGCCCATTGGACAAATGCCTCAAAATACACACACACCACTGAGCAGCCCATCAGCATGTATTTATTAACAAAGTACTTCTCTTCAAAGTGAAATGCCAACAAATAAAAGGAACTTGAATGTATCAGAAGTAACCATAATGCTGACTCTGCATTTGCCATGACCATGAGAGCACCATGACCTGCACACCAAAGTGGATCAACCACTGACTGCATCAAAGGAACTATGCTTCACCAAGCAGAGCTGGATCAATAAAGGTATTCACACTATTTCCACATACTGTAGATAAGACAAATTATTCACAGGTCTGCAAAATTTTTTTTTCGAGAGCTGTTTTGGTTATTCCACGTAATCTTTATGTTTTTTGGTGCGCTGAATCCGAAGATGACCTCCATTTTGCCATAGGAAATCACGTTTCCTGACAATTTAGGTAACTATGTTAAATAAGGCAATACCTCAAAATAAATGGAAATAGACTTATAAAATTAAAGTTTTATTACAATATTTTCATGAAAATCCTTTTTTGAACTGAAATGAGCCTTCCTACACACACTAAACTCGATTCTTCTTCCTTGTGAGACTCCTCTTGGTGCATTTACGCTTGTGAGTAGCATCTGGAATGTCTCTCTGAAGCATCCAACAGTAGTCTGCCATCATTGTAATGCTCCATTTTCCCTGGTATCTCCTTTCCATCTCTTTAATGTCTTGGTGGAATCGTTCACCTGGTTCCTCACTCATAGCTCCCAAATTTTCAGGAAAGTAGTCAAGGTGGGACTGGAGGAAATGCACTTTCAAACTCATCAGGCAACCTAAAGCTTGAAATGCTTTCAGCATTCGTCCGACGATCTTTTTGTAGTGAGGATCTTTGTTATTGCCTAAAAATTTCTGTACGACTTCTTTAAATGCAATCCTCCCTTCTTTTTGAGGATCTGTCATGGTATTGACAAACTCTTGATCAACTATAAACCTTCTAATGTCTGGTCCGACGAACACACCTTCCTTCAATTTTGCCTCCGACAGGCCTGGAAATTTGGTGACCAAGTATTTGAAGCATTCTCCATCTCTTGGAAGTGATTTTATGAATTGCTTCATCAATCCCAATTTTATGTGGAGAGGTGGTAGAAGAACTTTATGGGAAGGAACCAAAGTTTCTCGGAGGACATTTTTTTTCACCGACTGTTAGCACCCTCAGCTGCCAACTCTTCTTGGTCCAGTGATTTTGTCGGTCTTGACTGTCCCATAGACACAGAAAACAAGGATATTTGGTATACCCAGCTTGTTGCCCGAGCAGCATGCACAAGACCTTCAAGTCCCCACACACTTGCCAACCATGGTCTTCATATTTAAGTTTACGAAGAACCAATTCCAAGTTCTCGTAGATTTCCTTCAATTGTACGGAATGACCTACAGGTATGGAAGCGTAAAAACCATTGTGGAGTAAAACTGCTTTGAGACTTCTTTTTGAAGAATCTATAAAAAGACGCCATTGCTCTGAATCATATTGGATTTTAAACTGACCCATCAGACCTTCGACATCGATGCAATAAACCAACTTGTCTTCCTGGGCGAAGTAAGGAACGAACTCCTTTTCACGATGTCTGAACCATGAAGATGACACTCCTGGCAACAATAAATTCCTGCTTTTCAGCCTTGATCCGAGTAACTCAGTGGCATCTTTGGGAAGATTCAAGTCTCTGACCATCAGATTTACAGTGCTATATTTTTTTTTACATAACTCGGACAACCCCTTTAAAGTTTTTTTTGGCATTTTATATCTTAAATGCACTTATGTGAATTAATTAATGGTAATTTGAATTAATTAATAGTAATTTGAAAAAACTTGATAAATTTGAAGACAATTTTGCATGTTGTTGCAAATCATGACGTCTAGGAGTTTTTTCAATATTTTATTTGTTTGCAGCACACCAAAATACATGAAAATTAGATGAAAATAATCAAACAGCTTTTTAGTCGCAGACCTGTATTATAAGTCATCCTAAATTTCCCTACACTTTCTTTGAGATGATGTCCAGCAAAGATACTACTAGATTTGGCAAGGGAGGTTGGTCGAAAGATCTGATACCTTATTTTTGCAACGTTTCAGCCACAACTTGCAGAATCCACACCATCCACATATTTGAAGGTCTTTGCACCAGCCATAGACCAAAGAAAGGGGTGACAAAACCATATTCGAAACCCTCCCTCAGCAGCTGTGCTGCTGTTCTATCAGAGTACCCCTGCAGCCAATATTCCAGTGCTGCTATGTTAATTGGGAAGGGTTTTTTTTTTCTTTTTTTCCAGGGACAATTGGCTGGCAGTGACATGTTACTCCAGAGGTTCTCCTCTTATGAGGCTTTCCCTGGGAACTGCACACAGGAAGACTGGGAGATTCTGCCGCTTAAGAAGCATCTGTGACAAAAGTGACAAGCTGGACACTTGCAACTGCCTATATTGAATTGAAAACATGCATTTCTCTGCCTCCATGATATGGCTCTCTGGGCCACTGAATGATGTTCTGTTATTCCTCTGTCCCATGTAGTTCCATCTAGACACCCCGCCCCCCGCCTCCCGCTTACTCCTCTCTGTTGCAAAACTAAGGCCCCTTGACTTCCCACCATCATTCGAACTTTCACTGGAGCCCATCCTCTCTCATAACCTAAGTGATTTGGGATCTTCTCAGCTAATCAGATGTTAGTGTCAAGATACCTCAAGCTTTGGACCTGTCCTTGGCTAAACCTTTCTGAAACTGTAGGTCAGCTACACTCAACCTTCATAAGTCCTTTGGGATGGAAATATCATGTCAAAGAACCAAAGAAAGCCTGCGGACAAGGATGGCTTTGCTGCATCTAGGACGATAGATAAGATATGGAATGCCAATATCCAATTATTGTTGTCTTAAGAACTTTATTTTAACTGTTTTCCTCTTCCTCCTTATTACTGTAACTCGTTTTGTTATCTTCAATCTCTTGATCTCTAGTTAAAAAAGTAAAAGTATCTATGTACTTCCTGTGCAGTACTTTCATATGCAGTTTCCATGATTCATGACTATCCAGAGGCACTATCAAACTAAGCATATGCCCCTGCTGGGTCACAAGCCCCACAGCCTCTATGATTCCTCCTCCCACTCCTTTAACCACTCCAGATGCATGACTTTCACTGACTCGTCAGACCTCTGATCTGTCTAAGTCCAAATACGAAGGGGGAAAAGTCAGAGGAGTCCCATGAGTTCTATGGCTCCCATACTAACTCTGGCACCTCTCTCAACCTTTATGGTGCTTCTCCTGATCCATTTGTTTCACTCCTCTCCATAAATTCTGAAAGCACTGGAGCATCTTCTGATCTTTCCTCTTACAACCTGCTCACCTCTTACCCTCTCTGCATTGGTCCAAACCCATGTTTGCTGCTGTTGTATAAAAGCCTGTCTCTGCTGCAGTCAATGAGTGATTCTGAGTCCGGCTTCTGTCAAGGTCCTCCATGGTCCCCCATGCCTGCACCTGGGATCTCATCCTCTCCTCCACCACCACCACTTTCTCCATGGTGGGGCTCAACCCCATATCAGTCATCCTGTCCCACTTGTCTGTTCTCACTACCCAGCCATCCGGATGGACCATTGTTTCAGCAGCTCTCGTTGCTCCATTATTCCCTCTCCTCTGCCTCTCACTGGTCTGGCTGCTTTGGGCCAGCTACTTTCTTCCTCTTCCATGAGATGGGCCGGCCACTTAGTAATCTGTTAAAATAGACCTCTCCCTGGCAGACCCCTAATCACTTGTCCACTTCTTTTTCTTGGGTGCCATCTCACTACTCTCTTAATTTCATCTTTTCTTTATTATTTTTACTGTCCTGCCCCTTTTATCCCCTGCCCACTTTTGCCATGGCTCCTGTCCATCTCCTGGAGGTGTTCACTGGTTTGCTCTGACCTCTTGCTGCACTACCGTGCAGCATCCCTCAGGATCTGCTTTCTTTAGTCCTTGCTAGGTTACCTGTAATAACTTTGGCAGGCTTTGGGACCCCGTGGATACCTAGGCTGCAACCAACCAACAGCATTCCCCATGGAACACAGCCCAGACTGAGCTTTGCCACGATCACCTGCTCCATCAGTGACCTCATCCACCCCCTGGGCTGAACTCAGATTGCTGCCCTGGCTAATGGACTGCTTAACCACCCTACTCACACGGCCCATTCTTTCCCTTCCTATCTTTTTTTTTATAAGATCTAATTCACTGGCAGGCGCAGCAGCAATGACCGCAGGAGTCTCTTTCTGCCCTGGGCCCAATTCAAGAGGCCCCACTGTGAGAAGCACTGTAGAAGAGACACAGAGGTCACCTCATTGTAAATTGGCTTGCTTTGCCCTGCTGCTCCCACATCCGCACCCACCAGAACCGAAGCTACTCAGCCCCTACCTAACTTCTCTTCTATACTTGCCCATCCCTTTGCTTCTCCCCAGTCAACCCCCCCCCCCTTGTCTTTCAGCTGCCTCCCCCCATTGCAATCTCTGGTGAGTGGCTCTGCCATATTATGAGCCCACTTCTAAGATGCTAGTGAGATGGCCTCTCAAAAACCATTACTTCCATAGTACCCTCTCATTCCTTCCGTCTTTTTTAACATCCTTCACTTAGGTTTTCTGCACGGCTGGCTTCTAAGTGATGCAAATGCGAATGTTTGATTCCACTAGAATGGGTCCATAGCAAAAGTACCTAAGGCATGAAAATACTAATAAACACCAATTTCTTGTCCCCTCAGAGAGCACCTAATAAACTGGAAAACAAACATTAAGCATCTCTGAACAGAAGCCCTTGTCATAATTGTAATCTCTTGTTGAGTCTAATATTCTTCATGATTATGGGTTCTTTTCAGGCTCAATTTTCTTTTCCTTAGAAATCTGACTTTAAGCAGTTGCATAACATTGTACATGAATGTGTCCTATGCCCCAATGAGATACATATCCCTGTTTTTATTTTGTTTTAGTGTTTAATTATTAACCAAATGCATCTGGACAAGGAATTTACATGGTTTCAGAAGCTCACATAAATCATTTTTGGGTTATGCTTGTGTTACTCTAGTAAATAATCTCACTGCCTGCAAAGAATCAAGGAGGAAATAGAGAACATATTAATTGCTATACCCCCCCCCCCTCTCCTTTTAAAGAATGGCTATCACCTCTCACTGTAGCCAAGGGCTATGGAGCAGAACTGTACAAGCTAAAATCATTTTCAGTGTCAGGGTTTTAAGGGAATATTTATTATAGATTTCAGCTATCTTCAAGAGCATTGTTTTGTTTTACAGCATCAACCTCCATCTATGACGACTCACCTCTTTGTGAAACTCCAGTAGCAGCAGCACCTTTCATTCTTCCTCTTTTTGGGGTCAATGTTCTAAGCAGCAAAGTCCCTCCCCAAAATGAGCCACTACCATGAGAAGTTTTTCCCACAAAATCAGCTCATTTAAATATTATCAAAATGAGATTTATGGCAATGCTTTTACAATCATGTCCATGCAGCATTGCAAATGTCATTGTAAAAAGAAAATGCCTCTGCACCTCCCTAAATTGTGGACTTTCCATACAAAATTTAACTTTGTAAAAATGACTAGCAAGGTGATCTGCATGAATCTTCAGCTCACAAGCAATTTTTAATAAGTCACAAGCACACAATTGCATGCAAAATGAGCAAATAATGCATGCCACAATTATCAAGTGCAGTTGAGGCATGCTACTTGAGTTTTTTTTCACCCGCTAGTGCATATTATATCAGCCTCTTTGTCTAAATTGCATGGTGAATACAAAACAGATGTGCATTGTTGTGCTTAAAAATGGTGACTTGATTAAGTAATTGATGTTAGTTAGAAAGATAGCTTAGGTACTACATAGGGGAGAACTGGAAAACAAGATATATGTAGATTCTGTAAGAAAGAGTTGGAAACGATTACTCGTCTCATAGCTGGCTGCAAAGTTTTGATGGCAGAACATTTCCATGCAGAAAGGCATAATAAAATGGCTGATCTCATCTATCGGAAACTCTGTACCAGAAAAGGATAGGGATCACAGCCATAAGAGAATTATGGAGAATGAAAACGTTATGTTCACTTGGGATACACCCATTCTAACCAATAAAATGCTGGATGCAAGGAAACTGGACATAGTCGTAGACAAGAAAAATACCAGAAAGGCATTAAAAATAGAGACATCAGTTCCAAGGGATAATTCTGTGAATCACCTTCAGAGGAAGAAAATCCGCAGGCACTAAGAAATGCAGCGAGAAATTGTTGCTCCATCTCAGGTCCAGCAGGCAGGCATCTGCTAGTCCTTTCAGGTCCCTCTGGTGGTGGACCTAGCTTAGTCCACTCTCAAAGAAGACTCCAGGAACCACCTACTTTATGGCTTACCCTAGCAGGGTGGTCTATCTCTGGGCCTCCCCTGTACGTAAGAGTGAGAGACCCAGTGCTCCCAAAATCCTCATTTGGTAATATGCATTACTGCAGTAGTCGGCCAACATCTTTCAGTTCAGAAACACATACATGGAGGCACATTCTGTACTGTGTGTCCCAGCCTCTGTGCGTCCGGTCGGAACCGGACGCACAGAGGTAGATGCGATTCTCATCCCGTGGGGCCTGGCTAACTCAGTCAGGCTCCTGAATGGAGCTGCGTTGCCATGGCATCTTGTCTGCCATTCAGGAGCTACGATCCCCAGCCGCCAACCACTTTCCCCTTTCCCTGCAGCCCGACCTCTGATCTGGCCTCCCATCCCCTCATCATATTGATACCGGCCTAGGGGTACTTATTCCACCTCGAGGAATTATGGAGAATGAAAATGTTATGTGGAATAAGTCCCCTGTTCAATCTGCCAGCTCAGGACGTACAGGGCCAACTTCAGAATTGGCCCTGTACATCCAGGGCCACAGACTGCCCACTGCCCACCCTAACTCTGCCTCCACACGACCCCTTCCTGCCCCTATCTAAGCCTCCCCATACAAACTCCTTGTTCATATGGGGAAGCTTAGTCAGGGACAGCAAGGGGGCGAATAGAGGGGATGAACATGATTTTTGTTATTCAATTTGCATTCCAATTTAGCTGTCCAGGCCCCTGTGTGGCCGATCGGAACCAGGAAGCCCAGAGGTAGACCCAATTCTGATCCCGTGGGGATAGACATGCCTGCAGGATCAGAATTGGGTCCACGGCCTTAATGTGCAGGCCGGGCCCTGATTCCGATAGGCCTGCACTCCCAGCTACAGGCCCGGCTACCTCTGTCAGGCTCCTGAATGGAGCTGCAGTGCCATGGCAGTATGGTTCCATTCAAGAGCCATGAATGCCAGCTGCTGCCGATTTACTTCTTTCCCCACAGGCGGACCCTCGGTCCAGCCTCGCATGACTAGGGACTGGCCGCAGGGAACTTCCTGCACCCCCTACCTTTTTTACTGGGCCCGGCAGCAGGATTCCCTGATGACCACTGCAGTGGAATAAGTCCCCCGTCTATGTTCACGGCCCCAGACGTACAGTGTCGACCTCAGAATCGGACCTGTATGTCCAGGGTTACGGACCACACATGCCCCGCCCTTGCTTTGCCTCAGCAACGGCCCCTCCCAACCTTGTCTAAGCCTCCCTGTACAAATGCACTGTTTGTATGGGGAGTCAGTAGCCGGGGCCGGACAGAATGACCTCCATAATAATTAGATATTTTGCTCGACTTTGTATGCTTTGCATTTCATTATTAAGCAGCAAAAACATAGGGTGTACTAGGGGCAAATAATTAAAATTTGTTATTTGGTCAAAAATGTTTATTAGTAAGCTGTCCCATTTCCTCTCCGTACTGACAAACATTTTTGTATTCTAGATCTCTAAACTGCACCTGAAGGAGAATTTCCCCAGAAGCAGGCATTAAAACCAAAACATTGATGTTGGGTTTTCATGTTTCCTCCAGAGTGCACAGGATAAATTGCAAATAAATTAAAAAAGATTGAATGATAGCGCTTTTTGTATTTAAGAAGATAATTTTTGATAAAATGAATGAATAAATTAATGAGCACTAGATAGGTGTGGACAAAATGAACATTTGATAGAAAATTCAATAACAATGTAAAGGCAAATGTAAAAGCGTTTGAAGGTCCATAAACCATTATTAAGAAGGGACCCAGGATATCAATGCTTGACCCAGTACAAGCATTGTGGAACCTGTGTCTTTTGGGGAAACTGCTAGGTACGTATGACCTAGATCGGCCACTGTTGGAAAAAGGATACTGGGCTTGATGGACCTTGGTCTGACCCAGTATGGCATATCTTACGTTAACTAAAAAATTTGAAGTTGTATTTCTGATGCCTTTCAAATGAAAATTGAAAAATTAAAAGTAGTTCAAATTCTGTATGAAATATTGATATATAGTAAAAGTGTTTTGGTTTTATATGTAAAAAGTTATAAAGCAGGCATAACATAAGTTCTTTTATTTAAAATGAGTTGCATAATAGCACTAAACATGATTTCATTCATAGATAAGATAAGAAATTGTCAAAAGGTCCACGTCTGTGCATACATTCCTGTTTTATGCATATAAATACCTTTTAAATCACCTTCTCCTCTGAATGCAAAAGTGTAGCCATGGGTGGGACTGAGTGGACTATTATCCCCCCACTTCAATATCAGGCCCACTGAGTCAGCAGCAGCAGCAGCATAGGTCAATAAGGGGAGAATCTGAGGTGGTGTCAAGATCCACACTGTCTAGTGGTCTTCTCAGTCTCTACTAAAATATCAGTCTGATTGTTTACCCTTGAGAAATACTGAAACCTGTGTGTGTGGTTCTGAACTTATTTATCAGATGTAGCTAATAGTGCCTTAGTTCATATGAGAGCTTAAAATCAGGATTGAGGGTCCTTATACTATTTGAAATGTGCATGGCTCCATTTCAGAATGCATTGGATATGTTTAAATTGTTTTTTCATCTAGAGTGAACTAGCTTGTCATTTAGGTTGTACTTGAAGCTAGTATGAAGTATTTTTCCTTTACACTTTATTCAGGGTGTGTGTATGGGGGCCATGGAACCTAACCTGCATTTTATACAGTAGTCTTCCAAGATGATGTGAATGATTTTGGGGAAGGTTTATCACAGTACAATAACCTATAAGTAGTAGAATCTATAGACTTCTTATTGCTGTAGTCAGTGAACCCTGCAATTGTTAAGGAAAAGCACATTTTCTAAGTGATCAATGCTGTACAACAACATGTGCCTTTGAGTCAATGCTGACTCTTAATGACTCAGCAGCCCCTGGTTTTTCTTGACAGAGTGACCTAAAGTAGATTGCCAGGCCTTTCTTCTGAGGCAAATGGAGGATTATGTAACTTGCCCAAGGCCACAGGGAGTGCTAGTGGGAATGAAACACGGATTGCTTGGTTACCAAGCCAGTGATCTAACCATTAGGTTTCTCCTTCACTCCAGTGCTGTATATGCGACCATAAAAAAATAACAACCCACAAACAATGGATGCAATGGGAGCTACAATGGGAATCTGAAGATGATTTGAAACATAAAGAAGTCTTCACAAAGGAAAAGTCGAAGGGAAGAAAGAGGAAGATAAGCAAGTTTGGGGTGGCATGCCAGTAAGGTAGTGAAGACCAGAATAATATATCCCAATCAAAGGTGATCAAATCAATAATCCCAATCAAAAATCACCAATCTAATCCCTGAAAAATTCTAAACATTGTTTTTTGTTGGAGCATACTGAAGGAAGATAGAACTTTTTATCATCCACTCCAGACGGTATACTTCTTTTTTACTCAATATAGGTTCACCAAAATCGCCATTAGAAGAACCAAACTTATCTTAAAACATTGCTGTGATGTGGTACATGATATCTTGCTGCCAACTGCCATAAAACACCAACTTTTTTATAACTCCATTCTTCAAGCAGCAGTTTGAGTTCTTCCCTATGAGGGCCATTCTAAAAGATCTTTATCTGCCGTCATTTACTGTGTTACTATGTATGTCTGCAGACATGTACATGGATGTCAAAATCACAGACATGTCTCCATACGATCCCTCAAATGCCATTCACAGACGTCTCCAGTACAGGGACTTGGCTGAGGCATGTCTGGGGAGAAGCAATGGACTTACACGTCCCTGTTTGATCCCAGAAGCAGTGCCATCTGCAGGCACATTCATGTTTATTCCTGCTTCAGGCAGGAATAGGCATCAGGAAAGTGCTTGTTTTTACCTTAAAACATCCAGATAATATGGAAAATTAAGTGATTAGTGTTAGATTACAACTCCCCACACTAGGATTTGAACGCTGGTCACCCAGCTCTTAAGCCACTATGCTCAACATTATGCTATTAGACATCTTGGTTCTGAAAAAGCTCTCTTGGGGACATCTGTATAGACATTAGATACACGTGCATATCGGGCACGCCCCATTTCTGGAATTGTGCCTGAACTTGCACGTGCCTGCCTTTCTTTTCAGAAGTTCTGGCTTTGACATCCCAGATTGCACTTGGGCGTCCCATTTGAAATGTGCCTCTAACTGGATAACAAACTGCATAAAGCCAGGTTAGATCGGCAGATTTCTGGATTCCAGCGTTGAAAATCCTGTTTCATTTTAAATGCTACAGCTGGTATTTAAAAAACAAACAAACCACCAATTGTGGGGTTTAAATATTGACCCAATAACTTTCAAGCTCCTAAATTAAGAAGGATTATCAGCTGAAAGTTTAGGCTCCTAAGTTTGGCTGAAAAGGAGGCACAAATTTAGGAGTCTAATTTAAGAGCTCAGATTTTTTTGGGGTGCATTTCAGGCCCATAACTCTTCAAGTTAGGAGAATGAATACATTTAAGAGCTGCATCATTTAAACTGAAATCAGATATTCAGCCCTCTTAGTCTTTAACAACTGATGCTGAATATCTGGTTTCAGCACTGGCCGGTGCCTGCTAGTCAATTACAGCAATATTCAGCTGCTAGGTGGATAACATGCTGTATAAAGTTAAGTCAGCTTTTTCTCTGGCCTAACTTCAAACAGTTTACTATCTGGTTAGCAGACTGACTATCACTACTAACTGGATAACTAGGCAGACCGCCTTCAGTGCACCCACGGAGTACCCCAGCACTATTTGGACAGCGTGGAACCGGCCAGAGATAACGTTCAGCCACACTGTTCACATAGTGCTGTGGAATCCTAGGCTCAGTGGTTCCTAGCTGCTTAGAAGTTCCTGCTAATTGGTTAAGGGCCCCTTTTCTTAAAGTTTGGTAACCAATGAGTATGCATTTTAACTCAACTGGCAGCCAGGAGCTCTAACCTGGCGGCAGGGCCGTACCGAGACTGAAATGCGCCCTGTGCGACTTACACATCGGGCGCGTGCCCCCCCTCCCGCATCTCCATTTAGACACTTTATGAGGGTGTGTGTGTGGGGGGGGTGAATGCCCGATCTGCAAGTCGCCGGCACGAAGATTTAAGGAGCGCATTTCGTCTCTCTGCTGCTGCTTGCCGCCGAAAATGTGGCGGCGGCAGGCAACGGCAGAGAGCCGAAATGCGCCCTTTAAGTCTTTGCGCCCTGTGCGGCCACACTGCTCGCACAGGGCTCGGTATGGTCCTGCCTGGCAGTATGGCAGCAACCATGCTGTAAAACTTATGGTAATCGGCAAGCGCGCGATGGGGTGGAGAATGGGTGGAATGTGGACATGGAGAGCACATTGCTGCTAGCACGAAGGCAATTGACACATGCTCAGTGGCAATGTGGCAGCACAAATGCCCCTAATGACACCTCTGTAGGTGTTGTTATGTGCACCTGCGTTAAGTGTGCCATACATTAAGGTATCCCATCCTACACTGACTGCTGGGAATGTGCTAATCACACTCCCCAACAGCAAATGAGGAGGCTGTACACTTAACAGGGATTAGTAAAAGGGGCCCTAAGTCCTTTTGAATGTTAGGCCCTTTGAATATTGGCTTTAAAATGTCAATAAGATTGCACAATGTCGCATACAGTAATTGTCATTGAGTAAGAGGGAATACCTTAAACATGCATCTGTGGGATCTTTCCTAAAGACTTTTTGGGGTAATTTTATAGAATATTCCCATGCGTAATTTTTTTTTTAAATATGTATATCTATCTATCTATCTATCTATCTATATATATTAATCATCATTTTTCTACATAATACATAAAAAAAACAAAATTCAATATTAGATTGAAAAAATTATGCATACAAATGAAAAAAAAAGCACAAATGGTATAGGTAATATGCCTAACTTCACAAGCCAGCTGTATGGAGAAGACCAATACCTCAAAGGAAAATCATCTGGGATACTCCCATTCCAACCGATAAAAGGCTGGATGCGAAGAAGCCAGAAATAGTGATAAAGGAGAAAAACACCAGAATGGCATTGATTAAAGAGGTGTCAATTCCAAGCAGCTACTCTGTGAATCGCGCTGAGAGGGAAAAAATCTTCAAGTACCAAGAAATACAGTCGGAGACCAAGAAAATGTGGCAGAAAGATACTGAGCTGTTTTCCATTTTGTTGGATGCCACAGGTTTAATTAAGAGGAATTTCCAAGCACACCTTGATAAATTACCCATACACGTAAAATCTTATGAACTCCAGAAAGAGATTCTCTTTGGCATAATGCAAGTACTACACTGAGCATCAGCAGTAAATTTGAGAGACTGAGATCATATTCTACATATCATGGCTTAGGAGTGAGGTTTGTGACCGTCATGGTATGTACAAAACTAACCCTTTTGGAGAAACTGCCCTGAAAAGCAAACTACAAAATAACTGCTATAAATATAATCTTATCATTTACAGACTCATATATTTATTCCCCCTAATCTGACTCCAGCTAGATAAATATGAACTAGGCATCCAAAGACTCAGAAACTTCTCGAGAAAGCAAAAATTGAATTAATTAATCACATTTCATCCATACAAAAGATCTAATTTTATGCTTTAGAACATATTTCCTAGGATATTTTAAAAGAATTCCCATCCCCAGACCCAATACTCTATGGTTTAATTGCAAAAGTAATTTCATGATGGATTGTGTTATAGGAAAAACATCGGGAAAAACTTTACACTTACAATCTGTGGCCAAGTCCAAATTTCCTCATAGACAAAGTAGGTATTTGACTCGTGTCAAAATTTTGAAGGCACCAACATAACCTTGTCCTTTGCCGAGCTGAGTGCAAGTAAACTGCAAAGTGGTAAACTCAATTACCGCTCTGCAGGAAGGCCTGAGGTGATATCAGCATCAGGGCCCAGTCTTCCCGCAGAGTAATAATTAAGTTTGCAACTTTCAGTGGCTGTTCTCTTTTGAGGATTAGGGTGTTGGTGCAAGCAGCCTCTGCGCTCTGCTGAAAACGGCAAAGTTGTAAACTTAATTTCAGCAGAGTACAGCGGCTGCCTGGGCTGATCCTCAAAAACAAGATGGCATGCATTGAATGTGTGCTAACGTACACTCCCTGGGCCTTGCCCTGCTTTTTTGTCATCGGTCAGAAAGGCAAGCTGCATGCTGAGTCCTCGCTTTTCACTGAAGGAGCACGTTTGCTGCTGCTGCTGCTGCTGCTGCATCACGAGGGATGTGAGCTCTGGAGCCTCTGGGAGGACCATCTGGGGCAAAGCTGCAGATCAGCTATTAGCTATTACCATTAGCAGTCATTCAATGTGGGGCAGGGAAGAAGGGTGAACTTGCCACTGTGGCAAGTCCAGGAAAGTCTGAACCCTAGATCCAGTCTGATCGGAGGCAGTTACTGGACACTTGCTCTATTCTTGATGGATCGCATTTGCAGGTTGTGATTGAGCCCCTCTTGTGTTCCTTTTTATCGCGGCTGTCGCCCTGTGTCTTTCTCAAGGATGAGAAGATCTGTGCACCTTGTACTCTGCCCTCTTTCTAAAGGCTTGCGTGTAAGCTGCTTAGCGCTCTTACTTTCTGAGTGCATTTGTGCCCAACCTTTTCATTTTTATCTGAGCAGGTAACGTTATCAATTATATTACCCCTCCCCCCCCCCAAAAAAAAAAGTTTTCACTGGGAAATGATTGTGTCCAGACTGCATATTCTGGAGAAAACACTGAGGATTTCCCCAAAAGGCACATGTGAGGTAAAGAAACCCCTTTAGTAAAACAAGGTATTAAGAGCAGCACTAGGCAGTTCATAGGACTTTCAGTCGCTGCTGCAGTATTTGACTGAAATACTCCAAGGATTAAGACCAGGTCTAATCTCTTGTTCTGCTGTGCTGGGCTTTCCAAGAGAAACATAGGGCTTCAAGGATTTCACTAAAACCTCAGCCGGTAAGAGAGTGGAATAGGTTGACCTTCACATTGTCTGTTACTGCTGTTGTTGCTGCTGTGGGTGACACGGATGCTGTAAGAATTCCTTTAAAGGCCAAGAATATCCCCCTGCCACCTGCATACGTTTCCCTCAGCATTACTATATTGTTACTATATTTTTAAATTTGATTTTTAGAGGGACCCCCCCCCCCCCAACAACCACCACAGCCACTGCCATCAGGGCCTTTCTGAATTTAGTGCCTATGAGAACCAAAATCTTAAAGCCGGCCCTGTCTGTGGCTTCAATCTAGCCACAATTTTTTCTTGTTTACCCCTAGTATTTTGTAAAGACACATGGGTGACTATGTGTCTTTTTAGATTAAGCTAGAAATATATGCGCTTATGTAGCAGTTTATGCACATAAATGACTTCTTATGAAATACTGACTAGTGTAAAAGTACGTGCTTTGACATGAAGGTGCACACTATGCTGGTAGGTGTAGCTGGGAGGGGCAGTCTGGGCAGTGCATGTGCTGATTATAAAATTCTGCAATTTACACACTTACTTATGAACTTAATGCATGATTGTTTGCATCTGCTCTGGAGCAGGTGTGTATGTGCACACCTGAATTTAAGGAACGATCTCTGCTACTTATGCTAATAATTTATAAAGACAAGTAGGCGCCTGCTTGCCTTTATAAAATAGGCATGTTTTGGCTGCTTTATGTTTAAATCATTTTTATTAGAATTTTTAACTGTACACAGCATCGTTTTCCAAACATCATGATAACAACATGCTATCCCACCACCCTCAAACCAATTCAACCACTTAGGCTAGGTTTCTGAAATTTTCAAGGAATTAAGCAGTTCACTCCGATGTCTCGGATTAGTCTCAATGAAGGGCTGCCATATTTTCAGGAAATGGTTCTTTCTTCATATCCTCGAAGCCCAAGCTGCTAACCTCTCCAGCTGCAATAGCATAGGCATTTGCTTTCTTCACTGCGTCACCTGAGACATGGCCATGCCCAACAAACACAGTTGCCCACAACACTTTGCCGCCAAACATGCCTTTCACGTTAGCATAATATTCGCTCCATTAGTTAAAGGCAAATCTTGTCATTTGTCCAGGATACAAATCTCCGAGAAACGTTGTGAAGTTTCAGAGAGCATATGGGACAAGGATGAAAATAGAGCCTTCCAGAAGTCTACAACCCTTTTACATTGCCATATTACATGCAAGAAGATTCCTGTCTCTCCCCCAGATTTAGCACAAACATTACTATCCAAGATTCCCATTAAATAAGCCCTCCTAGGAGGAACATATCATTGGTGTAAAAATTTAAAATGTAGCTGACACCATACCATACTCTCCACAAACTCTTTCCCTACAGACACATGCCCACAAAACTTATCTTCAACCAGCTCAGCATTCAACACTTGCTCCCATCTTTCCATCATCCCAGACAAGCCTCCCTCTCGCAATTCCTTGCACAACTGCCCATACATCCGAGAAAGGACTTCACATTTGAGCCTAGATTTCAGTAACAAACACTCAAACTTCCCCTCTAGAAACACCTCCAGCACTCCCCTCAACCCTGAATATAATGATGTCATGTCCCTTTCATTTCTAAACTGCTCGAACGTGCGGTTTACTGCCGTTGTCGTGACTTATTTATTTATTTATTTATTTAGCATTTCTTTTATACCGCACTATTAACATCAGTGCGGTGTACATCAAAACAGAACATATACATTGCAGGCTCACTGTAATGTATTCACATTTGAACAGGGATTGAAACTTGGATAAACAAGGGTAAAACATCAACAATTATTACTTCCTCTCTTCCCATGTTCTTCTCCGTCCTTTACAATCCGGTTTTCGTCCTTTGCACTCTACTGAAACTGCTCTTGTCAAAGTCTCCAGTGACTTGTTCCTGGCTAAATCTAAAGGCCTTTACTCTGTCTTTATCCTCCTTGACCTTTCTGCTGCCTTTGACACTGTTGACTATGATCTTCTCTTTGACACTTTGTCCTCGCTTGGCTTTAGGGATTCTGTTCTCTCCTGGTTCTCCTCATATCTCTCCCATCGCTCCTTTAGTGTATGTTCTGGTGGCTCCTCCTCCTCTGTTACCCCGCTCTCGGTTGGTGTCCCCCAGGGTTCTGTCTTGGGTCCCTTTCTTTTTTCTCTCTATACCCAATCCCTTGGTGCACTTATTTCCTCTCATGGTTTTCAGTACCATCTGTATGCTGATGACTCCCAAATCTATCTCTCTACTCCTGATCTTTCTTCTGCTTTCCAGTCCTGGATCTCTTGCTGTCTCTGCGATTGCTGCCTGGATGTTCCATCGTCGCCTGAAATTGAACATGGCCAAGACTGAACTTCTTGTTTTTTCTCCTAAAATTTCCCTTTCTCCTTCTTCTTTTTCAGTCTCTGTCAATGGCTCTATTCTCCAACCTGTTTCATTGGCTCGCAATTTGGGTGTTATTTTTGACTCTTCGCTCTCTTTCTCCTCTCATATCCAACTCATCGCTAAGATCTGTTGCTTCTTTCTCTTCAACATTGGCAAAATCCGCCCCTTTCTCTCTGAGCTCACTACTAAAACCCTCATCCATTCCCTAATCACCTCCCGCCTTGATTATTGTAACCTCCTTCTTGCTGGTCTCCCTCAGTCTCATCTCTTCCCTCTTCAGTCTATTCAGCACTCCGCTGCCCATTTGATTTTCCGTCAGCCTCGTTTTGCCCACATCACTCCTCTCCTCAGATCTCTTCACTGGCTCCCTATCTGTTTCCATATTCACTTTAAGCTTCTCCTTCTGACCTATAAGTGCATTCACTCTGTGGCTCCTCAGTACCTTTCTTCTCTCATTTCTCCCTATTTCCCCCCTCGTGTACTCCGTTCTTCTTCCCAGTTGCTTCTTGCTATGCCCTTCTCCTCTATTGTCAACTCCAGATTCCGCTCTTTTCACCTTGCTGCTCCCTACTCTTGGAATAAACTTCCTTTGTCTATACGTCAGGCATCTTTTTTGCCCCTCTTCAAACTCAAGTTAAAAGCTTTTCGCCTCTGCCTTTGACTCTTGATTTTGCTGTTCTCCTTCCTTCCCCTCTTTCATTTCACCTTTCTTTCTTCCTCTTACACTTGTTCTTACCTCTTTCCTTTGTCCTGTCTCTCCTGCTCTTGTCTCTTTGTCCTTGTTCTTATCTTTTTTCTATTCCTTTTCTTGCTTTGTCTTTTTAGATTGTAAGCTCTTTAGAGCAGGGACTGTCTTTTTGTGTTTTCATTGTACAGCGCTGCATGCGCCTGGTAGCGCTTTATAAATGCTTAGTAGTAGTAGTGGATCCCACGCCCCTATTTAAAACTTCTCTTGCACGTAGTTAAAAGCACTTGGGAACTGTCCTCCCCCCGGATCCAACATCTGTCCCACCCAGCATAAACCTTAGTCTGCCCACCTCCCAAAATCCCCTTCCTCCAAAATTCCCCCAAAACAGCAAATAACAAGACATCTCTCTCGAAACCCCTATTTTCTGATGAACCCATCTTCAGGCCCATCTAGTGACTATAATTAACTTGCTCTGCACCTCAACTCCCACCTACCCTAGTGTTCAACATGCATAGTATACTGTATATCAAAGAGCAGGGCTAGACCAACTGCGACTCCAGCACAAAATCTGTGCAGTTGGAGTCTTTCAAAATCCATCCTTGAACCATGTGCAACAAGCAGACTACATTATAAAGGGCTCTCCTAGCCCCCCCCCCCCCCCCCATCCATTGAACCACGCCTCACCAAAGGCACCCTGGGCTGTCTTTTGTACTATATAAGCCTATCTCAGCAAAATACATCCTTCCTAGTAAGCATCACTGGTAAGCATTGCAATATATACAGCCAGTGGTGAAATACCACCATCTTTACAGTTTGTACCCTCCCACACAAGGAAAAGGGAAGCCACTCCTATTCCTTCAGTTTTGCCTGTGTTTTGTGCATCACGTCCCCCAAATTGAAACTGTAAAGTAAATCCAGATTCCGGGGTATCCTGATTACCAAATATGTTAAGGCTCTCGGGGCCCATTCAGTGGGAAGGACCCAGTCCAACTCGCCTTTACCGTCCCATTTAAGTGCTAAGGACTTATCCTGGTTAATACTTAATCCAGAAATATCCTGAAAAACCTCCAAAATCTCTAATGCTCGAGGCAGTGATATCTGTGGTTCCTCTAAGAGCATTAACAAATCTGCAAACAGCATTACCTTCACATCCACTGTTCTAACCGCACCCCTTTCATCATTATATCCTGACACAGCCTCCTTGCCAGGGGTTCAATGCACAGAGCAAACAGCCCTGGTGACAAGGGACAATCCTGTTGTACCTCACCCCCCCCCCCCCTTACTCTGGCAATCCGATAAGATCCCATTCATGCAAACTCTCACCTGAGGTTGATCATATGATACTTTCAGCCCACCCAAACACAATCCCCCAGAATTAAATCTCTTCAGTATCTCCCACAAATATGATCAAGTCAACTTGTCAAAAGCTTTTTCTAGGTCGAAGCCGACCACTAATGCATTTATCCGTCTCTGTTGCGCAGCTTCCATACCAGCTACCACCTGCTTCACATTAACATAGAAACATAGAAACATGGGGGGCGGAGCCTGATGTCCAGCGGGATGGTCGCATAACGCTGAGCTCCCGAGAGGCCTACTCAGAATCCTGAATTAACACCGGACATTTTTGAATTTCTGCTCTGATCTTACCGGGTCACATTGGTGAGATGGCGGGGACCAAACCTACGCGCCTGGAATTTGGATCTCCAGCGGCTACTCACGGCAAACGCTCCAAAACTGAACCCCCGTCCCCGCAGAAGGGGCTGGCTCTATGCGAGGGCCCTGAAATGCAGCAGGAGATCCTCGCAGAGATCAGAGGGGTTAAAGACCTCGTGCAGTCAAACGGGGAAGCACTCCGAGCGCTGCGGGAAGACCTTGGTGTATTGCAAGGCAGGCTAGAGGGGCTCTCCTCGCGTCAGGACAAAATGGAGAGCATATTAGACTCCCATGCGGTCCGGCTGTCCAAACTCGACAAAGTAGAACGTCAGGTACGGGCCTTGCAGAAAGAAGTGGAAGATGGCAATAATAGAGCGCGCCGCAACAACCTACGACTAGTGGGCATACCGGAGGGAGCGGAATCGGGAGACATGAAGGAGTTTCTATATAAAATCCTCCCTTCTCTGCTCCAAATCACCTTTACCAAAGAATTGGAGATCGATCGCGCTCATCGTGTACCCACCAACATAATGCTCAACAGGAAGACCCCGCGGCCTATCATCTTTCGACTTTTGAGATATCAACAAGTGGAGCAAATTTTCAGCGCCTCCCGGGCAAAGGGCCATATGGAGTTTGAGAGCCATAAGATCTCCTTCTATCCTGACTTGGCTAAACCCACGGTTGATCGCCGAAAGCGCTTTCTGGAATTCCGGCCGAGGCTTCAACAATTACAAGCACGCTATGGCCTGATGTACCCGGCCAAGCTCCGAGTCACGCTACACAATCAGACAAGAACATTTGAGGACCCTGATCTACTAGCGGAGTTTTTGGATGCTAAAGAAGCCGACTTGATGCGCTGATTTCCAGAGTGTTCCTACCAGCGTTCTCATATCCGCTGTACCCGCCATTTTGGATTTGCCACGGTTCAGCAAAGAGTCTGGCGAGGGCGGTTTGTTGCCTTATTTTGATGATATTTGTGACCCGACTCCATCTACCCAGAGTAGCTTCGATGAATATCAGAGACAGTGTTAATTATGGACTCTGGTGTTTCTTCTCTATTCAAGTATTTATCCTCCTCTCTTGGGCCTCCTCCCGCAGACATATGGTCGCCATATTCATTGGGGGTTTTGCTTCTTCTCTAAGTTACTTTGATACAAGCTTTTCAATATGGGGTGTATTGGCCAGCATACTTGGTGATTATGTCATTGCTGTGCAGATTCTGCTTCTGTTGTATGTTTTCAAGCGCCCTTACCTAAAATGTCTCTTACAGATTGATGGCACCATGTAAGATTTTATCATTGAACGTAAAAGGCATCAATAATCCGATAAAACGGAAGAAAATCCTGAGCTATCTTAGTCATGAAGCTGCGGACCTGATTTTCCTCCAAGAAACGCATTTAAATTCGAAGGAAACTCTTAAACTCAATGTTAAACCTTACATGGTGGCCGCCTATTCCCCAGCCGTTTCTAAGAAATGTGGGGTTGCCATACTGGTTAGGAAATCTCTGCATGCTACTATCATTGCGACTAGCTCAGATTCAGCTGGCAGATGGTCCAGGGCTCACCTCAAGATAGGTAACCTGGAAATTACATGTATATGCCTTTATGCTCCTAATGTTGATGACCCTGCCTTTTTTGCTACCATTGCTCAGGTTGCGCAGGCCTCTGCTAATACTTCATTGATAATCGGGGGGGATTTCAATTTAGTTCTTGATCCCCTGATTGACAAACAGCCGCCTAGGACGAGTGGTCCCCCCAAGAGTCACACTACGCTTACCTCTATGATCAAAGATCTTGCTTTAGTCGATCTATGGAGGTTACTACACCCCAATGAGCTTGACTTTACCTTCTTCTCTTCCCCTCATAAATCCCAGTCTCGCATAGATTTCTTTCTCATATCAAAACTGTTAGTTCCACAGGTAGACACTGCAAAGATTCACTCCCAACATATCTCAGATCACGCTGCTATCTCTTTTCAATTACACACCACTGCGCCCCAGGGGAATTCGGGGGCCTGGTTCTTTGATAGAGCTCTATTAACTCAACCAGAGTTCCAGTTAGAAATTCGAGCAGCCATACAGGACTACTTTCACTTTAATCTACCCCAGGACACTGCAAATTGGGCTTGGTGGGAGGGTTTTAAAGCGGCCATCCGGGCAACGATCACTAGTTATCAAATTCGCCTGCGGAAACAGCGTAAACAACAGCTCCTTATACTAGACCAACAAATCAAAGCAGGCGAACGAGTTCTAACTTCACGTAATGACCCATGCGTCTTAGTTCACTTACAGCGTCTCCGTTTTCAATATAATGCAATCCTCTCAACTGCAGCTTCTCAGAGTATTGCACTTCAGCAAGGGACATACTACCGTGAAAGCAACCGAGCCGGTCGACTTTTAGCCAACGCCTTGAAAGGTCAAAAAGAAGCCAAACACGTAGCGGCCCTTCGCGCCCCACAGGGAGGGGACATACTGACCACAGACTCCGATATCGTAGAACTTTTTCGGGATTTCTATACCCGTCTATATCAATCTGAATGTGAGTTCTCATCCGAGACCTTCGAGCGCTTGTTTTCTGGTATTCAGCGGCCGACCCTTTCTGAAGCTGATAGGGATGCGCTGGATGAACCCTTCTCTACTTCAGAGATCCATTCTGCCCTAAAACGAACAGCCTCGGGTCGAGCCGCTGGGCCTGATGGTCTCCCGACAGAATTCTACAGAACGTTCAGTGCAGATTTAGTTCCCTACTTAAAACTTTACTTTACTGCCCTTGCGGTAGATACATCCTCTTTGGGATCCTTTTCTGCAGCTAATGTGGTAGTTTTTGAGAAAGAAGGCAGAGACCCGCTGCTAACCGCCAACTACCGTCCAATCTCCCTACTTAATGCCGATTATAAGATCTTCGCAACGATCTTGGCCACCCGGCTATCTGACAGGATGGCCACCTTAGTCCATCCCGACCAATGTGGTTTTATACCCGGCCGCTCCACCGCTGACAATGCTCGGACCTTGTGCCATGTGCTATTCAGTGCTGCCAATTTAGACCACCCATGGGTGGGTCTTTCTCTAGATGCTGAAAAAGCCTTTGATCGTTTGGAATGGCCCTTCTTATTTGCAGTTCTCCGATGGTATGGCTTTGGGGAGGGCTTCCTCCGATACCTCCAAGTCATGTATTCTCAACCCGTTGCCAGTATTTGTGTAAATGCCATTAAGTCTCGGCCTTTTAATCTTCAAAGAGGCACGCGTCAAGGTTGCCCCCTATCACCAATGCTCTTTGATCTAGCTCTTGAACCCCTCGCCCTCCTTATTAGACAGTCCGCACGTATTCGAGGTGTCCCCTTCAGTCACAGAGAGATTAAGCTCTCTGCATATGCAGATGACCTTATGCTCTTTGTATCCATTGATTCGGTCCCGGCTGTCTTGGACCTGATTGACGGATACTCGCAATTATCGGGCTATAAAATAAACTGGACCAAATCCGTAGCATTCCCACTGAACCGCTGGGTACATGAGGCTGACATGCAGGCCTTTCCTTTCCTTTGGCAATCCCGCATGGTGAAATATCTTGGCGTCCATTACTGTTCTCCTTTAGAAGACACTATTAGTTTTAATGCCAAGGAGGTAGTCTCCAAAGTCCGTGAGCTCACAAATCGGTGGTCTCCCTTATCCCTTACATGGTGGGGCCGCCTAGAAACCGTCAAAATGATGATAGTCCCCAAAGTGAACTATATTTTAGAAATGCTGCCCTGTTTCCTCCCGCTACATACCTACAAAGACATAGAGGGCCTTCTCGTCCGTTATCTCTGGCAGGGAAAACCACCAAGAGTAGCTAAACAAAAACTACAGTCTGTGAAGGAACTAGGGGGTACCCGCTTTCCTGATTTTCTTAGATATCATCAAGCCTTCCTACTTAAACAAGGTGCCCGATGGCTAGCTGCATCAACAGACAACAGACCAGTTTGGCTTGACATTGAAGAGGAGCTAAGTAGCCCAATTCCGTTGACCCATCTCCCCGGCATGTCCCATCAAGTAGACACACGCCATCCCCCAATGATTGTCGATACTCTTGCGGCCTTTAACACTCTCATTCGGTCACTGGGTCCCACTGTTTGTCCTCTAGACAGACTCCCGCTGTGGAATAACCCCAGAATTCAAGTCCTAAATAAAACGATCGCATGGAAACCCTGGTACTCTAGGGGGATCTGGACACCCCAACAACTCTTCTCTGCAGCTCGTTGGAAGACCTTTTCTGATTTACAAACGGAATTTGCGTTGCCAGCGAAACATTACTTTCAATTGATGCAGCTCTAACACTGCCTCAAAAGTGCTCAAATCCTGCCGCCCTCTGCCCCTACTGAGGACGGGCTATTAGAACTAATTCACTCTTTTAGTAGTACGCATGGGGTAGCCTCTAACTTCTATAAATTATTATGTCAGGGTACCGATACTGCTACCTGTAGAGCTCAACAAGCCTGGGAACGCGAACTGCAAACCACTTTAACCCCTGCGCAATGGAGCGTTTTCTGGAGCAAAGTGGTGCGGGTTTCCAGATCTGCCTCTGTAACCCAAACTCTCTTCTTTTTTGCACACAGATGCTTTTATACTCCAGAAAGAATAGCTAAATGGAACACAACTGCTAGGGACCAGTGTTGGTCTTGCCATACTGCTGTGGGAACCCTCGCTCATGTTCTTTATGAATGTCCTCAACTGCAGGTTTACTGGGGGCGGGTCTGGGGTCGTATTCAATCTATCTTACACCTCCACGAGCCTCTTTCTTGGAAGATTGTGGGACTCCGCTCAGTGGCGGAGGTCCCCTCTCTTCCTAAGAGGGGTCGCTTTCTCCTTGATTTCATGCTGGGTATAGCCATATGTTTAATCACGAGGAATTGGAAGGATAGCTCTCAAATTACTGCCAATGAATGGTGGAACCTCGTCTGCTTATATAGTAAATATGAGCAGATATCTCGGAGAGCTATTCCCCATATCCAAACTCACTTTCGCCTGTCTAAATGGCAGATGCTCAATGATTATGTACACTCTGCTCACTGCTCAGACATGTCTGCTTAATGTATACTTATCATGTTTCAGATCACCGTTCGGTTTTGTACCATAATAATGTCAGTACACGCCCGTTTTCGGGAATGATTAGTTTCTAGAGAAGAAGCAGGGGGGAGGGGGGTGGTAGGGGTTTACTTTGGTGTATGTATCACATTTTATGTATGTATTTGTCTTTTAAGCTGTATGTCTTCCTTTCCTTTGTTGTTATAAAACGTAAATAAAGCATTTAAAAAAAAAAAGAAACATAGAAACATGATGACAGAAAAAGACCACATGGCCTATCTAGTCTGTCCTTCCATATCAACAACTACAACAGTCCGCTTTTTACCTTTAGAGATCCTCTGTGTTGGTCCCATGCTTTTTTGAATTCAGTTACTGTCCTCATCTCTACCACCTCCACTGGGAGACTATTCCATGGATCCACTACTCTTTCCGTAAAGAAATATTTCCGCATATCACTCCTGAATCTATCTCCCTTCACCCTCATCCCATGTCCCCTCGTAGCAGAACTTGCTTTCAATTGAAAGAGGCTCTCTCCCTGAACATTTATGCCACGGAGGTATTTAAACATCTCAATCATATCACCTCTATCCCGCCTTTCCTCTAAGGTGTACATATTAAGATCCTTAAGTCTGTTCTCATATGCTTTATAATGAAGCCCACTAATCATTTTAGTAGCCACCCTCTGCACCGACTCCATCCTGTTCACATCCTTTTGAAGGTGCGGTCTCCAGAATTGCACACTATACTCCAAATGAGGTCGCACCAAAGACTTATACAGAGGCATTGTCACCTCCTTTTTTCTGCTAGCCATTCCTCTCCGTATGCACCCAAGCATCCTTCTAGCTTTTGCCGTCGCCTTTTCTACCTGTTTAGCTACTTTAAGATCATCAGACACAACCACGCCTAGGTCCCACTCTTCTTTAGTGGACAAAAGTACTTCACCTCCTATACTGTATTGCTCCCTTGGATTGCTGCAGCCCAAATGCATGACCTTACATTTTTTAACATTAAATCCCAGCTGCCAAATTCTAGACCATTCTTCAAGCTTAGCTAGATCCCTCCTCATGTTATCTACACCTTCCTGGGTGTCTACTCTATTGCAGATTTTGGTATCATCCGCAAAGAGGCAAACCTTACCTGACAGCCCTTCCGCTATATCACTAACAAAGATGTTAAAAAGAATCGGACCAAGGACAGATCCCTGGGGCACACCACAGGTAACATCCTTCTCCTCAGAGTGAGCTCCATTTACTTGTACTCTTTGTCGCCTTCCACCCAACCAATTTCTAACCCAAGCAGTTACTTTAGGGTCCATCCCTGAGGGTGCTCAGTTTGTTTATAAGTCGCCTGTGAGGAACAGTGTCAAAGGCTTTACTGAAATCTAAATACACCACATCTAGAGCTCTCCCTCGGTCCAACTCCCTGGTCACCCAGTCAAAGAAATCAATCAGATTTGTCTGACAAGACCTGCCTCTGGTGAATCCATGCTGCCTCGGATCCTGTAATCTGCTAGACTCCAGAAACCTCACTATTTTCTCTTTCAGCAGCGTTTCCAATAATTTACTCACCACCGAAGCTAAACTAACCGGCCTGTAGTTTTCAACCACATCCTTACTTCCACTTTTGTGTAAAGGCACCACATGAGCCTCTCTCCAGTCCTTTGGCACCACTCCCGACTCCAACGAGGCATTGAAAAGGTCAGTCAGTGGAGCTGCTAGAACGTCCCCAAGTTCCCTCAGTATTCTAGGGTGTAGCCCATCCGGTCCCATCGCTTTGTCTACTTTAAGTTGAGCTAGTTTCTCATGAACACAGTCTTCTGAAAATTGTTCAAGATGTCCCTCGCTTCTGTTCCTATTTGTGGGTGTTTTCTGAGGTCCTGCTCCTGGTTCTTCATCTGTGACCACAGAACAGAAATATTTGTTAAGCAATTCCGCTTTATGCTTATCAGCTTCTACATATTCCCATGCTGCACCCTTGAGTCTGACAATACCACTCTTGCCCTTCCTCTTCTCACTAATATATCTGAAAAATGTCTTATCCCCCCATTTTATTGCATTGGCTATTTCCTCCTCCTTTTGAATCTTTGCCTTCTTGACTACTTTGCTAGCTTCTCTAAGTTTTTCCAAATACAGATGCCTGTCTTCCTCTCTCTGTGATCTCTTGTATTTCAGGAAGGCCTCCCTCTTTTAACAACACCAGTACGCCCTGGGATGAACCCCACTTGCACTGGCGATATCAGCCATAGCAGTACTGTACCAAGATGATCCACCAGAATTTTTACAAACATTTTTAAATCTACATTAAGCAGTGAAATAGGGTGGGATGAGCATGGCAGTGCCACGTCTCTCCTTGATTTGGGCAGCACCATAATAACTGACTGATTAAGCTCAGATCCAAGCCCTTCACCATGCACAACCCTCACAAATAAGATCATCAACAATGGGGTCACCTCCAAAGCCAAACATTTATAAAACTCCGCCTGGAGCCCATCCAGCCCTGGCGATTAATAAACTTTCAAGCCTGTAGTCAACCCAAACACTTCCTCCCCCATAATCAGGGCTTCCAGCTTCTCTTTTTCCACTGTTGTTAATGTTGGCAAATCCACCCCATCCAAAAAGTGCCCCAAATTCTGTACATGAACTTTCACACCCTTATATAACTGTTGAAAATAGTCCTGAAAGAGGCCTACAATAATTACATTGGACTTTTGTCGCTTACGTGTGAATCCCTCAATATTGCAACAAATCAAGGGCCATCAGGTATATGTAGTAATCTCGCCAAAGTGCCCCACCTTATTCCCACAACTAAACAATCTATCTTTCTGTGTCATTATCAAATTCATGGCTCGTAAATGTAGCACCATATGAAATGGCGTTTGTAGCTGAAATAATTCTTCCTGTACCCACCAATTGAATCCACGTGCCCATTGTTTTTGCACTGCCTTGATCTGAGTCTCTAACTGCAGCACAAGAACGTTCATAAGAACATAAGAAGTGCCATACTGGGTCAGACCAAGGTCCATCAAGCCCAGTATCCTATTTCCAACAGTGGCCAATCCAGGTCACAAGTACCTACAAGTTTCCAAAAAGGAACACAGGTTCCACAATGCTCGTCCTGGGGTAAGCAGTGGATTTCCTGGGTCTTCTTTAATAATGGCTTATGGACCTTACCACCAGAAACTTGTCCAGCCCTTTTTTAAACCCAGCTACACTAACAGCTTTTACTACATTCTCTGGTAACAAATTCCAGAGTTTGATTATGCATTGAGTTAAAAAAATATTCTCTCTTATTAGTCTTAAATGGGTTACATTGTAGCTTCATTGCGTGTCCTCTAGTCTTTCTGCTTTTTGATGGCATAAACAACCGATCTACATTAATCCATTCCACTCCATTCATTAATTTATAGACCTCTATCATATCATATCTCCCCTCAGCCGTCTCTTTTCTAAATTAAAGGGCCCTAACCTTTTAGCCTTTCTTCATTGGGGTATCCTTCCATTCCCTTTACCATTTTGGTGACTCTTCTCTGTAACTTTCTAATTCTACTATATCCTTTTTAAGATATGACGACCAGACTTGCACACAATATTTAAGGGGCATTATAATATCCTCTCTTTTATTCTCCATTCCTTTCCTTATGGTTCCTAGCATTCTATTTGCTTTCTTGGCCACCGCTGCACATTGGGTGGAGAGTTTCAACCTATTATCCATGATGACACCTAAATCTTTTTCCTGGCTGATGATTTTTAAGATGGTACTCGTCTTCCTCTTTCTGTGATCTCTTATATTTTATGAAGGCCTCCCTCTTTTTCTTCACCTTTTCAGCTATGTCTTCTGAGAACCGTAGCGGCCTCCTTTACATTTACTTACTTTCTTAATAAAAAGGTTTTTTGCCCTTAAAATATCTCCTTTCAGTTTCGCCCACTGCTTTTCTACATCTTCCAGCTGTTCCCATCCCGTTAATGACTGCTTGAGGTATTGTCCTATCTTGGCAAAGTTAGCGTTCCTAAAGTCTAGGACCCTCACTTTTGACTGGACTTTATCAGTCCTAGTGCTAATACTGAACCACACCATCCTATGATCACTGGATGCAAGCTGATCACCCACTATTGCATCAAAAACACTCTCCCCATTTGTTAGTACCAGGTCCAGTATGGCCCTCTCACCTGTGGATTCTGTTACCGGTTGCTGGAATAGGTCTCTCTGTAAAGAATCCAGGATCTCCCTATGTCTAGATAATACCGCAGCAGGAATGTACCACTCAATATCTCGGATATTGAAATCACCTATCAGCAGTACCTCTCCTCTCACAGAGATACTGTGAATGTCTTCAATTAAATCTCTGTCCGCTTCTTCTGCCTGTGAAGGAGGTCTGTATATAACACTAATGTAAATACATGCTCCATTCCCTCTTTCCAGTTTAACCCACAGTGCCTCCCCCTTCTCTCATAAATCCTGAAATTCTGTAGCTTTAATATTATCTTTACATACAGTGTAGTGTCACTCTACCTCCTTTCTTCCTAACCTGTCTTTCCTGAATAAATTATAGCCTGGTAGAATTGCATCCCAGTCATGGTTCTCCATGAACCATGTCTCTGTTAAGTGTAACTAAATCCAAGTCAGCCTCTTTGATTAAAGCTTCAACATTTATTTATTATTTAATGCCTCTTCTATACCGCACTCTTTAAAAATCAGTGCGGTTTACAGGTAACAGATTTGTGCAGTGCAGGCAGGCAGGCCTACACTGGACTTACAATAAACAGGAGATTATATACAGGGTTAACAGGGTAACTATGTACAAGATAACTTGCTGTCATATGTTATGAGGACAGCTCATCCGGAATCTTATTTCCCATACTACGAGCATTAATACATACCGCTTTCCAGACATTGCCTTTTTTACCTGTGTCTACAGAGGTATTTAATGTTTTACTTACCTGAGAGCTTTCACTTAGCTGGGGGCTTTCTTCACCCATCCCCAACAAATCTAGTTAAAAGCTCTCTTTAGTAGGTCAGACAGTCTGTTGTGGAAGACACTTTGACCCTTCTCGGATAGGTAGACACCATCTCTGCTCAGTAGCCCATGGTCCAGGAAACCAAAACACTCTCAATGACAGCATCCATGCATTCTTCTCTAGGATGTGAGCTTTTCTGCCTCTGCCCTCACCCTCAACAGGGAAGACTGAGAAGACTACCACCTACACACCTATCTTCTTCACCCTCTCTCCCAGAGCCATTAAGTCACTCTTGATATGATCGAAGGGATACCTAGCAGTATCATTTGAATCAACATGGACGAGCAGCATCGGATAATAGTCAATAGGCTTGATGACTCTTGGCAAACTCTCCGTAACATTTCAGAATTTGACACCTGCCAGACAGCACACCTCCTGGGATATGAAGTCTGGTTAGCAGATGGACAACTCAGTACCCCTCAAAAGAGAGTCATCAACCACCACTACCCTTCTCTTCCTTGTGTATCACATCACCACACCCTTCTCTTCTTTGTGCATCACTACCCTTCTTTCACTGGTGCATCACATAAGCCACAATTGCCCCTTCTACACTGCTTTCACGGTTTCCCAAAACAAATTAGGGTCCTTTCTGTGAGCCTGATTAAAAACCTCAAACTCTTTCCACTGTTCCTGTAAATAGGTCACAAACTCTGAGTCTTCATGCAAACCTACTGGCATCCTCCAGCCCCTCTGGCTAGGCACAACTCTGTTAAACACCAGTCTCATCAGCACTGGGCCATTGTCTGATTGACAGAGCATCTTTATCTGCCCCCTCCACTTTCAAAAGTACATTAGCTGTCACAAAAATATAATCTAAATGGCTCTGTCCCAAATGCACCCTGGAGATATGGATGTACTCCCTGTCACTGGAATGGAACACTCTCTACACATCTAACAGATCCCTTCAACTGACAGAATTCTCTGCATCCTTTATTCGATGAGGCTGCCCTACCTCTTTGGTCCTTTGGAGTCTCTATCCATAGCAGGGTCCACTAAGTTGTGACAATCACCTGCAGTGATTAATGGAGCATCCTCCAAATGCATAATCAATACCCCTAACTTTGCAAAGAAGTCCCCATTAGCCTCCCCTGGAGCTTACACAGAGAAATCCAATATTTCTCCCCTCAACATTCTACCAGCACCCCCACATATCTCCCTTCTGGGTCTTGTATTTCTCAATGTTCTCTAAAGGGAATCTTTTTGTTTACTAAAATAGCCACACCCGCCTTTCATGTCTTCAGGGCAGACCTGCTTAACAGTGTCTCACCCATCCCAATTTCAATTTACATGCTCCTCTGCACTTAAATGCATATCTTATAGCAGAGCTACACTTACCTTTGTCTCCTTAATTGTGCCAGTATGTCACTTCTTCCCCAGTGAGCTGATCTCTGCCACATTATAGATCAGTATGATTTTCTCAGCCATAGTCTTTATGAATTCCAAAATGTCCTGCCCTCTCCAGCCCTTATTCTCCACTAACCTAGAACCCTTCCCTTCCCTTCCCCTCCAATCCCATCCAATGAACCACCCCTCCCCCCCATATTAAGCCCCTTATTTCCTCCCCCCTCCCCCAACCCCCCTTTGTCCTCCAACGTGAGCCCTCTTAATGGGTCACAAAAGAAGGCCATGTCTCCTCAGCAGCCTATACACATATCACCACACCCATACTTCCAATACCTCAGCTAATTTATCTTTCTTCCCCCTGCTGAAGCCTCCTTCCCCATCAGCATTCCCAGCTAAACTAACCATCTCAAGTGACTATACAGAGAAGAACCACCAAAATGGTAAAGGGGATGGATGGATACCCCTGTGAGGAGAGACTAAAAAGCAGTGGTGGGATTTGGCCAGTTCAGCCCCGTTCACATGAACTGGTTCCTGCCATGAGCCACGTTTGCCGGACTGGGCCGAAATCAGTGTCCTGATGCTGGTGCTGCACTGCAGGAATCCCCCCACCCGCCAGTGGTTTGATGGCATCAATGGACCGCGGCATCACAGGAAACCCCTGATGCTGTCAAAGCACTGGCAGATGGGGGGATCAGGCTGCTGGCCCACCAGGGAGTTGGTGCCCTGTGGTTGCCACCAGCAACACAAACACATGCTGTGCTGCCACCCGCTCGGTTCTGGCAGTTGCAGGATCGATCCAAACTGGTTCCTGTTCGGATCGAATCCCGCCACTGCTTAAAAAGGTTAGGGTTCTTCAACTTGGAAAAGAGATGGTTGAGGGGAGATATGATAGAAGTCTATAAATTAATGAATGGAGTGGAATGGATAAATATATGTCATTTGTTTACTCCTTCAAAAAGTAGAAAGACTAGGGGACACTCAATGAAGCTACAATATAGCTGATTTAGAACTAATAAGATAAAATATTATTTCGCTCAATGAGTAATCAAACTCTGGAATTCGTTACCGGAAAATGAAGTAAAAGCTGTTAGTGTAGCTGGGTTTAAAAAAGGTTTGGACAAGTTCCTGGAAGAAAAGTCCTATAACCATTATTAAAGAGGACCAGAGAAATCCACTGCTTACTCGTTGATAAGCATTGTGGAATCAGTGTACCTTTTTGGGAACCTGACAGAGACTTGTGACCTGGATTGGCCACTGCTGAAAACATGATACTGAGCTTGATGGACTTTGGTCTGACCCAGTATGGCATTTCTTATGTTCTTATTAATTGCCCCATATCAGCCCATACATTTACTGTCATCCCAGCCCTATACAAGAGTTAACAGAAAAATAAAATAAGGTATATAACAAACATTAACAAATACAAGCCCTTTCTAGTTATTGGGCACAACACACTCCAAATGTACATAAACCTACATCCAATTTCCCCATAGCCCCACACCCATGTCCAGTCAAACCAGTCACTTCCTACAAAACCAAGGGAATACAGTCTTACTCCAGATGGTAAATAAACTTAACATGGGGAAAACTACCTCAACCCCCTTGGATTACCTATCAAACCTAGTTGTTCACTAGATTACGGAAACATTGCAGGATAATCAAATAATCATTAATCCCTTGATTCCCAACAAAAGTGGCAGCAAACACAAAGGGAGCTAGGCCCTCACACAAAGATACAGACAAACACAAGAGGCAAGGGTCAGATGTGGTCACTAGTGCTATTGTTTATTCGAAACAAACCCCAAGGCATTTCGACGTTACGCCTTCTTCAGGGGGTACACATCAACGGCACCATGTATGTGTGTAGTCTTTAAAAAGACTCCAATCAGTCAGTACTGGATCACCAATTTTAAAACCAGTCTAGAAATGTGATTGGAGTCTTTTTAAAGACTACACACATACATGGTGTCTTTGATGCGTACACCCTGAAGAAGGCGTAATGCTGAAATGCTTTGGGGTTTGTTTTGAATAAACAATAGCACCAGTGACCACATCTGACCCTTGCCTCTTGTGTTCGACAGCCAAACAAGGCCGCAGGGGTCCTGAAATGTAGTCCAAACAGTCACAATAAGGAAGGTGATAGAAGAAACCAAAGCTATGGCCCAGCAGCTCTGGTGTAATACAAAAGCAATCCAATTATACATCACAGAATCCCCAATCTTCCTTCTTTACCCCCAAACTCGGAGGCTAATCCTTAACAAATCCAACTCTTATGACTAGTCAAGCCAGCAGCATCCCAGCACAGGTCTCCCGCCACGCTCATGATCCTTTCTGGTTTCTAATTGTGCCATCAGACTGTCGCTTCAAGTGTTTCCCTCCTACAGAAACCCAATGCCATTTTGACTTCTGGGGTTGCAAACTAGACCTTTCAAATACAGCCTGATGCACCACACATTCCAATCTGGCATCATCCAACACTTGAGCAGGTCCTCAAAATTAGTGCATTTGTAGGTGACCCCCTCTTTTGTGAAGGCCCTCAGGGTGAAGCCATTGATGGCACAACACAGCAGTCACTTTGCAAAACTCTCGCCTCTTTGAAGGGTCAGGCCTTACCAATCTCCATAAGTGACCACTTTATGTCCTTTGAACTCAAATTGAGATTTCTCCTGGGCAAGTCTCAAGATCTTTTCTTTCACTGGAAAACAATGCAAACATGCCACAATATATTGACTATGTTCCGCTCTAGGTAGCTGTAAGACTTGATGTGCCCATTCCAACAAAAGTTGCTTGGAGCTCACTCTGCCTTCCAGCAGATTGCTGAGCACCTGTGCAAACAGCCTCTGGGCCACCGTTTCCAAATTGCTAAACTGCTCAGTTTCCTGAATGCGCAAATTATTCCTTTTGGCACGATTTTCAGTATCCTCTATTTTAGACTGCATTTCTTGCCAGAGGCCTTCCTCCTTGTTGACCCTGCGAGATACTGTTGCTAAGTCTATTCCTTCAACTCCAACTTTTGCTCCGTTTCCTCCACTTGACCACTGAGTTCAACCACATCTTCCCACTGTCCGGCGATGAGCTCTTTCACCTCGTCCATCTGCTTGTGAATTTCATCCATCAACTAATTTAAAGTTCCCTCAACAGACCTCTCATTGCTCCTATAATTACAAGTTCTGTCTCTCCTCCTCATTCGTCATTGCTTGCACTCTCAGAACTGCTGCCTTCACCAACTTGGTCTTCTATGTGGTGCTCTTTAGGCCCACTCTGCGACCCATATTTGCTAAGGCAGAAAACAGCTTTTGATTGCTCGATTTCATCTTAGCTGCCATCTGTACTTCACAGGGAGTGATAGTCTTCATACTGTTTACAATTAAAACAGGTGTAATTACTGTACATTAAACCTCTTTTATTTGGCTATTTTCCACAGGTGCAAAATACTCAGAAGTACTGAAGATTCTTTGTTAATGGATTTTGACATGGTATGGGGCCCTTTTACTAAAGCCTTCTAAGTCAGGGGTTCCAAACTGCCTCCCTGCCAATCAGGTTTTCAGGCTATCCACAATGAATATGCATGAGAGAGATTTGCATTCACTGTGTCCATTGTATGTAAATCTCTTTCATGCATATTCATTGTGGCTACCTGGAAAACCTGACTGGCTGGGGAGGCCCCAGGACAGGTTTGGGAACCATTGCTCTAAGTGATTATCATGCATTTTAGTGGGTGACAAATGGTCCACGGTGACAGTTAACGCATGGGCATGATAGCTACTGGCTGCTAAAATGTGCAGTAATAGTTTGCTGTGTGAAGGGGTAGGGAATGGGCATGATATGAGTGAAGTGTGGGGGTGCAGAGTTCCGTACTGTCAATGTTACAGTTAGCATGGGTACATGGAACGATATCTGTGTGGGTGGCATTAGGTGCACCTGCATTAATTGTGCCGCATGTTAGGGTATGCGTCTGTGCAGTAATTATAGCGACCATGCTGATGATGCTCTTGACAGTTACTGCAGAGGCTTTGCACCTAAGGCGCATTTGTTGTAATGCTAAATGTGCACTAAATGCAACATCCTTAGTAAAAGGCCCCTATACAGTATACTAGGAAGTTTTTTGGACCGATGATTCATTTTGGAACCCTGTTTCAGTCGATGAGAAATAACAGGTTGTATATCTGAGGTCTCTTTCTTCCTGTTAACATATATATTATTTTGAATAGTAGTTCTAAATACTTTGCACCTGTTATTATTATATGTGAAGACACATTTTAGAATGTCCATTTAGGAGAAATCTGGACACCCATGCCAAAATGTCCGGCATTCAGAGTGAGGTGATCAAAGGTGCAGATGACTCAAAATTATTCAAAGTTGTTAAAACACAAGAGGATTGTGAAAAATTGCAAGAGGACATGTGCTAAAGTGCAACAGGGGTGGAGTTTGGATGGAACATCGGCATAGCATCAGGTATGAACATAGATTATAAAATACAATAATCTACGTGGGTACTGAATATTTAGACATTCAGGCATTTACGCTTGTCCATACCTGAAATATAGGTATATGTTAAGCCACTTATGCACTTATATATCTTTATAAAACGTTAGGGTCTGATATTCAAAGGGCATTTACATGGTTTACATCCCAGTAAAACATGTAAATGCCTTAGATGTGGCACCTACACAGTTAGTGCCATTGAATATCCCCATCTAAGTCCCCTATATGCTCCAGTTAGCATCACGGCAGGTTGGGGCATACTGGGGTGGAGCAGAGGCGGAGAATGGTGCTAACTGTGCAGTACCAATATTGGCCGCTGCCCGACTAGCGACTGGCACCTTAAAGATAGGTGAGGAAAGCCAATATCGCTGCTGCATGGTTAGCTTCAGCGGCTTCCGTCGCCGCGGCATTGAATATCCAGTTTGAGGGTCAGCAGAGAGAGCTATGGCGCATAGCCCTTCGAAGATCCAGACAAATAAATATCGAGCGCTTAATGTTTAAAGCAGGCATCCTTTATAAAAATTACCTCCTTAATGTGCACAGACTACAAACATGACAATATTCAAAATCCTTCACAAAGAATCTGACACATGTCTCCAGTCTCTTATCTCAAACACAGAGAACGTAAGACTGCGAAGAAACTCCAGGCTTAACCTTCTAGCCAATCCAGAGGAGAAGACAAAGAGCAAGCAGTCCACCTGCACTAGAACATCCATCTTATTTGCCACATCCTTACGGAAAAAATTATCGCCAGGACTAAGAGGACTCACAGACCTCTCTGAATTCAGGAAGAAATTAAAAACGCACCTCTTCAAGGAAGAATATAACACATCCTCAGACCTAGAGACTCATCCACCCTAAATTCTTACTGTTAAAATCCAATACACTAGACACATGCACAGCATCAGTGATCCAGTGTTGAATACTAGCTATCCCTCACCTACATCAACACTGTAAATAGCTCAGAGTTAAATACACCTACGGCTATGCAGTTGTACTGTTATTTTGTTATATTGTTCTAGTTCCTTGTACAACAGCATGCCTTATGGTCCTGTTAAATTGTTGTTTCACTGTAAACCGCTTTGAACAGTAGAAAGGCAGTATACAAATACGTTTAAATAAATAAAACAAATAAATTATTTAATTTTCTAAAACGTCTTTGACCCACCCAGTCCACCAGTTTAAAGTGGATAAGAGCTTCTTATGTCACACCACTTGTCAGATTAATCACAATTTCCATTTGTCACCTGTTAATAATTTGTCTTTAGGGATGAGCTTAGGAGAACAAGTAGTGGCATCCTGGAGTGAATACAATAGGAATTAACATTTGTTTTGCAAAGGAAATATCATTGATGTGTCTTGTTCTCGGTATAATCAGATTGTTTCCAATCTCTTTTTGTTGTGCTTAGAAGTTGGCACAAAAAGTGGCAGAGAATTGGAACTGAGAGAATGAAGAGAGGAAGGTAGTGAGACTGGCCATGAAAGCTGGATGAGTGGGCTAAGTGGTAGTAGAGAGGATAGTGGTTAGAAGGGACAATCTTTATCTTTATCTTTATTCATATTTGATAAACCGCTATTGTAAGAACATTAAGCGGTGTACAATAAAAAGGATGGATTTAACACTGCAAACCAAGAAAAGGAACGCCAATGATAAATAGGAAAGAAGGAGGCAGGACAGAATAGTAACATCACACTATACCAAATCATAGACAGACATAGCCCAGCCGGGCAACATAGACAAGCGAACAAGGGACAGACAAGTGACGACCTAAAAAAGGACAAAGACAAAAACAGGGTAATCAGGGAGGGGCCTCAGGGGAAAGGTCATATGCTTTCTGAAATAGATGGTTCTTAAGTAATGACTTAAACTGAGGATAGGAGGATTCTAACCGGAGGGGAGCTGGTAGCATGTTCCAAAGGAGGGGTCCAAAGAAGAAAAAAGCAGAATGGCGAGTCTGTTCTAAATGGGCCTGGGACGGTGAGGGAAGTGATAAGCGGTTGGCATGGATTGAGCGGAGTTGACGATGAGGAGAATGCAGAGAAATGCAGTCTGCTAAGTAGAGAGGATTTCCAGTATGAATAGCTCGATGAATCAGAATCAGAAATTTGTAGTGAAAGCGAAAGCGAAGGGGCAACCAATGTAACCGGATGAGAATGGGAGTAATATGGTCAAACCGACTAGAGAAAGTAACTAGGCGTGCTGCTGTATTTTGAATCCGTTGTAGTCTTTGGAGCTGATAATTGGGGAGGTTAGCCAGGAAAATGTTACAGTAATCCAGCCTACTGACAACTAGTGCAAGTACGAGGGTAACCAGTGAGCTAGGAGGTAACACAGAACAAATGGCCCGAATTTGTCGTAGGGCGGCGAAGGAGCGGCGGGAGAGTGACGCGATATGTTCTTGAAAGGAAAGGGACGGATCCAAAAGAACACCCAGATAACGGAAGGAAGACGTTAAGGGGATAGCAGTTGAGCCAATGGAGGGAACCAGGGTAGGGCATGTACCACTCAGTGACACCCACATTGCTGAGGACTTAGCAGGGTTAAGGTGGAGAAAATTCTCCGAAAGCCAAGAAGCAACGTGAGCAAGGCAAAGATTAAGCTGGGAGATGTCTGGAGGAGAAAGGAAAGGGAGGAGGGTGAAGCAGGACAGGGGAAGGGGAGCCAGAGAGTTCATGAGAACAGCTGCACTGGGGGCACCAAGGGAGAAGTAGGTAGTTGTAGATGTAGGGTGAGCGAAGAGTTGGGACAGGGAAAGAGCTAGCTAGGCAGAGAGAGACCCATTCAAGTTAGACAGCACTCCTCTCCAGCTTCGCCAGGTACCAACTCTCCTGCTTCCACTGTCTCCTGTTTCTCCTACTCTCCCCTCTATGTCTTGCATACCAGTCCATTGGGGTCGCCGCCCAGTCTCATTTCCCCACTGGCGCTCACGCTCCCCTTCTAATCTTCTCCTCTGCGCTCCCTCCCGCTCTACCCCCCCCCCCCACGTCTGCAGCTTTTACCTGCTCCATTTCTCAACCTTCTGCCCTCTCCAATGCCTCCCAGTCTGCCCTTAAGCTTGGCCTTCTTAACTGTCGTTCCCTTAGGTCCAAGTCCCTCCTCGTCCAAGATCTGATCTCTCAGGCTTCCTTTGACCTGACTCTCCTCACCGAGACCTGGTTGAGGGAAGGGGAGGACGCCCTTCTGACCCGCTGCCTCCCCGCTGGGTTTTCGGCTGCCTCAGTTTCCCGCACCGGTCGCTCAGGTGGCGGCGTGGCCGCCATCTTTGCCCCCTCTCTCTCTTTCACTCAGATTTTCTCTCCTTCTCTGTCCTACCCCGAGGCCCTTCTTCTCCATCTTCACACCTCACCCCCTACCCATGTTCTCCTCGTCTATGCGCCCCCTGCTCTCCGATCTGACCTCTGGGACTCCCTCCTTTGTTCCCTCTCCGACCTTTCCCTGCTTTTTCCCCACCTCATTATCGCCAGCGACTTTAATCTCCACCTTGACTCCCCTTCATCCCCCAGAGAGCATGCGTTCCTCTCCCTCTTGCATGACCTGGCTTTTCTACAGCACGTTTCTTTCCCTACCCACTCTGCTGGCCACACTCTTGATCTTCTCCTGACTCCCTCCTCCTCCTCACTCTCCCTTTCTAACTTGTCCTCCCTCTCCCTTCCCTGGTCGGACCATTTCTGCATCTCGGCCTCCTGCTCCCATTTGATCCCATCCCTCCCTTCCTTCGTCCCTCCCTTCACCCCTCATCTCTCCCGCTCCATCACCCCGTCACTGGCTCAGCAATTCCCTCCAGCCTCCGATCTCCTCCCTTCCGATTTTGCCTCTTTATCTCCAAACTCTCAGGCCTCTACCTGGTTCTCTTCCCTCTCAGCCGCTCTTGATCACATTGCTCCCCTCCGCCCGCGCCCTCCTCCTCGTCGCCCTTCTCACCCCTGGTACCATCCTGGTCTCCTCCTACTCCGTTCTCAACTTCGTAGAGCCGAAAGGCAATGGCGTAGATCCCCCTCTCCGGTCACCTTATCTCTCTTCAAGGCCCAGCACTCCCACTATCGTTCCCAGATCCATCTTGCCAAGTCTTCCTTTTTCTCTAACGCCATCACTAATGCCCCCAACCAGACCCGTCATCTTTACTCTACCCTCAAATTTCTTACCTCCCTACACCCCTCCGCTCCCTCCCTTCCCATCCTATCCCCGCCCCTTCTCTTCTCGCCTCTGCTTTCAGTAACAAAGTCTCCACCTTAAGAGCTTCACTGCCCTCTCATCCTCCGCCCATTCCCTCTCCCCCCCCAATTGCCTCCCCTCCCCCTGTTTCCCAACTGTCCCACACATGGTCCTCCTTCTCTCTGACCACCACCGCCGAACTTCACCACCTTATCTCTGCGTCCAAGAAAACTTTCTGCTCCCTTGACCCTGTCCCTCCCTCTTGGCTATTGACACCCTCTCAGTCCTTCCTCCCCTACATCCAAACTATCCTGAACAATAGTCTATCCACTGGAACCTTTCCCTCCCCCTGGAAGCACGCTCTCATTCGCTCACTTCTTAAGAAACCCTCTCTTGACCCTAACAACTACCGCCCAGTTTCCAACCTTCCCTTTCTGTCCAAACTTCTTGAGAAAGTTGTCTTTGCCCAACTATCCCATCACCTCGACTCCACCAACTTCCTTCACCCCTGTCAGTCCGGTTTCTGTCCTGGGCACAGTGTTGAGACTATTCTTCTTGCCTTCACTAACGCCCTGCATGTAGCCCACGACTGTGGTGAAATCTCGGTGGCGGTGGCCCTTGATCTTTCTGCTGCTTTCGACCTTGTAGATCACTCCCTTCTTCTCTCCCGATTGCATGATGCCGGCCTCTGTAGCACTGTTTTCCGGTGGTTCCACTCCTTCCTTTCCTCCCGGTCGGGTGCTGTTCTGTCCTCCTCCCCTTCTTGCCCCTCCTCTGATTCCTTTCCCCTCCCCTGTGGGGTCCCCCAGGGTTCTGTACTGGCTCCCCTCCTCTTCAACCTCTTCCTGACTCCTCTCACACTTCTCATCCAACAATCTGGCATCTCAGCCTTCTACTACGCAGACGACATCCTCTTTCTCTACCATACCTCCCCAGTCTGTCCTGATCTCACTCCCCTCAACTCCTGCCTCGCCGCTATCTCTGACTGGATGACCCATAACTGTCTGCATCTCAACCTCTCAAAAACCACAGCTATCTGGTTCCCCCACGGTCACCAGCCCCCTTCAATTGCCCCCTCGTTCCCTGCCACTCCCATCTCTTTGGTCTCCACCTTTCGGTATCTTGGGGTAATTTTCGACTCAGATCTCTCCTTCTCTGCCCATGTTTCTCACGTGTCCAAATCCTCCTTTTTCTATCTTAGGCAGATTCGCGCTGTTCGCCCCTTCCTCTCACCCTCCGCTCTTGCCACCTTGCTACTAGCCCTTGTCATCTCCCGTATCGATTTCGCTAACTCCGTTCTCTCTGGCCTCTCTAAGCTCCAACTTTCTCGTCTTCAACGCATCCAGAATACCGCTGCCCGTCTCATATGCTCTTCCTCCCACAGAGACCATGTCACACCCCTCCTCCTCCGTCTCCACTGGCTTCCCGTTTCCTTCCAGATCCAATTCAAGCTTCTCACACTCGTTCACAAAGTTCTTCACACCACCACGCCACAATACCTTGCCGACCTCATCCACTTCCACACCCCCCGGCACGCCCCTCGCTCCTTCCACCTCAACCACCTCACTCTCCCCCCCCCCCTCCCTCACTTGCTCACCTCCAGTCCACCCGCTCCTCTGCCTTTTTCTTTATAGGTCCGGCTCTCTGGAACTCCCTCCCTTCCACTCTCCGTCTGGAGCCTCACCACCCTACCTTTAAGCACGCCTTGAAAACTCACCTCTTTTACCTTGCCTTCAACCTCTCTCCCTCCTAGCCTTCTCCTTTCCTCTACTGACCCTCCTCTCTTGTCCCTACTTCTCCACTTTTATTGAATTGTAACTTTCTTTTCTCTTTCCGGCCTTGTGCCTACTGTAATGAAGAAATATTTTTGTAAACCGCTCTGCTTAACAATGAAGGGCGGTCAATCAAATCATTAAACATAAACATAATCATAAACATAAAGTGCAGGCACAGATAGTGGAAGCAGAAGAAATGGGAGCTAGCACTGAAATAGGGTTGCCAACTGGCTCCAGATGCACCCGGCAGGCTTGACCCAGGCCTGCATTTACCCCATTGATGCAGGGAGTTGTAGTCTTGCTTTTCTTATGGAGTGCAATGGAGAAATCAGAACTACATGCCCCTGCATGCAATGGAGTAAACCCAGGACTGGATCAAGCCTGTCGGGCACATCTGGAGCCAGTTGGAAACCCTAGACTGAAAGGGTGTGACAGGCAGGGAGGCACCCATGAGGCTCCCAGGTGAATCACTGAGATATTTTGATGGGCAGTTTATAAATTAAGTAAATAAATAAGCAACACAGAAGAGAACATCACGTTTCTTTTGGAGGTGAAGTTCTCATCTGCGGAGGATAAGTTGTTCCCAAGCTTTCTCTCTGCAACTACTGCACCCTCTTTTACACATGGCCCAGCAGACATTCAAGGCCACAAAGGTGATAATCTGGAGGGGAATCTCCAACCAAGTCTTCAGCTTAGGCCTCACTAGGAGTACTTGGGTGCAGGTCATTCATCAGTTCAGAGATATAAAAGGATGACTGCAGACCAAGATTGCAACTGTGTGATAACATGAACAAGGCACTGGAGGAGGAGACTCTTGCACCATCCAACTGGAAAAGGAGGACAAAAGAGAGAAATTGGTCTATGACTATTTTGAGGCCTTGTGGTAATCTTTTAACAGGTAAAAACACAAAGGAAGAGATCCCTGAGCCTGCTGAGCAGGTGGAGATCAATGAGGATTCACAAATATAGGCTCTTCCTATAGCTGCTTTCCTTCAGCCTGTCGCTCAGCCACCTCACCAGGTGGTACTTGAGGAGTTAGCATAGCAAAAGGACACTTAGGCTGAAGAAAGGAGGGACCATAGACTGTCCTTCATGTAGAATTGACCAGAATGCAGTTGTCCCTGGGATATGCCTGAGGATGACGACCTTGAACTGCCTGAATGTGCCAGAAAGTCCAATCAGAAGCTTCAAGATAAGCCACAAATGCAACCAAAGATGCCTCAACTAACCCTGGCCAACTTAACTGCCAAGATACAAGAGGAGGACAAGTCATTGTGCTGCTGCCTTCTGGATATTTAGTGGGAAAAGGTGTGGCCACAGCATACCACCTGCTGTGTGCAGAAAGCTATGAACTACCTTGCTATCATCCTATCCAAGAGCTTGACTAACCTCACAGTTGCTGTGAATGATCTGAATGCCACCCTTCTTCTGGCCATTCAATCTCAAAGCTCCTTAACCATGGAAATACTCTCTACTTCCACCGCTGTCACCTCTGTGGACAGTCTCAGAAGGCCATCCATGGGCTGACCTCAAAACTTGCGGGAATCAGCTGTGAAGAAACCTCAGGATGACCCCCCAAAATAGAGAACAGCATTTACCTTCAAGGGTGTGAGCATAATCTCCCCCCTCCCCCTTGCTGCTGGGACCGAACAGTTTGCTTTGCACACTTACTTAAAGACATATTTTTTGTACTATGATGTAATAAGAGGAAATGCACTGCTTACCCCTGGGATAAGAAGCATAGGATCTGTCTACCTTTTGAGAACCTGACAGATACTCGTGACCTGGATTGGCTACTGTTAGAAACAGGATACTGGGCTCAATGGATCTTTGGTCTGACTCAATATGACAAATCTTATGTTCTTCAGGGAAATTTTAGATAGAACATGGGGAAGAGAAATTAGACACCCAGGTTGGGACATGGAAAAATTCCCATAGTATTCTGCAAAAGGCTTTGCCAGACACAGAACATCTTGTAATGTAGTTGCAGGGCTGCATGTTGATGTCTCCCCACATCCAGAAGGAGCAGCAAATAAAATATGTGGCAAATAAAATATGGCAGCAACCATTTCAAATTGCTGCTCCTCAAGGTGAATGCACATTCCAATCCTGCAGTATCAGTCCCCTGACCTACAGTCCCTCCCACACCCTCAAGGCATCTGGCCACTCCCCACCTTCCCCAATAGGCAATCACCCATCTGACCTCTCCCCCCATTGACAGTTGATCCCTCCAAACCCCTCCTAAATCATATGATTCCCTGTGGCATCCCTAAACTCGTACCTGAACATCCCCAGATCCCCTACCTCCTGATCCTTCTATCCTGGCTTCGACCAGGGTCAAATAGTCCCTGGTTTCTAATGAGAGCAAGACAATCCCCAATCACTCCTGCTCCTTGGCTCCAGGTTCCAAAGCAGCTGCGACCTCTAGTAGTAATTTTACGGTGCTACCACTAGAGAGTTGGGCTGCCAAAGAAGAGCATAATTCTGTTTGAATTGCTTTCTGATGGGTAGGCTTTTTTTTCTGTTAAAGTCAAAGTTTGATCTGGTACTTTGCAATTCCTAAAAAAAAAACAGACTCTATTGTCCCAGGCAGGAAATTGCAGAAAACTAGGAGTGAATAAATTTTCTGAGGCCAAGAATCTAATATGAAAAAAAAAATGTTTCCAGAAAGTAAAAGAGACTGGCAGATATGAGGATATTGTCTGAAATGTGTGTGCCTTGTAATGTTTCTCTTGAAATGACTGTGATTGTTATTGTTTAACTTTGTTGGCTGATAGAGTGTTCTGACAGGTAAATATAATTTTCAGAGATATGCAGAATGCAAGACTTCAGTAACAATAGTTACATGTTCCAAAGAAAGTTACCCTTAATCACTCATTTCTCACCCAATGGTCAGAAATCTCTTCATATGCTTAAGCACTCAGGGATTGATATTTTGGCCAGATAAGTGCTGTTGTTTAAACATCCACTGCTGAAGAACAGATATATTTTGGCCATTGAAGAGGAGTACTTGCTTATAGGGGTTAAGGGAATAATGCATGATTTTAGCCAAATAATGGGCATTAAAAGGCAACGTCATGCATTATTTGCCTTTTATTGCACGTTTGTTTACTGCAATGGAAGTAACTTTGTAAAGAGATGAAAGGAATAAAAAGGGAATTGGATTTAGCTCACACCTTCCTCAGAAGCTTAAGGCAAATTACATTCAAGTACAGTAGGTCTTTTCCTGTCCCCAGAAGACCTGTAAGTTGGTGCCCTAGGCAGTGGTCCAAGATCACAAGAAGCAGAAGTGAGATTCAAACCTGGTTTCCTTGGCTCTCAGCCTTAACCATTAGGCTACTCATTACTATGCTAGTGTTAATCAATTGCTTTTAATTTCACATGCTGTGTTATTTGTAGAACAATAATGCTAGTTTTGAGGTGGTGATATTTATTTTATTTTATTTATTTATTTTTATTTATTTACATTTTTATACCGCAATTTCCTACAGATCAATTGTGGTTTACAATGAACAATATGAACAGTACAGGTAGTACAAATTCAGTTTACATGGAACAGTAGCAGCTATGTACAATAACAGTAAAAGGAACTTTGTTAACTATATACAAGGTATTCTTGTGTTGCTGAGGTGATCTGCTAGTAGGTCATTGATTGGATGTGTTGGGTGCTAAGATTATGGGCAGTAGTTATGTTACCGGGCCAAAGTGCGGTGTGAATATATATGTTTTAAGTTTTTCTTGAAGGTAGAAAGGTCTATTATGGCTCTTAGGCTATCTGGCAGTTTGTTCCAGAGGGTGGGGGCACAGTGGGAGAATGCCCTGTTGTTTGCAATTTTTTTGGCCTTTCTGAAGTCTGTAGTTGTTGTAAGTTTGTTTTTGCTGCAGTTCTGTTGGGTGTGATCTGAAGGTTAGTTCTGTTGGGTGTGATCTGAAGGTTAGTGACACTTGTGGTAAAATAGGTTATTTTACTGCAGCTTAGTAACTACCTCTCTGAGTCTGAATGCAGAAATAGTAGTCTTAACTTTAAAATAAATAATACCTGTATAGAGATAAGTTATTCATATATGGGGTCATTCTGATCAGCATTTAGCGGGGATGTACATCTGGATGGGCCCGATGCCAATCTCAAAGCTCCCCACACATACAAAGGAGATATACGGGGAGCTCTGGACTGGGATGGGTGGGGGAGGGCTGGAGGAGGAGCATGGATGGGGCAGATGCGGGACCCTAACCCAGGACATACAGGGCCAATTCCGGTTGCGGCCCTGTATACCTGGGCATGAGGAGATAGACAGGGGACTTATTCCACCACGGGTGTGGAATAAGTCCCTCCAACATCAGTGGCCATCACGGTGGGACCCTCCAAGACCAGGTGAGCAGGGCAGGAGGTTCCCCGCAGCCCAATACCGGCATTACAGGTCCCATCAGGGTTTGGGTGGCAGGGAACAGGATATTCTGACTTGTGTGGCAGATCGGGGTTCCTGCATGGTGTCCTGGTGTCATGGCGATGGGATGCCATGGCACCAGGGCTTCATGCAGACCCTTCAACTGGGTTAGATGGGGTGGGCGCTGTCCATCCAGCAGCACAGAATCAGGGCACGTCCTGCCCATCTGGGCTCTTTGCACCGATTCTGCTCCGGCAGGAAGTCTAGCTCCTGTGGGTGCAGAATCAGGTGCAAATCCGGCCCATCCACATTTTGAACTTCCAGACAGACCGGACATGCTTTGATCAGAATCGAGCCCATAAAGGGCAATTTTATAATCTGCCATAGAGTTGAAAAGGGTTACCATGCATATTAGTGAGGCCAGTTTTATAAACTGAAGTATGCGTGTATGCTACTTTATAAAATAGGAGTGTAATGATACCCAAATACTGATGCTGACACATCTATGCTGTCCAGTCCCCCCACATCGAGCTTTCACATGTGCATGTTTTTGAAATTGCATCATAAAAAGACTAATGCCCACTAAAGTGCTCACTGTTCAAAAAATTTATTTTTGTCAGACAATTGGCTGTGTGAGGACTTAACCACTAAGACAAACCACATCCATTTTATTCAATTTGTGCAGTAAAAGTATGCTTAACAAAATGAAAGCAAGCACTTAACTTATGAGCTATTCATTGAAAAGGCAGACACACCTTCCACTTATCATGAAGAGAAAGTGGTGAATGACACAGCACTGTGTTTCAGGTCATCGACATTCCTACAGACCCTACGTCAGGCAAACATCCCCATCCAAATTAGAAGAACGTGAAAGAATAAGCCCTGACAGAGAAACCTTCTTTTAAAACTGGTGTCTGACATCTCAGCATACTATTGGTTACTGCAAGGGCCAATGGGAAGGTGGAAGCAACAGTGCAAACGCCTAGCCACTACAGCTCCATTCACAAAAGGCTATACCAATCCAGTTCTAGCTTTAAACCCCCTGGAGATACAGAATGAGGAGTAAAAATCCAACATTGTTGAGAACTGGTCTTTTTAGGTTGTTATTTTAAGGGCCAGGATTTTTCCTTTTGCCCTTTGGGATAATTTTGTTGGTGTTTATGAAATTGAGCATCTGCTTGCACATGTCTGGAACTATATTCTCCATTTCCCGAGTGTTTATCTTTCAGGATGGGAACAGGCCTATTTTAGAATGCACTTCCATGTGTCCCCCTTTTTTACTGGTTCTCCCACGGAATTTCGGATGTTTTGATTTGTATGTCCCAGGGAGTAGCTAAATGACTTTTCAAAAATGTGCCTTTAAACATAAGAACATAAGATATGCCATACTGGGTCAGACCAAGGTCCATCAAGCCCAGTATCCTGTTTCCAACAGTGGCCAATCTAGGTCATACGTACCTAGCAGTTTCCCCAAAAGACACAGGTTCCACAATGCTTGTACTGGGTCAAACATTGATATCCTGGGTCCCTTCTTAATAATGGTTTATGGACCTTTCCTCCAGGAACTCGTCCAAACCTTTTTTAAACCCAGCTACACTAACAGCCTTTACTACATCCTTCGGTAACAAATTCCATAATCATTATGTAGTGTTTAGACAGCATAGATTAATTCCAGTATGAATATATCTTTTACCCTTGGTGAATAAGAATAAATCCCATTTAAAAGTTATAAGTCAGAAACCTTGAATATATCAGCAGCACTGCCTAAATTCCATGTACCTGCTTTGAATTGGAAAATGCATTACCAGTGCTATTTCACTATTCGTAAGCCTCATTAACCCTTGTATGAAGTGCAAATCCCCTTCTTGCCATCAGCGGCATTTGGGATGGGGTTGGGTGAACACGTTGAGCATGCTCACATTCTGATATCAGTCTAAAGTATATGCAGGAATTCAATAACATTTACGTACTTCATAATCCTCAAACATGACCTTTTCGAAAATGTTTAAAACATTTAAAGCCTGAACCACAAAGGAATCAGATCCAGCAGTGATCTTTATATATACCAGTCACAGCATTTTAAAAAATATGCTTATTCAGTGCCAGTACTCAGATAGTGACAATGCTGAATATACATCAAAAGGAATCATCTCCTGCAACTGTACATACAGGGGCATGTTTAATAAGGGGTCTTTTACTAAGGGTGATAGCTGACAACATGTGTTCTGGTGCACGCTGAATGTGCGTTGGGACACGCATTGCCAGCTAGCACAGCCATGACATTTAGTGCAGGACGATTCCTGTACTGTGTAGCCCACGTTAGGGTCCCGAGTGGGCAGGGTAGGGACGAAGAATGGGTGTGGTGTGCTTCATGCACTTAGCACTGGGTTCATGCCGCATGCTAACTGCATTACTGTGGCATCACCTAACCTCACTTCGATAGGTGGCGTTCAGTGCACCTGTCCATTGCATGAAGGGATATAGCTTTGTGTTAACTTCCGGGGAAATGTTTTCCACACTCCCTACATTTTTTTTTTTTTTTTTGAAAATTTCATCAAAACTTACAAAAGCAAGCAAAAGGAAACTTTAGATGTTCCATATAAGCAAATACAAAACAAAAAGGGACAATTAACAGCAATACATCTAATTAGCCCACAATATGGGGAGACACTAAGAAGAGGAATAATAAAAAAAAACAAAAAGATAGAGCAAAACTCTAAATTTTGGCAGCTTTAAACTAACCCACCCCACTCCAGTTACTTATTACTTATTACCATGTCGCTCCTTATCAGAAAGAAATACCTCCAGCTGAGAGGGATCAAGAAACACAAACTTTGAACCCTGAAATGAAACCAAACATTTACAAGGGTATCTAAGAAAAAATGTAGCGGAAAGAGCTACCACCCTAGGTTTAAGAACCAAAAAGGCCTGCCTCCTAGTTTGTGTCGCTTTACAAATATCAGGAAACATTTGAACCTTAGCACCGCAAAACAGAGCTGACATATTCTTGAAGTAATTACGGAAAACAAGCATTCTATCCTGGTCTGAGACAAAAGAAACCACCAAGGTAGCTCTAGAAGTAATGTTATCTTGGGAGTCCTCTAGGAATTTGGTGAGTTCTAAGCAATCCTGGCCTTTAACCACATCAACCCCCCCCCCCCCAGAGGACCCACAGAGAGCCTCCTACCAGTTAAGTAGTAAACCTTAGAGAGGACAATGGAGTCAGCCATGGCTAGTCCCAAAACCTCTCTAAAATACTTTCTCAATAGAATTTCAGCAGAAAATAAATGACAAAAAGGAAAATTTAACAATCGGATATTTTTTGCACGAAACATTATCATACCGTTCCATCTTGTTGTGCATAAACAAACTATACTCCTTACATTTAATGCAGTGGTGTTGCACCTATTGCTACTACTGTGCATTTGTATAGTGCTATAAGACATATGCAGCGCTGCCTAAATTCCATTTACCTGCTTTGAATTGGAAAATTGTGCCACAGTTTCTTAGCTTTTGGTGTGTTAGATGCAACACCTTAGTGCCCATTAGTAAAAAGTCTCCTAAATTTTATCATGCATTAAGTGTCACTGTGAAATACCTCATTAAGATGTGTCCATCACCTTGTACTTCTGTAGCAATCCTAAATACTTTAAGGTCTGGTGTAACTAATTGCCTTCAAAAGCACACCACATGGTTTGGTCCCTCCTGTATTATACTGTTCCTATTTGCATAGTGACAGGATTCATTCAGCAGTTCTTGCTGGTTCCCTTAGTTGAGTGGTACATTTCAAAAGAAAGAGCTAATCATGAGCACCAGGGAGCTGGCAGAAGAAATCTGTGAAAAAGTTGTGAAAAGGCACAGATCAAGGGATAGGTATAAAGGTATTGCAAAGTCCTTGAATCATAAGTAGTGGAATAGAATGGTTCACTATGTCTATAGCCCAGCCAAAATTTTGCCCCGCACAGCATCAGTAATGGGAGAGTTGGGGGGAGCTGGAGATTGGTTTGATTGGCCCTTCCAACCAAAAAGGTGTTCTGCTGCCCCTGTCTTGAATATAACCAAGAAGATGTTAGAATGGTTATTGGTAAGGTTTATTGCATCACCAAGACCCTGCCTAGTTCAGGCTGTCCCTCCAAACTGGATGACTGAGCAAGAAAAGAGATCATAGAGGCAATTAAGAGACCGACTGCAACTTCAAAAGATCTACAGACTTTCATGGCCAATGCTGGTCAAAGTGTTCATGTGACAACAATATCCCAAACATTCTACAAATCTTGACTGTGTGGTAGGGTGGAAAGAAAGATACCTTTATGCAAGAATGCCCATCTTGAATCCCATTTGGAGTATGCAAAGAAACACTCAGGAGTTACTGTAGCTATGTGGCAAAAGGTTTTGAGATGTGGCAGAACTAAAATACAACTTTTTGGCTCGTATGGAAAGTATTACATTGGGTGCAAACTCAACACAGCACATTGCCCTGAGAACACCATCCCTTTTTCAAAGTAGGGCAGTGGCAGTATCATGTTTTAGGGATGTTTTTCATTTGCACAGACTGGAATACTCCTCAGGTTAGAGGGGAAACAGAAAAAAAAATACAGAGAAGTCCTTGAGGAAAACCTGCTGCCCTCTTCAAAAGAGATAAAGGAGGTTCATTTTCAGTATGACAACAGCTGGTAGCACACAGGCAAAGCTATGGTGGAGGGCCTAACAAAAGGCAAATGCCTTTGAGTGACTCAGTCAAAGACCTAACCTTAATCCCATTATAAATATATGGTATATTGTCCACCAGTTCTTCTCAAGGAACTTGACAGATCTCTTTCAATTGAAAGAAAGCTCTGGAGGGAGGTGTAATAGGATGAAGGTAAAACGGATGGACTCAGAAGTAATCTGAGGAAACATTTCATTAGGGATAGGGTGGTGGATGTATGGAACAGTCTTCCATTGAAAGTGGAGGAGATAAGGACTGGATATGAATTCATGAAGGAGGAGTAGCCTAGTGGTTGGAGCAAGGTACTTCAGGCCAGAAGGTTGGGGGTTCAAATCCCACTAGAGGACAGCAACCTTGGGCCAGAAGGACTGGGGTTTCTAGTCCCACAGATGCTCCTTGTGGTCTTGGGCAAGCCACTTAACCCTTCATTGCCCATGTTCCCTGTAGGTATTAGTGTATGTGTCTCATATCCCTGTGTGTTAAATGTATCCCCCAATTGTGTTGTGACCACTTTGATTGAAGGATAAGGCCGTATACAAAACTGTCTAAATAAATAAATAAATAAAATAAATGAACTCATGGGACAAGCACAGAATATCTGAGGGAGAGGAGGGGATTGTAGAATTGCAAAGGTGGTATGGATTTGCAGCCTGGATAGGTCATATGGTCTTTATCTGTCATCATTTTCTGTGTTTCTATCTTCAACAGTTTTCTAAAGAAGAATAGGCTAATATTGACAAATAAAATTGTACAAAGTTGATAGAGAACTATCCCAGTAGATTCAGTGCTGTAATTGCTGCCCAAAGCACTTCTATTAAATGTTGACTTAGGGAAGTGGAAACTTATCCAATTGTTTCATTTCAGTATTGTTTTTTGGGGGTATATTTTTTCACCTCCAATAAAATATTTTCCCCATAAAAGCTGTGTAGAGTAGAGTGTGTGATGAATTGGGAAAAAACTCATCATTTAAATGATTGTGAGTCTGATGCAGCGACACAACAAAATCTGAAAACTGCTCTAGGAGGTGCAGACTTTCTATAACCACTATAGATATCTAAGACCCAATATCAAACATGATTAATGCCATAAGCAGAGTTTCTGACTGCGTTAATTATTATGACGGCGGGGCGGCTCTATAATGAGGCCGAGTGAGGCAGTGGCCTCAGCCGGCAACTTTTTGGAGGCGGCAAAAATGCCCCCAAAAAGACTGCCTCACTTGGCCTTCAAAATTAAAAAAAAAAACCTTGCCATCCACCCATATCTATGCACAATGATGCATTAGGAGAGTGTCTATGTATATGTCCTGGTATTGTTTTGTGGCTGGCCACACCTCACAGGGCCCACAAAGTGACATTGAAAAAGCAAAATTGCTAAATGAATACTTCTGCTCTGTTTTTACTAAGGAAAGTCCTGGAGAAGGACCACCTGTGACTCCCAAATATAAAACTGGGAATGAAGTAGATACCACACCATTCACAGAAGATGAAGTGTTAGAACAACTTGCAAAACTGAAAGTGGACAAGGCCATGGGACCAGATGAGATACATCTCAGGATACTGAAAGAGCTCAGAGAGGTTCTTGCAGGGCCGTCAAAGGATGTTTTCAACAGATCCTTGGAAACAGGAAAAGTTCCTTAGGACTGGAGAATGGCTGATGTCATACCTCTACACAAAATTGGTGACAGGGAAGAAGTGTCAAACTACAGGCCTGTGAGCCTTACCTCAGTGGCGGGAAAAGTAATGGAGGTGCTCCTGAAAGAGCGAATTGTGAACTTTCTCAAAGCTAACAGGTTGCAAGATCCGAGGCAACATGGTTTTACCGAAGGACGATCTTGCCAAACAAATCTGATTGAGTTCTTTGACTGGGTGACCAGGGAACTAGATCAGGGGCATGCGATGGATGTCATCTACCTGGATTTCAGCAAAGCCTTTGATACTGTTCCTCATAGGAGGCTTATCAATAAACTCAATAGTTTGGGGATAGATCCCAAGGTGGTAAATTGGATCAGAAATTGGTTGACTGACAGACGACAGAAGGTGATCGTACAAGGAGCTCACTCAGATGAAAGGAAGGTGATTAGCAGGGTGCCCCAGGGGTCGGTCCTGGGCCCGGCACTGTTCAATGTATTCGTGAGCGATATTGCTGAAGGACTGCATGGAAAAATCTGTCTATTTGCAGATGACACAAAAATTTGCAACAGAGTGGACTCCCCCGAGGGAGTGGTTAACATGAGGAATGATCTACAAAAGCTGGAAGAATGGTCTAATGCTTGGCAATTAAGATTTAATGCAAAGAAGTGCAGAGTAATGCACTTGGGAAGCAGAAATCCAAGGGAAATGTACGCGATAGGGGGCGAGAGATTGGTGTGTACGGATCCGGAGAAAGACCTTGGAGTGATTATTTCTGAAGATCTCAAGGTGGCAAAACAGTACGACAAGGTGGTGGCAAAAGCCAGGAGGATGTTGTGCTGCATACAAAGAGGAATTTACCAGCAGAAAGGAAGAGGTACTTATGCCACTGTACAAGTCACTGGTGAGACCTCACTTGGAATACTGTGTTCAGTTTTGGAGACCATATCTTGCAAAGGATGTAAAAAGACTGGAAACTGTTCAGAGGAAGGCAACCAAAATGATTTGGAGCCTGCGTCAGAAGCCTTATGAGAAGAGACTTAAAGATCTAAACATGTACACTTTGGAGAAGAGGAGGGAAAGGGGAGATATGATTCAGACCTTTAAATACTTAAAGTGAAATAATGAACAAACAAACCTCTTCCAAAGATGGAGAAGCTGCAAAACTAGAGGGCATAACATGAAGCTACAAGGTGGTAAATTGAAAGGCAATTCACTGAAAGGGTGGTGGATACTTGGAATATGCTCCCAATGGAAGTGGTGGCGGTAAATACGGTGACGGAATTCAAAAGGGCATGGGACAGACACAGTGGATCCCTTTACAGCAACAGATATTAGGGGAAAGCCGACAGTCGCCCAAGAGCGGATGGTTCGGAAGAATGTAACTTTGAAGGATACTACCAAAAGCAGAGAGGTTCCACAAAAGAGTAAACTAGCCCAAATGCCCTCAAGTATGGAGCAGACAGAGCTTAAAGATCCCAAATTACCCATGTCTAACAATAGCCAAATTAATATGAATAAAATACATTCTCTAAAATGCTTGTATGCAAATGCTAGAAGTCTAAAAAATAAGATGGGATAGTTAGAATATATAGCACTAATGAAAGGTTAGATATGATTGGAATATCAGAGACATGATGGAAGGAGGACAACCAGTGGGACACTGTGATACCTGGGTACAAACTATATCGTAATGATAAAGCTCATCAAATTGGTTGAGGGGTTGCTCTCTATCTTAGAGAGGGCATTGAGTCAAAAAGGATTAAAGTTTTGCAGGAAACAAAATCTGCTGTAGAATCTATATGGATTGAAATTCCATGTAAAAGGGGGAAGGCGATGGCAGTGGGGGTGTACTATCGACCGCCTGGCCAGAATGACCAAATGGATGATGAAATGTTCAAAAAAATCAAGGAAGCTAACAAAAGTTACAGCGCAGTAATAATAATGGGTGATTTCAACTACCCCGGTATCGACTGGGTCAGTGTCACATCAGGACATGCTAGGCAGATAAAGTTCCTAGATGAAATAAACGACTGCTTCTTGGAGCAGCTGGTTCATGAACCGACCAGAGGGGAAGCCATATTAGACCTAGTCCTTAGTGGAACACCAGATCTAGTGCAAGAGATAAGGTTGTTGGGGCCACTTGGCAATAGTGATCATAGCATGATTGTCTTTGATTTAATTAGTGGAGGAGGGATAGTAAGGAAATCCACAGTACTACCTTTTAACTTTCGAAAGGGAGACTATGATAAAATGAGGAAAACAGTTAAGAAAAAACTAAAAGGAGCAGTTGCAAAGATTAAAGACGTACATCAGGCTTGGCTGTTGTTGAAAAATACTATCTTGGAAGCCCAGACCAGCTGTATTCCATGCTTTAAGAAAAGTGGAAGGAAGTCCAAAAAACTGCCAGCATGGTTTAAAGGTGAGGTCAGAGAGGCTGTTGTTGCCAAAAAAGCATCTTTCAGGAAATGGAAAAAAGAGCCAAACGACGAAACCTGGAAACAGCACAAGCACTGGCAAGTCAAATGCAAGGCATTGATAAGGCAGGCAAAGGGAGAATTTGAGAAGAAGCTTGCTGTGGAAGCAAAAACGCACAGTAAAGACCTTTTCAAGTACATTCGTAGCAAAAAACCTGTGAGAGAGTCAGTTGGTCCATTAGATGATAAAGGGGTTAAAGGAGCACTAAGAGGCAACAAGGCGATAGCGGAGAGACTGAATGAATTCTTTGCTTCGGTCTTTACTGAGGAAGATGTAGGGATGTTACCCATGACTGAAGTGGTATTTAAAAGTGCGGAAGAATTGAAGGAAATATCGATACATCGGGAAGATGTATTACAACTATTAGATAAACTGAAGAGTAGCAAATCACCTGGGCCGGATGGTATACATCCAAGGGTGTTGAAAGAACTGAAATATGAGATTGCAGAACTGCTATTAGTAATCTGTGAACTATCATTAAAATCATCTCTAATACCTGAAGATTGGAAGATCGCCAATGTAACACCAATTTTTAAAAAGGTTTCCAGGGGTGATCCGGGAAACTACAGACCGGTGAGCCTGACGTCAGTACCGGGAAAAATGGTAGAAACCATCATAAAGAATAAAATTACTCAGCATGTAGATAGTCATGACCTAATGGGAGACAGCCAACATGGCTTTAGACAAGGAAGATCTTGTCTTACTAATCTGTTATGTTTTTTTGAAGGAGTGAATAATCAGGTGGACAAAGGTGAGTCGGTTGATATTGTGTATCTGGACTTTCAGAAAGCCTTTGACAAGGTCCCTCATGAGAGACCTTTGGCAAAACTAAAGAGTCATGGCCCATGACTCATGGGATAGGAGGCAGTGTACTATTGTGGATCAGGAACTGGTTAAAAGATAGAAAGCAGAGGGTAGGGCTAAATGGCCAATTTTCCCAATGGAGAAAGGTGAATAGTGGTGTACCCCAGGGATCTGTGCTGGGTCCGCTGCTTTTTGACATATTCATAAATGATCTGGAAAGTGGAATAACAAGTGAGGTTATCAAATTTGCAGATGACACAAAACTATTTAAAGTTGTTAAAACCCAAGAGGATTGTGAAAAATTGCAAGAGGATCTTGATAAATTGGAAGACTTGGCATCAAAATGGCAGATGAAATTTAATGTGGACAAGTGCAAGGTTATGCACCTAGGGAAGAACAAACCAAACTATGGTTACACGATGCAAGGTTCCACATTAGGAACTACCACCCAGGAAAAAGATTTAGGCGTCATTGTGGATACCATGTTAAAACCCTCGGCCCAGTGTGCAGCAGTGGCCAAGAGAGCAAATAGAATGCTAGGTATGATAAGGAAAGGAATGGAAAATAAAAGAAAAGATATTATAATGCCTCTATATCGTTCCATGGTGAGACCGCACCTTGAATATTGTGTGCAATTCTGGTCGCCGTATCTTAAAAAAGATATAGCGATTTTAGAAAAGGTTCAGAGAAGAGCCACCAAAATGGTAAAGGGGATGGAAGGATACTCCTATGAAGAACGGCTAAAAAGGTTAGGGCTCTTTAACCTGGAAAAGAGACGGCTGAGGGGAGATATGATAGAAGTCTATAAATTAATGAATGGAGTGGAACGGGTAAACGTAGATCGATTGTTTACCTTATCAGAATATAGAAAGACTAGGGGACATGCAATGAAGCTACAGGGTAAACTTTTTAAGACTAATAAAAGAAAATATTTTTTCACTCAACGTGTAATCAAACTCTGTAATTTGTTACCGTAGGATGTAGTAAAGGCTGTTAGTGTAGCTGGGTTTAGAAAAGGTTTGGGGAAGTTCCTGGAGGAAAGGTCCATAAACCATTATTAAGAAGGGACTCAGGATATCAATGCTTGAACGAATACAAGCATTGTGGATCCTGTGTCCCTTGGGGAAACTGCTAGGTACATATGACCTAGATTGGCCACTGTTGGAAACAGAAAACTGGGCTTGATGGACCTTGGTCTGACCCAGTATGGCATATCTTATGTTCTTAACAAGAAAATATCCAAATAATCTGAAACATCTAATTCCTTAACAAATAGGGGTGTACTACAAGGAGTGGTGGGATCACCCCTAAACAAAGACACGGGGAAGGGGGGCCTGCACAGAGCGGCAGGTGTACCTATTCTTGACATCGTACTGGGCAGACTAGATGGACCATACTGGTCTTTATCTGCCGTCATTTACTATGTTACTATGTTACAATGTCCCACTGTTACCAGTGCTAGGCTGCAAATGCGCATAATGAGGAGCAAGGCATTGTGGGTATGGCACAGACAGGGCGGATTGGGCAGGATGGCATCTGCACAGGTCAATGGCTGGGACATTGTAGAGGCCAACCACTACCTGCATGGACCGTGAGGCCATAGCATGTCATGCTGTGAGGTAACTCTCACCCTGACCGAGCAGTGACCATGGGATGTCTATGTTCCCACATAGTACTATGCATCATGTATCTCATGTCACACCTGGGTGTTCCCAGTGCTGTTGGAAAGCACAGTGCTATCTGCTTGGTGCACATTATTTCTCTGTGATCATGCACTATGGATTGACTAGTGGACTGTCTGCAGATAGTCTGTGCATGGTTGGAATTTCCTTAGGGTACTGCAGTTGCAGTCTGCTGGTGAATGGCAGACCATGGTGTGAGGCAGTGGAAGCTTTATAGGCATACACAGAGCAGTACTGCTGGGGTGTCACTGGCTCAGTCACAGTTTATGGCTGTGGGCCACAAACCCTGGTTTGCTGGTCATACAGCCATTGCTCTACTCCCTCAACTGCGAAAAGGGTGTTTAAGGTGCCATGGGGTATGTACTTGTATACTACATCAACTTGTAGAGGCACAGCCACACAAACATGGAGTGTGTCTAGACGCCCTTCCACCCAAATAACAGGTATCAATGGCAGCCATGCCGTAACACTGGGTACACAATAATCTGGGTGATGATATAACCCAGAGGGCTACATGTGAGTGTATAATGCAGATGGACGCCAAATAACCTTCAGATGCATTGTAGGGAACATACAGTGATGGGGACATACAGCAGGACATGTGCTGCCGACCTAGTGCTGTGCGGCCATCCTATCACTCAGGGTGAACTCTGAATATGCACAATTCCCTGGTCTGTAGCTGCTCTGTGGCAGCATCATGCAGTGTCCGGTCTTTTTTTCAGGCTGAGGTACCGGAGAGATGCAGATCCCATTGGGTCATCAGCTGTATACAGCTAATCAGCATGTGCATTGCATCGTGGTAACTGTTGGGGGTTGCCCTATCCTGGCAGACAGCAGGCTTCTTGTGTGGTACCCAGCAGTATTCCTGTATGCAGCCTTTGCTGTGGTGCTCATGTTGGTGGTGTAGCCTACAGGTTTGTGCATTGACATTTGTGCTGCTGGTCATGGGTTTGATTCCTCTCTATTCTCTTTTAATTGTATGCCTGTTGTACACAACTATGTTTCATTCCTGTGACAGTCATATCTGTGAAGATCTGTGCTGTTGCCACATTATACCCTCATCACAGTTGCCAACCATCCTTCTGTCTGTCTATATGTGTCTGCCAGCTGTGTGGCGTCCTGCCCTAATGTGCAGGCTGTTACCCCATGACCTGCACTGTGACCCTTTTCTGCATTGCAGCTCATCATGCTTGCCTCTCCCGTGTCTGCTCTGCATGGCACTGCTACTCCTCTGTCCTCCTGTCATTGCACTTATCTGGCCACCTCTACCTCCTCTGGTGGACACGTATTCACATCTTCTGCCACACACTGTCATTGTTGCACTTTACAGTACCATCACCCTGTGCATCGGTACAGCTGCCCCCGTTATATTTGTCCACTTTACCAGCTGCCACATGGCCCTCACGCAGATCTGGCAGGTCCTTCACCTCTGACATTTACTTCCTTACATCACTTGTTAATTAGCTTTCATTGCTGCTCTGTGCAGTGTTAGAGTTGCATCTGTGTTTGGCCCATACATTTCATGCTTGTGACCTTGGTCCACCTTACTGCCCTTAGCTAACATTTCTTGGGTCACCTTAACATCCTTGGGCCATCTTTAGTGTCACTTTCGGTTCGGCCAGCTTATGGGCACGTTATATGCTGACTTGGAGAGTGCCACCCTTTCGTGCCACCCTCTGGGGCACATTATGACCCGCCTTGGATGACGTGGTGCTCTATGATGTGTCTTATGGTGCACCCTAAAAGGTGCATTAGGTTACAGAACTGGGGTGAGGATTTTTTTGGCTGGCAGTACAGGTTGTTGAGATGTGTCTGACCGTTACAGGCAGGAAAATTAATTGCCTTTGACAGCCTAATGAAATTTGCCCACTGAGGGATCAAACTTATGACTGCTGTATCAGCAGTCATTGTATTAATCAGTGTGCTACACCTCTATTTCTTTGACCTTATGCCACGGCGCAAAATTAAGGGTAACGCACGATAACGTGAACTGCGCCCTCTATAGCACGATAACGGCAAGGCGCCTTCTATCTCACGATGAGCCCCCATTGCTACCTTACTGCAGAAATGCTCACTACTTTATATGGCATTCCTCACGTTATCGCTGCAACTAGCGCAGGTAACATTAAGACGGTTTAGTAAACATACCCCTAAGTCACTGGACTAGTCCCAAGAGACACTTTAACACATATGTCCTTAACATCCATAACGATGTACAGATATTGATTCATAAAGAAGCTGATGCACTAACCCAATCTGAAAAAAAGGTTCATTCCACACAAAAAATTGCATGTGTTGCCACAGCCAGGAAGTTGCATGCACGTGTTCAAAAAAGTCCCCTTTTCATATGATGAGAAGGATTTAAAGGGGCCACACAGCCCCTAAACAAGTGGCTCTATCCCTTCCTCTCAGGGGCTAACAATCCCTGTTGGCTGATTGAGCCTCTTCACAAATACTACAATCCAAAACAACTTCAAATATTTTGCACTATTAAACCTTAATAATAGAACTTCAAAATAAAGATTACCTCACACCATTAACTTGGGTCTCTAAAATATTTTCCAGCAATGGTTAACAGTAGCATTTGGCTTCTGACATTTACAAGTTTTTGGCCTTGTATGTTCAATAGCTTGATCATGGTAATGTTTTTTAAAGGTCATTTTTATGGTATAATAAGCACAGATTTGTAAGGGTTATTAACCAGGAAGAGTTATAGAATAAATGGGTTTTCTAGTACCTTGTTCTTATTTTTATGTTAGGCACTGTGACCATTGAATATGCCACTCTTTCTAAAGCAAATTGCAAAGGAAATGAGACTACTGAGAAACAATATACAGCTTTTATAACCTAAACCTATGCATTTTATATGTAATTCTAGGGTACTCTTCTGCAGCGCCCACAATGTGCGCAGCAGGTAGGGGCTGGCACTCTTCATACTGATTCTTATGCCATGCAGGACATGGGGAAAGATAATGTTCAAGGTCAAGCTGGCATGATTTGGTCTGCCTGTATGCATGTTTGTTTGTGTATGCAAAAACATGTGCAAACAATCATACGTTTGATCCCCAGGTGGATGGGGCTGCTGTGAGAAAAGGCCAATCAGAATCCTCGGGTCCCAGCAGCCAGAAGAGTGGGTTACAGTCTGAAGAGGCTAGTGGAAAACATGGGATTCTGCCAGTCAGAAGAACAGAGCTGTGGTCTGAAGAGGTTGGCACCGGGCCCTGGGTCCCAGTAGGTGGAGGGAAAAGAAGGAGATTGGAAGGGAGAGCATTGAAGGATTGGAATGGGGTATAGTGCAAGAGGTGGGAAGCGATGAGAATTAGATGCAGGAAGAGAAAGAAATTTCAGACACATACCCATCACTACAACACACACAGACACACAGCTATCCCCTGACACACACATGCATACCAACTGCCTCAACATAGGTACACACAGATGTCCTCCACCATGCACACTAACACACACATGCACACACAGACCCCAATGCATGTACATGCACAGAGCTGCCAAGACACACAATCATAAACACACACCAACACGTACATGCATGCACACCTCAATGCTCGCCATGACACACTCATGCACACACACGCATTCCCTGACACTCCTTCACACACACAAACCCCAAATCTCCCCATAAAAAAACATACACATGCATGCATACCCACCCTCAACACTTCCCATGACACACACACACATATGTGCACATACAGACCCCTGATACTACCTATGGCACATGCATGCACCCCTGACACTCCCCATGACACACATGCGCACATGCAGCCAATGACACTCCCCATGACACACACACATGTACCTTCCACACGCCTGGAGGAAATGTGCCACTGAACCAAACTGCAAGTGTACACTTTTCAGCCTAATATTCCGACCTGCTGATATTCAAATGCCGTGACACTCATCCGTGGCGCTTAAATATTCAGCCACAGTAACCGGATTGGAGCTGAGCTGCCATTGAACATCCCTGCTGAGAGGCACAAACCAGCTAAGCCTCAGCACTTAACTGGTTTGCCCAATTTTCAGTCGAGACTTAACCGGATTGTACTTCATAGATGCTTTTTGAGCAGCCCAAGTAATCCGGTTAAGTCCTGTCTGAAAACTGGATAGATGCAGAGACTTTGCTGATTTGCACCGACATGCCCCCGTTCCATCGAGGGTGCTGTGGTAATATTCAGTCTTTTTGGGCCGGCTCCCTAAGGCTTTTGAATATTGACTGAAAATTTGTTTTCTTCTCTGTATTTCCATGTGCCCTTCTTTGTGGTAAATGGTATGTCTGGCTGTCACTCTTAGGGGTGTGTTTACTAAATGGCGCTAACGTCGCAGCTGCGACATTATCGCACGATTCGTGACGTTATCATGTGATAATAGAGCATTACCAAGCGAGAACGTCACGTATCACGCGATAATATGTCCAGCGGCATTAAGGTGCACAGAGGGTGGAGTAAGCCTTTCCAGAGAGTGGAGTACGGCTTCCCAGGGGCGGAGATAAGGGGTCAATGGGTGGAGAGTGGGCTGGGAGAGGCTCCAGGCACACTAACGCCATGAAATGAAGGTCTTAAAATTAGCGTCACTGAAAACCTCATGCTAGAGGCACATTTGCAGGACAGAGAAACCATTTAAGTCAGCAGTGTACAGCTAAGGCAGGGAGACTCAGAAAAGTGATAGTAGTGATACATGTGCAGCAACAAAAAAGGCAAAATCCAGATATAATGACCAGAACCAAAAGTGAAATCCAAAACACCGAGCTGGCCAATAGAACAAATAATGATAAACGGTAATCAGCACAATCTATAAAGAATAAAAAGGACAAGCTCACCTTTGGAAGGCTCAATTCTCAGCCCCCCTACAAAGTGAATATCCCAACATATAAATAGTGCTGATGAGGGTTTTCTGTGGTGTGTATGGGGTAGCTTGCTTTTGTGGCTTTCACATGTGCAGCAACAGCAGAGCGGGCACGTGGGAAAGGGCACTATGGTGATGGTATAAATGGGGTACAGGGGGCTGCATGCGTCACATGCAGTGGGCTAGCTGGGGCACAGTATGGAGTAGGCAGATGCCTACCTGGCACATAGGAATGTAGAAGCGGAAAACCAGCAAGACAGCAACTGACCAAGGGAAAGCATGTCCACGAGTGAGTGTCCCACAGTGTCCCAGGGGACAGTACCCAGCAAGTACCCCAAAGGGCACATAACATTGGTAGGTGGTGCTGGGGGGAAGCGTGAATGTCTATGCAGGCACCCCTACCCCATATCACACACCATAGGCAGCCGCCTACCGGCACACTGGAAGGCCTGGGACTGCGCACCACCAGCACCACCGGCTCAAGGGCATGTCAGCATGGTGCTGGAGGGGTGCTGGTGGCGGAGGGGGCAGTGGCATCTGCCCACAGCAGACCACGGCCAAGCCCTGTTTAGGTGGGTGCTGTGCACTGCAACAGACAAAGTCTGTCTGATGAACAGTCATGGTATCCCCAGGGAATAACCTGCCTCTGTGGCAACAGTTTGGTGCAGTACACACAGCCAGTGTGTTCAGGGGCAGAAGGTCACAGGTTCAAGTCGCAGCTGTGGCTCCTGCAAACCATGTCCCTATATTTTACCCAGTACTAAACCGTGGTAATAAAGACGGAACCTTTATTGCAGATAAAATAAACATGCCATAAACACCTATTTTTTACCCTACAGAGCACAGACACCATAAACATGTGCAATCCCTAGAGCAGAGTTTCCCAACTGCAGTCCTGGAGGGTCAAACACCATTCAGGTTTCATGCTGTCCCTAATAAATATGCCTGTGCTGCATTTGTATGCACCGCCCCCATTGTATGCAAATATATCTCACGCATATTCATTAGGGACAGCATGAAAACCTGAATCGTGTTTGGCCCACCAGGACCGGAATTGGGAATCTCTGCCCTACAGCAGCGGCCAACAGGGGCACAAGCACCCACACCCACAGGCTCCACTATCCAAAGCCTCATGGAGAGTCAGGCTGTTGGGCCCTGTGCAGAGCAGCATCTCCCAATACTAGCACTTGCATACCTTAGCAATGCCGTCCTAAAATTGGGAACACATTACACAGATATCAAAAGGTTGCTATGATTAATGTCAGATAACAAATCCTAAGTTAAACACAATTTGTTGACAGAGATTCATCATAGCAACCTTTCTGATATCTGTGGAGTGTGTTTCAGTTTCTGTTTCTGACAATATTTACCACCCCGGGGAGTGACCCAACAGTATTGCGTACCATAGCAATGCCTGCACTGTGCCCAGAACTGGTGTGGTGGCCAGGGCTGCCAGAAACCTCTATATTTGCACAATGCTGGCATAGGTGTGGGAGTGTGTGTATGTCTATCCAGTGTTTTGTGGTTGCCTACACCTTACTGAGCCCACACTGCTTGCACTGTTTCCAGTGTTAGCCTACCAATATGCATAATGAAGAGCAAGATACTGTGCGTATGGCCCGGAGAGGGCGGCCTGGGCAGGATGCATGTGCATAGGGCATAGGACAATGGCTGGGACATTGTACTGCCTGGCCACCACCTGCAAGGACAGGGTGGCCACAGCATGTCATGCTGGGAGGTCACTCTCACCCTGACTGAGCAGTGTCCACGGCATGGCTAGGTTCCCCCATAGTGCTATGCAGTATTTTTTTTCTCAAGTGATATCTATGGGTTCCCTTTTTTGGGGCCCAATCACTGATATACCTTCTTGGTTTGTGGGCTCACGTCTATTTTTGGGTGCACACAATTCCTCCAGTAACATGCACTATGTACTAGCTAGCAGACTGCCTGCAGTTAGCATGTGAATGGCCGGAACACCTCGCAAGGTGGAGACTGACTATGCCCTCTGCTGGTGAATGTCATATAAGGGTGGGGGGCAGCTGAGCTTTTCCAGGCCTACTGCCCTATGTGATGTGTACAGATCTGCATTGACTGCCCTGTAGGGTGCCTATTCCCCAGCAGGACTGGGGTTGATGGTCCCCTCTACTGCCACCATTGCAGAGATGTAGAATGTAGATCTGTTGTAGGGGGTTCCTGTCCCCCACCCTGACCCACAGAGGGCAGGTTGGGTGATGCTACATAATCTGCTTTGGGGTCCAAACACCACTCTTCCCGTATAACATGTGACCATGGCACCCACACAGGATATGCACTATTCTGGGTGCATCATAAGCCACAAGGGCTAGACATTACTGGGAAATACAGACGGACACAGGTGTATTCTAGGTGTGTCTGCAGGGACTACCCATCACACACTAGCACTGATGGAAATCTGCAGCGTAGCCTACCTCAGCCAAGTCAGGTGCTGCGGACCTGGTGCTGGGTGCCCCACCTCGCCCTCAGGGTGAGCACAGGAACTGCACAATGTCACGGTCTGTAGCTACTCTGTGCCAGTAACACACACGATTAGTCCCCCCTACGAGGCCGGGGTACTATAAAGGCGCAAACCCCATCTTGTGATCAGATGTAGGCTGCTGATCTGCATGTGCAGTGCATCATGGGTACAGGTGGGTTTACCCTATCCTGGTAACCACAGTAGACAGGTTGTGTGGTGACCTGCAGTCTTTCTGTAGCCAGCCAGCGGTGTGTTAGGTGTTATAGAGATGTAGCCCACTGGTTACTTTATTGACTGTGGAGACAGAAGTCATGGGTTTGATCCCACAGTGGTGTTATTTAGGATAGCTGTCTGAGGCATTTCCTTTTAATTTAAATCATTGCTGCCAGCAAAAACATCCTCACAGTGCCGTAGCCCAAGGTGCCTCATAAGGCGCCCTATAGGGCACATTATAAGGTGCTTTGGCGGACAAAGCACTTTATAATGTGCCCTTTGGAGTGCCTTATAGGGCGCCTTATGCTGCACTTTAGGTTACGGCACTGTGAGGGTGTTTTTGCTGGCAGCACTGATTTAATTTAATAAAAGGAAATGCCTCAGACATCCTTCTTACATAACACCATTGCAGAATCAAACCCATGACCTCTGCCTCCACAGTCATTGCAGTAACCAGTGGGCTACACCTTTATAGCGTCTAATGCTGGCATGAACTTAGGGTTAATGCATGTTATCGTGCCACAGTACCCACTATCACGCGATACAGATTCTTGCTACCTTGCCGCCAGAACGCCCACTCCTTATATGGCATTCTTCACATTATTGCTGCAACTAGCGCCGGTAACATTAAGACGATTTAGTAAACATACCCCTTACTTCTTTATCTGAATGCTGTCTATTGCCTGCATCCATACTTGGCCAAAACCTGATTTTTCTGATGTATGGCCTTTTTGACCCAAGACGCTTTTCTTAGATAATGCCAACTTAAATAAAAAAGATACAAAAAATACGGTGAGCCCTAAATTCAGAAAAAGCAGAGTCTCTAAATTCTAAAATTGCTGCATGACCTTTCGTTTCTTCTAAGTGAGATAGAGCAATTGATGACTGTAAGTGCAGCTCCAGAAGCAGCTAAGTTGCTGCACCCCCTGAAGAAGGCAGAACAGCCGAAATGCTGCAAGTGTAGGGGTTTATTAAGAAGCTGTTTTGGACATTGTAAGAGTTGATCTCTTATTTGTCCTGCTCTGATTGTCCCCAGATAGATATGCAGGCACAGATTTCAAGGGGACGTGGTGTGAGCAGGCTGAAAAAATGTAGTAGAATTTCCATTTTACTACAGGAATACACATACACATATATATTCAAACATGTCTGTACCTGATTTTACAAAGCTCCGTCAAGTGCCAGATATTACAGTCAGTCAGGGGACAAATTTGCTAACCTGTGTGCTGTCTAACACCATCTCAAAAATTAATTAGGAAGAGCTACTACACTCAGCTCTTTAATTGGTTCCTTTGTAAAATGTAGCATATACACAAGCCAATAAACTTGTGTGCTGTGAGATCAGAACTTAGACACATAGGGGTATGTTTACTAAACCGTCTTAATGTTACCAGCGTTTGTTGCAGTCTTACTGTGACGAATGCCATATAAGGTAGTGGGCGTTGCGGTCTTAAGGTAGCATTTCAGGTTATCGTGTGATAAAGTACGTTATCACGCGATAGAGGACGCCGTGGCACGTTAACGCACGTTAGCCTTAATTAGACGCACTGACCTACAAACACAGCAACAGAGGTGTAGCACACTGGTTAATACAATGACTGCTAAAGCAGGGGTCATAAGTTTGATCCCCCAGTGGGCTTAATGAGTAAGGCTGTCTGAGGCATTACCCTTTACTTTAAATCAGTGCTGTCTGAGGCATTTTCTTTTTTAATTTAAATTAGTGCTGCCAGCAAACACACCCTCACAGTGCCGTAACCTAAGGTGCCGCATAAGGCGCCCTATAATGCACTGCAGAGGGCACATTATAAAGTGCACTGTCCACCAAGGCACCTTATAATGTTCCCTATAGAGCGCCTTATAGGGTGCTTTATAGGGCACCTTATAGAGCGCTTTATAGGGTGTTTTATGAGGCACCTTAAGGTTACAGCACAGTGAGGGTGTTTTTGCTGGTAGCACTAATTTAAATGAAAAAAGGAAATGCCTCAGACAGCCCTATCAAATAACACCACTGTGGGATCAAATCCATGACCTCTGCCTCCACAGTCAATGAAGTAACCAGTGGGCTACATCTCTATAGCTACAAACAAACTCCTGGCTGGCTACAGAAGGACTGCAGGTCACCACACAAACTGTCTGCTGTGGTTACCAGGATAGGGTTAACCCACCCGTACCCATGATGCACAGCACATGCAAATCAGCAGTCTACAGATGATCACAAGATGGGGTATGCACCCCCACAGCACCTCGGCCTGGTAGGGGGAACTGACCATGTGTGGTACTGGCACAGAGTAGCTACAGACTGATACAATGTAGGGTACTGTGCTCACCCTGAGGGCGAGGTGGGTCGCCCAGAACCAGGTCTGCAGCACCTAACTTAGCCGAGATAGGCTATGCTGTAGGTTGCCATCAGTGCCAGTGTGTGATAGTTAGCTCTTGCAGGCACCCCTAGGATACACCTGTGTCCATCCGTATTTCCCAGTCATGTTTAGCCCTTGTGGACTATGATGCACCCAGAATAAGGCATACCCTGTGTGATTGCCATGGTCACATGATTTAAGTGAAGGGGGTGGTTGCCATGGTCAAATAATTTAAGTGAAGGGGGGGTGTTTGGATCCATAGGCAGATTATGTAGCGCCACCCAACCCGCACTCTGGGGCTTAGGGTGGGGGACAGGATCTCCCACCAACAGATCCACATTCTACATCCCTGCAATGGTGGCAGTAGAGGGGACCAACTTCCCCAGTCCTGCTGGGGAACAGGTACCCTACAGGGCAGTCAATGCAGATCTGTACGCTACCATAAGGCAATGGTAGACAGATAGTAGGCCTGGAAATACTTAGCTGCCCACCACCACTATCTGACATTCACCAGCAGCGAGCACAGTAAGTCTCCAGTCGCTGCACCCTGCAAGGTGTTCCAGCCATACACATACTAACTGCAGACAGTCTGCTAGCTAGTCCATGGTGCATGTTCCTGGAGGAGATGTGTGCACCAAAACTGGGATGTGAGCACAGCCACCAAGCTGATAAGTCAGTGATTGGGCCCCAGAAAAAAAAAAACATAATTACCACTTGAGAAAAATACTATATAGCACTATGGGGGAACATAGCCATGCCGTGGTCACTGCTCAGTCAGGGTGAGAGTGACCTCCCAGCAGGACATGCTGTGACCACCCTGTCCATGCAGGTGGTGACCGGGCACTACAATGTCCCAGCCATTGCCCTATGCCCTGTGCAGATGCATCCTGCCCAGGCCACCCTCTCTGGGCCATACCCACAGTAGTTTGCTCCTCATTATGTACATTGGCAGGCTAACACTGGAAACAGTGCAGTGTGGGCTCAGTAAGGTGTAGGCAGCCGCAACACACTGGAAAGACACACACACACTCCCACACCTATGCCAGCATTGTGCAAATATAGAGGCTTTGGGCAGCCCTGGCCAGCATACCAGTCCTGGGCACAGTGCAGGCATGGCTATGGTATGCAATACTGTTGGGGTTCACTCCCCGGGGTGGTAAACACTGTCAGAAACCAAAACTCAAACACACTCCACAGATATCAGAAAGGTTGCTATGATGCAGCTCTATCAGCAAATTGTGCTTAACTTAGGAATTGTTATCTGCCATTACTCATAGCAACCTTTTGATATACGTGTAACATATTCCCAAGTTTAGGGCGGCATTGCTAAGGTATGCAAGTGCTAGTATTGGGAGATGCTGCTGTGTGTAGGGCCCAACAGCCTGACTCTCCATGAGGCTTTGGATAGTGGCGCCTGTGGGTGTGGGTGTTTATGCCCCTGTTGGCCGCTGCTCCAGGGCAGAGGTTCCCAACTCCGGTCCTTGTGGGCCAAACACTGTTCAGGTTTTCATGCTGTCCCTAATGAATATGCATGAGATACATTTGCATACAATGGGGCGGCGCATACAAAAGCAGCACAGGCATAGTTATTAGGGACAGCATGAAACCTGAATGGTTTTTGGCCCTCCAGGACTGGAGTTGGGAAACTCTGCTCTAGGGATTGCACATGTTTATGGTGTCTGTGCTCTGTAGGGTAAAATATAAGTGTTTTAGGCATGTTTATTTTATCTGCAATAAAGGTTCCGTCTTTATTACAATGGTTTAGTACTGGGTAAAATGTGGTGAAAGGGTTGGCAGTAGTCACAACTGGGATTTGAACTTGTGACCTGTTGCTCCTGAACACACTGGCTGTGTGTACTGCACCACACTGCTGCCACAGGAACAGTTCATTCCCTGGGGATACCATGATGGTTCGTCAGACAGACCCTGTCTGTTGCAGTGCACGGCACCCACCTAAACGGGGCTAGGCCATGGTGTGCTGTGGGCAGAAGCCACTGCCCCTCCGCCACCAGCACCCCTCCGCCATCTTGCTGCCATGCCATTATGCCAGTGGTGCTGGTGGTGCGCAGTCCCAGGCCATCCAGTATGCCGGTAGGTAGTTGCCTATGGTCTGGGTTCTCGGGTAGGGGTGCCTACATGGACATGCGTGGTTCCCCCCCCCCCCCCCCGCACTGCCTGCCAATGTTATGTGCCCTTGGGGGTACCTGCTGGGTAATCTCCCCTGTGACACTGTGGGACACACACTCATGCCCATGTTGGACCCTCAACAGTTGCTGTCTTGCTGCTTTACAATTTCAGCATTCCTATGTGCCACCTAGGCATCTGCCTAGCCCGCACTGTGCCCCAGCTGGACCACAGCATGTGCCGCCTGCAGCCCACTGTATCCCATTTACAGCATCAGTACAGTTTCCCTTTCCTATGTTCCCACTCTGCTGTTACTGCACATGTGCACGCCATAACAGACCTGCCCAATATAAAGGGAAAACCCTGATCACTGCTATTCCAATGTGGGATCATTCACCTTGTAGGAGGACAGAGCATAGACCCTTCCACACATGATATCTTTTTTTTTGGAGCTTTGTCAGTGGTGTTGCTTTATGTTTATCATTAATATCACTTTTGGCCAGCTTGGTTATTGTGATTTTAACTATGGTCCAGGTCATTTTCTGTGTTTATTTGCCTTTTTTTTCCCTGCACATGTATCACAACTATCACTTTTTATAGGTTTCCCTGGATTTGCTGTACATTGCTGACTGAAATGGTTTCTCTTTCCTGCAAATGTGCCTTAATGCGAGGGTTTCACTGGCGTTAGAGTTCAGACCCAGATTCCACAGCATTAGTGTGCCTGGAGCCTCTCCCCTCCCACTCTCCACCCATTGACCCCTTCTCTCCGCCCTCTGGGGAGCCTTCCTCCGCCCTTCAGAGCCAGATTTCACAGCATTAGTGTGCCTTAACGCCGCAGGCGCGTTATCGCGCGATAAGTGATGTTATCGCGCGATAATGCGCCATTATCACCCGATAATGGCACTTATCGCATGCTAATACCAGCACAGCATCGTTAGCACCGTTTAGTAAACATGCCCCATAGGGGCCAGTGCACGCATGTGTAAGACCCAGAGCAATGTCACTCTTTTTATGATGTTTTTTTCTGAAAGGGCAGCTGCAGCTATATGTACCAGCAATACATGTCCCCTATGCCCCCTATTTTCAGTCAAACATGGGATTCTAATAAAAAATATCTTAGAAGACTTGTACATTTTATATATGTGTACAGTGTCATTTCCACACATAAACAGACAATCCATAAAAAAAGGTATTTTAGAAAGCTGCAGTTTTGATGTGTTAAAATTGCAGCATGCATGGGTTTTCAAGGCAGATGCTATGGTTATGTCTTGGGTAAGCTAGAAAAGCATGCATTTATTTCCAATTTTATAACAGAAAAACAAATACTATAAAGAGTCTGGATATCAGCCTTCACTCCTGCTCTGAAGCAGATGTAATTGTCAGATAACCGGTTGAGGGTTGTGCTAGAGATTGAGGGGTAAACTGTGCTTATCTTTGTGGTGTTTAAGATCACCTTTAAGGTGTAATTTTATAAAGTCATTTTAGCTTGTATGTAGCAATATGCATGCCTAAAATGGCTTCTATATAATTAGGTCAGGAGTAAAAGCATGAACGTGCATGCTTTTATTCTAAACATTGCGCAGAGCATCATCTGTGCTAGAACATTATAAAGACATAGGAGGTCATTCTGTGCCACAACTAGCAGGAATATACATTCTGTCAGGACGTACATCCCCGCTATTCATCTCCCTGCCGCCCCAGTGCATAGGCTCCCCGTATGTAGAGTTGTGTTGTACGGGGAGCCATGGGGGGGGCGGGCAGGAGGTGGGGCAAGGGCAAGGCATGGGTGGTGTGAGACCCCGGATGTACAGGGCCGATTCAGAGGTCAGCCCTGTACATCTGGGGTCGACCAGGTAGATGGGGATGGCAGCGGATGGTGGGGACAGACCGGTGAGGGGTGAAGGGGGTTCCCTATAGCCCAAGCCTGGCCATGCGAGTCTGGATCAAGTGTCGGGCTGCGGGGAGCTGGCATTTTGGGTCAGTGGCTGGGGATCATTGGTGTCATAGTAACATAGTAACATAGTAAATGACGGCAGATAAAGACCAGCATGGTCCATCCAGTCTGCCCAGCAAATATACGGCAAGAGCAGGTGCACCCGTCACTCCGTGCAAGCCACCCCTCTCCATGTCTTTGTTTAGGGGTGGACCCACCACTCCATGTAGGACACCCCTATTTGTTGAGAAGTTAGATGGTTCAGTTTATTTTGTTTTTATCCTGTTGCTATAAAGGGATCCGCAGTGCTTGTCCCATGCTGTTTTGAATTCCGTCACCGTATTTGCCCCCACCACTTCCATCGGGAGAGCATTCCAAGCATCCACCACCCTTACAGTGAAAAAATATTTCCTGACATTGCCTTTCAATTTTCCACCTTACAGCTTCATGTTATGCCCTCTAGTTTTGCAACTTCCCCGTCTTTGGAAGAGGTTTGTTTGTTCATCGTTCCTCTTTAAGTATTTAAAGGTCTGAATCATATCTCCCCTATCCCTCCTCTCCTCCAAAGTGTACATATTTAGGTCTTCAAGTCTCTTCTCATAGGGTTTCTTACGCAGGCTCCAAATCATTTTGGTCGCCTTCCTCTGAACAGTTTCCAGTCTTTTTACATGCGGCCGGTCAGAATCGGAGAACGGCCTACATATCCAGGCCATAGACCCAATTCTGATCCTGTGGACAGCCCCTGTAGGATCAGAATCAGATTTATCTCTGTACGCCCTGATTCTGATCGGCCATACAGGGGCTGGACGGCTAGCATGGAATCGGCCTCATACTGTGTAAAAGTCCATTTTACATAGAACATTGAGAGCAGAACTGAGACATTCAGGTTGGGATATGTTAATTTCTGGCAGTAAAATATGCATCAGAAAACCCAGGAGTGCATGTGGATTTGCTGGCACACACAGCAGCAGAAGCCGTCTTGCAAATCTGCACATGGGAAAAGTGAGCATCAGTGATACGGCAGCTTCTACGTACAAATGGTGATTTTGCAACTTCTATGAGTACATTTCAGCACTTCCTTGTGTATCTGGGCCATTTTTCAAAACTATAAGTGCCGCCAATTAAATACTGCAGCAGCAATTTTTAATGAGGTTTTTTAGGAGGTAGAACAAACAATCTTCCTTAATCTCTTATGTCAATCTCTGGCCCAAACAAACATTTCTGTAAAAGCTGTGGATTCCTCTAAGCTGGTGTAAAACCTGTCAGGGAAAATTTCCCTCATATACATTGGTTCCCTTTGTGAAATAGGGAATGCACTTGCTGATTTACAGTCTGCCCAATCCACATCCCAACCACACCCCTTAAAATCTTTGTATGATGTGGATCTCCACATGTAAATAAGAGTTTCATGAAATTGCGGTTTACACTTGTATGCAATTTACACTTCAAAAAACTGTGGAAAACAGGCATAAAGCTTTAAAATAACCTCCATGTGTATCTATAAAATTGAACAAAAATAGACACCTTGCCCTTTAAACCTTAAATTTTGTTATAAAATTACCCTCTAAAGAGTAACATTGCAGTGTCATTTTTGCATTATGTGGCTATATATGCGTGCAAATTCTGGCCATTGTAAAAGTGCACGCATCTGACATGGTGGTACATACCTTGTCAGTAGGTGCAGCTGGGCGGGTGTTGTCTGGGCAGAGTGTAGAAGTGCAGGCAACTATATATGTAGATTCAAATAACTTAACTCGCAGAAGTTGAGTCTCCTCTTCAGACTTTGCCCCCTCCTCTTCCCTCTGCGATATCATTTGCTTCGGTTTGTGAAGCTCGCTCTCCACCCGCAAACGTTTCCTTGAAAGACATCTGGGCTGTTGTATCTCGAATTGAATTGGTCCTTGGATCCTCTCTTCAGAAAATATCAGATTTTTCCAAGGAGACGGTGACAAAATTATCTGATCATGATTCTAAACTGTCAAGCGTAGAGAGAATGCTTGAATCTCAAGAAGTGCAGATACAGTCCTATCAAGGATTGTTAACTACAATGGTGCAGGATCTTTCCTCACTTCATAAGCAGGATGAAATATTAGAGAATGTTTCACGTTCTAAAAATTTGTGTTTCCTAAATTTTCCTCGGACTCATTATTTGTCTCCTGAAATGCTTTTTCAAAAATATCTTAAAGATGTATTGCTTTTTAATGATGCTCACTCAATTGTGTTATCTAGAATTTATTATCTTCCTTCGGGAGGATTAGTTAAAAACTTGGATGAGGAAGGGGGTGCTCAATCTGCTCAGTTAGTTTCCTCTACGCTGGATATCTCACAGTTTTTGGAATCGTCTAAGGATGATATTCCCTCTCGGGCTACTTTGTTAGTAACCTTGGTATCGGAGCTGGATAAGGATAGGATTTTTCGAGCCTATTTTCGGAAGAAAGCTGAAAAGTTCTGTGGGCAAACTATTTAAATTTTTCCAGACATTTCTAGGGCCACACAAAAGCGCCGCAAGGCCTTTTTGGAGGTCCGCCCGCGAGTTTTGGCACTCGGAGCTTTATTTTATTTGAAGTTCCCTTGTAAGTGTCAAGGGAAACGTTATGTTTTTTGTGAGGTAGATCAGTTATTAGAACTTTTGAAGGATAAGACTTAACTTAGTTGTTAAGGGTTGTTTTTTTTGGGAGCTTATCACTGGATACAATTGGGTTTTGTTGATTGAGCACCTCCTAGATGTGGGCTTTGATTTGAGTTGGATTTCCTGGTTTGTGCATGCTGTGTATGGTATATTGTATGCTGTATACAGTTGCCTTTTTTATTTATTATTTCTTGTGTATGTCCTATATATATAAATAAAATAAAAAAAAAATAACTTAACTCAGGCCTTGACAAATTTTGTTTGGATTAAGGAGCCAGGCCAAAATATTAGGAGCCGTGGATGTGACCACCTTGTGTCCCCCCCCCCCTCCCTCCCATTATGTCCATTCTCCACTGACATTCCTCCATTTAAAAACTCATATATGTCTGGAGAGGGCTGAAGAGTTTGAGCCATGTATTAAGGCTCAAACTCTTAATAAATGGTGTCTTTTTATGGTAGTAGGGGCTATATGAAGCATCTTTGGAAACAAATATATAGGTAGCAAGGGTCTGTGTATGTGTGGTGCAATGGTGGTTTGCCTGTCCCTGCATGGGATGTAGTGATGAGTGCCTTTTTGTGGGTGGGGTGCAGGGCTGCAGTACATGTGTGTGTGTGCTGCAAAGCTGTCGAGCATCCTGTGGGTGTGGTGCAGAGGTGGGGTGCCTGTGAGTGAATGTGTGATGCTAAGATGAGGTGCCTAGGTGTGTATGATTGTGTGTGTATGTGCTGCCTGTATGTGTGTCTGTTGTGTGGAGGTGGTGTGTGTCTGTCTGTCATGCAGAGGTGGAATGCCTGTGTGTGTTAGAGTGTATTGTGTGGGTGGGATATTTGTGTGCATATTCTGGGATGGGGGATCAGGGCTGACCCAACCACTAGGCAAACTAGGCAGTCACCTAGGGCAGAAACTTCAGGAGATCAGCAAAAGTAGGGCATTCAAAGCTAAATATTAGATTTTGACAGCCAGAGGGGGTGTAAAGCTTGAGGCATGCCTAGGGCGCCAACAGTTTGGATCAACTCCAGGGCCAGCCATGGGTGATACACCTTTTGGCATATACACAGGGCCAGCCTATCCACTAGGAGAGCTAAGCAGCTGGCGGCACCAGCATGGATGGGCAGCCTCGGCGGCAGCACACATAGGCAGCAGATGCCACCCCAGACTCTGTTGATTCTGTTTGGGGGGAGGAGGCAGGCAGCGGTAGTATTTCCAAAAGTGCTGGTAAAAGCTTCCGCTTTTGGAAATACTGCCACTATCCGCTTCCTCCTCCCTAGATGGAATAGGAGCCGCGGTGACAGCAGCAGCTGGAGGGAGGTGGTGGCAGCTGGGAGGGGGCAGTGTCAGCAGGGGGGGAGCGGCATCAACAGGGGGAGGCGGCAGAAACCCTTGGGCCAGCTCTGCATATACACATTCTGCTCTTTTGTCCCCATGCATTCATCCCTTCCATCTCTAACACCTTGCACTCTTCCTTCAGCTTCCAACCTCTCTCTACTCTCCACCTTCCAGGCTCTCTTCCCTTCTCCTTCCACCCTAGCACTTACACACCCTCCATTTCATTAACCCCATTCTTCCTCCATTTTTAAAAGCTACTGGCCCTTTAAGCTTTTGCTGCTTTACTCCCCCTCCAAGCCTTTTTTGTTTTTTTTTTGCAGGCCCCAATGAGGCTTTTCTCTTCTGTCCTTGGGAGATGGGATCCCTATGGTCTTCCCCTTCCTTTCTGCCACGGGGACCAGATCTCCCATGGGCAAACAAAAGGGGTCCTTTGCTGCAATTGCAGCTGTCGTCTCTTCTGCCTAAGGGAATTGGGATCCCTATGGGTACACTGCTGCTTTCCAGGCCACGATTGTGGCCTTCCCCTACAGTTCTGCCTACAGGAGATGGCAACCCTGTGGGCAGATATAAAGGCTTTTTCGATCACGTTATCTGTTTTTAAAGGAGATTGTTCAAGAAACTCCTGGATGTCAGGTGCACATTTCTGGTTGCCATGGCGACTTGGCACCTGGGATTTGTCTAGCCCTGCATTAATTGATGCATGTGCTTCAGTAATCTTTGTGCAGACATGTATACCACCTCTAGAGCAGGTGCAAATGTCTGTACTTATTTTCAAGATGTGATCTCTGCCACTTACACTAATGTTCTATAAAGGCGCATAAGCGCCTCTATGCCTTTATAAAATAGGCTGAAAATAGGTGCCTGCTTACTCTTTTCCCTAGATGTCCTGTTATGGTGGCAGCAGAAGGGCTTTTCTTTGGGGGGGGGGGGACCCAAGCAGCACCAAAAGCTCAGCCCAAGCCCCACCCCACAGGCAGAGACCTTTCTCGTTTGCAGACAGAAAGGGTCTTTGCCGTGATCATGGCTTTTCGTCTGTCCACAGGGGATGGGATCCCTGTAGGCAGACTTTTCCCTGTGGGTCGCAATCATTGAAAACAGCCTTCCTGTCTGCCTGTGGTCCTTGTGGGCAGACAGGAAGGGCTTTTACAATTATTGCAGTCAGCAGGCAGTTGGCTGATGAAGACCAGAAGCTGCCATTGCAGCAAAGACCCTTCCTGTCTGCCTGCGGGGATCCAATCTTCCACTGGCAGACAGGAAGGGTCTTTGCCATGATCGTAGCTTTTCTTCTGCCCGCGGGGGATGGGATCCCCATGGGCAGACTATTGCCTGTTGTCCAAGATCCTTATCTGTCTTTTTCAAAGGAGGCCATTTCTATTCGACCTGTGTCTTCCTTCTTGCCTAGGATGCTTTTTTTCCTTTCATGTGGACTAGGTGGTTTGCCTGCCCTCCTTCTCTAAGGAGCAGTGTGGAGGGAAGGATAAGAATCTTTGCCTTGTGGATGTCCGGAAGGATGCTTCGCTGGTGCTTGAAGATTATGAATTCCTTTCATAAGTCTGACCATCTTCTTGTGCTGTTTGCCGGCCCATGCAAGGATGAGGCAGTGGCTAAGTCAACTTTGGTGCACTGGATTAAGGAGACCATTGCCTCAGCATATCTGTTGTGGAACCGACTGGTTCTGGAGGGTTTGCATGCTCATGCTACTTGAGCACAAGTGTCCTCTTATGTGGAGCAGGGCTTGGTAGCCCCTGCAGATATTTGTCGGGCAGCGACATGGGCATCACTTTCCACTTTTGTGAAGCATTATTGCTTTGATGTCCATGCACAGGTGAACATGGCTAAAGGGATTTGCGAGCTACTGTGTCTTCTTACCTAGTGGAGTTGGTACATCCCACTTGTCTGGAATTGTCTAGAAGGACGATATGTAAGGAGACATTTTACTTACCAGTTAATGTCCTTCTCTTGAGTCCTGCTAGACCAGTCAAGGGCCTGCCCCTGGAATTGTATTGCTCTGTTCTTCTGCTGCAATATCCTTGGGTCTGCTATGATTTTATGTGGTTCTGCAGGTTCATCTTCTACTGACAGCCTTCTATTTAAGCTCTCCTGTACATAGTTCTCTACTGTTTCGTTGCTCATTGTTACCCACGTTGAGGTTGTGTGAACCTTGCCATGCTTCTCCCATATGCTTTGGGATGAATACTGAAGGGACTTCTCGTAGTTGAGGTGAATAGAGGCATGGGAGTGATGTCATTAAAACATGAGCATTTCGTTGGTTCTTTGTTTCCACCAATCTAGACTGGTATAGCAGGTTTCAAGGAAATTGCATTAACTGGTAAATAAAATGTCACCTTTTTCTGCATACTTTTCGCACTTATTGTATAAAGTCATGTCTCTACTTACTTTTCTTTATAAAATATGGGTGTATCTTGGAAAAAAAACTTGTTAATTTAAGGCCTGTATCTCGATTTGTAAAGAACATGTGTAAATTATAGTATTTTGTCATTTACATGTGTACTTGTGCATTCTGCCCATGCTTAGCCCAGACTCCACCCATGCCCATGCCCACAGTGACAGTACGCAACATTGGGTTGACGGGTGTACTTATAAAATCCTGACTGGCTAAAGTGTGCACTGAAATAATCATTTAGCACACTAAAGCAGTGAAATACCATCATTTGCATATGTAGATAGCCCGTAACCTTATATGGCACCTTATAAAACTAGCCCCTAGATGTAAAAAAAAAGTGATGCCACTGAGTTCCATAACTGCCTCTTCCTGGACATGCAGCTTTGTAAAATCTGGCCATTACAGATGGAAGTGCCTACACTTACACATATGAACGCACATTTCAGAAAGGCTGTTTATGTGGCTGCAATGACATCCATCTACAAATCTATTTCACGTTAGAAGAGAGGGTGATCACTTGTAAGTCCAATATAAAACTGACATATCTGCACCCCTTACCATGAAAGCACAGGAACACATGGGATGGGCATCCACATGCAGCAGAAGGCACTATTGTACAAACATACATGTGGGAAAAATTGATGCAGGAACCTAAATTCCTATAATACCTCACTCTCCTCTGCTCTGGATGCTCTTGCTCTGCCCATGCCATGTCCTGTGAGGCGTACTGTACCTCAGCCCTGGCTGTCTTCGACTAAGTTTAAATTTCTGTACCCACTCATCTGAGAGAATTTGGCTCAAATCCCACACTCTTGCTGACTTTCTTCACATCAAATTCATGCTTGCCTCCTTCCAGTGAGCCATAGCACTCACCAAGCAAACTACTATATCCAACTGGCTAGCTATTGAGTCTCTGAACCCTGCTGTCTCTATGCAACTCTCAACTCTCTCCTCAAAGTGCCTCCATCTCCAGCCCTTCCTTCTTTGTCTGCCCAAATCCTTGCCGACTATTGCCATGACAAAGTACACAAAATTATATTCCATTTCCCCACAAGATCAGCTCTATCCCTTCTTCCCCCTCTTCAATACCAGCTCTTCACCTCAACCTCTGCTACCCTTTCTTCCTTTTCTAAAATCTCTGATGAGGAAACCACTTGTTTTCTTTCCTCCTCTAAACTCACTACCTGCTCCTCTGATCCTATCCCCACTTGTCTCCTTAACTCCATCTCCTCCAATGCCATCCCTTCCATCTCTTATATGCTTGACCTATCGCTCTCCACTGCAACTGTCTCAGCAGCCTTCAAGCATGCTGTAGTCACATTTTTTCTCAAGAAACCTTAATTTCCCATCTCCTTCCTCCCTTTCATTTCCAAACTTCTTGAACATGCAGTTCTCTGCTGTTGCCTTGACTTTCTCTACTCTCATCCCTTCAGGATACCCTGAAATCTGGCTGTCACCCTTTGCATTCTACTGAAACAGCTCTTGCCAGTCTCCAGTGACTTTTGCCTAGCTAAATCCAAGAGCCTTTACTCAATCCTCATTCTTTTTGACCTTTCTGCTACTTTTGACACTGTTGACCACCACCTTCTCCTCGACACCTTGCCTTCGCTTGGTTTTAAGGGCTCCGTGCTATCCTGGTTCTCTTCTTATCTCTCCCATCGCTCTTTCAGTGTTTGTTCTAATGGATCCTACTACTACTACTACTACTATTCAGCACTTATAAAGCGCCACACACACAGCGCTGCACAGCTAACCTACAGGAGATAGCCAACATACAGAGACAGTCCCTGCCCATCAGAGTCATGCTCATCGGAGCTTACAATCTAGTTAGAACAGTACAGAGCATCTACTTCTATCCTACTCTCAGCTAGTGTACCTCCAAGAGTCTGTTCTAGGCACACTCTTTTCTCTTTCTATATCCAGTCCCTTGGTGCACTCATCTCCTCAGTGCCATTTTTAAGCCAATGGCTCTTAGATCTATCTCTACATCTGATATCTCTCTGACATCTCTGCCTGCCTATCTGACATTGCTGTCTGAATGTCTCACCACTATTTGAAACTGAACATGGCCACAACTGAGCTTCATAGTTTTCTTCCTACCCCCCCCCCCTCTTTCTTTCTGAATCTCTGTGGATAACACTCTTCTACTCCCTGTTTCCTCAGTCTGCAACCTTGGGGCCATCTTTGACTTCTCCCTCTCTTTCTCCATATACATCCAATTAATAGCTTAAACCTGTCGTTTCTTTCTTTATAATATCAACAAAATTTGCTCCTTCCTTTCTGAACACATTACTAAGACATGTATCCACTCTTTAATCACTCCCATCTAGACTATTGTAACCTCCTCCTTGCTGGTCTCCCTCTGAATCATCTCTCTCCCCTTCAATCTGTTCAAAACTCAGCTGCACAGATAATCTTCCGCAAGCCTTGATATGTTCATATCACCCCTCTTCTCAAGTCACTTCATTGGCTCCCCTTCTGTTTCTGTATCCAGTTCAAACTTCTCCTTTTGACCTATAAATGCATTCATTCTTTTGCTCTACACTACTTTCTTCTCTCATCTCTCCTTACACTCCTCCTCAGGAACTCCATTCTTCTCTTGGATTGCTTCTCTCTATGCCCTTTTCTTCTGCTGCCAACTCCAGACTTTGATCCTTTCACTTTGCTGCTCCTTATGCCTGGAACAAACTACCTGGGTCAGTATGTCAGACTTCATCTCTCCCCCTTTTCAAATCAATGCTAAAAGTTCACCTCTTTAAAGCTGCTTTTGGATCCTGATCCACTTAATCTTCTATGTGTCTCCTTACCTTTCCTTACTTGTATCCTTGTTTTCAGCTGTTGATTTACATACGCGTTCAGTGGTGTGTATACCTTGTAGCGCTATATAAATTATCAATAAGTAGTAGTAGCAGTAATTTCAGAATGTCAGCACTCACACGTGTATCCTGGCCAATTTGTAAACCTAGATGTCCAGCCACTCTTAATCATTCACGGGGTCAATCTGAGCCATGAACAGCAGGGATGGATGTCTCCTTGGGATGTCCATCCCCACTATTCGGCCCATCTGCCAACCTTGACTAACTTCTCTGTATGTTGTATGGGGAGGTTAGATGGGGCTGGGAAAGGAGCATTGCAGGGGTGGAGTTAGGGCGGGCAGTGGGCGGTCCGTGGCCCCAGATGTACAGGGCCGATTCCAATGTCGATCTTGTATATCCAGGGTCGGCAGACTGAATGGGGAACTTATTCCACCTCTGAGGTGGAATCAGTTCCCCTTGACGGCAGGGGACAGCAGACCTGGGAGACAGAGGAGGTAGGAGAGAATAAAGGAGATTCCCCGCAGCCTGACCCTGGCTTTGAAAGGCCAGATCGGGGGTTGGGCTGCAGGGAATGCAAAATCTGTTTGGCGGTCAGGGATCACGGCTCCTGAATGGAGCCACGGTGCCATGGCAACTGGATGCCATGGCACCGCAGCTCCATTCAGGAGCTTTGACTGATTTAGCTGGATTAAGCCTGTACGTGAAGGCCAACCAGGATTGGCATACAAGCCTGAACGCGATTCTGACCCACGGGGCTAGAAGTGCCCCGCTGGATCAGAATCCCATCTAACTCTGTGCGTCCAGCTCCGACCAGGTGCACAGAGAGCCGGGACATCGAGGATAGAATCGGGCCCTCAGTGTGTACCCTTAATCTCTCACATAAAGGGCTCAATATAACAAGCATTTTTTAAAAACCCAAACATTCCAGAGAGCAAGTGAAAATACAGACATGGGCAATTTCCTTCTTCCATGTGCATCCACTATATGACAGGGGGGATATATGGATACTTTTTGTTCTGCCCAAACCATGCCCCCAGCTTGCTCCCATACGACTTGGACATGATCAGGTACACGTGGATAAAGTGGTATAGAAAAATTGTCACATAAATAAATAAAGTGTACAGTTTGACCTTTCTAAAATGGCTGTTGGAATGTGGCTGCAGTTTGCATGTTTATATGCTGGTACATAAACTTGCAAAATGTGAATAAGGTCTCTAAAGAAACTCCTCTCCCCATAGTCTGTACAATCTTCACCTACACGTGTAAGTGCCAACACTTAAATGTTCAAAATCCTGAGTGATGCCATGCTTTACTTAGACATGTTTCTTGCTAAAATAGCAGTATACTTCCTGTCATCCTGTCATAAGGCTTTGTGTTCAGTGTGCCTTTTGTATATATGTGAAAGATTGTAAACGTCCTGACTTGAAAGTCCCACATCCACCTGGAAGCTCTATGTAGTATTGTGCTGTAAGGGGCTTGTTTACAAAGCCGCGGTAGCGGTTCGCGATCGTTATCGGAGCCGCGGCCCCATTGAAAACAAGCCCCTAAGATTCTTTAGCTGAAAACTCACCTAAATTTAGCATCCGAATTTGGGTGCTTGGTGCTGAAAATCAATACTGAACTGCTAGCATTTCCTCCCCCCCCCAAATCCATCCTTATTGCAACCCTCTTTTTAGTTTCCTAAATTTGGAATCCTACTTAAACTAGGGACACAGTTTAGGAGCTCTACAGTAGTAAATTTAGAAGTCTAATTCTCAAAGTTAGGAGGGTAAACCCTTTGAATATCAGCCTTGATATTTTTATCACAGCTCAGTACATACATGAAATGCATAATCAGCTCATTAGTTATTGTTAGCATGTTCATTTATATATTTACATATGCAGACACTATAGGTGTTATGTACACAAAGGCCCCATTTATCCCTTTATCAACTTCTTATGAATATTCACACATGGTTAGCATATAGTCTATGCAGTTTATTGTTATTGCATAGTAAATATATTTATGGTGAAATGAACATGTTTTGCACATAAGTAAACTGGCAATTTATACTTTAAATTAATATCATCATTATCACTAGCCTTTTGCAAGATCGCATAATTGCATCTATCCAATTTGTAATTATTCTCTCCATTTTCTGAAATCCAAGTATAAGGCATCGGCAGTTTAGAGGATAATATGTGTGGAAAATGACATGGGCCCTACTTATTTGTGCTTTAACCCTTTCTAGGCCGAGCCCAAAACTCTCGGGATCCAAAATTCTGACTAAATATTCCTATCAAATGGTATATAATACATGACCATAGCAGAAGGAAAATCACTATTAGAACATATTGAATAAGACGGGTACAATTTTCCTGAAATATGCAAAAATTAACCTGGCTGCAGAATGTGGATTACAATTTTAAAGTAGGCCTTCAAAGAGTTAAATCATCATGGTATGTTCCAAGGTGCCCATTCTGATCTGTACAGAAAGGATTGTTGTCCATTTAAACACAATTTGTTGCCTAGTTGGAGAGTGCTTGTGAACAGGCCTTTTCAGTTGTGGCACCAGCTCTTTGGAATGCCTTTCTGGAAAAGATCCAACTGCAGAAAGATTATTTATGCTTTAGGAAAGTGAGAAAGACTTGGCCTTTCAAGAGATTATTTGGCTAAGTGATTTGAGCTGGTTATTTAGGTCAGTGGTTATGATTGCCTTTTCAATGAATTTGATATTAATGTTTCTGGGCTGCAATGTGCATTATTTTATTTATTTTGTGCATTGTATCAGGCATCAAGAGGAAACCATAAATTAAAATAAAGGAAATGAAAGCACAGACATGAGAACAGAAAACAATTTGAATATAATGGGGTCATTTTATTAAGCTTTTTCCACATGTAAAACTTGCTTTAGATGCAAAAAAAATGTTTTGTTTTGTTTTTTATAAAATTGTGCTGTCACATACACATGTAAAAAATAGAGGCTTGAAGACAGTGTGCTTACTTAGGCATCCCAAGGGCCAGGGCTGGCATAACCCACTGTGCAAGCCATGCATTTGCACGGCGTGGCAGCCACAGGAGGGCAGCATGCTTGGCACAGTGAGCCAGCTAGTCTTAGCTGTAGGATAGTGGGTAGAGGGTAATGGGTGACAGGTGGCGAGTGGTGGAGACCAAAAATAAAAAGATCAGTGTGGCCCACGCAGGGCTGTGGAGCTCATACACACGCGTGTTGCACATCTAGTGCATCTTCGCCCCCTTGATACAACTTCCTGTTACTGAAGAAGTTGCATTGGAGGTGACGTGTCAGATGGGCAGTGTGCATATGAGCTCCAAAGCCCCACGCAGCCCCTGCTGGTCTTTTTATTTTGAATTGGTGGCAGTGAGAGGAAGTCAGAACTGAGGGAAAGAGCAGCTCTGAACTGGGAGAAGGGGAGACTGAGAAAGAAGGGCAGATGCTTTGCTGTGAGGGATAGAGAAAGTGAAAGGAACAGAGAGAGAGAGAGAGATGGGGGACAGATACTGCGCTCTGCAGGGTGGACAAAGAGAAATTGAGAAAAAGGGATAGATGCTGGGATCTGAAGGGTAGAGAGAAAAGGGGGGCAGACATTAGGCTCTGAAGGGTGGACAGAGAGAGAAAGAGAGAGAGAAATGGCAAATGCTGAGTTCTGAGTGGTGGACAGAAAGGGTAATGCAGGACCACTAGGGATGGGGATGGGGGGACAAAAAGAAAGGGGAAGGGGTAGGAAGCTGCTGGGTTTTTGAGGAGGGAGAAATGGGGTAGACAGTGGAAAAGAGAGAGGGGATGTTCTAGACCACAGGGGTGGAGGGGAAGGGTGATGGGATAGGGAGACAGTGGTCTGTGGGGAGTAGGGAAATGGGGGAGAGAGAGGCAAGATGCTGAGCATGGTGGAACCATGTCAGAGAGGCCATGGAGGGTTGAAAGGAGATTCACAAGTGAGAGGAAGATGGTGAGTAAAAGGTGTAGAAATGTGGTAATGAAGAGTGGGTGAAAAACAGGAATAATAGATTAGGAAAGGAGTGAAACAGGGGAAATGAGAGAGCTTGGGGAGGTGAGATGGGTTGGAGGTGAGAGAAACAGATGGAAAATTGATTGATGAAAAGTCAAAAGGAGATTGAGGTAGAGAGGGAGGGTGAAATTTGAGTGGATAGAGATGGTGTAAAGAATGACTTGGGGAAAAGATCAATAAGGCAGAGCCAGATATAGAGGGGTATGGAAGAAGACAGAAGGAGTGAAGAGACTGTGGTAGACATCATCATAGTGGGCTGACTGGAAAAGATCTATGTTAATACCAATATTGAAGAAAGGTGATCCAACTGACTGTGGAAATTATCACACAATCACTCTGATCCCACATGCCAGCAAGATTCTACTCAAGATCATCCAGCAGAGACTACAAACATACCTGGAACAAGAACTACCTGAAGTGCAAACAGGGTTCAGGAAAGGGCAAGGAATGAGAGACATCATTGAAAATATGAGGTAGACCCTTGAAAAGATAAAAGAATACCAAAAGGAAATCTATATGTGTTTTATTGACTACAGCAAGGCCTTTGACTGTGTAAACCATGAGAAATTCTGAGCCACATTAAGAAGCATGGGTATACCAGAACACCTGATAGTTTTCTTGCACAACCTTTGACCCTATTTTATAAAGCAAAGTGCATATATATTTTATACAACAGGCATGAAATACTGTAGCAATAGTTTGAACAGAACAAGGAGAAACAGAATGGTTAAAAATCAGCAAAGGCTGCATATTTTCCTACTACCTGTTTAATTTATATGCAGAACAAATCATCAGAGAAGCAGGACTGTATGAAGACTACAGAGGTGTGAAGACTGCTAGAGGACTCATCAACGACTTTCGCTATGCTGTTGATACCACATTACTGGATGAAAGTGAAGACAATCTGAAACATTTGCTTCTCAAGATCAAGGAATATAGTCTTAAAAGAGGCTTGAACCTTAACGTAAAGAAAACAAAAATCCTGACAACAGGCAAAGTTAATAAGTTCATTGTTGATGAAGAAGAAATTTAAATAGTGGACAACTTTAACCTGCTTAGATGAATAATCAATAAAGAAATGACAAGCAGTCAAGAAATCTGACCTTGCATTACTCTTTGCAGAATGGCTATAAAGGACCTAGACAAGATTCTCAAGAGCAGAGATGTCTCTCTTCATACAAAGATTCGACTTGTCCAAGCCATGATATTTTCAATAACATCTTATAAATACAAAAATTGGACAGTTAAACAGATAGACAGGAAGAAAATCGATGCTTTGAATTATGGTGTTGGTGAAGAATATTGTGTACACTATGGATTGACCAATGAATAAACCTGTCAGTATCAGAGGAAATCAAACCTAAGCTTTCTTTAGAAGCTCAGATGACAAGACTTTGACTTTCATACTTTGGAAACATCATGCAGAGAGATTGTTAGAGAAAGACATAATGTTTGGCGAGGTTGAAGGTCAATGCAAAAGAGGAAGGCCAGCAATGAGACAGCAGCTATGGATGCCATTTCATCAACAATGAGTTGCCCGACCGAAGACCAAAGACAGTTCAGGACAGCCTACCAGATGGTCACCATGAGTCAACACTGACTCAACAGCACTTAGCAACAACAACAGCATTCTTATATGTATAATTTATAGTACTTATATATTCAGCAGCACTAGCAATACATATAGTGCTGCTGAATATAGAAATAATTTGAAATGTCTAGATGAAAAATTTAAAAATTTTCCCCAGAAGTTGTATTCAAATATGACTATTCCTGTTTTTAAGAGTTGAGCTCCATGGGGTTGATATTCAAAAGGGTTTAGCTGATTAGCAGGATGTGCTAACCTGCTAAACCCTGGCAATCCTGATATTCAATGGCATTATCCGGATAGTGTTGCTAAGATCCACACAGACTGCAGAAAATATGCCTGGTTATATCCATCGTGGTCTGTGGTAGAGTTGGAGTGGTTGAGGCAGTTATATAGTCAGTGGTGATATTCAGCCGCTAATCGGATAGGCAAACCTTATAAAGTGCGAACAGGTCAATGGCTGTCCTAACTTTAGGCAGTTTAGTTATCCAGCTAGCATTTGAATATCGCCACTGACCAGCTAGTTTCTGTGATTTTTGACAAAACCAAATATTCAGTGATGGATGCTGGATACGCTCCAGCACTGAATATCTGTTTTTAATTTCAGTTTCTAAGCAAGTTTTCTTATCTTCTGAAGATGGTTTGGGGTTTCCAAAGTGGGAGGGTGAATAGGAATTTTGTGCCTTATTACTGGTTCATTTCTGCTGCTTTGCATCACTGTTGTCCCTGAGTCAGATGCCTGTAGTGCAGGATTAGCTAAAAAGCGTTATTCCTTAGAGGGTCTGGGATTTGCTTTTCTTGTTTTGCTCTGCTCTAACTCCATGATATTTTGCTAATGCAGTGTTCAGTACTGTCAAGGACACTATGGTACCTTGTCTAGTATATTTATAAAGAAAGCTTTGGACAAATGTGAATTTCTGCATACCAAACATCATACTTGTTCTAAATGTCTGATGGCCTAGCACTTCAAGTAAGCAGCGTGACCCCTGGCAGTAATAACAGGAGATTACCGCTAGGGATCAAAGGTGTTATTTTGAACCCAAAGCTGCTATGAGCAAGAAAAACTGGGGATCCCTCCTGTTCCCATTAGTCCAGTGGCACACTTTTGTTTGTTCAGTCCTTTGCATGATCCTAACTGCTCAGACCCGTTCACTGACAGGAAAACAGTATTTCTTACCTGTGAGAGCACATTCTGCTGGATTCTATCTCACATCTGAACTTAGGAGGCCAACAAGTCATGTGATGGCAGAACTCCATGCTTTCAGACACGAGACTGAAGTCAGCAGAGGAGAAATAAAAGTAAGTAGTGCTTCTGTTATACAAGGGGAGGAAATGAGAGGGACTAAGGGGTATGTTTACTAAACCATGCTAATGTTACCGGCGCTAGGTGCAGCGTTAACATGAGAAATACCATATAAGGAAGTGGGCGTACCGGCGTTGAAGTAGCAATGGCCGATTAACGAGCGAAAGTGGGCGCCTTGGCTCGTTAATGCATGGTAACGTTAATTTCATGCCAGCACTAGGCTAGACACTATAGAGGTGTAGCCCACTACTTAATACAATGACTGCCAAGCCAGAGGTCATGGGTTCAATCCCTCAGAGGTCTCATCTAATAAGGCTGGTCAAGGCAAACACTTTTCCTGCCTGTAACACTCAGACACATCTCTGCAATCTGTGCTACCAGCAAAAACACCCTCACATCAGTGCCGTAACCTAAGGTGCCTCATAAGGCACCCTACAGGGCGCCCTATAATGCATGCCATAGGGCACAGTATAAAGTGCCCTGTCTGCCAAGGCACCTTATAATGTGCATTATAGGGCACCTTATGCAGCACCTTGGCAGACAGGGCACTTTATAATGTGTCCTATAGGTTATGGCACTGAGGTGAGGATGTTTTTGGCTGGCAACACAGATTGTAGAGATGCGTCTGACTGTTACAGGAATTAAAAGGAAATGCCTTGGACAGCCTTATTAAATAACACCACTGCAGGATTGGGCTATACCTCTATAACTTTTATCAAAGCACTGGCTGGCTACAGAAAGACTGCAGACCACCACACAAACTGCTGTGGTTACCGGGATAGGGTAAACCTACCAGTACCTATGATGCACTGCACATGCAGAAAAGCAGTCTACATCTGATCACAGGATGGAGTATGCATCTCCACAACATCTCAGCCTGGTAGGGGGAGCTGACCATGTGTGTTACTGGCACAGAGTAGCTACAGACTGTGACATTGTGTGGGTCCTGTGCTCACCCTGAGGTTGAGGGTGAGGTGGATCGCAATATCTGGGTTGGCTGAGATAGCCTTTGCTGCAGGTCCCCATCAGTGCCAGTGTGTGACAGGTATTCCTTGCAGACACACCTAGGATAATCCTGTGTCCATCTGCATTCCCCAGTCACATCTAGCCCTTGTGGACCATGACGCACCTGGAATAGTGCATATCCAGTGTGGTTGCCATGGTCACGTATTGTCAGAGCAGGGGTGTGTCTGAGCTCACATGTGGATTATGTAGCACCACGTATCATACTCTTTGGCTCAAAGTGGTGGACAGGATCTGCCCCCAACAGACACACACTCTACATCTTTGCAATGGAGGCAGTAGAGGGACATGATGAAGGACTGTGGGACCAGTAACAGCAGTCCAGTTGGTGAATGGACAACAACCACGGCAGGTGATGCAGAACTATACTTATCACATAGGGCACTGGCAGGCAGGCAGTAGGCCTGACAAAGCTCAGCTACCCCCAACCACAATCTGACATTCACCAGCAGAAGGCACAGTCAGTCTGCACTCTGCAAGGTGTTCCAGCCATACACATGCTAACTGCAGACAGTCTGCTAGCTAGTACGTGTTCCCAGAGAAACTAGGTGCACCAAGATGTGGGATGTAAGCACAAACAACAAGCAGGTATGTCAATGATTGAGCCCAAAAAAAGAAAACTCACAGATATCACTGGAAAGAAACACTGTATAGCACTATGTGGGAACCTAGACATGGTCACTGCTCAGTCAGAGTGAGAGTGCTCCCAGCATGACAGGCTGTGGCCACCCTGTCCGTGCAAGTGGTGGTCAGCCACTACATTATCCCAGCCATTGCCCTATGCCCTGTGCAGATGCATCCTGCCCAGACCGCCCGGTCCGGCCTATACCCACAATACCTTGCTCCTCATTATGCACATTGGCAGGCTAACATTGGAAACTGTGCAAGCATTGTGAGCTCTGTAAGGTGTAGGCAGCCACAAAACACTGGATAGACATACACAGACTCCCACACCTATTCCAGCATTGTGCAAAGATAGAGGTGGTTGGCAGCCCTGGCCACGACACCAGTCCTGGGCACAGTGCAGGCATTGCTAAGGTACTCAATTTATTTAGGTTTTTTCTATACCGCGCTCTTTAGCATCAGCTCGGTTTACATTATAACAATTTTGTGCAGTTCAGACAGCGTCTGAACTGTACTTACAAGGAACAGGGTTTACAACTTGGCTAACTGGGGGAACTCTATACAGGCTACATAGCAGCAGGCTAATTGGATAAGAGACTATATACAGGCGGGATAGTCTGTTAGGGTCACTCTCCGGGGTGGTAAACATTGTCAGAGAACAGAAAAGAAGAAACACACTCCACATATATCAGAAAGGTTGCTATTATGAACCTCTGTTAACAAATTGTGCTTAATTTAGGATTTGTTATCTGAAATTAATCATAGCAAACATTTGATATATATGGAGCGTGTTTCCATGTTTATGACGGCAGTGCTAAGGTATGCAGGTGCTAGTCGTGGTAGCTGCTGCTCCGCGCAGGGCCAAACAGCCTGACTCTCCATGAGACTTTGGATAGTGGAGCCTGTGGGTGTGAGTGTTTGTGCCCCTGTTGGCCGATGCTCTAGGGCAGAGTCTCCCAACTCCAGTCCTGGGGGGCCAAACACCATTCAGGTTTTCAGGCTCTCCCTAATGAATATGCATGAGATACATTTGCATACAATGGGGGTAGTGCATGCAAATGCATCTCATGCATATTTATTAGGGACAGCCTGAAAACCTGAATGGTGTTTGGCCCTCCAGGACTGCAGTTGGGAACCTCTGCTCTAGGGAGTGCACATGTTTATGGTGTATGTGCTCTGTAGGGTAACAAATGGGGACATGGCCTGCAGGAGCCACAGCTGGGACTTGAACCTGTGACCTTCTGCACCTGAGCACACTGGCTGTGTGTACTGCACCAAACTGTTACCATGGAGGCAAGTCATTCAGAAAGCCCTTTTCTGTTGCACTGCACGCCACCCACTTAAACAGGGCTTTGCCTTGGTCTGCTGTGGGTAGATGCCACTGCCCTCTCCACCACCACCATCAGCCCTCCCCCACCATGCTGACATACCCTTATGCCGGTGGTGCTAGTGGTGCGCAGTCCCAGGCCATCCTGTGTGCCGGTAGGCGGCTGCCTATGGTGTGGGGTATGGGGTAGGGGTGCCTCCATAGAAATCCACGCTTCCCCCCGGCACCGCCTGCCAATGTTATATGCCCTTTGGGGTACCTGCTGGGTACTGTCCCCTGGATGGGACACTGTGGCACACACACTCATGGGCATGGTTGACGTTGGTCAGTTGCTGTCTTGCTTATTTTCCATTTCTGTGTTCCTTTGTGCAACCTAGGCATCTGCCTAATCCACTCTGTGCCCCAGCTGCCTCACTGCATGTCCCGCCTGCAGCCCCCTGTACCCCATTTTCAGCATCAGCATAGTGCCCTTTCATACTTGGGCACTATGCTGTTGCTGCACATGTATCACTACTATCACTTTTCTTGGTCTCCCTGTCTTTGCTGTACATTGCTGACTAAAATGGTTTCTCTCTCCTGCAATTGTGCCTCTAACGCGAGGTTTTCACTCGCGGTAATTTTCGGCCCTTCATTCCACAGTGTTAGTGTAGCAGGAGCCTCTGCCCACCTATTGACCCCTTATCTCCACCCTCTCTCCACACTCTGTGTGCCTTAATGCTGCCGGGGACATTATCGCGCGATAAGTAACATTATCTCGCGATAATGTTACTTTATCACACAATAACATCGCCGCTGCGATGTTATCACCATTTAATAAACATACCCCTAAGACTATCAGATTGCTGGTGGTATTATCTGTAATGCTAGTACTGAATGATCAGTTCAATTTAGTGGGGAGAATGAAAGGAGTAATTTGACTCTCTCCATAAAAAATATTGTAATCCACTCTCCAACTATACTTGCAAGCACATTCTTTAAATTTTGCTACTACAAAATATTTTTGGGCTCAACACAAAAGCCTCAGGGCTGCCAGGTATGTCATGCATACAAGTGAATTATGAGCAAGAGGAAAATTAGCCACATAAACTATTATTGACATGCAAATTTTTGTGGAAAATTAATTCAAGTCAGAGATTTTGAATTGGGTTCCTGAGCATCCAGATTTCTTCAGGAAACTGTAATACTGGATCACACATTAGAATCACTAACTTGAAAATAAAATGTGTTTTCAAACCTGGGATAGAAGAGAGAAAGATGGAGCAGAGAGAGTAGGAGTTCTTTTGTGATCTGTAGTGTCTGCTCCAATCATACTCTTCCCATCCTACCTCTGAATGGTAGAAGCAGAGTGGCTTTTGTTTGCTCTTTCTGCTCCAGGTTTACCCTGATCCTCCTGGTCCCTTGGGAGAAGATATGGCTGGAGCAGGAAGCAGATGACTTTTCTCAGTGGTACTGTCCAATAGGGATGTGGCACCCATCCATTGTCAGACACAGCCATGGATTTTGGATGAGTGCCTGGATCTGGTGGATAAATGGAAATAAATCAAGCATGTTTACTTCGAGCAGTATTGGCGACTGAACAAAGAGGTCAGACAAAAGATGAAGGTGGAACGTGAATCCTATTGGAATGATGTCACAGCCAAACTGGAAGAAGCTGGATCCAGGCACGAGTACCGGACTCTGTATCAGAATCTTAGAAGACTGAGTGGCAAGACCAAGTTGACCAATGACAATATTAAGAAAGCAGATGGACCTTCATAAGCTCCCCTGGTGAATGCCTGCAATGGTGGAAAGAATTCTTCCAACAGCTATACATCCATGATCCACCCCAGGGACCACCACCAGAACCACCACCCATAAACCTGTCGGAGAATTCATTTCTCGATGATGAGCCAACAGTCGATGAAATTAAGTGTACAATGACATCATTGAAGAACAGAAAGATGCCTGGAGTGGAGCAAGTCACTGCTGAAATGATCAAAAATTGGGAGACATCCTGCTGCAATAGCTTCATGTCCTTCTAACACTCATCTAGAGCATGGAATTAGTTCCATCACTATGGAGGAAAGCCATCATCTTGCCAATCCTAAAGAAAAGCGATAGACGGGATTGTAAGAACTACCGCGGTATCAGCCTCCTTTCAATTGTTGGCAAGGTGTTCATGAAGATCATACAATCAAGGCTGCAGGAACATCATGAACAGACCAACCGAGAAGAACAAGCAGGATATAGGCCATATTGGGGCTGCACCAATTGAATATTTACCATTCATCAACTGGTGGAGGAAAGGATCAGGCATGGAAAGCAAACCATTGTCATCTTCATTGACTTCAAATCTGCATTTGACTGTGTTCACTAGCCTGTCCTCTGGAAGGCACTAGAGTATGAACATGTGCCACTGAAGATTATCCAATGTCTCCAAGCATTATGCAATGGCTCAACCAGCAGCGTGCAGATCTGAAATGAGCTATCCAAAGAATTTCCTATCCAAACTGGAGTTGTTGCCTCACTCCTGCTTTTCAATATCGTGATCGATGCAATAATGAGGAAGACATTCAAGGACAGATGTGGGATCCAGTACGGTGTGAACAACTTCCTTACCAACTTGATGTTCGCAGTCAACGGTGCTATATGTGCTGACATGGATGCAAAGGCCATTGACATCCTTTTCCATATTGCTTGCATTGCCTAATCTTACGACCTAAGAGTCAATGTGGACAAGACCAAAGTTATGACCACAGATGAATCACAGGCCATTGTTCACACCAATGGAATTCAAATTGAGCAAGTCCAAGAATTCAAATACCTGGTATTGCTTGTACAGGAGATGAAGGTGACATCCACCACTGAAGTCCTCAGCAGGATTGGCCAGGCAACAGTAGCATTCGCCTCACTCAAATGTTGCCTCTGGAAGAAGGCCAGTATCTCCACCAAGACCAAACTTCGCTTCTTCCGAATGCTGATCCTGCCAATTCTCTGGTACGGATTGGAAACATGGACTCTGTTCAAATCTGACTTAAACAAACTTATCTCTCTTCATGATTTACATTCAAATGAGACATGTTGGACAAGGTGAAACCATCAGTACTCAGTCAAAGAGCAAATCCAAAAACGCAGACTGTGCTGTTTGGCCACATTTGCAGAACGAACACCAGTTGGCTGCCATACAAACTCCTCTGGTGAGAGTGACCTGTCCAAAAGATGTTTCAACGAGCAGCACCAAAGAAAACATGTCTCAAACACATCGAGGAAAACCTAACGAACCAATGACTGACCATCAATGAGGCCAGAAATCTTGCTTCTGATCACCAAGGTTGGAAGCGTATTGTTATCAACATACGAAATCCAGCAGCACTTACAGCAGTGTATTGGCTGAGAGGACAGCCTTATCTCCAAATGCCAGCTAGGGATTAAAGATGAAGAAAAAGAAGAAAGAAGAAGAAGACTGCACCTTGAATATTTTGTGCATATCTGAAAAACAATATAGCAAAATTAGAAAAGCTACAGAGAAGACTGATCAATAGTATACCCCTACAAGGAAAGACCTAGGGGTATGTTTACTAAACCGTCTTAACGTAGCAGAGGTGGTATTATCGCGCGATATGTGATGTTATCACGCGATAATGTAACATTATCGTGCGATAACATCACTTAGCGAGTGATTACGCGGCTGCGGCATTAAGGCACACTAACGCTGTGAAATCCGGATCTGAATGGTGGAGTAAGGCTTCCCAGAAGGCAGAGAGAAGGGGTCAATGGGCGGAGAGTGGGAAGGGAGAGGCTCCAGGCACACTAACGCTGTGAAATCTGGGTCTGAACACTAACGCCAGTGAAACCCTCGTGTTAAGGCACATTTGCAGGAAAGAGGAACCATTTCACTCAGCAATGTACAGCAAAGCCAGGGAAACCCAAAAACGTGATAGTAGTGATACATGTGCACGGAACAAAAAGGCAAATAAACACAGAAAATGACCTGAACCACATTTAAAATCCCAATAACCAAGCTGGCCAAAAGTGATATTAATGATAAACATAAAGCAACACCACTGACAAAGCTCAAAAAATAAGATATCATGTTTGGAAGGGTCTATTCTCTGTCCCCCTACAAGGTGAATGATCCCACATTGAAATAGTGCTGATCAGGGTTTATTCACGTCTATATTGGGCAGGTTTGTTATGGCGTGCACATGTGCAGTAACAACAGAGTGGGCACGTAGGAAAGGGCAACTGTACTGATGCTGTACATGGGATATAGAGGGCTGCAGGTGGCACATGCTGTGGTCCAGCTAGGGCACAGTGCGTGTTAGGCAGATGCCTAGGTGGCACATAGGGATGCCGAAACTGTAAAGCAGCAAGACAGCAACTGACGAGGGTCCAACATGGGCACGAGTGTGTGTCCCACAGTGTCACAGGGGAGATTATCCAGCAGGTACCCCAAGGGCACATAACAATGGCAGGCGGTGGGGGGGTGGGGGGGATAAGCGCGCATGTCCATGTAGGCACCCCTACCCGAGAACCCACACCATAGGCAGCTGCCCACCGGCATACTGGATGGCCTGGGACTGCGCACCACCAGTACCACCGGCATAATGGCATGGCAACATGTTGGCGGAGGGGTGCTGGTGGCAGAGGGGGCAGTGGCATCTGCCCACAGCAGACCATGGCCTAGCCCCTTGTAGGTGGGTGCCATGCACTGCAACAGACAGGGTCTGTCTGACGAACAGTCATGGTATCCACAGGGAATGAACTGTCCCTGTGACTACAGTGTGATGGAGGACACACAGCCAGTGTGTTCAGGAGCAAAAGGTCACAAGTTCAAGTCCCAGCTGTGGCTCCTGCCAACCCTTTCCCCATATTTTACCCAGTACTAAACCGTGGTAATAAAGACGGAACCTTTATTGCAGATAACATAAACATGCCTGAAAAACCTATATTTCACCCTACAGAGCACAGACACCATAAACATGTGCAATCCCTAGAGCAGAGTTTCCCAACTGCAGTCCTGGAGGGCCATACACCATTCAGGTGTCATACTTTCTCTAATACATATACCTGTGCTGCATTTTATGCGCCGCCCCCATGGTATGCAAATGTATCTCATGCATATTCATTAGGGACAGCATGAAAATCCAAACAGTGTTTGGCCCACCAGGACCGGAGTTGGGAACCTCTGCCCTGGAGCAGTGGCCAACAGGGGCATAAACACCCACACCCACAGGCTTCACTATCCAAAGCCTCATGGAGAGTCAGGCTGTTGGGCCCTGCGTGCAGCAGCATCTCCCAATACTAGCACTTGCATACCTTAGCAATGCAGCCCTAAACTTGGGAATACATTACACATAAATCAAAAGGTTGCTATGATTAATGGCAGATAACAATTCCTAAGTTAAGCACAATTTGCTGATAGAGCTGCATCATAGCAACGTTTCTGATATCTGTGGAGTGTTTCCGTTTTGGTTTCTGACAATATTTACCACCCCGGGGAGTGATCCCAACAGTATTGCGTACCATAGCCATGCCTGCACTGTGCACAGGACTGGTGTGGTGGCCAGGGCTGCCTAAAGCCTCTATATTTGCACAATGCTGCCATAGGTGTGGGAGTGTGTGTCTGTCTATCCTCTGTGTTGTGGCTGCCTACACCTTACTCAGCGCACACTGCTTGCACTGTTTCCAGTGTTAGCCTGCCAATGTGCATAATGAGGAGCAAGGTACTGTGGGTATGGCCCGGACAGGGTGGCCTGGGCAGGATGCATCTGTACAGGGCATAGGGCAATGGCTGGGACATTGTAGTGCCTGACCACCACCTGCACGGACAGGGTGGCCACAGCATGTCCTGCTGAGAGGTCACTCGCACCCTGACTGAGCAGTGACCATGGCATGACTAGGTTCCCCCATAGTGCTATATAGTATTTCTCTCAAATGATATTTATGGGTTCTCTTTTCTGGGGCTCAATTCTCAATTGCTGATTTATCTGCTTGGTGTGTGTGTGCTCACATCCTGGTTTTGGGTGCACACATCTCCAGGAACATGCAGTATGGACTAGCTAGCGGACTGTCGGCAGTTAGTATATGTATGGCTGGAACATCTTGCAGATTGCAGTGGCTAGAGACTCACTGTGCTTGCTGCTGGAGAATGTCAGATAGTGGTGGGGGGCAGCTGAGCATTTCTAGTCCTACCATCTGTCTGCCATTGCCTTATGGATGCATACAGATCTGCATTGATTGCGCTGTAGGGTGCCTGTTCCCCAGCAGGACTGGGGTTGATGGTCTCCTCTACTGCCACCATTGCAGGCAATGTTCCCTCTAATTTTCTGTAGGCTGTGTGCGCATAAAATATCAGCTGTGTGCAGCTTTTGAAGGAAGGTTAAATTTTTGTGCGCCACATAACGACACTCGGAGTTATATACTTTAAAATTTGACTACACGTCAGAATACAGTATGTACACCACATTGATTTTAATCAAATTAAATAAAAATAGACGATTACTAAATGAAACGGGAAATTTCTAGTAATTACAACATTTTAAGACGTCTGTGTTGTTTTCTATCAGAATCAGAGCTGTAATTTTTGTGCGCTCTGTTGTATAGTATGTGCGCTCACTCGGCGAGGTGTGTGCACGCGCACACGCGCACAGCTTAGAGGGAACAGTGATTGCAGGGATGTAGAATGTGGATCTGTTGGTGGGAGATCCTGTCCCCCACCCTAAGCCCCAGAGGGCGAGTTGGGTGGTACTACATAATCCGCCTATGGGTCCAAACACCTCCCTTCATTTAAATCATGTGACCATAGCACCCACCCAGGATATACACTATTCTGGGTGCATCATAGTCCACAAGGACTAGACGCAACTGGGAAATACAAATGGACACAGGTGTGTCTGCAAGGACTTCTTATCACACACTGGCACTGATAGCAACCTGCAATATAGTCTATCGCAGCTAAGCCAGGTGCTGCAGACCTGGTGCTGGGCGCACCACCTCGCCCTCAGGGTGAGCACAGTACTCCCACAATGTGTCGGTCTGTAGCTACTCTGTGCCAGTAACACAAACGGTCAGTTCCCCCTACCAGGCCGATGTGCTGTGGGGGTGCATACCCCATCTTGTGATCATCTGTAGAATGCTGATCTGCATGTGCAGTGCATCATGGGTACGGGCGGGTTAACCCTATCCTGGCAACCACAGCAGACAGTTTGTGTGGTGACCTGCAGTCCTTCTGAAGCCAGCCAGGGGCTTGTTAGTAGCTGTAGAGATGTAGCCCACTGGTTACTTCACTGACTGTGGAAGCAGAGGTCATGGGTTTGATTCCACAGTAGTGTTATTTGATAAGGCTGTCTGAGGCATTTCCTTTTTTAATTTAAATTAGTGCTGCCAGCAAAAACACCCTCACAGTGCTGTAACCTTAAGGTGCCTCATAAGGCGCCCTATAAAGCGCCTTATAAGGCGCCCTATAGGGAACATTATAAGGTGCCTTGGCAGACAGTGCACTTTATAATGTGCCCTCTGGAGTGCCTTATAGGGCTCCTTATGAAGCACCTTAGGTTACGGCACTGTGAGGGTGTGTTTGCTGGCAGCACTAATTTAAATTAAAAAAGAAAATGCCTCAGACAGCACTGATTTAAAGTAAAGGGTAATGCCTCAGGCAGCCTTACTCATTAAGCCCACTGGGGGATCATGACCGCTGTTTCATCAGTCAATGTATTAACCATCGTGCTGCACCTCTGTTGCTGTGTTTGCAGGTCAGCGCGCCTAATTAAGGCTAATGCGCGTTAACATGCTACGGCTCCCTCTATCGCGCGATAACCCGAAATGCTACCTTAAGACCGGAACGCCCACTACCTTATATGGCATTCATCCAGTAAGAATGCAACTAACGCCGGTAACATTAAGATGGTTTAGTAAACATACCCCCTAATCAAACTTTGGAATGCATTATCAGAATATGTAGTAAAAGCTGTTAGCGTAGCTGGGTTAAAGAGGTTTTAGACATGTTCCTGTATACCTTTTGGGAACCTGACATGTAGTTATAACCTGGATTGGCTACTGTAGGCTTGATGGACCTTTGGTCTGAGCTGGTACGGCATATCTTATTGTTCTTATATTCTAGACCAGACACATTTTGGGCCAATCAGGAAACAGGAACGAAGATCACCAGCAATGCAGGATGCATTAGCATTCACATTGACTAGTTTTCACACGCTAGAATGCACATCAGCTGATTAGTGACGTTTAATATATGAGCCCTTAAATGGTGCTATTTTAGTCATTTACATGAGTAATTTTATAAGGAAGCACTTACTTAAAGCTTGAAACTAGGTGCCTACTTTGGCACTATTTTGTAAAGAAGAGTAGGCACCTATTTTTCATGATAAAGTTCTAGCGTACATGGCCGAGGTGGTGCCTTGAGTTACAGCATGGACATTTACACAAAACCTAGGGCTGATAGAAATGGTTTGCACCTATAAGTTGCAAGTATGTGCCTAAACTATAGTTTTTTTATAATCTACATGCATACTTGCACACTCCACCCATGATCTGCTCACTTGCACAAGGTGCTAGTTTATGAGTTCATTTATGTGTGTTTGTGGCCATGTACATGCAAAAATGACTAATATAGCCTCTTTTGGGGTATGCACTTGGTGCCTTAAAATGGGTACCCCTTATAAAACAATCTCCTTTATGTGCAAATGTTTAGGAATACAAAAAAAATGTGTTTATCATACTTATGTAATGCTTGAAAATTTTTAAAAAAGGGAGCATGCCCGGATTTATAATGTATGATTTAAGAAATATACCTGTGTGAATATGCAATTCTAGAATATCAAGACTGTGATTATACAGATTTACAATACAAATGTTTTACGTGCCATTCTGTTTGCAGTTATGACTCCCCATTATAGTTAAATTATAATTCATGTTCATCAAAACAATTTTTGGTATTGTGAAAAGATTTCTTGATGTGCAGTTGTACGTGTATATATGTGTTCCTTGTGAGTTTATTCTGAAAGTTAGGAAAGCAACAGGAAAACATACGTAGCTTTTTCCTTTCCTATAACTATTTCTTGTTTCTTCTGTCTATATCTCATTTTGTGAAGGACTAGTTGTAAAAATAATTGATTTATGCACTAATTATTACTTGTAAGGTTTCTTTGGGGGTTTTTTGAATGGTGTATGGATTTTACACATCTGCAGTTCTTAATTCTTCCAGGATAGTGCTGGAGTTCAACATTAGGTCAAGCTTAACAGAATGGCAGATACAAATCATCCATCATTTGTCTGCTAGACACAATTTCAGAGCAGGAAATCAGCCCCCAAAACTGGGCAAAAAAATGCACTCATAAAAATGGTATGCATTTAATTTTGTCCTCCAGCTTTCACTGAAAGCTTGAGTTGTCTCTGCCCCCTTCCTGAATGGGCAATAAAGGCCATAGCTTGTCTAATTAAATAAAGAATAAAGGGCAGGGATCCTCTCCCCCTTCAACTACAGCATTCAAAAAAACAAGACTTAATAAAAGAATTACCTGGAATGTATTTGAATCAATTTTGTTGATCAAACAACTTGTTGAATATATTTAAATAACTCAAATAACATAATATACTTAAATAACTTAGAAAAGGTAACATAACTTACTAGAATTTCAGGCGCTGGATTTTCATAATTTTGCAAACTACCAACATGATTCTTAAATACTTTAATGAATTAGCATTTAGATTGTAAGATGGTGGTGATTTTTAACGTAGGAATGAAAAATGTTACTTATATTTTTCCTTCTCTTACAAATTCACATTTATATTCATCAGCCACATTTGCCAAGACAACATTTAGGTCCACTTGAGAAAGAACTTAGTAGGTTTCTAATTTCAGAGACTGAAATGTTAGTGAGAATGTTTGTACCCTGAAAAACACCAGCAATACTTAGAAAATGATATTCTAACAATTGTTAGCTTCAGCAGTTCACTAAATGAATTATTTTTGTTTGTATTTGTTTTTGTTGTTGTTGTTTTTGTTTGTTTTTGTCTGTTGATTACCTGAATTATAACCAAACTGATTGATTAAAATTTTATAACTGAAGTATAGGAAAAGTGAAGTGTGTGCTGGGGGCCTGGCTAAAAATTAACTGAAAATGCTAACATTTAGTGCTACCCAGTTAACGTTAACCAATTAAGGGGCTCTTTTACTAAGCTAACTAAGTGGTTAAAGTGAGTTTTAGTGGGCAGTATCATCCCACAGAGACAGTCACCATATGGTCAGGGCAGCTATCATTCATCATTTGTTAAATGTTCCTTACTTGCCCATTGCACAAAGGGGTGGGAAATGGGCAGGGTATGGGTGGAGTGTGGGCATCGAGAGCACATTGCAGTTAATGCAGGGGTAAATATCATGTGTGTACGGTCAGCGAGGCAGTTAGCATGGGTACCCATAAGGATACCTCTATGGGTGACCTTAGGTGCATCCACATTAATTGCGCTGCATATTAGGGTACATATCTATCCAGTGACTGCCTGGAACATGCAGGTGATACCCAACAATTCCCACAGATGCTTTGCACTCAATGCACAATAATTTTCACACTAAGGGGTATGTTTACTAAACCGTCCTAATGTTATTGGCACTAGTTGCAGTGTTAATGTGAGGAATGCCATATAAGGTAGTAGGCGCTCTGGAGGGAAGGTAGCAAGGAATCTGTATCGCGCGATAGAGGGCGCTTTGGCTCGTTAACGCGCGTTAACCTTAAGTTCATGCCATCACTGTGCTAGATGCTATAAAGATGTAGCCCACTGGTTACTGCAATGACTGTAGAAGCAGAGGTAATGGGTTTGATCCTGCAGTGGTGTTATTTAATAAGGCTGTCTGAGGCATTTCCTTTTAATTTAAATATGAGCTGCCAACAAAAACACCCTCACAGTGCCGTAACCTAAGGTGCCTCATAAGGCGCCATATAAGGTGCTCCATACGGCACATTATAAAGTGCCCTGTCCACCAAGGCACCTTATAATGTGCCCTATAGGTTATGGCACTGTGAGGGTGTTTTTGCTGGCAGCACAGATTTAAGGGTATGTTTACTAAACCGTCTTAACGTAGCAACGGCGGTGTTATCGCGTGATACGTAACGTTATCACGCAATAACGTCACTTATCGCAGGATAACGTCAGCAGCGGCGTTAAGGCACACTAACGCTGTGAAATCCGGGTCTGAAGGGTGGAGTAAGGCTTCCCAGAGGGCGGAGAAAGGGGTCAATGGGTGGAGAGTGGGCGGGGAGAGGCTCCAGGCACACTAACGCTGTGAAATCTGGGTCTGAACACTAATGCCAGTGAAAACCTTGTGTTAGAGGCACATTTGCAGGAGAGAGAAACCATTTCAGTCAGCAATATACAGCAAAGGCAGGGAAACCCAGAAAGTGATAGTAGTGATACATGTGCAGGAACCAAAAAGGCAAATAAACATATAAAATGACCAGAACCACATTTGAAATCCCAATAACCAAGCTGGTCAATAGTGATATTAATGATAAACATAAGGCAACACTACTGACAAAGTGAAAAAAGGAAGATATGATGTTTGGAAGGGTCTATGCATTGTCCCCCTACAAAGTGAATGATCCCATATTGAAATAGCGGTGATCAGGGTTTTTGTCGTTTATATTGGGCAGGTTTGTTATGGCGTGCACATGTGCAGCAACAGCAAAATGGGCACGTAGGAAAGGGCAACTATACTGATGCTGTAAATGGGATACAGGGGGCTGCAGGTGGCACATGCTGTGGTCCAGCTGGGGCACAGTGCAGACTAGGCAGATGCCTAGGTGGCACATAGGAATGCCAAAACTGTAAAGCAGCAAGACAGCAACTGACGAGGGTCCAACATGGGCACGAGTGTGTGTCCCACAGTGTCACAGGGGATATTACCCAGCAGGTACCCCCAAGGGCACATAACATTGGCAGGCGGTGTCGGGGGGGGGGGGGGAAGCGCGCAAGTTCATGTAGGCATCCCTACCTGAGAACCCACACCATAGGCAGCTGCCTACCGGCACACTGGATGGCCTGGGACTGCGCACCACCAGCACCACTGGCATAAGGGCATGTCAGCATGGTGACAGAGGTGTGCTGGTGGTGGAGCAGATCATTCCCTGGGGATACCATGACTGTTCGTCAGACAGACCTTGTTGCAGTGTACGGCACCCACAGTAGACCACGGCCAAGCCCCGTTTTGGTGGGTGCCGTGCACTGCAACAAGGTCTGTCTGACGAACAGTTATGGTATCCCCAGGGAATGATCTGCTCTGTGGCAACATACAGCCAGTGTGTTCCGGGGCAGAAGGTCACAAGTTCAAGTCCCAGCTGTGGCCCCTGCCAACCTTGTCCCCATATTTTACCCAGTACTAAACCATGGTAATAAAGATGGAACCTTTATTGCAGATAAAATAAACATGCATGAAATGCCTATATTTTACTCTACAGAGCACAGACACCATAAACATATGCAATCCCTAGAGCAGAGTTTCCCAACTGCAGTCCTGGAGGGCCAAACACCATTCAGGTTTCATGCTGTCCCTAATAAATATGTCTGTGCTGCAGGCTCAAGGTAACCTTCTGATTCACTCCTGCTTGATTATATCCTTTTTGGCATATATTTTCTCATCTCTTTGTTGGTTTTATTTCCTCATCTCTCTTTTTATCTCCTGTTTTGAAACAGTTTTTATTTAGGCTTTAATGTTTTCACTATGGCACATTTTTTAACTTTGAATGTTGGCCTATTTTTACACGTTTTTCATTTACATGTTTATTTATTTAATGCAGGTATTGATTACATCTTATCTATTATTTATTGTTTATGAACACTTTTGTATTGCTTTTTATTGATTGATTATATGTTTTTATTTATTTAAAATGCTTTAACATTCATATTTTACTTATTCGTTTTTAATTATTTATGATTTTATGTTATTCATGATGTTTTTATCATTTTGTAGTGAGCCTTCAAAACCCCTGATGAAGTATTATACGAAACACAGCCTGTGTTGGGTTTGGCCACCTCTGTTAAAGATTAATAAAAGTTTTCCTTGTGTATGTTTCCTGCCCATATTTCTGGACTACTTTTTTTCTGCTGCATTTGTATGCATCGCCCCCATTGTATGTAAATGTATCTCATGCATATTCATTAGGGACAGCATGAAAACCTGAACACTGTTTGGCCCACCAGGACCGGAGTTGGGAACCTCTGCCCTAGAGCAGCGGCCAACAGGGGCATAAACACCCACACCCACAGGCTCCACTATCCAAAGCCTCATGGAGAGTCAGGCTGTTGGGCCCTGCGCGGAGCAGCATCTCCCAATACTGGCACCTGCATACCTTAGCAATGGCGTCCTAATCTTGGGAACACGTTCCACATATATCAAAAGGTTGCTATGATTAATGTCAGCTAACAAATCCTAAGTTAAACACGATTTGTTGATAGAGATTCATCATAGCAACCCTTCTGATATCTGTGGAGTGTATTTCAGTTATTGCTTCTGACAGTGTTTACCACCCTGGGGAGTGACCCCAACAGTATTGCGTACCATAGCAATGCCTCACTGTGCCCAGGCCTGGTATAGGTGTGAGAGTGTGTGTCTGTCTATCCAGTGTGTTGTGGCTGCCTACACCTTCCTGAGCCCGCAGTGCTTGCACTGTTTCCATTGTTAGCCTGCCAATGTGCATATGAGTAGCAAGGTACTGTGGGTATGGCCCGGACAGGGTGGCCTGGGCAGGATGCATCTGCACAGGGTATAGGGCAATGGCTGGGACATTGCAGTGCCCGACCACCACCTGCACAGACAGGGTGTCCACAGCATGTCATGCTGGGAGGTCACTCTCACCCGGACTGAGTAGTGACCACGGCATGGCTAGGTTCCCCCATAGTGCTATGCAGCTTTTTCCTCAAGTGATATTTATGGGTTTTCTTTTCTGGGGCCCAATCACTGACATATCTGCTTGGTGTGTTGGCTCACATCCCATTTTTGCGTGCACACAGTTCCCCCAGGAACATGCACTATGTACTAGCTAGCAGACTGTCTGTAGTTAGCATGTGTATGGCTGGAACACCTTGCAAGGTGCAGCAGGTGGAGGCTGACTGTGCCCTCTGCTGGTGAATGTCAGATAGTGGTGGGGGCAGCTGAGCTGCACCAGTGTTCTGCTTGTTGGCCATTGCCTTGTGTGATGCGTACAGATCTGCATTGACTGCCCTGTAGGGTGCCTGTTCCCCAGCAGGACTGGGTTTGATGGTCCCCTCTACTGCCACCATTGCAGAAATGTACAATGTGGATCTGTTGGTGGGAGATCCTGTTCCCTGCCTGCCTGAGCCACAGAGAGCAGGTTGGGTGGTGCTACATAATCTGCTTTTGGGTCCAAACACCCCCTTTATTTATTTATTTTATTTATTTATTTAACATTTCTTCTATACCGCGCTATTAAAATCAGCGTGGTGTACAATGAACAAAACATACTGCAATGCATACAGGCAACATTGAGTTTACAAAGGACAGTGGAAATAACACATGGGATAACCGGGATAACTATGTACAGTTTAACTTTAAACTATATACTTTAACTATATGCAATATTCTAAACTCGTTTGTATATTGTAAGTGATTTCATGTGGATGGTGCAGGTAAATGGAGGTAAATGGTTATCATGTGGGCTATCGTGTGGGCTAACCATTTTCTGGTTGTATTAGGGTGCTAAGGTGTCTGGGGTATGTGGGAAGCTTGCTAGATGTGTGAGTGTCCGGGATGACTTCTGGGTAACATTTTGTGAACAGATGGTGTTTCAAGGCTTTTCGGAATAGTATTAGGCTTTTGATGCCACGGATTTCATGGGGAAGTGTATTCCAGTTTAGAGGAGCAAATATTGAGAAAGCTCTGTTTGAAGTAGTCTTAATACACGATGTCATCATCCTAGGAACTATTAAGGTGTTCATAGCATTAGGCCTCCTGTTTCTATTTTCGAGGGTGCTGTGAATCAGCTTGCTGATTGGTGTAGGTGGGTAGTTATTCAAGGCTTTGAAAGTAAGTACTAGTGACTTATAGTGGAGTCTGGCTTGTAGAGGTAGCCAGTGCAGATCTTTCATGATAGGCGTTATGTGTGCAGATCTTGGTGACAGAGAGAGGACTCTTGCAGCTGCATTCATAGCCAGGCGAAGCGGATTTAAAGTTGATTGAGAGATCCCATGGAGGATGATGTTCGCAAAATCTAGATGTGGGAGGACTAATGCCTGGAAGGTTGATCGGTAGTCAGTATAATCAAGTAGGGGGCAGAGGTGGCGTAGTGTTCTGATCTTATGATATATAGTCTTTGTCACATTCTTCACGTGCATTGTCATATCAAGGTGCTGGTCCAGTGTGATGCCAGGATATCGGATTGTGGGTTTGGACTTCAATTCTATGTTGTTGACTAGTAGCGATGGAGGAGGTATGAACTTACGATTCCTTGTAACAAAAAGAACGTCAGTTTTGCTGTGATTGATTCGTAGGTTTTGTGTCAGCAGCCATTCAGCTACTGCTCCGAAACAATTGATTATTGGGGAGAACACTGGTTGGTCAATTTTGAACGGCATGTATAGGAGGATGTCACTTATAACACTTTCACTTATAACATGTGACCATGGCACCCACACAAGATATACACTATTCTGGGTGCATCAAAGTCCACAAGGGCTAGATGTGACTGGGAAATACAGATGGACATGGGTGTATTCTAGGTGTATCTGCAAGGACTACCTATCAAACACTGGCACTGATGGGGACCTGCAGCATAGTCTATCTCATGCAAGCCAGGTGCTGCGGACCTGGTGCTGGGTGCCCCACCTCACCCTCAGAGTGAGCACAGGACCCGCACAACGTCACGGTCTGTAGCAACTCTGTGCCAGTAACACACACGGTCAGTTCCCCCTACCAGGCCGAGGTGCTGTGGGGGTGCATCTTGTGATCAGCTGTAGACTGCTGATCTGCATGTGCAATGCATCATGGGTACAGGTGGGTTTACCCTATCCTGGTAACCACAGCAGACAGGTTGTGTGGTGACCTGCAGCCTTTCTGTAGCCAGCCAGCAGTGAGTTAGTAGCTATAGAGATGTAACCCACTGGTTACTTCAATGACTGTGGAGGCAGAGGTCATGGGTTTGATCCCACAGTGGTGTTATTTAATAAGGCTGTCTGAGGCTTTTCCTTTTAATTTAAAGCAGTGCTGCTAGCAAAATGCACCCTCACAGTGCTGTAACCTTAAGGTGCCTCATAAGGCGCCCTATAAAGCGCCCTATAGGGCACATTAGAAGGCACCTTGGCGGACAGGGCACTTTATAATGTGACCTATGGAGTGCATTATAGGGCACCTTATGCAGCACCTTATGTTAAGGCACTGTGAGGGTGTTTTTGCTGGAAGCACTGATTAACTTAAAAAAGAAAATGCCTCAGACAGCACTGATTTAGTTTAAAAAGAATTGCCTCAGACAGCCTTCTTACATAACACCACTGCGGGATTGAATCCATGACCTCTGCTTCTGCACTCATTGCAGTAACCAGTGGGCTACATCTTTATAGCTTCTAACATTGCGCTGGTATGAACTTAGGGTTAATGTACGTTAACGTGCCATGGCGCCCCTATCGCGCGATACAGATTCTTGCTACCTTAGGACCGGAACGCCCTCTCCTTATATGGCATTCTTCACATTATCGCTGCAACTAGCGCCAGTAACATTAAGATGGTTTAGTAAACATATCCCCTAAATTAAAAGGAAAAGCCTCAGTCAGCCTTATTAAATAACACCACTACAGGATCAAATCCATGACTTCTGCCTCTACTGTCATTGTAGTAACCATTGGGCTATATCTCTGTAGCCTTTAACACAGTGCTGGCTGGCTACAGAAAGACTGCAGGTCACTGCACAAACTGTCTGCTCTGGCTACCAGGATAGGGTAAACCCACCCATACCCATGATGCACTGCACATACAGATCAGCAGTCTACATCTGATCACAAGATGAGGTATGCGCCTCTACAGCACCCTGGCCTGGTAGGGGGAACTGACCGTGTGTTGTACTAGCACAGAATAGCTACAGACCGTGACATTGTGCAGTTCCTGTGCTCACCCTGAGGGTGAGGTGGGTCGCCCAGCAGCAGGTCCGCAGCACCTGCCTTGGTTGAGGTAAGCTGTGCTGCAGGTCACCATCAGTGCCAGTGTGTGATAAGTAGTCTTTGCAGACACACCTAGGATACACCTGTGTTTATCTGTATTTCCTAGTCACATCTAGCCCTTGTGGACTATGATGGACCAGAATAGTGTATATTCTTTGTGGTTGCTATGGTCACATGTTATAAGAGAACGGTGGTGTTTAGACCTAAAAGCAGATTATGTAGCTCCACCCGAGCCACTCTCTCTGGGTCAGTATGTGGGATAGGTCCTCCCCCAACAGATCCGCATTCTACATCGCTGCAATGGAGGCAGTAGAGGGGACCATGCTCCATCCCTACTCTGCCTTTTTTCTTCCCCTTGTTAAATGAATTGGCAGATAGCATGGGTACATCTGCACTTTCTTCTGATGTTTCTGTTGATTATTATGTTTGTATTTATGCTTATGTTTATGAAAATTAAAACACCACTGTTTATACGTACTCACATCATAGAGGATGCATTAAATTAAGGCCCCAGACCTAAAAAAGGACAAAATTACCCCTCACTGGTCCCCCACAATAACCTGCATCCTGCTACTCTATAGATCGTAATCCGCACCCTGTCACCCTAAACTGATGACAATCTGTACCCCCGAAAGACAGATTCCCTACCCTTCTGATCCCCCCAGCATGTGTATTAAGGACTGCATCACCCTCCACTCTCTGATCCCACCTCAAATAGCATCACCCCCTCCTCTCACCCTCCCAAGAGACAGCTGATCCTCTCCCCACCACACTCCACTCGACCCTTAACTCACTCGAGCACTTACCTGTGTTTGCCTGATATGTCTAGAAAACAGGGCAGGAATAATCCCCCGACCTTTCTGCTCTGTTACTGCTCAGTTTCAAAATGGTAGAAATCGTATGGTACTACTGCTACAGATCAAGCTACCAAATAAGGGCAATTAATCCTTATTTGGTAGATTGATCCCTAGCAGTAGTAATGCAAGACTACCACTAGATGTTAAAGCCACCATTTTGAATCCTGGAAGTAATGAGGCAGGAGTATCGGAGGATCACTCCAGCTCCATCCACTAACAACCTGGGATACCCTGGTAAGTGATGGGAGGGTTGGCTATCTCTTGAGAGAGTGGGGAAAGGGGACAATGCTGACCCCCTGAAAGGGGAATTGGAGTGTGGAGGTGCTACATTCCCTAGTACTGGTACTAGGGAGATTGGGAGGGCTGGAATCCATCATGGGGGGGGGGGGGGTGTGCAGGTTATCATTTGGCAGTGGTAGGGTGTGGGAGTGTGATCAGTGAGGGTTGGGGCGGTTTTCTGCAAGCAGGGTTTTTTGGGGGGAGAGGAGGGTGGGGGGTTGGGCCAAGTCATGCTAATTGCTGCTAATAGTATGGTTGCACTGCATGCCATATCCTAAGGTGGTATTACGTGCACCCGCACTATTAGCAGCTGAGTTGGTTAGCATATGATAATGTGTCACATACCTTTTGGTGCTCTACACATCCATTCTCTGCCCTTACCCCGCCTGGATCGTCCTCTGTAATGTGGTCTGCAGTTTCCCTGTGATTTTTACCATGTCTGGGTTGACGCTAGCAGTGCAGACTAAAACCCGCACTAACCACTTAGCACATTCTAGTAAACCTCCCTCTAAGTGACTTGTAAATGCAAATAAAGAAATGCATGTGCAGATTCAGAAGCTGAAGAATGTCCATTTCCAGAAGTGAATTTACAGCCTTGTATTATGGTTGAAGAGAAAAGAGATGGGTGGATGGTTTCCATGCAGGCAACTTCAATGATGAGGTAATAAGAGGGAAAAGTTTCGTTATCTGGAAGAGCCTTGCCCAGTTCACAGTATAATCAGCTCCTTATTGCAGGCAACCATATTTTTATCTGAAAAAACTAGCAAAAGCCTCATCTTAAGCTGCTTTTATTGTTTTTTGTTAAAATTTCTCACAGTGCATATGGTAAATCTGTTTTATGGCCAATAGAACCCAGACACAGTTAGAAGATGTGCACTGTCTTTACTCATTCTGAAAATAGTGAAGGAGAAGAGTAAGATGTGTTCAGTTTCTGTCTAAAATAATATAGTGCAAGTTGGACACAAGATCCAAGATGAAGTCCTTTCTTTCCCTCCTCCCAACAGTATCATCCAACCTTCACATCTGAGATTTTATTACAGCATCTGGTTTTCATCCTGGGCAAACACATAAAATCTTGTAAGATGCATAGTTCATATCTTTCCATGTTCTACTTAAAAGGTAGCAACATTTGGTGATGGAGCCCTGTTAGGACTTTTCCAGACTGATGCCTGGTTCTCTTCTACTCTACTCTGGATTAGACTAAGAGGTATGTTCACTAAACCGTCTTAATGTTACCGGCGTTAACTCCAGCGATAATGTGAAGAATGCCATACAAGGAGTGGGCATTCCAGTCTTAAGGTAGCATTTCAGGTTATCACACGATAAAGTCCGTTATCTCACGATAGAGGGAGCCGTGGCACATTAACGTTAATTAGGCGCGCTGACCTGCAAACACAGCAGCATGAGTTTGGTCCCCCAGTGAGCTTGATGAGTAAGGCTGTCTGAGGCACTACCCTTTACTTTAAATCAGTGCTGTCTGAGGCATTTTCTTTTTTAATTTAAATTAGTGCTGCCAGCAAACACACTCTCACAGTGCCGTAACCTAAGGTGCCGCATAAGGCACCCTATAAAGCACTCCAAAGGGCACAATATAAAGTGCACTGTCCACCAAGGCACCATATAATGTTCCCAATAGGGCACCTTATAAGGTGCCTTATAGGGCACTTTATAGGGCGCCTTATGAGGCACCTTAAGGTTACAGCACTATGAGGGTGATTTTGCTGGCAGCACTAATTTAAATTAAAAAAGGAAATGCCTCAGACAGCCCTACCAAATAACAGCACTGTGGGAGCAAACCCATGACCTCTGCCTCCACAGTCAGTGAAGAAACCAGTGGGCTACATCTCTATAGCTACTAACACACCCCTGGCTGGCTACAGAAAGACTGCAGGTCACCACACAACCTGTCTGCTGTGGTTACCAGGATAGGGTAAACCCACCCATACCCATGATGCACTGCACATGCAGATCAGCAGTCCTACAGCTGATCACAAGATGGGGTATGCACCCGCAAAGCACCTCAGCCTAGTAGGGGGAACTGACCGTGTGCACCCCCACAGCACCTCAGCCTGGTAGGGAGAACTGACCGTGTGTGTTACTGGCACAGAGTAGCTACAGACCGTGACATTGTGCGGGTCCTGTGCTCACCCTAAGGGTGAGTTGGGGTGCCCAGCACCAGGTCCGCAGCACCTGGCTTTGCTGAGATAGGCTATACTGCAGGTTGCCATCAGTGCCAGTGTGTGATAGGTAGTCCTTGCCGACACACTTACTTAGGATACACCTGTGTCCATCCATATTTCCCAGTCACGCCTAGCGCTTGTGGACTGTGATGCACCCAGAATAGTACATATCCTGTGTGGGTGCCATAGTCATATGATTTAAGTGAAGGTGGGTGTTTGGACCCATAGGCAGATTATGGAGCACCACCCAACCTGCCCTCTGGGGCTTAGGGTGGGGGACAGGAACTCCCACCAACAGATCCACATTCTACATCCCAGCAATGGCGGCAGTAGAGGGGACCATCAAAGATAAGCCTGGGTTGGCCTTTGGGGGAGGGGGTTTGGAATGGGCTTGAAGGGATCTTAAGGAGAAGAGTAGGACTTAGATGGTGTCTTTATGGGGGAGGTGTCTTCACTACTTGGTGATGCAAGGGATAAGGACTACCTATTACACTTCATATACATGGCCCCTTTAAGAAAGTGGCTGGGAGCATCTGGTTGCATGTTAGAGGCCCGATGCTTTCAGCTGGGAAAAGTAATGCCAGCTTTGAGCTAGTGATATCTTCCCCTTGGAATAGTGCAGCTTGCAGTGCTCATCGTAAGCTATGTTATTCCTTCACCATGGCAGGCACTGAAGTATACCACAAGTTACTGGCTCACACAAAAAACTATGCTGTGGTCAAATCCTGAAGCTTAGTAACTACCCCCTAATATGGATAAAATTCTTCATGTTAGGTAGAATTTTTAAAGTTACTTATGGCAATTCCTGCTCCGGGAAACATCATTGATCAAGGGGGGCTACCACAAGGCTCCCCTCTTTGCCCCGTTTTGCATATTATTTCTCTTCAGCCTTTAGGAAAAGTGGTCCAAAAGCATGGAGTGGGATTTATACTTACACAAATGATATACAGTTGATAGCCCCATTAGAAGGCGACTGTACACAGGCTTTGGAGATTTTAAATGATTGTTTGGATGAGATCAAGATCTGGTTAGAACAAATTGGATTGGTATTGAAAGTAGCTAAGACAGTTTGTTGAGGAATTGAGTTTGCTACTGATGATTGATGGTGTTCCAATCCCCTAGTTAAATGAACTGCGGTTCTTAGAGATGATGACAGAAAAGGAAGCGATTGGAACCAAACAGATTTCTAGTGTAACTATATCAGTTTTGTATAAATTAAAGCTGATTTACCAATTTAAACCATACTTAGGGGAAAACGAATTATGGCTAATAGCACAGGCTCTGTTGCTAGGTGTCCTTTATTACTGTATTGTGCTACCTGTGGGATTAAAATGAAAATTGTTGAAAAAGTCACAGATTATGAAGAATACTATAGCCAGGTTTCTGATGGGAGAAAAGAAAAATGAAAGTGCTCTAGCATTGCTAAGGAAACTGTAGTGGCTGCCTATAAGAGAGAGATGCAGCTTTAAAGCCATGAGAAATGGGAAGCTATTGTATTTGAAATCAAGATTACAGTGTTATGTTCCCAAAATACAATGACACTCTTTCCCAGGTAATTTTTTAGAAATCCCTGATATGACTTTAATTCATAAGACTACTTGGAGATATAAGGGGCATGTTTACTAAAGCGTGCAACCCGGGTAACACAGGCGTAGTGACGTTTTTGGCACCACACAAAAAGTAGCATAGGGCCCTTTGCTAAAAACCTCATGCTACCCAGAAAGCACACATCAGGGCGGGGTGTGGGTATTCTCACCACAGCACCACTAGTGCGGACCTTGTAAGTCCATGCTGCTGGCATTTGGAGAGGAGTGACTACCACCAGCACAATGGCTGGTGGTAGTTGCTCCCCACAGCGTTATTAAAGCCGTGAACTGCGCTCCATGCAAGAGGATAGCTCTCTCCACTCACTGCATCGAACACAGTGCCCTGCGCTAGTAATGTGGCCCAAACCCGTGTTACTAGCATGGAGCTTAGTAAACATGCCCCTAAGGCTTTTAATGGGGTTGGCCCTGAGTGATGGAATGTTTTACTTGTACATTTAGCATGTGCATGGCTGGAACACCTTGCAGGGTGCAGTGGGTGGAGACTGATTGTGCCCTCTGCTGGTGACTGTCAGATAGTGGTGGGGGGGCAGCTGAGCTTTTCCAGGCCTACTGCCTGTCTGCCAGTGCCCTGTGTGATGCATACAAATCTGCATTGACTACCCTGTAGGGTGCTTATTCCCCAGCAGGACTTTGGTTGATGGTCCCCTGTACTGCCTCCATTGTAGAGATGTAGAATGTGGATCTGTTAGTGGGAGATCCTGTCCACCACCCTGACCAACAGAGGACTGGTTGGGTGGTACTACATAATTCACTTTTGGATCCAAACACCACCCTTCACTTATAACATGTGACCATAGTAACCACACAGGATATGCCCTGTTCTGGGTGCATCATAGTCCACAAGGGCTAGACGTGACTGGGAAATATAGATGGACACAGGTGTAACCTAGGTGCATCTGCAAGGACTATCTATCACACACTGGCACTGATGGGGATCTGCAGCACAGCCTATCTCAGCCAAGCCAGGTGCTGCGGACCTGGTGCTGGGGCCCCCACTTCACCCTCAGGGTGAGCACAGGAACCGCACAATGTCACGGTCTGTATCTATTCTGTGCCAGAAACACACACGGTCAGTTCCGCCTACCAGGCCGGTGTGCTATAGAGGTGCATACCCCATCTTGTGATCAGATGTACGCTGCTGATCTGCATGTGCAGTGCATCATGGGTATGGGTGGGTTTACCCTATCCTGGTAACCACAGCAGACAGTTTGTGTGGTAACCTGCAGTCTTTCTGTAGCCAGCCAGCGGTGGGTTAGATGCTATAAAGACGTAGCCCACTGGTTACTTCAATGACTGCCGAGGCAGAGGTCATGGGTTTGATGCCACAGTGGTGTTATTTAATAAGGCTCTCTGAGGCTTTTCCTTTTGATTTAAATCAGTGCTGCCAGCAGAAACACCCTCACAGTGCCGTAGCCTAAGGTGCCTCATAAGGCGCCCTATATTGCACATTATAAGGTGCCTTGGTGGACAGGGCATTTTATAATGTGCCCTATGGAGTGCCTTATAGGGCGCCTTATGCTGCACCTTAGGTTACGGCACTGTGAGGGTGTTTTTGCTGGCAGCACTGATTTAAATTAAAAGGAAATGCCTCAGACAGCCTCTTACATAAGACCACAGTGGGATCAAACCCATGACCTCTGCCTCCACAGTCATTGCAGTAACCAGTGGGCTACATCTTTATGGTGTCTAACACTGCGCTGACATGAACTTAGGGTTAACGCGTGTTAACGTGCCATAGCGCCCACTATCACGCAATACCGATTCCTTGCAACCTTCCCTCCGGACCACCCACTACCTTATATGGCATTCTTCACATTAACGCTGCAACAAGCGCCGGTAACATTAAGACGGTATAGAAAACATACCTCCTGGACTTTATTCGCAGTGCTATCTTCCTGCATGTCACCAAGATCTCTATTCACTACCCTTGATAGATCAACCGAGAATTGTCTCACCCAGTGGACATGTTCCTCATCTCTTGGGCATTCAAGAAGGACCCAGGGAACATTACCCATCTTCTCTCTGTCAGTTACATATCCCTCCCAAACATCCTAAGAGCCACTGAAGGCATAAATGATTTCGGGAAAAAACTCAAATCCCACATCTTCCAAGAAGGATTTGAATCAGATATCTAACTCTTCAAATCTAATAGAGATGCAACAATGAACAAACCCCATATAGTCTGTTTAACTTTAATGTAAATACTGTAAATAGTTGAAGCTCAATGTTATAGCCATATATGTAACTATTAATGTACATTAGTTATTGTTCCATGTAAACACCTTAACCTTGATATCAATTAGTATCAATGTAAACTGCTTTGATAATTTGAAAAGCTGTATAAAAGAAATGTTAAATAAATAAATAAACAAACAAACATGTCCCATAGAGCTTCCTACATAAGCTCCAAACGGACTTCAAACTGAAGGCTCATTCCCCTAATTCTGCTTTTTTACTGATGGCCATAACATCTTTCCAAGATAAGCGGGGTTCTGCCCCCTCATATGTCCCTCATTAGGAGTATACCACCCCTGATCCTCAGAGAAATTACCATAGCAGAAGGAATTCTCTTTATTAAGGCCCTTTCTTATACCGTCAGCCCGCCTATCAGCTGAAGAGATTGCAAAACTACTGTATCAGTGCCTCCAGCTGACTTCTTCTCAAGCCAAGGTGTGTCTGACGCTTCCTTTCCTGTTTTACTCACTATTCTCCTAGATAGCCCTTCTAATGAGTCAATAGACAGCTGTTCCTCCTGCCCCTTCCCCCGGTCACACGGCATCTCCAGTATCTTTACTCCCTTCCAAGGGTCCCTGTATTGCCGCTTACTAGTTTTTCTGTCTCTCGTCCTCACAGGGACACAGCTCTTCCCCAAACACCTATGTTTCAGCCTTTACCTTTGAAAAAAGACAACACTCCCTAGCATGATTAGTTAGGCCACACACTCAGCATTTAATGCTATTTGGGTTGTTTTTTTTTTATATTTAGAGAATTTTACAAACACCACAAGCAAGAAACACTTGCTACAGGTAAAGAAATAATGCAATCCAATAATAGCAAAGTAATAGAGAATTGGGGAGCTCCCCAATATTATAGGAATGCAACAGCACTATTTGTTAGCCCTCAATAGAAAAAGGGAGGTGTGAACAAACACAATACAAAGAAATTCTTTTGTGAGAATTTAGCATGCTGGACAGCAGTCCATCAAGAATGTGAGTATTGCATTTGAGAAGATCCAGGTGTGCTAGATAGCAGTATTGCTGCGGATAAGGCGGAGGTTCAGACATCTTGGCATTAATGAAAACGGAAATATGCTGTGGATAAAAAAACAAAACAAAAACAAAAGCATATCTAACATCATTCTACTTCAGCAAACATTTACATGGATAGCGTAAAAAGAAAAGACCCCCACCCAACTGTACCATCCCAAGCTTCAACAAGAGGAAGTGCTTTTTCCTCATCTGTGTAAATTTAGCCACATCCGGAAACATACTACAATTACTACTAGTATTAATCATTTATAGAGTGCTGCAAGGCATACGCAGCACTGCACAAAGAAATAAAGAAGACAGTCCCTGATCATAGAGCTTACAATCTATTCAAGACAGACAGAACAATACAAGAGAAACAAAGGGAGTTCATATAGGGAAGGAGACACAAGGAGAACAAGAGATTAGGATCCAAATGCAGCCCAAGAACTGGGTTTCCCGTGTACAAAAAAAACATTTTCATGAGTCAGTCCTGATTATGCTTTAAAGGACATGTAATCAAAAGAGTTCCCAAAGAGGTCTGTCCAGTGTCTAATCCTTGCAAGAAGGCTGTGAGATCCAAACTATCTAAAGTCATTTGAGCAATCTGGCCCTTTTCCTCTTCTCTCCTGTGGCGACCAGGCAGACTCTGGGAGGAATCAAATCCAATGGTATTTTCAATACAGAAACAAACATTTTTAACATCTCTAGTGCAGAAATTGTCGACACACAAGGAAAATTTAAAAGACGGATATTCCTCTTCCTTGCACTGTTTTTTAGATGCTCAAGCTTCCAATGAATACAGGGTCAACCACCTTCTCTTTCAACACCCCAACATACTGTTTAACATCAGTCGCATCCTGTTGTAATCGGGCCCTCCAGTTTCTGTATAACTGAAAGTAAGAGAAAAATGACTGCAAATGTAACCATTCTCTCCAACAGAGTTTGACAGTCGAACTGTGCAGATATTGCCAAGACTGGAAGCTGTAGTATCCTAGTATCCCCCATTGGGACTGAGGCAGTGCTTGTGCCAGGAGGTCCTTCTAACATTGCCAGCATACCTTCTACTTGCAGCTCTCCTCCAATTGCAGATGACACAAAACTATTTAAAGTTGTTAAAACCCAAGAGGATTGTGGAAAATTGCAAGAGGATCTTGATAAATTGGAAGACTGGGCATCAAAATGGCAGATGAAATTTAATGTGGACAAGTGCAAAGTTATGCACCTAGGGAAGAACAACCCAAATTATGGTTACACGATGCAAGGTTCCACATTAGGAAACCACCACCCAGGAAAAAGATTTAGGTGTCATTGTGGATACCATGTTAAAACCCTCGGCTCAGTGTGCAGCGGCGGCCAAGAGAGCAAATAGAACGCTAGGTATGATAAGGAAAGGAATGGATAATAAAACAAAAGATATTATAATGCCTCTATATCATTCCATGGTGAGACCGCACCTTGAATATTGTGTGCAATTCTGGTTGCCGTATCTTAAAAAGGATATAGCGATTTTAGAAAAGGTTCAGAGAAGGTTCAGTGTGCAAGCGAAGAAGCATATCAGCCAAGTTTGGGCGATAAATCTGATGATGACAGTCATGATTCAGATGGCGACAGCAGTTGGTCGCCAAGTGAATGTGAGACTGATGTTGAGTCAGTAACATCGCCTGCAGCAAAGAGTCAAGTTACAGTTCGAGGCAAAGGTCGAGGCTGTGCTGGATGGGGAAGAAGGCAGGAGTCCTCGGTGTCAGTATCATCTGTGAGGAATCTTAGTTGTGGTCATAGAGGACCTAAGAGGTCATCGACTATAAGCACAAATGTTGCCATTGAATCCTATGTATCTAAGGATGCCACATCATGGAACAGGAAACCTAGAAAGAAAGCTGCTGGAAGATATGCCAGAGCTAATGTCATGCCCGTACAAGAAGGTCCTACAAGGTATGCTGTACAAAATGTTGATGGCCCTCTCGCAGCATTCCACTTGTTCATGAGGAAGAACTTATTGAATGAAATCATGATTGGATGAGCAAACAAGGAAGACACATTTATGACAACACCTGGAAAGATTTGACAAATGGAGAATTTCAACATTTTCTTGGACTTCTGATCCTCTCAGGCATGTACAAGTCACAAAATGAATCCATAGTTCAGTTGTGGAACCTTGAAGATGGTCATTCTGTTTCTGTCAAAAAATATAGCCCGTAACCGTTTTCAGCAAATTTCTTGTGCTCTCAGATTTGATGATGCAACCAACAGACGTGAACAACGAGGCATGGATAAGCTTGCTCCAATCAGACATGTTTTTGATACCTGGGAAGCAACTCTAAGTGATGCCTTTGTTCCTGGTGAAAATGTTACCGTGGATGAGCAACTGCTTACATTTTGTGGCCGTGTTCCGTTCAGACAATATATTCCCAGAAAACCTGGGAAATATGGCATAAAGCTATGGATGTTGTGTGACAGTGCAACGTCATGTGTTCTGCGTCTTCAAGTATATACAGGAAGGGAACTTGGAGAAAACAGGGAACAGAAACAGGGTTAAAGGGTTGTGCTGCAACTCACTGAAGGATTGACGTGAACTGGCAGAAATGTTACTGTTGACAATTTCTTCTGCAGTTTATCCCTGTCACGGAAATTGCTAGAAAAACAAATGACAATTTTGGGGACAATTCGAAAGAACAGAAAAGAATTACCTCCAGAATTTGTAACAGCAAAGGGCCGAGAGGTATTTATGTCACTGTTTGCCTTTCGCGATGATGCCACTCTGGTTTCCTATTGCCCGAAGAAAGGAAAAGTGGTTGTTCATCTGAGCAGTTTGCATGATTAAGAAGAAGTAGATAACATATGTCCAGACAAAAAACCATGCATGATCCCGGACTATAATGCTAGTAAAGGTGGAGTAGATACGGCAGATCAAATGTTGCGCCTGTATACCACAAAACGAATGACAAGACGCTGGCCAGTGACAATCTTCTACAACATGTTGGACATCAGTGCTTTGAACGCCTTCATTGTTTGGATGTCACTAAATCCAGAATGGCAGTCCAAGTCAAAGCACAGACGTTGTCTATTCCTCTTGGAATTAGGAAAGCAGCTGCTTCAGAATAATTGCAGCAAGATTTCTTCCAGCATTGAAGAAGCCACTGATGCTGTTTGCAATGTCGGGATCCCAAAGAAAAGGGCAAGGTGTCACTGCTGTTCCAGAGAAAAAACAAGAAAAGCAATATAGTTTGCACCACCTGCAAGCACAATGTTTGCAAAGAACATTCAGAAATTGTCTGTGTCTCATGCAAATGACTGTAGTACTTTACTGTGTTCATCAAGTGCATGCAAAAACTGCTTTCATGGCAACTCTTCTTCATGTAATTTTATGATAAATCATTAAATTTCAAAACATTTAACCTTCATATAATAAATAATTAATTCAGAATAATATTTTGTCTGTTTAGTTTACATTTTTCATGGTTAACAATTAAAATTCATTGTGGGGTCATTTATGACCCCAACGGTATTCAGTGTGTGCAAAAAATCTTGGTAATTCCAGGGTTAATTATGTTTTTGCTTCAAAGATCTGTCCACTGCTTAGCCCAGGACAAGCACTGCGGAACCTGTGTAGCTTTTTGAGAACTTGCTAGGTACTTGTGACCTGGATTGGCCACTGTTGGAGGCAGGATACTGAGCTTGATGGACCTTGGTCTGACCCAGTATAGCATTTCTTATGTTATGTTCTTATTATCACTCTCAGAGAGTACAGTTATTCATTCATATAGAATATTCCTAGTCTAACCATTAAAGTCTCCCAACAAGTGCCGAGCAGAAGTAGAGTGCTTCACTTTAAAACTCCGGGAAATTGAAAAAAGGTTTAAGTGATAAAAAACATCTCAAACACGTCTTAATATAAACCATAAGGCGTCACCCAGTCAATCATTTCCATAATGGCCGGGTTCAGTACATATTCTAAGCTTCATAGGGAGAGTAGAAAAGAGCACCTCACTAAAGGGGATGTGGCAAACTGAAGGCACATTAGTGATCATTCAGCCTTAGCATTTGTGCTAGTGCACCAATTACCCCTTACAAATCATTCATAGGCCCTAAAGCCCTGTACTTTTTCAAATTTTAAATGCATTTAATAAACAGAAAAACAATTAGCTTTAACAATAATGACTCTCCCTGTGTATAGGTTTGTTTTGGGGTTTTGTTTGTTTAGTCACTTTAAAACTCAGCATACAAAGAGATTCTATTCAGATTTTAATGTCACATTTGTAACAACATCAAGTCCCTCCACTGCACAGACATTGTGGAGCATGTTCACTAAGGTGCGGTAATGGTTATCATGTACTAAATCCCTCGCTAAGTGGTTTTTGTAGGACCACTGTAACCATTACTGCATGCTAAAAGCGCAGCCGTGGTAAAAATCATGCCTTAACTACTTAGTGCAGAATGAGGAGGGGACTGGGCAAGTTTCGAGTGGTGAGTGGGCGTTGACAGCACATCACGGTCACTACAGGCATACTTGGTGCATGCTAATCATGCATGATGCAGTTAACATTAATTGTGGCTAGCAGTTTAGCAGGGCAAAGTCCTCTGAACTGTGCTAACTGTATGGGGTCATGCAGGGAATACCCCCAACAGTTACATGGATATACCACGCTTCCAGTACTAATCTTTGACACATAGAGCATGCTAACCTGATGAAAATTAGCATGTAGTAACACAAAACCTCAAAATGGGCACTCAGAAGTCCCCATTTTACTCCCAATACTCAACCAATCTTAATCTCTGTTTTATTCTGTTCTCCCACCCAATTTTGGAGTGTCCACCTAAGTTAAGTCCCTGTTCTCCTGCATCCCCATGTCCCCAGTGCTTGCCTCCTACTCTCATTCATCACTATCAACCCATCTAACTCTTCCTCCTCACCCCAGCATTCATACTTATGCCCTTCCCTCTCAACCTACCCCTGCATACGATCATGTTTCTTCCCCCACAAATATCTGCCCCCTCTCTTTCTTCTTACTCTACCAGTTCCTGCCTATTTTCCCACCCTGACCCCAGTATCTTCCAGCATCATCTCCCTTTCATCCCCAGCATCAGCTCATTCCAGTTCCTTTACAGTCCCAACCCTCAGCTCCTTTCCAGTCCCAGCTCCTTCCAGTCTGTCTCCCCCATATCAGCCCCCTTTCGTTCTTAGCCCTCAGGCCAGCGTCAGCCCCAGCCCATTTCCATTCTCAACACACCCCAGCCTCAGCAACAACCCCTTTCTGATCCCAGCCTCCCCTGCATCAGCCCTCTTACAGTCCCAGTTGAAGCCTCCTCCAATAGCCTATTTGCAGTCTCACTTCCCTCAGACTGCAGCACTATTCCAATCCCAGCCGCCTCCCTAGCTTGGATGTTAGGTTAATGTTTTTCAAGATGGGTATTTTATTTATTTAACTAGGCTTATATACCACTTTTCTACTAGTCAAAGCAGTGTACATTCAGATACTGTAAATATATTTTTCCCTTGTCCCTGAAGGGCTCATAATCTATGTTTTTGTACCTAAGGCAATGGAGAGTTAAGTGGCTTGCCCAAGGCCACAAGGAGCACCAGTGGGACTAGACACCCCAGTCCTTCTGGCCCAGAATTTGAACCTCTGGCCTGCCAGCTTGTGGTAACTTGCTCTAACCACTAGGCTACTCCTCCCTGAGAGAAGAGCATATCTGTTTGGGGCTTCCACTTGCTTGATTTCAAATTAAACAAGTTGGAAAGTGCATGCAGAACTATACCAGGTGTGCCCTGTACGACTTGCACATGTGTTGCCCTCCCAACCCACCAAACTGTACACAGGAATTCACACTTATCGAGCTTCCTGGAAGCCCAATTATGACATTGGCGCCTCTTTCTTACTTGCTTCTTGTGTGGTCGTACCGCATGCACAGCCCTTGCTACAGCCCAGAGTGTATGCAATCAGCATTACTCAAGGATGTTTCCCTTCCTCAGCCCAATGAAAGTCAGCGGGTAGAGGAAGGTCAATGGAAGGGAGGAGGAAGAATACTAAAGGGAACATAGAGAGGTGAGAGAAGATAAGTGAGAAAAGCTCCAGCAAGAGAATGAGGTGAGCCCGGAGATCCAATCTGAGGAAGGAAAACATGGCATCAGCTCCCAGAGACATGAGAAGCATGATGTAATGACGAGCATAAGGAAGATGTCATCTCTCAGCACCCTGCCCGGCTTCTACTTCCTCTCTCAAATTGGAGACATGATGAGAATTGTTCAAGTTCCCTCCCTCGCTGCTCTGCCACATCTTATGGCTGGAGTAGAGGAGTAGCTGTGCCCTCCCTTTGCCTCAGCTTTTACAGACCTGCCATCTGGCTTTTCTAAACGGCACACATAAGGCAGACTGCCAAGCGAAGCACAAATTTCCCCTGTTCCTTGCAGGTCTTCTGCAGCTTTACATGTGGTGCGTGCAGTGACTTGAAGCAAATTGTGCAGCCACACACATACACATGTATGTATATCTCTATCTCTATCTATCTATGTATCTACAGATACATAGATAGATATAGATATATACACACTCTACATACATGCATACACCTTTAACAATGAACAGTGACTGCACGATGTGCACGAACAAACAGAAAAGCAGATGAATACCCTGCACAATTATTTCACTGTAGTGAAACATGCATATAAATACTGCTGCCCATTTCTTTGAAGGATGCATTCATCATTCTATTTAGTCAGATCACTGAGTTCACTTTTAAGCTGAATTACATGGTAGAATAAATCCTTGATTTCTGTCTCTTTTCTAGTTCTGAAATACTTTTGTTCAATAAGCTGAACTGTGAATTTAAGCTTTATGCTTAGCTGCTGTGAAATCAATAACCATTAATGCACTCCAGCATGCAAAGGAAAGCCTACTTTCTTTGAAATTCAACCACAAAGTTTCTACAGTATTTTGTTTGATAGGAAAATAGGTCAGTCTATGTCATTAAATGGGACAGCATTCATAGGCCGTTTCATGAGCCTAGAAGACAGTTAGCGTATATAGTTGAAACAAATGACGCCATATTTTAAGGACTGGGCAACATTCCCATAGCACTTCTTGCATAGCCTTTAACTTTCTTAGCTTTTTGTATTAAAGATGTTTCTTTGTGCCAAATTTATACCTAGATCCTGGCTCAAGTTTGTTAAATGTTTGAGCTTCTTCTGGTCATTGATTCTAGGACTATATCATTTTTATTCCAATTCATATGCTTGTTAGACCAATTACATATTGATAATATAACCATGAATATGAGCTATGGAGAGAAGGAATATTTGATAAATTAGCTTCCTCTGATTGATGATGCTCCTTCTCTGGCCCGATTCAAGTCCAGGCTGAAGACCCACCTCTTTGAGGCTGCTTCTGGATCCTGATGCTCCTCATTCTCTTGTCCACTACTTATGTCATGTTGCCATACTCTAGTCCCCGGTTCTGTGGTGTTTTTTCATCTTGATTAGATTGTAAGCTCTGATGAGCAGGGACTGCATCTTACATCTATATGTACAGTACTGCATATACCTTGGGCCCGATATTCGAAAGGTATTTAAACAGTTTACAGCCCCGTAAACCATATAAATGCCTTAGACAGGAATATTCAATGGCATCTAATGATTATTGCTATTGATTTTTCCCGTTTATGTCCCCTATGCATCCCAATGCTATCCGGTTAGCATCGGGGTGTGTTGGGGGCATTCCAGGGCAGAGCGGAGATGGGAAGTTTCGGTAACTGGGTAGTAGCAATATTGGACCGCTACCCGGTTAGCCATCCATGACGAAAACTAAGCAAGCTTTTGGCTCACCTAATTCTAGCAGTGGATGGTGGGTAATGGTCCAATATTGCCGCTACCTGGTTAGGCTCTGCGACATTGTTGGCTTGGCGCAGAACCCGGATATTCATTGCCATTATCACAGCATTGAATATCCTGATTTCAGGGCCAGCGGACATGGCTATGCGCTGGCGTGGCACATAGCATGCCCAAATGAATATCAGCCCCTTGTATTTATTTTATTTATTTAATAGTTTTTTTTATTCTGCCCTATCATAAGATTCAGAGCAGTTTACAAATAACACAAAACCAAGAAATTTACATAGAACAAGGGTGCTAAACTTGGATGATTATACGGGGTTACAAATAATTCACATGTGATGTTGGAGTGGAGGAGTGGCCTAGTGGTTGGGGCAAGGTACTTCAGGCCAGAAGGTCAGGGGTTCAAATCCCACTAGAGTACAGCAACCTTGGGCCAGAAGGACTGGGGTTTCTAGTCCCACAGGTGCTCCAGGTGCTCCTTGTGGTCTTGGGCAAGCCACTTAACCCTCCATAGCCCATGTTTCCTGTAAAATAGTTATCTCCAAGTTATAATGCCCTATTCAATGTAATTTCAGTTTGTTCAATGTAAACTGTGCTGATGCAGAATAGCACAGTATATAAGAGAATGTAAATAAATAAATGTGAAAGAGCAATGAGTAACATTAATGCAGCAAATGGTATCTACAGAGAATTAGTTATTTTGAGGAGTGGGTTGAAGGATACATAGTCAGAGGAAGGTCTATATCAGAGGGACCTTATATGATGGGGAGGAGTATGAACTTGGTAAGGGTAATCTGACTGGGTGGGAGAGATGTTAGTTTGGGTTGGAGAGAGAATGTCAGTCTTTTAGAGTGAACTAGGTAGTAGGGGAAATATTGAGTTTGCAGTATGTAATAGTAAGGTATGTACTTGGTATTCATAGGGTGTTCCCATAATATTCTATGAAGAAAAATGTTTTTATTGCTTTTCTGTAGTCTGTTAAGTCCTTAATGACTCTTATTGAGTTAAGTAGATCATTCCATAATGGAGGAGCGTAAAAGGAGAATGTTCTCTTACATGTCGTTTACTTGGCTTTCATCTTGCTTACAGGGATGTCCAGAGTGTTGTTATTTGAGGTTCTTCTTATTCTGTTCTCAGGTGTCTTCTTGATCATTGATTGAAGGACAGGGGATGTTAGATTGTGAATTATATTGAAGATGATTAATAGAGTTTTGTATTTGATGTAATTACTGGGAGCCAATGTAGTTGCTGTAGTGTGTGGTTTATGTGGCAATGCCTTGCTGTTCCAGTCATTATGCGAACTGTAGTGTTTGGTACCAGTTGGAGTGGGAGTATTGGTTTTTTTGGGAGAGTTTGGTAAATTATATTACAATAGTATAATATGAGAGTTTCTATGGTCTGACAGATGCTATAGTCTGAAGTCACTATCGCTGAGTAGAGACTTGAGTTTGTGTATGGTTCTTGGTTTTTGGTAGGCTGTCTTGGTTGTTCTCTTGATGTGGATATGAAAGTTGAATTGTTGGTCGAACATAACTCTGAGGTATTTGAGCTCATGCTTGACTGTTAGAGTATAGACTGAAATTTTTATGGACTTATGTGGGGAGAATTGTGTGTTCCTAATGAGGTGTAGTGCCTCTGATTTTTTTAAGTTTATATCGTCTCAGAAGAAAAATCTGGCAATCTAATTCCGATGACACTTTGCCAAGAAAACCCAGAGGCAGCTGGGTCGCTAGGAGTCAGCACTGACATGACAACACTGAAAAAAAAAAGAGGTTTTCTTCCATAAGCTATCCTGTCATTGCTTCAAGGCATGAGGTGATCTGTGTGTATTGGGGTTGTTCAATGTTTACTGGGGTAAAAATCATTATGTCATCTGCATATTTCCTGTATTGGATTTTGTGTTGTTTTATGATGTTACAGAGTGGTTGTAATTATATATTGAAGAGCAATGCCAAAAAAGCAGAGCCTTGCAGAACACCCTGTTGTTGTGTAAATGGTCTTGATTGTTGCTACCGGATCTCACTTTTTGTTTTCGGTGTGATAGGTATGATGAGAATGAATTCATCACTGTTCCATAGATCCTTATTACTTCAATCCTTTGTAGCATGGTATTATGATTGACAGAGTCAAAAGCTGCAGTAAGGTTGATAAAGAAAGGTACAAAGAAGAACCACCAAAATGGTAAAGAGGATGGAAGGATACCCTATGAGGGAAGGCTTAAAAGGTTAGGGCTCTTCAACTTGGAAAAGAAAATGCTGTGGGGAGATATGATAGAAGTCTATAAATTAATGAATGGAGTCAAACGGGTTAATGTAGCTCAGTTGTTTACGCCATCAAAAAGTAGAAAGACTAGAGGACACACAATAAAGCTACAATGTAACCCATTTAAGACTAATAAGAGAAAATATTTTTTCATTCAATGCGTAATCAAACTCTGGAATTTATTACCGGAGGATATAGTAAAAGCTGCTAAAGTAGCTGGGTTTAAAAAAGCTTTGGACAAGTTCCTGGAAGAAAGGTCCATAAACCATTATTAAAGAGGACCCAGGAAATCCACTACTTACTCCTGGACAAGCATTGTGGAAGCTGTGGACTCTGGGTATCTGCCAGGTACTTGTGACTGGATTGGCCACTGTTGGACCCAGGGCTTGATGGACCTTGGTCTGACCCAGGGCTTGATGGACCTTGGTCTGACCCAGTATGGAATTTCTTATGTACTTATGAAGAATAGGATAAAACCCTGTTGTATGTTGTCTATACCAGTTATTAGAGTGTCCTGGAGTGATGCAATTAGTTTTTCCACGCTGTGACTTGGTTTGAAACCGTACTAGTGTGAGTCCAGTGGAGCATGGTCATATATGTGTTCCTGTAGTTGTTGCTAGTTATAAATGGAAGGCTTGACATTGGTCAGTAGGAGTTAGGATCATTGATATCTAGATTCTTGCCTTTCAGAATGGATCTTACAGATGCTTGTTTGAGATGTGAGGGTAGATATTCTTGTGTGAGTGATGACTGGGTGATCTTCAGCAGTAGGGTGTTAGATATTCTCTTGTGAGTTTGATCCATGGATTGAGAGAAGATGTAGTTGCATTAGTGTTGGTTATGATAGACTCAAGTTGTTCTTCTGAGGGAATGTAAAAGAATTTATATAGGTTTATGTTATTGTGGTGTGCCTGCTGTAAATCTGCTTGCGTGAGTTCTGCAGACGATGCACTCTTGTATTTTTGCTTTAGGTAATCTGCCATGTCTTGGGGATTTGGGGAGTTAGTGATCTTTGTCTGTCTTGGTTCGTTAATCAGTGCGTTCACTATTTCAAATAGTTCTCTTGGTTTATTGAGTGTCTTCATTATTAGGTTTGTATGGTATCTCTTCTTGCACCTGTTTATCATGTTATGGTATATGGCTTGCATTTCATTATATTTGATTAGGTGTTCCTGGCCTTTGGTGTGATGCCATTGTCTCTCAAGCTTCCATAGTTATTTCTTTTGGGCGTTGATATCACTTGAGAACCATGGAGCACTGTATTTTCTTCTTTCATGGACTACTCTGTTTGGGGCTGCCACTGCTTTATTGAGTGTATGGTTCCAATTATTAATGATGGAGTCAAGATCTGGTGTATTCTGCTCAAGCTCTGGTAGTTCTTGCTTCAGAAATTTCTCCTTGTTGAAAGTTCTGAATCTCCTTCTTTCCTTTGGGATCTGGTGTTCGTTGTGTCACAGGTGCATTAATGTAGTGCTATACAAGTGATTAGTAGTAGTAGTAGTAAAGGATAAACATCTATTTACAACAGCTACCTTGCAGTCAGAATTTGCTAGTAGCATCCAATATCCTTACTAAAAAAAATGTTTTGTTTATCCACATTTTGTATTTAGACACGAAGGGGGTCATTTTAGAAGCTCTATTCATGAGTTGGACCTCTAAAAATGGGCAATCAGACTTGAAAACCATAGAGACGGCCTGGAGACATTTTATAAAGCTGGATATATAGACGGCCTGGCGTGAGAATATCCATGTAGCATGGGGGGGGGGCGTCGGGAAGCGTGTCTTGGGAGGAACAAGGGAGATGCACGTTTCTGTTTGATTTCAGAATGGCACAAGCACATCTGGCTCTTGTTGCTGAGGTCTCTATGCCTATATTGGTTCCTGACCACACATAAGAAGCAAAAGTGCTTGTTCCATGGCTGCAACACTTCCAGGAGGAAGAGAAAATGCACTTTCATCGCCATAGTTAATACTTTCTGGATGAAGAAACCTACATGTAAATACAAACTCCAAACATATTGCAGGCCTGCTGCTGCACATCTGAATATCTGAAATGTCTGGCAGGCAACGTGCTAGTCTCATAACATAGTCATCCCTCTTCTGAAATACCCCGGTTGGGATGTCTAAGTATCCACTTTTGTAGGCATGCAATTCAGGGATGCCCACTTTTGTGAAATAGTCTACACCTGTGCATGTACCTGGCCTTGCTGTCTGCACAAGCGTGCCATCAGAACCAGCTATGAGGATATTCAGGGTGGAGATTGAGTGATTTCAGAAGACATTTATATATGACTCCATTTACTACTGCCACCCCCCTGGATTTTTGGATGCTGTACTCTGGAGGTCCCAGATTCTTCCTAGACATCCCTTCTAAAATGCCTCTATTTGAAATAATTAATTGGTAGCCAGCAAACCTTGAATCAGAATAAAATGTTCCATTAGAATCTTTAGTTTGGTTGAGGATATTAAAAATACATTCTTGCTAATTAAAATAGTTGCTGTGGTTTTTGCTAAAAAAAGGATTTGAAGAATTCCTAGTCTGTTCATCAGCATCTAAACTTTGAAAACTAATTGCAATTCAGACTTATCTCATATAAATATATTGTTCAAACCTAGAAGCCCACGACGAAGGTTCACCAGAGACTGTCATTTGTCTGTAGAATGATGATATAACCTGGATAAATGCATTGTGTGTTAAATGAATAGAAGCAAAACCCATTCTCCAGCTGTATTTCCTTAAACAATTGAGAAGCTGAGGCAATAAATACATCTACACTCATGAGACGTTGCATATTGATACTAGCCAAGTTTATAAGAGAAACAATATAAAAGAACCTTCCATTCAACCTCAAAAGAAATATCGCCTGCTCTCATTATAGAACTGTGTTTGTGATAATGCTGAAATTTCTTGCCTGTTCTGTTTGTTTGCATTTATACGTTTATTTATTATTTTTAAGGCATGTTTTACTTCTATCACCCAAAGGACATTACAAGTCAAACAACTAAAATACATAAGGTAATTAAACAACACCATATTAAAAATAAAAATCAATACAAATCATTGTTTCAATGTACTCCAGTTTCTAAATGCAATAGAAGGAATGTTTGTAAAACATACTCTTAAAAAAATCCCAAAGAGAAGCTATGGATCTATCCAAATACCTGCATAAAAATCCATGCTTTTATCTTTGTGCTCTTTTGGGCTTCCAGCTTATTGACACCAGAACTGTGTCATCATGGGGTAAATTTTCAGTAGGGTGCTTAAAACAAAAGTCCATACATAGTGTTCACCCTGCACCAACAATCCTAATATTCAAACACTATTGTCCTGATATTCAAAGTCACGTATCTGTATAGCGCATGGGTGGAGCTTGGGTGGTCCCAGTAATTATCCAGATAGTGACGATATTAGTGCCCAGCTCCCTGACCCCACACGATTGTGAGTGGTTGGATAACATGACCAAGCCCCGCCATTCCATTTGCTGTGAGGGAGGGAGTGGATGGGGAGGGGGGGGGGATAGGGCTGGTGTTAGGAAGGGATAAAACCACCCCGATAGATCCACCGATCACTCCTCTGATGCCTCAGTTTCCCTCCCTCTGCTCAGCACTGCCAAAAGGTGAGCATGCACACCTATGCCTTCTAATCCTTCCTAGGTGTGCATGCTCACCTTTTGGCAGTGCTGGGCAGAGGGAAGGAAGCTCAGGCATCAGAGGAGTGATCTGCGGATCTATTGGGGTGTTTTTTTTGGTGATTGGTGCTGAAATTTTATCCTTCCAATTGGTTCATCAGCTGCGGGTATTTGGTGAGACCAGTGCCGTGATTCCTTCCAGAGGTGGGTCTTTGTGTTGGGCCGTCACAGTGATTCATTCTGCGCTGGAGTGTTGGGGCCATGGTTTGAATTCAATAATTTCCTGCCTGTAGTGCAGGTTTGTGGTGTGCCTGTAGTGCAGGATTGTGGTGTGCGAGACATTTGTGGAGGGTTTAGGCAGTGGAAGAAGACCTGCTTCTTTGGTCGTGGCAGGCTTGGAGCATGGGAGAGAGGCTGTTAACTAGTTGAGGCTTGCCATGATTCTGTCAGCTCCTAGTGCCTGTACGAGAGAGGGCAGTACTTATTGGGGCATGCCTTGATGTGATTGGCCTCTGGGTCCTAGAGATAGCCAAGTTTTTATTTGAGTTGGTCTAGTCCTTTTTCCAGGTTGGTTTTCAAGATGGGGGGGGGGGGTGCTTGGAGTGTGGGGGGCTGTGGGAGAGGCTTTTATTTGGGGAGTGAGGAACTGGGGTTAGCCCAGAATTTGTGCTTCTATTTGTGCTCCACTACCAACTCCAGACTTTGGTCTTTTCACTTTGCTGCTCCTTATGCCTGGAACAAACTCTCTGAGTCTGTGCGTCAGGCTACGTCTCTGTCCCTTTTCAAGTCCATGTTAAAGGCTCACCTCTTTGAAGCTGCTTTTGGATCCTGACCCCCTTTTTCCTTGTGTCTCCTTATCCTCTTTTCCCCCTTATCCTTTGCCTTGTCTGTCTTACTTAGATTGTAAACTCTCAGGAGCAGGGACCATCTATATGTTTGTACACAGCTGCGTACGCCTTGTAGCACTTTATAAATTATGATTATTATTATTAGTAGTATTTATTTGGGACTTGATCTGGAGTCCATCCAGGATGGGTCTAAAGAAAGCTAAAGGGGGAAAAGTTCCCGTGACCCCTCCAGTGAGAGGTCCTTCCAAGCAGCCTTCAAAACAGCCAGCATGTTTCATTGAGGAGATTCAGGATCCATCAACTTCTGGGGCAACACCTCCAAAGGGAGGTCAGAGTGGCCAGTCTAGTGCTCAGGGGTGTCAATAACCGCATGCCAGATGAACACAAAACAATGGTTGGTGGGGTATCGAGTGCTCTGATGTTGAGTGCTTGAAGGACACAGAGGAGAGTGATGAAGAATTCACTACTGAGACCACTGTGGAGTGGCGTGCCAGAGATGGGAGTCTCAGCAGGTCTTCTGCTTCTGCAGCAGGTCTGTATTGCCATGAGCAGGGAGGAGCAGGGGGCTTACAGTTCTGCCGTGAGAACAGGGGCGAGAAGTGAGAAGAAGGGCAAAACTTTGGTGAAAACCTTGCGAGACAAGAAGTTTTTATGGAATTTAAGCAAGGTGGTTAAGCAAACGCATTAGGAAAAGTGTTTTCATCAGCTAGGTGAGGAGGCTGTGGTCTGTGTTTGGGACACTTTGGACTCATGGGACTCCTCTGATTTGTCCTCTTCAAGTGACTGACACAGATGAGGGATTGGAAGAGCTGATGCGGGATGGGATTGGGGTACCTATTGCCCTTGGCCCGTGTGAGGGTAATTCCCATGGATTACAGTGGAGTGCATAGGGAGGTTACATGTGGAGTGTTATAGCTCTGTTTAGATTGTCATGTGTCCCATAAGCTGCTTACAAAGGTGTTGCAATGAAGATACATCAATATTTTTGTTCTTTTGGCTAGGGATCAGGAGTTGAGTGACAAGAAGAAAGGGAAACATGGTAAAGAGGAAGGCAAGAAGGAGTGGTATAGAGTGCCTCAGACAATTAATAATTGGATTTCGGCCTTTCGTGTGTTTGCAGCCACAGTAGGTGGAGCCATGCCAGCTCTTTATCCGGGTTTGCTTCGGTACTTGAACATGATAGTGCGTGCCCATCGGATGTATGGTGGTTGGGCTTGGCTCTACTATGATAAGAGATTTCACAAATGGTTAGCCTGGGACAAGTCTAATGTATGGGTGCATCGAGGTGTTGACGTGTGGCTGGCTGAGATATTGCCTGGTTGTGAGAGTTTTGGGAGGGCTCCTGTTGTGGTGCCTCTTGAGCCAGCAGCAGGGGTCCAGGTGGTTTTGGACCATATTCTGTAGAGGTGGTGGATAGAGGTAAGTGGAGTACATCAGGATCCTAAAGCTTAGGATTGACATTTCTCAATTAAGGGGGGGGGGGGCTTGAGGTTCAGGAACAGACAATGTATGCTTCCAGTTCAATATGCAACAAACCCCCCCCCCCAAAAAAAAAATGTGTATTTGTGATGACACTTCAAAAATCCAAAATAAAAGTCAAAACAAATAGTAACCTGGATAAATTGCTTAATTCAACCCTCCAAAAAGCACAATTATACCAAAATATAATTTCTGTCGGAATCCGCCGACCTGAGTTGGAGAGAGGAAAAGCTCTCCACTCTGCGGCGGTAGAGACCGTTTTTTTCAAATTTTTTTCTTTTACATAAAGTGCTTAATAATCAACTACTCATAGTGAGAACCACTTATCTGAGAAACAGGCAAGCGACCCTGCTGCCCTGCTTGCCTGTTTCTCAGATAAGTGGTTCTCACTATGAGTAGTTGATTATTAAGCACTTTATGTAAAAGAAAAAAATTTGAAAAAAACGGTCTCTACCGCCGCAGAGTGGAGAGCTTTTCCTCTCTCCAACTCAGGGCGGCGGATTCCGACAGAAATGATATTTTGGTATAATTGTGCTTTTTGGAGGGTTGAATTAAGCAATTTATCCAGGTTACTATTTGTTTTGTCCAGTTCAATATGGGCAGATGTGACCATCCAGCATGTTGCTTTAAACACAGATGGTCGAAGTATGGTGGGGCCTACCTGGCTTTTCAATGCTGAGTTGTGGGGGGGGGGTCCTGGGTCAAGGTGTGCTGTCCAGAAATCCAGATCCTTCCTCGACAGCAATCCATGGACAAGGCTGTGTCCTCCAGTAGCTTGGAGACCTTTGAATTTTGGTTGTAGGGTTACCCGAATTGCCCTGCAGCATACCTGTTGTGGGAGGAGTTCCGTGAGGCTTTTCTCTTTCCTTTTAGTAGGCCACGGCTGAATCATAGGCCTCTTAATGCCAAGTCTATCCAGCTGCTCCAGGGGATTGTGGCCGAAAATTGTGGAAGGAGTTGGATTTCGGTAGGATTGCAGGCCCTTTTGAGTTTCCTTCCCTGCCTGATTTGATGGTGCACCCTCTTAGTGTAGTGCCAAAAAAGGAGCCAGGGAAGGACTAGAAAAAGGGACTGTTACTTCTGGAGAGAGATCTGCAACTGTGAGTATATACTTCTGGTAATTTTCTAAAAGGAATTCTTTGTATTAAAGCTAATTAATCTGTGAATCCACTATTTTTGTTAAATCAGTCAGGGCCTAGTAGCAGCAGTTTAAGTTTAAATTTAAAACACAGAGGAGAACTTTCTGGTTACATTTCATACCCAGCAGAGAGCTTGTAGTTTAAATTTAATAGTCACTCAGGGCCTAGGAACAGCAAAGTACTTTTAGTTTAAATTTAAAACACAGAAGAGAGCTTTCTGGTTACATTTGGAACCCAGCAGAGAGCTTGTAGTTTACATTTAATAGTCACTCAGGGCCTAGCATCAGAAAAGTACTTTTAGTTTTAAAACACAGAGGAGAACTTTCTGGCTACATTTCATACCCAGCAGAGAGCTTGTAGTTTAAATTTAATAGTCACTCAGGGCCTAGTAACAGCAAAGTACTTTTAGTTTAAATTTAAAACACAGAAGAGAGCTTTCTGGTTACATTTGGAACCCAGCAGAGAGCTTGTAGTCTAAATTTAATAGTCACTCAGGGCCTAGCATCAGCAAAGTACTTTTAGTTTAAATTTAAAATACAGAAAAGAACTTTCTGGTTAAATTTAGAACCCAGAAGAGAGCTTGTAGTTTAAATTTCATAAGAAGTTAGAGCCCAAAAGCAGCTAAGAGCTATAATTTAAATCAAATCAGAATATAGCTTACCTCAGCAGCACAAGACAGGGTACTGTGTAGCAGCCCTCTTTTAATAAGTGTTATTTCCCTCCCTCCCTCCCCACACCCACCAACCCCTGGGATAATCATAGCTTTATAGGTACTTACACATCTTAAAAGACAGGAGGTGCTCTCAGGTGAAGCTCATTACCCAAATCAGTCATACACTAAGGACCTGAGATTAGTTAAGCTTCAGGTGAACAAGGTATATTACACGTATTAGGTACAGTTTTATTAGTATAAATATCCATAGCAACCCTTAGTAAGTAAAGAACTTAGATCTAAACACAAACTTAAAACTAAGATACAGACAGCAGTCCAGCAGCAGGATGGGGGCTTTCCAGTCTTTTGCATTGAGTGTCACATGTATGATTTTCTCCCAGTTGGTGAGAGGTCTTACATGTGCACTAGGTGCAAGGAGCTCTTTGCTCAAAGGGAACGAGTCCGTTCTCTAGAGGCTAAAGTAGCAGACTTGGAAAGCATAAGACAGACAGAGAGGTACATAGACGAGACCTACAGGGACATAGCCCTGAAGTCCCACCTCCAGTCTGGCAGCATCCCTGTTGCCATGGAGAAGAGAGGTCACATGACAGGAGAGTATCACCCTAGTGTGGCAGGAAGTGATCCTGTAACTAGGACCTGTCCTCCAGGTGATGTAAAACCCTCTCGCACCGACGAAGATTCTCCAGGGCCATGTGCCCATGAGGGAAGGGTTAGGACAACCGTTATAGTTGGTGATTCGATCTTTAGGCATGTAGATAGCTGGGTTGCTGGTGGACGTGAGTATCGCCTGGTAAGATGCCTGCCTGGTGCGAAGGTAGCGGACCTCACACGCCACCTAGATAAGGTCTTAGATAGTGCTGAGGAGGAGTCTGCTGTCTTGGTACACGTCGGTACCAATGACATAGGAAAATGTGGTAGGGAGGTTCTGGAGGCTAAATTTAGGCTTTTAGGTAGGAAGTTGAAATCCAGAACTTCCAGGGTAGCATTCTCCGAAATGCTTCCTGTTCCACGCGCAGGACCCAAAAGGCAGGCAGAGCTCTGGAGTCTCAATGCGTGGATGAGACAATGGTGCAGAGATGAGGGTTTTGGATTTATTAGGAACTGGGGAACATTCTGGGGAAAGGAAGGGCTCTTCCGAAGGGATGGGCTTCACCTTAACCGGGATGGAACCAGGCTGCTGGCATTAACCTTTAAAAAGGAGATAGAGCAGCTTTTAAACTAGATATTAGGGGAAAGCCGACAGTCGCCCCAGAGCGGATGGTTCGGAAGAATGTATCTTTGAAGGATACTATCAAAAGCAGAGAGGTTCCACAAAAGAGTAAAGTAGCCCAAATGCCCTCAAATATGGAGCAGACAGAGCTTAAAGATCCCAAATTACCCATGTCTAACAATAGCCAAATTAATATGAATAAAATACATTCTCTAAAATGCTTGTATGCAAATGCTAGAAGTCTAAAAAATAGGATGGGAGAGTTAGAATATATAGCAGTAAATGAAAGGTTAGATATGATTGGAATATCAGAGACATGGTGGAAGGAGGACAACCATGGGACACTGTGATACCTGGGTACAAACTATATCGTAATGATAGAGCTGATCAAATTGGTGGAGGGGTTGCTCTCTATGTTAGAGAGGGCATTGAGTCAGAAAGGATTAAAGTTTTGCAGGAAACAAAATCTGCTGTAGAATCTATATGGATTGAAATTCCATGTAAAAGGGGGAAGGCAATGGCAGTGGGGGTGTACTATCGAGCGCCTGGCCAGAATGACCAAATGGATTATGAAATGCTCAAAGAAATCAAGGAAGCTAACAAAAGTTACTGCACAGTAATAATACTGGGTGATTTCAACTACCCCGGTATCGACTGGGTCAGTGTCACGTCAGGACATGCTAGGGAGATAAAGTTCCTAGATGAAATAAATGACTGCTTTTTGGAGCAGCTGGTTCATGAACCAACCAGAGGGGAAGCCATATTAGACCTAATCCTTAGTGGAACATCAGATCTAGTGCAAGAGATAAGGTTGTTGCGGCCACTTGGCAATAGTGATCATAGCATGATCGCCTTTGATTTAATTAGTGGAGGAGGGATAGTAAGGAAATCCACAGTACTACCTTTTAACTTTCGAAAGGGAGACTATGATAAAATGAGGAAAACAGTTAAGAAAAAACTAAAAGGAGCAGTTGCAAAGGTTAAAGACGTACATCAGGCTTGGCTGTTGTTGAAAAATACTATCTTGGAAGCCCAGACCAGCTGTATTCCACGCTTTAAGAAAAGTGGAAGGAAGTCCAAAAAACTGCCAGCATTGTTTAAAGGTGAGGTCAGAGAGGCTGTTGTTGCCAAAAAAGCATCTTTCAGGAAATGGAAAAAAGAGCCAAACGACGAAACCTGGAAACAGCACAAGCACTGGCAAGTCAAATGCAAGGCATTGATAAGGCAGGCAAAGGGAGAATTTGAGAAGAAGCTTGCTGTGGAAGCAAAAACGCGAAGTAAAGACCTTTTCAAGTACATTCGTAGCAAAAAACCTGTGAGAGAGTCAGTTGGTCCATTAGATGATAAAGGGGTTAAAGGAGCACTAAGAGGCGACAAGGCGATAGCGGAGAAACTGAATGAATTCTTTGCTTCAGTCTTTACTGAGAAAGATGTAGGGATGTTACCCATGACTGAAGTGGTATTTAAAGGTGCGGAAGAATTGAAGGAAATATCGATACATCGGGAAGATGTATTACAACTATTAGATAAGCTGAAGAGTAGAAAATCACCTGGGCTGGATGGTATACATCCAAGGGTGTTGAAAGAACTGAAATACGAGATTGCAGACCTGCTATTAGTAATCTGTGAACTATCATTAAAATCATCTCTAATACCTGAAGATTGGCGGATCGCCAATGTAACACCAATTTTTAAAAAGGGTTCCAGGGGTGATCCTGGAAACTACAGATTGGTGAGCCTGATATCAGTACCGGGAAAAATGGTAGAAACCATCATAAAGAATAAAATTACTCAGCATGTAGATAGTGTCGCCTCCTTCTCCCATCTAGGCGGTTGCCTGTCAAGGGGAGGGGGCTACACTTTCAATGTCCCTTTAATATGGGCTCCTAGGGCAAAGGCCGCTGGGAGTTGTAGTTGCTTGAGCAGTTAGATGTAGTTGTAATAAAAATAATTCAGCCGAGGTTTGAAAGCAACACAGGAAATTTTATTTGCCTCCTTTGTTTAAAGGAACTTCTAAGGAAGCTTGGCACAACATGTATAAAGACTTTTCCACAAGAAATTAATTTTGGTATAAACTTTTCCACAGATACAAACTGCCTTTGCTTGCTTCAACAAGGCAATGATTGCTTCATTCAACATAAAGGTATCTCTTTATAGTCCTTTGCTGCAATTGGTTGTCAATTCAAGGCTTTCAGGCAGCAATACTAATATAATGGACTTTTCTTCTTTGCTTTAACTTAGGGGCATGTTTACTAAAAGCCGTACAATTGCGTGCCGCACAATAGCGCACGGAAACGCGGCACTCAAACGCTCAGAAACGCTCTTAAACGCCCCGCACAAGTGCGCTTGGGCCCCGCACAATTGCGCGCCGCACTAACGTGCCCCGCAAAAGTACCCGGCCCGCAAATGTCCGATAGAGGCGTGGAAAGGCATTCTGAGGGCGGAGGAAGGCTCCCGAGGGGCGGAGAGACGGGGTCAATGGGCGGGGAAGGGGAGGGGAGAGGCTCCCCGCACAGTATCGGGGACGAATTTGCAGGTTAAAAATAGCGCGAGTGAAACACTCACGGTAGAGGGCATTTAAAGGGAAGAGAAACCATTTCCGTCAGCAATGTACATGGAAACCGGGGAAACCTGCAAAACGTGAGCAGTGTGATACATGTGCACAGAACAAAAGTGCAAATAAAGATAGAAAAAGACCCAAACAAACATATTAAAAATAGGAAGTCAGCTGGGGAACCCTGATATTAATGGGCAAACATAAGAAACACACCCAGGAAAGCTCCAAAAAAATGAAATGAAGTATGGAAGGGGCTACGGAGCGGAGACCCTTCCAAAAACCATTTCCTTTTTTCTGAGCCTTCCTGGGAGTGTTTGCTATGGTTGCCCATTCATATCACTGTTGCCCAGCTTGGATATATTTATCCCCAGTTCGTCGTGGTCGGTTGAGGGGTTTATTTGCACGTTTGTCACCAGACAAGGTGACTGAGCCCACAGTACAAATGTGCAGAGCAGGGTTTGTGACTCATTTGGTCAGGTTTCCCACCCCCAGGGACTGCACTATCACTGTGGCCACAGTGTGGTGCAGCAGACAGAGGCAGTACCTCTAGGACCAGAGGGTCACAGGTTCAAATCCAAGCTAGGGCTCCTGCCAACCCAGTCCCCATATTTTACCCACCACTAAACAGAGATAGTAAAGACACTCCTTTATTGCAGAGAACATAAGCATGGTTCACACACCCATTTTGTACCCAACACCGCACACACACCATAACAATGGGCATTACCGACAGCCAAGTCCCCCAAATGCAGTCCTGGAGTGCCACAACTCAATCAGGTCATATGCTTTTCCAAGATACGGACATGCCAGCATGTTGGCGGTAGGGTACAGGTGGTGGAGGGGGCAGTGGCTGCTAGCCACAGAAGACAGTGGCCGAGCCATGTGCAGGCTGGCACGTCCACTGCAACATAGGCCCTGTCAGATGTACAGTCATGGACTTCCCAGGGAATTCAGCACATCTGTGGTAACACAGTGGTGCAGTGCACACAGACAGTGTGTGCAGGAGCAAAAGGTCACAGGTTCAAAGCCCAGCTGGGGCTACTGCCAATCCTGTCCACATATTTTCCCCACAACTAAACCATGTTAGTAAGGGCAATCCTTTATTGCTGGGGATATACGCATTGGTCATACGCCTATCTTTTACACCACCAAGCACAGACACCATGACCAGGGGCAGTACCTAGAGCAGAGTCTCACAAATGCAGTCCTGGAGGACCACACACCATTCAGGTTCCATGCTGCCACTCATACAAATAACCGTGCTGTATATCTATGCACCACCCCCATGGCATGTAGATGTAGCTCATGCATATTCATGAGGGACAGCAGGAAACCCCAACCAGTGTATTGCAAACCTGGACTGGATTTGGGAACCTCTGCCGTACAGCAGCAGCCAACAGGGACAGACACACCCACACCCACACCCACAGGCCCCATTGGCCAATGCCTCCTGGTGAGGCAGGACATTGGGCCCTGCGTGCATCTCCCAATACCAGCACTTGCATACCTTAGCAATGTCACCCTACACCAGGGTATATGGTACACAGCTCTCAAACGTTTGCTATGAGTACTGGCAGATAGATATCCCTACGTTACGCACAGTCTGCTCTATGAGCTCCATCATAATAATCTATCTGATGTCTGCGGTGTGTGCGTCAGGTCTGGCCCCTGACAGTGTTTACCACCCTAGGGAGGGACCCCCAATGGTATTGCATACCATACCCATGCCTGTACTGTGCCCAGGACTGGTGTGGTGGGCAAGGATTCTGAACCCCTCTATAGTAGCACAATGCTGGCATACGTGTGGGAGTGTGTGTCTGTCTATACAGTGTGTGTTGGCTGCAAACACTGTCCACAGTTTTGGCCTGATGATGTGCATAATGAGCAGCATGGTACCATGGGTATAGCTCAGACAGGGTGGGCTGGCCAGGATGCATCTGCACAGGGCATAGGGCACTGTCAGGGACATTGTAGTGGCCGTCCACCACCTCCACAGACAGGGTGACCTCTGTATGTGCTGCTGGGCTTTCACTCCACCCTGACTGTGCAGTGATGGCAGCATGGCTAGGCACCCCCATAGTGCTTCATAGCACTTTCCTCATGTGATATATATGGGTCACCTGTTGGGGCCTAGTCACTGATGTATCTGCTTGTGTGTGCTGCCATCCCAGTTGTGGGTGCATGCATTTCCAGTGGGACTAACCAGCAGACTGTTCACAGCTGGTATGTGCCCTGCTGGAGTGCCTTGCAGGGTGCAGTGGCTGATGGCTTGATGCAGGGGAATATCAGATAGTGGTGGGGTGCATCTTAGCATATACAGGCCTACTGTCTGTCTGATATTGTGGTCTGGGTGTGTGTGGGGCTGCTTGGACTGCCCTGTAGGGTGTCTGTTCCCCAACAGGACTGGGGTTGATGGTCCACTCTACTGCCATCATTGCGGGGGGGGGGGGGGGTGTATAATGGGGATCTGTTGATAGGAGACCCTGCCTGTTTGCCACCCTCAGCTGGGGGGGGGGGGGGGTTGGTGGTACATGGCCCACCTAGGGGTCTGTGGGGTTTCCCCTGATTGAGACAGACAGAGATATCCAAGGTGTTCCTGCAGAAACTCACAGATTATGACTGTTTTGGAGCTCTGCCATGGCCTCTCTCAGCTGTGGACCTGGTCCAGGGCGCCTCATCGCACACTCAGGGTGAGCACAGTTCCCGTACAGTGTGACTGTGTGTAGCTACTCTGTGCAAATTAAACACCCGGTCAGTACCTCCTACCAGGCCAAGGTGCTGTGTGGGTGCACACGGACACGTCCCCCTACCAGGCCGGGGAGCTGTTGGGGTGCATTCCCCATCTTGTGTTCATCTGTGGACAGCTGATTTGCATGTGCAGTGCATCATGGGTATGGGTGGCCTAACCCTATCCTGGTTCCCACAGCAGACTGTCTGTGTGGTGACATGCAGGCTCTCTGCAGCCAGCTAGGGGCTTGCTGGCAACTATATAGCTGTAGCCCAATGGTTACTTCACTGCCTGTGGAGCCAGCGGTAATGGGTTCGAGCCCACAGTGGGGTTATTTGATAGGGTTGTCCAAAGCTTTTTTTAGATTTAATGTACATATGTTGCTGCCATCAAACACACCCTCAGTGTACTGTACCCATAAGGTGCCTCTGAGGGTGCTTTATAGGGCACCCTATAGGGCACCTTATGGTTGCCGTCCATATAAGGTGCACTATACATTATCCTGTGACGCAACATATATGGTGCCCTATAGGGGACATTCAAGGGTGCCTTGGCGGACAGTGAACTTTAACATGTGCCTTATGGGCCGCCTTATGTTAACACGCTTTGTGAGTGCGTTTGCTAGTAGTGATAACTGAAATAAAAATAGCTTGCCCCCTACAGCACTCATCCACATAATACACACTGCCTCAGTGAGCCTTCTTCATTGGGCACTGTGGGGGATTGAACCCCTGATCTCTGCACCATTGGTCAGTGTCTTAACAATTGCGCTGTGGCTCTGTTCCTATGCTTGGGCATCTGCGCACCGCCTTATGCCGCCCAAACCTAACAGTGCACCGCCTTATGCCGCCTGAGATTAACAGTGCACCGCCTTATGCCGCCCAAAATTAACAGTGCACCGCCTTATGCCGCCCAAAATTAATATGCCTCCTAAAGCACTTTTACCCATTACAGTTAATGCCTCAGCCAGCCCTTTTTGTTGTGCACAATGGGGAATTGAACCCATGGCAGCTGCACCCACAGTCAGTGTTTTAACCATTGTACTATGGCTCTGCTCCTTTGTGTGTGCACATCAGGCGCCACTTAGCCTTCCCACGCACTATTGTGCCCCGCGCAAATGTGCGATCGCTTACCCCGTTTTTTTTCTTTTCTCTGCCTGAACCGCCCACTCCTTATATGGCACAGGCACACTACCACGGCCCCGCACATTAGGAATGTTTAGTAAACAGACCCCTTAGTTAGGTTTTAATTAGTTGCTCTAGAGACTTTTAGCATTCTACCTTACAAGTCTCCTGCATTTAAAAGACAGCAGCCACACTAATTAAAACTTTATCCTTTTCACAGCACACATTCATGTACAACAAGGCTGGAATTTCTTCAGGCTTATAGCTCACATAATTCTCACTCTACCCTTCTGGATAAAGCACATTCCATTTCAGAGTCAGATTGATCTGATTCAATATTATAATCTTCAACCTCCATTGACTCACATTCAGAGCAATCAGGCTCTGCAGCTTCCTTGAGCAACTTAACCAGCTGTTCCCCTCGAGACCTCTCTCTGGACTTAGGGCTGTTATCAAAGCAGGGGAGATCCTTATCTCTTAGCAAGCTCTTTAACAGTTTTAAAGAATTCAGGTTTTCTCTATCAACTGGTTTCCTTACCAGCCTTCCCCGAGGTGAGATTCTTGAACTCAGCGTTTCCTGGGAAATCCCTATAACTGAGTCACACCCAGCAATCTCTCCTGGCTTAAACCTCCTGGTTTCTGGACACACCGTAGGCTTTCTATATCACTGGCATCGGTCCAAACTCTGGAGCTGGCTATGAGGAGACTCTTCCCTCGAGCTGTTGTCTGAGTACCTTTCTCTGGACTCCTGGCTAGAATCCTTACTTGCAGTTTCTTTTAGGATTCCTTCCACCACTGTTTCACTGCCACTTTCATGGCCATGCTTGCTCCTGCATGTATTAGCCCTTCCGTCTCTGTCTCGGCTCCTGCTTCCGTTTCTCTTCCTCCTATGGTGCACCTCCCTCTCTGTTCTCTGGGGCTTAAATGAGTGGGGCTGGCCTGTATCTTTCCACCCCGCCCCCAGCTGTCTCAGATTGCCTCCCTCAGTTGCCATAGAGCTGGGGCGTGGCCTTAGGACAGCAGCTTTAGACAGGTTTTTTTCTTTCCTAGCTGAACTTTTAAAGTGACAGTTCCCTGCACTTTCCTTCTGCCTGGAGGAGACTGCTAGTGTTTTCCCTATTTCCATAGGCACTGGGGTAGCTTCGTCACCACAATAGTCATGACCTAATGGGAGACAGCCAACATGGCTTTAGACAAGGAAGATCTTGTCTTACTAATCTGTTATGTTTTTTTTGAAGGAGTGAATAATCAGGTGGACAAAGGTGAGTCGGTTGATATTGTGTATCTGGACTTTCGGAAAGCCTTTGACAAGGTCCCTCATGAGAGACTTTTGGCAAAACTAAAGAGTCATGGGATAGGAGGCAGTGTACTATTGTGGATCAGGAACTGGTTAAAAGATAGAAAGCAGAGGGTAGGGCTAAATGGCCAATTTTCCCAATGGAGAAAGGTGAATAGTGGTGTACCCCAGGGATCTGTGCTGGGTCCGCTGCTTTTTGACATATTCATAAATGACCTGGAAAGTGGAATAACGAGTGAGATTATCAAATTTGCAGATGACATAAAACTATTTAAAGTTGTTAAAACCCAAGAGAATTGTGAAAATTTGCAAGAGGATCTTGATAAATTGGAAGACTGGGCATCAAAATGGCAGATGAAATTTAATGTGGACAAGTGCAAGGTTATGCACCTTGGGAAGAACAACCCAAACTATGGTTACACGATGCAAGGTTCCACATTAGGAACCACCACCCAGGAAAAAGATTTAGGCGTCATTGTGGATACCATGTTAAAACCCTCGGCCGAGTGTGCAGCAGCAGCCAAGAGAGCAAATAGAATGCTAGGTATGATAAGGAAAGGAATGGAAAATAAAACAAAAGATATTATAACGCCTCTATATCGTTCCATGGTGAGACCGCACCTTGAATATTGTGTGCAATTCTGGTCGCCGTATCTTAAAAAGGATATAGCAATTTTAGAAAAGGTTCAGAGAAGAGCCACCAAAATGGTAAAGGGGATGGAAGGATACTCCTATGAAGAAAGGCTAAAAAGGTTAGGGCTCTTTAACCTGGAAAAGAGATGGCTGAGGGGAGATATGATAGAAGTCTATAAATTAATGAACGGAGTGGAACGGGTAAACGTAGATCGATTGTTTACCTTATCAGAATATAGAAAGACTAGGGGACATGCAATAAAGCTACAGGGTAAACTATTTAAGACTAATAAAAGAAAATATTTTTTCACTCAACGTGTAATCAAACTCTGGAATTTGTTACCGGAGGATGTAGTAAAGACTGTTAGTGTAGCTGGGTTTAAAAAAGGTTTCGACCAGTTCCTGGAGGAAAGGTCCATAAACCATTATTAAGAAGGGACCCAGGATATCAATGCTTGAACCAATACAAGCATTGTGGAACCTGTGTCCCTTGGGAAAACTGCTAGGTACATATGACCTAGATTGGCCACTGTTGGAAACAGAATACTGGGCTTGATGGACCTTGGTCTGACCCAGTATGGCATATCTTATGATCTTATGATCTTATGAAGTACCGGTTTATTCACAACTTGTCTTATCCTATTGGAAATGGTGTATTGACCTGGCTCTTTGGTGCAGTATGTGTCATTTGCTTCAGTGGTGGATCTCTAGTGGGGTGCTTATGGCAAAGTCTGACATTGAGTCGGCCTTTTGGCTGCTCCCCATTCAATTCATTCCACCTGTTGGGGGTTTCAATTTCATGGGAAATTCTATGTTGACAGGTGTATGCCAATGGGTTGTTTTGTGGTGTGTGCTTGTTTTGAGGCTTTCTTTATATTTTTGCGCTGGGCGATTCAGCAAGCTGAGTGTACCAGTTCTCTTGTACATTATTTGGATGAATTTTTATTTGTTGGTATGGCGTGTTCAATTTGTTTGCAGTTCCCCATATGCCAATGTGCCGGATTGCTATAGGTATTTTGGCAGTTGGCAGCAGGATATGGACCTGTGTGCCTCCCTCACATTTCTGGGCATCAAGCTTGATTTGATGCTCATGGAGTCTTGCCTGATGGTGAAAAGGTTAAGAAGCTGATGCAGTTGATCCAGCAGGCACTGGCTCATCCTAAGCTCACATTGGGCGAAGTGCAAGAATTGTTAGGACATTTTAATTTTGCAGATTCTTTATCTCATTTGCAGTGGATTTGGTTCCAGGCATTGGCCACAGGAGCAGACAATTCACCTTTGAAGATGCCAATTCATTTTTGGGATGTAATTCTGGCACACTTGTGGGCTTTCTTTAGTCTGCACTAGCAATGAACACCTGGAAATCTTATGTGGCTGGATAGCGCCGATTTGTGGATATGTTGCTGACACAGACTTTTGCGCCAGGCAGGATGATCGAGCAAATATCTGTTTTAGAATTCATTAAGGTGGTCATTCCGAACAGTGAATAGTGGGGTTGCGCGTCCAACCCGCGCTTAACCCCCAGTCATGGCATTCTGGCATCTGGACGGGCAGCTCCCCATATGTCAATCTCATCAGCATATGGGGAGTGCCCAGATGTCTAAGTCCCCGATTCTGCCATTGTGGGTACAGTACATCTGGGACCCACGGTGGCAGAATCAAGTCCTTTTCCCACATGGCCGGCTTTTGCATGGCCAATGCAGCTGGACATGCAGGAACCAGAATGTGCCTCTAAACGGGCAGTGGACTGCAAACGTTCATCTCACGCCCTTTCAGGAACCCTGGCTAATGTTGCCTTCATAGCTAAGGTGCAGGGGCAAGAAGATCCCACAACTTCATTTTTGGTGCACAAGCTGGTGATGGGTTCTATGAAGTCCAGGTTGGCTTTGAGGGTGAGGGTTCCACATCAATCCATTTTGCACCATATTCTCTGTGTCTTAATGAATGCATTGCCTGCAGTGTGTGCTTCTTCTTTTGAGGTATACCTATTAAGACATCATTTTTGTTTGCTTTTTTGCACTGTATTGCATGTTGGAGAACTGATGGCTAGTGCCACTAATGGAGAGTTGGGCTTGTTATGGGACAATGTGTTGGTGCTGGTGGGGGAAGTGTTCTAGTGCATATGGTGCAACAAAATGGATCAGTTCAGTCAAGGCTCATGTGTGTGCCTCTAATGGGTCCCTGGGCTTAATTCCTGTCCGGTTCTGTGTGCATTGATGTTTCTCAGTGTGAGGCCGCTGGGTGGCCTGTTTTGGCTGTACCATGAAGGTTGGGATCCTTTAACTAGATATCAGTTCACTTCAGTCCTTAAACATGGCTTGACAGCTGTGGGCTTTCCCCTGGAGCAGTTTGGAACACATTTGTTCTGGATTAGTGCAGCGACTTTTATGGCCTCTCAGGGTCTCTCAGCACAGGCGATTCAGTATGTGGGCCACTGGCATTCAAATGCTTACAGAGTTTATGTTCGTTAATTGGGGACTGGCTTGAGCCTCTTCCCCATTTGTTTTATTTTTGCAGTGTATGGCGCTGTCTTGAGGAGACCTGAATATTTGCTCTGGATATGTAGTCACTCCTTTGTCTTTTGGGCTTGGAAAAGAACGGTGGAGTCCAGAAGAGGATTGAATTTGGGCCTGGTGACAGGTGGGTTCCTACTGCAGTAGATGGGCCAGTGGAGCATGTGTTGGTCTAAGCTTCTTCATATTTTGTTGGAAGCTTACCATTATAATCATCCACAATTGATTTTTATTCACTTGGATGGAAATGATCTTCGTGAGATTAAGGGAGTTGATCTTATCTGACAAATGAAGCACAGTTTCAAGTTTATACCATGCAGGTGGGGTACATTTGTCAAATATAGGTCAGAATATCTTTTCTTAGTAGTGTTCAGGATGTTTTTGAGGGGCGTGGTAAGGCATTCATGGCTGCAGCTCGGGATGGGGAGGTAACAACATGCAAGTTGCAGTCTTCACCTGTGGCAAAAAGAAAGTTTAGAAACCTCCCTCTTCAGTTACTTCATCCCCAAAGGGTGTGTGTAAAGAGCTAGGGGAGTAGTGGACTGTATCCTTCCGTAACATGGGCGTCACCATCATGTGTTGCACAAGTCTTAAAGGAAAGCTCCCACATACTACAAATAGAGCTCAGCCTGGTGCCACAGCAGGCTGGGGAGGGGGGATGTTAATAATTGATTGATATGAGTACAAATAGGGCTAGGACGTTACTGTATAGCCCGGAATGTTAATATTTGTAATGTAAGCACTGTTGAGATGTTTTCCAAGTTATGAGTATTGAATAAAGCTGCAGCCATGTGTTTTGCAAGAACACTTTTTGACTCTAGTGGTTTGTTGCTATGACAAGTTTATGATTGAATGGATGATAGTGGCACGAGTGCCAGTGTTTACAATCCATTATCCAGATAAGCTTTAGGATAGCTACAAAGCTGTCCTAAAGATATACGAATAGCTATCCAGGTAGTGGGCTGACTACCACTGTTATCTGGATAATACCGGTGGTAGGTGCTCTATCTGTCCATATAGCAGTGCTGAATATCCATATTATTTTTGAATGCTATGGCTGGGGTAAAACTTACTGCTAACCATGATGTTTAAATATCGGGCAAAATAAATCTTAGTTTGTGTTTTTTGATCAAGCTATATAAACAAAAATGATATGCATACCAAGTTATTCCAAATGAATGTGTAAGGAATATACACCTCCTATGAACTTCACATTTTTTAAACTTAAATGTATGTGCATAGTTTTGCAACCACCACCCAGGAATGCCTCCTCTCGGAATCTCTTGTTTTAATGAGACTGATAAGTACATAATCAGAGTGCACGTCTACGTGACTGAAAATCCACTGATGTGGATTCAGTAGGCATGTGCAGGGCCAAGAAAAATATTGTTTCAACTGAAAATGAGCCAAAGTCTTTTTGGTAGTCATTGTAACTGCGCCCCTGCTATGCACAGTATAGTTTGTTGTGTGTGCATATTGATTGTGTGCTCTTCTATTTGTAGGTATATGTGCACCAAAATGAATGGCCAAATCAGCCCAAAATGTACATGCCAAGCTATCAGTATAACTCTCGTTTTGAGCTATGGAGAGATCAACTAAGGAGCTAATTCACCAAAGGTTCCCACAGTTATTCTGTGCAAAACATTAATGCGCTATTCACTAAAGTCTTAACATGGATGTTTTGACTGGACATCTTGCAGAAAGCGAAAAGAAAAGAGACAAACTAGAAAAAGAAAGAAAATGAAGAAAAAAAGGAGGGGGAGAGAGAAGTGAAAAAGGAGCAGGAAGGGAGTTAGGAAGAGAGGGGGGGGGGGGGTAGAAGACATAGCAACGGAGAGCAAGACAGTAACCACAGCCCCAAATGTTCAGGCTGAGGACTATTATGGTATTTAACATATATCCAAAGAGTTAAAAAGATGCTAGATAGAATTGGTAGAGCCAATTAAAATGAATCACTGATGTGTGTTTTCAATCAAGGGAAACACTTTTTACAGCAGGGCTAGTTCATGCAGAAAATACGGATGAGCTATCACCAGTTGAAACTCATGAGTAGTAACACTAATTGCCCTGGCTTTAACCATTGTCACTGTTCAATTTTTTCACCTTTCCAAGATATTAATGAACTCACACAACTTACTTCACGTTTCTACATCTTATTTTTACGACAAAGGCTCAGACTAGGAAATGGAAGATAATAAGGCTTTTTAAAGGTAAAGTCCTTTGTTCTACACTGAGAAAAATAATTATGGGAACTGAAAGAGTGACTGCATTTGTTCACTTGACAGGGAACAGACAAGCAAATGACTACAAACAAGAAAATCCTGAATTACCACAGTCCCTATCCTTTTCAGACATAGTAAACTTTTGCAAAATTTGTCTAACTCTATTTAGGATTTAGAATAGATCAAATTTGTGTTAAGATAAAGTGGTGACCTTCAACAGAAAACTGAAACTTTGACAAAGGGTGTCAGTGCCCCATGCGTTTGAAGCTTGTATCTCTTTGGTCAAGAGTGATACCACGTACCTGTTAAATGAATATATATTTTTTGGTTGTGACAGAAGATTAGAAAAGGACATCGAATAAGACAGCCCCAGGGAAGTACGTTTTACTAACTGTGGGTTTTGTTGGGTCTCTGGGATGGGGATCTGGGAAAGAGGACGGGTCTACAGATCCTTCTGGTTAAAGACAGGCACAGGCCACATCCAATAAAAGATGAATAAAAATGTCCAGATTCCATAAGGTAAAGAGAGAACGGTATGATTTTATGGAGTGCAGACTGAAGAAATGCTAGCTGAAACTAGGAATTAAGATACATTGTCTGTCTTCTTTAAAGCAACCAGGATCTCTTCAGATATAATAAGAAGTCCTTTAATCCCCCAAAATAAGATATTTAGAAATGCCAAAAGAAAAAAGACAGAGCAAAAATCAAATCAGCACAATTCAGAAAAACATTAGCAGACTTGATCAGAATGGAAAGCCTCTCTGAAGTCTTAGCAACTCATTTTCTTGATAACTGTGGGGGTACTGAGCAAATCCTTTTCCCAATTTGCTCACTAAGGGGCATGTTTACTAAAGAGCACTAAGTTAGTGCACAATTGAGCCATGAAACTAGTGTAGAGGCCCTTGCTAACCTCAGGAGGGGGGTGCACCCATCCCCCTGCTGTTAGTGCAGTGTAACTACACAGTATTGTGCAAACCGGCACATGAGTGCACTTAACACCACTCTCTGGGGTGGCATTAAGAACACCCTCGTTAAGGGCAACAGCCATGGTTAGCACATGCCAAAGATACCTAGGTTAGCTGTGCTGCACCATCAGCACCCACATTCTGTCCCTAACCTGCCCAGTCTCTGCCCAATTGAGTACTAACCAGTGAAGGGCCATGTGCTTAAGTGTGGTGCACCTACTTGTACACTAAACCTGATGATAATAGTAGTGCACTTTAGTAAATATGCCTCTAATTTTTCTTCTCAGTTCTTTGGGTTGATACCCTTCTTATTCTTTCTTTATGGAATCCCAACACCTGAGTCTTTCTTTCTTCCTGATCCAAATCCCAAAAATTACAAAATCTTTCCCAGTGCTACTAGTACTCCAGTACTGGTAGAGAGCAATTCTGAAAGTAGCAATGAGATTTCCACGGGTGTTATACGCGGCGTTTAGTTGGTCACTATTCTGAAAGATATGCTGCAGACCAATAATTCATACTTTCACTGTGACTATGCATGGGGCATTAGGCAGAGCACTAATTTGCTTGTGTATTTTATAAAATATGGACCAACATGCGTAAGATGCACGTTGTCATGTACACCTGCTCTAGAGCTGCTGTAAGTGACCACAGCTTCATTTATGCACATCCACAGCCTCTTAAGCTAGTATTTTATTAAATAAAATCCACACAGATTTGACTTTATAGAACGGGTACCAGTAAACTGCTGTAAACCGCTCTGTATGCTAGTGCCGAGGGCGGTATATCGCATTTTAAATAAACGATAAACGAATGTGTATAAATGCGTGCATAGATCTAGGTGCTATTTAGAGAATAACCTCGAAAGTGTCTGTGCCACTGAATCTCTTTACAAAAACCAAAACTGCCAAAAATCATCAAAACTGTTTCCCTGCTATATGTTTGGGATGCACCGGGGTTTACTCCCCCAAACCATAGTAGATAATGCAGAATGCACTGTGTTGCTCCCACTCATCTACTGGGGATACAACAACATTACTCTAATAGCTTTACCTATTCAGGAACATTTATTCAAATCTCCAGCTCTTTCCCTTGGTTAGGTCATTACCGTCCCTTCTCTACTGGCCTAGACGGCCATCCAGAGAAGCAGCATTTCCCATTGCAGCCCAGAGCTCCCTTAACACTCTTTCCGTGCTGGCAGATCTTCTTTATTTTAACCCTATCCCTATAGACGGGATATAGATTCCTCCAAAAAACACAAGAAGGGAACTTGGGTAAGGCCGCTGCTACCATTAGGCAACCTTTGGAGTTGCCCATTGCTGCTGCTGGCTCCCCTCTCCATGGTCTGCAGTGGCAGCAATAGCTCAGAAACCATGGTGCAGAGTTTACCTTACTTTGCCAGTGCTGTGTCACGGTCTCTGCCCTCTACTATCTGACTCTTCTGTATCGGAGGGGGGTGGAAGAGTCGGATAGTAAGAGGGCAGAAACTGTGTTGCAGCACCTGTGATTTGCAGTAAACGTTGCATTGTAATTTCTGAGCCATTGCTGCCGCTACAGGCACCAGAGAGGGGCCGTGCGGTTAGCAGGGCAGCAGGATGCAGCAGCCCCCCGAGGGCACCTCCAATCCTTGCACCGTTCCTGACGATGGATACGAGGGATGTGTGCTGGAAAAAGATGTTTGATTCGTTTTTAAATGTTCTTCCTGATTTCCAGGTGTGATTTCAGTCCATTTCACAAATTCATTTATGTACAAACATTTTAATACATGTTAGTAATTTTATCTCATGCAAATTGGTTGTGTATAAATTCATAAGTTAATTGATGTTAAATCATTTGAGTTCCCTATGGGGAGGATATTCAGCGGCGGCATCTAGTGCTTGTAAAGCAGCTAGCCATCGTCGCTGAAGTCTAACCCCAGATATCTAATGCCGGGGCCATATCCGGCCACCAGCATTAAATATCCAGGTTGGCTGCAGAACCGGAAGCTAACCAAGCAGTGGTGATATTGAGCCGCTGGCCGGTTAGCTTCCACGGCTAAAGTAAAGCCAGCATTTGTTGCTCCTCACTTTAGCCTGGCGTGTCGCCACTGCCCAGTTAGTGATGGGTGCTGCCCCGGAATGCCCACGATACACCCTGATGCTAAGCCATTAGCAGTGGCGTCCGTGGATACTTAGCAGCGCCAACTGTATTGGTGCCACTGAATATCAAGATCAGCGACATTTACATGAACTGCAGATCTGCAAACCTTGTAAATGCCTTCGAAAACCCATCCCCCTCCATAATTTTTAGGGCGTCCAATGAACCAAATTCATGATAACAAATGCACATCCTTAATGAACACACAGGCCCATCCTCCATTACATCACATATTTCAGAACACATCAACTAGGAGCAGGCTACAGAAACTTCCTCATTCTAAAGATAGAGGGTTGTTTGAGGGCCCTGCTGTCAATCTAAACATAGATGCAATGTGTGTCTTTGAGTCACTGCTGACCCAGCAGCTCTTGGGTGGCACTGTGACCGGAAGTAGATTGCCAGGTTTTTCTTCTGAGGCAATGGAGGGTTGAGTGACTTGCCGAAGGCCACAAGGAATGTTGGTGGGAACAGGGCCGGATTTAGCTAGAGTGAGGCCCTACGCCAAGAAAAATTGTGGGCCCCCCCCCCATGTCCCCGTGCAGTCCTGGGCCCCCCCTGTGCAGTCCTGGGCCCCCCCGTGTCCCCCCCGTGCCTCCGTGCAGTCCTGGGCCCGCCCCCGTGCAGTCCTGGGCCCCCCCGTGCAGTCCTGGGCCCCCCCCGTGCCCCCGTGCAGTCCTGGCCCGCCCCGTGCAGTCCTGGGCCCCCCCATGCAGTCCTGGCCCCCCGGACAGCATCGCGGCTGTCTGAGGGGCTTCAGAGGGAGCCGGGGAAGCCCGCGCGAGGCCCCGGCTCCCTCTGTACAGCCGCCAGCGTGAAGAGCCTTTTCCTTCACGCTGGCGGCTGTTTCTGTGAAGCCGGGAATGCTGGGAAAGGTTAAAGGGCAACCTTTAACCTTTCCCAGCATTCGCGGCTTCACAGAAACAGCCGCCAGCGTGAAGGAAAAGGCTCTTCACGCTGGCGGCTGTACAGAGGGAGCCGGGGCCTCGCGCGGGCTTCCCCGGCTCCCTCTAAAGCCCTCCGGTGGGCCCAGGGGCGGCCCAAGGGGGGTGCGGGGCCATGTGCGGAGACTCGGTGCGGGGCCTCATTTGCATAAGGTGTCTCATTTGCATAAATATTTGCATAATGTTACCATACACCAGAGCTACTCAATTCCAGTCCTGGTGGTCCACAATCCTGCAGGTTTTCGGGATATCCCTAATAAATATGCATGAGATATATATGCATTGGAGGTATCCTGCCAACCTGACTGGTTTGTGGCCCACCAGGTTTGTGGCCCACCATCTCTGGTTTGTGGCCTTTACATCTCTGTCATCTCTGTCCCTCTGGTGATGGGCTGGGGGGGGTAGGAGTGGTAATGGCTGTGGGCTGTTGGGGGGGTTAGGAGTGGTGATGGGCTGGGGGGGGTTAGGAGTGGTAATGGCTGTGGGCTGCTGGGGGGTTAGGACTGGTGATGGGCTGGGGGGGGGTTAGGAGTGGAGATGTAAAGGCAGTTTTTCCCTCGCTGCTCTGTTTAAGCCCGCGGGGGCTGATGGGACTTCCCATCAGCCCCCGCGGGCTTAACAGAGCAGCGAGGGAGAAACTCACCTCGCGCTCTGAAAGCCGGCGGGTGTGACTGGAGGGAGGCAGCTGAGACTCGAGAGGTGATACCGGGGAGGGCAGGCCAGGCTCTGCTGGGCAGGGGGGGCCCCGCGGCACACTCGATTCTGCCGCGGCGGCCCCGGCAGAGGCAGCGACAGCTTTTTTTTTGTTGTTTTAATTTTAATGATGGATCAGAATGTTTTTTGCGCGGGGCCCCCTGAAACGCGGGGCCCTGTGCAAAAAACATTCCCGGTGGGCCCTTGCCAGCTGTGGGCCCTACGCCACGGCGTACGTGGCGTATAGGCAAATCCGGCCCTGGGTGGGAATACAAACACTGGTCTACTTGGTTCCCAAGCCAGTGCTCTAACCACAAGGCTACTCATCCACTCCATAAATAAAGATATACTGTAGATATAAAGTTTTATCTATATTTATAGATATAGATAAAACTTTCCAAATAGAAAAGATTATAAACACAAATCTTCAAACTATAAATAATTTAAGTAAACAAAAAAGAAAAAAACCCAAATGGATGGATATAGAAATTAGTGAACATTTTGCTGGGTATACTGTTTGCATGCAGTAACTAGACCAGGATAAAATAGCTAGTGCAAAAAAATACATCTTGGGTGGAGTTAGAAGGAAATAACAATTTCTATGGTATCAGAAAAACAGCACCCTAGCTAGAACTTTGCTCTCTGTCCCAGACATTTGTCATGACGTATCAGCTTTGACTTGGTCATTACACTGAAGCCCAGCTTAGAGTGAATAACTGTTAGCAAGTCATATTTTGAATTGGTCTAAGCATCTGGTAGGAAAGAAAATATTTATAGGGGTCATGAGAACTAAGGTCATTGATGCATAAACAGGCACAAGCTCAGGGTACAGCCTGAGTGATAGTGCCGATTTCAGTCTGAGACCTTATAGTTCTTATATAATTGATCATAAATGGGTGATTAGTCGAGTAAATACAGGTGCAAAGTTATAGACATTATACGAGCCATTGTCCAAGAATTTTTTGAGGGACGTACACATATTAGAGGTACAAACACAAAATCGAGCAAGTCCGTCAGCCTCCAAACTCATCTGACCTCCACCCTGTGACTTTTTATTGTTTCCAAAACTGAAATTACCACTGAAAGGAAGGAGAATTGATGACTTGGAGACCATTAAGAAAAATTTGACACAGCAGCTTCAAAGCATAATGAAAGAGGCATATCAAAATTGTTTCCAGCATTGGCAGGAGCACTGGAAGAAATGTGCTTTATTGGAACTACTTTGAAGGAGACCGAGTGCAATAACTGTCTTGTGTTTTTGTCCAAGTCTCAATACTTTTTAGTCACCACACCTCGTAAACATAGAGCTTGATTCACCCTCATCATTCTGCTCTTCCCAAGCTGCTGCAATATTTCGGCATCATAATTCCAGTAGTTCTTCCTGCTTTTGAACGCAGATGCTCAACTATGTGAACTAGAGAGCTGAACATGAATGAAAGTCCCCTGGAGCAGCGATTAAATTGTAGTGAAACAGAGGCCTTTGTTGGGCAGTTTCGTAGTTGTCTGCCACTATTCAGATAAGTGTATTAATATTTTGAATGGGGACATTTTCGTTATTTCAATGGAATAAGAAAATAATAAGAAAAAGTAAAAATAATTTTGAATAAAACATTTTCTATAATAAGAAAAACGAAAAAACCTGTTTGGAATAGAATTAAAATATGAAGGAGTTTTTATGGATTGGTGATGCTGTTCTGGAATGCCAGATATTATTACATTATAAAGTTTGGCTGACACATTGAGGTCCTTTTTTCTTCTTTATTCATTGGTTGTTTTGTCCAGAGATTTTGTGGTGTTAAATGACTAGAGAACTAGACCGAGGTCATGCACTGCATGTGGTGAACTTGGGTTTTAGCAAAGCCTCTGTACAGGTGCTCAGAGGAGTCTTATAAATAAACTAATGGTCTGGGGGTGGGTCCATAACTGGACTAAAAATTGATTGACTGACTGATGACAGAGGGTGCTGGTAAATGGCATTCACTCAAATGAAAGAAAGGCAAATAGAGGAGAGCCTCAGTGGTCAGCCTCAGTGGTGCATCATCTTTATAGGTAATATTGCCTGAGGATTAGAAGGGGAAATTTGCATTTTTACCAATGGTATAAGATGTGCACCAGAGTGGACACCCCAGAGGGAACAGGCAAAATGAGAAGTGATCTGCAAAAACTAGAAAACTGGTTGAATGCTTGGCAGTTAACCTTTAATGCAAAGTGATGCATCTGCAGTGAAGGTACTGAGTTTTGGGAGAGCGCTGATGTGCACGGGCCAGGGGAGATAGGGCCCAATATTCAGCTGGGCAGGCTATGCACCGCTACGGCCCATAGCCCTGCCCGCTGACCCTTAACACTGGATATTCAGCAACGGCATTGAATATCCACCGTTATAGCACATGCCCTGGAGCCACTGAGGTCACACTGTTAGCATCTGTGGCTAAAACTAGGCAAGCCAAAAGCTGGCCTAGTTTTAGCCACGGATCACTAACCGGGTAGCAGTGCAATATCGCCAACTCTGCTCTGCCCCGGAAGCCCTCAACACTCCCCGATGCTAACCACAGAGTATAGGAGCATGTAGTAGGCTTTGACGAGGATATTCAGTGGCATTAACCGTGTAAGTGCAGTTGAATATCCCAATTTAGGACTTTTACATGGTTTACTGGGCTGTAAACCGTGTAAATGCCTTTCGAATGTTGGGCCCATAGTGTCTGAGAATCTCAAGTTAGTGAAACAATTTGACACAGTGGTGGCCAAGGTCAAAGGATGCTAGGCTTAGAGAGGATCATAACCAGCAAGAAGGGGGAAGTGATAATGCCCCTTTGTATGACACTGGTAAGGCTTTACTTTGAGTACTATGTTCAGTTTTGGAGACCATATCTCGCTAAAGACAAGGAGCTTGGAGTCAGTGCATAGGAAAGTGAATAAAATGGCAAGAGATCTTCATCAGAAAACATGAAAAAGGCTGGAGACCTGAAATATGAATATTCCAGAGGAGAGGTGTGACAGAGGAGGTATGATACAGTCCTATAAATGCTAAGAAAAATATATGAACAAACAAGCCATTTTCAATTGAAGGGAGTTCTAGAACTAGAAGAGATGACATGAGACTACATCAGGAAATATTTCTTCATGGAAAAAGTGGTGGTTGCTGAGAATGTCGTCCTGAAAGAAATGGTGGAAGTAAAAACAGTGCTGGAATTCAAAAAGGAGTGGAAAAAGCACAATGGATCCCTAAAAGGCAAGAAGATGGTAACCAAGAAAGGAGCATCACAACTCACAAAATAGCTGTGAAATGAATGGTCCGCTTCTCTTAAGAAATCATGGGAAAAGTAACCTGCAGTGTATGACAAGTGCAGCCCTAACATGCCATGTGGTGCTGCTGGGGTAGTTGTTTGTGGATGGGTGACTTTGATGTAAAACGGGAGGCCATGGACTGGTTGCAGAAAGAATGACAGCCTGGCTGGTCTCATGGAATGCTGGGGATTTATTGACGTGCAATATATTATGGAAATGTTTGAAAAACAAAGTCATGGGGAAAGTATACTGTATGGAAGGTTCTGCCCTAGCAACGATAATGGGCAGGCTGGTTGGACCATATTGGTCTTTATCCTCCACCATCCACTATTTTACTATGTTACTGTGTAACTATGTACAAAATTACATAAAACTCCTCAGGTGAATGTGGGTACGATGACAATTTTAACACTAGCATTAGAACACTAATGTTGTATGTACCCTGTGGCGAATGGCTACTATTCAGCAGGAAGATATCCAGTTAAGTAAGGCCACTGAATATTCTTGTCTAGAGATAACTAGATAAAGCTGTTTAGTTAACTTTAGGGAAATAATATTTACAACCAGTCCTAACCTTTAACTGGATAGTGCAGAATTTTGGTGCTGATTATAGTGTAACTATGCCTTTAGCACGCCTCTCTCCCCTCCCATGTCTAACCATGGAATTCCAACTTTAAATTTAAATTTTCATCTACTCTGCTGTGTGTTTTTGTTGATGTTTGTATTTTCTGGTTGTGTTTTGTTTAATTTTGGAGTTAGCCTGTCTCTGATGTGGCTCTCTGGTATAATATAATTGCTGGATTTCAACTTATGTTTTTAATTTGATTTGCAAGTTTAACATTTTCTTATTGATGTATTTCTTCAGGCACTGCTTTGTTGTCCGTTCTTCCTTTCTCTCTTCCTATTGATATCCCAACTTGGTCTCTTCCTTCTCACTTGCAGATTTTTTAATTTCCTCCCACCTCCCCTCCCTCACCCACCTCCCTGGCTGTGATTTCCTGTATAATCTCCTACAGCTCTTTAACACTGTGATCCTCAGGTGCACTCCAACCCACTAGGGCTTTACTTCTACCCAGCCACGCATCTACTCTGATCTGTAGTCTCCTCTCCCCTTCTACGGCTCTACATCACTGTGTCCTCTTAATGCTAACTCCTTAATCTTTTCCCATCATTTCTGCAACGTCAAACCTTTAATCCTTATCACCTATTCTCTACTCTTGTCACTTCTGCTATTTTGTCTTCTACCTTATCATTTGCTATCTTGCTTCTAACGTCTTACTTCGCGCTCCCCATCATGCTCTTCATCACTCAAAACAATTGTTTGCATCTGCCTCCGCTTCTCAGGCTAGATTAGAATCTACTAGACATTCTGCCTTCTTTTTCCTTGGTCCTAAACTTTGGAATGAGTGGTGGAGTCACCTAGTGATTAGAACACAGGCTTCAGCACTGACTTGAAGGCACACACACACACACATACATGCACACACACGCAGACACACACAAAACTTCCCCCTAATCTCTGCTTGGAACTCTCCTATCCCTGATTTAAATCAGCCCATAAAACTCTTCTGTTCCACACCACCTTTGCTACTCATTGAGATAATGAAATTGCCTGATACTGTCCTCATCTGTCCTCTTCCCATCTTGTGTGCCTAGCTTAACTGTTTTAATTTCCTGTTCACTCTTCTTTTCTTTATATTGTCTTTATTGTAAACTGCCTTACTGATTCAGTTTGGCAGTATATTCAAATTTTAATAAACTAAACCTTTCCTCTCCTTCTGTCATCTCCACTCTCTCTGAGAACACCTCAACCCCTGTCACCATCATGCCTCCTCTTATTTTCCCTGTACCCTCCTGATCCTGCTTCTTGCATCTGAAGATATCAATCCCCTCTACAATTTCTCTAATCTTATTCATATCTCTCCTTCATCCTTCCTCTCTCTCTTTCTCATGGAAAGGGAGACGATGGGGTATGTTTACTAAACTGCGGTAACGTTACAGACCACGCATTAGGTAACGTTAACGATCGTTAGGTAACGTTAACGCGCGGTATGTAACATGCCCGGCTGTGGTAAACACCGCAGAGGGTGGAGGGAGGGCGGAGAGAAGGGGTCAATGGGCGGGGAGTGGGCGGAGAGAGGCTCCCTGCACACTAACGCGCTGAACTGAAGGGCTGAATCCTACCGCGAATGAAAACCTGCCGTTAGATGCACTAGAGAGAGAAACCATTTCAGTGTCAGCAATGTACAGCATTGGCAGGGAGCTCAAGAAATGTGAAAGTAGTGCTCCATTTTCAGCAACAGCATAGTGCCCAAGTATGAAAGGCCACTATGGCGATGGTGCAAATGGGGCATAGGGGGCTGCAGGCGGGACATGTAGCGGGGGCAGCTGGGGCACAGGGTGGACTAGGAGGGCACCTAGGTGGCACATAGGAACATAGAAACCAGAAATCAGCATGACAGCAGCCGACAAAGGCCAAACACAATCCAACTACATCTACCTGGTCCACCCGAGCTAACAGTTGCCAGGGCACTGACCTAACATCCCCCCAGCCAACCCTCCCGCAAGCGGAAGGGACATACTATTGGTAGGCTGTGATGGGGGGGGGATGTGAGGATGCTCATGTATGCCCCCTGCACCAGACACCGCTCCCTAGGTAACCACCTACCCACACAGTGGATGGCATGGGACTGCGCACTACCAGCACCGACAGCATATGGTCATGTCAGAAATGGCAGGTGGGTGTGTGCACGTGCTGGAGGGGGCAGTTGCACCTGCCTGCAGTGGACCTATGCCATGCCCTATACCAGTACGTGGTATGCAGTGCAACATAAAAGGTCTGGCTGAGGAAAAGTACAGGTAGCTCCAGGGACTACCAGGGGCATGTGTGGTGCAGTACACTCAGCCAGTGTGTCCAGAAGCAGAAAGTCACAGGTTCAAGTCTCAGCTGTGGTTCCTGCAGAGCCTGTCCCTATATTTTACCCTACAATGCAGATACAACAGCAACATGTGCAAAGCCCAAAGCAGCGGCGAACAGGGGTACAAACACCCACTCATACAGGCTCCACAATCCAAAGCTGCATGGAGAGTCAGGTTGTTGGCCCCAGCATTGAGCTGCAGTTATCACCAGAGCACTACTACTACCTCCTGCACAATTTAGCAATGTCGGCACAGTGATCAGGACCAGTGTGGCGGGCAGGGTTGACAACCACCCCTATCTTTGCACAATGCTGCAATAGGAGTGTGTGTGTGTGTGTATGTCTATCCATTGTTCTGTGGCTGCCCACCCCTCTCTGGGCCCAAAATGTCCCACTGTTACCAGTGTTAGCCTGAATATATGAATAATGAGGAGCAAGGTGTTGTGGGTATGGCCCGGACAGGGCGCATTGGCCAGGATGCATCTTGACAGGGTGTGGAGCAATAGCTGGGACACTGTAGTGCCCAACCACCGCCTGCATGGACAGGGTGGCCACAGCATGTCATGCTGGGAGGGCACTCACTCTAACCGAGCAGTGCCCATAGCATGTCTAGGTTCCCACTTAGCACTCTACACTATCTGCCTCCAGTGATACTTTTGTGATCCCAGTGCCAGGGCCCCAATCACTGAGATGCCTGCTTGGTGCACATAGTTCATCTGTGAGCATGCATTATGGACTGGCTAGTGGACTGTCTGCAGTTAGACTGTGCATGTTTGGAACACCTATAAGGTACAGTCTGTCTGTGCTATTTGCTGATGACTGGCAGACAGTGGTGTGAGGTAGTGGGGTTTTTCCATATATAACACCAGCATTGCTGCTGGTCTGCCACTGCCCCAGTCACAGGTATGGCTCTGGCCCACCAACCCTGGAGGGCTGTCTTATAACAGCAGGATGGAGGCTGCTTCACCGGGGCTGGGGCACCTGTCCCTTACCTATAAAAAGGGTGATGTGGGCCCTTTGGGGCATGTAGCCTATAACACTTTGACCTTATATAGGCACTGCTACACAAACCCCATGCAAGTCTACAAACCCCTCTGCCCTGATAACAGGTGCCCATATCAGCCAGACCCTAACATGGGGTACAAACTAATCTGGGTGGTGTTTACTCACAGAGAACCATCAAATTATCTTCAGCTGCACTGCAAGGAACACCTGTCACACACTGGCAGCGATGGGGATGTACAGCAGGCCCTATCTCTAACATCACATGTACTGCGGGCCTAGTGCTGGGCACCCATCCTATCCCTCAGGGTGAACACAGAACTTGCACAATGGCATGGTCTGTTGCTACACTGTGCCAGTATCACACACTGTCAGTTCGTCTTTCCAAGCTGAGGTACCGGAGAGGTGCCGACCCCATTTGGTGATCAGCTGTAGACAGCTACTGGTGGGGTTACCTTATCCTGGCACTTAGAGCAGACAGTTTGGGCGGTGACCTGCAGTCCTTCTGAACTCAGCCATTACTGTGACATACGCTTCAGAGGTATAGCCTACTGGTTAATACAATGCCATTCTTGGCAGTGTTCATGGGTTCAGTTCCTCATTGTTCCCTCCTCTCATGCTTGTCTTACTCAAATAGTGTGCATGCCTGTAACAGTCATGTTTTTGCAGATCTGTGCTGCCAGCCCATAATACTCTCGCCACAATTGCCAACATTCCCTCGGTCTGTCTATCTGCGTCTGTCAGCTGTGTAGAGTCTTGTCTGTCTGTGCAGGGGGCCACCCCATGTTCTGCACTGCTACCCTTTCCTGCATTGTGCCTCATCGTGCTTGCCTCGCCTGTGCCTGATCTGCATGGCACCATCACACCTCTGTCCACCCATCATTGTAACTATCCTGCCACCTCCGCCTCCACTGGGGGACATGTATTCCCATCGTCTGCCACCAACTGTCTTTCCAGTACTTTGCATTGCCAACACCCTGTGCTGTGGTACAGTTGCCTCCACCATGTTTGTCATCAGTACTGGCAGCCACATGGGATGCCCGCAGATATGGCTGGTCCAGCGGCTCCCAGCTCTCCCTCCTTGACTCACCTGTTCATTGCCTTTCCTGAGTGCCCTGTCTAGTGTTAGGGCTACATCTGTCTCTGTTCCTCACAGGTAATGCATGTCATCCTGCGGCACCTTGCAGCCCTTAGGGCACACTAACCTAGGGCACCATAACCTTGTTAGGCCACCTTAACCTATGGTTCCATAGCCCAGGGTGCCTTTTACAGTGCCTTGTCCAGGGGTGCCTAATCCAGCGCTTAGCCTAAGGAGCACCTTATAATGCACCTTACAAGGCACGTTTCAAGGTACCTTATAAGGCACCTTATAATGCACCTTACAAGGCACCTTACAGGGCAACTTACAAGGCACCTTACAAAGGACCTTATAAGGTACCTTACAAGGCGCCTTACAAAGTGCCTTGTAATGTGCCTTGTAAGTTGCCCTATAAGGTGCCTTGTAACGCGCGTTAGTCTTAAGCGCCTTGTAACATGCGTTAGTTGATATGGCTTGCTGTAACGATGCACCACCCACACCTTTATATGGGCATCTGTACCTTTACCGCGGAACCTAACGCGAGTGACATGACCCCAGTTTAGTAAACATATCCCTATGATAAAATGAGGAAAATAGTTAAGAAAAAACTAAAAGAAGCAGTTGCAAAGGTTAAAGACTTACATCAAGCTTGGGTGTTGTTGAAAAATGCTATCTTGGAAGCCCAGACCAGCTGTATTTCACGCTTTAAGAAAAGTGAAAGAAGTCCAAAAAACTGCCAGCATGGTTTAAATGTGAGGTCAGAGAGGCTGTTGTTGCCAAAAAAGCATCTTTCAGGAAATGGAAAAAAGAGCCAAACGACGAAACCTGGAAACAGCATAAGCACTGGAAAGTCAAATGCAAGGCATTGATAAGGCAGGCAAAGGGAGAATTTGAGAAGAAGCTTGCTGCGAAAGCAAAAACACAAAATAAAGACTTTTTCAAGTACATTCGTAGCAAAAAACCTGTGAGACAGTCAGTTGGTCCATTAGATGATAGAGGGATTAAAGGGGCACTAAGAGGCGACAAGGCGATAGTGGAAAGACTGAATGAACTTTTTGTTTCAGTCTTTACTGAGGAAGAAGTAGGGATGTTACCCATGACTGAAGTGGTATTTAAAGGTGCGGAAGAATTGAAGGAAATATCGATACATCGGGAAGATGTATTGCAACTATTAGATAAACTGAAGAGTAGCAAATCACCTGGGATGGATGGTATACATCCAAAGGTGTTGAAAGAACTGAAATATGAGATTGCAGTCCTGCTAATAGTAATCTGTGAACCTTCATTAAAATCATCTGTAATACCTGAAGATTGGAGGATTGCCAATGTAACGCCAATTTTTAAGAAGGGTTCCAGGGGTGATCCAGGAAACTACAGACCTGTGAGCCTGACGTCAGTACCGGGAAAAATGGTAGAAACCATCATAAAGAACAAAATTACTCAGCATGTAGATAGTCATGGCCTAATGGGAGACAGCCAACATGGCTTTAGACAAGGAAGATCTTGTCTTACTAATCTGTTATGTTTTTTTGAAGGAGTGAATAAACAGGTGGACAAAGGTGAGTCAGTTGATATAGTGTATCTGGACTTTCAGAAAGCCTTTGACAAGGTCCCTCATCAGAGACTTTTGGCAAAACTAAAGAGTCATGGGATAGGAGGCAGTGTACTATTGTGGATCAGGAACTGGTTAAAAGATAGAAAGCTGAGGGTAGGACTAAATGGCCAATTTTCCCAAAGGAGAAAGGTGAATAGTAGTGTACCCCAGGGATCTGGCGATGGTGCAAATGGGGCATAGGGGGCTGCAGGCGGGACATGTAGCGGGGGCAGCTGGGGCACAGGGTGGACTAGGTGGGCGCCTAGGTGGCACATAGGAACATAGAAACCAGAAATCAGCATGACTGCAGCTGGGTCCATTTCTTTTAGACATATTCATAAATGAACTGGAAAAGGGAATAACGAGTGAGATTATCAAATTTGCAGATGACACAAAACTATTTAAAGTTGTTAAAACCCATGATTGTTGAAAATTGCAAGAGGATTTTGGAAAATTGCAAGAGGATCTTGATAAATTGGAATACTGGACATCAGAATGGCAGATGAAATTTAATGTGGACAAGTGCAAAGTTATGCACCTAGGGAAGAACAACCTAAACTATGGTTACACGATGTGAGGTTCCACATTAGGAACCACCACCCAGGAAAAAGATTTAGGTGTCATTGTGGATAACATGTTATAACCCTCGGCACAGTGTGCAACAGCGGCCAAGAGAGCAAATAGAATGCTAGGTATGATAAGGAAAGGAATGGAAAATAAAAGAAAAGATATTATAATGCCTCTATATCGTTCCATGGTGAGACCGCACCTTGAATATTGTGTGCAATTCTGGTGGCCGTATCTTAAAAAGGATATAGCGTTATTAGAAAAGGTTCAGAGAAGAGCCACCAAAATGGTAAAGGGGATGGAAGGATATTCCTATGAAGAAAGGGTAAAAAGGTTAGGGCTTTTTAACCTGGAAAAGAGACGGCTGAGGGGAGATATGGTAGAAGTCTATAAATTAATGAACGGAGTGGAACAGGTAAACGTAGATCGTTGTTTATGTTATCAGAATATAGAAAGACTAGGGGACATGCAATGAAGCTACAGGGTAAACTATTTAAGACTAATAAAAGAAAATATTTTTTCATTCAACATGTAATCAAAGTCTAGAATTTGTTACCGGAGGATATAGTAAAGGCTGTTAGTGTAGCTGGGTTTAAAAAAGGTTTGGTCAGGTTCCTGGAGGAAAGGTCCATAAACCATTATTAAGCATGACCCAGTACAAGCATTGTGGAACCTGTGTCTTTTGGAGAAACTGCTAGGTACATATGACCTAGATTGGCCACTGTTGGAAACAGAATACTGGGCTTGATGGACCTTGGTCTGACCCAGTATGGCATATCTTATGTTCTTATGTTCTCATGTGCCCCATGGATTCCTCTCACTACCTACAACAAACTTACCTTAATTTATGACCTCTTTGTCTTTAATGTTCTTCATCTTCTTGCACTAATGGAGACTTGGTTTTCCTCTGATGACTGCTTCATTGGATGCGCTCCCTACTGGAGGTTGTCTTCTCTCCCATACATTTCACCCAGTTGTCCGTGACAGTAGTGAAGGATTGCTAATCTCTCTTTCCTGCCAGTTTCAACCCCTCCTTCCACCTCAGTCTTACTGCTTTTCTTCTTTTGAAGTCCACTTCATCTGCCTAGTTACTCCTCTACCTTTCTGGGTAGCTGTCATATATCGACCCCCTGATAAGTCTACTTCTTCTTTTCTTACTAACTCTGACTCCTGGCTTTCATTCTTTCTGGACCCACCTTCCCCTTCCCTTATTCTTGGAGATTTTAACATTTATGTCGATGACCTCTCTGACTCTTATACCTGAAAGCTCTTTGCTTTAACCTCCTTATTCAACCTCCAGCTGTGTTCTATATGCCAAAAGCTGTATTAATGCCCAAATATGGTCACCACCAATCAATCAAACAAAGATATGTAAGGAGAACCTAAAATAACATAAAATTATGATATTTTTGTCAGACACATCATAGTGAGGAATCCACCCTTACTACGAACCGTCCATTTTAATCATCCTTTGCAGTAAAACAGCTCATATGGTCAAAAAACCTTTTGCTTAGCTTAAAAGATGGTACTCTCCGTAGAGTCACACCAGAGATTTTCAACTTTTCTCCAAAGTCCCTGACACAATATTGCGTTTTGGGTCCACATAACTCCGCTGAACCCTGCGTCAGGTGTTAGCTCATATGTGAAAGTTGAATGAGAGTAAAAACACCATAACAACAATTACTACTCATTTTAAAGGGATTGACATCTGACGACACTTCCGACCTGAGCCTAATTTGAAAACTGATAGGGGGCTGGAAACAACATTGTAGCCAAAACCCCTAAGCAGCCTGATAGTTTTTGAAAGTTAAATGACACTGTGCCATTCAGTCTCCAAATTAAGACTATGTAGAGTGGCTGAATGAAAAAAAAACATCCACTTTTGTTCGCAGTATTGTAAAAGCGCCTCCCGATCATCACAACGCACCAAAGCAGGCATATGAGCTATAACCCTCCAAGACAGCTGTGAAAAAGTGTGATCCAATGAATCACAATGCAGTACCATGGGAGATGTTGTTAAGTTAGATCTTAAACGTAATGCATGTTCAGCTAAGCGGGTTTTGAAAGGGCCGATGGTCTATTTTAATCCACATGGGCAAACTATCAAATAAACCACACGTGGATAAACAATTTGTGTTATGTTGGGAATGCCAAATCTTATGAGTGCTGTGTAATATGTTCCTCCAAATTTCTTCTAAGGCTAAATACTGCGCCCGATGGTCTCTATTATAGAATGTGGGGAACCACTAGATCTTACTTCACTTGTGTGCTCAGAGGTCTCAGACTTCTATCGGCATTGGTTATGAAACCCAGCAGTTAGACCAATGCACTGATTGCATCAACGACCTCTTGTTTTTAAATTAATCACACATATTAAATAGAAGATCAACAAGATGTTTGTATTATCTGTCCATTAGAGTCCCCCCACAAAAATCAAAAAGTGCTTATCTGGATTGTTTGAAATTGTTGAAAGTGGCATTTTCAACAATTTCAAACAATCCAGATAAGCACTTTTTGATTTTTGTGGGGGGCCTCTAATGTCCCTTCCGCTTGGGGGAGGACTGGCTGGGGGGATGTCAGGTCAGTGCCCTGGCAACTGTTAGCTCGGGTGGACCAGGTAGATGTAGGTGGATTGTGTTTGGCTTTTGTCAGCTGCTGTCTTGCTGATTTAGAGTTTCTAAGTTCCTATATGCCACCTAGGCGCCCATCTAGTCCTCCCTGTGCCCCAGCTGACCCCGCTACATGTCCCGCCTGCAGCCCCCTATGCCCCATTTGTACCATTGACATAGTGGCGTTTCATACTTGGGCACTATGCTGTTGCTGCAAATGGAGCACTACTATCACGTTTCTTGCGCTCCCTGCCTATGTTGTACATTGCTGACACTGAAATGGTTTCTCTCTCCTGCAATTGTGCATCTAATGGCAGGTTTTCATTCGCGGTAGGATTCAGCCCTTCAGTTCAGCGCATTATTGTGCAGGTATCCTCTCCCCGTCCACTCCCCGCCCATTGACCCCTTCTATCCGCCCTCTCTCCACCCTCTGTGGTGTTTACCGCGGACGGGAACGCTAACGCTCATTAGGTAATGTTAACATGCATTAATGTTACATACCACGCGTTAATGTTACCTAACACTCGAAAACGTTACCTACCGTGCGGTACGTAACGTTACCGCAGTTTAGTAAACATACCCCTAAGCTTGAAGACCTTATCATAGAAATAATCAACCAAAGTTTGATCAGAAAGCGAGAAGGGAATTGAGAGTTGCAAAGACGGAGAGTGCGAGAGGCGAGAGTGTTTGTCAGATGTTCATAGCACTCTTGCTTCGTGAGTGCTAAAGCAGACTGGAAGGAAGTCATCATAGTTATGGGATTTAAGCTAAAGGTGCTCAGCGGAGCAGCCACATGAATGTAGGGAGCAGATATTAACGGTCAGCCAAGGCTGAGGTACAATCCAACTCACAGGGCATGAAATGGGAAGGCTGAGAAAATTCAGAACAGAGGAAAATATTGTGTTTTAGCAAGAGAACTTAGTTGCAACCATGTTGACTGGCTATACTTTATTCAGGAAGGACAGGGTAGGAAGAAGAGGAGGAGGAGTGGCACTATATGTAAAAACTACTATTAAAGCTTTGGAATTACAGAGCTTAAAAGGGAGAGAGGAGGCATTGTGGGTTAAACTAGAAAGAGGGAAAGAGAAATCTATTTGCATTGGAGTGATATACAGACCTCCCTCACAAGAGGAAGAGGTGGACAGAGAGTTAATTGAAGACATACGCAGCATTGCTAGGAAAGGGGAAGTGCTACTGATAGGAGATTTCAATATGCCAGATGTTGATTGGCACATTCCTGCTGCAGTATCATCTAGAAGTAAGGAGATCCTGGATTCTCTACAGGGAGAACTATTCAGGCAATTGGTAACAGACCCCACATGTGAAGGGGCCATACTGGACTTGGTGCTTACCAATGGTGAAAGTGTTTCTGATGTTGTAGTGGGAGATCATTTTGCATCCAGTGATCACCAGATGGTGTGGTTCAGTATTAGGACTAGGGCTGTTAGAATCCATTCCAAGGTGAGGATCTTAGACTTTAGGAAGACTAACTTTGCGAAGATGGGCCAATACCTCAGGGAGTCATTAGTGGGATGGGAACAGCTGGGGGATGTAGAAAAACAGTGGGCAAAACTGAAAGGGGGTATTTTAAGGGCAACCAACCTTTTTGTTAAAATGGTAAATAAAGGCAAAAGGAACAGGAGACCGCTATGGTTTTCGAAGGAAGTAGCTGAAAAAGTGAAGAAAAAGAGGGAGGCCTTCATGAAATACAAGAGATCACAGAGAGCAGAAGACAGGCATCTGTATTTGGAAAAACTTAGAGAAGCTAGCAAAGTAGTCAAGAAGGCAAAGATTCAAAAGGAGGAGGAAATAGCCAATGCAATAAAATGGGGGGATAAGACATTTTTCAGATATATTAGTGAGAAGAGGAAGAGCAAAAGTGGTATTGTCAGACTCAAGGGTGCAGGGGGGGAATATGTAGAAGCTGATAAGGATAAAGCGGAATTGCTTAACAAATATTTTTGTTCTGTGTTCACAGATGAAGAACCAGGAGCAGGACCTCAGAAAACACCCACAAATAGGAACAGAAGCGAGGGACATCTTGAACTATTTTCAGAAGACTGTGTTCGTGAGAAACTAGCTCAACTTAAAGTAGACAAAGCGATGGGACCGGATGGGATACACCCTAGAATACTGAGGGAACTTGGGGACGTTCTAGCAGCTCCACTGACTGACCTTTTCAATGCCTCGTTGGAGTCAGGAGTGGTGCCAAAGGACTGGAGAGAGGCTCATGTGGTGCCTTTACACAAAAGCGGAAGTAAGGATGTGGTTGAAAACTACAGGCCGGTTAGTTTAACTTCAGTGGTGAGTAAATTATTGGAAACGCTGCTGAAAGAGAAAATAGTGAGGTTTCTGGAGTCCAGCGGATTACAGGATCCGAGGCAGCATGGATTCACCAGAGGCAGGTCTTGTCAGACAAATCTGATTGATTTCTTTGACTGGGTGACCAGGGAGTTGGACCGAGGGAGAGCTCTAGATGTGGTGTATTTAGATTTCCGTAAAGCCTTTGACACTGTTCCTCACAGGCGACTTATAAACAAACTGAGCACCCTAGGGATGGACCCTAAAGTTACTGCTTGGGTTAGAAATTGGTTGGGTGGGAGGCGACAAAGAGTACAAGTAAATGGAGCTCACTCTGAGGAGAAGGATGTTACCAGTGGTGTGCCCCAGGGATCTGTCCTTGGTCCGATTCTTTTTAACATCTTTGTTAGTGATATAGCGGAAGGGCTGTCGGGTAAGGTTTGCCTCTTTGCGGATGATACCAAAATCTGCAATAGAGTAGACACCCAGGAAGGGGTAGATAACATGAGGAGGGATCTAGCTAAGCTTGAAGAATGGTCTAGAATTTGGCAGCTGGGATTTAATGTTAAAAAATGTAAGGTCATGCATTTGGGCTGCAGCAATCCAAGGGAGCAATACAGTATAGGAGGTGAAGTACTTTTGTCCACTAAAGAAGAGCGGGACCTAGGCGTGGTTGTGTCTGATGATCTTAAAGTAGCTAAACAGCTGGAAAAGGTGACAGCAAAAGCTAGAAGGATGCTTGGGTGCATACGGAGAGGAATGGCTAGCAGAAAAAAGGAGGTGATAATGCCTCTGTATAAGTCTTTGGTGCGACCTCATTTGGAGTATGGTGTGCAATTCTGGAGACCGCACCTTCAAAAGGATGTGAACAGGATGGAGTCGGTGCAGAGGGTTGCTACCAAAATGATTAATGGGCTTCATTATAAAGCATATGAGGACAGACTTAAGGATCTTAATATGTACACCTTAGAGGAAAGGCGGGATAGAGGTGATATGATTGAGATGTTTAAATACCTCCGTGGCATAAATGTTCAGGGAGAGAGCCTCTTTCAATTGAAAGCAAGTTCTGCTACGAGGGGACATGGGATGAGGGTGAAGGGAGATAGATTCAGGAGTGATATGCGGAAATATTTCTTTATGGAAAGAGTAGTGGATCCGTGGAATAGTCTCCCAGTGGAGGTGGTAGAGATGAGGACAGTAACTGAATTCAAGAAAGCATGGGACCAACACAGAGGATCTCTAAAGGCAAAAAGTGGACTGTTGTAGTTGTTATGGAAGGACAGACTAGATAGGCCATGTGGTCTTTTTCTGTCGTCATATTTTTATGTTTCTATGTTTCTATGTAACCCCTCCATCTTATCTGACCCCAGTTCGAACTGTAAATATGTTACGTTCTGTTTGATGTATCACTTGTTGCTTAAAGGAAACCTCTTTGACCTGGTGAAAAGCAGTATATCAGCCATCAGGGGAGAGAACAGAGGGATCAATAGTCTTAAGGTTCCTAAATGTGTAGGTGGATTACAGGACGAGAATGTGGCAGGGGGTTGTTAAGTGTAAAAGCAGGGCCGGATTTACGTATACGCCATGTACGCCATGGCGTAGGGCCCACAACCGGCAGGGGCCTACAAAAAATAGAACCAGGTTTTTTTTTTTTTCAACTCGATTAAAAAAAAAACCTGGTGGCTGCCGCCGCGGGGCCCCCTCTGCTGCCGCGGGGGCCCCGTCTACAAGATGGTATGGTCTGGTCTGGTCGGGTCGGGTCGGGTCTCGTCTCCCTCCCTCCCTCCCTCCCGGCTGCGAGAGACGCGAAGAGAGAGCGTCTCCTCGCGTCTGTGTTAAGCCCGCAGGGGCTGATGGGATTTCCCATCAGCCCCTGCAGGCTTAACACAGACGCGAGGAGACGCTCTCCCTTCGCGTCTCTCGCAGCCTGCAGCGAGGGAGGGAGAGAGACCCGACCGGACCCGACCCGACCGGACCGGACCCGACCAGCTTGTAGACGGGGCCCCCGCGGCAGCTGAGGGGGCCCCGCGGCGGCAGCCACCCGCTCTTTTAATAAATTAAAAATTACTTCAGGCCGGGGGGGGGGGTAGGAGTCCTATCCCCCCCGGCCTAAAGTAAATTTTAATTTTTAAAAAAAACCTGGTGGCTGCCGCCGCGGGGCCCCCTCTGCTGCCGCGGGGGCCCCGTCTACAAGCTGGTCGGGTCGGGTCCGGTCGGGTCGGGTCCGGTCGGGTCTCTCTCCCTCCCTCCCTCGCTGCAGGCTGCGAGAGACGCGAAGATGCGTCTCTCGCAGCCTGCAGCCTGCAGCGAGGGAGGGAGAGAGACCCGACCGGACCCGACCCGACCCGACCGGACCCGACCAGCTTGTAGACGGGGCCCCCGCGGCAGCAGAGGGGGCCCCGCGGCGGCAGCCACCAGGTTTTTTTTTTAAATTAAATTTTACTTTAGGCCGGGGGGGGGGTAGGACGGGTAATGGGCGATGGGGGGGGGGGTAGGACGGGTAATGGGCTATGTGGGGGGGGGGTAGGACTGTTAATGGGCTATGGGGGGGGGGGTAGTACTGGTAATGGGCTTGGGGGGGGGGTAGGACTGGTAATGGACTATGGGGGGGTAGGACTGGTAATGGGCTATTGGGGGGGATGGGGATGGAAATGGAATGGGGGGGGTAGGGATGTTAATTGGATATAGGGTGGATGGGGCAGGAAAAGGGCTGGGCTGGGGGGGTTAAGGCTAGAGGTGGGCTGATGTGGTTAGGACTGGTAATGGACTGTGGGCTGTTGGGGGGGGCTTAGAACTGGCAATGGGCTTTGGGGGGGGTTAAGACTGGTAATGGGCTGGGGGGTTAAGACTGGAGGTGGGCTGATGGGGTTAGGACTGGTAATGGGCTGTTGGGGGGGGATTAGAACTGGTAATGGGCTTTGGGGGGGTTAAGACTGGTAATGGGCTGTGGGCTGATGGGGGTTGTCTGGTAATGGGCTATGGGGGGCTAGGACTGGAAATGGGCTGGGGGGTTAAAACTGGAGGTGGGATGATGGGGTTAGGACTGGTAATGGGCTGTGGGCTGATGGGGGGGGGTAGGACTGGCAATGGGCTATGGGGGGCTGACTGGAAATGGGTTGATGGGGTTAGGACTGGAAGTGGGCTGATGGGGGGTTAGGACTGGTAATGGGTTATAGGGGGGGCTTAAACTGAAAATGGGGTGATGGGGGGTTAAGGACTGAAAATGGGGTGATGGGGGGTTAAGGACTGTAAGTGGGGTGATGGGGGGGCTAGGACTGGAAATGGGCTGATGGATGGCTAGGACTGGAAATGGGCTGATGCAGGGACTAGAAGGGAATGGATGCTGGGTGAGGCTGGAACTAGAAGGGAGCTGATGTTGGGGGAGGATTAGAATGGGATGGGGCTGGAAGAGTAAAATGGAGAAGGGAAAAATATTTTGTGTGGGAGGGATAAAAAATCTACAATTGGCCGGGTATTGGGAGAGTAAGTGGGGATTGAGGATGGAGGGGTAATATTTGAGTGGATGAAATAGGAATGAGGAAAGAGCAAAAGGAGAAAGATTAGTATGTTAAAGCAGATGTAGAGAGAGAATGGAAAAAAATCTAGAAGAGAGAAGAAAGGACAAATGGACAGCAGACGATGGAGAGTTAGCAGAAGACACGAAGAAACCAGAAGAAAGTGGCTGGAGCAATTGCAGCTGAAAAAAATGCACAAAAGGTAGAAAAATATCTCTTTATTTTGAATTTATTAATTGGAATATGTCAGCTCTGGTAAATGTGCATCATTAACATCTGTGCTTTGTTTAGTACAAGAGCAAATTAATGTATTGTTTTATTTCTACAGTGTTGTACATTCCAAGTTTGGCTTTTCGGATTCCCAGTTTAATTATTGTCTTCCTATTTCTAAATTGTGATTACTTGTTTGGTGATGGTCTATGTTCTGCATGTGTAACTGAGCTGAGGTGTTCTGTTTATATAATTCCTATTTGACATTGCCACTTGTTCTCTTTCCCCAGTAGGTCATGTATTGTTGTTCTCTGAAATGTATTGGTTTAATATTTGCAGTGTTGCCTTTTGATTGGTAGAGTATGGTGCTTTGTGAGTCCTGGTAGTGCTGTTAGGATACGGCGGGTTTACTATGGGCAGTGTTTGTAGTAGTTCCTAATGTGTCTGGCAGTTGGCACTGGATTATAGTAATGTAGAAATCTTTTAGTCTTTCTTTATCCATACACTCATTAAGAGGCACGTTTACTAAAAGTTAGTATATGGTAACATTATGCAAATATTTATGCAAATGAGGCCCCTTATGCAAATGAGGTCCGCACCCCCCTTGGGCCGCCCCTGCTGGGGGCCCACAATTTTTGTTGGCGTAGGGCCTCACTCAAGGTAAATCCGGCCCTGTATAAGTTAATAGATGATGGTCAGATAGGAGAAGAACTGAGATCAAGCAGTCAGAGAAAAAGATAAGGTCTAGACAGTGGTCTTACTAATGTGTAGAACACAGATATTTAAGGAGAACCTAAACAGAGTAGATGCACAGCATAAATAAATTTATGATATTCAAACACATCATAGTGAGGAATCAACCCCTACTACGAACCATCCATTTTAATTATTCATTGCAGTAAAACATCTCATATAGTCAAAAAAACCCTTTTATTTGGCTTAAAAGATCATACTCTCCTTAGAGTCACACCCAAGATTTTCAACTTTTCGGCAAAGCCCATGACACAATATTGCCTTTCGGGTCCACATAACTCCGTTGAACCCTGTATCAGATGGTAGCTCATAGGTGAAAGTTGAATGAGAGTAAAAACACCATCATGAATTGTAGCAACAATTACTATTCATTTTAAAGGGATCGGCATCTGACGTCACTTCCAACCTGAGCCCAACTGCAAAGCTGATAGGAGCTGGAAACAACATTGTAGCCAAACCCCCTAAACAGCCTGATAATTTTTGAAAGTTAAATGACACTGTGTCATTCAGTCTTCAAATTAAGACTATGTGGGGTGACTGAACGCAAAGAAAAAGTCCACTTTTGTTTGCAGTACTGTAAAAGTGTCTCCTGATCACCACCCCCCACAAAAGGAGGTATATGATCTATAACCCTCCAAGACAGCTGTGAAAAAGTGTGATCCAATGAAACATAATGCTGTACCATGGGAGCTGTGGTTAACTTAGCTCTTAAACGCGATGCATGTTCAGCTAAGCAGGTTTTGAAAGGGCGAATTGTCCATCTGACATATTTTAATCCACACGGGCGAACTATCAAATAAACCACAAATGTGGATAAACAATTTGTGTTATGTTGGGAATGCCAAATCTTATGAGTACAACATCAAAAACTAACCTCACAAGCCAAAAAACAGTTCACCAAGCTCCAAAATATAATGAAATAAAAAAGTGAACCAAATACAAGGAATGTGTGTCCCCAAAACTTCCAGTTTTTTTGTCGGACAAACTTCCTCTCGCCGAAGCCGTGAAGCTACGGCAAAGGAGAAAAAATGTCCATTTCAATCAAAATGCAGTCAAGGGGATAGGCCGGTAAACTCACCCGGACAAAACCCCCAATATCACTTATCTGCAAATTTTGGCAAGGACGCTGAGATTGTTGATGTATGCATGACACAGTCCTGCGTTTCGGGTATTTACATTTCATACACCCTGCTTCAGGTAAACTTGCCATCACTCAACAAAAACACCAAGGGGTATGTTTACTAAACTGCGTTAGTGTAATTTGCGTTAGGAGCCGCGTTAGTAGAAGAAATGCCAAAAAAGGACATGGGCGGTACATCGTTACCAATAACGCGCGTTAAGGCACGTTATAAGGTGCCGCGCAGCAACGATCGTTACAGGGCGCGTTACTGCGCGTTAAGCTTAAGAACACACGCAGACACCTAAATGCAGAAACAGAGGTGTAGCACAATGGTTACTACACAGACTGATGGTACAAAGGTCATGGGTTTGATTCCCCAGTGTGCCTAATGAATAAGGCTGGCTGAGGCGTCATGTGTAACCCTTTGAAGTCCTACTATAATATTTTAATCCACATTCTGCAGCCGGGTTAAAGTTTGCATGTCAGGAAAATTGTACCCGTCTTATTCAATATGTTCCAATAGTGCCGTTCCCTCTGCCATGGTCATGTATTATATACCATTTGATAGTAATATTTAGGCAGAAGTTTGGATCCCGAAAGTTTTGGGCTTGGCCTGGAAAGGGTTAGGTATTGGGCTGTGCTGAGATAGGCTATGCTGCAGGTCCCCATCAGTACCAATGTGTGATAGGTAGTCCTTGCAAACACCCCTAGGATATGCCTGTGTTCATCTGTATGTCACATCTAGCCCTTGTGGACTATAATGCACCCAGAAAAGTGCATACCCTGTGTGGGTGCCATGGTCACATGATGTAACTGAAGGGGGGTGTTGGGACCCACAGGGAGATTACATACCACCACCCAACGCACCCTGTGGGGCTCAGGGTGGGGGACAGGATCTCCCACCAACAGATCCACTTTCTACCCCCCTGCAATGGTGGCAGTAGAGAGGACCATCACCCCAGCCCTGCTAGGGATCAAACACCCTACAGGGCAGGCAATGCAGAGCAGTACACATCCATAACGCAATAGCAGACAGACGGCAGGTCTGGAAATGCTCAGCTGCCCCCCACCATTATCTGACATTCTCCAGCAGCAAGCCTCCAGCCACTGCACCCTGCAAGGTGTTCCAGCAAGACACATACTAGCTGCAGACAGTCCGCCAGCTAGTCCATAGTGCATGGTCCTGGAGGAGATGCATGTAACCAGAACGGGGATATCAGCATACACACCAAGCAGATAAATAAGTGATTGGGCCCCAAAAGAAAACTCATAAATATCACATGAGAAAAATACTATATAGCACTATGGGGGAACCTAGCCATGCCATGGTCACTGCTCAGTCAGGGTGAGAGTGACCTCCCAGCAGGACATGCTATGGCCACCCTGTCCGTGCAGGTGGTACCGGGCACTACAATGTCCGAGCCATTGCCCTATGCCCTGTGCAGATGCGGCCAGGCCAGGCCACCCTATACAGGCTATTCCCACGGTACCTTGCTCCTCATTATGCACATTGGCAGGCCAATACTGGCAACAGTGCTAGCAGTGTGGGCTGTGGAGGGTGTTGGCAGCCACCACACACTGGATAGACAGACACACACTCCCCACACCTATGCCAGCATTGTGCAACTATAGAGGTGTTGGGCAGCCCAGGCCACCACACCAGTCCTGGGCACAGTGCAGGCATGGCTATGGTACGCAATACTGTAGGAGTCACTCCCCAGATTGGTAAACACTGTCAGACACAAGACCTGTAGCACACTCCACAGACATCAGAAAGGTTGCTATGATGCAGCTCACTCCGAAAATTGTACCTAACCTAGGAATTGCTATCTGCCAGTAATCATAGCAACCTTTTGATAGCTGTGTACCATATTCCCAGGTTTAGGGTGGCATTACTAAGGTATGCAAGTGCTAGTATTGGGAGATGCACGCAGAGCCCAAAGTCCTGCCTCTCCAGGAGGCTTTGGATAATGGGGCCTGTGGGTGCGGGTGTGTCTGCCCCTGTTGGCTGCTGCTTTATAACAGAGGTTCCCAACTCCAGTCCTGCGGTGCAAAACACTGTTCGGGTTTTCATGCTGTCCCTCATAAATATGCATGAGATACATCTGCATACCATGGGGGTGGCGCATAGAAATGCAGCACAGGCATCTTTATCAGAGGCAGCATGGAACCTGAATGGTGTTTGGCCCTCCAGGACAGCATTTGGGAGGCTCTGCTCTAGGTAATGTGCATGTTTATGGTGTCTGTGCTCTGTAGAGTAAAATGTAGGTGTTTTGGGCATGTTTACGTCATCTGCAAGAAAGGTTCTGTCTGTATTAGCACGTTATAGTAGTGGGTAAAATATGAGGACTGGGTTGGCGGAAACCACAGCTGGGACTTGAACCTGTGACCTTTATGCTTCTGAATACACTGGTTTTGTGCACTGCACCACCATGTTATCACAGAGATGGTGTATTCCCTGGTGATACCATGGCTGTTGGTCAGACAGGGCCTGTCTGTTGCAGTGCATGGCACCCACCTACACAGGGCTAGGCCACGGTCTGCTCTGGGCAGCTGCCACTGCCCCCTCCACCACCACTATCCCTCAGCCACCATGATGACATGCCCTTCTGCTGGTGGAGCTGGTGGTGCGCAGTCTCAGGCCATCCAGTGTGCAGGTAGGCGTCTGCTTATGGTGCGGGTTCTGGGGTAGGGGTGCCTGCATAGACGTCCACGCTCCCCCCCCAGCCCCGCCTTCCAATGTTCCGTGCCCTTGGGGGTAGCTGTTGGGTACTATCCCCTATGACACTTTGGGAAACCCACTCGTGCCCATGTTGGACCTTCAGCAGTTGCTGTCTGGCTGCTCCACTGTTTCAGCATTTGTATGGGCCACCTAGGCATCACCCTAGTCCGCACTGTGGCCCAGCTCCACCACAGCATGTGCCGCCTGCGGCCCTCTGTATCCCCTTCTCCGGCATCTGTCCAGTTGCCGTTCTGACATGCCCACCCTGATGTTGCGGGACATGTGCACCTGTCCGATGATGGGGAAAACCATGAGCAGCGCTATTTCACTGTGGGCTCCTTCACCTTGTATGGGGACGGCGTATAGACCCATCCACGATTTATATCTGTTCTATGGAGCTTACTCGGGGGGGGAGGGGTTGATGTTTCTCATTGATACCACTATTGGCCAGCTTGGTTATTGTTTTTTTCCAGTTTGTTGGGGTCATTTTCAGTGTTTCTTTGCCCTTTTGTTCTGTGCACATGTATCACACTTATGTTTTTGGTTTCCCTGCCTGGGCTGTACATTGCTGACACTGAAATGGTTTCTCTCCCCTGTAATGTGCATTTAACGGCAGGTTTTCATTCGCGTTGGAATTCAGCTCTGAAAATCAGCGCGTTAGTGTGAGGGGAGCCTCTCCCCGCCCACTCTCCGCCCACTGACCCCTTCTCTCCGCCCTCTCTCCACCTTCTGCGGTGTTTTATTTATTTATTTATTTATTTAACAGGTTTTTTATACCGCCTTTCTTACAATCAAAGCGGTTACAAGACTACATCAGGTTAGCATAAAATACAAACATACAAACAGACTATACAGACCAAACAATAAATCCAGTTTATACCACCTTATCCAAATATCAAAGTGATAAGCAAAGGATCCATAGGTAACAGGGAAAGACTACATCATGTTAACATATAATACAGACATACCTCTAAACGGAGGAACAGCCTAAGGGAGAGACAGAAGGAGAAGGTTGTACAGAGAATAATTTTTGCCATGGGCCCGCGCCTAAGGGCCACGCCAAAGGGCCCTCTGGCGAGGCCCTCAGGCGCGGGCCCGACAGGCGCGGGCCCGCCTGTCGGCGGCTGCCGTTTAAAGGAGCTGCTGCTCCCCTCCCACAGCCCCGATTGGGCCGGAGGCAGTTGGTTGGTCTCGCGCCTCTCAGACCGGCTCAGCTGTTCTTCCCGCCGTCGGCGGCTGCCGTTTAAAGGAGCTGCTGCTCCCCTCCCACAGCCCCGATTGGGCCGGAGGCAGTTGGTTGGTCTCGCGCCTCTCAGACCGGCTCAGCTGTTCTACCACGCCGCGGAGCATTACGATCGTTAGCGCATCATAACGTGCGTTATGATGCGCTAACGATCATTAACGTTACATAACGTGCGTTATTCACGATTACCGCAGTTTAGTAAACATACCCCCAAATCTTATGAGTAGATATATCTATTCATCTGTCCCCCTCCATTGTACCTGCACAATAAACGCAATGTCCACAAGCAAATTATCCTTTTCGATCCTGCCCTTTGTTTGAGTAGAGCCCATCTTAACTAGTTTGTCCCTTAAATTTGCACCCCTCGTGAAGGCTATGCTCAAAGCTTTTGAAAAACATGGGTGGAGTCCCAAAATATGTCAATGATTTCTGATGATATTAACCACCATGTGAGCATGGTCCATATAAAGTAATCACTGCTATTTTATTAAAGTTACATGAATTAACATTTCAGCTATCGACATTTTGTGATAATTTGAAGTCATTCAAAATCAAGAAGTTCAAGTGTGATCAGAATGATTATCAAAATAACCAGGTTTATGCTTGGATGTCAAAATCTGAAGCAGTCCCAGAAAAACATGTGACCTTTGAGGATACTTTGACTGAATCAACCAATCCTGAGGATGCAAATAGAAAACCTCAATGTTCCCATCAACATAGAGAGGAGGGCAAAAGTCTGGCTTTTGTAAAAGCCATATGCCTGATGGCTTTATAATCATGAACAAGAAATGAATTCGGAACAGGATTTTCCATCGGGTGGTAAATCAGGGAACTCAGCCCCGTGCCCGGTACCATTCAGGCCAATAGCAGGGACCTACCACAAGACTTCAATCCAAACAGTAGTCATCAACCTCAGCGACAGAATATTAACTCCGGTTCAGGAACAGACTTTGAATCTGGGACTATCCTGTGTGCCTACTCCAGGGTATCATCCCTTTAAGATGTAAGTGGCTTTATTTATTTAGTATACATTTGTATACCGCTACTTCCAGCGATCAGCAGCGGTTTGATTACAGATTGGAAATTGTCAAATCATGACAGGAAATTTTTGAGGTATAAACACATTGATTAGACAGGAAAGCACAGCACACAGAGAACTATTTTACAGGGAACATGGGCTATGGAGGGTTAAGTGGCTTGCCCAAGACCACAAGGAGCACCTGTGGGACTAGAAACCCCAGTCCTTCCGGCCCAAGGTTGCTGTCCTCTAGTGGGATTTGAACCCCCGACCTTCCGGCCTGAAGTACCTTGCCCCAACCACTAGGCCACTCCTCCACTTTATATTGTATCTTATACATTTTTTTGCCACTCATCCTTTGGCTGAGGATGGATCTGTCATATCTGATACTTCTAAATGACTTCCTCCCAGACCAATGGATGCAATTATTTCCACCTTTCAGAATTTAATTCTATCCAATTTACAGACAATCAAAAAGTCTTTTAAGCATAGTCATTCTAATTTGTTTCCCCAAAAACCTGCTTTGAAACAGCTTAGGCAATTCACAATGAATAATGAATTAGTGTTCCACAATGCAGAAAAAGGTGGAGCGATTGTGGTTCAATCTTGGGCTTCATATCATCAACATTTGTTAGATCATTTAAATTTTGGTCGATCCTACACCAGAATTGCAGTCTAATATTTTGTCCTTCTATACACAAACTATGCAGGAAGGGTTGATTACTTGGTGAGAGTTTACATTTTTGTATTTAAAACACCCTAAAATTCCAGTGATCTAGTCTGTACCTAAAATTCATAAATCATTGACTAATCCACCTTTCCGTCCAATTGTTTCCTGTAGAGATAGTGTTGGAACCTTTATCCAAATTTTGTGACTGTTTTCTACAACCTTTAGCGGCTAAAGCAAGGTCCATTATAAGAGATACCTCTCATTTTATCTCTTTGTTGGACACTATTACATTGTCAACCACTCAGATTTTTTTGATTACATTAGATGTAGCAGCGCTCTATACCGACATTCATCAGATTGAGGCTTTAGAGCTAATCTCTATGATGGATTTGTCTTTACCTTCTCGGGTGCCTAAATCCTTTGTACTTGATTTATTATGGCTGGTTCTTCGGCATAATTATTTTCAGTATTAGGGTTCTTTCTATAGGCAAGTCATGGGAATTGCCATGGGAGCCACAGTGGCTCCGTCGGTGGCTATCTTTTATATGGCAGAAACGGAAGATTCTTTGATTTATCCTACCGCCTGGTTTTCTAATGTTATATTATGGAAGCATTTTCTTGATGATATCTTTTTTATATGGTAGGTTCCCACATGGATCTAATTTCATTTGTACATTGTTGAATACTTGCAAATCACATATACAATTCACTGCCAACTACGACAAACAATCTATTGGATTTTTGGATGTCATAGTGTTTAGACAGGGGGATCATTTATATACAACTTTACTCTTGAAAGCGGTACAGAGACATACTTTATTGTGTTTTAACAGCTTCCACCCATGCTCCCTCAAGAAAGGATTACTCTTTGGTCAATTTCTACGTATTCACTGCATTTGTACTTCAATGGCGGATTATAAAAACATGTCCGGGATTTATCTAGGTGATTAAAAGCAAGAGGCTATCTGGATTCAGTAATTTGCATGGCTTATACCAATGCCTTGTATGATCACTGAGAGTGGCTTTCATCATCATATCAGAAATCCACTACAGTGGGGGAGACGGGATCATCTAATAAAATAGTGGTGATCTTACCTTATACGGACCATGCTCACAGGGTGGTTAATATCATCAGAATCATTAGCATATTTTGGGACTCCACCCATGTTTTTCAAAAGCTTTGAGCATAGCCTTCATGAGGGGTGTAAATTGAAGGGAAAAATTGGTTAAGATGGGCTCAAGCAATGGGGCAGGATCGTAAAGGACATTTTGCTTGTGGACATTGCATTTATTGTGCAGGTACAATGGAGGGGGACAGTTGGACACACATGTCTACTCATAAGATTTGTGTATTACCACTCGTAATCTAGGTCTGAATTCATAGAGGAATTAAAGCTGCCGTAATACTGTGTAATATGTTCCTCCAAATTACTTCCAAGGCTAAATACTGCGCCCGATGGTCTCTATTATAGAATGTGGGGACCCACTAGATCTTACTTCACTTGTGCTGGTGGTGGTGGGGGCAGTGGCATCTGCCCACAGCAGACTATGGCCTAGCCCCATTTAGGTGGGTGCCGTGCAATGCAATAGACAGGGTCTGTCTGACGAACAGTCATAGTATCCCCAGGGAACAAGCTGTCTCTGTGGCAATAGTGTGGTGCAGTACACACAGCCAATGTGCTCAGGAGCAGAAGGTCACAAGTTCAAATACCCACTCTGGCTCCTGCAAACCCTATCCCCACATTTTACCCAGTACTAAACCGTGGTAATAGAAACATGATGACAGAAAAAGACCACATGGCCTATCTAGTCTGTCCTTCTATAACAACTACAACAGTATAGAAACATAGAAACAACAGTATAGAAACATAGAATAAAGATGGAAACTTTATTGCAGATAAAATAAACATGCCTGAAACGCCTATATTTTACCCTACAGAGCACAGACACCATAAACATGTGCAATCCCTAGAGCAGAGTTTCCCAACTGCAGTCCTGGAGGGCCAAACACCATTCAGGATTCATGCTGTCCCTAATAAATATGCCTGTGCTGCATTAGTATGCGCTGCCCCCATTGTATGCAAATGTATCTAATACATATTCATTAGGGACAGCATGAAAACCTGAACAGTGTTTGGCCCACCAGGACCGGAGTTGGGAACCTCTGCCCTAGAGCAGCGGCCAACAGGGGCACAAACACCCACACCCACACCCACAGGCTCCACTATCCAAAGTCTCATGGAGAGTCAGGCTGTTGGGCCCTGAGCACAGCAGCATCTCCCAATACTAGCACTTGCATACCTTAGCAATGCCGCCCTAAACTTGGGAATACGTTACACATATATCAAAAGGTTGCTATGATTAATGGCAGATATCAATTCCTAAGTTAAGCACAATTTGCTGATAGAGCTGCATCATAGCAACTTTTTTTATATCTGTGGAGTGTGTTTCAGTTTTGGTTTCTGACAGTGTTTACCACCCTGGGGAGTGACCCCAACAGTATTGCGTACCATAGCCGTGCCTGCACTGTGCCCAGGACTGGTGTGGTGGCCAGGGCTGCCAACAGCCTCTATATTTGCACTATGCTGGCATGGGATGCCCTCAGATATGGCAGGTCCAATGGCTCCCAGCTCTACCTCATTCACTCAACTGTTCATTGCCTTTCCTGAGTGCTCTATCTAGTGCAGGGGTGTCCAACCCTGTCCTGGAGGGCCGCAATCCTGGCAGGTTTTTGGGATAGCCCTAATGAATATGCATGAGATATATATGCATTAGAGATAGCCTGCCAACTGACTGGTTTGTAGCACTCCAGGACTGGATTTGGAGATCCCTGCCTTACACCTCTGTCATTTAAGATCATGAGTGGACAAGATACAGATGGCCTAGACATCAAAAGGGTAGAGAGACTTTGTCACATTCCTCCTCGCTTCTCACCACCACCAAAATGTTGTCCCCTCTCCACACACCCTTTCCCCTCTTCACTGTACCCTGCAATGTCCCCTCTATGCAGTCTATCCGTCATATGCTAGTTGTTACATATGCTCTCTTTCTCTGGGCTGTCTGGATGGGCAGGTGACTCAGTGGTTTGGTGTTGGTGTCAGTGAGCTATGTTTGGGCTTTTCAGTATACCGCTTTGATTTTCTCTTGCTCCTTTTTGGATTCCCTGCCCATTTAGCCCTTATACACACACCATCCACACAGGTGGCCCTTTAGACTGACCCCATGGCACCTTTTCCATTACTGTTGTTTACTCCTCTGCATGCTGGGTTCACTGCACACCATTTCATGGTGTGTGTGCATGTGTTAACTGTGGCTCACGTCCCCATTACAGATTGCAATATCAGCTGCCTGTGGTCTATGGCCTTACACCTATGGCTCCGTTTCTCATGTGGCATCATGCTTGCGCATCCCTTAGTGCGTCTTCTACTATCAGCGCTCCTTAGATTGCATCCCCTTCGGATGCGCTGCTGCTTCCCGTCGGCTTTGGTGTTCACGAGCGGTGGGTCCACCGGTGAGCCTGACGTCAGTAACGGGAAAGATGGTAGAAACCATCATAAAGAACAAAATTACTCAGCATGTAGATAGTCATGGCTTAATGGGAGACAGCCAACACAGCTTTAGACAAGGAAAATCTTGTTTTACTAATCTGTTGTGGTTTTTTGAAGGTGTGAATAAACAGGTAGACAAAGGTGAGTCGGTTGATATAGTGTATCTGGACGTTCAGAAAGTCTTTGACAAATTCCCTCATCAGAGACTTTTTGCAAAACTAAAAAGTCATGGGATAGGAGGCAGTGTACTATTGTGGATCAGGAACTGGTTAAAAGATAGAAAGCAGAGGGTAGGGCTAAATGGCCAATTTTCCCAATGGAAAAAGGTGAATAGTGGAGCACCCCAGGGATCTGTGCTGGTTCCGCTGCTTTTTGACATATTCATAAATGACCTGGAAAAGGGAATAATGAGTGAGATTATCAAATATGCAGATGACACAAAACTATTTAAAGTTGTTAAAACCCAAGAGGATTATGGAAAATTGCAAGAAGATCTTGATAAATTGGAAGACTGGGCATCCAAATGGCAGATGAAATTTAATGTGGAGACGTGCAAAGTTATGCACCTAGGAAAGAACAACCCAAACTATGGTTACACGATGCAAGGTTCCACATTGGGAATCACTACCCAGGAAAAAGATTTAGGTGTCATCATAGATAACATGTTGAAACCCTCCGCCCAGTGTGCAGCAGCGGCAAAGAGAGCAAATAAAATGCTAGGTATCATAAGGAAAGGAATGGAAAATAAAACAAAAGATATTATGTTCCCTGTAAAATAGTTATCTCCAAGTTATAATGCCCTGGGTCAATGTAATCTCAGTTTGTTCAATGTAAACCGCACTGATGCAGAATAGCGCGGTATATAAGAGAATGTAAATAAATAAATAAATAAATAAATTATAATGCCTATGTTTTGTTCCATGGTGCGACCACACCTTGAATATTGTGTGCAATTCTGGTTGCCGTATTTTAAAAAGGATATAGCATTATTAGAAAAGGTGCAGAGAAGAGACACCAAAATGGTAAAGGGGATGGATGGATACTCCTATGAAGAGAGGCTAAGAAGGTTGGGGCTCTTCAACTTGAAAAGAGACAGGAGTGGAACGGGTAAATGTAGATCGATTGTTTACGTTATCAGAATATAGAAAGACTAGGGGACTTGCAATGAAACTACAGGGTAAACTATTTAAGACTAATAAAAGAAAATATTTTTCACTCAATGTGTAATCAAACTCTGGAATTTGTTACCGGAGGATGTAGTAAAGGCTGTTAGTGTAGCTGGGTTTAAAAAAGGTTTGGATAAGTTCCTGGAGGAAAGGCCCATAAACCATTATTAAGAAGGGACCCAGGATATCAATGCTTGACCCAGTAAAACATTGTGGAACCTGTGTCTTTTGGGGAAACTGCTAGGTACGTATGACCTAGATTGGCCACTGTTGGAAACAGGATACTGGGCTTGATGGACCTTGGTCTGACCCAGTATGGCATATCTTATGTTTTTATGTTCTTATTAGCCTTGCGGCTGATTCAGAATGCATTAAAGAGGAGAGAGATGATTCAGGGGAGATCAACAAGAAGCAAGTGGCAATAGACTGAATGGAAGGTGATTAGACAGTGGATAAGAGTCTTGATAGTGTGTTCAGAAAGGAAGGACGGAATTTTGCTGATGCTATAGAAAAAGACATTACAGTTTTAGCTATATATTGGATATGTACAGTCAAAGAGAAGAGTCAAAGATAATCCTGCGTTTGCAAGCTGAGGTAACAGGGTGGATAATAGTGTTATCTACTGAAACAGAGAAAGAAGGAAGGGGGGAGATGGGTTTAGGTGGAAAGATAATGAGTTCCATCCTGACTATGTTCAGTTTCCAACCATGCTGGGATATCCAGGCAGCAAGTAGGCTGAAATATGAGCCTTGATTCCTGGAGAAATATCAGGTACAAAAAGGTAAATCTGAGAGCCTTCAGTGCAAAGATGGTACTAAAAACTATGGGAGGAGATCAGAACACCAAGGCAATGAGAGAAAAAAGAAGAAGTCCCAAGACAGATCCCTTAGGTAAACTGACTGAAAGGGGAAAAGCAGTGGAAGAAGATCCACCAGAACATTCAGTATGATGGGAGAGATAAGAAGAAAACCAAGAGAAAATAGAGCTCCTAAAGAAAAAGCGTGAACAGTGTATGAAGGAGAAGGCGATGATCAACACTGTTAAAAGCAGCAGATAGATCAAGAGGATTGAGTAAAGCCCACATATTTGGCCAAGAAGAGGTCACTAGAGACTTTGGCAAGGGATGTTTCAGTAGAATATAGAGGACAAAAGGTAGACGGCAGTGGATCCAGAAAGGCTTGAGAGGAAAGAAAACCAAGACAGTGGAAGGTAGGGTCTACTGAAGGTTTTTTGAGGAGAGGTGTAACCACAGCATGTTTGAAGGCTGCAGGAATGGATGCTATGGAAAGAGATAGGTTGAGGATGTGACAAAGGGAGGGAACAAAAGTAATTAATAAAGAGCTTAGTAGATGGGTGGGATTGGGATCAGAAAGGCAGGTGGTGAGTTTGGAGGAGAAGAGAAGATGTTCAGTTTCTTCCTCAGAAAACAGAAAAGAGGGTGGCAAAGGTTGAAGGAAGGATTTCAGAGTGAAGATGGTGAGGTGAAGATAGAAGTGGAGGTGGTCCTGTGGAAAACTCAACACTAAGGGGTATGTTTACTAAACTGTGGTAATGTCACCCGCGTTAGGTTCCACGGTAAAGGTACAGATGCCCATATAAAGGCGTGGGCGGTGCAGGCACCCTGGGCTATAGAACCATAGGTTAAAGTGGCCTAACAAGGTTACGTTGCCTTAGGTTAGTGTGCCCTAAGGGCTGCAAGGTGCGGCAGGATGACATGCATGACCTGTGAGGGACAGAGACCGATGTAGCCCTAACACTAGATAGAGCACTCAGGAAAGGCAATGAACAGGTGAGTGAAGGAGGGAGAGCTGGGAGCCGCGGACATCCCATGTGGCTGCCAGTACTGATGACAAACATGGTGGGGGCAACTGTACCACAGCACAGGGTGTTGGCAATGTAAAGTACTGGAAAGACAGTTGGTGGCAGATGATGGGAATAAGTGTTCCCCAGCGGAGACGGAGGTGGCAGGATAGTTACAATGATGGAAGGACAGAGGAGTGGTGGTGCCATGCAGATCAGGCACAGCTGAGGAAGCACGATGAGGCACAATGCAGGAAAGGATAGCAGTGCAGGACATGGGGTGGCACCTACACAGGCAGACAGGACTCTACACAGCTGACAGACGCAGATAGATGGACCAAGAGATGTTGGTAATTGTGGCGAGGGTATTATCGGCTGGCAGCACAGATCTGCAGATATATGACTGTTATAGACATGCACACCATTTGAGTAAGATAGGCATGAGAGAAGGGAACAATGAGGAATTGAACCCATGAACACTGCTGAGAATGGCATTGTATTAACCAGTACGCTATACCTCTGTGATATATGTCACAGCAATGGCTGGGTACAGAAGGACTGCAGGTCACCGCACAAACTGTCTGCTCTGAGTGCCAGGATAGGGTAACCCCCACCAGTACCCATGATGCAATGCACATGCTGAATAGCTGTCTACAGCTGATCAGCAAATGGGGTCTGCACCTCTCCAGTACCTCAGCTTGGGAAGACGAACTGACAGTGCATGATCATGGCACAGTGTAGCTACAGACCATGCCATTGTGCAGGTTCTGTGTTCACCCTGAGGGATAGGATGAGTGCCCAGCACTAGGTCCGTAGTACATGTGGTGCTAGAGATAGGTCCTGCTTTACATCCCTGTCACTGTCAGTATGTGAGGTGTTCCTTGCATTGTAGCCAAAGGTAATTTGGTGTCCATCTGTATCCTGCAGTCATATGTGGCCCTCTGGGACCAGACACCACCCATATTAGTGTGTACACCGTGTTTGGGTCTGGCTGACATGGGCACCTGTTATCAGGGCAGAGGGGTTTCTAGACTTGCATGAGGTTTGTGTAGCTGTACCTTTATAAGGTCAAAGTGGTATACACTACATACCCCACAAGGCCCACATCACCCTTTTTGTAGGTAAGGGACAGGTGCCCCAGCCCCCGGGAAGCAACATCCACCCTGCTAGTATAAGACAGCCCTCCAGGGTTAGTGGGCAATAGTAGACCAGCAGTAATGTTGGGGTTAGGTCTGGGAAACCCCAACTGCCTCACACCACTGTCTGCCAGTCACCAGCAGACAGCACAGTGAGACTGCACCTAATAGGTATTCCAACCATGCACAGTCTAACTGCAGACAGTCCACTAGCCAGTCCATAGTGCATGCTCACAGAGGAACTAAGTGCACCAAGCAGGCATCTCAGTGGATGGGGCTCCAGCACTGAGAACACAAAAATGTCACAGGAGACAGATAGCATAGAGTGCTATGTGGGAACCTAGACATGCCATGGTCACTGCTCGGTCAGAGTGAGTGCCCTCCCAGCATGCCATGCTGTGGCCACCCTGTCCATGCAGGCGGTGGTTGGGCACTACAGTGTCCCAGCTATTGCCCCACACCCTGTGAAGATGCATCCTGGCCAATCCGCCCTGTATGGGCTATACCCATGACACCTTGCTCCTCATTATGCACATATTCAGGCTAACACTGGTAACAGTGGGACATTATGGGCCCAGTGAGATGTGGGCAGCCACAAAACAATGGATAGACATACACACACACACTTCTATTGCACAGTGCCGACATTGCTAAATTGTGCAAGAGGTAGTAGTAGTGCTCTGGTGATAACTGCAGCTCAATGCTGGGGCCAACAGCCTGACTCTCCATGCATCTTTGGATTGTGGAGCCTGTGTGAGTGGGTGTTTGTACCCCTGTTCACCGCTGATTAGGGCTTTGCACATGTTGCTGTTGTATCTGCATTGTAGGGTAAAACATAGGGACATGCTTTGCAGGAACCAGACTGGGGCTTGAACCTGTGATCCTCTGCTTCTGGACACACTGGCTGGGTGTACTGCTCCACACTGTTGCCACAGATGCATGGCGGTCCCTGGGGCTACCTGTACTTTTCCTCAGCCAGACAATGTATGTTGCACTGCACACCACGTACTGGTTCAGGGCATGGCGTAGGTCCACTGCAGGCAGGTTCCACTGCCCCCTCCATAACGGGCACACCCCCCACCCTGCCATGCTGACATGGCCATATGCTGTCAGTGCTGGTAGTGCGCAGTCCCAGGCCATCCACTGTGTGGGTAGGTGTTCACCTAGGGAGCGGGGTCTGGGGCATGGGGCATACATGAGTATCCTCACATCCCCCCATTACCCCATTACCCTTGTCAGTGCCCTGGCAACTGTTAGCTTGGGTGGACCAGGTAGGTGGATTGTGTTTGGCCTTTGTCAGCTGCTGTCATGCTGATTTCTGGTTTCAATGTTCCTATGTGCCACCTAGGTGCCTGCCTAGTCCACCCTGTGCCCCAGCTGACCCTGCTACATGTCCCTCCTGCAGCCCCCTATGCCCCACTTGCACCATCGCCATAGTGGCCTTTCATACTTGGGCACTATGCTGGTGCTGTAAATGGAGCACTACTATCACGTTTCTTGGCTGTACATTGCTGACACTTAAATGTTTTCTCTCTCTTGCAAATGTGCATCTAACGGCAGGTTTTCATTTGTGGTAGGATTCAGCCATTCAGTTCAGTGCATTAGTGTGCAGGGAGCCTCTCCACGCCCACTTCCCGCCCATTGACCCCTTCCCCCCACCCTCTCTCCACCCTCTGCGGTGTTTACCGCGGCTGGGGACGTTAACGATCATTAAGTAACATTAACGCGCGTTAACGTTACATAATGCACGTTAACGTTACCTAACGATCGTTAACATTACATAACGCACGGTCTGTAACATTACCGCAGTTTAGTAAACATACTACTAAGAGTGAACTTGGTCATCACATGATATTTTCATCAGCAAGTGTACCTTTTCGGGACTTTGCCAGATTCTTGAGATCTATATTGGAAACAGGATGCTGGACTTGATGGACCTTGGTCTGACCCAATATGTAATTTATTTTGTTCTTATGTACTTAAGTGATTAATCTGTAATAGAGTATTAGCATTCAGTGGGAAGCAAACACAACATATTATCATTTAATATACCAAAAACATCCTGAAGACCTTCATTTTTGTTTTGGTATCCTTACTTCTTTAATAACTCTAAACAACCAAATAACTCATTAAACCAAAACTGCAGATTCAGGAGCAGTCCAGTAGTGAGATGGGGGCTATACAGTCTTTTGCATTGAGTGCCATATGTATAGTCACCTCCTAGATGGTGGAGGAGTAGTGGGTTAGAACCAAAGCAACAGGGGTTTAAATCCTGCTGTGATCTTCAGTAAGTCACTTAAATATCCATTGCCTCAGGTAAAAACCTAGCTTGCAATCCCTCTGGGGACAGAAATATACTTACTGAATCTGAATGAAACTCATATTGAACTTCTGAGAAAATGCGTGAACTAAATTCAATGTGCGCACTTGGAGCAAGCACCTCCTGATTCTTAGAGAATGAGTCCAATATCTCAGAACTAGAGTAGCAAATTAGGAGTAGCTGAGAGGTCTATACAGGAGACCTTCATGGAGATAGAAGTCCCACCTCCAGCTTGGGAGCCGCTATACTGCCTTAAAGAAGAGAAGTCACCTGGAAGGAAAGTATCACCTTGGTGTGGCAAGAAGTGAACCTATAGCTAGGACTTGTCATCCAGTGTCTGCAATATGCTCTTGCACTGAGGATGTGTCTTCAGGATCTTCTGCCCAGTAGGAAGAATTAGGATGGCAATTTTAGTTGGTGATTCAATAATTAGGCATGTAGATAGCTGGATGACTGGTAGATGTGAGAATCACTTGTTCCCTTGTATGTCTAGTATAAAGGAGGCAAAGTTGACATGTAACCTTGATAGGATTTTAGACAATGCTGAGGTAGTGTCGACTGTCCTGATACATGTCAGTACCAGTGACAAAGAAAAATGTAGGAGAGAGGTTCTGGAAGCCAAATTGAGGCTTTTAGCATTCTCAGAAATGCTTCCTGTTGCACGTGTAGGACCCAAGAGACAGGCAGAGCTCCAAAGTCTCAATGCTTAGATAAGATGATGGTGCAAGGAAGAAGGATTTAGATTTGTTAGAGAATAGGTTACATTCTGGAAAAGGGAGAGTGTATTCTGCAAAGGAGCTTTACCGTAACTGGGTGGTACCAGGCTGCTGGCACTAATAAAAAGGAGACAGAGCAGCTTTTCAACTAGAACGTGGGAGAAAGCCAACAGTTACTCAGGAGGGTATGGTTTGGAGTAAGATATCTTTGAAGGATACCATCCAAACAAGGAAGTTAGGGCATTCCAATAGAGAAGTTGCAATAAAGGCTAAAGTAGCCCAAGTGCCTTTAAATAATATATACCCCCACTTTGGTAAAAGCGGTGCCATTCCCACTATGCGTACTTTGTAAATAGCAGCATGTAGATTCCCCCACTTTTTGTAAAAAGTCATTCTTCCCACTGATAGTCCTGCTCGGACTTGACTTGATTCCTACCTATAAATAGTTACACCAGCGATGTCCAAGTTATATCACCTGTTTCAATGTAAATACAGAGCAACTCAGTCTGCAGTGTATAAGCTACTGTTGTATGTAAACCGCACTGATATTAAATAGCACGGTATAGAAGAGACTTTAAATAAATAAATAAAGAGCTGAATGAGTTTAAAGATTGTAAATTATCCCTGCCAAATGCAATGTAGGTTGTAAATTCAAACAAATATACTTTGAAATGTCACTATACAAATGCTAGAAGCCTAAAAAAATAAGATGGAAGGGTTAGACTATATAGCTCTAAATGAAGAAATAAATATAATAGGCATTGCTGAGACCTGGTGGAAGTAGGATACTGTGATACCGATGTACAAATTATATCACTATGATTGGATGGATCAAATTGGTGAAGGGGTGGTACTATATGTTAGAGTCAAAAGAATAAAAATTGAATCAAATAGAATAAAAATTCTGCAGGACATAAAATAAACCATTGAATCTTATGGATAGAAATTTCATTTGTGAAGGGGAAGAAAATAGTGGTAGGGGTATACTACCATCTGTCTGGACAGAATGAGCAGGCAGATGATGAAATTTTATCAGGAAGATAAATTTGGCAACATAATAATAATGGGTGATTTCAACTATCCTAATACTGACTGGATAAATGTCGCATCAGGACACACTCGAGAGATAAAGTAAGTACAGTAGATGAATCAGGAGCAGCTGGATCAGGAATGGACTAGAAAAGCAACTAATTTAGACTTTTAGTCCTTTGTGGAACACAGGATTTGGTAGAAGATATGACTGTGTTGGGACCATTTCACACTAGTAATCATAATATGACCAAATTTGACTTAATAACTGGAGTGGGTCCACAAAGGGAATCTATTATGTGAGCATTCAATTTTCAAAAGGAAGACTATGATAAAATGAAGAAAATAGTCAACCCCACCCCCTAAAATATAGCTACTAACTTATTTTAGGTGGATAGATATGGGCAAATTCCTTTGTGTACAGGCACCACATCCATAAGTTTACCAGCATGCAAGACAGGAAGTTTTTTAAAAGCCCAGACTAAGGGGTATGTTTACTAAAACCCCGTTAGGTGCGCGCCGCGCTAGTGTGCGGGATGCCATATAAGGAGTGGGCGTTTCAGTCTGTAAAAGCAAACCGGGATTAAGCATGCGCTAATGTGCACTGTGCGCTCATGTGCGCCGCGCACATTAGCGCATGAGAAACTTGCGCAGGAAGCATAAGTGGCGCGTTGATGTGCACACACACAGAGGAACAGAGCCACAATACAATGGTGAAGACACTGACCGATGGTGCAGGGATCATGGGTTCAATCCCCCACTGTGCCCAATAAAGAAGGCTGGCTGAGGCAATACCTGTTAAAGGAAATATTGCAGTCTGAGGCATATTAATTTTATTTTAATTACTGTTACTAGCAAACGCACTCTGAAAGCACTGTAACATAAGGCGCCCCATAAGGTACCCCAGAGGGCACATTTTAAAGTGCACTGTCCGCCAAGGCACCCTAGAATGTTGCTTATAGGGCGCTTTATAGGGTGCCCTATGAGGTACTGCAAAGTCACAGCACTGTTTTTGATGGCAGCACTGTGCAGTGTAACGAATGAAAATCATAAGTAGGTGCGCTGACATGCAAGAAGGAGCAGCAGTGGAGCACAATGGCTAAGACACTGACCTATGATGCAGGAGTCATGGGTTCAATCCCCCACTGTGCCTAATGAAGAAGGCTGGCTGAGGCATTACCTGTTATAGGTAATATTGCTGTAGGGGGGCATTTTATTTTAATTTTAATTAGTGCTGCCAGCAAACACACCCTCAAAGTATTGTAACATAAGGTGCTGCATAAGGCGCCTCATAAGGTACCCCAGAGGGCACATTATAAAGTGCACTGTCCGCCACGGCACCCTATAATGTCCCCTATAGGGCACCCTATAAGTTGCTCCACAGGATAACGTATAGTGCACCTTATATGGACGGTAACCATAAGGTGCCCTATAGGGCGCCCTATAAAGCGCCCTCTGAGGCACCTTATGGGTACAGTACGCTGAGGGTGTTTTTGCTGGCAGCAATAACGTACATTAAAAAGAGGTAATGCTTGGGCAGCCCTATCAAACAACCCCACTGTAGGTTTGAACCCATGACCTCTGGCTCCACAGGCAGTAAAGTAACCAGTGGGCTACGGCACTATAGCTGCTAAGTAAGCACCTGACTGCCTGCAGAGGGACTGCACGTCACTACAGAGACAGTCTGCTGTGCTCACCAGGATAGGGTTAGCCCACCCATACCCATGATGCACTGCACATGCAAATCAGCTGTCTACAGATGAACACAAGATGGGGTATGCACCCCCACAGCACCTCGGCCTGGTAGGGGGAACTGACCATGTGTGTTACTGGCACAGAGTAGCTACACACCGTCACATTGTGCGGGTACTGTGCTCACCCTGAGTGTGCAGTGGGGCGCCCAGCACCAGGTCCACAGCACCGGCCATGGCAGAAATAGGCCATGCTGCAGGTCCCCAGCAGTGCTAATGTGTGAGATAGGTAATTTCTGCAGACACACCTTGGATATGTCTGTATGTCTCAGTCAGGTATAGCCCCTATGGACCCCCAGGAGGGTTATGTACCACCACCCTCCCTCTCCAGGGCTGAGGGTGGCAAACAGGGTCTCCCATCAACAGATCCACATTCTAACTCCCTGCAATGGTGGCAGTAGAGGGGACCATCAACCCCAGTCCTGCTGGGGAACAGACACCTCCAGGGCAGTCAATGCAACTCAGTACACATCCATAACGCAATAGCAGACAGACATTAGGCCTGGATATGCTAAGCTGCACCCCACTACTATCTGATAGTCTCCTGCAGCAAGCCTTCAGCCGCTGCACCCTGCAAGGCACTCCATCAAGACATATACCAGCTGCAAACAGTCTGCTAGCTAGTCCATAGTGCATGTTCCTGGTGGAAATGCATGCACCCAGAACTGGGATGTCAGCATACACAACAAGCAGATAACTCAGTGACTGGGCCCCAAAAAGAAACCCATAAATATCACATGAAAGAAATACTATATAGCACTATGGGGGTGCCTAGCCATGCCGTGGTCACTGCACAGTCAGGGTGAGAGTGGATAGACAGACACACACTCCCAAACCTATGCCAGCATTGTGCTGCTATAGAGGAGTCTAGCAGCCCTGGCCACCACACCAGTCCTGGGCACAGTACAGGCATGGATATGGGACACAATACTGTTGGGGGTCACTCTCCAGGGTGGTAAACACTGTCAGAGACCAGACCTGAAGCATACACCACAGACATCAGAAAGATTATTATGATGGAGCTCAATCAGCAAACTGTGCTTAACGTAGGAATTGTTATCTGCCAGTAATCATAGCAAACGTTTAATAGCTGTGTACCGTATACCCAGGTGTAGGGTGGCATTGCTAAGGTATGCAAGTGCTAGTATTGGGAGATGCACGCAGGGCCCAATGTTCTGCCTCTCCAGGAGGCATTGGCTAATGGAGCCTGTGGGTGTGGGTGTGGGTGTGTCTGCCCCTGTTGGCTGCTGCTTTATAGCAGAGGTTCCCAACTCCAGTCCTGGTGTGCCAAACACTGTTCGGGTTTTCATGCTGTCCCACATGAATATGCATGAGATACATCTGCATACCATGGGGGTGGTGCATAGATATGCAGCACAGGCATCTTTGTTAGAGGCAGCATGGAACCTGAATGGTGTTTGGCCCTCCAGGACTGCATTTGGGAGACTCTGCTCTAGGTAATGCGCCTGTTTATGGTGCCTGTGCTCGGTGGGGTAAAATATAGGCGTATTAACCATGCGTATGTTCTCTGCAATAAAGTTTTGTCCTTACTATCACGGTTTAGTTGTAGGAAAAATATGTGGACTGGATTGGAAGTAGCCCCAACTGGGCTTTGAACCTGTGACCTTCTGTTCTTGCACATGCTGTCTGTGTGCACTGCACCACCGTGTTGCCACATATATGTTGCATTCCCTGGGGAGTCCATGACTGTACATCCGACAGGGCCTGTTTGTTGCAGTGCACGGCACCCACCTGGACAGGGCTAGGCCATGGTCTGCTGTGGCCACCAGCTGCTACCACCTCCACCACCAGTACCGCTCCATCCTTAGATTGGAGACAGCATAAACCCTGAAGGATTTGTGGCCCTCCAGGACTGCATTTGGGGGAATCTGCTCTAGGTAATGTGCATGTTTCTGGTGTCTGTGCTCTGTAGGGTAAAATAGAGGTGTTTGAGCCATGCTTATGTTCTCTGCAATAAAGGTTCGTCTTTACTATCACGATTTAGTTGTGGGTAAAATATGGGGACTGGAGTGGCAGGAACCCCAGCTGGGGCTTTAACCAGTGACTTTCTGTCTCCAAACAAGCTGGTTGTGTGCACTGCATCACCGTGTTGCCACAGAGACAGTGCATTCCCTGATGATACCATGACTGTTTGTCCGGCAGGGCCTGTCTGTTGCAGTGCATTGCACCCACCTACACAGGGCTAGGCCATGGTCTGCTCTGGGCAGCTGCCACTGCCCCCCTCCACCTCCAGTACCCCTGTGCCACCCTGCTGACATGCCCTTCTGCTGGTGGTGCTGGTGGTACGCAGTCTCAGGCCATCCTGTGTCCAGGTAGGCAGCTGCCTATGGTGCGGGTTCTGGGGTAGGGGTGCCTGCATATCTGTCCGCACGTCCCCCAATCACCGCCTGCCAATGTTCTGTGCCCTTGGAGGTACCTGCTGGGTACTATCCCCTGTGACACTGTGCTAAACACTCTCGTGCCCATGTTGGGCCCTCATCAGTTGCTGTCTGGCTGCTGTTCAGTTTCAGCATTCCTAAGTGCCACCTAGGCATCTGCCTAGTCCGCACTGTGCCCCAGCTGCACCACAGCATGTGCCGCCTGCAGCCCTCTGTATCCCCTTTCCCAGCATTTGTCCAGTTGCCCATTCCGACCTGCCCGCCCTGCTGTTGTGGACCATGTGCATGCCATAGGTAACCTGTCCAATGGAGAGGGAAACCCTGATCAGTGCTATTTCACTGTGGGATCATTCACCTTGTATGGGGACGGAGCGTAGACCCTTCTAAAATTCATATTTTTTGGGGGGGCTTTATTGGGAGTGTTTTTTGATGTTTCCCATTACTATCACTATTGCCCAGCTTGATTATTATTTTATTTTATTTTGTTGGGGTCATTTTCAATGTTTATTTGCACTTTTGTTCCGTGCACATGTATCACACTTATCACTGTTTTGTAGGTTTCTCTGGTTTTGCTGTACATTGCTGACAGAAATGGTTTCTCTTCCCTTTAAATCTGCTCTACCGCGAGGTTTTCACTCACGGTATTTTTTGCCTTGAATTTCAGCCCCACTAGTGTGCAGGGAGCCTCTCCCCTCCCACTCTCCACCCATTGACCCCTTCTCTCCGCCCCTGGGGAGCCTTCCTCCGCCCTCCGGGAGCCTTTCCATGCCTTTATCGCACATTAGCGCGCCGCGCACATGAGCGTGCACTTTAGTGCACCGCGCACCTGTGCGGGGCACATTTGTGCCCCGTAACATGACATTAGCGTGTGCTAAGGTACCTTAGCGCACGCTAATGTGCGCCGCGCACATTAGCGCAGTTTAGTAAACATACCCCTAATTATTTCTCTTTGGTGTTCCAAGGTCTATTTTTCCAGTTGCAGGATAGCACTGAAATAAAACTCACAATTAACCATTCTCAACAGCCTCCTGTTCAGCCCGTGTAGGGGGAAGCAAGCCCATACTCCTTTCTTGGTGTAGCGTTTTCTTGTTAGCAATGTGTTGTGCATTATATTGCATGCTTCTTGATGAAGACAATATGTGGCATGGGACTTTCCGCTTTATTCAAGAGCCTCCTGCTGAATAAGACAGCAAAGAATAAGAATTGATAGTCTCAATCAAATGCTTGATTAAATATTGTTCTGTTAGTCTTCAGTTAGAAGCATTTACTTGTATTTCTTCTATGAGTTTCCCTGGCCAAATGTAGGCAGATTTATTGCATCTTTGCAACTTGAAAACCTAATTAAAATTATTACAGCACCTTATGTTTGTGCAATATTCCTATGCAAGTCTGACTGCGTATGGAGACATAATTTCACTCATAGATTTATAGATCTAGCTCAAAGATTTTTTTTTTGCTTCTCACTAATATGCTTAAAGTGCAGAACCATCCCGTTCCCATTTTTTGCTCTTACAGTGTCTTTTTTTCTTTCTTGGATACTCATCAGTAGGCTTTTGCAGTCTGCTGCATGCCTCTCAGATTAGAACCCTGGCATTTTCTACGTGTTTCCTAGGATACAACCAGACTTTAATTAATAGTGAATTGATGTTTTGGAATGTAACCAGAAATTGGGTTTGAAATTGAATTCTTCCAGCCTTTCAGTATGCAGATCTATGCTATGCCCTGTAGTAAAACAGCGGAGAAGGGGAACACCAGTGTGCTACAAAGAATCGGCTGCTTCTTGGCATGCGCGAAGGTTACTGCATCTACACAGTTTTCCCACAGAACTGTTCACTGGCAGCTCGATGCTTTCTGTCTTGAAGGCTTCTAGTTGACACACAAAACATTGTCCTATAACAGGAGAGCACCGTGGGTAGCTTTGAACCGATGTGAATTGGTCAGCATTGTTGTGAGGTACTGCATAGCATGCTGTTTTGGAACACAGAGTTTATAAAAACATAGTTTTTATTTTACCTTTCCAATCCTGAAAGTGTTTTGAACTGTGGTAGTTCAGTCTTGCTTTGCCACTGATAAGAGAGATTGAATACCAAGGGACTGATTCACTCTGCTTCTTGTGGGGCTCCCAGGGACTTTTAAAGAGACAGTGCTGCTTTCCCCACAATATGCCCCTCCCTTCTAATCTAGCATCAGGTTTGTATTCTTTCCCGCATACAAACACGACCTTTGCCTGTACTGTCCACGTAGGCATACTCTCGCTCTCATACCCATCATTCGTGCTCACACCAAACAGTGACTAAAAAAAGAACCCACACAAAATGTACATATATTTTAAAAAAGAACTGTTTGTTGACTATAATCATGCCTTTTTCAGATTTCTTTGCAGAATCCATGGGGTGAGCTGGAGGGTCCCTCTCCATTTCTTCGGTACAGTTTCAGGTTCTTCTTCTACCTTATTCTCTTTCTAGAAGATCAGAATATGATGGTGGGGATAAATGGGGAAAACCAAAAAAAGGGAAGGGATACTTAACACATAGCTGAAGGAACTGTCAGAATAAAAGCACCCATGACCTCTGCTTCTGATTTCCTGCATTCCAGAATATGCAAGATAAAGTATGCCCTGAGATTTCAAAATAAATGTATGTATATGTTTTTTTTTTCTGTCCTAATCCTACCCAGACCTTGTCCCTTTTTGACAGAGCCAAAAACATATGTGTTGAGAAACAACATGCACACTCCTAACCATATTGAGAGACAGGGTGGTTTTCCAGTGGGGCAATCTAGTCACATTAATCATTATTAATGTAGCTAGATCCCTTTAATAATTCCCCTTAGGGCCAGATTAATTGTCTATTGAGCCCTATATATTTGTGAGCCCCTGTCGCGGACCCTATTTGGTTCTTTTATCAACCCTACCCTGCCCCCAGCCACATTCACTCTCCCTGCCCTGCCCCGCCCCATGAGATCTTTGCTCATGGCCTCCCCAGACTGCCACACTTCACATCTCCACAAGGTAAATGGTGGAAATTGCAGGGCCTAGATCTGGATGTGGCAGCAGCAGGTTGTTAGGGAGCCTGGGGACTGAGTGGAGTGGCCGAATGGTTCGAGCAGTGGGCTGAGAAGCAGAGTCGCTGAGCAGGTCATTTTCACCTTTCATTTACACCTGCTCTCAGGCATGCACACACTTGCCAGCTTACTTCACAGACTTATAGGCATACTTTATTTTTTAAAAAATGCACCTAAATGCAAACCCTGACAAAAGCTAAAATGAGCGTGCATAAATTTAGGTGAGAGAGAGAGATCATTAGAGAAAGACATCATGCTTGGCAAGATAGAAGGTCAACGCAAAAGAGGAAGGCCAGCAATGAGATGGATCGCTACAATAACAGCAGCTACGGGTACCAGTCTGTCGTCAATGAGCCGCCTGACTGAAGACCGAACACAATTTAGGATAGCTATCCAGAGGGTCGCCATGAGTCGACTCCGACTCGACGGCACTTAACAACAACAACAACAACATATACCTTGAGCAATTTTAGAAACGCCTATTTAAACACTGTTTAAATGCAGAAATGTCTCAAAATTACATCTGTAATCATGTAAGGTTCGTAGCTAAGCAATCAGCAGGAATATTGCAAGAGATGTTGAATACTGGCAACTAAGCCCTTCTACTCTACCCTACTCATAATGGGAAGCCAGGGAAGCTGCTTTAATAATGGAGATCTACGTGATGACATTGGTTGTTTCAATAATATTTTTGCAACTGTATTTTATGCTATTTGTAAAGATTTGGTCACACAGGCCGGCAAGTCCTGGTATATAATATTGGAGAATCGTATGGCAATTTTCCTCATATAAAATTCCCTTCTTGTGTTTGGCCCAAAGTCGCTTAAAACTAGAAAGCACAGTTGGCTTTAGAACATCTGTTAGAGGTATATTTAATGAATATACTAAGAAAAGGACAATAAAATTCAAGTTGAACTACCAAATTTTAAAAGGCATGCTTACTAAAAAAGAACACCGGCAGCATGTGATTGGGCTGCAAAACCAGCATGGAGGTCCACATCAACTTCAGGGAGCATGTATTGCCATTGGTGCTTTGCTAACACATGGTACCTTGGAACCTGACATACGGGTACACCTAACACCACCCATTGAGATGGCATTAATTACACCTCTGTTAATAGCAACAATCATGGTTAGCGCTAACCTCAATGCACCATCAATGACCATGTTCCACCATAACCTGCCATGTCTCAGCCCAATCACACACAAACTTGTTAGCGTAGGATTTTTGGCACTGGTGTGGTTTAGTGTGGTGCACTTACAGAACTCTAAAGCCCACACTAATGATTAGCATGACTTGATAAACATTCCCCTAGGTGTTTCATGAATTGGAAGAACAATGGGCCCGATATTCATTTGTGATGGCTATGTGCCTCTAAGGTGCATAGCCGTCACTGTCGAACTTTAACACCGGATATTTAATCTGGGGTCATATCTGGCCACTGGCATTGAATATCCAGTATCGCCCACAGCTGCATATGGAACAGAAGCTAACTGCGCAGTGGTGATATTCAGCCGCTTAGCTCCAGCGGCAAAAGTTAGGACAGCTTTTGCAGTGCCTAACTTAGGCCACTGAGGGATAACCGGGCAGCTGCTGAATATTGCCGCTGCACGGTTATCCCCAAGTACAAGCTGCAGAATTTCCCCAAACGCCCCAATGCTGCGATTAGCATCAGAAGCATTACTCAGGGATAACACTAACCGTGTTAGTGCCGCTGAATATCCTGCTTAGGGGCATTTACACGGTTTACAACTCTGTAAACCACGTAAATGCCTTTGAATATTGGGCCCGGTGTTTTGAAAGGGCAAACTCGCTTACCTAAATTTATCTTATATGCGAAGGACTTGACTTGCTTGCAATACTTTGATTTTTCTTTTCCTTTCAGGTGGTACCTGCCAGAGCCCTGTTCTTCCAGCCCTGATGCGGCCTCAGTTGGCAGCATTGCAGCCACCTCTGGATATTAAATCATTCCTTCCCTTTTCTTTGGATACTGCAGCAGCTGTAAATCTTTTTCCAAATTTCAGTACAGTAAGTACTTAAAGCTATTTTTTTCTACAGAATGCAAGTAACTTTATAAAGGATTTTTCACAGATATTTCCCAATATACAAGTGTAAAAGGCCTCATAAAATTATTTCAGTTGCAATTGGGTTTATAGTTGCACATGATTTTAGAGTGGTCATATTCAGGATAGGAGTTTGGGTTGAGTGTGAGTGGAGTCATGATTTATTTGCTTATTTTATAAAATAAGGGACATGCAGTTGTCTTGATGCTTCCATAATACTAGAGGTGTGCAGAGAAAAAAACATTTTTGTTTCTTTTCATTTCATTGGTGGGTTCTTGGCTTTTTGGCTTCATATAATTTTTTTTTAAATAGCGCATCCAATTGCACACTAGGGTGCACTATTGCCACTTTTGTTTCAAAATGAAAGCACGTCCCTAGTAGACATTTATATGACACACACATATTTATGTCTGCTCCTGATCAGGCATACATGTCCAAGACGTCAATCTAGCTCTATTTCTGCCAGTTTATCCCAAGTGTTTTATAAAGACAACTAATGCAAAGCTGGCCCAAGTGTATATGACACCCTCATGAAATCTTCAGACATGCACCTTCCTCAGAGGTGGCTCAAGGCCTTTCCCCCCTTCCATACTCCCATAGTCCAGAATTTCTCCTTCCCTGCCTCCTTGTATCCAACCTCTCCCCTCTCCTAGCCCCAAGAGGTCCAGTCTCTATCCTTCCCTTCCCTACTCCCAAGATGTCCATTCTCTATCTTTTCCTTCTCTACCTCCAAGAGGTCCATTCTCTATCATTCCCTTCCCTAACCCCCTATGGAAGTCATTCCAGAACATGAATAAGCCCTTTGGACATACGCCGTAGATGTTTTTCTAGGACCGTGTTCTGAAACCCCATAGTCCTGCACGTACACAGCGCTAGCAAGGGGATCTCAGAACATAGGTGGGAGGGGACGGAACAGGGGCAGAATGGGGGCATTGGAAAAGTTTAAAGTGTATTCAGGAGATGCCTGTGTACATCTTCAGTATTACCCACAGATGTCCATGTTATTCCTGCAGAAACTTGGAATAAAGGCAGAACTTAGAAAAATTTCTGATCAGCTCAAAGTGTCCCATATTGAAGAATGGCTGGGACAAGTATGCTTTGAACTGTTGTGTCTGCACTCTGAAGGGACACAAGATGAAGGTGAGGGAAGGTTGTAAGGCCGGGGTCTCAAACACGTGGCCCACGGGCTGCATGTGGCCCGCGAGAGAACTTTGTGCGGCCTGCAACGGAGAGGAAACCAAAACCCCCCCCCAAAAAACCCTGGCTTCTGCTGCTGCCGCCGTGCAGAGCCCTCAGCTGTTAGCTCCATCAGCGGCAGCTTTCATTACCAGTCCTATCCCTCTCCCCCCCATCAGCCCAAGTAAATTTAAAAATTAAAAACAAAACAAACCCCTGGCTTCTGCTGCTGCCGCTGTGGCAGCGGCAGAATCAACTGTCCCACGGCCCCTTCCCGTCTGCCCGGTAGAGCCCTCAGCTGTCAGCTCCATCAGCAGCTGGCTTTTCAAGCTGCGAAGAGAAGAGTGATTTCCCTCTCGCGGCTCTGTTAAGCCCATCGCGAGAGGGAAATCACTCTTCTCTTCCCAGCTTGAAAAGCCCGCCACTGATGGAGCTGACAGCTGAGGGCTCTGCCGAGCAGATGGGAAGGGGCTGCGGGACACTTGATTCTGCCGCTGCCACAGCGGCAGCAGCAGAAGCCAGGGGTTTGTTTTGTTTTTAATTTTTAAATTTACTTGGGCTGATGGGGGGGGGGGAGGGGTTAGGACTGGTAATGGGGGGGGCTAAGACTGAAAATGGGCTGATGGGGGGATAGGACTGGAAATGGGCTGATGGGGGGATAGGACTGGTAATTGGCTATGGTGGGGGCTAGGACTGGTAATGGGCAGATGGGGGTTAGGACTGGAGGTGGTCTGATTGGGGGGCTAAGACTGAAAATGGGGCTATGGGGGGGGCTAAGAATGAAAATGGGGTGATGGAAGGGTTAGGACTGGAAGTGGGCTGTTGGGGGGCTTAGGACTGGTAATGGGCTATGGGAGGGGCTAGAACTGGTAATGGACTGGGGGGTTGCTAGGACTGGAAATGGGCTGAGTAGAAGGGGGGCTTGAACTGCAAATAGCTAATGGGGACGGGGTTTTGGAAAGGAAATGGGCTGAGTGGAAGGGGACTTGAAAGGGAAATGGGCTGATGGTGGGGCTAGGATAGGACTGGAAATGGGCTGATGATGCGGGGACTAGAAGGGAGCGGATGCTGGGTGGGGCTGGAACTAGAAGGGAGCTGGTGTTGGGGGAGGATTAGAATAGGATAGGATAGGGCTGGGAGAGTGAAATGGAGAGGGGAAAAATATTTTGTGTGGGAGAGAAGAAAAATCTACAATTGGGAGAGTAAGTGTGGATTGAGGATGGAGGGGTAAAATTTGAGTGGATGAAATAGGAATGAGGAAAGAGCAAAAGGAGAAAGATTAGTATGTTAAAGCAGATGTAGAGAGAGAATGGAAAAAAAACTAGAAGAGAGAAGAAAGGACAAATGGACAGCAGACAATGGAGAGTTAGTAGAAGACACAAAGAAACCAGAAGAAAGTGGCTGGAACAATTGTAACTGAAAAAAAATGCACAAAAGGTAGAAAAATATCTCTTTATTTTGAATTTATTAACTGGAATATGTCAGCTCTTGGAAATGTGCATCATTAACGTCTGCGCTTTGTTTAATACAAGAGGAAATTAATTTATAGTTTTATTTCTACAGTGTTGTACATTCCCAGTTGAATTATTGTCTTCCTGTTTCTAAATTGTGATTCCTGGTTTGGTGATGGTGTATGTTCTGCATGTGTAACTGAGCTGAGGTATTCTGTTTATGTAATTCCTATTTGACATTGCCACTTGTTCTCTTTCCCCAGTAGGTCATGTATTGTTATTCCTGAAATGTATTGATTTAATATTTGCAGTGTTGCCTTTTGATAGGTAAAGTATGGTGCTTTGTGAGTCCTGGTAGTGCTGTTAGGATATGGCGGGTTTGCTATGGGTTCTAAATGGGCAGTGTTTGTAGTAGTTCCTAATGTGCCTGGCGGTTGGCACTGGATTATAGTAATGTAGAAATCTTTTAGTCTTTCTTTATCCATACATTCATTAAGAGGCATGTTTACTAAAAGTTAGTGTATGGTAACATTATGCAAATATTTATGCAAATGGTGCCCCTTATGCAAATGAGGCCCGCGTCTTGTGCGGCCCCCGGGTTACTTTACAAGTCCTCATTTGGCCCTCAAAGCAATTTGAGTTTGAGACCCCTGTTGTAAGGTATAGAAACAATATTAAACACCTCTACAGAAATATTGAGAGGAGCAAGTGTGTTTATTCTGGCTATGATGACATTTGCTGTTTGTGCCAATGGAACTATTCTACGGTTCCCCTACATGTCCTACATTTTGGAAAATGGGACTGTCGATGTAGGGCTAGTATGTGACTGAGCATGGAAAAGATTCTTGATCGAGTGAGAAAAGCAGATCAGATTTGCAGTCCTGGGACACCATATTATTATGTTATACTAGCTGTTGTTTATAGGTGCAGGGGATCATTTTGGCAGAAGTATGTTTAATGTGAGTGAAAGTGAGAGTGTGTTTGTGTGTGATGTGAGGGTTGCACGGGAGGATCTGTGTGCTTTGCTGCAGTTCTGAGGGGACATGATTGCCTGGCCAGTAGCTGGACCGTAGGTATGACCGCGTCATCACCAGGTGCCAGTGTGATGGGGTAAGAAAACTCACTAAAGGTTTTCTATAACAAAATGTGAAAACATATTCCCATCAGGAATAAGGGACCAGTAAAATAAAATGTCGAAAATTGGGTCACAGCATCAACTTTCCCTAGAGTAAAATGCTCCTTTCTTTTAGGCATCAGTTATGAGATATATACCTTAGGCGTAAAAGAAGGTAACAATCACTCTGAGGTCCTTCTCCTGGTCCATGCACACCAACCTCTCTCCCTTCTATTGCATACAATTCCCTTGGATTTCTGCTTCCCAAGTGCATGACACTGCACTTCTTCACATTAAATCTTAATTGCCAAGCATTAGACCATTCTCCCAGCTTTTGTAAATCTTTCCTCATGTTATCCACACCCTCAGAAGAGTCCACTCTATTGCAAATTGTAATGTCATCTGCAAAAAGACAGACTTTTCCATGCAGTCCTTCAGCAATATCACTCACAAATACATTGAACAGTACCAGTCCAAGGACCGAACCCTGGGGCACACCGCTAATCACCTTCCTTTCATCTGAGTGAGTTCCGTTTACCATCACCTTCTGTTATCTGTCAGTCAACCAATTTCTGACCCAGATCACCACCTTGAGATCCATCCCCAAGCTATTGAGTTATTGATAATCCTCCTATGAGGAACAGTATCTAAGGTTTTGCTGAAATCTAGGTAGATGACATCCATCACATGCCCCTAATCTAGTTCTCTGGTCACCCAGTCAAAGAACTCTATCAGATTTGTTTGGCAAGATCGTCCTTTGGTAAAACCATGTTGCCTCGGATTATGCAACCTGTTGGTTTCAAGAAAGTCCACTATTTGTTCTTTCAGGAGCGCCTCCATTACTTTTACCACTACCGAGGTAAGGTTTGCTGATCTGTAATTTGTCAATTCTTCCTTAGTACCACTTTTAAGAACATAAGAACATAAGATATGCCATACTGGATCAGACCAAGGTCCATCAAGCCCAGTATCCTGTTTCCAACAGTGGCCAATCTAGGTCATACGTACCTAGCAGTTTCCCCAAAAGACACAGGTTCCGCAATGCTGGTACTGGGTCAAGCATTGATATCCTGGGTCCCTTCTTAATAATGGTTTATGGACCTTTCCTCCAGGAACTTGTCCAAACCTTTTTTAAACCCAGCTACACTAACAGCCTTTACTACATCCTCCGGTAACAAATTCCAGAGTTTGATTATACGTTGTGTGAAGAAATATTTTCTTTTATTAGTTTTAAATAGTTTACCCTGTAGCTTCATTGCATGTAACCTAGTCTTTCTATATTCTGATAACGTAAACAATCAATCTACGTTTACCCGTTCCACTCCGTTCATTAATTTATAGACTTCAATCATATCTCCCCTCAGCCGTCTCTTTTCCAGGTTAAAGAGCCCTAACCTTTTTAGCCTTTCTTCACAGGAGTATCCTTCCATCCCCTTTACCATTTTGGTGGCTCTTCTCTGAACCTTTTCTAATAACGCTATATCCTTTTTAAGATACGGCGACCAGAATTGCATACAATATTCAAGGTGCGGTCTCACCATGGAATGATATAGAGGCATTATAATATCTTTTGTTTTATTTTCCATTCCTTTCCTTATGATACCTAGCATTCTATTTGCTCTCTTGGCTGCCGCTGCACACTGGGCTGAGGGTTTTAACATGCTATCCACAATGACGCCTAAATCTTTTTCCTGGGTGTTGGTTCCTAATGTGGAACCTTGCATCGTGTAACCATAGTTTGGGTTGTTCTTCCCTAGGTGCATAACTTTGCACTTGTCCACATTAAATTTCATCTGCCATTTTGATGCCCAGTCTTCCAATTTATCAAGATCCTCTTGCAATTTTCCACAATCCTCTTGGGTTTTAACAACTTTAAATAGTTTTGTGTCATCTGCAAATTTGATAACCTCACTCATTATTCCACTTTCCAGGTCATTTATGAATATGTCAAAAAGCAGCGGACCCAGCACAGATCCCTGGGGTACACTATTCACTTTTCTCCATTGGGAAAATTGGCCATTTAGCCCAACCCTCTGCTTTCTATCTTTTAACCAGTTCTTGATGCACAGTAGTACACTGCCTCCTATCCCATGACTCTAGTTTTGCCAAAAGTCTCTGATGAGGGACCTTGTCAAAGGCTTTCTGAAAGTCCAGATACACTATATCAACCGACTCACCTTTGTCCACCTGTTTATTCACACTTTCAAAAAAACATAATAGATTAGTAAGACAAGATCTTCCTTGTCTAATAACACTTATTAAAAGAGGGCTGCTACACAGTACCCTGTCCTGTGCTGCTGAGGTAAGCTAAATTCTTATTTGATTTTAAATTTTAAATTATAGCTCTTTGCTGCTGCTAGGCTCTAACTTATTATGAAATTTAAACTACAAGCTCTCTGCTGGGTTCTAAATTTAACCAGAAAGCTCTCTTCTGTTTTTTAAATTTAAACTAAAAGTACTTTGCTGATACTAGGCCCTGAGTGACTATTAATTTAAACTACAAGCTCTCTGCTGGGTATGATATGTAACCAGAAAGTTGTCTTCTGTGTTTTAAATTTAAACTTAAACTGCTGCTACTAGGCCCTGACTGATTTAACAAAAAATAGTGGGTTCACAGATTAATTAGCTTTAATACAAAGAATTCCTTACAGAAAATTCCCAGAAGTATATACTCATAATTGCAGATCTCTCTCCAGAAGTAACAGTCCCCTTTTGTAGTCCTGCAAGAACTGTGAAGAGGTACCACATCAGCCCTTCTCCAGTCTTGTGGAACTTCTCCTGTCTCCAGTGATCTATTAAAACATTCTTTAGTGGCCCTTCAAGAACCTCTCTGATCTTTATCTTTGTCTTTATTCTTCATTTAATTTACTGCCCACACGTAAGTATCAGAGTATCCTGGTATGTATCCCATCCAGTCCCATGGCTTTGTAAACTTTTGCAAGCTATTCTAACACATCATCTTCTGAGAATGGTTTGGTATCTACTCCATTCTCATTTGTATATTTGTCAATCCAGGATTTTCTTTAGTAAAAACAGAACATAAGTATTTGTTTAGCATATTCACTTTTTCAATATTACTTTCCACATATCCATTCCCAACACTTTTGAGTCCTGTAATTCCACCTCTGATTTTCCTCCTCTCCTGAATATACCTGAAACAAGTTTTGCCACCACACTTCACATCATTAGCCATCTTTCTTCTGCCTTTGATTTTGCTATCCTTATTTCTCTTTTTGTCTCTTTTAGTTTGATCCTATATTCTTTTCTGTGTTCCTCTGTTTTGGAACTTCTAAATTTTGTGAAAGCTGTGTTTTTTACCTTTATTTGTACAGCCACTTCTTTGGAGAACCAAATAGGTTTCCTTTTCCTCTTCTTTTTATTTACTTTCCTTACATATATATATATCCATTGCCCCTTTTATTGCCTCCTTTAGTTTAGCCCAATGCAATTCCACTTCCCTTTTCCCCTCTCACCCTGCCAACTCCTCCTTCAGGTACTTGGCCGTTTTGCTGAAGTCAGCGTTTTTGAAGTCTAGGACTTTGAGCTTTCTGTGCTCCACCTTGGCTTTTATCTCAAACTACACTGCGTGATGATCACTGCTGCTCACACGGCACCTACATGGATACTCAACACGCTATCTCCAATGATGAGCACTAAATCCAGCACCGAGCTCTCCCTGGTTGGTTTCGTCATCATTTGTCTAGGTAATGCATCTTGGAAGGAATCCACAATTTTTTTTACTTCTTTACAGATTTGCAGAAGGAATTCTCCAATCCACATCGGATAGATCAAAGTCACCCAATATGATCACTTCCCCCTTTGTGGCTATCTTTGCAATATCAATAATCAATTCGCTATCCATTTCGTCGGTTTGAGTTCGAGGCCTGTAGACTACACCAAGATGGATGACAGTGCCATCTCCTCTTTCTAACACAATCCACAGCACTTCTTCTTTTCCCCATATCCCCTGCATTTCAGCAGCTTTAATATTGCTTTTGACATATAGGGCTATTCTTCCTCCTTTTATACCCTCTCTATCTCTTTTAAATAGATTATAGCCAGCTATGGCTATATCCCATTCATGCAACTCATTAAACCATGTTTCTGTAATGACCACAATGTCCAAGTCCATTTCTATTTTTAGGGCTTCCAGGTCAGGAACCTTGTTGGCTAGACTTTGAGCATTTGTGTTTATTGTGTGGCTTGCCTGTATTTTGCATGGATTTTGTTTTGCACGCCTTTTCCCACTTGGTATTGATGTGAGAGTTAATACTGCAGCTGTTTCCAATGTTATTATGTTTTTGCTGGGAGTGACATTCTGAACATGTTCTTTTCCATCCCTCACCCCCTTTCCCTAGATTAAATGCCTGTCCAAGGACTGCCTGAATTTTTCACTTAGGATACTTTTCCCTGCAACAGAGAGATGTAGTCCATCAACACAGTATAGCCTCTTTTTGTTCCATCTATTTCCCCAGTCGCCTATATATCTAAATCCTTCTTGTTTGCACCAGGTTTGGAGCCATCTATTAAAGTTGATTATGCGATGCATCCTTTCTGCCCCCTTACCAAGAACAGGTAAAACATCTGAGAATGCTATAGTGTTAGCAATGGGTTTCAGTTTCTCTCCCAGAATCTGGAAGTCCCTCTGAACTGTAAAGGCACTGTTTCTAGCCAGGTCATTTATACCCAAGTGGATGATAACATCAATTTTGGAGCACTCACTTTCTGAACTAACTATGCTGGCAATTTGCTTCATATTCCTGTTGGAAGAAGAGCCTGGGAGGCATTTGTCCATGTATTCCCCTTTGAACTGTTTTCCCAAGTTGGTGCCTCTGATGATGGAATCTCCAAGTAGTAATAGTTTCCTTGTTTGTGACAGTTTCTTCATATTTAGGGCATTGTCTGTAGCTTGGGCATTAACCTTCTCGTTTAAGGGCACCTCAGTTTCCACTAATTGGGAACTCAAATTTCCCAAGGCAGAGAAGGCGTTATACAGGGATATCTCTTGATGGCAAGGGTGTCTCCATGTTACAGGTCACAACCTACCAGAGCTGTGATCCATTTGTTCCTGGGCTGCTTGATTCTTTGTGGGAGTGGTGGTGGATTTTTTTCATTTTGTACCCTAGAGAGGTGTGTTTAATTGCAGCTAATTCTTCCCTTAATAGAATCAATTTTTTATGCATGGCAGATAACCTGAGACATATAGGGAAAACTCTTAGGCTCCAAATGATTCTTCTTAGAATGAAGGCACCTCAACTATTGCACTGAATACACGACATGCTGATTAAGATGATTACAAAGCAGTTTATAAATTTTTCAAAAATCATTATGTTTTCGAAAAGAATTAATCTCGACTGATATTATAAAAAATCATTTTGATTTTCAATATTGGGAAAAGCCTTTTTTCAACTGTCAACATTCATAAAGCTGTATAATGATGCAGCCTTGAAGTTTCCATGACAGCAGCTCCATTGCCTAGGTAGCAAATGACTAGTATATGTGGTGCTCGATTCACGAAGAGGCATGTCCAGGCCCTTTAGGACCCGATTCTGGACCACAGGAAGAAAACATTCCCGGGGTAACCAGAATCAGGCCCAAAGACAGTCCGGCATGCCCCTGTCTGCTGTGGTTCGGCCCCACCTTTTCCCCACTGCCCGACCCAAGGCTGGTCAGCCAGGGTCTGGATCAGGCGGCGGGGACCCACTCTTACCAGGCCCCTTAGTGCCGGGTCAGTGCTGCTTATTCTACTTTCGAAGTGGAATAAGCAACATGTCCCCTTTGACCTGGCAGGACATACAGGGCCCTGACTTGAATTGGTCCTGTACATCCTGCCGGGCTGACCTGACCCCATTCTGCCCAGATCCTGCCCTCTCCCTTTCCCCCCACTTTCTCTCCCCATCCTGCTACTCAGGATGTATGGGGAGAGCTGGAGGGGCAATCGAGCCCAGAAGTCCCGCTGGAACATGCAGCCCCGCAACCAACATCCCTGAATCGGGCCCTTAGTCTTGTTGGTATCCACATTTAGGTATGATCAGTATTCATGTGTAATTTGCATGAACACAACACTGTCAGTGAGAGGAGCAGCTTAGGGGATGCACATTTTAATCGGGGACGTGGAGGCGGGTGGCATCATAGACATTCATCTTTTCAGAATATTGCAAGGGCATCCAAGCCATTTAATATGTCAATGTCTCCCATTTTGGACACATGGGTGCATCCATACTGGAATCAGGTTTAAAATGTTCCCGTCTCTGATTTGGACGTGCCTGCAGCCTAGATGTGAATGTTATGGAATCGGCCTCCACATGTTCAGCCTGTCCTTCCCTTCCCTGTCCTCCAAGTTTCCAGCATAGCTCCTTCCCTTGTCCTCTCACATATCCCTCATATCTCCTCTTCTGTTCCTTCCCTTTGCTGTTGCCGGAGCTGCTCCACTGCTCTCTGTCAGGTGAGCTCTAACAGCAGAGTGAGAGTTGCTGACATAGTGCCTTGAGCAAACACACACACTCAAGTCCTGGCAGTTTCCACCCCCTCTGAACTTTGCTGTAGTCTGGGCTCATGATGACTGCTGCACTAGCACAACATTCAGATTTGTGCTGCCCTCGGCAGATCCCTAGTCTCCTTAGTTGTAAACCCATCTCTGCCTAGAAATCAACGTATCTTTATAAAATAGGCCAAAAATAGGCACCTATGTGGGCGACCTGTTGTAAAATTACCCACAATAAGTCCTTCTTTTTGTTGACATTATCCCAAATTTAGTTAAAGAATAGCATACCGGTGACATAGCATACCGGTGACATGACATAACCCAGCATACCCTCCCACCCGTCATGATGACACAACCCAGCACACCCTCCCTATCTGTCAGGTTGACATAACCATATCTGTTGATACAATTACTCAACTTGTATATAGTTATCCCTGTTAAAATCCAAATTGTAAAGTTCAATGTATGTTTCAGCCTGCATTGTACAAATTAATGTTATTTGTAAACCACACTGATTCTAAAGAGCGCGGTATAAAAAAAGATTTAAATAAATAAATAAATTATCCTGTCAATTTACAAAGGGTCTGAGCTACCAGGATCTCCGGTAGATATAATGGATTCATTTAAAGAATGTGGCTGTTTCTTATTCTGGCTTTCTTTCATTTTCAGATTTATTGCTCAAAAATGACTATTTTGTTGTGACTACTTGATTCACCTTATTAAGATGGGCCTTTGATAAAAACATAACTTGGAGTTTTCTTGAATGTCTGATGTTCAGATTAGATATTTTCTGGCAGGACTACTGATTCCCTTGTCCGCAGCACGGGCCCTTTGATCTTGGATGTATATGTTCTAGTTGCTACCCCTCCAGCAGGACAGGAATAGTTCTATTTTCTGTCACAAAGCATTGACTTCCAAAAGAGTATTATATACAATAATTATACAGTAATTGAAGGGAGAGCTGTCCTTGTGCTTAGATGTTTACAGTTTAAAGGCTCAGTTAACCCCCTGCTTTTTAGCCTCTGGAGGTTGAATGTTGGACAATTAGGTTTTGCCAAATAGCCATAAACAAGGATATTACCCTGATGTTGGCTTGACATCTTTCCAGAAGATTCATTGCTACACTTGCATACCTTCCATTATACAGTAGCTTATGAGAATGCCATGACTTTTAATCTCCTTGCATGATAACATCAGAAACCCTAACTGAAATAAATTATTGGCTTATGAAAGAGGAAAGCAATAAAACCTTAATTTCTCCAAAAACTACTGGCTGTTCTTTCCTGTGGCAAAGGCAACTTTTAAAAAGTCAGCATTGCTTTCTCTGCAGTAGATTTGCACTTGTCTTTCTTAAATTCATTGGCCAAATTCTATATCCTAATCAACCAAAGCAATAGTCTCAGATTAATATCCCTTATTAGCATGAGAATTTTACATGTGCTACCAATGTACTGCATAGAGGCCACTATAAACGGATACGCATTAAGGTTATGTACCCAACACATGATGTGCCTAGAGATATCCAGAGAAAACACCAGGAATTTCTGGCCCTTAGGGATAGAGCCATAAATCTCAATGCGACTATGAGGTTATTTTTTCTTGTAAATATCTGATTATGTTGCATGGTGAACAGTTTGTCTTTTTGAACCGGAGCAATTTAAGGGTTTTATTTCAGCTAGAGAGGAGTCTGCTACCCAACTGGTGTTCTCAGAAATAGATGCTAGCTAACCAGCTGGGTCTGATTGATCTCTGATTGCTGCTGACAGGAATTTGTATTACATTCCCTTGTTATTCCTTTCTTTTTATTTTGGCCTCTTTATTGTGGATAATATAGGGGGGTCTAATGTCTTTTTGAATAAGACTGCTTTGGGGATTTTTCTTTTGTATATTGCTCTGAAAATTTCCTTTCTATTCAATGTTATTAGGATGTAAAATTGAAACAGCATAAATAAAGTATAAAAAGAAATGTAGCAGATTGCTGAGGCAAGATTTCCCTTTGCTAAATCCATGTTGGTTTTAGTCATGATTTAATGAGGCAGAGGCAACATGGATTTAGCCAAGGGAGGTCTTGTTTCACCAATCTGCTACATTTTTGTAGGTGTGAATAAACAGGTAAAGATGAAAGATGAGCCGGTTGATAGAGCAAATCTAGATTTTCAGAAAGTCTTTTGAAAAGGTCCCTCATGAGAGACTCTTGAGGAAATTAAAATATCATGGAATAAAAGGCAGTGTGAACTTTGCTCTATGTTAACTGCTTGACAACCCTCCTAAAAATGCTGGGAATGCCCCCAACAATTACTGCATATGTTTGCCACCTAAGGTGCTTTAACAGGAAAAACAAATCTTAGAACCAAGAAATGGTGCTAACATGTTGAGAAAAAAACCTTTCCTGTCTGACTGAAAAGCAAAGCAAGCCACTAAAGTTGTCCTATCTGTAATAACTTCCAAAGATGATTCAAGGAAGACAGTCAAATTTCCCACATCCGATGTTTCTTCTGCCCCAGAACACATACCCACTCCTGCACGAACATCAGAGTGTGATAGGTACTGTGCCCACGTTACTGGAGGTGTTGCTTCTCCAGACATCTTCAAAATTTCACTTAAATCTCTCTTCAACATGTCCACTGGTGAAATTAGAGAACATTTAGGAATGTTAAGTAATGTCAAATTGTTCTTACAATATTCTGAGACCTGCCAGCCATTTAAGTCTAATTGATATCGGTGTAATGTCAACGAAAGTCGCATGAAACTTTCATGTTATATTATGGAGTTTTGATACTATAATAGTTGTAGCTCTGAATAAAGGACCATAGTCGGAATTGTTCTTACAAACACAGTTCTCTAAATAAACTATTTTTCTATTCAGTATTTCTTCTCCTTAATCTGGACAGTACTCATCGATTGGAGAATCTCCAAAGCTGACTCCATTCACTCCAACCAAGTAACTTGCTATGTAAGCACCAGTGAGGTGGTAAAATTTCTAGATGACACAAAACTTATTCAAGGTTGTTAAATCACAGTAGGATTGAGAAAAATTATAAGAGGACCTTGAGAAATTGGGAAACTGGGCTTCCAAATGGCAGATGAAATTTAAAGTGGACTGAAACAACCAAAACTATAGCTACACGATGCAAGGTTCCACATTAGGTGTCACTACCCAGGAAAAGGATCTAGGCATCATCGTGGATAAAACGTTGAAATCCTCTGCTCAGTGTGCAACGACCGCCAAGAAAGGTAACAGAATGCTAGGAATTATAAGTTAAAGAATGGAGAATAAAACAAAGAATATCATAATGCCTCCAAATCACTCCAAGGTGCAACTGCACCTTCAGTATTGTGTGCAGTTCTGGTTGCTGCATCTAAAAAAAGATACAGCAAAATTGGAAAAGGTACAGAGAAGGGTGACCAAAATGAAAAGAGGGATGGAAGGATACCCCTGAGGAAAGGCTTAAAAACTTTGGGCTCTTCAACTTGGAAAAGAAATGGCTGAGAGGAGAAATGATAGAGGTCTATAAAACAATAAATAGAGTAGAACGACAAAATATGAATCAGTTATTACTCCTTGAAAAAATCCAAAGACTAGGGACATGCAATGAAGCTACAAAGCAGTACATTTAAGACTAATTGGAGAAAATATTTTTTCACTTGGCACACAGATTTTGCTGCGAGAGGATTTTGTAAAACCTTTTAGTGTAGCCGGGTTTAAAAAAAGGTTTTGATAAGTTCCTGGAGGAAAATTCCATTAATAATTATTAAAGTGGAATGGGGGAAATACACTGCTTATCCCTATGATAAGCAGCATGGGATCTGTCTATTGGGATCCTGCTAGGTACTAGTGACCTGGATTAGCCATTGAGGAAACCGGACACTAAGCTTTGGTCTGACCCAACTGGCAATCCTTATATTCTTACTGCATATTAACAGCACATCAGATAACACCAGATACAGTTAACGACAACTCTGCATTAACTACAAGACACAGTCCTCACCAATTCCGCACTATTAGCTATTTCCATCATTTTAGTGAATATGAATTTCCATGTTTATAATGAAGCTTAATAAATATGTCCTAAAGTGATTAAAAGAAATGGAAAATTAATAAAAATGACACTTTACTTAGAATGTAAAACGGGAAGATTATAAATGATTGCACATAAATAAAATTACAAGGCACAGAAAGGATGGAGAGGGGCAAGTTGCCAGAAGTTGATGCTGGTCCATGTTGTCTCTGGTCAGATTCCTTTTCATACCTACTGGCATACTTTGCTACTCTTGAAACATAGAAATATGATGACAGAAAAAGACCACAGGGCTTATCTAGTCTGTCCTTCCATATCAACAACTACAACAGTCCACTTTTTACCTTTAGAGATCCTCTGTGTTGCTTTTTTGAATTCAGTTACTGTCCTCATCTCTACCACCTCCACTGGGAGACTATTCCCCGGATCCACCACTCTTTCCATAAATAAATATTTCCGCATATCACTCCTGAATCTATCCCCCTTCACCCTCATCCCATGTCTTCCTCTCTGTGTGATCTCTTGTATTTCATGAAGGCCTCCCTCTTTTTCTTCACTTTTTCAGCTACTTCTTTTGAAAGCGATCTCCTTTTCCTTTTACCTTTATTTACCATTTTAACAAAAAGGTTGGTTGCTCTTAACATATCCCCTGTCAGTTTTCCCGTGTTTTTCTAGATCCCCCAGCTGTTCCCATCCCGCTAACGATTCCCTGAGGTATTGACCCATCTTGGCAAAGTTAGTCTTCTTAAAGTCTAAGACCTTTACCTTTGAATGGATTCTAACAGCCCTAGTCCTAATACTGAACCACACCATCTGGTGATCACTGGATGCAAAATGATCTCCCACTATAACATCAGAAACACTTTCACCGGGGGCGGAGTCTGCCGCGGTGGAAGATGGCCGCTTAGCTTGAGGCTCCCTTCGACATTGTAGAATCCGGAGCTTATTAAGGTGACGGGGGACCCTTACAACTGCTGCCTTTCTCTGTCGGGGCTCGCTGAGAGATGTCCACCCTGAAACCGGCTAGATTAGACTTCCCGCAGACGTCAGGTCAAGCAAATAAGCGGGCTAAGCAGGATCTTCCTTCCCCTCAAAAAATGGCATCTGAAAAGGTACCAATTGAAGGGGTAAAGGAAATATTACAAGAACTACGCACAGTTAAAGATATCATCACTACTAACTCTGGGACACTAGCGCAAGTGCAAGAAGACCTGCAAGAGGTCAAAGAACGCTTAGGGGACATGGCTAAGCGCCTAGATGATGTTGAGGCCGAGGTGGACAGGCAATCTACTGTTATAGCACAGATAGGCCCGCTGGCGAAAAGGGTAACGGCTCTTGAAACGCAAATCGAAGATCAGTCTAATCGGGCCAGGAGAAGCAATGTGCGCATTACGGGAATCCCAGAAGGCCGGGAAGGATCGGACCCTATCAGTTACCTTGAAAAATTAATACCGGAGCTCTTGGAAACTACCTTTGAACGACCCCTGGAATTGGAAAGAGCCCACCGAGTCCCGTCGCATCCGTCTTCCCATACCCAGCGGCCACGTCCGTTCGTGGTAAAAGTACTCCGGTATCAGCACGTACTTCAGATTATGCAGGCGGCGAAGCGTCGGAAAAACGTACAAATCGAGGGACAGAGGATCGCCTTCTTCCCGGACCTCAGCAAACAAACGGCTCAGCGTCGGAAGGAACTTTTGGCCTGCAGGCCTATGCTGAAGCAATTGCAAGCACGATTTGGACTCTTCTACCCCGCGATCATGCGGGTAACCCTTGATAATAGTACCAAGACCTTCTCAGATGGCCCTGCACTCTGAGCATATTTGCAAGAGCGGGTTCAGATGGAGGTGGGGTCTTGAAAGATAAATAGACTTTGAGATTGCCGACTGCACAGTCATGTTCCCTACTCTCACGGTAGGATGTGGGCAGGAGAGAGGGCAGGACTGTAAATGTCCTGCTCCCTCTCGGCATATAAACGTAGACTTGAGTGGATATCATTCTTTGACTTAACATAATATGCCACTGCTTAGCCTTAGTTGTTATGCATGTAAAACGGGTTTCTTTTCCATGTGTGGGTTGGGGCCCTATTACCTTGGTAATGCTCACAGAATGTAGGTTTGATTTATGGGGAGGGGGATGGTTGGGCCAAGGTGGGCGGTTGGGGCTTCGCTATGCAACTTATAGTAGTTAATGGCACAGTACAGTTGGGTTGTATATATTTAGATTTCAGAAGCTTTGTTTTTCTATTCCTGGGGCAGTTGACCGCGAATGCCATTCTCCTATGTCTTTCTAGTGCAAAATATGGCTGATTGCCAACTGAGGGTACTGTCCCTAAATGTTCAAGGTATTTCCAATCCTGTCAAGAGGAAGAAAATCCTAACCTACTGTAAACATCAAAAAGCGGATGTCAAATATTTGCAGGAGACCCACCTCTCCCTTGCCGAGTCTTACAAAGTGGCGGATGGGATCTATCAGAATATTTTATCAGCACCCGCCCTCAAAAAGAAGGGAGGGGTCATTGTACTGTTTAAGAAAACCCTCCCTGTTGAAGTTCAAGAGACCAAAATTGACCCTGCTGGCCGGTGGGCCAAGATAATAGCACGACTTAGAGGTGAAGTCTTTACTTTCATGACGATATACGGTCCCAATACTGACGATCCACAATTCTTCATTCAGATTACTCAGGAACAATTAGACGCCGGGTCCTCGCATATTATTCTAGGGGGAGATTTCAACCTCATACAAGACCCGCTACTTGACAGAACCCCCTATAAGACGCAGCACAAGCCTCAATCTTCTAATAAATTGTTGAATATGATGGAATTGCTGGGACTGCTAGATCCCTGGAGACTCTTCTTTCCCAGTGGCAAAGAATTTTCCTTCTACTCCCTGCCTCATAATTCGCAAACCCGAATTGACTACTTTCTCACTTCTAAGACGTTGTTGCCTAAGATAGCGGGCACTAGTAAGCTACCCAGAACAGTGTCGGACCACTCAGCGGTTCTCCTGGACCTTATTGTGGGCTCTGCTAAGAAATCCCAGGTGCGCTGGTTTTTTGAGAAACACTGGTTGGCAGAGGAGGATTTTCGCAATTCCATAAAGAAAGCTATCACAGAATACTTTGCTGTCAATCATTATGGGGATACCTCAACGTGGGCCTGGTGGGAGGCCTTTAAAGCTAATATCCGTGGGCACATGACTGCATACAAGATCCGCAGGCACAAGGCTCATGTTAAGAGAAGGACGGAGCTCGATGTTGAAATTCGGGCGGGCGAAAGACTCCTGGCCAAATGGGCTGACCCGACAGTCCTCCTTCGACTGCAGAAGCTAAGGTACCAATATAACACTCTCTTGCATAATGAAGTTAGCGAGTCCCTTAAAGCTCAGCAGGGGCAATACTATCATGACAGCAACCGGGCGAGCTCTCTGCTTGCGAACACATTAAAATCTAGGCATGCGGTGACCCGGATAGCAGGGCTGAAAGACGCCGCCGGTGCGCTAAAGGTGGCAGATGATGAGATCCTAGCGCTTTGTGAAGCATTCTACTCCAAGCTCTACCAATCTGAAGTTAAATGTGATGAGTCAGCTTTTCTAAACTTTGTCTCCTCCATAGACGGTCCCAAGCTTACGGGCCAGCAGCAACATTTCCTCGCAGCAACTATCACGGGCAAGAAGATTCGCACCGCTCTCAAACAACTGGCCAAAGGCAAAGCTAGCGGCCCTGATGGGCTGCCAGTGGAATTTTATGAGGCCTTTTCAGAGCAGCTGATGCCAGAGTTAATGCTCTACTATAGCGGGGTAAAGGATGAATGCCCAGCAGTTGGGGCTCTGGCGGCTGCGACAATAGTCATACACCCTAAACCGGGGAGAGACCCTCAGAAGGTGGAGAACTACAGACCTATATCGCTGTTAAATGCCGACTATAAAATCTATGCTAAGATCCTGGCCAATCGGCTGTCCCATGTTATGGGGACACTAATCCATCCAGACCAATGTGGATTCATGCCCGGGAGATCCACTGTAGATAATGGGCGTCTGCTGGCCCATATTCTTCGGAAGGCGCAGCAGGAGGATCGACCAATAGTGGGCCTTACGCTAGACGCAGAAAAAGCATTTGATAGGGTCGAACTTTCCTACTTATTTCAAGCTATGCGCTGGATGGGGGTGCCTGACAGCTTCCTGAAGAGTGTCCAGCTGTTGTATACCAAGCCGGTAGCCCGGGTGGCGGCAAATAGTGCTCTTTCACAAGAGTTCCAACTTACAAGGGGAACCAGGCAGGGATGTCCCCTTTCCCCCCTGCTGTTTAACTTAGTCTTGGAGCCTTTGATTCTTAAAATTCGGCAGCTGCCAAATATATCTGGAATACAGTTGGAAGGGTACCACTGTAAGGTATCGGCTTACGCTGACGATCTGATGCTGTTCCTAGACATCAATTCAGTGGATGCTACCTTGAAGACTATAGAGGAGTACTCTGGCATCTCGGGCTATAAGCTGAATTTGGATAAGACTATAAGTATACCACTCACGTCCGCAGTCTCGGAAGATGACCTTCAGCGACACCTGTTCCAGGTTGAAAAAACATCCTTCAAATACTTGGGGGTCACCTATGGCGTCACCTTGCCTGACACGGTCTCCCTTAACGTAGACCGCTGCAATGAGGTACTTCAAGAATATGTGCACAAATGGACGCCATTGAACTTAACCTGGTGGGGTAGATTAGAGACTATTAAAATGGTTATTGTCCCCAAGATAACTTATATCTTAAGTATGATCCCGGTGCTTTTTGACAAGAAATTCTATGTCGATTTAGAGAGAAAGCTGCTGCCCTTCCTATGGGAGAAGAAAACACCACGTATTGCGGCGTGGAAACTGAAGCTTCCTAAAAAGCAGGGTGGGGTGCACTTTCCAGATTTCTACTGGTATCACGTAGCGGCCCTGTCAAAGCAGGGCTCCTGGTGGGCGGAGGAGTCGAAGATCCACGAAGCCCCCAGTTGGCTGCTAGTTGAGGATGCAGCGAGTGAACCGCTCCCACTGCGGCAGCGCATAGGGGCCGTAGTGACACATGTCCAGACAGAAAATGCGATCCTGAGAGCCACCCAGCAAGCCTTTAATCTTGTTGCACCGCTACTTGAGGATGAGCAGACCTTAACAGATGCTACTCCAATCTGGCTCAATTCGCGCTTCAAAATAGGAGGGAACTGTATTGCATGGACCACTTGGATACAGCATGGTATTTTCCACTTGGGCCAGCTGATTTGTGGGCAGAGATATAAATCTTTCCCGGAACTGCAACAGGAGTTCCAACTTCCACACAGATGCTTCTTTCAGTGGGGTCAGCTGCGCCATTGTTTGAATAAAGCTGGAGTGACACCCCTGCTTCTTGATAGTGGACAGCCACTCTACCTTCGGGTACAGGAACTCAGGCTGGGAACAAAGCTAATATCGAAGTTTGTGGATCTCCTCCGGAAAGCTGATGGCCGCAGTCCCAAAGGAGCTCAACTGGTATGGGAAACTGAGGTAGGGCCCCTTACGACCTCGGAAATGTGGACTCTATTTTGGGGACCACAGATACGGATATCGAGAGCTGCCTCTCTCACACAGATGTTGTATTTCCTTGCGCATCGTGCGTATTTTACCCCGGTGAAGATCGCCAAGTGGCAAGCGCAGGAGGATGATCAATGCTGGTCATGCGGTTCCGACGTGGGGACATTGGCGCACATGCTGTACTACTGCCCACAGCTGACGTTTTACTGGCAAGGAGTATGGCAGCGACTACTGCGGTTGTTTCGGATGAGCTCGCCATTAACATTCAAGATTGTCATTTATAAATCCCTGGCGGGCGTTCCAGACCTAGCAAAGCAGCACCATACTCTTTTCGATTTAATGCTGAGTCTGGCATTGAAGGCCATCTTGAGCCACTGGAAGTCTTTCAGTACTTTAAACGTGGAATACTGGTGGAACTTGGTTTGTTATCACCGTTCGTGTGAAATAGCATATGTGAAGCAGAACCCTGCCTTCGGTAACCTATTTTGCATAGTGGAACCTGATTTTAAGGAGATATGGCACTCGCGGACCTCCCCCCCCCTTTTTTCCCTTAGATGCTTCGGGTAACTGAGAATTGTTGTCAACCTGATTGTCTCAGCCAATTCTGTTTGTATGTACATTATCGATTGTTACGTTATGATTGTGATGTTTGGAAACTGCTAAATAAAGAATTTCAAAAAAAAAAAAAAAAAGAAACACTTTCACCATTGGTAAGCACCAAGTCCAGTATGGCCCCTTCACGTGTGGGGTCTGTTACCAATTGCCTGAATAGTTCTCCCTGTAGAGAATCCAGGATCTCTTTATTTCTAGATGATACTGCAGCAGGAATCGGCCAATCAACATCTGGCATATTGAAATCCCCTATCAGTAGTACTTTCCCTTCCCTAGCAATGCTGTGTATGTCTTCAATTAACTCTCTGTCCACCTCTTCCTCTTGTGAGGGAGGTCTGTATATCATGCCAATGCAAATAGATTTCTCTTTCCCTCTTTCTAGTTTAACACACAATGCCTCTTCTCTCCCTTTTAAGCTCTATAATTCCAAAGCTTTAATAGTATTTTTTATATATAGTGTCACTCCTCCTCCCCTTCTTCCTACCCTGTCCTTTCTGAATAAAGTATAGCCAGGTATAGTTACATCCCAGTCATGGTTTTCTGTGAACCATGTTTCTGTAACTGCCACTAAATCCAAGTCGGCCACTCCCACCAAAGCTTCAATATCAGGGATCTTATTTCCCATGCTACGGGCATTTATACACACTGCTTTCCATATGTTACCCCTGTTACCCATGTCCATAAATGTATTTAATGTATCACTTACCAGGGGGCTTTCACTTACCTGGGGGCTTTCTTCACCCATCTCCAACGAATCTAGTTTAAAGCCCCCTTCAGTAGATTTGCCAGTCTACCACTGAAGACGCGTCGACCCTTCTTGGCCAGATGGATGCCATCTCTGCTCTGCAAGCCTTGGAACAGCATCCCATGGTCTAGGAAACCAAAACACTCTCAATGACACCATCCATGCAGCCATGCATTCATCTCCATAATGCGAGCCTCTCTGCCTTGGCCTTTACCCTCAACAGGGAGGATTGAAGAGAACACCACCTGTGCACCTAACTGCTTCTCCCTCTGTCCCAGAGCCATGAAGTCAATTTTGATATGCTCAGAGGGATACCTGGCAATATCATTTGTTCTGACATGGATTAGCAACATTGGGCAATAGTCAGTGGGCTTGATGAGCCTCGGCAAACTCTCTGCAACATCTTGGATTTTGGCACCAGGCAGACAGCATACCTCTGTGGACATCAAGTCTGGTCAGCAGATGGACGCCTCAGTACCCCTCAGAAGAGAGTCACCAACCACCACTACCCTTCGCTTCCTTGTGGTCACTGATTCTGCAACTTTGGGGTATTTGAGTTCTGGTTCTTCCCTTTCCAGGGATGCTTTCACCTCCTCCACTTCCAGAGCTGCATAATGTTTCTCCAACTCAAGGGCTGGAGAATTTGGATTCGTGATTCTGCAGGCCCTGGTGACTTGTGTCCAACCTTCGTCATTCTGTTGGCACCCATCTTCTCTTCTGCTGGAGAGCTCGGTTGCTGCAAGAAGCATCTCATCAATGTACTTCTCACTGTCTTGAATGCTCCTCAGCCTCGCCACCTCCTCTCTGAGTTCCTCCACATGTTTCCTCAGAGCTTCAGCATGCAGGCACCCTGCACATGGAACCAGTCCTTCAACTGGCATTGGGACCTCTGTCTGGACAGGGGCATAAGCTGTAAAAGGGGCAACAGCCTTATCGATATGATTTTTCCCAGCCATTGTTCTGTTCGTGGAGCTTAGGTATCTGTTAAAGCAAAAGTGAGAGATCTACCAAAGTACCAGACGGTTTCCCAGCTGTCCTTTCAGAGAAAAGGTAGTTAAATCTCTTTAATTATATTCAAAATGTGCTGTTCCCAGTCCCTGTCTTTTGTTAAATGGGAAGGTGCCCTATAAAGCAAGACTGCTCACTAGGGGTGGGTGGGAGTTGGGGTTGGTAAGGAGGGAACTAACACCTGATTAGGTGTCAGCAGTTCCCAAGAGCTGAGAAAATTACCAAAGCAGAGTTTAAAACCTACCCCACTAAAGAAAATATTTCTACTAAAGCACCAAAAAGAATGTAACTTTGCTTTAAAAATATACCAAAACCCTTTTAAGAGCTCCCAGTCAGAGAGCTAGCAATTTAATAAAAATAAACCCTCAAATCCTTACCGTTGTTTGACCTGTAGAGCCCCTGTTAGGAATGCCTCAACAGGGCAGGGCTCTGAAGCCTTTTATGCAGGCCTCAGCTGCTCTCAGTTCATTCACAGGCTAATCAGGCCCACTATCTCCTGATTAGGTGTCAGCAGTTCCCAAGAGCTGAGAAAGTTACCAGAGTTTAAAACCTACCCCACTAAAGAAAATACTTCTACTAAAGCACCAAAAAGAATGTAACTTTGCTTTAAAAATATACCAAAACCCTTTTAAGAGCTTCCAGCCAGAGAGCTAGCAATTTAATAAAAATAAACCCTCAAATCCGTACTGTTGTTTGACCTGTAGAGCCCCTATTAGGAATGCCTCAACAGGGCAGGGCTCTGAAGCCTTTTATGCAGGCCTCAGCTGCTCTAAGTTCATTCACAGGCTAATCAGGCCCACTAACTCCTGATTAGGTGTCAGCAGTTCCCAAGAGCTGAGAAAGTTAGCAGAGTTTAAAACCTACCCCACTAAAGAAAATACTTCTACTAAAGCAACAAAAAGAATGTAGCTTTACTTTAAAAATATACCAAAACCCTTTTAGGAGCTCCCAGTCAGAGAGCTAGCAATTTAATAAAAATAAACCCTCAAATCCTTACCGTTGTCTTTCATTTCCAGCATAGTAAACCATGTGATCATCTGATGCAAAGTGCCCAATGCCAGTCCATTTCAGTTCTCTGACACCTAACAGATCATGTTGTACATGTTCCATTTCATTCTTGACCACCTCCAACTTCCCTTGGTTCATGCTTCGTAAGTTCCATGCTTCTGACTCTCATTTCATGTGCAGCTACATCAGCAGTCAGACATCCTGAGGGCTTGGATCCAACCACTTCATAAATGCTGGCTTTACTTTGAAAAGTCTTCAGCTCCTCCCCAGTACCATTTGAGTGCCTTCCGACCTGGAGGTCTCATCTTCCAGCACTATAGTGCAATTTGTTTTGTTGTGACTATCCATTGGGTTTTCATGGCAAGATACGGAAGTATCTTGCCAGGCCTTTCTTCCATGCAGTTTAAGTTTAGTGTTGTTGCCGTTGTCACAGAAATGTGATCCTCCACCGCCAACACTGTCCCAGTCTGCTACTGCCCAGATGGGTGATTTATCTTGCTCTGGCACCTCAGCTGAGAACTGTCCATTTTGGGAGAGCCTGCCAATAGTTAAACTATCGATAGTTTAGCCCTCAACATCACTGATGCACACCAGCCCTCACAGCATGATAAGCTGCAAACCAAGTGCACTAATGTATAAAGTGTGACTTTTAAATCTGAAAATATTTTCAAAAAGTAGATAGATCTTGAAAAAATGTCATTTTTAGATCCATAGAGCTGCTTGGATGTCCTATGTGAGAGATCATTAACTCTAATGACTGACCGCTGTCAAGTATGCCAATAAACTGGAAAGAAGGAGTAGCCTCATTGTAATTGGAACTCAAGATTCAAGTTCTGACTGTGCTAGTAATGCTACCTAAGGGGTCCTTTTACTAAGTGCTGCTAATCAATTAGTATGCATTCTAGCATGCGGTAAATGGCCATGGTGAATGCCAACATGTGGGCATGCCAACTATCGACACAGTTGGCAATGCACATTAACTGGTTCTTGCATACACTAATGTGGAAACTGGGCGGGATAGAGGTGGAGTGTGGGCAAGGAGAGCACATTAGCTTGTGAGTGCAATTAAAGTGGCAATTAGCATAGGTTCACTTAATTGACTAATGACACTTCTTTGGGTGCCATTAGGTGCAGTCGCAATAAATATGCCGCACATTAAGGTGCTCAGTGGTGTGTTAGCTGCCACAAACATGCCAGTCATGCCCCAACAGCTAATGCGGATGCTTTACACTTAACATGTGTTTGTACTACTACTACTACTTTTTATCATTTGTATAGTTCTACAAGGCATATGCAGCACTGTACAGATACATGTAAAAGACAGTCCCTGCTCATCAGAGCTTGCAATCTAGATAAAACAGGCAAACAACAGTTAAGAACATAAGAACATAAGATATGTCATACTGGGTCAGACCAAGGTCCATCAAGCCCAGTATCCTGTTTCCAACAGTGGCCAATCTAGGTCATAAGTACCTAGTAGTCTCCCCAAAAGACACAGGTTCCTCAATGCTTGTATTGGGTGAAGCAGTGATATCCTGGGTCCCTTTTAATAATGGTTTATGGACCTTTCCTCCAGGAAATTGTCCAAACCTTTTTTAAATACAGCTACACTAGCAGCTTTTACTACATCCTCCGGTAACAAATTCCAGAGTTTGATTACACGTTGAGTGAAAAAATATTTTCTTTTATTAGTCTTAAATAGTCTTAAATAGGTTACCCTGTAGCTTCATTGCATGTCCCCAAGTCTTTTTATATTCTGACGATGTAAATAATTGATCTACGTTTACCCATTCCACTCCATTCATTAATTTATAGACCTCTATCATATCTCCCCTGTACTCTTGAAGACAAGGATACATCTAGGTGTAAAGTAATTCAAGGGAGACTAAGTAGATCAGGATCCAAAAGCAGCCTCGAAGAGATGAGTTTTCAGCTTGGATTTGAAAAGGGCCAGAGATGAAGCCTGACGTAGAGACTCAAGAAGCAGCAAGGTAGAAGGATCAAAGACTGGAGTTGGCAGTAGAAGAGAAGGGCAGAGATAGAAGGGTTCTGCCAGAAGAGCTGAATTCCTGAAGAGGGGTTTAGGGACAGATAATAGAGGAAAGGTGGTGAGGAGCAGCAGAATGAGTGCACTTATAGATCAGTAGGAGAATTTTGAACTGGATACGGAAACGGTTAGGGAGCCGGTGAAGCAACTTGAGAAGAGGGGTTTTATGAGTATATCGAGGCTGGTGTTAGATTAGTCGCACAGCTGAGTTTTGAACAGATTGAAGGGGGGAAGAAATGATTCAGAGGGAGACCAGCAAGGAGGAGGTTGGAATAGTCTAGATGGGAGGTGAATAAAGAGTGGGTAAGTGTCTTAGTAGTGTGTGTAGAATTTTGCCAGTGTTATAGAGAAAGACGTGAAAGGTTTTTAGCTATCACTTGGATGCATGCAAAGAAAGAGAGAGTAGAGTCAAAGATGACCCCCAGGAAACAGGAAGGAGTATAGTGTTATCCACATAACAGAGAAGGGAGGAAGGGGGAAGGTGGGCTTAGGGGGAAAGATAAGGAGCTAAGTTTTGGCCATGTTCAGTTTCAGATGGTGATGAGACATCCAGGCAGCAATGTTGGATAAGCAGGCAGAGATCCAGGCCTGGATTCCTGCAGAGATGTCAGCCACAGAAAGATAGATCTGAGAGTCATCAACATAAAGATGGTACTGAAAACCATGGGAGGAAATAAGTGCACCAAGGGACTGAGTGTAGAGAGAGAAAAAGAGCCCTGAGATACATCAACTGAAAGTGGGATGGTGGTAGAGGAGGAACCACCAGAACAGACACTAAAAGTGTGATGGGAGAGATAAGAAGAAAACCAGGACAGAACAGAGCCCCTAAATCCAAGTGAGGACAGGGTATTGAGGAGAAGGTGGTTATCAACAGTGTGAAAAGGAGCAGAAAGGTCAAGAAAGGTCTTGAGAGGAGAGAAAGTAAAGACAGTGTCGGTAATTTTAAAGCAAAGGGGAGGAGAGAGATAGGTCAATAACTGAAAGGACAGGTAGGATCTAGTGAAGGCTTTTTGAGGAGAGTTTGGCCCGGTTCGCGCAAACGGGTTCCTGCCATGGCTCATGTTCGCCAAACCAGGCGGAACACGGCATGGAAACACTGGCACTGCAGTGGCAGGAATCCCCCTGCCTGACAATGTTTGATGGCATCAGGGGATTGCGGCATCAGAAAAAGCCCCCGATGCCATCAAAACATTGTCAGGCGGGGGATCAGGCCGAAGGGCAATGGCCGAATATCTGTATCTCGGGGGAGGGTGGCAGCCCAAGTGTATGGTTGCTGCAATGCCTCCATGCAAGGTGCAGCAACCTGGCCATCACGCACGTGCAAGGGCTGGGACCAAACTGGTTCATAGACGGTTTATATCCCACTACTTGATGTAACCATGGCATGTTTGAAGGCCATAGGAACAGTTGTAGTGAAAAGTGAAAGGTTAAGGATATGACAGATGGAAGGGATGATGGCAGAGGAGATAGAGCTTAGTAGATGGGAGGGGATGGGATCAGAGGGCAAGTAGTCAGTTTGGAGGAGGAGAAACAATTTTTAGTTTCCTCCTCAGTGATTTCAGAAAAGGTGACCAAAGGTGAGGGAAGGATTTGGGATTGAAGAGGGGGAAGATGAGGTGGCGGTGAACCTTTAGAGAATTCAAGTCTAATCTGTTGGACTTCGTCCTAGTCTGGGCAGACAGTAAAGGAGGGATTGTGGGTGAGGGTCAGAGGCAAGAGAGTTAGTCAAATGGACATAGTACTCTTGCTTGGCGAGTGCTATAGCTGATTGGAAAGAGGTTTGCATGAATTTGAAATGTAGGCAGTCTGAAAGGGTATGTGATTTAAGCCAAAAGCACTCAGCTGAGTGGGCACAGGAACTTAGGTAGTGAGTTGTCGAGGACAGCCAAGGTTGAGATATGGTATGCTTCATAGGGCATGGAATGGGAGGAGCAAGTGCATCTAGTTCATAAGAGAGTATAGTGTTATAGGAGGATACTGCACACTGCTGAATGCCAGATCTTATTAGGAACAAGCTACATACCATCAATGATTACATTTTGGACTAAAAACTGGACATAGTATGCATCACTGAGACATGGCTCGCAGAAACAGACCAAGTCATTTTAAACCAGGTTACCCCACCCGACTTCACAGCCTTCAACTGTCCCAGAATAAACAAAAGAGGAGGAGGAGCACTAATATTGGCTAGGAGAAGCTACAAATTTAAACTCCTATCCACACTCAACTCAACTGAGTCAACAACATTAATCATAGCCAACCACCACATCAGCTTCTGTCTCACGTACAGGCCACCCAATGCCAAGGACAAACATCTATCAGTGATCCTGGAATCAATATGCGCAATCAACAACCAGCACAAACTACTAATTGCCCTAGGAGACTACAACCTTACATCTGCAGCAACAAAAGATTCTAGAGCCTTTCTCAAAGCCTTAGAAGCTTTCGACTACATGCAGACGGTCCATGCACCCTCACACCTACATGGAACTATCCCAGACCTCATCTTCATTCCAACGCAACTGTCCAAGCAAAACCAGCTATCAAGCCCAACACCTACACCAGTCCCTTGGTCCAATCACCATGTTCTCACATTCACCTTACATCTAGAAGTCCCTATTCACACCCATAATGAGTACAGGAGATTCAGAGCCTACCACAAAGAAACCTTCCTGAAGAAAATAATGGCACACATTAAACAAGAATCCAACAACTTAGATGAAACGATAGACAAATGGAACCAAATCATATCCAAGGCCGCATCAGCACCAAGCAAGGATAACCCTAATACCCACAAAAGATGCAATGCTCCCTGGTACTCCAACACAATCAGAGAAGCAAAACGCTCCCTCAGAAGACTGAAAGGAAATGGAGACGGAACAAATCAACAGACACCCTGCAACAGTACAGAAATGAACAACACATATATAACAATCTGATCAATGAACACAAACAGCAACACCATACCAATCTCATTATGAGAGCAACAAACAAGCCAAGAGAGCTCTTTCGCATTGTAAAAAAAGCTTACTAAAGACAACTCTGGGCACAGCACACGCCATATCGATCCTCAAGAATACACGAATTACCTCATGAGCAAAAATACCGCACAAGCCTCAGCGAGCAATAAGTCCATATACAGTCAAACTTGGCCCAAGGACCGTCAAGCCTGGAATAATTTCTCCTTACCAACAATGCAGTTCATAGAAGACATTGTGAGTGCCCTAAACACAACCACATCCCCTTCAGACCCATGCCCAGTGGAATTGATCAAAAAATCCAAGGAACAAATATCCAGGCACATCCAAAAATCATAATGGAGTCCCTGCAGCAAGGACACATGCCACAGGCACTTAAACAAGCCATGATATGACCGATCTTCAGAGGTGCAAGGCTAAGCCCTATTGACCTAAAATCATACCGCCCCATATCCAGCCTACCCTTCATATCAAAGGTTATTGAAAAGGGTGGCACAAAGGCAACTACAGGACTACATTGACCTGCAAGCACCGTTAGACCCACAGCAGCATGGCTTCAAACCACAACACAACATAGAAACGCTACTCACATCCCTTTTGGACAATCTTCTGAGGAGACTAGACAATATAAAAACAGATTTTTGCTGGTATTCTTGGACATCTCAGTGGCATTCGACACAGTCTCCTACACAATAATATTAAAGAGGCTACAAGATATCGGACTTTGCAACAATACAATAAAATGGTTCACATCCTATCGAAGCAACAGCACGCAACAGGTTAAATGTGCCCAGGGAAAATCATCACAGTTCCCCATCAACCAAGGAATACCACAAGGATCAGCACTTTTATCCATTCTATTCAACCTCTACATCCAACCAATCTGCAGCATTATCAAACACCATATGTTACAATATCACATCTATGCCAACGACATTATGGTGTATGCCCCAAATGACACTCTAAGCCCAGATATGGCTCCCATGATGTGCTGCCTCGAAGATATCAACAACTGGCTCACTGAGAACAACCTGAGGGTAAACTTTGACAAAACTAAAGCAATGATCATAACCAGGAACCTCAAATTTAACCCACCTCCAGCAATCAGCATCCTGAACTGAACAATACCAATAAAGGATGAGGTGAAATACTTAGGTGTCACCCTTGAGAGTAATTTAAATCTTCAATCACATATAAGCAAAACCGCTGCAAAGGCATACCAATGAATGAAGCTCATCCGGCGACTCAAACCGATCCTCAGCCAGGATCATTTCCACACTGTATGCCAGGCAGTCATCACCCCAATACTCGACTATGGAAACTCCCTATATCAAGGACTACCTAAGCAGGCTACCCATCCACTCCAGCTAGTACAGAACACTGCAGCCCGAATCATAACTGGTACAGCCAAGCACGAGCACATTACACCTATACTTTGGCAACTGCACTGGTTGCCAATCTCTGCACGAGCAAGATGCAAAGCAACCATAAACATATTCAAGATCTTATATCTATGCACGGCAGATGTACTTCACAGTTTGATAACCAGGGACACAATACACAGACCCAGAAGAGCCAACAGCAGCAATAGACTCCACGCACCTACTGAATACCATAAAACAAAACAAGTAACCTCCAACAGAGTCATATCCCTCTCAGCACCAGCCCTCTGGATTTCTCTACCGGATGGACTGCTGGCAATAAATGACCTCAAAGACTTCCGTAAATCCCTTAAAACCTATCTATTTATAGAATGTTACAACCAAACATACTGAAGACTCCTTTCACAAGCCTAAATATACAATGACCCCACCCACTTTAGTCTCTGGGTACGTCCCGTCACCCCTTTTTAATGTTGTCCCAACCTGATGTTATCCCAACTTATGTAAACAACCACTTTGATTAAAGGAGAAAGTAGTATACAAATCTGGATAAATAAATAAATACTGCCCCATCAACAGACTCAGATGACATAGTGGCGGAAAGAGGTGATAAGATAGCAGTGAAGACAGCTGAAGGGTCAACAATGTGAAGATTCCTAAACATGTTGGTGGAGATCAGGTGAGACCAAGATGGGGGGTGGTTAAGGGTGAAGGTTAACAGGTGATAGTTAGATAAGGGCAGAACTGAGGTGGAGAAGTTTGAGGGTGAGTAGTTTGAGGAGAAGACAAGGTCAAGGCACTGGCCATGCTTATGAGTAGGAGCTGTAGAGCACAACTGGAGGTTGAATGAAGAGGTTAGGGAAAGCAGCTTTAAGACAGAAAGGTCAGAAGGGTCATCAATGTGAATATTTAAATCCCCAAGAAAGGAAGGGGAAGACACATCCAGAAAGGAGGAGAGCCAGGAGTCAAAGTCTATGAGAAATGTAGAGTTGGACTTGTTGGGGGGAGGGGGTCAATATATGAAAGCTACCCAGAGAAGTAGTGGAGAAAATAGGCAGATGGTATGGATTTCAAAGGAAGCAAAGGAATTAGATGAGGCAGAAGGAGAGGCTGCAATTGGCAGGAGTGAGAGAGTAGGAACTTGACACTGCCACCACAGCCAATGAGTTGAGGTGTATGGGAAAATAGATAGCCTTCATGACAGATTGCAGTGACTGAAGCTGATTCTTCAGGGACAAGCCAAGTTTCAGTAAGAGCCAGGAGATGTGGAGGCACATTCTGTACTGTGCGTCCCGGCCTCTGTGCATCCGGTTGAAAACGGACGTACAGAGATAGACACAATTCTGATCCTGCGGGACACATCTGTCTCTTCACAGGATCAGAATCGCATCTAGGCCTGTATGTACAGGCCGGCACCTGATTCCCATCGGCCTGCATGTACAGGTCCCTGCCCGACTAACTCAGTCAGGCTCCTGAATGGAGCCGAAGTGCCATGGCATCTGGTTGCCATGGTATCACGGTTCCATTCAGGAGCCACAATCCCCAGCTGTCGACCACTTCCCCTTTCCCCACAGCCCGACCCCCTGGCCTCCCATGGCCAGGTTCGGGCTGCAAGGAATCTCCTGCACCTCCTCATCATTTTGATCCTGGCCAGGCCTCCCATCTTCCCGACGTCTAGGGGGACTTATTCTACCTCTAAGGAGGATTAAGTCCCCCGTCCAGTCTGCCAGCCACAGACATACAGAGCTGACTTCAGAATCGTCTTTGTATGTCCAGGGCAGCAGACTTTCCACTCCCTCTAAGCCTCCCCGTACATACTCCTTGTTCATATGGGGAAGCTTAGTCAGGGATGGCAAGGGGGACGAATAGCAGGGATGGATGTCCCTTTGGGAAATTCATCCCCACTATTCACAGGACAGAATAGACCCCATAGAGACCCTATAGATTTAAATACCTCCGTGGCATAAATGTTCAGGGAGAGAGCCTCTTTCAATTGAAAGCAAGTTCTGCTACAAGGGAACATGGGATGAGGGTGAAGGGAGATAGATTCAGGAGTGATATGCGGAAATATTTCTTTACAGAAAGAGTGGTTGATCCATGGAATAGTCTCCCAGTGGAGGTGGTAGAGATGAGGACAGTATCTGGATTCAAAAAAGCATGGGACAAACACAGAGGATTTCTAAAGGAAAAAAGGGGACTGTTGTAGTTGTTGATATGGAAGGACAAACTAGATAGGCCATGTGGTCTTTTTCTGTCATCATATTTCTATGTTTCTAGATTATTAGAGATAAAGAGGTCATGAATGAAGGCAAATTTATTGGAGACAGAATCTGCAATCCACAATGTGCATGAAAAAGGGAGAGAAGAGGGAGAGAGGAGAGGGATATGAACAAGATTAGAAAGATTTATGCATTGACCAGCCCTGGGAGTGTGAAAAAAGTCTAGAGGGGCTAGGGATAGTGTTGACATCTCCAGATGAGAGAAAAAGGAGTAGGAGAGAACGGGGGATAGAGGGGATGGCATGATGGAAGTGAGGTGAGGTTCCCTCAGTAAAAGTGGAGATGGCTGAATAAGAGGAAGAAAATTGTGAAGCTCAAGGGCAAATGATAAGGTAGAAGATAGAATAGTAGTGGAGGTGGGGGCAGTAAGGAGATAATGAGAAGTAGGGCCATGGAACTGAGGGAATGAGCAGAAAATATTAGAGGGAGTTAAAACCAAGAACAAAAAGTGATGTGGAACCATAGAAGAGGGGAAGAGAAGAAAATGCATTCAAAGAGGATACAGGTGGAGGGGGGGGGGGGGGTCGAGAAAGTTCTGGTGGCCCCAGGTGCACCAGAGTACTTGGGTCAATGAGCAGAGGAAAGCTATGAAAGAGTCCTAGGCCAGGGGTGGATGGGGTGAGGGGTGGGGGTGGGAGGGTAATAATGTGTTAAGAAGGAAGAAACAGCACTGCAGAGGGCAGGAGCTGGGCAAAGGACAGACAGAAGATAGGACACACACTGACAAAACAGAAATATATACAGAACAATAAATAAGAAGCTAGATTTTGAACAGAAAGAGGAAAATGCCTGAACAGAGCATACAAAGTTAGCTGAAGCTTGCAATGAGTGTTGTCTCCCAAGCAGTCCACCAGCAAGTGCAAAACCTTGGTGGACTTTAATAAAAATGCCCTTAAGTCTCACAATACATCAGAAATCAGCATAGGCTTGCTTAAAGAGTATTCTTTCCTCTAGCCAATAGCACAGAGCCATAATTCAGTGGCTCTACTCCAGTCTGCTGAGCCTTCCTCAGAAGCACCAACAGTACTGCAGATCTAGGAACAGAAACAGATCAAGAGGCAAGATCTAAGGAACTGGAACTGAGTTAGCTTATCTTCAGATACCAGCCCCCCTCCCCCAGCATGTAGCTGTTAGCTCAAACCTGAAATTTTCTGGCCTATCCGAAGGGCCACTAATATCAAGGGCTGATGTAAGTAACTTAAAAGCCATTTCAGAAGGAAAGTGCCACCAGTGGGCTGCTGCAAAAGGGGCACGTCTAAGGCATCCATGGATAAGTAAAGAAGAAATTTAATTATTGTACGTACTGAGTCCCAGTACTATTGGACCTTATAGACCATCCCCTCTTATGTTTTTATGAAAGTGTTTGGAGAGCCTGTAGTTCTATTGCCTTACTGAGACTGTATTTTGCATGTACAGTATCTGTGCTTATTTATGGTCGGGCCAGATTTGCCTTAACACAATGGAGGCTAAAGTAAGGTACTGAGGGTAGATAGAGTCAAATTGCTTGCTAGTTAATTTGCCAGCTTGATTCCAATGTGAATTTAAAGATTTTTAACAATGCAGTTTCTATCTCTTGCATGCTTTTGGGGTCCAGGTCAATGGTGAGAAAAGCTTTGCTACTGGTTGATGCCCCCGTTAGATGAACATGAAGATCTTTTTGCCTCTGGGTGTCATTCTGTTCCATTACTAGCAAGGATGGATGTCCCATTGAGATGTCCTTTCCTGCTATTCGTCCCCCTGCTGTCCCCATCCCTAACTTACCCTTACGAACAGCAGGTTTGTACGGGGAGGCCCAGATGGGGGTGGGAGAGGCATTCCGGAGGCAGAGTGAGGTCGTGACATGGGTGGCCCTTGACCCTGGATTTACAGGGCTGATTCCAAGGTCGGCCCTGTACGTCCAGGGCCTTCAGTCTAGATGGGGGACTTAGACCCCCCTGGATGGTGGGGGACCGTGGCGCGGTCAACGGGCAGGCAGGTGAGTTGGCTCAGAGGGTTCCCTGTAGCCCGACCCAGGCCTTGGAAGGCCAGATTGGGGATCGGGCTGTGGGGAACAGGAGTTATTCCGGGGTGGCCGGCAATTGCCGTGCCATGGCAGTGGGACGCCATAGCACTGTGGCTCCATTCATGAGCCCAGCTGAGTTAGCTGGGTAGTCGCTGGGACATACTGTCGGGCAGAATCAGGTCCTGGCCTGCACATTCAGGAGCTAGACCCAATTCTGATCCCGCGGGGGTCTCAGGATCAGAATCGGGTCTATCTTTGCACAGCCCAATTCTGCCTGGCCGGCAGGGGGCTGGACACCCTATTGGGAATGGGTCTCTATTATATCTTTATAAAATAAGCTAAAATAGACACCTACATGATCTTCAAACATAGGTGACCCCTTATAAGCTTACTCTTCACAAGACTACTTTGATGTTTGCTACTAATTTGATATTAGATACTATTGTAAATTTATAGTTTGTATTTTAGTGTTATTGGCATCTTACCCATGTAATTCACCTTGAATGCCACGTGCAGTGAGGTATAAAATAAATGTAATTATGTAAGTTGCTTCAGGGCAAGAATTTCTTGCAACTATATATGATTTTTTTGTACAACATACTGAGATAAATGCCGTTTAAGTTCCAAAATTAATAGCAATTACATGGAATTTTCTCTCATAGTAAGTTACCATGAGAAGTTCATGAGCCAATAAGTTGAAGAAAGTCTCTTATTGAATAAAGTCCTAAATTTAGTATTTGGATCGCTATCCAGATAAATGTTTAAGGATCATTAGAAACAGCAGTGGCACATAAATCTATAATGCAGTGTGGCATAATTGAAAAAAAAATCACTAAAGCTGTTGTTTCAGGTCTGGGGTGCTAGAAAGTCATCTCCCCATGGGAAGCAGAACATTTTGACTCTGGCAGGGTGGATGGTGTCATATCACGACAGTATTTTTGAAGCCTTTTAATGAATTATTTGTTTTTTGTACTTAACGCACATTTAGCATTAAAACGAATGTACAGTGTGTGCAAAGCCTCCATGGTAGCTGTTGGGGGTGCGACTAGCATGTTTACCAGCAGTTACCATGGGGAAGCATACTCTAAGTCATGGCACAATTAAGACAGGCGCACCTTATGCCATTGAGGTGGGGTTAAGTGCACCCGCTCTAACTGCAACATTGACAGCCAGCTATGTTCTTCCGTGCTAACTGCAATGAGCTCTCCACGCTCACGCTCTGTCCCAACCCACTGATTCCCTGCCCCATCACACAGTTTGCTGTTACTGCAGGAATTACCGTCATGCACCCATAGCAACAATTACCACGGGTCTGAGCAGATACTGTAGTTCCCACACGCTAAAACGGCACAATAATGGCTTAGTGCACTTCAGTGGAAGGGCCCCTACATTCATATCTTAGACTCACTGTTGAGGCTTTCTAATCATTTGATTCACACTGAACAAACTGGTGTATCTTTAATAAAAAATAAATAAATGACAGATACTATATGTCTTCTTATCAAAGTAGTGCCCTACTTTCTAGTGTACACTGATTGGCACATTCGTTCATTGCTACACTTTATCAATGCTATTCTTTTGTCGCACGCTCAGGCTCCAGATGGAAAATTACTAGACCAGGCAGAAACCAAGATTTTGAGGACAAGATTAATTTTCTAGCAGAGCGGCACCAAGGGCCTCATCTCCTGCAGGCCCAAGCTTGTGCTGAAATGCGGTGATATCATGCATCCAGAATGTTCTTGCGAGAGGTTAAAGCCTTTTAGCAACAGAACGTAATATGAAGGCTTTAATTTATTGTATAGTCAAACTTGCTTCTTATTTTACACTGCAAATGTAGCAGAAGGCATAGCATGTTTCTGCTGAGTCGGAATCTCCTAGGTGTTATGACACTGTCAGGAGAGGTTCTATCTCACACCTACACTAGATTCCATTATAAAGAAGCAGCGTCGAGTGGACTTTCATTGGTATGATGCATCATCAAGAATATTGTAAATTGTCTGCCATTTAGTTATTTCTTCTAAGTGTTAAATGCTTCCCCCCCCCCCCCCTATTTTTACCATGGTTACAAAATGAAAACAAGTTACTTGAATAGTCTATTTAGTTGTAGAACAAAATTCCTTTCCATGCTAAAATGCCTTTTAAAAACAACACAACGCTCATATTCCGATTCCGAGTGCTGATGTAAAGCCTTGTTATGCTGTATCCATGGCATCCAAACTATTTGTGAGAGAGGCCCAAATAGTGCTGAGGTTGTGATCATACTTTTGGAGACATTTAAATGCAAGTTAATTTTAACTTGAAGTCGATGATTAAATTCAGAAAATGGGTGTCATTTCTGTTTTGGGAATATTTTGCCATTTAGATGCTGTGAAAGGATTTTTTGCAGAAGTTGAACATCCATCTGTATTGAGACATGAGAAATGTTTTCACTAGTGGTACTGATAGCTGATTGCAATAAAGGTTTTGAGTTGGAGCCTATGCAAGTGCTGTATGACCTATGCTAAGCATCTACAAAATGTCACATCAAATTTCCTTCCCAAGTGGAAGACATTAAACAGCTTTGATATATAGATATATACCTTTTACATTGAAGGAAAATGAAAGGAAAGAAAAGGGAGTACATTCATATTGGAAGATATTTTCAAAAGTATGCTATGCTTTATTTGTTGCATTTATTGCTAAGTTATCCATAGGTGTACTATATAAACAAATTAACGCATATACATAACATTTTTATGTAACCATGCTGCTTTCCAGTGTATTTCAGTACAGTATTTAGTTAATCTATGCCCAGTCTTTTTGGCAAGGAAGTTGGAGTGGTATATATCTACTAGACAACTGCGATCTGAGGCAGGTAGGTATCTGGTTATACCTTCTGTCAGATGCATGAGGAAGTCCACTCTCTGGGGTTGGGCATTCTCTACTGTCGTTCCAAAGGTATGCAATTTACATACAATGGAGTTACTGGAAGAAAAAGATCCACTGTAATTTCGTAAAAAATCGAAGACCTAACTGTTTCCTAGTTGTCCATTCTGAGGGGCCCTAATGAAGAGGTTTATTGAGAGGATTGAGGGTTGAATAAGCGTTTCTGTCATTTTGGAAAACTGAATGGTGTACTCACTTCGAGCCACTAATTCTAAAGGGTTCTAAAGGAAAATATTGTGCCTGGTTGGGAGGAGGTTCACTAGGGATTTTTTTGTATGTTTTAATATATATCTGATATGTATCATGACATTTTTGTTTCGTAAATTGCTTTGACTTTTTATTCAGGAATGTGGTATAGAAATGTTTTATAAATAAATAAAATAAATTTATAGAAACCAATATCTATATCCGATCAAAGCACTTGTCCACTTTCAAAAGCTTAACAATACTATACCAATTAAAGTTTTACCTAATATATGTGATTCAGAAATGGAAATTAATGAAATGAAAGTTGAACAACACTTTCCATTGAGTACTCAAAATTTCTGCATGGCAAACATTTTTGGATTTTGGATAAATTTTAGAAATTGTTGCCAATTTTCAGATACATTTTGGGTTTTTTTAAATTAATTTATGTCCATAACAATTGATTAATGGACTGGAGAAAAAGTCAATGGACTGTTATTAAGGTAGACCCAATGAAAGCCACTGCTTATCCCCTGGAATAAGTACCATAAAATCTAGCAAAGATTTGCTATCCTGTCAGTTACTTCTGCCTGGATTGATAACCGGTGATACTGGGCTTGATGGACCTTTGGCCTGAGCCAATATGACAATACTTATGTTCTTATGAATTTAAATGCTTATCTGCATAGAAGTGGTAGAGACCCTGAAAGAAGGACAACTGGTCAGAGTGAATGGACCAAGCAAAGGTTTGGACAAGTTCCTGGAGGAAAGGTCCATAAACCATTATTAAAAGGGACCCAGGATATCAATGCTTGACCCAATACAAGCATTGTGGAACCTGTGTCTTTTGGGGAGACTGCTAGGTACTTATGATCTAGATTGGCCACTGTTGGAAACAGGATACTGGGCTTGATGGACCTTGGTCTGACCCAGTATGGCATTTCTTATGTTCTTATATTCAAACCTTTATGCAAGAATCTATTGTATTACTGTTTTTTTTAATGTCGTATGGCAGTACATGAAAGTGACTTCTTTCTAAAATATTATGGAGAAGATATAAATGTTTTTGGTTTCATTTTATTATGTCTGCCTCAGGAGTTCATGATAAGATTGATAAGAATACCAGCTTACCTACTTGTTATTTTAAGATAAGCCCTGGGGGTTTGATAAGGGCATTAAAGAAAGGCAGAGAATCCCACCTTAGAAATACCCTTTGGGGTTGGGGGTCATTCTCTTTGTGTGGAGTTCTCTGGATAGGGGGGGAGGGGGTTGGGACTGGGGTCCTACAGGGTGAGGGCCTACATTTTGTCTGTTGAGGAAAGAGGAGATGTAACTGAAATCTTAGTTGGCCAGTCACGGTCCATGCTGACTGTGGTAGTTTGGTTGGCTTTCTGTTGACTACTGCTACTATTTATCGATTGTATAGTGCTGAAAGGCATACATAGCACTGCATACATACGATCATTCTAAGGGTTTACCTACATAAATACAGCATTAGTGGCTTTCTGTCTCCTTTCTCCCACAGTTTGGGATTTTAGATGTTACATTTTAGGAGTAGTGGGTGAATGAGGATACTTTTGTCACAGAGGTGGGTTAATGATCTTTCCAAACTCCTCCCTCCTTCAGTTATCAGCCTATGGAGACATGACCAATTTGACAAAGGGATCCTGGGGATCTTTGATTCTATAAGTGAAATTAGCATAGACCTATGGGGTTTCCTGAGTAGTAGCATTAAGATGAGGAAGCCCTGTGCCCATTCTAAAAATGGCCCCTGTAAGATTTGGTTCAGCATACAGAGTACTGTGCTTTTCATCCATATAATTAAAGCAAACTGCGTTCTTAAAATACATTGAAACAAGTTTTAAAAGTGCAAAAGGATGTAAGATTAAGAATTCATGTTTTGCTATTTATATTTCTTCTCTTTTGCACTCTATTTTTACCAAATTCTTGTCTCCTTTTCCTTCTTTTCTGGAACACTGAAAATTTCACCCCTGCTGTTCTGCCTTTTTATATCTGCCATTTCCACTCTGTGCTGATGGTTTAATAATACCCAATTGCCTAGTCAATTTCAAGGAAACAGATAAGAGGGAGACAGATCAAACACATTTGTTAAGAAAAGAAAATTGCAGACAAAAAAAGGTATAAAAAATTTCATGATTACGCCAGAGGAAAGTATATAGAATTAACTGTACCCATGGTAGCTTAGAAAAAAAAATGTGTGAATTAATATTTGGGACTTGTATGCAATTTGAAGAATTAATGTAAATACATTTCTGTCTTAGAATAGTCCAGGAAACTCAAAGGGAGCCTGAAAATTGTGGGAATTGTTAATTATTTTAGGGTGAAGGGGCTAGATGACTGCCCAGTGTTCCTGTTTATGAGTAATATTAGTAAACAATACAGAGGGATAGTTACTAACATGCATTATGAGAATAACACAGCATTTTGGTCAAATAACATGTGTTTAATGGCAAAATCATATGCCACTTGCCATTAATACAGGTTAGTTTACTGAAATGTGAACTACATAATAATGAGATGCAAAGTGAGCAACTGCATGCAGAGCATTTCATTATTATGCAATTTGAATAATGCAACTTGCGTTTAACTTTGCAAGCTGCATTATCCATGAAAAATAAGGCTCACTTCAAGCAGATTTTATTGTTCTCCAGGAGCAACAGCCTGCTAGTACATTGCCTAATGCTTGCAGAATGTCTCTTAAAGGGACTGGCGGGAATCACAACCACCACCTTACTGCTGAAGTTACCCCGAAATCAATCACAAATCTCTTCCTCATGAACCCACTCAATGTGAAGGGTCAAAACCCCAAATTCATCCAAAATAAAAAGGAAACTCCCACCCACTGACCTCCTCCCCTAACATGAGAGGCCAACCCCCAACCCTAACCCTCACTTCACATGAAAGATCAAGCCACCCAACTTCGAGCTCCTCCCCCCCCCCATATCTATTGTGAGTTTCCTTGGTGACTAGTGAATGGGCAGGTGTGATCTCCTAAACAAATAAGGAGCTTGCTCGTTCATTTTATGGAGCTACAGAGGTGGGAGCATTGCGATTAGATTTGGGAGTGGTTTCGAGGGATGGGGCATGTGATTGTTGAAAGGATAGGTTTGGTGTAGAGGGCTGTGATTGGTGTCAGAGGACAGATCAAGGTGGGGGTTTATTTAGCCCAGAACCAGTCTCTTTAAGAGACAGTGGGCCCAACTTGGGGTCCGCTACTTGCATTATTGCAGCCAGGAATGTTCAATGTTCTCAGCTGCAGCAACACTAATTTGTATTTACCATTGCAGTTACTGACCTGTGGTACTGCAGGTTAGAAATTCCTGCAGTAAATATTATTGTGGCAATTAATGTGTTATTTTACTATAGTTTAGTAACTATGCCCAAGGGAGATTATGACTTCTTTTTATTTTATGATTTAAAATGTTACACAAGATATAAAGGGTTCTCCTATAAACTAATGGGCTTTAGTATTAATTCCCACATTAATGAAGCATTTTAGAACACTTTCATGGCTTTTACTCATGTCCGTATCAGACTTTAAAGGTGTAAATGGCCAATGCAGGTAAAGTATGATTTTACAAAGATGCCCGTTTACACATGGAAAATCTGTGGGCTATGTAATGTGAAGAGAACATAAAGAAGGCTGCTTGCAGTCATATCTTGGTTGGGAAGTAGACGTGTGCAAAAATTTCCAATTTCATCCAAAAGGAAGCACTCACAGTCACAAAGAGTTAAAACACAATACTAAGAGCAAGGTGAAACAGTAGTCTCACAAGGCATAGAGAATTGTGCTGAACTTTCTTGTTCCACCCTACATGGCGGTGTTTCAAAATGCACCTTCATCGGGGGTGTAAAATTCAAAAGTAAAAATAGAAATATAAACAATCATATATTCATCTCTGGCCCCTCTCAAATCCTGATCCGCCTAAGCTCCCTTTTATGTTTATGTTTATTAGGTTATTTGATATACCGTTCCTTCATGACACCAGGATGGTGTACAATTTATAAATATGCAGGTGCAGCCAAAGCCAGAAAAAGGAAAAGAACTACAATACTGGACAGGAAAGGGAAAAGACAACTCAATCATACAAAGGAGGAAAGACCAGAGAACAGAAATAGTCAGGCAATGGAGGGAAAAAGATCAAATGCCGAACAGAAAAAAATGGGTTTTTAGGAGAGACTTAAATCTGAAATGAGTCTGTTCTAGTTGAAGAGTAGTGGGGAGGGAGTTCCATAGGGATGGACGTAAGAAGAAGAAAGCTGACTGGCGTGTAGATTGTAAGTGAGCACTGGATGGTAACGGAAGATGGAGATGATTAAGGTGCACTGAACGGAGGCTGCGCGTAGGAATGTGGACTTGGAGAAGGTCTGCCAGGTATTGCGGGGTATGGGTATAAATATCTTGGTGTACCAGTATAAGAATCTTGTAGTGAATGCGGTATTCTATGGGGAGCCAATGAAGCTGAAGAAGGAGTAGTATGATATGATCTTGTCACGAGGCATGTGTGATGATTCTGGCTGCCGTGTTTTGAATCAGTTGGAGGTGATGAAATTGAAACTGGGGAGTACCGGCAAGAGCAAGATAACAGAAATCAAGATGGGACATGACTAGGGACAGAAGAAGAGTTGTTAATGCTGGAGGTGTGAGGAAAGGACAGATTGCATGAATTTGGCGAAGATAGAAAAATGATCTTTTGGTGAGCGGAAAGATGTGATTGTGGAAAGATAGATCAGAGTCATGAATTACACCCAGATAGCAAAGGGAAGATACTAGAGGAATAGAGGAATTGGAGAGAACTGGGGCCACGGAAGGATGGGTACCACCAGGTGCAAACCATACAGCCAATGTTTTAGATGCATTAAGATGAAGGCAGTTAGCAATTAACCAGGTGGGAACTCGAGACAGACAAATGTTGAGGGGAGAAAGATCAGGTTAAAGATGGATTTGTGTGATAGAGCAGAATAATATCGTCAGCATATAGTATGCTGATGGCCCTGATTGCTGGATAAGTAAATCAAGTGGTGCAAGAAAGACATTGAACAAGAGGGGTGCCAGAACTGAGCCTTGGGGAACTCCACAATGGAGAGGAACTGAGATAGAAGAGGTGGTGCCTGAAGTGACTGAGAAAGACCGTGAAAAGACAAGAGTGGAACTAGCAATACACCACACCCCCAAAAACAATTCTGCCTGGATGTATCCTGTCCACAGTTGCTGTGATGTCTAGACTGTAAGCTCCGCTGAGCAGGGACCATCATTTATGTGTGTTTGTGCAGAGTTGTGTATGCCTTGTAGCACTATACAAATGATCAATAGTAGTAGTACTAGTTGTAGAACCTTCTGGCTATAGCATCTGAGGCCCACCTATCTGGGTACTGGCATTTCTCACAGCACTTACACCTGTCCCATCATGGCATATGTCGGTATGTAGACATTCGCTATCTGTAGGGCAACCCTGTCTGTCTTCCCACAGTCAGTTTTGTGGCAGTGCTCCCCTGGTCAGGGCTGTGTGGGCATGGGAGGGGAGATCCCTGTGCCATCATACCCAGGTAACCAGCCTCCAGATATATCACCACTCTCGCAGCTCCTGGCCTGGGTAGGGGTGTAGGTCGCATGGGGCAATCTGGAGAATGTTGAAACTGCCTCAGTTGTGTCTCCCAGTGCCTGGCACAGCAGATGTATGGCTTCCCTATCACACTGTTAACAATATCTGATCTTATTAGAGTACCCTGTGTACAATAATCCAGAAGGAATCAGCATAGGTTCCCTATGGCTAAATGTCAAAACATATCCCCCTCAGAATAAGGGTATTCAGTAGTGAAAACAACACTAATACATGCTCAACAGCAACACCATTGGTCCCACAAAATGTGCATTATGAGCATGCATTAGTGCTGTTTTAACTGTTGAGTGCCCTTATTCTGAGGGTCCCTTATTATTGACGGGGATATGTTTTGACATTTAGCTATAGTGAACTATCTCTGAGTTTGACTTCCCAATCAGACTGGCACCTGGTGATGCTACAGTCATCCATATGGTCCAGCTACTGGCTAGGCTTTCATGTACCCCCTGAATTGCAGATAAGCACACCAGATCTCCCCGTGCACCCCTCAAACCACACACACACACACACACATACACATTCTCACTTTCTGTCACAAAAACATGATTCTCTCAAAAAGATACCCTGAACCTATACATACCATCCTTCCTCTGAACCATTTCCAGTCTTTTTCCATATCTCACAAAGGATGTAAAAAGACTGGAAACGGTTCAGAGGAAGGCGACCAAAATGATTTGGAGCCTGCTTCAGAAGCCTTATGAGAAGAGACTTGAAGACCTAAATATATACACTCTGGAGGAGAAGAGAGATAGGGGAAATATGATTCAGACCTTTAAATACTTAAAGAGAATTAATGAACAAACAAACCTTGTCCAAAGACGGAGAAGCTGTAAAACTAGAGGGCATAACATGAAGCTGCAAGGGGGTAAATTGAAAGGCAATGTCACTGAAAGGGTGGTGGATGCTTGGAATGCCCTCCTGATGGAAGTGGCGAGGCCAAATACAGTGACAGAATTCAAAATGGAATGGGACGGACACAGTGGATCCCTTTACAGCAACAGGATAAAATAAAAATAAACGTAACTATTTAATTTCTGAACAAACAGGGGTGTCCTACTCAGAGTGGTGGGTTCACCCCTAAACAAAGACATAGGAGTGGCCTAGTGGTTGGGGCAAGGTCCTTCAAGCCGGAAGGTAAGGGGTTCAAATCCCACTAGAGGACAGCAACCTTGGGCCAGAAGGACTGGGGTTTCTAGTCCCACAGGTGCTCCTTTTGGTCTTGGGCAAGCCACTTAACCCTCCATAGCCCATGTTCCCTGTAAAATAGCTATCTCCACGTTATAATGCCCTGTTCAATGTAATTTCAGTTTGTTCAATGTAAACCACACTGATGCAGAATAGCGCAGTATATAAGAGAATGTAAATAAATAAATGGGAAGGGATGACCTGCACAGAGCAGCAGGTGGACCTATTCTTGCCATCTTACTGGGCAGACTAGATGGATCATACTGGTCCTTATCTTCCATCAATTACTATGTTATTATGATATAACATAATATCATGGAGTATTAGGACTACATATATGATCTCCATTTCTCACCTAAAAAGGAATCCTTTCCCTGCTCACGCACATACTATCACTGCATCAGCAGTCCCATTTTTCAGAACATGGGTATTGTTAGGGTCCCACAGATTCACTACTTTAGCACAAACAGCACATTAGTGCATAGCCTGAATAAACACTATTGCTCTTCTTAATATTTCTGTAAGGATGTTTATTAATGTGTCTAGACCTTACAACATTCCCTCACCTCTGCTCTCTGTACCTTAAAACTGCATCTTATGTTTTTCCAGACTGTAGTCACACCAGTTCAAAACATACTTGTCACAACCATTCTTCAATATGGGATGCACTGCAGAGAAGATCAGAATTTTTTCTAAGTCCTGGCCTTATTCTATGTTTCAGTGGGAATAATGTGGATGTTTCCAGGAAACATTTAATATGTACGCGGGCCTTTCCTGAATAAGATTTCTATATCTCCATGGCTGACAATGCCTCCATTCCGCCCCTTCTGGGTATGTTCTGAGATCTCTGTGCTAGTGCCAAGGACATGCATGTCAGCAGTCTTTCAGAATATGGTCTGTGATATTTTCGGCACATAAACGGCCCTGTCACATGCACAAATCCCTTATTTGTGTTCTGGAATGACCCCCATAGTAAATATTCCTTGATATATATATAATAATTGTTTCACCTATGAGCCGGTGGACATTAAAATCATAAAAAAATGAATAAACAATTGAATAAAGAAATTTATACCAATCATATAATGATAATATAAAATAAATTAATGTGACAGAGTTCCCACCAAGGAGCAGAGGGAAAGAGCAAGGAAGAGGGGGGACCATGAGTTTGGACTCCAAGAAGATGTCATATCACAATTTAGAATATGGAGTTGTTTATTTATCCAGCACTAGACTCAGCCAGGAGGAAAAGCATGTTTTAAATAAGGGACTTACATTTGTGCCATCATGGAGATATAATCTATTTGAGATATGAGTTGATCTTTTCAAGTTTTTTAGAAAATTAAAGATTATGGATTTTTTCTTACAAAAACAGGGTAGTAAAGGAGATCTCTTGATCATCCTTAAGAAATTCATATGGATTTCCCCCAATCTCGCTAATTCGGTAATACAGTTGTAGTTAACATTATTGGCACCCTTGCATTTTAGGTATATTGTGTACCATATCTTGAGAAATAATTTGAAATATTCAAACTGTATGTCATCAGAATATTTTAATAGTATGTTCAAAGTTATACAACAAAAAAAGAGATGTCTATGCAACTTAGATATAGTAATTTCTGAGAAAAAAATATGACCTGGGCAAGAATAACGACATCCTTCACTAATATTTGGTTGCACGACCCTTGGCAGTGATGACAGCCTTCAAACATTTCTTTTTGTCATCTGTAAGTTTTGTACATCTGTCTGCTGGTAGTTTCTCCCACTCTTCTACTGTGATTTGTTCCAGCTCATGAATGTTTTCAGGATTCCTTTTACCAATAGCAGATTTAAACTCTTTCCAAGGGTTCTTTATTGGATTGACATCAGGACTCATTGCTGGCCAGTTTAAAACAGTCAATTTGTTCCTTTTTAACCATTCTTTTGTACATTTGGATGTATGTTTTGAGTCATTGTTCTGCTGGAGGACCCATAACCTGTGACCCAGAGTTAGTTTTCTGACACTAAATAGTACATTTTACTTCAAAATACCTTGGTAGTTCTCTGACTTCATGATTCCTTTAATTCATTCCAGGCCTCCAGATCCTGAGGCAGCAAAACAGCACCAAAATATTATGGAACCTTGTCAGATAACACACCTTTGTATATAGTTTCCCCTATTTCCCAAGTTTATATCTCCTGTTAAATGTAATTGACCAGACATATGTAAATTGTCGGATGTTTTTTGTTCAATGTAAACCGCGCTGATGTCTAATAGTGCGGTATATAAGAATTGTTAATAAATAAATAATAAATAAATAAATAATAAAATATATTTAATTGTAGGAACAGGTGTTTTTTTTCCTTATAAGCTTCTTTCCTTTGCTTGTAAATGTATTGCTGGTCTGCATTGTCAAAGAGTTCAGGTTTGGTTTCATCTGTCCACAGAGTATTTTCCCAGAAGGACTATGGTTTCTCAAGGTGGGTTTGGGCAAAGATGAGGCGTGCCTTTTTATGTCTGTGTTTGAACAGTGGGGTCTTCCTTGGCCTTCGACCATGAAGTTCTTCTTTGTTTAGTGCATGGCATTTGGTGCGGGTTGAAACCAACACTCCAGATTGCTCTTTGGATGCCTTAAGCTCTTTGGATGTTGCACATGGTGTTTTTCCAACAGTTGCCACTAACCTTTGAAGAAGACTTATTGACAGCTCCATGAGATAAAACTTCTTTATAAGATTGTAAACTGTAGACACAGGAATTCCAGGGTCTTTGGAGATAGCCTTGTCACCCTGAGAAGTTTGATGTGTTGTTATAGTGGCTTTTCTGATGGTCTTAGGCAGCTCTCTTGTCTTCACCATTGTGAAAATAGAACAGGGAGTGAGTGTGTCCATTTTAACCATCATTCATTGGTTGATTCAAGTCATGTGAGTTTTGACAATTGATCACAGATGCATCTAATTTTACTGCAGTGGGAATGTGTTTCTTCTGTTCAAATTGATTTGAATTGTTTGTAGGTGTGCCATGTCCTCACGTCCAGTAAATGCCAATCATGGAGTGAATACTAATTTATATCAGCAATACTCACTCCATCCAAAAATAGTGTAGGGTACTCCAAATCGTCAAAATCTGCTTCTTGAGGAGAAAAGGTTCTCAGAACCATTTGAGCCTCTAAAATGTACATTACAACATGGCCCCACACCAAATGCTCAGAACATCACTGATCCTGCAAAACTCCTCCTATCCTCTTATTGTAGTTTTTTATTCTAATACTATCTTTAAACATTGCAGAAAACTTTTAAACCATCTTTAAACTTTGCAGAAAACTTCTTAACATGCCTTCACCCCTCATGGGATAACATCAGCATCAACAGTATATACAACACTCCAGTGTCAGATGATTTAACCATTTATCTGACACTGATGATTTTCCCGATCTGCCCTACACCATGCATGGCACCATCAAGCATTTCACCACCATTTCTTCAGTTTTTTTTTAAATCAAATCCCATCAACACAGCAAGTCAAAACAATGGTTCTCCAAAGACCACTATTTTTGGTTGGAGTGAGTTTTCTTGATAATAATCATGACCTCGCAATGTCCAAGTTTTTATTGGTCTTGTTTTATTTGATTCTTTTATGTGTCAAATATGTGTGCATATAGTCCAAAGCCATTTCACTGGCCATTTTTTTTTTAGGGTTGTGCCAATAATGCCTCAATTTCCACACCCTCTCAAAAACATCTGACAATGGTCTGGACATGCTAACAATCACGAATAACAAAATAGCCATACTCCTTGCCTACAGATCTCCAAATGCTGACCCCGACCAACCTGACACAATCCTGGAAACCATCTGTAACAACAAATCAAATAACAACTACCTCATAATACAAGGGGACCTTAACATTGCCTCAGCACCATCAAAGCAAAGGTTTTCATGGAAGCTCTAGACTACACTCAAATCATCAATCAAGCTACCCACATCAAAGACAACACTCTTGACATGATTTTCTTACCATGTAATATACTTAATGAACACCAGCCCCCACATGCCACTACTGAGGTCCCATGGTCCGACCACAAGATGATTTCATTAAACATGCCAAGTGAATTGAGCGAATGGAAACAACACACCCCAGAAAACACCATATGCAGGTTCCACAAGCTGGAAAAAAAATAATTTCTAGCAAACATTCCTCCAAAACTCCAAAATAGTCCTGAAGACATCAACATCTTAATATAAAACTAGAACAAAGCCATTGCAGATGTTGCATTGAAACTCCCCACTTACAAGCAACCATCCAAACAAAGGCTAGCAACTTGGTACACATCCTTACTAAAAGAAATGAAGAGACACCTAAGGATTATGGAAAGAAAATGGAGAAGTACAAGATTCAGCAAAATCTTGGACATCTATAAATGCAAACTCCAAGCATACCAAGCAGCCACAACCCAAGCGAGAAAAGACTACTACACCAAGATAATCCAAAGCTCTTTAAATCGCCCACAAGGACTTTTTGACATAGTGAAAATGCTGTGCAAAGACATAACACACCAAACAGAAAATAAAACTACTTCACATCCCAAACGATGGCAAACTACTTCCAAACCCTGAATTCAGCCCACCCTAATCACAAAAACCAGTATAAAACCTCAGGATATGAAACCACACACCAAAGCATCTGGAACTCATTCACCAAAATCACACCTGAATATCTACTGTAGATAAAATCATCACAAGCATCAACACGACTAACTCACCACTTGACCCTTATCCAGTTAGCTAGATAAAGATAGCCAAACAAGAGCTTATTCCCACAATGCTAAGAATCATCCAACCATCATTAGAACAAGGATACGTACTATCAGAGCTCAAGTCTGCCTCTATCCACCCTGTAAGGAAAGGGACATCAAACAACATCAATCAACCAACATTCTACAGGCCCATTGCTAGCCTTCCCTTCATAGCCAAACCTTTAGAAAAAATCATTCACCAACAACTACTTTATAGGACTACATAGATACACATCACCCACTCGACAACCAATAATATGGATTCAGACCACACCATGGAGTAGAATCTCTAATGACTGCCCTACTAGACAACCTAATTAAGGGCACCGACAAACCCAAATCTGGCTTCATACTCATCTTTCTCGACAGAAAAGCAGCATTTGATTCTATGCCACGTGGCTTCATAATTCAGCGACTAGAAGCTCTTGGATTATCAGACATACCACTCACTTGGTTCAAGTCCTGTCTCACAGACAGCAAGCTGCAAGTAAGTTTAGGCCATATAAAATCCAGCCCATAGCAGGGAGGAGTGGCCTAGTGGTTGAGGCAAGTTACTTCAGGCTGGAGGGCCAGGCGTTTGAATCCTGCTAGCGGGCAGCAACCTTGGGCGGAAAGGACTGGGGTTTCTAGTCCCACAGGTGCTCCTTGTGTCTTTGAGCAAGACACTTAACCCTCTGTTCCCTCAGGTACAAAAACATAGATTGTGAGCCCTTTGGGGACAAGGGAAACATTTATATAGAGTACCTGAATGTATACCACTTTGGTAGAAAAGTGGTATATAAGCCTTGTTAAATAAATAAATAAATACACTCAAACTCAAGGAGTCTCACAAGACTTAACCCTTATTATTCAACCTCTTTCTACAACCATTATGCTCAATAATAAAGACCTGCCACATCCTATACCATATATATGCAGATAATGTAATGATTTACACACCTATCAACACAACAAATCCAGATTCCATACCTATCACAAACTGCTTCTCCAAAGTCTGCAATTTGTTCAAAAGACATAACATGAACATAAATTTCAAGAAGACAGAGGCCATATTCATCACCAGAGACACTGTTTTCAAACCACTGACTTTCATAATTATTGATGGAAACAAAACATAAGATACCTTGAAGTTACGCTGGACCAACACTTCATCTTTACAACACACATATGGAATATAACTCAGTGCATTTATTTTAAGCTCAAAAAGATCAAGTATTTCAAACCTTTGCTAACCGGACCATGACTTTCACTCAGTACTCCAGGCAACCATCTTTGCTCACTTTGACTATTGTAATATCATCTTTCAAGGCTTACCAAACTCCACCATCCACCCTCTCCAACTTGCACTCAACACAGCTGCACACATCCTTTTCAACGCAAATAAAACAGAACCCATTACACCCCTTCTCAAACAATTGCATTGGCTCCCAATCAAACACATAAAATTCAAATCCATCCTTACAACCTTCAAGGTCCTCAACAACCTTTCATCACCATACCTCCAAACCCTGTTCCAGATCATGTGTGACAACAGAAAATGATGAACTAGCACAAGGAACATGCTACATATACCAAAGATGTTTATGAAAACCAGCTCTACCACATCCAAGAGAGCCTTCTCTCTCTGTGCTCCAAACCTGTGGACTTCTATTCCTGTCAAACTAAGGACCACTACGGACATAATATCCTTCAAGAAAGCCCTTAAGACTCACATCTTCAAAGATTGCTATACAGAAAGCATAACCTGACCCTCCACTACCCATCTTCTCAATCCCTCCCTATCCTTTGCCGCTGTTCCCCCCTCCCCTCCACACTTGTCTACCATTTATTTATTTAACTAGGCTTATATACAGCTTTTCTACCAGTCAAAGTGGTGTACATTCAGGTACTGTATATATATTTCCCTTGTCTCTGAAGAGCTCACCATCTATGTTTTTTTTTGTACCATCCATCTTACATGATACCCTAAGAAATATTTTAGCTGTAATTCCAAGTTGATTTCCCTGTTTAATGTATAATGTTCTGTTACAATGTCAACCACTTTGACCATAGGATAAAGCAGTATAGAAAAACTGTTAAATAAATTAATAATTAATGTTGACTACACATGTAGACACTTTTGAGAAAGTGGTGCTTAAGAGGGTTTCTGATCTGGAACTGAAACAGAATTGAATTTATCATAACACCACAAAACAAGAAAAGAAGCACTATAATTATTAAAGGAAAATTTTCTAAATTACTATAAAACAAGCTGATAAGGCTGAGGCTCTGGTAGTAAAGAATACAGAAGAGTAAATTAAAGAAATTAATAGGCAATTGTGGAATTGACTTGAAAGGCTTGATGGGGATCCCACTCTCCCCCTCAAAATATAAGTTTAGATTCACTCATCCAAACAGGTTTTGAGATAGGGTACTTTACGAAAAAAGAATCAGATTTCTTGACAGTACAATATTCTGTTATCCCGACTATTTACATTCTCCTAAAGATCCACTTGTAAATCCTGGTCGTCCGATTATATCAGCAAACTTTCCTAGATGAGTATCTACTAACTGCATACAGCATGGGTGAATGGGTGGCATACTAAATTGAAGTTATAACTGAATTTATAAATATTTGATGTGGTATTGTCATTCTAGTGTTTAACTTTAATATCTTCCATTTATTTTGCTAATACCTTTCCCCTGGTGCCCGGTTAGAATGAACTTTTGACTTTATCTAGCTTGTTTTTTGGAGAACATATTTAAACTAAATAAACAAATGACTGTTATGTTGTAAGCATGTATATCTTATATTTGCCCCAAAATGTTTCTGTCTTGTAGCTTTTCCTTGCCGGATGTAAGATCTGAAGTGTAAAGGTTCTGAGATGGCTGAGGGATTCATAAGACAGTTAAACCCCAGAAAATGCTTAGTAGCAATATACAGGGGCACATTTCACAAGGGGACATCCAAGTGTAATCTGGGGCATCAAAGCTCGAATGTCTGAAAAAAAAAGTAGACGTGCAAGTTCAGCCACGATTTTGGAATGTTGATAGGCCTGATATGCATGTGTATCAAACATCCATATAGATGTTACCAGGATAGCATTTTAGAACCAATATTTCAAATAGCATAATGGTTAGAGTAGTGGTCGAAGAAAAGAGTGGCCAGGGTTCAAAATCCCAGTGTGGGCCTTTATGTTCAATGGTTGGTTACTTAATTCTATACACTCTCTAGATCAGCGGTTTTCAACCCTTGGGTCGCGACCCCCACAGGGGTCGCCACAGGATTTAGCGGGGGTCGCCTCACTCTGCCGTTAAAAAAATAAAAAGCGCACAAGTTGCTGCCACTGCCAAGTTTGCTTCTCGGCAGTGGCAAACTCACTGCCTCCCTTCTAATGCAGCCGCAGCTCCCTGTCTCTTAGGGAACCGCGGCTGAGCTTGTGAAACCATTGCGTAGCCGTCGAGTCTCTCGATAGGCTCCATGCAGCATTGTCCCGCCTCCAAAGGAAGTTGTTTACCACTTCCTTTGGAGGCGGGACAATGCTGCACGGAGCCCGTCGAGAGACGGGAAGGCTCTGCAACGGTTTCACGGGCACAGCCATGGTTCCCTAAGAGACAGGGAGCCGCGGCTGCATTAGAAAAAACAGGCAGTAGCAGGCAGACAGGGAGAGGGGAGGAGGGGGCAGGGAACCTGCAACGGGGCTGACATGTGGGAGTGAGGGTGGGGGCTGACATGGAGGGATGGCTGGAGGGAGGGGGACTGACATGGACAGGGGTGATGATATGGAGGGAGGGCTGACATGGAGGGAGGGATGGAGGGGGCTGACATGGAGGGAGGGAGGGAGGGAGGGGGGCTGACATGGAGGGAGGGAGGGGGGCTGACATGGACAGGGGTGCTGATATGGAGGGAGGGAGGGAAGGAGGGGGGCTGACATGGATGGATGGATGGAGGGAGGGAGGGAGGGGGCTGACATGGACAGAGGGGGCTGACTTGGAGGGAGGGAGGGAGCTGACATGGAGGGATGGATGGTTGGATGGAGGTAGGGAGGGGGGCTGACATGGACAGAGGGCTGACATGGAGAGAGGTGGGCTGACATGGATGGATGGAGGGAGGGAGGGAGGGGAGGCCGGACATGGAGGGAGCGGACTGACATTGATGGATGGAGGGAGGGAGGGGGCTGAGATGGAGGGAGGTAGGGAGGGCTGACATGGACAGAGGGGGGACTGACATGTAGGGATGGATGGATGGATGGAGGGAGGGAGGCTGACATGGACAGGGGGGCTGACATGAAGGGAGGGAGGGAGGGCTGACAGACAGAGGGGGGGTGACATGGAGAGACGGAGGGCTGACGAACAGAGGGGGGCTGACATGGAGAGAGGGGGGCTGACATGGATGGAGGGAGGGAGGGAGGGGAGGGGAGGGATGACATGGAGAGATGGAGGGAGGGATGGAGGGAGTGGTGGATGAAATTGATGTATGTATGGAGAGAGGGAGGGGGGCTGACATGGAGGGAGAGAGGGGGATGACATGGCCAGAGGGGGGCTGACATGGAGGGAGGGAGGGTTGACATGGACAGAGGGGGAACTGACGGAGGGATGGATGGAGGGAGGGAGGGAGGGGCTGAAATGGACGGGGGGCTGACATGGAGGGAGGGAGGGAGGGCTGACAGACAAAGGGGGGGCTGACATGGAGAGAAGGAGGGCTGACGGACAGAGAGGGGGCTGATATGGAGAGAGGGGGGCTGACATGGATGGAGGGAGGGAGGGAGGGAGGGGAGGGCTGTCATGGAGGGAGGGAGGGAGGGGTGGCTGACATCGATGGATGGATGGAGAGAGGGAGGGGGGCTGACATGGACAAAGGGAAGAGACAGGGGGACATACTGGACAGACGAGGGATAAATGCTGGACAGAGGAGAGAGACAGTGCGGGTTAGGATTATAATGGGCAGATGGGGGGGCTAGGACTGGTAATGGGTTGATTAGGGAAGGCTAGGACTGGGAATGGACTGATGAAGGGGGGGTTGGGACTGGTAATATGCTGATAGGGGGGTAGGACTGGTAATGGACTGATGGGGGGATAGCATTGGAAATGAGCTGATCAGGGAGGCTAGGATTGGTAATGGGCTGATGGGGGCGGGGTAGGACTGGTAATGGGCTGATTAGGGGAGCCTAGCACTAGTAATGGGGTTGAGGAGGGACTAGCACTTGAAATGAGCTGATTAGGGGAGGCTAGGACTGGTAATGAGCTGATGGGGGGGGGGGGGTTAGGACTGGTATTGGGCTGATTAGGGGGGACTAGCACTGGAAGCGAGCTGATTGGGGGGCTTCGACTGGGAATGGGCTGATTTTGGGGAGGGGAGGATAGCGCTGCTGGCCCTGGAAGGAAACTGGAGGCTAAGGCAACAAATGGGCTGATACGAGGAGATGGGAGAATGGAACTGGAAGGGAGTGGATCTGAGAGGGGCTGCCATGGTATTTGTACTAGAAGCGACTGGTCAGTGGGGAAGGAGGGGGACTAGAAGGGAATGGACACCAGTGGCAGTCATGGGAATGCAAGTTGACATTGGAAGGTACTGAGAGTGAGGACTGGAAAGGGGCTGGTACTGGGGAGGGTTACTGGGACTGGAAATAGGCTGATGGAAAAAAGTGAAGAAAATGAAAGAAGAATGGCAGATGGACCATAGACCACAGAAAGAGAGCTAAGAGAAGACAGGAAAGCAGAAGCCTCAGATCGGGACCAGCATGATCAGAGAATAAATTGGTCAGACAACAAAGGTAGAAAAAATATATTTTTTTCATATTAGTGATTTGACTACAAAATCATCATAATTTTGAAATAAAATATTGTTACTTGTTATTGTGATTAATTATTGTGGTTTAAATAAGTAAATATTATAAATAAAAACATATTGCAAATGCCTATAATATATTAGTAATTCAACAAATGATTACAGCGACAATGCGTTAACGGTAAAGGAAGAGAGACGCATTTGATTTTATCTTTGGGGTCACCACAAGTTGACCAATGGTAAAAGGGGTCACGGTACAAAAAAGGTTGAGAACCACTGCTCTAGATGTTTCAACGTAACAAGCGCTATCCTGCTGCTTATTCATTCTTGGAGCAGGTATAAACATTGACATGATGTTTCTGAGACGGAATGGGGACATGTAACTGCATTGCCACTCCCTGGACACATCTCTGCTTGGACATCCCTGCACAAGAGATGTGTCTATGGTAGTGATGTCCATGTTCACATCTTCAGATGTCCAAATCATGACTTAACCTTTAAAAATGACCTTCATAGTTTCTATCTGCAATAGCATGGGAGAACAATGACTGCTGCATTCAGAAATATAAGAGCAGCCTTTCTCCTTATCAGTTATAAAATTGAGAGATATGAAAGATACAGTATGAAATCCATACAGACCTGTTGGTCTGAAGCAGGAGCTACACCTAGGGGCTTTTTTTACTAATGATCATCAGGGTTTGGTAGCTAACCTGCATGTAGCACTAAAAATAACACACAGTAGTTGCAACCCCTGTGTGCCAACTTATTGGGGTGTGGCCAGCATGCTCCCGGCAGTTACCACACAGAATGGCACTCTAATACCGTGGCAGTGTGCACTATTACCGCAGGTGCCCTGAATTTATTTTTATTTATTTATTTTTATTTAGACCGTTTTGTATACCGCCTTATCCTTCAATCAAAGCGGTCAAAACACAATTGAGGGATACATTTAACACGCGGGGATATGAGACACATACACATACACTATGAATGCCACACTAATTGGATGAGGTGCAAGTGGCGCAGGGTATTTACCCCACACTAACTGCATTGTGCTCACAATGCTCTCTTCCCATCCCTAATCTGCCCCTTCATCATCCTTTAATAGTAAGCCTGGCATGAGCTACTAAATTGTGAATAGCAGTCGTTAATTATAAATTGTCTATCATTCCAAGTTCTTGGTGATCCTTGGACAGTAAGAATCAAGACATGCTTGGGAACTGCTTGCTATCAGCCTATGTATGCGGCAGAGGGGCTTGGAGACTGCCGGTGACTTCAGAACATCAGGCCCAAGCAGGATGGCCAGTGCTGACATCACCAGTAAGACCCATAAAGGCCTACGTCACTTAGCCTTTGGCACATTTTCTCGGCATCTCCTAAGGGGCAGATCCCTTAGGAGCAACTTAGGAGCTAAGGGGAGGTCCCAAGATGCTTGGAGATAAGCGGAAGAAAAAGTCTCTTCTATTGCCTACGATAACTGGACCAATGGATAAGCATCTGATTTCAACTTCTTCTGTGATAACACCAGATACTGTTTCAAAGGGTCCTTCTGCAGAGGGCGCGAGTCTTAGCTCGTTCAAGCATACGCCTCCTTTGCCACCAGGTTTTCTTGATATTTCCAGTTTGTCTCCGCCTTGTGAACAGAGTTCCCAGGTTGAGGCTGGGCTTCCCAAAGCAGTATCTTGGAGAGAGCCTTCAGCTTCATCCTCGGATGCACAAGTTTCTTCAGTGTCACTTTTGGATATCTGGCAGGTTGTTAAACTTACTGAGCAGGTACTTTTGGACACAGTTCCCTTTTTATGCCAGTTTTCTAGTGATGCTGCTATTGAATTGCAAAATATAGATGAGAAAATCTGGACTCTGGACTCACGTTTAAATAATATGGATGCTCAGGTTAAAACCCTTACCTCTTTGCAGACCACTAATATTAAACATGGTTTGCTTATTCATCAGAGGCTTGAAAGTCTGGAGACTATGACTAGAAGAAGAATAGAAAATGACTAGAATAAGACTAGAATTGTCCCTATATTAGCTTATTGTCTCCACAAATATTGTTTAGAAAATATTTGAAGAATGTGCTTCTCCTTCCTACTGCAGACTCTCTTGAGTTTAATATGTGTTATTATATCTCTTCTAAAGTTTCACAGGTGAATGCAGTGGAAGGGGAACTGGAAGCCCTTGAAGATAAGAATCCTTTGATCTAACAGTTGTTGGTGACCCTAGACTCTGATGGGGATAAAGTAGCTATTCTTAAAGCTTATTTTAGGAAAAAGGATATTCCCTATTATGGTGATATTGGTCATTTACCCAGATGTTTTGCGTGTGACACAAGCAAGTCTTTTCTTGCTTTAAGGCTAGGTACTTGCTTGGGTGCTACTTTTTTCTTGCGATATCCATGCAAATTAGATAAGGTTTTGGTGGAATGGGGCTATTCGATTTTAATGGGCTGGATAACTGGATATGGACAGGGGTCTTTTTTCAATCTGTTGTTCTCTTGTCTTAATTTTCTTCTTTATCTTTATTGTTTGTAATTCCCCGAGATGTGAGCTAATGGCCTAGTGATTACTTTTTTTGTGTATTATTTTGTGATTTATTTTGTTACTGTATACTTTATGGTATTGTATAAATTGAAATGCTTAATTAAAAAAAAAAGAATCAAGACATGCTAATGTAATACAAAGGCTTCAAAAGAATAGCAAGGGGATGGTGTCCACAGATACTCACTAAGGCAGCATTTGTATTATTATTACTATTATTGTTTTTAGTGCCATCCAGTCATTTCTGACTTCTAGTGACCCATCTGTCTCTGGGTTTTCTTAGCAATGTATCACTGGAAGCAGATTACCAGGCCTTTTCTTCCAAGGCAATGGAGAGTAAAGCAACTTGTCCAAGGTCACAAGCACTGTTCCCTCTAAGCTGTGCGCGTGTGCGCGCGCACACACCTCACCGAGCGAGCGCACATACTTTACAACAGAGCGCACAAAAATTACGGTTCTGATTCTGATAGAAAACAACACAGACGTCTTAAAATTTAAAAGTTGTTGTGCATTTACAGTTTTCACAAGTTCTACAATATTTTCTAGTGCAAGCAATGTGGTGTACATACTGTATTCTGACGTGTAGTCAAATTTTAAAGTATATAACTCCGAGTGTCGTTATGTGGCGCACAAAAATTTAACCTTCCTTCAAAAGCTGCACAGCTGATATTTTATGCGCACACAGCCTACAGAAAATTAGAGGGAACATTGGTCACAAGGTGTGCCAGTGGGAATCAAACCCTTTCTCTAACCACTAGGCTACTCCTCCACTTCAGTGAAGACTTCCCTTCTCTATATCTTTGTTTAAGATTATAACTGCTGCTCCATGCACAATTACCAACAATCTATGTCTTGTTTGGGGTTGGGATTGTTGCTCCATGCAAGTTATCCCTCTCTATAAGATCAAGGGTTCAATTCCCATGGGCACTCCTTGAAATACTTCCAGTGATACATTGCCAAGAAACCCAGAGGCAGCTGGGTTGCCAGGAGCCAGCACTGACTTGACAGCACTAAAAAAAAATGTATTCTAGGATCTAACAAATGAGCTTCAATTTGATATTTTTTGTAGTAAGGCGCTATGCTACTATGAGGGCCTGCATTTCCAATAGAATTCTTTGTTAAGTGGTACTTGTAGGGATGTGCATTAATTAGTACACATTCAGTTCACTAAAGCATCTTAAAAAGAGTGCATGCAAAATCAAACATTAAACTACAAATGTATGCACTTAAAGTTGATTGGATGGTAATGTTTTAGAAGGCAGTGCATGTATGAAGGCCAAGGAAGTACTTATGGAGGCTATGAACCAAGGACCCTGGTTCAAATCCCACTGCAACTCCTAGTTGTTTTCAACAAACCACTTAACCTTCCATTGCCTTGTTTTTAGTTTATTTTATATACTGCCCTTCAAATGTAATATCAAGGACAGTGTTATAAACTCTTGCCTGGGAGGCCCACACATCCCACACTTCAGCAACCATGTTGAATGCAGCAAACACCTTACTTTGAATGAGGTTTACCACACTGCTTCGCTCCCTGCTTATAAATAATACTTTTCTTGCCTGGGAGCTATTGCTTCCTGCTGCCAGGCTGAAGTCTCGTGAAAACAGACACATGATTCTGTGATTTTCCTGACAGCGGGAAGTAATAGCTGCTAGACAAGAAAAGTATTACTTGATTGCAGAAAGAGGAGACAGTGCAGCAAACGTCATTTACAGTAATTTTGCTGCACTGTGGGGTAGACAGGGAGGGAAGACAGGCTGGGTTTCCCCCCTCATCAAAGGAGTCCCTCCGCAAATGTTTGCTTGGGTCCCCCATTTAGAACATATGCTATTGATCAAAGCACTTTACAAAAGGAGACTGTAAGCCCAATGACTATGTTCCTTGATCTTGAGAAGCAAATGTTTCAGATCATCTTCACTTTAAGTCAGTAATGTGGTATCATCAGCATAGCGAAGGTTGTTGTTGAGTCTTCCACCAATCTTCACACCTCCATTGTCTTCATACAATCCTGCTTCTCTGATGATTTGTTCTGCATATAAATTAAACAGGTAGGGGGAAAGTATGCAGCCTTGTCGTACACTTTTGCTGATTTTAAACCATTCTGTTTCTCCTTGTTCCATTCAAACTGTTGCTTCTTGATCAATGTAAAGGTTGTGCAAGAGAATGATCAGGTGTTCTGGTATACCCATGCTTCTTAAAGTAGCCCAGAGTTTCTCATGGTTTACAAAGTCAAAAGTCTTGCTATAGTCGATAAAGCACAAATAGATATCCTTTTGGTATTCTTTAGTCTTTTCAAGGATCCATCACACATCCACGATGATGTCTCTCGTTCCTCGCCCTTTCCTGAACCCTTTTTGCACTTCAGGTACTTCTTGTTCTAGGTATGGTTGTAGTCTCTGTTGAATAATCTTCAGTAGAATCTTGTTGGCATGTGGGATCAGAGCGGTTGTGCGATAATTTCCACAGTCAGTTGGATCACCTTTCTTTAGTATTTAGTATGGACCTACACCTTAATGCAAAGAAGACAAAGATCAATAAGTTCATCATTGATGGAGAAGAAATTGAAATTGTGGACAACTTTAACCTACTTGGATCAACCATCAATAAAGAAGCAACAAGCAGTCAAGAAATCAAATGACACATTGCTCTTGGCAGAATGGCTATGAAGGACCAAGACAAGATTCTCAAGAGCAGAGATGTCTCTCTCCATACAAAGATTTGACTTGTTCAATCCATTGCATTTTCAATAACATCAAAATTGATGTCTTTGAATTATGATGCTGGCAGCAAATACTGTGTATACCATGGACTGCCCAAAGAACAAACCAGTCAGTGCAAGAGGAGATCAAACCTAAGCTTTCTTTAGAAGCTCAGATGACAAGACTTCAACTTTTGTACTTCAGACATATCGTGTGAAGAGAGAGGTCATTAGAGAAAGACATTATGCTTGGCAAGGTAGAAGATCAACTCAAAAGAGGAAGGCCAGCAATGAGATGGATCGATACAATAACAGCAGCTATGGGTGCCAGTCTGTCAACAATAAACCGCCTTACTGAAGACCAAACACAATTTAGGACAACTATCCAGAGGGTCGCCATGACTCAACACCGACTCAACAAGCCGAATGAGGAAGAGAAAATACCTACTGTACCTTAATGCATCACACCTTGAAGTTCTGAAAAAACAGTGAGCTAAATCCATTTTCCCATATTTTGTTTTACCTTGAAATCATCAGATATCATCTCTCCATGGTCTGTAATCCTCCCTTGGATGCATAAGCACACAGTTCATAAATCTGCTTTGTTCATATGGAAACATCTGTCAATTGATCACTCTTCACAGGCTTTCTTAAACAAGGGCTGGTACAAAAATATTGAATGCCCAAGTCAAACCAGCAGCCTTATGCACCCCCCATGGAGATTTTGATTATTAAAGTCATAAGAACATAAGAACATAAGATATGCCATACTGGGTCAGACCAAGGTCCATCAAGCCCAGTATTCTGTTTCCAACAGTGGCCAATCTAGGTCATATGTACCTAGCAGTTTCCCCAAGAGACACAAGTTCCACAATGCTTGTACTGGGTCAAGCATTGATATCTTCGGTCACTTCTTAATAATGGTTTATGGACCTTTCCTCCAGGAACTTGTCCAAACCTTTTTTAAACCCAGCTACACTAACAGCCTTTACTACATCACCCGGTAACAAATTCCAGAGTTTGATTACACGTTGAGTGAAAAAATATTTTCTTTTATTAGTCTTAAATAGTTTACCCTGTAGCTTCATTGCATGTCCCCTAGTCTTTCTATATTCTGATAACGTAAACAATTGATCTACGTTTACTCGTTCCACTCCGTTCATTAATTTATAGACTTCTATCATATCTCCCCTCAGCCGTCTCTTTTCCAGGTTAAAGAGCCCTAACCTTTTTAGCCTTTCTTCATAGGAGTATCCTTCCATCCCCTTTACCATTTTGGTGGTTCTTCTCTGAACCTTTTCTAAAATTTCTATATCCTTTTTAAGATACGGCGACCAGAATTGCACACAATATTCAAGGTGCGGTCTCACCATGGAACGATATAGAGGCATTATAATATCTTTTGTTTTATTTTCCATTCCTTTCCTTATCATACCTAGCATTCTATTTTCTCTCTTGACCACCGCTGCACACTGGGCCGAGGGTTTTAACATGGTATCCACAATGACGCCTAAATCTTTTTTCCTGGGTGGTGGTTCCTAATGTGGAACCTTGCATCGTGTAACCATAGTTTGGGTTGTTCTTCCCTAGGTGCATAATCTTGCACTTGTCCACATTAAATTTCATCTGCCATTTTGATGCCCATTCTTCCAATTTATCAAGATTCTCTTGCAATTTTTCACAATCCTCTTGGGTTTTAACAACTTTAAATAGTTTTGTGTCATCTGCAAATTTGATTACCTCACTCGTTATTCCACTTTCCAGGTCATTTATGAATATGTCAAAAAGCAGCGGACCCAGCACAGATCCCTGGGGTACACCACTATTCACCTTTCTCCATTGGGAAAATTGGCCATTTAGCCCTACCCTCTGCTTTCTATCTTTTAACCAGTTCCTGATCCACAATAGTACACTGCCTCCTATCCCATGACTCTTTAGTTTTGCCAAAAGTCTCTGATGAGGGACCTTGCCAAAGGCTTTCTGAAAGTCCAGATACACAATATCAACTGACTCACCTTTGTCCACCTGTTTATTCACTCCTTCAAAAAAACATAACAGATTAGTAAGTCAAGATCTTCCTTGTCTAAAGCCATGTTGGCTGTCTCCCATTAGGTTGTGACTATCTACATGCTGAGTAATTTTATTCTTTATGATGGTTTCTACCATTTTTCCCAGTACTGACGTCAGGCTCACCGGTCTGTAGTTTCCCGGATCACCCCTGGAACACTTTTTAAAAATTGGTGTTACATTGGCGATCCGCCAATCTTCAGGTATTAGAGATGATTTTAATGATAGTTCACAGATTACTGATAGTAGGTCCACAATCTCATATTTCATAAGTCAACAATCATGATCATTGAAACACCACATCTCCCACAACAATCCCATAAAAATGCATAATTGGACATCATGGGGGTCATTTTAGAAGCTCTTTTCATGCTTTGAAGATCCAAAAATGGGCATAAAAATGCCCAACCCATTTTAGAAACTGGTTCTGAGGGCATCCTCAGTGTGAGGACATCCAAGTCTGAATGGGGTGTGGTGGAGATGTGGCCAAGCTGTTCCCAGGAACTTGGACATCCCTGCTTAATTTTGGAAACATCATGAATGTCTGGTGTCACATCTAACTTTAAACTTGCTCCAGGCATGAACAGGCATCTGAAAAGTGCTTGTTTTTGCTGAAAAACATCCAGATGTTATAGAAAAGAAAACACTCCATCATCCCCAGTACTCAGCACAATGTCAACGGTAGCAATAGTGGTATTTGAACCCCTGTTTCCTTGCTTGATAGCCCACTACTCTAGCCATTAGGCTAGCTATGTACTGGTATATGGTTCTATGGATGTCTATATAGATGCCTCCCCCTCCCCCCACACACACACCTGCAGACATCCATATCAGGCACAACAACATTTGTGAAATGGTGTCTGAACCTGGACGTGCCTGCATTATTTTCAGAGGTTCTGGCTTAGACATCTCAGATTGCATTTGAACATCCCTTCTTAAATTCCCCTCCATGCATTTTTTTTAATATGTACACTCTGGAGGAGAGGAGGGACAGGGGAGATATGATTCAGACCTTTAAATACTTAAAGAGAAATAATGAACAAACAAACCTCTTCCAAAGACGGGGAAGCTGTAAAACTAGAGGGCATAACATGAAGCTGCAAGGGGGTAAATTGAAAGGCAATGTCAGGAAATACTTTTTCACTGAAAGGGTGGTGGATGCTTGGAATGCCCTCCCGATGGAAGTGTTGGGGGCAAATACAATGACAGAATTCAAAATGGCATAGGACAGACAAAGTGGATCCCTTTACAGCAACAGGATAAAATCAAAATAAACTAACTAATTTCTCAACATACAGGGGTGTCCTACATGGAGCGGTGGGTTCACCCCTAAAACAAAGACATGGGTAGGGGTGGCCTGCACAGAGCGGCAGGTGCACCTACTCTTGCCATCTTACTGGGCAGACTAGATGGGCCATACTGGTCTTTATCTGCTGTCATTTACTATGCTACTATGTTACTATGTAAATCTTTATTGAATTTTCATATAAAATTCACATTATCCCCAACACATTATCAGCCTGAACCTTCCCCCTCCCTGCTTATCCCCCTCCTACCCTTCTTCAACATAGTGTCATATATTTGTGCACCAAAAGATCCCATATAGCTTTAAACTGAGGTAGCATTTCTCTCTGAATTGCTGTCAGTTTTTTCATCACATAAATGTTCTGCATCTGAGACTTCCAGGAGTCCAAAGTTGGGGTTCAAGCACATTTCCACCCCATAGCTATCTCATAATGTGCAGCAACTACACACAATCAAATTAGCTTACCCCCTCCCCTTCCCATCCTACCCCCAAACTTCCAACAAAATGTTTGCAATGCCCCCATTCCACTGAATATCCAACCAGCTCCTCAACCTCTTGCAATATTAGCGCCCAAAATGTGGCTACGTAGGAGCAGGACCACCATATGTGACAGTAGCTACCTTGTTCCGAGCATCTCCTCCAGCAGATGGTATTATATATTCCCTTAATTTGATGCAGGCGGACCAGGGTGAGGTACCATTGGAATGCCACTTTAGAAGTATTTTCAATATGACAAGCTGAGACCAGGCCCCCTCCCTAACTCCAGAAGATGCCCTTCCATGTTTGAGGGTCCATTTCATCCCCTAGGTCCCTCTTCCACTGCATCTGATAGTGTGACTTCCCTCCCATATGTGCCTCAACTAATAACTGGTATATAATTGATAATGCCCTCTTTCTTATCCCCTTTACCGAGCACAATGCCTCAAAATCCAATGGGCCCTGTTGCATTACGTTACGTCATTGCTCTGACACAGCCAATGCTGTACCTGGAGATACCCATAGAAACTGTGTTGTTGAATATCATACTTTTCCACCAGATCTTCAAAAGAGGAAATATGGCCCTCTCTGCAAAGATAGTATAACCTATGTAGCCCCTTGCTCCCACCCACGAAACAATGAGTCGGAAAGGTAGGGGGAATGCAAGATCATACCTAATCGGTTGGAGCAATGATCTACCCTACTGGAGGCATTGCACATCTCTTCCCCAGTGCCAAATCTGCTCCACTTGTTTGACAAAAGGGTAACTGATCCTAACTTTAGTTTTAGTCAACCAAGAGAAAAACTTCAATGGGATTCCCCTTACATCCGCTTCTGCAGAGTGAACACATTTAGAATCAGAGCTTTCCTGCCAGGCTACAATATTTGCTAACTGATCCACCATGTAAAACCACCACATATTGGGAACTGCCAGACCCCATGCCAGTCTGCGATTGTACATAATACTTCTCGCAACCCAAGGCGGTCAACGATTCCAAATATAGTGAAAGAATTTATGTTGGGTTACCATTATATCCTTACGTGGGACTGTTATCGGGAGTGTTTGAAAGAGATAAAGAATCTTAGGCAGAGTGACCATCTTTATGCTCACCACCCTTCCCAGCCACAACAGTGGGAATTTCGACCAGTTCTGCAGCTCTACAGATATCTTGCGCCACATAGGAGCATAATTGAGCTGATACAATTGAGAATTATATGCACTCAACTGCACCCCCAGATAGCAGATAGACCCCTTTGCCCACTTGAATGGGAAAATATTCTGCATCCTCTTTTCTGTGACTCCTTTTATGGATAAATTCAATACTTCGGTTTTATCTAAGTTAGCCTTGAAGCCTGATACTGATTGGTACAATCTCAACTCTTCTTGTATTGCTCGCAATGATGTTGCTAGCTTTGCGAAGGTAAGGAAGATATCATCTGCAAATAGTGAAATCTTGTAAGGTTCCCCTCCCACATGTATCCCTTGTACAGCCAAACTCTTCCTAATGCACTCTGCAAAGGGCTCCAAAGATATATAAAAAAACAAGGGTGAGAGAGGGCAGCCCTGCCTGGTTCCTCCTTGCAATGAGAAAACCCCTCAATACTCCCCATTAGCCTTTACTGCAGCTACTGGGCATGAATCCCTTCCATCATTTTAAATATTAATCTTTGCTTGTTTGTATGTGTGTGCCCACTCTCCCGGCAGGTAAAAGAATGTGCTGATGGCCTATTCAGTTTGTGTGGCTCTCAGATCTTTTGCTTTGCTTTGACTGCCACTATTCTTGCTGCCCCTCAGAAGCTGCTGCCCTAGACAACCACCTAGTTTTGCCTAATGGTCACCTGGCCCCTTTCTTGAAACACTCCTGGTTTTGCCTGATTTCGTAGCTCTGTCCACTATATTTCAAGTGATAGTATCATCAACCAAAAGACAATGATTTCCTCCCAATTAAGGGGACACAAGTTTAGTTCTCAAACAGGCCACGTTTTCAGGATATTCTCATGAATATGCATGAGATAGAGCTACATATATACTGTTCCCATTATATGAAAATGTGTCTCTTACACCTTCATTAGGGGTATCCTTTAAAACATGGCCTGGCTCTTAAGGACTGAACTTGTGCACTCTGTCCTCCTGCCACCCTTCTAGCCTCAGGAATTAGGTATTAGAGAGATTGGGGGGGGGGGGGAGAGAGGGGGTTGGCCTGCAATTTTAGAGGGCATTTAGAGGCATTCAGTGGGGTAGGGCTGTCCTGTCATGTCAAGGCCATTCAGAGTGGGAGTGGGTATGAGAGCTATTGAGGTTTGGAGTATAGGGGATTTAGGGGAGGTTTCATTTATTCCACCAGTGGGCTTTTTAAGAGACAGTAGGTCCAATTTTGGGCCTGTTCTCTGCATTTCAGCAGTCAGGAATATGTGAGGTTTCTAGTTACAGTAATGCAAATTTCTGTTTACTATGGGAAGGAATTGTGATAGGCAGAATGTAAATTATGTAAATAAATAAATAAGTACACTTGAGGTGCCTCAGGCTATTGATTCCTGCAGTAAATATTAGTGTAATAAAACATATTATTTTACTGCTTCTTAGGAAATACCCCTTAAAGTTCCAAGTTCAACAGAAATTCCATTTTTTTCCAAGTCAATATGACAACTAAAACTGTACATCATTTCAAAAACTGTCATTGGCACTCTTGTCACTCCCATAAGCTTCCTCTCAGAAATGGTGACTCTGCAGTACTGTGAGCTTATGACTAGGAGTCATCAGCACCATTTTGGGCTCTGAGTGGGCATTGCGCCTGCTCCCACTGACTGCCAAGACCTCCCTGCTAAGCTCGGGGTTGGGGATCAGGATTGGGGGTTGGGCAGCTTGCCAATGGAGCTCTGGAGGGGGGAGGGTATATTTTTGGGGGGAGGATTTGGATGACTGCCATATCTTGTTGGTTTTGGGGGGCTTGCAATGCCTGATCATGTTGGTTAAAGGTGGGGGGAGGTGATACAATCCAGCAATCCAGCATCAGGCTGATCATGTACTTGTGTGCGTGTATATATGTGCATGGAGTTTCACTTTCAGATCAGGGCACTCATGAGGAGATGGCTAACCTTGACATGCACAGCCGCCCCTGTCAGCAGGTGCTTATTCATGCCTAGGGGCGGATGTAAATTCCAATGTCCAAAATTTGCCAATGAGACTGGATTCTCTATATAAAATGGGGAATCCATGGCTCCATTGCTTGTCTATCCAGACCACTCGCCCTCCCTGCCTCCCAGCATTCCCTCAGAGGCTTTGGACGTGGTGAATATTCCTATGTCTGAAAAAGTCCACTTCTAAAATGGCATTTACATGTGTCAGCAACTACACACATGTAGATGCTGCTTTTTAAACTTAGGGGTTATTCCAGATCATGAATAAGGGGTTTGTATGTGCAGGGGGGTCGTCTATGTGCCAAAAACGTTCCCGACCATATTCTGAAACACTGCAGACATGCACATCCATGGTGCACAGGGCTCTCAGAACATGAGTGGGAGAGGGCAGAACAGGGGTGTTGTCAGCCATGGAGACATAGAAAGGGTACTCAGGATAGGCTTGTGTATGTATTGAGTGTTTACTGGACATGCCCATGTTATTCCTGCTGAAACATGGTATAAGGCTAGGGCTTAGAAAATATTCTGCTGGGGGCGGAGCCTGATGTCCAGCGGGTTAGACGCTTCGCGCTGAAGCTCCCGAGGGGCCTACTCAGAATCCTGACTTAATATCTGCATAAACCTAATATTTTACACTGAACTTACCGGGGTGCCTTGGGGGGAATGGCGGCCCACAAACCAGTGCGCTTGGACTTCGGGTCTCCCTCTTCTTCACATGGAAAACGCTCCAAAACAGAGTTGTCTTCCCCACCAAAGATGGTTCCACTTCGGGTAAGCCCCGAAATGCAACAGGAGATCTTGGAGGAAATACGTGGTGTGAAGGAACTGGTACAGTCCAACGGAGAAGCGCTCCGAGCCATGCGAGAAGATTTCGGTATGCTTCAGGACCGGCTTGAAGGTCTTTCACTACGGCTGGACAACATGGCGGGGGTCCTCGATTCGCACGCGGTGCGCTTGGTGAACCTGGACAAGGCTGAGCGTCAGATACAGAATCTTCAAAAAGAGTTAGAGGATTGCAATAATCGAGCCCGTCGCAACAATGTAAGGCTCATAGGAGTTCTAGAGGGGGCGGAAGCAGGAGATATTAGAGAATTTCTGGTCAAAACTCTCCCCTCCTTGCTGAAGATTACCTTTTGCAGAGATCTGGAAATTGACCGAGCATATCGTGCTCCTACCAACATCGCACTCAATCGGACGACCCCCCGGCCCATTATCTTCCGTTTACTGAGGTATCAGCAAGTTGAGCAAATTTTCAAAGCTGCCCGGGTGATGCAACATCTGCAGTTTGACGATCATAAAGTCTCTTTCTTCCCCGACTTGGCAAAGCCCACAGTTGACCGGCGGAAGGGACTCCTTGCTTTTCGACCTAGACTTCAACAGTTACAGGCTCGCTTTGGCCTCTTATATCCAGCGAAGCTCAGAGTGACTCTCCATAACCAAACTAGAACCTTCGAAGATCCTGCTCTGCTAGCAACATTTTTAGATTCCAAAGAGGCAGACCAGATGCGCTAAGTCAACAACTCGGATGGACTCCGCTGGAACTGCCCGCCATTTTGAATGGCCCGATGCGGTGATCATTGCCTGGAATAGAGACTGCCTGGACCTTTCTTTCTTTTATATCTACCTCTCTTGGTCTCCTTTTCCTCCATGATGTGCACCTCGGTTGGATTCGGAGCACGCACAGCTATACCGGTTATATGTTTCAATTTAGGCCTTCTCTGGGGTTTCACCCCGCAGACATCAGGTCGCCAGTAATTTCTGGGGTTTTGCTTCTTCTCTAAGGCACTTCGGTGCTTCTACTGTTATATAGGGCGCTTCATGATTTTTCATTGGCTTATTTTCTATCATATCGTGTGTACAGTCATTTATAGTTGATATGAGGGACATTGCGCTACTCGGTGCGCCATCATGTTCCTTTCTCAGAATGTTTGACTTTGTTGTATGGCCTTATGTATGCTCTTATTACTGAACGTAAGAGGCATCAATAGTCCAATCAACAGAATGACCATCCTTAGTTATTTTAATCATGACCATACTGATTTAGTGTTTCTTCAGGAAATCCATTTCACCTCTGTCGAACCACTGAAACTTACTGCCAAACCTTATATGATGGCTGCCTATTCTCCCGCCGTTTCTAAGCGGGGCGGGGTAGCCATCTTAGTTGAGAAATCTTTGCCAACCACTGTAATGGATACTAGCTCTGATGGGGAGGGTAGCTGGGCCTGTGTATATTTTAAGGTTGGAGATAGTGAATTTACGTGTATTGGTATTTATGCTCCGAATGTGGATGACCCTGTTATTGTTACTCGGCGGTGACTTCCACCAAGTATTTGATCCTTTGATAGATAGACTGCCGCCTAGAACGAGTGGTCCGCCCAAGAGTCTCTACACCCTGCCAGCTCTGATGAAAGATTTTGCGTGAGTAGATATATGGAAGTTGCTTCACCCCTCAGACTTAGAGCTCACCTTTTCTCAGCCCCCCCCATCACTCACAATCTAGCTCAGATTTTTTCTTATCTCCTCAGTACTGCTATCCCAAGTGGACATATACTCCTGATAGGTTAGCCAATTGGAATGCCATCCAGTGCGCTTGATGCTGGACATGCCATGTGGCCTTTGGTTTACTAAACTCCTGTTAAGTATGATTGTCCCGCATTACAGTATTACTGGAGTCGGGTCTGGGGTCGTCTTCATTCTATTTTATATTTTCCGGAACCCCTCTTTTGGAAGATTGTGGGGCTCCGCTTAGCTGCGGGGATCCCCTCTCTTCCTAAATTGGCTTACTTCCTTTTAGCCTTTATGCTGGGCATCGCTATTTCCTATTTCCTTAATCACGAAATATTGGGAAAATAGCTCTTTTTTGAGTTCTAATGAATGGTGAAACATATCTGTCTTTATTGTAAATATGCGCAAATACCTAGTATGTCAGCCTCTTCCGTTCAAACCATTCACTATTGGTCTAGCTAGAAGACGCTCAACGATTATGTTCAAACTATTCAATGCTCTCAGTTGACTGTTTGATTCTGTATTAATCTTTGTCACATGCTCATCCGGTATCATAGATTCTACTTCTGTTTGTTTGATGTACAATAATTGTTGTATGTAAGCGCTTACATGATGATTCTTATCAGCTTAGAGAAGAAGCATTGGGGTGGGGGGTAATTGGGGTTGCTTTCTTTATTGTATGTGTGTATTTGTTTCTTTTGGTGTGTTGTTACTTTGTTTGTTGTAAAATGAAAATAAAAGTTTAAAAAAAAAAGAAAATATTCTGCTATGGTCTGCAAAGCATCACATATAGAAGAATGGTTGTAACTAGTATGTTTTGAACTGGTGTGAGTGCAGTCTGGAAAAATACAAGATGTAGTCTCAAGGTACAGCGAGGAAAGTTGAGGGAATTTTGTACAGTAAAGAAACATTTCTAAACACCCTTACAGAAATATTAAAAAGTGCAATAGCGTTCATTGAGGCTATGCACCTATTTGCTGTTTGTGCTAAAGGAACCAATCTATGGGACCCTAACAATTCCCATATTCTGAAAAATGGGACTGCTGATGTAGGGATAATATGGGCATGAGCAGGGAAAGGATTTCTTTTTGGGTGTGAAACGGAGATCATATTGGTAGTCCTGGTACCGCATGCAATTATGTTATGTCTTAGTTGTTATGTATAGGTTCAGGGTATCCATTAGGCAGAATCATATTTTCTGACAGAAAGTGAGAGTGTATGTATGTGTGTGTGTGTGTGTGTGGTTTGAGGGGCATATGGGGGGATCTGGTGTACTCATCTACAATTCAGGGGGCAACATGAAAGCCTGACCAGTACCTGGACCGTATGGATGACCACATCATCATCAGGTAGCAGTCTGATTGGGCAGTCAAGCTCAGAGAGAGTTCACTATAGCTAAATGTCAAAACATATCCCCATCAAGGATAAGGGATCCTCAGAATAAGGGCACTCAACAGTGCAAACAACATTAATACTTGCCCATCATGCACATTTTGTGGGACTAATGGTGTTGCTGTTGAACATGTATTAGTGCTGTTTGCACAGCTGAATACTCTTATTCTAAGGATCCCTTATTATTGACAGGGATATGTTTTGACATTTAGCCATAGGGAACCTATGCTGATTCCTTCTGGATTATTGTACACATGGTGCTCTACTTAGATTAGATATTGTTGGAGTGTGACAGGGCAGCCATACATCTGTTGTGCCTGGCACAGGGAGACACAACTGATGTAGTGCCACCATTCCCCGAGCGCCCCATGCAGCCTACATGGAGGGACTGGCACATCATGGCCATTGTTGCTTTCTTCTGGCGACATTTCTCTGTTACTGGGCCCGCATTCTCTGTTTCTGCAAGTAGGGCAGGTGATCCCATGCTACCTGCGAAGGCAGGGAACATGGGCCCATGTGGTAAGTGTATGCCGTGTGCCCTAAATTCAGGGCAGATGCTTGGCGCATGTCCTGCAATTACTGCACAGAGTTTGTACTTACTGCACCTTAACATATGCAGTTAAGGTGGAGTAAGTGCAAACACTTAACACACTTTCATGAAAGATCCCCTTAGTGTATTGGACTATTGCAATATCCTCTATATAGGGCCTTCAGCCAAACGACTACAGTGACTGCAGATAGTCTGAAAAGCAGTGGCATGGATTTTGACCAGTATTGGCTGGAAAGAGAGCTGCAATCCTCCTTAGCCAAGTTACATTAATTACCATTCAAGCAAAGAGTAGCTTTTAAAGGAATGGTTATGATATTCAAGACACTAAAGCAATATAAGTATATATTTTTCATTCAACCTTGTAATGTTATATCTTAGGGAGACGTCTGTAATCTTCCTAGAACCAGCTATTTAAGGTTTCAGGAATAGGGATCGTGATGCAATAAAGTGGAGAGCTGAGATATTTTCAGTTGTATCACTGGAAATGTAGATAAGTTGATGGATTTTTGAGGGCAGAGGGCAACTTACTTAGGTTTTAGAAAAAACTAAAATCCCTCTTTTACCCCTGGGGTGGGAGAGGAGTTACTGCTTTTTCCACATGTCTGTTTAGTGAGGTTGGATGACTCTAGGTGTACCCTTGGGTTAGATACAGGTTTTCTTGAGAAGTACATGTATGGTGTGAGTGGCTTAGGTATTTTATTGTTAGTGATTTGATTGGTATTTTATATGTTATATTATTTGTGAGTTGCTTTTAGTGACCAATGGCCAGTATGATAATATGATACATTTTAATGGATGAAAGGAGATGCCCATTCCCTGCCCCTTTCTACGGAATGTGGAGGGTAATTTCATAAACTCCCGCATATTAACATGTGTCGCCACATGCGTATTCGGGGCCTATTTTATAAATTGAAGTATCTTTGTGGTTTATAAAATAGGGGTATAAAGACACACCTCAGTCTAGTCGTGGAAATTACGTCTGCGCTAGAGAAGGTGTAAATCCCACACCTAGATTCTTCAGAAATTCACGTAAGTCATATTATTTTATAACTTACAGGCATAAATGTCCGCTGTGCCTCTAGGCACACCCACACTGGAATTACGCGTGCTTATAAAATAGAGACTGACTAAAGCACATGCACCAGTGCCAATTCACACACTAAAGTCCTTTAAAATAGGGATTTACACACATAAGCAGGAGCAACTTGGCACAGCTCCCATATAGAATCAGCTCCTAAGTGCTCAATGCACTTTAGTAAAAGGGCCCCTTAGGGAGGAGTATCATTAAGGTAAGAGGAAAACAGATATTTCCTTATTTAAAAAAAAAAGTTATTTCTGATTTGATTGATATATAGAATATACTCACTACTGACAAAGTTCAACCCATTGATGTATCTATTTCTAGTTCTGTTTTTCATTTATATTGTCTAGAAAATCCAAACACACTACACAAAGTGGATTATGAGACAAAATAATACATTTCAGAAGTCAATGCATAATACAATAAAAGCATAGAATGAGAATTGTAAACTATTTTCAAATAGATATCAGGGTTTTTTTGAGATTCTCATTAATACCTCCGTACACTGATTGCCATCTTGGAGTCTAGAAGCAAATTTACACCCAAGAAGTGAATGCGGTTGACGCTACACAAGATTTTCATCTAACCCTGGATGATCAGCAACATATAATTACCTAACCTTGGGTATTTTGTGAAAACTGGATGTATATTTATCATCTTACTTCAGGTTTTTGCTATATCATATAAAAAGCCCTTTTTACTAAAGTGCGGTGTTTGCATTTATCACATATTAAGTGCGGTAAAGGGGGGCACACCTACTGCACAGGGTACATTTCTTGCAAGCGGGAGTCACGTGATCCGCCTCAGCAGGTAGCACAGGAGCACATACACTATCTGTCGCTGCAGGCAATGTAGGCCACAGGAGTTTGGCAAGAAGACCGTGGCAAAACTACAATGAGCCCTCTGAGACTGGATCACACCTCCCACCATCAAAACCACTTGATTTGATGCCCCTATTGATTACTCCACTACCTCAATCTGACCTCTCCCTCACTGATCAGCCCACCACACTGAAGATTCCTCCCAAAAGAACCCCCCTTTCAGAAACTGCCTCCAGACAGCTCCGTAGCACAACTGCTCCCTCGCCCCAAGACAATGTAAAAAATGTGAGGTAGAGGGTAGATGACAGAGATTCTCAAGGTGGCTTCTTCATGAATAAGTGGAAGTAATAGAAAGAAAATGCTTATCTAAGTATAGTGGTAACCATGAGCAGGCCTAAGATTTTCATAGTTTTCATCACAAATGAACTTATATTTTTTGTTGTTGTTTTCATCATAATTGCACGACTAGTGTGTGCACAAATTGCTTGCATGCACGTCTACCTCCAAATTACACACAAGCAATATATGCATGCACAAGCAAAGGAATGCCCAAACGAGCCTAAATGAACAAGTCTAATAGTGGGACACACACACAGAAAAGGCTATGTCTGCAAGGAGGATGATATAAATCTGAATTCTGCTTTTCTTTCCAGCCGCCTTAGTGGCATTGGTATAATCTGATAAACCTGATCCTTGGGATTCCAGAACGATTTCCTCAAAATTCCAAGAAAAAACAATGAGAGAGAATATATAATTTGCTGGATAAGAGTATAATGTGGGAGTTTTTTTGTTTCATGAAATAGGATGAATCTATTGTATGACAGTACATACATATAGATACATTCATGCCGTATTTCTATTTGTGAAAAGAAATGAAAAGGCAAGGGACTTTGATCAACTTGGTTCGGTGGTGTACTGCCAGCTCCAAAAGTTCTATCATTAACTGTCTTACTAATGAAAACTGTACTTCATTGCTAGGCAACAGTGATATTGTGATTGCCATAAATCAGTGCAAAGTCAAATAATACAGTGCTTGGAAATGCATACCATGATTTGGAAAATTTGTATATTAATATAAGAAATTATAACCTGGACAGGATTGAAGCTTTTCAACTGCCTGCAAACACCCCCTGAGCTTATTCATATACCTGTACAATGAAACACTTTGGAGCTGGTTTGAATTCATTATTGTCCCTCAGATCTATGCAATGAAAAATGAGAGAGAAAGATCATACTGATGTATTTTTAACACTTATACAGATGCAAAACTTGATTTTGCACAGAGCATCTAGGTCTGAAATGGGACATCTAAGTCAGAACAATCAAAAGGCTGGCTGAATATGGAGCCTTTTGTAGAATACATATGGGCCCACAGAAAATAGATACACTTCCCTAAACAGCGAGGCATGCATTTTGAAAAAATATTTATGTTCAAAGAGCGGCATCACTCAACATCTTGTATATGCAAGCACTGGCACTTAAACTACTGCCACCTACACATATAAGCACCATATTTCAGAAACCTGTGGGGGTCATTTTGGAAACCCTATTCATGCTTTGGATGTCCAAAAATGGGCATAGAAATGTCTAAAGCACAGAGACATCTCCAGAGAAATTTTAAAAGCTCTGGGAACATCCAAGTCTGAATTGGGGCACGGTGAAAGCATGGCCAGGACATTCCAAGTTAACTGGATGTCTCTGCCTAATCTCAGAAGCATCATGAATGTCTGGCATTGGGGTCTATTCTGTCCCATGAATAGCAGGGATGGATGTCCCATTGGGACGTCCAGCCCCACTATTCGTCTCCCTTGCCCCTGCTATTCATCCCCTTTGCCGTCCCCAACTAAGCCTCCCGATACAAACAAGGAGTTTGTACGGGGAGGCTTCGATGGGGGTGGGAAGATGCGGTGTGGAGGAGGAGTTAGGGTGGGCAGTGGGTGATCCGCGGCCTCGGACGTAGAGGGCCGATTCTGAAGATGGCCCTTCCCCCCCCCCCCCCTTATTTTTGAAATGGTACATTTTACAATGGTACCCAATAAATGGTAGATAGAGATTTGATATTTTAGGTACTATACATCGCTATTTATATTTTGTCTCTGGGTCCTCACCCCTCTTTTTTCGCTTCTGCTGTTTTCAGTTTTGTTCCCGACATGCTGAGATTTTCAATACATTGGGTAGTCTTTTACCAACTTAAGGGTTTTGATCTGTTTAAGTAATATAAGTATGACCTTGTACTAATGATCATTGTCTATTGTGCTCTTGCGCTCCATAGGGATAATTAGTATATGATATGTTTGTCTACATAACCTCATAATTTTATATATTTAATTACAATGTTTGATGTCTTATGTTGTCACTATATTTATTATTTATTACAAGACCATGATTAGTTTTATTATGTATTGGTTTCCGATTGCACTTCTTATCCCTTTTATTGGTTTAAGTTGTTAATTATAAGTATTTTTTAATTATTTATGATATTTATGTTTCTAATGTATTTATGTGTATATTATGATTATGGTTGAGTCATCTGTTCTTATACAATGTTTTATTATGTGTTTTTATCTTGTTTTTATATATTTTTGTTTTAGTAATTTACCTGATCAACCCCTGACGAAGGTTCACGAAACACGGCCTGTGTCGGGTTGGCTTTATGTTTGTTTGAATAAAGTGTTTTTCCACCTGCTCACGTCTTTGGACTGTGTCTTCAGCAGATACGGGAGTCTTTGCCTACCTTGTGGTACAAAGCAAAAGTCAAAACATATTGTGATGCCTGTGAATCCGTTTATCAAACAAACATAATATTTCAAATTAGTATCCAACAAAGTGCAAAGTATTTAAACAAACATGTTTTCTGTCGGGATCTGCCGACCTGAGACGGGGAGGGGAAATCTCCCCTCTCTGTGTCGACAGAAGCCTTTTTTTATTTTTTTCAAAATTAAATCACACAAATCTAACAATAGTGAAAAACACTTATCTGACAATCAGCAAAAAGGGGCAGCAGAATATCAAAACAGCGACATGCATGTTTCGAGCCCAGAAGGGCCCTGTATCAAGCTGATTCCATCAGTTTATGCGCCCTCAAAAAACGCCGAATTCAACAGGCAATTTAAAGCACCAGAGAAACCTCTGAATGGCTGCTGAAATAGGCACGTCACCAAAAAAAAGGGGGGGGGGAGCTAAAAACGAACCTTTAGAAAATCCAGATGAAGAAGACAGATCCAATAAACATTCAAAAATCCAGGCAAAACCCAGAAGTCCATAATCAGAGCAAACTCCACCAGTCACATTCAAGATTCAGTCCCGTAGGTGATACTGTTTGGAGCTGAAAAATCCACCGTTGTTCACAGCTTTGGAGCTTTTGCTCTCGATCACCACCTCGGGGATCCAAAGAAATTAAATCAATCACTCTCCAACGTAAATCCTCAAATGTATGTTGATGTTGAAGACAGTGTTCTACAATAGGAGCCGAAAGAGTCTTAGTAGCCAATCGCGAGGCATGTTTTTCAATATTGTTAGATTTGTGCGATTTAATTTTGAAAAAAAGAAAAAAAGGCTTCTGTCAACACAGAGAGGGGAGTTTTTCCCCTCCCCGTCTCAGGTCGGCGGATCCCGACAGAAAACATGTTTGTTTAAATACTTTGCACTTTGTTGGATACTAATTTGAAATATTATGTTTGTTTGATAAACGGATTCACAGGCATCACAATATGTTTTGACTTTTGCTTTGTGACTTTTAATGTGTCATCACATTTTTGGAAGGTTTTTCTTTATTGTACCTTGTGGTACAGACAACGACTGGGGACGACAGACTGGATGGGGGACTTATTCCACCTTGGAGGTGTAATAAGTCCCCCTAGACATTGGGGATCAAAATGGTGAGGGGGTGCAGGAGATTCCTGCAGCCTGACTCTGGCCATGGGAGGCCAGAACGGGGGTTGGGCTGTGGGGAAAGGCAAAGTGCTCAGCGGCTGGGGATCGTGGCTCCATTCAGGAGCCTGACTGAGTTAGTTGGGCAGGGGCCAGTATGTGCAGGCCAATGAGAATTGGGTCCCGGCCTGCACATACAGGCCTAGATGCGATTCTGATCCTGAGGGGGCTAGACGTGCCCTGCGGGATCAGAAACGTATCTACCTCTGTGCATCCAATTCTGACCAGACGCACAGAGACTGGGATGCACAGTACGGAATGTCCCTCATTGTGTCTATGTTTAGACCTGTGTGAGGCACAAACGAGCATCTGAAATGTGCTTAGTTTGACTAAAAAACATCTAAAGACTGTAGAGAAGAAAGCATGCCAACATCCCCAGTACCAGGAGACGAAACACCGCAGACAAAACATATCCCTTGCACCTCCTCTGGTGCGCATTGTCACCGCTTCCACCCCTCTCTGGGATTTTCAGCAGTGACAATCACCATAAACAGCCCTGTGGTGCTTACCTTTAAGCTTTGGTGCTGCAGGGCTGTTTGCTACCTCCCCCTCTCCAATTCCCAATGCTGACTTCAGCAGCCCAAGGGAGCAGAAGCAAATAGCCCTGTGGCACTGATGTTCAAAGGTAGATGCCACAGGGCTGTTTGCATCCATTGCCTGTCCCAAGAGGGGTAGAAATGGGCACCCCCATAGGGCTGGTACTCTTGGCAACTGCACAATGTCAATGACTGTGTGATTTGAACCTTGACCCACTATTCTGAGCATTAGGCTACCCTAGATGTCCAGATTCTGAAATACTGTTCTGAGGGATATCTATGTAAATGCCCCCACAGACATCCATTTTATTTAGTAGTAGTTAGCTCATGTCTTTCAAGGCAAGTTACATTCAGGTACAGTAGGCATGTCCCTGCCCCCAGAAAGCTTACAATCTAAGCTTGCACCTGGGACAGTGGAGGGTTCAGTGACTTACCCACAGCCACACGGAGCACCAGTGGGATTTGAACCTTGATCTTTTTGGTCATAGGCTATTGCACTAATCACTAGGCTATTCCTCTATTCTATATTGGGTACATCCATGTTTGTGAAATCATGTCTGCACCTGGACGTGCTGCTTTTTTTTCTCAGACATTCTGACTTAGAACTCCCAGGTTGCACTTGGATGTCCCTTCTAAAACAAACTCCCTTAATCCCAACACCATAACCGCATGCCTGCCCACCCTCACACACGCCCCAAAGAAGACATAAAAGGAACTAAATTCCAGCACCTACACAAATACCCGCACTACACACCACACACTGTAAATATACATTTGTAAAAAAGTTTGATGTTTTGTTTTGTTCTGCTTTAATACCCACTAAGTTAAATTTTATTGTTCAATGTAAATAGCTAGTTTCTATTGTTCTATGTAAAGAATGTATACAAATGTGTACAAGACTGTTAACTTGTTATATGTAAACCGCCCTTGATCTCTGGAAGGGGCGGTATAAAAGAAATAGTTAAATAAATAAAATAAATAAAAAATAAAATTCCCTTCTATATGCATAACAGTAGTCAATTAAGGGTCCAAGTTCGTAAAATCACATTTCTCTATTTTTAAGGCTATTTTAAATATGGGAGGGTTAAGCAAAGTTTCCCCTCAATAATTTGCTTAAAGCCTAGTTCAAAATGTGCAGTTAACTAACACTTATGTGTGACTTGGTGACTTGCAGCTGGTGCAAAAATTGCTGGGGAATTTTTTTTTTTTAAATATAAGTGCATTCCCGTGCAAAATCATGAATGTACATATCATTTTTTGGACTGCCCAATACATGCCTAGAATACGCATCCTTTGACTCTGTGGATCCTGTAAATATGTAAATAGAGGCATGGCAAATCAGTATTTTTACCTGTATACCCTTTACATGTGTACATGGTGCTAGGTTTCTAACATGGTCTCCTGTATTGGGCCATTTAACTCACAAGTGAACATTTCAGAGACAGTAGGCAACATGAGAAAAGATCTACAAAAATTAGAAGAGTGATCTAGTGCTCTGCAAAGAAATGCAGAGTGATTTATTTGGGAACTGTATGCCATAGGGCAGTGGTCTCAACCCAGTCCTCCTAAACTCCCCCCCCCCCCCCCAGGCCAGTCAGGTTTTCAGGCTATCCGGAATGAATATGCATGAGATAGATCTGCATACAACGAAAGCAGTGCATGCAGATCTATCTCATGCATATTCATTCCGGATATCCTGAAAACCTGACTGGCCTAGGGATCCAAGAGGACTGGGTTGAGAACCACCGCTATAGAGTGTAAGAGGCTGATGTGCATGGACCAGGAGACAGACCTCTCTAGATGATGGTGTCCAAGGATCTCAAGGCGATAAAACAATATGACAATGAGATGGCTACAGCCAGAAAGATCCTAAGCTGTATACAGAGAGGTATACCTATAAACTATAAAATACTTTATAGTAACTATAAAATACTTTATAGTTTATAGTTTATTGGTTGTCTTGATATACTGCCTCTTTTAGTCCAAAGTAGTTTACAATAAACTATATAAGTTCAGAAATGACATGCAATAAATATAGAAAGTATAATAAAAACAAGCTAGAATTAGAGGGAGAAAAGGGAGTTATGTAGGAGAGTTCAAGAATAGAAGAAAGTAGGGAATGTTGGGGAAGAAATAGACATCTTTTTTGGTGCAGTGCCAGCACCCCATTGACTGTCAGCTGAAAGCAGAATTGAAAAAATAAGTCCTTAGTCCGTTCTTAACAGAGGATATTAATTGAATATACAGAGGTAGGCGTTCCAAAGGGAGAGAGCTAAAAAGAACATAAGAGCATAAGAAATGCCATAGTGGGTCAGACCAAGGTCCATCAATCCCAGTATCCTGTTTCCAGCAGTGGCCAATCCAGGTCACAAGTACCTGGCAGGTTCCCAAAAACATATACAGATTCCACAGTACTTGTCCCAGGAAAAGCATTGGATTTCTTGGGTTCTCTTTAATAATGGTTTATAGACCTTCCCTCCAAGAACTGTCCAAACCTTTTTTAAACCCAGCTACACTAACAGCTTTTACTACATCCTCTGCTAATGAATTCCAGAGTTTGATTTGCGTGCTGAATGAAAAAATATTTTCTTGTATTAATCTTAAATGGATTACATTGTAGCTTCATTGCGTGTCCCCTAGTCTTTCTACTTTTTGATGGCATAAATAACCAATTTACATATACCTGTTCTACTCCATTCATTAATTTATAGACCTCTATCATGTCTCCCCTCAGTCATCTTTTTTCCAAACTGAAGAGCCCTAACCTTTTAAGCCTTTCTTCATAGGGGTATCCTTCCATCCCCTTCCATTCGCAGAATAGGTAACACAAGATATGCCTGGGTGGGTAAGGGGATCGCTATTAAGTTAGAATTTAGAGAATATAATGAGTGAGTTAGTATGTATGAGACTGACGAAGAGGCATGGTATTGTGGGATGCCCTTGTACACATCGTTGTTGCGGCCTCACTTGGAGTATTGTGTTCAGCTTTGGAGACTATACATCACAAAGACATATGAGATGAGACTTGAGGACCTAAATATGTATACCCTAGAGGAGAGGAGTGACAGGTGCAATATGAAACAGATGTTTAAATATTTGAAAGGTATTAATAAACAAACATTTTTCAAGGACAGAAAAGCTATAGAGCTACAGGACATAAAATGAAACTGCAAGAAATTAAACTTAAACTCTACAGCAGGAAATACCTTTTCAAGGAAAGGGTAATGAATGCCCTCCCAATGGAGGTGGTGGGGCCAAAAACAGTAATAGAATTCAAAAAGGCATGGGGTGGACACAGAGGACTCTTATACAGCAAAGATGGAATCAAAGCAAGCTTAAATATCTTTTACGCTCCAAAAAATTAAGGGGGGTAATAGAAGAGTGGCACGTGTGAATCTAGCCACAGAATGGGGAATGCTGGTCTTTATCTGCCATCATTTACTATGTTGCTGTATATAAAAATGGAATTGTGGTCTTCTTCCAAGCGGCTATGATCACAACTTTTGTCAAAAAAAAAAAAAGCTCAATGTTAGCAAAATAGAACAGTCTTCCACTGATCTCTTTTCAATTTCAATTATTCAAGAACATTTTCTATCACCGGGGGTCTCAGACTAGTCCAGCACTCTGTTATGGACTCGCAACAAATCCAACTGATGTGCCTAATAGCATCAATGACCTCCCGTGTACGTTGCCTACTAATAATGAAGTAAAAGAGAGCCAGCCACTAAGGTCACTGGACAAAACCTCAAAAGCCACCACTGTGAACTTTACTATTATCAAAACTTTTTTTCCCACCATAGGTTCACTGTCTAAACACAACACTTAGCTTCTGGGTAGATTTCTGAGCACTTCATTTTTCGGGGTCAGCTATCACTCTTCACTTCATTCATTCAATCAATCCCGACGCCTTCCTCCGGTACCACTGCGTTTCACAAGCGGTGTTTCGTCAGGGGATCTTGATCGCTATTCAGCCATGTTCATAAACCTGACCTATGCTGCATGTGTCTTCCTATTGCTTTCAACAAGGCCAACAAGGCGTTTTTTCCAAGGGCAATAGAATTTTGGTGGAACATTGAGTTGGCCTTGTTAGTAGGCAACGTACACGGGAGGTCATTGATGCTATTAGGCACATCAGTTGGATTTGTTGCGAGTCCATAACAGAGTGCTGGACTAGTCTGAGACCTCCGGAGATACAAAATGTTCTTGAATGATTGAAATTGAAAAGAGATGTGGAAGACTGTGTTCTATTTTGCTAACATTGAGCGTTTTTTTTTTTTTACAAAAGTTGTGATATATAAAAATGGAGCAAGATTAGGGCCAGTGTAGAGGTAGCATTGTAAACTATCCATTTAGTAGTGAAAGTGATCTGTTAAGCAGTAGATATGTGCATCTGTTTTCGTATAAAAGCAAAAATCAAAGAAAACTGCAATTTTCCATTTGTTCTAGGGGCAACTAACACAGCACGTGCTCAGAAAAATTTGCAGAATCATCATTCATGAACTTTGTTTTTGTCAACTGCGCAGACACTGTCAGACATACTGGAGCCAATCTGGGAGGGGGAGAAGGTCAAGGAGATGTGACCAGCAGCCATTGTAAGGCACTTGAGTCAATCATGATGCCCAACCTTGACAGGCAGCTAGAGAAAACTATCCAAGCCTGAATGTTGCAAATCTCTTAGCTGATGAGGTCACAGCAGGGTTTTAAGACACAGTCCAGTCCAAATCCAATAAAACCACTTTGTCTCTCATTTTCAGAGACTAAGGAATGGGTGCTGGAGGTTAAGATTGAGAAGGAGAGAAAAAAGGAGTGAAAAAAACCAAGCAGCTTTAAGTCTGTCTTTGGGGAAGTGGGGAAGGACTCCTTAGGACTTGAAAGCCCAAACAACAGACATCTTCAAGCCTGACTGAGCACCTGAGGAAGGGGTGGCGGGTATTGCTACTTGAAAGCACAAATAAAGACCGAGGGGAAAAAAATACCTTCAAAGGAGCAGGGTGTTCTTTCCTTCCTTAGTGCTATTTATACAACACAGCCAATGGCAGTGGGATAGTATAGGCTACTGTATCTAATCTGTTTATTACATTACACAATAAGATAAAATGAAATAATATTTTGTAACAATCATATTCACCTATTGTCTGTAACAACAGCTGTGGGAATGGGAGGGCACCTTTCCTTACTATATCTATCTGTTCTATCTCACATTCATAGAATATGGTTAAATAAAAATATCAATTAAATAAAGGCTAAAAGACAACATTAGTCTGGCAAACATCTCCCCTCTCCCAAGTCCATTGACGATTGTCGGTGGGCAGGCAGGGTAGTTAGGCAGTGCAGGGCCAATGCCAGGCTGGCCAAGTAACTTTAGGCACAGTATCTGAGACAGCACACTTGGGGTGTCAGTACTATGGGACCACATAGGCCTGCTAGTTGGTGCAGGGCACTAAAAGACAGGCAATCCCTGCTCAAAAGAGTTGGGAACCAAGTCCCATAGGAACATTGGCCAGGCAAACACATTCCTCCTCTCCCCAGTCCATTGAAGAGTGTGAGTGAGCAGGCAAGATAAGTGGGCAGTGCAGGGCCTATACCAGGTGGGTGAAAGTTCCTGGAGGAAAGGTCCATAAACATTAAGAAGGGACCCAGGATATCAATGCTTGACCCAATACAGGCATTGTGGAACCTGTGTCTTTTGGTAGGTACGTATGACCTAGATTGGCCACTGTTGGAAACAGGATACTGGGCTTGATGGACCTTGGTCTGACCCAGTATGGCATATCTTATGTTATTATGTGAGTGACACTAACCACAGTATCTGAGGTAGCATACTTGACAGTATTCTAGGGCCACACATGCCTACTAGTTGATGCAGGGCACTAAAAATCAGATAGTCCTTGCTCCTAAGAGCTGCAAAACCAGTATGGGCATATAATGCTTGGGAAGGATAAGTCTGAAAAATCAGATGGTCATTGAAGGAAAGAAAGGAGGGAAGGAGAGAGCAGTACTGGGACAAATGCATAGAGAGAGACAGGCCATTCTCAGGGTATGTTTGTGGGTTATTCTAGTCTGCTGACAAAATTAAAGAGAGATGTCTTTACAAGGAGAGTCGGAAGAGGTGCAGCTTCTGGTACAACAGTGAAGGAGCAAATGTCCAGTGTCATCTCCACAGAAGTGCAAAGGGAGGTTGATATGGTGCAGGGTGGGGAATTCAAGAGAAGCAGCAGGTGAAGGCAGCCAAGCAGAGGTGTACCATATTCCCTGTTGAAATGTGTGTGGAGATGGTCTTGGAATATACAGAATCTGAGGGATCCACATGAGTGGGATTTACATATCATCAGATGTTGAAAGTGTACTGGCAGAAGAGGATGTTGAAGAGGTTGTTGTTAGCATGATGACTGCTGAGGAAGTAAAAATGTGTTGTAGTGACAAGGCCAGGAGCACTGTAGAGGTAGAGGGTTAATAGAGAGTGGGAAGAATGCTTCTGGTCTTTTAATCTCTCCTCTATCCATAGTCTTAGGTACAGCAGCAGCACCAAAATCAGCTGCCCCCCTTCCAAAAGAAATAGAGGGGCAGTCTCCTCATATCTCAAAGATGTAGAGGTTTTTTAAAGTGCTAGAGGACCCACACTATGCAGAGTACAATTACTGTAAGCAGTACATTAATAGAACAAACAGTGGCATGCTTCACCATTTGTCAAAACATCATCCTTTCCAGCTTTCTACAAAGGAGGATGCTGATCCTAAGCTGGGGACACCATCCAGGAATGGAAGTAGCAGAGGTGGGAAAGGTTCAGGAAAAATGAAATCTCTCTCCCAAGCAAAGCCCATGGCCTCCCCTATCATTCAGATAACATTGTAGCAGACCCAACAGGCATCAAAGCAAGCCACCATGGAAGAGGGTGTGACATGGTGCATCGGTGCATTAGTAAAATGACAGCCCTGATTGACTATCTCCTGAAGATGGTTGAGAAAGTGGGGTTTAAGAGACTGCTACATCTCTTAGTTCCTGATTACTGAGTGTTCTGCAGGACAACTTATAGTAGGCTGGTGATTCCCAGCCCATTTTAATTGTGTCACCAGCAGCAGGCAAAGCTAGCAAAAAGCAGAGGTAGTAGAATGTGTTTCACCACTGACAGTTAGACTAGTCAGAAAGCTATATGCGCCTACATCTCCCTGACAGCAGACTGTTGGCAGCCGGATGAGGCAGGAGCAGATTGTAGGTCTAATGAGGGAGAAGCAGAAGGATAATATCCATGGGCTGTGCTGCACAGCCAGGCAATAGATGACAGCCATACCTGGACATATATCTTAGCAGAAATAAGAGCAATGCTGCAGGGCTGATACATAGGGCACACAAGAGTCCTGTGCTCCCAGGTTAATTGTAAAGGATGGTGGGATGAGAGTGGCTTTCAGGTGATCAGATGATTTGCACACTTGTTGCACCTGGTTGTCAGAGATTCCCTTGGCCTGGGGAGCAAGGCAAGTGGAATCTCTATCCTGAGGAAACTGATTGAGAAGTGCTGAAAAATAGCTGGGTCTTTTCACAGGAATATGAAGGGTGGGCATAAGCTGTATGAGAAGCAGGAAGCAACAGGGACACATGCACAGCAGCTCAAGCAGAATGCTAGTACTAGATGGAATTCCACTTATGACATGCTGGAGAAGTTAGTGGAGCAATGGATAGCCCTGCACCAAATATCATTGGAAACTGAGGTCAGCATTAAAAGACTTCTAGGTCATAAGATTCAGCAAATATTACGTAGGCAATAAATGTCCACAAGTTTTTTAAGGATGCCAAAAGAGGAACTGAGTTCCAAAAGAGCTATGCAGAGCCTTCTCATTCCAGTGGTGAATATTTTACAGGCAATGTTAGATGATCTTCAAAAGTGACAGGGACTCACAGCAGAGTTGATGGTGGAACTTTTGCATGGTCAAATAGGAAAATGGTTGGAATCCCTTATGAGGGAGGATGCTTATATGTTAGCTGGTCTCTGTAACTTATGGATGAAAGGAGCTATTGCTCTGCAGTGCAACTCACTGACTTACTAATTGGTGGGCCCACCAGAAACATACCCCGGTGTCACAGAATCTGGATAGCATATGTTTTTAACTGCTTTAGTGATTTAAGATATATAAAAAAAATTAAAAAAAGACTCAGGTGAAATAGTAAGCCATTTAAATAGTGTCTGAATGAGCAGAGTCCAACAAAAACTTCTTTTTCTGATATATAGATTTATGGAGTGGTTTGCACCAACAGAAGATTTTTTCTAATTGTCATTTACTGAAGGAAAAGAGACTGAGATGGAGAAAAGAGAGATCCAGAGGTAGAGGGTGGTGACAGTGGGGATGTTTGTAAAGAAAATAGGGATACCGGCAAACCCTACCCTATCACCTACAACTCCCCCCTCTCCTCCTCCTTTAAGTGTTGGTGGCCCATGAGCCCCAGCTAGAGAAAATCTTTAGTGACTGAAGCTCTAACTACAGTGCTAAGCCTCAGAGACTGACCTACCACAAGTTTGATTCCTACATGGACTTCAGTCACACTCTACCTTGCAGAGCCCATGCACATAGATCTCTTGGATACTGGGCATACAAGTAGGCAGTCTGACCAAGGTTGCACAGCATTTCCTTTCCTATCCAACAACCAGTGTTCCCAGTAAATGAATATTCTCCATGGTAGTGGATATTGTGGATCCCTATCTTTCATGGCTAGCAAAGGATTTGGTGGAAAAGCTAGTGTTTCTGAAGACAACCCCCCCCCCCCCCCCCTTTCTTGGTTTCCCTTCATTGTCATTCCAATTTGAGGAGGTTAGACCTTAATGTTGAATTGGTTCTTCAGGTATTGGGGGTTCTGATAGATGAAGATCTATCCTTTGAGGCATATTTTAGCTCGGTGGTATCTAAGTCATTTTTCGGGATGAGGCAATTGAGATGACTTAGGCCTTATTTCTCTTTTGAACTTTTTCATGTCTTAGCTTATTTTAGATAATGGTAACTTACTGTTAATTAATTGTTCAAAACAACAGGTACAGTGTCTGCAATTATGCCAAAACACTGCAGCTCAATTGATCTTTGGGGTCCCTAGGCATATAGCAGTGATGCCATTATTTTGCAAGTTACACTGGCTTAAGATTCCCAACGGGTCTCTCTTTTTTTTTTAATTGATATTTTTAGATTTTACAACCAATACACAAAAACATAATTAATAATTAACAAAGCATTAACTACAACACCAAACATTACCTACTGACCTCCTCTCATTCCCTGATGCCTTGCAAGCCCGGCTAAGAAAAAAAAAAAGAAAGAAAAGAGAAAGAAAAAGTACCCATCAACTTGTAGCGATATTCGCATAAATATCCAGAGCAGACCACTTGTTCAACTCTACAACTTTACCTCTGAGGCAAGAAATGTTTTCCTGTGATTTTTCATATTTAACATAAGAACATAAGATATGCCATACTGGGTCAGACCAAGGTCCATCAAGCCCAGTATCCTGTTTCCAACAGTGGCCAATCTAGGTTATACGTAAAGGCACACTTGATTCCACCATTTACTGTAAAGGCACACTTGATTCCACCATAGTAGCCAATTTAGCTTCGTGGGATCTTTCCAATTGGATAAGATTGCTTTTATGGCAATCGTTATCATAAAGTTTAGTATGAAAAAATGCCTTTTTTCCAGCGAAGGAATCTCCGCTAATGATCTCAGTGCTATTATGTGCCATGTCAGAGGACAGGAGAAATGTAATACTTGTATCTTAGACCAAACAGGAGCCCAAAAAACTTGAATGTAAGGGCAATCCAGAAACATGTGTCTCACGGTGCCTATCTCCTTCTGACAGGACCAGCAGTGAGTAGTCGCCTCTTTGTTCCATTTAGCCAGCTTAATCGGGGTAATAAATGCCCGATGTGCAAAGAAGAACATCGATTGCGTGAGAGTGGCAGATCTTGAGGAACGGACTAGGGGACCCTAAAGGAAATTCCAATTCTGCTGCGACAAATTAGAACCGACCTCTTCTTCCTAAATCACCAACCCTCTTCAATTAAGAGACCCACACATAAAAACCCTGAATTTTCATTGCATCTTTAAAGCCTCATGCTCTTCAACAAATAGCAGTGCGGCAGTAGGATTTTCAAATGTTTTAGTTTGATTGTCCAAAGTTATTTTGAGGCGAGCAGGATAGAAAAGCCCATAACGTGCCTGCAGATGTTGTAGTTGGGGTCTCAGCCTGAGAGCTGCCCTGGGGGGCTGCCCTGAGTTGAATAGCAGGCTCTTAAGTATGCATATATGCTTGAGATTCCTCCTTTCTTAGAACTAATTTCCTCCATAGTTCTCTCCAACCCCATGATTGTGAGTATTCGTTGGGCTTTCTCTTCAGACAGCCAAATACAGTGCATAAGTTGAAGCCACTGATAGTAACATGAGGATCGTAGACCAAACTCTTTTTGTAGAGACTTAAATGGTTTCCATGTATCTCCCTCTATCAAATGCCCCACTGACCAGATACCACATCTTTGCCAGGTTGCCCAGGCAAAGGAGGCTTTATTGATTTTAAATAAGGGATTGTACATATAGGCAACTGGAGTGAGGGAGGATTTTCTCTTTCAATAATAGGTAGGAGGATTTGAAATGCCTTTAGGGTAGCTAGAATTATGCGACCCACTCTAGAGGTGTCCGGCCATCGCATTCCCATAATTAAGTTGACTGGACAGGGGTGGACCAGATGCTCTTCCAGCTCCAACCATATTGGTTTCTGTGAAAGAGTCACTCCCAACGACCACAAGCCTCCGTGTTTCAATAGAGCAGCGAGATGATACCAGTAGAAATCTGGAAAATGAACTCCCCCTTCATTTTTGCAAGCCTTTAGTTTCTGTAGGGCAATCCTGGGCATTTTCCCGCCCCAGAGAAAAGAGCATATGATACACTCCATTGCTTTATACACAGATATTGGGAACAAAATGGGTATATATAATTTAGTCTCGGCATCAGTACCATCTTTATGGATTCCAGACGGCCCCACCAGGTAAGATGTAACGGGGACCATTTCAGGGTGAAGGACCGTGTTATATCACTTAGCTTCTCTGTGTTTATTCACAACATTTCATCCAAAGGGGCACAGTACTGGACACCCAGATATTTTATAGCGGAAGGCTCCCATTGAAAAGAAAATTGCTCTATCATCGCAATGTTAGCAAGCTGGTTGATAGGAAAAGCTACAGACTTTGCCCAGTTGACTTTGAACCCTGAAAACCGAGAATAGTTATCTATCAGCTTCAGTAGAGGGGAGAATGATGCCGGACAGAGAAGGAGCAGAAGGTCATCCGCATATGCTGACAACTTGATTTGAAGATCTGCAACTGTGATGCCTTTAATCTCACCTGATTGCCAAATAAACAGCGCCAGCGGTTCCAATGCTAGGTTGAACAAAAGTGGCAACATCGGACAGCCTTGACGTGTGCCTCTATGCAAGGCGAAAGGCAGAGAGAGCTCTTCATTGGCTAGAATCCTTGCCATGGGATTGGCATACAGAACCTGAATCATATCCACAAATTTCTTTGGAAAGCCAAACCAATCCAGCACTTGAAATAAGAAAGGCCATTCCAGCCTATCGAAGGCCTTTTCAGCGTCCAGTGACAGGCCTGCAAATGGAGTCTCCAGAGATTCTACTACTTCTAGCAGATTACACAGTAGTCGAGCATTATCCGCCGTGGATCTGCCAGTAATGAAGCCACATTGGTCTGGATGTATTAGTAAGTGGAGAGCTTTGTTAAGGCGGTTAGCCAGGACAGTAGAATACAGTTTGTAATCCGCATTCAGAAGCGAGATTGGTCTATAATTGCTCACCAGTTCCGCATCTTTACCAGGTTTTTCTAGCACGACGATCACTGCATTGGCGAAAGATCCAGTATTACTGACTTGCTCCTGCAGCTGCTGATAGTAGATCATCATGTGGGGAAGAAGGTCCTTTGCAAAGGTCTGATAAAATTCTATCAGTAATCCATCAGGTCCCGCTGCTTTCCCGCCTTTCATTCCTGAAAGAGCATCCTTCAACTCCTCATGAGCAATATCTTTGCCAATAAAAGTTACTTGATCTGGGCCCAATTTAGGATGATCAATCTGACCCAGGAAGTCTCTCATAGTGGGTACATCACAGTCCACTTCCGATTTGTATAGCTGCGTGTAGAATTCACAAAAGACCTCTGTTATTTTGTTGTTTTTACTCAAGGGGCCACGTTGCTCGTCCTTTATAGACACAATATGAGATTTACCACGCTGCGATTTTAAACTCCAAGCCATTAGTTTACCAGCCTTATTCATCTCTGTGTGGTAACGTGCTTGTTGAACAAACATACTTTGTTCCACCTCTCTGCTAAGTATCATATTATATTGATATCTTAACTTTTGTAAGTGCATTAATGCCACGGAATTAAATTGCTTTTGCAGAATTCTTTCTCCAGCCCTAATCTGCTGATCCAGAGCCTTGAGCTTGACTTTCGCCTTTCTGTCAGCAGCAATGGAGAAGCTAGTTATCTTTGCTCTTATTGAAGCCTTAAATGCTTCCCACCATGCCCAAATAGATGTATCTTCTGGGAGATTAATAGCAAAGAAATATTTAATGGCCTGCTGGACATATAGTTTAAAAGGCTTCTCCGCAAGCAACGATCTAGAAAAGGACCAGACATGGTTCTTAGTATGGACCTCCGGGTGATCCAGATCCAGCGTTATCGCTGTATGGTCCGAGATGTCTGCGCATCTGACTTCTTGAACTAGTGTTCTGGACACCAAGAAAAAGTCTATCTGAGAGAAGGACCTATGCGGATGAGAAAAGAAGGTATAATCCTTTTTTGAGGGGTGCAGTAACCTCCATTTGTTTACCATGTCTGTGCCCTCCATAATGAAATCCAACACCACCAAAGCTCTGCCCCTTTTATTCACTTTACAAGGTTTGCAATCAATCAACGGGTCCAGCACCATATTAAAGTCACCAGCAATGATAATTGGGAGGGAAAAAAACCTCTTGAATCATTTCCGCAAGGGACTAGAAACTGTTTGGGCAATCACAATTTGGTGCATATACATTAAATGATACTAATTGTCAATTTTCCAGTGCCACATGAACACTAGCCCACCTGCCTTCATGGTCAGTTCTAGAGGAAAAAAACTGGACCTTGAGCAATTTTCAAACCAGTATTGCCACCCCATTTTTCTTCCCAATAGCAGGATTGTGGACCGCTAAACTAAACCTGCCCAGAGCCAATTTCGTTGTCTCCTTAGTAGATAGATGAGTTTCTTGAAGCATTATTACATCTGCTTTTTTCTTCTGACAGTTCGTGAGTATCTTCTTTCACTTAGCAGGATGATTTATGCCCTTTACATTCAAGGACAATATTTTAAGCGGCTTAATGATGTTTCTGGATTTTAGGACTTGGATATTTCTCTAAAGTCTGCCCTGGATTACCCAAATGATAGGTATCAGTTACATTTATCCTAGTTATGCGAGGCTTGCAAGGCATCAAATTCACCCCCAGAAGGAGGTGGTAATTAAATGGGTGAGGCAGCAGGCTTTGCAACATGGCCACTGTGTATTCCGTCTGAAAGCAACAAAACTAAAAAAAAAAGTTAAACCCTGTTTTCTTCACATTGTATCACAACACTGCCATTATTCTTGCTTCCAAGATTTATAAGTATCTTGTCCCTCCCGCCAGGACCAGATGGAGAGAAAAACATGGTGCATTACTATTCTGCTTTCCATTATTCACTTAAGCCAGGAAACAACATTGCACGAGCAGCAAACCAACGTCATTCATAAATGACCGGATCATAATAACTAACTACACCCACATCCCTTGCTCATCCAAGGATCCACATTGAAAAGTAATATGTGTTGCTGATGCACTCACCTCAGCTACATCTTACATATTCCTTTACTATTAAGCAACTTATATGCCATCAGATATTCATAAATACAGCCACAAAGGTGGGTCTCCATCCCTCGGCTCGGTCCACAGCCTCTATGCCTCCCCCCCTCGAGGTCGAGGAAGGAAGGGCACCGAGGCTGTCCACCTGCTAACATGGCCTGGAGGGTTTTGCAACAGAAAATTATATTTTAGACTTTAACACAGTATCTCCCCCCTGTGCTCACCAACCCTCTTCAATTAAGAGACACACACATAAAAAAACAGAATTTTCATTGCATCTTTAAAGCCTCATGCTCTTCAACAAACCGCAGTGCGGCAGCAGGATCTCCAAATGTTTTAGTTTGATTGTCCAAAGTTATTTTGAGGCGAGCAGGATAACGTGCCTGCAGATGCTGTAGTTGGAGTCTCAGTACCAAGAACTGCTTCCTTTTCTCAACCATTGCCTTACAGAAGTTGGGAAAGAAGGAGATGTTATGACCTTCGAATGATAGTGAGGTAAGTGTCTTGCTGCTGTCGTTATCTGTATTGCTTGTTGATGTTTCAACAAGCAAAAAATTATCGGCCTCGGCCTCTGGTTGTGTGGGCCCGCCTGAGCCAGGACTCTATGAGCTCTTTCAATTTCAATCGGTCCAGTAAGATTCAACCGCAGCAGTTTGGGTATCGTCTTTCCCAGAAATGCAATTATATCGGAGCCTTCGGTGCCCTTCGGTATACCCAACACTCTTATATTGTTTCTTCTGTTTCTGTTACTAAGATCTTCAATACTCAACTCCATGCACTCTATCTTTTTGAAGGCCTTGTTAAGTTGACTTAGCTGTTCTTCATGTGCTACTAAAGCAGCATCCCCTTTGTCCTTGTGATCTGCGAGACCCTTCATTTGCATTTTCATGTCATGTCATGTAGGTCTGCTTGCATCCACACCAGAGCGTCGCCATTCGCTACGACCAGGTCTCTCACTGATCGGATTTCTCCCAGTAGCTCTCTTATTGCCTCCTCTGGTTCCCGCGTGGTGGCCATCTTATGGGGAGAAAGGGGGTCAGACTTCGCTCTTTAGGAGCCCGAGTTAGTGCTTGCTGTAAAGTCTAATTTTGTGGTCTTGCCGCTCGACATGACCTTTCCTCTGTCGGGAGGTCAGGATTAGGTTCGGATGCAGTATTAAATCAAAAGAAGCAGGATAAATCGCAGGAATCTTGCCCCAATGGGTCTCTTTTAAGTTTTATATGACTTTGTATAAATTCTTTTATGATCTTGTTCCAATGCCGTTCATCATTACTACTTCCATTGCTATCAGCCAAATCAAAGGGTCTTCAAACATCCTGTGCTCTTTTATTTCCATCATGTAAAGGTATCGATATTAGGACAAGAATCACATTTGCTATATCCTATAAAGCAGCTGAATTGTGGGCTAAATTACCCCCCAAAATAAAAGGTCTCTCCTCTGTCATACATTTTAGGAAGAATTTGAAGACATGGCTTTTTAATTCTTAAACTTTATCTGATTTAGGGTTTTTTTGTGATGAGGTGATCTTTGTCTCTTGCTGTAAACCACACTGAACCATGTAGTCTGGGATGGTAGTGGTATAAAAGCACATATTAGATCAGAATAGAATAGAATAGAAAGAGTATAGAGCTGGAATGAAGGACAGTTGACCACACTCCCTGCCTTCAGGGTCTACTAGCTGTGTTTCTGATGGTTTACACTGCAGTCTCTACAGAATGTCCCATTTCCTATGGGTATCTTTCAGCTCCCATGCCAAAATTTAAAAGAAAAAAGCAAGAATTTTAAAAAAGCAAACATCAGAAAGCAAATAAAATTAAAACAAAAGATTGAAAAAATTCTCCCTCAGCTGCTAGTGCCAGTATCACTGTGCTGCCATTTCTATCACAATCTGCTCATTTGTTGCCAGTCTTCCTCTTGTGATCCAAGTCACAGACATAGTAAGACACATCTCAAAACTAAAAAAAGAAAAGAAAGAAACAACATAAAAAAGAGAGTCTTCCTTTGCCTCTCTCTTCCACTGATGCCTGCATCACTCTTTTGGCACTGCTGTCATGGTTTGCCTCACTGCTACTCTTCACCCCTCCCCTGCTGATTTGGGTGGGTCATGCTATCCTTCTTGCTGCATGGCAACGGCTTAAACCAGGGGTGGGAAATTCCGGTCCTGAAGGGCTACAGACCAGTCAGGTTTTCATGATATTCCTAATGAATATTCATGAGATCTATTTGCATTCACTGCCTTCCATTGTATGGAAATAGGTCCATGAATATTCATTAGGGACATCGTGAAAACCTGACTGGTCTGTGGCCCTCCAGGACCAGAATTGCCCACCCCTGGCTTAAGCTTATACAGACTACAGCAGCCAGACTCAACTTTCAAAAGTGGAGGAGTAGCCTAGTGGTTAGTGCATATGCTTGGGAACCAAGAGACCATGTTTTGATTCCCTCCTTGTGACCTTGGACAAGCCACTAAACTCTCCATCACCTCAGACGAATCCAAGTTATCAACGTCCCTGTTTAATGTACATTACCAAGTTTAAGTTATAATATAAATGGCTTTGACTAAAAATGATAAAGCAGTATAAAAAACCTGTTCAATAAAATCTTTCATGCCTCTTGTTTCGATCATATAACTCCTTTAATCAGACATCTTCACTTGCTTTCCATATCATTTCACATTCATTATAAGATTCTTATTCTCCAGGAACAGGCAGGAAGTCACTCCTCACATATGGGTGATGTTGGCTCTGACGTAGCCTGCATGGAAGCATCTCCCCAGTTTTCAAAGAAAGCCGTTGGGAGATACACCATACATGTGTAGTCCCCTTCCTGCCCAAGGGTGCCATCTCACCTCAGTCTCCTTTTTTCTGTGGAGCCCTTGGGACGTCTGTCCAGTTTCCCCCGGAGAATGCATATTTTTTTATACCTTTCTGTCCGGTTTGCATACCGGTTCCTTTCCTGCCCCCGAGCCAGCTTGCCTTGGTATTGTTCCTTGGGTTCATTCCTTCATTTTTGTTTTTTTCTTCAAGTATCCCTCAACCGGCATTCACACTTTTTTTCAGCCGAAGGCCTCAGATCCCTACCAGGCGGCAGGGCCCCCTTTTTCTTGATGACTTCCAGCAGCTTCAAGAAATGCGATCGGTGCACCAAGATGATGTCCTTCACCGATCCGCATGCCTGCTGCCTCCAGTGATTTGGCCTGGAACACAACAACTTGGATTTTGAACTTTGCAGGACCATGGCCTCAAAGCCCTTAAAAGCCATCATCAACAGCAGGAAAAAAAATTCCAAAAGTCTGACTCCGGTGGCACCCTTCTCCAGGCCCCCTCCAGTACCTTGGTGCCCCGCAAAGTCCGGGCCACCTTGGAGTCCCACGGCTGCGGTTCCTCCGAGAGGAAATCTCTAGAGGTGGAACACAAGAAGTCAAAGTCCTCAAAGACCACCTTGGAGACTGGGTCCGGAAAGACGAGAAAATCTCACGTCAGGCCACACAGTCCCCGGCATGAGTTGGAGGAGTCGGAGTGAGAGTGGCTTCTCAAGCTGCTCCGAAAGGAGTTATTGGTACCCACCGACTGGCTTTGGACACCTGAGGCAATCATCATCGAGGACTCCCCCTCGACGGAACCGATGCCATACCCGAAACCCTCAGAATCTGCGTCGAAGGCTGTGAAGCCAATTGGCATGGAGACCAGGATGGCGGTCTTGGAGCACAGCCTCTGCCCTCGTGACCCAGCAGCAGGAGTTCATGTCTGATTCATCCAGTTCATCTGCCCAATGATGGGACCCTTGACATTGAGGGCCTCCCCAGAAGTTGAGCTGATCCTCGAGCATCACCGGCCTTGAGAGAACCATCGGTGTCGGACGAGGTCCCGGTCTCATTCCTCGGGTCACCAATCCTCTCTAACAAGTGCATGTGGCTCGGATCGTAGGTCTCCTGGAGGCCTCAGGCCCCTCAGCTCAGATCTTGACCACAGTGAACGCGAAGCCATGGAATCAACCTCGAACTTCCAGTCCGATTGGGAGTCCGAGGACAAGGAGTCCCCAGACGCTTAGCAACACTGAGACGTTCCGTCAGACCCTTCTCCCCAGGTGTCCCAATGCTGTTCCCTGCCAGAGGATGTTGCCTTCCTTGACTTTGTGCGGGACATGGCTAGGGTGCTTTCCATCGAGACCGAGGCAGAGGAGGATCCGTGCATGGAGGAACTGGAGATCCTCCAGTATGAAACCCCTCTGAAGGAGGCCCTCACAGTGCCCATTCTGCTGATCCTACAATGCCTCCTTCTCTGCATATGGGAGACACTGGCATCGGTGCCCATTGTCAGCAGGCGAATAGACTCCATGTACCAAGCCCATCAGGGCCCTGGGTTCTAGAAAGCCCAATTTCCCCAAAACCTAATGGTCATTGAGTCTGCCATGCACAGACTCAAGAGCCAAACCCCCCCCCCACTTTTCGGTGCCCCCCGGCAGGGAGGCCCGGGCCCTCAATGTCCTTGGCTGGAAAGCTTTTCAGGGCTCAATGCTGACATGCCGGGTCCATTCCTATCAGCTCTACATTGCCACGTACCTTAAAGAGCTGCCGGTAGGTTCTCGGCAGGCCTTGACGGGGAGCCCTGCCAAAGGTTCAAGTCACTGGCCTTGGCAGTCAAAGTGCTCGAAGTTCCTGTCTTGAACAGCTTACGATGGCTTTGAGTCATCAGCCAGGGTGGCCACAGCCAGCATCGGGGCCTGGCTCTAGGCATGGCTGCAATCATCTGACCTTGAACAATGGGTTAAGGACAAACTTATTTATGTCCCCTACATTGGAGAGAACCTCTTCAGGAAACCATGGCAGACAAAGCAGCAGAGATTGAAACTGAGTTCCTCATGAAGACAAAAAAACATTGGTGCAGTCCCACAAGAAGGCTCTGGGAAAGGCTCATAGTTCCAATCCTTCTTGTCCCCACAGCACAGCCAACAGCACAAGGGACAGGGACATGGTCCCTATAAGCATAAAACCCTCAAGTCCCAGGCACTGGCCTGGGAGGAGCTTTTGACTTCCAGGACATGATCTCCTCTCCCCCAGGAGCTCCCCTACAGCTCACATGGTAATCCATCATCACCACCGATACATAGGTCCTACAAGTGGACAAGGAGGGCTACCTCCTCCACCTACAGCAGATGCCACCTTCATTCTTCATTCTCCTCCACAAGACCCTGCTCCTCACCGAGCTCCCAGGTCTCCTCGAGGACAAGGCAGTGGAGCCAGTGATGAAACATCTCTGGGGCACCGACTTCTACTCTAGGTACTTCCCATCCCCAAGAGAACAAGGGGCCTCAGGCCCATCCTGGATCTGCGGGATCTGTACAAGTTCCTGATAAGGGAAAGTTAAAAATGTTCTTCCTTGGAACATTGATGCCATTTCTCCAGCAGGGAGATTGGCTATGCTCCTTAGACCTAAGGGATGTTTACACACACATCCTGATCCATCCCAGCCACGGAAAGTATGTCTGGTTCATGGTGGGAAGAGAGCACTACCAATACAGGGTACTGCCCTTTGGGCTGGCCTCATCGCCATGGGTCTTCACCAAGTGCCTCACGGTGGTTGCAGCCATCTCTGTCTCCAATTGGCGTTCGTCTTTCCCTACTTGGACAACTGGCTCATAAGGGGAGGCACAGCTAGAGAGGTGCAATGCACCATAGGGCACACCATCAATTCCCTGCAGCATCTGAGGTCTATCATCAATTACCCCAAGTCCCACCTCTCTCCAGCTTAATGCCTGGAGTTTATAGGGGCTCTGGAGTTTCTAAGGGCTCAGTTATATACCCTCCTGGCCAAGGTCTTTCTCCCTCAGGAGAGGTCAGATCACCTCAGGGAGCTAGCTGCAGAGGTACAGCGATGTTAGTCGCTATCTGCCTGGCTTCACCACCTGCTGGGCCACATGGCCTCCACAGTTCACATGACCCCATAAGCCCAACTGTACATGGGAGTGGCCCAGTGATGTCTCTGCTCCCAGTGGATACAAGCCAAAGGCAGGCTCCGGGACAGAGTGTGAGTGACCCGCCTGCTGGCGGACTCCCTTGGATGCTGGCAGAACTCTCATCACCTTCAGGCCAGGATGCCCTTCCAGGCACCCACCTCCCAGGAAGGTCCTCACCACGGATGCCTCCTTACTGTGTTGGGGAGCATAATGCGAGGGCCTCCAGATGCAAGGCAGCTGGTCCCAGACAGAATCCTAGATGCAAATCAATCTGCTGGAGCTCCGGACCGACAACCAAGTCACAATGTTCTACATGAACAAACAAGGGGGCATGGGGTTATACTCCCTCTACCAGGAGGTGGTAGCCCTCTGCTCCTATGAAACATGCAGTGGGATGCTTGCTCCCAAGAGCAGTCTACCTCCCTGGCCAAGACAATGCCCTGGCGGACAAGCTGAACAGAGTCCTCTAGCCACATGAGAGGTACCTGGATCCTGAAGTGGCTTCCAGGCTGTTTAAACTTTGGGGTGTCCCCCGGGTGGACTGGTTCGCCAGCCCAGACAACACACAGTTGCCCTGTTTCTGCTCCCGCCATTCACACCCATCTCGGGTGACAGAGAACGTGTTCCTCATTCCATGGATGAAGGCCTTCTTTATGCATTCATGCCGACACCACTGGTTGCCAAGACCTTCTTCAGGGTCCAGTGTGACAGAGCATTGCTAATACTAATAGCTCCCCAATGGCCCAGGCAACCCTGGTTCCCGGTGCTCCTCTCCCTGTCGGCATCATCACCGATTCCCTAGGGATGAGCCTCAGGACTACTCTCACATGTGCACATGGGCTCTCTCCTACATCCCAACCTGGCTTCTGAAAGGGTAGCATTAGCTCCCTTCAACCTCCCACGGGATGTGGAAGAGATTCTTCTGGCCTCTCTTAAAGCCTCCACAAGAAGGGCTTATGCCTTCAAGTGGTGTTGATTCTTGGTGTGGTGTGCCAAAAGATGGGAGAACCCATTCTCCTTCTCTGTACAAGTGGTATTCCAGTACCTACTCCATCTTTTGCAGGTGGGACTAAAGTCTATCTTGGTCAGAGTGCACATGAGCGCTATAGCAGTGCACCACTTTTCAGTTGAGGGCAAGCCCCTCTTGGCTCAGTCCCTTATCTCTCAGTTCTTGCTGAGCCTCATACTATCCAAACTCTCTTGTCCACCCTCCAATGGCAGAGTGGGATCTCAATATGGTGCTCTCACAAATCACTAAGCTGCCGTTTGAGCTCCTGGCTACTTGCCACTTGAGGTACCTCTCCTGGAAGGTCATCTTCCATGTGGTAGAGTCAGCGAGCTCCAGGCTCTGATGGCAGAGCCCCCCTACATGAGATTCTACAAAAATCTCCACACACACCCCAAGTTTCTGCCAAAGGTGGTGTCCCCATTTCACCTCAATCAGGAAGTGGTGCTCCCCATCTTATTTCTGAGGCCTCACGCCAGCAAGGCAAAGACCATTCTCCATATTTTGGATTGTAAAAGGGCTCTGTCCTTCTATCTGCAATGGACTCAAGGCCTTGCAAAGCACTTCAGCTTTTCTTATCCTATGACCCCAGTCATCTGGGGCTCTCAGTGACTAAGCAAATTCTGTCTGCTTGGGTGGCGGACTGCATTACCCTTGCTTATGAGCAGGCGGGGATCTTACTGGACCAGAGGGTCATGGCACACTGCATCAGGGCCATGGCTACTTCTGTGGCAAATCTGCGCTCCATCCCTGTGATGGAAATCTGCTGGGCCACCACCTGGTATTCGGTCCATACCTTCGCAGCGCACTACTGCCTGGAGAGGGAGTACCAATGGGACAGCACCTTCGGCCAGGCCATACTCTATAATCTCTTCAGGGTGTAGGCAACTCCTGATCTCCGACCCTTCTGTGTTCAGGCTATTGGAGTACTGGTTCCCCACTGGACACTTGGATCTTGCGAGAGTCTCTCAGTAGGGACTCAATTGCTGCTGCTCACAGTTCATTCTTTGCAGATCGCCGTGACATTTTTACAGGTTCTCAGTAGCCTGTAGTTGGGGAGTCCCATATATGAGGACTGACTTCCTACTTGTTCCCGAAGAAAGTGTAGTTACTCACCTGTAACAGGTATTCTCTGGGGATAGCAGGAATCAGTCCTCACAACCTTCCCTCCTTCCTTTGGTGTTGCTTCTTTGCCATATTTTAATTTTGCCATCTTAGCTATGTCATTGGACTGAGGCAAGATAGCACCCGTGGGCAGGAAGGGGACCATGCATGCATAGTGCATCTCCCAAAGGCTTTCTTTGAAAGCTGGGGAAATGCTTCTGTGTGGGCTCTGTCGGCGCTGATGTCACCCTTTTGTGAAGACTGATTCCTGCTGTCCCCGGAGAACACCCTTTACAGGTGAGTAACTACTGTGGTACTGCAGAGCCTATTCAAACAGGAAAAAAGGTTTTAAATCCAGAAAAAAGATTTCAACACCAGATGCGACATTACGAGGAGCCAGATAGGGGGAGCAAGAGAGACCTTCCAGGGCCTAGAGAACCACACCCCAGAGCTGGTGATGTAATGCCGCCCAACAGCCAATCCAGGAAAGGGGGAGTTCCTCTTAGGAAAGGCTGGGAAGTTGAAAGGGAGGAAGTAGGACAAGCAAGAGAGGCAGAGGCGGAGGCAGAAGCCGAAGAAGAAAAGGAGTCTTGGCAAAGAGACCAGAGAGGAAGGAGTTCCTGGCAAGAAGACACAGTGAGCCCGGTGCAGCAGAATACCAGGAGTTCTTGGCAAAGAGACACTGGAAAGAAAGGTACCAGGAGAGAAACAAAGGTCAGAGTTTTATATGAGGAACCGGTACCGGCAGATGCAGGACACTGTGGAAGTTACCAGAGAGATGAGGAAGTCATTGCCATAAGAGGTAACACTCTTCATTCAAGGAGCAAAAGGTGTGGGTGTGAAAGAGTGGTAACTCCACCCGAAGGTCAGCTGAACAGTGGGAAGCCTATTGCTCGATTAAGGCTGAATTGCAGCAGGACTAGGCCTCAAGACTCAGCTAACTGGGATAGGCCCAGAGAACAAGGTAAACCCCATTTTTATTCTAATAAGCGTTATAACTTGCTGACACAGGGAGCACAAGGAACAGAGGTGTGCACTCCTTACCAAGCTGTCTGTAAGACAAGACACAAGCTTTTATCAAAAGAATGACTGTTTAATACAAGGCACCAAGACAAAGGAAGATACTTTAATAGCAAGCATTCACATGACCAAAGCCCAGACCTAGGCCCAGAACACTGGAGGCTAGTGCAAGCGGTATATGAGAAGCCTCAACGTATTCCACAAGAATATACTGATACAGAGTCACAGTTATCAGACCCACAGCCTATGCAGGTGGAATTCAATGAGGACCCTCCTGAGATAGCCATGGATTGCAGCTACTGTCAGGCAGGAAGCCTAGAGTCTCTGCCTGATGTGTAAAGCAGGACTCAGTAGCAAAGCCTGTGTGTTTTATTTGTATAAGGTCCTGTGAAGTAACAGTAGACAAGCAATATCTGAATATGTTTTCTTTTCTACCTGAAGCAAGGTTTTCTTTATGTTGATGTAGACTCCACTATTTAAACCATTGTACTTTAGGGGAAATAAAAAGCCTTTCTTTCCCTACACTCGGACTTTGTGTTCACTTGAAGTTTTGGTACACGGTAGGTCCGGGTGACAGATACCCAGACCCCGCATACAAGGACCAAACTCAAAATAGAAAAAATAACTCATGTCCACCCGACCTGCCTTAACCACCTTTGACCACTAGGGCGGCGGTGCGACACTATGCTTTCATTTTCACCAGTCTCTTCATACCTGCTCCCCTCAGTATCACTCATCACTCCTCATCCTCAATGGACCTCAGCACTCTCTCTAGTCTATACATTTGTATTGTCTCTTCATAACTTTGCCCTCACAGACATATCTAGATTCAACACGTCACTCCGCTTTTTATTTTCTTGGCCCCAGCTTTGGAACAACCTTCATCCTTCCCTTAGTTTAGAACCCTCCCTTTCTAAGTTCAAATCCCAACTCAAGACACACTTATTTAGTATTGCCTATGACACTGACTTACCCCCTGATCCGCCTGGCTGCTGATTTTCCTCTATATTCCTTTGCAGTCCTTGCTGTCGTTTTCTGTGAGCTTTCCTGTCTAACCAATTGGTGTGCTTTTCTGAGTTTTCTCATTTATTGTTGTTTTTATTGCTAAGCACTTAGAGCAGTATATCAAGTTCTAATAAATGAAATGAAATGGCTCTGTGAACAATGTGATTTGACTTTTTCAGGGTCTCTCCTCCTCCTCCTCCTGCTTTGTACTTTGAGGGTGCCTTAGGCTGCCATTGTATGACTTTTATCCTCTTTAAATGCCATTCTGGTTTCTTACCAGATGCATAAATCTATGGCCAGTGCTTCTCCTAATTTGCACCTTTGTGGGTGTCTTTGGCTTGTTGTTATAGGCCTCTTTGGGTGTTCTGCTACCCACTTTGCCATGACTCATTCAGAGTTTAAGAGCATGCTCGCAATGCATCTACTACACAACCCGTTACCCTTCAAGTCTCCTCAGATATTATATCATCACCCTCCTGTTAATCCATACATTGTTTAAAGTGTTCTATGTAAATGTATAATCTAATTAATATTATCTGTAAACTGCTCTGACTTTAAGCGGGATATAAAAATGGATAAATAAATAAATAAATAAAATTAAGTGCTGTTCTTAACAACCTGACTCCAGGAAAAACTGAACATGGCATACTGGGAGGACACTACCAGCCTATTGGACAAGCCTTGATCTAGCTCGCCAAAGTTCTTTTCAAATTTCCATTACTTGTTTGAAGGTTCTAGCAGGGGAGTGCAGCTACTGTTATACCCTCCACTGATGAATGATATTTCTATCAGAAGGGATCAGCATGGAGGCATGGAGACATGGAGCACTGATGGAGGAAGAAGACACCCACCTAGCTAGTGAATCAACCCTAGTTATCATGAGGTGACAGACTGACCTCATATCCACTATCCTTCATTATTGCACTTGTCTTTTTTGGTGTTCTGCCACATCTATTAACCTCTCATTATAGGAGTTCCAGCCTATCTTCCTCCTGTGTTGGTCTTATTCAGCTTTTCTGGGCTGTCACTGTCAGTGCTGCAGTCCATTCCCACTGCTTTTGTGGCCGTCACCAAGGTGTATCCTCTGATTCTTGTTTAAATCCCTCATCAGGCCATCAAAGCAGTCTGTAAATGCTTCTTTGTGTATCTGGACTTTCAGAAAGCCTTTGACAAGGTCCCTCATGAGAGACTTTTGGCAAAACTAAAGAGTCATGGGATAGGAGGCAGTGTACTACTGTGGATCAGGAACTGGTTAAAAGATAGAAAGCAGAGGGTAGGGCTAAATGGCCAATTTTCCCAATGGAGAAAGGTGAATAGTGGTGTACCCCAGGGATCTGTGCTGGGTCCGCTGCTTTTGACATATTCATAAATGACCTGGAAAGTGGAATAACGAGTGAGGTTATCAAATTTGCTGATGACACAAAACTATTTAAAGTTGTTAAAACCCAGGAGGATTGTGGAAAATTGCAAGAGGATCTTGATAAATTGGAAGACTGGGCATCAAAATGGCAGATGAAATTTAATGTGGAGAAGTGCAAGGTTATGCACCTAGGGAAGAACAACCCAAACTATGGTTACACGATGCAAGGTTCCACATTAGGAACCACCACCCAAGAAAAAGATTTAGGCGTCCTTGTGGATACCATGTTAAAACCCTCGGCCCAGTGTGCAGCGGCGGCCAAGAGAGCAAATAGAATGCTAGGTATGATAAGGAAAGGAATGGAAAATAAAACAAAAGATATTATAATGCCTCTATATCGTTCCATGGTGAGACCGCACCTTGAATATTGTGTGCAATTCTGGTCGCCATATCTTAAAAAGGATATAGCAATTTTAGAAAAGGTTCAGAGAAGAGCCACCAAAATGGTAAAGGGGATGGAAGGCTACTCCTATGAAGAAAGGCTAAAAAGGTTGGGGCTCTTTAACCTGGAAAAGAGACGGCTGAGGGGTGATATGATAGAAGTCTATAAATTATGATATGATATGATAGAAGTCTATAAATTAATGAACGGAGTGGAACGGGTAAACGTAGATCGATTGTTTACCTTATCAGAATATAGAAAGACTAGGGGACATGCAATGAAGCTACAGGGTAAACTATTTAAGACTAATAAAAGAAAATATTTTTTCACTCAACGTGTAATCAAACTCTGGAATTTGTTACCGAAGGATGTAGTAAAGGCTGTTAGTGTAGCTGGGTTTAAAAAAGGTTTGGACAAGTTCCTGGAGGAAAGGTCCATAAACCATTATTAAGAAGGGACTCAGGATATCAATGCTTGAACCAATACAAGCATTGTGGAACCTGTGTCCCTTGGGGAAACTGCTAGGTACGTATGACCTAGATTGGCCACTGTTGGAAACAGAATACTGGGCTTGATGGACCTTGGTCTGACCCAGTATGGCATATCTTATGTTCTTATGTTCTTATGTTCTTCCATCTCAAGGGAATATTCATTTGTAGCTAAGGTTTCTATGCTGAGACAAAAGTCCTCAGTGCCAATACTCTACCTTGTGGGCACACAGCTTAGCTGAACTCACCCCACTCCTGGGTCTGGGCTCCTGCTACCTCTTCTGCTGCTGTGTTGGTTCTCCTCTGGTGGTTTAATTCCTTCCAGCTAATCTGAGTTCTAGATTTTTTCTCTTCAAAAAATATAACCCAAGCTTCAAACCTCCGTGTATATCATTAATGATATACACGGAGGTTTGAAGCTTGGGTTATATTTTTTGATTTGGTATTTCTCTGCCTTGAGCTGGGTACTTTCTTTGTTTGTAAAGATTTTTTCTCTTGGCATAATTTAGGCCTTTCAACCAATCTGTGTGTTGTGCTGGTTCCTCTGGCATAATTTAGAGTCATGCAAACAATCTTGACGCTTTGCCAGTCCTCCTGGCATAATTTATCTATCATCTAGATTGCCGAACTGATCTTTCACAGGGTCAGTTACCCCAGTCCAAAAGTAATATTCTATCAAGCTCTAAATAGCTCCATTTTACCACTCCTAACACCTTTGTTTTATTAGTGTTTCGTTTTAATTAAATTTTAATAATTTGATCATTTATTTCCTTCACGTATGTTGTTTGGTTCAATAAAGCTTTGTTACAATTTTTCTTTTCCTATTGGTAAGCAAAACTGAAAATCATCAATATAAAAAATAATTAACATGTCATTGTATCAATTTCCCCAGTGAATATATATATATATATATATAGATAGATAGATATAGATATAGATATATATAGATATGTTAAACAACACATGGGAGATAAGTCATGAGTCAGACTGAAAAACCTCCATCTGTACTTACTGACCTTATTATTCAGGAATGATCTAACCATTCCATTACCACTTCTGTGGGAATATCATTTCAGTTTCTCCCAGCTAACTATGTAACAATCTAAAGTGTCAGAAAAATAACTTAATCCCCAAATGGTTAGCAACACATCATTACACTTGTCAAGATCTGTCAGAAAGTCATGTGATAAAGATACTAATTTGGTCTCAGTTCCATAATCTACTCTAAAACTGGACCGAGATGTGTCCATCAAATGTTATAATTCCAAATACTCCTGTATTTATCAGAAATTTGGGCACACTGTGGCAGCATCTAAGTGGTTTACAAGAAAAAACAAATTAGCACGGGGGGATACAAAATGGATGAACAAACACACCAACACAATCATAAATAACAATGTCACAATACGGGAGAGGAATGCATGAGACAACAGTGTTAACCAGCAGCAGACAAAGCAAGATCTGTATACGAATGGGAGGGTCAATTTGAATCATACAAATTTTGAATGAACCATCTTTTCAACTGTTTTTTTAAACTTGGCATAAGAGCTTTGAAAGTGAATAGCTGGAAGCAAAGAATTCCAAAGGGTGGGAATTGCAATACAACTAATTTCTCTAATAACTTAATTATATATGCAGTATTTGTGACTGACCCATAATTGGGCATTTCTAGAGGATCCAGATAAGTTTTTTTTATGATTGGCTGAACAACTATCTTTTCCAAATGGATTGGCAAATAATTCTCCCTCAGTGCGCAATTAATGATTGATTCTTTTCCCATTTTCAGGGACACCCTCACTAACTTCACAAGCCATTCTAGACACAAGCCAACATGCCCCAATTCAGCCTCATTAATCTCTAGAAAAGTAGAGAAGATCATGTCTGTTTCTTCAAATCCTTTTCTTTGGTCCTTTTTGTCTAACCTCTTGGCATGTGAATGCATGCCTAGCAACTTTGGTTATAACCAGATGTTCCTCGATGCTCATGACCTGCAGTCATTGCCGGTGCTACCATCAGGCGAACTATGTAGCCGTCCAGAGTGCCGGTGGGGTGAGGGCAGCCCATTGCTGCCACTGGTAGCCCTCCCTGGGACCAACAGCAGCAGCAGCAATGGTTTTAAACAGCTCTGCAGTGCTTACCTAAATCTTCAGCACTGTGATGCTATCCCTGCTTCTGCTTCTCCCATGTAGAAGTCCTATATGCACGGGGCAGAATCAGAAAATCCAGCCACTTCCGCCCTCATGCAAACAGGAATGCTGCATTGGAAAGGTGGGAACAGGAACAGCACCACAGTGCAGACGGCTTAGGTATTGCAAGCGCTGCAGTGGTGTTTAAAGCCTTTCCCCCCACTTCTGGTCCCGGAGAGGGGCAGCAGCGGCTGCAATGGGACAGGAACAGAGTGGGGCACCATGAAGGAAGTTTGCCTAGGATGCCTCATATCCTTCTACCACTGCTGCATGCAGTTTGTCATTTATCATTATCCCTTAAAGTGCAGCAGCCCTTTCCTTCTAATTGCATCTAAGAGCGCTCTAAGATAGCCACTGGCTAACCACTAGGAATAGCCTAGTGATTAAAACAATGGGCTGAAACCAGGGAAGCCAGGGTTCACATGCCGCTGATGCTTCTTGGGGCCTTGAGTAAATCACATAACATTCTATGCTCTCAAGCACTGTACAAAACTACTTTGTAAGTGTTCTGAGAACAGGGGAATGTAATTTGCATAGAACTACTACTGGGATGGTGTGAGCCAACTATAAATGAAAATAAAGGGCCTGCTATTTAAAGGATCACAGCAGCACCTGCCTTGGCACTATCTGGATAGTGCAGGGCAGAGATATAAGTTATCTGGTTAGTGGTGATATGAAACCCCATTATCCAGATATCCATCGGAAAACAGCTGTCCTAGGTGTTCTCTGGATTAATGTCACTGCTTTTCCAGATAGTACTGGCTGCTCACCACAGTATCTGGATATTTAGCACCAGCCACCATTTGGGCACAGGTGCTGAATACTTTTACCCACGGTAGATGGCAATTAAAAAAAAATACTGACGATGGCAGGCTTAATATTGGCCTGACAGTTTGTTCAGTTATTCCTCTGAGCACTGCAAGACTATGGGGCATGTTTACTAAACACCGTTGCTGTGCGGGTTCCCGTTAGTGTGCTGGTGCCATATAAGGAGTGGGCGGGCCAGGCAGAAAAAAGAAAAAAACCGGACCGTACATGTGTGCGTCGCGCAAATGTGCGGAGCCCACATTAGCGCTTGGGAAGGCTAAGTGGGGCGCTGCTACATAACCAAACAACAGAGCTGTAGTACAATGGTGAAGACACTGACCTATGGTGCAGGGGCCAGGGGTTCAAACCCCCATTGCGCTCAATGAAAAAGACCAGCTGAGGTATCAACTTTTATGGGCAAAAGTGGTGTAGGAGGTATATTGATTATGGGCGGCAGAAGGCGGCGCACTCTTTTTTTATACGGCATGAGGCGGCGCACTGTTCATTGTGGGCGGCAGATGGCGGCGCGCTGATAAAATTGGGCAACAGAAGGCGGCGAGCCTCTGGGCAGAAGGCGTCGCGCTGATGTGTGAGGGGGCAGCCCAATAGTGGGAGGGATAAGTGGTGCGTTGATGTGCAAATAGCAGGAATGGAGCCATAGCGCAATGGTTAAGACACTGACCACTCGTGCAGGCATCATGGGTTCAATTCCCCACAGTGCCCATTGAAGACAGCTGGCTGAGGCTTTATTTTAAGGGGCATGCCCATGTTGGGCGGCATAAGGCGGCGCACTGCTAATTTTGTGCGCCACAAGACGGCGCGCTGATGGCTACAAGGCTGCGCGCTGCTGCTCAAGCACAGGAACAGAGCCACAGCACAATGGTTGTGACACTGACCAATGGTGCAGGGACCAGGGGTTCAATCCCTCACAATGCCCATTGAAAAAGACTAGCAGAGGCAGTATATTTTATGTTGTGGAGTGCTGTAGTAGGCCCACTAATTTTATTTTGTGATAACAACTAGAAAACGCATGCTCACAGCATGTTAACATAAGGCAGCCCATAAGGCACATGTGACAGTGCACCGTCCGCCAAGGTACCCTAGAATGTCCCCTATAGGGCAGCATGTATGTTGCGACACAGGATAATGTATAGTGCACCCTATATGGATGGCAACCATAAAGTGCCGTATACGGCGCCCCATAAAGCGCCCTCAGAGGCACCTTATGGGTACAGTACGCTCAGGGTGTTATTGCTGGCAGCAACATATGTACAGTAAATTAAAAAGATGCTGTGGACACCCCTATCACAGAACCCCACTGTGGGTTTGAACCCATGACTTCTGGCTGCACAGGGAGTGATGTAACCATTGGGCTACAACTCCATAGCTGTAAGCAAGCCCCTGGCTGGCTGCAGATAGCCTGCACGTCACCTCACAGACAGTCTGCCGGTGTAAACAGGATAGGGTTAGGCCACACATACCCATGATGCACTGCACATGCAAATTAGCTGTCCACAGATGGACACAAGATGGGTAATGCACCCCCACAGCACCTCGGCCCTGTTGGGGGGAGTGACCGGGTGCACCCACACAGCACCTCGGCCTGGTAGGGGGCACTGACCGGGTGTTTTACTGGCACAGAGTAGCTACACACCGTTACATCGTGTGGGTTCTGTGCTCACCCTGAGTGTGCAATGAGGCGCCCAGGACCAGGTCCACAACACCTTCCATGGCTGATGGAGGCCAAGTGGGAGCAGTGTTAATGTGTAAGATAGCTAGTTTCTGCACAAGCACCATGGATATCCCAGTCAGGCTCAGCACCCCCTGGGAACCACCACCAGGGCCTCCCCCCCCCCAGCAGCAAACATGGTCCCCCATCAAGAGATCCACACTGTACCTCCCTGCCAAAGGTGGCAGTAGAGGGCAACATCAACCCCAGTCCTGCTGAGGAATGAACACCACCCCCACCCCACACACAGCCACAACACAATAGCAGACAGACATAGGACCAGGATAAGGTAAGCTGCACCCCATCACCAGATATTCCCCTGCAGCAAGCCAACAGCCACTGCACCCTGCAAGCCATTCCAGCAAGACACATACCAGTTACAAACAGTCTGCTGGTTAGTCCATAGTGCATGTTCCCAATGGAGACACATGCACCCAGAACTGGTCTGCCAGCATATACAGCAAGCATTTAAATCAGTGACTGGGCCCCAAATAGAAACCCATATCTATCACATGAGAGAAATACTGCATAGCACTATGGGGGTGCCTAGCCATGCTGTGGTCACTGCACAGTCAGGGTGAGTGTGATCTCCCAGAAGGACATGCTTTGGCCACCCTGTCTGCGTAGGTGGTGGCCGGACACTACAATGTCCCTGCCAGTGCCCTATGCCCGGTGCAGATGCATCCTGGCCAGGCTACCCTGTCCTGGCTATACCCATGGTACCTTGCACCTCATTATGCACATTGGCAGGCCAATACTGGCAACAGTGCTGGCAGTGTGGGCTGTGGAAGGGGCTTGCAGCCAACACCCACTGTATAGCCAGACACACACTTCCACACCTATGCCATCATGGTGCTACTATTGAGGAAGTAATTAGCCTTGCCCACCAAACCGGTCCTGAGCACGGCAAGGCATGGATATGGTACACAGTACAGCTGGGGGTCACTCCCCAGGGTGGTAAACACCTTCAGAGGCCAGGCCTGGAGCATGCCCCGCAAACACCTAACAGATTGTTCGGATGGGGTCAACTAGCAGTATGTGCGTAACGTATGGATATCTAGCTGCCTGTGCTCCTAGCAAACGTCTCAGAGCTGTGTACCATATACCTCAGGTGTAGGGTGACATTGGTAAGTTATGCAAGTGCTAGTTTTGGGAGATGCATGCAGGGTCCAATGGTCTGCCTCTCCAGGAGACATTGGCCAATGAGGCCTGTGGGTGTGGGTGTGGGTGTGTCTGCTCTTGATGGCTGCTGCTTTACGGCACAGATTCCCAACTCCAGTCCAGGTTTGCATCACACTGTTCTGGTTTTCCTGCTGTCCCTCATGGATATGCATGAGCTACATCTACATACCATGGGTGTGGTGCATAGATATACAGCACAGGCATTTGTATGAGTGGCATCATGGAACCTGACTGGTGCGTGCCCCACCAGGACTGCATTTGGGTGATTCTGCTCTGGGTACTGGCCCTGTTCATGGTGTCTTTGCTCAGTGGGGTAAAAGATAGACGTATTGCCATTGCATATGTCCTCGCCAGGAAAGGTGTGCCCTTACTATCACTGTTTACTTGGGGGAAAAATATGTGGGCAAGATTGGCAGTTGCCCCAGTTGGGCTTTGAACCTGTGACCTTCTGCTCTTGCATGCAGTGTCTGCGTGCACTGCACCACTGTGTAGCCACAGATTGGGTGGATTCCCTGGCATGTCCATGACTGTGGATCCGGCAGGGCCTGTCTGTTGCAGTCTGTTGCAGTGGATGGTGGCAGCCTGCACATGGCTAGCTAGGCCTCTGTCTTCTGTCGCTAGCAGCCACTGCCCCCTGCACCACATGTACTCGTCCGCAAACATGCTGGCATGAGCTCCTCCCATAAAAAGCAGGTGACCTGATTGGAATGTGGCAGTACGGGACTGCATTTGGGGTACTTGGCTGTGGGTAATGCCCATTGTTGTGGTGTGTGTGCGTTGTTGGGTAAAATATGGGTGTTTTCCCCATGCTTATGTCACCTGCAATACAGGGGTGTCTGCGCTATCTGTGTTTAGTGGTGGGTAAAATATAGGGACTGGGCTGGCAAGTGCCCCAGCTGGGGTTTGAACCTCTGGTCCTAGAGGTACTGACTTTGTCCGCTGCACCACACTATGGCCACAGAGACAGTGCAGCCCCTGGAGGTAGTAAGCCTGGCAGGATGGAGTCACAAACCCTGCTCTACGCAATTTTACTGTGGGCATATGCACCATGTCTGGTGACAAACGTGCACATCAACCACGGAAATGACCACGGGAACTGGGGGAAACAATATCACCACGCTGGGCAACAGTGATATTAATGGGCAACCATAGCAAACACTCCCAGGACAGCTCCACAACAGGAAATGTTGTTTGGAAAAGTCTCCGCTCCGTAAACCCTTCCAAAATTCATTTATTTTTTCTGGAGCTTTGTTGGGTGTGTTTTCTGAATTTGCCCATCACTATCACTGTTCCCCAGCTGAATTACTATTTTTAATAGTTCTGTTGTGGTCATTTCCTATTTTTATGTGCACTTTTCTGCAGTGCACATGTATCACACTGCTCACGTTTTGCTGGTTTCCCCGGTTTTCCTGTACATTGCTGACGAAAATGGTTTCTCTTCCTTTTAAATGCTTTCTACCGCGAGTGTTTCACTCGCGGTAGTTTTTACATGCAAGTTTTTACATGCAAGTTTTTACATGCAAATTCGGGCCCGATACTGTGCGGGGACCCTCTCCCCTCCCACTCTCCACCCATTGACCCCGTCCCTCCGCCCCTCCGGAGCCTTCCTCCGCCCTCCTTTAGCCGTTCAACGCCTCTATCGGACATTTGCGGGCCCGCACTTGTACGGGGCGCGTTGGTGTGCCGCGTACCTGTGCGGGGGTGACACGCACGTGTGCGGGGCGTTTAAACGCGTTTATGCGCGTTTCAGTGGCGCGTTGCCGTGCGCTATTTTGCGGCGCGCAAATTTGCGGACTTTAGTAAACATGCCCCTATGTCTAATTGATTGCCATTAGAGTTTGATCACTTGTAAATATTGCTTTTCATCCAAATGAGGTTTTTTATTTGACTTGCTAGTTCACTATCATTCTGGGTAAATGAACATACAAGATTCCATTTCCTCCTCCCTTTGCTCCACGTTTTATCAACAAGCTTCATAAACAATATAAAATACAGATACCAAAACAAGCAATGCTGCCATTCAAACACTTCTGCTGAGCTACAACACTGGCATAGCTGTGCAACTCCTCATTTTCTATGAGAAAGCCTTTGAAACTTAAATATTTTTTTTCATTTATAATAAAACTGAAAACTATCCATTTGAAATTCTTTTTTCCAATATTATCAAAGAACAAAATATGAGAATTTTTAAGTGTTTCATAATTTGCAAAACTACTTTTAGGGCTTAATATTATAGCATGAAGTTTATGTGTGGAGTCTAAAAAGGCTTCAATTATAGACCTATTTTATAAAGGCAACATATGTACATGTGCACCATTATAATATAGGTACTCAGAACCGTCCTCAATTTATTTATTTATTTATTTAGTATACATTTGTATACCGCTACTTCCAGCGATCAGCAGCGGTTTGATTACAGATTGGAAATTGTCAAATCATGACAGGAAATTTTTGAGGTATAAACACATTGATTAGACAGGAAAGCACAGCACAGAGAGAACTATTTTACAGGGAACATGGGCTATGGCACGTGTTTACACCTGCTCTGAATTTGCTATAAATATGTGCATGTTCTCTACTTGTGCAACTGTCTCCATGCAAAATATCATTCAGGGAATTGCGGTGAATGGCGTACGCACATACATGCACATAACAGCCTCACAATTTTATAATAGACTGTTTCTGCATGTAAAACTGTCTTTACATGGAAGAACACATTTATAAAGTTGTATCCACAGGGCTGTTGCTACTGTCCATCTAGGAATCACACACAAAGAGTTTTAAAAACTATGCTGGCTTATTGTTTTAAATTATCCAGTTTTCTTCATTGAGCTATATGATTTTGGCCTGTGTCAGTTATTTTGATCATGTTTTAATGGAGTAGCAATGTCCCCTGCACAGAGGTTTGCCATTTACACTTCTGCCAGTAGGGGGAGGTGCTGAGATATAGCATTTTTAGTCCTTGCCCTAAGGAGCATGTTTACTAAACTGCGGTAATGCCATTTGCGTTAGGTTCCGCGGTAAAGGTATGGATGCCCACATAAAGGCATGGGCAGTGCATCATCATGGCAAGCTGCGTGAGACAACACATGGTACAGGGCACCTTGTGCTAAGGCGTGGTACAAAGCGCCACACAAGGTACCTAGCGTAAGGCGCCCTACAAGGCACCCTACAAAGTGCCAAAACCCAAGGTGCCCCAGGTCCAGGTGCTATAATGATTATGCTAAAGTGGCCAAAGATATGGTGCCGTAGGGGCAGTAAGGTGGCCCAAGTTGGCAAACATGAAATGTAAGGCTGAAACACAGATGTAACCCTAACACTGCACCGAGCACCAAGCAAAGGCAATGGACAAGTGATGGAAGGAAGGAGAGGTGGGAGCTGATGGACCCACCCAGTCTGCGTGCAGCCTATATGGCAGTTGGTAAAGTGGACAAACATATCGGAGGCAGTTGTACAGATGCACAGGGTGCCTCAATATAAACTGTCACAATGACAGTGGGTGGCAGAGGATGGGGATACGTGCCACCAGTGGAGGTAGAGGTGGCAAGACAAGTGCAATGATAGGAGGACAGAGGAGTAGTAGTGCTATGCCGAGAAGACACAGGAGAGGCAAGCATGAAGAGTCGCAATGCAGAAAAGGGTACCAGCGTAGGATATGGGGTAGCAGTCTGTACATGAAGACAGGATGCCACACAGCTGACACAGGCAGATAGATGGACAGAAGGATGTTTGGCAACTGTGATGAGGGTACTATGGGCTGGCAGCACAGATCCGCAGAGATATGACTGTCCAAAGGAATGACAAGTAGTTGCATAGGACTGGCATAAAAAATGAGAACAAACAGAAATTGAACCCATGACCAGTGGGCAGAAAGTCAGTGAACAAACCAGCAGGCTACACCACCATGTTGCGTTCCACAGCAATGTCTGCATACAAGAACACTGCAGGACACCACACAAAACACCAGTTGTATGCCAGGATAGGGCAACCCCACCAGCATCCATAATGCAACACAAATGCAGAGCAGAGGTCCACAGCAAATATCACAGTCTGCAAGTGGGACAAGAGACACAGATAAACATATGCACACACACCATGAAATGGAATGCCGTGAACATAGCATGCCAAGGAGTGAAGATCCAAAATAGAAAGGGTGGCAGGGGCCTGCAGAGGGGACAGCCATGTGCATGGTCAGTAGACCAGGTCAAAATGGGGAATAGAACCAAAAAGGAGCACATGAGAATCAAACCTACACAACAACAGCATCACAACAGCACTACCAATCCCCCAAGCCAACTGCTCACTTGGATAGCATAATGATAAGTCCATATGTAACAGCTAATATGTGAAAGATAGGCTGCATAGAGGGCACACCGTGGTGCACAGTGAAGAGAAGGGAGGGTGTGCGAAGAGGTGATGAAGTTGCAGCCATTGCATGGTAAGGTTAGCAGAACACAAGAAAAGAAGAGGAATGGAACATGCTGGGATCAAACCCACAACCTATGGCGGCCCAATGTATGCCTCTAACCACTCATACTAAATAGCATGTATTAGCGTTGCAGTTGCTGTATGTTGAGGAGTGGAGGAGTGGTCTAGTGGTTGGGGCAAGGTAATTCAGGCTGGAAGGTCAGGGGTTCAAATCCCACTAGAGGACAGCAACCTTGGGCTGGAAGGACTGGGGTTTCTTGTCCCACAGGTGCTCCTTGTGGTCTTGGGCAAGCCACTTAACCCTCCATAGCCCATGTTCCCTGTAAAGTAGTTATCTCCATGTTATAATGCCCTGTTCAATGTAATTTTAGTTTGTTCAATGTAAACTGCACTGATGCAGAATAGCACGGTATATACGATAATATAAATAAATAAACACAGGCTGCCCAGTGGGCCACAGCATGTCCAGCAGTGTTGGTGCACACAGATCCCACAGAGATCCATGACAAAACAGCCCAAGAAACATCTGAAGTGTGATGTGAGTAAAAACAGTTCAAACATGCAACACACTGTCTGTGTGCAGCAGGTGTCTGATAGGGACTGTCTGAGGCAGACAAAGGCCACAAGAGGTCACAGTAAAGGTAGGGTATGTCACTGGAATGTGTGGAATCACCATGGCCGCATGTCAAGCAGGCAATGCCACTCAGGCTCACCTTGAATCTACTCGTCACTCTGCTTTCTTTTTCTTAGCCCCTGCCCTCTGGAACTCTCTTCCCCTCCCACTTCACACTGAATCATCCTATACCCGTTTCAAGGCCCTCCTTAAGACACACTTTTTCTGTCAGGCTTTTGATCTGCCCCCCACTGTTGATGGTGTTTCCTCTCCCTAGTTGCGCCTCCCCTTCCCCTTTTCCCTTACGTCCCTCCCCTCCTCCTTCCTTCATCCCCTTTACCCTTCCTGCACCTTGGCTGTCTGTTTTATTATTATTTATCCTATTATTTTATGGTTTTACTATTTCTCCTTCTGTCCTATTATTTTATGGCGTTCCTTTCTTTCTTTTTATTAGCAGTCGTTAATTTTTTTTTTTAATTCTTTATTTTCGTTTTACAACAACAAAGGAAAGGAAGACATACAGCTAAAAGACAAATACATACATGGAATGTGATACATACACCAAAGTAAACCCCTGCCACCCCCCTCCCCCCTGCTTCTTCTCTAGAAAACTAAATCATTCCCAAAGCGGGCATGTACTGACATTATTGTGTTACAAAACCTAACGGTGATCTGAAACATGATGAGTGTACATTAAACAGACATGTCGGAGCAATGAACAGATTGTACATGATCAGTGAGCATCTGCCATTTAGACAAGCGAGAATGAATTTGGGTATGGAAAATAGCTCTCCGAGATATCTGCTCATATTTACTATATAAGCAGACAAGGTTCCACTATTCATTGACAGTAAGTCGAGAGCTATCCTTCCAAGTCCTCGTGATTAAACATATGGCTATACCCAGCATGAAATCAGGAGAAAGCGACCCTTCTTAGGAAGAGAGGGGACCTCCGCCACTGAGCGGAGTCCCACAGTCTTCCAAGAAAGAGGCTCGTGAAGATGTAAGATAAATGGAATACGACCCCAGACCCACCCCCAGTAAACCTGTAGTTAAGGACATACATAAAGAACATGAGCGAGGGTTCCCACATCAGTATGGCAAGACCAACACTGGTCCCTGGCAGTTGTGTTCCATTTGGCTATTTTCCTGGAATATAAGAACATCTATGTGCAAAAAAGAAGAGAGTTTGGGTAACAGAGGCAGATCGGGAAACCCGCACTATTTTGCTCCAGAAAACGCTCCAATGCACAGGGGTTAAAGTGGTTTGCGGTTAGCGATCCCAGGCTTGTGGGACTCTACAAGTGGCAGTATCTATACCCTGACATAATAGTTCATAAAAGTTAGAGGCTACCCCATGTGTACTACTAATAGAGTGAATTAGTTCTAATAGCCCGTCCTTAGTAGGGACAGAGGGCGGCATGATTGGAGCACTTTTGAGGCAGCATGGAAGCTGCAGCAATTGAAAGTAATGTTTCGCTGGTAACGCAAATTCCCTGTATAAATCAGAAAAGGTTTTCCAACGAGCTGCAGAGAAGAGCTGTTGGGGTGTCCAGATCCCCCTGGAGTACCAGGGTCTGGAAGTAATCATGTATGGCTGCTCGAAGTTCTAACCGGAACTCTGGCTGAGTTAATAGGGCTCTATCAAAGAACCAGGCCCCCGAATTCCCTTGGAGTGCAGTAGTGTGTAATTGAGAAGAAAAAAAAAAAATTAGCAGCATGATCTGAAATATGCTGGGAGTGAATCTTTGCAGCGTCCACCTGAGGAACTAACAGTTTTGATATTAGAAAGAACTCTATGCGAGACTGGGATTTGTGAGGGGAAGAGAAGAAGGTAAAGTCAAGCTCATTGGGATGTAGTAACCTCCATAGATCGACTAGAACAATATCTTTGATCACAGAGGTAAGCGCGATGTGACTCTTGGGGGGACCACTTGTCCTAGGCGGCTATTTGTCAATCAGGGGATCAAGAACAAAATTGAAATCCCACCCAATATCAATGGAGTATTAGCAGAGGCCTGCGCAACCTGAGCAATAGTTGCAAAAAGGCAGGGTCATCCACATTAGGAGCATAAAGGCATATACATGTAACTTTAAAATTACCTATCTTGAGGTGAACTCTGGACCATCTACCCGCTGTATCTGAGCAAGTCGCAATAATAGTAGCATGCAGAGATTTCCTATCCAATATGGCAACCCCACATTCCCTAGAAACGGCTGGGGAATAGGCGGCCACCATGTAAGGTTTAATAGTGAGTTTGAGAGTTTCCTTCGAATTGAAATGTGTTTCTTGGAGGAAAAGCAGGTCCGCAGCTGCATGACTTAAATAGCTTAGGATTTTCCTCCGTTTTATCGGATTATTGATTCCTTGTACGTTCAATGAGAAAATCTTACATGGTGCCATCAATCGATAATAGACATTTTAGGTAAGGGCGCTTGAAAACTTACAACATAATCAGAATCTGTACAATAATGACATAAGCACCAAGTATGCTGGCCAATACACCCATATTGAAAAGTATGTACCAAAGTAACTTAGAGAAGAAGCAAAACCCCCAATGAATATGGCGACCATATGTCTGCGGGAGGAGGCCCTAGAGAGGAAGATAGAGACATAATAAAAGAAAGAAACACCAGAGTCCATAAGTAACACTGTCTCTGATACTCATCGAGGCTACTATGGGTAGATGGAGTCGGGTCACAGATATCTTCAAAAATAAGGCAACAAACCGCCCTCGACAGGCTCTTCGCTGAGCCGCGGTAAATCCAATATGGCAGGTACAGCGGATATGAGAGTACTGGCAGGAATATTCTGGAAGTCAGCGCATCAAGTCGGCTTCTTTAGAGTCCAAAAACTCCGCTAGTAGACCAGGGTCCTCAAATGTTCTTGTCTGATTGTGAAGCGTGACTCGGAGCTTGGCCGGGTACATCAGGCCATAGCGTGCTTGTAGTTGTTGAAGCCTCGGCCGAAATTCCAGAAAGCGCTTTCGGCGGTCGACCGTGGGTTTAGCCAAGTCAGGATAGAAGGAGACCTTGTGGCTCTCAAACTCCATATGGCCCTTTGCCCGGGAGGCACTGAGAATTTGTTCCACATGTTGATATCTCAAAAGTCGAAAGATGATAGGCCGCGGGGTCTTCCTGTTGAGCGTTATGTTTGTGGGTACACGATGAGCGCGATCGATCTCCAATTCTTTGGTAAAGGTGATTTGGAGCAGGGAAGGGAGGATTTTACTTAAAAACTCCTTCATGTCTCCCGATTCCGCTCCCTCCGGTATGCCCACGAGTCGTAGGTTGTTGCGGCGCGCTCTATTATTGCCATCTTCCACTTCTTTCTGCAAGGCCCGCACCTGACGTTCAACTTTGTCGAGTTTGGACAGCCGGACCGCATGGGAGTCTAATATACTCTCCATTTTGTCCTGACGCGAAGAGAGCCCCTCTAGCCTGCCTTGCAGTACACCAAGATCTTCCCTCAGCGCTCGAAGTGCTTCACCGTTTGACTGCACGAGGTCCTTAACCCCTCTAATTTCAGCGAGGATTTCCTGCTGCATTTTGGGGCCCTCGCGCAAAGCCAGCCCCTTCTGCGGGGACGGAGGTTCAGTTTTGGAGCGTTTGCCATGAGAAGCCGCTGGAGATCCAAATTCCAGGCGCGTGGGCTTGGTCCCCGCCATCTCACCAATGTGCCCCGGCAAGATCAGAGTAGAAATTCAAGTATGTCCGGTGTTAATTCAGGATTCTGAGTAGGCCTCTCGGGAGCCTCAGCGTTATGCGACCATCCCGCTGGACATCGGGCTCCGCCCCCCAGCAGTCGTTAATTTTATGATTGTACACCGCCCTGATGCCTCGGCCTGGGCGGTATATCAAGTATTTTAATAAAGATAAAGATAAAGATGTTCAAGGTCTGGCGAGATCCGGGAAATGGAAGCGTTGTTGCATAGTGGACTGGCAGCAAATAGGAGACAGGTCAGTAGAAAACATAGAAGACATTGTAAATATGTGCACACAATGTACACAAGGGCATCAGCACAGGGTTAGAAATAGAGCAGTGAGCACCACCGCACAGGTATCAAAGCACATCCCATCACCAAACAATGCACAAGGGTAGCAGAGTGTGCCGTCACATAGACACGTCCCAAAAATGCAGACACACACACACAGTGAGATGGGGAGAGCATGCTGCCAGTAGCATACGGTCCCTGTGAGCCCAAGCTGAGACCAGTGGAGACAAGCATCACAGTCCATGCAAGGAGACACAGATGTTATATAATGGCACAATGCTAGGGAAGGGGTGTATGTGCCACCCGCCACCACCACACCCTGCACCTGCAGACACATACAGTTCCATCACAGTCGCCACAAATACAGTTGTGAAACCAAGAACCTGACCTGAACTAATGGCCATATGGTTTCCAAACCGAACATGTGGGGTAGGGAGGCACAGGCCAAACAGGTGAAGAACAACATATGTGCAATGGACAGAGAACAACAGAAATGTGCTATGCCGCAGTGCCCCCACAGTACATACACCGCTATGTTCACCCAACACAGTCACCTGCAGGTTGAAGGACGTACTCACAGGTACCACTTCACCGCTGCAATGGCCGGGAGCATTGGCTTCTCCTGGGGATGTAAAGACAGAAGGGAGACATGCATATGTGCAGAGAGAGGCCAGAAACAGACACGGCAGCATGTACATGTAGACAAATATGCATATCACCACATATGCAGGACTTACATGAGAACAGCTCCTCGATCAGACGTTGCCTAACTGCCGTCCCCGCATGTGTGTCATCATGGCCACCTGCAGGAGGGCACAGTGTATCCTCCTCAAGATCCTCATTAATGTCTACCCAGATATTGTGCCTGAGTGCAATGTTGTGTAGGATGCAACAGGCCAGAATGATCTGTGCCACAGTCATGGTTTTGTATTGTAAGGCCCCACATCCAGACACCTGAAACGACTCTTCAAAATGCCAAAGATGCACTTGATGATTGAGCGGCTGGAGGCATGGGCCTCATTGTACCTCCTCTCTGCATGTGTCTGTGGAAGATGCACAGGGGTCAGCAGCCAGGCACGACAGCCATATCCCGCATCACCGGCAGACAGAAATGTGGTAAGGTCAATCATGAACTGGTAGTCACATAAGTGCGCACAAGCATCTACATGCAAAAGGTCAGCAGATACATGACGACACACACAGATGACATCTCATAATGGCACACGGCAGCTGTGCACCAGCATTTGGGGGTGTGGAATACACGACATGGGGGTGGGGCAATGAGGGCAGCACACATCAACAGGAACCAGAGCAATCACATCACCAACCAGCTGAGTGGCATCCCTGAACGCAGCAGGCGGATACATGGCAGTGCCCTAGGAATGGGACAGAGACCAGCATGTGTGCAATAATGTGACAGCCATGGTACAGTGCACACACACATGCTGGCACAGTAACATATACAGTAGGGGTGTAGCCAAGACGGATGAAACTACACACCAATGCTGGCCAACACAGAGCAGACATGTGGGATGCAACGTCGCACCACAATGCCAGCCACGTAATGTTACAGACGAGGTCAACAGGGATGGGCCCCCCAACACACAGCACAGCAGGAAAACGAGTACGTGAGCAAACCCAGGCACCCCCCTCCCCTGTAGCACACACACATACCTTGCAGACAGAGTCAACTAGGAACACACAACTCAGACACATGTACATTGGCGTATATGTGTGAGTCCAGGCGGTACACAGTAGGTGACGGCAAATAATCTGTGTTACACACCAACAAGGAGGACCACACCAAAAGACATGTGCAGTATAGCAGCAGCACTTGGAAACAGTATAACCTGCACATGTACCAAGACACACAAACGAGCAGTGACGCACATATGGCCGACATAGTTACATCTGGAGACACACAAACATATGTGTTGTCAGACGGCCGCCTGGGTGAGAATGTTCACAGTCTTGGCAAAAGCATACCTCTATATGATTTGCAAGGATTTGTGGGTAATGTAGTCCATTCATTCCAGACACAGCCGTGACCAATAATTAATTACACAGGTACACTACCAAAAAACTGCCTCCAGTTTTGCAACTGATTCCTATAGATTTTGGGGTGCTGAATCCAGGAAAAATAGCCAAAATGTTCCATCACGTCACGTTTTCTTGCAAAATTAGATTTCTTACCCATATAAGGAATGTTCACATAATTTCTTTTTAGCCGACTGCAGTTTATTTTCTTGGCCCAAAATTGAGGTTGTAATGGTTAACTAACTAGAAACACTCCCTCATGATATTTTAGAGTGTTTTGTATTCATTTTATACATTAACAGGACAATTGGGAGGCGGGGGGCTAAATCCAGTACTCGCGCTGGCGCATGTTCTTTCCTGTTCGCCTCACCTCGTTCGCTCGCTCAAACACGGTGGTTGCGACATGAACGCTCCTGTCAAATTTCAGTTTCTTGCACGTTCATTATTACCTTTTGTTTGCTCAGTCGTAATCCAGCTTTATTCCGAAGTGGTTCACTACAGTTGTAGTTTGCAGTGCTGTGTATTTGTGATGGCTCACAGAGCCAGAGGTTGCGTCAACTCTCCGGACAGTTTTTGTTTTATTTGTGGGGAATATACCGTGAAAAAGCGGCAGAGGAACATTTCTGCATTTATTAAAAAGTATATTTCGCCTATTTCGGTTTGAAGTTAGGCGATCAAAACAAACCGTGGGCTCCTCACAAAGTGTGCAAGACATGTGAGGAAGATCTACGCTTATGGATGAAAGGTAAAAAACAAGCATTTCGTTTTGGAATACCTATGATGTGGCGTGAACAAAGAGACCACAGCAGTGACTGCTATTTTTGCTCTTGCATTGTGAAGGGATACAACTTAAAAAATAAGAACGTAATAAGTTACCCCAACCTTCCCTCAGCAATTAGGCCTATGCCTCATAGCAACGAAGTACCTGTGCCTGAACCACCAAAATCTTTGGATCATATTTGTGTGGACGGTTCTGATCATGATGAGACTCATCAGATGGCTTTTCCCGATGAGTCCAGTACTTCCGAGTTTGAAACTGAACCAGATCCGAAACCTGAACTTTTCTCTCAAGCTGAATTGAATGATTTAGTCCAGGATTTAGGACTCCCAAAAGATGCTGCCCAACTGCTAGGTTCTCGGCTTAAACAGAAAAATCTATTGTCACCAGGAACAACTTTTTATTGGTACCGCAACCGCGAGACACAATTTTTGAAGTATTTCAGCAAAGAGGAAGATTTGGTATTTTGCAACGATATATACGGAGTGATGGAAAAGTTTAAACTCAAGTATGATCCTGCTGAATGGCGGCTGTTCATTGATTCGTCAAAAGACAGCATAAAAGGTGTTCTTCTTCATAATGGCAACACATTCGCTTCAGTTCCTATTGCTCACTCTGTTATTCTCCAAGAAAAATACGAGAATTTGGCCCTGATTCTTCAGAAGATTCGTTATGATGAGCATAAGTGGATGATTTGTGGAGACTTTAAAATTCTATCCATGCTATTAGGACAGCAATCCGGTTTCACCAAATATCCCTGCTTCCTTTGCTTGTGGGATAGCCGGGCCCGCGACCTACACTGGGGGAAAAAAGACTGGCCAATTCGGGAGTATTTGAGACCCGGTGAGAAAAATGTTCTTTATGAGAGCTTGGTACCTCGTGATAAAATTCTATTACCACCTCTCCACATTAAGCTGGGTCTCATTAAGCAATTCATCAAGTCCCTTCCAAAAGATGGTGAGTGCTTTCGGTACCTTTGCTCAAAGTTCCCCCGACTTTCTGAAGCAAAGCTAAAGGAAGGAGTGTTTGTTGGCCCTGATATAAGGAAACTCATTTCAGATGGAGCATTCGCTGAAACTATGTCTGAGAAGGAAAAAGAAGCCTGGGATTCCTTCAAGGATGTTGTTCTCAAATTCTTGGGGAACAGGCGGGATGAGAACTATAAGGATATTGTTGCCAGGATGCTCAATGCCTTCAAAGAACAAGGCTGTAACATGAGCCTGAAAGTCCATTTCTTGCACTCGCATGTGAACTACTTTCCCGAAAACTTGGGGGCGTACAGTGAAGAACAAGGTGAAAGGTTTCACCAGGACATCAAGGACGCAGAGAGAAGGTACCAAGGAAGATGGAACACCACTATGATGGCTGATTTCTGCTGGTTGCTGCTGCGGGAAACCCCAGATGAAAAATACGCCAAGCAGTGCACCAAGAGAAGCATTCGGGGGAAGAAGAAACGGGCCCACCAGGAGATTGATTGACCCAAGAATGACTTTAAAATCTAAACTGTGTTGACAAATATCGTGTTTTTACTAAACTTTGAAATAAAAATTTGCTAGTTATTACCACAGTGTCGGATCTCATTTATTAGAATTTTATTTTCACACCATCGGGTGTTTGTCTTCATGTATTGCAATGGTGCGGTTTGCGTTTTCTATTCTTACATACATACCTGTACAACATTTTTTGCACATTTCTTTGCTTTGCTTTGTGTCTAACCTCGCTCTTATATGCTCAATGTTTGTGCACATGTATGTGGCTGTTTTAAGTGCAGACAATTTTGCTACCATCCCAGTGTGTTTTGTTGACATTACTCTATTCTTATGTGCTGCCTTGTTACAATTTTCTTTATTCTTATTTGAATAACTACTAAACAATTAGTATAAAGAATTCATCCAAGAAACTTTTATCTCGATCTCACTCAATCTGAAACGTTCACCTCAAACTGCTAACCCAATGTAGCAAAAAATCTGTACGTGATGGAGCAAATTGGTTACCAGATTTGGATTCAGCGCACCAAAAAACGTAAAAATCAATCGAAACATTAGAGGCAGTTTTAAAAAAATTTTTTTAGTGTACCTGTGTTATACTTGCTCAAGGGTAAAGCAAATAAGATTTTTATTTATGAGGGGTTCTCCCAACACAGATAATGCTTGGTAGCACAGAACTCAGGATACTTGCTTGCAGTTTTAAAGTTAGGAAAACAAAATCAGGAAAAAACAACATCTGAACTTGTCAGGTAATTAAAGCAAAGGATTAAAGACCTGGTTGGCAACAAACTGGTCTTTCTTGTAGGCTTTAGCAAATAATGTCTTAGCAATGCAGTAAGCAACCAAATAAACCCACAAAGTAGGAAAACTGTTCTTTTCTTCAGGTTAACTTCTTATATCTTTACATATAAATTCAGAAGTGATTCCCTTCAGAGCACACAAGCAATTAGGTAAGCTCAATTGCTAGCAATCACCCAGCTGAAACCCCTTAGCTGGCTTGCTTTCACTGTGTAGCTCAAAATCTTACTCAGAAGGTTTTCTGAGTAGATTAAAGAACAAGTTGGTATTTCTTTGTGATGGTTGTTGCACTTTGTAACAGAAAACTACCATTTGAGTTTGGACAGAGAGAAGTCCATATATTCACATTCTGGTTCTAAGACCTCTCCCCTTTCTTCAATATTCATAGGTTCAATATCTTGGCTTGGCACAAAGGAATTTCTCAATGGAGCACTACCAGGAGAATAATCATTTCCCTGCTTCCTTTCAAAGTTATAGCTAGGGCATAGATCAGTGTTCATACCTGAGCTTCCATTGCTGTTAGAGTTCCCTTTTAAATAGCCTGGCCAATATGTAGTCCAGTTTCTGTGTCCAGCCTTCCAATCTAGATCCCTGGACACTGGATCTCTCTTCACATACCTTCTGGCATGGGTCTTAGGGTCCCTTCCACGTGCAGCTGTTTCCCTCACAGGTGCCGTCTGGAGATTCCCGCCTCTGCAATACCACTCCTCTGGTCTCCCCCAGTCCAATGGTGTATGCTGGCCTCTTGTCTGTCTCCCAGTATATGTACTGTGCTGGACTCCTGTAGACTTCCCAGAGGCTTTTCTCTTCCTTCTTTTAAAGGGCTTCTTGCTCTCTCTGTCCGTCCGTTCTGACCTCTGCTTCTGATGAGAATGAAGATCAGGATCTCCAAGCTGAACAAGATACCAAGGATCATGATGATTCTCTGTAGAATACTCTCTACCTTTATTCTGCCTTGATGAGTGCTCCACCTTAGCACAGCGCAGCTGTGCTGAATCAAGCCCTGCCCTTTGCAATGAGTGCTTGGGGATTACCTCATAGCCCTCTTGATTGGACACACGTTTTCTCACTTCAGCTCCTCTAAAGGCTGTTGGAAACCTGGTGCATTCTGGAACTGGTAGTCTTTTATGGCAAAATTCTGTTTTCTCATTTCTACCAGCACTGACAGGTTGCTTGTTCAGAGACACTTCACCTTTTCTATAGCCCCTTCCTGAGCTATGATAAGCTTCCTTATCACAGTGTCCATGTACCCTGTGACAGTGACATGGCATGCTGGAGGATACCGCCCCACACAATGTCAGTGATGCACAACCACAATGCAGGGAGAGGCATGCAGGGGTCATATTCAGCAATGGGACCACGTATAAGAGACTTTGGATGGGCAGTGATATGCCCCAGTGTGACGGACTGTGTCTGTAATGTGTTCTTAAAAAATGTCTGAAGTGCAGCATGCCATGTCATGTGTGTCGCGGGGGATATGAAGTCAGGAGTGGAGGAGTAGCCTAGTGGTTGGGGCAAGGTACTTCAGGCCGGAAGGTCGGGGGTTCAAATCCCACTAGAGGACAGCAACTTTGGGCCGAAAGGACTGGGGTTTCTAGTCCCACAGGTGCTCCTTGTGGTCTTGGGCAAGCCACTTAACCCTCCATAGCCCTGTAAAATAGTTATCTCCAAGTTATAATACCCTGTTCAATGTAATTTCAGTTTGTTCAATGTAATCCGCACTGATGCAGAATAGCGCGGTATATAAGAGAATGTAAATAAATAAATAAATAAAATAAGAAGGCCTGAATAGAACACTGTGTGAGGTGCAGTGCCCACAGGACACAGAGACACCATGAGCATGTTAGAGATGGCTAATACCCACCCAGAAGGATACTGTTCCCATATTTTCTGGCCTCAAATTGCCTGAATAGTACCGCATGTTGCAGGATATAGGAGTCATGGGTGGACCCTGGAAACCGGGAAACTACATTCAGAATACACATAGTTGCATCACAAACAACCTGAACATTCAGGGAATGGTAGTGTTTGCGGTTGCGGAACACCACCTCCCTGTTTTTGGGCGGGACAAGGGCAACATGTGTGCAATCAGTAGCTCCCATTATGTGTGGTATCCCCGCAATCCACTGGAATGCCTTGCCCAGGGCCCCCCGCTGCTGCCCACTGTTAGGAATTATAATGTAATTCCTAACCTGGCTGACGATGGCCTGCAGTACCTGATGGAGACAGCACGAGAAGAAGGGCCTGCTCATCCCCCCCCCCCCCCACTGTGGCCACCGAGGTTTGGAAGCAGCCAGAGTCAAAGAAATGTAGGGCAGACAGGAGCTTGGCCAATCCCGGTATGGCATGTGACCCGGCAGTCCGGGGCTCGAGGTCAGGTCTCAAATCCTCATACAGCTCCCTAATAGCCCCTGTGCTCGGACAGTAGAGGGAGATGACCTGGTCCTCACGAATGTCCTCGGCCTGTAGAGGCGAGGCAGGCGAAGGCATGCCTCAGCACGCCTATGGTGCGGTGCTGGACATACCTCGGCCTGTAGAGCCTCCACAGCTGCAGGTCTGTGTTGCAGCGGGACTGCACCCATGCCCAGTTCAACAGCCCCAAGGACACCATCTCCCTCATCAGGCAACCACAGCTCCTTATGTCCCAGCAATGCCACCCCTGCACAACCCGCACGGTCAGTGTGAGCCATCATGGACAGAGGCCTGAGCAGTGTGGGGAGCTAAATACATTGTAGGGTGTGGCAACTAATCAGAACCAACATAACACAGCTGCAGATGCAGTAACGCACACAAGCAATAGGTTTGCAAACCACACAGTACGTACGGAAGTGGAACGTCGCAGCACACAGTAGCGCGTGTACCACAACACACAAGCGTACTTTGTGATTGGATCATGCGGAGCATGCGTAGGAAGGGGAGGGGCATGCTGCATGTCCCCTTGCGCATAGAGATTGTGCAAAGTGTGCTTGCACAACATACGCATAGCTGCAACGCATGGGGTACCTACGTGTGGCGGAGAGTGCTGTAGCTATGGCATAGCACACAGAGGAAAACTACATACCATACAATGGCTCAGCAGCACCACCACCATTAGCCAGAAAAATGTCACATGGGAGGAGGTCACGACAGCAGTGGCCACTGCAGGGGGACCAACCCGCGATACCAAGAGTATACACAAACGCTTCCGCAACATCAAGCGCTCGGTCCAGGCTCGCGCCATCACAGAGAGGCACCATGGCCATGCAACAGGAGGGGGTGCACCACACCAAGCCACACTGTCGCCGCTGGAACAGCAACTGGCCGACAGACTGGGGCCTATCTACCTCCACGGCCTGCTGCCCGAGCTGGACACAGCGGACCCATGTGCAGGTGGGACATAGGAATGTGCTTTTGGGTGTGCCAACACACAGGGGTTGGGGGGAGGCTGGGGACAGGTCACAGCCATAGGACTATGCACGGACAGGGTACCAAGAGGGATAATGTGGCCACCAGTGACAGGAGCAGCAGAGCAGACATGGGTGATGGCGGCAGTGAAGGCCCATGTGGCATGTCATAGACATCTCACTGGAGACCTGTGACAGCGATACAGCAGCTGAGGGTGGCTGGCACAGGCTGGGCCACTTGGAACTAGGGGGCCATGGGAGGGTGACATGACAACGGTGCACATGGCTGAGGGTGGGTGGGTGTGAGGCAGCATGTGCAGAGGGAGACAGGCAAGGGCAGGGATCGTTGACCACCTATGTGCAGTGGAGCCACACTGGAGGGGGCAGGGGGCAGCATAGTGCCCATTGATGTAGGGTGTGTTGGTGACGGTGTCCCCTGCACCCACGTGCGCAGTGGGTGGTGGTGGTGGGATGACTGCAATGTGCGATGGCAATCAATGGGGGTGGGTGTCCCAAGGTGGGTAGGGCGGGGGGCAAGGGGGATGCAAGGGCAGCCCCGGATGCTGGACACAGGGCAGGCCACCATTCAGGGGGTGGCATGGGTAGGGTGGTTGGTGCAGCCAGGGCAGAACCATTTGGCACACACGCATCCATGCACCTGCACTGCATAGCCACCCAATGTTGAATGCCGGTTGTGCCATCACAGCCCCATGCCGCTACAGGGCATGCACCCCTGTGCACGGATCCCTGCCACCACAGGGAACACCTGTCCCAGGCAACAGTGGCCCGCCAACCCCAGCAGTACCCCAGCAGTCCCAGCAGTGTACGTGGTCCTTATCCAGTTGCACGCATACACATCCACCAGTGAGGCGCTGCTGACACCGGGGACACATACAACTGATGGTGCACTACATGTCCCTGCCCAAGAACAGTCCCTGGACAAATATACACAGCTGGGGATGGTCCCGATTGTCATCCATATCCCGCAGCCCACCCCACCTGGCAGGCCACGATGGGACAGGTACATGTAAGTGGCTGGCCAGGTACGGCACACCTGAGCTGTGTACCCTCACCCCCCCAGGTGACATACATGCCATGGAGGCGGCTGCGGAGATGGAGCCCCCAGGGCCTGGACTGTGTCCCCCATCCGAGGCGGTCACAGATGTGGGGGTGCCCAAGGAAGACAAGGCAGTGCTGGAGGTGGAGGGGGATGCAGCAGTACACCACTTCACAGAGGACGGCATGGTGGAAGATGAGGCAGGTGACAGCAATTTCACGGTGGGGGCTGCAGCTGGTGGCACAGCTGGACCACCATCCCCGGGTACAGCAGCTCGGCCCACACAGCCAGCCATCCACCAGGTCACTGGGAACATGCGTTTCCACTGCAAGGCAATGCATGAGGATGGAGAGGGTGAGAGCCCGATCCATCTGGCCAGCCATTTCATGTGTACAGGTGGAATGTGCAACCCATGTCTCATGGCTTCCACCTTGTCTCACCTACAGGCATACAGATGGCATTGCGCGAGATGGTGGTGGGACAGGATAGCCTGCGGCGTGAGGTGCGACACCAACGGCTGGTGCTGGGCGGCCTCCTCGGCAAGGTGCGGACACTGAACGACACGGTAGGGTCAATGGCAGCCAGCATGGCCAGGATGGTGGAAGTGCACAAGGCCATGTTGGCACACATGGGCCAGCCGGTCGCAGCAGTGCCAGCGGCAGAAGCAGCACCTGCCACACGGGGTGATCAGGGATGTGGCTGACACGGCAGAGAATGCATGGGGAGGGTGTAGGTGGGGGGGGGGGAGGTTCGGTGTGCACATTAAATAATGTTTTCATGCTTTCAGCTGAATAATGTTTCAATGCTTTCAGCTGAATGGCCCATGTCCCCCTGTCACACATGTGGCCACCCTAGGCACATGCCCCTTGCCCTTCCCTTCTCAGGGTGCCTCCTCCCTTAACAATCCCTGCTGGTCATGACCTGGGCCTCCCCAGCCCCCCCCCCCCACACCACTGCTGCACCCATATCCATCACCCAGAATGGCCATGTCTGCCACCACACCCTCCCCTGTGCCGGACCCCCAGGCCCTCCCATCGAACACAATACTGACATGCACATATCACCCTCCCCCACCATATCTGTGACACAACCCACACACAGCTCCCCACCCCAGATGCCCTGTGACCCGCTCACCTGTGTTTGTATCCCCTGCTACTGGCAACATATCTGTGCCATGGCACAGCCATCACCCCCTGGCACTCCAGCACCACCTACCCTCGCCTCCGCCACCACCCTTGCCGTACCCATCGCCCCTGGGTTCACACTGGCCCATTTTGTTCCCATGAATAGCCCAGCCAGGCGGGGCATCTGTGGCGGCACTGCCCCTGTCTGTCCGATCTGCCCCATGCCTGTCTGCACCACCGTCGCTACCGTATCTGCATGCACCATACTGAACAGGACCCGTGTCCATCCTGTAGCACCTCCACTGCTGGCACCCCATGCACACTGCGCCCTGCCTACCGGTCTGTCCCTGCCCCACAGTCATCCCACCCACCTCCATCCTCTCCCTCCACCCCTACCCCTGCGCCGCTGGCATACCGTACTGCATATGGGTCCCCTGCCATCGCCCCTCCACCTCATGGCCCCCCCTACCGCCATCCCCTCTGACCCTCCACCCCTCTCCCCCATCCCATACCCAACAGTGATCCACAGCAGGTCGCGGCCAGATCTTTGCCCTCTGGGGTCTGTGCCCTCAAACGCAGGTCCACCCACACCGCTGTCCCAACACCCACCCACTGATGTTTGGGCCATCCTCTGGGCCATCCCCAGAGGACGTTGCCCCCTCACTGCCATGATACCCCCTGGGGGACACACAGGGACATGCATACACCTGGCAATCACACCCCACTGCTATGTTGCAAAATGAGGCACTGGGATGCGTTGTTCGTGGCAACAACAGAGGTTTATTTACATTAGGGTGGTTACATAGGCATGCTGTGTGCTTTCGAGGGCCCTGGCCCTGCCGCCCCCTACTCCACCAATGTTGTCAGCCCTGGGGCACAGGACACCAGAGGGCAGGGGTGACGTGGGTCCGGCTGGCACTCATTCCCTCTGGGGGCCCACCCTCACTGGGTGGCTGGTCAGCTGCTCCTGCTGTGAGTATGTCGCACAGCATGCACAGCTGGTCAGCCACCATGCCCATGGTCACTACCATCTGCCCCACAGCTTGGCTCTGCTCCCGCAGGGCATATGCCTGTGCCCGCATAGCCACAGCCATGCAGAGGCCGCACATGCACCCACATAGACACACATCGCCCCTTGTCTGTGTGGCTGCATGTGTGGCCTGCCGTCCAATGCTGATGTGTGCAGGCTCTGCGCCCGGACAGGGTATATCACCGGCACTATGGGGCAGACGGCAGGGGCCCCCAGTGCCCTGTGACGGTCTGTGCCACTCTGTGCTGGCCACACCTCCATGCCCGCCCCCACCCCACATCCACCACCATAACACCAGGATGGTTGACACTCCTCTATAAGGAGGCCTGGAGCATCCTGGGGGTAGGGCAGGCTTATGTAGCTGCAACAGGAGCCACCACCATAACACCAGGATGGGTGACACTCCTCTATAAGGAGGCCTGGAGTATCCTGGGGGTAGGGCAGGGCTATGTAACTGCACCAGGAGCCACCACCATAACACCAGGATGGGTGACACTCCTCTGTAAGGAGGCCTGGATTGTCCTGGGGGTAGGGCAGGTCTATGTAGCTGCAACAGGAGCCACCACCATAACACCAGGATGGGTGGTACTCCTCTATAAGGAGGCCTGGAGCATACTGGGGGTAGGGCAGGGCTATGTAACTGCACCAGGAGCCACCTTACTAGGATGGATAATACACCTCTGTGTTGAGGCCTGGAGCATCCTGGGGGTGGGGCAGGGCTATGTAACTGCAACAGGGGCAACCACCATACCACCAGGATGGGTGACACTCCTCTATAAGGAGGCCTGGAGCTTCCTGGGGGTAGGGCAGGGCTATGTAGCTGCAACAGGGGCAACCACCATACCACAAGGATGGGTGACACTCCTCTATAAGGAGTCCTGGAGCATCCTGGGAGTAGGGCAGGACTATGTAGCTGCAACAGGAGCTACCACCATAATACCAGGATGGGTGACACTCCTCTATAAGGAGGCCTGGAGCATCCTGGGGGTAGGGCAGGGCTATGTAACTGCACCAAGAGCCACCACCATTACACCAGGATGGATAACACACCTCTGTGTTCAGGCCTGGAGTATCCTGGGGGTAGGGCAGATCTGCAAGCATCAGCTGTGTGGACTACATTGCTCCTGGTTTTACCCAAAAGAAATGTCCTTTCCACTTGTGCGTGCTTGATATTTGATGTGGTTGCCGGCTACTGTGTTGCAATCCTTGCTTGGTGTGCCTGTCCCCATGCACTTACCTCACGTGGGTAGTCTGCGGCCATATTGTAGCACCTTGTGAGGCGCATCCAGGCCCTCCTCACCCTGTTGAGGTCCTGCCGGCGGGAGGAGCCTGGGAACAGGTGCCCCTGGCGGCTAAAGATTTGCTCTAAGTTGCTGTCTTGCTGCTTTACAGCTTTGGCATTCCTATGTGCCACCTAGGCATATGCCTAGTCTACACTGTGCCCCAGCTGGACCACAGCATGTGCTGCCTGCAGCCCCCTGTATCCCATTTACAGCATCAGTACTGTTGCCCTTTCCTATGTGCCCACTCTGCTGTTGCTGCACACGTGCACGCCCTAACAAATCTGCCCAATATAAACAAATAAAACCCTGATCACCGCTATTTTAATGTGGGATCATTCACTTTGTAGGGTTACAGAGCATGGACCTTTCCAAACATGATATCTTCCTTTTTATGCTTTGTCAGTAGTGTTGCTTTATGTTTATCATTAATATCACTAATGGTCAGCTTGGTTATTGGGATTTCAGATGTGGTTCTGATCATTTTATATGTTTATTTGCCTTTTTGGTTCCTGCACATGTATCACTACTATCACTTTTCTGGGTTTCCCTGCCTTTGCTGTACATTGCTGACTGAAATAGTTTCTCTCTCCTGCAAATGTGCCTCTAGCGTGAGGTTTTCACTGGCGCTAATTTTCAGACCTTCCTTTCACGGTGTTAGTGTGCATGGAGCCTCTCCCCGTCCACTCTCCGCCCATTGACCCCATCTCCGCCTTCTGGGGAGCCATACTCTGCTCTTCAGACCCGGCTTTCACAGTGTTAGTGTACCTTAATGCTGCTGCCGACGTTATCGCGCGATACGTGCATTATCGCGCGATAACATTACATATCGTGAGATTACTTCGGCGCTGCTACGTTAAGACGGTTTAGTAAACATATCCCTTAATCTTTCTATATTTTGATGGTGTAAACAATCGATCTGCGTTCCACTCCATTCATTAATTTGTAGACCTCTATCATATCTCGCCTCAGCTGTCCCTTTTCCAGGTTGAAGAGCCCTAACCTTTCTAGCCTCTCTTCATAGGGATATTCTTCCATCCCCTTTACCATTTTGGTGGCTCTTCTCTGTACCTTTTCTAATAACGCTATTGTTGTTGTTGTTAAGTGCTGTCAAGTCGGAGTCGACTCATGGCGACCCTCTGGATAGCTATCCTAAATTGTGTTCAGTCTTGAGTCAGGCGGCTCATTGTTGACAGACTGGTACCCGTAGCTGCTGTTATTGTATCGATCCATCTCATTGCTGGCCTTCCTCTTTTGCGCTGAACTTCTATCTTGCCAAGCATGATGTCTTTCTCTAATGATCTCTCTCTTCGCATGATGTGTCCAAAGTATGAAAGTCTTATCACCTGAGCTTCTAAAGAAAGCTTAGGTTTGATCTCCTCTAGTACCAACTGGTCTTCGGGCAGTCCATGGTATACACAGTATTCACCGCCAGCACCAAAATTCAAAAGCATCAATTTCTTCCTGTCTATCATTTTCACTGTCCAGCTTTCACATCCATATGATGTTATTGAAAATAACATGGCTTGAACAAGTCAAATCTTTGTATGGAGAGAGACATCTCTGCTCTTGAGAATCTTATCTAGGTCTTTCATAGCCATTCTGCCAAGAGCAATACGTCGTCTGATTTCTTGACTGCTTGTTGCTTCTTTATTGATAGTTGATCCAAGTAGGTTAAAGTGGTTCATGATTTCAATTTCTTCTCCTTCAACTATGAAGGAGAAGAATCTTATCTAGGTCTTTCATAGCCATTCTGCCAAAAGCAATGCGTTGTCTGATTTCTTGACTTCTTGTTGCTTCTTTATTGATAGTTGATCCAAGTAGGTTAAAGTTGTTCACAATTTCAATTTCTTCTCCTTCAATGATGAACCTGTTGATTATGCCAGTTGTCATGATCTTTGTCTTCTTTACATTAAGGTACAGGCCCATTTTGAGACTATGGGGCATGTTTACTAAAACCCCGGCAAAGTGCGGGCCGCGGTAGTGTGCGGGTGCCATATAAGGAGTGGGCGTTCCGTCCTGAAAAAGAAAAGCCGGAATTTACATATGCGCTAAGGTGTGCGGCGCCCATGTGCGCCCCGCACCTTAGCGCATGAGATAGCTGCGCGGGAGGCATAAGTGGCACGCTGTAGTACAAGAAAAAGAGCAGAGCCACCGCACAATGGTTAAGACACTGACCAATGCTGCAGGGATCAGGGGTTCAATCCCCCACAGTGCCCAATGAAGACGGCTGGCTGAGGCGTTAATTTATGAGGCGCAGAAATACTGGGCGGCATAAGGCGGCGCGCTAATGTTTATGGAGGCATTATAATACTGGGCGGTATAAGTGGCACGCTGATGTGCAGGAAGACAAGCAGAGCCACAGCACAATGGTTAAGACACTGACCAATGGTGCAGGGATCAGGGGTTCAATCCCCCAAAGTGCCCAATGAACAAGGCTGGCTGAGGCACAGCATATTATGGGGAAGATTGCTTTAGGAGGCATATTTTAATTATCACTACTAGCAAAGGCACTCTCAAAGTGTATTAACATAAGGCGCCCTATAAGGCACATTTTAAAGTGCACTGTCATCCAAGGCACCCAAGAATGTTGCTTATAGGGCGCTTTAGAGGGTGCCGTATTAGGTACCGCAAGGTCAGTGTACTGTTTTTTATGGCAGCACTGTGCAGTTTAAGGAATGAAAAGCATAAGTAGGTGCGCTGACAGGCAAGGAGGAGCGGCAGTGGAGCACAATGGCACTGACTGCTGATACAGGGGTCATGAGTTTGCTCCCCAGTGTGCCTAATACGTAAGGCTGGCTGTGGCATCAGCTTTGCATTGTACATATTTTGTCCTGCAGCACGTTATGTTTATGTTATTAATTGCTGACAGCAAACACGCCCTCACGTGCCGTAATTGAAGGTGCCGTATAAGGCACCCTATAAGGCACTCCATAGGGCACATTATAAATTGCACTGTCCGCCACAGCACCCTAAAATGTCCCCTATAGGGCACCCTATAGGTTGCATCACAGGATAATGTATAGTGCACCTTATATGGACGGGAACCATAAGGTGCCCTATAGGGCGCCCTATAAAGCACCCTCAGAGGCACCTTATGGGTACAGTACGCTGAGGGTGTTTTTGCTGGCATCCAAATATGTACATTAAAAAAAGATAATGTGTTGGACAACCCTATCAAATAACCCCACTGTGGGTTTGAACCCATGATCTCTGGCTTTAGAGGCATTGAAGTAACCATTGGGCTACAGCTCTATAGCTGCTAGCAAGCCCCTGGCTGGCTGCAGAGAGCATGCACGTCACCACACAGACAGTCTGCTGTGGTCACCAGGAAAGGGTTAGCCCACCCATACCCATGATGCACTGCACATGCAAATCAGCTGTCCACAGATTAACACAAGATGGGCAATGCACCCCCACAGCACCTCGGCCTGGTAGAGGGAAGTGACCATGTGCACCCACACACCACCTCGGCCTGGTAGGGGGTACTGACCATGTGTTTTACTGGCACAGAGTAGCTACACACCGTCACATTGTGCGGGTACTGTGCTTACCCTGAGGGTGCAATGAGGCGCCCAGGACCAGGTCCACAACACCTTCCATGGATGAAAGAAGCCATGCTGGAGGTCCAAAGCAGTGTTAATGTGTGAGATAGGTAGTTTCTGCACAATACACCTTGGTTATCTCTGTTTCAGTCAGGTGTAGCCCTATGGACCTCTTGGTGGACTATGCACCACCACCCCACTTCTCCAGGGCTGGGGGTGGCAAACAGGGTCTCCCATCAATAGATCCACATTCTACCTCCCATCAATAGATCCACATTCTACCTCCCTGCAAAGGTGACAGTAGAGGGGTCCATCAAACCCAGTCCTGCTGAGGAACAGACACCCCACAGGGCAGTCAATGCAGCTCTATACACATCCATAACACAATAGCAGACAGACATTAGGCCTGGATATAGTGAGCTGCACCCCACCACTAGCTGATATTCCCCTGCATCAAGTCATCATCTGCTGCACCCTGCTCCATCAAGACACATACCAGCTTCAAACAGTGTGCTAGTTAGTCCACAGTGCATGTTCCCAGTGGAGATGCATGCACCCAGAACTGGGATGTCAGCATACACAGCAAGCAGATAAATCAGTGACTGGGCCCCAAAAGGAAACCCATATCTATCACATGAAAAAAATACTATATGGCACTATGGGGGTGCCTAGCCATGCTGTGGTCACTGCACAGTCAGGGTGAGAGTGATCTCTCAGCAGGACATACTGAGGTCACCCTGTCCGTGTAGGTGGTGGCCGGGCACTAAAATGTCCCAGTCAGTGCCCTATGCCCTGTGCAGATGCACCCTGGCCAGGCCACCCTGTCCGGCCTATACCCATGGTACCTTGCTCCTCATTATGCACATTGGCAGCCCAATACTGGCAACATTGCTGGCAGTGTGGGCTGTGGAAGGTGTTTGCAGCCACCACACACTGGATAGACAGACAGCCACCCCCACACCTATGCCAGCATTGTGCTACTATAGAGGGGTTCAGCAGCCATACCCACCACACCAGTCCTGGGCACAGTACAGGCATGGATATGGTACGCAATACTGTTGGGGGTCACTCCCCAGGGCGGTAAACACTGTCAGAGACCAGACCTGCAGCACACACCGCAGACATCAGAATGATTGTTATGGTGGAGCCCAAGGAGCAAAATGTGCTTAACGTAGGAATTGATATCTGCCAGTTATCATGGGAAACATTTGATAGCTGTGTACCATATACCCAGGTGTAGGGTGGCATTGCTAAGGTATGCAACTGCTAGTATTGGGAGATATAGGCAGGGCCCAATGTCCTGCCTCTCCAGGGGGCATTGGCCAATGGGGCCTGTGGGGGTGTGTGTGGGTGTGTCTGGACCTGTTGGCTGCTGCTTTACGGCAGAGTTTCCCAACTCCAGTCCTGGTGTTCCATACCCTGTTCGGGTTTTCATGCTGTCCCTCATAAATATGCATGAGCTACATCTGCATACCATGGGGGTGGTGCATAGATATGCAGCACAGGCATCTTTATTAGAGGCAGCATGGAACCTGAATGGTGTGGGGCCCTCCAGGACTGCATTTGGGAGACTCTGCTCTAGGTAATGCGGCTGTTTATGGTGTCTGTGTTTGGTGTGGTAAAATATAGGCGTATTAACGATGCGTATGTTCTCAGCAATAAAGGTTTGTCTTTACTATCACGGTTTAGTTGTGGGAAAAATATGTGGACAGGATTGGCAGTAGCCCCAGCTGGCCTTTGAACCTGTGACCTTCTGTTCTTGCACACACTGTGTGCACTGCACCACCGTGTTGCCACAGATATGCTGCATTCCCTGGGGAGTCCATGAATGTACATCCGACAGAGCCTGTCTGTTGCGGTGGACGGTGCCAGCCTGCACACGCCTAAGCCACTGTGTGCTGTGGCTTGCAGCCACTGCCCCCTCCGCCACCTGTACCCTTCCGCCAACATGCAGACATGTCCTTATCTGGGAAAACGCATATGACCTGATTGAGTTGTAACACTCCAGGACTGAATTTGGGGGACTCGGCTGTAGGCAATGCCCATTGTTATGGTTTGTGTGCGGTGTAGGGTAAAATATAGGTGTTGGAACCATGCTTATGTTCTCTGCAATAAAGGAGTGTCTGTACTATCACTGTTTAGTGGAGGGTAAAACTATGGGGACTGGGTTAGCAGGAGCCCCAGCTGGGATTTGAACCTGTGCCTTCTGGTCCTACAGTCACTAGCTGTGTCCAATGCACCACACTGTGGCCACAGAGACAGTGCAGTCCCTGGAGATAGGAAACCTGGCCGCACGAGTCAAACACCCTGCTCTGCACAATTTTACTGTGGGCTCATTTACCTTGTATGGGGACAAAAGTGCAAATAAACCTCAAAAATTACCTCCAAAAAAGTGGACAAAAAAACAACACCAAGCTGGGCAACAGTGATAGCAATGGGCAACATAAAAAACACTCCCAGGAAAGCTCCACTACAATGAAGTGATTTTTGAAAGAGTCTACGGAGCGTAGACCCTTCCAAAAATCATTTCTTTTTTTTTAGCTTTCCTGGGAGTGTTTTTTATTGTTATCCAGTGATATCACTGTTGCCCAGCTGAATTAAATTTTATTCAATTTTTCTTGTGGTCATTTTAAGGTTTTATTTGCTATTTTGTTCTGTGCACTTGTATAACACTGCTCACGTGTTTTAGGTTTCCCCGATTTTGCTGTACATTGCTGACGGAAATGGTTTCTCTTCCCTTTAAATCGGCTCTAACGTGAGGGTTTCACTCGCGGTATTTTTTTTGACGAAATTCAGCCACGCTCCTGTGCGGGGAGCCTCTCCTCTCCCACTCTCCACCCATTGACCCCGTCCCCCCGCCCCTCTGGAGCCTTCCTCCGCCCTCGAAATGCCTTTCCACGCCTCTATCGCACATCAGCGCGCCCCGCTCTTGTGCGGGCGGAGCGCACTTGTGCGGGCGGAGCGCACTTGTGCGGGCGGTGCGCACATGTGCGTGGCACCAAAAATGCACTATTAGCGTGCGCTAAGGTACCTTAGCGCACGCTCAAGTGCGCCCCGCACATTTGCACAGTTTAGTAAACATATCCCTATGTTCTTTGATTGTGAGAAGCAAATGTTTCAGATCATCTTCACTTTCAGCCAGTAATGTGGTATCATCAGCATAGCGAAGGTTGTTGATGAGTCTTCCACCAATCTTCACACCTCTGTTGTCTTCATACAATCCTGCTTCTCTGATGATTTGTTCTGCATATAAATTAAACAGGTAGGGGGAAAGTATGCAGCCTTGTCTTACACCTTTGCTTATTTTAAACCATTCTTTTTCTCCTTGTTCCGTTCGAACTGTTGCTTCTTGATCAATGTACAGATTGTGCAAGAATACGGTCAGGTGTTCTGGTATACACATGCTTCTTAATGTTGGCCCAGAGTTTCTTATAGTTTACACAGTCAAAAGCCTTGCTATAGTCGATAAAGCACAAATAGATATCCTTTTGGTATTCTTTAGTCTTTTCAAGGATCCATCTCACATCCGCAATGATGTCTCTCGTTCCTTTCCCTTTCCTGAACCCTGCTTGCACTTCAGGTAGTTCTTTTTCCAGGTATGGTTGTAATCTCTTTTGAATAATCTTCAGTAGAATCTTGCAGGCATGTGGTATCAGAGCGATTGTGCAATAATTTCCACAGTCAGTTGGATCACCTTTCTTTAGTATTGGTATAAACACAGATCTTTTCCAGTCAGTTGGCTATGGTGTTGTCTTCCATATTTCTTGGCAGAGCCTTGTTAGTACGGTAACAGCTGCATCAGATTGCTGCAATACTTCTATGGGAATGCTATCAATGCCTGGTGCTTTGTTCTTTGATAAGGCTTTCAATGCTGCTTCAACTTCTTCTTTCATCACCAATGGTTCCCGATCATAAGGTACAGGTTGAAACGGCTGTTGGTCTACTTTATCTTTATCATATAAAAACTCTGTTTATTCCTTCCACCTTTTCTTGATCTTCTCAGCATCATTCAACATAGAACCTTGAGCATCTTGTAACATTCCAATTTGAGGCTGGAACTTTTTATTTAACTCTTGTAGCTTTAGGAAAGCTGATCTTGTTCTTCCTCTAATAGGATGGCCAATGTAATGCCAATTTTCCCAATGGCATTACATTGGACATCCTATTAGAGGAAGAACATTAATAACGCTATATCCTTTTTAAGATACAGTGACTAGAATTGCACACAAAATTCAAGGTGCAGTCACATCATGGAACAATACAGAGGCATTATAATATCCTTTGTTTTATTCTCCGTTCCTTTCCATATGATTCCTAGCTTTCTATTTGCTCTCTTGGGTGCCGCTGCACACTGGGCAGAGGGTGTCAACATGTTATCCACGATAACGTCTAAATCTTTTTCCTGGGTGGTGGTTCCTAATTGTGCAACTTTAGTTTAAGTTGTTCTTTCCTAGGTGCATAACTTTGCACTTGTCCACATTAAATTCAATCTGCCATTTGGATCCCCAGTCTTCCAATTTATTAAGGTACTCTTGCAAATTTTCACAATCCTCATGGGTTTTAACAATTTTGAATAATATTGTGTCATCTGCAAATTTGATAACCACACTCGTTATTCCCACTTCCAGGTCATTTAAGAATATGTTAAAAAGCAGCAGACCCACTACAGATCCCTGGGGTACTCCACTATTCACCTTTCCCCACTGCGAAAATTGTCCATTTAACCCTAACCTCTGCTTTCTATCTTTTAACCAGTTCCTGATCCACAATAGTATACTGCCTCCTATCCTATGATTTTTTAATTTTTTATAGTCTCTCACGAGGGACCTTGTCAAAGGCTTTCTGAAAATCCAGATACACTATATCAACTGACTCACTTTTGTCTACCTGTTTATTCACACCTTCAAAAAAACATAACAGATTAGTAAAATAAGAATTTCCTGGGCTAAAGCCATGTTGTCTGTCTCCCATTAAGCCATGTTCAGTAATTTTGTTCTTTATGATGGTTTCTACCATTTTTCCCAGTACAGACTTCATGCTCACTGGTCTGTAGTTTCCTGGATCACTCCTGAAAACCTTTTTAAAAATCGGCATTACATTGGCCATCCTCCAATCTTCAGGTATTACAGATGATTTTTATGATAGTTCACAGATTACTAATAGTAGGTCTGCAATCTCATATTTCAGTTCTTTCAAAACCCTTGGATATATACCATCTGATCCAGATGATTTGCTACTCTTCAGTTTATCAAATAGCTGTAATACATCTTTCCAGTGTATCACTATTTCTTTCAATTCTTCTGCAGCCTCACCTTTAAATACCACTTCAATCATGGGTAACATCTTGGGTCTTCCTCAGTAAAGACCAAAGCAACAAAGAATTCATTCAGTCTCTCTGGTATGGCCTTGTCCCCTCTTAGTGTCCCTTTTACCTCTCTATCATCTAATATTCCAACTGACTCTGTCACAGGTTTTTTGCTGTGAATGTACTTGAAAAAGTCTTTACTATGCGTTTTCTCTTCCACAACAAGCTTCTTCTCAAATTCTTTCTTTGCCTGTCTTATCAATGCCTTGCATCTAACTTGTCAGTAATTATATTTTTTCCGGTTTTCATCATTTGGCTCCTTTTTCCATTTCCTGGTAGATGCTTTTTTGGCAAAAACAGCCTATCTGACCTCACCTTTAAACCATGCTGGCAGTTTTTTGAATGTCCTTCCACTCAGCCGCGCGACTGGCATGACCGCCTCGGGTTCTTGCCTACCCCTCCCCCATCCCCTCCCTCCCCCGCAAAATCAACACGCTTCAAGATGTTTTCTTTTCACAACCTTATTTCTATTTATTTGTCAACAATGGTTATAACAGTACAATCAAAACTGTTGGCCACAGCATGCACGTAACATCAACCAAATCACTGTCCCACTTCTTTCTGCCCCCTCGAGAGACACAGCTGCGGTCCCACAGTCGTTGTACGTGGCATGAGGAAATCCGCCGTCAAAGCTTTTCCTCGCTCCTTCTTCTTCTCTATATCCTTCATCCGAAAAGTTGCTACGCCTGCCGTTCAAGCAGACTTGGCAACCTTTCTTACTTTACCCCCCTTTTGCCCGCCGTCAAAGCAAGGCAAGGGGCCCTCTGCGTGGTGTTCTTGTCGCCTTCTCACTCTCTCCGGGGGCAGGTCTGTGTTTCTCTCCTGCCCCCTCTCCCCCTTTATTTAAAGCCTAGGCTGTGTTCTCTCTCACCGGGTGCATTTTTCCGCCAACCCCGACAACAGCGAACCCTCGCTTGTTGACGGGGCCCCACTTCTCAAAATGCTGCTGTGGCCAACCCCTGCTTCCGCCATAACAGTTCCACCATGTCCTGTACGTCGCACAAGAATATGTCCATTCCTATGTCCGACAAATGAACTCCATCCGCTCGATACAATCCTGGGCATCTCTCTTCTATCAGGTCATGCTTGATGCTGTATCCCCCTATCGCCACCATGAAGCGGGTCATCCACTTGTTCACCTTTTGTCTCGTTCTCTCTAATGCCTTGTGTGAGTTCTCGCCCCTCCATACCCGCCGCGGTATGATGTGCGACCATGCCAGCGCCGTCCTTGGAAAGGTGTTTGCTAGTGTCAGCATATCCTTTTGCATCTTTTTGGTGAGTTCCATGCTTCGCGTGGAAGCCAGGTCATTGCCCCCCAAGTGGATCACTAGCATCGCTGGGCTCCCGTGAGATCGCTGCCTTTGCATCAGTGACGGTACTAGCTGGTCCCACATCATACCCCGTCGTCCCAGCCACACCACCGAAACCTCGGTGCTGGGTAATCCCAAGTTCAACCCCAGTGGCCTGCTCTGCGCCCGCTTTTGCGCCCAGTGAACAAATGAATGGCCACATATCCATGCTTCATGCGGCCATAGGTGGCCCTTCGTTCCAGCATTGGATCACAATCAAATTACATTATAATAACCGCACACTGTTATCATGTTTTTATACAACTGTTACCACATTGCCTGATACATGTTTTGTTCCTCCTTATTGATACATTTTTAAGCAATCATTAATCATTCTTTTTTTTTTTTTTTTTGTATCCTATCTACCCTCATTGCACTGGACGTATATACAGTTTGTATCTATCCGAGCGCCATCGTCCAATATGCATGATTTGCTCCCTGGACATCCCTATGTTGGCTGCCGTTGAAGCAGCTCCAATGCGAAAGGAGTGTGAGCCGTAAAAGCCTGCCTCCCGTCCTGTTAGTTCTATTACCAGTTTGAGTACTCTGTTGAATTGAAAGCGTGATAGGGGGGCACCGTTGGCATGCACGAACCATTGATTTCCTGATTGTGCCCGCACTTGTTGATAGGCTAAGGCATTCTTCAGCGGGCATGAGGGGTCGTTGTGCAACGCATGTAAAACCACCTGCGCCCCTTTTCCTGTCGTGTCCGTTTTGGATCTGCGCAACTGGAGTACTACTGCCCCCGTGCATATGCTCACATCGCGCGTTTCGATGCCCCCCCTGCTGCCCTTTGCTTTGCGGATGAGGCAGCCACTAGCTCCCCTACCCGAAATGCCCCATAAAAGGCCCAGGAAAAGGCACATCTAAACAGCCTCGTCTCATACTCATCATAACACACTTGGCTAGTCGTTACCATGAGCTGCTGTAGCATCGCATGGGTGATCGGGCGGCGTTGGTCACTTTGCCGCGGCTGCCCCAAAGACCAACCTCTCATTACTTTCTTTATGACAAACTCTGTTGCTGGACCCCGTTCACCCATTGCCTTTGCGAAAAATGATATCGCTGCCAAACGGGCTTGCACTGCCGCTTTTGTATAGCCGTTGTTTTTGCAATGCAGGATCCAGTTTGTGATTGTTTCCACTTTAAGTCTGTCTTCTTGTCTTATCAGGGCCGCTCCGCAAAATGCTAGGTACTGCTCCCAAGCAGTTATATATTTACGTCTGGTATTCTCCGCTAAGGATCCTAGCAGGAGTTCCCATACCTCGGTGGACCATACTCCCAGATATTCTCGGGCACTGCTGTCTTGACTGCGTCTGCCCCGGGCGCCAGTTGGTGAAAGAGCTTGATCTTACAATGAGAAAGAGCATCGGCAATGTTATTACTTTTGCCCACAATATGTTCCGCTCTCAAGGTTATGTTATGTACCATGCATAGCAAAACTATTTGTCTCAATAGTGCCACTACCCTTGGTGTCTTAGCGCTCATACTGTTCACCGCCCATACCACCGCTAGGTTGTCGATATGGAAGGTGATGGCCCTGTTGGCCAGCCCGGGTGCCCAGATGCTTAGTGCTACCAACAGCGGGAAGAGTTCCAGGAATGTGATATTCTTGGTGGTCCCTTCCGCTTGCCATTCACTGGGCCATGTCTCGGAGCACCACGCCCCTTTATAGTAGATGCCGAAACCCATTCCCCCCGAAGCATCGGTGAAGAAATCAAGCTCGGCATTGGATACTGGAAGCGCTTGCCAGAAGGCAAGGCCATTAAAGGTGCGAAGGAATCGTAGCCAGATCTGCAAGTCTTCCCGGATTTCCCTGTTAACCCTTATGCGGTGGTACTTTTTTGTGACACCTCTCGTTGCCCATGCCATACGGCGGCAGAAAACCCTGCCCATGGGTATCACCCTGCATGCGAAGCACAGCATGCCCAGCATTGCCTGAAATTGTTGCAATGTCGCCTTGCGCTTACTGTGCATCAGTTGCATATCTCCCCTCAACTTCATCACCTTATCGGCCGGCAAACGTGACCTGTGCTCTGGCACGTCTAACTGGATTCCCAAGAAAGTGATGATCCCAGCCGGTCCATCCGTCTTTTCTTTTGCTAGCGGGATTCCAAACGACTGCGTTATTCTCACAAAGATATCCAGTATCCTTTTGCAGTCATCATAGTCTTTTCCTATGAAGTCGTCCAGATAGTGCACCACCGTGTTGGGTCCAGCCAGGTCCTCGATTACCCAGTGTAGGAATGTACTAAATTGCTCGAAGTAGGCGCATGATATTGCACATCCCATGGGCAGGCATTTATCATAGAAGAATTCCCCATTAAATGAGAAACCCAATCAGGGGAAGGACTCAGGATGTACTGGCAGTAGCCGAAAAGCGGATTCAATGTCCGCCTTCGCCAACTGTGCTCGCGGTCCTTTACTTCGAAGCAGCATGATCGCTTGGTCAATGGTTGCATATTTTACCGAGCACAAGGCTGGATCGATATAATCGTTAACTGACTTGCCTTCGGGGTATGATAGGTTATGTATTAACCGGAATTTGCCCGGCTCTTTTTTTGGAATGACCCCCAATGGGGAGATGATGCTGTCCCTAAATGGGGGTGACTGGAAAGGGCCAGCTATTCTCCCCATGCCTATTTCTTTAGCTATCTTACTGTGCGCTATGTCATTATGTTTTTGGACTGATGGTGGGTTATTTACACAGCTGGTTGGTGCTTTCTTTATTGTTATCGTGGATGGTATGCGGAAACCCTTCGCGAAGCCATCTTCAATCCTGATAGCCAATTCACGCTTAGGGTATGCTCTCAGCCATGGCCGCATATTCTCAAGCCTGATGGGCGTTGGGGCCAACTCCCTCGGCTGTGCGCTGCTGCAGCCCTCGGAATGGCCTGGGTTCCCTTGATGTCTTGCAGGTGAATGCGGGATGTGCATTTCCGCACACTGAGCATGAATGTTTGAATTTGCATGGCTGCCATGCACAACTCCCTGCATTATATTGTCGGCAAGTCTTTTTTCCTGCCCATTGCTGTGCTGGTCGCCATTGTGTGTTATGCGCCGGCTGCTGCCACTGAGTACTCTGCAGAGTCTGCAGCAGGCCGTCTTGCCACAAAGGCCTATTGGGCGCCATCTCTTCCGTCCACATGTCCAGAATCCTGTGGTGCCATGCTATGGTGTGATCGTCGGCCATGCTTCTCCTGAACCTCACATCATAGTTCAGCCAGGCCCATCCCCCGTATTGCTTATGTGCCCTGGTGATAGTGTCCAGGTACTTAGTGAGATATGGTCCCGATTCGGGTTCCTTCTCCATTACCACGCTCATAAAGCTATGGAATGCTGTCACCCAATTGTTGATTGATTTGGGAATTTTGGGTTTTCTATCTCTCTCACTTCGTTTTTCTTTATCTTTTCCATTGCTAAATTCATCTTCCTGATCCCTAAGCAAGAGTGAGAACATGTCAATATATTCTCGTTTCCAAATCCGCTTCTTTATCTTTTTTGGTACTGACACCGCTAGGGAGCTCACTCCGCATCGTGGATCACGACTGGAATCGCGCCAATCCATCTGCGTTCTTTGGGACGCCCCAGTTGGCACGCTCCCTAGGTCCTCCCCCCTCTGATTCTGCCCCGCCCATGCCTGCTTTAGGGGGTTTGGTTGCTTTGAACTTTTCTTCCTTTTAAATTTTTTTAACGCGTATTGCATCACTTCTGTCCATGTTGTGTCCCTATCACTATCTGAGGAAGCATCTTCAGATGATGAGGTGGACCACTCTGGCGCCCCTCTCTCACCCCCGGACTTACCCTGAGCCGTGTTAGGTGTTGCTGTGCTGCTGCTCGTTGCAGGCCTCTCCTCCTCCATGAAGCCTGTCAGCCCCAGTCGTTGTCCCACTGAGGTCAGGCCGTGTTGCGCCACCTGCTCCCGCACTTTCTGGATCAGGTCGTCCAGCCCGTGGCTCTGCTGGGGTGCCACGTTGTCCTGTGGCACCTTCTTCCTATTGCTGCGTCTGGGCTTCCCTGCTGCCACGCCTCCAGTTGCTTCCTGGGTGGTCTTCTGAGTTCTTCTTCTTCCTGCACTAGCCTCTGCCTGTGCTCTTGATGCTGGAGCTGCCTTCTGTGTAGCCTTGACGCCTCGTGCCCTGGGGGGCTTTTGTGACTCCTTTCGTGGCATCTTTAAACTAGAACAAATGACTATGCAGAGGCAATGGAAAGTGTCATTACCATATGTCCCTTTATGCCCTCAATCCCGTGCTCCCCCCGAGCATGTGAATGAGGCAATGAAGAATAATATCTGCCGCTACAGCTCTATCTACATCTATCTGCATCCATCTAAACCACACATCCCTATATCTCCTTCTATCATCTACATCCGCCTATGATCTACACTTTAAATAGCATAAATTTCATCAAAATATATCCTCCATATCATATATCTATATATTGTTATATTTCCACATTACACATCACGTACTCTCAGATACATATATCATTTTTCTTTTGTCCTCTTGACCTGAACATACCCAACCACACAGAATAATTTTAATTGTCTGCACTCTCGCCTTTGTCCATTAGATGGCGGCCACCCTCCATTGTTTGTTCATTCTTCTTTTTTTTTTTTTTTTTAATTAATCCACTTTAACGTTTTCTTTTTTTTTTGCATATGAACCCCTCTAGTTGTGACTACCTCACTTTTCTTACGGCTTTTGTCATGGTGGGATATCTTTACAGGAACTCCTCTGTGCTGGAGCACGTGTACTTGCATTATCATTGTATCACCCACGTGGCTCACATAACTCCCCCGACATCTTTAATCGCCATCGGATTCTCCCCTGCGCTGCCCTCATCGGCTGTACTCCTGCTAAGAGGCTTTTGTGTGTGCCAGAGCCTCCCCTTTAGCTGGCGTATCCCCCACTGCTTACCATCATCCAATCACCCCCCCCCGGCGCCGCACAATCTATTACCCGATCCCCGGGACCATCGTTCTGCTCCCTCCCGCTCTCTATCCTTGCGCCCAGCCTTTACCTCCTAGCGTCCTTCCCTCTGTCTCTTCGCGTTACCGGATCCTCTGTCGCTTGTGGTTCCTCGATCCTCCGTTGTCCCTGACCGTCGCTACCCTGTCGATCCTCTTGCAAGGCGTGGGGGGGGGGGAGCATCAAAAGAGGCCGAAGCCGCGCCGGGCGCGCTTTTTATACTTAGGCCTTCTCGCCCGCCCCCCCGCCCCCTCCCCCCTCCCCCACCCTCGGCTAGCTCGCGCACGTCTGTGCCCAGCCGCGGCGATTCGCGGCCGGGTCTTTTCTTAAAGTGTGGCATACAGCTAGTCTGGGCTTCCAAGATATTATTTTTAAACAACCCTCATGCTTGATATAAATCTTTATTCCAAACCATGAGCTCTTGGGCAACTCTCGGCTCTCCCTTATTATGTAGTTTAAAAGCTGTTCTATCTCCTTTTTAAAGATTAATTCCAGCACCCTGTTTCTGTCCCAGTTAAGGTGGAGCCCATCCCTTCTGATCCAGCAACTGCTGTCACAACCCCAAGAGAGACTGCAAAACTAAGCTTCTAAATTTAATATTTTGGCTGGTTTTGATATAATTTTTCCTTGCCTATTTAATACATGTTTATATTCTATTAGAACTGTGTTTGTCCTCCGTTCATAGAAGGTCTCTTGGCCAGGGACAATATGTCCTTGTCTACAAGGACCTGCTGTACACATTTGCTTTTAGATTTGCAGAGACCTGGTTCCCTACTAAATTTTGCAGTAAAGGTATACATGTTAAAGCTCCAAGATTCTTTGCATAGTTGAGTGGTTCATAGAAGTAGGATTTCATTTGAACATTCAAAGTTCCATTGCTCTGCTGGAAGCCCACATCACAAGGTGTGGTTAATTCAATCAGTCTCTGCTACCTAAGAATTAATTCAATCAGTCTCTGCTGTCTGGCAGCAGTTCTGATCCAGCAACTGCCATCACAACCCCGAGAGAGACTACAAAGCTAAACTTCTAAATTTACTATTTTGGCTGGTTATTAATTTTCCTTGCCTATTTATTACCTATTTATATTCTCTCAGATCTGAGTGTGCCCTCAGTTCATAGAAGATCTACTGGCCAGGGACACTTAAATTTCCACCTGCCTTATCCCTCACCTCTCCCACCTCCGTGTTGCATTGCCTATATAGTGATCATAGATCAAGGACATGCGATGGATGTGATATACAGTACCTAGATTTCAGCAAAGCCTTTGTTATTGTCCCCCATAGAAGACTTATCAATAAACTGACCAGCCTGGGGATGGTTCTCAATGTGGTGAACTGGATCAGAAATTGGTTGACTGACAGACAGCAGAAGGTGATGTTAAACAGAACTCACTTGGATAAAAGGAAGGTGATTAGTGGTGTGCCCCAGGAATCGGTCCTGGGGCTGATACTGTTCAGCATATTTATGAGTGATATTACTGAAGGACTGAATGGAAAAATCTGTCTTTTTGCAGATGACAAATATTTGCAACAGTGTGGACTCCCCTGAGGGAGTGGATAACATGAGGAAAGATCTGCAAAATCTGGAAGAATGGTCTAATACTTGGCATTTAAGATTTATTGTGAAGAAGTGCAGTGTCATGCACTTGGGATACAGAAATCCAAGGGAATTGTATAAGATAGGGGGCAATAGGTTAATGTGCACAGACCAGGAGAAGGACCTCAGAGTGATTGTTTCTGAGGATCTCAAAGTGGCAAGGCAGTGGCCAAAGCCAGAATAATGCTGGGTTACATACAGAGGGGAATTACCAGCAGAAAGGAGGAGGTACTAATGTCACTGTACAACTCGCCAGTGAGGTCTCACTAGAATATTGTGTTCAGTTTTGGAGACCATATCTCACAAAGGACATAAAAAGACTGGAAACGGTTCAGAGGAAAGCAACCAAAATGACTTGGAGCCTGTGCCAGAAGACGTGTGAAATGAGTCTCCAAGACCTAAATATGTATACTCTAGAAGAGATGAGGGACAGGGGAGATATGATACAGACCTTTAAATACTTAAAGTGTATTAATGAACAAACAAACCTCTTCCAAAGATGGGGAAGCTGTAAATCTAGAGGGCATAACATGAAGCTAAGAGGGTAAATTGAAAGGCAATGTCAGGAAATATTTTTTCACTGAAAGGGTTTTGGATGCTTGGAATGCCCTCCCGATGGAAGTGATGGGGGCAAATACAGTGACAGAATTCAATATTGCATGGGACAGACACAGTGGATCTCTTTATAGCAATAGGATAACATCAAAATCTCAACAAATAGGGGTGACCTGCATAGAGCAGTGGGTACACTCCTAAACAAAAATATGGGGATGACCTGCATGGAGCATCAGGTGCACCTACTCTTGCCACCTTGCTGGGCAGACTAGATGGACCATACTGTTTTTTATCTGCCGTCATATAATATGTTACTATGTTCCCTCTTACTAACCCAGTCATCACATCATACACACATTCAATTCTTCTCACTCCCTCACCATGCCTACTTTCATCTTGTCCCTCACAATTCCTTGACTCACCTCACATCAACTCTTTATCCCTGCTGCTGTTCCCTAATTTCTTACTCTTTTATTTATCTACTGTATCCCTATCACTAAATCAATATCAGCATACCTAGGGTAGCCTCTCAATTTACCATCTGATAAATCTTATTTAATTTAAAATTAGGAATAAAAGATGCTCCCGAAGGCTATATTTAATCTCCATAATGTATTCCAATCGTTAGTTTATCTCCTTAATTCAGGATCCCTTTAACAGGAGTGGGCCCACATGAACCTCAATTCCTTGGGAAAAAAATTGAAAAATCTCTGCATTAGTCCTAATCCCTTGGCTCTCAATTTACTTTACAAAAGATTAAACCTGAACTTACTTTACTCTGTATCTGAACACAATCAGTCACATTTTGCAAAAAAAATAAAGAATGTCCACTCATAATCATTTTTTCTTCTGCACTACCAATTATTCTTCCCTCTAAACTCCAAAATTTGCAGAAAACATTCAACCAGAGGCCTCCGTATCCAAACACTCTTACTTCCACTCTCACTCACAAACAGAAACAGACACCAACTGACACTAAAGGCTTTCCTCACTAGAGTTCTAACTCAGCCAGGTAGTGTTCCTACTGCTGCTGATATCACCATCATGTCTCATTCTAATAAAAAAACCCTTCCCAGCTGCAGATTGCAGCCACGGGAGCAGCGCCCCAATCTCCCGAGGGCAAAAGAAAAATTAGGCTTTTAACTAGGTTTTTGTTTTGTTTTTTTTAACCAACTGGATCTAGCTAAGCTTGAAGAATGGTCTAGACTTTGTCAGCTCAAATTTAATGTTAAAAAATGCAAGGTCATGCATTTGGGCTGCAGCAATCCAAGGGTGTGATATAGTATAGGGGGTGAAGTACTTCTGTTCACAAAGGAAGAGCGGGACCTAGGCCTGATTGTGTCTGGTGATCTTAAAGTAGCTAAGCAGGTAGAAAAGGCAACGGAAAAAGCTAGAAGGATGCTTGGGTGCATAGGGAGAGGAATGGCCAGCAGAGGAAAAGAGGTGATAGTGCCTCTGTATAAGTCTTTAGTGCGACCTCATTTGGAGTATTGTGTGCAATTCTGGAGACAGCACCTCCAAAAGGATATAAACAGGTTGGAGTCGGTACAGAGCATGGCTACTAAAATGGTTAATGGTCTTCATTATAAAGCATATGAGGACAGACTTAAGGATCTTAATATGTGTACTTTAGAGAACAGGAGGGATAGAGGTGATATGACTGAGATGTTTAAATACCTCCGTGGCATAAATGCACAGGAGGAGAGCCTCTTTTGAGGCTCCTTTGAAAGCAAGCTCTGCTACGAAGGGACATAGGATGAGGGTGAATGGGGATAGACTCAGGAGTAATATGCAGAAATATTTTTTTATGGAAAGAGTGGTAGATTCATAGAATAGTCTCCCAGTGGAAGTGGTAGAGATGACAGTGTCTGAAATCAAAAAGGCATGGGACAAACACAGAGGATCTCTAGGGGAAAAAAGGGGACTGTCATAGTGGTTGATATGGAAGGGAAGACTAGATAGGCCATGTGGTCTTTTTCTGCCATCATGTTTCTATATTTCTATGGTTACACTCATCTCTGCAGAATTTAAATGCTGACCTCAGCATCTCCCTTGCCAAAATTTTCAAACACCATACAAATGTTCATTTATTTCTTTTTTTAATCACATTTTATTTACTCCTTACTCTCTATCACCCCATCACTACTTTTTAGCACATAACAATCTAAATTTCGTAATATAGGAAGTCATTCACAAACCGGGCCAGACCAGCAGCACATATAGGGCTGATTCAGGTCATGGCCCTGTATGTGCTGCCAGACCCATGGGGACATGCTGCTTATACCACCTAAATGATTCTCCAAATAAAATCTGTCTCTACTGCTACTGAAAAGATTACTGAAGTTCTTTATTTTTGACTTCATGTCTCCAGTCAACAATTCTTTTACTTCCATTTTTGGTCTTCTTATTGTCTCTGCTGGGCTCTTAAAACTTCTTCTCTTAGTTTCCGTAACTACAGCCAGAGAGATTTCTAGTGGCTTCCTCATCTCCAATACAGTCTCACCACCAAGATTCTTTCATTCTCTTCCTTCTGTTCCTCAAACATTCCATGGAGACTATTTTGTCATTTTTGGGTATTTGTCCAAGGTAGATGTTAAGATCTGACCCTTTCCAGAGAGTGACAACCAGGACAAAAACACTAAATTCCCCAGTAATACCCCTCCCTTTTGAAGAGGGGAACAACAGCAGGAACAAATAAAATAAACTAATGTGGATTGTTGGAAAAGAATGATGTTACAGACGTGGACTGTTATTAAATTCTTAATATGTAACCACACTCCAGAAAGATAAGTATGAAACGGCTTCTAATAGTAGCAATATAATTTAGGTGTACATAACAAAATAAAGCTACATTCTCAATATCTCAAATCTCCTCTCTTAAAGTGTACAACAGACAAAATTTAACTGTGTCATTAAACACTTTCTTGCTTTAGGCAAGCTAGATTCCCCTGTAATTATTAAAGCTCAACTCTGATATTTGAGCTCAAATAATAGTGTGCCCCATGTTGGTGCACATAACAGTACTTAACTTCAGATTACTAGCAAGCGTTGGGGACCTTGAAGACTTCTTGGCTTCAGATGTACTCACTGGAACACAGGTTCTTCCCAGTCTTCAGATCAGGAACTAGATGAACTTCTTGTGACACTGTTAAGGCCACCTCTTATGTACTCTAATAAACACTTTCCCTTTCTAAGTCCTTCCCTTAACCCCACTGGAGTAAAACATTTGCTGGCAAGATGGCAAGCTTGCTGAAAAAAAATAATATTTCACTTAGTTATTCTTCCCACTTAGGGCCCGATTCTGAGATGTGGGTTGCAGGGCTGCACAAGCCGTCCAGGCCCGATTCCCCCTCTGGCTCTCCCCACACTGAGTAGTAGGACAGGGAAAGCCAGTGGGGAGCGAGAGGGGGTGGGATCTGGGCAGAACGGGGGCGAGCCAGCCTGGCGGGACATTCAGGGCCAATTCAGGTCACAGCCTTGTACGTCCTGCTGGGCCCAGGGATCCTACATTATTTTACATAAAGATGTAACATACCATACCATGTTTTTTTTTCCAAGTGGCTCTGGCTTCTGACAGTCTGAAGGCACCCACCAGTTAAACAACATTTTAACCTACTGGTTACACAGTGTTAGGGTGGAAAGTGCCATTGACTTTCATGGGAAATAGAGATCAAGTTGCAGTACATTAGAATATCTGTCAAAAAGGACCATCAACGATAGAAATAATTGCTTTATTTTATTCCACCATTCTAATATAATAAATCATGTCTTCCTCTCTCTATAATCTCTTTCTCTGTCTATCTCTCTTTGAGTATGTAGAAATTAGGCATGTGCATTGTTTAAAAATGAATGACATAAAGGGATCGATAAGGCCATTTTTTGATCATTTCCTAAATGGGGAGGTGTCCCAAAAGAGCTGAAAATCATTCTTTTTGTCACAGTTACATTCTATGGGACTAGGAAAACAGCCTGTTTTTTGGGTTGTCCAGACATAGCAGAGCTGCTTTTGGGAAGAATGAGGAAGAAGCAGGTTACTCAGATTGGGAGGTCAAGTAGGTGCCTATTTTGGACCTATATTATATAGGCAGGAGTGGAGGAGTAGCCTAGTGGTTAGAACACTGGCTTGGTAAACAAACAGCCAGGGTTTGATTCCCACTAGCACTCCTTGTGGCCTTGGGCAAGTCACTTAACCCTCCACTGCCTTGGAAGAAAGGCCTGGCAATCTACTTCAAGTGACACTGCCAAGAAAACCAAGGAGCTTCTGGGTCACCAGGAGTCAGGACTGACTCAAAGGCACACATTGCATTGCATTATATAGGTGCCTATTTGTCTTTATAAAATTGTTCCACCAGAGCTGCAGAAATCACTGCTACAATGAAGCCCACAGAGATTTATGCCTGTTTGCGAGCGTGGGTAAATGTTTGCATGTGAAGGGTGAATGAGCACATGTATTTTATAAAGAATGCACATTAATTTTGATTCTGCCCATGATTTTTCCAAAATCTACCCTGAACATGCCTTCTTTAAAATTGCCATACAAGTGTATGTGTTCTTGTCACTGCAGGACCAGATTTAAGATGTGCGAGCCATAGGTAACTGTAAGACAAAAAAGTGGTAGGGAAGGGAGGAGTATCTCCCAGAGATGGTAGAGCAGGGTTCTAATGCAAGCAGGCTGAGGCTCAAACAGAATCAAGCCTGTGTTCCCTCTGCCTACATTTCAGCCTGATCATCACACTTATTCATACGAGTGGTATAATTTATACTGCAAGTGGCATTATGCATGAATACTGGTATACACACACAAATGTGCTTTTATGTGAAAACAGAGGATGCGCATCTGGAGCCAATGCAGAAGGCAGATATGTCACATGAAGCTCCACCAAGTGATAAAGAGGTGCCATGTGCAGTTATGTAGCCTTAGGGGTATGTTTACTAAACTGTGGTAATGTTCCCCATGTTAGGTTCCCTGGATCCCCATATAACGGAATGGCGGTGCATCATTAAGGCAAGCTGTGTCAGTTAACGCACGTTACAAGGCGCCTTAGGCTAACACGCATTATAAGGCATGTTACCAGGCACGTCATAAGGCACAATCCCAGGCACGTCATAAGGCACGTTATAAGGCACCTTAGTAGGCACAGTACAAGGCATGTGCCTTGTACTGTGCCTAGTAAGGTGCCCTGTAGCGTGCCTTATGATGTGCCTTGTAACATGCCTTGTACTGTGCCTAGTAAGGTGCCTTGTAACGTGCCTTATGACATGCCCTGTAACGTGCCTTATGATGTGCCTTGTAACGTGCCTTGTACTGTGCCTAGTAAGGTGCCTTGTAGCGTGCCTTGTACTGTGCCTAATAAGGTGCCTTATAATGCCGTATAGGGAGTGATGGCAACTGTGGTGAGGGTATTATGGGCTGGCAGCACAGATCTGCAAAGATATGACTGTCACAGGCATGCAAAACATCAGACATGGACAGGAAGGAACAACGAGGAATCGAACCCCATGACCACTGCCTAGAACAGAGCTACTCAAATCCAGTTCTGGAGGTCCACAAACCTGCAGGTTTTCAGGATATCCCTAATGAATCTGCATGATATATATGCATTAGAGATATCCTGCCAACCTGACTGGTTTGTGGCCCTCCAGGGCTGGATTTGGAGACCCCTGCCTTACACCTCTGTCAGTTAAGATTGTGAGTGGGCAAAGTACAGATGTTGTAGACATCAAAAGGGTAGATAGAATATGTCACATTCCTCCTCGATTCTCACCACCACGATAAGGTTGTCTAATAGACAATATTTTGGTGGTGGTGAGACGTGAGAAGGAGACACTAGTTTTTTAAAAATACTATCCTGGAAGCCCAGACCAGCTGTATTCCACGCATTAAGAAAAGTGGAAGAAAGTCCAAAAAACTGCCAGCATGGTTTAAAGGTGAGGTCATAGAGGTTGTTGCTGCCAAAAAAAGCATCTTTCAGGAAATGGAAAAAAGAGCCAAACGACGAAAACTGGAAACAGCACAAGCACTGGCAAGTTAAATTCAAAGCATTGATAAGGCAGGCAAAGCGAGAATTTGAGAAGGAACTTGCTACAGAAGCAAAAACATGAAATAAAGACTTTTTCAAGTACATTCATAGCAAAAGGCCTGTGAGAGAGTCAATTGGACCATTAGATGATAGAGGTGTAAAAGGGGCAGTAAAAGGAGACAAGGCTATAGTGGAGAGACTGAATGAATTCTTTGCATCAGTCTTTACTGAGGAAGATGTAGGGATGTTACCCAAGACTGAAGTGGTATTTAAAGGTGATACTGCAGAGGAATTGAGAGAAATATCGCTACACCGGGAATATGTATTACAACTATTTGATAAACTGAATAGTAGCAAATCACCTATACCGGATGGTATACATCCAAGAGTGTTGAAAGAACTGAAATATGAGATTGCAGACCTTCTATTAGTAATCTGTGAACATTCATTAAAATCATCTGTAATACCTGAAGATTGGAGGGTCGCCAATGTAATGCCAATTTTTAAAAAGGGTTCCAGAGGTGATCCGGAAAATTACAGACCGGTGAAACCATGATAAAAAACAAAATTACACAGCATGTAGATAGTCATGACCTAATGGGAGACAGCCAACATGGCTTTAGACAAGGAAGATCTTGTCTTACTAATCTGATATGTTGTTTTGAAGGTGTGAATAAACAGGTAGACAAAGGTGGGTCGGTTGATATAGTGTATCTGGACTTTCAGAAAGCCTTTGACAAGGTCCCTCATCAGAGACTTTTGGCAAAACTAAAAAGTCATGGGATAGGAGGCAGTGTACTATTGTGGATCGGGAACTGGTTAAAAGATAGAAAGCAGATCGTAGGGCTAAATGGCCAATTTTCCCAATGGAAAAAGGTGAATAGTGGAGTACCCCAGGGATCTGTACTGGGTCCGCTACCTTTTGACATATTCATAAATGACCTGGAAAAGGGAATAACTAGTGAGGTTATCAGATTTGCAGATGACACAAAACTGTTTAAAGTTGTTAAAACCCAAGAGGACTGTGGAAAACTGCAGGAGGATCTGGATAAATTGGAAAACTGGGCATCCAAATGGCAGATGAAATTTAATGTGGACAAGTGCAAAGTTATGCACCTAGGAAAGAACAACCCACACTATGGTTACACAGTACAAGGTTCCACATTGGGAACCACCACCCAGGAAAAAGATTTAGGAGTCATCGTGGATAACATGTTAAAACCCTCCACCCAGTGTGCAGCGGCGGCCAAGAAAGCAAATAGAATGCTAGGTATCATAAGGAAATGAATGGAAAATAAAACAAGGGATATTATAATGCCTCTGTATCGTTCCATGGTATGACCGCACCTTGAATATTGTGTACAATTCTGGTCGCTGTATCTTAAAAAGGATATAGCGTTATTAGAAAAGGTACAGAGAAGAGCCACCAAAATGGTAAAGGGTCTGGAAGGCTACTCCTATGAAGAGAGGCTACAAAGGTTAGGGCTCTTCAACCTGGAAAAGAGATGGCTGAGGGGAGATATGATAGAGGTCTATAAATTAATGAATAGAGTGGAACGGGTAAATGTAGATCGATTGTTTACACTACCAGAATATAGAAAGACTAGGGGACATGCAATGAAGCTACAGGGTAAACTGTTTAACACAAATAAGAGAAAATATTTTTTCACTCAACGTGTAATCAAACTTTGGAATTTGTTACCGGAGAATTTAGTAAGAGCTGTTAGTGTAGCTGGGTTTTAAAAATGTTTGGACAAGTTCCTGGAGGAAAGGTCCATGAACCATTATTAAAAAAGGACCCAGGATATCAATTCTTAACCCAATACAAGCATTGTGGAACCTGTGTCTTTTGGATATACTGCTAAGTACGTATGACCTAGATTAACCACTGTTAGAAACAGGACACTGGGCTTGATGGACCTTGGTCTGACCCAGTATGGAATATCTTTTGTTCTTATGGAACATGGACATGCCATGGTCACTGCTCAGTCAGAGTGAGAGCGACCTATCAGCGTGACATGCTGTGGCCACCCTGCCCATGCAGGTGGTGGTCGAGCACTACAGTGTCCCAGCCATTGCCCTCCACCCTGTGCAGATGCATCCTGACCAATCTGCCCTGTCTGGGCCATACCCACAATACCTTCCTCCTCATTATGCACATTTGCAGGCTAACGCTTGAAACAGTGTGAGCAATGTGGACTCAGTGAGGTGTTGGAAGACACAAAAGAATGGATAGACATACGCACACTCCCACACCTATCTCAGCATTGTGCAGAGATAGAGGTGGTTGACAACCCTGCCCACCACACTGGTCCTGAGCACAGTGCCGACATTGCTAAACTGTGCAGGGGATAGTAGTAGTGCTCTGGTGATAACTGCAGCTCCGTGCTGGGGCCAACAGCCTGACACTCCATAAGGCTGTGGATAGTGGAGCCCATGTGAGTGGGTGTTTGTACCCCTGTGCACTGCTGCGTTGGGGTTTGCACATGTTGTTGTTGTGGCTGCATTGTGGGATAAAACTATGGGGTGATGCTCTGCAGGATCCACAGATGGAACTTGAACCTTTTGCTCTTGGACATACTGGCTGAGTGTATTGCACCACACTATTGCCACAGTAGCATAGTGGTCCCTGGGGCTACCCTTACGTTCCCCAGCCAGACCTCTTCTGTTGCACTGCTCACCACATACTGGTACAGGGCATGGGCTAGGTCCACTGCAGGTGGATGCCACTACTCTCTCCAGCACAAACACCCCCCCCCCCCGCCATGCCACCATGACCATATGCTGTCGGTGCCGGTGGTGTTCAGTCCTAGGCCATCCAGGGGGCAGGTAGGCGGCTGCCTAAAGTGTGGGTTCTAGCGTAGGGGTGCCTACATAGCTGTCCACGCTTCCCCTGGCACTGCCTGTCAATATTATGTGCCCCTTTGGGTTCCTGCTGGGTAATGTCCCATGGATGGGACACTGTGGGACACAGACTCATGGGCATGTTTGACCCTGGTCTGTTGCTGTCTTGCTGGTGTCCATTTTCTGCGTTCCTATGTGCCACCTAGGCAACCGCCTAGTCCACCCCGTGCCCCAGTTGCCCCCACTGCATGTCCCGCCTGCAGTCCCCCTATGCCCCATTTGCACCATCACCATAGTGGCCCTTCGTACATTGCCACTATGCTGTTGCTGCAGATGGAACACTACTATCACCTTTCTCAGGGTCCTTGCCTATGCCTTACATTGCTGACACTGAAATGGTTTCTCTCTCCTGCAAATGTGCATCTAACAGCAGGTTTTCATTCGCGGTAGGATTCAGCCCTTCAGTTCAGCACTTTAGTGTGCAGGGAGCCTCTCCACGCCCACTCCCTGCTCACTGACCCCAGCTCTCCGCCCTCTCTCCTCCCTCTGCAGTGTCTACCACACCGCAGAACGCTTCCACGCGGGTTGTAACGTTACCGCGCGCTAACGTTACGTTACCGCACGTTAACGTTATGTTACCACTTGTTAACGTTACATAACACGTGTTAACGTTACCTACCGCGCGGTCTGTAACGTTACTGCAGTTTAGTAAACATACCCCTTAGTGTCAGTTTAAGAGCTGGAGGAGGTTTTGCATGAGACGGCTGGCTGTTCAGTCATCTCAAAGGCTCTGCAAGCAATGGAGAAGACCCTGTAGTGATGTGTTTTGAACAGATGCTGGAGTAAAATGTTCTGCTGCAATGGGATCTTGCATGCATTAGGGCATATCTTCAAGCACTTACTCTTGGGGAGGATCATTCTTCATATCATTTCAGCTGAGTGATTACTTCCTTCATCTCCAGCTGCTCACTCTTATACTCCTCCGGGGAGATATTCAGCAGCGGCAGCTAATGCAGTATCAGGGGCTAGCCATTGCTGCTGAAACTTAAACCCGTAAATTCAATGCTGGGGTCATATCTGGCTACCTGCATTGAATATCCGTGCCAGATGGATAGGAGGGAAGCTGACTGGGCAGCGGCAATATTCAGCTGTTGCCTGGTTAGTTTTTGCAATGAAAGTTAGGACAGCCTTTAATGTGCCTAACTTTTGCCACTTTGCGATAACTGTGCAGCAGCTCAATATCACCAATATCCCTTGGAACACCTTAATGCTGGTCGGCTAGCATCGGGGCATGCAGCAGTGACCCCAGCGAATATTAAGCAGTACTATCTGTATTGGTGTTACTGAATATCCCATTCGATCAGTGCGATTAACAAGATTAGCAGGTTTGCTAACCATGTTAATTGCTTTGAATATGCCTCCCGCTTCATTTCTCTCCATTTTCTGCCATTCCTGAATCTCTGCAGTGCAGGGTATGACCCAGTCCATTGTCTTTCCTGTAGCTTCAAGGCATGTATCAGAGGTACCAGTGGAGGGAGGGGCACCTTCCAAGGTCAGTGTAGAATAAATTGTGACTTCACTTTGGCACATTGCTCAAATGGAAATGCTGCACCACCCTTTGACATCTGTACGAGACCAAAGCCACCCACTCAAACAATAATTTGTATATATGAAGATTAATACTATGAGTAAGCATTCATGTGCCCATTAGAAGTGTCAGTGAATGATATTCTTCCTTGCTGCCACAGCCCACTCATATCAAATTTCAAATCTATTTATATCCCAAACTCCAAACTTCGCTCCTTTCACCTTGCTGCTCTTTATGCCCGAAACAAACTACCTGAATCTGTACATCAGGCTTCATCTCTGGACCTTTTCAAATCCAGGCTGAAAACTCACCTCTTTGCTGCCACTTTTGGATCTTGACTCACCTGATCCCCTTTGTGTTTCCTTACCATTCCCCCTAGATGTATCTCAGGTACACAGCTACTGTGTTGCCTGTCTTGACTAGATTGTAAGCTCTAATAAGCAAGGACCATCTTTTACAAGTGTCTATGCAGCACTACACACATCTTGTAGCACTATTCAAATGTTTAGTAGTAGTAGTAGAAGCTCACTAATATACAAGCTACTTGAGATGCTGGAGTTCCATCTCTTGGGTAGGTCACGTACATGCACAAGTGCAGGCCATTTCACAAATGTGGACATACCCAAATTGTACTTGGTACTTGGACGGGTCAGCAGGGATATTTCAAAGGGGGACAACTATGCCATGAAACTTGCACGTTACGGCCTGCTATTTCAGATACTCAGATGTGTAGCAGCATGCCAATCCAGTGTAGGAGGCAAAGTACCTCTGTCTATGAAAGAAGTGTGTGACCATTTCTGATGATCTTAAAATGACTAAAACATGTAGAAAAGGTGACAGCAAAAGCCAAAAGGATACTTGGGTGCATAGGGAGCCTAATGGCCAGCAGGAAGGAGGTGATAGTGCCTCTGTATAAGTCTCTGGTGTGACCACATTTAGAGTATTGTGTACAGTTCAGGAAATTTTACCTTCAAAAGGATATAAACAGATTGGAGTCAGTGCAGAGGGTGGCTACTAAAATGGTCAGTGGTCTTTGTTATAAAGCATATGGGGACAGACTTAAAGATCTTAATATGTATATGTTAGAGGAAAAGCAGGATAGAGGAGATATGATAGAGACGTTTAAATACCTCCGTGGCATAAATGCACAAGAGGAGACTCTCTTTCAGTTGAAAGCATGTTCTGTGACAAGAGGACATAGGATGAGGGTGAAAGACAATAGACTCAGGAATAATATGCAGAAATATTTCTTTATGGAAAGAGTGGTAGATGAGAGGAATAGTCTCCCAGTGGAGGTAGTAGAGATGAGGACAGTATCTGAATTCAAGAAAGCATGGGACAAACAAAGAAGATCTCTAAAGGAAAAAAAGGGACTATAGTAGTTGATATGGATAGGCAGACTAGATAAGCCACATGGTCGTTTTCTGCCATCATGTGTCTATGGGGCATGTTTACTAAAATCCGCAAAATAGCGCGCCGCAAAATAGCGCACGGCAACGCGGCACTGAAACACGCAGAAACGCGTTTAAACGCCCCGCACACGTGCGTGTCACCCCCGCACAGGTACGCGGCTCACTAACGGGCCCCGTACAAGTGCGGGCCCGCAAATGTCCGATAGAGGCGTGGAACGGCGAAAGGAGGGCGGAGGAAGGCTCCGGAGGGGCGGAGGGACGGGGTCAATGGGTGGAGAGTGGGAGGGGAGAGGCTCCCCGCACAGTATCGGGCCCGAATTTGCATGTAAAAACTACCGCGAGTGAAACACTCGCGGTTAGAAAGCATTTAAAGGGAAGAGAAACCATTTCCGTCAGCAATGTACAGGAAAACCGGGGAAACCAGCAAAACGTGAGCAGTGTGATACATGTGCACAGCACAAAAGTGAAAATAAAAATAGAAAATGACCACAACAGAACTATTAAAAATAGTAATTCAGCTGGGGAACAGTTATAGTGATGGGCAAATACAGAAATCACACCCAGCAAAGCTCCAGAAAAAAGAAATGAATTTTGGAAGGGTCTACTGAGAGGAGACTCTTCCAAAAAACATTTCCACGTTTTGGAGCTTTCCTGGGAGTGTTTGCTATGGTTGCCCATTAATATCACTGTTGCCCAGCGTGGTGATATTTTGTCCCACATTTCCCGTGGTCATTTCCGGGGTTTATGTGCACGTTTGTCACCAGACAGGGTGCATATGCCCACAGTAGAATTGCGTAGAGCAGGGTTTGTGACTCCATCCTGCCAGGCTTACTGCCCCAGGGGCTGCACTGTCTCTGTGGCCAAAGTGTGGTACAGCGGACAGAGTCATTACCTCTAGGACCAGAGAGCAGAGGTTCAAAACCCAGCTGGGGCACCTGCCAGCCCAGTCCCTATATTTTACCCACCACTAAATAAAGATAGCGCAGACACCCCTGTATGCATGGGGAAAACACCCATATTTTACCCAACACCGCACACACACCACAACAATGGGCATTACCTACAGCCAAGTCCCCCAAATGCAGTCCCATACTGCCACATTGCAATCAGGTCAACTGCTTTTTCTGAGAGAAGTTCATGCCAGCATGTTGGCGGACAAGTACATGTGGTGCAGGGGGCAGTGGCTGCTAACCACAGAAGACAGAGGCCTAGCCATGTGCAGGCTGGCACAGTCCACTGCAACAGACAGGTCCTGCCGGATCCACAGTCATGGACAGTCCAGGGAATCCAACCAATCTGTGGCTACACAGTGGTGCAGTGCACACAGACAGTGTATACAAGAACAGAAGGTCACAGGTTCAAAGCCCAGCTGGGGCTACTGCCAATCCTGTCCACATATTTTTCCCACAACTAAACAGTGATAGTAAGGACACACCTTTCATGGCGGGGACATATGCAATGGTAAGACATCTATCTTTTACCCCACTGAGCACAGACACCATGAACAGGGGCAGTACCTAGAGCAGAATCACCCAAATGCAGTCCTGGTGGGCCACACACCAGTCAGGTTCCATGCTGACACTCATACAAATGCCTGTGCTGTATATCTATGTACCACCCCCATGGCATGTAGATGTAGCCCATGCATATTCATGAGGGATAGCAGGAAAACCCGAACAGTGTGATGCAAACCTGGACTGGAGTTGGGAATCTGTGCCGTAAAGCAGCAGCCATCAAGGGCAGACACACCCACACCCACAGGCCCCATTGGCCAATGTCTCCTGGAAAGGCAGAACATTGGACCGTGCATGCAGCACCCAAAACGAGCACTTGCATAACTTACCAATGTCACCCTACACCTGAGGTATACGGTACACAGCTCGGAGACGTTTGCTAGGAGCACAGGCAGGCAGTTATCCATACGTTACGTACATACTGCTAGTTGACCCCATCCAAACAATCTGTTAGGTGTTTGCGGGGCATGCTCCAGGCCTGGCCTCTGACGGTGCTTACCACCCTGGGGAGTGACCACCAGCTGTAATGCGTACCATATCCATGCCTTGCCGTGCTCAGGACCGGTTTGGTGGGCAAGGCTACTTACCCCCTCAATCGTAGCACCATGATGGCAGAGGTGTGGAAGTGTGTGTCTGTCTATACAGTGGGTGTTGGCTGCAAGCCCCTTCAACAGCCCGCACTGCCAGCACTGTTGCCAGTATTGGCCAGTCAATGTGCATAATGAGGTGCAAGGTACCATGGGTATAGCAAGGGCAGGGTGGCGTGGCCAGGATGCATCTGCACTGGGCATCGGGCCCTGGCAGGGACATTGGCTGGGATATTGTAGTGTCCGGCCACCACCTACACAGACAGGGTGGCCAAAGCATGTCCTTCTGGGGGATCACGCTCACCCTGACTGTGCAGTGACCACAGCATGGCTAGGCCTCCCCATAGTGCTGTATAGTAGTTCTCTCATGTGGTAAATATGGGTTTCTCTTTGGGGCCCAGTCACTGATCTATCTGCTTGCTGTGTATGCAGACAGCCCAGTTCTGGGTGCATGTATCTCCATTGGGAACATGCACTATGGACTAACCAGCAGACTGTTTGTAGCTGGTAAATGTCTTGCTATAATGGCTTGCAGGGTGCAGTGGCTGTTGGCTTGCTGCAGTGGAATATCTGGTGGTGGAGTGCAGCTTACCATACCCTGGGCTTATGTCTGATCTGCTATTGTGTTATGGCTGTGTATGGAGCTGCCTGCCTGGGGGGGTGGTGGTGTTCCTCAGCAGGACTGGGGTTGATGTTGCCCTCTACTGCCACCTTTGCAGGGAGGTAGAGTGTGGATCCCTTGATGGGGACCATGTTTGCCGCTGGGGGGGGGGGGGGGGAGGGTGCGCCTGATGGCGGCAGACAGGGATATCCATGGTGTTTGTGCAGAAACTAGCTATCTTACACATTAACACTGCTTTGGAACACCCGCTTGGCCTCCATCAGCCATGGCAGGTGTTGTTGACCTGGTCCTGGCCACCTCATTGCACACTCAGGGTGAGCACAGTACCCGCACGATGTAACGGTGTGTGGCTACTCTGTGCCAGTAAAACACCCGGTCAGTGCCCCCTACTAGGCCAAGGTGCTGTGTGGGTGCACCCGGTCACTTCCCCCAACAGGGCCGAGGTGCTGTGGGGGTGCATTCCCCATCTTGTGTCCATCTGCGGACAGCTAATTTGCATGTGCAGTGCATCATGGGTACGGGTGGCCTAACCCTATCCTGTTGACACCAGCAGACTGTCTGTGAGGTGACGTGTAGGCTATCTGCAGCCAGCCAGGGGCCTGCTTACAGCTATGGAGCTGTAGCGCAATGGTTACATCACTGCCTGTGCAGCCAGAGGTCATGGGTTCAAACCCACAGTGGGGCCCTTTGGTAGGGCTGTCCACAGCTTTATTTTTATTTACTGTACATATGTCTATGCCGGCAAGACCACCCTCAGCTTACTATACCCATTAGGTGCCTCTGAGGGTGCTTCATAGGGCGCCCTGTAGGCCACCTTATGGTTGCCATCCCTATAGGGTGCACTATACATTATCCTGTGTCGCAACATACATGCTGCCCTATAGGGGTCATTCAAGGGTGCCTTGGTGAACAGTGCACTGTAACATGTGCCTTATGGGCCGCCGTATGTTAACATGCTGGGAGAGTGCGTTTGCTAGTAGTGATAACAAAATAAAATTATACAGCCTCCTACAGCACTCCACAACATAATACATACTGCCTCAGCAGGCATTTTTCACTGGGCATTGTGAGGAGTTGAACCCCTGATCCCTGCACCATTGGTCAGTGTTTTAACCATTGTGCTGTGGCTCTGTTCCTGTGCTTGTGCATCAGCGCGCCGCCTTGTGCCTATCAGCGCGCCGCCTTCTGCCGCCCAAGGGGACCAGTGCGCCGCCTTCTGCTGCCCAAAAATAACTGTGCGCCGCCTTCTGCCGCCCAAAAATAACTGTGCGCCGCCTTATGCCGTTCCAAATTAATTTGCCTCCTAAAACAATGTTAATCATTACAGTTATTGCCTCAGCTGACCTTTGTCATTGTGCACACTGGGGGATTGAACCCATGGCCCCTGCACCATTGGTCAGTGTCTTCACCGTTGTACCACGGCTCTGTTGTTTTGTATACTCAGCAGCGCGCCACTTTGCCTTTCCACGCGCTAATGTCGACCCCCGCACATTAGCGCGACGCACACACGTCCGGTTGCTTACTACCATTTTTTTTCTATTTTCTGCCTGAACCGCCCACTCCTTATATGGAACAGGCACACTAGCACGGCCCCGCACGTTAGGAATGTTTAGTAAACATGCCCCTATGTTTCTATGAAACAATAATTTTTTTTCACTTTATTTGTGGTCAGGCCTGGGCCGGCCCGTCCATTGAGCAAGAATGTTTTTTGCACAGGGCCCCACATTTCATGGGGCCCCGCGCAAAAAAACATTCTACATAAGCCTAAATAGATTTAAAAAAAAACAAACCAGCTGCCGCTGCCGCTGCTGCTGCCGCCATGGCAGCGGCAGAATCAAGCGTCCCGCCGCGGGGCCCCCCTGCCCGGCAAAGCCTCCTTACGGCATCAGCTCTGGAGTCCCAAAGCGCGGGCTTTCAGAGCCGCGAAGGAAGAGCTTCTCTGACCTCTCGCGGCTCTGTTAAGCCTGCTGGGGCTGATGGGAAATCCCATCAGCCCCGGTGGGATTAACAGAGCCGTGCGAGAAAGAGAAACTCTCGCGGCTCTGAAAGCCCGCGCTTTGGGACTCCGTTCATAGCTGATGCTGTAAGGAGGCTTTGCCGGGCAGGGGGGGCCCCGCGGTGGGACGCTTGATTCTGCCACTGCCACGGCAGCAGCGGCAGCTGTAGCAGCAGCCAGATTGCTTTTTTATCTATTTGGGCTGATAGGGGGAGGGGGGTTAGGACTGGTAATGGGCTATGGGGGGCAAAGACTGGAAGTGGGCTGATGGGGGGGTTAGGACTAGTAATGGGCTATGGGGGGCTAAGACTGGAAGAGGGCTGATGGGGGGGTTAGGACTAGTAATGGGTTATGAGGGGGCTAGGACTTGAAATGGGCTGATGGGGGGGTAGGACTGGTAATGGGCTGATGGGGGGCTAAGACTGGAAATGGGCTGCTGGGGGGCTAGGAATGGAAATGGGCTGATGGGGGGGCTAAGACTGGAAATGGACTGATGGGGGGGTTAGGACTAGTAATGGGCTTTGGGGGGGGCTAGGACTGGAAATGGGCTGATGGGGGGTTAGGACTGATAATGGGCTATGGGGAGGCTAAGACTAAAAATGGGCTGATGGGGGGGTTAGGACTGGAAATGGGCTGATGGGGGCTTAGGACTGGTAATGGGCTGATGGGGGGCTTAGGACTGGTAATGGGCTATGGGGGGGGCTAGGACTGGTAATAGGCTGGGGGGTTGCTAGGACTGGAAATGGGCTGAGTGGAAGGAGGGCTTCAACTGCAAATAGCTGATGGGGACGGAGGCTTGGAATGGAAATGGACTGAGTGGAAGGGGGGGCTTGAACTGCAAATAGCTGATGGGGAGGGGGGCTTGGAATGAAAATGGGCTGTGAGGGGAGGGAGCTAGGACTGGAAAAGGGCTGAGTGGGGGGGGTAGGACAGGAAATGGGCTGATGTAGGGGCTAGGATATTACTGGAAATGGGCTTTTGGGGGTGCTAAGATTGGAAATAGGCTGTGGTGGGGGCTTGGATTGAAATGGACTCACGGAGGGGCTAGAACTGGAAGTAGGCTCATGGGGGGCTTGGATTGGAAATGGGCTGAGTGGAGGGGAGCTAGGATTTGACATGGCTGATGGTGGGGCTAGGAAAGGACTAGAAATGGGCTGATGGGGGCTGGGATTGGAAATGAGCTGATGGAGGGACTCGGATAGAACTGGAAATGGATGGGGGAGCTAGGACTGGAAATGGGCTGATGGTGGGGTTAGGATAGGATTGGAAATGGACTTATGGGGGGCTAGGACTGGAAATGGGCTGATGCGGGGACTAGAAGGGAATGGATGCTGGGTGGGGCTGTAACTAGAAGGGAGCTGATGTTGGGGGAGGATTAGAATGGGATGGAGCTGGGAGAGTGAAATGGAGAGGGGAAAAATATTTTGTGTGGGAGGGAAGACAAATCTACAATTGGCCGAATATTGGGAGAGTAAGTGGGGATTGAGGATGGAGGTGTAAAATTTGAGTGGATGAATTAGGAATGAGGAAAGAGCAAAAGGAGAAAGATTAGTATGTTAAAGCAGATGTAGAGAGAGAATGGAAAAAATCTAGAAGAGAGAAGAAAGAACAAATGGACAGCAGACGATGGAGAGTTAGCAGAAGACACGAAGAAACCAGAAGAAAGTGGCTGCATCATTAACGTCTGCACTTTGTTTAGTACAAGAGGAAATTAATTTGTAGTTTTATTTCTACAGTATTGTTGTACATTCCAAGTTTGGATTTTGGGGTTCCCAGTTTAATTATTGTCTTCCTGTTTCTAAATTGTGATTCCTTGTTTGCGATGGTCTATGTTCTGCATGTATAACTGAGCTGAGGTATTCTGTTTATGTAGTTTCTATTTGACATTGCCACTTGTTCTCTTTCCCCAGTAGGTCAAGTATTGTTATTCTCTGAAATGTATTGGTTTAATATTTGCAGTGTTGCCTTTTGATAGGTAGGGTATGGTGCTTTGTGAGTCCTGGTAGTGCTGTTAGGATACGGCGGGTTTGCTATGGGTTCTAAATGGGCAGTGTTTGTAGTAGTTCCTAATGTGCCTGGCAGTTGGCACTGGATTATAGTAATGTAGAAATCTTTTAGTCACATCCATAAAGATATGTAGCACCCTCAAAATGGAGATAATGCTGGTAGATAGATAGTTATATTCTCCGAAATTGTTGGCCTTTAAGGCCTTGTTTTCTGATTTATTGTGTTGTTTCTTTTCCACTCTCTGACCGTATTCCGTGATGTGGACTTTATCATTGTTATTTTGCTTTTTTAAATTTTTCTTTCTGTGCATTGTACATTGCATTGTGATTTACCTCTATTAATTTGGTGTAATTTTCATCAAAAATCAAAAAAAAAAAAAAGAAATCTTTTAGTCTTTCTTTATTCGTACACTCATTAAGAGGCATGTTTACTAAAAGTTAGTGTATGGTAACATTATGCAAATATTTATGCAAATGAGGCTCCTTATGCAAATGAGGCCCCGCACCGAATCTCCGTACATGGCCCCGCACCTCCCTTGGGCCGCCCCTGGGTCAGGCGCAGGTATAAGCATGGATATCTTACCAACCAGGGACAGACATGCTTGTGTCATTTTGAAATCATACCACAATGTTCGTCTCACTTGCCCCACCTAGGCCATGCCTCTACCATGCCCCATGCTACATGAATATTCTCACACTGGGGACATCTATATACTCTGCTTCAAAAATGGCTCTGGGGATGTCTCTGTGTTTTGCACATCTAAGTGCCCATTTTCAGATGTCCAGCACAGGAATAGGGCTTTTAAAATATCCCCCATAGTGATGCTGAAAAAAGCACTTACATGGCAGCTTGATCCCCAGCAGTAGTACTTCAAGACTATGCCTAGGGATCATGGATTCCATTTTGAACTCAGTGCTGTCACAGGCAGGAGCAAGTTGAGGATTGTCCCTGCCAGGAGTATAGTGTGCAATTCTGGAGACCGCACCTTCACAAGGAAATAAACAGGCTGGAGTCAGTACAGAGGGTGGCTACTAAAATGGTTAGTGGTTTTCATTACAAAGCATATGAGGACAAACTTAAGGATCTTAATATGTACACCTTAGAGGAAACGTGGGATAGAGGTGATATGATAAATGCACAGGAGGAGAGCCTCTTTCAATTGAAAGCTAGCTCTGCTATGAGGGGACATGGGATGAGGGTGAAGGGGGATAGATTCAGGAGTGATATGCGGATATATTTCTTTATGGAAAGAGTGGTGGATCCGTGGAATAGTCTCCCAGTGGAGGTGGTAGAGATAAGGACAGTATCTGAATTCAAAGAAGCATGGGACAAACACAGAAGATCTCTAAAGGAAAAAAGGGGACTGTTGTAGTGGTTGATATGGAAGGACAGACTAGATAGACTATGTGGTCTTTTTCTGTCATCATGTTTCTATGTTTCTATGACATACTAGACCAGATTGGAGCAGGTAGGCCCCGTGTGATTTGCGGGGTGAAGGAGTCATAATTGCCGCTCTGGGGTGGGGGGAGAGTCTTTGCAGGAGTCTTGGAAGATGTCTTGGGAGGTGCATGGGGGCTATGTTCAGGAGGGAGAGTTTTTGTTATGGGTGGGGGAGGGAGAGGAGCAGGTGGACCTTGGGCTGTGCTTGTTTGTTTGTTTGTTTTCTAAGAAAGGATCCCCAGGAACATCAGGTCATGCATTAGTGGTCCAGTGTTTTAGGGGAGCGGAACAACAGAACTTGTGAGGTTGACTGCAAGATGCATTATTCATTTACTGTAGGAGTTATATAGTATAGGACAGGCATGTCCAACTTCAAGCAGGTCGTGATCTACCTTTTCCTGCCAAAAGTGCCAGTGATCTACCACCATAAAAATTAAGTTTCAAATTAGTTTCAAATTAAATTTTAACCCAATAAAGTTGGAGGATCCCCTTCCCATTTTTAATGAACCTTCTGTCATTTACTTGGATATGATCAGCTGTTAAGCAAATTAAGCAAAAACAAAACAGAGAGACGAAGATCCAGTAAGAACTGCGAGGGGAAATGGAAAGTACATTTTTTCTTTAACTTTTATTGAGTAATTTGTGTTAAATTTAGGTCGAGTATTGATCCAGGCTGATCTTGCATATTCTTTAATATTTCACTCTTGCTCATTAGTGAGACGTCTGAGCCTGCATCTTATCCACCAGCTTTTTGAAGTTGGGTGAATATCGCGTGAGGGCCAGTCTCAGGGAATCCTGGAGATGTTTATCTGTCATGTTGGAATGTTGTGTACTCTTTGTCATTTTCAGATGGGAAAACGCAGATTCACACAAATAAGTTGAACTGAAACAGGTGTGTACAGCTTCACTGCATCTTCTCAAGTTGGGAAATTTGTCTCTAGGCACTAGCTTCCAAAACGATTCTTGCTCAGCACGGGTCTTGAGATAAATGTCATTTTTAAAGGTTAAAATTTCGTTTTCAAGAGATGGCTTGTTCAATGAGTAATTTTTACTGATAGCAACTGCAGTTTCTTTAATGTCCACATCTACTTTGAATGGGTATGACAAGTACTCCACAACTGTTCCAATTTTTTGAAAGTCACAGAATCTGTTTTCGAATTCCTGGATAACAGAACTGATTTCTGTCACATACTTCTCGTTCTGAAAACCAAAATTTGGATATTGTCCCAGATGGTCCTGCGTATTAGGAAAATGATCAAAAGTGTTGTTTGCAAGGTCTGTCATCATTAGCTCAAATTTGCTCTTGTAGGATGAAACTGTACTCATCATCTCGCCAATGCATTTGTTTTTACCTAGTAGTTCAAGGTTCATATCACTTAGTTCACCTGTAAAGTCAGCAAGAAAAGCCAGATCACATAACCACTCCTGATCTTCCAACTCTGCTTGGTCATCTCCCCTCTCCTTCAAAAAATTTCTTATTTCATTCAGCAAATCATGAAATCTTTGAAGAAATGTGTGCCTACTTAGGGGTATGTTTACTAAACGGGGCACTTGTGCGGGGCGCACCTGAGCACCCTAAAATGATGCATTTAAGTGCTCTTAAGCGCCCCGTACGCATGCGCGGCACATTAACGGGTCCCGCACGCGTGCGCCGAAAACGCGCACGTTTGCGGGACGCTCATGTGCGATAGAGGCGTGGAAAGGCGAAATGAGGGCAGAGGAAGGCCCCCGAGGGGCGGAGAGACGGGGTCAATGGGAGGAATGTGGGAGGGGAGAGACTCCCCGCACAGGAGCGTGCCCGAATTTACAAGGAAAAAATACCGCCAGTGAAACACTCGCGGTAGAAAGCATTTAAAGGGAAGAGAAACCATTTACGTCAGCAATGTACAGGAAAACCGGGGAAACCAGCAAAACGTGAGCAGTGTGATACATGTGCACAGCACAAAAGTGCAAATAAAAATAGAAAATGACCACAACAGAACTATTAAAAATAGTAATTCAGCTGGGGAACAGTTATAGTGATGGGCAAATACAGAAAACACACCCAGCAAAGCTCCAGAAAAAAGAAATGAATTTTGGAAGGGTTTACGGAGCGGAGACTCTTCCAAAAAACATTTCCTTTTGTGGAGCTTTCCTGGGAGTGTTTGCTATGGTTGCCCATTAATATCACTGTTGCCAGCGTGGTGATATTTTGTCCCCCATTTCCCGTGGTCATTTCCGTGGTTTATGTGCACGTTTGTCACCAGACAGGGTGCATATGCCCACAGTAAATTTGCGTAGAGCAGGGTTTGTGACTCCATCCTGCCAGGCTTACTACCTCCAGGGGCTGCACTGTCTATGTGGCCATAGTGTGGTGCAGCGGACAGAGTCAGTACCTCTAGGACCAGAGGGTCAGAGGTTCAAAAGCCCAGGTGGGGCACTTGCCAGCCCAGTCCCTATATTTTACCCACCACTAAACACAGATAGCGCAGACACCCCTGTATTGCAGGGGACATAAGCATGGGGAAAACACCCATATTTTACCCAACAACGCACACACACCACAACAATGGGCATTACCCACAGCCAAGTACCCCAAATGCAGTCCCGTACTGCCACATTCCAATCAGGTCACCTGCTTTTTATGGGAGAAGCTCATGCCAGCATGTTGGCGGACGAGTACATGTGGTGCAGGGGGCAGTGGCTGCTAGCGACAGAAGACAGAGGCCTAGCCATGTGCAGGTTGGCACAGTCCACAGCAACAGACAGGCCCTGCCGGATCCACAGTCATGGACTATCTAGGGAATTCAGCCAATCTGTGGCTACACGGTGGTGCAGTGCACACAGACAGTGCATGCAAGAACAGAAGATCACAGGTTCAAAGACCAGCTTGGGCTACAAGCAATCCTGCACACATATTTTACCCACAAATAAACAGTGACAGTAAGGACACACCTTTCGTGACGAGGACATATGCAATGGTAATACGTCTATCTTTTACCCCACTGAGCACAGACACCATGAACAGGGGCAGAACCTACAGCAGAATCCCCCAAATGCAGTCCTGGTGGGCCACACACCAGTCAGGTTCCATGCTGCCACTCATACAAATGCCTGTGCTGTATATCTATGCACCACCCCCACGGCATGTAGATGTAGCTCATGCATATTCATGAGGGACAGCAGGAAGACCCGAACAGTGTGATGCAAAACTGGACTGGAGTGGGGAAGCGCTGCCGTAAAGCAGCAGCCAACAGGGGCAGACACACCCACACCCACACCCACAGGCCCCATTGGCCAATGTCTCCTGTAGAGGCAGAACATTGGACCCTGCGTGCATCTCCCAATACCAGCACCTGCATACCTTAGCAATGTCACCCTACACCTGAGGTACACAGCTCTGAAACGTTTGCTAAGAGTACAGGCTGATAGATATCCCTACGTTATGCACATACTGCTAGTTGACCCCATCCGAACAATCTGTTTGGTGTCTGCGGTGCGTGCTCCAGGCCTGGCCTCTGACGGTGTTCACCACCCTGGGGAGTGACCCCCAGCAGTACTGCGTACCATATCCATGCCTGTGCCGTGCCCAGGACCGGTGTGGTGGCCAAGGCTAATCACCCCCTCAATAGTAGCACAATGCTGGCATAGGTGTGGGAGTGTGTGTCTGTCTATACAGTGTGTGTTAGCTGCAAACACCTTCCCCAACCCACACTGCCAGCACTACTGCCAGTATTGGCCTGCCAATGTGCATAATGAGCAGCAAGGTACCATGGGTATAGGTCAGACATGGTGGGCTGGCCAGGATGCATCTGCACAGGGCATAGGGCACTGGCTGTGACATTGTAGTGCCAGGCCACCACCTACACAGACAGGGTGACCTCTGTATGTGCTGCTGGGGGAGCACTCTCACCCTGAGTGTGTAGTGATGACAGCATGGCTAGGCACCCCCATAGTGCTGTATTGTGTTTCTCTCTTTTGATATATATGGGTTTCCTGTTGGGGTCTCTTCACAGAACTCTTTTCTTGTGTGTGCTGCCACCCCAGTTTTGGGTGCATGCATTTCTATCAGGGCTAACCAGCAGACTGTTCACAGCTGGTATGTGTCTTGATGGAGTGCCTTGCAGGGTGCAGTGGCTGATGGCTTGCTGCAGGTGAATATCAGATAGTGCTGGGGTGCATCTTTGGATATCCAGGCCTAAAGTCTCTCTGATATTGTGTGTGGAGCTGCTTGGACTGCTCTGTAGGGTGTCTGTTCCCCAGCAGGACTGGGGTTTGATGGTCCACTCTACTGCCATTGGTGTGCGGGGGGGGGGGGTGCTTTGGCCACCTAGGGGGTCTCCACTAACTGAGACAGACAGAGATATCCAGCATGTTTCTGCAGCACCTTCCCATCTCACAGGTTAGTACTGTTGTGGAGCTCTGTCATGGCCTCATCCAGCCATGGCTCGTGTTGTGGACCTGGTCCTGGGTGCCGCATCACACCCTCAGGGTGAGCACAGTACCCGCACAATGTGACGGTGTGTAGCTACTCTTTGCTGGTAGTCCACCCGCTCAGGACCCCCTACCAGGCCGAGGTGCTGTGTGGGTGCACATGGACAATTCCCCCTACCAGGCTGGGTAGCTGTTGGGGTGCATTCCCCATCTTGTGTGCATCTGTGGACAGCTGATTTGCATGTGCAGTGCATCATGGGTACGGGTGGCCTAACCCTATCCTGTCTACAACAGCAGACTGTCTGTGGGTGACGTGCAGGCTCTCTGCAGCCAGCCAGGGGCTTGCTGTCAGCTCTAGAGCTGTAGCCCAATGGTTACGTCACTCCCTGTACAGCCAGAGGTCATGGGTTCAAACCCACAGTGGGGCCCTTTGATAGGGTTGTCCACAACTTTATTTTTATTTACTGTACATATGTCTATGCCGGCAAAACCACACACAGCTTACTATACCCATTAGGTGCCTCTGAGGGTGCTTTATAGGGTGCCCTATAGGCCACCTTATGGTTGCCATCCATATAGGGTGCACTATACATTATCCTGTGTCGCAACATACATGGTGCCCTATAGGGGACATTCTAGGGTGCCTTGGCAGACAGTGCACTGTAACATGTGCCTTACGGGCATCCGTATGTTAACACACTGTGAGAGCGGGTTTACTAGTGGTGGGAAATAAAATATAAATGGAAGGGCTCGTACAGCACTCCTCACCATGATACATACTTCACCATGATACATCTTCTCCCAACTCTACAATCTTCTGAACCCGACTTGGACAGTCTAATCAACACCTGGGATCACTCTCTCAGAGCCAATTCTCAACCATCAAACATGGCAAAAAAGACCAACCACCGTGCACACGTAGCTTGGTATTCCAAGGAGCTAAGAACATCCCTCCTCCATCTTCGGAGACTCGAAAAATACTGGAGAAGATCACGCTCTACTGAAGCCTACACAGCCTACTGCAAATACCTAGAAAAGCATCGCCAGGAAATAGCAGATCGAAGGAAACAATTCCATACTAACCTTCTAAAGCAATCATTAAATAAACATCATGATCTCTTCAACATCGTAAGAACAATGGCAAAGGAACCAACACCCCAACATACACAAACAATACACCCTCAAGACTATGCTAAATACCTAAAGTCAAAGATGACAAAAACATCCAACATCTGCACCACTGGACCAACAAAGAGTGATATGCATTCACAGTCAACCACATTAACCAAGTTTAATACATTATCAATCAAAGAAATTGAAAACACTATCGCATCAATAAATGCTACCACCGCTGCAAGTGATCCATGTCCAGCAGCTTGGATAAAAAACCTTAAACATGAAGTAAGCTTCTTCATACAGAATATCCTTGAACAATCTTTTTCAACTGGAACCTTTCCTCAAAGCCTCAAGCAAACATCAATTAGACCATTATTAAAAAACAGCAAATTAGACCCCCTAAAAGTAGAATCCTACAGGCCAATATCCAGTATCCCACTCCTAGCAAAAATAATTGAGAAAGTGGTCCAACGGCAAATACAACAGCACATAGACACTGAAGCGCCACTTGACCCTGCACAACACGGATTTAGAGAGGCTCATGGAGTTGAGACCCTCCTCATCACACTATTCAACACACTAATCACAGGGATAGATAACATTCACCAAGGATTCATACTTATATTCATGGACATCTCAGCTGCGTTCGACTCAGTAAGCCACCAAATACTTATCGATCGCCTTAAGGAAAAAGGAATAGTTGGTGTCGCACTCGACTGGTGTATATCCTATCTAACTAACCGTTGGCAACAAGTACGAATTGGCGAAACTGCATCTGAACCATTTCTTCAAGATCAAGGGGTACCGCAAGGATCTTCTCTGTCAGCGTTGATGTTTAATATATACATGCAACCCATCTGCGACCTCATTCGTTCCTATAATGTCACCTGTTTAGCATATGCAGACGACATTCTACTATACATGCCATTCTCCATCAACCACCCCGATTATACACCATTGACAACATGCCTCGAAGCAGTAGAAGATTGGCTCATCTCACAAAATCTAAGAATCAACCACAGCAAGACTGATGTGATGTTTATAACAAGGAACCAAAACTTCACACCTCCAACCTCCGTAAAGATAAAAGACAAGGAATTAACAGTAAAACCTACACTACGCTACCTAGGTATAACCCTCGACCAGCGCCTCAATATGAAAGCCCACATAAAAAACATAACAAAACTAATATATCACAAGATACGTACATTACGCCACCTGCGACCCTTACTTGAACCCTCAGACTTCAGAACCGTCTACCAAGCCCTGATAATGCCTCACATCGACCCTTGCAAATGCAATTCTATACGGGCTCCCTCAAGCAACATTAAATCCTCTTCAACTGGCGATGAACACTGCCGCCAGAGTACTTGAAGGAATATCAAAGACAGATCACATAACCCCAGTCCTAAAAAGACTCCACTGGTTACCAACCAACGCAAGAATTCACTACAAGATACTGATCACTACATTCAAAGCCATAAACAACCAAGCACCATCAACTGTCACCAACCTTGTACATTTACAGACCCCAACAGATCCAGAAGATCAACTGCTATAAATACATTAATAATCCCGAAACAAACAGTCAGATACACTAAGGAAACAACTAAAAGAGCCTTCAGTATCCATGCCCCAATAACCTGGAATGCCCTCCCACCAGAACTGAGAGCTATAACCAGCCTAACACAATTCAGAAAAAGCCTCAAACACTACCTCTTCCTAAGCTATTTCCCAATCTAATCTTTGCACATGAAAATACTACAGACACTTTTTCTGACCAAGACATTCCCCAAACGATATCCAAATGTGACTAATGTATTTGAATTTTCTGTAAATAGTTAGTTAGCCTATATAGTTTACCTTTTTAATCCCAAGTTCAAAGACCCCGTTACTTGTAAAATGCATTACAGTTCTCTGTATGTATATGTTTGTTCCATGTAAACCGCGCTGATGACAATAGTGCGGTATATAAGAGATGTTAAATAAATAAAAATAAATACTGCCCCAGCCAGCCTTGTTCACTGGGCACTGTGAGGGGGTTGAACCCATGATCCCTGCACAAGTGGTCAGTGTCTTAACCATTGTGCTATGGCTCTGTTCCTGTTATTTGCACATCAGCGCACCACTTATCCCTCCCACTATTGGACTGCCACCTCACACATCAGCGCGCCGCCTTCTGCCCACCGGCTCGCCGCCTTCTGTTGCCCACATTTATCAGCGCACCGCCTTCTGCCACCCAAACTTAACAATGCGCCGCCGGGGGGGCGGAGCCTGATGTCCAGCGGGTAAGACGCTTCGCGCTGAAGCTCCCGAGAGGCCTACTTAGAATCCTGACATAATACCTATACAAACTTACTATTTCGCTCCGGGCTGACCGGGGTACCTCGGGGGGGATGGCGGCCCATAAACCAGCGCGCTTGGACTTCGGGTCTCCTTCTTCTTCTCACGGAAAACGCTCCAAAACAGAGGTGTCTTCCCCACAGAAGATGGTTCCATTTCGGGAGAACCCCGAAATGCACCTGGAGATTTTAGAGGAAATACGCGGCGTGAAGGAATTGGTGCAGTCCAATGGAGAAGCGCTTAGAGCCATGCGAGAAGACTTTGGAGTGCTCCAGGACCGACTTGAAAGTCTCTCATTACGGCAGGACAATATGGCGGGGGTCTTCGACTCGCACGCGGTGCGCTTGGGCACACTGGACAAGGCTGAACGCCAGATACAGAATCTTCAAAAGGAGTTAGAAGATAGCAATAATCGAGCCCGTCGCAACAATGTGAGGCTCATTGGAATACCGGAGGGGGTGGAAGCGGGAGATATGAGAGAATTCCTGCTCAAAACTCTTCCCTCCTTGCTGAAGATCACCTTTCATAAAGAACTGGAAATCGATCGAGCACACCGTGTTCCTACCCACATGGCGCTCAACCGAACGACCCCCCGGCCTATTATCTTTCGCTTGCTACGATATCAACAAGTGGAACAAATTTTAACTGCTGCCCGGGCGAACCATCATTTGTATTTTGAAGGTCACAAAGTCTCCTTCTTCCCTGATTTGGCAAAGCCTACAGTCGACCGACGGAAGAAACTCCTTGCTTTTCGCCCTCGACTTCAACAGCTACAGGCTCGCTTTGGCCTGTTGTATCCCGCGAAGCTCCGAGTGACTCTCCACAACCAAACCAGGACATTCGAAGATCCTGATCTACTATCAACATTTTTAGACTCCAAAGAAGCAGAGCAGATGCGCTAATCCAACGACTTGGACTTTTATTTGCCGGCTCTGTCCGCCATTTTGAAGGGCCCGATGCGGCGGTCATAGTTCAGCACAGAGACTACCTGGACTTTCTTTCTTTCTTTCTATGACTTTTGTTTTGTGGTCTCCTATCCCTCCATGATGTGTGCCTCGGTCGGATTCGGAGTACGCACAGTCCTACAGGTTATGTGTTTTTTCAATTTCGGCCTTCTCTGGGGCTTCTCCCCGCAGACACATGGTCGCCAGTAATTTTTGGGGTTCTGCTTCTTCTCTACCGCGCTGCGGTTTTTTCTTTTTTAATGTGGGGCGCTTCATTGTATTATCTAAGCTTATTTTCTTTTATGCCATATATACAGCCAGATACAGTCAATATGAGGGACATTGTGAAATTATGTGCGCTATCATGCTCAGAATTTTTAACTTGTCTGAATGGCTTTATGTAAAATCTTATCACTCAACGTAAAGGGCATTAATAGTCCAATCAAGAGAAAGAAAATCCTTAGCTATCTTAGCCATGAGCATGCTGATTTAGCGTTTCTTCAGGAAACGCACTTAAACTCTGCTGAAACACTGAAACTCAATGTTAAGCCTTACATGGTGGCTGCCTATTCTCCCGCCGTTTCCAAACGGTGCGGGGTAGCCATTCTGGTTAAGAAATCTTTGCAAGCTACTGTAATTGATACTAGCGCTGACAAGGAGGGTAGATGGGCCCGCGTACATCTTAAGGTTGGAGATAGTGAATTTACATGTATTTGCATTTATGCCCCGAATGTGGACAACCCTGCTTACTATGCAAGTATTGCGCAGTTGGCACAGGCCTCTGCCAATACTCCATTAATACTTGGTGGTGATTTTAATCAAGTGTTAGACCCTCTGATAGATAGACAGCCGCCTAGAACGAGTAGTCCACCCAAGAGTCTTGCTACCCTTACAGCTCTGATGCAAGATCTTGCGCTGGTAGATATATGGAGGCTGCTTCACCCCTCCGACTTAGAGTTCACTTTCTTTTCTGCCCCCCATCACTCCCAATCTAGAATAGATTTCTTTCTCATTTCCAAAGCACTGATTTCTCAAGTAGACACGGCTAGGACTCATCCTCTCCATATTTCAGATCATGCTGCCATATCTTTATCATTACACGTCACTGCGCGGGACGATTCTCCCCGAGCTTGGTTTTTTGATAGATCCTTACTGGGTCAAAAAGATTTTCAGGTTGATATAAAGGCCGCTATCCAAGATTATTTTCATTTTAACTCACCCCATGACACAGCGAGCTGGGCTTGGTGGGAGGGTTTTAAAGCATCTATCCGCGCCACTATAACTAGCTATCAAATTCGGCAGGGGAAACAAAGAAAGCAGCATTTACTGATTCTAGAGCAGCAGATACAAGCTGGGGAGCGTCTCCTCACGTCCCGTACTGACCCATGTATTTTACTCCGTTTACAACGCTTGCGTTTTCAATACAATCAACTTTTGTACACTGCTGCTGTTAAAAATATCGAATCACAACAAGGGCTATATTATCGGGAAAATAATCGTGCTGGCAAATTATTAGCAAATGCCCTAAAAGGTCAAAAAGAAGCCAAGCGTGTTACCGCCCTCCGTAATCCGTCGGGGGGGGGGGGGCTTGGTCACTAAAGATACCGAAATCTTAGAACTCTTTCGTGATTTTTATACCCGGCTTTATCAATCTGAATGTGATTTTGAGCCAGATGTATTTGAACGCTTACTTTCAGGGGTACAAAGACCGACCCTATCTGACGAAGATAGAGTGGCCTTGGACACACCATTTACTGTCTCAGAAATTCATTCTGCTATCAAGAAATGTGCCTCAGGTCGAGCCGCAGGCCCAGACGGTCTCCCTGCTGAATTCTACAAAACTTTTCACGCTGACTTAGCTCCAGTTTTGAAAATTTATTTTCTGCTCTGGCCGAGGAGGGTTTCTCCTTATGTGTCATTTTCAATGGCAAAAGTAGTAGTTTTTTAGAAAGAGGGGAGAGACCCGCAACTAACAGCTAATTATCGTCCAATTTCCCTCCTAAACGCGGACTATAAAATATTTGCCACCATTCTCTCTACCCGGCTCTCGGATAGGATGCCTACCTTAATACACCCAGATCAATGCGGTTTCATTCCTGGTAGATCAACTGCTGACAATGCTCGGACTCTATGCCATGTACTGACTACTGCAGTTAATCTTGATCGCCCATTTGTTGGCCTCTCACTTGATGCTGAGAAGGCCTTTGATCGCTTAGAGTGGCCCTTCCTGTTTGCAGTCCTCCGCTGGTACGGATTCGGGGAAGGTTTTTTCTCTCCGTTGTCTTCGCACCATGTACGCACAGCCTACAGTCAGTATATGTGCCAATGCTTTAAAGTCTCAGCCTTTTCCCCTTCAACGCGGCACTCGCCAGGGATGCCCACTGTCTCCACTTCTCTTCGATCTTGCACTTGAACCCTTGGCTTTACTAATCCGGCAATCGGAGGAGATTCATGGAGTCCCCTTCACCCATAGGGAAATCAAAATTTCAGCGTATGCTGATGACCTTATGCTTTTTGTCTCTATAGACTCAGTACCGGCTGTCCTAGAGCAAATTGGTAAATACTCACAACTGTCCGGTTATAAGATAAATTGGACCAAGTCGGTAGCCTTTCCATTAAATCCTTTGCTTCATCAGGCAGATATGCAACCCTTCCCCTTTTTATGGCAACCTCGCATGGTCAAATACCTTGGGGTTCACTACTGTTCTCCTTTGGAAGACACTATCTCCTTCAATGCCAAAGACTTAACCTCTAAAGTCCGGGCGCTAACTCACCGCTGGACTCCTTTAACACTTACCTGGTGGGGTCGATTAGAAACCATCAAAATGATGATTGTTCCGAAAGTGAATTATATCTTAGAAATGTTGCCCTGTCTCTTCCCTCGACGTATATATAAAGATATAGAGGGCCTTCTGACTAGATACTTGTGGCAAAACAAGACACCTAGGATAGCGAAACATAAGCTGCAAGCAGATAAGGAAAATGGGGGTGTCAGATTCCCTGATTTCCTGAAGTATCATCAATCTTTTCTTCTCAAACAAGGCGCTCGCTGGCTGGAAGATCCAGTACCGAGTAGACCTGTGTGGCTAGACATAGAAGAGGACCTTTGCAAACCGATTCCTCTTACTTTTCTCCCTGGTATGACTCTCCCATCAGACTCCCACTTTCCACCAATGCTTTTAGACACCTTAGGTGCCTTTAATAATCTTATGCACTCTTTAGACTCCCGACTCTGTCCGTTAGACAAGCTCCCACTTTGGTATAACACTCGATTTCGAATACAAAATAAGCCGATGGCGTGGAGCCCCTGGTACACTAGGGGCATTTGGATTCCTAGTCAGTTGTTCCATGAAGGTCGCTGGAAAACTTTTAGTGAATTGCAAATTGAATTTGGTCTCCCAGCGAAACACTACTTTCAGTTGGTGCAACTTCAGCATTGCCTTCGGAGTGCTAAGGTGCTCCCGCCATCGGCCTCCCCTACACAAGGTTGGTTGGAGATTATCCGATCTATCGGTAGTTCACCGGGTGTAGCATCCAATTTTTACAAAACCTTATGTAATGCTATAACTAGAGATACCCCTATAGCGCAGAAAGCATGGGAGAGAGAATTGCATGTGACTTTGACCCCGGAGCAATGGAGCCTTGTCTGGAGTATAGTGACACGGGTCTCCCGATCCGCCTCACTCACTCAGACACTCTTCTTTCTAGCCCACCGGTGTTTTTACACTCCTGACAGATTAGCCAAATGGAACACTACTCAGGGCAATAGTTGTTGGACATGCCATGCGGCCATTGGTTCAGTACCTCATGTTATGTATGAATGCCCCGCACTACAGTATTACTGGCGTCGGGTCTGGGGTCGTATCCAGTCTATTTTGCACTTTCAAGAGCCCCTTTCTTGGAGGATAGTGGGACTTCGCTCAGCTGCGGGGATCCCCTCTCTTCCAAAAACGGCTTACTTCCTTTTGGACTTTATGCTTGGCATTGCTATTTCCCTAATTACGAAATACTGGAAAAATAGCTCCCAGCTGAGCCCCAATGAATGGTGGAATCATGTCTGTCTCTACAGTAAATATGAACAAATACCTCGTATGTTTACTTCCCCCATTCAGACTCCTCATCATCGGTCTAAATGGAAGATGCTCAATGACTATGTACATTCTGCTCAGTGCTCTCATCTGACTGTCTAAATTTGTATATATCTTTGTCCCATGATTATTCTGTATCGCAGATACTCTTTTGATTGTTTTGATGTATAATCACTGTTGTTTGGAAGCGCTCACATGCTGACATAATCAGCTAGAGAAGAAGCGTGGGGGTGGGGGGTAATTGGGTTTACTTTTCTTTATTGTATACTTGTTTTGTCTCCTTTGGTGTGTTGTTTCTTTTGTTTGTTGCAAAATGAAAATAAAAGTTTAAAAAAAAAAAAAAAACAATGCGCCGCCATCTGCCGCCCACACTAAACAGTGCGCCGCCTCATGCCGTAATAAAAATAACAGTATGCCGCCTTCTGCCGCCCAAAATTAATATGCCTCCTAAACCACTTTTGCCCATAAATGTTGATGCCTCAGCTGGTCTTTTTTGTTGAGCACAATGGGGGTTTGAACCCCTGGCCCCTGCACCATTGGTTGGTGTCTTCACCGTTGTACTATGGCTCTATTGTTTGGTTTTGCAGCAGCGCACCACTTAGCCTTCCCACGCGCTAATGTGGGCCCCGCACATTAGCGCAACGCACACACGTACGGTCCAGTTTTTTGCTTTTTTCTGCCTGGCCCGCCCACTCCTTATATGGCACCAGCACACTAACGGGAACCCGCACAGCAACGGTGTTTAGTAAACATGCCCCTTAGTCACCTTACATCTGTGTGCAAAATGATTTCCGCTGCCCATTCATCAAGAGTAAGATTGAAAAGCCATCTTTGAAGTGATCTTCCAAGAACTAAATTTACAATTTTGAAAATGATGTCCATGACAGTCCTTGTATTGAGTATCTTGCTTGCCAAAACTTGCTGGTGAATGATGCAGTGGTAAGAAAGGAAATCTAGGAAGTCGTCATGCTGTCTACAGAGGGCTATGAAACTGTTAACCGAGCCTTATAATGATGTCCCAGATTATCCTTTTTGGGCAAGGATACTGGGGCATTACAAGTTAGTCAACAACACTTGTCTTTCACCATGATGAAGTAGTCCATTTCCCATTCATCGTGAAAGTGGTAGGTTTTGTTCTTCTTTAGAACACTCATCTTTGTTATACTGGGGTGGCTGGATGTAAGAAGGCCAAATCTGCTAAGTTAGTATAAATACTGGCTGAATCTGGTCCAAAACTGTCACTGTCCCAAAGTATTAAATTAGATCAACAGGAACTGAAGACTTCTGGATGATGTTCAATACAAGGACTGGAGATGCGAAAACCACACATGCAGTTCTAAAAGTAAAAATAAGAAGTCATCATACTGGCACCAATAATCAAATACCACCAAACAATCATTAAAAAAACTCAAACACCTGTCCAGCAAACCAGATAAAATCAAATACCGCCAAACAAGTTCAAATACCACCATATGCGATTTAATAAACTCTGCACACAGTGTAGAATCAACACGCTAGGCAAAACAAAATTGCAGAGGCATTCAAAAGTCACAGTGGTTTGAACCAATTCGAAGGCAAGGCATAGGCAAGTTAGAACAAAATTGGAAAAGCCTGCCAAAATCACCAAATTCTTGACACTTTGTTGTGTCTGCCTGAAAACGTTTAATGAAAGCGAACTATAAAGCGACCAATGAACAGCACAAGACACAACTAATACGGTAAGTGTATTCAAGTAAAGTCAGTGCAAATGGATATCGCCCGGTATATAGCACACTTCTAAGAGGTGTTGAGGCGGGGGCAGGAATGGGTGATTCTGAGAGGCAGGAGACCAGGTATGACGCCGGGCCTGTGGCTTCTGGTTGCGGGGTGCGGGCAGCGGCCCCCTGGGGTACCCACAAACTATTGGCACAAAAACAACAAGCGCCCCCAATACACCCGCAGGCAAGATTCCCACAGGCAGGGAAAAAAGACAGGCAAAGGATCAGCAGTGGCAGCAAGCCCTCGGCAGACGACCTGCCGGCACGAGCTCTCTCCTAGAGATGGGGCGAGCTGCTGGAGTGATGGAGCCAAGTGGGGCTGGCCAGGGGCGGCCCAAGGGGGGTGCGGGGCCATGTGCGGAGACTCGGTGTGGGGCCTCATTTGCATAACAGCCCCATTTGCATATATATTTGCATAATGTTACCATACAATAACGTTTAGTAAACATGCCTTTTAATGAGTGCATGGATAAAGAAAGACTAAAAGATTTCTACATTACTATAATACAGTGCCAACCGCCAGTCACATTAGGAACTACTACAAACACTGCCCATTTAGAACCAATAGCAAACCCGCCGTATCCTAAGAGCACTACCAGGACTCACAAAGCACCATACTCTACCTATCAATTGGCAACACTGCAAATATTAAAACAATACATTTCAGAAAATAACAATGCATGACTTACTGGGGAAAGAAAACAAGTGGCACTGTCAAATAGGAATTACATAAACAGAATACCTCAGCTCAGTTACACATGCAGAACATAGACCATTACCAAACAAGGAATCACAATTTAGAAACAGGAAGACAATAATTAAACTAGGAACCCCAAAAGCCAAACATGGAATGTACAACAACACTGTAGAAATAAAACTATAAATTGATTTTCTCTTGTACTAAACAAAGCGCAGACGTTAATGATGCACATTTCCCAGAGCTGACATATTCCAGTTAATAAATTCAAAATAAAGAGATATTTTTCTGCCTTTTGTGCATTTGTTTTTCAGTTGCAATTGCTCCAGCCACTTTCTTCTGGTTTCTTTGTGTCTTCTGCTAACTCTCCATCATCTGCTGTCCATTTGTCCTTTCTTCTCACTTCTAGTTTTTTTTTTCCATTCTCTCTCTACATCTGCTTTAACATACTAATCTTTCTCCTTTTGCACTTTCCTCATTCCTATTTCATCCACTGAAATTTTACCCCTCCATCCTCTATCCCCACTTACTCTCCCAATACCCAGCCAATTGTAGATTTGTCTTCCCTCCCACACAAAATATTTTTCCCCTCTCCATTTCACTCTCCCAGCTCCATCCCATTCTAATCCTCCCCCAACATCAGTTCCTTTCTAGTTCCAGCTCCACCCAGCATGCACTCCCTTCTGGTCCCCATATCAGCCCATTTCCAGTCCTAGCCCATCAGCCCATTTCCAATCCTATCCTAGTCACACCATCAGCCCATTTCCAGTCGTAGCTCCCCCATCCATTTCCAGTCCTATCTGAGTCCCTCCATCAGCTCATTTCCAATCTCAGCCCCCCATCAGCCCATTTCTAGTCCTTTCCTAGCCCCACCATCAGCCCATTTCAAATCCTAACTCCCCTCCACTCAGCCCATTTCCAGTCCAAGCCCCCCATGAGCCTACTTCCAGTTCTGTCCCCTCCATGAGTCCATTTCAATACAAGCCCTCACCACAACCCATTTCCAATATTAGCACCCGTGGCCTTTGGCAAGTCACCTAACCCTCCATTGCCTCAGAAGAAAGGCCTGGCAATCTACTTCCGGTGACACTGTCAAGAAAACCCAGGAGCTTCTGGGTCGTCAGGAGTCAGGACTGACTCGAAGGCACACATTGCATTGTAACAGCCAATTTCCAGTCCTATCCTAGCCCCTCCATCAGCCCGTTTCCTTTCCTAGCTCCCTCCCCTCATAGCCCATTTCCATTCCAAGCCCCCCTCCCCATCAGCTATTTTCAGTTCAAGCCCCCCTCCCTTCTACTCAGCCCATTTCTAGTCCTAGCAACCCCCCATAGCCCATTTCCAGTCCTAACCCCCTCATCACCCCATTTTCAGTCTTAGCCCCCCATAGCCCATTACCAGTCCTAACCCCCATCAGCCCACTTCCAGTCCTAACCCCTCATCAGTCCACTTCCAGTATTAGCCCCCCCCCCATAGACCATTACTAGTCCTAACCCCCCATCAGCCAACTTCCAGTCCTAACCCCCTCATCAGCCCATTTCCAGTCTTAGCCACCCCATAACCCATTACCAGTCCTAACCCCCTCATCAGCCCACCTCCAGGCCTAACCCCCCATCAGTCCACTTCCAGTATTAGCCCCCCCATAGACCATTACTAGTCCTAACCCCCCATAGCCCATTACCAGTCTTAACCCCCTATCAGCCCATAGATTAAAAAACAAAAATAAACTGGCTGCTGCTGCTGCTGCCGTGGCAGCGGCAGAATCAAGTGTACTGCGCCCCCCCCCCCCCGCGTGGCAGAGCCCTCCCGGCATCAGCTCTCAAAGCGCGGGCTTTTCAGAGCCGCGAAGGGAGAGTTTCCCTTTCTCGCGGCTCTGTTAAGCCCGTCGGGGCTCATGGGAAACAGGAAGTCCCATCCTCCCAGGCAGGCTTAAGAGAGCTGCGAGAGAGAAACTCTTCGAGGCTCTGAAAGCCGCCGCTGATAGAGCTGATGCCAGGAGGGCTGTGCCGGGCATGGGGGCCCCTCGGGACACTTGATTTTGCCGCTGCCACAGCAGCAGTGGAAGCAGCAGCCAGTTTTTTTTTTAATCTATGGGCTGATGCAGAATGTTGTTTGCGTGGGGCCTCCTGAAACGTGGGGCCATGTGCAAACAACATTCTTGCTCAATGGACAGGCTGGCCCTGGGGCTGGCGACCTACTTCTGACCCCTCCAGATCGCGACCTACCTGTTGGACATACCTGGTGTAGGAGTCATATAGTGTATTTGGACTTTCAGAAAGCCTTTGACAAGGTCCCTCATCAGAGACTTTTGGCAAAACTAAAGAGCCATGGGATAGGAGGCAGTGTACTATTGTGGATCGGGAACTGGTTAAAAGATAGAAAGCAGAGGGTAGGGCTAAATGGCCAATTTTCCCAAAGGAGAAAGGTGAATAGTGGTGTACCCCAGGGATCTGTGCTGGGTCCGCTGCTTTTTGACATTTTCATAAATGACCTGGAAAAGGGAATAATGAGTGAGGTTATCAAATTTGCAGATGACACAAAACTATTTAAAGTTGTTAAAACCCATGAGGGTTGTGGAAAATTGCAAGAGGATCTTGATAAATTGGAAGACATGGTATCAAAATGGCAGATGAAATTTAGGGGGATGTTTACTAAACTGCGGTAATCGTGATTAACGCGCGTAAAGTATGTTTAACGATCGTTAGCACGTCCGAATGCACGTTCTGACGTGCGAACGAGCGTTAAAACGTACTTTACGCGCGTTAACCGCAGTTAACGATTGTAAACCTCCGCGGCGCGTTAAAACAGCGCAGAAGGTGGAGAGTGGGCGGAGAGAAGGGGTCAATGGGCGGAGAGTGGGCGGGGAGAGGCTCCCCTCATACTAACGCGCTGAATTTCTGAGCTCAATTCCAACGCGAATGAAAACCTGTCGTTAAAGGCATTTAAAGGGAAGAGAAACCATTTCCGTCAGCAATGTACAGCAAAACCGGGGAAACCCACAGAACGTGAGCAGTGTGATACATGTGCACAGAACAAAATTTCACATAAAACATTAAAAATGACCACAAGAAACACTTTAAAAAGCATAATTCAGCTGGGCAACAGTGATAGCAATGGACAACAAGGAACAACACTCCCTGGAAAGCACCAAAAGAAAATGAAATGATGTGTGGAAGGGTCTACGCTCCGCAGACCCTTTCAAAGATCATTTCATTGTAATGGAGCTGTCCTGGGAGTGTTGTGTAATGTTGCCCAATGATATCATTGTTGCCCAGCTTGGTTATGGGTGTGTGCCCCTTTTTTGCGGTCTGTTCTGAGGTTTATGTGCACCTTTGCCGCCATACAAGGTAAATGAGGCCACAGTAAACCTGTTGCAGAGCAGGGTTTCTGACTCATCAGGCCGGTTTAACTAACTCCAGGGACTGCATTGTCTCTGTGGCCACAGTATGGTGCAACAGACACAGCCAGTGCCTGTAAGACCAGAGGGTCACAGGTTCAAATCACAGCTGGGGCTCCTGCCATCCCAGTCCCCATAGTTTTACCCACCACTAAACAGTGATAGTAAAGACACTCCTTTATTGCAGAGAACATACGCATGGCCTATATTTTACCACACCAAACACAGACACCAGAAACAGGCACATTACCTAAAGCAGAGTCCCGCAAATGCAGTCCTGGAGGGCCCCACACCATTCCGGCTTCATGCTGCCTCTAATAAAGATGCCTGTGCTGCATAGCTATGCACCACCCCCATGGTATGCAGATGTAGCTCATGCATATTTATGAGGGACAGCATGAAAACCCGAACCGTGTTTGGAACACCAGGACTGGAGTTGGGGAACTCTGCCATAAAGCAGCAGCCAACAGGGCCACACACACACCCACAGGCCCCATTGGCCAATGCCTCCTGGAGGCAAGACATTGGGCCCTGCCTGTATCTCCCAATACTAGCAGTTGCATACCTTAGCAATGCCACCCTACACCTGGGTATATGGTACACAGCTATCAAACGTTCCCTATGAGAACTGGCAGATATCAATTCCTACGTTAAGCACAGTTTGCTCATTGAGCTCCACCATAACAATCATTCTGATGTCTGCGGTGTTTGCTGCAGGTCTGGTCTCTGACAGTGTTCACCACCCTGGGGAGTGACCCCCCAAGAGCCTTGTGTACCATATCCATGCCTGTACTATGCCCATGACTGGTGTGGTGGGTATGGCTGCTGACCACCTCTATAGTAGCACAATGCTGGCATAGGTGTGGGGGTGGCTGTCTGTCTATCCCAGGGGTGGGCACCTCCGGTCCTGGAGGGCCGCAGACCAGTCAGGTTTTCGGGATATCCCTAATGAACATGCATGAGATATATATGCATTAGAGATATCCTGCCAACCTGACTGGTTTGTGGCCCTCCAGGGCTGGATTTGGAGACCCCTGCCTTACACCTCTGTCATTTAAGATCGTGAGTGGGCAAGGTACAGATGTCCTAGACATCGAAAGGGTATATAGAATGTGTCACATTCCTCCTCAATTCTCACCACCACCAAAAAGTTGTCTAATAGACAATTTTTTGGTGGTGGTGAGAAGTTAGGAGGACTGTGACAAATTCTATCTAACCTTTTTGATGTCTTGGACATCTGCACCTTGTCCACTCACTATCTTAAATGACAGAGGTGTAAGGCAGAGGTCTCCAGATCCAGCCCTGGAGGGCCACAAACCAGTCAGGTTGGCAGGATATCTCTAATGCATATATATCTCATGCATATTCATTAGAGATATCCCGAAAACCTGACTGGTCTGCGGCCCTCCAGGACCAAGTTTGCCCACCCCTGGTCTATCCAGTGTGTGGTGGCTGCAAACACCTTCCACAGCCCACACTGCCAGCAATGTTGCCAGTATTGGGCTGCCAATGTGCATAATGAGGAACAAGGTACCATGGGTATAGGCCGGACAGGGTGGCCTGGCCAGGGTGCATATGCACAGGGCATAGGGCAGTGACAGGCACATTGTAGTGCCTGGCCACCACCTACACAGACAGGGTGACCTCAGTATATCCTGCTGAGCGATCACTCCCACCCTGACTGTGCAGTGACCACAGCATGGCTAGGCACTCCCATAGTGCTATCTAGTATTTCTCTCATGTGATACATGTGGGTTTCCTTTTGGGGCCTAGTCACTGATGTATCTGCTTGCTGTGTATGCTGACATCCCAGTTCTGGGTGCAGGCATCTCCACTGGGCACTAGCAGACTGTTTGCAGCTGGTAAGTGTTGTGATGGAGTGGTGTGCAGTGGCTGATGGCTTGCACCAGGAGAATATCAGATAGTGGTGGGGTGCAGCATACCATATCCAGGCCTACTGTCTGTCTGCTATTGTGTTATGGCTGTGTACAGAGCTGCATTGACTGCCCTGTGGGGTGTCTGTTCCTCAGCAGGACTAGGGTTAATGTTCCCCTCTATTGCCGCATTTACAGGGAGGTAGACTGTGGCTCTTTTGATGGGAGATCCTGTTTGCCGCCCTAGGGGAGGGGGGTGGTGGTGCATGGGGGCTACACCTGACTGAAACAAACAGAGATGTCCAAGGTGTTCCTGCAGAAACTGCCTATCTCACACAGTAACACTGCTTTTGGACCTGCGCCATGGACGGTGCTGTGGACCTAGTGCTGGGCGCCTCACTGCACCCTCAGGGTGAGTACAGTACCCGCACAATGTGACGGTCTGTAGCTACTCTGTGCCAGTACAACACACGGTCGGTACCCCCTACCAGGCCGAGGTGCTGTGGAGGTGCACATGGTCAGTTCCCCCTACCAGGCCGAGGTGATGTGGGGGTGCATTCCCCATGGTGTGTAACTGTGGACAGCTGATTTGCATGTGCAGTGCATCATGGGTGTGACTAGCACAATCCAACCCTGTGAAACTCCAGCACCTGCTCACAGGCTCTGATAAACCATAGGCCATCACACGTACATCTGTTAGCATAATGCATAGGTGCAGGACATCCTACAGAGTCTGTAATATAAGATGCCCACACTGGTAAAAACACACGTACCCACGCACGTAAACAAACACGTACCCACGCACGTAGAAACACACGTACCCACGCACGATTGTACGCGCGCAGCTACGTACGGGGCTACGCACGTACCAATGCACGCAACCTCGCACGCACCAATGTACGTGGCTAGGCACACTCCGAGGGTGTTTTTCTGACACCAATACTCAGCGTAACGAAAAACATGCCTTCTCTTTTCCTCTATAATGTACAGGGTGATGCCTGGGACAGCCTTCTGCGTTAGGCACACTGGGGACTCAAACCCATGCTGCCTGTAAGAGTGGTCAGTACCGTAACCATTGTGCTACAGCTCTGTTTCAGTGCTTTGTGTCTGTATGTCTTCTTACGTTTAACGCGCAGTGACGCGCCACGGCGCCCGGTAAAGCTCGTTAATTTTTTTAACGCACGTTAGTGGTGATGCTGTACCGCACATGTCCTTATTTGGGGTTTTTGTCACTACCACGGCTCCTAACGCGAATTGCACTAACGCAGTTTAGTAAACATACCCCTTAATGTGGACAAGTGCAAAGTTAAGCACCTAGGAAATAAAAACCCAAACTATGGTCACACGATGCAAGGTTCCACATTGGGAACCACCACCCAGGAAAAAGATTTAGGTGTCATTGTGGACAACATGTTAAAACCCTCCGCTCAGTGTGCAGCGGCAGCAAAGAGAGCAAATAGAATACTAGGTATCATAAGGAAAGTAATGGAAAATAAAACAAAGGATATTATAATGCCTCTGTATCGTTCCATGGTGCGACCACACCTTGAATATTGTGTGCAATTCTGGTTGCTGTATCTTAAACAGGATATAGCGTTATTAGAAAAGGTTCAGAGAAGAGCCACCTAAAATGGTAAAGGGGATGGAAGGATACCCCTATGAAGAAAGGCTAAAAAGGTTAGGGCTCTTTAACCTGGAAAAGAGACGGCTGAGGGGAGATATGATAGAAGTCTATAAATTAATGAACGGAATGGAACGGATAAACGTAGATCGATTGTTTATGTTATCTGAATATAGAAAAACTAGGGGACATGCAATATTCAGCCTTTGAGATGAATGAAGCTACAGGGTAAACTATTTAACACAAATAAGAGAAAATATTTTTTCACTCAACATGTAATCAAACTCTGGAATTTGTTACCGGAGTATATAGTAAAGGCTGTTAGTGTAGCTGAGTTTAAAAAAGGTTTGGACAAGTTCCTGGAGGAAAGGTACATAAACCATTATTAAAAATGGACCCAGGATATCAGTGCTTGACCCAATACAAGCATTGTGGAACCTGTGTCTTTTGGGGAAACTGCTAGATACGTATGACCTAGATTGGCCACTGTTGGAAACAGGATACTGGGCTTTATGGACCTTGGTCTGACACAGTATGGCATAACTTATGTGCTTATGTATTGAGTTCTTTAATAAACTAAGCCGTGGCAAAATACAAAATTTTGCTGCAGCTTTGTAACTTTCTCCTTCATTTGGAAGATTGAAATATTTGTCCCTGTTGTGAATCAGAGCATATAAAGTGATACTGCGTGACTTAATTATGCAGAATGGAACTTTTAGGACATAGAGGGTTAAAACTGCAACTGTGATGGTAGCTGCGTCTGTCTGTCTTTATTTTCTGCATATGGATGTTTGTAGAAGGTGGGGATGAGCATCCGATAGCATGCATTCATTTCATTAGTGTGTGTTCAAAATATATTTAATGCTTGTTAATCTATGAGTTACGGGCACAGTTTCAAAAAGAGCTGATATTTAAATGTCGTGGCCTTCCAACATCAGTGGGATATTCACCAGCAGTGTCCAGATAGGAGCTGCCACTGAATGTCTGGGCTGAGTGGTGCTGCCAGTAAAGGGCCGACACAATATCTAATTAGCAGAATTTTTTAGCCGGCACATCAGGATTGCGATGTAAGACAGCTTTTCATGCCGCCTACATATCGAGTGAAAATCCCACTATATGGATAAAGCCAATAATTATCCTGTTGGCACCAACACTGCCCTAGCTCACCCTACAGACTATCCCTGCACTATCCCTGCCTCCTGTGAGCCACTGGATAAAGGTTCTGAATATTGGCTCCCTGCATTCATACAATCAATCTGTGATTGTTAAAATAGTCTAACAGTTAAATGTATTTTCACTAAACAAATCTGTAAAACAAACCAACAAAATCTATGAAAGTCAGGGGAAAAGCCAAATTTTCTAAAAATGAACCATCAATATCTTATTTGTGTATACCCTTAGTAAACAATCATTGTTAATTGAGACTATGGGGTATGTTTTATTTTATTAAGGTAGATACAGTAGATGCCTATGGGGTACATTTACTAAACCGTCTTAATGTTACCGGCGCTAGTTGCAGCGATAATGTGAAGAATGCCATATAAGGAGTGGGCGTTCTGGCGTCAAGGTAGCAAGAATCTGTATCGTGCGATAGTGGGTGCTGTGGCACGTTAACGCGCGTTAACCCTAAGTTCATGTCAGCACAGTATTAGAAGCTATAAAGATGTAGCCCACTGGTTACTGCAATGACTGTGGAGGCAGAAGTAATGGGTTTGATCCTGCAGTGGTGTTATGAAAGAAGGCTGTCTGAGGTAATTCCTTTTAATCTAAATCAGTGCTGTCTGAGGCATTTCCTTTTTTAAGTTAAATCAGTGCTGCCAGCAAAAACACCCTCACAGCGCCGTAACATAAGGTGCTTCATAAGGCGCCCTATAAGGCACTCCATAGGGCACATTATAAAGTGCCCTGTCCGCCAAGGCACCTTCTAATGTGCCCTATAAGGCGCTTTATAGGGCGCCTTATGAGGCACCTTAAGGTTACAGTACTGTGAGGGTGCATTTTACTGGCAGCACTGATTTAAATTAAAAGGAAAAGCCTCAGACAGCCTTATTAAATAACAACACTGTGGGATCAAACCCATGACCTTTTCCTCCACAGTCATTGAAGCAACCAGTGGGCTACATTTCTACACCTGCTAACACCTCCCTGGCTGGCCACAGAAAGACTGCAGGTCACCACACAGACTGTCTGCTGTGGTTACCAGGATAGGGTAAACCCAACTGTACCCATGATGCACTGCACATGCAGATCAGCAGTCTACAACTGATCACAAGATGGGGTATGCATCCTCACAGCACCTCGGCCTGGTAGGGGGAACTGACCGTGTGTGTTACAGGTACAGAGTAGCTACAGACTGTGACATTGTGCGGGTCCTCTGCTCACCCTGAGGGTGATGTGGGGCGCCAAGCACCAGGACCACAGCACCTGCCTTGGCTGGGATAGACTACGCTGCAGGTGCCAGTGTGTGATAGCTAGTACTCGTAGATGCACCTGTGTCCATCTGTATTTCCCAGTCACGTCTAGCTCTTGTGGACTATGATGCACCCAGAATAGTGCATATTCTGTGTGGGTGCAATGGTCACATGTTATAAGTGAAGGTGGTGTTTAGACCCAAAAGTGGATTATGTAACACCACCCAACCTGCTCTTTGTGGCTCAGGGTGGGGGACAGGATCTCCCACCAACAGATCCACATCTCTGCAATGGTGGTAGTAGAGGGGACCATCAACCCCAGTCCTGCTGGGGAACAGGCACCCTACAGCGCAGTCAATGCAGATCTGCATGCATCTATAAAGCAATGGCAGACAGGCAGAATGCTGGAAAAGCTCAGCCCACCACTATCTGACATTCATCAGCAGAGGGCACAGACAGTATCCACCCATTGCACTCTGCAAGGTGTTCCAACCATACACATGATAACTGCAGACAGTCTGCTAATTAGTACATAGTGCATGTTCCTGGAAGAACTGTGAGCACACACACCAAGCAGATAAATCAGTGATTGTGCCCCAGAAAAAGGAACCCATAAAAATCACTTAAGAGGAGCACTATGGGGGAACCTAGCCATGCTGTGATCACTACTCAGTCAGGGTGAAAGTGACCTCCCAGCATGACATGCTGTGGCCACCCTGTCCGTGCAGATGGTGGTCGGACACTACAATGTCCCAGCCAGTGCCCTATGCCCTGTGCAGATGCATCCTGCCCAGGCCACCCTGTCCGGGCCATACCCACAGTACTTTGCTCCTCATTATGCACATTGGCAGGCTAACACTGGAAACAGGGCAAGCAGTGTGGGCTCAGTGAGGTGTAGGCAGCCAGAACACACTGGATAGACATACACACACTCCCATACCTATGCCAGCATTGTGCAAATATAGAGGTTTTTGGCAGCCCTGGCCACCACACCAGTCCTGGGCACAGTGCAGGCATGGCTATGGTATACAATACTGTTGGGGTTCACTCCCCGGGGTGGTAAACATTGTCAGAAACTAAAACTGAAACACACTCCACAGATATCAGAAAGGTTGCTATGATGCAGCTCTGTCAACAAATTGTGTTTAACTTAGGATTTGTTATCTGCCATTAATCATAGCAACCTTTTGATATATGTGTAACATGTTCCCAAGTTTAGGGCGGCATTACTAAGGTATGCAGGTGCTAGTATTGGGAGATGCTGCTCCGCGCAGGGAGCAGCAGCCTGACTCTCCAAGAGGCCTTGGATAGTGGAGCCTGTGGGTGTGGGTGTTTGTGCACCTGTTGGCCGCTGCTCTAGGGCTGAGTTTCCCAACTCCGGTCCTGGTGGGCCAAACATGGTTCAGGTTTTCATGCTGTCCCTAATGAATATGCATGAGATACATTTGCATACAATGGGGGTGGTGCATACAAATGCAGCACAGGCATATTTATTAGGGACAGCATGAAACTTGAATGGTGTTTGGCCCTCCAGGACTGCAGTTGGGAAACTCTGCTCTAGGGATTGCACATGTTTATGGTGTCTGTGCCCTGTAGGGTAAAATGTAGGCGTTTATTTAATCTGCAAGAACAGTTCCTTCTTTATTACCATGGTTTAGTACTGTCTAAAATACAGGGACATGGTTTGCAGGAGCCACAGCTGGGACTTGAACCTGTGACTTTCTGCCCCTGAGCACACTGGCTGTGTGTATTGCACCAAACTGTTGCCACAGATACAGATCATTTCCTGGGGACACCATGACTGTTCGTCAGACAGACCTTGTCTGTTGCAGTGCACGGCACCCACCTAAACGGGGCTTGGCCGTGGTCTGCTGTGGGAAGATGCCACTTCCCCCTCTGCCACAAGCACCTTACCACCGCTGGAGATGTTATCGCACGATATGTGACGTTCTCGCATGGTAATGTGCCATTATCGCGCAATAACATCACGTATCGCGTGATAATGTTGCAGCTGCGATGTTACCACCGTTTAGAAAACATACCCCTATGAAATGCAAAAAGCTTTCTGTAGAGTAGTCCATTTTGAATCAGATAGGACAGAGTGGATTTAAAGAGCTGTGGAATTATTTGAGAATCTCTTCTCCTTCATTCAAAATCTTAAAAATGTCATCAATATATCTGTAGTAAAGTCCTGGTTCTTTCATCCATTCAAAAATGTCTCTTCCAGTTCTGCCATGGAAAGGTTGGCGTCCTGTGGTGCCGCACATAACAATACATTTATGAACATGTTTACTAAAGTGAGCTCTGATAGCACAAGATTGTGCCACCAAATTAGGTCAGAGGCCCATGCTAATTTTTTTTGGGGGGAGGCATACATCTATCTCCCTACCAATACCACAATAGTACCATGCTAACCGGCACAAGCTGCACTTAACACCATCCATTGAGGTGGTGTTGAGTACACCCATTCTAACGGCAACAAACGCGGTTGTGCCCAGTATGCCTGTTCTAACTATGATGTGCCATCCACACCCATGTTACGGTCCTAACTGACCCAATCCCCTCCCAATCTTATGTTAAGTGGCTTGTGTAGGATTTTTAGTTCTTTGATAACATTTGAGTATTTAAACGTCTGTGTCATATCTCCCCTGTCCCTCCTCTCCTCTAGGGTATACATATTTAGGTCTTCAAGTCTCTTCTCATACGTCTTCCAGCACAAGCTCCAAATCATTTTGGTCGATTTCCTCTGAACCGTTTCAAGTCTTTTTATATCGTTTGTGAGAAATGCTAGTAGTTGTAAAATATCAACTTCTAATCAAAATGTAGCAAACTGCCAAATGACATTAACTAATAAACAATGGTTGGCTTTTTTTATACTGGATTTCATTCATTTCAGACTTTGGTCATCAGTAGGAGATTGTGTCATAGCATGAAAAATCCTGAGCATGATAGCCTGGAGTAGATAAACACTGCTCTTCTGTCAAGAGAAGTGCTGCTGGCATTTGCTCAACAAAGCATCTAATCTGCCGCCATCATCTCTCAATACAGAGCTTCATTGGTGTAAGGAAAAAGCACTACCAACATAATAGAGCCTGCATGACATTGATCCATTTGTTTATTAATTCCCCTTCTGGGGTTCTCACATTAGCTGTTAATCTGTCCTCTGCATAGCTTTCCAGCTCACTTCATTTCTTTCTGTCATCCAGGAACTCGTCTTCTATATTCTGCTATGACTTGGCACGGTCACTTGGTCTGTCATAGAGATGTACTGCTGGCCGTGACACCATGGTCTTCCGCTGACCTTCTGTCCTGCTGCAAGAGGCAGACGAATTAGAAATAAATCACAGTGACAACAAACAGAGTCAAATCAGGGTATGGCAGGGCCTGATTTAAGATGTTGGTGCCTGTAGTCAGGACTCAAGAGCAGTGGAAAAGAGAGGTTTCTCCTCCAGAGATCAGAGATCATGGTCCCAAAACAAGTGGAATCAGGCTCCAGTTAAGCACAGGTATTTGATGCCTTTAAAATGTGGAACTGCAAGCAATTGCCTGTTGCCTATACCTAAATCTGGGTGTAAGGGCCCAACAGTCTGACTCTCCATGAGGCTTTGGATAATGGAGCCTGTGGGTGCGGGTGTTTATGCCCCTGTTGGCCGCTGCTCTAGGGCAGAGGTTCCCAACTCCGGTCCTGGTGGGCCAAACACTGTTCAGGTTTTCATGCTGTCCCTAATGAATATGCATGAGATACACTTGCATACAATGGGGGCGGCGCATACAAATACAGCACAGGCATATTTATTAGGGACAGCATGAAACCTGAATGGTGTTTGGCCCTCCAGGACTGCAGTTGGGAAACTCTGCTCTAGGTATTGCATATGTTTATGTTGTCTGTGCTCTGTAGGGTAAAATGTAGGCCTTTCAGGCATGTTTATTTTATCTGCAATAAAGGTTCCATCTTTATTACCATGGTTTAGTACTGGGTAAAATATGGGACAGGGTTGGTAAGAGCCACAGCTGGGACTTAGAACTTGTGACCTTCTGCTCCTGAACACACCGGCTGTGTGTACTGCACCACACTGTTGCCACTGGGACAGAGCATTCCCTGGGGATACCATGACTGTTCGTCAGACAGACCCTGTCTGTTGCAGTGCACGGCACCCACCTAAACGGGGCTTGCCCATGGTCTGCTGTGGGCAGATGCCACTGCGCCCTCCGCCATTAGCACTCCTCCGCCACCTTGCTGCCATGCCATTGTGGTGCTGGTGGTGAGCAGTCCCAGGACATCCAGTGTGCCGGTAGGCAGCTGCCTATGGTGTGGGTTCTCGGGTAGGGATGCCTACATGGACATGCGTGCTTTCCCCCGCCACCGCCTGCCAATGTTATGTGCCCTTGGGGGTACCTGCTGGGTAATATCCCCTATGACACTGTGGGACACACACTCGTGCCCATGTTTGACCCTCGTTAGTTGCTGTCTTGCTGCTTTACAGTTTTGTCATTCCTATGTGCCACCTAGGCATCTGCCTAGTCCGCACTGTGCCCCAGCTGGACCACAGCATGTGCCGCCTGCAGCCCCTGTATCCCATTTACAGCATCAGTACAGTTGCCCTTTCCTACGTGCCCAATCTGCTGTTGCTGCACATGTGCATGCCATAACAAACCTGCCCAATCTAAATGGCAGAAACCCTGATCAGCGCTATTTCAATGTGGGATCATTCACTTTGTAGGGGGACAGAGCATAGACCCTTCCAAACATGATATCTTAATTTTTACGCTTTGTCAGTAATGTTGCTTTATGTTTATCATTAATGTAACTATTGGCCAGCTTGGTTATTGGGATTTTAAATGTGGTTCAGGTCATTTTATATATTTATTTGCCTTTTTGGTTCCTGCACATGTATCACAACTATCCCTTTCGAGGTTTCACTGCCTTTGCTGCACATTGCTGACTTAAATGGTTTCTCTTACCTGCAAATGTGCCTAATATGAGGGTTTCACTGGCGTTAGTGTTCAGACCCGGATTTCACAGCGTTAGTGTGCCTGGAGCCTCTCTCCGCCCACTCTCCGCCCATTTACCCCTTCTCTCCGCCCTCTGGGAAGCCTTACTCCACCCTTCAGACCTGGATTTCACAGCGTTAGTGTGCCTTAATGCCGCCGCCGCCGCGTTATTGCGCAATAAGTGAAGTTATCGCACGATAATGTCACATTATCACATGATAACTTCACTTATCGCGTGATAATACCACCGCTGTGACGTTAAGACAGTTTAGTAAGACTGGCTGAGCCATCAGCTTTGACATGTAAGTATTGTGTCCTGCCGCACTTTATTTGTATTTTATTAATTGCTGCCAGCAAACACACCCTCACGTGCCGTAACCTAAAGTGCCTCATGAGGCACCCTATAAGGCACTCCATAAGGCACATTATAAAGTGCACTGTCCGCCACGGCACCCTATAATGTCCCCTATAGGGCACCCTATCAGTCGCTCCATAGGATACTGTATAGTGCACCTTATATGGACGGTAACCATAAGGTGCCCTATAGGGCGCCCTATAAAGCGGCCTCTGAGGCACCTTATGGGTACAGTACGCTGAGTGTGTTTTTGCTGGCAGCACTAATGTACATTAAAAATAGATAATGCTTTGGACAGTCCTATCAAATAACCCCACTGTGGGTTTGAACCCATGACCTCTGGCTCCACTAGTAGTGAAGTAACCTGTGGGCTACAACTCTAAAGCTGCTAGCAAACCCCTGGCTGGCTGCAGAAGGACTGCAAGTCACCACACAAACAGTCTGCTGTGATCACTAGGATAGGGTTAACCTACCCATACCCATGATGCACTGCACATGCAAATCAGCAGTCTACAGATGATCACAAGATGGGGTATGCACCCCCACAGCACCTCGGCCTGGTAGGGGGAACTGACCGTGTGTGGTACTGGCACAGAGTAGCTACACACCGTCACATTGTGCAGGTACTGCACTCACCCTGAGGGTGAGGTGGGGCGCCCAGCACCAGGTCCACAGCAGAGATAGGCCATGCTGCAGGTCCCCAGCAGTGCTAATGTGTGCGATAGGTAGTTTCTGCAGACACACTTTGGATATATATGTATGTCTCACTCAGGTGTAGCCCCTATGGACCCCTAGGAGAATTATGTACCAACACCCTCCTCCAAGGCTGAGGGTGGTAAACAGGGTCTCCCACCAACAGATCCACATTCTACTTCCCTGCAATGGTGTCAGTAGAGGGGACCATCAACCCCAATCCTGCTGGGGAACAGACACCCTACAGGACAGTCAATGTAGCTCTGCACACATCCATAACACAATAGCAGACAGACATTAGGCCCGGATATGCTAAGCTGCACCCCAGCACTATCTGATATTCTCCTGCAGCAAGCCTTCAGCCGCTGCACCCTGCAAGGCGCTCCATCAAGACACATACCAGCTGCAGACAGTCTGCTAGCTAGTCCATAGTGCATGTTCCTGGTGGAAATGCGTGCACCCAGAACTGGGATGTCAGCATACACAACAAGCAGATAAGTCAGTGACTGGGCCCCAAAAGGAAACCCATAAATATCACATGAGAAAAATACTAGATAGCACTATGGGTGTGCCTAGCATTGCTGTGGTCACTGCACAGTCAGGGTGAGAGTGATCTCCCAGCAGGACATGCTGTGGCCACCCTGTCTGTGCAGGTGGTGGCCGGGCACTACAATGTCCCAGCCAGTGCCCTATGCCCTGTGCAGATGCATCCTGGCCAGGCCACCCTGTCCGGGCTATACCCATGGTACCTTGCTCCTCATTATGCACATTGGCAGGCCAATACTGGCAACAGTGCTGGCAGTGTGGGCTGTGGAGGGTGCAGCCACCACACACTGGATAGACAGACACACACTCCCACACCTATGCCAGCATTGTGCTACTATAGAGGAGTTTAGCAGCCCTGGCCACCACACCAGTCCTGGGCACAGTGCAGGCATGGATATGGTACGCAATACTGTTGGGGGTCACTCCCCAGGGTGGTAAACACTGTCAGAGACCAGACCTGAAGCACACTCCACACACATCAGAAAGGTTGCTATGATGGAGCTCAATCAGCAAACTGTGCTTAACGTAGGAATTGCTATCTGCCAGTAATCATAGCAAACCTTTGATAGCTGTGTACTGTATTCCCAGGTGTAGGGTGGCATTGCTAAGGTATGCAAGTGCTAGTATTTGGAGATGCACGCAGGGCCCAATGTCCTGCCTCTCCAGGAGGCATTGGCTAATGGAACCTGTGTGTGTGGGTGTGTCTGCCCCTGTTGGCTGCTGCTTTACGGCAGAGGTTCCCAACTCCAGTCCTGGTGTGCCAAACACTGTTCGGGTTTTCATGCTGTCCCTCATGAATATACATGAGATATATCTGCATACCATGGGGGTAGTGCATAGATATGCAGCACAGGCATCTTTATTAGAGGCAGCATGGAACCTGAATGGTGTTTGGCCCTCCAGGACTGCCTTTGGGAGACTCTGCTCTAGGTAATGCGCCTGTTTATGGTGTTTTTGCTCTGTAGGGTAAAATGTAGGTGTTTTGGGCATGTTTACATCATCTGCACTAAACGTTCTGTCTGTATTAGCACGTTGTAGTAGTGGGTAAAATATGGGGACTGGGTAGGCAGGCACCATAGCTGGGACTTGAACTTGTGACCTGCCTCCAAACACACTGGTTGTGTGCACTGCACCACCGTGTTGCCACAGAGACAGTGTATTCCCTGATGATACCATGACTGTTTGTCCGGCAGGGCCTGTCTGTTGCAGTGCATGGCACCCACCTACACAGGGCTAGGCCATGTTCTGCTCTGGGCAGCTGCCACTGCCCCCTCCACCACCAGTACCCCTCCGCCACCATGCTGACATGGCCTTCTATTGGAGACAGCATAAAACCTGAATGATTTGTGGCCCTCCAGGACTGCATTTGGGGGACTCTGCTCTAGGTAATGCGCATGTTTCTGGTGTCTGTGCTCGGTGGGGTAAAATATAGGCATTTGAACCATGCGTATGTTCTCTGCAATAAAGGTTTGTCCTTACTATCACGATTTAGTAGCTGGTAAAATATGGGGACTGGATTGGCAGTAGCCCCAGCTGGGACTTGAACTTGTGACCTTCTGCTCCTGAACACACTGGCTGTGTTCACCGCACCACACTGCGCTCACAGAGACAGTGCAGTCCCTGGAGATACCCCTCTGCCACCATGCTGACATGCCTTTCTGCTGGTGGTGCTGGTGGTGTGCAGTCTCAAGCCATCCAGTGTGCAGGTAGGTGGCTGCCTATGGTGCATGTTTTGGGGTAGGGGTGCCTGTATAGGCGTCCACGCTTCCCCCCAACACCGCCTGCCAATGTTCTGTGCCCTTGGGGGTACCTGCTGGGTACTATCCCCTGTGACACTATGATAGACACTCTCGTGCCCATGTTGGGCCCTCATCAGTTGCTGTCTGGCTGCTGTTCAGTTTCAGCATTCCTACGTGCCATCTAGGCATCTGCCTAGTCCGCACTGTGCCCCAGCTGCACCACAGCATGTGCCGCCTGCAGCCCTCTGTATCCCCTTTCCCGGCATCTGTCCAGTTGCCCATTCCGACATGCCCTCCCTGCTGTTGTGGAACATGTGCATGCCATAGGTAACATGTCCAATGGAAAGGGAAACCCTGATCAGTGCTATTTCACTGTAGGATCATTCACCTTGTATGGGGACGGAGCGTAGACCCTTCCAAAATTCATATTTTTTGGGGCTTTCTTGGGAGTGTGTTTTGATGTTTCCCATTACTATCACTATTGCCCAGCTTGATTATGATTTTTTTTTATTTTGTTGGGGTCCTTTTCAATGTTTATTTGTACTTTTGTTTTGTGCACATGTATCACACTTATCACTTTTTTGTAGGTTTCCCTGGTTTTGCTGTACATTGCTGACAGAAATGGTTTCTCTTCCCTTTAAATCGGCTCTAACGCGAGGTTTTCACTTGCGTTATTTTTGGCCTCGAATTTCACCTCGTTAGTGTGCGGGGAACCTCTCCCCTCCCACTCTCCACCCATTGACCCCTGGGGAGCCTTCCTCCGCCCTCCGGGAGCCTAACCCTGCCTTCAGCGCTCGTTTGCACGACTGCGTGCGTGAGCACGCACTAGAGCGCATTTTTGCCCCGTAAAGCGTCATTAGCGTGCACTAAGGTACCTTGGCGCGCACGTTAAGAAAGTTTAGTAAACATACCCCTTAGACTTTCCAAAGGCCACATCTGTGGCTTATACTCAATCCCACTCTGGTGTTTCTAACCTACCTAGTTCTCCAAACCTATGGGACTGGGACTGCATAGCATGTCTGTTCCATCACCATAGTTGGTCCCCTTCTCATTATGCCATCTGTGGAACTCATCGGGGCTGTGAATGGCACAGAGACCACAATGCTGAGCTGAACGAAATCAGGGGTGTCAATCTCTTCATCTAGTGGACAACATGAGGGCTCATAAATGAATCAGTTGGCCCTCATGATGGGCATTGGAGTTTCTGAAGGATAAGTTTTAAGTTCACCCTTCCCTTTGCCTATACTGAGGGAAATAAAGAGTTGAATCTGGCTGCTGATGAATGGACGGTTGCCATCTTGGCAAGTTGTCCATTTTTCACAAACTGAATGCATGTGATATGGTGATACTTCTTTATGAATTCCAAGATTGAAGAATGATTCCATAACTGAATAGTAACAATGCAACTAGAAAAAAGGACAAAATGCTTAAAGAGGTATCTCGTTTTCAAAAATGTTTTCTTCTTAATCTCTTTGTGTTATTGTAATTTTAGCATGAAAGCACATTTTAGAAATAACGTCTATATGCAATATGAGACGTAAAGGTCAAAGCATATGAAAAAAAGCTAACCATGTGCACGTTTCAGGCTGATTTCAGAAACTTACATGTACCTGAAATGGCCAGTGGTGACCACGGCCAAATAGATGACCTCGTGACAAAAGTTTAGGACAGGAACATCTATCCCATGCTGCATACATATCCCTGCCTGCTGTTTTGCAAGCAAAGTCATGCATTGGTGTGCCAGCCAAGAAACAAGTGTTTCTTTATGGTTATGAATGATATTGCAGATATGAGAATACTTTCTTTTCTACTCCTTCCAGGTGTTTTGGTGGCATCTATGAGTTTGTAGTTATGATTTGTCTAGAAAAGGCAGAACTGTGAGTCCAGAGATGCAAGTGGTCAAAACCAAAATTAGATCTTATCAAGACTGAGTTGGATCGGGGGGGGGGGGGGCATCTTTAATCACCGCTGCAGGATTTTTTGGTTTCTTGATTGGCACCTCTTTCACATACTGCTAGTACCAAATGATTGGATGGCAGGATATAGGTATAACACTGGAGTCCAAAGTGGTGATTTACACCTGCCCAGCTGGGTCCTTGAGCTGGCACATGGCAGCAATGTTTATTAATTAGATTTTCAATTAATTAAAAATATTCCATATATCAGCTAAGGGATTTAGTTGGATAAGTATAGCTTACCACTTTGAGTTCCTGTTTTATACCCTACCAGTCAGTCAAACGTTAAAACTAGATGAAAATATATTAGTTGTCAAATCTTTGCAGTTAGTCCACTCGAGTAGGCAGCATACATATCATTCCTTGGACTAAACTAACATAAATCTTTGTAGCACCCCAGGATTAAGGGAAAAAACTGCCTTGAGCGTAGCAATTACTTTGTTTTATAAATAACTCCGTCAACACATTTGGTAATGCTGGAGTACTGAGACTACTCTGTTCCATTGGTGAAATGAATAATATATTTCTTTGCTTACAGTCGGCATTGGAAGCATAATTTTGCAAATGGCTTCTAGGTAGAAAAAGAGACATCTAAGTTGAGATGTTTATGGTTAACAAGGCATTTTACCACAGGCTTGCCGAATGAGGAGCCGTATGTAAAATATCTACAAGGCCTTGGGAGATACTGTGCGCAGCTTTGGCAGCCTGAGCACTGGGCAGAGCCATTTTACAAAGAAAAATATTTTAAAAAACAAAAGAAAAGCATCACCTGGGATTCTGCATATGTAAATGTCAGACCTAGATAAGGTCTTAGATAGTGCTGGGGAAGAGTCTGCTGTCTTGGTACATGTTGGTACCAATGACATAGGAAAATGTGATAGGAGGTTCTGGAGGCTAAATTTAGGCTTTTAGGTAAGAAGTTGAAATCCAGAACTTCCAGGGTAGCGTTCTCCGAAATGCTTCCCGTTCCACGCAAAGGACCCAAAAGGCAGGCAGAGCTCCGGAGTCTCAATGCGTGGATGAGACGATGGTGCAAGGATGAGGGTTTTGGATTTGTTAGGAACTGGGGAACATTCTGGCGAAAGGAGGGGCTCTTCCGAAGGGATAGACTTCACCTTAACCGGGATGGAACCAGGCTGCTGGCATTAACCTTTAAAAAGGAGATAGAGCAGCTTTTAAACTAGATAATAGGGTAAAGCCGACAGTCGCACAAGAGTGCATGGTTTGGAAGAATGTATCCTTGAAGGATACTACCAAAAGCAGAGAGGTTCCAAAAAGAGTAAAGTAGCCCAAATGCCCTCGAATATGGAGCAGACAGAGCTTAAAGATCATAAATTACCCATGCCTACCAATAGCCAAATTAATATGAATAAAATACAATCTCTAAAATGCTTGTATACAAATGCTAGAAGTCTAAAAAATAAGATGGTTGAGTTAGAATATATAGCACTAAATGAGAGGTTAGATATGATTGGAATCTCAGAGACATGGTGGAAGAAGGACAACCAGTTGGACACTGTGATACCTGGGTACAAACTATATCGTAATGATAGAGCTGATAAAATTGGTGGAGGGGTTGCGCTCTATGTTAGAGAGGCCATTGAGTCAAAAAGTATTAAAGTTTTTCAGGAAACAAAATTTGCTGTAGAATCTCTATGGATTGAAATTCCATGTAAAAAGGGGAAGGCGATGGCAGTGGGGGTGTACTATCGACCGCCTGGCCAGAGTGAACAAATGGATGATGAAATACTCAAAGAAATCAAGGAAGCTAAAAAAAGTTAAAGCACAGTAATATTAATGGGTGATTTCAATTACCCCGGTATTGACTGGGTCGGTGTCATGGCAGGACATGCTAGGGAGATAAAGTTCCTAGGTGAAATAAATGACTGCTTCTTGGAACAGCTGGGAAGCCATATTGGACCTATGGAACAGAGGGGAAGCCATATTGGACCTAGTCCTTGGTGGAACACCATATCTGGTGCAAGAGATAAGGTTGTTGGGGCCACTTGGCAATAGTGATCATAGCATGATCTCGTTTGATCTAATTAATGGAGGAGGGATGGAAAGGAAATCCACAGTACTACCTTTTAACTTTCAAAAGGGAGACTATGATAAAATGAGGAAAATAGTTAAGAAAAAACTAAAAGGAGCAGTTGCAAAGGTTAAAGACTTACATAAAGCTTGGCTGTTGTTGAAAAATACTATCTTGGAAGCCCAGACCAGCTCTATTCCACGCTTTAAGAAAAGTGGAAGGAAGTCAAAAAAACTGCCAGCATGGTTTAAAGGTGAGGTCAGAGAGGCTGTTGTTGCCAAAAAAGCATAAGGGAGAGACTGTGAGAAAGTCAGTTGGTCCATTAGATGATAGAGAGGTTAAAGGAGCACTAAGAGGCGACAAGGCGATAGCGGAGAGACTGAATGAATTCTTTGCTTTGGTCTTTACTGAGGAAGATGTAGGGATGTTACCCATGACTGAAGTGGTATTTAAAGGTGTGGAAAAAGTGAAGGTAATATCGATACATCAAGAAGATGTATTACAACTATTAGATAAACTGAAGAGTAGCAAATCACCAGGGCCAGATGATAAACATCCAAGGGTGTTGATAGAACTGAAATATGAGATTGCAGACCTGCTATTAGTAATCTGTGAATTTTCATTAAAATCATCTGTAATACCTGAAGACTGGAGGATGGCGAATGTAACACCAATTTTTAAAAGGGTTCCAGGGCTGATCCGGGAAACTACAGACCGGTGAGCCTGACGTCAGTACCGGAAAAAATGGTAGAAACCATCATAAAGAACAAAATTGCTGAACATGTAGATAGTCATGGCATAATGGGAGACAGCCAACATGGCTTTAGACAAGGAAGATCTTGTCTTACTAATCTGTTATGTTTTTTTGAAGGTGTGAATAAACTGGTAGACAAAGGTGAGTTGGTTGATATAGTGTATCTGGACTTTCAGAAAGCCTTTGACAAGGTCCCTCATCAGAGACTTTTGGCAAAACTAAAGAGTCATGGGATAGGAGGCAGTGTACTATTGTGGATCAGGAACTGGTTAAAAGATAGAAAGCAGAGGGTAGGGCTAAATGGCCAATTTTCCCAATGGAGAAAGAAGAATAGTGGTGTACCCCAGGGATCTGTGCTGGGTGTGCTGCTTTTTGACATATTCATAAATGACCTGGAAAAGGGAATAAGGAGTGAGGTTATCAAATTTGCAGATGACACAAAACTATTTAAAGTTGTTAAATCCGAAGAGGATTGTGGAAAATTGCAAGAGGATCTTGATAAATTGGAAGACTGGGCATCAAAATGGCAGATGAAATTTAATGTGGACAAGTGCAAAGTTATGCACCTAAGGAAGAACAATCCAAACTATGGTTACACGATGCAAGGTTCCACATTAGGAACCACCACCCAGGAAAAAGATTTAGGCGTCATTGTGGATAACATGTTAAAACCCTCGGCCCAGTGTGCAGCGGTGGCCAAGAGAGCAAATATAATGCTAGGTATCATAAGGAAAGTAATGGAAAATAAAACAAAGGATATTATAATGCCTCTATATCATTCTATGGTGAGACCACACTTTGAATATTGTGTGCAATTCTGGTCGTCGTATCTTAAAAAGGATATAGCATTATTAGAAAATGTTCAGAGAAGAGCCACAAAAATGGTAAAAGGGATGGAAGGATACCCCTATGAAGAAAGGCTAAAAAGGTTATGGCTCTTTAACCTGGAAAAGACACGGCTGAGGGGAGATATGATAGAAGTCTATAAATTAATGAACGGAGTGGAACGGGTAAATGTAGATCGATTGTTTACATTATCAGAATATAGAAAGACTGGGGGACATGCAATGAAGCTACAAGGTAAACTATTTAAGACTAATAAAAGAAAATATTTTTTCACTCAACGTGTAATCAAACTCTTGAATTTTTTTACTGGAGTATATAGTAAAAGCTGTTAATGTAGCTGGGTTTAAAAAAAGGTTTGGACAAGTTCTTGGAGGAAAGGTACATAAACCGTTATTAAGAAGGGACCCAGGATATCAGTGCTTGACCCAATACAAGCATTGTGAAACCTGTGCCTTTTGGGGAAACTGCTAGGTACTAGATTGGCCACTGTTGGAAACTGGATACTGGGTTTTATGGACCTTGGTCTGACCCAGTATGGCATATCTTATGTTCTTATGTTCAGCACTTAAACATGTAAGTGGTAATTTTGCTTCTTATACATGCAAATATTTATTGTATTTTTATTTATTAGTATTTAGCTTATGCCTTTCCAATGGTAGTTCAAGGGAAGTTACATTCAGGTACGTGAGTGCCGACATTTCCAGGCCTAAGTGGCAGATTTCTTAAAACTGAACATCCAGGAAGAGCCAATTAAAAAGAAGAGAAGTGGGAACAAAAAACAATTAAAAAAAATTTGAGGTGCTTTTAAACACCAGAGAGAGAAACATGATTGCCCCCCTCATTGCTGGTTCAAACTCTAGATCCAAATGAACGATTAATTGACCTATCTGCTTTTAAGCAGCTGCAAATGCCAATCTCCAGATTCTTTAAATTATGCATTTACTGCTTTTGCAAATTTGGAAATTTCACACATACTTTGCTGGCTTGCTCAAACCATGGCCCTTTCTGAACTGTGTGTGCTGCGGATCTACAAGGGTAAATAGCAAATTTATTAGGCTTCTATTTGCACATGTAAGGAATTAGCACATGCAAATGTCACACAAGCCTTCCAAAATAACCTCCTTCATCTGCTAGTTAAGCTGTTGCTTGAAAGAAAATCAACTGTCAAACTTGTAAGTCTCCACACCCAGAGCAGGTTTAAGTTTTAGGAAAACATTGGGCACTGAAAACAAAAAATCCAAGTGCAGAAAGCTATGGATGTGATTGCATTGAACACATGTATGTTTGGCGTGTTCTAAAATGGCTCTTGGGGTATGCATGTGACTGGAACATCTGAATGGCTGTTTTCGGACATCCTACTCATGAAAGGGGCTTTTTAAACGATTCCCATAATATAACAGGAAACCATATCTAGATAACCTATACTCAAAAAGACCTCAATTTCTAGAGGGGACAGATAAGAAAAAAAGAGGAACATTTTACATTAAAAAAATACAGATAGAAATGGCACAGCAGCCTTATAATAATGGAATACACAATAAAAAATGGTTAGTGTGTTTTAAATCCTAAACCCCTGAGGAGAGCTAGTGATCTTTGTTTTTTTTTGTGTGTTTTTAAGTGCCTTCAAGTCAATTCTGATTCCTGGTGACCCAGCAGCCCCTGGTTTTCTTAGCAAGGTATGCTTGGAAGTAGACTGCCAGTGACTTGCTCAAGGCCACAAGGAATAGCAGCAGGAACAGAACACAGATCTCCTGGCTAGTAGGCTGCTGCTGCTCCTCCACTCCTCTTACTATCTAGAAACATTCTTAATTTTTCTGGGACAAAGAAAACATTTAACACCAGCATATTGAGCTAGGCATTTATAAAGAAAACACAAGATAAAGGATGCCACTAAGCAAAAGTCTCCTAGTGCATAGCCAAGAATGCCCTATAGCATTCCTGTGTCACCCCAGCCATATAAAAAAAGCTGAAGCAAGAGGTCACATGATGTGGCGAGAGAGGAAGGGCACATTTCCTGACCGCTCTAGGGGCCTAATTCATAGCTATCTGTTGCTTTCTGCTGCTTTTGCCTCTCTTTCCCCATCCCATTGTGAGAGGTATAGACAGATATCACAACAAACTGGAAGGTACAATGGTGACAAAAACCATGAAAAAGTATAGACTGATAGTGACCTGCTGACAAGATGATGGATCTAGCTCTGACTAATTTACCCATGTGTTTGGATGATTCCAGAATAGTGGAGCTGACAGCCTCGGAGGTACAAGCTAGAATATTCCACAATGGCCTTTCTAAGGCAGGAAATCTCACCTGAGAACCTCATCTGCAAAGAAGCAGCACCTAGAGAGCTGAAATCACCCACTTTGGCCTCAGGTGACCTCTTATCCTCCGGTCATTGTGGAGCATGGTGTGAAACTTCCTCCGAGAAGCTCACGACCACTTTTTCCTTCAGAGTAGCTCCTTTTACCAAACCTACCACCTTAGCCTCCTTTGACTGGACCAAGATCCTAGCCACATCATCACTCAGCTGACACCATCAGGATAGGATGACACATTGCCACCAAGCAGAAACAACCTTCTCCACTTCAATATGCAGCAGGAATGACAGCTGGTAAAGCTACAATATTTCATCGGAGGAACACATCCATCAGCACCTGGGTCTGTGTTGGGGTCCAGGCTGTCAGAGTTAAGTGCAACTGACACTTTTGTTTCCCTTTTTTTGGAGCTTCTACTCAGAGTATGCTGCCATCTTGCTGCGTGCTCCCTGAGATGATTTATTTTATGATTAGGAATTTGTTGATTTATAATTGATTTTACTGTATTTTATGTATGAAACGGCCTGTTATCCGCTGCTCTGTACAAGCCAGTGATTGAAAAAAAGGGGTTAAAAGTTTTTAAATTAAAATTAAATGAAATTCAATGGGTGGATTCTCAGCTGATGCAGCAACTTAAATTAATGTCTGTTCCGCAGCATTATTCACAATCACATATATGCTAATGTGGTCTCTGTGCCTGCCCTTCAAGCTGCTGAACATAAACTTCTCTATCCGTGTGTTTTCTGAAGTCACACAGGTAAGATCGGGTTGAAAATCTGACTGAACAGGCCAGTACTCTCCATATAATAAGGGGCTGTGTTTGGGATAGAACAGGGGTAGACTTAAAAATTATCTGGATAGCAGCAAGATGTAGCCATTATCCAGATTACTTAGGAGTTTAGTTGAGGCCTGCTGAATAGCAGGTTTAAGCTAAATGGACAGTACCAGCATGGTGACTGCACTGTTTGCATATTCAGCACCACTATCAATACAGACAGCAGTGCTAAGTGGACATATTAATTCAGGGGGGCTATACTCAAAGCGATTAATATGGTTAGCAGACCTGCTAATAGTGTTAATCGTGCTGAATGGGATATTCAGCGACACACAACCAGCTTGTGCCACTGAAGATCCTCCTCTAACCCACTGGATGCCTCGATGCTTAGCATCGGAGTATTCCGGGACTGGTACTGAAGCTAATTGTGCAGCTGTGATATTCAGCAGTTATCTGGTCATCTTAGTGGCAAAGGTCAAGCAGAATAAAGGCTGTCCTAACTTTAACCGCTTTAGCTAAATGGCTAGCGGCTAAATATCGCCGCAACCCGGTTAGCTTTAGCACTATCCAGCCAACCCAGATATTAGTTCCGGTGGCTGGATCAGAGCCCAGATTGAATAGCTGCTGAAAATTGGCCCCTTAAATTCCAGAAACGGGCCAAGAATCTGCTTTTGTGTGTTTTTGCATGGTTTTATGTTACTTCATGGAGTTCTTGATAACAAACATTGCCATGGTGCTGAAGCTTGAAGGTAAGCGCTGCGGGGGGCTGTTTCAAGCCATTGCCGCTGTTGTCGCTCCTGGAGAGGAGCAGCAGTGGTGGAAATGGGCACCGCGGGGGGAGGAATGCCATGGGGGGGGGGGGTGAAAGGGATGAAGTTCGCCTAGGGTGCCTCCTCTTCTTGCAGCAGCCTTGTCTGGGAGCCATGATCTTCACTCCCAGTACTTAAGAGCCACATACAGTTCTGGTAAACATTATTGGCACCCTTGCATTTTAGGTATGTTATGTACACTATCTTGAGAAATAATTAGAAATATTCCAACTGTATGTCTTCATAATATTTTAATAGTATGTTCAAAGATATACAACAAAAAAAAAGTCTGCACAACTAAGACATAGTAATTTATGAGAAAAGAAAAAAAAAACAAAATATGACCTGGACACTAATATTTGGTTGCATAACCCTTGACGGTGATGACAGCCTCCAAACATTTCTTGCAGCCATCTATAAGTTTCTTACATCTGTCTGCTGGTAGTTTCTGCTACTTTTCAAATACGATTTGTTCCAGCTCATGAATGTCTCCAAGATTCCTTTCACCAATGGCAGATTTCAGCCCTTTCCAAAGGTTCTCAATTGGCTTGAAATCAGGACTCATTGTTGGCCAGTTTAAAACAGTCTATTTGTTCCTTTTTAACTATTGTTTTGTACTTTTGGATCTATGTTTTGGATCATTGTCCTGCTGGTTGACCCATGACCTTCGGCCAAGCCTAGCTTTCTGACACCAGGTAGCACGTTTTGCTCCAAAATACCTTGGTAGTCCTCTGACTTCATGATTCCTTTAATACATTCCAGGACTCCAGTTCCTGAGGCACCAAAACAGCACGACAACATTTTGGAACCTCCACCATATTTAACTGTAGGAAGGATGTTTTTTCTTTATAAGCTTCATTTCTTTGCCTGTAAATGCATTGCCGGTCTGCATTGCCAAAGAGCTCAAGTTTGGTTTCATCTGTCAGAGGACATTTTCCCAGAAAGATTGTGGTTTCTCAAGGTGGGTTAGGGCAAAGATCAGGCGTGCCTTTTTATGTCTGTCTTTGAGCAGTAGAGTCCTCCTTGCCTTCACCCATGAAGTCTTTTTTTGTTTAATGCGCGGTGTATGGTGTTGGTTGAAACCATCACTCCAGATTGCTGAAGGCCAGCCTTAAGCTGTTTGGATGTTGTACATATCACATTTCCAAGTTTACACTGTGGCTCTAAATTTATGACCACTGTATGTGAGAGAGAAAGATTAAGGGTTCAAAGCCAGCCTGTGGATAAGGAATGATAAATCTATGTCTGTTAACATTTTGTCTTTGTTATGAAGCATGTGAGGACAGACTTAAAGATCATAATATGTACACTTTAGAGGAAAGGCAGGATAGGGGAGATATGATAGAGACATTTCAATATCTCTGTGGCATAAATGTACAAGAGAATCTCTTTCAATTGAAGGAAAGCTCTGCTACGAGGGGACATAGGATAAGGATTAAAGGGGATGTACTCAGGAGTAATACGCTGAACTATTTCTTTACAGAAAGAGTGGCAGATGCATGGACTAACTTCTGGGTCGCCAGGAGTCAGGATTGACTCAAAGGCACACATTGCATTGTTTTTAGGTCTTTGGATATCACCTTGTACCCCTCTGAAGTTTGATGTTTGTTGATAATGGCTTTTCCTTATCGTCCCTCCAGTTTAGTCCTCCACCTCTGGGTTGTGAACCTCCTCCTGAAGCTTGGAGACTGGGAATGTCAAACTCGTGAAATCAATGGATGTAGTCTGCTGGTCTCTTCTGTCAGCCCCAGTGTGTCCAGTCTCCATGCAGCAGGAGGACTTTGTGAGCCAGGGTGGAGGGCTCACCTGAGGAACGAATAAGGAGCAGTTAGTGTAGCTTAGTTTTAGTTTTGGTTTAATTCCTTCTTATTCCAAGATTTGTTTTAAGTGTTACTGGCTGTTTAAAATAAATAAATAAATAAATAATATGAGAGGATTTTCTCACAACCGGATCCTGCCTGCCTTTCTGCCCTTGGCTAATTGCCAGAGCGCTTTGCATACAGCTCTGTCCTCCTGGAAAATACAGAGGGCAGCACTGTTTCTCCCTGCAGCAATCGTGCGGCTCCCCGGTCAGCCACGATCCTGTTGGTGTGAGAGAGTCGGCGGCGGTAAGCTCGTCCGGCGGCCGCACACTCGCTACGGAGCTGAACGGGGCCGCGCAGACTTGAGCGCCACGTGAATGACAGGCGAGAAGAAACAGCAACCAAAAGTCTCCGAACAGGTATGGGGTGTTGGAGCAGGCAAGGGAATCGAGCCAGTACAGGCAGGAGGCCCTGCAAAGGCTTTTCTTGGTCGTGAGGTACTTGGCGCCATTTGCTGCTGCAGTGGTGGCCATTTTGGCCGCGTGGTCGCAGCATGGTAAGGGCTCCCACCGGAGGCATCAGTGAGGTAGCAGGCCCTCCAGGTGCCTGAGTTCGTCCAGCACGCTTTGTTTTTGTTGCCTTTTGGACTTTGTGAGGCTTTTGTTTCCCTTTTGTTTTTTTTACCTAGTTAGTATTGAAAAAAAAAAGAAGAGGATATTGTTTTCTTTTGGCGTAAGTGCTGTTGCTGCAGTTAAGTAGGTATATTTCTGTGTTAAAAAAAAAACAAAAAACCCAGAAGAGCATATCTGGGTAGTTTGGTTTTGGTTGTGGCCATTACTGAGTGGTCAGGGTGTCGCGTGTATGGCATCCCGTCCCATGTGTGTGGTTTGTGGCACCTGCAGGGGTACCATTGCTGATTCGGGGATCTGCCGGGGCTGCGCTACAGTTTCAAGCAGCGTGGAGCAGCAGATTGAAGTTAAAATGGATCAGCAACCCCGGGGGGTAGCAGGGAGAGCTGAAGGAGAGAGTCTACCTCCCTATTCTCCTGGGAACAGCCAGGAAGTTCCCATCACTCTGTCCGGTGCGGGGCCAATAGTGAGTCCAGGGATGCAACTGGGGAACTTCTGTCCAGATTTTGTTTTGATTATGCATCAAGCGTTTTGTTTGAGATGGCAAGGGAAATTGCTGGAACCGCTACCTTTGCCTACAGCGACGCTGCAGTCCGGACTATCGGAGCCGGACCACAGTGGTGCAAGACCCCCAAAGAGGCCACGGCCTCGTGAGTGTTCTTCCTCAGACTCAGAGTGGCAAGAGGCAGAGGATATGGACGCAGAACTCAAGGCATGTCTGAAGGAGTTAGAGGAAGGTGAAATTACTGAGCCTGAGGAGCAGGCAAAGATCATTCGAGTGTTCAGGAGAGACGAGTTGACAGCGCTTATCACGGAATCTCTCCAGACGCTCCGTCTGTCCACGGAGCAGCCATCTGAAGAGGAGACCGGGGAGGACCCCATTATTCAAGCGGTGAGGCAGACGGAAGTGGTGTTTCCTGTCCACCGTGTAGTAGACCAGATGATCGAGGAGGAGTGGGATCAGCCAGAAGCAGGGCTCAGAGGAGCTAGGACTATGAACAGGCTTTATCCATTGGCAGATAATGATAAGGAAAGGTTTAAGTCTCCGCGAGTTGATGCAGCAGTGTCATCGGTGATGAAGAAAATCACTATCCCTGTGGAAGGTAGTGCGGCATTGAAGGATGTGCAGGACAGGAAGGTGGATAGTCTGTTAAAACAATCTTTTGATGCAGATGCTCTGTCCTTACAGGCTTCAATCTGTGGGGCATGGGTGGCCAGAGCATGTCTTCGTTGGTTGCAGTGTTTGGAACAGTCAGCGCATTTAGAGCAGGAAAGTGTAAGAGAATTGGACCGCATGGAATCGGGGGCTGCGTATTTTGCAGATGTGCATTACGACTTGATCAGAGCGATAGCCAATAGCATGGCCTCTCTGGTTGCCGCTCGCAGGTCCTTATGCTTGAGGAATTGGGCGGCAGATGGTTCGTCTAAATTGCGCCTTAGTAAACTTCCCTTTAAGTGGCAGCTGTTGTTTGGTGAGGATCTTGACAAGTTGGTTAAGGATTTGGCGGAGTCTAAAGATGGGCGGCTCCCTGAGGACAGGCCCAAGCAAGGGAAGTTCACCCCGGCATTTCGGGGTCAGTTTCGGGATTTCAGAAGATTCTGCACCTCTCGCTTGGGGATTTGCAGAGAGGAAGGATTGTGCCCAGGGGCCAGGGCTTTCGAGGGTTTTGTGGAGGGTTTCGTAGAGGTTTCGCGGCAGCGGCCTCTGCAGCTTTTCGAAAGCCGCAATGAGATGAGGTGGGGTACAGCAGGAAGCCGGTCGATAGGTGGGTGACTTCGGGAGTTTCTTACTGCCTGAACCCAAATAACAACCGATCAATGGGTGTTGGAAATAATTTGTGAGGGTTATGCGCTGGAATTAGCAAGGCCTATTCGGGAGTCAGTGGTCATGTTGCCCTGCAGAGAGCCTCAGAAAACTCTGGCAGTCCGCAATATTCTAGATCGCCTGTTACAAATTTGAGCAGTCGTGCCTGTCCCGATAGAAGATTATGGTACAGATTGATACTCCATTTATTTTGTGGTGCCAAAGAAAGATGGGTCCCTGCGACCCATTTTGGACTTGAAAGGTGTGAATCGGTGTCTTTGGGTGCCACATTTCAGAATGGAGACATTGAGGTCTGTTATTGTGGTGGTTCGCCAAGGGGAATTCTTGACCTCTCTCGATCTTACCGAGGCTTATCTGCATGTTCCGATTAGAGCCTCTCATCAAAGGTTTCTCCGTTTCGCTGTTCTGTGGGGACATTATCAGTTCCAAGTGTTGCTGTTCGGCCTAGCGATGGCGCCACGGATCTTCACCAAGATCATGGTGGTGGTAGCAGCAGCGTTGCGTAAGGAGGGGATTTTGGTCCATCCTTATCTCGACAATTGGTTGATTCGGGCAAAGTCCGAGGCCGAGAGCATGCAGGTGACAAACAAGGTGGTGAGGTTTTTGCAGAGCTTAGGTTGGGTAATCAATTCGGCGAAAAGTCAGTTGGTACCAAGCCAGGATCTCGAATATTTGAGAGTTCACTTCGACACCTGTAGCGGAGCGGTGTTCCTCCCGGAGCGGTGAATCATAGTTTTACACCAATTGATCCACAAGTTCCTAGCGACACCGGCTCCAATGGCGTGGAATTACCTGCGTGTGCTGGCAACGATGAGCCAGCCGGAGCAGCAGCCCACCTCCAGTGCACGTGCTGACCAATCGGGTCAGCCGGGGCTCCTCAAAACCGAGCGCTGATCGAGCGCATCCTTCTTTGTACCCTCTCCAACTCCAGGCAGCCATCTGCTCTCCTCAGTCTGAGGATTGAGCCAGCCGGAGCAGCAGCCCACCTCCAGTGCACGTGCTGACCAATCGGGTCAGCCGGGGCTCCTCAAAACCGAGCGCTGATCGAGCGCATCCTTCTTTGTGCCCTCTCCAACTCCGGGCAGCCATCTGCTCTCCTCAGTCCGAGGATTGAGCCAGCCGGAGCAGCAGCCCACCTCCAGTGCACGTGCTGACCAATCGGGTCAGCTGGGGCTCCTCAAAACCGAGCGCTGATCGAGCGCATCCTTCTTTGTGCCCTCTTCAACTCCGGGCAGCCATCTGCTCTCCTCAGTCCGAGGATTGAGCCAGCCGGAGCAGCAGCCCACCTCCAGTGCACGTGCTGACCAATCGGGTCAGCCGGGGCTCCTCAAAACCGAGCGCTGATCAGGCGCCCGCGCCTGTCGGGCCCGCGCCTGAGGGCCTCGCCAGATGGCCCTTTGGCGTGGCCCTTAGGCTGTGGCTCCACCTGAGGCTCCCGCAGAAAAGAGCAACAACTAACTTGCCAACCGAGTCTTAATCTAGCTCTTCGAAGCTGACGCAGCACTCTACTACTGCAACACAAGCCTCAACTGATGTTTGAACTGCTCTAACGCCGAACGTAAGCCCTCTCAACCTTATTATATCATTAAACTACATTATCTAAAATCAGAAGTGTTATAAGTTGTCTGCCATCATATTCTAAACTCATAGCCTTGTGTTGCCTTTATAACATCAGCGAGACAATTGAATGCCTTCTTAATTTATTTTATACTATTCCTTACAACTTCTGTTATAAAGTTCCTAGACTCAAATTTATTGTATCACATCAAAGTAGCTACAGACTGTAATGTAACTTTATCTATACTACAAAGTATTCTTTAGGCTACAAGTAGCTAACATACTGTATTGTAATTTTATCTATGCTACAAAATCCATAGCCCCTACTATTGTACCACCTACTACTGTATCCTGAACATCCTGACATACTACTCTACCCCTGTGCCTACTCATTTTATTCCCTTCCCTCCTGCACCAGCCTCAAAATGACTCCTCGAAAATCATACTTATCCACACTAGGTCTTACCCTCAACTTAATTTATTTACTTTTGTTTACATTCCCTAATGTCCTCACCTTAACAGCTGGCACACCCATACCAATAATACACACATCTAGGCGCCCTCTTACCCTTCAACTTCCCCACAATTTACATCATATCCCACACCACCGCCCTTACAAATTTAAACCTATCATACTAAACTCAAATCTTAAACCCCACAATCCTACTGACATCACTCATCCCCCCCTTAAATGTGCCCTACTTAATACACGCTCTGCTAGAAACAAAATCCCCTTAATTGCTGACCTTATCAATGACAATGACCTAGACATACTTTGCCTTACTGAGACATGGTTCCAAGATACTGATTCCGTCCTCTTAAATCAGATATGTCCTGATACTCATTCCACTCATGTATGTAATAGATCCCATGGAAGAGGAGGAGGTGTAGCCGTTATTTCTAGATCCAACCTTCAACTTTCCATAACAGAATCCAACTCCACACTAGGTATGGAATCCATCACAGTCTCTAACTCTACACTATCACTGCACCTTATATATCGAGCTCCTCAGACAGACTCCTCTGACCTCTCCACTATTTTAGACACAGCCTGCTCCCCTCAATCCCCCTCACGCCCACTAATAATCCTTGGAGACTTAAACTTATACTCCACACCAATCACTCATTCCTCCTCCTTCCTCCAAGCAATGAACACTCTGCAATTCACCCAAATACTACACCACCCTACCCATACTAAAGGAAACATCCTTGACCTAATATTTATACCCCATCATTCTCACTTACATGACCAAGTTCAACACTCCATCCATCCAATTCCATGGTCTGATCATACCATCATCTTTTTCTCCCTCCCCTACTCATCCGCCAGACATCAACAACCTATCCATCCCTACCACAAACGCAAATTCAAACCTTTCAATGCAACCAACTTCTTGGAAGAAACTATCCCCTCACTAGACCAATTAAATAACAGCAACCTGAATCTTAATCATTTCATCTCTGAATGGAATAAAGTCATTTCTACTGCTTCCCTACTCCCACAAATACACTACCCCCACAAACACCACAGAAGAACCCTATGGTTCTCCACTAATCTCAAAATCCTTAAAAGGGAGCTTAGACGTCTAGAACGAAAATGGAGACACACCCAAGACCCTGACTCACATTTAGCCTACACTTCTAAACTACAAATATATTGTTCTGAAACACTAAATCAAAAGAGACAATATAATGAAAACATTATCAAACGTGCCCTTAACAAACCTAGAGAACTTTTCTCCATCGCTAAATCCCTAATAAATGAACCCCTGCAACAGGACCAACTGCCAAAAATAACAGCACAAACCATAGCTGACCATTTATCATCCAAATACCTCCCCCCATCAGCAACTTACAACCCCCAACCTACCTTTGATCCCCATACTCAACTTCCCAACTCATCCTGTCTACACTCATGGAATGAATTTCACTCTATTACACTAGATAATGTAATAGATGTCATAAAAGGATTGAACACATCAACCTCAGCTTTGGATCCTTGTCCAACCCATTGGATCAAAACAACTAGCAATACCCTCGGCCCCTATATCCTAAACTTAATTCAAACCTCACTTAAATCAGGCCTTGTTCCACCCCTTCTTAAATGTGCCTCCATCTGCCCAATCATTAAAAACTCAAAACTTGACCCTACCTCCCCTTCATCCTACAGGCCTATCTCCAGTATCCCCTACCTAGCAAAGATTACTGAAAAAATAGTCCAAACCCAACTCCAGAACCACATTGACGACCACTCCCCCCTTGACCTCTACCAACATGGCTTTAAAAGAAACCATGAAGTAGAAAAACTACTTACTTCTCTACTAAATTCACTGTATTTACATACCCAAAACCCTACCCAAGGATGTCTCCTCATCTTTCTTGACCTTTCTGCTGCATTCGACTCTCTACCTCACAATCAACTCCTAACCAGACTTCAAGAAATAGGTCTCAATGGTACAACACTTAAATGGTTCCAATCTTATCTGAACTCCAGAACTCAACAGGTACGACTTGGAAATGACACCTCCCTCCCATTTACTCTGAAACAGGGTGTACCTCAAGGATCTAGCCTATCTGCCTTACTTTTTAACATCTTCCTTCAACCTGCTTGCAAAATATTTCAAGATCATGACATACAGTACCAAATATATGCTGATGACATGATGTGCTTCACCCCTTTTAACCTCTCCAATCCCAACTTTTCTAAAATCAATGAATGTCTAACTTCCCTCAAATACTGGCTTTCTCAACATAACCTTACAATCAACCAAGCAAAAACAGAGGTACTTCAAGTATTTTCTAACCTCACATACTCACCTCCCCCAACTCTCACCATTGCTAATCTCCCACTTGTAATAAAAAATCAAGTAAAATATCTTGGAATTACCCTTGACTAGAACCTCTCCTTCACTGAACACATAAAAAGATCCACTAACACAATATATGCAAAACTACGCACACTCCGTAATCTTAAACCTCTCTTAAACCCAGACTCCTTTCGCACTGTATGCCAGTCCCTCACAACTCCTTCACTTGACTATTGCAATCTAATTTACCATGGTCTCCCTAAAACTACAATCCAACCACTCCAAATAGCCCAGAATACGGTAGTGAGGCTCATATCCAACAAACCCAGACGAGCTCATATCACACCTGTCCTACATGACCTTCACTGGCTACCTATACAATACAGAGCTAAATTTAAGGTCCTCACCCTTATTCATAAAATAATCTTAAATGAATCAGCACCATGCCTCACCTCACTCCTCGCTTTTCCTAGCAACACAAGAACACACCGTACCTCCACCAAAAACTTACTATCCATACCCACAATCAATAGGTACTGTAAACAAGCTACAAGTAATAGAGCCTTCTCCCTTTACGCCCCATCTTTATGGAACACCCTCCCCCCCCCCCGAACTACGCAACTGTGAGAGCCACATTGAATTCCGCAAAAAACTAAAAACATATCTCTTTATAGAGCATTTTTCCTCCCCACCCTAACTCTTCACCTCGTGATCTACTTCCCTACCCAATTCCCTCCAATTCAACACAAAACTATATGCAACCAAGTTACTCAAATTTACTCAATGTAAATAGTTATCCTAATCAGTTAGCTATCCTTTACCTCTCTCCATGTATTATCTCTACTGTTCCAGTACATATTGTTACTTTGTTAACTTGTTAACTTGTTACTTGTTATTTTTAATTTAATTTTAATTTTATTACACAGTTTTACTTGTATCCTTAATTATCCTACATTGTTTAATTGTTCCCTGTAAACAGTTGTAATATACTGTACTATTGTTTCATGTAAACCGTCTTGACTAGTAGAAAGACGGTATATAAAAACTGTTAAATAAATAAATAAATAAATCTTCTGCAGGGCTGAGTGGTTCCAACAGGGTTGAGAGCGCATTCTACTAGAGCTCAGGCAACGTCCTGGGCGGAACATTGTTTGGTGCCGCCGGGGGAAATTAAGTGGACACTTGGTCATCTCTTCATACGCTCAGTAAACATTACTGCCTTGATGTTCAGGCGGCGAACGATGCTTGTTTTGGGTCGGCGGTGGTGCAGGCCGGCTGGAAAGGACCCTCCCAATGACTACTGCTCTGTTACATCCCAGAGGTGGAGGACTAAACTGGAGGGACAATAAAGAAATGGAAATTACACTTACCTGGTAATTGTTGTTCCTTTAGAACCTCCAGTTTAGTCCTCATTCCCGCCCTTGGGGATGTCGTTGCAGTGGATGTTCAGTGAGGGGATCAGTGAAGACTACCGGTAGGTATGCTTTTATTGGCATTTTCTTCGTTTTGATTCTGTCTGTTTCCTTTTCTCTGTCCAATCTATGGTTCTGATTAAGGCGGAAGGAAAAGGTACATAGAAAGTCCCTTTCGGTTGGGAGGACAATTCTGTAAGCGTAGTTAGTATATAGTTGGTTTCTTAAAAAAAAAAAAAAGGAAAATGGAAAATTGATTTATAATAATAGCTACTTATATGTTGCTCCTTTGAGTGTGCTTTGTCAATAGTTCACTGGAGCTGATGGAAGAGACCAGCAGACTACATCCAGTGATGTCACGAGTTTGACATGCCCAGTCTCCAAGCTGCAGGAGGAGGTTCACAACCCAGAGATGGAGACTAAACTGGAGGTTCTAGAAACATAGAAACATAGAAACATGATGACAGAAAAAGACCACAAGGCCCATCTAGTCTGTCCTTCCATAACAACAACTACAACAGTCCACTTTTTACCTTTAAAGATCCTCTGTGTTGGTCCCATGCTTTTTTGAATTCAGTTACTGTCCTCATCTCTACCACCACCACTGGGAGACTATTCCACGGATCCACTACTCTTTCCGTAAAGAAATATTTCCGCATATCACTCCTGAATCTATCTCCCTTCACCCTCATCCCATGTCCCCTCGTCGCAGAACTTGCTTTCAATTGAAAGAGGCTCTCTTCCTGAACATTTATGCCACGGAGGTATTTAAACATCTCAATCATATCACCTCTATCCCGCCTTTCCTCTAAGGTGTACATATTAAGATCCTTAAGTCTGTCCTCATATGCTTTATAATGAAGACTACTAATCATCTTAGTAGCAACCCTCTGCACCGACTCCATCCTGTTCACATCCTTTTGAAGGTGCGGTCTCCAGAATTGCACACCATACTCCAAATGAGGTCGCACCAAAGACTTATACAGAGGCATTATCACCTCCTTTTTTCTGCTAGCCATTCCTCTCCGTATGCACCCAAGCATCCTTCTAGCTTTTGCTGTCGCCTTTTCTACCTGTTTAGCTACTTTAAGATCATCGGACACAACTACGCCTAGGTCCCGCTCTTCTTTAGTGGACAAAAGTACTTCACCTCCTATGCTGTATTGCTCCCTTCGATTGCTGCAGCCCAAATGCATGACCTTACATTTTTTAACATTAAATCCCAGCTGCCAAATTCTAGACCATTCTTCAAGCTTAGCTAGATCCCTCCTCATGTTATCTACACCTTCCTGGGTGTCTACTTTATTGCAGATTTTGGTATCATCCGCAAAGAGGCAAACCTTACCAGACAGCCCTTCCGCTATATCACTAACAAAGATGTTAAAAAGAATCGGACCAAGGACAGATCCCTGGGGCACACCACTGGTAACATCCTTCTCCTCAGAGTGAGCTCCATTTACTTGTACTCTTTGTCGCCTCCCACCCAACCAATTTCTAACCCAAGCAGTAACTTTAGGGTCCATCCCTAGGGTGCTCAGTTTGTTTATAAGTCGCCTGTGAGGAACAGTGTCAAAGGCTTTACTGAAATCTAAATACACCACATCTAGAGCTCTCCCTCGGTCCAACTCCCTGGTCACCCAGTCAAAGAAATCAATCAGATTTGTCTGACAAGACCTGCCTCTGGTGAATCCATGCTGCCTCGGATCCTGTAATCCGCTGGACTCCAGAAACCTCACTATTTTCTCTTTCAACAGCGTTTCCATTAATTTACTCACCACTGAAGTTAAACTAACCGGCCTGTAGTTTTCAACCACATCCTTACTTCCGCTTTTGTGTAAAGGCACCACATGAGCCTCTCTCCAGTCCTTTGGCACCACTCCCGACTCCAACGAGGCATTGAAAAGGTCAGTCAGTGGAGTTGCTAGAACGTCCCCAAGTTCCCTCAGTATTATAGGGTGTATCCCATCCGGTCCCATCGCTTTGTCTACTTTAAGTTGAGCTAGTTTCTCACGAACACAGTCTTCTGAAAATTGTTCAAGATGTCCCTCACTTCTGTTCTTATTTGTGGGTGTTTTCTGAGGTCCTGCTCCTGGTTCTTCATCTGTGAACACAGAACAAAAATATTTGTTAAGCAATTCCGCTTTATCCTTATCAGCTTCTACATATTCCCCCCCTGTACCCTTGAGTCTGACAATACCACTTTTGCCCTTCCTCTTCTCACTAATATATCTGAAAAATGTCTTATCTCCCCATTTTATTGCATTGGCTATTTCCTCCTCCTTTTGAATCTTTGCCTTCTTGACTACTTTGCTAGCTTCTCTAAGTTTTTCCAAATACAGATGCCTGTCTTCCTTTCTCTGTGATCTCTTGTATTTCATGAAGGCCTCCCTCTTTTTCTTCACTTTTTCAGCTACTTCCTTCGAAAACCATAGCGGTCTCCTGTTCCTTTTGCCTTTATTTACCATTTTAACACAAAGGTTGGTTGGCTTTAAAATACCCCCTTTCAGTTTTGCCCACTGTTGTTCTACATCCCCCAGCTGTTCCCATCCCACTAACGACTCCCTGAGGTATTGGCCCATCTTCGCAAAGTTAGTCTTCCTAAAGTCTAAGATCTTCACCTTGGAATGGATTCTAACAGCCCTAGTCCTAATACTGAACCACACCATCTGGTGATCACTGGATGCAAAATGATCTCCCACTACAACATCAGAAACACTTTCACCATTGGTAAGCACCAAGTCCAGTATGGCCCCTTCACGTGTGGGGTCTGTTACCAATTGCCTGAATAGTTCTCCCTGTAGAGAATCCAGGATCTCCTTACTCCTAGATGATACTGCAGCAGGAAAGTGCCAATCAACATCTGGCATATTGAAATCTCCTAGCAGTAGCACTTCCCCTTTCCTAGCAATGCTGCGTATGTCTTCAATTAACTCTCTGTCCACCTCTTCCAGGTAAGAGTAATTTTCATTTCTGATGGTCTGAGGCAGCTCTCTTGTATTCACCATTGTGAAAATGGAACAGGGAGTGAATGTGGCCATTTTAAACATTAGAGCCATCATTCATTGGTTGATTCAAGTCATGTGAGTACTGACATTTGATCACAGGTGCATCTAATTTTACTGCAGTGGGAATGTGGTTCTTCTGTTCAAACTGATTTGGATTGTTTATAAGGGTGAAAATAATACTGTCCTAGCAACGTCCTGTTTTTAATACTATTTCCTATTATTTCCTTTTTTAATTGGCCTTGTTTTCTTTAATTCTTTTGTGTCAAATATGTGTGCATATATAGTCCAAAGACATTTCACTGGCCACTTTTCTTTAGGAGATATTGAGTATTAAGGGATTGAACTGCAAGGGTGCCAATAATGTTGACCACAAATGTATACTGATCTTTGATGTGGATGCAACAATGCACAAATATTCTCTTTGGGTCTGATCATTGCAGTAGAGCACCCCTCCCTCCAAAAAAAAAAATTCACTTGAAATCTGATATGGATTTGCATCTCTGTGGAAATCTGCAATGGAATTTTGTTCATGTAAAAGTTTGGCAACTAATTCAGCAAACCACTGAAAATTCTTGCAGGTCTATTGATTTCTTTTAGTGAAATGTTTTGTAAAGCTGACTCATCTCTACCTAAGATTCTGTAATTAAAGCTTAACTTCAAATGTTGTTCTAAAAGAGTTACAAATTTCTATAGCTCATTGCACAGTGCTATTTATTAAGCAATCAATTTCCAATAAACTGAAATGAGTGCAACAGGGGCCTTTAATTAAAGTGCACTACTATGCAGTTAGTGTGAGTTTAGGCATGTGCTAACCATGCACTTGGGCTTGCGGTAACTGTTAGCATGTAGACAGGACTGTTATTGCACACTGATTTGCATGATAATTGCAAATCGCATGCTGGGGTGCTGAATGGGTGAGTCGGGGCAGAGAGTGGGCATGGTGAGCTCATTGCAGATAGCATGGGGGAACATCTCATGCGCTACTGGTTAATGTTGCAGCTAGCATGGATGCAATTACCTCCATCCCAATAGATGGAGTTAAGTACACCTGTAGTATTAGTAGGGATGCCATGGGAAAAAATACTTTTGTCAGGGGGTTTTGTTTTTTTTCCATCTTTGTATCATTGTCTTTTTAATAGTACCTCCTCTTGTGTAATAGGAAGTACTGTTCATTCATGCATGAATAGTGCACACTATTCACACATGTGCGTTTAGTGTGTGCTATTGCACAATAGCATGCCCTATTGCACAATGGCTGTCAAAAGGAAGCACTCACATTCACAAACAACAAGTCACTGTATCAGGAGTGAGATAAAAGACCACTTCACAGTGTAGATGTGGTATTATAGATCTTTATTGTAGATGCTATGGTCCCAGAGAGGACACGGGCAGGGTCCCGGAGGACGATGGTAACCGGGTGATCGGCCCGGTGCCGGGACCCTGCCAGTGTGGAGACTGATAGGGGGAGGGGGAGCAGGTGTTCGGCGCAGGGTGATGACGCTTAGCGTCATTTGAACTCATTGGCTCCGCGGTCCGAGAGGAGCGGAGCCAATGAGATTTAAGCCGTGGCCGGAGGGTTTAAAAAGGGAGGTTGGCTGGCGGTTCCTCCTTTCCGGGCGGCAGGCGAGCGGCGGACCGGCTACCCTCCCTCCCTCCCCGGGTTAAATGAGGGAACTGTTGGGGTTTTGGCAGGGGTGTTGCAGCTGGGGGGGGGGGGAGAGTGTTGGCGGGATCCCGGAGGTCTCCGGGGTCCGGAGCCTTTAGGACATATGTGGGCGGGGGCAGGGTGCCTCCGACCCGGTTAAGCCCTGGCTGGCCTTTGCTATTCACATGGCGAGGTCGGGGAAAGGGCGGTAGGAAGGTGGCCGGGGACAGGACACGGCCGATGCGGATGCAAGGCACTTTGCTAATTATATGGCGGGTGAGGCATGGCTCCGCTGTTTGAAGATTGTTAAGAGGATTGTTCTGGTTTGTAATGTTCAAATGTTACAATTATAATAAAGCTGCGACCAGTTGGTTTTCCCATTAAGAAGTTTTCTGGTGTATTTTGTCGGGTAAAAGGGGTGGTTGATGGTTGGCAGGGTGGGCTCCGGGTCCAATCTACCAGGGTTACACCCTGCATAGCCGTGTTTCAGCAAACACATTCTCCAGGGGTATGGAAACCTCAAACAAAAAACAGTTTGCAAAAACCATTAAACATACAAATATACATTAATAAAAATGTGAATAAAATGATAAATGATGATAGAGAAGAAAATTATAAATAGTATATATGCATGCCTACTCTTTATCATTTACTTTTATTTGGTGACATTATTTTATTCACATGTTTTTATTAATGTATATTTGTATGTTTAATGGTTTTTGCAAATTACTTTTTGTTTGAGGTTTCCATACCCCTGAAGAAGATATTTGCCAAAACACAGCCGTGTAGGGTGGGACCATAGAATCCACAATAAAGATCTATAATACCACATCTACCCTGTGAAGTGGTCTTTTATCTCACTCCTGATACAGCTATTGTGCAATAGGGCACACTATTGCCACTTTTGTTTCAAAACAAAAGCACATCCCTAAATTTTAGTGCCCCATATTAGGGTAAGCCACCCCACAGAAACTGTCGGGAGCATGCTGGCCATGCACTCAACATTTGACATGGAGGCTTTGCAGCTAGGACTTGTCACTTTTTGCACTATTTTCATGTTAGGGTCAAAACCAGAGTTCTCTTCAGTAAAAGGGGCCACTTAAAAGCTATGAGCAAATAAATTAATCTAACGAAGATATTACCTACAGCTAATCTTTAGGTCTGTGGTTTTTAGTAGTTTACTAGTGGTCACATTTATTTATGCATGCTAGGGGCTTGCATGGCCAAAAAAGCTTGGTTTATGCTCCTTTAAATTGAAATATTCCCTGATTTCTGAATTTTCTGTGTGTGTTCATTTCACATTTTTATTCTTTAGGTGAGCATTGTAGGCATGCTAGAATCTTTTTTAGGCACACAAATCAACTGTACATGCATTAATTCGTAAATTAATTCTTGAGTCACACTTTACATTTTTAGATGCCCAAATGAACTCAAATGTGTGCTCAATGCACAATCCTAATTCATGTAAAGAAATATTGGTGTTATGAACAGAAAACTATTTGCTAATCTGTCCAGTTTTCTTAGCACACTAGCTTAAATGTATTAAAATAACAGCTTGCTACTTAATCATAAAAACTCATTTTGTACTCTTCTGAGTATCCATGTATTCCATGTTAAATCACAGGAGCATGGAAAGCATATTCCCAGAAGTTACTATGGTGCACAAAGGGAAAACAAAGCTTAGTAAAGGTCTCTCTAGTTTTAAAAACAAATCTTTTATGAAATTAAAGATGTCTTAAATGCATTAAGGGGTAAATATTCAGAACCCTTAGGATAACTATTTTATGTATCTTGTTTCTCTGGCCATATAGATAGGTATAGATAAGGGGTATAAAATCATATTTAGCAACTACTGTATATAAATAATCTGAAATACATTTTAAAACAATAGAATTAATTATAGGCTATCTTCAAAAGGAAGTAGCATTTACAAGTTCTATCAAAATAAAGGGGTCTTTTATTAGAGGGGCCACTGCTAGGGGCCCTGGTGCCTCCCTTCAACCTATAGATCGGTGCACCCCTCCCTCATTATTATTAATTCATCTCGATGTGTGGCGTTAGTTGAACCTGCGGCATTTTGCCACCTTGAAAAGTGATAACTGTAGGGGATGTACCTGCCTTTTTGCAGTTAGCCTACAGTCCCATATAGGTAACACAGCCCACATGACTTAACAGCATGGAGCTTAGGAAACATGCTGCTAAATGTTACAAATAAGAGGAGCTCAATAGTACCAACGCAGCACCTCCCACTTTTCACAAAAGCAATTTGGCGGCCCCAACATAGCATTTTCCACTTTTACAAAACCAAGCGATGCTCAGTGTCCTCTATATGGCATTTCCCACCTTCACAAGAACAAGAGGGGCTTTGTGACCCCAACACAACACCTCCCACTCCAAAATAAACACTAAGGGGTATGTTTACTAAGCAGTCTTAACGTGCAGCCGGCGTTAGTGTGCAGGATGCCATATAAGGTATTGGGCGTTCTGGTCTTAAGGTAGCATTTAGGGTTATCGTGCAATAAGGTACTTTTTGTGCGATAGAGGGAGCAATGGCACGTTAATGCGCGTTAGCTTAATTAGGTGTGCTGACCTACAAACACAGCAACAGAGGTGTAGCACAATGGTCAATACATTGACTGATGAAACAGGGGTCATGAGTTTGGTCCCCCAGTGGGCTTGATGAGTAAGGCTGTCTGAGGCATTACCCTTTACTTTAAATCAGTGCTGTCTGAGGCATTTTCTTTTTTAATTTAAATTAGTGCTGCCAGCAAACACACCCTCACAGTGCCGTAACCTAAGGTGCCACATAAGGCGCCCTATAAGGCACTCCAGAGGGCACATTATAAAGTGCACTGTCTGACAAGGCACCTTATAATGTTCCCTATAGGGCGCTTTATAAGGCACCTTATAAGGTGCTTTATAGGGTGCCTTATAGAGCGCTTTAGAGGGCGCCTTATGAGGCATCTTAAGGCTACAGCACTGAGAGGGTGTTTTTGCTGGCAGCACTAATTTAAATTAAAAAGAAAACACCTCAGACAGCCCTATCAAATAACCCCACTGTGGGATCAAACTCATGACCTCAGGCTCTACAGGCAGTGAAGTAGCCAGTGGGCTACAGCTACTAACAAACCCATGGCTGGCTAAAGAAGGACTGCAGGTCACCACACAAACTGTCTGCTGTGGTTACCAGGATAGAGTTAACCCACTGGAACCCATGATGCACTGCACATGCAAATCAGCAGTCTACAGATGATCACAAGATGGGGTATGCACCCCCACAGCACCTCAGCCTGGTAGGGGGAACTGACCGTGTGCACCCCCAAAGCACAGAGTACTGGCACAGAGTAGCTACAGACCATCACATTGTGCGGGTACTGTGCTCACCCTGAGGGTGAGGTGGGGCACCCAGCAGCAGGTCCACAGCACCTTTCATAGCTGAAATACACTATGCTGCTGGTCCCCATCAGTGTTAGCGTGTGTGATAGGTAGGGCCTGCAGACACACCTAGGATACATCTGTGTCCTTTTGTATTTCTCAGTCATGTCTAGCCCTTATGGGCTATGATGGACCCAGAATAGTGCATATCCTGTGTTGGTGCCATGGTCATGGTGGGGGTTTGGACCCATAGGCAGATTATGTACCACCACCAAACACACCCTCTGTGGCTCAGGGTAGGGTAGTGTAGTGTAGTGTAGAGTAGGGTGGGGTAGGGTAGGGTAGGGTGGGGGATAAACAGGATCTCCCACCAACAGATCCACATTCTACCTCCCTGCAATGGTGGCAGTAGAGAGAACAGACACCCTACAGGGCAGTCAATGCAGATCTGTACACATCCATAAAGCAATAGCAGACAGAAAGCCTGGAAATGCTCATCTGCCCCCCGCCACTATCCGACATTCTCCAGCAGCAAGTCTCCAGCTGCTGCACCCTGCAAGGTGTTCCAGCCAGACACATACTAGCTGCAGACAGTCTGCTAGCTAGTCCATAGTGTATATTCCTGGAGGAGATGCATGTACCCAGAACTGGGATGTCCACATACACACCAAGCAGATAAGTCACTGATTGGGCCCCAAAAGAAAACCCATAAATATCACATGACACAAATGGTATATAGCACTATGGGAGAACCTAGCCATGCCATGGTCATTGATCAGTCAGGGTGAGAGTGACCTCACAGCAGGACATGCTGTGGCCACCCTGTCCATGCAAGTGGTGGCCGGGCACTACAATGTCCAAGCCATTGCCCTATGCCCTGTGCAGATGCATCCTGGCCAGGCCACCCTGTCCGGGCTATACCCATGGTACCTTGCTCCTCATTATTTATTTATTTAGTATACATTTGTATACCACTACTTCCAGCAATCAGCAGCGGTTTGATTACAGATTGGAAATTGTCAAATCATTACAGGAAATTTTTGAGGTATAAACACATTGATTAGACAGGAAAGCACAGCACACAGAGAACTATTTTGCAGGGAACATGGGCTATGGAGGGTTAAGTGGCTTGCCCAAGACCACAAGGAGCACCTGTGGGACTAGAAACTCCAGTCCTTCCAGCCCAAGGTTGCTGTCCTCTAGTGGGATTTGAACCCCCGACCTTCCGGCCCAAAGTACCTTGCCCCAACCACTAGGCCACTCCTCCACTCCACATTGGCAGGCTGACACTGGCAACAGTGCAAGCAGTGCGGGCTGAGGAAGGTGTTGGCAGCCACCACACACACTCCCACACCTATGCCAGCATTGTGCAACTATAGAGGCTTTTGGCAGCCCTGGCCACCGCACCAGTCCTGGGCACAGTGCAGGTATGGCTATGATACGCAATACTGTTGGGTTCACTCCCCAGCGTGGTAAACACTGTCAGACACCAGACCTGAAACACACTCCACAGACATCAGAGAGGTTGCTATGATACAGCTCAATGAGCAGATTGTGCTTAACCTAGGGATTGCTATCTGCCAGTAATCATAGCAACCTTTTCATATATGTGTACCGTATTCCCAGGTTTAGGGTGGCAGTGCTATGATATGCAAGTGCTAGTATTGGGAGATGGTGCTGCACGCAGGGCCCAACATCCTGCCTCTCCAGGAGGCTTTGGATACTGGAGCCTGTGGGTGTGGGTGTTTCTGCCCCTGTTGGCCGCTGGTGTAGGGCAGTGGTTCCCAACTCCAATCTTGGTGGGCCAAACGCTGTTTGGGTTTTCATGCTGTCCCTAATGAATATGCATGGATACATCTGCATACCAGGGGGGCGGCGCATAGAAATGCAGCACAGGCATCTTTATTAGGGACAGCATGACGCCTGAATGGAGTTTGTCCCTCCAGGACTGCATTTGGGAAACTCTGCTCTAGGTATTTCACATGTCTATGGTGTCTGTGCTCTGCAGGGTAAAATATAGGCATTTCAGGCATGTTTATGTTATCTGCAATAAAGGTTCCCTCTTTATTACCATGGTTTAGTACTGGGTAAAATATGGGGACTGGGTTGGTGGGAGCCACAGCTGGGACTTGAAGCTGTGACCTTCGGCTCCTGAACACACTGGCTGTGCATACTGCACCACACTGTTGCCACAGGGACAGTTAATTCCCTGGGTATACCATGACTGTTCGTCAGACAGGGCCTGTCTATTGCAGTGCATGGCACCCACCTAAACCCACCTAAACAGGGCTAGGCCATGGTCTGCTGTGGGAAGCTAGCTGCCACTGCCTCCTCCACCACCAGTACCCCTCTGCCACCATGCTGACATGCCCTTCTGCTGGTGGTGCTGGTGGTGCGAGGTCTCAGGCCCTCCAGTGTGCGAGTAGGCGGCTGCCTATGGTGTGGGTTCTGGGGTAGGGGTGCCTGCATAGCTGTCCACGCGTCCCCCCAGCACCGCCTGCCAATGTTCTATGCCCTTGGGGGTACCTGCTGGGTACTATCCCCTGTGACACTGTGGGAAACACACTCGTGCCCATGTTGGGCCCTCATCAGTTGTTGTCTGGCGGCTCTACTGTTTCAGCATTCCTATGGGCCACCTAGGCATCACCCTAGTCTGCACTGTGGCCCAGCTGCACCACAGCATGTGCCGCCTGCAGCCCTATGTATCCCCTTTTCCAGTATCTGTCCAGTTTCCCGTTCCGACATGCCCACCCTGCTGTTGTGGGACATGTGCATGCCATAGGAAACCTGTCCAATAGAAAGAGGAAACCCTGATCAGCGCTTTTTCACTGTGGGATCAATCCCCTTGTATGGGGACAGAGCATAGCCCCTTCCAAAATTGATATCCTTTTATGGAGCTTTCCTGGTAGTGTTTTTTGATGTTTCCCATTAATATCACTATTGACCAGCTTGGTTATGTTTTTTTTTCCAGTTTGTTCAGGTCATTTTTAATGTTTATTTGCCCTTTTGTTCCGTGCACATGTATCACACTTATCACTTTTTATAGTTTTCCCTGGCTTTGCTGTACATTGCTGACGGAAATGGTTTCTCTTCCCTTTAAATCTGCTCTAACGCGAGGGTTTCACTCGCGTTAGATTTCAGCCCAGGAATCCACAGCATTAGTGTGCAGGGAGCCTCTCCCCTCCCACTCTCCACCCATTGACCCTCTCTCTCCGCCCCTGGGGAGCCTTCCTCCGCCCTCTGGGAGCCTTTCTCTGCCTTCAGCGCTCGTTTGCGCCGCTGCGCACCCGGTAAAGTGCCATTATCGCACGATAAGGTGCCTTATCGTGCGATGACATGACAGCAGCGCAAATAGTGCCCTTTAGTAAACATACCCCTAAGAGAGGCTTGACAACCCCCACATAACTCCTGAAATTTCACACTAGACCAGCATGGTGTTAATGTAAATATATATTCTGAAAAAAACAAAGGAAATGCAAGATTCTTGCACATCAAGGAACTAAAAGAAAAAGTGGGAACCACAGCACAGTTTATAATACCAAATTATAAAATTATAACTAATTTTATTTTGTTTCTATAAACTGTTATGGTTCTGGCTTTTTCTTTTTAAACATATATTCTGCATCCACAGAAATCCCTCTCTTGAGAATGGGTGCAGAGCAGAACTAGAACATTCACCCGTAAAACTAGGCATATAAAAAAAAAAAATATATATATATAATTCTGGTCATCTCAGTAACAACAATACAAACATTCTTCCATACCAGGGATATTATGAACTAATATAAAACCCTACAAAAGTCTTTGAGGATCTACAGAGCAAATCTACCATCCCATACCGGCACCAACTTCCAAAACTCATATAACAAGAGGTCTATACAGAAAAAGCAGCACTGCAAATATTACAGTGGGCCCTAGAACATCCATATAACTATTTGAAAAGCTGAGCAAGTCAGATTACTACAGTACAGATCCCTACATACCACCTCCTTGTTAACAGAACCCCTGGCCTCAATTACGCACTCAGAACACAGACCCTCACCAAGTATAGAATAAGCAAGCACAACCTAAAAAAAATAATAAAAAAAAAATAAATATATATATATATATGTAGACAAAATTAAACTAAAACCCCAAGAAGCCAGACTCTGCATGCAGTGCAACACCAGAGAAACAGAAACACATTTCTCCATAATGTGCAAATTATAAAGATAGTGCAATGTCCAATCACTAAATTGAAAATGTTTTTTTTCTACCTTTGTTGTCTGACTATTTTATTCCCTGATCATGCTGGTCCCATTCTGAAGTTTCTGCTTTCCTGTCTTCTCTTAGCTCTCTTTCTATGGTCTCTAGACCATCTGCCATTTCTTGTCTTTCTAGGACATCTGCCATTTCTTGTCTTTCTAGGACATCTGTCATTTCTTGTCTTCCCTTTTGTTTTCTTCACTTCCTTCCATCTTGGATAGTAATCTTTTCCTTTCAGCTTTCTTCCATTTATTTTTTTTCTCTTTGTCCACTCAGATTTCACTGCTCCTTCTTAATATATAGTCCTCAATCCCCCTCTTTTTTACTCCATCTGCCTACTACTTTTCAACCCTTATGCCATTCCTCCCATTCCCCACTTCTTCTTCCCTGGTCTATTATTCCCCCGTCCTTCACTCGCTCTCTTTCTCCCCTCCATTTCTAACATCCCTCCAGATCCCCCACCCAGTGTCTTTCTCTCTCTCACTTTCACTATCCCTCAATCCAGTATCTCCGTACTCCCTCTCCCTATCCTTCCGTGCCCCCCTTCTCACTTCCTATCCTGTGTCTGGCCTTTATCCCTATCCCTATCCATTCCTTTCCTTCCCTGTCTAACATCTCTTCCCATCTCAGTATCCCTGTGCCAAGCATCTCCCACATCTCCATTCCATCCCATCCCCTCCCTATTATTCCCATGACCAGCATCTCTCCATCTCTTTCTCAACCTATTTACCCTATGTCCAGCTTCTACCCACTCTCTCGGTATTATGCTATGTCCTTCATTCCTCCCCTATTCCTCCCGTGCCCAGCATCTCCGTTCTGTCTCCCTCTGTTCCACCCCCATGACCAGCATCTCCCCATAGTTTCCCTTTAACCGCATGTTCAGTATCACCACTCCATCTCAAAAGTCTCCCCTCCTTGCTCTCTGTATGCCCCTTCCCAAGCCCAGTATCTCCTTTCATCTCCCAATCTCCCCCCTCACCCAAGTCTAGCATGTCCCCTCTGCCTCCCTAACCCACCCATCCAGCATCATTCCTCTATCTCCCTGTGCTCCTCCATATCTAACATCTTACCTCGACCTCCCAATGCCCCCTCCCCATGTCCAACATCTCTCCTGTTTTCCTGTAACCCCTTATCCAGCATCTATGCTCAGAAAGGCAGATTATGCCAGCAGGATATGCTGATCCTGTAGGCAGAAGGCAGTGCAAGCTGCAGTCTTAGCCCAATAAATCTTGCCTGCAAGAATGCTGCTCCCACAGGCAGGATCCGTATCTCTGGGCTGTGATCTGCGCTGCCTTCTGCCTGTGGGAGCAGCATGTCCCAGAGGCAGGATCCGCTTCTCTGGTGCAGTCTTATGCTGCCTTCTGTCCAGTGCCATGCTTGTCATCCTGTGTGGAGGTTGCAGCAGCAGTGGCAGCAATGCCGACAACAGAGAATGGGGGATCGGCAGCAATGGATGTTAGCAATGGCTCCTCTCTGACCTCGGTGTCCTCCTGCTATGCTTATTGAGCTTACCAGCACTAGCCCTGGATATGACAGCACAACCAGATTTTGACAGTATCAGCCCGACTCCTTTCCAGGTGTAGAAGCCCTCTGAATGTCTGGTCTGAACCGGATGTACAGAAGGCATTGCGATTCTGATCCCGTCGGGCACATCTAGCCCTATGGGATCCAAATTGCAAACAGTCCTGTACATTCAGGCTGGGGCTTCGATTCAGCCCAGCCTGCATGTACAGACCTTCTCCAACTAACTCAGTCAGGGCTCTTCAATGGAGCAGCAGCACCAAGGCGTCCGGTTGCCATGGCACCGTGGTTCCATTGAAGAACCGTGGCTGCAGGGAATGTCCTCGGCCCCTCCTGCCCCATCTGCACCCTGGACCCGCTGATCCACTATGTCCAGGGAAATTATTCCACCTTGGAGGTGGAATAACTTTCCTGTACAAGTCGCTGGCCCTGGACATACAGAGCTGACATTAGAATCGGCTCTGTATGTCCAGGGCTGGTGACCACCCACTGCCCGCCCTAACTCCACCCCCGATCTACTCCCCTCCCTGCCCCCGTCTAACTTCCCCGTACAACCATTGGGACGTCCATCCCTGCTATTCATGGGACAGAATAACCCCGTAACTGTCCATGGAGAATTAGGGTTGCAAGTGGGAGGGTTATGGATGGAGAGTAGATGGGGTAAGAACAGCATTGGCTGCACACTCACACTGCATGCACCACAGGTTAGTAGTGCGGGTGCATTCAAGGTCACCTTTATAGTACTACTACTACCACTACTACTGATCATTTGTATAGCACTACAAGGCGTACACAGTGCTGCACAGACATATGTAAAAAATGGTCCCTGCTTATCAGAGCTTACAATCTAGTCAATGCAGATAACACAACAGCTGCGGACAAGGATACATCTAGGGTAATGGTAAAGAAACACACAAGAGAGTAAGCAGACCAGGATCCAAAAGTGGCCCCAAATAGGTGAGTTTTCAGCCTGGATTTGAAAAGAGCGAGAGATGAAGCCTGACATACAGACTCAGATAGTTTGCTCCAGGCATAAGGAGCAGCAAGATGAAAGGATCAAGGTCTGGAGTTTACTTATTTACATTCTCTTATATACCCTGCTAATCTGCATCAGTGCAGTTTACATTGAACAGGGCATTATAACTTGGAGATAACTATTTTACAGGGAACATGGGCTATGGAGGGTTAAGTGGCTTGCCCAAGACCACAAGAAGCACCTATAGGACTAGAAACCCCAGTCCTTCTGGCCCAAGGTTGTTGTCCTCTAGTGGGATTTGAACCACTGACATTCTGGCCTAAAGTACCTTGCCCCAACCACTAGGCCACTCCTCCACTCCAGTTCACAGTAGAAGAGAAGGGCACGGATAAAGCAATCTGCTAGAAGAACAGAGCTCTTGAGGTGGGGAATAGAGAGAGATAAGAGAGGAAAAGTAGTGAGGAGAAGCAGAATGAGTGCACTTATAGGTCAGTAAGAGAAGTTTGAACTGGATATGTAAATGCATAGGAAGCCAATGAAGTGACTTGGGAAGAGGAAGTATGTGAGCATATTGAAGCTAGTGGAAAATTAGCTGCACAGCTGAATTTTGAACAGATTGAAGGGGGGAGAAATGATTCAGAGGGAGACCAGCAAGGATGAGTTTGCAATAGTCTAGACCAGTGTTTTTCAACCTTTTTTGTGCAAAGGCACACTTTTTTCATGAAAAAAATCACGAGGCACACCACCATTAGAAAATGTTAAAAAAATTTACCCCTGTGCCTATATTGACTATATATAAAGTAATTCTCTTGAATAGGAATCAAACACTCACACCAACCCCCCTCCCCTGCTGGTTCACACCAACCCCCCTCCCTTGCTGGTTCACTCACACCCCCCCCCTCCACTGCTGGTTCACTTACTCACCCCTCCTGCTGGGTCACTCACTCACTTACCCCCCTCCCCTGCTGGTTCACTCACACCATCGCCCCCCCCCCTTGGTGGTTAACTCACACCACCACCCCCCCTCCACTGCTGGTTCACTCACACTCCCCCCCTTGCTGGTTCACTCACACTCCCCCCCCCCCTTGCTGGTTCACTCACACACACACACACACACACCCCCTGCCCAAGCCGCTGCTTCTGCTTTGTACAGAGCAGCGGCTGCACTACACTTACATTGAAAAGTAAAGAGAAACTGTCAGGAGCCCTCCGGTCATCGCAGAGCCCGAGGAAGTGATGTCATGGGGGCGGGCTCCTCACAGGCTGTCTTTCCTTTTCAAATTAACTAATTTGAAAAGGAAAGACAGCCTGTGAGGAGCCCGCCCCCATGACATCACTTCCTCGGGCTCTGCATGATCGGAGAGCTCCTGACACAGTTTCTCTTTACTTTTCAATGTAAGTGTAGTGCAGCCGCTGCTCTGTACAAAGCAGAACCAGCGGCTGCACTGCTATAGGGAATCGCGATTGCGTTCGCGCCGCGGACTTCGGCACAAAAGCCGGTTTTTTGCTCTGGCCGCTCCCGATCCTGCGGCCAGAGCAAAAAACCGGCTTTTCAATGGCCGGTTTTACAACTGTGCCGGCAGCCGGCCTGGCCATGGAAAAACCGGCCGGTTGGCAACCCTAATTTGTGAGCCGAGGCCACATGTTACGGATGAAATTGGAATTTTTCCCACGGCACACCAGACAATATCTCACGGCACACTAGTGTGCCGCGGCACAGTGGTTGAAAAACGCTGGTCTAGACGAGAGGTGATTAAAGAGTGGATTAGTGTCTTAGTAGTGTGTTCAGAAAGGAAGAGGCAAATTTTGCTGATATTATAGAAAAAGAAAAACAGGTTTTAGCTATCAGTTGGATGGGTGTGGAGAAGGAGAGGGAGAAGTCAAAGACGACTCCAAGGTTGGCATTTTATTTATTTATTTATTTAACATTTTTTATATACCGTCTTTCTGCAAATCAAGACGGTTTACATAGAACTTTTCATGGCAGTATGTTTCAACTGTTTACAATGGAACAAAGTAACAAGGATACATAGGTAAAAATATGAAACTATTTACAATGATCAACTATTTACATAGGTACATACAGGAATACCACATGGTTGCATGATAGAATTTGAGAGGGCAGGGGTGAGGAGGTGGAGGCAGAGGGCTAAGTACTAAGGTGGTACACCCATTCTATTGCTGTGCCATGGCAGGGACATTTGCACCACGGTAACTGCCAGGAACATGCTTTCCAGGCTCCTGGCAGCTGACAATGTAGTGGATGGATTTGCACATTAGGGCTCATTTGGTGCAACACCACAGCACCTTTTAGTGAAAGGTCCCCTTAGTGTTACCAAAGAGCCATGGTTACTAAAGTGCTCTAATGTTTAGCATGGGGTTTATAGTGTTCTAAGTGTGTTGCAGTAACTGTTACCATACGCAAAACATGTGATTGCTGTAAAAATCCCACGCTAACTGCCTAGTGTGGGTTTCTGCGGAGGTTTGGTTAGTCAGGGATGGAGTGTGGACATTCATTGCAAGCTGAAGTTAGTATAGGCATCAATAGTGCACACTAATCACACATTTTGCTGTTAGCACAAGTTCACTTACTGGCACCTCAAGAAGTGGTAGTAACTGCTCTTGAGGTAACCGTGGCAAGCGTCTTGGTATGGGAGTGGCAATGGACACCAACTGCATGAGGACATAACAGGTATTCCCCCATTCATTAGCACTGGTCTCAGGGGTGCAGCTAAATGTTGGAGTTTAACATGCCATAAATATCACATTTATATAAACATTCCCCAAGATGTAGGTTATAAAGTTTAATGGAGTACCTCAGAACATCTCTCAAGAAGTCTTTTTCTTTCATAAGGTAAGTAAAAAGTAAACAGATTTATAAGTAGTACAGAATCCCAGTGTAACTGCATTGTATGCTCATTAATTCATGAGTAGGACATAGCTCTAGAGAACTAAACTCAGATGTATTGAGTTAATCTAATAAGAGGGCTTCACATGCAGTTGGGTTTGTTGACACTGATTTCTCCATATTCAAGTGGAGTACTATGGCAACCACAATTTGTTAGTTACTATATTTTCTATTGAGAACAAGCTTAATATTCTTTATTTTACTCCAAATGAATTTCAACGGCAGTGCTTTATAGTTGCTCTGCAATTATAATTATTTATTCTATATTGCAATCATGCCTATTTTTGAATGATAAATTCATAGACTTGTAGAATATTAATCTCCAAAACACATGTGCTAATTATCCATATACTGTTACAAAATATCTATGGATAATTTCAAACAGTTTTTGTCTTAGAACAAAGTTAGGAAAATGAAGCATTAACATTTCTATTTGATATGCCTTTAAATGAAGGAGTTTTGCTAGCTTTTGAAAGTGTTGTCAGTCCTTTAGTATATGGAAAGTGTAAATGGAAAATCATTTATATAGAATTGACATGGGAATTAGAAATGGAAAAGAATATGATTTCTATTATGTTAATGAATATATTTTGTGGAACTGTAAATGGTAATTGCAGCCTTCTGAAGAAAAGGAAAATAAATGGAAATCGTCCTGTGTAATATATGTGTAAGAATGCTGCTTTAAAGAAAAATGAAGCCGTAAAACTACAGGATGCAATATGAAGCTGCAGGGTAGACTCAGGAGCAAGAATAAGAAGCATGTTTTCATGGAAAGGGGGGTGAGTGTCTGGAATGCTCTCCTTGAGGAGGTGCTAGAGTCAAAAAGCAGTGACAGAATTCAATAAGTGGAAAAAGCATGCAGAGCACGGCTCGTGGAATTCTTTCCAACCCCTCTGTGTGTGTATGTGCATGCACACACCGTCTCTTTGTACTGTATCTGCATTGCCTCTGTGTGTGTGTGTTGCTTGTCATGTGTTGTGTCTGTGTGTCTGCATGGGTATATGCATGCATATTTCTGTATGTTTTGTATGTTTATTTGTTGTGTGTGTATCTCTATTTTGTGTGTGTATGTGTGTATTTGTAGGCTGGTATGTGTGATTGTATGTTTATGAATGCATGCTTGCATGTATATGTCTGTAATGTGTGTACATATTAGTTATAGGCATGTGCGTGTATATTTATATCTCTGATGTTTCTCTGTGTGTCTTCGATAGGGGAGGGCTGTTTGACAGGTGCAGTTCCATTGTCACTATGTTACTCTGAATCAGTGTTTGCTTGTTGGAGATGTTGGAACAGCTTTTTCTATAGAAATGCACCAAAGTGCTTTTTTTTGGAGGGGTGGGAGGGCTTCATTTCTCTTCCATCTCCTAGCACACGTAGAATCTTAACTTGTACATCACATGAATTTCCCCCAATTCACCACCTCCTTTCCAGTGACTAGTGCTCTGCCCCACAGTCTTCCCTATGGCCGGATCCTACCCACAGTCTCTGCTGCTAGTTACATTAAAAGCGGGAAAGGCAGGCTCACTCGCACAGGGGGAAGGATTAGAGAACTACAGATAGAGTTTTTAAGCTTTGAAAAATGTTCAGACATGCTAACCAACCTTCTACCTTCCAGACATTAATCTAGCCCATAGGAACAGCATTCTTTGCTAGTGCACATAGGGGGCTGTTTGTTAAAGCCCATTAGGCTTTTGCAGCTAATATGGCAAAAACGTTCAGATAGCATGGTGCTAGCTGCAAAAGTCATACATTATCTATTGAGGATGTGCACAGCATTCTCCCGGCAAACAACACACTGAATTTGCAGAGAGCATGCATGAACAGCTAACGCCACCGATATCGCCCAAGCTGTCTCCAAATCTGATGGTTACCGTTCGCTGTTGAGGCCCACAGTAAGCGCGTGTTGTAGACACTCCCGCTCTCCACCTTTATTCTTCCCACTGATGCAGATAACCCACGATCTGCAGATAGCACAGAAAATCGCTGTTATGCACATGTTGCATGCGTTTTCTGTTAACGTGGCCAGACAGCATAAGTTATCTGCCATGTTAATAGAAAACACAGTTTAGTATACAGACCCCAGGGTAACCAATAAGAAAGCAGCAAATCTCAGCTTTCACAGTAGAAATAACAGCAAAGAAAATGAAATATCTATATATCTATATATATGACTACTTTAAAATGCATTATATCCCTGCAAGGGAATTATTAGTTATCCATATATCTCTATTGTGCGTGCTGTGTGTATTGTATGGTCTGCTGTGTGTTGTGCCAGTGATTGGGGTAGACGGGGGTGGTGGGACATTTCCGAGTTACATAGTTTTTGGGGTAGGTGATAGTTTTAGAGGTACAGGAGCAGTTGCAGGCAGGTAATTTTTGAGAATGTAGGTAGTTAGTGGAGCAGTGTAGTTTTTGAGGATGACAGTAGTTTTCAGGGTGGTGGGATATTTGGAGTAGGGTAGTTTTTGAGGTGGGTTATTTTGCTGCATAGTGGGGCAGTTGTGGCAGGGTACTTTTTTGAGGGAGTAATTTGAGGGCTGGTAGGGAAGTTGGGCCGGGGTACTTTTTTGGGTGGGTAGTTTGAGGACGGTGGGGAAATTGGTGTGAGGTAGTTTTGTTTTTTTTGGGGGGGGGCTAGTTTTATGAATGGTGGTGAAGTTGGGGTGGGGTAGTTTTTTGGGGGGTAGTTTGAGGGCTGGTGGAGAAGTTGGGGTAGGGTAGCTTTGGGGAATGATGCATGTTGTAAGGTGGTGGGACAGTTGTGTGAGGGATCAGTTTTTCCCAGTGGGGCAATTTGTGGGGTGACGGGCAGTCAAGATGGGGATATATGTGGGGAGGGGGTTGGAATTTACAGTGTGGCAAGGCAGTTTCTGGAAGTTCTTTTATGGGGTGGGGCAGTTTTCAGGGCAGTGGGGCAGTTGGGGTAGGATAGTTGCTGGAGGTGGCACATTTTGTAGGATGATAGGAAAGCTGTGGGATGTTAGGGGGCTTGTTTGGAGGGTAGTTGGACAGTTGCAGAAGGGGGCTAGGTATTCCCTGTGGGGCAGTTTCTGGGGTGGGAGGCGGCTGTAAATGAAGAGCCTGATATTCGTGTGGGCAGGCTACAGTGCATAGCCACACCCTCCCACCCTTAACCCCGGATATTCGATACTGGGGTCATATGCATCCCCGGCATTGAATACTCAGGTTTGCCACACATGTCCGGAATCCGAAGTAACTAACCAGGCAGAAGCAATATTACATGCTGCCCTGTTAGCTCCTGCGGCTAAAAGATAGGTGAGGTTTTTTGGTGGGGGGGGGGGCAGTGTATGGGGGTGTTTTTGGTGGGGGGTGCAGTTTGGGGGTTTATTTCTTTGTTTTTTAGATCTCTTCCTAATGTTGTCCTTCTGTTAAACCCATCATCTGGTTGAAATTGTAGTTATATTCAATTTCTATTATACAGTCAGTATTTGTTCTATTATTTTTTACTAATCATTTGGGCCTGATTCTGAGACGGGTCCTGCGGGGCTGCACATCCTGGCGGGACGTGCAACCCCGCAGGCTGTCCTGCCCCTATTCCCCATTCATCTCTCCTCGTACAGCTAGAGCAGCAGGACAGGGAGAGCCAGTGAGGGATGGGAGGGAGTGGGGTCTGGGCAGAGCAGGGGCGGGCCAAGGTGGCAGGGTATACAGGGTCGACTCAGGTCACAGCCCTGTACGTCCTGGGGGTCAGGGGGACGTGCTGATTATTCTACTTCAAAGGTGGAAGAATCAGCACAAATGGTGCAATCAGGGCCGGAGATAACCCACCCCAGGACAGGGGCCAGAGATCCCTCCCAGGGCCGAGGCTTGGTGCAGGAGGATCCCTGCTGTCTGATCCAGGCCACGACTGGCCAGCTGTGGATCAGGTGGTGGCGAAGGGGGGGGGGGGTCTGTGCCACAGGAGCCAGGGGAGCCTTCAGTGGCACACTGGGCCACCCTCGGGCCTAATTCTGTATGCTGCAGGAACCTTTGTTGCCATGGTACAGAATTGGGTCCTAACGGGCCCATCCTGCTTGGGATCGTCCAGATGGCCCAAACATGCCCCTGGTAGAATCGGGCTCCACTTGTCAACTGCATCTTTTATTTTAGCCAATGTAACTCTTATCTGTATATTATTTTTACTAATAATTGTTTATTAATTAAATTGGTTTTATCTAATTTATGTAATCTATATTTGTTTATTATTTCTACAAATAATTAATTGCATTGTTTTTATTTATCTAATATAACCCATGTCTGTTTAAGTTTGTACCTCTCTTTGGATTTGTAAACCGGCATATTGTCATTTTCATGCTTGAATACTGGTATAGCATATGCTCATAAATAAATAGACAACCGAGAGATGGAGTGAGAAAGAAACAGTCAATTCCCTAGCTGCTAAGTTTCAATGAATGTAAGCTTCTATTCAACTATATCTGGAGCTCCTTCTCCCATAGAAATATATTGGGAGAAGGACCATTTGAATGACCATTTGAAAAGCTGTCAAAGATTGTACATATTGTAGATACAAATTGTAGATAACTATCTGAAATTGTATTTAGTTCCCCTGTTGAATTCCAAGTTCAATCCCCTGTTTCATTGTAAGTGCCTACTTTGCACATTATAGTTATATGTAAACCGCGCTGATTTTTAAGAGTGCGGTATATAAGAACCTTAAATAAATAAATAAAATAAATAAATAAATTGGGCTAGATGTTTTGCGGGAGCTTAATTCTCTGGATCCCCCAATCCGATTTGGCCCATTTTCAAACTCAATGTGTCTTTTTTACCAGTTTTTCTCACACATCAAGTTTCATCCTGTTCTGTTAAATTATCGGAGAGTTATTTTGTCCTCAGACAGAAAGACAGATAGATGGACAGACAGACAGAATCCTTGGCCCTTTTTATATAATTCTTTCCAACTACCATAAAAAGGCATGGGATAAACATGAGGATTCCTAAACGGCCAGGGAATGGAAATGAAGGGGTATGTTTACTAAACCGTCGTAGCGTCACAGTGATGGTATTATCGCGTGATAAGTGACGTTATTGCGCGATAATGTAACATAATGTAACATAATGTAAGTTACCAGGTGCACACTGACTGCCTTCTGCTGGTGAATGTCAGATTGTAGTGGGGGACTGTTGAGCTGACTGGGCCCACTACCTATCTGCCAGTGGCCCTGTCCCAAGTGCAGATCCTCAGCAGCTGTGCGTTTGCCACCAGGACTGGGTTGCTGATCCCACAGCCTGTCCTCATGTACCTCCACTGCCCTCTTGCAAAGGGTGAGAGTGCAGGTCTGTTGGGGGCAGATCATGTCCCCCCTCCCCGACCCAGAGAGGGTGGTTTGCTAAGTACATTGTCACCATGTGAGTCCTGACACACCCCTGCTCCCTAAACAGGTGACCATAGCAAGCACAGTGGATATGCACTATGTTGTGTGCATCATGGTCCACAAGGGCCAGACATGACTGGCAAGTACAAATGGACACAGAGACCTCCTAAAGGTGTCTGAAACAAATACCTGTCACACACTGGCACTGATGGAGACCTGCAGCACAGTCCACCTCAACCAATCCGGGTACTGCGGACTTGGTGCTGGCCACTCCACCTCACCCTCAGGGGAGTACAGAACACGCACATTGGCATTGCCTGTGGGTACTTTGTGCCAGTAACATGCACGGTCATTCCCCCCTACCAAGCTCACATGCTGTAGAGGTGCATACCCCATCTGGTGAGCAGATGTACACTGCTGTTCTGCATGTGGATTGCATAATGGGTACTGTTGGTTCTATCCTATCCTGGTAGCCACAGCAGACAGTTTTATGGTGACGTGCACTCTTTCTGTAGCCAGCCATTGGTATGAAAGCTCCCATAGTGATGTAGCATGATGGTTAATGCAATGACTTCAATAGCAGAGATCATGGGTTTGATTCCTCTCTCTTCCCCTTTTTTTATGGCTGTCCTACACAACTACGTTTCATTTGTGTAACAGTCATATCTGTGCAGATCTGTGCTGCTGCCACATTATACCCTCATCACTGTTGCCATCCATCCTTCTGTCTGTCTATGTGTGTGTGCCAGCTGTGTGGTGTCCTACCCTAATGTGCAGACTGCTACCCCATGTTCTGCACTGGCACACTTTTCTGCATTGTGGCTCTTCGTACTTGCCTCTCCTGTGTCTGCTCTGCATGGCACTGCTGTCCTCTGTCCTCCTGTCATTGCACTTATCCTGCCACCTCTACCTCCTCTGGTGGACACGTATCCCCATCCTCTGCCACACACTGTCATTGTTGCACTGTACATTACCATCACCCTGTACATCGGTACAACTGCCCCCAATATGTTTGTCCACTTTACCTGCTGCCACATGGGCTGCACGCAGATTTGGATGGTCCATGAACTCCGTCATCTACTTCCTTCCATCACTTGTTCATTGCCTTTCCTTGGTGGTCTGTGCAGTGTTATGGTTACATCTGTGTTTGAGCCATACATTTCATGCTTGTGACTTTGGGGCACATTTGTGCCCCTGGGAACCATCTCCTGTGTCACCTTGGCATCTCTGGGGCATCTTTCACAGCACCTTAGGTTTGGCCCGCTTATGGGGCGCCTTATATGCTGCCTTGGAGGGTCCCAACCTTTCCTGCCGCCCTCTGGGGCACATTATGACCTGCCTTTGATGACGTGGTGCTTTATGATGTGCCCTAAAAGGTGCATTAGGTTGCAGCACTGGGGTGAGGCTTTTTTGGCTGGCAGTGCAAATTGTTGGGATGTGTCTGACTGTTACAAGCAGGAAAAGGGATTGCCTCAGACAGTCTTTTAACTGAGCCCACTGAGGGATCAAACTTATGACCACTGTTTCAGCAGTCAATGTATTAACCATTGTGCTACACCTCTGTTGCTGTGTGTGCACGTCAGCATGCCTAATTAAGGCTAATGCGCATTAATGTGCCACGGCTCCCTCTATCGTGCGATAACGGACTTTATCGCGCGATTTCCCGAAATGCTACCTTAAGACCGGAACGCCCACTACCTTATATGGCATTCATCACAGTAAGACTGCAACTAACGCCGGTAACATTAAGACGGTTTAGTAAACATACCCCTAAGATTCAGAGCTTCAGCTCAAAATAGCAGTGAATAACGTTTAGCACTTCTAAGAAGATGCTGGGGTTAGGGATGTGTACAGCCAAAAATAAAATTGGTTCGCCTTCACTTAAAAATAATTTTCTTGATTTTTTTTCAGTTTGTTCACTTCCTCATATGTTAGGTACCCATATAAACTGAATGCACGCTCACAAATGCAGCTCTTGAGTGGTATCCATTTGTCATGACAATAATATAAGGATAAAGGAGATGTTTGTGACTCTATGGGGTGTTATGGTAAAACATACACAGGCCTCTGGAACTAGGCTAGTGGGACATATTCATAGAACTATAGGGCTTGATATTCAAAGGCAATTATCCAGTTAGCAACACCTGCTGACTGGATAAGTGGGAAGAGAGGGATATTCAATGACCCTATCTGGAGAGTACCGCTGGATATCTCTTCTGACCGCCATGGAACTAGCTGTCTTCCCCAACATCCAGGGTGACTTATTCCACCTCAGAGGGGTCTTTTACTAAAAGGTGGTAAGGTGTTCCACCTAATGCACCCAAAGCTCTGTAATTAGCGCATGTTAGTTGCAGCATTACCACGTCTAGGAAGAATCTGGGGCATTCAGAACAGAACATCCAAAAACTGGGGGAGTGGCAGCAGTGCCTTCTGAAATCCCTCCATCTCCATCATGAAAAATGAATGTCCCAGTAGTTGGTTCTGGAGTTAGGATCTGAGCAGATAGCAAGGCTAGGTACATGCACAGGTGTAGGACATTTAACAAATGTGGATGTCCTCAAACTGCATGCCCTCAGAACTAGGTACTTGAATGCCCCGGACTGGGTAGATCAGAAGGAGGTGTCCACAATATTGGACTTGCACATCCTGGCCTGCAATTTCAGATACTCAGACATGCAGTAGCGAGCCAGTAATATATTTGGAGAATGTATTTATGGACAGGTTTCTTCAGCCATGAAATAGTAACTGCAGCGGTATAAGTGCATTTTGCTCTTCATCCTGGATGCGTTGCAGTCATGAAACAAGCACTTTTTTGCTTGTTGATGGTTAGGATCTGGCATAGGCTTGGACGCCTCAACAAACAGGGCCCGATGTGCTTGTGCTGGATTGAAATTGCACCACGATGTGCTTCTCCCTTGCTCTGTACATCCACCATGCCCCCAGCTTTCTAAAATGGCTCCAGGGACATCTCCATGATTTGTGTGTCTAAGTACCCATTTTCTGACATCCAACTTACGAATAAAGCTTATAACACGACCAGCCATGCTATTAAATATTAAACTTAGCTTTTAATGTACGTGGGTGCCTGTTCATTTGAGTTTTTGCGACTGCCAGAATATATTGTTTTGCTTTGAATGCTGCAGCTCTTTGCTGCCTTTCAAATGTTGTCACCCTCTGCAACTATCTAATCTTGCCTAATGACTAGGCCTGGTCTTACAGCACTGATAGGAACTAACTATGAGGACTTGGCTTGTATCCTTGTCTACATGATATGGAGTTTCCCACAATCGACTGACTTGGTTCAGATAATGCAGTGCCATTATTTTCTGCACTTGTCATTGGGGCAGTAGAATATCTCATCCTAATACAGTAAAAATACTATATAATTTGTTATGTTTTAATATCATTAGCTTAGGGTCTGATTCTGTGCCACGAATAGCGGGGATGGACATCCTAACATGATGCCATGGCACCGTGGCTCCATAGAAGATCCTTGACTGAGTTAGCCAAGGACAGTCCTGTACATGCAGGCCGGGTTGAATTGCAGTCCCAGCCTGCACATACAGAACTGTTTACGATTCTGATCCCACGGGGCTAGGTGTGCCCCACGGGATCAGAATCGCAATCCCCTCTGTACATCCGGCTCAAACCAGAAGTAGAGGGGATCTATGTCTGGGATAGAATAAGCCTGTTAGTGCAAAGTGCAATATTATGAAGGGTTTTTTTCATGGATAGTTTTGATAAGTAACTGGCAGTGACTCATGAAACCCATCACGCTTTACTATAATCAGCCTCTACACATAAAGCATTAATGTGTGAAAATGAATACATTTCTACTGGATTTACAATTGATAGGCTGCACGCAGATTTGGCTGGTCCATGAGCTCCGTCATCTACTTCCTTCCATCACTTGTTCATTGCCTTTTTTTGGTGCTCTGTGCAGTGTTATGGTTACATCTGTGTTTGAGCCATACATTGCAGTAAGCAGCAAATTTACTACTACTAAATGAAAACCAAAAACATCGCTTTTCTTACCTAGTTAATTTAATTAGCAGTTTTTAGTGTTTGCTTTGCACATCCTTTGCATGACATGCTGAAGAAGATTTATCACCTAATGTAAATTTGTGGGAGTATCATTTTGTGACTTTATAAAATAAATTATTTCATGCCAAAGATGTTACAGGTTAGTGTGAACAATTTCACTGTTTGCAGTGCTAGCTGACAATTGCCTTTTCTCTTAGGAAATGAACATAACATCCAGCTTGCTTTCTGTATAGCTATTTTCTGTTGGTATTCTATTATTACAAGTTTCTAATAATTTCTATATTTATATTTTTCCCCCTCATCCACTACTGTTTTTCAAACAAATATTAATTTGTAACTGATAGAGATGAAGATTGCCGGGGACACCCCATTAATTCCATTTACCTTAATAGCATTTAGATCCTCGCTTGCAGTACAGCTGTACTTAGGCTGGATTATAAATGTAATTTTTTGCATCATTAACCCGCCTGATTAATCTTAGACAGCAAAAGCACAATTTAGAAAAAAAAAAAGATTTGTAGCATTCCACTTTAAAGTGAAAGTTTGGTCTCTGTATAAACATCATGATCAGCAACCCACATCTTCTAAATACATCTTTAATGAAAACAAATTCAGCCCCTCTCTGTGCTTCCCCCACCCAAAAAAGCACTCTTTTATATCTGCTGTGTACTAGTGTTTTTACCTATCCATGTTTCAAAAAAAATAACTGCTTAGATGTTGCGCTCTGCTTTTGATGAGAGCAATCACAAGCTATTTGCATAGTAATTGGACATCATTAGTAATGGGTGCATGCTTCTTATGGAATATTAAAGCAAGTGCTTGGCATAGTGCTCTTCTTGCCACTTAATGAGCTGCACAAATTAAATGGAGGTTCTGTGGTGAACCTTCACTGGCAAAAGATGTCACTGTGATTTCCACATCACATTCACCGTGGAAGCTGAGGCAGAGATCTGAGGCAGAAGTAGGACAACAAAAATCTTAGGCTAGGTTCATATTAGATCACTATAAATTGCTAGTGGATTTCTAGTATTCTGCACTGATGTGCTATGGGGTGAATTTTCAGTGATGGGGTGATTGTGACATTTTAAATGACTGTCTGTATTTGGGCCAAAAAAAAAAAAAAACGAATCAGAATCAAATAAACACCAACCTAACAAGATTCTGATCTAATAAAGGAACAATTCCTCTCTAAATTTTTGTCGGAGCTGCCGTCAAAGTGAACAGAACCAATCTATCCACCACCGTGGCTTCTCCCTTTTAATCAATTTTTTTTTTTTTAAAAGTCCAAAATCGCTATACTTAGCTTTATTTTAGTCAAATTTTTTTAAACAAAATGATTCTTCAAGCTTCTAAGGACACCGTTGAAGATTCAAAAAATGACGACATGTCACGTTTTGGGTTGGTAAACCTTCAAGAAGACACTCCAGCCGCAATAGGTTGTAAAAAAATGTCACAGAACTTGGAAAGCAGTTCAAGTAAAGAATCTCTACATGAAACTATTGGACGCCCCGGTGGATTTTTATTTATTTATTTATTTAACCAGTTTTGTATACCACCTTATCCTTCAATCAAAGTGGTTGTCAAGACAACAAAGGACTTACATGTTGAGGGCATGGGAAGATCAAATACAATACATTATAATATAAATACAGTACAAACAGTAAATTATAATATTATCTCATAGTGAAACTGGATATACAAGTTGATCAATTTAAGTTATTTGACCAAATGATTATATGAATAAATAAGTCTTTAAAGATATGCGAACGTCTTTGATGTCTTCCTGAGCTCTTAATTCTTCAGGAATAGCGAGGCCGCGGAGCCCCCGGTGCACGTGGCCGGCACTAACCAGGGGGGGGCGGCTGGTCACGCGCTCGCTCGGGAGCCGGCCGCAAGGGTTCGCAGGGGCGGGCCCTGGTGGTGACAGCGGGCCATTGGCTCCCGCGGCCCAGTGAAGGGCGCGGGAGCCAATGGAAAGGTGGTAGGCAGGCGGCAAGGGGTTCTGGGTAGGCGCGGCGGCATCCGACGGCCTTTCCCTCGTGGGAGCACCGGGCGGGGGTAATTTATTTCTTCACGAGGACAGGACGGTGCTCACGCGGTTTCAGTTTACGGCGGTCCTACGGCTAGCCTTGAGCCATATCGGGGAGGATCCTAGGTTGTTCGCCCCGCATTCCTTTCGCATTGGGGCGGCAACTAGTGCCGCGGCGGTGGGTTTACCTGACGGGGACATACGATGGATCGGTAGATGGCATTCTGGTGCCTTCCGCAGATATGTGTGCCTGTAGGGGCGGTGGGGGGCGGGCTAACCCTGTGTTCTTTCTTTTGCAGAAGCGTTTCCATCTTCGTGTCGCTGTTGGGTGATCGGTCATTCTTTTGTCTTCTGGGCCGGTCGGCGAGCAGCAACGCGCCCGGTGGGGCCGAATATTGGATTGGATGCGCTCGGGGTGACTGTTTCATGGCTGGGCGAGCGTGGGCTACGTTGGATTCAGCTCCTGCCTTTGCTGCGGCACCATGAGCGGATGCGAGGGACACTTGAGGCCTTGCTGATACACCTGGGTGGCAACGACCTGGTGTCCTGGACTTGTCGGCAGCTGATTCGGACCGTCCTCAAGGATTTGCGCGTGATCTTGACAATGTTCCCTGGTGTGCATCTGTTGTGGTCGGACATCATTCCCAGGCCTGCTTGCAGGGATCAGCAGCACTGGTCGCGGGGTCTGACGAAGATTAATCGCCAGATTGGCAGGTGGGTGGGGGAGCAGGGGGGGTGCCAAATTTTGCACCCGTGGGCCGATGTAGATTGTGCCGGCCTGTATAGAACGGATGGAATACACCTATCCCCGGTTGGGATAGATTTGCTCTTGAATGATTGGCAGGAGGCCTTGGAAGATGTGTTGCGAGGGAAGGGTGCTGGTCGCAGCTTTGCCGGGGGGGGGGGGGTCGGCTCGGGCTATTCGGGGGCCCGAGCCGGTGGCGGGATCCCGGAGGTTTCCGGGGTCCGGAGCCGGAGCCAAGCTGGAGGGCGGGGGTGGGGTACCCCCGATCCGGACAGTCCCTCAGGCTTTTGCTAATAATATGGCGAAGCTGGAATGAGGGAGGCGAGGCAAGTTGCTGGGGCTGGGACCCGGTGGAAGCGGCATCACTTTGCTACTCACATGGCTGGTGAGGGCTCGCTCTGCTGTGGGGGGGGGGTAAAGTTAACTGTGTTGAATTGTTGTTGGTTATTGTTATTGGTTAAAAAAGCTGCGACCAGTTTACTTCCCAATACAGTGTGTTGTAATTTGTTTAAGAAATGTATGGGGCCGGGGAATTGGGAGGGGGGGGTTTGTAAGGGAGGAGGAGCGACCGGTCCGCCGTACCCGGTTATAGCGAGGCCGCGGAGCCCCCGGTGCACGTGGCCGGCACTAACCAGGGGGGCGGCTGGTCGCGCGCTCGCTCGGGAGCCGGCCGCGAGGGTTCACAGGGGCTGGCCCTGGCGGCGGCAGCGGGCCATTGGCTCCCGCGGCCCAGTGAAGGGCGCGGGAGCCAATGGAAAGGTGATAGGCAGGCGGCAAGGGGTTCTGGGTAGGCGCGGTGGCATCCGACGGCCTTTCCCTTACGGGAGCCGTAGGAGCCGGACGTCCCACCCGCCCGCCCAGAGTTAAGGTTCGGAGTCGGTTTTGGAGGTTGTGGGGTGTTGCAGCTGGGGGGGGGTGGCGGGATTCCGGAGGTTTCCGGGGTCCGGAGCCGGAGCCAAGCTGGAGGGCGGGGGTGGGGTACCCCCGACCCGGACAGTCCCTCAGGCTTTTGCTAATAATATGGCGAAGCCGGAATGAGGGAGGCGAGGCAAGTTGCCGGGGCTGGGACCCGGTGGAAGCGGAAGCGGCGTCACTTTGCTACTCACATGGCTGGTGAGGGCTCGCTCTGCTGGGGGGGGTAAAGTTAACTGTGTTGAATTGTTGTTGGTTATTGTTATTGGTTAATAAAACTGCGACCAGTTTAATTCCCAATACAGTGTGTTGTAATTTGTTTAAGAAATGTATGGGGCCGGGGAATTGGGAGGGGGGGGGGTTGTAAGGGAGGAGGAGCGACCGGTCCGCCGTACCCGGATATAGAATTCCATACCTCTGGTGCCATGAAGGAAAATGCTCTTTTAGATGTCATCTGTTTTGATCTATTGAAGTTTAAAGGTGTACTAAGCTTATTGAAGTTATGAGATTGTCTAGGTCTTAGGCTCTTGTCTTTGGATATTATATGCTGCAGAATATCTGTTGAAGATTGGTGAAAGATTTTGAAAATGATCATTACGTTTTTGTATTTTGCTCTTGCAATAATTGGAAGGAAATATAACTGTTTAAGGACAGGAATTATGTGATCAAATTTTGCAAAGCCAGTAATTATACGTGCAGTAGTGTTTTGAACTAATTGGAGAGGATGGATAGCATTTTTAGGAAGACCTTGATAGAAGACGTTTCCAAAATCAAGAAGGGGTGTTATGACAGCTTGACATACCTTGCAAAAGTGATTTGTATTTAATATTGATTTTAGTCTTCTTATAATCTTTAAGTAATGGTATGCTTTAGCTACAATTTTGTTTATATGAGATTTTAAGTTTAAATATTTATCTAAGGTTATACCTAAATATCTTACTTTCTTCTTTAATTTTTATTTTTTTATTTAATAGGTTAATATTTTGCAATGTTTTATGAATTTTTGGGACTAAATAAAAAACTGGAGTTGAACTGCTTTCTAAGTTCTGTGACATTTTTTTACAACCTATTGCGGCTGGCGTGTCTTCTTATATTAAAGATACGGGAGATTTTTTAAAGCAGCTAATGGCTTGTACTGATTTTGATTCTTATACATATTTAGTTACCTTGGATGTACAATCCCTTTACACTAATATCAATCAAGGGGAAGTGGTTGCTTGCCTAGCCGATTATCCGTTGGATCTCCCTGAACGGATTCCCAGGTCATTTATACTGAATTTGCTGGATTTAGTTTGGAACAGCAATTTTTTCTTATATCAGCAACAATATTATTTACAGATATTCGGTATAGCAATGGAAGCAACAGTGGCCCCATCGATAGCAACTATTTATATGGCCAGATTTGAAGAACAGTTTGTTTATTCTAATCCTTTGTTTTGTAATGTTCCTTTTTGGAGAAGATTTTTAGATGATATATTTTTCCTCTGGACTGGCAACGGATCAGAATTGAATTCATTTTTACTGTTGCTTAATACTTATAAATCCAATATCCAGTTTATGGCAGAAGTGGAGACCAAAAATTCAGTTTCTGGATATCACTGTTACACTTACTTCTCATGGCTTTGATACTACTCTTTATCGAAAAGCAGTACAACAAAATACTCTTTTACGATATGATAGTTTCCATCCGAGGGCACTTAAATGTGGGTTGCCCTATGGCCAATTTTTAAGACTCCATTGCAATTGTTCGACGTTACAGGAGTTTAAATTTCATGCTGCAGAATTAAAATCGCAGTTACCCATCTACTATAGTTAATGTAGCATATAAAAGGGCCAGATTTACGCATCAAGAGTGGCTTTTTTCGTCATTAGGATCAACATCACAGGAGGATAATATTACAGGTGTTTTTCCTTATATTAAAGGTATGGCACAGGTTGTTAAATTACTACATCGCTTTTGGCCAATCCTGGGGCTCCATCCTTGCTTTCGGAATAAACATCTGCAAATAGCTTATTCTCGTAAAGCCAATATTTGTGATTTAATTATGAAAACTACTTCTCAATTGGATCGACCGCTCACCTCACATGATATACAGGGTCATTTTCCATGTGGTACCTGTACTTTTTGTTCAAGTTTATTACTGGGTCCGGATTGGGTTGATTCTTATACTTCTCAGACTCACCATTCTAGATGGTACACAACTTGTTTATCCACGTTTGTGGTTTATTTAATTATTTGCCCCTGCACATTTTATTACGTGGGACGTACTACTAGATCTGTTAAAATGTGACTTACTGAACATGCATCACGGCTGTGGACGAAAGTGCTTTCTGCATCTATGGTGGAACATTGTATTCAAAATGGTCACACCTTTGAGTCACTTCATTGGCGTGTATTAGACCACATACCAATTGACCCGAGAGGAGGAGACCGGGTACAACGTCTGCAAATGTTGGAGCAGAGGTGGATTTTCTTACTTGACACAGTTAGTCCTAAAGACTTCAATGCTTAAACTGATTTGTATACGATCATCTGATTCATCTTTTTGATCCTAAACAAGTGATAGCCAATCATTTTGAGAGGGTTTCCCTTATCAGTGGGATTCCCCTTTTCTGATTGGCTGTTTGTTTGTTAAATTTGTTTGATTGGAGAATGGCTGTTTTTCATCAGAAGTGACGTCAGATGCCGGGCCTGGTTATATAAGGCATTTCCTCTTCATTCTGAGTTTATTGAAGCTTTGGATTTACCGTGTATGGATTGACCTGAAGCAGGGTTGAAGGTTTACCAACCCGAAACGTGACACGTCGTCATTTTTTGAATCTTCAGCGGTGTCCTTAGAAGCTTGAAGAATCATTTTGTTTAAAAAATTTGACTAAAATAAAGCTAAGTACAGCGATTTTGGACTTTTTAAAAAAAAAAAAATTGATTAAAAGGGAGAAGCCACAGTGGTGGATAGATTGGTTTTGTTCATTTTGACGGCAGCTCTGACAAAAATTTAGAGAGGAATTGTTCATTTATTAGATCAGAATCTTGTTAGGTTGGTGTCTGTATTTGGGGGCATGTTTACTAAGTCCCATCCTAGCAACGCGGGTTTGTGGTGCATTATTAGCTCAGGACACTGTTCTTGATGCAATGGGGCAGGGATAGCCAGCCCCCTTGATTTAGCACACTTCACAGCGTCAATACCAACCCAGGGAGCAAATACTCCCACCTATGGTGATGCCAGTAGTCGCTGCCCACCAAGCACTGCTAGCGATGGCTTTCAAGGCCTGCTTCAGCATTGCTGTGATGGGAATGCCCAGCCCTGCCCGGGTAGCATGGCACTTTTAGCACAGGAACCCTACGCTGTTTTGTAGTGTGGAGCCAGTAATGCAGGCTACCTAGGTAGTGTTTTAGTAACCTTGCCGCCTGAACTGTTGTATGTATTCTGCACTGCTAATTGTCTAGTCAGTGATTTTGAATACAGCGCTATTACTACTCAATGTTTAGTTTAGCTCTACTATATTCCGCAGCCCTAAAAGAACATATAGGGGCTTGTTTACAAAGCTGCGGTAGCAGTTCGCGATCGTTATCGGAGCCGCGACCCCATTGATTTCAATGGGGCTGCGGCTCCGATAACGACCGCGAAACGCTACCGCGGCTTTGTAAACAAGCCCCTTAGTGTATCCAGATAGTGGCTGAATATTCCCACTATTTGGAAAATTATATAGCTCCCCTCTCGCTCCTCCTGCCCTCCTGCCCATTGCTTATATAGATAGTCTAAAGTAAGTTACAGAGAATTTTGGCCTGATACTGCTTGTTCGATGCAAAACTCACACTCTTCTGCGTATGAGCAGAGAGTTCAGCCAGACAGTTTTTTGCAGGAGGCCAGCTGCATATTCTCCTAAAGATAAGCTGACAAATTTAGTCAGTTAACTATTAGGAGAATATTCAATTGAACCTAATCAAGTAGATTTCAGCTGAGTATTCAACTAAGTTTTGCCAGTCATAATTTGATTGGCTAGAATTAGCACAGATGTCAGTATTTTAGGTATTACTCATGTTAAGTAGCCACTTACTCATGTAAATAACCTCTTATAAAATACAATCATAAGAATATGTGCATTTTTTCATCACGTGCAAGTATCTACCGCTACTATTACTACTACTACTGAGCATTTGTATAGCACTACAAGACGTACACAGCACTGCACAGACTCATGCAAGAGACGGTCCCTGCTCTTCAGAGCTTACAATCTAATCAAGACAGTCAACACAGTAGCTGTAGACATAGAACACATCTAAGGGGAATGGTAATGAAATACAAAAGAGATTAGGCGAATCAAGATATGAAAGCAGCAAATCAAGATTAGATAATATTATATTTTACTCATATAATTAAAAAATGTAGGCATGGGCCTTTACACCAGCTCTAGGACTATTGCAAATGAATGTGCCTTAAATTAGTGTGTACACCTTCACACTTATGCCTTATTTTAGTTCAAATCTTTCTTGTGCATTTAAAACATCCCCCTCCCCCTTCTCACACACCCTTCCCGTCTTCTGTTCACCCCCTCCCCTGAACATACATTCATAATACATTGTAGATATCTTGAAATGTGGGATTCAATATACATTCCTAGGACCTGGTACAACAAACGTATACCCATAATACAGCACCCTCCAATCCCAGATATCCTCTGATCCATAACCAGAGTAACCCACAGATATAATAAAGTATTATCAGATCTACTTCAACACCCCCAACCCATCCCCCTAAACCAGAAGTTCCCCCAACTTCCTCTCTGCCATTCTACCCAACTTTTCCCATCAACAGCAACTAACCACCACTACTATCATGAGACAAAAACTGTCAAAATACCCTGCAAACAGGAGAGGACACAAAAAGAAACCACCACTGGAGAGTGGATCAAGAATCAATCCATAAAACTGTCCCATGGTTCTATACTGTTAGTAACTCCTTCCTTGCTTGCAGAACAACAGTCTGTTTATAATCTCCCCAAAGGACCACAGACATTCACTCTAGCCAACAGTCTTTCAATCAACATCAAGCTATGGAAAAAGTCCTGCCACTCTCAATATGAGGGAAGTGCAGAGTCTCTGCAACGCCTCAATACAGGACCATACCAAGCTAAAAATGTGTCCTGTGTGACTAACAAATCTGGTGCCACCCTCCACTCAAACCACATGCAGTAACTCACTATTTTTGAGCTCCCTGTAAGCCCTGTGACAAAATCAATGTCCTTTCCATTCTTGCGCCCTGTGCCGCCACACCACTCGCACAGCCCTGCCTCAATATACACTGCTTTCCCACCAAACACGTCTTTCTGATCAATATATACTTAATTGTTACTATTATCTTCATCCTGATGAGCTAAAGAATTCCCTTTCTCCCTCTTCCACATCCATTCTATTTCTTTTTCATTCTCTGTTTCTTTTCATAGGATCTGTGATATTTATGAATAGTTGTATAATTTTCTGCTTGCTTACAAATTAGACCGAGCTATATAGTCCAAATCAGGGGATATGACTAGGCTAGAAACTAGCTGTGTGATAGATAGTAGAAGGGCATGTTAAAGAAAGTTAATTTTTGGGATAAAAGGGTTAGCAGCGGAATGCTTGCAGAATGGGGCCTGGGAACAGTTTTGTTTCAAAATTTTAGTGAGCAGCTACCAGCATTGAATATCCAGATCAACTGGATAGCGTTGAAGTTAACCAGGCAGTGGTGATATTCAACCGCTGCCCACTTAGCTTTGGCAGAGAAAGTTAGCCCCAACCCCCCTTTAATATGCTTAACCTACACTGTTGAGGGATAACCGAAGAGTGGCTGAATATCACCGCTGCCTGGTTATGCCTGGGTACCTCCTCTTCTCCTCCCCTGGAGCGCCCCGATGCCAGCCAACTATCATCGGAGCATGCAGCAGCGGCAATCGTGGATATTTAGCAACACTAACCGCATTAGTATTGCTGAATATTCAGGTGACTAGAACTGCTGACCGTGTTTATTTATTTATGTATTTATTTATTTAAAGTCTTTTCTATACCGCGCTCTTTAAAATCAGCTTGGTTTACAATCAACGGCAGATTTGTACAGTGCAGGCAGTGCCCGTACTGTCCTTACAGAGAGCAGGTTTTGCAACTTGGATTAACTGGGGAAACTATGTACAGGCTACACAGTAGCTTGGCTACTCATTTAAGTAACTATATACAGGCTACACAGGCTATATACAGGCTAAGCAGTGACTATCTACGTGAGCATATCAGGGTGACTGGTCGTGCTAATGATCAGGGCTGGGACTGTGTGCTATGGGTGTTTTTGAGCGGCTGTCTTGGTGGTTGCGTATGGCTGGATGTTGTGTGTTGCCATTGTGAGAGTAGTGCTGGAGGAAAAGGTGGTGTTTCAGAGCCTTCCTGAAAAGGGTAAGGTCAGTGATGGCCCGGATGTCGGGCGGGAGGGCATTCCAACATGTGGGTGCATAGTACACGAAGGCTCTGTTTTTTGTTGCTTGAGAGCACTTCATGATTTTGTTAGGGATACTCAGTGTGTTGGCGGCGGCAGACCTTCTGACTCTGTTTGCAGGAGTGGGGAGGATGAGGTCCATTATGGAGGAGGAGGTGAGGCTGTTGATGGCCTTGAAAGTCAGCAGTAGAATATTAAAGATGAGTCCGCAGTGGACCGGCAGCCAATGGAGGTGTTTCAGGATTGGGGTTATATGGTCCCTCCTAGTGGCTCCATGTAGTATTCTGGCGGCTGCATTCATTGCAAGCTGAAGTGGGTTCAGTGTATTTTTTTGGGAGTCCCTGTAGGATTGAGTTGGCGTAGTAAAAGTGGGCTTGGTAGATTGACCGGAAGTCATCTGGCTCGAGTAAGGGTCGTAGGTGCCGGATTGTCTGTATTTTGTGGTATACTGTCTTGACAATGTTTTGTATGTGGGCCTTCTTGTCCAACCGTTGGTCTAGTGTGACCCGTAGGTAGTGAATCATAGACTTACTTTGGAGCTCAGCGTCTCTTACTTTTAGTGATGCGGGAGGGGTGCAAGCTTGGTTCCTGGTGATGAATAGTGCCTCTGTTTTCTTGCAGTTTATCCTGAGATTTTGAGTGTGGAGCCAGTCAGTGACAGTGTCGAAGCAGGTGGTTAGTGGAGTGAAGTCCGGCTGGTCAGTTGCAAAAGGCATGTAGAGTAACACGTCATCAGCATATACGAGGCATGAGATGTTGGAGGAGCGGACGAGTGAGCAGATGGGCTGCATGTATATGTTGAAGAACAGTGCCGAGAGAGAGGAGCCCTGTGGTATGCCCTGTTTTTGTTGGAACGGTTTGGAGGTTGTGGGGTCGGTACGTACATGCTGCCATCTGTCTGATAGGTATGATTTGCACCAGCTTAAGGCTATGTTCTGGATCCCTTTCTTTGCGAGGCGCCCTAGGAGTAGTTCATGGTCAACAGAGTCGAATGCTGCGGCAATGTCCAGGAAGATTAGGGCGTATCCATGTCTGCTGTTGTCCAATTCAGTGATGAGTGTGCTAAAGAGAGTGGTATGGAGCGTCTCAACTCCGTGGGATTCCCTGAATCCATGTTGGCATGGGTCGAGGGGAGCGGTGGTCTCGATATGGTGTTGGATTTGCTGTTGGACAACTTTTTCAGTTATTTTGGCCATTAGTGGGATGCTTGAGATTGGCCTGTAAGAGTCCGCCTTCTGGGGGTCTAGCTTGCTGTTTTTTAGAAGTGGCCTAATGGATGTCTGCTTCAAGCTTCGTGGGAAAGAGCCCGTTGCGAAGGATAGACCCATGAGTTTGGCCAGGAATGGGCTGAATTCTTTGCGCAATGCCTTTATCCAGAACGCTGGGCAGGGATCATTTGGAGCTGTGGTGGTGTTAATAGCAGTGATGGTGTCTTCGATGCTTTTCACCAATGGTGGTGAGAAGGTGGATAGAGGCGTTGGGTGGCGTGGACTGTGCACAGATATGGGTGTAATTTTGTCAGTTTCGATTGTTTTCAACTGTAGGTAGTCCGCGAATTCCTGTGGCTGTGGCATGCTTATTTGGGTGGGGGAAGGTTCGTTTGTGAGGATCCTCACCAGGTTGAATAAGTCCCATGGTGTGTTCAGGGAGTGCTGCAGGATTTCTGCATTGTATTGATTCATTCTCTTCCCGACTGCCGCACAGTGTCTCTTCAGGTGGGAGGTGTAAGTGCCCAGGTCTTCAGTGGAGCGTGAACGTCGCCATCTTCTTTCAAGCCTCCTGAGGTGATGGAGTGATGTTCGTAGCTTGGGAGAGTACCACGGAGCAATCTTTCTTCTTTTTGGTGGTATGTCCACAATTGGTCGGTGGGCAATGGCGCTGAGGCGATTGTTCCAGGTGGAGAGCATTTATTCGAGGCTAGACTCTGTGAGGTCGAAAAATGGTAGAGTTTTGCTGAGTATTTCTTCCTTGTCAAAGGGCCGGAACTGTGCTTTTGGTGTTGGGCCGGCATTGGTTGTGGTCCGTTTGTTAGTATGATCTAGATGTGTGGGTATCTGGAATCTTAGTAGGCTGTGGTCAGACCATGGGACTGACGTGATGGATAGGGCAAGGTTATGGTTTGGGCCTGTGGCTGGCCGTGTGGCAAAGATCAGGTCCAGTTTGTTTCCTTTTGTGTGAGTGGGTGCGTTGATTACTTGGTCATAGACCAGCTCATTAAGTGCGTCGAGGAAGGCACTGGAGTGAGCATTTGGGAGGGCAGGCAGGTTGAAATCGCCCATGATCCAGTTTGGTGTGTGCTGGTTCTTGGTATTGCAGGCAAGGTTGATTATTGTTGAGAGGTCATCTGGGGAGGGAGATGGTGATCTGTAGATTAGGTTGATGGAGTTGTGCTTGTTGGTTATGGTGATGGAGTCCAGGTTTGTGGTACTGTTGGCAGAGGTCTGCTGAAATTGGATCTCCGTTTTTGTAAGGGCAAGTGCTCCTCCACCCCTATGGTTGGCTCTGTGGCAGGTGTGGATTAAGAAGTTGGGTGGGATGAGTTGGTTAAGGATGATTGTATCGGAGTCAGTCAGCCATGTCTCCGTGACCAGTAGGATGTCTAGGTTGTGGTAGGTTATAAGGTCGGAGATGACTGGCCATTTCTTCCGGACTGAGTGAGCGTTTATGAGGGCGCAATTCAGGTAGCTGGGTTGGTGGCATGTCTCTAGCTGAGATTTTTTGGTGTGCTGAAGGGAGATGTAGAGTAGGTGTGGGTGCAGGGTGTGTTTGGCTTCTGCTGCTGTTTGACAGGAGGTGCCTGACCATCTCCTCCCGACACCCCTTAGTACTGGTATTGGGTTGTATGTGGTGGTAATGGTGATGGCGCTGTGGAGTAGGCTGGCAAGGATGTAGCAACTGGTGATGGCTATGAGGGAGGGTGCCATTTTGAGTGAGCTACTTTGAGGCACCAGGTGATTTGACTCTATGCAACAGCTGTGTGTTGTAGGGTGGGTATGGTTCAGATGGTAGGATAGGTCGCAGAGCTATCTAGCAGCTGTTCAGTGTGACAGGTAGTGTATACAGGTGGGTGATCACTCTAGCGTTAACGCATCCGCTTGGAGGTTTACCAGAATAGCCCTTCTAGCAGTATTTCTAAGGCAGTTTAAAGAATACCACTTCTAGCTATTAAATCTACATTCAGATTCAAGAAGAACAATCCTAGCAAGTAATTCACGAGGCAGATTCTGGTGGTAGGATGCCGTCTGATAGTGTCAGATGCGTACTAGTAGGCAATTCTCTCAGATAGATACTAGCAAGCCATTCTAGCAGTCAGGTACTAGCAGGCAATTCTAGCAGGTAGATTCTAACGGTGGCACCATGTTTTACAAGGGTAGCCTTTCAGCGGGTCACTTTTAGCAGTAATGTTCATTGCTAATTGTATTATGGATCCTTTCATTGGTCTGTACTGATATTTGGATCTTTGGTTCTTACTTGTACAGATTATTTCTTGGACCCTTTGGTCTGGGTCCCTTCAAGCCTGATCAATCCGTGAGCTCATCAAGGAGGGGTGGTGACGTCCTCACTACCGGTCCCCACCTAAGGGCCACACCAAAGGGCCCTCTGGCGAGGACCTCAGGTGTGGGCCCATCAGGCATGGGTGTGCCCGATGGCGCTCCTTTTGAAGTGGAGGAGACTACCTGATTGGGCAGAGGACGCACTGGAACAAACCGGCTCCAGCGAGCTCAATCCTGCTCAGGAGAGCTGCGACCGGACCAGAGGAAGGAGAGGGTCCTGCTGGTCCGTGCGCCCGATGGCGCTCCGTTTGAAGTGGAGAAGACTGCCCCAATTGGGCAGAGGACGCACTGAATATCCCCCCTATATTTCTAGCATGAGACATAGTGAGAGTAACCCAGGCTGGCACGTGCACATTCTATTTTCTCAAGCAATGTATGAACATACTTTACAAAATAGGGATGGAATTGGGTTAAAGCTGTGCACAAACAAGGCATGAGCACTTCCACCTGCTGAATGACTGGTGTGCCATGTCAAGATTTTTCAAAAACGTGCTTAAGTTATAGTATTTTCTAAAGTATGAGTGTAAATGTGCGCTCTTTCCCTGTGCACACCTATATAAAAATACTCAGCCTAAAGCACGTGCGCAAGTGCCTTGAGATTCAAATGTATACCTCCTTAATAACAGGTGACTTGCACGCTTTTATGGCTCCTCATTAAACCAGTCCCAGTATGTCTTATTTTATATTAGCCTCAAATGCTCAAAAGCTCTGCCACTATTGTTCGAAAATTAATTCTAAAAACACTGTATATTATGTGGCTAAAATATAGATGTTTTGTTAAATCAACAGTTGCTGTCAAATACTTGCTTATTAGTGTGTTACCATCATGACAGAATGCACCGCTGTAGTGATCAATTAAAGCAGCATCACCTTCTCATCAACCATCATTTTTTGAAAGGTCTAATTGTTTAAGAATTATGCTAATAACTGTCATTCAAGTTTAATTAACTAGTTTTAATCAGATGATATTAACCTAATTCACAGAAAAGTTCTAGCTGAAAAAAGAAAGACATACTGATCTTTTTAAAAGACCTTTTAAAATAGCATTTTATAATAATATTTTATTTTAGCAAACATGCTACACAGATTAAGAGGGTAATTTGTAAACCCTAAATGGAGAGTGCAGGTTCACAAATACTTTGTATTTGCAAGTTTGCAAGTCGATTTTCAAAAGGATATTTCCTACTATGTTCACCTTTGAGAATTGGGGCAGCTGTTAGAAAACAGATTCATTGTACTGGTATCCTCTTATATTTGCTTGAAAAATATCTGTCAGACATATTTTTGGGTCTTTTATTTCAGGGCACTAAAGTGGCATACCTAATGCGCCAATAGTGCTGAAAACGTGGCGCATTAGGTGAAACTCCCCAGTGTTGACTGTCAGGGGTGTGGAAAGCATTTCCCTGGCAGTAAACACAGAGCCTGTTCCATAGCGCGTGCCGCATTAGCAGGCAGTGTGAACACAATGCTAATGCACTGAGCTCATCATGGCTTTCCTCACCCCTATCATGCCCATTTATGCCTCTAACGTGGGATTCACAGCACAGGAATCATCCTGCGTTGTTATGGCCCTGGTCTAGCTGGAAACGCACATCCCAGTGTATTTTTAGAGCATACCAGAATCCATGTTGCCAGCTAGCACCCATTAGTAAAAGACCCTCTTGGTTTCTTAGCATGTCTTAAAAAAATAGTGTATGTTAAATTGATTTACTGTAACATGTTATTGTTTTTTTAGTGTGTGTTAAAAAAACAAAAAGTTAAAAAAAATTGTAAAAGAAATGACAAACAAATCAGTATTTTTCCTAGTGGAAATATTTATATGTGAGTTTCATAATGAAATCACATTGCTAACGTTTGTGTCCCACCCCTAACCTTTCTTCTTTCTTGGCCCCATTCTCTGTAACAGCCTTCCCCTAGACCTCTGTTCATAACTCTCCTTCCCTCGATTTAAAGCACATCTTAAAGCTCACCTGTTTCACATACCCTATGACCTTCCCCCCCTAACTGTCCTATCATCTCTTTCCCGGCTGCTCCTGTCTATTGCCCTACCTCGTGTGTTTCCCCTCGTTTGTAGTCAATAGACAGGCAATAGACAGTATTGTAGTCATTTACACCCTCCCTCTCACATCCCTTGTCTGTATGTTCTATATTACTTTTCTGATTTAATGGTGTTTCTTTTCCATTCTCTATCTTTGAATTGTTTTTTACCTTTTTTTCTATTGTAAACCACTTTGATGTTTATTCCAAAAGCGGTATATCAAATTTTAATAAATGAAATGAAACCAGACTTCCAAGCTGCCCACTTTCATTGTGAGTAAAACTATATGCACGGTTATCCAGAGTGCATACGTTTAGCCACATTCATTGGGGGCAGAAATCAAACCATATTTTGCCTAAGGCAATGGCCACAATCTCTGATGGGAAAAGTGACCTTTAAAACTGACTTTTACATAGGAAGCTATAGGCAGCCTTAAATAATGAGTTTCCTGGTTTTTTTCACCTTAAAATGTGAAAGAGTAGTAAATAGTGTCAAAATTGTCTCCATAGACATGAATCATATTTTCATGATTGCTGCAATTATTCCAATCTTTAATAGGCATAAATACTTTGGAATAGAGGGATCTGAGAAGAAAATAAAAAGTGCACCTCTATTTTTGTGAAATGATTATGTGCTGGGCTGTAGGCAATGTGAAGGATGTTATTGGCACATCTAGGGTTGTTTGACTTCCTAAATATAAAAAAAAAATATTAGAAAAATAACAGATGTCCTCTTTTATGATAGTTACAATATTTTAGTGAAAAAGGTCATGCATAAGATATTCTGACCATATGGTGCTAGGCATAGAAATTAAAGGAGATAAAATATGAAAGTCCATTAATTTGGACTATTGTGCTGAAAGAAAGATCATGATGATGATGTCACTGGACTATTCTTGAGCAACAGGGTAGAAGAGAGCATGTATGTGAATATACAGAATATTAGCAAGCAAAGAACAAATAGCTGGGAAGCTGTAAGTACAAGTGTTCGCAATCTAAGCAATGCAATCCCAGCTCTGCAAACAATTATAGTGGAAATGAACTTGGGTGTTCTTTTTATTATAGAGACAAGGTTCAGTGAGGCCACTGAATAAGATACTGCCAGACTGAGATATCATCTGTGAATGATGGGCAAGGATGGAGGAATAGCTCTTTATATAAAATGCAGTATGAAGCAAGTAAAGTACAGGCAGGGCTCAGTTTAAATTGTAGGCAGCCATGAGCATGGGGATAAGGAGGTAGGACTTTCCTGCACCCGGGCACCCGAGCACAGATTCTCCTTTCTACTGGCAATTCCTCCTTCACCCGCACATTTTCCATTATGATGGAAACCCATGCAAGGCAAAGGGCCTCAGCACAAAGGTGGTAATCTTATGAGAAACTGAGTATATTTATGCACAAGCAAACACAAGAAGCGAGGGTCAGGTGAGGTCACTGGTGCTAATTTTATTCAAATGAACCCCAACGCGTTTCGGCAGCATGCCTTCTCCAGGAGGTACGCATGTGTTACCTCCATGTGTTACCTCTGTGAATTTTCCGGAGCTTCAATGTTACATTTTGGACTGTTTCTAGACTCGGCTCTCAAGCACTAACTGATTGAAGTCTTTTTAAAGACTACATATATACACACGGTGCCTTTATGCGTACCCCCTGAAGAAGGCGTGCTGCCAAAATGCGTTGGGGTCCATTTGAATAAAATTTACATCAGTGACCTCACTTGACCCTTGCTTCTTGTGTTTGCTTGTGTTCCTGTGCGAGGGCCCAGCTCCCTCTGTGTTCCTGCTTCTGCTTTGAGCTATATTTATGCACAGACATACATAAATTCCAGTATTGTAGTCATTTACACATTCAAGTAATGACTTATGCACATAAATGACCTCTTATAAAATACTAACTAGCGTGAAAGTACGTGCATAGTTTGCATCACATGTACTTTCACTGTGGCCATGTGCATCGGTGGAGTTTGGGCAAAGTGTGGGCCTATGGGCAGTTATATGCCTAGGTGGGGAATATTCAGAAGGATTAGCACATCCATGGACATTTGGGCGTTGGGTATGGGTGCCTTGCAGTGAGTATGGTGATGGGTTGTGTGTATGTGACTCAATCAGATCCTGCACCCAGCCAACACCCACTCCCATTGTGCACTGTTGAACATGTGGCTTGCTGTCGACATACAGATTGGGTGGCATTGGAGGGCATGGCATTTAGACCCTAACCAGATCACGTCTGCCCACAGCCCTGGCAATCTCTGTTGTATGCTGCAGCTCGCCTTGGTCAGAACTGATCCAATGGGGCTGTGGCTACTGCTCAATGCCATCACCTGTGACACGCTATGGAACACTGCAACAGATGGTATATACGGTATGTGTATAAGCGGCATGCACCACTGTCATGACATGGGGCACGTAGACAGCTGTAGCACAATGACTGATTGCACTGCATGTCCTACTTAAAGGTAATGAAAAGTCTGCAAATGCCCTGAGTACAGTTTTTACTGGAGTTTATCTCTGTTTCTGAGCTTTGTTTTGATTGCAGCAACATATTGTTAATATCTTTTTCAAGAGTGATTCTTGAATATTCTTTTAAATTTTCAATAAAATATATAGGCACAATGGTTATCATTCCTTAAGAAACTTTAAAAAAAAAGAACACACAGAATATCTAGTAAAGCTGAGACATGGAAAGAGAAGAGGAAAGCAAAATGAGGGTAGAACAAAAGATACCTAAAGAGGTAAAGTGTGGTGATGACATTTTCAGGTATGTCAGAGACAGGAAGAAGATCATGGAATTATAAGACTGAAAGGTGATGAGTATCAATGTGTGGATGGTGATGAATAAAAAACAGAAATGCTAAACAAATACTTCTGTTTGGATTTACTGATGAAGACTTTGGACAAGAGCTGTGATTGTTGGCAAGGACATGTGTGGTGAATATGACACCATTTATGGAAGAAGATGTGTATGACAGTGAAAAAACAAAGGTAGACAAAGCCATGTATCTGGGTGAGATGCATCTTAGGATCTTAAAGGAGCTTCAAGAAGTTGTAGCTGGTCCAAAAGATCTTTGGACATTGGAGTGGTTCTCAAGACTGAGGAAGAGCAGGCATAGTTCCTTTCTTTCCATAAAAGTTATAAACAGGCAGTTTGATACTACAGGCCATTTGGGCTTACTTCAGTAGAAGAAAAATTAATGGAAATTTTACTGAAGCAAAGGATAGTAAGAATTCGGTAGGTTGTAGGAATAGAGGCAGTATGACTTTACCAGAAGTAGGCCATGTCAAATGAATATGATTAATTTCATGGACTGAGTTACAATAAATTATATTAGCGATATGCAGTAGATGTGGTTTACTTGGATTTCCACAAGAGTTTTGATACTATCCCACCTAGATGACTCATGAGGACAGCTTAGAGCTAGGTCCCACATTGGAGGACTAAATTGTAAACTGGTTCAGCGATTGGCATAACCGGGGGAAGACCGCACTGGCCTCCGGGCCCTGGCTGTACCCTCTGCCTACCTTCCCCCTCCTTTTTCCCCTTCATTCCCTCCCAGCCCCCGCTTGACTTGCCATCACACCCCCCACCACAGAAAAGGCCGGGCTGCCCGCATCACTAGCCTTTAACTCCACTGGGCCTCCCTGCCCCTTCCCCATCCCTCCTCCCAGTGACTTCCCATTTATGGGCTGTCCCTAGGGTTGCCAACATTTCACCGAGAAAAACCCGACACCTGTGGCTCGCCATGCTCCACCCATTCTCCGCTCCTAGTCCCACCCCTGCCCCACCCACAAAAATTACCGCGGATACGTGTAGGCTAACTTCCTTGGTCAGAAAATAATTAAACTGGGAACCCCAAAATCCAAACATGAAATGTACAACACTGGAGAAATAAAACTATAAAGTAATTTCCTCTTGCACTAAACAAAAACGCAAAGATGATAGGAATACACATTTCCCAGACCAGACATATTCCAGTTAATAAATTCAAAATAAAAAGTATTTTTCTACCTTCTGTTTGGGAATTTTATTTTTCAGTTGCAATTGCTCCAGTCACTTTCTTCTGGTTTCTTCGTGTCTTCTGCGAGCTATCCATTTGTCCTTTCTTCTCTTTTAGATGTTTTCCATTCTCTCTCTATTTCTGCTTTAACATACTGATTGTTTCCCTTTTGCTCTTTCCCCCAGTTCTTTCCTTATTCCTTTATCATCCATTTAAATTTCACCCTTCCATTCTCAAGCCCCTCTTACTCTCCCAATACCCTGCCCATCATAGACTTTTCTTCCACACAAAATATTTTTTCCCCTCTCCATTCTCATTCCCAATCCATTCTAGTCCTCCCCCCAAAACCAGTTCCCTTATAGTTCTAGACCCACCCAGCATCCACTCCCTTCTAGTCCCATTCTCCCATGCCCCACATCAGCCCATTTCCAGTCCTATTCCAGCTCTTCATCAGCCCATTTCCAGTGCTAGCCCTCACATCACAGACCATTTCCAGTCCTAGCCCCCCCAATCACAGCCTATTTCCAGTCCTAGCCCCCACCATCACATCCCATTTGCAGTCCGAGTCCCCCTCCACCATCACAGCCCATTTGCAGTCCTAGTTTCCCCCCCCCCACCATCACAGCCCATTTGCAGTCCTAGCCCCCCCTAATCACAGCCTATTTCCAGTCCAAGTTACCCCCCCACCATAGCCCTTTTCCAGTCCAGGTCCCCCTCCCCATCACAACCCATTTCCAGTCCATGTCCCCCCCCCATAGCCTTTTACAGTCCAGGTCCCCCCCCCAATCACAGCCCATTTCTTTCCAGTCCAAGTCCCCCCCCCCATAGCCCTTTTCCGGTCCAGGTCCCCCCATCACAACCCATTTCCAGTCCAAGTCCCCCCCATAGCCCTTTTCCAGTCCAGGTCCCCCTCCATCACAGCCCATTTGTAGTCCTTGGCCCCCCCGACCAGCACCGCAGCTGTCTGAGGGGCTTCAGAGGGAGCCGGGTAAGCTCGCGCGAGGCCCCGGCTCCCTCTGTACAGCCGCCAGCGTGAAGAGCCTTTTCCTTCATGCTGGCGGCTGTATCTGTGAAGCCGCGAATGCTGGGAAAGGTTAAAGGGTATTGCCTTTAACCTTTCCCAGCAATCGCGGCGTTACAGAAACAGCCGCCAGCGTGAAGGAAAAAGCTCTTCACGCTGGCGGCTGTACAGAGGGAGCCGGGGCCTCGAGTGAGCTTACCCGGCTCCCTCTGAAGCCCTCCGGTATGTGGGCCGGTCCTGGGTAGGTTTTTTTTGGACTTCGGGTCGGAAGAAAAGCCGGTTTTTTGCTCTGGCCGCTCCCGATCTTGCGGCAAGAGCAAAAAACCGGCTTTTCACGGGCCGGTTTTACATCTGCGCCGGCAGCCGGCCTGGCCATGGAAAAACCAGCCAGTTGGCAACCCTAGCTGTCCCTCATGAGGGCCGGCCTAGCAATAGCTTAACAAATAAGATAGTCAGAAGCTAAACACCAATGCAAAAAAAAATGCAGAGGCATCCTCTAACGTCAGCCTGCTCTTTGCCCAGTACTTTTGAAAGCCATTTGGTCTTTCATTCGGTTTGTCACGGGATTTGGTCTTTTTTTTACAGATCTCCATTTACTGCAGACAGAAATTTCTTAAAAGAAATTTTGTCCCAGTTTAAAAACTCACCTTTTCTCACTTGGCTCTCCCGATGACTTTTTGGCCTCCAAACAAATAGATAACTTTCATCTATATAACTCACTGCATCTCTATGAATGAATAAAAAAATCTGCATAAGCTAAAGAATTTTTTTGTAAAGACTTAGGTGGTTGGCGTTATTACATTAGTATGAATGGGGTTTCAGGGAATTCCAGAACTGAAGAGAGCCAGTGCTTTTCTGCTTTGATTTAGTCCATCACTAATGAATGTTACTACTTGCACTGCATACTTTTAATATATATGCAAAATATACGGGAGGTGCAGATTTCTATTAACCTTTCCAAATGCCTCTGCAAGCACTCCATAGCAAGTTATTTGCAATAGTGCAGCTCAACCATCTCTTTACCTGGGAGCTGATATCTGCCTTTTAGTGATGTTAAGCCTTTGATGCTTTTATTTCATCGTTCATATTGCACTCTACAGGACTGATCTTTAAAGTGTTAAATAATTTAATAGCCTTCAAGGTGATCTTTGCCATTCTGTTACACCTCAGTGGCTCAACTATCATTCATATCGGTCTTCTGGCATCTTGTCTGTGTGCTATCTCAGTGCAGACATAATGCTGGCTTTATAATCACATGTCTAAATTTGCCTCTTGTACTCTTCATCCCCTTTGCTTTCACATTTTCTATTGCAGTTCTCCTATAGTATGTGACCATTCCACCAATTAAGCCATACCTAGAACGTATTTAAGTAAATCCAAATGAATAATTGTTTTAAGCTCTGCCATTTGAAAGATATTTTGAAAAACTAAAGGTGCAATTTGCAATAGCCAGTGCAATTGCAGCACATATGCAGTTTTAACATGCAAATTTCTCTTTAGAAATTAGCAACCATTAATTCTGTTTGCAAAATGGCATATGCATCTTTTTTTACATTTTTTTAATCTCTTGTCTTTTTCCATTCACGACCAGGATTGAGTCAGGCACAGAAGTGGATGATGTCATCTAATGGTGCTAGGACAGAACTTCTCTTCCATCGCTTAGAACTTAGTGGCCCTTTTACTAAAGATTAGCACACGTTAATAAAGTTGACATGCGTTAAGTGCTATTGTGCCCATAGAATTAAAAGGGCTGTCTGCACTTATTGTATGTTAACTTTATTAATGTGTTAAAATCTTTAGTAAAAGAGGACCTAAGTGTAAAGTTCTGAGCATTTGAGGCCCTTCTCACATGTAGTGGTCTCCTCAGCTCCTTAGTTTTGTTTTTCTGCTCTGCCAAACAGCAAAGCTTTTCTGTAGAAGTTTTGAATCGTTAGAAAGCAGACTTTCTCAAAATTGTCTTTATCAGTTCATTTATTTATTTTTCTTTTTATATTTTTTTTTTTAGAGGGAATGAAGAAGATGTCTCTGAGGTCAGGATTTTGACCCTGTCTGAAGTAGAACCTTACATTGTGTAGTTATAGTTTTGGTTGTTCTTCCTTAAGTGCATGACTTTACACTAGTCCACATCACCTGCCATTTAGACACCCAGTCTCCCAGTTTTCAAGGTTTTCTTACAAGTTTTCACAATCCTTTTATGATTTGACAACTATTAGTAATTTGTGTGTCTGCAAATTTGATCACCTCGCTAATTGTTCCCATTTCCAGATCATTTATGTGTATGTTAACAAGCAGCACAGATCCCTGGAATATTCCACTGTACAACTTTTTCAATTGAGAAAATTGGCATTTAGCCGTACTCTCTGTTTTCTATCTTTTAAAATCCATTCCTAATCCACAATAGGATACTACATCTTTTCCCATGACTTTTTGATTTCCTCAAGGCTTTCAGAAGGGACTTTGTCAACAGCTTTCTGAAAATCCTTTGCTCAAATTGTACTGGTCCATCTCTACATCTGAAACAGTAACTATTCCACTTTGTTAATATAGGTTGCTCTTTGAACCAGGGCTTGTGTGAGGACTGTATATGCTCTAAGCAGGCCCTCCATCCCACCACACCCTGCTGCCCATCCTGTACCCATTGCTGCTACTGGTGCAACTCTCTGTGGCCAACAGCAGTGGCAAATGCCCCTCAAACCATGATGCAGCAGTTACCCTCCATCTTTGGGGCTGCCTCGCAGTTTCATTCTGTTCAAACTGCCACTTTGGTGCACCCTCATCCGCAGACCTCTGGCTTATACAAAACTGGAAGTCTGGGGCCGAAGCAGCAGATTGAAGAGAATGAAACTGCGAAGCAGCCCCAGAGACAGAGGGTAAGTGCTACGTCATGGATTCTGGGGCAATTGCTGCCACTGTAGGCCCCAGAGATGGACACCAGCAGCAGCAGCAATAGGTGTGGGGGGTGTCGCCTCTGGAGGGCCAGTGCTCTAGGCAACTGCCTAGTTGAACTAATGGTAGTGATGGCCCTGCTTTTGGACTGAGACAATATGAATGTAGTGAGGAGCCCTAAGCTTAGGAGTCAGCCGCTTGTGGTTGACTCAACTCTGCTTGTCAAAGAAAAAACAATGTTGCTCATCTGCAACAGGTGTTTTCCATAAACAGCGGGATTGATAAGGCACATGCTCTCTCCCACATTCCCAAGGGTTGCCTACATTATTGATCTTTGGAACTAACTGAGGAGCTGAGGAGAATGTTCCATGTGGGAAGGGCCGCACATGCTCAGAACTTTACACTGAGTTCTGAGCTGTTGGAGAACAGTTCCTTCCCTAATGGATGATTTCACCCACTTGTGTCCTTTATCAATCCTGTTGGTTAGAGAAAGTAATTGTTACAGGTGAACAACATTGTTTTTCAGTAGCAGTTCAAGGTTAGTTGCATTCAGCTATAGTATCTTTATGTTTATTTGTATTTTCTATACCACCCTTTGTCAGTGACAGTAGGGATTCATTGTCCATAAAGGGCTTACAGTATACTGTAAGTTGTACTTGATGCAATGAAGAATGAATTGAATTTCCAATGTCACAAGAAATGTCAATGGGATTTGAATGCTGGCTTCCCTAGTTCTCAGCCTAATACTCTAACTGCTAGGCTACTCCTCCACTCCTTCCGCTTATACCAGCTATTTCTGCAGGTAGCTGCTTGGGGTCAGAAATGTGCATATATTTGAATATCTAACATATGGGTAGTCACTATATCCACAAGTTTCACTTTCATACAGCAGTGTGCTGGCAGCACCAGAAATTGAACTTCAAGGCCACTCTTCTTGGATAATGGGCTCGACCCTCCCCTTCTCCTATTTCCTCTCCCAACCTCCAAGGAGATGTACCAGGTTTAGGGAGAAAGTGGGGCTCCAAGTCCTGGAAGTCTGCTGACCAGTAGATTAGGAGGAACTCAGGCCAGCTTTATGGTTCCAGCTGGGTCCTGCTACTACTTCCCTGACCATGCACCATCTGGCTTCTTGGCAAGTTCTAGGTACTCTTCAGAATGTCATGTGGCCTGTGGTAACATTAGGGTGGGAGACTGGGTTTTCAAGTATTGCATACTTTGAAAAATTAATGCCCCTGAAAGTGGATCTAAATGGGTAATATTCATAGTAGAGATACAAATATGCTTTCACTAAAGTTTTGGAAAAGTCAGCACAGGGAGGAGAATGAGCAAACTGTTTACTCATGTGCACAGTTAAAATATTGCTTCTCAATGGGTAATTTTATAATGGTATTTTGCATGCACACCTTGTTTAAACATGTAAAAAGCCTTGTATAAAATTACCTCACAGGTTAAGTCACTGAAATATGTACAGTGACAAGAAGACAGATACTTTTATGCAACCAAATGTGTAGGTATGTTTAGGGACATGGATTGGGCAGCATGCAGGAGAAGTCACCAAATATACACATAAAGGCACATTGAAGTGCAATCTGAGACGTCAAAGCCAGAACATCTTAAAAAAAAAGGAGACATGTCCAAGTTCAGGATGAATTCACAAATGTGGACATGCCCAATATGAATGTCTATGGAGACATTTACTACTATTTATCATTTGTATAGCACTACTATGCATACGCAGCGCTGTACAGAAACATGTAAAAGATGGTCCCTGCTCATAAGAGCTTACAATCTACTCAAGACAGATGGTACAACAGCTGGAGGACAAGGATATATCTATGGAAATGGTAAGGAAACACATAGGAGACTAAGCAGATCAGGATCCAAAAGTAGCCTCGAAGAGGTGAGTTTTCAGCCTGGATTTGAAAAAGGCCAGAGATGAAGCTTTATGCACATACTCAGGTAGTTTGTTCCAGGCATAAGGAGCAGCAAGGTGGAAGGATTGAAGTCTGGAGTTGGCAGTAGAAGAGAAGGGCACAGATAGAAGGGACCTGCCAGAAGAGCGGCGTTCCAAAGGAGGGGTGTAGGGAGAGATAAGAGAGGAAAGGTAGTGAGGAATAGCAGAATGTGTACACTTATAGGTCAGTAGGAAAAGTTTCAACTGGATATGGAAATGGATAGGGAGCCAGTGAAGCAACTTGAGGAGTTATATGAGCATATCGAGGTTGGCCACGCAGCTGAGTTTTAAATAGATTGAAGGGGAGAGAGATGATTCAGAGGGAGACCATCAAGGAGGAGTTGCAATAATCTAGATTCGATGTGACTAAAGAGTGAATAAGTGTCTTAGTAGTGTGTGTAGAAAGGAAGGGATGGATTTTGCCAATGTTATAGAGAAAGAAGCGAAAGGTTTTAGCTATCTGTTGGATATGTACAGAGAAAGAGAGTAGAGTCAAAGATGACTCCAAGGTTGTGAGTCGAGGAATAAGTGTACCAAGAGACCAAGTGTAGAGAGAGAAAAGGAAAGGCCCCAAGACAGAGTCCTGAGGTACACCAACTGAAAGCGGGATGGCGGTAGAGGAGGAACCACCAGAACATAAAGTAAAAATGTGATGAGAGAAATAAGAAGAAAACCAGGACAGAACAAAGCCCCTAAATCCAAGTGAGGACAAGATATCGAGGAGAAGGTGGTGATCAACAGCATCAAAGGTAGCAGAAAGGTCAAAAAGGATGATAATCAATTAGAGGCCTTTGGATTTGGTGAGGAACAAGTCTCTGGAAACTTTGGAAAGAGCCGTTTCTGTAGAATGTAGAGAACGAAAGCCAGATTGCAGTGGGTCCAGAAGGTCTTAAGAGGAAAGAAAGTCAAGACAGTGGAGGTGAACTGCTCGTTCAAGTAGTTTTGAAGCAAAGGGGAGGAGAGAGATAGGTTGTTAATTGGAAGGACAGGTTGGATCTACTGAAGGCTTTTTGAGGAGAGATGTAACCACAGCATTTTGAAGGCCACAGGAACAGTTGCAATGGAAAGCGATAGGTTAAGGAAATAACAGATGGAAGGAATGATGACAGAAGAGATAGAGCTTAGTAGACAGGTGGGCATGGCATCAGAGGAGCAGGTAGTCAGTTTGGAGGAGGAGAAAAGATTTTCAGTTTCCTCCTCGGTGATTTCAGAAAAGGAAGAAAGGGTGACCGAAGGTGAGAGAAAGATTTGGGATTGAATAGGAGGAAGATGATGTGGAGGTACCTTGCAGAGAATTCAAAGCTAATCTTCAGGACTTTGTCATGGAAGTAGTCAGCCAAGGTCTGGGCTGACAGTGAGGGAGTGATTGGAGGAGAAGGGACCTTGAGGAAAGAGTTGAATGTAACAAAAAGATGGCCAGGGTCAGAGACAAGAGATTTAGTCAGAAGTACATACTACTTTTGCTTGGTAAGTGCTATGGCTGACTGGAAAGAGGTTAATATGAATTTGAAATGTAAGTAGTCAGCAAAGGTTGCATGATTTAAGCCAAAAGCACTCAGCTGAGGGGGCACAGGAACATAGGTAGCAGGTTGACAAGGACAGCCAGGATTGAGGTTCAGTATGCCTAACAGGGTGTGGAATGGGAGGAGCAAGTGAATCCAGAGAAGAGAAGAGTATAGTGTTATAGGAGGATACTGCCCCATCAATGGACTCAGATGACATAGTGGAGGAAAGAGGTGATAATACAGTAGTGAAGAGAGCTGAAGTGTCGACAGTGTGAAGATTTCTAAACATGTTGTTGGAGATCGGGCAAGTCCAAGATTGGGGGTGGTTAAGGGTGAAGGTTAGCAGATGATGGTCAGGTAAGGGCAGAACTGAGGTGGAAAAGTTTGAGGGTGAGCAGTTGGAGGAAAAGAGAAGGTCAAGGCAGTGGCCATGCTTGTGACTAGGAGGGGTAGAGCACAACTGGGGGTTGAATGAGGAGGTTAGGGAAAGGAGCTTTAAGGCATAAGGGTCAGAAGGGTCATCAATGTGAATGTTAAAATCCAGAAGAATAAGGGAAGGGGAAGGCACATCCAGAAAGGAGGAGTGTCAGGAATCAAAGTTTGTGAGAAACGTAGAGCTGGACTTGTTGGGGGGAGTCGATAAATCACGGCTACTCAGAGAGCTAGAGGAGAAAATAGGTGAATGGCATGGACTTCAAAGGAAGCATAGGAATTAGATGGAGGGAGAAGGAGAGGCTGTAAATGGCAGGAATAAGAGAGTAGGAACCGAACACTGCCACCAAGGCCAATGGGACAAGGTGTATGGGAAAATATGTAGCCTCCATGACAGAGGGCAGTGACTGAAGCTGAATCTTCAGGGAGAAGCCATGTTTCAGTAAGAGCCAGGAGATGTAGAGTACCTAGATGTCCCTAGAATAAAATCTCTGAATAGGGATATCTAATAGTTTGAGGACAGTCAGGACAGCAAGGGTTCAAATCCCATTATCACACCTTGTATTCTTGAGCAAGTTACTTAACTCTCCATCTTATCTACACCCTTTGGATGTTTTACCGCCAAAGAAAACACATTCCCAATGCCTATCAGTGCCTGCTGAAGGACCAAACCTGGATAGGGTTGTAGATGTCTCTCCAATGTCTTTGAAATCAAGTGATAATATCTAAATCCATTGCACCACTCCAAACATGCTTCCACCATGCTCCCTACCTAGTTAGATATCCCCACATGGGAGATGTCTTTAAAAGTCATTTGTAAAATGGCTCTGGGGACATCTTCTTGATTTGGACAACCAAATCCCATCTAAGGCTTTTAAAATAACTCTCAACTGTTTAGAAAATATAGATCTATGCATGTACTCACCTGCTCCCAAGCATCCTATGTTGTCTTAATGAAATAGCCCCAAATTGGCACCTACTTGTCTTTCCTACCTCAGCAACCTATTTTAAATTTACTCTCCACAAAGGTAATTGCTTTGCAGGACACCTAGATAGGAAAAGCACAAAGGCAAAAATATGCTTCCTGTTTTCCAAAAAGGTCCCAATGCCAGAGCAATAATTCAGTGATTAGTATAATAAACCCTATCTCATATATCTTCATACAGACTTGTATTTTCATGCAAATTATTTTCAAACATACTGCATGCATCTCGTAGACACGTCAGGTTTAAGCTGAAGTTATTAGAGATACTACTCCTATTAGAAGACTGAGGGGACATTCTGCTGAACAAAACTTTAATGTATTTGCTGGTTTTGAGAAAATAAGGATAAGTATGTGCAGCTCTATTGGACCTTTGTTATTCAAGTTTTTGTGGTGACGACTGAACATAGATTGAGAGTAAAAGTACTTCACGAGGGAACAGTGATACCTTTGGTAGCAATCTACATTTAAGTATGAAGTCTGACAAAAAAGAAGCTGTTTAAAATAGTTTGCATGAAAATACAAGTATGTATGAAGATTTATAAGTTGGGTTTATTGTACTAATTGTCTGTTTTATAAAAGCAATACTATCCTATTTATTCAAAATAAACTTTAGTTAAATTTGTTTGCCACTATCAGCCCAGAGAAGAAGGACTGTATGAAGACAACTGAAGTGTGAAGATTGGTGGAAGACTCATCAACAACCTTTGCTATGCTGATGATACCACATTACTGGCTGAAAGTGAAGATGATTTGAAACATGTGCTTCTCAAGATCAAGGAATATAGTCTTAAAATGTGTCTTCACCTTAACATTAAGAAGACAAAAATCCTGACAACTGGCAAAATCAATAAGTTCATCATTGATGGAAAAGAAATTGAAATAGTTGACAACTTTAATTTACTTGGATCAACAATCAATAAAGAAAGGACTAGCAGTCAAGAAATCCGACGATGTATTGCTCTTGGTAGAATGGCTGTGAAGGACTTAGACAAGATTCTCAAGAGCAGAGATGTCTCTCTCCATATAAAGATTTGACTTATCCAGGCCATGATATTTTCAATAATGTCATATGGCTGCAAAGGTTGGACAGTGAAAAAGATAGACGGGAAGAAAATTGATGCCTTTGAATTATGGTGCTGGTGACGAATACTGAGTATATCAGGGACTGCCCAAAGAACAAACCAGTCAGTACTAGAAGAGATCAAACCTATGCTTTCCTTAGAAGCTCAGATGACAAGACTTTGACTTTGATACTTTGGACACATCATTCAAAAAGAGAGATCATTGGAGAAAGACATCATGCTTGGCAAGATAGAAGGTCGTCATAAAAGAGGAAGGCCGGCAATGAGATGGATCAATACAATAACCGCAACTATGGATACCACTCTATTATCAATAAGCTGCTTGGCTGAAGACCAAACAGAGTTTAGGTCAACTATCCAGAGGGTTGCCAGGAGTTGACACCGACTCGACGGCACTTAACAACAACAACAACCAGCCCAGTTTCAGCTAGATGAATTTATAGTTCATTTTAATATTTTATCATTTTCCAAAACGTATTATGTCAAAAAATCCTTCATCCTTCACTTTACACAACATCAATTTAGTGTTCATGTTGTAGCCTCAGACACAATGTTGTGTTTTCAACTTATATATTATCTATCAGTTCTGCCTCAGGGAAAAAACAAAACTTCAATTTTACTTATCTTCGAAAATCTTCTTTACATTGTATTTCTTTTCCAGAATTCTTGTTATCACCATATAGTTGTCATGATTTTTCACGTAGCTTCCATAGTCCCTACTTTCGGTTTCCTAAGGGACTGAACATAAGAAAATAAGATATGCCATACTGGGTCAGACCAAAGTCCATCAAACCCAGTATTCTGTTTCCAACAGTGGCCAATCCAGGTCACAGGTACCTAGCAGGTTCCCAAAAAGGCACAGCTTTCACAATGTTTATCCTGGGGCAAGCAGTGGATTTCCCGGGTCCTCCTTAATAATGGTTTATGGACATTCCCTTCAGGAACTTGTCCAAACCTTTTTTAAACCCAGTTACATTAATAGCTTTTACTACATCCTCTGGTAACAAATTCCAGAGTTTGATTTCATGTTGAGTGAAAAAATATTTCACTTATTAGCTTAAATGAGTTACATTGTAGCTCTATTGGTGTCCCCTAGTCTTTCTACTTTTTGATGGTGTAAACAACTGATCTACATTTACCTGTTACACTCCATTCACTATTTTTTTTTTTTTTGTGTGTCATCAAGTCAGTGTTGACTCATAGTGACTAAGCCCACCTCTGGGTTTTCTTGGCAATGTATCACCAGAAGTAGATTGCCAGCCTTTTCTTCTGAGTCAGTGGAGGGTAAAGTGACTTGCCCAAGATCACAAGGAGTGCCAGTGAATTGAACCCTTGATCTTCTGAGTAGTAGACAGTTGTTCTAACCACTAAGCTACTCCTCCACTCTAATTTATAGACCTTTATCAAATCTCTCCTTAGCCACCTCTTTTCTGGGTTGAAGAGCCCTAACCTTTTAAGCCTTTCCTCAAAGGGGTATCTTTCCATCCCTTTTACTATTTTGGTGGCTCTTCTCTGCACCTTTTCTAATTCCTCTATATCCTTTTTAAGATACGGCAATCAGAATTGAACACAATATTCAAGGTGTGATCGCACCATGGAATGATACCGAGGCATTATAATATCCTTTGTTTTATTCTCTATTCCTTTCCTTATGATTACTAACATTCTATTTGCTTTCTTGGCCACCACTGCACACTGGGCAGAGGGTTTAAATGTGTTATCCATGATGATAGCTATATCTTTTTCCTGGGTGGTGGTTCCTAATGTGGAACCTTGCATCATGTAACAATAGTTTGGGTCCTTCTTTCCTAGGTGCACAACTTTGCACTTTCCCACATTAAATTTTAGCAGCCATTTGATTGTCCAGTCTTCCAATTAATCAAGCTCCTCTTGCAATTTTTCACAATCCTCTTGTGTTTTAACAACTTTGAATAATTTTGTGTCATCTTCAAATTTGATCACTTCACTTCTTATTCCTATTTCCTGGCTATTTATGAATGTCAAAAAGCAGTGGATCCAGCACAGATCCTTGGGATACTCCACTATTTTATCTATTTATTTATTGAGACGTTTATATACCGCATTTCCAATGTTCAATATGGTTTATATCGAACAGAACAGAACTTTATATCAAACATGTTAACATTACAAGGAACAGTGAACCAAAATATAAGACACTCATATAACTTTACACTATTCACCTTTCTCCATTGAGAAAATTAGCCATTTAGCCCTACCCTCTACTTTTTATCTTTTAACCAGTTCCTGATTAACAATAGTGCACTGACCCCTATCCCATGACTTTTTAATTTTGCCATGAGTCTCTCATGAGTGACTTTGTCAAAGGTTTTCTGAAAATCCAGATACACTGTATCAACCAGCTCACTTTTGTCTATCTGCTTATTCGCACCTTCAAAAAAGTATAACAGATTAATAAGACAAGACCTTCCTTGGCTAAATCCATGTTGGCTTTCTCCCATTAAACCATGAATATCTACATGTTCAGTATTTTGTTCTTCATAATGGTTTCTACCATTTTGCCCAGTACTGACATCAGGCTCACCACTCTGTAGTTTCCTGGATCACCCCCGGAACCTTTTTTAAAAAATTAGCATTACATTGGACATTCTCCAGTCTTATGGTACTACAGATGAGATTACTACTAGTAGGTCTGAAATCTCATGTTTCAGTTCTTTGAAGACCCCCAGATGTATACCATCTGATCCAGGTGATTTGCTACTCTTCAGTTTATCAAATAGTTGTAATGCATCTTCCCAGTTAATCAATATTTTTTCAGTTCTTCTAGTGCATCACCTTTAAATACCATTTCAGGCATGGGTAACTTCCCTGCATCTTCTTCAGTAAAGACCAAAGAAAAGGCTTCATTCAGTCTCTCTGCTATGGCCTTTTCCCCTCTTAGTGCCCCTTTTATCCATCATCTAATGGTCCAACTGACTCTCTCTTGCAGGTTTTTTACTACAAATATACTTGAAAAAGTTTTGTTCTCCATTTTTGCTTCCACAGCAAGCTTTTATTCAAATTCTCTCAAAAGAATATAAGAGCATAAGATATGCCATATTGGGTCAGACCAAGGTCCATCAAGCCCAGTATCCTATTTCCAACAGTGGCCAATCTAGGTCACAAGTACCTAGCAGTTTCCCCAAAAGACACAGGTTCCACAATGCTTGTATTGGGTCAAGCAGTGCATATTCTGTGTCTACTTTAATAATGGTTTATGGACCTTTCCTCCAGAAACTTGTCCAAATCTTTTTTTAAAGCCGTCTACACTAACAGTTTTTACTACATCCTCCGTCATCAAATTCCAGAGTTTGATTGCATGTTGAGTGAAAAAAAAAATTCTCTTTTTAGTCTTAAAGAGGTTACCCTGTAGCTTCATTGAATGCCCCCTAGTCTTTCTATATTTTGATGGCATTAACAATCAATCTATATGTACCATTCCACTCCATTCATTAATTTATAGACCTCTATCATATCTCCCCTCAGCTGTCTGTTTTCCAGGTTGAAGAGCCCTAACCTTTTTAGCCTCACGTCATAGGGATATCCTTCCATCCCTTTTATCTTTTTAGTGGCTCTTTTCTGTACCTTTTCTAATAACGTTATATCTTTTTTAAGATACGGTGACCAGAACTGCATACAATATTGAAGGTGCGATCGTACCATGGAACGATACAGAGGCATTATAATATCCATTGTTTTATTCTCCATTCCTTTCCTTATGATAACTAGCATTCTATTTGCTTTCTTGGCTGCCACTGCACACTTGGCGGAGGGTGTTAACATATTATCCACAATGACACCTAAATCTTTTTCCTGGGTGGTGGTTCCTAATGTGGAACCTTGCATCGTGTAACCATAGTTTGGGTTGTTCTTTCCTAGGTGCATAACTTTGCACTTGTCCACATTAAATTTCATTTGCCATTTGGATGCCCAGTCTTCCAATTTATCAAGATCCTTTTGCAATGTTCCAGAATCCTCATGGGTTTTAACAACTTTGAATAGTTTTGTGTCATCTGCAAATCTGATAACCTCACTCGTTATTCCTATTTCCAGGTCATTTATGAATATGTTAAAAAGCAGCAGACCTATTAATTTGCCTGCCTTATCAATGCGTTGTATCTAACTTGCCAGTGCTTATGTTGTTTCCAGTTTTTGAAATGTGTCTCTTTTTTCTATATCCTGAAAGATGCTTTTTTGGCTACAACAACCTTTCTGACCTCACCTTTAAACCATGCTGGCAGATTTTTGGACTTCCTTCCACTTTTCTTAATGTGTGGAATGCCAAGAAGAGAGCATATCACACCCCTCCTGAAACAGCTTCACTGGCTCCCCATTCAAGCCAGGATAAGCTTCAAAACCCTAGTGATGACATTCAAGGCCATCAAGGGGCTCTCCTCCTCTTCACTATGTGACCTCATCCAACCACCCATACCCAACAGGCTAAGAAGAACCTCAGTAGCCAACATGCTAGTGATAACGAGAGACATGACAAAATGCTCCAAAGCAACATCGAACAGAGCCTTTAGACTATGCGCCCCAAGTCTCTGGAACTCCCTACCACCACACATCAGAGCAATCCCTAACTTGAGCCAGTTCAGGAAGGCCTTAAAACACTTCCTCTTTATCAAATACCTCACTGACTGCCCCGAACCCCAGCCACCAAGTATGATCAATACCCAATAACTCCATCTGACATGTATATAGTTACCTATTCAATGCTACGCATATGTATATAGTTTACCCTGTTTTCCAAGTTACTTGTTCCTGTTCAATGTAATGACCTGACTTTTGTTCATTGTCGGATACCTTTTGTTTTATGTAAACCGCGCTGATCGCAAATAGTGCGGTATATAAGAAATGCAAATAAATAAATAAATAAAATGTGGTCTGAGCTTCCAAGTTAGTAATTTTAAACAGTGCACATGCTTGCTATAAATCTTTAACCTTTGCAGATGCTCCTTTTAGTTTTTTTCATAACTATTTTAGTCATTTCATCATAGTTTCCCTCTTGAAAGTTAAAACGTAGTACTGTGAATTTCCTTGCCACCCTTCCTCCATTTATTAAATCAAATGCATTCATGCTATGATCACTATTGCCAAGTGACCCCGACACCCTTATCTCTTGCACCAGATCCTGTGCTCCACTAAGGACTAGGTCCAAAAAAGCTTCCCCTCTTGTGGGTTCATGAACCTGTTGCTCCAAGAAGTAGTCGTTATTTCATCTAGAAATTTTATCTCCCTAGCGTGTCCTCCTGTGACAATGACTCAGTTGATACCGGGGTGATTGAAATCATCCATTATTATTACTGTATTGTAACTTTTGCTAGCTTCCCTGATTTCTTTGAGCATTTCATCATCCATTTGTTCTTTCTCCCCAGGCGGTCAATAGTACACCCCCACTGCCATCGCCTTCCCCTTTTTACTTACAATTTTGATTCATAGAGATTCTACAAAATCCTGCAAAACTTGAATCCCATGTGACTCAATGCCCTCTCTAACATAGAGTGCATCCCCTCCCCAATTTGATCTACTCTATCATTGCAATATAATTTGTATCCAAGGATCAGTGTCTATTTGTTGTCCTCCTTCCACCAGGTCTCTGAGATACCGATCATATCTAAGCTCTCAGTTAGTGCTATATATTCTAACTCTCCCATTTTACTTTTTAGACTTCTAGCATTTGCTGTATTTTATTCATATTATTCTGGTTGTCAGTGGACAGGGGTAATTGGAATCTTTCAGCTCTGCACTTAAGGGCATCTAGGTTACTTTTATCTTTATTCGAACCTCTCTGTCGGGATGCCCTAATTTACCTCTTTTGCTAGTATTCTTCAAGGATACGTCCTTGGGCAACTGTTGGCATCCCCCTATTATCCAGTTTAAAAGCTGCTCTTTCTCCTTTTTAAAGGTTAATGCAAGCAGCTGGGTTCCATCCCAGTTAAGGTGGATCCCATCCCTTCAGAAAAGCCCTTCCTTTCCCCAGAATGTGCCCATTTCCTAACAAATCCAAACCCTTGCACCATTGTTTCATTCACTTATTGAGACTAGAGCTATGCCTGCCTTTTGGGTCTGCTCGTAGAATGGGAATCATTTCAGAGAATGCTATGCTGGAAGTTCTGGATTTCAGCTTCCTACCTAAAAGCCTAAATTTGGCCTCCAGAACCTCCCTCTCACATTTCACTATGTCATTGGTACCAACATGTACCAAGACAGCAAACTCCTCCCCAGTGCTATGTATAGCCTTGTCTGGGTGGTGTGTGAGGTCCACTACCTTTGCACCAGGCAGGCATGTTACCATGCTATCCTCACACATACCAGCCACCCAGTTATCTACATTCCTAATGATTGAATCACCAACTGTAACTATTGTCCTAACCCTTTTCTCATGGGCACATGGCCCTGGAGAAACCTCCAAAGTGTGAGAGAATTTTACATCACCTGGAGGACAGGTCCTAGCTACAGGATCACTTCCTGCCACACCAGGGTGATGCTCTCCTGTCACGTGACCTGTCTCCAGGCACAAAGGAAGCAGGACAGCAGATGCACCGTGGAAAGACAATTTTATTACCAAATAAGAGATCAGCCCAACATGTGTTTCAGCCAGGGGCCTTCTTCAGGGGACAAAAGACCTCTAAAAATAAACAGCAAAATGAATAATAATAGAAATAAGAAAACAAAGGCCCCCAGCAGAAACACGTGTCAGGCTGATCTTTTGTTTGGTTATAAAATTGTCCTTCCATGGAGCATCTGCTGTCCTGCTTCCTTGTGCCTGCTGGCACTGCAGGAAGGGTATTTCCTTTTGATATGTGACCTCTTTTTTCCATGGCAACAGGGAGAATGCCAGACTGGAGATGGGACTTCAGTACTATATCCCTGTAGGTCTCATCTATGTACCTCTCTGTCTTCCTTATGTCCTCCAAGTCTGCTACTCTAGCCTCCAGAGAGCGGACTCATTCCCTGAGAGCAAATAGCTCCTTGAACCTCATACACACATAAGACCCCTCATCAACTGGGAGAAAATCATACATGTGACACTCAATGCAATAGACTGGATAGTCCCCATCTCGCTGCTGGACTGCAGTCTGCATCTTAGTTTTAAGGTTTTGTCTAGCTATTTAAGTTATTTGCTTACTTAAGTTTGGTAGGGATATTGTACTAATAAAACTATAGCTAATGAGGGTCATTTTGTGCTGGCTGTCAACCTGATGTATGGCCTATCAGAATCAGGACGCTCAGTGGTAGACTTGATTCTGATCCTGCAGGGGCTAGATGTGCCCACAAAATCTTAATCGGGTCTACTGGACATGAAGACTGGGGCCCAATTCTGATTGGCTGCATATCCTGCACCTACCCAGCTAATTCAGCCAGGCTTCTGAATGGAGCTGCAGTGCCATAGTGTCCTGTCAACATCTCTCTGTGGCTCCATTCAGGAGCCACGATCACTGGCCGACAAACAGATCTGTGTTTCCTCACAGTCCGGTCTCTGATCAGGGCCTCCAAGGCCAGGTTTGGGCTGTGAGGAACCCCCTGTGCCCCTTCACCTGCTCCTCTGGGTCCTGTGCCACGATCCCACCACTGTCCAGGGGGACCTATTCCAATTTTGATGTGAAATAAGTTCCCCGTCTACATTGAAGTCCCCAGATGTATAGGTCTGACCTCTGAATCAGCCCTGTACATCCGGGTTCAGTTGCTGCCCACTGCCTGCCCTCGCTCCTCCCACGGCCAGATGTTTGGCAGAACTGGAAATCCAGACTCTCTAAACACAGTTCAGAATACATTTAATAGACTTTGTTCACCTCAGATTAATTAATTTCAGGTCCTTAATTTATCTACTCCTGATGAGGATAACCGGCTGAACCTGAAAGTGAATTTGACTACCTCCTTCCCTTTCAAAGTTTTTTTTTTTTTTTTTAAATTCTTTATTTTCGTTTTATAACAACAAAGGAAAGGAAGACATACAGCAAAAGACAGATACATAGAATGTGATACATACACCAAAGTAAACCCCTGCCACCCCCCTCCCCCCTGCTTCTTCTCTAGAAAACTAATCATTCCCGAAGCGGGCGTGTACTGACATTATTGTGTTACAAAACCTAACGGTGATCTGAAACATGATGAGTGCACATTAAACAGACATGTCGGAACAATGAGCAGATTGTACATAATCATTGAGCATCTGCCATTTAGACAAGCGAGAGTGAGTTTGGGTATGGGGAATAGCTCTCCGAGATATCTGCTCATATTTACTATATAAGCAGACGAGGTTCCACCATTCATTAACAGTAAGTCGAGAGCTATCCTTCCAATTCCTCGTGATTAAACATATGGCTATACCCAGCATGAAATCAAGGAGAAAGCGACCCTTCTTAGGAAGAGAGGGGACCTCCGCCACTGAGCGGAGTCCCACAATCTTCCAAGAGAGAGGCTCGTGAAGGTGTAAGATAAATTGAATATGACCCCAGATCCGCCCCCAGTAAACCTGTAGTTGAGGACATTCATAAATAACATGAGCGAGGGTTCCCACAGCAGTATGGCAAGACCAACACTGGTCCCTAGCAGTTGTGTTCCATTTGGCTATTTTTTCTGGAGTATAAAAGCATCTATGTGCAAAAAAGAAGAGAGTTTGCGTAACTGAGGCAGACCGGGAAACCCGCACTACTTTGCTCCAGAAAACGCTCCATTGCACAGGGGTTAAAGTGGTTTGCAGTTCGCGCTCCCAGGCTTGTTGGGCTCTAAAAGTGGCAGTATCTGTACCCTGACATAATATTTTATAAAAGTTAGAGGCTACCCCATGTGTACTACTAATAGAGTGAACTAGTTCTAATAGCCCGTCCTCAGTAGGGACAGAGGGCGGCATGATTTGAGCACTTTTGAGGCAGTGTTGAAGTTGCATCAATTGGAAGTAATGTTTCGCTGGTAACGCAAATTCCTTTTGTAAATCAGAAAAGGTTTTCCAACGAGCTGCAGAGAAGAGCTGTTGGGGTGTCCAGATCCCCCTAGAGTACCAGGGTTTCCATGCTATCGTTCTATTTAGGACTTGAATTCTGGGGTTATTCCACAGCGGGAGTCCGTCCTGAGGACATACGTTTGGGCCCAGTGATAGAATGAGAGTGTTAAAGGCCGCAAGAGTATCGACAATCATTGGGGGATGGCGGGTGTCTACTTGATGGGACATACCGGGGAGATGGGTCAACGGAATTGGGCTACTAAGCTCCTCTTCTATATCAAGCCAAACTGGTCTGCTGTCTGTTGAGGCATCTAGCCATCGGGCACCTTGTTTAAGTAGGAAGGCTTGATGATATCTGAGAAAATCAGGAAATCTGGTACCCCCTAGTTCCTTCGCAGACTGTAGTTTTTGTTTAGCTATCCTTAGTGGTTTGCCCTGCCAGAGATAGCGGACGAGAAGGCCCTCAATATCTTTGTAAGTGTGTAGCGGGAGTAAGCATGGCAGCATTTCTAAAATGTAGTTCACTTTGGGGACTATCATCATTTTCACAGTTTCTAGGCGGCCCCACCATGTAAGGGATAAGGGAGACCAACGATTTGTGAGCTCACGGACTTTGGAGACTACCTCTTTGGCATTAAAACTGATAGTGTCTTCTAAAGGAGAACAGTAATGGACCCCAAGATATTTCACCATGCGGGATTGCCAAAGGAAAGGAAAGGCCTGCATGTCAGCCTCATGTACCCAGCGGTTCAGTGGGAATGCTACAGATTTGGTCCAGTTAATTTTATAGCCCGATAATTGCGAGTATCCATCAATCAGATCCAAGACAGCTGGAACCGAATCAAGGGATACGAAAAGCATAAGGTCATCTGCATATGCAGAGAGTTTAATCTCTCTGTGACTGAAGGGGACACCTCGAATACGTGCGGACTGTCTAATAAGGAGGGCGAGGGGTTCAAGAGCTAGATCAAAGAGCATTGGTGATAGGGGGCAACCTTGACGCGTGCCTCTTTGGAGATTAAAAGGCTGAGACTTAATGGCATTTACACAAATACTGGCGACGGGTTGAGTATACATGACTTGGAGGTATCGGAGGAAGCCCTCCCCAAAGCCATACCATCGGAGAACTGCAAATAAGAAGGGCCATTCTAGGCGATCAAAGGCTTTTTCAGCATCTAGGGAAAGACCCACCCATGGGTGATCTAGAGTGGCAGCACTGGATAGCACATGGCACAAGGTCCGAGCATTGTCAGCGGTGGATCGGCCGGGTATAAAACCGCATTGGTCGGGATGGATTAGGGTGGCCATCCTGTCAGATAGCCGGGTGGCCAAGATCGTTGCGAAGATCTTATAATCGGCATTAAGTAGGGAGATTGGACGGTAGTTGGCGGTTAGCAGCGGGTCTCTGCCTTCTTTCTCAAATACTACCACATTAGCTGCAGAAAAGGATCCCAAAGAGGATGTATCTACCGCAAGGGCAGTAAAATAGAGTTTTAAGTAGGGAACTAAATCTGCACTGAACGTTCTGTAGAATTCGGTCGGGAGACCATCAGGCCCTGCGGCTCGACCCGAGGCTGTTCGTTTTAGGGCAGATTGGATCTCTGAAGTAGAGAAGGGTTCATCCAGCGCATCCCTATCAGCTTCAGAGAGGGTCGGCCGCTGAATACCAGAAAGCAATCGCTCGAAGGTCTCTGATGAGAACTCACATTCAGATTGATATAGGCGGGTATAGAAATCCCGAAAGAGTTCTACAATATCGGAGTCTGTGGTCAATATGCCCCCTCCCTGTGGGGCTCGAAGGGCCGCTACGCGTTTGGCTTCTTTTTGACCTTTCAAGGCGTTGGCTAAAAGTCGACCGGCTCGGTTGTTTTCACGATAGTATGTCCCTCGTTGAAGCTCAATACTCTTAGAAGCTGCAGTTGAGAGGATTGCATTATATTGAAAACGGAGACGCTGTAAGCGAATTAAGACACATGGATCAGTACGTGAAGTTAGAACTCGTTCGCCTGCTTTGATTTGTTGGTCTAGTATGAGTAGCTGCTGTTTGCGTTGTTTCCGCAGGCGGATTTGATAGCTAGTGATCGTTGCTCGAATGGCCGCTTTGAAACCCTCCCACCAAGCCCAATTCGCAGTATCCTGGGGTAAATTAAAATGGAAGTAATCCTGTATGGCTGCTCGAATTTCTAACTGGAACTCTGGCTGAGTTAACAGGGCTCTATCAAAGAACCAGGCCCCCGAATTCCCTTGGGGTGCAGTAGTGTGTAATTGAAAGGAAATAGCAGCATGATCTGAAATATGTTGGGAGTGAATCTTTGCAGTGTCCACCTGAGGAACTAACAGTTTTGATATTAGAAAGAAATCTATGCGAGACTGGGATTTGTGAGGGGAAGAAAAGAAGGTAAAGTCAAGCTCATTGGGGTGTAGTAACCTCCATAGATCAACTAAAGCAAGATCTTTGATCAAAGAGGTAAGCGTGGTGTGACTCTTGGGGGGACCACTTGTCCTAGGCGGCTGTTTGTCAATCAGGGGATCAAGAACTAAATTGAAATCCCCCCCTATTATCAATGAAGTATTAGCAGAGGCCTGCGCAACCTGAGCAATGGTAGCAAAAAAGGCAGGGTCATCCACATTAGGAGCATAAAGGCATATACATGTAACTTCAAGGCTACCTATCTTGAGGTGAACTCTGGACCATCTACCTGCTGTATCTGAGCTAGTCGCAATAATAGTAGCATGCAGAGATTTCCTAACCAGTATGGCAACCCCACATTTCTTAGAAACGGCTGGGGAATAGGCGGCCACCATGTAAGGTTTAATATTGAGTTTAAGAGTTTCCTTCGAATTTAAATGCGTTTCTTGGAGGAAAATCAGGTCCGCAGCTTCATGACTTAGATAGCTTAGGATTTTCTTCCGTTTTATCGGATTATTGATTCCTTTTACGTTCAATGAGAAAATCTTACATGGTGCCATCAATCGGTAATAGACATTTTAGGTAAGGGGGCTTGAAAACATACAACATAATCAGAATCTGTGCAACAATGACATAATCACCGAGTATGTTAGCTAATACACCCCATATTGAAAAGTATGTACCAAAGTAACTTAGAGAAGAAGCAAAACCCCCAATGAATATGGCGACCATATGTCTGCGGGAGGAGGCCCTAGAGAGGAAGATAGAGACATGAAAAAAGAAAAGAAACACCAGAGTCCATAATTAACACTGTCTCTGATACTCATCGAGGCTACTGTGGGTAGATGGAGTCGGGTCACAGATATCATCAAAAATAAGGCAACAAACCGCCCTCGCCAGACTCTTTGCTGAGCCGCGGCAAATCCAATATGGCAGGTACAGCGGATATGAGAATACTTGCAGGAATATTCTGGAAGTCAGCGCATCAAGTCGGCTTCTTTAGAATCCAAAAACTCCGCTAGTAGATCAGGGTCCTCAAATGTTCTTGTCTGATTGTGAAGCGTGACTCGGAGCTTGGCCGGATACATCAGGCCATAGCGTGCTTGTAGTTGTTGAAGCCTCGGCCGGAATTCCAGAAAGCGCTTTCGGCGGTCGACCGTGGGTTTAGCCAAGTCAGGATAGAAGGAGATCTTGTGGCTCTCAAACTCCATATGGCCCTTTGCCCGAGAGGCACTGAGAATTTGCTCCACATGTTGATATCTCAAAAGTCGAAAGATGATAGGCCGCGGGGTCTTCCTGTTGAGCGTTATGTTTGTGGGTACACGATGAGCGCGATCAATCTCCAAGTCTTTGGTAAAGGTGATTTGGAGCAGGGAAGGGAGGATTTTACATAAAAACTCTTTCATGTCTCCCGATTCCGCTCCCTCCGGTATGCCCACGAGTCGTAGGTTGTTGCGGCGCGCTCTATTATTGCCATCTTCCACTTCTTTCTGCAAGGCCCGTACCTGACGTTCAACTTTGTCGAGTTTGGACAACCGGGCCGCATGGGAGTCTAATATGCTCTCCATTTTGTCCTGACGCGAAGAGAGCCCCTCTAGCCTGCCTTGCAGTACACCAAGATCTTCCTGCAGCGCTCGGAGTGCTTCACCGTTTGACTGCACGAGGTCCTTAACCCCTCTAATCTCTGCGAGGATTTCCTGCTGCATTTCGGGGCCCTCGCGCAAAGCCAGCCCCTTCTGCGGGGACGGGGGTTCAGTTTTGGAGCGTTTGCCGTGAGAAGCCGCTGGAGATCCAAATTCCAGGCGCGTGGGTTTGGTCCCCGCCATCTCACCAATGTGCCCCGGCAAGATCAGAGCAGAAGTTCAAGTATGTCCGGTGTTAATTCAGGATTCTGAGTAGGCCTCTCGGGAGCCTCAGCGTTATGCGACCATCCCGCTGGACATCGGGCTCCGCCCCCCCCTTTCAAAGTTTTAAGAGCCTGTAAAGCTAAGAGTTTGCCTGCGGTGAGTGGGAGTTTGGGTGGGTGGGAGGCAAAGAAGCCTTAATGAAGTTGGCTTGCTACACAGTTCCCTGATCAGTGCTTCTAAGGCAATGTCTTAACATTTTCTTGGGTGATTCCCACAGCTCTTGGTTTGATAAAGGGGGCCTTTCAAATTGCCCCTTTGATCTGTCACTTGGTTTTAACACCTATTTAAGACAATTTCACAGATCCTTTGCCTCTTAACTGTAAGGCTTCTGCAAAGGTCTTTAGAAGCAAATTTGTCTATTTTACTTTCTATGCTAAGATATACTCTGATTTGATTTAAATAAAAAGCTCAGTAGTATTACTAAGACCTGACTGACTCAACAAAACTCTGAATTCTAAAATACACAGATTTATTTTATTTATTTAACCAATTTCTATACTGCATCACTCCCAAACAAGTCGGATCAGTGTTGTTTACAGTATTTCAAATAAAAAAAAGAATTAAAAAACTAAAAAAATAACAGTATTAAAAAGAAAATAACCAAGTTTTCAATCTTCTCCTAAGTAAAACAATTGATGATGCAGATTTCAACGATAAAGGCAATTTAGACTAAAACTCCACAGCTTTACATGGCAATGTGGACATAAAACATTTCTTATTAACCACTCCCCTACTTTATTTATTTATTTATTAATTTTACTTGATGGAAACAACAAAGTCTGTGCCTCCAGGAGATGTTTAGACTAAACCCCCATTAAAGTTACAAACAAATCCGCAAAACAAACTGGGACAAAATCATAAAAAATCCTATACAGTAGCACACAAAACCTAAATTGTACCCTCTCAGAAATCCTAAGCCAATGAAGTATCCGAAATAACGGAGAAACAGAAGCAAACTTAGAGACCCCAAAAATCAGTCTAGCAGCCATATTTTGACATATTTGCAGCCTCCCAGGCTGTTGCTTTGTGCAATTAATCCAACACCAAATTACTATAATCCAGAAACGCTAAAAACATATTCTGTACCAACACTCAAAAAACTTCTACTGCAAAATACCGTCAAAGCCATCAATGATGCTGCATTTGAAAAAAGGAACAGGAGATGACTGAGCTAACATGTGCAGTCCACAACAACTCTTCATCTAACAGAACTCCTAACACCTGCAACACTGGCTCCCTAAGCAGATCTAATTGAGTAATAGCTGTCAACAACAAATCTGGAATAGGATTACCATAATGAAAACAATGTACTTTAATCTTAGCCACATTCAGCTGAAAATGAAAACATTCCGCCCATCTATGCAGCAACAATAAAACCTCATTCATCTGAGAAAAATAATCCAAACAGTGCATAGAAAATGAAACCAAAACTAAAATATCATCTGCATAAACATAATACTGTATATCCACACCAGCCAAAATACAACTTAATGACACCGGGAGTGGTGCCAGAGGACTGGAGAGGGGCACATGTGGTCCCTTTACACAAAAGCGGAAGTAAGAATGTGGTTGAAAGCTATAGGCTCTCTTTGGTGAGTAAATTATTGGAAATGCTGCTCAAAGAGAAAATAGTGGGGTTTCTGAAGTCCAATAGATTGCAGGATCAGAGGCAGCATGGATTCACCAGAGGCAGGTCTTGTCAGACAAATCTGATTGATTGGACCGAGGGAGAGCCCTAGATGTGGTGTACTTGGATTTCAGTAAAGACTTTGACACCGTTCTGCAAAGGCAACTTATCAACAAACTGAGCACCCTAGGGATGGACCCTAAAGTTACTACTTGGGTTAGAAATTTGCTGAGGGGGAGGCGACAAGGAGTACAGGTAAATGGAGCTCTCTCTGAAGAGAGGGAGGTTACTAGTGTTGTGCCACAAGGATCTGTCCTTGGCCTGATTCCTTTTAACATCTTTGTTAGTGATGGGCTGTCGGGTAATGTTTGCCTCTTTGCGGATTTTAGGCTATAATGCCCTTATAATATTTTGAAAATAACACATTACCTGCACACCATGGTTCCAAGTACATGCACAGATAATTAATAAATTACCCATGGCTTCATGAGTTACCTGCTAGGGTCACATTCACATTTTCTTATTTTCACTACTGAACTCTGGTTTTAGTAATATATAATTGGTCCCCCTAAAATGATATACAATTTTTCTCTTGCTGATAGTTGCTATTGACCTTTTTGGTTCAGTATAAGCACACTGAGGTCCATGCACCTTCAGTCGGACACATTGCCTTGGCACAACATCATGGACATCACTATTATTACTTCACACTGAGTTTTATAGTAGAACACTCCCCATTGTGGCAAAATCAACTTTATTTTATTTTTATACACTTTAAGAAATTTCACTTATTAGCCTATGATTTCCAAACAAGGGATCAGTTCCTCTTTATAGCCAGCACCAGTGACACATTTGCCTTTTGACATCTCTCAATTTGGCACGAAATGAAGCAGCTTTAAATGTCTGGCTTTTCTTTTGTCGGGTCTTTCACTATTTGGCTGACACAATCTCTGAGACTCTAAACATTAAGGCAAGTTTATGTAAATATTCCGCCTCCAAAGCCTTGACTTCTATATTGAAATTGAATTTGCACATGTAGGTTTAACATGAACGATTTCTCTATTCTAGGATACCAGTGATGTACCACTCAGATTATCTTTTGCAACTCAGATATGTTGCTTTGACCGTTCTGAAGAAGTATTGGCATTTTATGTCTGTTCTGTTTTGGATTTATTTCAATATGTTTATTCATTCAGTTGTCTAAACAATGATTATTTGCTTATTTATTTATTGTTTATTGTTTATTTATGTATTATTACTATTATCAGCACAGTATTAATCCATGTTGTACAATGATGATTAAAAGGCACTTGACATACCCCCTTCTGAAATGAATTCTCAATATATGTATTTTATTATTTTATATGGTTACCCAAACATTTTGAGTGTTTATTTCTTATTGTTTTTATTATGATTGTTTATTTTTAATTGTGTTGTTTTATCCTTTTTATTTTGTTGAATGAAGGCTGTAACCCCCTGATGAAGGCACATGCTAAAACGCATCGTGGTAGTTTCACAATAAAGATTTGATACCTACTGCCATAGACCTTTTGCTCCTTTGTGCCCTCTCTATCTGCGAGTGTTTCTGCTCTTCTTTAGACTCCTCTCGTAATTGATCTCTTCATTCTGCCTATATATACTTTCTTGCACGGGCAGACTATAATATAGATCATATACACTGTCAAACAAGTGATTCTGTATTTTGCATAACTAACTTTCTTAATATTGGGGCATTCACACAAATATCCTTCTATTGTTTCACATAATTCACAGCTCCCACATGAGAAATGTCCTTTAACTTCTTTCACTGTTGATCTCTGATTTTGCCACTCTGATTATGAAACAATTACCAATGTCTTTGCCCCTTTTATATGCTATGATATGTTGCCTTTCTAAACGCAGACAATGTGCCTTTATGACTTTATAAAATACCTTACCAAAAAACTCTTGCACAAACTTATACCTGCTCCAAGGCAGAAATAACTTTGTTCATGTGTGTGTGGCAAGAATTAACACATATACACATCACTCTAAGATACACATGCAAGTGACAAGTTTGCACACTCTTTGTGCATTCCTTGTCCTCGAAAAAACATATGCATATATCACTTAAAAGCAGGTGCTATGTTTTCAAAGCACCTCATTTTACATGCCTATAATTCAGTACAATTTTATCAGCACCTTCTGAATGCATAAAAGACTATTCTTCATGTGCCAACTGCTTCAACTTCAAAAAGAGATGGTTGAGGGGAGGAATGCTAGGTCTATAAATTAATAAATAGAGTGGAATAGGTAAATGGAGTGGAATAGGTAAATGTAGATTAGTTGTTTATGCCACTGAAAAGTAGAAAGACTAGAAGACACATAATGACTGATATGAGAAAATATTTTTTTACTCAATGTGTAATCAAACTCTAGAATTTGTTACCAGAAGATGGAGTAAATGTGAGGCCGCGGGCAGAGTCCCTGCGGCCGATCATAACTGGGTGCGCGGCCCAGTGCTGGGACCCTGAGCATGGCTTAGGTCACCCAAGCGGGAAGAGTTCATCTTTGAATTCATTGGCTCCCCGCGAATGCCGATGGCGGGGGAGTCAATGAGTAAAAGGCATAGTGGGCGTGGGGGGGGGGAGTCGTGCTGGCAGCCTTCCGCTCCTGCATTCGTAGCAGTGGAGGCGCGAGGTGCCAGCTTGCGCTGCATGGGCTGGGGAGAGCTAGGCCTGAGGTCGCGCAGTGAACAAACTGGGAGAGAGCTGTGGCGACTGCAGGAGGACGGCTGGTGCAAGCGGAGCTCAAAGAGCGAGACGCTGTGGGCATGGTGTTTTTTCGTGCTGCCACGAAGGAGCGGAGTGCAGGCCCTCCTTCCCGGTGGTGGCAGAGGATCGGGGAAGTTGAAGGAGGAGGACTGTGGGCAAGGGGTAGGGGTGGAGCGGTTGCTGGGGGTCAGGGCATGGGCTCGAGGACCTGAGGGCTCACAAGGGGGTGGGTTAGGGTCTCTGTGGAGGGGGATGCAGGCAGGTGGTCTGCAGAGCGAGAGTAAGGTGGTAGCAGAGGTGGAGTCTCTGGGGAGTAGTGGGGGAATGGCTGTTAGCAGTGGGGAGGTAGCCGTCCACTTGGAGGCAGACAGGTGAAAGGCAGCAGTGGGAACAAAGGCAGCGGGGTGTGATGACTCCGGGTTGGGCACCAAAGGGGCAAGGTATTTCCTATCCTGCAGGTTGGTCGGCAGCTCAGGGTGGCTATGGGCCAGTAGGGGACCAGCTCCATGGGAACATTGGCTTGGGGGAGGGCAAGGTCCGTATTGAGCGTGGTGGTTAAGGAGCTGGGCCACATGCATGATCTCAGGCAGTGCCCCCCCCCCCCGTTTTTTCTTTAGTGTCTCCATAGGTGCAGGCGATGAGTCAGTCTTCAGTGAGGCATGGAAGGAGAAGCCAGGAGGCATCGGCACCGGAGAGCCTGGTGGCAGATGAGTTGCAGGATGACCAAGGAGAGGTGTTGCAGTGGAGTGGCGCACGTGACGGAAAAGGGGGAAAATCGTGCAAGGAAAGGCAGCGTTCTTTTCGGCGACATCATAGCTTGGAGTCGTCCTCGTCATCCTCCTCGTCGGCCGGGGTTGAGGTGGAGCGGCAGGGGGTGAGCAGCAGTGGCGTGACAGGGGCTGGCTTGGGGGGCAGGGCCCCTACCGTAGTCTGAGTTATTGGAGGGAGTTCCGATGAAGCTGTGCCACAAGATCAGAAAACGGCAATATATGAATATATTTTGGCTGTTGGAAAGCAGGAAGCGATCGGGGGAGAGCAAGAAAAAAGAAAATAAGACGAGACGGTGGGCCGAATCACAACAGCATCGTGTACTATAGTAAATTGGACGCGATCCCTTCTGTGCTTAGCAAACATTGGGGTCATCACTCACCTGAGCATTACGGTATGCTGCTAGAGTATGCGGATTCAATTTTGGAGGCGTTGCAGACACACGAAGGATGGGCGTGGTTATTATTGTCCTGGGGCACACAGGATATTAACTTTGGCTGACGCAAATGTCAGCCAGGGCGGGTTTAAGGGGTGGGAGTGTGGAGAGAGGAGGGATGGTAGGCACAGCGGGGGTGGGCTGGTCCTTTCGGGCGGGAGGGGTCTTGTGCAGCAGAAAGCAGGGGCAAGTGGGGCCGGGGACATTTGCTGGAGGTTCAATAAGTCCTCCTGCCTGTTTCTGGACTGCAAATTCAGGCACGTCTGCTCCAATTGTGGTGGAGGACACTCGGCGGCAAGTAATGATGAGGTAGGCGACCTTGCCCCGACTCCAATATGGTTGGATGCATTGCGGTACTGGCTTCAGCAGTACCCAAAAGAGGGTGATAGGGATGTTCTGCGGTTTGGTTTTCAGTTTGGCTTTGTAATTCTAGTTCAGGGTGAAGTAACAATGTCTAAAGGGCAGAATTCACCTTCGGTGTGGTGTTTCGTGACCATAGTCAAGGACAAGCTACTGGTGGAGTTGAATTTGGGCAGAATCGCGGGCCTGTTTAGAGAGCCACCTTTCCCGGACCGTGTGGTTTCACCATTGGGAATTGTACCTAAAACAGAGCTGGGGAAGTTTAGGCTGATTCATAACACAGGTACACTACCAAAAAACTGCCTCCAGTTTTGCAACTGATTCCTATAGATTTTGGAGTGCTGAATCCAGGAAAAATAGCCAAAATGTTCCATCACGTCACGTTTTCTTGCAAAATTAGATTTCTTACCCATATAAGGAATGTTCACATAATTTCTTTTTAGCCGACTGCAGTTTATTTTCTTGGCCCAAAATAGAGGTTGTAATGGTTAACTAACTAGAAACACTCCCTCATGATATTTTAGAGTGTTTTGTATTCATTTTATACATTAACAGGACAATTGGGAGGCGGGGGGCTAAATCCAGTACTCGCGCTGGCGCATGTTCTTTCCTGTTCGCCTCGCCTCGTTCGCTCGCTCAAACACGGTGGTTGCGACATGAACGTTCCTGTCAAATTTCAGTTTCTTGCAAGTTCATTATTACCTTTTGTTTGCTCAGTCGTAATCCAGCTTTATTCCGAAGTGGTACACTACAGTTGTAGTTTGCAGTGCTGTGTATTTGTGATGGCTCACAGAGCCAGAGGTTGCGTCAACTCTCCGGACAGTTTTTGTTTTATTTGTGGGGAATATACCGTAAAAAAGCGGCAGAGGAACATTTCTGCATTTATTAAAAAAGTATATTTTGCCTATTTCGGTTTGAAGTTAGGCGATCAAGACAAACCGTGGGCTCCTCACAAAGTGTGCAAGACATGTGAGGAAGATCTACGCTTATGGATGAAAGGTAAAAAACAAGCATTTCGTTTCGGAATACCTATGATGTGGCGTGAACAAAGAGACCACAGCAGTGACTGCTATTTTTGCTCTTGCATTGTGAAGGGATACAACTTAAAAAATAAGAACGTAATAAGTTACCCCAACCTTCCCTCAGCAATTAGGCCTATGCCTCAGAGCAACGAAGTACCTGTGCCAGAACCACCAAAATCTTTGGATCATATTTGTGTGGACGGTTCTGATCATGATGAGACTCATCAGATGGCTTTTCCCGATGAGTCCAGTACTTCCGAGTTTGAAACTGAACCAGATCCGAAACCTGAACTTTTCTCTCAAGCTGAATTGAATGATTTAGTCCGGGATTTAGGACTCCCAAAAGATGCTGCCCAACTGCTAGGTTCTCGGCTTAAACAGAAAAATCTATTGTCACCAGGAACAACTTTTTATTGGTACCGCAACCGCGAGACACAATTTTTGAAGTATTTCAGCAAAGAGGAAGATTTGGTATTTTGCAACGATATATACGGAGTGATGGAAAAGTTTAAACTCAAGTATGATCCTGCTGAATGGCGGCTGTTCATTGATTCGTCAAAAGACCATAAAAGGTGTTCTTCTTCATAATGGCAACACATTCGCTTCAGTTCCTATTGCTCACTCTGTTATTCTCCAAGAAAAATACGAGAATTTGGCCCTGATTCTTCAGAAGATTCGTTATGATGAGCATAAGTGGATGATTTGTGGAGACTTTAAAATTCTATCCATGCTATTAGGGCAGCAATCCGGTTTCACCAAATATCCCTGCTTCCTTTGCTTGTGGGATAGCCGGGCCCGCGACCTACACTGGGGGAAAAAAGACTGGCCAATTCGGGAGTATTTGAGACCCGGTGAGAAAAATGTTCTTCATGAGAGCTTGGTACCTCGTGATAAAATTCTATTACCACCTCTCCACATTAAGTTGGGTCTCATTAAGCAATTCATCAAGTCCCTTCCAAAAGATGGTGAGTGCTTTCGGTACCTTTGCTCAAAGTTCCTCCGACTTTCTGAAGCAAAGCTAAAGGAAGGAGTGTTTGTTGGCCCTGATATAAGGAAACTCATTTCAGATGGAGCATTCACTGAAACGATGTCTGAGAAGGAAAAAGAAGCCTGGGATTCCTTCAAGGATGTTGTTCTCAAATTCTTGGGGAACAGGCGGGATCAGAACTATAAGGATATTGTTGCCAGGATGCTCAATGCCTTCAAAGAACAAGGCTGTAACATGAGCCTGAAAGTCCATTTCTTGCACTCCCATGTGAACTACTTTCCCGAAAACTTGGGGGCGTATAGTGAAGAACAAGGTGAAAGGTTTCACCAGGACATCAAGGATGCAGAGAGAAGGTACCAAGGAAGATGGAACACCACTATGATGGCTGATTTCTGCTGGTTGCTGCTGCGGGAAACCCCAGATGAAAAATACGCCAAGCAGCGCACCAAGAGAAGCATTCAGGGGAAGAAGAAACGGGCCCACCAGGAGATTGATTGACCCAAGAATGACTTTAAAATCTAAACTGTGTTGACAAATATCGTGTTTTTACTAAACTTTGAAATAAAAATTTGCTAGTTATTACCACAGTGTCGGATCTCATTTATTAGAATTTTATTTTCACACCATCGGGTGTTTGTCTTCATATATTGCAATGGTGCGGTTTGCCTTTTCTATTCTTACATACATACCTGTACAACATTTTTTGCACATTTCTTTGCTTTGCTTTGTGTCTAACCTCGCTCTTATATGCTCAATGTTTGTGCACATGTATGTGGCTGTTTTAAGTGCAGACAATTTTGCTACCATCACAGTGTGTTTTGTTGACATTATTCTATTCTTATGTGCTGCCTTGTTACAATTTTCTTTATTCTTATTTGAATAACTACTAAACAATTAGTATAAAGAATTCATCCAAGAAACTTTTATCTCGATCGCACTCAATCTGAAACGTTCACCTCAAACTGCTAACCCAATGTAGCAAAAAATCTGTACGTGATGGAGCAAATTGGTTACCAGATTTGGATTCAGCGCACCAAAAAACATAAAAATCAATCGAAACATTAGAGGCAGTTTAAAAAAATTTTTTTTTAGTGTACCTGTGTAATTTGTCTTTTCTGCTGGGAGCATCAGTAAATGACCACATCCCGCGGGAGTATGTATGGTACGGTACACTTCGTTTGATCGGGCAGCGGAGTTGGTTAGGAAAGTGGATCGCAAGGTGTTAACGGCCAAAGTGGATATCAAATCTGCTTTTCGTTTATTGCCAGTGCAACCGTCCGCTTTTCGGTTACTCGGTTTTGAGGAGGGATTTTAATTTGACAAATGCATGCTGATGGGATGCTCAGTTTCCTGCACCTACTTCAAGAAGTTCAGCACCTTCCTGCAGTGGGCGCTGGTACGGAAAGTTGGCTGTGCGAAGGTGATGCATTACTTGGACGACTTTTTATTTGTTGGTGGGGCTCAGTCTGTGGAGTGTCAGGGGCTATTGGAAGGTTTTGTGGAGCTATCGCGAGAATTGGGTGTGCCATTGGCAGCAGGTAAGACAGAAGACCCGGCGACGGATAACCTTATTAGGTGTAGAGTGAGACTTGATGGAGATGGTGGCTCGCTTGCCGCTTGAAAAGGTAGCCAGATTGCGGGCTTTGGTTGCTAATGTCTTGGCTTCCTCTAAGTTAACATTACGAGAAATGCAGGTGTTAATAGGCTCATTGAATTTCACATACAGGGTTATACCGATGGGTAGGGTATTTTTGCGGCAGTTGGCGTCTTCAACAGCTGGTGTGTGAAAACCGCATCATCGGATTAGAGTCTCGGTGGTGATTCGGGCGGATTGGCGGATCTGGAGCAGATTTTTGCAGGACTTTAATGGGACCTCAGTTCTGATGGAGGCAGAGGTATCAAGTGAGGATTTTCAGCTATACACAGATGGGGCAGGAGGGATCGGTTTAGGAATTTATTTTGGGGGGGTGTGGTGTGCGGATAGATGGCCGCAGTTTTGGCATGAAACGAAGGTGAGCACCAAAATAACCTTCCTGGAGCTGTTTCCTATTTTGGTAGCACTGGAGTTGTGGCCGGATAGGTATCGCAACCGTAGGGTAGTCTGGTGGTGCGATAATGCGGCAGTGGTCAGCGTGGTCAATCGCTACTCTCCAAGATGTTTGTGAGTAGCGGAGCTAATGAGGGAGGTGGTGTTTGCATGTTTGCAGTTGAATGTGTCGGTAAAGGCCCGGCATATCCCAGGTTGTACTAACGAGATTGCTGATGCTCTTTCTCGTTTCAAGTGGGAGCGGTTTCAGGCTTTGGCTCCAGAAGCGGACACAGAAGGATGTGGGGTCCCGGAGAAATTATGGAGCATTGGCCAAGGGAGATGTTGAATCTCCCGAGGAGTTCAGAGTCAGCTGGGCCATAGTCAGCATACCAACGAGGGTGTGACAAGGCGGTCAAATCTTGGGTTGCTCAAGGATGGCAGCTGGGTGGGTTGTCTGATCAATTGATGGGTCAGTATATACTTGAGGCAAAAGGCAATGGGTTCTCCAGAGCGTCGGTGCATACCTTCTTGGCAGGGTTTAATTTTTTCTCACGAGCTGTGGGTTGGGGCTCATCCTCGGGTGGAATTTTTGCTTGCAGGTTGCTTCAAGGGTGGGAGCGTGTGAGGCCGATGCCTCGGGTCCCCCGGCGGCCAATAACGCATGACTTGCTGGTGCGACTCTGTGCTGCCTTACCAAGTGTGGCAGTGTCACAGTATGAAGTCATCTTGTTCTGGGCAGTTTTTGCCTTGCCTTTGGTGCCTTCTGGAGGGGAGAGTTGGTATCGAATTCCGGTAGGCCTGGGATCGGGGGCGGTATGCAATGGCACCACGTCCTTGTAGAGGTGGGGCAGCTAAGAGTCTTATTTGCAAAATCCAAGACGGACCCACAGGGGAGAGGATTGTGGATGGTTTTGAGGGAGTGTGTGGGCTTGGTGGCATGCCCGGTCATGGCCTTGAGACGGTACCGTCGGGCACATCCCGCATGGGATAGGGGGTTTCTTTATTCATGAGGGCGCAGGGGTGTTGACACTCTTTCATGTCTCTGCAGTGCTGAGGATTGTGCTGCGATACGTAGGCGAGGACCCGTGCCGGTTTGCAATGCACTCTTTCTGCATTGGCACGGCAATTATTGCGGTGGCGGCTGGATTGCCAGAGCGGAACATCCAAAGCAGTGACAGATGGAATTCTCGGTCATTTCAGGGTTATGTGCGGCTTTGAGAGGGTGAAGGAGGTTGGCAGGGTAGGGGATCCTAACTGTTAATTTATCTTGCAGATGGGGGACTGAAGCCTCTGGGATGTTGGTTGAGTGGTCACTCCTTTGTCTGCTGGGCGGGACAGCGAGCAGAGACGAGGCCGGTGGGCCGTAATATGGGGATTGATCCCATGAGGGTGGCGGTTCATGGCTGGGCGAGCGTTGTCTTCGCTAGACACAGCTGCTGCCTTTGGTATAGCATCACGAGAGAAGACGGACAAAGTCGGGGGTAATGATTTTACACTTGGGGGGCAACGACCTTATCTCATGGTCATGCAAGCAGATGATAAGAGTGGTGAAGAAAGATTTGGTAGTGGTTTTGAGAATGTTTGGGGTGCAGTATTAATGTGGTCAGTCATTATTCCAAGGCCTGCTTGCTAGAGCCAATGGCGTTGGTCACGGGGTCTGACGAAAATTAATCGCCAGATCGGCCGTTGGTTCTGCGAGCAAGGGGGTTACCAACTCATACATTCCTGGGTTGAGATTGGTTGTGAGGGGTTATATAGGAGCGATGGAGTATGCTTATCCACGGTTGGTGTGGATTTGCTCCTGAATGACTGGCAAGAGGTCTTGGAATATGTGCTTCTGCACGATGCTCGCTGGTCGCAGCTTGGGGATGGAGGGGGGGGCGGCGCAGGGACAGGGATGTCACCTGTGCCGGTGGCAGGATCTCGGAGGTTTCCGGGGTCCGTAGCCTAAGGTTATACTTGGGCAGGGGCGGGGTGCCCCCGACCCGGACAAACCCTGGCCGACGTTTGCTAATAGCATGGCAAAGTCGGAGAAAGGGGGTAGGAGACTTGCTGTGGGCAGGCCTTTGGCAGTAGCGGTGGCAAGGCAGTTTGCTAATTGTATGGCTGGTGCGGCATTGCTCCACTGATTGGATTGTAAAGGTTTATAATTCCATTGTATTGTTAAATTGTTAAAAGGTTAATAAAGCTGCGACCAGTTATGTTCCAAGAGCATTTGGTGTGGAGTGGTTTTGAGGTGGGGGGAGGTTGGGGGGCTGGGGGGGGGAGGCGATGGAGTTTGTGGGGCCTCAAGCACCGGGTCCGGCTGCCTCGGTTAATGCTGTTAGTGTAGCTGGGTTTAAAAAAAGGTTTGGACAAGTTCCTGGAGGAAAGGTCCAAAAACCATTATTAAAGAGAACCTAGGTAATCCACTGCTTGCCCAGTACAAGCATTATGGAACCTGTGTGTCTTTTTGGTAACCTGCTAGGTACTTGTGACATGGATTGGTGACCATTGGAAACAGGATACTGGGTTTGATGGACCTTGGTCTGAACCAGTATGGAATTTCTTATGTTTTTATGTTCACTTAGGGAACCTAGGTTAAGTGAGCAGGAAGGAATCTATTTTGGCTCTCTTTTATAAAGATGCATAGGCACCTATGTGTCTTTATAAACTACTAGCTGAAATCCAGCATCAGTAGTGCGTACATTCAAGGCATGGACATCATGTCTACTCGAGAGCATGTGCAAATATTAGCATGTACCTTATGTGCATGCACACATATTTTATGAACTACTTGCATAAACTGGATCTCTACCTATGTTCTACCTAAACTCTGCCCCTCTGCACGCCTGCAATATAAGTATATGCCAGCTTGCAATGTGTGAACTTTTAGAAGTGACCCATTTTTATAACAGCCCATTCATGTGTGAAAAAACATCACTAGCCTCCATATGTCTTTCATTTAAAAGCAACTTAGCAGAAAAACTTGCTAATGATTAAACAAAAGTGTCTAAATGCTGCTTCCGTCAACAGCATCCAGGCCAAGCAGAACAAAACCTCTCAGTCTTTGGTTTTCAATAGTTCCACCCTTAATAACCAAGAGAGTTGGTCTCTAGATTGCATGTTAAATGGAACTCTTGCTGCCTCTCTTTAATAGTATGGAAATCAGCAGAGGTTTACTGAAGGGGCATTATCAAAGTTCCTGTTGGGTTTTTGTTTTGAGATTAGAAAGGAGGATGCGGGGTGTCTGTAACATGCTGGAGCAGAAGCAATGAAATTGCATAGAGACAAAAAGTCAGGCACAGTAGGTAGAAAAACATTTATTCTCGCAAGGAGCATTACTGCAAATATTTATTTTAATCTGGTTCTATATAAAAAAAATCATGTAATTTTTTTCTCGTAAAAAGAATGCTGTAACCTGACTTGTTAGGGGCTAAGTACAGGATTTGATTCATTAGATTTTCGATTGTGAATGGTTGCTTGAAGAGCAAAAAAGTTAAAAGGTTAATTTTTTTTCTCATTTATAATTGACTCCCAGTAGCAGTGGCAAGCTATTATAAACCATGTTCTCATGCAGGAGAACTATCAGGCTCTTAATTAGTTTTTTTTTTTTTTTTTAATAAGACCATTCTAAAGAATTTTTCCCCTGAGGTGACAATTCTACAGAAATGAATAAAGTTCTCCTCATTCATTTGTTTATCTGGAAAACATCCTATTTTTTTCTTTCATTATGAGCGAGAAAAGCTGTCTGTCATTAAATGGCAATTATAACATTTGGACCACTTCCTCACAAGTCATTCACATACTGTACAAAAGGTACATTTGGGAATTTTTATGTAACCCTCATTATTTTACAAGTGCCAGCTCTTAGGCTCCTTCATTTTATTATTTCTTAAAATGTATTTATATTAGTCTTAGGGAGGGTAATTTTCAAGGTATTTCAGTGGGTAAATCAGTACTTTACCCATGGAAATGGGCTTTTAGAAAATGTTCCACCCTATATCTGAGAGTCATACAGCCTGCATGCACTTAGGGGGGGGGGGGGGGTCATTCCATCCTGGACGTTCAGGCCCTCTGTGCATCCGGTCAGAACTGGAAGCACAGAGGGAGTCACAGTTCTGATCCCGCGGGGCATGTCTAGCCCTGAGGGATCAGAATCGCAAACAGGCTTGTATATGCAGCCGGGACCACGATTCAGTCTGACCTGCATATACAGGCCTTGCCCTACTAACTCAGTCATGGCTTTTAAATGGAGCTGTGGCGCCATGGCATCTGGTTGCCATGGCACTGCGGCTCCATTTAAAAGCCGCGATCCCCAGCCACCAGCACCTAAAATGCTTTCCCTGCAGCCCGACCCTCAATCTGGCCTCCCAGGGCCAAGGTCGGGCTGCGGGGAATGCCCTCTGCCCCCTGTCACCCATTCCCAGCCCTGGTCCTGCTGTTTCCTCCGCATCAGGGAAGTTATTCCACCTCAGAGGTGGAATAACTTCCCCGTTCAAGTCGCTGTCCCCAGGACGTATAGGGCCAAGATTAGAATCGGCTCTACACGTCCAGGGCCAATGACCGCCCACTGCCCGACCTAATACCGCCCCCGAACTGCCCCTTTCCTGCTCCCATCTAATTTCCCCATACAACGTGTGAGGAAGAAGAAGGGGGCCAGTAAAGAGCACGAATAGCAGGGATGGATGTCCATCACCGCTAATCATGGCTGAGAATGACCCCCTTAATGTTTCCCATTGCTTATAGAAGGCATTCCAGAGGGTACGTTTGAGACAGGGTTTGCATTAGCATTGGAAAATTCAAACTTAAGTGCATATGGTAATCCAGAAAATTGTGCACACAAAAAGCAGCAGTGAAGGTGTGTTCAGGGCTGGCGCTTCCATTGGGTAAACTAGGTGTTCACCTAGAATGCTGGTCCTCTGAGTGCATCCATTGCTGCTGTTGCCGTCCCTCTCTGGCATTTGCAGTGGCAGCAAAGCTTTTAAAATGGCCCCAAATTGCCAGAGTTACCTTCAGCTCCGGTGCTGTAGTGACGTTTGTACTTTCGCGCCCTTCTGATTTCACTTTCTTTTGCAAGGGGACAGAAGCAACTTCTTCCCCCATGCAAACAGGAAATGGAATCAAAGGAAAGCGGAAGCACAACAGCACCACAGCGGCAGAGCTGAAGATAATGCTGGTGCTTTGGGGCTGTTTTAAAAGGATTGCTGCCGCTGCACATCTCCATGAGGGGGAGCAGCGACGGCAACTGGAGTGGGGAATGAAGCAGAAGAAGTGCAAGCCAGACTCAATTGGTAGCAGCCGCCGTGGTGGAGCATTGTTTGTGCTTGAATCATGAATTTCAGGAATTAAAATGGAGTGTGGTTGATCACATCCCAGAAAACGGCAGATGAGGGGGATAGAGAAGCATATTCGAATTACAAAGAACAATCTTGGATTTTCTTTTTGCAAACAGCAGCACTCAAAGGGTTAAATGCTGAACTGGAATGGGATTCTTCGCACAATAAAAAATCAAATAAAAAGAAATGTCATAAAAATCTGGATTTTTACAAAGATATTTTAAATGTCTTTTATAGTATTTTTTAACCTTAGGGTAATTTTAAAAAGGATTTGTCACAGATAAATGCTATTTGGCTATATAATTGGAGTTTTATTTTATTTATTTATTTATTTAACAGCTTTTATATACCGCGCTATTTGTCATCAGTGCGGTTTACAGTGAACAAAACTTGTACTCAGACATAGAGATCTAGTCAAGTTTACAAGTAACAGGGAGTAAAAACAGGAGTGAACTGGGGAATAGTATACAGTAGTAACATTTAACAAGGCAACTATTTACAACGCTTTAGAAAAGGTTGAAAAGACATTTCTATCGAAAGGAACTCTAATTTGATATAGCCTGAGATATGCGCTAAAAGAACTACTTGCTTAACCATGGTCATTTGTTTGGGTTGAGGGGGGCGCATTGTTGAAAGAAGAGGTGGGTTTTTAGAGCTTTTCTGTATTGTGATATGTCTTTCAGCAGTCTGATGTCGGTAGGCAGCTTGTTCCAGTATCTGGGGGCGAAGGATGCAAATGCTCTGTTGGTAGTTGTCTGGTTGCATTTTACTAGTTCTTTTGGAACCGAGAGTATATTTTCGGCTATAGGTCTTCTAGACCTCTTGTTTTGAGTGTGGATAATGAGGTTCGGTATGGATGATGGTGAGATTTTATGGAATGCTTTGAAGGTCATGAGGAGGACTTTGTAAGATATCCTACAGATTATCGGGAGCCAGTGAAGTTCCTTCAGGATGGGGGTTATGTGTTGTCTCCTTGTAGAACCACATAGAACTCTGGCTGCTGAGTTCATAGCCAGCTGTAACGGGTTTAGAATGCTTTTAGGTGATCCATGTAGTATAATGTTTGCATAGTCAAAATGTGGGGTGACTAGAGCTTGAAATGCTGTGCGGAAGTCATTAGGTTCAAGCATGGGTTTGAGGTGTCGGAGGATCTTGATCTTGTGATAGATGGACTTCACTGTGCATTTTATATGCTCTTTGAATTCTAGACGTTGGTCCAGTATGACACCTAGATAACGAATCGTAGATTTGACTGGTAAATCAGCGTCTCTTACTCTAAGTGTCAGTGGAGGAGAGAAGTCTTTATTCCTTGTGACAATAAGGACTTCTGTTTTTTTAAAGTTGATTCGAAGGTTCTGTGTGAGCAGCCAATCAGCTATTGAATTGAAACAGTTGATTAAGGCTGTGTAATCGGGATTTAAGACATTAACAGGTGTGAATAACAGCACATCGTCAGCATAGATAAGGCAAGATAATCCGAAGGCCCGAGTGATGTTGCAGATTGGCTGCATGTAGATATTAAAAAGCAGAGCTGATAGGGAGGAACCTTGTGGTACTCCTTGCTTCAGTTGAAATGGGTGAGAAGTATTGTTGCCGATCCGGACCTGTTGCCAGCAATCTTCCAGATAGGATTTGCACCAATCCCATGCAGTTCCTTGTATTCCCTTCTCATAGAGGCGAGCAAGTAGTTGTTCATGGTCCACTGAGTCAAATGCTGTTGCAATGTCTAGGAAGACCATTGCCACACCATTCATGATGCTGTCTATAGCATTAATGAGAGTATTCATTAAAGAGGCAAGAAGTGTCTCAACTCCATGTGCATCCCTAAATCCATGTTGGCATGGGTCGAGTGGGGCTTCGGTGTCTATGTGTTGCTGGATCTGTCTCAGGGTCGCCTTTTCTAGGATTTTGGCTAATAGTGGAATACTTGAAATTGGCCGGTAAGAGTCCTCCTTCTTTGGATCTAGTTTATTATTCTTCAGTAGTGGTCATATGGATGTCTGTTTGAGGGATGATGGGAAGACACCGGTGTTGAAAGACTGGTCCACTATGGTGGCTATATATGGGCTAAGCTCACCTCTCAATGCCTTAATCCAGTGGGCTGGAGATGGATCATTTGGGGTTGTGGTGGTGTTGATGGTGGCTATGATGTCTTCGATGGTTCTTGGTGATGGGGATGAAAATTTGTTGAGTGGGAATTGAATGTGGGTAGGTTGAGAGATTTCGTTAGGGATAGTTGTTGTAATTTTGATCGCCTTTGACTGAATATAATTAGCATATAATTGAGGTTGTATTTGGTCTTGATGTGGTGCGGAAGGCTCTCTGGATAGGGATTTGACTGAATGGAAGAGTTCACGAGGTTTGTTGAGTGATCGATTAAGAAGTCCAGCGTGGAATTCCTTTCTTTTGGTCCAGGTTAGATCGCGGTGAGATTTCAGATGAATTAGGTAAGTATCCTGGTCGGAGGGGTTTAGGGAGCATCTCCATTTCCTCTCTAGTCTCCTAAGTCAAAGTAAAGAAGCTCATAATTCAGGGGTAAACCAAGGAGCATTCCGTTTTTTGGGAGTCTTTTTGTTAGTAGATGATTGGTTGTCTGTGGTGGGTTGATGGGAGGACAAATTGAGAGCGTTGTTCCAGTTTATTACCATCTCGTTGATGCTGTCCGTTGGTTGAGTCAGTTTTGGGATAACTTGGGAAATGATTATGTCTTTATTAAATGGTTTAAAATGTGTGGGTTTTAGGGGAGGGGAGATATTTGTGCGGTTGCTTGCATCTTCCTTGGCTGGTATTGAAAATGTTATAAAGTTGTGGTCGGACCAGGGGACAGGAGTTATTGTGAGATCTAGCTGGCTGATTGAGTCTACATCCATGGCTGGAGCGAAGATGAGATCGAGAAGGTTTCCTTGTTTGTGGGTGGGGTCATTTATGACTTGTTTATATTGTAGGTTTGTCATTGCTTCGATGAAGGTGTTTGATAATGAAGGTTGTGAGGAAGCAAGGTTGAAGTCTCCGAGGAGCCAGTTGGGTTTGTTGGGGGCTTTAGGGTTGCAGGCGAGGTCAATTATGTCAGAGAACTCGTTGGCTGGAGCATTTGGTGCTCTGTAAACAAGTTTGATAGTATTGACTTTATTGGAGATGGTTAAGGTGTTTAGGTGATGTGTGGCCTTGGTTAGAGTCATCCGATATTGTAATTCAGTTCTTGCTATTATGCAGACTCCGCCTCCTCTTCTATTTTCTCTGTTGCACATGTAGATCGAGAAGTTGGGTGGGGTGAGTTGGTTTAATAAAACATTATCTGTATCAGAGAGCCAAGTTTCTGTGACCAATAGGATGTCTAGTTTAAGGTTGGTTATTAGATCAGTGATGACTGGCCATTTATTGCGGGCTGATCGTGCATTGATGAGAGCACACTTGAGGTTTTGTTGAGTGGTTGTAGTGTTAGTTCTTTTGGCATTTGTTGTATCGAGTGAAACATAAAGTAGATGGGTCTGTCTCTTGTGGTATGGGTTCGGTGGAGATTGGTGTTGATCTTGGTAGGGTTTTCTGCTCCTGCTTTGATGTATGGGGATAGAATTAGAATTATCTGTTACGGCATTAGAGTCATAGAAGATATTAGAGAGGGTAAAGAATAGTATGAGGGCAAGAGTAGAAGTAGCCATGGTGAAGTTGGTGTGGGGGTTGTATGGCGGTGAACCTCGACAATGAATATATATTCAATGTGTTTAAATAATGCGTTAACAAACAGTTGTTTCTACTTTAGTTGTATGGCACAGGCAAGAGGCTAGGAACACAATTGGTGGCTAATACAAATATAGCTATAATTATGTGATATTATTATGACTAATTAGACTGTAGTCGAAGGGCTGAATCAGGATGTGACATATAACTGTAGCATAAATTAGATAATTGGTTGGTTATATACGAGGTGCAGCGCTTAAAGTAAATGAGATACAATATAGAACAGCTTACAGCATAGTTGTCTGGAGGGTGGTGTGATTCTTTGCAGGTCTTAGTATTATAAAATGGCTCCAGGATTATGTGCACCAAAGTACATGCAGTAACAAGTACATGCAATAACAAGACGACACAAACATGGGCACTTTACAGGAGAACATTTACGCCTGTTCCCGTTCAGATGTAAAAATCCGCAGCTTCAATCTAAGTGCAATTTCTGTACTTTGTCCTTAATATTTTTTAAAGAAACATAGATGTCTATGTGCCTTCATAAAACAGCCTCAAAATAGGTGCCTACTTGGCCTTCCTACCTAGGTGACCCCCGGCAACTGTGGCATATTGCTTATAGAGAGCCTAAAGATGTCTTTGAAGGTCAAGGAACCAGTGGATTTTATTTGACTACTGATCCATATTTCAAAAACTCTTTGCTACTATCTCCAATCTATACCCCACTTCAAAAAGATACAAGGATGGATCACAAAAGAAGCACATTTATTTTCCTCAAAAATTTATGTTATTTATTTATTTATTTAAAATACATTTATATACCGTATTTTCCCAAGTATCAAATACGGTTTACAAGGAACGTCAAAATGAATTGTACAAGCAAGAGCCCAATTCAATTACATTATAACTGTTGGAACTATTTACATTAAAACTGTAGGGTTTACAAACATATACATAGTTCGTTTACATCAACTATTTACATAAGGTTAGGATACTAATCTTAATTACCTTAAACCACTGGAGCTAATTACATTAAACTGTAATGAAGTTTCACAATAGGTTGTAAGGCATATACGTGAGGGATACTGTGCCGTCAGGTGGATGAGGGAATTAGCTTTCCTTCATTAACTTTGCCCAATTGGCAACAGAGCTCAAGACCCCACATGGCAACCCAATAAAAGTGGAATGAGTTTTGACTGGCTTCGGATCAGATAGTCATAATGGCATTCTCCATGACAGAAAATCTACCTGTTGGGGAGAGGTTATGTTTCACAGAATCTTTGGTCCTTGTAAGCTTGAGTAGCTGGATTCTTTGGATTATAAAGTATAACTCTGCCTTCATCTTTTAGTGCCCCCCCCCCCCCCACCACTACCCTGCCATTTGAAATTCTCTCCCTCCTTCCTTTTTTGTGGAGGCCACAAGAAACTTAAAATATGGCTTAAAACTCACTTCCTCCACTAATCTCTAAGAAATATAAGGATTGAGCTTTCCTTTCTCTTACAGACTAAGGCAGGTAAGCCTGTTCAGGAATGACAGTGAGGACTGTGCTCCCAGAATCTGCTGGTATCCCAAACAAACAGGAAGAAACCATCCCATCCTAAAATTTAAGGGCTTGATCTTCAGCACCGATGGCTAGAAACATAGAAACATGTTAACAGAAAAAAGACCATATGGCTTATCTAGTCTGCCCTTCCAATCCATATGTGCTGTAAGTTTAAATCGATGTTGATCATTTTCAAAATTTGCATAATATTTTTCCAGCAAACCTTCAACCTTTACTTACGATGAGACCTCGCAATAGACAGAGAAGATCTTCTTGTGAGAATTTAATATCTTTACCTAAGCAACGTAAAAGCACAAAGCAAACAACTTGTAACTGTGCCTTATCTTTATACGTGTCATCTCTTTGGAACTCTTTGTCAGGGGAATTAAGATCCATATCTGATAACAAAGATTTCATGAAAGCGCTGAAGACTCAGCTCTTTAAAGAACATTTTGGACCTGATATGTTAACCTAGACTGCGTTTTATTATATCTCCTTATTCTATGTTTTTTGTAACACTCCAAGTTAACATTCCCTGTTTAATGTATCCATTTTTGTGTGATGTAAACTACATTGAATGTAATAAATAAATAAATACTATAGTCCCTTTTTTTGCTTTAGACATTTTCTGTGCTTGCCCCATGCTTTCTTGAATTCAGATACAGTCCTTTTCTCTAGTACCTCCACTGGGAGACTATTCCACACATCTATCTCTCTTTCCGTAAAGAAATATTTCCACATATTACTACTGAGTCTATCCCCTTTCACCCTCATCCTATGTTCCTTCGATACAGAGCTTTCTTTCAACTGAAAGAGGCTTTCCTCTTGTGCATTTTTGCCACAGAGGATTTAAACATCTCTCATATCTCCTCTATCCCACCTTTCCTCTAACGCAGTGATGGCTAACCTTTTTGAGCCCGAGTGCCCAAACTGCCGCACAAAACCAAAGAATTTCCTCAAAGTGCCAGCACGTCAATTTGCATAAATATTTGCATAATGCTAACATACACTAACTTTTAGTAAACATGTCTCTTAATGAGTGTATGGATAAAGACAGACTAAAAGATTTCTACATTACTATAATCCAGTGCCAACCGCCAGGCACATTAGGAACTACTACAAACACTGCCCATTTAGAACCAATAGCAAACCCGCCGTATCCTAACAGCACTACCAGGAGTCACAAAGCACCATACCATACCTATCAAAAGGCAACACTGCAAATATTAAACCAATACATTTCAGAGAACAACAATACATGACCTACTGGGGAAAGAGAACAAGTGGCAATGTCAAAAAGGAATTACATAAACAGAATACCTCAGCTCAGTTACACAGTTGCAATTGCTCCAGCCACTTTCTTCTGGTTTCTTCATGTTTTCTGCTAACTCTCCATCATCTGCTGTCCATTTGTCCTTTCTTCTCTCTTCTAGTTTTTTTTTCCATTCTCTCTCTCTACATCCGCTTTAACATACTAATCTTTCTCCTTTTGCTCTTTCCTCATTCCTATTTCATCCACTCAAATTTTACCCCTCCATCCTCAATCCCCACTTACTCTCCCAATACCCGGCCAATTGTACATTTTTCTTCCCTCACACACAAAATATTTTTCCCCTCTCCATTTCATTCTCCCAGCCCCATCCCCTTCTAATCTCCCCCAACATCAGCTCCCTTTTAGTTCCAGCCCCAACCAGTATCCGCTCCCTTCTAGTCCCCTCATCAGTCCATTTCCAGTCCTAGCTCCCCCATACACAATAACTCCATCTCTCATATATACAGTTACCTGTTTAATATTCCACACATGTAGATAGTTTCCCCTGTTATCCAAGTTTACTGCTCCTGTTCATTGTAATGACCTGACTCTTGTTTATTGTCGGATATGGTTTGTTCTATGTAAACCGCGCTGATCGCAAATAGTGCGGTATATAAGAGATGTAAATAAATAAAAATAAATAAATCCATTTCCAGTCCTATCCGAGTCCCTTCATCAGCTCATTTCCAATACCAGCCTCCCATCAGCCCATTTCTAGTCCTTTCCTAGCCCCACCATCAGCCCATGTTAAATCCTAGCTCCCCTCCACTCAGCCCATTTCTAATCCAAGCCCCCCATGAGCCTACCTCCAGTTCTAGCCCCTCCATGAGTCCATTTCAATCCAAGCCCCCACCACAGCCCATTTCCAATCTTAGCTCCCCCAACACCCAATTCTCAGTTCTATCCTAGCCCATCCATCAGCCCAGTTCCTGTCCTAGCTCCCTCCCCTAAGAGCCCATTCCAAGCCCCCCTTCCCATCAGTTATTTGCAGTTCAAGCCCCCTTCCACTCAGCCCATTTCCATTCCAAGTCCCCCTCCCCATTAGCTATTTGCAGTTCAAGCCCCCCACATCCCCGCAGGCCAGGTCCATTCCAAGCCCCGTCCCCATCAGCTATTTGCAGTTCAAGCCCCCCACTTCCCCTCAGCCCATTTCCATTCCAAGCCCCATCCCCAACAGCTATTTGCAGTTCAAGCCCCCTTCCACTCAGCCCATTTCCAGTCCTAGCAACCCCAACCCATTACCAGTCCTAGCCCCCCATAGCCCACTCCCAGTCCTAATCCCACCAGCCCATTTCCAGTCCTAATACCCCATCACCCAATTTTCAGTTTAAGCCCCCCATAACCCATTACCAGTCCTAACCTCCCCATCAGCCCACTCCCAGCCCTAATCCCCCATCACCCAATTTTCAGTTTAAGCCCCCCCATAGCCCATTACCAGTCCTAACCCCCCATCAACCCACTTCCAGTCCTAATCCCACCAGCCCATTTCCAGTCCTAATCCCCCATCACCCAATTTTCAGTTTAAGCCCCCCCATAGCCCATTACCCGTCCTAACCACCCATCAACCCACTTCCAGTCCTAATCCCACCAGCCCATTTCCAGTCCTCATCCCCATCACCCAATTTTAGTTTAAGCCCCCCCAGCGCCCATCACCACTCCTAACCCCCCCAGCCCAGCGCCCATCACCACTCCTAACCCCCCCAGCCAGCCCAGTGCCCATCACCACTCCTAACCCCCCCCAGCCAGCCCAGTGTCCATCACAACTACTACCCCCCCAGCCCAGTGCCCATCACCACTTCTAAATCCCCCCAGCCCAGCACTACTCCTAACACCCCCCAACAGCCCAGCCCATCACTACTCCTAACCCCCCCCAGCCCAGCCCATCCCCCCTCCTAACCCCCCCCAGCTCTGCCCAGCCCATCACCACTCCTAACCCCCCCAGCCCAGCCCATCACCACTCCTAACCCCCCCCCAGCCCAGCCCAGCCCAGCCCATCACATCACCACTCCTAACCCCCCCCCCCCAGCCAGCCCAGCCCATCACATCACCACTCCTAACCCCCCCCAGCCCAGGGAAAATTTTAAAAAAAGAAAACCTGTCTGTTGCCGCTGTCGGGGCCCCCGCGGCAGAATCGAGCGTGCCGCGGGGCCCCCCGGTATCCGGCAGAGCCTGCCCTCCCCGGAGCAGCTCTCTCTTTGGAGCTGCAGTCAGACGCGCCGGCTTGCAGAGCGCGAGGGAAGAGTTTCTCCCTCGCTGCTCTGTTAAACCCGCGGGGGCTGATGGGAAGTTCCCATCAGCCCCCGCGGGCTTAACAGATTCGCGAAAGGGAAACTCTTCCCTTCGCGCTCTGCAAGCCGGCGCGTCTGACTGCAGCTCCAAAGAGAGAGCTGCCAAAGAGAGAGCTGCTACGGGGAGGGCAGGCTCTGCCGGGTACAGGGGGGCCCCGCGGCACGCTCGATTTTGCCGCGGCGGCCCCGACAGCGGCAGCAGACAAGTAAAATTGAAAAAAAAAAAAAAACCTAATTGCGGACCTTCCCGCGTGCCAGCTGCAAGGCCTTCGCGTGCCACAGCTGGCACGCGTGCCATAGGTTCGCCATCGCTGCTCTAACGTATGCATATTAAGATCTGTTCCCATATGGTTTATAATGAAGATCACTGATCATTTTAAAAGCCATCCTTTGCACTGACTCCATCTTGTTTATATCCTTTTTTTAAAAAAATTACAAAACCAAAATAATCAAAACCAACACAGCATATACAGTAACCACAATGCATCCCAACACCTCCCTCCCTCCTTCTCCGGCTCTCTGTGGGAATTACCTTAGTTATTCTAACTCCACAGGCTATCCTTATTGTCAAAGCTGAATACCCTCCCCATATGACTGGAGAGGGGAAATTGCAATCTTACACCTTTACAACATATCTTGTGATAACTTAACTCAAGCTGCATATTCATCTAACAGCGATCATTTCTCTAAATTCAGAGCAATTTTATCAGGTTGATGTAACTTGCTATATAGTTTCTCATACCTGGAACATTGACAGACGTGATTCCACCACATTTCGCAATTTAATTTTTGAGAATTTTTCCAATTCTCAAAAATGATCTTTATTGCTATTGCTAGCATACAATTCAATAAGAAAAACTTATCCTTGGACAAGCCTGGAATATTCATTATTTTATTTTATGTATTTATTTATTTATTTATTTATTTATCATTTGTATACCGCTACTTCCAGTGATCAGAAGCGGATAACATGCATGTCAAACATAACTATGGTTACATCTGTAATGAGTCAAAAATTTACATTTGATTTCCGGGTGAGAATTATTAGAAATTACAAGTAATTACAGTGTAGGGGTAACAAATATACAATAAAGGAGTAAATATATATACAATATATGAGAAATATATATACATGTTTTGCATGAGAAGAGCCTTATGGCTATGCTTGTGGTGGTTCTGTAGACAAGTGATTCACACTAACAATTTAGGAGTGTTTATTTTGGCTCTTAGGTACAGTTAAGTTGGATCATATACTTCATTAAAGAGGTGTGTTTTTAACTTTTTTCTAAAGTCTTTCAGGTCGTTAACTGACCTCAGGTCTGTTGGCAGTTGGTTCCATATGGTAGGTGCTATGTATGTGAAGGCTCGCTTACTCGTGCAGGCTTTGGCTGATCTGATACTGGTTGGTATGCATAGAGTGTTTGTGTTGCAAATTCTTCTATTTCTGGAAGGGGTTTGATTGTTTATGAGGTTGTTGAGGTATGAAGGTGCTATGTTGTGTATGAGTTTGAATGTTGTTACTAGTAGTTTGTATTTCATACGGGCGGTTATGGGCAGCCAGTGTAGTTCAGCTAATATTGGTGTGATGTATTCGGCAATTTTCTTCTTCATGATCACTCTGGCTGAAACGTTTTGAGCCATCTGAAGGATCTTTAGGGTTTTTTAGGCAGGCCCTAAAGGATGGAATTACAGTAATCGAAGTGCGGGATGAGCAGAGTTTGTGCTACAGTTCTGAAGTCTGAGTGGTCGAGGATGTTGCGTAGGGGTTGAATAACCTTTATTTTGTGGAAAATTGCTCTGTTGGTTAATCAGAGGTGTTTTTCCATTTTTAAATTTGAGTCAAGGGTTACTCCTAGGTATTTAATCTCTTCTTTTACCGAGTAGGTGTTGTTGTTCATTGTTATTGTTGGGGGTGGTTTGAAGCCTTGATTTCGGGAGATGTACATTACTTCTGTCTTTTTATGGTTTACGGACATATTGTTTTGCAGCAGCCAGGTTTGCATCTCTTTTAGACAGATCTCGAGATGATTGTAGTTTGGGTTTTCTGTGTCCAATTGTGTGTATAGCATTATATCATCGGCATACAAATGGTACTGTATCTTGTGCTTCCGAAATATTGTGCAGACAGGTTTTATGTAGAGGTTGAAGAGTAGAGAAGATAATGCTGATCCTTGCGGAACTCCTTGGGTTTGGGGAAATGTTTTTGCCTTTTCACCGTTGAATTGAACTTGCTGAATCCTGTTTGTTAAGTAGGATGTGAACTATTTCAATGTAATTCCTGTTATTCCCAAAGAGGCCAATCTGTTAATGAGTGTTTTATGGTGGACTGTATCAAAGGCAGCTGATAAATCTATAAATAGTAATATATACATTTTCTTCCTGTCTTCAAGTCCTTTGAGTAGATTATCTAAAAGTACCAGAAGTAGGGTTTCAACACCGTGGTGTTGCTGGAAACCATACTGTTGGTCGTCTAGTTCTTCTCTTGAGTCAATATGGTCCTGTAATTGTAGTTGAACTGTTTTTTCGATAGTTTTGGCTAGGAACGGAATACTTGAAATTGGGTGGTAGGAGGTTGGATCGTCCTTTTTGAGTGCTTTATTTTTCAGAATTGGTCTTATGAGTGATTTTTTAAGGGGTGTTGGCATGATTCCTTGTTGTAGAGATTGGTTCACAATATGTGTAATGAATTGGGCAATTTCTAGCTTAGAGGTTTTGATCCAAGCTGCAGGACATGGATCTAATTGGGAGGTTGTAGTATTTAGGTTCGAGATTAGGTTTACTATTTGTTTCTCATCGGTTTTGTGAAATGTGTTCCATTTCTCCATTGTGTTTAAGGTCGCAGGTTGTTGTATTGAGTTGTCATTTTCTTGGTTTAGTATGGGTAGTGAGGTTGTTGTTGGGTTTAATTTGCTGGCATAGTGGTCCGCCAGTGTTTGTGCTTTAATAGGGTAGTTTGTGGTGTCTTCTTGGAATGTTTTTGTAAGTGATTTAATTAATTCAAACAGTTCTCTGGGCCTGTTCAGTGATTTGTTGAGTAGGTTGGTATGGTATATCTTTTTTGCCTGGTTGATTTCCTCTTTGTATTTTGTGAGGAGCGTGAGATATTCTGTTTTACGTTCCTGTGTTTTCTCTTGTCTCCATTTCTTTTCCAGCTTTCTTAGGTCCTTTTTCATCATTTTTAGTGTTGTGGTGTACCACGGCTCTGATTTAGTTCTTGTTGTGTGGGTCATCTGATTGTGAGTCATGGGTTTTGGTTCTGAGATTTTCTCTATTCCTTTGTTCCATTGGTCAACTAGAGTTTCTAAGTTGGAGTGGTTCAGGTCTATGTGAGTTGCAATAGATTGTATCAACGCTTCTTTGTCAAGCTTTTGGAATTTTCTTTTGGACAGTGTTGTGGGCCTAGGTTGGTGGTCGGTGTTTTTGTTCGGAATGAGTAAGGTAAATTTCATTAGGTGGTGGTCGGACCACGGGACATGTAGTATCTGCGGGGTGGAATTGTTGGTTACTTCTTGGTGATGTTTTTTGGGTATGAATACTAGATCCAAAGTATTCCCTTTGTTGTGTGTAGCCTCGTGTATTATTTGTTTGTAGCCGAGCTGATCCATGGCTTCAAGGAATGTATTTGAATGCGTAGGTAAGGTTGAAGCTAGATTTAGGTCTCCCAATATTATTTGGTATTTTTTGCTGGCGGTGGTTGAAATTATGTCTAGTGCTGTGGCCAGTGTTTCATGAGGCTATGTAGGTGGTCTGTATATGAGGCAGATGGCCTGTGTTGTGCTCTCCAGTTTTAGTATATCGATTCCTTCGACAGTGTCTTGTGATGTATTGGTTAGATTTAATGAATCTTTGGCTAGGATTAGTACTCCTCCTCCTCTTTTGTTTGTGCGTGGAGAGTTGAAAAGTTTGTATCCAGGTTTGTTTAGTTGGTTGATAATTATGGGATCAGATTCAGTGATCCATGTTTCCGTGACACAGAGGATGTCTGGTATTTCATCTGTGATGATGTTTTGAATAATGTGTACTTTGTTTCTTATTGACCTGGCATTTATTAGTATGTATGTGTATGGGGCATAGGTATCCTTGTGGTGTTGTGGTATGTGAGTAATTTTGTAAGGTTGTGGGATTTTGCGCTTTTTTGTCATGTTTTCTGGTTGGTGTGTTTCTTTTGTCTTTGTGTTGTGGTGATTGCGTGTTGTGTGTAGGACTTTGTTGTGTATATGGTGGGGAGAAGTGAGTATTGTATGAGTGTGTATTGTATGTAGGTTGTGTGGATGTAATGATTGCCATATAAATAGGTTTTGTGGGTAAAATGGTTGCCATATGTAGGGGAGGATGTAGATTGGGTTTGCAAGGCAGTTATAAGAACATACTGTTAGGTATAGTAAGAACAGTAATATAACATTAAGCAGCTCCATTGTTAAAAGTTCTAGTGGTACAGTCACTTGAGGATGATACTACTTGTGGTTCTGTCACTAAGGGCTTTGCATTTGCTAGTGGGTTATAATGTTAAGGATGTTTTACCTTATACTTCCAGGGGTTAGTGTTTAAGGCGCTCTCGTGTTCGATTTCTGAGAGGGCATTTGATCTATGATTAATTCTGTGCGCTGTTTATGCCTCGTCAGGTGTGCTCTTCTAGGAGGTGGGAGCTGCTCCGATAGGTTAGGAGAGCATGTTGTTTCGTCCGGGAGTATTCCGGGTTTAGTGGGAGGTAGCCTTACTCCGGTGAGATCTGCATAGGCGAAGAGGAGGCCCACAGGACAGTTCACTTTGCTTCGAAATTGGAGGGTTGATGGTAGTTGAGGTTAATAATATCCTTTACTCCGATTCAGGATGGGTGCGATCGTTCTCTGTCTACAGGTCCGCGCCTAAGGGCCACGCCAAAGGGCCCTCTGGCGAGGCCCTCAGGTGCAGGCGCGCCTAATGGCGCGCTGGCTTTTACAACGTGGTTGCCTGCCCCGATTGGGCAGGGATGGCCACTGCTCCTCCCGCTGCTGGAGGCTCCGATCCCCGGGAGGGGAGAGCTGATGATGGTGGCGGGAGAGTTCTCTTGTAGCGCCTAATGGCGCGCTGGCTTTTACAACGTGGTTGCCTGCCCCGATTGGTCAGGGATGGCCGCTGCTCCTCCCACTGCTGAAGGCTCCAATCCCCGGGAGGGGAGAGCTGATGATGGTGGCGGGAGAGTTCTCTTGTAGCGCCTAATGGCGCGCTGGCTTTTACAACGTGGTTGCCTGCCCCGATTGGGCAGGGATGGCCGCTGCTCCTCCCGCTGCTGGAGGCTCCGATCCCCGGGAGGGGAGAGCTGATGATGGTGGTGGGAGAGTTCTCTTGTAGCGCCTAATGGCGCGCTGGCTTTTACAACGTAGTTGCCTGCCCCGATTGGGCAGGGATGGCCGCTGCTCCTCCCGCTGATGGAGGCTCCAATCCCCGGGAGGGGAGAGCTGCTGATGGTGGCGGGAGAGTTCTCTTGTAGCGCCTAATGGCACGCTGGCTTTTACAACGTGGTTGCCTGCCCTGATTGGGCAGGGATGGCCGCTGCTCCTCCCTCTGCTGGAGGCTCCGATCCCCGGGAGGGGAGAGCTGATGATGGTGGCGGGAGAGTTCTCTTGTAGCGCCTAATGGCGCGCTGGCTTTTACAATGTGGGATTAGGGATCTTAGACAGACAATGTTCCAGGAGAAGACTATTGAGACATCTAATATTCTTTGAATTCTGATCCAAATGAGTCTCCAATATTTCTGAACGTTAGGGCATTCAAAGATCATATGTGCATATGTTCCTGCCTCCTTCTAACATGACCAACATTTGCCCTCTGACATTCTCTCCCATTTGGCCAATTTTACTGGCGTGATATATGCACGATGCATAAAGAAAAATAGCGATTGAGTGGTCGTGGCTGACCTGGAGACCCTTGTTATCGGGCCCCACAAGACATTCTAGTTATTAGGAGAGAGAGAACAGTTTAATTCTGATTGCCATACTTTTGCCAAACCCCTCAGCTTGGGAGGATTACAGTCTCTGAAATAAACATAGATTATTGAGGCGGCACCTGCCTTCTCAGCAGTTTCATTGATATTTTTAAGCAAGACATTTTCTGCTGTTAAGTCCCTTACATTGACTTTAGATGCCTTTACACTATATCTAAGTTGAAGCCACTGTAGATAAGCGGCTCCAGGCAGTAAAAACTCTTTTTGTAGAGTGGAGAAATCTTTTCATCCTTTTGACCCTAAAAGTTGACCCAATGACCAGATGCCACACTCTTGCCATTTCTTCCACGCGAACATCTTTCCTTTGATTTTAAACATCGTATTCCACCAAAGTGGCAGAGCCCTGGATGGAGGGTTGTCTTTCCCCATAATCTGTGCAAGGGCCAAATAGGCCTCCTGTGTTGCTAAAATCACTTTTCCTGCCATTGTCCACTCCGGGTGTTTCATGCCGAGGAGCAGGAGCAAAGGGCAGGGTGCTATGGCGCGCTTCTCCACCTCTAACCAAATTGTTTTTTGGGCAAGGTATTCATAAGTCGCCCATAGTGCCCCCTGTTTTAACAAGAAGGCATGATGGTACCAGCGAAAATCTGGGAATTGCATCCCCCCTTGTTTTTAGTGGCTTTTAATTTTTTGAGGGCAATCCTCGGCTGCGATCCATCCCATAGGAACTTACTTAAACTTCTCTCTAGAGCAGCATACATACCTGAGGGAAGAGTAAAAGGCAGCATTCCCAGTACATAATTGATTTTTGGCATTAAAGTCATTTTAATAGTTTCTAATCTTCCCCACCACATAATGTGGAGGGGCGACCATGTTAATGTCATTTTACGTATCATACTTAATAAATCCTCTATATTGTTTTGGATAGTTTGATCAATCGAAGCAATGTATCTAACTCCCAAATATTTGAGATTGCCTGTCTCCCACTGAAATAGGAATGCCGCCATTGACTCTGAAGTAGTTAAATTATTCATAGGGAAGGCCACCGACTTAGACCAGTTTATTTTATATCCTGACACCCCTGAGTAGCTTTCAATCAGTTCTAAGATTGCGGGGACAGCATAAGGCTGGGTAAAAAGAAGGAGATCGTCTGCGTATGCAGATAACTTTACCTGCAAGTCTCCTATTATGATCCCACTAATGTCCTCTTTTTGTCTGATGGCTATGGCCATTGGTTCAAGAGCCAAATTAAAAAGTAACAGGGAGAGAGGACACCCATGACGGGTGCCTCTATGTAATGAAAAGGAATGTGACAAAGTACCATTGGCGAAAATACGAGCTCTAGGATTTGAATATAATACACGTATCATTTTTATGAAGCCCGAACCTAACCCGAACCATTCCAGGACTCTAAATGGAAAAGGCCATTCAAGCCTGTCTAACACCTTTTCTGCGTCCAGGGAAAGACCCACCAGGGGAGTGTCTATAGTATTTGCCCTGTTTAATAAATTACAAAGAAGCCTTGCATTGTCAGACGTCGACCTCCCGGGGATGAAACCACATTGATCAGCATGTACCAAAGCACTTATTTATTTATTTAGACAGATTTGTATACCACCTTATCCTTCAATCAAAGTTATGACCTTAGAAAGCCTGTCCGCTAACACACTTGCGTAAATTTTATAATCTGAGTTTAAAAGAGAGATTGGTCTGTAGTTTGTGACCAGGACGGGATCTCTCCCTGCTTTTTCAAGAACTGCAATCGTTGCTTCTGAGAAATTTCCCGTGGACCCCTGCAAATTATAAAACTTCTCAAAATAAGTCTGTAAATATGGAATCAGTTCCTCTCCGCAGACTTTGTAAAATTTGTCAGTCTACCTTGCTTATCGTCAAGAATATAGGAAATACGGGACCTCTCTTGCTTCCCTTTCAGAGCATTAGCAAGTAACATGCCTGTCCTATTTTGTTTGACATGATATCGGGATGATTGCTTAAGCATTATTTGTTCTACTTCTGAACTTAATATTTCATTGTATTGGTATCTTAATCTCTGGAGCCACTGTAATATACCCGCATTCGGTTGTTTTTGCCAGACTCGCTCCCCAGCTCTAATCTGCTCGCCTAATACAGTTAACTGGGCCTTTCTCCTTCTATTCTACTTAATAGTGAAGCTGGTAATTGTTGCCCGCAGAAAGGCTTTGAAGGCCTCCCACCAAGCCCAACATGCCGTATTGCCTAATTTGTTTATATTAAAATAGTCCCTTATAGCAACTCTCATTTCTTCCTGGAAATAAGCATCAGCCAGCCAAGCTCTGCTAAAGGACCAGGTTAGATTATGTTTATTTTCTCTCAAGAATGATATCTTTAACGTAATAGCCACATGGTCTGAGATGTGCATACTCAGTATCTTACGGTGTTGACTATCAGTACCAATGATCTGGAGATTTTTAAAAAGTCTATTAGTGAAAAGGATCCGTGCGGTGATGAGAAGAATGTGTAATCTTTATTGTTGGGGTGGAATAATATCCAAATGTCTACCAGTCCTAAAGACTCTGAAAGAGCCTTGAGTGCAACCCTCACTCTGGAAGATTTCTCCTCTCTACCAGGGTTACGGTCCAGTAAAGGATCCAATGCCAGGTTATGATCACCTCCCATGATAACTTGCGTCAGTGCATCCTCCTGTAGAATTTCAGCCAGTTCATTAAAAAATTTAGGATCGCCATTATTAGAGGCATAAACATTAAGAATTGTTAATTTGGACTCTCCAATTGAAATGGATGATTACGCCCATCTTCCCTCTAACTCGTTACATGTGGAGACCACCTTGATCCCTAAAGCTTTATGAGCTAATATAGCCACACTGTTTGTTTGTTTTTTTTGGACTGCAGGCGAATGGCCAATTAATAGAAAGTGACTTTCCTCTAATTTTTTAGTTTCAGTCAAAGTAAGGTGGGTTTCCTGCAGAAGAACCAAGTCAGCTTGTTGTTGTTTGCAATATGCTATGATCTTCCTCCTCTTTATCGGACTCAAAACCCTTAACATTCAGAGACAGAATTTTCTTTGCATTAGCCATGTCTCCTTAATAACGATATGATTGCAACAGCCTGTGAATGACAGAGAATTATATTCCCTCTTTTCCCTACCCTCAGAGAACCACCCATCCCCCCATAATTAGGGTACCAATTCAATGGGTGAGACAGCAAATACATCAATCATGGCACACCCCTGACTCAAAATGCTTTATATATTTCACTCCCCTATCAATTTTGTCAAAACAAGCAAACTTCTCACATTACCTTATCAGGACTAAAAGTAGCCTTAACCCTACCACCCACTATACAGTGACTTTCCACTTCCTATTCCGCTTTGACCACCCTCCTACCCAAACCCGATCCGATAAGGCCATATCAAAGAATAACACCAACCATATAACAAAGAATGATCAAAAAGATCAACATATCCAGTGAAATATAATATGTGGAGGTTAGGGGTGAAGAATAACAGTCAGATTCCTCGACGTGCACTGAGGAGCGCCCCCCCCCCCTAGTCCCAGCTTGACACAGGGTGTCTTCTTACAGCTCTTACGAGAAAGCAGTCTGCACACAGGAATATATCTTCTGTTGTTATTGCATTTGCAATGCTTCTTGCTCCTCAATGAACAACTCCAGCAATGCCGGATCTTCAAAAGACTTTGTGGAGTTATTGAGAGTAACGTTAAAGCACGCCAGGTAGAATAACCCATATCGTGCCTGGAGCCTCTGCAGTCTTAACCTAAGTGCCAGAAATTGCTTTCTCTTATCAACCGTTGCCTTACTAAAGTCTGGGTAGAGAACGATTTTGTGACCTTCATATTGCAGGGTAGTGATAGATCTAGCCACCATCATTATTTGTGTAACCTGCTGAAATCTTAGCACACAAAAAAATCATAGGCCTTGGTTTCCTGGTTTGAGAACTCATTAACATCGGCACACGGTGCGCCCTCCATGGGCAAGCAAAATCTAGTTTCAGCAACTTAGGGATTAGGTCTTCCAGGAAAGCAACAGGATCTTTTCCTTCTGCACCCTCTGGAATCCCTACTATACGGATATTATTCATCCTGGCGTGATTATTCATATCTTCTAAAGTATGTTCGAGCAGCTCTGCTCTATGTGATGTTTTAATGAGTTGGAGTATTCGCTCTTCATGAGTCGCCGCGGTAACATTGGCTTTCTCGACTCTGGCTGTAAGCGTTAGCAGTTGCGCCTTCATCTCCTTCAGATCTGTCTGCAGTTCTTGCAAAGACTCTCCATTTGCATCGACACGGTACACTGCATTTATCACAAGGTAGTTTTGAATTTCCACTTTAACTAGTCAGTCACCCTGCCAACATTTTTCCCAGACCACATGTTTATAAATGTAATATGTTTTTTCTAGCTATCCCTTAACTATTCTCTTTCCTGTCAAACACTGGCGTTCCTTTTCTAATTTCTTAGTTTTGCAGTATTATTGTTTGGAATTGTAAACTGCTCTGATGCCAAGGCCTGGGCAGTATATCAACTGTGAAATAAAGATAAAGATAAAGACAAGAGATCTGTCAACTTCTGCTCCAAGCGAACCCATAGCATGTTCACCCAACCATTTCTTTTTTTTTAATCCAAACAGACTTATTATTGTAGGAACTAAGCACACATGCCTAAATGGATAGCAGATTACATCTCATTCTATAATTCTCAGGCAAGGTTTGATTTTAGTAAAACATGTCAAGGCTCATAATGTTAGAAATATGGCAGCACCAGTGGGACATTGAATAAGGTGTGTGAAGAGCTTTGCTACATTTTAGCATGGTGTTCAATCGATGCATTTATACTCAAAGGTTTGAACACTGATTCCAATGGGTGACTCTTTGCTCAGTCTGTTTTCCAGGGTCTATTTGAGGTACAGAATCCAACTTTGTCGCTCTAGGACTCGTTTTATAATTTATTTTGAGTTTCTTGTAAACATAGAAAATAGGGAAAAGGGTAGAAGACATTCTTCCCCCAGTCACAAAAAAAATGGGTTCATATTCCAAAGATTTATCTGGTTAATGTCCAGAGTACAAATTATATCACAAAGATAGAGTAGATCAATACGATGGAGGGGTTGCTCTCTATTAGAGTAACACAAGATTAAAGTTTTGCAGGAAACAAAATACACTGTAGAATCTCTGTGGATAGAAATTCCAAATAAAAAGGGGAAGGTGATGGCAGTGGGGTTGTACTACCAACAGCCTGGCAAGAATGAACAAATGGATAATGAATTACTAAAAGAAATCAGGGAAGCTAACAAAAGTTACAACACAGTAATAATAATGGGTGATTTCAATTACCCCAATATCGACTGGGTCAATGTCATGGCAGGACATGCTAGGGAATACATTTTCTAGGTGAAATAAATGATTGCTTCTTGGAGCAGCTGGTTGATGAACCAACAAGAGGGGAAGCCATTTTTGGCCTAGTCCTTAGTGTTAAACAAGATCTGGTACAAGAAATAAGGGTGTTGGGGCCACTGAGCAATTGTGATCATAGCATGATCACATTTGATTTAATGAATGGAGGAAGGACACCAAGGAAATCCACAGTAATACCATTTAACTTTCAAAAGGGAATCTATGATAAAATGAGAAAATAGTTAAGAAAAAACTAAAAGGAGGAGCTGCAAAGGCTAAAGATTTACGTCAAGCACGGATGTTGTTGTTTAAAAAAGACTATATTGGACGCACAGACCAGCGGTACGCCACACTTTAAGAAAGTGGAAGGAAGTCCAAAAAACTGTCAGCATGGTTTAAAAGTGAGGTCAGAGAGGCTGTTGTAGTAAAAAAAGCATCTTTCAGGAAATGGAAAAAGGAGCCAAATAACGAAAATTGGAAACAACATAAGCACTGGCAAGTTAGAGGCAAGGCATTGATAAGACAGGCAAAGACCCGGCTGCGAATTACCGCGGCCGGGCACAGACGCACATTGGCGGGCCGAGGGTTGGGGGGGGCGGGAGGGGCGGGGGGACGGCGAGGGCGGGCAGTGAGCAATGAATAAAAAGCGCGTTATAGCTCTAGATATATATAGGGATATAGGAAACGAGTGGTGCACGGGATTGAGGCAAGCATCCGAGACAGATAGTAATTTAGATTTTCCATTACCTCTGCGTAGTAATTTTATCCTAGATTAGAAATGCCGAGAAAGGAGACACAAAAGGCTTCCAGGACGCGAGGCGCCAAGGCAAGACCGAATGCAGAACCAGCACCAAAGGCACGGGCAGCTGCTAGTTCGAGCAGAAGGAGAGCACAGATGGCCAGCCATGACGCAACTAGCAGTGTAGCAGCAGTAAAGCCTAGGTGCAGCAATAGGAAGAAGGTGCCACAGCAACAGGAAAGCTCAGCCCCTCCACAGAGGCAGGAGCTGGACGACCTGCTCCAGATGGTTCGGGAGCAGGTTACACAACACGGCCTGACCTCAGTCACACAACGACTGGGAATGCCAGGCTCCACGAGCGAAGAACTGCTGACAACGAGCAACAGCACATTAACACCTAGCACGGCGAATGGTAAGTCTGGGTGTGAAAAGGGGGCGCCAGAGTTGTTAACCTCATCATCTGACGATTCCTTTTCTGACAGTGATGGTGACATAGCATGGGCAGATGTGATACAATATGCATTAAAGAAATTTAAAAGAAAGAAAAGCCCAAAACAATCAAATCCCCTAAGGCAGGCATGGTCGGGGCAGAGTCAGAGGGGTGAGGACCGCGGGAGCAGGCCATCTGGGGCTGCCCAAAGAATGCAACTAGATTGTCACTATACCAGTCGCGATCCAAGCTGTGGGGTGAGCTCCCTGGCCGTTTCAGTACCCAAAAAGATAAAAAAGCGGATTTGGAGGTGAGAATATATTGACCTATTCTCTCTCCTGCTTAGGGATCAGGATGAAGAATCAAACAGTGGAAAAGATAAGGATAAAAGAAGTGAGGGAGACAAGAAACCTAAAATTCCCAAATCCATTAACAATTGGGTGACAGCATTCCACATCTTTATGAGCGTGGTGATGGAGAAGGAACCCGAATCGGGGCCATATCTGACCAGGTATCGGGACACAATTACCAGAGCACATAAACAATATGGGGGGTGGGCCTGGCTGAACTATGATGTGAAGTTCAGGAGAAGCATGGCAGAAGATCCCACCCTAGCATAGCATCACAGAATTCTGGACATGTGGACAGAAGAAATGGCGCCCAATAGGCCATGGTTTCAGGACAGGCTGCAGCAGCCTCTTCTGAGCACGCAATGGCAACAGCCTTTTCAGAACACGCAATGGCGGCAAGTCAATCAGTTGGCAGGGAGACGGGCATGCCGACATTACAACGCAGGGAGTTGTACATGGCAGCCTTGTAAATTCAAACATTCCTGCTCAGTATGCGGAAGTGGACACCCCGCTTTCACTTGCAGGGCATCAAGGGAGGCCAAGCCTTTCAGAGCGTTACAGCAATGCTCAACCGAGGGAGTTGGCCCCAACACCCATCAGGCTTGAGAATATGCGTCCATGGCTGAGAGCCTACCCTAAGCAGGATATAGCTATCAGTATTGAAAATGGCTTCTTGCAGGGTTTCCGCATCCCATCCCTAATAATAATAAAAACATCACAAACGCGCTTTATAAATAACCCACCATCTGTCCAAAAACACAATGAGATCGCGCACAGCAAAATAGCAAAAGAAATAGGTATGGGGAGAGTAGCGGGTCCTTTCCAGTCACCCCCATTCAAGGACATCATAATCTCCCCATTGGGGGTCATACCTAAAAAGGAGCCGGGACAACCTATCATACCCGGAGGGGAAGTCAGTTAACGATTATATTGATCCGGCGTTATGCTCCGTTAAATATGCAGCCATTGATCAGGCAATTATGCTCATATGAAGTAAGGGGCAGTGAGCACATCTGGCGAAGGTGGACATAGAGTCCGCGTTCCGGCTATTGCCGGTACATCCTGAGTCTTTCCTATTATTGGGTTTCTCGTTCAATGGGGAATTCTTCTATGATAAATGTTTGCCCATGGGATGTGCGGTATCATGCGCATATTTCAAACAATTTAGTTCATTCCTACACTGGGTGGTTGAAGACCTGGCGGGCCCCAACATGGTTGTGCACTATCTGGATGATTTCCTCTTTATAGGAAAAGACCATGACGACTGCAAGAGGATATTAGATATCTTTGAGCAGATGGCACAGTCGTTTGGAATCCCGTTAGTGAAAGAAAAGACAGATGGCCCGAAAGGGATCATCACTTTCCTAGGCATACAGTTAGATGTGCCCGCACACAGGTCACGTTTCCCAGCAGATAAGGTGCTGAAGTTGAGGAAAGATATTCAACTACTTCACAGTCAGCGAAAAGCGACACTGCAACAATTTCAGTCAATACTGGGCCTGCTATGCTTTGCATGCAGGGTGATACCAATGGGGAGGGTTTTCTGCCACCGTATGGCATTGGCAACGAGAGGTATCACAAAAAGACACCATCGCATCCGGGTCACCAAGGAAATACGGGAAGACCTTTAGGTCTGGCTGCAATTCCTTCACACCTTCAATGGCCTTGCCTTCTGGCAAGCACTCCCGGTATCTAATGCGGAACTCAAATTCTTCACCGATGCCTCGGGGGGGATTGGTTTCGGCATCTACTATAAAGGGGCGTGGTGCTCAGAGACATGGCTCATGGAATGGCAAGTGGAAGGGACCACCAAGGACATTACATTCTTGGAGCTTTTCCCGCTGATGGTAGCCTTATGTATCTGGGCACCAGGGCTCGCCAACAGAGCTATCACCTTCCATATCAATAACCTAGCTGTGGTGTGGGCAGTGAACAGTATGAGAACTAAGACGCCAAGGGTAGTGGCACTATTAAGAAAAATCGTGATACTATGCCTGGTACATAACATAACCCTTAGGGCGGAGCACATTGAAGGCGAAAATAATAACATTGCCGATGCTCTTTCTCGTTGTAAGATCAGGCTCTTTCACCAACTGGCTCCTGAGGCAGACGCGGTCAAGACAGCAGTGCCCGATCATGTCTGTGAGTATGGTCCACCGAGGTATGGGAACTCCTGTTAGGCTCCTTAGCAGAGCATACCAGGCGTAAATACGTAACAGCATGGGAACGGTACAAAACATTTTGCAGAGAAGCCATAGTACAACAAGAAGACAGATTTAAAGTAGCAATGATTCTGAGATGGATTTTGCATTGCAAAAGCAATGGCTACACAAAAGCAGCAGTGCAAGCCCGTTTAGCAGCGGTATCATTTTTTGCAAAGGCTATAGGTAAGAGGAGTCCTACGGCGGAGTTTATCATTAAGAAGGTAATGAGAGGCTGGTCCTTGGGGCAGCCCCGGAAAGTAGACCAACGCCGCCCGTTCACTCATCAGATGCTCCAACAACTGATGGTAACGACTAGCCAAGTGTGTTACGATGAGTATGAGACAAGGCTGTTTAGATGTGCCTTTTCCTGAGCCTTTTACGGAGCATTTTGGGTAGGGGAGCTAGTGGCTTCCTCATCCTCGAAGCACGGGACAGCCTATGGAGGTATAGAAAAGCGCGATGTGAGCATACTCACAGGGGCCATAGTGCTACACTTGCACAGATCCAAAACTGACACGGTGGGAAAAGGGGCACAGGTGGTGTTGTCGGCGTTGCATAATGACCCCTCATGCCCACTGAGAAATGCTTTAGCCTACCAACAGTTACGAGCACACTCAGGAAATCAATGGTTCGTGCATGCAAACGGTGTCCCCCTATCACGTTTCCAATTTATCAGAGTACTCAAGCTGGTAATAGAACGAGCTTATACGGCTTGCACTCCTTTCGCATTGGAGCTGCTTCAACAGCAGCCAGCATTGGGATGTCAAGAGAACAGATCATGAATATAGGACGATGGTGCTCAGATAGATACAAACTGTATATACGTCCAGCGGAATGAGGAATGATGGGTTTATTAAAAAAAAAAAAAACAGTAACATGTAGAGAGCAGGGGTAAGGCGATACTGGCAATGGGGAAGCAATGTTTGTATAAAATCAGTGTTATGACCATTGTTGGATAGTTCTGCTGTAATCATATCTTTCTGATTGTGATCCAATGCAGGAGTAAGTCGCCGCATCTGGCCTCGTGAAGCATGGATATGCGGCCATTCATTTGTTCACTGGGTGCAAAGGCGGACTCGGTGCAGACCACAGGGGTTGAATTTGGGATTACCAAGCGCTGAGGTTTCTGTGGTGTGGCTGGGACAACGGGGTATGGTGTGGGACCAGCTAGTGCCATCCCTGCTACAAAGGAAGAGATCGACCGAGAACCCAGTGATGATTGTGATCCACTTGCGGGGCAACGACCTTGCATCCACACGCAGCGTCGAGCTCACCAAAAAGATGCAAAGCAACATGCTGACACTGGCAAACACCTTTCCCGGGACACTCCTGGCATGGTCCCACATCGTACCGCGGCGTGTGTGGAGGGGTGAGAATTTGCACAGGGCATTGGAGAGGATGAGACAAAAAGTAAACAAATGGATGGCCCGCTTCATGGGGGCAATAGGGGGTTACAGCATCAAGAATGACCTCATAGAAGAGAGATGCTCGGGATTGTATCGCGTAGATGGAGTGCACTTGTCAGACATAGGAATGGACATTTTTCTGTGCGCCATATATGACACGGTCGAACGATTATGGCAGAAGCAGGTGTTGGCCACAGCACCGTGTTGATAAGTGGGGCCCCGTCAACAAGTGAGGATTCGCTGTTGTTGGGGTTGGCAGGAAAAACGCACCCGGTGAGAGAGAACACAACCTAGGCTTTAAGTAAAGGGGGAGAGTTGCAGGAGAGAAACATGGACCTGCCCCTGGAGAGATTGATAAGGCGACAAGAACACCGCGCAGAGGGCCCCCTGCCTCGCTTTGACGGCGGGCAAAAGGGGGGGGGGGGTAAAGCAAGAAAAGGTTGCCAAGTCTGCTTGAACAGCAGGCGTAACAGCTTTTCGACTGAAGGATATGGAGAAGACTAAGGACTGAGGAAAAGCTTTCACGGCAAAATTTTCCTCCTGCCACTTACAAGGACTGTGGGATATTGGCTGTGTCTCTCTAGGGGGCGGAAAAGGCAGGTGGTGCTGGAAAGGAATTGTGTACAGTGTTTTGTTGATTGTTACGTGCATGCTGTGGCCAAAGGTTTTTGTGCTGTTAATAACCATTGTTAATAAATAAATAGAAATAGTTTTGTTGAAAGAAAACCCTTGGCGAAATGTTGTGACTTATTGGAGGAGGGGGTGGGGGAGAGGTGAAGTCAAAACCCGAGGCTGTCATGCCAGTTGCGCGGCTGAGAAAATGTGAAAATAAAGCTTGCCGTGGAAGCAAAAATGCATAATAAAAAGCTTTTTCAAGTACATTCCAAGCAAAAAAACTGTGAGAGAGTTAGTTGGACCATTAGATGATATAAGGGTAAAAGGAGCACTAAGAGGGAATAATTTGTATATTAATCAAGAAGCAACAGTTTGAATGGAACAAGGAGAAACAGAATGGTTTAAAATAAGCAAAGGTGTACTACAAGGCTGCATACTTTCCCCCTACTTCTTTAATTTATATGCAGAACAAATCATCAGAGAAGCAGGACTGTATGAAGATAAAAGAGTTGTGAAGATTGGTGGAAGACTCATCAACAACCTTTGCTATGCTGATGATACAACATTACTGACTGAAAGTGAAGATGATCTGAAACATTTTCTTCTCACGATCAAGGAACATAGTCTTAAAATGGGCCTGTATCTTAATGTAAAGAAGACAAAGATCATGTCAACTGGCAAAATCAATAAGTTCATCATTGAAGGAGAAGAAATTGAAATCGTGGACAACTTTAACCTACTTGGATTAACTATCATTAAAGAAGAAACAAGCAGTCAAGAAATCCGACGACGCATTGCTCTTGGCAGAATGGCTATGAAGGACCTAGACAAAATTCTCAAGAGCAGAGATGTATCTCTCCATACAAAGATTCGACTCGTTCAAGCCATGGTATTTTCAATGACATCATATGGAAAGTTGGACAGTGAAAAAAATAGACAGGAAGAAAATTGATGCCTTTGAATTATAGGCCTGGCTGAGAATACTGTGTATACCATGGAATGCCTGAAAAACAAACCAGTCAGTACTAGAGGAGATCAAGCCTAAGCTTTCTTTAGAAGCTCAGATGACAAGACTTCGACTTTCATACTTTGGACTCATAAGAACATAAGATATGCCATGCTGGGTCAGACCAAGTCAATCATCAATCCCATTATCCTGTTTCCAACAGTGGCCAATCTAGGTCATAAGTACCTAGCAGTTTCCCCAAAAGACACAGGTTCCACAAAAAAGCCTTTTGGTGTGTGTTTTAGGATTCTAAGGGCAAGATAAGAATTGGGCTGTGGCAGGGGGTAGGATTGCAAAGCAAAAACAAAACATATCATCTTTGCCTGTGACATTGACACTACTATGAGGAGAGGCTTAAAAGGTTAGAGCTCTTCAACCTGGAAAGAGACGGCTGAAGGGAGATATGATAGAGGTCTATAAGTTAATGAATGGAGTGGAACGGGAAAATGTAGATCAATTGTTTATGCCATTACCTGTGCAATGCCATGCAACACTAGAATTACCGTATCAGAAATAAGCCAAATACCATCTATGACTTCATTTTAGAAAACAAGTTGGATGTTGTGTGCATTACTGAGTCATGGCTTACAGACACCGACCAAGTCATCCTAAACCAAGTCACCCCGCCCAACTTCACAGCATTCAGCTGTCCTAGAATACAGAAGAGAGGAGGAGGAGCACTAATATTGACAAGAAAGGACTACAGATTTAAAGTTATCTCCACAAGTGACTCTGCCGAATCAAGCACAATAAGCTTATCTAATCACTACTTCAGCTTTTGCCTCATGTACAGACCCCCCAGCACCAAGGCAGAGCAGCTATCAACAATACTTGAATCAATATGCGCACTCAGCAAGCAGAACAAGCCTCTCATTGCCTTGGGAGACTACAATCTCACCTCAGCACCCACCAAAGAGACCAGAGCCTTCCTGCAAGCCATGGAAGCACTCGAATACAAACAGACAGTCAATACGCCCACACACCAACATGGGATGACACCAGACCTCATCTTCATCCCAATACAACTAGCCCAGCTGAACCAGTTCTCGAACCCAGCAGCCACACCAGTTCCCTGGTCTGATCACCATGTCCTCACATTCCGCCTGCATTTGAAAACCCCCACCCACCACAACAAAGAGGAAAACATAACAAGAAGGTTCAGAGCATATAAGAAAGAAACCTTCCTGGAAGAAATAATGCCACATATGCTACAAGAATGCGACAGCTTAGACGGGACCATAGAAAAATGGAACCACACCATATCCAAAGCCGCATCATCTCCAAGCAAGGAAAAATCACATGCACGCAGGAAAACTAATGCTCCATGGTACTCCAGCTCAATCAGAGAAGCGAAGCGATCACTCAGACAACTAGAAAGGAGGTAGAGGTGAAACAAATCAAAGGATACTCTACACCAGTTCAAAGCTGAACAACAAGCATACAATAACTTGATCAACGAACATAAGCAACAACACCATACCAACCTCATTATGAGGACAGCAAATAAACCAAGGGAACTTTTCAACATTGTAAAAAACTCACCAGTGACAGCCCTCAACAAAACACCCATCAACTAGACCCTCAAGAATATGCAACCTACATAATGAGTAAGCACACCAGCCAAACTCACCTCACCACAACATGCCCACCAACTTGGGCAGAAGCACATCACACCTGGGATGACTTTAGTGTGCCAACAACCCAACAAATAGAGGACATCATAGGCACCCTAAAAACAATGACCTAGTCTTCCGACCCATGCCCAGTGGAATGGATTAAGGACCCCAAGGACAAACTAAGCCACCACATTCACAAAATGGTGAAGGAATCCCTCCAACAAGGACACATGCCACAAGCCCTCAAGGAAGCGATGATCCGACACATCCTCAAGAACGCAAGACTGAACTCTTCCAACCCAAAATCCTACCACCCCATCTCAAGCCTTCCATTCATAGCAAGGATCATCGAAAAAGCAGTATAGAGACAACTGCAGGATCACATTGACCTTCACGCCCCGTTAGACCAGCATCAACATGGCTTCAAGCCACAGCACAACATAGAGACCCTGCTTACATCCCTCTTCGACAACCTTCTGAAAGGATTAGACAGCATGAGAAACAGATTCATGCTAGTCTTCATAGATATTTCAGCGGCCTTTGATATGGTGTCCCACTCCATAATGCCAAATCGCCTGCGGGAGATCAGGCTGCGCAACAATACTATAAGATGATTTACCTCATACCTGACCAATAGAACACTGCAAGTCAAATGCGACCTAATGAAATCAACACAGTTCACCAACACCCCAAGGATCAGCACTATCATCCATCCTATTCAATATGTACATCCAACCCATCTGTAACATTATCCAATGCCACAGATTACATTATCACCTATATGCTGATGACATCATGGTGTACACCCCAATAGACACATCGGCACCTGATACGATCTGTATGACCCAGTGCCTTGAGGACATGAACAACTGGCTTGCCGACAATAACCTGAAAATTAACTTTGACAAAATTGAGGCTTTGTTCCTCTCCAGGAACCCCACCTTCAACCCACCTCAAGCCATCAATGTCCTAAAGAAAACAATATCTACAAGGGATGAGGTGAAATACCTAGGCATCATCCTGGACAAGAATTTGAACTTACAATTGCATATAAATAAAACCACAGCGAAGGCATACCACCATTTAAAAATCATCAGGAGGCTCCGACCACTCCTCAATCAGGACAACGTCTGCACCGTGTGTCAGGCAATAATCACCCCTATACTGAACTATGGAAACTTATTATATTAAAGGTCTGCCCAACCAATCCACCCACCCACTTCAAATGGTGCAAAACACTGCAACACACATTATCACGGGCACAGCAAAACATGGACATATCACACCTGTACTGCAGCAACTCCACTGGTTACCTATAACAGCACGGGCAAGATTCAAAATAACCCTAAACATTTTCAAAATCATACATCAATGCTCAGCAAATGTCCTGCACAACACATTTATCAGAGAAACAACCAGCAGATCTAGACGAGCCAAAGGCATCAACAGACTCCGCACTCCCATCGGATACCAGAAGACAAAGCAAACTACATCCAACAGAGCTTTATCTTTCTCGGCGCCAGCCCTATGGAACTCCCTCCCAGATGAACTACGAGCCCTAAACAACTTAAAAGAGTGGAGGAGTGGCCTAGTGGTTGGGGCAAGGTACTTCAGGCCGGAAGGTCGGGGGTTCAAATCCCACTAGAGGACAGCAACCTTGGGCTGGAAAGACTGGGGTTTCTAGTCCCACAGGTGCTCCTTGTGGTCTTGGGCAAGCCACTTAACCCTCCATAGCCCATGTTCCCTGTAAAATAGTTATCTCCAAGTTATAATGCCCTGTTCAATGTAATTTCAGTTTGTTCAATGTAAACCACACTGATGCAGAATAGCACAGTATATAATAGAATGTAAATAAAATAAAATAAAAATAAATCACTCAAAACCCTCCTGTTCACGGAACACTTTTTACATGTAACGTAGGATATCTATGCCCCACTGACATGCATAGAGGAGAATAAGAACCAACTGACTGAAGTCTGAATGTACGTCCCGTCGCTTCTCCCCTCTCGTTCAATGTAGTCCCATTGTGTTGTCAACCACTTTGATTGAAGGATAAAGTGGTATATAAAACTGGTTAAATAAGTAAATAAATCTTACCATGAAAACCCAATGAATAGTCACAACAAAGCAAATTGCACTATAGGGCTGAAAGATGAGATCCCTAGGTTGGAAGGCACTGAACTGGCTACTGGGGAGGAGCTGAAGATTTTTTAGAGTACAGCAAGCATTTATGATGTGGTTGGATCAAAGCCCTCGGGACATGTGACTGCTGAGTACCTGCGCATTAAATGAGAGTCAGAAGCTGCAAAGGTATCTTACATATTGGGACATGGAACGTACGAAGCATGAATCAAGAAAAGTTGGAGGTGGTCAAGAATGAAATGGAATATGTACAACTCGATCTGTTGGGTGTCGGTGAATTGAAATGGACTGGCATCGGGCACACTGCATTTGATGATCACATGGTCTACTGTGCTGGAAATGAAAGACAAAGAAAAAATGGTGTTGAATTTATAATCAAGAAGACACTTGCAAGAACTGTAATGAAATACACTGCAATCAGTGAACGCTTAATTTCTATTCATCTACAAGAAATGCCCATCAACACAACTATAATTCAGGTATATGCCCCAACAACAGCTGCTAAAGATGATGAAGTTGAGTTCTATGAATAAGTACAAGCTGAAATTGAAAGAACATGCAAACAAGACGTCCTGATAGTCATGGGTGACTGGAATGCAAAAGTTGGCAACAAAGAAGAAGGCAAAGTGGTTGGAAAATATGGGCAGCAACAGAAATGAAGATGGATAAAGACTGATAAAATTCTGCAAGACCAACGATCTATTCATCTCAAACACTTTCTTCCAGCAACACAAACGGCGACTGTACACATGGACTTCACCCAATGGATTGTACAAAAATCAAATTGACTCCATCTGTGGAAGTCAACAATGGAAAAGCTTTATAACACAAAGACAAAACCTGGAGCTGACTGTGGTACAGATCAACAACTACTAGTATGCAAACTCAAGCTAAAGTTGAAAAAGAACAAACCATTCAAGAATGTAGCAAAATATGACCTTGAGAATATACCACCGGAATTTAAAGACTGCCCACAAAATTGATTTGCTGCTTTAGATACAAATGACAGAGCTGCAGAAGAGTTGTGGGATAATATCAAGAAGGCTGTGTTAGAAGAAAAGGAGAAGTCTCTACAAATGGTGAAAAAGCAAATATGACCAATATGAATGACCAAAGAATCTCTGAAAATTGACCAGAAACATAGAGAAGCTAAAGCCAGAAGAGAAAGAGATGCAATCACAGAACTGAACAGAGATTTCCAACATGCAGCAAGAAGAGACAAGGAGAAGTACTACATTGATGCATGCAAGGAAATAGAATCAGAAACTATCAGAGGAAGAACAAGATCGGCTTTCCTAAAACAACGAGAGTTAAAGAAAAAATCCCAGCCCTGAACTGGAATGCTACAAGATGCTCAAGGATCAATGTTGAATGATGCTGAGAAGATCAAGAAAAGGTGGAAAGAATATACAGAGTCATTATACCATAAAGATCAAGTGAATCAACAATGATTTCAACCTGTACCTTATGATCAGGAACCATTGGTGATGAAAGAAGAAGTCAAAGCAGCATTAAAAGCCTTATCAAAGAACAAAGCAACAAGCATTGATGATATTCCCATTGAAGTATTACAGCAATCAGATGCAGTTGTTACCATACTTAGAAGGCTCTGCCAGGAAATTTGGAAGACATCATCATGGCCAGCTGACTGGGAAAGATCTGTGTTTATACCAATCCTAAAGAAAGGCGATCCAACTGACTGTGGAAAATATTGCACAATCACTCTGATCTCACATGCCAGTAAGATTCTACTGTAGATTATTCAACAGAGAATACAGCCATACATGGAACGAGAACTGCCTGAAGTGCAAACAGGATTCAGGAATGGGCGAGACATCGCAGATGTGAGATGGATCCTTGAAAAGGCAAGAGAATACCAAAAAGATATCTATATGTGTTTTATTGAATACAGCAAGGCTTTTGACTGTGTATATAATGAGAAACTCTGGGCCACATTAAAAAGCATGGGTATACCAGAACACCTGATAGTTCTCTTGCACAGCCTTTACATGGATCAAGAAGCAACACTATGAATCGAACAAGGAGAAACCAAATGGTTTAATATCAGCAAAGGTATACGACAGGGATGATTACTTTCCCCCTACCTGTTTAATTTATATGAAGAACAAATCATCAGAGAAGCAGGACTGTATGAAGACAACCAAGGTATTAAGATTGGTGGAAGACTCATTGTAAACCTTCACTATGCTGATGATACTATTTCAGGGAGAGGAACGGAAAGCAAAGCCCCTCCCCACACCTCACCACAAGGCCGATCAGGCCAATCGCAGCAAGAATCAGGACTTTGAAATTTTCTGTGCCTCCAAATTTGCCCGTGCCTGGCGGGCATGCTCCTGAGGGCCTTGCCAGAAGGCCCTTTGGTGAGACCCTTAGGTGGGCACCAAGGAAGGCACCGCAAAACTCCATGACAACCAGGATAGATTAATGAATGGGAGCAAGAAAAACAAATTGCCCAAGCAGCAACACCATTACAAAGTCTAACACCTCAACAGTGCCACTCAAAATCACGGAACTACAAAGAAAGAGATATGCCCCTACCATTTTGATAGCCCTGATATTCACATGGACAATATCTCATTCCACAGCAATCAGACTAGGATATGAAAACTAAATACTTATAATCAACAGTTATAAATGCTACACTAGCAATACAAACCCTCCCACAATACCAAAAGCACCACTGCATCCTAAGATACATACCACTACAAGCAAACAATGCAAAGAGGCCACATCAACTAAACAACCTGACGCCCCCTATACAATGCATCCTCATCAATGCCTGCTCAGCAAGAAATAAAATTCAAACTCTGACTGACTTCATACAAAAACATAATCTAGACATGCTAGTCATTACAGAAATTTGGTTCTGTGATACCAACTCACTTTTTCTGAACCAACTATGCCCCCTATGCACACAGTTTTTTACCTCAAACAGATCCACCAGCAGAGATTTATTAATTTTATTAACAGGTTTTATATACTGCTTTATCATTCCAATCAAAGCAGTTTACATCGTAACTTAAACTTGGTAATGTACATTAAACAGGGATGTTGATAACTTGGATTTTTCTGAGGCAATGGAGGGTTAAGTGACTTGCCCAAGGCCACAAGGAGTGCTAGTGGGAATTGAACCCTGGTCTCTGGGTTCTCAAGCCAGTGCTCTAACCATTATCATAATTGCCAATGATAACCTGAGATTTTGCATCTCAAACTCCAGCTCCACAAAGGAAATGACACCCTTTTAATTACAAGCAAACACAACTCCATACAGTATGTCTAGCATGCCAAGCATCTCATGGAGATCCAGCAGACCTCGCTAATGGACTAGAAATTGCCTGTACCTCCCCACAGAAGCACCTACCTCCAATAACTCTAGGAGACCTCAACCTAACATCTACCGCCAAATCACAATCAGAGGTCTTTCTGGATGCCATGAACACTCTCGGATACACCCAAATCATCAGCACCTCCACCCACTACTTACCCCAGACCTCTTCAGAACAGTGTGCCAGGCCATGATTGCATCGGTATTGGATTACTGTAACATCATTTACCAAGGCTTACCTAAACAAACATCCATCCACTACAAATGGTGTAAAATACAACAGCTCAAATAATTGCTGGTGCCTCATACCATTCACACATCACCCCCATACTAATGCAGCTCCACTGGCTTCCAATCACAGCCAGAATAAGATACAAAATCCTAATCAAAATCTTCAAAATACTTCACAAAGAATCTGCCACATGCCTCCAACCTCTAATCTCAAACACAAAAATGACAGACTGTGAAGAAACTTGACCATCAACCTACTTGCCATTCCACAACAAAAGACAAAAAGCAATCAGTCAACCTGCAATAGATCATTCACACTATTTGCTGCATCCTTATGTAATTATCTACCACCAATGCTAAGAGGACTATCAAGGCCTGTCAGGGCTCAGAAAGAAACTTAAGATGCACATCTTTAGAGAAGAATACAAACTACCTGCAAACCTGGAAATCCACCAACCATAAATCCCTTTTGAAGAATCCTAGCAAACATTAGCAATACAACCAAAACTAAACAAGATGCTCACAATCACACTACACTAGAAATAGTTCATAGTTACTATACCAATATTCACATTTAATGTTTTATTGTTAATTTGTTTCAGTTTCATGTAAAACATTGTCTATATGGTCAACTGTAAACCACTTTGAATAGTAGAAAGACGGTATAAAAATATGTTTAAATAAATTGAAATAAATGAATAAATAAAATTATTGGCTGAAAGTGAAGATGACATGGAATATTTGCTTCTCAAGATCAAGGAACATAGTCTTAAAATGGGTCTGCACCTTAAAGTAAAGAAGACAGAGATCCTGACTGGCAAAATCAATAACTTCATTGTTGAAGGAGAAGAAATTGAAATAGTGGATCAACTTGGATCAACTATCAATAAAGAAACAACAGCTGTCAAAAAATCTGATGACGCATTGCTCTTGGCAGAATGGCTATGAAGGACCTAGACAAGATTCTCAAGAGCAGAAAAGTCTCTCTCCATATAAAGATTTGAACTGTTCAATCCATGGTATTTTCAATAACGTCTTATGGATGCGAAAGTTAGACAGAGAAAAAGATGGACAGGAAGAAAATTGATGGCTTCGAATTATGGTACTGGCGACGAATACTATGTATTCCATAGACTGCCCGAAGAACAAACTAGTCAATACTAGAGGAGATCAAACCTAAGCTTTCCTTAGAAGCTCAGATGACAAGACTTCGACTTTCATACTTTGGATACATTATGCGAAGAGAGAGATCAATAGAGAAAGACATCATGCTTGGCAAGGTAGAAGGTCAGACGGTAAAAGGAAGGAGAAGAAAGTCTTCTGCAGGAGAAACAGTGGAGGAGGGTGGAAGCTAAGGACCATGACCAAACACAAAGGGGTAGTATAAAAAACTCTTTATTTGCAGACCCAATTCAATGGTTTGAAGGTTCTTTTTGAACGCTTGAGTTGTTTTTTGAACTTTGCATTACAAAGTTTAATATATCGCAAAGTTTTGTTGCTGTATCTTGAACATTTACTTTAAGTTTTCATGCCCCTTACTGTTTTGGTTCACTGACTCACTCCTGCTACGATATAGGTACAATTAGTCATTTACTCTGCAATATTCGATATGCACTTTAATGTTTTATTTAATGACTCACTCCTGCTACAATACAGGTATAATTTCTTGCACAGTTTGTTGCTATACCTATGCGGTTTGGTATACAATTCATTTTTTGTTGGATCCTGCCTCCTCTCTCTTTTTCTCTACCTTTTTTGGTTTCTTTTATTTATTTATATAATTATGTTACATGATTTTTCACGATGTTTTAATTAAATATTTATGGTTTTTAGTGTGAACGTTTCCTTAGACAGTTTCTTAACAGCATGATGTAAGACTTTATTAACGACCTTCAACAGAGGTTAGTATTTCTATGTAATTATTTCTATTTATATATTCACATGCTCTTTTATATATTTTTATATATATAATTTTTTTATATATATGTTTTAGGTCCCGAGCACAATAGTTTTATTTGGTTTTACATGGTATTTATTGTTTCATGACATTATTCTGTTGAATTTATTGTATGTATTTAATGTTTTGTTGTCTGTTCTTTTATAATCATTTAAGTGTATGTATATTTATGTTTTCAGGGTTTTTTTGCCTGGCTAGCCCCTGACAAAGGGTGACGAAACACGGCCTGTGTCGGGCGGTCAAAGGCTCAATAAAGGACTCTGTCTTTCCATTCTATCACGTCTTGGATTGGTTGAGCATTGGATAACCATTCATTGGTTGAAAAGGTGGGGTCTAAGAGGTTGCTGCATTTCTTAGCTCCCATTTATCAAGTGTCCTGCAGGACAACTTGTGAGCCCCATCATGTATATTCAGTTGCCCTGCTAGATCCTGACACAGTTGAGAAAAGCAGAGGCTGGCACTAGTATGGATTTCACCATTGACATCTGGACTTGTCAGAATGCTACACATGAAAATCTATTCATATCCTAGCAGAAATAAGGGTAATGCTGCAGGGCTGGCCCTTAGGGCACAAAGAGAGCACCGTGCATTCTGGTTTCTTTGTAACAGATGGTGTGACAAACATGGCTAAGGCCATCAAGGATGGAGGTTTTCATGGGATCAGATGCTTTGCATACTTGCCACACCTGATTGTCATAGATTCCCTAGGCCTGAGCAGTAAAGCAGGTGCAGCTCTATCCTGAGGGAACTGATTGAGAAGTGCTGAAAAATAGTTGGGTATTTTCACTTCAGTGTGAGGGATGAGAGTGAATTGCATGAGAAGGAAGAGGCAACAGAGGCTTCTGTGATGAACTCAAGCATGATGTTAGAAGAAATTGTTATTCTACTTATGACATGCTGGAGAGGTTAGTGGAACAATGGGCAGCCCTGCATCAGATGTCATTGGAGACTGAGTTTGGCATCGACGGGTCCTTAAGAGTGAGCAAAAATCACTCAGATGATAAGGAACTGAGCTCCACAAAGGCTACCCTGAGCCTTCTCATTATAGCTATGAATATTTTACTGGCCAAATTAGAGGATTTTCTGCAGTAATAGGGATTCACAGCGGAGGTTTTGGTGATGGTGGACCTCTTGCATGGTCAAGTGGGAAGAAAGTTGGCATCCCTTGTAAAGGAGGATGCTAGCTGGCCTCTGTGACCCATGAATGAAAGGAACTTTCACTCTGTGTGGCAGCTTATTGAATTAGTGGATGAAAAAGCTGATGACAGGTGAAGAAAAGGAGTGCCAAGAGAAGGGGCAGTGGTAGTGGTGATGCAGAAGGGAAAATACCAGGCATGCTGACAAGCTAGCATTAGTACCTCTCTGTCACCTACCACTCCCCCTTAGAATTTACATACCTGTGGCTCACGAGACCCAGGGACAATCTCTGGTGACTGAAGCCCTAGCTATACTGCTAAATTGCAGATTAGATCAGACTTCCATTTAAGACTTCTGCATGGCTTTCAGTGACACACTATCTTTGAGAGCCCATCAAGGCCATGCACACAGATCCCTTGGCATGCTGGGCATATAAGTCAGCTGTCTGGCCAGACCTTGCCAACGTTGCTCAGAATTTCCTGTCCTGCCATCCAACCAGTGTGCCCAGTTAACGTATATTCTCCATGATAGGAGATATTGTGGTTCCACATCATTCATGGCTACAGTGGGATACCAAGGGTGGGACAGTAGATGCGGCCCACCCCGTGTGCTGGCCAGGAGAGGTATGCACCCACCTCTGGGCCCTTGGGACAGCGTGGCAAACTAACTTTCATGAGACTTCAGCAGAGAGAGGAGAGCACGGGTCCACAGGGTGGAGACAGCGGGGCAAGCCATCTTTAAAGTAAGTTAGTTTGCCGTGCTGTCTCTGTGGGCTGGGGTGTCGGGGATGTGAGAATCATGTTGTTATGCCCCATGGATCATGGGGTGCATCTGCCCAGGTGGTGGGGAAGCTAGGAGAGCTACTGCATGGCTAGCAAAGGAGTTGGTGAAAAAACTAGAATTTCTGAAGACAACCCTCCCCTTGCTGGGTTTCCCTCCATTTTCATGTGACTGGGAGGAAGAAGGAGTGTAAAGCTATACTGAGAGAAAGTTACCCAGACTGTCTGCCTTCAGTGGGTCTACTAGCTATGTTTTTGACAGTTAAGTAGCTACTTCAATCTCTCAAGGATGGTGCCTATTCCCATTGGCTATATTTTATCCCCCCATGCCAAAATGTAGCATGAAAAGAGAGAAAAAATAACTATTGCAGTCTAAGAGATTGAGAGGGAGTGAAGGCAGCATTCCTTGGAAGCTGCAGTCAGAGAGCATTGGTGACCATTTAGAGTAGATAATTCATGGACTGTTTTTATACTAGGGGAGACTGTACCAGAAAAGAGCCCAGAATGGGATGGCCACTTGTCCCCAATACCAAGGGTATGTAATAACAGCTGCTTTGGTCTACTGTTTGGGACACTTGGGCAGGAGATGAGATCTGATGGTTTCTCATGGTCTACTCTTGAAATGTGACAATCTTTCTTTTTCTCAGCTTATCAGGCTCCATACTCTGATGCAGGAGCTGAGTAGGATCTCTGAGGCAGAATGAGTGCCAGTGAAAGGATGCTGTGTATAGCTGCCAGTCCTGGGCCCCCAGAATGAGCACAGTTAAGATGGAACTGATTGGAAAGCTGGTAGAGGTATAATGTACACCCCCATGTGGTTGCTGTCCACAGTACCATATCTGTGCTTACTGTTCAGGTATGAGTAGAACATGGTATATGCCTGGGAATCCCTCCAGCTGCTATAGAACTGGATTCAGCTGGCCAGATGTGATCTGCATACTCCCACACAGTCTCAGGAAGAATACATCCCATCACTTATGGCCCTGTTTGATAGAGGAAACTGCCACAGCCCAAAACATGATATGCTTTCACCACAAACGTTTTAATGTTGCAAATCTGGATGCTGCTACCTGTTGCTTTTGCTGAATGACTGTTGGAGCAAAAGCTCTTAGCGTAGCTGGGTTTATAAGAGGTTTGGACAAGTTTCTGGAGGAAAAGTCCATAAACCATTATTAAAGAGGACCAGGGAAATCTATTGTTAACCCCTGGGATAAGCAGCATGGAATCTGTGCACCTTTATGGGAACTTGACAGGTACTTGTAATCTCAATTGGCTGCTGTTGGAAACAAGATACTAGGCTTGATAGACTCTTGGTCTGACCTAGTATGACATATCTCATGTTCCTATATTCATATGTCACTGGCCCAGACTTCCCTTCTCTTTAGATCAAGTAGAGATTCTCCTCAGAGTGGCATTCAGATGGTAGAGTTGGGGTCCAGCAGGTGCTACCAATATTGAGCTGTGCTGTCTATCCTTGAGTCAGGGACAAAGTGGCTCTCTCCCTCTATTCCCTAATTGTTTTGGCTTTTCCTGAGCTACTCATCCTTTGTACCTTCATGGGTGCCTTAGGCTTTTCATTATACACCTCAGTTCTGCTATTCTTTTTGGTATGCAATTCCTAGCAACTCGAGTCCAGGAGAAACTGAACCTAGTTCAGTGGGGGGATACTACCAGCCTACCACTGTCGATGATCCTTCAACTTTCTCTTCACAGTTTTTTTTCAAGTTTCCATTACTGTACCTCTTTGAAGTTTTAACAAGGGAGCTCTGTTACTGTTATACCCTTGAGCAAAGAACAGATTGTCGTCACTTCGACCATCCTCGAATAAGAAATTGTTGAATAAGTCCATTGTAGAACAAGAAATTGTACTTGTCAAATTATCAACTAAGAAATGACTGGAGGGCACTCTTTGAATACTTATTCCACCCAGGTGGATCTTCTTCTCTACTTAATGTTCCAATGCTGGGACCAAAGTCTTCGGTCTAGGGTTCTAACTTGCAAGTGCACAGCTTAGCTGAATTCACCCACTTTTGTGACCTGGGTTTGTGACACCTCTTCTGGGCTTGCTTTGGTCCTCTTCTGCTGTTTTAGGGACTTCCAGCCACTATGTGGCTGTGCTATGTTTTATCTCCTATCAAAATGTAATCCTCTCTGCTATCTTTTTAATGTTCTCTCTCTTCTCTTCCTCTTTCCTATATGACATTTAGAGTTCTTTTCCACCCCTTTATTATACCGTATATATTTATTGTGCACTGCTTTGCATATTTACATTAAAAGCAGTATAGCAAATACAAATAAACCATACATTTTAAGGCATTTCAGCCAATCTGTGTGCTGTGCTGTGTTGTGTTGGTCCTTCTGGCATAATTTAATAGGCATGTGCATAGCGTTTTAATCTGAAACATGGCACTGAAGAATCAGTTTTCCTTCCCAGTTTTATCACATACTGAGCTGCCCTCAAAGTACCAGCCGTTCAGTTTGAAGGCAGGCAACTTGCGGAAGAGTCATCACTGTCTGTGTAGTTGGAGGGGGGAGATGACTCTAGCCAGCTGGTTGCTTTGCTGCAGATCTTCCTTCCTGATTCTGGATTGGCCCAAAGTTTACTGGTCTGGAGCTCTATGTAAAATGATACCTGTTTTTGTTTTTTTTTTTTGTCTTGGGAATCTATTGACTCCAAAGATTTTTCTTTTACTATGTTCCTGTGCCAGACATTCTGTGAAACCATGTCTGAGTATATTATCAGAGATATTTACCAAGCTTATTATGGATTCTAGTTGATCATCACTAACTTGTCAAGCAGGATCTGGATTTGGCTTGGCAAGTGTCTGTTGCAGCGGTGGCAATGGCTTCCAACAGCCCCACAGCACTTACCTCAACCACCGGCGCTGTGGGGATATTTGTACTTCCACCCTCTTCAATGCCTGATACCAACTTTCTTTGCATATGGATGTCGGTATTGTCCTGTTCCCCTGCCTAGGGCCGATGGCTCTATGGCGAGGGCGACCTCTTATATGTTTTCAAGCGTCCTTATTAACTACTATAGCAGCAAGGGTTGCTGGGAGTTGTAGTTTAAGTAGCTATTCAACAAATGTGTTGTGGCACGAGGGTCCTTTTTTTAAACAGATAAATTTTTATTTGGGGATTCTTCCCTTGCACATGGGTTCAATGGCTCAAAACATGGCACGGCAAAACAATAGGAAAATCAGGAGCAAATTAAAGTCAGAAAACAAAGCAGGTAATAAACTGTTTCTTCACAGCAAATAAACAGGCAGAACAACTTTGTATTTTCCTCATACAAAGTTGGCTTTTAACATAAGTCCAAATTGTCAATCTTACACAGAGAACAGTCCATCTCACAACTCTCCGATGTATCAGACTTGTTTTCTGGGTCAATAATCATATCCTCACTGTAATCATTGTAGCGTTGCTTTGGGGAACTTTTAGACTGCAATTCATGGATAACTTCTTGCAGCTGCCCTATGAAGTCGCCCCTCTCATTAGCAGTGTCTTTTTCTAAGGCAGGAAACTGGTTCTTACTTAAACTTTTCACTACAGCCTTTATGTCTGGTTCAAAGCATTTGGTAAGAATGTTTCTAATCTGAGCAGCTTTCAGAGCCGTGCTGTCTCGGCTCTTATTGGCACTAGCTTTTAACTGCTGTACTATTTCTTCAGCTAGCTTCTGGTTAGGAAATAATGCAGACATACCTTCTTTACTGGCAATGGCTTCTCTGTACTCAGAGCTTTCTCCCCTCGTGCAGGCAAACTGTTTTACCTTTCCCTCGGGTAGCTTCCACAGAGGCTTTGCTTCCAGTGTTTCAGGGTTAAAGGAAATGGACCTTCCAGAATCTTTCTCAACTTGACCTGGGTTCCCAAGTTTCCCTTGTTGCTGCTTTCCTGTGTACCTTTGCTGCTTGAGTGGCTCAGACTGCTGTCGAGGCTTTTCTGTGCCTTCCTTTAACTTTCCTCCTTCTAATCCTGAGGTCCTTGAACTCCTCGAGTTTCCTGAACTCCTCCAGTCCCTTGAGTTCCTTGCATCCCTTGAGTTACTTCCCTTCAAGTCTGACTCTGAAGCCGGTTTAAAACGGCTTCCTCCTGCAGCCACACCCCTCTGGTTACTCAGGTGGAAGTCATCAGAGCTGCATTCAGCTTCTACGTCAGCACTATGGCTGAGCTCCGTTCTAGCTGAAAGCATTCTGTTGCTATGGGAACCTGTCTTGCTCTTACTTTTAAAGGCAGACTGCTCACTATTTTCCCATTCCATCTGATCAGTAGTGCTGTCACTATCATAGTATCCAAAAGGAAGTTGGCATTGGGAGTCAGATGGGGCAGAAGCCAAACAGCCTTACTGCGCTAGAGGTTGAGGTAAGCACTGTGGGGCTGTTAGAAGCCATTGTCACTGCTGCAGGACCTAGAGAGAGGTACTAGTGGTGACAATGGGGGGACAAAGTGGGAGCAGGGGTCACAAAGGGTGAGGTTCACCTTAGGCGCCTTATAGCCTTGCCTCAGCCTCCTCACTTGCATATGATTCTTTTTCATAGAAACACCTCAAATGAACTGGACTCAGAGGAGTAATTTTATAAGGAATCAACATGTGCCATTTGTGTGCATCAGTCACTTATTTTCAAGGACTTGCAAGCGTGAATGGGGCACTTAGGCATATACTTAAGTGTGTTGCTGTTCTATAAGTGCATAAAGACCTATCACATGTACTTCCACTGTGGTTATGTACATGGGTAGAGCATACTATAAGTTATGAAATGCTATAACTATAAAATACTGCAACTTGCATTCTTTCGAAATCTAGATGTTGGCACTTACACTAGCTCTAGCGCCTACAACTAAATTTGACACACATTTTTGGACATTTACACCCCTATTTTATAAAGAAAAGTAGGTAACTGTTTTTCTTTATAAAATAGGCTCAAACTTGGCAACCAGTTATAAAATTAACCTGAGAGATCACTGTGTTGGATATGGATAATGCTATTAAGGATGTGGTATTTCAAGAAAATAAGGAGTTTAAAAATTAAGCAACTGGGCTCTGTTGTGAAGAATACTGGATGAAGTTTTAAAATTGCACAGGAACATTTTGGCTATTTGCTATTTCTACATCAAATATCATTTTAAATCAGTAAAATTGACTAGTTGCCGAAACATAATTCATTGCTTTCAGAAAAAGTTAGTTCAGTAATAAGAAATATAAGAGAGAGAGAGAGAGAGACGTTTTAGGCATAAACAGTACTTTCTATCCAGTACTTTTAGTTCTTGGTGGAAAACATCTCCAGAAAATATAGTGCCAGCAAAACTTTAACTCAGTTCTCACATTTAGAGTCTATTTACTAAGCTGAGTTAGTTGTCTTTAGGTGGTAAAGGTGCATTAACAGTGAATGTGGCAACTTATCCATTGCAATAACAGCAAACACAGACTGGGGCAGAGAATGAGCAAGGACTGTGCAGCAGTGAAGCACAATGGTTAATACACTGACTGATGGTACAGGGGTCATGAGTTCAATTCCCAGGTGGGCCTGATGAATAATAATACTTTGTTGTAGTTGTTATGGAAGGACAGACTAGATAGGCAATGTGGTCATTTTCTGTCGTCATATTTCTATGTTTCTATTGAATTCAGAAAAGCATGGGACAAACACAGAGGATCTCTAAAGGTAAAAAGGGGACTGTTGTAGTTGTTATGGAAGGACAGACTAGATAGGCCATGTGGTCTTTTTCTGTGGTCATATTTCTATGTTTCTATGTTATCATTAATGAAGATGGAGTTACTGCACATGCGAAGGCACATTCGGGTGCAATCAGGGATGTTCAGGATGTTCAGGTCAAAATGTGCCCTAAAAGGATGGTCACATCTAAGTTCAGGCACTATTTCAGTAACATGGACACCCCCGATATGCCCATAGTCCACACAATGGTAGCCTAGATCATAGATGTGTCCCAGCCTGCCATTAAGTACTGTAAGTGGAGATGTCTTGCAGCTCAAAACCAATGCATCAGGAATACCCAATACCTACCAATTCTCTTTATCATAGTGGGCAGTACTGAGGATAGCAGCGTATACTCTCATCTACACATTCCAGAAGTTTTTCTGGCAAAATGAGCACTTTTTGGATGCCTAATCATGCCCTTCAATATGGGAAAACCTCAAAAATATATCAAATGACTGCTATTGATCTCTCCAAGCAAAAAAAGTCATTGAAAATGCATCGTTGAGTTCTAAAAATACATAAAACTCTAACAACTTTTATTATGTTGGGGTCCCCCGGCAAGAGAGGGAAGGAAGGAAACCCTTCCCCTCCATTCCGGGAATCCCTTTTGTTAAACAGAAACAAGTTTCAAATTGCACAGAACTTTTGAAATAGTGAAGAACAACTTATCTCATGAACTGGCGATATACATCCATCGTGAGGGAACACCAAAGCTTTAGACACACGACAAGCATGTTTCGGGCCCATCAAAAGCCCTGTTTCAAGTGATAGTATCCCGTGTTGAAAATCAATCGCCCCAAAAAACGCCGAACCCAACGGCTCCATTTGTAGAACTATGATGGGTAATAGGAACACAGTCTATGACCCTCCAGCGAAGATCAGCAAAGGTATGATTAAACTGAATGCAATGATCAATGATGGGCGCTGAAAGAGTCCTTGATTTTATTTGAGAGGCATGTTCTCCCAATCGAACCCTGATGGGTCTAATCGTCCTGCCTATATAGGACAGCCCACAGGGACAATTGAGCATGTAAACAACAAAAGTGGACTGGCAGGTAGAGGACCCCATAAACGTAAAAGATTGACCCATAGCGGGGTGGCACCACTGAGCGCCCTCCAAAGTGGTGGAACAATGCTTGCATTTCCCACAAGCCCAATGACCTTGTCCAGATCCTACTGGCATGGGAACATCCCAATTGAAAGAAGTGTGAACCAACCGGTCCTTTAAATTTTTCCCCCTAGTGTACGCCACTCGGAGAGGTTTCTGAAAACAGGAGTGCAATTGCAGAACCTGCCAATGTTTTTTTAAAAGATCGGTAACCTGTGCTGTGTGAGACATGTATGGTAGCACCCCAGTGACCATATCTGAAGAGTGGCCCATGTCAGATGAGGGATGAGAGGAACCAGAGGGATGGGAGGAGTCACACTGAGCACTCGGGGATAGCAGCCACTCCCGATGAGAAAACCTTGCTCGCACAAATGCTTCCCGCACCACCTTTTTAGGATACCCACGATCCAACAAACGTGTTCGTAAAGCGCATGCTTGCTGCTTGAAATCCTCCGTAGATGAACAAATCCTATGAAGGCAGAGAAACTGGCCAAAGGGGAGACCCCTCCGCAACAGAGAAGGATGATGGCTATGGAAACGTAACAAGCTATTACGCTGGCTAGGCTTACGGTAAAGCGTAGTAACCAAAGAGCCGCCCTGTTTTTTGACCAGTACATCCAAAAATTCAATTTGACAAAGATGAATATGAGCTGTAAACTGTATATTTGGCTTGATAGTGTTAAGCCAATCAATAAAGGTACGTAGCCATTCCTGTGTGGATGACCACAACAAAAAAATGTCATCCAAAAATCTAAGCCACATTCTAACAAACTGAAAATGATCCGTAGGGTAAATGTGATTCTCCTCCATGGCCGCAAGATACAACGTGGCAATTGACAGAGCTACCGTAGCCCCCATTGCTATGCCTTGACATTGTTGATGAAACTGTCCCTGAAAGGTGAAGTAGCTCCTGGTTAATACCAGCTGAAGTAAATCCAATAAAAAGGACTTTGGAATTCTAACCGGTGCAGTGATAAACGCTGACGCTAACAGGGATAGTGCTTCTTCCTGGTGGATATTGGTATAGAGAGCCACCACGTCTAAAGTCACCAATATTATGTTCTCTACCGGTTCTCCAAATTCAGACAAAAGAGTGAGAAAATGAGAGGTGTCCCGTAAATATGACTTAACTAGTTGTGCTTCCTGTTTTAAAAAAAACATCACAAAACTGTGGCAAAGGCTCCAAAATTGAACACCTACAGGATACAATCAGACATCCCGGAGGTGATGACATAGACTTGTGTATCTTCGGGACCATATAAATAACCGGGATCATAGGATGACGCTGGACCAAAAATGAAGCCTCCCGAGTAGTAATCCAGGCCTTAGATTGAGCTTCCTGCACTAAAGCTTGAATCCGAAGTTGTAACTGAGGTGTGGGGTCCCACAATAATGGTTTGTAATAATCCGGATTCGTTAGCTGTAACAAGAGATCCTCCCAATAAGCTTGAGAAGATCTGCACCACCACCGCTCCCCCTTTGTCTGCCCCTCGTATCACTAAGTCGGTATTTAGAGCTAATTGTTTAATGGCTAAACGCTCAGCGTTGGAAATATTGGAATGACATTGAGTAAATGTTTTTTCAAAAATCCCTAAATCTCTCAAAACCAAAGCCTGATAAGTCAAAACAGCTGGATCCTCCAGGCCCGGAGGAATCCAACACGACTTAGGACATAAAACCGAACCATCAGAGGTCTCCACCTTCCCTGAAAAATGAAAAATCACACGTAATTTACGAAAAAACCAAAACAAGGCAATTCGCATTTCAAAAGGATCATATCTGACAGCCGGGACAAAGGACATACCCAAATCCAACACACTAAATTGTGTGGGAGTCAATACCAATCCTGAGATGTTGATGACTGTTGACGACGTGATCACTGCCTGGTGACTGGAGGTTCCCACTGGTCGTCCATATAGGACCGACGAGAATGACCACCCCTGCGCCGGCCTGGCCCAAAACTCTCCGAGCCACCAGAGGACCCCCGAGATCCAGACCCTGCACGGGGAGTGTCACTCGAATCAGTATCCTCTGATGAACAATCAAACGTGACATGTTTGTCCCCCATTGGTTCAGAAGGGCATGACAATGTAATCATGCCCTTGAGCAGGTATAGCTTGGATGGGGGTAGAGAGGTGCCTGCCTTTTCTGAAATTGAGCACGCATTTCTAAGGCCTCCAGAATACTCCAGACATGCCCCCACCATGCCCTTGTGGGGACGTCTATAGAGCCATTTTGCATAAAGGCTCTGGAATGTCTGCATGGCTTGGACATCTTAATGCCCATTATTGGACATCCAAATCATGAATAGAGTTTCTAAAATAATCGCCTTACGGCTAACATGGCAGATAATGCGATGCCATTGTGGCACGTCAATAAGTTTAGAAAGTAGTTAACCCACAGCAATGGCATATCTTCTGGGTAAATTGAATGGGAAATTGCTAGCAATCCCCCACAAAGGTTAACACAGAATTTGTGCAGTTACCATGAGCACTTAATGAGTGATAGCTGCAAAATCTTACCACACCTTATTAAATATGGCCCATTGCATTTTTAGATAAATACTTCACATTACTCTTTCTAGGAGATTTTACAGGAGCAGTTTGTTCTACGGGAGTTTTTCTTGCCAGAAATAGGAAGAAATGGAGGGGATGATGTTATAATCAAGCACACACATATATAGAGGATACTTTTATAAAAGATTATCTAGTAGAAATTAAGTAGACAACTATTGTGATGCTATTTTATAAAGACACATCGGTACAATGAAGTAGATTTATAACAGCTCAGGAGCTGCTGTAAATATTGTGGCAAGGTCAGCCACCCAGAGCATGGGAGAGGTGAAAAGCATAAGGAATTCACCTTAATCAAGGGGCCTTTGTTAAGTGTGCAGGGTCAGAAGGCCAGAGCCATGTTTCAAAAGCAGAAAACCCCCAGCTTGAATAGGTTTCAGGAAATGCTTGATAGAGTAAGAGGGGGAGATTGCAAGCACGAGGACCAAAGCCCTTACTCCAACAAGTGCACTGGTTATTCTAAGTTCAGAAGGCAGGGAGATTACAAACACCTGGGAGAGAAAGAGGTGGGGTTGGATCCCAGTGAGTATAAACCCTGGTTGGATTATGGAGAGAGGAGCAGGAGAGGAAGCCAGAGGAGCAGGAGAGGAAGCCAAAGGAGCAGCGGAGGAAGGAAGAGAAGCAGCAGATGCAGCAGATGGGGAGAGGAACAGAGTCCAGAACAGCAAGGATGATGGAATGCTGGAGAAGCCAGAGCAGGTGCTAACTCCTGGAGAAGGGCTGAGCTACCCAGAGCTGTGAGAGCTGTTTTCCCTGAATCAGGTTGGCAACAGGGGTGGAAGCCAGGAATTGGAGAAGCTTGCAGACCACCAGAGAGATTGTCAGCTGAGCAGTCTGATCAAGTGAGTGAGTCAGAGCCCATGCAATTGGGAGAACCAGAGCCAGACGTGGGGGAAGAAGACATGTTTATGGATTGTTCTTTATGTCAAGCTTTAGAATTGAACTGTTGAAGAAAAGCCAGCCTTGAAAGAATTGTTCCTCTTGCAAAGGTAATCTTAAAGCATTAGTAGTAAGGAGGTAAATTCCTGTGTGTTTTGGAAAGGGAATTTACTGCCACATAAGCTTGTAGAGGAAGCTGTATTTCATGCCTGATTATCAGCTGTGTTAGAACTCTGCAACAGCAAGAAAGCTAATTGGCTGCTTTAAGAGTTTGTGCTTTGCTCCTGTTTTATATGAAAAGCCTGCTAAGAGTTTTGAGGACATTTTGAATGCTTATTTCATATTCACCTGGAAGTGCAGCCCAGAGAATTGAGGCTGAGTGAAGATAAACTGCTATAGGAGAATTAACCTTGTTTTCTTGGTGCTATGATTAGCAAAGGACTATAAGAAATGTGGTACACTGTTATCTCTGAAAAGGCTAAGCTTCTACATTTAAGAGGACTTTGAAAAGCCAGTGTTGAGTTCTGTTTGTTTTTGCCACCAATTTGCTGAACCTTAAGCAAAAGCCTAAAATTTATCCTGTTAATGGAACCTTGAACCTGATCTGTTCTCTTGTGTTTAAAATAAACTTTTTCTGTCATAAGCCTTACCCTCGGTTTGCCTCAACTACAATCCTTTTTACCTGAAGCATAAATATAGCTGATAGAGGAAGGATACATCAACCACCACTCCTTCAACAACTAGAGACTAGTGGTTTTGGCGTTGTGCTTGTGACAGTGGCGTAGTTGTTTGGATTTTTGCCATTCAGGATTTACAACAAAAAAAAAAAGTTATTGCAACAAGGTATACAGCACAGATGGCTGATGGAAGTGGTACACAGCACGGACGGCTGCTGGAAGTGGTACACAGCACGGCCAGCTGCTGGAAGTGGTACACAGCACGGATAGCTGCTTGCAGTGGTACACAGCACGGACAGCTGTTGGAAACTTCACGTGGAGTTCACAAGTGGAGTTAGCCAGACGGCAGAGCAGACCAGTTTGGATCTCCATAAAGACACCCTTTGGAAACAGGAGTCAACACCTGAGTCAGGTAAAGCATACCCAGGTGGGGGTTGGCTCAGATAAATTAAAAGGGAAAAGTGACTGCTTTGGAGACATAAGAGGACAAGGAGGCTGTTGAGTGGTGCCGCCCTTGGTATCTTGTTTTTTCTTTCAGGTATCCTCAAAGATGGAGTCCAAAGAGTTTTTCCAGTGGATGGCAGCGCAGTTCCAGTGCCAGCAAGAATTGGCCCAGCAAGCTCAGGAGAGTGCAGCTGCAGCTATCAAAGAGCAGCAGAAACCTGTCTTGGACTTAGTGGCTGCCCTGATTGCATCGCAGAAGCAAGAAAATGGAGGAGAGCCAGTACTAGCAGGACCATCATCACTTGCAATGGACAGGCTGGTAGGCCCACTCTCAAGTGGGGTCTTTAATTTTAGCAAACTTGAATCTGAGGACAATATAGATGACTTTCTGGAATCATTTGAAAGAGTAGCACAAGCTATGGGATGGCCAGTTAGCCAGTGGGCAGTGCATTTAGCGACCTCTTTAACAGGCGAAGCACTGGCTGCTTATAGGGCTATTCCAGCTGCCCAAGCCCTGGATTATGATGTTGTAAAAATGGCTTTTAGGGACCGTTTGGGGTTGACTAAAAGTGTATATCACCGGATGTTCCGAGCCACAGTCCTTAAGGCTGGAGAGACTCCAAAGGCATTAGGCCAAAGGATTTGGAGCCTGGCATTAAAGTGGCTAAGCCCAGAGGAGAAAAATATGGATGTGATTCTAGATATGATAGTATTAGAACAATTTATGGCAGCAGTGCCAAAGGAAATCCAATCATTTCTGATTCAACAAAACTGTCAAACCACAGAGGAGGCAACTTTATTGACCGAGCGTTATAGGGAAGCTGAGTTAGCGCGTCAGCCAAGAGGGGGCGCTATAAAAGTGAAGGCCGAAGCCAGTTTTGGTATATCAGAAATGAAACAAGAAAATAAAACAGGCTTTCTGAAAACTGGTGGGTCTGCTCAGAAAGAAAAATGGGCTTAAAAGAAATGTTTTCGCTGTGGAGATTTAGGACACTTACAGAGAGGATGTAAGGCTCGTACTGGGTTGGTTGGTACAAGTGTGAAACCTCTGGGGGAGGGATTTCTCCTGAGTGTGCATATACAGGGAATCCCTACCAATGCTTTACTTGACTCTGGGGCTGACCAAAGTATGATTTCTCAGAAGCTTTGGCAGGCCATTGAGGCTCAAGCAAAGAATGTCCAGAGGAGACCTGAAGGTCATGTCCAGATCCATTGCATCCACAGGGCTGCTTCTTGTTATCCCGTGTATACACTGGAAGTAAAAGGATTAGGGGTACAGAAAAGCATTCCTGTGGCTGTGGTACCAAAGCTTCCCCACGACCTAGTACTAGGAAGGGATTGGCCCCAGTTCAGGAAAGGGCTAGAGAAGGGCCTTGAGGAAAAGGCAGGGGGGATGGTAACAGTGGTCCCTGGCCCTTTGTTTGGGAATCCCAGTAAACAACTTGAAAAGCACCCAGGAGGAGTTCTTCAGGAGAAACAGAAGTTTGTACTGAGATATGGTAAAGTTTCTGCAAAAGCCATGAGTCCTAGGAGGGCGTCCCTGCAAGCCGCGGGATATGACTTGTGTAGTGCTGTCAATGAAGTAGTGCCCAGACAGGGCAGGGCTCTCATTGATACTGGCCTACAACTTGAGATCCCCATTGGCTGTTATGGACGAAAAGCCCCTCGCTCAGGCCTAGCATTAAAACACATCTTGGATGTGGGTGCAGGAGTGATTGATCCTGACTACAGAGGTACTGTGAAAGTCTTGTTGTTTAATTTTGATAAGGAAAACTTTCATGTGCAGATCGGAGACCGGATTGCCCAGCTTCTGTGTGAGAGGGTGGGGTTTCCCCCACTGGAAGAGGTACCTATGCTGACACCCACAGAACGAGGAGCCTGTGGTTTTGGATCCACTGGTCGAGCCAAGATGGAGGGCCTGACAGCTACCTCCGAGGAGAGAAGGGAGGAAGCTGAGATGGAGGAGTTGGGTCCACAAGTAACTGAGTGGAAGAAAGCTCAGGAGCCACAGGTGGGTGAAGAATTGTCCTTGATCCAGAGGCAGGAGTTGGCCAATCTGTTACAGCGGTTTCCAGATGTCCTGACGCCGGTCCCTGGCGAAACCCAATTGGTTGCCCATGAAGTTATAACTACACCAGGGAAGGTGATTCGACAGCGGCCATACAGGTTGCCAGAGGCTAAGAAACAAGAAGTAATTGCACAGGTACGTGAAATGGTAGAAATGGGAGTCATCGAGGAGTCCAGAAGCCCATGGTGCAGTCCAATAGTGCTTGTTCCAAAGCCAGTTGGTACTTTGCGATTCTGCATTGACTTCAGACAAGTAAATGCCATCTCGGTGTTTGATGCATACCCAATGCCCAGGATAGAAGAGCTACTGGATCGCTTGGGGAAAGCCCAGTTTTTGACAACTTTGGATATGACAAAAGGGTATTGGCAGATTCCCTTAACCAGGGAGTCTCGCCCAAAGACCACTTTCAGCACCCCAATAGGGTTGTTTCAATTTAAGAGAATGCCCTTCGGACTCCATGGTGCCGCCGCGACTTGCCAGAGACTGGTAGATCAAGTCCTATGGCCACACCAAGTTTGTGCTGCAGCATATATGGATGACATCGTTATCTACAGTCGCACCTGGGAAGAGCACCTTGCAAGAATTGAAGCGGACCTCCAGTCAATGAGGCGGGCGGGACTCACATTGAATCCAAGCAAATGTGCCTTCACTAGGTGAGAGGTCAAGTTCCTAGGGCACATGATAGGACGCAGAAAGGTCAGGCCTGTAATCAACAAGGTTGATAGCGTCAGGAATTTCCCCAGGCCAATAACTAAGAAACACCTGAGAGGTTTTCTGGGCCTGGTGGGCTACTATAGGAGATTCCTACTCCGCTTTGCGGAGGAGAGTGCCATATTCATGGATATGTTAAAGAAAAATTGTCCGAACCGCCTTAATTGGACCCCAGAAGCTGAGGGGGCCTTTAACCTATTGAAAGAGAGGCTTTGCACAACTCCAGTATTGTCTGGAGTGGACTTCACACAACCTTTCATAGTGCAAACTGATGCCTCAGAAGCAGGTTTGGGTGCTGTCCTATCTCAGAAATACAAAGGAGAGGAACACCCAGTAATGTTTCTGAGTAAAAAGTTATCCCCGGCGGAGCGCAAGTATTCCACCATTGAGAAGGAGTGTCTTGCCATTAAGTGGGCAGTGGACGCACTCAGATTCTATCTTACAGGGAGAAAATTCTTGCTCATCACAGACCATGCACCCTTGAAGTGGCTTCAGCAAATGAAAAGCCACAATGCAAGACTCACTAGGTGGTACATTGCTCTGCAAGCATTCGACTTCCAAGTGGAGCATCGAGCGGGAAGACTTCATCAAAATGCAGATGCCTTATCCCGAATTACAGACTGTTTGGAGGAACCCCAATTACTTCCAACAGCCAGTAATATCTTAAGCAGGGGGGTATGTGACAAGGTCAGCCACCCAGAGCATGGGGAAGGTGAAAAGCATAAGGAATTCACCTTAATCAAGGGGCCTTTGTTAGGTGTGCAGGGTCAGAAGGCCAGAGCCACGTTTCAAAAGCAGAAAACCCCCAGCTGGAATATGTTTCAGGAAATGCTTGATAGAGTAAGAGGGGGAGATTGCAAGCACGAGGACCAAAGCCCTTACTCCAACAAGTGCACTGGTTATTCTAAGTTCAGAAGGCAGGGAGATTACAAACACCTGGGAGAGAAAGAGGTGGGGTTGGATCCCAGTGAGTATAAACCCTGGTTGGATTATGGAGAGAGGAGCAGGAGAGAAAGCCAGAGGAGCAGGAGAGGAAGCCAAAGGAGCAGCGGAGGAAGCAAGAGAAGTAGCAGATGCAGCAGATGGGGAGAGGAACAGAGTCCAGAACAGCAAGGACGATGGAATGCTGGAGAAGCCAAAGCAGGTGCTAACTCCTGGAGAAGGGCTGAGCTACCCAGAGCTGTGAGAGCTGTTTTCCCTGAATCAGGTCGGCAACAGGGGTGGAAGCCAGGAATTGGAGAAGCTTGCAGACCACCAGAGAGATTGTCAGCTGAGCAGTCTGATCAAGTGAGTGAGTCAGAGCCCATGCAATTGGGAGAACCAGAGCCAGACGTGGGGGAAGAAGACATGTTTATGGATTGTTCTTTATGTCAAGCTTTAGAATTGAACTGTTGAAGAAAAGCCAGACTTGAAAGAATTGTTCCTCTTGCAAAGGTAATCTTAAAACATTAGCAGTAAGGAGGTAAATTCCTGTGTGTTTTGGAAAGGGAATTTACTGCCACATAAGCTTATAGAGGAAGCTGTATTTCATTCCTGATTATCAGCTGTGTTAGAACTCTGCAACAGCAAGAAAGCTAATTGGCTGCTTTAAGAGTTTGTGCTTTGCTCCTGTTTTATATGAAAAGCCTGCTAAGAGTTTTGAGGACATTTTAAATGCTTATTTCATATTCACCTGGAAGTGCAGCCCCGAGAATTGAGGCTGAGTGAAGATAAACTGCCATAGGAGAATTAACCTTGTTTTCTTGGTGCTATGATTAGCAAAGGACTATAAGGAAAATGGCACACTGTTATCTGTGAAAAGGCTAAGCTTCTACATTTAAGAGGACTTTGAAAAGCCATTGTTGAGTTCTGTTTGTTTTTGCCACCAGTTTGCTGAACCTTAAGCAAAAGCCTATAATTTATCCTGTTAATGGAACCTTGAACCTGATCTGTTCTCTTGTGTTTAAAATAAATGTTTTCTGTCATAAGCCTTACCCTTGGTTTGTCTCAACTACAATCCTTTTTACCTGAAGCAGAAAATATAAATGATAGAGGAAGGATACATCAACCACCACTCCCTCAACAACTAGAGACTAGTGGTTTTGGCGTTGTGCTTGTGATAATATACATAGCTGATGAACTTGTGTAAGTATATATTCTCATTTAAATTAATTTGGGCATTTATACCCCATTTCTATCCCCAACAGGGTATGAAGACAGTTAATGAAAGATAAGGAAGACAATAAAAGTAAATTTAATATAATTAATACAATAATCCATCTAACTAACAATCTGATGCACTAAGAATTATTTAAGCCAAAAAAAATGAGTTACGATGATCCATATAATTACAATTACAACAAATACAATTTCATCTATTCAAGCCAGATTTTCTTGTTTCATACTGTACTGTATTGTGCTTTCCATTGAGTAAATAATCAAGTCTTGACTCTTCTGGTAGTTCTGTTGTAGTTTGACTTCTTTAGGAAGTTTATTTCAGTTCATCAGAGCCATTCCCAGCAGTGATTGATTTCTATCCATTGAATGTCTGCAGACATTTTAGAGGGAATTGCTATCAATAGATCCTGTGTGCAAAAGGCCCTTAGAGTCTGATGCAAATAAACAGGTCCCCAAGCCCCAAAAACACTTGCATACCATAGTTAAAGGTTTGAACTTTACTTGAAAATATATTGGTAAACGATGTACATCCATCTCGGTGTCTCTTTAATCAATTCTGCTGCTGTATAATGGATTATGGGCCCGATTTTCATCTGGGCGGTGCTATGCGCCGCATTGGCACATAGCCCGTTCACCATCCATCTAACCCAGATTTTCAATGCCGGGGTCATATGCGGCACCAGCATTGAAAATACAGGGTCTCGCCACACAACCCGGAAGCTGCAATAGCTAGCCGGGTAGCAACAATTTTCAATACTACCCACTTAGCCCCTGCACCTGAAATATAGGCAAGGAAAAACCTTGCCTATCTTTAAGGCACAGAGGGCTAAGCGGGCAGCATCGAAAATCGGTGCTACCCATTAGCCCTTTCTTCCGCCCCTGCTCCACCCCGGAACACCCCTAACATGCCCCGATGTAACTGCATAGCATCTGGGCACATTAGGGACTTATCTGGGATTTTCAAAGGGCACTACCCATGTAGGTGCCTTTCAAAAATCCTGGATATGGCATTTACACGGGTAACTAGGGCAGTTACCCGTGTAAATGCCTTTGAAAATCAGACCCTATATCTATAAATCTATAGATATAGATATATGGGCCCTGTTTATTAAGGGGGTCATTCCAAACTGCAAATAGCAGGGATGTACATCTAGTTTGGACGTACAACCAATGCTATTCACAGAGACCTTATTTCGTACCTAAAGCTCCCCACACGTACAAGTCCTTTGTGCGGGGAGCTCTGGTTGGGGACAGGAGGAGCAGTGACAAGGCAGAGAGTGGGTGGAGCAGGGCGGGCGCACAACTTGGATGTACAGGGCCGATTCAGGTCACGGCCCTGAATGTCTGGTGTTGACAGGATGGACGTGGGACTTATTCCACCCCGGAGATGGAATAAGTCCCATGTACAGTGGGGATTGGTGCACACAGGGCCACAGAAGTGGCAGGACAGCAAGAGGTAAGTCCCCACTGCCCTACTGCAACTGTGGCTGCTCCCACCAAGGGACAGGTGTCAGGAAAAGAGGAGTGAGATGACATTGGGCCTTTTGACATACCTGCATGGTATCCCGGTGCCATGGTGATGAGATGCCATGGTAAGAGCATAGGGAGGGCTAGCCAGGGAAAGCTTTGAACATTCAGTGTGGCAGAATCAGGACCCATCCAGCCCGTATAATTGTATGCTCCTGCACCCATAAGAACATCTAGCTCCTGCAGTTGCAGAATCGGGTACAAATCTAGCCCATCCAATTTTTTGACATCCGGAAAGCCTGGATATGTCTCAATCAAAATCAGCCTCCACACATTTTTACCATAGATACAAAATGGAAGAAGACCTTTAGTAAACAGGTCCCATATTTTATAAACTACACATGCACTCCAACCCAACATACACCCCCAAAAATACCTACATGAGGATCGCCTTTAGGTTGTTGTGCTTGCTTGTATGTGCATAACAACATGGGGCAATTTTATGACGCCTTTTACGTCTATAAAATGAGAGTTGTGTGTGGAAAATCCTTTATAATCTTATCTCAAATAGTATGTTCACAGTTTTCCCTGTGCATGTACCAGCAAATTTTCTAAAGAAAAGCATACATTTTGCTGTGCTTCAAAAATTATCCCAAGGGATTTATGTGCTTGCATTTACGCCTGATCTTTATCAAGCACAAATTTTCTGGATTAATGTATATGCATTAAGGTGATCCAAAAGAAAACCTAACATATTTCAGTTCTCCATGGGCTAGTTTTGTTCTTTATCATATTTATAACAAACACAAAAGTTTAATAAAATAAACAACATTTAGAGGTTACCCCATTTAGCAGTTGTTATGTCATCTGAACTAAACAGCAGACAACTGGAATGTCTAGTAATGGTGGCTGTTGAAGGTTCTGCACCATCTTTTTCTTTCTTTCGTCATCAAAAAGGGCTAAGCCTGCCAAATGTTCAGACAAAAAACAGAGGTGCTTTGAAAATGCAACAGCCTGGTTTGAGTAAATCTTAAGAACCGATAAAAAGCTGATTGTCATTGAGAGGAGCTTGGATTGCAAATGGTACTTCATTCCACTGTCTGACATAAACAAGACTGACAAATAGAACCAAATCTGTGATATTCTCAGTCATCCTGAAATGAGCCCTAAAAAATAATATTTTCAATACATAAATGCCTTTTCCGAAACATAAAATGTTCAGAATGGTGTGATCTCTAAATGTTTCACAATCAAGCTTGAATTTCACAGGTATGTAAGCTATCCCTAATGCACAAAAATAAGCCTTGTGGAGAAATGATTCTACAAACATTAACTTTTTGCATTGGTTTGTGGACCACCCTAATATGCATATAAACATATTTTTTGAAGTCTGTGTGTAAATAATATAACTTCCTGAACACTGTCCCCAGGAATTTTTTAAACTGTCCTGTGCAGATTCTCCTCTGTATAACAAAAGTAGTGGAAAAGAGAATGAGGTGCATCGGGGTCCAAAAGCAGTCTCAAAGAGGTGGGTCTTCAGCCTGGACTTGAATAGGGCCAGAGAAGGATCCCGACACACCAGTTCAGGTAGTCTGTTCCAGGTATATAGAGCAGCAAGATGGACTGAATGAAATCTGGAGTTGGCAGTGGCAGAGAAGGACACAGATAAAAGGGCTGCTGGCATTAACCTTTAAAAAGGAGATAGAGCAGCTTTTAAACTAGATAATAGGGGAAAGCCGACAGTCGCCCAAGAGCGCATGGTTCGGAAGAATGTATCCTTGAAGGATACTACAAAAAGCAGAGAGGTTCCAAAAAAGAGTAAAGTAGCCCAAATGCCCTCGAGTATGGAGCAGACAGAACTTAAAGATCCCAAATTACCCATGTCTACCAATAGCCAAATTAATATGAATAAAATACAGTCTCTAAAATGCTTGTATGCAAATGCTAGAAGTCTACAAAACAAGATGGGAGAGTTAGAATATATAGCACTAAACGAGAGGTTAGATATGATTGGAATATCAGAGACATGGTGGAAGGAGGACAACCAGTGGGACACTGTGATACCTGGGTACAAACTATATCGAAATGATAGAGCTGATCAAATTGGTGGAGGGGTTGCGCTCTATGTTAGAGAGGGCATTGAGTCAGAAAGGATTAAAGTTTTGCAAGAAACAAAATTTGCTGTAGAATCTCTATGGATTGAAATTCCATGTAAAAAGGGGAAGGCGATGGCAGTGGGGGTGTACTATCGTCCGCCTGGCCAGAATGAACAAATGGATGATGAAATGCTCAAAGAAATCAAGGAAGCTAGCAAAAGTTACAGTGCAGTAATAATAATGGGTGATTTCAATTACCCCGGCATCGACTGGGTCAGTGTCACAACAGGACATGCTAGGGAGATAAAGTTCCTAGATGAAATAAATGACTGCTTCTTGGAGCAGCTGGTTCATGAACCGACCAGAGGGGAAGCAATATTAGACCTAGTCCTTAGTGGAACACCAGATGTAGTGCAAGAGATAAGGGTGTTGGGGCCACTTGGCAATAGTGATCATAGCATGATCGCCTTTGATTTAATTAGTGGAGGAGGGATAGTAAGGAAATCCACAGTACTACCCTTTAACTTTCGAAAGGGAGACTATGATAGAATGAGGAAAACAGTTAAGAAAAAACTAAAAGGAGCAGTTGCAAAGGTTAAAGACGTACATCAAGCTTGGGTGTTGTTGAAAAATACTATCTTGGAAGCCCAGACCAGCTGTATTCCACGCTTTAAGAAAAGTGGAAGGAAGTCCAAAAAATTGCCAGCATGGTTTAAAGCTGAGGTCAGAGAGGCTGTTGTTGCCAAAAAAGCATCTTTCAAGAAATGGAAAAAAGAGCCAAATGATGAAACCTGGAAACAGCACAAGCACTGGCAAGTCAAATGCAAGGCATTGATAAGGCAGGCAAAGAGAGAATTTGAGAAGAAGCTTGCTGCGGAAGCAAAAACGCGAAATAAAGACCTTTTCAAGTACATTCGTAGCAAAAAACCCGTGAGAGAGTCAGTTGGTCCATTAGATGATAAAGGGGTTAAAGGAGCACTAAGAGGCGACAAGGCGATAGCGGAGAGACTGAATGAATTCTTTGCTTCGGTCTTTACTGAGGAAGATGTAGGGATGTTACCCACGACTGAAGTGGTATTTAAAGGTGTGGAAGAATTGAAGGAAATATCGATACATCGGGAAGATGTCCTACAACTATTAGATAAACTGAAGAGTAGCAAATCACCTGGGCCGGATGGTATACATCCAAGGGTGTTGAAAGAACTGAAATTTGAGATTGCAGACCTGCTATCAGTAATCTGTGAACTATCATTAAAATCATCTCTAATACCTGAGGATTGGAGGATCGCCAATGTAACACCAATTTTTAAAAAGGGTTCGAGGGGTGATCCGGGAAACTACAGACCAGTGAGCCTGACATCAGTACCGGGAAAAATGGTAGAAACCATCATAAAGAATAAAATTACTCAGCATATAGATAGTCATGACCTAATGGGAGACAGCCAACATGGCTTTAGACAAGGAAGATCTTGTCTTACTAATCTGTTATGTTTTTTTGAAGGAGTGAATAAACAGGTGGACAAAGGTGAGTCGGTTGATATTGTGTATCTGGACTTTCAGAAAGCCTTTGACAAGGTCCCTCATGAGAGACTTTTGGCAAAACTAAAGAGTCATGGGATAGGAGGCAGTGTACTACTGTGGATCAGGAACTGGTTAAAAGATAGAAAGCAGAGGGTAGGGCTAAATGGCCAATTTTCCCAATGGAGAAAGGTGAATAGTGGTGTACCCCAGGGATCTGTGCTGGGTCCGCTGCTTTTGACATATTCATAAATGACCTGGAAAGTGGAATAACGAGTGAGGTTATCAAATTTGCTGATGACACAAAACTATTTAAAGTTGTTAAAACCCAGGAGGATTGTGGAAAATTGCAAGAGGATCTTGATAAATTGGAAGACTGGGCATCAAAATGGCAGATGAAATTTAATGTGGAGAAGTGCAAGGTTATGCACCTAGGGAAGAACAACCCAAACTATGGTTACACGATGCAAGGTTCCACATTAGGAACCACCACCCAAGAAAAAGATTTAGGCGTCCTTGTGGATACCATGTTAAAACCCTCGGCCCAGTGTGCAGCGGCGGCCAAGAGAGCAAATAGAATGCTAGGTATGATAAGGAAAGGAATGGAAAATAAAACAAAAGATATTATAATGCCTCTATATCGTTCCATGGTGAGACCGCACCTTGAATATTGTGTGCAATTCTGGTCGCCATATCTTAAAAAGGATATAGCAATTTTAGAAAAGGTTCAGAGAAGAGCCACCAAAATGGTAAAGGGGATGGAAGGCTACTCCTATGAAGAAAGGCTAAAAAGGTTGGGGCTCTTTAACCTGGAAAAGAGACGGCTGAGGGGAGATATGATAGAAGTCTATAAATTAATGAACGGAGTGGAACGGGTAAACGTAGATCGATTGTTTACCTTATCAGAATATAGAAAGACTAGGGGACATGCAATCAGGGCCGGCCCGTCCATTGAGCGAGAATGTTTTTTGCACAGGGCCCCGCGTTTCAGGGGGCCCCGCGCAAAAAACATTCTAATCCTAAAGTAAAATTTTTAAAAAGAAAAAAGAAGTTGTCTTCTCCGGCAGCCGGGGCCGCCGCGGCAGAATCGAGTGTGCCGCGGGGCCCCCCCTGCCCAGCAGAGCCTGCCCTCCCGAGCCTGCCCTCCCCTTTATCACCTGTCTTCGCAGCTCTAATCAAACGCGCCGGCTTTCAGAGCGCGAGGGAGAGTTTCTCCCTCGCTGCTCTATTAAGCCCGCGGGGGCTGATGGGAAGTTCCCATCAGCCCCCGCGGGCTTAACAGAGCCGCGAAAGGGAAACTAGCCCTTTCGCGCTCTGAAAGCCGGCGCGTTTGATTAGAGCTGCGAAGACAGGTGATAAAGGGGAGGGCAGGCTCGGGAGGGCAGGCTCTGCTGGGCAGGGGGGGCCCCGCGGCACACTCGATTCTGCCGCGGCGGCCCCGGCTGCTGGAGAAGACAACTTCTTTTTTTAAAAAAATTTCCCTGGGCTGGGCTGGGCGTTTGGTGTGGTGATGGGCTATGGGGGGCTGGGGGGGGTTAGGAGTGGTGATGGGCTATGGGGGGCTGGGGGGGGTTAGGAGTGGTGATGGGCTATGGGGGGGCTGGGGGAGGGTTAAGAGTGGTGATGGGCTGGGGGGGGTTAAGAGTGGTGATGGGCTATGGGGGGCTGGGGGGGGTTAAGAGTGGTGATGGGCTATGGGGGGGCTGGGGGGGTTAAGAGTGGTGATGGGCTGGGGGGGTTAAGAGTGGTGATGGGCTATGGGGGGGCTGGGGGGGTTAGGAGTGGTGATGGGCTATGGGGGGCTGGGGGGGTTTAAGAGTGGTGATGGGCTATGGGGGGGCTGGGGGGGTTAGGAGTGGTGATGGGCTATGGGGGGCTGGGGGGGTTTAAGAGTGGTGATGGGCTATGGGGGGGCTGGGGGGGTTAGGAGTGGTGATGGGCTATGGGGGCTGTGGGGGTTTAATAGTGGTGATGGGCTATGGGGGGACAGGGGGGTGATGAGTGGTGAAGGTCTATTGGTGCCTGGTGGGGGGGGTTAGGAGTGGTGATGGGATATGGGGGGGCTGGGGGGGTTTAAGAGTGGTGATGGGCTATGGGGGGGCTGGGGGGGTTAGGAGTGGTGATGGGCTATGGGGGCTGGGGGGGTTTAAGAGTGGTGATGGGCTATGGGGGGACTGGGGGGGTAGGAGTGGTGATGGGCTATGGGGGCCTGGGGGGGGGGTTAGGAGTGGTGATGGGCTATGGGGGGGCCTGGGGGGGGGTTAGGAGTGGTGATGGGCTATGGGGGGGCTGGGGGGGTTAGGAGTGGTGATGGGCTATGGGGGCGCTAAGTCTGTATATGGGCTGATGGGATCAGGACTGAAAGTGAGTTGATGGGGAGGTTAGGACTGGTAATGGGGTATGGGAGGGCTTAAACTGAAAATTGGGTGAGGGGGATTAGGACTGGAAATGGGCTGGTGGGATTAGGACTGGGAGTGGGCTGGTGGGATTAGGACTGGGAGTGGGCTATGGGGGGCTAGGACTGGTAATGGGTTGGAGGGGTTGCTAGGACTGGAAATGGGCTGGGGGGAATTAAGACTGGAGGTGGGCTGATGGGGTTAGGACTGGTAATGGGCTGTGGGCTGTTGGGGGGGGGGTTAGGACTGGTAATGGGCTATGGGGGGGCTAGGACTGGAAATGGGCTGATGGGGGGGTTAACACTGGAGGTGGGCTGATGGGCTTAGGACTGGTAATGGGCTGGTGGGATTAGGACTGGGAGTGGGCTATGGGGGGCTAGGACTGGTAATGGGTTGGGGGTTGCTAGGACTGGAAATGGGCTGGGGGGATTAAGACTGGAGGTGGGCTGATGGGGTTAGGACTGGTAATGGGCTGTGGGCTGTTGGGGGGGGGTTAGGACTGGTAATGGGCTATGGGGGGCTGACTGGAAATGGGCTGATGGGGGGGTTAGGACTGGAAGTGGGCTGATGGGGGGGTTAGGACTGGAAGTGGGTTGATGGGGGGGGGCTAGGACTGGTATTGGGTTGGGGGGTTGCTAGGACTGGAAATGGGCTGATGGGGGGCTAGGACTGGAAATGGGCTGATGCAGGGACAAGAAGGGAATGGATGCTGGGTGAGACTGGAACTAGAAGGGAGCTGATGTTGGGGGAGGATTAGGGGAGGATTAGAATGGGATGGGGCTGGGAGAGTAAAATGGAGAGGGGAAAATATTTTGTGTGGTAGGGGTAAAAAATCTACACTTAGCTGGGTATTGGGAGAGTAAGTGGGGATTGAGGATGGAGGGGTAAAATGTGAGTGGATGAAATAGGAATGAGGAAAGAGCAAAAGGAGAAAGATTAGTATGTTAAAGCAGATGTAGAGAGAGAGAGAATGGAAAAAAAACTAGAAGAGAGAAGAGACAGCAGATGATGGAGAGTTAGCAGAAAACATGAAGAAACCAGAAGAAAGTGGCTGGAGCAATTGCAACCGGAAAAAAATGCACAAAAGGTAGAAAGATATCTCTTTATTTTGAATTTATTAACTGGAATATGAAAGCTCTGGGAAATGTGCATCATTAACGTCTGCGCTTTGTTTGGTACAAGAGGAAATTAATTTATAGTTTTATTTCTACAGTTGTTGTACATTCCAAGTTTGGCTTTTGGGGTTCCCAGTTTAATTATTGCCTTCCTGTTTCTAAATTGTGATTCCTTGTTTGGTGATGGTCTATGTTCTGCATGTGTAACTGAGCTGAGGTATTCTGTTTATGTAATTCCTATTTGACATTGCCACTTGTTCTCTTTCCCCAGTAGGTCATGTATTGTTTTTCTCTGAAATGTATTGGTTTAATATTTGCAGTGTTGCCTTTTGATTGGTAGGGTCTGGTGCTTTGTGAGTTCTGGTAGTGCTGTTAGGATACGGCGGGTTTGCTATGGGTTCTAAATGGGCAGTGTTTGTAGTAGTTCCTAATGTGCCTGGCGGTTGGCACTGGATTATAGTAATGTAGAAATCTTTTAGTCTGTCTTTATCCATACACACACTAACTTTTAGTAAACATGTCTCTTAATGAATGTTAGCATTATGCAAATATTTATGCAAATAAGGCCACTTATGCAAATGAGGCCCCGCACCGAGTCTCCGCACATGGCCCCGCACCCCCCTTGGGCCGCCCCTGCATGCAATGAAGCTACAGGGTAAACTATTTAAGACTAATAAAAGAAAATATTTTTTCACTCAACGTGTAATCAAACTCTGGAATTTGTTACCGGAGGATGTAGTAAAGGCTGTTAGTGTAGCTGGGTTTAAAAAAGGTTTGGACAAGTTCCTGGAGGAAAGGTCCATAAACCATTATTAAGAAGGGACCCAGGATATCAATGCTTGAACCAATACAAGCATTGTGGAACCTGTGTCCCTTGGGGAAACTGCTAGGTACATATGACCTAGATTGGCCACTGTTGGAAACAGAATACTGGGCTTGATGGACCTTGGTCTGACCCAGTATGGCATATCTTATGTTCTTATGTTTTTATAAAAGGGATTTTCCAGAGGAGCAGAGTTCCCAAGGAGGAGTTTAGAGTGAGATAAGAGAGGAAAGGTAGTGAGGTGCCACAGAATGAATGCACTTGTAGGTAAATAGGAGAGGTTTGAACTGGATGTGGAAATGGATAGGAAGCCAGTGAAATGACTTGAGAAGAAGAGTTACATGAGCATGGCAGCACTGGTGAAAAATAAGTTGTGCAGCTGAATTTTGAACAGATTGAAGGGGAGAAAGATGATTCAGAGCAAGACTAGTGAGGAACAGGTTACAATACTCAAGACAGTAGGTGATTAGTTAGTGGATGAAGGTCTTAGTAGTGTGTGTAGAAAAGAAGGGACAAATGTTGCCAATATTATTGAGAAAGAAGCAACAGGTTTTAGCTATTATTTATTTATTTATTTATTTAACAATTCTTATATACCGCACTATTTGTTATCAGTGCGGTTTACATTTAACAAAGAGTTTTCAGATCAGAGAAGACTGATTGAAATTACATTATAACAAGGAATAAAACTTGGAGAACATGGGAAACTATTTACATATCTGTTGGATCTGTGCAGAGAAAGAGAGAGTAGAGTCAAAGATGACCCTAAGGTTGTGAGCTGAGGAAACATGGAGGAGTATAGTGTTATCCACAGAAATAGAGACGGGATGAAGGAAGAAGGTAGGATTAGGGGGAAAGATAAGAAGCTCGGTTTTGGCCATGTTCATTTTTAGATGGCAGTGAGGCATCCAGGCAGTAATGTCGGATAAGCAGGCAGAGACCTGGGCTTGGATTCCTGGAGTTTTCAGGCACAGAAAAGTAGATCTGAGAGTCATCAACATGAAGATGGTACTGAAAATCATGTGGGGAAATAAGTGCACCAAGGGACTGAGTGTAGAGAGAGAAAAGGAGAGGTCCTGAGATAGAGCCTTGAGGTATACGAACTGAAAGTGGGATGGCAGTAGAGGAATATCCACCAAAAAATACACTAAAAGTGTGATGGGAGAGACAGAAAAAAAAAAACAGGACAGAAAAAAGCCCCTAAATCCAAGCGAGGGCAGGCTATCAAGGAGAAGATGATGCTCAACAGTGTCAAAGGCAGCAGAAAGATCACATAGAGGCCTTTGGATATGGCAAGGAACAAGCCACTGAAGACTTTGGTAAGAGCCGTTTCTGTGGAATGTATAGAATGAAAGCGAGAAGGGCTTGAGAGGAAAGAAAGTCAAGATAGCAGTGGTGACCACTCGTTCAATTAGTTTTGAAGCAAAGAGGAGAAGAAAAATAGGCAGATAACTCGAAGGACGGGTAGGATATAGTGAAGGCTTTTTTGAAAATAGCCATAACCACAGCATGTTTGAAGTCCACAAGAACAGTTGCAGTGGAAAGTGATAGGTTAAGGATATGACAGAAGGAAGGGATGACGGTAGAAGAGATAGAGCTTAGTAGATGGGTGGCAATGGCATCAGATCTCTGAGAAGGAAATCACACTTCTTCTTTCCTCCTCCAAACTCACTACTTGCTCTGCTGATCCTATCCCCACCCATCTCCTAAGGTCCATCTCCTCCACTGACAACCTATCACTCTCCACTGCAACTGTTCCTGCAGCCTTCAATCATGCTGCGGTCACCCTTCTCCTCAAGAAACCTCCTCTAGACACTACTTCTCCTTCTAATTATCAACCCATCTCCCTCCTCCCCTTTGTTTCTAAACTCCTTGAATAGGCAGCTCACTGCCGTTGCCTTAATTTTCTCTCCTCTCAAGCCATATTGAATCCACTGCAATCTGGATTTTGTCCTTTACATTCTACTGAAATGGATTTTGCCAAAGTCTCCAGCGACCTGGTCCTGGCAAAATCCAAGGGTAGTTTACTCCAGGCATAAGGAGCAGCAAGGTGAAGGGATCAAAGTCTGGAGTTGGCAATGGAAAAGAAGGGCACAGACAGAAACGATCCGCCAGAACAGCGGAGTTCCCGAGGGCGGGTGTAGGGAGAGATATGAGAGGAAAGTTAGTGGGGAGCAGAATGAATGCTTAGTTCTATTCCAAATGCCCATTCCTCTTTCCAGTGCTTCACACAAAGCAGCAGAAAAAGAAACAGGAAAAATAACTGAAACTTCCAGAAAAGGATGGTATCAAAAGGTTTTCTGAAGGGCATCTCCACCATACTTTTGAAATCACACCCACAAGTTCACACAGACATGCCACTCACCTGTCCTCTATTCCCTACATCTACATCTATCTAAACATACATATCCTACACATTCCTACATACCCACCACACATTTATCCACTACTCACACATCCCTATCCTCCACTCACATACCCTCACCCTACACAATTTGCCTGCATAGTAGCACACAATCACAGTGAAAAAAAGATGGTTTGTATGTGACAAATGCAACAAAAAATCTCAGTCATGCACATGCCTACATTTTAGTAAACCTTGCAGTAATTTTCCTATAGTTGAATCCGGTTTCAGGTTTCAATTTTATTTCATATATCATCTATCATAACAAACATGTTAGTGGTTCACAATGCAGTATATATGAGTAACAAATCATGATAAAATAAATATTGTAAATTTAATGAATATAATAATAAACTAAACTACAGTCAAACAGTAAAATAGCAATAAAGGATATAACCAGATCAGAATGGCACTATAACACCTAATCAAATCATGCAAGTCATCAAAATAAAATAACAGTGAAAACTGAAAGACAAACTATCAAAGCACTTCTAGGAAAGGAAAAGGAAGATTGAATATAAATTGGTCTTCCATTATTACAATAGCCTGTCTCCTCCAGCTTGGCAGCTACAGATATGGCTGCCCCGATGCTCAGTCAGGGAAAGCACGGAAAACATGCTAGGACTTTAGGGCTGTTTTAAATATAGGATAGGATGATACCAATCAGATATCAAGAGATAGGTTATTCAAAAGATAGGGAACAATGACCTCAAAAGAAGACTGCTAGGTATGTTTGAATTGTATTTTCTGATATGATAGAAACATAGAAACATAGAAAAATGATGGCAGAAAAAGACCACATGGCCTATCTAGTCTGTCCTTCCATATCAACCACTACAACAATCCCTTTTTTTCCTTTAGAGATCCTCTGTGTTTGTCCCATGCTTTTTTGAATTCAGATACTATCCTCATCTCTACCACCTCCACTGGGAGACTGTTTCACGGATCCACCACTCTTTCCATAAAGAAATATTTCCACATATCACTCCTGAATCTATTCCCTTTCACCCTCATCCCATGTCCCCTCGTAGCAGAACTTGCTTTCAATTGAAAGAGGCTCTCTCCCTGAACATTTATGCCATGGAGGTATTTAAGCGTCTCAATCATATCACCTCTACCCCGCCTTTCCTCTAAGGTATACATATTAAGATCCTTAATTCTGTCCTCATATGCTTTATAATGAAGACCACAAACCATTTTAGTAGCCACCCTCTGTACTGACTCCATCCTGTTTATATCCTTTTGAAGGTGCAGTCTCCAGATTTGCACACAATACTCCAAATGAGGTCGCACCAAAGACTTATACAGAGGCACTATCACCTCCTTTTTTCTGCTAGCCATTCCTCTCCCTATGCACCCAAGCATCCTTCTAGCTTTTGCTGTCACCTTTTCTACCTGATGGGATTATAAGTCTATTGTTTTAGAGGAGTGCCCATCCTGGAACTTATAAGAAAAAGAGACTAGACATGACTAGATAAGGACAGGTAGACCTGAATAAAATATTTGGGGATGGGGTAGTTATTAAGTTGTGATAAAATCAGAGATTTTACCACAGCTTAATTTACCATCAGCATCATTAACCTACAGTAACTCAGTACCTCATGTTAGTGATTCCCACAGCAAATGAGTAATGCAGCTTGTGGTAAGCACCTCAAGTTGTGTTATTCCTATGGAAAAATAATACCAGCTTAAAGCTGTCATTATTTTTTCTGGCCAAGAGCATCAGACCTCTAACATGTGGCCTAAAGCTCCTGGCTGCATTCTTAAAAGGGCACCCCTTCCAAATGACAACACCCCCAAACCCCAGAACATTCTCTCTTGATATCCCCCCACCACTCCAGACTTGTGCATAGTACTCCTCATTTTCAATCTGAGACCTTCCAACCAGGGCAATACCCCCTCATCCATCTTGTAAAGCGCCAGGGCCTACATCTAAATGTCATTGGCGTCCAGGTGTCTTTGGAAGGGGTGATCTCCAGTTGCTTCTGTCTGTCATGGCTAAATACAAAATAAATAAATAAATGGGCATTTAGAGATAGGCCTGGGATAACTACAGGACAGGAGTGGATGAGACTGGGGGGGGGGGATCTTCATTTGGTGGGTGTGCTGCCAAATAGGTGATGGCCCTTTTAAGAATTCAGTTAGGAGCATGAGACCACATATAAAACATGAATGACAAGACACTCATGTATTAAAAAGACATGACTGAGATGGATCTTGATTGATTAAAGTGGAATGATATTACTTCTTTGCAGATTTTACAGCAATATTATAGGTCTTTTAAATCAAGCAACTGCTGATTTAGATTTATGCCAGAGCTTGTTGTGATGACTCAAGTGTTTCTTTAGAATCTGAAGCTGAAGCTGATACCAGGATAACATACCATTTTACCACAGTTTAGTAAATAGGACCCTAATTGTTGTCTCTAAGTGCTGTTGAGTCATTGTCAACTCATAAATAGTTGTCTTAAATTGTGTTCGGTCTTCAGTCAGGTGGCTAATGGTTTGTAGAGTGACATCCATAGCTGCTGTTATTGCATCGATTCATCACATTGCTGGCTTTCCTCTTTTGCGTTGATCTTTAACATTGCAAATCATGATGTCTTTCTCTAATACTCTTTGCATGATGTGTCCCAAGTATGAAAGACTATAATAGTCTTTGAAAAATAAATCTGTCTAAAACATGAAGTTATTTAATTATTTTAGAATTAATTCTGTTTAATACTGAACAGTTTAAGGTGGAGTTTAAGGCACAAGCTCAGCATAGAGATACCATCTTCTCCGTCCCCCGATCCGCATAGGGGAAGGGATCCAGAAGGACAGACCCTTCCTGCCCCCCTCCACAAGGCTAATTGGGCCCCTATGCAGCAGCACAAACAATTTAAAAGGATCACGCCTTCAGGCATGCCTGTGCACGGAAGGCCCGCGCCTGAGGGATCTGTCCTTGGTCCGATTCTTTTTAACATCTTTGTTAGTGATATAGCGGGAGGGTTGTTGGGTAAGGTTTGCCTCTTTGCGGATGATACCAAAATCTGCAATAGAGTAGACACCCAGGAAGGTGTAGATAACATGAGGAGGGATCTAGCTAAGTTTGAAGAATGGCCTAGAATTTGGCAGCTGGGATTTAATGTTAATAAATGTAAGGTCATGCATTTGGGCTGCAGCAATACAAGGGAGCAATATAGTATAGGGGGTGAAGTACTTTTGTCCACTAAAGAAAAGCGGGACCTAGGCGTGGTTGTGTCTGATGATCTTGAAGTAGCTAAACAGGTAGAAAAGGCAACGGCGAAAGCTAGAAGGATGCTTGGGTGCATACGGAGAGGAATGGCTAGCAGAAAAAAGGAGGTGATAGTGCCTCTGTATAAGTCTTTGGTGCGACCTCATTTGGAGTATAGTGTGCAATTCTGGAGACCGCACCTTCAAAAGGATGTGAACAGAATGGAGTCGGTGCAGAGGGTGGCTACTAAAATGGTTAGTGGTCTTCATTATAAAGCATATGAGGACAGACTGAAGGATCTTAATATGTACACCTTAAATGTTCAGGGAGAGAGCCTCTTTCAACTGAAAGCAAGTTCTGCTACGAGGGGACATGGGATGAGGGTGAAGGGAGATAGATTCAGGAGTGATATGCAGAAATATTTCTTTACGGAAAGTAGTGGATTCGTGGAATAGTCTCCCAGTGGACATGGTAGAGATGAGGACAGTAACTGAATTCAAAAAAGCATGGGACAAACACAGAGGATCTCTAAAGGTAAAAAGGGGACTGTTGTAGTTGTTGATATGGAAGGACAGACTAGATAGGCCATGTGGTATTTTTCTGTCATCATATTTCTATGTTTCTATGTTTCTATCAGAGGGCCCTTTGGCAAGGCCCTTAGGCGAGGACTGCAGGGAAGGACAAGAAAGCCCCAACAAGATGCAGAAATATCAATACTGGACAAGACACACAATACTGCATGGAATAAGGCATCTACAGCAATAGAGAAGGAGTAACATCCAACCAATCAGGACCAATCCATCTGAGTCAACAAAGAAAAACAGGTACAACAGCCCACATGCTTCCATTCGAACTGCTAGGGTACTTCTTAACCGCAATACCACCTTCACAATATTGCATCAACAAACATGCCAACACCCTCTTCATGCCACTATCCTTCCCACATCGCACCTCACAGAAACAGTCAGTATCAGCCCCTCTTTCCAGGACACAAGCACAAAGAAGACTCACAGTTGTCCCAAGCATATTTATTTATTTATTTAACTGTATTTATATCCCGCTTTTCACCGGGTCAAAGCGGTGGGACATATAACCATGGGGGGGGGAAATCAAATGTGGGTGGGGGGGCCATCACCGGGGGTTCAACATTGATGATTTTTGGGGTGAACATAGAGACTGACAAGATAGCATAGTTACTGGTTTGGAGATCTTGGAGAGAAATAGGGGGGGGGGGGGGTCCTATTCAGAGATGTTCTTGGAATAGGATGGTTTTTAGCTGCTTTTTGAATGATGGGAGATCACCGTTGTTCCTGATGTGGTTTGGTAGGGAGTTCCAGAGGGATGGGGCATAGAGTTCAAAGGCTCTGTTGCAGGTCCGTTGAGTTGCTTTGGTTCTTTTGTGGGGGATGGCAACGGAGCTGTTGGAGGATTGTCTGGTTGTTCTGCTGTGGGTTGGGCGAGGCAGTAGGGTGCGGAGTGGGGTGCCCTGTGTTTGGTGGATGGTTTTGTGGGTGAGTAGAAGAGTTTTGTACTTGATTCTTGCTTCGATGGGGAGAATATGAAGGTTCCTCAGTATTGGGGTGATGTGGTCTCATTTCCTTGCATTGTGAATTATTCTCGCCGTGGTGTTTAGGGCAGTTCGGAGGGGATTGGTCTGTGTGGCAGGTAGGCCATGGTAGATTATGTTGCAGTAGTCCAGATGAGGGAGTGTTAGAGCTTGCATTACTGTCCTGAAGTCTTGTGGTTTGAGGAGGGGTCGGAGGCATTGTACCGTTTTCGCCTTGTGGAATACAGTTCTTGTGGTCTTGTTGATTTGTTGCTTAAGAGTTAGGGCTTGGTCAATGATAATGCTGAGATATCTTATGTGTGGTTGTACTTGAATTTTCGTGGTTCCCATGGTGAGGTGAGTGGGTGGTTTGAAGTCTGGGTCTTTTGTCACTGTAAGGGCTTCGGTCTTCTTTATGTTAATGGATAAGTTGTTCTCTTGTAGCCAGTTGGATACGTCGGTGAAGCAGGTTGATAGCTGGTCGTTTGTTGGGTCCGTTGTTGTAATTGGGGCGTAGAGCATTATGTCGTCGGCGTATATGTGGAAGTTGACATTGTGAGTGCGTATGACTGAGCAGAGTGGACGGAGGTAAATGTTAGAAAACATGGCTGATAGTGTGGATCCTTGTGGTACTCCTTGATGTTGCTGGAAGGGGGATGAGGTGGAGGTTTTGGTGCGGATCAGTTGCTGTCAGTTGGTTAGATAGGACCTGAACCATTGAAGTACAGTACCTTTGATCCCAATTGTTTGGAGTCTGTGGATGAGGGTGTTATGGGAGATGGTGTCGAATGCCGCTGATATATCCAGAAAAATTAGGATGTATCCGGAGTGTTTCTCTTGGGTTCCTATGACAAGGGTGTTCATCAGCATGGTCATTAGGGTCTCGACCCCGTGTAATGGTCGGAATCCGTGTTGCTGCGGGTCCAGTATGTTGTTAATGTCTAGGTGTTCTTGATGCTGACGTTGGACTATCTTCTCAATTATCTTTGCGGTGAGCAGGAGGCTTGCTACTGGTCTGTAGTAGGTGGGGTCTAGGGGGTCTAGGTTGTGCTTTTTTAGGGTTGGTCGGATGATTGTGGTCTTGAGGGCATCTGGCATGTGTCCTTGTTTAAAGGATTCATTTACGATGTGGGTTAGAGGTGCACTGAGGTCTTCTTTGGTTTTCTTTATCCAGTCGGCAGGGCAAGGATCCAGCGGGGAGGTGGTGGTGTTCAAGCAGGAGATGGTGGAGGATATTTCTTCTTTTGAGGTTGTGTCAAATGTATTCCAGTCTCTGATCGGGTTGGTGTATGAAGTTGTCTTGGTTGTTGTTTCAGCGTAGTGATGTGGGTTTTGTGGTTGCTGCAGCTGTTTGTATTGTCGGGCTAGAAGATCGGGGGGGGTGTCTGGCAGCTGGTCGGAGTTACTGGGTGCTTTTGTTAGATTTTTGACAATTTGGAAGAGCTCTCGAGGTTTGTTTATGGCTGTTGCGATGATTTTGGTGTGGTAGGTTTTTTTGGCGTTGTCAGTTTCTGAATGGTATGCATTGAGTTCATGGAGGTATTTTGCTTTGTCTCTGTCGCTTTTGGTTTTTCTCCATTTCCTTTCGGTTCTTCTAAGTCTGGTTTTCAGTTTTCGGAGGCTGGGGGTGAACCATCGGGCTTTTGAGGAGATGGGTCTGGTATTGGTGCTGTTTCTATTTGTGCTGGCTGCTGAGGAGATTGTGGTATTCCAGTTGTGGATCAGGACATCAAGGTTGTTGGAGTCTGTGTGTAAGTTAGGCAGGGTTTTTGTTAGGAAGTCTTCCTTGTTAAATGCTTTGAATCTCCTTGCGTGGTGTTTGTTTTCTCCATTATTTTTGAGTTGATAGGTGTGGGATATGTTGATAATGTAGTGGTCTGACCACGGTACTGGCGAGATTGTTGGTTTTCTGTATGAGGAGATGGTTTGGGAGTTTAGAAATATGAGGTCAAGTATGTTTCCTTTTTCATGTGTTGGTTCTTGTATGATTTGTGTCAGGTCCATTGCTGTCATGGCGTTGAGGAAGGTTTCTGCTTGCTTCTCCTGGAGTGATGGGAGGTTGAAGTCTCCTAGGATAATTTGTTCCTTTGAAGGGTTGGTGCTTTCGGAGATGAGGTGTAGAATCTGTGGTAGGTCAGAGGTTGTGGTGGGTGCACGGTAGATCAGGCATATCGAGAGGTATTTGTTGGTGAGGGTGAGGATGTCTGCTTCGTTGGAGGTTTCTGCGGCGTGAATCCGGAGGTGGAGGTTGTCTTTGGCAATGATGGCTACACCTCCGCCTTTGGCATGTGTTCGGGAGCAGTGTTGGAGGCTGTATCCCTTTGGTGTTAGCTGGTTCATTACTACTGTGTCATGGTCTGTTAGCCAGGTTTCTGTTACACAGAGGATGTCAATCTTCTCAGTTGTGATCAGGTCCCGGAGCATATGGTATTTGTTCCTGATTGAGCGAGCGTTTATGAGAGAGATGGAGAGGTGGTGGTTTGTGGGGTTGGTGGTGTAGGTTGGTGTGCAATGTGAGAGTGAGTGAGTGTGTGCATGGTTGTGTGTATGGTTGTGGATGCACACAACCATGCACACATATCAGAACACATCTCCCACAACACCACAACACCAATAGCTACACAAACACTCCATTTCTTACTCATAAATGCATGATCCATGAGGAATAAACGCCCCATAATCCAAGATCTCATCACATCCCAAAAGATTGATATCCTCTGTATAACTGAAACATGGCTATCTGAAACAGACACCAAACTTATGAACCAGCTCACCCCACATGGCTTCAGATTTTTCCATTGTTCACACTCTCATTCCAGGGGAGGAGGTGTGGCCATAATAGCAAGAACAAGCTCCACCTCTGAAACCATGCAACAGAAAGCACAGAAGAAGCATACATAATCACAATCACCAACAAATATCTAGCAATCTGCTTGATATACTGAGTTCCTACAACAACCTCTGACCTATCAGATATTCTCAAGCAAACGACTGACATCACCAATACTACAAAAGAGCTGGTCATCCTTGGGGACTTCAACCTTCCATCAGTGCAAGAGAGACATTTAACTGCCTTCCTCAAGCAATGGAAGGCATGGAACTGGCACAAATCATCCACACACCAATACATGAGAAGGGTAACACTATGGATCTCATATTCCTCAACTCCCAAACTAACACCACAGACAACATTCCCCAGATCACACCTGTACCATGGTCTGACCACAGTCTCATCACCTTCATCACATCCAATCAACCAATTACCACTATAGACTATATACACCCAAAAATACAATTCAAACTGTTTAACAAAGGAAATTTTCTCAAACAAGTCCTGCTGAACATACAATCAGGGCACTCCAACCCTGATACATTAACCAACAACTAGAACAATGTTATAGCTACAGCAGCACAACCAATGACAGCCCCCAAAGGAAAGAATAAGAAACCAGCAAAAACACGCTGGTTCACCCCCACCTTACAGAATCTAAAAACACAACTTAGAAGAATTGAAAGAAGGTGGAGGAAATCCAAACCAGAACCAGTAAGAACAATATATATGAATGAACTAAACAATTACTGCACTGAAATTGATAATGCATGAAGAGACTATCACGCAAAGCTCCTAAACATATCTCTTAACTGCCCATGTGAGCTATTTGACATTGTCAAACAGCTGACCGAAGCCCCTAACCATACCAAGCAACCCCCAGACATTCCCCCACAACAGCTCATTGCACAATATAAACAACTCCACTCAAAACCCAATGTCCCACCCATTCCAACAAGGAACTAACACAATGTGACCCCCAATAACACATGGGGCACGTTTGAAACAATCAGCAAGGAGAGGTGGAAAGCATCATAACAATCCTCAACACCACCACCTCGCCCCTTGATCCCTGCCACTCAGCTGGATCAAGATGACAAAGCAGGAGCTAAGCCCAGCACTCACCACCATTGCACATGCATCTCTCAAACAAGGCCAGATGCCTACTAGCCTCAAAATGTCCATCATCCGCCTCACTCTTAAAAAGCCTGAACTTGACACATTGGATCCTACCTCCTTCAGACCAGTAGCATGTCTCCCATTCACCACTAAAGTCATTGAGAAGACAGTACAACAGCAACTACAGGACCACATGAACAGGAACAACCTACTTGACCCACAACAACATGGCTTCCAACCATCGCACAGAGTTGAAACACTCATGGTCTCATTAATAAGTACACTAATCAAGGAAACACAAACCATACAAACTGGATACATACTTATCTTTCTAGATATACCAGCAGCATTTGACACTGTATCATACAGCATCCTCCTCCACTGACTACAAGAAGCCGGCATGGAGGACAAGGTTCTTCAGTGGTTCCAGTCCTACCTGACAGACAGGTATCAGCTAATTCAAACAAGCTCCGGCACCTCCACCACCTACCACCAGACTCAATAAATACCTCAAGACTCCGCACTATTGGCACTGCTGTTTAACATCTATCTACAGCCACTCAGCTGCATAATATGGTCACACAACATCAACTTTTACATATAAGTAGATGATAAGACCTCACTAGATCTAGAGGAACTGATCTCCACCTGAAACAGCAAACTCAGCGCAATCGCAATCCGTCCCCCAACAACTAAAGCCCCAAACAGAAGATTGTCAGCACCATGGTTCACAGCTGACTTAAGGGCATCACTAACCCTCCTACGGAGACTAGAAAAGCGCTGGAGGAAGTCACATACTAGCAGTGACCAAGCAGCATACACCCAGCATCTACACACACATCGAAACGCCGTCATAGCCAAAATGAAGCAACACCACACAGACACCCTGAAAAGGTCATTAAATAAGCCGCACGACCTCTTCAACTTGGTTAAATCCCTTGCTAAGGAACCCACCCCGGAGCACCCTGGAAGTATACACCCGCAGGACTATGCCATCTTTATGCAATCTAAACTGTGCAAGACTGACAAAATGGAGATACCGAACCCCCCCAACGTTCAAGAATTCTCAGCATCTCTAACTACCTTTGTTACACCTTCAAAGAGAATTATAGAAGACACCATCTCAACTCTAAATACCTCCACTGCATACTCGGACCCCTGTCCAGCATTCTGGATAAGGGATTTGCGATGTGACCTCGCCCCGATCTTAGCAAATATGATAGGCCTATCCTTTAGCACTGGGTCTTTCCCCTCTACTCTCAAACAAACCTCCGTTATACCTCTATTGAAGAACTCCAAATTAGACCCACAAAAGGTGGAGTCATACAGGCCCATTTCCAGCATCCCGATGCTTGCCAAAATCATTGAAAAGACAGTCTACAAACAGTTACAAGATCATATCGATACCAACGCCCCCCTAGATTCATCACAACATGGTTTCAGAGAGTCACACGGAGTGGAATCTCTTCTCACAATGCTCTTCAACACCATAATTTCAGGCATCGACAACATACATCAAGGTTTCGCACTCATCTTTGTAGATATAGCGGCGGCCTTTGACTCGGTCTGCCACGAAATTCTCCTTTGTAGGCTGAGAGAAAAAGGCATCAGTGGAACAGCTCTTGAGTGGTGCAGATCCTACCTGTCTGGAAGATGGCAATACGTTTGAGCAAACGGGTCCACATCTGAACCATTCCTACAAAGTCAAGGAGTTCCTCAAGGATCCTCCCTATCATCACTTATGTTTAACATCTATATCCAACCCATCTGTAACATCATCAGATCGTTCAATGTGAGTTGCATGATATACGCCGACGATGTCCTACTTTACCTGCCGATATCCCTGGACTGCCCAGACCTTACCCCTCTGACTAAGTGCTTCAACACAATATCCGAATGGCTCCTATCTCAAAATCTGCGCATCCAACACAAGAAAACAGAGGTCTTGTTCATCTCCAGAAATCCAGAGTTCACACCACCCAGCTACTTGAAAGTGAACAACGCCGAGTTGCAAGTAAAATCAGCTATACGCTATCTCGGAGTCACACTGGATCAGAATCTCAACATGAAGCAACACACAGCCAACACCATCAGAGCGATCTACTTCAAGATCAGATCCCTTAGACACCTACGCCCATTACTAGAACCAAGCGATTTCCGCACCATCTATCAAGCCCTCACTATTCCACACTTTGATTATGCAAACGCCATCCTACAAGGACTCCCTCAGGCCACCTTGAACCCCCTACAACATGCCATGAATAGTGTTGCGCGGATTCTCTTTGGAACTCTGAGAAGAGAGCATATCACACCCCTCCTAAAGCAGCTTCACTGGCTCCCCATTCAAGCCAGGATCAGTTACAAGATCTTAGTGATGACATTCAAGGCCACCAAGGGGCTCTCTTCCTCTTCACTAAGTGACATCATCCATCCACCAACACCTAACAGGCTAAGGAGATCCTCAGCAGCCAACATCCTAGTTATACCGAGAGACATGACAAAATGCACCAAAGCAACATCGAATAGAGCCTTCAGACTATGCGCCCCAAGTCTCTGGAACTCCCTACCACCATACATCAGAGCAATCCCCAACTTGAGCCAGTTCAGGAAGGCCTTGAAACACTTTCTCTTTATCAAATACCTCACTGACTCCCCTGAACCCCAGCCATCATTATTAGGGCACCCCCAAGTATAACCAATACCTAATAATTTCATTTGTACATGTATTTAATTTACCTTACTCAACGTATCGCAGATGTATATAGTTTACCCTGTTGTCCAAGTTACTTGTTCCTGTTCAATGTAATGACCTGACTTTTGTATATTGTCGGATACTGTTTGTTCTATGTAAACCGCGCTGATCGCAAATAGTGCGGTATATAAGAAATGCAAATAAATAAATAAATAAATAAATAAAATGATATTATACTATATGGACCAATAACCACCACAAACCCAATAAACACACACATTGCTTCAACAACATCTCCAGATGTCTCCAAGAAAATAATTTCACAATCAACCTCAAGAAGACAGAAGCATTATTTGTCAAAAAGGATCAAGCCTTCACCCCACCAACCCACTTCACCCTGGGAACAACTCAAATAAGAGTTCAAGCACAAATAAAATACTTAGGAGTCATTCTCGACCAAACTCTCTCACTCAAACAACAGATAGCAAAAAACGCAAGAACAATATTCTTCAAAACCAAAATGATACAGTGCCTTAGACCACTCCTAGGTCCCCAGGACTTCAGATCAGTACTATAAGCAATGACACTCCCCCAATGCACATCTTCAGTCATCCTAAATCATGACTAAGCCTGAGGAAGGATCCAAGATGGCAATAGCCAGGCATTTGTTGGAGTAGCATTTTTCTGATATGGGTAAGATGAAAGTCAAGGGTGGCAAAAAGACCTACGTTGCCCTGGTGACTTCCTCTTTATTACTGATACAAGGTCCTATTGATCCATACCTTCTTCGGACTCTGCCGCAGCCTGGTGATTTACGGAAGACTCAGAGCCCCATTGACTGCTCTTCAAGGGTAGGACACCTGTCGAGCAGCTTGGGCCAGACAGCTTGTCTCTGGTGTAGTGGCCATCTTTGAAAGTGATCTTGGTGGATTCTAGCTCTTCTGTGGGACAGGCGATACTGGTGGTTATCCGAGTTGGTGAATTGGCTGTTGTTGGAGGGGTGTCTCCGGGTTAGCAAGGAGGGAGTGACGTTCCCCTTCTGGATCATCGGTCCAGTGACCTGTTACTATGAAGTGGAAATGAGGGCCCGGCAGAGGAGCCTGTGGCTTCCATCTCATCAGGAATGGCATCACGGACCTTAGATGTGGAAGCCGGAGTAGCAGGAGCCCAGAGCTTCTCTCTGAGTTGACCGGCAGTGTTCACGTTGGAAGCTATCTGAACCTTATCACAAGCACAACGCCCGAAGCCACTTGCCTCTAGTGGTCGAGGGGCGTGGTGGTTGAGGATTCCTTCTTCTATCAGCTCCTAGCAGCCTATTTCTTTGTGGTGGCTTCTGGGAAGTGTAGTACTGCTAAAATATGTTGGTGTCTTAAGTAGAAGGTTTGCAGTTGAGGTAACCGAGGTTAAGGCTTGTAGCAGAAAGTTTATTTCCATAACACAAAACACAACAGGTTCAAGGTATCATTTACAGGATTATAACTGCAGGATTTTGCTTAAGGTACAGCAAATAATGGTAAACAAACCAAAAGAACTCAGAAATGGCTTTTTAAAGTCCTCTTACTTGCAGAAGCAATTGCCTTTAGAAACTAGGCTGCCACTTTCCTTTTTAGTCCTTGTTAATCAGAGCATAAAGAAAAATTCAAGCTTAATTCTTCTACAGCAGTTTGGTTTCTGCCAGCCTAAAAAAACCTCTGTAGGCTGCATTTCTACATAAAACCAAACTTAGACCAAAACAAACATTCCAAGCTGTTATCAAAACTCTTAGCAGGCTTTTCATATAGGAGAGGAGCAAGCAAAAACTCTTATAGCAGCTAACTTGGCTTTTCTTGCCGTTGCACAGTTCAAACACAGGTGACAAACAAGCATGAATCAGAGCTTCCTGATCAGGCTTACGTTGCAGTAAATTTCCCTTTTAAAACAGACAGGAATTTACCTCCACACTGCTTTTCCCATATGATTAACTTCCAAGGAGAATTACTTCTTTCAGGGGTAGCTTTTCCTCAAGACCTCCTGTCTAGAGCTTGGCATAGAGAGCAATCCATAAAGCAATCTTCTTCCCCCAACTCTGACACTGGTTCTCCCAACTGCATGGGTTCTGACTCACCGACCTGGTCAGACTTCTCAGCTGACAACCTCTCTGGTGGTCTGAAAGCTTCTCCACTTTCTGGTCCCCACCTCTGTTGCCAACTTGTTGCAGGGAATTCAGCTCTCTCAGCTCTGGGTAGCTCAGCTCTTCTCCAAGAATCCGCTCCTTCTCTCTGCTTCTGTCTCAGCTGCTCTCCCATCTGCTCTCCTTCTCGTCTCCCTCTCTCTGCATAATCTAACCCAGGCTTATACCTCCAGGGTTTTAACCCCACCTCTTTCTTTCCCAGGTGTTGGTAATCCCCCTGCCTTCTGATATTAGAATAATCAGTGCACTTGTTAAAGTAAGGGCTTTGGTCCTCGTGCTTGCAATCCCTCTTTCTTACTTTATCAGTCATTGGCTGAAACCTGTTCCAGCTGGGGGTTTTCTGTCTTTGAAACATGGCTGTGGCTTTCTCTCCCTGCACTCCTAGAAGGGGTCCCTTAACTAGGGTGAATTTGTTATGTTTCTCACCTCCCCCACTCTCAGGATAGCTTACCTTGCCACAACCTCCATAGTTCAGCTTGGGAAGATCCTTGCCCCCCCCCTCCCATGTTCAAACTTTGGCTTCACAAGTTCAGGTGAATGCCTCTCTGTTGCAACAACATCTGGTGGACATTTCTACCCTACAGACTTTGGATGTACAGCTTTGGGAAAATGTTGGCTGTATTGGGGACTCTTCTGAATTGGTGTGTAAAGACCTTATTGGTATGAAAGTCAGAATTGAGCAATCTGAGAACTTTTCCTGGTACCATAGCCTGAGACTTACAAAACTTTCAAAGTCAGCTGTTGTTAATGCCAGGGAAATGTTTAGATTATATATGTTGAGGTACTTGGGGTTCCGGTAGAATCTTATCCCCCAGTTTCTAAGCTGTTCTATATTCCTACTGTTGAAGGTCTCTGGCTTTGGGAATATTCTCAGAGTATAACAGGATGACTATTAATATTTCAGCAATCTTGGAAACGTCTGGGGCAGATTTGTATGCTCCATCTACTCTTTCGGTTACTTTTACTCTGTCTATTGATAGAGATTGGTTTCTGAAAATGTTTTTCCATAAAAGATGTTTTGTTTAAGGGTTTTGGTGTTTGTATGTTTCCTGATCTCTGTCTTGAAACTCTGAGTAGGAGGCATGAATTCCTCCTCCTCCGGCCTGGGGATCAATTTTTCCTTAAATTTCCATGCAAGTGTACTGTTAAGTTACAGTCTGTTTCTTATATTTTCCTTGACCCCTCACAGCTGCTGGCTTTTCTGGGTGCCCATAGAACTGCAGTAACTGATGGGACTTCCACTGAGAATATATATAAACTGGAGTATTAGGCTGCCTATATTTCCTTTGGTTTTGGGTGTAGTTGTTCTTTTTCCTATTGCTCCTCTCTCCTTGTTGTGGGCTGTCATGGGAACTGTCTGTCTTGACCATTGTATGGTCTATGCCTTAGTTGAGTATCCTGTATTTTTTCCTTTTTTCCTGGTGAGTGTATTGCATATGCTTGGTTTTGTATTGTAAAATTCAAAAATAAAAAATAAAATAACCCCACATGTCCCTAAGTGATGTTTTACAGCTGGTATATGGGACATCACATGGATTCTTTTAAGAAGTGGATTCCTGTTTGCTACCTTCCCCTGCAGGCAATGTGTGGCTGTGAATTGTTGTATGTTTCTCAGGGGCAGCATCTCCAAATGAGTTAGTTTTCCATATACCATGACAGTTCATGAATCTCATTCCTAAGCCAGAGTATGTGGAGTACGATCTCATTTTCACAAAATATGAATACACTGTTATCTATTGAGTACTGTAATGGAGAATGTAGATAAAATATCACTGAAATGCCTCCCCCTAACATACAAACTATGTTAGTGTATCAAGTATGGCAGCAAATTTTATCTGTCCCTAGACAATAGTTGCACTATATTTTGCGCCGTTGATGGTATGTGTACATTTTATTATTTCTGATGTTTGTTGCAAACTACCCATAATGGTTGATTGGGTATACACATTTTCAAGGATGAACAAATAAATAATAATTAGTTCAACAGTCAACATTTCACTATGCTTAGACAGAGATCTCTGTTGATTTTTAAAGTATTCTTCATGGTGAACTGCATTCACTGACTCTGGAGGGTCAGCCTGATCAAGGCTTTGGTTTAGTGGTGCCAAATTGTTTCAACTTTGTAATGATGGACTTGGTGGGTGCCCCAAAGGATATTAAAGCACATTGAAATGTTCTTATTGCCTTCCCCTAGGATATAACTTTGAGTAGCTCTACCCAGAGTTCTTTTGGCAGCTGCATGTTTGGAATGTTTAAACCCTTGTTTCCAATTCACTTCATACAGGAGTATTTCTTCAGCTGAGCACCTGTGATTGGATGCAAGTGGGCTCTATTTAATGTATCATGGGCCTTGTTAAGGCAACTTTTGGAAACAAAACTAATTGCTATTTATGACAGGGGTATGGAGAGTTATGCAGGCAATATATTTCTGTTTCTTATTCTTATTTACATTCTGAATTTTCTAATTGTACTTTCAGGTTGAAAATGTAGATTATATGGTGTAGATCTATGAAAAAAATCATATGTTAATGCTTTCTTAACTGCATTAATTAGACTGAAGAATGTGAAAAATGAGAAAAAGGTGTGAGGGTGTGAAGATTTTTACAAGGCACTATTCCTAAGATAGCTGCATAGCATGGAAAATCAATGCTGGGCTCTCAACGTTTTTCCTGGCTTCATAGCCACCCACATTTTAGGTTCCTAAATTTAGAGATCAGCCTTAGGATATTTTCAAAGAAACCTATTAAGGAAACTAATTCATGCAATAAAGTCTAACGTGCACATTAAGGCCCTTTTATATAAAGTGAAAACAGAGTACAATGCATCTATTTATTTATTTATTTAACAGGTCTTATATACCGCTTTATCATATACATTCAAAGCAGTTTACAATGAACAGTTATAGCAACAAGCTTTACATTGAACAGGGTTATTCAACTTGGAGGTTACATTGGGGTAGAACAAGCAATTGTCAGTTGCTAACCATATACAAGAGCTCTAGCTGTGTTTCATGATACATCCAGTTGCTGTTACTGTTAATCATCATCTTCCGGGGTAGCTTCAAAGTATTCCAGGAACAGATAGGTTTTTATTGCCTTTCTAAAGTTTGTTAAGTCTTTGATCTCACATGTTGATGTGGGGAGATCATTCCACAGCTTGGGTGCAAATAGGGAGAAGGCTCTGTTGCAGGTGGATTGATTTGCTTTCCAGACGTTTAGCGGGTTCTCTAGGATGTTGTTATCAGCTCCTCTCCTTGTTCTGGTAGGAGGTGTTTTCTTGATCAGTGGTTGTAGAGTTTTAGGTGCGAGGTTGTTTAGTGTTTTAAAGATTATTATTATAGTTTTGTACTTGGTGCGTACAGTCATAGGGAGCCAGTGCAGTTGATGGAGTGTGGGGTGTTATGTGTTTGTATTTTGGTGTTCCAGTGATGATTCTGGCTGCAGTGTTTTGTACCAGTTGCAAGGGGAGGGCCATTTTCTTTGGGATCCCATGGTAAATTGCATTGCAAAAATCAAATATAGGCATTATTATGGCTTGGCAGACAGTTCGGAAGTCGTTGTCGGTGAGCAGTGGTTTGAGGTTGCGTAGCATTCTGAGTTTGTGGTAGGCTGATCTGGTTGTTTTCTTTATGTGTGGGTGGAAGCTGAGTTGTTGGTCAAAGGTGACCCCAAGGTATCTGACTTCTCTTTTATTGCTTATAGTTTGGTCAAATATTTTTATTGAGTCTGGTGGTGAGAATATCGTACTTCTGGTAATGTGTATCAGTTCAGATTTTTTGTAGTTTTTGGAAAGGCTTTGACTGTTGAGCCATTCTGACATTGATTCCAAGCATGTTGTGAACTGTGAGTAGTCCGGGTGTTTGATGTTTATGGGGGTGAATATCATGATGTCGTCTGCGTATATTCTGTAATCAATGTTGAATCATTTTATAATGCTACAAATTGGCTGTATGTAGATATTGAATAGTAACACCAAGAGAGCTGAACCTTGAGGGACTCCTTGGTGCTGGGTGAAGGGTTCGGACTGTCGGGTTTTGTTTCTTACTTGTATCCGGGGGAGAGGTAGGAGAAGAGCCAATCTAGGACTGTGCCGCATATCCCTACGTCCTGGAGTCTTTGTAGTAGAGTGTTGTGATTTACTGAGTAAAATGCAGCAGCAACGTCTTTTAAACACAGTGCAAAGCCTTGGTGTATATTGTCCATGCCCATTGCAAGGGTGTCCAAGAGAGATGTAATAAGAGTTTCTACTCCATGGTTTTGTTTGAAGCTGTATTGGTGGGGATCCAGTGGGGCATAGGCATCTATGTGGTCCTGTAGTTGGTGCAGTACACATTTTTCAATTATTTTAGTTATGAAGGTGAGGCTGGATATTGGACGGTAGGAGTTTGGTTCATTCTTGTCAAGGTTGCTGTTCTTCAGGATCGGTTTGATGGATGTTTTCTTGAGTTGCTGGGGGAGGTATCCTTGAGTTAATGAAGATTCCACCATATTTTGTAGATGTGGCGTTAGATATTCTTTTGTCTGCTTGATCCATGTAACTGGGCAAGGGTCAGTAGGTGAGGTTGTTGTGTTTATGGTGGTTATGATGGAGTTGATTTGTTGTCTTGATGGGATGTGGAATGCAGTCCATGTTTCTTCCATTGTATGTTGTATGTTAGATTTGGTTGGTATCTTGAGTGGTGTCCATCTGTATTTGAGTTGTATGCAGTTGGCTAGGTCTTGCGAGGCAATGGCATCTAGGTCATCTGTTTTGGTTGGTTCTTTCATGAGGTTGCTTACTATAGTGAAGAGCTCCCTCAATTTGTTGATTGATTTCATTATCCGGTTTGTGTGGTACTCCTTCCTGTGACTGTTTATCATGTTATGGTATGTAGCTTGAAGTTCCTTGTATTCTGTCAAGATGTTTTGTTTTTTTGTTCTTCTCCACTGCCTTTCCATTTTCCTTAGGTGTTTTTTGTGTCTGTTGATCTCACTTGAGTACCAGGGGGCATAATGTTTTCCTCTGTTGTCATGGTTTGGTTTCTGTGGTGCGATTGCTGCGTTATATAGAGTTTTGTTCCATTTGTCGATGCTGGCATCAAGATCCATTATGCTTTGATCCAGTTCTGGCAGAATTTCATCCAATAATTTCTCTTTGTGAAAGATTTGAAATCTTCTTTTCTCCTTGAGATTTGCTTCAGAGGTTCAACTTTTCATGGTCTGGTTTATGGAGAAGTTGATCATATGGTGGTCTGACCAGGGGATTGTGGTGATAGTTATGCGTGATCATGTTGCTGGAGTATTCTTGGTTTGGTGTAAATATCAGGTCGAGGCTGTCACCCATCTTGTGGGTTGTGGCTTTTATTATTTGGATGTATTGCAGATCTTCCATGGTTTCCATGAAGGTCTCTTGGTTCTGGGTAGAAAGTGACGGGATGTTGGGATCCCCTAGGACTATGAGTGGCTTGTTTTGGATTGCCATGGAGCATATTTGTTGCAGTATGGTGGAGAGTTCTTCTTTGTTTGAGCTTGGGGCTCTGTATAGGAGGCAGAGTGACAGATGCTTATTTGCGACTGTTATTATGTTGCTTCCTATGGTTCACATGTTGGATGTGGTCTGGAATTGCAGGTGTGCTTTTGCAATGACTAGCACACCGCCACCTCTGCGTGTTGGTCTTGTGGAGCTGTGTATTGTATATTGTTGAGAGGCCATCTGGTTCATGAGTACATTGTCCATATCTGAGAGCCATGTTTCGGTTATGCACATGATGTCTATGTCCTGGTTCTGTATGCAGTCCATGATGATGTGGAACTTGTTATGTATGGAACGGGCATTGACTAGTTCACAGGAGAGTGTGGTGCCTTGTGGTAATATGATATTGGATATTTCTTCATTGCTGGTAGAGCTTACTTGTATTAATCTTTGAGGTCTGTTGTGGTGCTTAGCATATGTATTTGCCTGTGTCCTGTAGGTTGCATGTCTCCCTGTTTGTATAACTGGTATTTGGTGCGGGTGAGATGGTAGTTTGGTTTCTCCTTCATGTGTGTGACCATTTTTGAGAAGTAAGAGAAGCAGGAATAGTGTGAGCGGTATTTTGCTATCCATTCTGCTTGTGTATGGCTAGAGTAGGTTGTGTAGTAAGTAATGAATTTGATTCTTTTACTTTTTGAAGGGTTGAAGTAGGTGTGGTTGCTTTGTTCGGCTGGGTGCTGGGAGTTGTTTTTACTCACGGTTCACCGCGTTCTGTGTCCTGGTTTCTTCCTGGTCTGTGTTTTGTTTCAGCTTCTGGTTCCTCCGGTTGGTGGGTAGGAGGTTTCCAGGTGCTTCTTTGGTGTTTTTCCTTATATTGCTGTGGCCGGTACTTTTTGGGGCACCTACTGTCCGTGACTAAGGGCCACGCCAAAGCACACAGCACCTTTAAACGGTGTTTTCCCACCCTGGAGATGATGCTGGTGGGTGGGGCTTGGGCTTGCATGCAGGGGAAAGGCTGCCTCAGCTGATGGAAGGGCCGGAGGTGGAAGGGAGCGTGCAGAGGCTCATCTCTTGCTGGGGCTTCCAGTGGTTGTGTCCTGGAGGGTCCAGCGGCATGTACCACAGATATAATGGTGCTAGCCGCCTGTGATTGATCATTGGTCTTCAGTAGCTCTTGGAGCTGCTTGTAGCAAGGAGGGAGGGAGCCCTGCTTCCCTTTCTCAGGGGAGCTGGTAGCGATCGCAGGCTCAGGATGTTAGAGAGGGCTTTTCCTCACAGCACGCTGCCTTACGATAATCTAAATGTATATGTTAATATGGCTCCACATCACATTAATGCAGTGATTCTCAACCCAGTCCTTGGGACACACCTAGCCAGTCAGGTTTTCAGGATAGCCACAATGAATATGCATGAGATAGATTTGCATGTACTACCTCCATTGTATACAAATCTCTCATTGTGGTTATCCTAAAAACCTGATTGGCTAGGTGTGTTCTGAGGACTGGGTTTAGAACACCTGCATTCATGTGTAAAAACTTAGCATATAGGTTTTAAGGTTTTAAAGGTTCTATGTAAAATAATTGTTCTCTGTAAACTGCTTTGATTTCCAGATAAAGCGGTATTAAAAAAAACAACAACAACACATAAATAAATAAATATAGGTGTGGGAATTTGTGATAGTACAATATGGAATCAGTAAAGCTTCTTGCATACCTTGTGAAGTTCTATTTTACAATGCATATTTAATATTTGCCAAATGGCGTACCATTTTTCAGCATGCTCTTTAATGTATAGGCCAAAGTGAACAATAGATATTTACTTTCCAGACTTAACTTTCAGGGCTTCTCATTTACTTTCTTTTCAAAGATACAGAAAATCCAAAAACACATGTGGACTTTATTTTGGATAGTTCTTAGCTTTTTGTAGCTTAGTAGATTCATAAAGTAGACTGGCTGTCTATTTTGTATGTCTTATGTTAGAATTGTATTTTATTAAAGTGTTATGGTAGCTAAAATAGTTAAATTATATTTTTGTGTAAACTGTGTCTGGTTTTAAAACAGCAGTACAATGTAGGCAAACATTAATTATGTAAAATTGATATCATGGGTGCACTGATGTAAGTAATATTGTATTATAGTAGCTATAAAAATGAAATAAGAACAATCTGTCCTTTAGCTCTTTTCTAAATTCCTTCAGAACAACAAAAACATTGTATATAGAAGGGGGAGTTATTTGAGGATCTTGAATTTATTTATTTATTTAACAGTTTTTCTATACCGCCTTTTCATTCAATCAAGGCGGTTTACATTAAACTTCAACTTATACAAAGAACTTACAAATATCAACTTATTCAAGGAACTTGCAAACATCAACAGTAACATTACAACTTCAAAACTTGGATAATTAGCGGGGATTAAGTGATGCTTGGTGGTCAGAAAGACATAAGCTTTGAGAGGTACCGTAATGTAATGCATACAGACTTTGAAGGGGGATCAGCTAAACAAGTATTTCTTTATGTTAAGTTTCCATTAATCAATTCTAAAAACAACAGTAAAAATAGCACAATAATGAAGTACAGGCAATGTAAATCCCACTTCAATCTTGCCCCCTATTGACTCCTACTCATTCTCTAAATACCTTCCAAAACAACCAGGCCTTAACTCCTTTTTGGAAAGACAACAAATCTCTTTTCAAATGACAAATGAGAGGGAAGAAACTCCAATGTTCCGGAGCATAAAAAGTTATAGCCCACTCCTGGGTATTTTGTAGTCTAAGGCCAGCAGGTATACACAAAACAGATTACTGGATGGAACTTAATAGGCTTGCTTTGTGAGGGGTCATTGTGAAACATAATTTAAGAAATAAGATGTACAATTTTGAATCTACACCATACTTAATTGGTAACCAGTTTAATGATCTAACCTAATCCTTAGCTAAAGGAACACTTTTCCCTAATCCTAATCTGCCAACTGCCCCAAACTACTTCTGAATTATCAGGCTTCAGTTTTCAACTCTGGGCATCTAGCCAGTCTGCTAATGCAGCCAAAAAAGCTTCCAGATTTTGCAAAGTCTGATACGGGCCCGCATATGCAACTAGCTGTACATCATTTGCAAAGATATGACAGCAGATGTCAAACTGATCTGTCACATGAAGGGCAGGGCCTAAAAAATTATTAACCTGTATCAAAGTTGACCATCAGGTTTTTAGTGGTGAGCCAGGTGTTCATGTCTTCGAGGCATCTTGTCATTGCTGACATGTCAGGTGATTGTAGGTTGATTAGGGCATATATCATGATATCGTCAGAATAAAGGTGGTACTGTAGCTTGTGTCATATGATGATGTTGCATATGGGTTGAATGTATATGTTGGAGTATAGATGAGAGTGCTGAACCTTGTGGTATTCCTTGCGTGACTTGCTGCGTCTGGTCATCTAAGTAGGAGGTAAACCATTTTAGGGTGTTTTTTGTTATTCTGATCTGCTGAAGGCGTTGTAGTATTATGGTGTGAGACACTGTGTCAAAAGCCACCGAGATGTCCATGAGCACTAGTAGGAATCCGTTTTTTATGTTGCCTATGCCTTTTAGGAGATTGTCGAAGAGGGAGGTGAGCAGAGTTTCCACATTCTGCTGTGGTTTAAAGCCATGCTGGTGGGTGTCTAGTGGGGCATTGAAATCTATGTGGTCCTGTAGTTGTCTTTGCATTGTCTTTGCACTGTCCATTCCCTTCTGTCCACTCCTGCCTTAACCACTCTTGTTGTTCCTCTCAGTCTATCTAGACTTGACTATTGTAATGTAGCAATTGCCGGCCTCAATATTCTTAAAAGCGTCTTTAGCATATTCAGCACACATGCTAGAAGCCACGGTAGCTAATTGGGCAGCAGCAATATTGCATGCTGCCTGGTAGCTCCTGCACCTTAAAGATAGGCAGGTCACTAATTGTGCTGTAAACCATCTAAATACCTTTCAAATATCTGACCCTATGGATGCGATTCTGGGACACAGGTTGCAGGACAGCCCCACTAGTCATCCGGGTCCAATTCTCCCTCCGGCTCTCTCCATACATCCTGAGCATCAGGACATGGAGAGCCAGTGGGAGGCGAGCCAGCCTGGCAGGACATAGAGGGCTGATTCAGGTCACGGCACTGTACGTCCTGCCGGGCCCATGGGATTGTGCTGCTTATTCCACCTCAAAGATAGAAAATCAGCACAAATCCCATGATTGGGCCTGAGAATCCCCCCCAGGGCAGAGCCGAGTGCGAGGGGAGATCCCTGGGCCCACTTTTTGTGCTCATGGTCCAGAATCAGGTCCAAATGGGCCCACCTTGCATGGGGCCATCCGGATGGCCCGGACATGCCCCTACCTGAATTTGGCTCCACATATTTAAGGTTCCTTTAAATGTTCTTGACTGATCTGGGGGATGCTGATTTAGAAGTTTAGTTTAGTGATTTAATATACTGCCTTATATTTGGCATAGCTAAGTACTTTGTAACAAAAGCATACTATGGGATACATTCAGCAATTAACTAAAAAGAAAATACTGTAAGAGGAGAAGAAAGAAAGGAGAGGAAGGAAACTAAAATATAATAGGGTAGAGGAGGATAACAGTGTAGGGTAGTGTCATTTTTGCAGTCAGTGCAGATCCATTTTGCAGGGATTAAGTATTATCCTAAGCCATTGTAACATCACAAATATAATATTAAGGATTCAAATGCAAAATTAACATGCCAGACTTTTATCATAGCTTTGAATAGAATATAAGGATTCTTTAATCTCAGATCTTGTGGGAGAGTTCCAGAAAATGGGGTCAAATACTGAAACCAATACAATGGATGTTACCTCCAACCTGACTTTAGTATAAGGTGGGATTATAGGGACATTTTTCTGGGCTGATCTAAGAAAATGATGCACTATATAGAGGATGAATATACTGACTGGAATGATGGAATACTGTGGTAGAATACTTTATAAGTCACAACTAGAATCTGGAAGTTGACCTCATAAGAAAGCCTCAGTGCAGTCTGCCATAGCATTTGCCATGCAAGAGTACTATGTTCATCTGACAAACTCTCTTGCTTCTGACCCTCGCCGTCTCTTTACAACTCTCAACTCTCTCCTCATAGTGCCTCCACCTCTGACTCCTCCTTCCCTTTCTGCCCAGACTTTGACTGACTACTTCCAGTTCAAAGTCTACAAGATTACTCTTGAGTTCCCCCCAGGGTCATCTCCATCCCCCATTCCCCCTCTTCAATCCCTAATCCTTCCTTCAACCTCTGTCACCTTTTCCTAATTTTCTAAGATCACTGAGGAGAAAGCACACATCATCTCTCCTCCTCTAAAATCATTATCTGCTCCTGCTTCACCTCAGATGATCTAAGCTCAGGAACAAACCCCCAATCTGCCTGATCTGTTGATCCCCTAACTCCCCCCCAACAAAGGGTAGAAGGCTCAGTGCCTCGAAGACACCGCCAACCAGTACAAAAATGATTAGTGACCCTAGTGGCTACTAGACTCCAACCTCCCACAAACATCCAAAATAAAATCATTCATGGCCCTATGAGCCCCAACCTGACCTTCCATCCCCCTGAACCTGCAAAAAACAAAAAACATTGTTGGCCTGGCAGGCCTCCCTGTACCCTAAACCCCGCTGTCTTCCTACCCCCTTGCAATACCTTCAAAACTGGGAGGCAAGTTTCATGTCCAATTAAAGTCTTGAAAAGGAATTTCAGGAACATACATGAAAGGAAACATTTGAAATAAAAATGATCAAGTATTTCAACACTGACAAAATGCGATTGAATAGAGACATTGGTCTCTTCCCCCATTACTAGACATAAAACATTGAAATGAAAAAGGGGAAGGTCTCCATTCTTATACTTATCATTGTAAATTACTGACAGATGCAGACTAGCTAAGATCAGGTAGGACCTGTATAATTGTCCGTTTCCCATGCTTTGCTTTGATGTGTAATGACATATGCAAACTACCCAGAACATAAATGAGTTTAATCCAGTGTAACTGCATTATGCCTTCATAGACCTGATGGCGAGATTATAGCTCTTGAAAGTGTGTCAAAAATATATTAAGTTAGTCAAATTAAAAGGTATCACCTACAACTTGCTTGTTGACCTTTACAGTATTTAAAGTTGTATTAGGAAACTCTACATTGGAGTTTCAAGCATTATATTAATTTTGTGAGCAAAGCTAGTAAATATTGAAAAGAATTGGCTAAAATTAGAGTGTGCACAGGCAAGAAAAATTTGGTTAGAATTTTTTTTCATGACTTTTTCCCAATTTGTGGATGTTCCTTTTGGTTAGTGTTACATATTCATATTAATAGAAAATTTTTAGTGTGTGTCAAATTGGTTTAATATTCATTAATCAACAAATTAAGGCATGCTAAGTTGATTAATATATGAATAATATGTTGAAACCTTCTGCTCAGTGTGCAGCAGTGGCCAAGAAGGCAAATAGAATGCTAGGACTCATAAGGAAAGGAATGGAGAATAAAACAAAGGATATTATAATGCCTCTGTATCACTCAATGGTGCGACCATACTGTGAATATTGTGTGCAATTCTGGTGCCATATCTTAAAAAGAATCTAGCAGAATTAGAAAAGGTTCAGGTAAGAGTGACCAAAATGGTAAAGGGGATGGAAGGATATCCCTACGAGGAAAGGCTTAAAAGGTTAGGGCTCTTCAACTTAAAAAAGAGACAGCTGAGGGGAGATACAGTATGACAGACATATATAAAATAATGAATGGAGTGGAATGAGTAAATATAGATCAGCTGTTTACGCCTTCAAAAAGTAGAAGGACTAGGGGACGCATAATAAAACTACAATGTAGCACATTTAAGACTAATCAGAGAAACTATTTTTCACTCAACTTGTAATCGAACTCTGGAATGTGTTATCAGAGGATGTAGTTAAATCTGTTAGTATAGCTGGATTTAAAAGAGGTTTGGATAGGTTATTGGAGGAAAAATTCATAAACCATCATTAAAGAGAACCATGGAAATCTACTGCTTACCCCTGGGATAAACAGTATGAGCATGTTACCCCCCCTTCTATTATGCCTACACTGGTTGCCAGTGCGTTTCAGGATACAGTATAAAATCCTCATTCTCACACACTGTACTATCCACTCCTCCTCCCCTCAATATCTGGCAGATCTCCTCCGGTTCCATGTCGTCCCCCCCCCCCCCCCGTCTGCTCCACTCTGTTCACAACTACTGTTTGGAGCTTCCTTCCTCCTCGCAGGCACACCTTGAGCGCACCCGTTCTTCCGCATTTTTTCTTTTTGGCCCCCTTCCTCAGGAATTCCCTTCCCTTAGAACTCCGTTCTGAGCCCTCTTTCACTCACTTCAAATCTGAACTAAAGACCCACCTGTTCCAGTGTGCCTTTAACCTCCCTTACCCTCCTTCCTAGATTTCTACTTTTTCCTTCCCCCCCTCTTTTTTCCTCTTCCTCCTCTGCTACTCCTCTGTCCTTTCATATCAATTATTGGTTTCTTTTCTGTTTTCACCCCAGCAGTCATTAGCTTTTTGTAATGTATACTACTGTATGTCTTTTGATCCAAGTGGAATAGCAAATATTTGAATAAAGATAAAGAATCCTTTTTGGGAACCTGACAGGTACTTCTGATCGGAATTGGCCGTTGTTAGAAACAGGATCCTTGGATTAATGGACCCTTGATCTGACCCAGTATGGCATATCTTATATTCTTATGTAATTACTGAGATTTTGGATCAGAGACAGGACCAGTGCATACCTATTTGTTTTTTTAGCTGATCTGACTCACTTAACATTGACCGGTTTTTGTCTGTTTTTCTAATTTGTTGTTGTTGTTAAGTGCCGTTGAGTTGATGTCAGCTCCTGGCAACCTTGTGGATAGTTGTTCTAAACTGTGTTTGGTCTTCAGTTAAGTGGCTTTTCATTGATAGAGTGACATCTATTTAGTGCACATTAAATATTTTAAGGAGTATTTACAAAAAATAAAAAAATGCACATCCCTAGGTAGAATGGAGCTTTGAGGGACTCTACACATAAACAGATATATCTGGGTGGAATCATCATTCCAACATACTCAGAAGTGATTTTTAAGGAAGGACTCTGACTTTCTGAAGCCCATGAATAAACAAGACATGATCCATGAGGGCAGTGGTGGCCCAAGGGGGGTGCGGGGCCATGTGCGGAGACTCGCTGTGGGGCCTCATTTGCATAAGGGACCTCATTTGCATAAATATTTGCATAATGCTACCTTACACTAACTTTTAGTAAACATGCCTCTTAATGACTGTATGGATAAAGAAAGACAAAAAAGATTTCTACATTACTATAATCCAGTGCCAACTGCCAGGCACATTAGGAACTACTACAAACACTGTCCATTTAGAACCCATAGCAAACCCGCCGTATCATAACAGCACTACCAGGACTCACAAAGAACAAGACCCTACCTATCAAAAGGCTACACTGAAAATATTAAACCAATACATTTCAGAGAATAACAATACATGACCTACTGGGGAAAGAGAACAAGTGGCAATGTCAAATAGGAATTACATAAACAGAATACCTCAGCTCAGTTACACATGCAGAACATAGACCATCACCAATCAAGGAATCAAACGCCCTGCCGCGGGGCCCCGACTGCCCGGCAGAACCTCCCTCGAGCAGGAGCTCCCAAGTCCCTCCCAAAGCGCGGGCTTTCAGAGCCACGAGAATTTCCCTTTCTTCTCGCGACTCTATTAATCTCGCCGGGGCTGATGGAAAATCCCATCAGCCCCGGCGGGATTAACAGAGCCGCTAGAGGTCAGAGAAGCTCTCGCGGCTCTGAAAGCCCGCGCTTTGGGAGGGATTCGGGAGCTGATGCTCCAGGGAGGTTCTGCCGGGCAGTCGGGGCCCCGCGGCGTGGATGTTTGATTCTGCCGCTGCCACGGCGGCAGCAGCAGCAGCTGTTTTTTTTTAAATCTATTTGGGCTAATGAATGTTTTTTGCGCGGGGCCCCCTGAAACGCGGGGCCCTGTGCAAAAAATATTATTGCTCAATGGACGGGCCGGCCCTGCATGAGGGATATTAATAAGACATCTTTCACTGTGTTGAGGATGGAGCGTACATAAACAAGAAGACTATGTCACAGCTAATTATGTGCTGTGGTGAGGCCTAAGACCTGTTTGTTTAGGACAGAGTACATTGTTTTTGTCCATAAAGATAAGGAGCCAAGTTAAACCATCTTAAAAATAACTTTGGAAATGAAAGGTAAGGGAGAGATTGGGCAGTGAGGGCCCGATTTTCAGCTGCCCAATGTTTGGAAGGGCTATGAGCCAATAAGGCACACAGCCCTCCCCACCGACCTCTAAACTAGTTATTCAATACCACAGCAATGGCATTGAATATCTGGTGATTGCTGTAGGGACAGGAAGCCACCGAGGCTAACCGGACAGCAGCGATATTGGCTGCTACCCAGTTAGCAATCGGCACCTTAAAGATATGTGAAGGTTTTCCTCGCCTATCTTTAAGGGACCGATCGCTAACCAGGCAGCATGCAATATCTCTGCTGCCCAGTTAGTGCCATCCCCCACCTCTACTCTGCTACAGAATGCCCCCAACATGCCCTGATGCTCACTGGATAGCATCGGGGCATATCAGGGACATAGACAAGGATATTCAACGACAATAACCATATATGTGCTGTTGAATATCCTCATCTAAGGCATTTACACAGTTTACTAGGCTGTAAACCATGTAAATGCCCTTTGAATATTGGGTCCTAATTGTTTAGGATAGCTGGGGCCAATGTTTTTTTTTCTTTAATTGTGAATGAATATAAGCTGTGTTCCAGCCATTGGGAACTAGGACCTAGGACAGGCTCACAGTTTGTGTTTAGATTTGATTCATCTTTATAAAGTATATAACATTTGTGTTATGTAAGCATGTTGCTTAATAAATCTGAAATCCTTTTTTGCCACTGTTAAGTTGTGATGTGATTTATGGTTTGACTGGGGCATGGTTTAAGTTCCTATGTTAAGCATTTCAGTGACTCCTACTACTGATGAAACAGGCATTCGTTTGATTTATATATACATTCTTTCCTTTAGTAAAAACATATATTTAAGCTGTTGGAAACACCTGCCCTTAACAGCACATATCACTTTTTTGAAGAATGATAATTAATCGGGATTTTAGGTAATCTATTTTGTGTCTGTGTGTGTCACGTTGACATGGCTGATTTGAGTGCTATTAATAGCTCAAGAAGGAAGACTCATCAATAAATATAAAGATAAAACTTTTAGCACAGAGAACTTTTTTTTAGGGGCCCTTTTTGCTAAAGTGTGCTAAGCAGTTAACATGTGTTTTCATTGGCCGTAACTATGAGCTAGGGTCCGTGGTAACAACTGCCATGGAGGCATGACAGTTGCCATGTGATGATTCATGTGCTACATGACAATCGTATATTGGGGTTGTGAATGGGCGGGTTGAGGTGGAGAGTGAATGTGGAGCACGCATTGCAGTTAGAGCAGGGTGAGAAATCACACGCCGTCAATGTTGCAGTTAGTGTTGGTGTAACTAACGCACCTCAATAGGTGGAGTTAGGTGCAGCTGTTAGAATTGTGCTGTGTGTTAGGGTAGACATCCACGTGTTAACTACCGGGAACCTGTTGGCCATACCCCAACAGTTACCACAGAGGCTTTGCATTTAACATACATTAATTTTAGAGCATATGTTAAATGCAAAAACCTAATACACTTTAGTAAAAGAGCTCCTTAGGCTATTAATACTGGAAATGTTAACTATACCTAAGAAGGTGTGGTTAAGTTTAGGAGTCTAAGTAGACTACAGCAATTTGGCTCTTAAATGACCAAAATCTTCCCTCCCTCTCCTCTGGATCTTGAGCCTCATAAGCAGAGGTCATACCTCCAGGCCTGTAACCACTCCACTCATCACCCCTCTCCCACCCCACCCACAGGCAGTGTTCTGGCCCTGAAACCTGCAAGATGTCCAAACTCTTACCCAAACCACACATTTCCTTTGCTGGAAGTGCCTTCCCAATAATTTTCCAGCAGGAAAAACTCATGTGTGGGGTCAGAGTTATCAGTAGTGCATTCTATTTTAGATGGCTCCATGACTGGATGGACAGAACAAGTTTCTTCCTACTGGTGAAGAATTGTGAAAGGAGAGGACCGACTGAGAATCTGAAGAATGAATGGGGTTGTCATGTGCTCTAAGGATTGATCTCTTCTGGAGGGGGTGGAGACTGGAGATTTCTCCTTCACCGACCCTCAAAGTACGAGATGCAGAACTTCCAATCAAGACCACCATAAGGTATCTGGGTGTGATACTCGATCAACATCTTAATCTTAAGGAGCATATAAAAAACACCGTAAGAACAATTTGCTACAAGATCAAAACACTGCGCCATCTGAGACCCATGCTGGAGACCAAAGACTTCCGTACAATTTTCCAAGCAATAGTCACACCTCACTTTGACTATGCGAATATCGTTCTGCATGGCCTCCCCAAGAACACACTAAGTCCACTTCAACTGGCGATGAATGCAGCGGCCCGCATCCTGTCCGGAGCTTCAAGGAGAGATCATATAACACCGATCCTAATGGATCTACACTGGCTCCCGATAAGCTGCAGAATATTATACAAAACCCGCCTCATCACTTTCAAGGCAATTAATAAAATATCCCCTGAATCGATTTCAGATCTCATCACTCATGCACCAAACAATAGATCCAGGAGACTAGTAACCGAAAACACTCTAATTACTCCTAGTAACTCCACAAACTAACTTCTAACAGAGTCTTTGTATCTTATGCTCCCAAATGCTGGAACAAACTCCCCCCCAGCATCAGATCAATCAGGGACATCATACAATTTAGGAAGGCTATTAAGCACTACCTATTCACTCTGCACTTCAACATATCTTACTGACCATAGCATTGCCCTCTGCCTGACCACCATCAATTACCTCTCACTCAACCGGAATCCAGAACAGAGATGATAGCACTGCGGAAAGTGCTGCTTTTATGTAAATAGCAGACCAAAATGTTATCTGTTTAAATGTATATAGTTTTCCCCTGTTCATACCCAGTTATATTCCCTGTTATCTGTAAACCTATGTCAGTTTATTCTGTCTAAGTAGTATGTTGTTTGATGTAAACCGCACTGATGATAAATAGTGCGGTATATAAAAACTGTTAAATAAAATAAAATAAATAAATTTACTAGGCTAGAGACTGATCTCTGCTTAGGCTGGGGTGGACGAGGGGTCACAATCACTTACTGATCCTTCCACTTTGGCCAATGAGTATGGGGAATCTTGAAATACTCTGCGCAGACGCATTGCCTTGGCAGTGTTATATTTAATGCAGCTGTGGTAGTAATACTATGTTCGACATATATAGGAGGCCGCGGGCCCACGTGCCCGACGGCCGGCAATAACCGGGGGGGCGGGGTGGCACGCACCCCTTCCGCAGCGGTGTGATGCGCGCGACCGAGCGCGAGTTTTGATTTAAATTTATTGGCTCCCGCGTGCCCAGGAGGCCGCGGGAGCCAATGAGTGGATCGCAGGACCCAAGGGGAGCGAGCGGTCGGACGCCAGTCCTTCGGAAGCGGGGAGAAAGGACGGGCGTCTGACTGCAGCTCCATTCCGGTTTCATCAGCGTTCTGGAGTATCGGGGGCTCGTGCTGTGAGAGGGCAGATTGCGACGCTGTACCGGGGCTGCTGAGAGGAGTCGGGACCGCTGAGGCAAGTCAGAGCTGCAGAGGAGCGTCGGGCCGGCTGTTCATAGTGCTGACGGAGGCAGGCAGCACCGAAGATCAGCGTGCGTTGGCCTGCTGGGGCCTATTTCAGGTGTTGTCCGGGGGATTACGGTCTGGGGAAAAAGGGGGGCTCCGGTCTCGTCACAGGCCAAAGCTCAGGGGACAGTTCCTCTTCCTGCGAGGTGATAATATTATGGTGGGGCAAGGGGGCAAGGGGAAGAGGGGAGGGGGCACAAGGGGTGGTAGGCAGTCCCCGGGGCGGGCTCCTAGGGGCTCAGGGGGGCAGGCCAGGGGGAAGGAAGGGGTGCCACGGCCGGCTGGGCGCAGGGTCCCGAGCAGGGGTGGGGTTACAGCACTCCCGGGCAGTTCTGGGAGACCTCAGGGGAGCAGGGCTGGCCGTGGCCGGGAGATGGCTTCTAGGGTTCTAGGGGGGCCGGTACCCAGTGGGGTTATGGGTGCAGGGTCCATCGGGGGAGTGGCAGGCAATGCTGCTCCGCCTCCTCCGGTGGTGGAATCCTCGGGGGTGGGGGGCCCCACAGTTGCCAGCGGGGTGGCAGTGTGCAGGCGGCGGTCAGGATGGGTGGGTTGGGGGAGGCCCATGGGGTTGGCCTATGGTTCCGGGGGGAGGGGGCATGTCAAGTTGGGACTATTGGCGGGGAGGGGGAAAGGGTTCCTCCAGGGTTGATTGGACGTGGCCTTGGCAGCTGCCCTGGGGCTTGTCGGGTTCCCCTTCCTTGTTTTCGGTGTCTCCACAGGTGCCGACAGGAGACGGGGGGAGGACAACACTGAGCGGCACAGGACGGCCTGCGGCTGAGGTACCTATGGCGCAGCGTGAGGACTTCCAGGAGGGGCTTTCGGCTTCGGCGTCTACCCTACCAGAGGTTGTGCAACCCCGGACTTCGGCTGATGGTGAGTTACCAGAGACTCGGGTCGAGCAAAGCGCGGAGTTTAGCCAGGCCGGGGGGGTGGGAGGCAAGGTGAAGAAGAAGAGCCGCAGCTCCCGTAAGCGTCGGAGGAGGGGGGGCTCATCTTCGTCTTCATCGTCTTCGTCCTCGTCGGTTGGGGGAGGTGGCGGGCAACCCGTCGGGGGTGGGGGGTAGTAGGAGAGGGAGGTGGGGGTGCTACGTTGGCCTCATTTTCCGAGCTGTGGGAGGGGGTGCCGCGTAAGCTTAAGCGCAAGATATGGAAGCGGAAATACATAGATATCTTTCGCCTGCTGGAAGGTAGGAAGCGTTCGGGGGACAGCCGGCGAAAACGGAAGGCGGATGAGAAGGCGGGCAGGGTCAAGAAGGCTTCGCGGAACGTCCTCAACTGGACGAGGGCTTTTCTTCGGTTAGCTAGCGTCTGGGGACAGCGTTACCCGGGGCACTACGGGATGTTACTTGCATACGCCGATTCGATTCTGGAGGCGGCTCAGACTCATGATGGTTGGGCATGGCTCAACTATGATGAGAAGTTCCGAGATAAAATGGAGGAGAATCGTGCTCTATCCTGGGGGACACAGGACATCAGCCTCTGGTTAACGCAGATGTCTGCAAAAGGAGGTGCTGGTGCGGGGGGGGCAAAAAGGGGTCGCCGCTGCATCGGTGAGTGCGGGGCGGCCATTTCGGAGTGGCCCAGCTCCCGGTTTCCCAAAAAGCGCTGGTGAGGGGGTTGGGGACATCTGTTGGCGCTTTAATAAGTCGTCTTGCCCCTTTCCGGACTGTAAGTTCCGGCATAGTTGCTCTTTATGTGGGGGAGGACACTCTGCTCTCCGTTGCGGCAAAAAGGGACCCACACCCCCGGCCGCAAAGCAATAGTAATAGTTCGATGGAGTTGGCCCCTACCCCCATAATTGTTTCGGCACTCTGGCCTTGGTCGAAGCGCTATAAGCGGGTTATGGCTCGGCGGGTCTTGGAGGGGGGTTTCCAGTACGGGTTCCCTATACCAGTAGTGGGGGAGGGGGGCCCGGCGATGGCGCGCAATGCACCGTCGGTGAAGCGTCTAGCGCAGGTGGTTCACGGTAAGTTGGCCCTCGGCAGGGTGGCCGGGCCCTTTGTGGACCGGCCATACCAGAATTTTGTGGTATCTCCTTTGGGCATTGTGCCTAAGAAGGAGCCCGGGAAATTCCGGCTCATTCACAACTTGTCCTTCCCGGAGGGGGCATCGGTGAATGATCTCATTCCGCGCAAATTGTGTGCGGTGCGGTACGCGTCGTTTGACGAGGCGGTGCGGCTGGTGCGCGAGTGTGGGCGCGGGTGTTTGCTGGCAAAAGTCGATATTGAGTCTGCTTTTCGCCTGCTGCCGGTGCATCCTGCTTCCTTCCATTTATTGGGTTTTGTGTTTGAGGGCTGCTATTACTTCGACAAGTGCCTGCCGATGGGCTGCTCCGTCTCTTGTCGTTACTTTGAGATGTTCAGTTCTTTCATGCACTGGGTTCTGGAGGTGTCCGTCTGCTCGTGGAATGTGGTTCACTACTTGGACGACTTTCTATTTGTTGGTTCGGCGCCGTCCGGGCTATGTCGTGCGCTACTGGACGGGTTCATGCGGCTCGCACGGGAGTGGGGGGTGCCCCTCGCGGCGGACAAGACTGAGGGTCCTGCCACGCGCCTCACGTTTCTGGGAGTGGAATTGGATTCAGTCGACCTGGTGGCACGACTGCCTCCAGGCAAGGTAGTGCATTTGCGGGTGTTAGTGGCGAATGTGCTGGGGGCGAAGAAAGTTACGTTGCGTGAGATGCAGGCTTTGTTGGGCTCCCTTAACTTTGCCTGCAGGGTTATCCCGATGGGTCGGGTGTTCCTAAGGCACTTGTCGGCGGCTACGTCTGGAGTGTGGCGGCCGCATCATCGCATCCGGGTCTCATGAGGGCGGACCTCGGGGTTTGGGACCAGTTTTTGAGAGATTTTAATGGCGTTACGGTCCTCCTCGAAGCGGAGATGTCTTCCTTCGATTTACAGATTTTTACAGACGCGGCGGGTGGTTGTGGGCTGGGTGTTTATTTCGGGGGAGCATGGTGTGCTGCGCCGTGGCCATCGGCCTGGCGGGCGACGGGATTAACCGACAGTATCACGTTTTTGGAGCTGTTCCCGATCTTGGTGGTTTTGGAGCTGTGGCCAGATAGGCTTCGTAATAGGCAATTGTTGTGGTGGTGCGACAATGAAGCGGTAGTCCATGTTATTAATCGCTATGTGCCTCGTTGCGCGCGGGTGGCGGCTTTGATGAGGGAGGTGGTTTTTGCCTGTTTGAAGCTGAATGTGGTAGTGAGGGCTCGACATGTTCCGGGATATGCTAACCAGATCGCGATGCTCTTTCTCGTTTCAAGTGGGACCTGTTTCGGCGATTGGCTCCAGAGGCGGACCCGGTGGGGCGGTCGGTCCCAGAGCGTTTATGGCGTCTTGGCCTCCAGGTATCCTGAGCTTGCTGAGGGGTTCGGTATCGTCGGTGACCTGGCGGTCTTACTGCAAGGGCTGTGACAGTGTGGTGGCCTTCTTGGCGACTCGTGGATGGCGGCTGGGCCCGGTGCCTGATCACCTCATGGGTGAATACATTCTGGCAGAAAAAGCCGCGGGGGTGGCCCTCTCCACTGTGCGGTCTCACCTTGCCGGCTTTGCCTTTTTCTCTAAGGCGGTCGGGTGGGCAGTGCACGGTTGGTTTCTTTCTCGCCGGCTTTTATTGGGGTGGGAGCGGGCTACCCCCCCCCCCAGTCAGACAAGCGGCGGCCAATTACCCCCGATCTATTGGTTCGGATGAGCGCAGCTTTACCTTTAGTGGTGGAGTCCGAATACGAGGCTCTGCTGTTCCGGGCTGTGTTTTGCGTGGCCTTCTTTGGGGCCTTCCGGTCGGGGGAATTGGTGGCGTCCAGTGGGAGGTTGGGGGGGGGGCGGCTCTGCAACTCCGTCATGTGCGTTTGGCGCAAGGGCAGCTGAGCATATGGTTGTCCCAGTCTAAGACCGATCAGAGAGGGAGGGGTGTGTGGGTGCATTTAAGGCCGCTTCCGGCTTCGGTGATCTGTCCGGTAGCGGCTATGGCGGCGTACTTGCGGGTGCGTGCTCCGGGAGGCGACCTGCTCTTTGTGCATGCGGATACGCGGTGTTTGACGCGCTTTCAGTTTGCCACAGTTCTGCGGTTGGTAGTGCAACAGATGGGTTTACCACCAGGTGACTTCGCACCGCATTCCTTCCGGATTGGGGCCGCTACTAGTGCGGCGCTGGCCGGTTTGCCGGGTACTGATATTCAGCGGATCGGCCGCTGGCGCTCAAATGCATTTAAGGGATATGTACGTTGGTGAGTTGGGTAGTCGGTGTATCGGGTACTAACTATGTTTTTTCTTTTAGATGGGATTCGGGTGCCGTTTGCCTGCTGGATAGTCGGCCATTCCTTTGTGCACTGGGCCGGCCGGCAGGCAGCTTTACGGCCGCTCGGTGCGAACTTGGGACTGCCTGCTGACGATGTGGTGTTATCATGGCTGGGTGAGCGCGACCTGCGCTGGTTACAACTCTTACCCTTGCTACGGCACCATCAGCGCGTCAGAGGATCCCCGGAATTCTTGTTACTGCATCTAGGAGGCAATGATTTGGCGTCATGGACAGTGAAGCAGCTGATCAGGGCGGTTCAGCAGGATTTGGGGGAAGTTTTGTTAATGTTCCCCGGTGTCATTTTGCTCTGGTCTGACATAATTCCCAGGCCTGCTTGCTGGTGCCATCGGCGGTGGTCCCGTGGGTTAGTTAAGATTAACCGGCAAATTGGCCGTTGGGTTTTGGATCATGGGGGGTATCAGATTTTGCATTCCTGGGTGGAGGTCGAGTGCGCGGGCCTGTATCATTCGGATGGGGTACATCTTTCCCCGATCGGGGTAGATTTACTCCTGAATGATTGGCAGGAGGCCTTGGAGTTGGGATGTTCAGAGCGGGATGGCTGGTCGCAGCTTTGATTTTGGTGGGGGGGCTCAGGGACAGGTGTCACTGAGCCTGTGGCGGGATCCCGGAGGTGTCCGGGGTCCGGAGGCATGGCAATATGCAGGGCGGGGGTGGGGTACCCCCGACCCGGAGAAGCCCTCGGCTTTTGCTAGTAATATGGCGAAGCCGGAAGAGGGGAATGGAATTGCCAGGGACGGTTCTCGGCGGAGGCGGGAAGGAACTCACTTTGCTACCCATATGGCTGGTGAGGGATTGTCCCGCTGCTGGAACCGTAAGTTAACAGTTTTGGTTGTAATGTTATGTTGTGCTTGTTTAATAAAGCTGCGACCAGTTATTTTGCCAATAAGCGATTATGTGGTGGTTATTTGGAAGGAAAAGAGGGGGGGGATGTGGGGTGGAAGGGGGCTGTGGGCCACGTCCGCCTTACCTGGTTAATAGGAGGCCACAGGCCCACGTGCCCGACGGCCGGCAATAACCGGGGGGGCGGGGTGGCGCGCACCCCTTCCGCGGCAGTGTGATGCGCGCGACCGAGCGCGAGTTTTGGTTTAAATTTATTGGCTCCCGCATGCCCAGGTGGCCGCGGGAGCCAATGAGTGGATCGCAGGACCCAAGGGGAGCAAGCGGTCGGACGCCAGTCCTTCGGAAGCGGGGAGAAAGGACGGGCGTCCCCACCCTCCCTCCCTTTGGTGGAGCTTGGGGCTGGAGGACGGGGGGTTGCAGCTGGAGGGGGGGGGCGGGATCCCGGAGGTGTCCGGGGTCCGGAGGCATGGCAATATGCAGGGCGGGGGTGGGGGTACCCCCGACCCGGAGAAGCCCTCGGCTTTTGCTAGTAATATGGCGAAGCCGGAAGAGGGGGATGGAATTGCCAGGGACGGTTCTCGGCGGAGGCGGGAAGGAACTCACTTTGCTACCCATATGGCTGGTGAGGGATTGTCCCGCTGCCGGAACCGTAAGTTAACAGTTTTGGTTGTAATGTTATGTTGTGCTTGTTTAATAAAGCTGCGACCAGTTATTTTGCCAATAAGCGATTATGTGGTGGTTATTTGGAAGGAAAAGAGGGGGGGGATGTGGGGTGGAAGGGGGCTGTGGGCCACGTCCGCCTTACCTGGTTATAGTGTTTTAGTCCATTTGGCCTCATGAAACATAAATGTTAAAACTGAGAAGTCATATTAGTATGTCACTTCAAATGTTGATTGGTACATGACTCCTTAATGCTTGATCAACTTTTTTGTGCAGAGAGATTGGATTAATATCCCCAACTTGAGCCAGTTCAGGAAGGCCTTAAAACACCTCCTCTTTATTAAACACCTCACAGCCTCCCCCGAACCCCAGCCACCAGGTATGAACAACACACAATAACTCCATCTCACATATATACAGTTACCTATTTCAATGTTTCAAATATGTATATAGTTTCCCCCGTTATCCAAGTTGATTGCTCCTGTTCATTGTAATGACCTGACTCTTGTTTATTGTCGGATACTGTTTGTTTTATGTAAACCGCGCTGATCGCAAATAGTGCGGTATATAAGAAATGTAAAATAAATAAATAAATAATAAAAATAAATATGTTTGAACCTATAAACAATAGAGCCAATCATTCTTGGTTACTGACAATTCATATCATTTTTATTCCTCTCTCTCTCACTCTTGCTCCCATCCATAATTAATAAATGGTTAACATGCTAAAGGTCCCTTTTACTAAAGCCCACTAAGGATTTGCCTTTAAAATGCCAATCTCACGTTAATTGCAGAGCATGATTTAATGTCAGGGGTACGACCAGCATGTTCTTGGAAGCTAATGCGTAATGAGTTTGCCTAACATGTGGTCTGCTATAGTGGGTTCACTTAGCAACTCCTATAGAGAAGTCATTATGTGAACCCACGTTAGGTGATGTATAGCTGCTGAGCATGTGGCAATAGCCTGGGCTCTCACGCTAATGTGCTTTCCACGCCTATATTCCACCCATTCCCTTCCCAATTCCACGCTCACATTTTAGCATATGGTGACCAAACATGTTCGTGCATTAGTGTTCCTGACTACCAGTTTCCACACATTAAAAGACACATTAACCAGCTAATAGGCTTTAGTAAAAGGGGCCCTAAGTCTGATTTAAAGCTTTTAGTTCTATGCTTATTTCTTCCTCTAGCCCCACATCACTAACGGCATGGTCTGAAATAATTTTAGTCCTAGAAAAGAATGAACTGATCAGTATTATGGGCTAATTTGACATTTCCTGTTCAGATAAATTCATTCTATGCATAGATATATGTTGAAAAATATTCCTGAATTGGGTTCACAGCACCAAATCATAGATATTGAGAAATGGTAACAACTATTGGACTTACATAAGACACAGAGTAAAACTCAACTGCATAGCTCAATCTTGTCCCAAGATATTTGCTCTGGTACATAACCGCACGGGTTAAGGTTTGTTAACTATCCAAAGTTGTTTAATGAGGATGAAGCCTTCCTTAAGAAATGGAATGGCATATTGATGATGGTGTACTTGACTTAATGCTGTTATTAGTGGAAACTTTATCTGCAACTGAGTCAGAAGTCATTGAATTGATAAAAGCACTGGAATCTGATTTACAAAAGAATTTATCAGACAAATCATTTAAACATTAATTACAGGATACTAAAGACAGAATGAAATCAAGAATCAATTAAGCTACAAAGTTGAAAAAGGTTCGCTGTGACCAAGTGGACTTTCAGTCCAAGACTGTTTTCCCCTCGATGAGTAAATCTGCTGTTACCCATATGTGGGAATATTATGATTATATATCAGAAGATTCTGGTGAAGATGATTATTCTCAGGATTTTTTGGGGGATCCCAGATGATGATGGGAGAGCATGGGGATGAGGGAGCCTCTGTGGGCGGAGACCCCGCAAGCACGATTATCTCCTGGAGAGGCCTTCTCACTTGAGCACATTCAAAGAAACAATCATAAATTTTACATCTGTAAGTCTTACTGACTCTCAAATATACAGTATGTATTAGATTTGGGTACATCTTTTGTACCAACAGTACCTTATAGAGCATTTTATATGTGGATGGCCCTATATGGCTTCTTCCATAAGTTAGTGATTCATCATTGTGTATCTCATCATTTAATAGTTCAAGATTCTTCTTTAGTGCATTCAGCTTCTAAATGGGTTCCGATTGGACCACTGGATCCTATGATTGCAGTTTTTCAAAAATTGATTCTACAAAATATGGAGTGGAGGAGTGGCATAGTGGTTGGGGCAAGGTACTTTGGGCCGGAAGGTCAGGGGTTCAAATCACACTAGAGGACAGCAACCTTGGGCCGGAAGGACTGGAGTTTCTAGTCCCACAGGTGCTCCTTGTGGTCTTGGGCAAGCCACTTAACCCTCCATAGCCCATGTTCCCTGTAAAATAGTTATCTCCAAGTTATAATGCCCTGTTCAATGTAATTTCAGTTTGTTCAATGTAAAACGCATTGATGCAGAATAGCACAGTATAAAAGAGAATGTAAATAAATAAATAAAATATAGAGAAGTTGGAACAACAATTTTATCCTATTAGATGGAATATGAGTAGCTAGCATTTTTTGGCTCTTAAATGTATGAGAGACATCAATGAGATAATTATACGAAGGGCCTAAAAGGGCAGTGCATTCATGGTGCAGTCTAATACGATCAAGAAGTATATTGTAATTAGATGATCACAAATATTACGAACATCTATTAGTGGATCCTATACAATCTCTTACACAGCAAATTGAGATATTAGTAACTATGGGATATTTGCAAGGATACCTTACACAAAAGGATATGCAGTTCTTGGTAAATATATACGCCTTGGTTCCAGTGTTCTGCACAGTTCCCAAGGTTCATAAAAGTCTTCTGAATCCTCCAAGTCATCCTATAGTGGCCGGTAATGGGTCACTATTGGAATCATTATCCATTTTTGTAGATAAGATCCTTAATCTGTTGACGTGGCAAGCAACTTCTTTTTTGAAAGATTCTACTCGTATGCTCCGTGTTTTGTCAGAAGCATCGTCTTCATCGGGGGAGATTTGGTTGGTTACTTATGATGTGAGACCTTTATGCACAAATATTGATCAGCAAGAGACAGTAGCAATTATTACTCAACTGGATTGGGGAAACATGTTACCTGCAAGACTGCCTAAACAACATGTTTTGGATTTACTGCATCTAGCATTGGAGAATATTTTTTTCTGCTTTAACAGATCTTTTTTTCATCAAAAATTCAGAGTGGTGATGGGAGCCACTGTAGCTCCTACAGTGGCAACAATATAAATGTCATCCTTTGAAGAACATTATCCTTATTTTTCCATTTGGATGTCTCATATATGTCTTTGGAAGAGATATTTAGATGATACATTTTATTTGTGGCAAGGGGATCTGGAATCTTTGGAAAAGTTCAGTTTGGTTAAATTCTCAGAAACCCAATCTCCAATTTAAAAGTACCTATCATCAAGAGCAGATTGCATTTTTGGATATAATGGTGGTTAGAGATGGAACTGGTTTATATACCATTTTATATCAACAGCCAGTCTCTCATAATAATTTGCTTAAATATAATAGCCGTCATCCTCTGAAATTGAAAAATAGGCTTCCTATTTAGCCCGTTTCTCCATATTCGGAATTTGTACGTTGAAGCAGGATTATGTTAAAGAGGCTAAACAGCTGTTTCACAAATATTTAGATCACAGTTATCCTTATGGGATAATTTAAAAAGCATATTTATGGGGTCTATATGCTCAGAGAGATTTATTGTTGGAATCTCAGAACAATGACCATCCTCCAATGGAGAACCCTTTAGTCTGTAAATTACCGTTTTCAACTCAGGCTTCACAAGTGGCTTCTTTGATTTATAAACATCGGAGGATGTTATGGTTACATTCTTGTTTGAAGAACACTACATAGTTACATTTCACAGAGGAAAGAATGTAGCAAATTATGTGTGCCCATCTATAGCTTTGTCCACTGAAGAAAATGTCACAGAGGTATTTGGACATTCTAAATGTAGTACATGTGAGTTTTATGACTCCACTATAGTGGGGCCCAATTGGATTAGTCCAGTGACACAGAAGTCTATCGAACATCTGGGTTTCATGATGTGTCAATCAACTCATATTGTGTATGTACTGATATGCCCTTGTAGAAAGATCTATGTAGGGCAAACTCAATGGAACATGATAGCTAAATTAAGAGAACATAAATCTTGCATTAATACAGCTATAAAACTGCCCCAATTGAACATTGTTTAAAAATGAATCATGCCTTTGAACATCCAAAATGGTGAATATTACAAATGGTAGTGCAGTCATGGTAGGAAGGGAAATTGGGAGGCTTTTCTGCATCTTAGGGAACAGTTCTTGTTTTAATGCCACCCGCCGCAAAGAGTGTCCTTTCCTCACAGCCAGACTCTCGATCCAGCCTCCCATGGCCAGGGTCTGGCTGAGAGGACTCTCCTCCTCACCTCCTGGTCCTGTCCCTGCTGGCCACCGCTACAACCCCACATCCAGGGGGACATATTCCACCTCTGAGGTGGAATAAGTCCCCCTTCTTACTGGCATACCCCGGACGTACAGAGCTGACCTCAGAATCGGCCCTGAATGTCCAGGGTGATGACCTGCCCACCCCTCATTCTGCCTTCCACCTGCCCTCTCCCGCCCCTGTCTAAGGCTCCCTGTACAACTCCACTGTTCATACAGGGAGTCTTGCACAGGGACGGCAAGGAGGACAAATAATGGAGATGTATGTCCAGGCAGGGCATACATCACCGTTATTCATGGAAAATCCATGAGTAAGACCAAGAATTAACTGAAATAAGTTTGCAGTATTTTAAATGCAATTCTAATGCTTTATACAAGCCAAACTGCAGGTATGTCTTTTTCACATATTTGGATTTTCCACATATTTGGATTTTCTGAATGATGCTTATTCTGTTTTAGAAACAGATGACCATTATTCTCTGTATGCAGTTCTAAGCCACTGCATACTGGATACATTGCTCGTCCCTTTGTACCAACCTATATCCTCTATGGGGTCTATTCCAAGCCACGAATAACGGTGATGTATGCCCTGCCTGGACGTACATCTCCATTATTTGTCCCCCTTGCCCTCCCTGTGCAAGACTCCCTGTATGAACAGTGGAGTTGTACAGGGAGCCTTAGACAGGGGCAAGAGAGGGCAGGTGGAAGGCAGAATGAGGGGTGGGCAGGCCATCACCCTGGACGTACAGGACCGATTCTGAGGTCAGCTCTGTATGTCCGGGGTATGCCAGATGTGGGGTTGCAGCAGTGGCCAGCGGGGACAGGACCGGGAGGCGAGGAGGAGATTCCTCTCAGCCAGATTCTGGCCATGGGAGGCCGGATCGGGAGTCTGGCTGTGGCGAAAGGACAATCTTGGTGGCGGGCAGCATTCATGGCCCTGTAATGGAGCTGTGGTGCCATGGCGACAGGATGCCATGATACTGAAGCTCCATTATAGAGCCAGGCTGAGTTAGCCGGGTATGTGGCTGGGCATGCAACCAATCTGAATCGGGGCCGGCCTTAACGTCCAGGCTGGTAGACCCAATTCTGCCCGGCCACACAAGGGGATGGACATCCAGTTGTGAATAGGCATCCTCATGACACAAACAATCCCATACACAACCATATGCTCCCAAAGGTATTTTTTTTTGTTGGACTGAGTCTCAAAGTTGTTATGAAAAGCTTCCTCCATACCAAGTCCTTTTATTCTATTTTAAAAGATCATGCATCTATACACATGTTAAAATATCTCATACAGTGCCAACATGACTGTCGCATTTCGAACCGCACATTAACTTGGTTCTGCTTCAGGGCATAAAAGTAGTACTTATATGAATATCTTCTCCTCCGTTTAGACAACTGAAGATTCGTCAATCCCTTTGGAGCTCTACTGGCATTTTGAGAAAAAACAGCCATGGATGTCCTGAAACATACTGGTCCCTAAAAATGTCCTGGAAGACCTCCAGGCAGTCAAGTTTCGGGACATCCATGAAGGGGAATTTTTGAAGGGACATCCAAGTACAATCTGGGACGTCTAATCCAGAACATTTGAAAAAAAGCAGGCGCGTCCAGATGTAGATGTGATTTCACAAATGGGGACGTGCTCAATATGGATGTCTCCAGGGGCATCTACATAGACATTCCCAGAACCATATTTCAAGCCCTGGATATCTAATGTAGCCTAATGGTTAGAACAGTGGGTGATGAATAGGTCAACCAGTATTCAAATCCCACTGCTGCTGCTGATCTTGTTGTTGTTGGCATTGTGCTGACTACTGAGAATGATGAAGTGCTTTCTTCTCTACACCCTTTGAATGGTTTTCAGCTAAAGCAAGCACTTTTCAGGGGGCTGTTTGTGTCTGGATCAGGTCTAACAATAGACAACCAGGGAGATGAGGTGGGAACATCCAGGATCCTGGGACTGCTCAGGCCACGGCTTCAGGTCGCTGGAAATGCCTGGGTCATGCCTCCTCCAGGCCCCTTTTCAGGTTTGGATGTCCAAAGCACAAATAGGGCTCCTAAAAAAGCCCATAATGAATATGCATGAGATAAATTTGCAGTTAACAATCACACATGTCTGCTTAAAGAGTCATTCTATGCAGTGGGCATGGGAAAAAGAAGAAGCGCTCTGGATTGTGTTGGAAAGAGGAGATGGCACTGTCATCCATACTGCTGTAGTCTACAGACCTCTGACTCAAATCAAAGAAATAGATAACAAATTGATTATAGATATTGCCAAGATAGCCACAAAGGGGGAAGCAATCATATTGGGTGACTTTAATCTACCTGATGTGGATTGGATTACTCCTTCTGCAAATCTGGAAAGAAGCAAAAAAATTGTGGATGCTCTCCAAGATGTGTTACTTAGACAAATGGTAATGGAGCCAACCAGGGAAAGCTCAACACTGGATTTATTGCTCACCAACGGCAATAGCATGTTGAATGTCTGCGTGAGTGCCCCTGTGAGCAGCAGCGATCATCACACGGTGTGGTTTGAGATAAAAGCCATGGTACAGGCCAAACATAGCAAGCTCAAAGTCCTAAACTTCAAAAACACCAACTTCAATAAAATGGCCGAGTACCTAAAAGAGGAGCTGACAGGGTGGAAGGAGATAAGGGAAGTGGAATTGCAATGGGCTAAACTAAAGGTGGCAATAAAAGGGGCAACAGATAAATATGTAACAAAAGTAAACAAAAACAAGAGGAGAAGAAAACCTATTTGGTTTACCAAAGAAGTGGCTGCTCAAATAAAGGCAAAAAACAAAGCTTTCGCAAAATTCAAAAGCTCGCAAACAGAGGAACACAGAAATGAATACAGGATCAAACTCAAAGAGACAAAGAAAGAAATAAGGATAGCAAAATCAAAGGCAGAGGAAAAGATGTCTAAAGATGTGAAGTGTGATGACAAAACCTTCTTCAGGTATATTCGGGAAAGGAAGAAGATCAGAGGTGGAATTGCAGGACTCAGAAGTGCTGCGAACGGACTCATGGAAAGTGACATTGAAAAAGCGAAATTGCTAAATGAATACTTCTGCTCTGTTTTTACTAAAGAAAGTCCTGGAGAAGGACCACCAGTGACTCCCAAATATAAAAATGGGAAAGAAGTAGTTACCACACCATTCACAGAAGATGAGGTGTTAGAACAACTTGCAAAACTGAAAGTGGACAAGGCCAAGGGACCGGATGGGATACATCCCAGGATACTGAAAGAGCTCAGAGAGGTTCTTGCAGGGCCGTTAAAGGATGTTTTCAACAGATCCTTGGAAACAGGAGAGGTTCCTCAGGACTGGAGAATGGATGATGTCGTACCTCTACACAAAAGTGGTGACAGGGAAGAAGTGTCAAACTACAGGCCTGTGAGCCTTACCTCGGTGGCGGGAAAAGTCATGAAGGCGCTCCTGAAAGAGCAAATAGTGAACTTTCTCAAAACCAACAGGTTGCAAGATCCGAGGCAACATGGTTTTACCGAAGGACAATCTTGGCAAACAAATCTATCATATCAATATAATCCAGGCCACCATAACTCCTCATTTTGATTTTGCCAATCTAATACTAATAGGCATATCAAAACAAAACATCAAACGAATGCAATTAGCACAAAACGCAGCTGCTAGAATTATATTGAAAGTTAACTCACTCCAACACATAACACCAATACTAGCTTCCCTCCATTGGCTACCAATTCAAAGCAGGATAATTTACAAAACAATAATAACTTCATTCAAAGCCTTATATGATATGGCTCCAACTACGCTATGTAACTTAATACACAAAGAACCATCTAAGACTACACACAGAAAAGGACAATTAAACAAACTAAAGATTCCGAAAGATTACACAAGAGCTCATAAATCAACAAACAACAGAGCCTTTTCTCACATAGCCCCAACTATCTGGAATTCCCTCCCAGAGGAGTTACGAACACTATCTGAGATCATGGAACTCCGCAAAAAATTGAAAACTTATCTATTCACCAAACACTATAACAACATAGATAATCCCTCAACCACTTTAGATAAAGGCTAAACTGGTATCTGACTGCTTCAAATAAAAACCCTTCAACTCACACAGATAGCACACTTAGTTAAACTCTTTTGATGATCCCACATTTTATGTCCTTTCACTTCCATATATATATATACATATATATATTTGTATATAGTTTATTCTGTTCTGTATTGTCTCACATTGTGTAGACAATATATTCTGTCTAGTTAATTACTTCGTTCCTCAATACATATACTGTTTTGTTAATCATTATACTTATAATATGACGTTCCTTGTAAAATATATTCTGTTAATCATTATACTTATAATATGACGTTCCTTGTAAAACAAACTTGCTTTGTTAATTGTTGTTCACTGTAAACCGCAACTGAACTCCGGAAGATGCGGTATATAAATGTGTATAAAATAAAATAAATAAATAAATAAATCTGATCGAGTTCTTTGACTGGGTGACCAGGGAGCTAGATCAGGGGCATGCGATGGATGTCATCTACCTGAATTTCAGCAAAGCCTTCAATACTGTTCCTCATAGGAGGCTTATCAATAAACTCAGTAGCTTGGGGATGGATCCTAAGATGGTAAATTGGATCAGAAATTGGTTGACTGACAGACGACAGAGGTTGATGGTAAATGGAGCTCACTCGGATGAAGGGAAGGTGATTAGCGGGGTGCCCCAGGGGTCAGTCCTGTGCCCAGCACTGTTCAATGTATTTGTGAGTGATATTGCTGAAGAACTGAATGGAAAAGTCTGTATTTTTGCAGATAACACGAAAATTTGCAACAGAGTGGACTCCCCCAAGGGAGTGGTTAACATGAGGAAAGATCTACAAAATCTGGAAGAATGGTCTAATGCTTGACAATTAAGATTTAATGCAGAGAAGTGCAGAGTCATGCACTTGGGTAGCAGAAATCCAAGGGAATTGTACACGATAGGGGGCGAGAGGTTGGTGTGCACGGTTCAGGAGAAAGACCTTGGTGTGATTATTTCTGAAGATCTCAAGGTGGCAAAACAGTGCGACAAAGCTGTGGCAAAAGCCAGGAGGATGTTGGGCTGCATACAAAGAGGAATCACCAGCAGAAAGGAAGAGGTACTTATGCCACTGTATAAGTCACTGATGAGGCCTCACTTGGAATACTGTGTTCAGTTTTGGAGACCGTATCTTGCAAAGGATGTAAAAAGACTGGAAACTGTTCAGAGGAAGGCGACCAAAATGATTTGGAGCCTGCGTCAGAAGCCTTATGAGAAGAGACTTGAAGGCTTAAACATGTACACTTTGGAGGAGAGGAGGGACAGGGGAGATATGATTCAGACCTTTAAATACTTAAAGGGAAATAATGAACAAACAAACCTTTTCCAAAGATGGGGAAGCTGTAAAACTAGAGGGTATAACCGTGGCAAATCGGACCCGGCATCCTATCCCTCCTGCGCAACCCCCTTTTTCTGACCCCCCCCTCCCCCTCCTCCCAACTTCCTTCTCCCCCCACCGCCCCCACTTCTTTCCCCACTCGTTTACAAATCACACATAGACTTCTTAATGTGGAAGAACCAACTGGTCGCAGCTTTATTATATTTATAAACAATTAACAGTCCAATCATAACAAAACTTCTTAACAATCCCCCAGAGCGGAGCAATGCCTCACCAGCCATATAACTAGCAAAGTGACCTTGCCTCCGCTTCGGCCGTGTCCTGGCACAGGCCAACTTGCTACCGCCCTTTCCCCGACCTCGCCATGTGACTAGCAAAGGCCAGCAGGGCTTATCCGGGTCGGGGGCACCCCCCCCCCCCGCCCAAGTATGTCCTAAAGGCTACGGACCCTGGAGACCTCCGGGATCCCGCCTTGCCCCCCAACTGCGACACCCCAAACCACCCACACCTCCCATAGCTAAACCAGGAGAGGGAGGGAAGCCGTCCCGCTGCACGCCCGACGCAGGAAAGGAGGGGGCCGCCACACTCCCTCCCTTTAAAGCCTCGGGCGTGCAGGGGCATATCATTGGCTCCGCTCGCTGTACTTGCGGAGCCAATGATTTTAAATAATGCGGAACGCGTCCGCAACGTCACCCATGCCTGTCCCACCCCCCCGTAGCCCCTGAGCAGGATGCCGGACCCGGGCCGATCGCCAGGTTACCGGCGTCCACCGGGACCTGGCCCGTGGACTTCCCATAACAGGAAGCTGCAAGGTGGTAAATTGAAAGGCAATGTCAGGAAATACTTTTTCACAGAAAGGGTGGTGGATGCTTGGAATGCCCTCCCGATGGAAGTGGTGGGGGCAAACACGGTGACGGAATTCAAAATGGCATGGGACAGACACAGTGGATCCCTTTACAGCAAAAGGATAAAATCAAAATAAACTGAACCATCTAATTTCTCAACAAATAGGGGTGTCCTGCATGGAGTGGTGGGTTCACCCCTAAACAGGGACGTGGGGAGGGGTGGCCTGTACGGAGCGGCAGGTGCACCTACTCTTGCTATCGTGCTGGGCAGACTAGATGGGCCATGCTGGTCTTTATCTGCCGTAATTTATTATGTTACTATAAATGAATTCTAAAGAAATAGGTTATACCTAGACGTATACAAAGTACAAGCCTGCATGTACTTGTACAGTGTTTTATCCACAGGGGTGGAGAGGGGAGCATAAGCAGAGCCACACTTTATGCATGTATCTTATAAAATCTGCATGTATGAACACAAAGCATATGTTTTGAGTAGGTGCATTGTCCATGCCTTCAAGATAGGCACAGTTTCTGCAGGATTTGCTAGTATAAAGATACACAGGAACCTATGGGGCCCTGTTACTAAATCTTGCTAAGGTTTTGCACTTAACATGCATTTTTAAATGGTAATTGCAAAGCTTCCATGTTAACCGTTGAGGTGTGACCAGCATGTTCCTGGAAGTTAGTACGTGAATGTACACTTAAACATGCAGTGCAATTAATGAGGGTGCACCTAACAATACCTATAGAGCAGCGGTTCTCAATCTAGTCCTCATGACACACCTATCCAGTCAGGTTTTCAGGATAACTACAATGAATATGGATGAGAGAGATTTTCATGGTAATATGTCTGCCTGGTGCAAAGGTAGCGGACGTCACGAGCCACCTAGACGAGATTTTAGATAGTGCTGGGGAGGAGTCTTCTCTCTTGGTACATGTTGATAGCAATGACATAGGAAAGTGTGAGAGGGGGTTTCTGGATGCCAAATGTAGGTTTTTAGGTAGGAAGTTGAAATCCAGAACTTCCAGGGTAGCATTCTCAGAAATGCTTCCCGTTCCACATGCAGGGCCCAAAAGGCAGGCAGAGCTCCGGAGTCTCAATGGGTGGATGAGATGATGGTGCATGGAAGAAGGTTTTGGATTTGTTAGGAACTTGTCAACATTCTGGGGAAAGGAAGGGCTTTTCCAAAGGGATGGGCTCCACCTTAACCAGGAAGGAACAAGGCTGCTGGCATTAACCTTGAAAAAGGAGATTGAGCAGCTTTTAAACTAGATAATAGGGGAAAGCTGACAGTCGCCCAAGAGCGCATGGTTCGGAACAATGTTTCCTTGAAGGATACTAGCAAAAGATTAAAGTTAAGTCATATCGACAAAAAGGTTCCAATAAAGAAAAAAGAACCCAAATGCCCTTAAGTACAGAGAAAACAGAGCTTAAAGATTCCAAATTACCCCTATCTACAGATAACCAGATTAATATGAATAAAATACAGCCTCTGAAATGCTTGTATGCAAATGCTAGAAGTCTAAAAAAATAAGATGGGAGAGTTGAATATTTAGCACTAAATGAGAGGTTAGATATGATTGGTATCTTAGAGACCAGGTGGAAGAAGGACAGCCAATGGGAAACTGTGATACCTGGGTACAAATTATATTGCAATGATAGAGTAGATCAAATTGGTGGAGGGTTTGCACTCTTTGTTAGTGAAGGCATTGAATCACACAGGATTAAAATTTTGCAGGAAACAAAATACACTGTAGAATCCATGTAAAAAGGAGAAGGTGATGGCAGTGATAGAGTACTATCAACCACCGACTAGAATGAACAGATGGATGATGAAATGCTAAAAGAAATCAGGGAAGCTAACAAAAGTTACAACACAGTACTAATAATGGGTGAATTCAATTACCCCAGTATCAATTGGGTCAGTGTCACAGCAGGACAAGCTAGGGAGATAAAGTTTCTAGATGAAATAAATGACTGCTTCTTGGAGCAGTTGCTCCATGAACTGACAAGAGGGGAAGCCATTTTGGACCTAGTCCTTAGTGGAACACAAGATCTGGTGCAAGGGTGTTGGGGCTACTTGGCAATAGTGTTCATTGCATGATTGTGTTTGATTTAATAAATGGAGGAAGGGCAGCAAGGAAATCCACAGTGCTACCTTTTAAATTTCAAAAGGGAGACTATGATAAAATGAGGAAAATAGTTGAGAAAAAATTAAAAGGAGCAGCTACAAAGGTTAAAGATTTACATCATCATGGGCGTTGTTTAAAAATACTATCTTGGAAACCCAGACCAGTTGTATTCCATGCTTTAAGAAAAGTGGAAGGAAGTCCAAAAAACTGTCAGAATGGTTTAAAGGTGAGGTCGGAGATGTAGTTGTAGCTAAAAAATCATCTTTCAGGAAATGGAAAAAGGAGTCAAATGATGAAAACTGGAAACAACATAAGCATTGGCAAGTTAGATGGAAGCATTGATAAGGCAGGCAAAGAGAGAATTTGAAAAAAGCTTGCCATGGCAGCAAAAACTCATAATAAAAACTTTTCCAAGTACATTCATAGCAGAAAACCTGTGAGAGAGTCAGCTGGACCATTAGATGATAGAGGAGTAAAAGGGGCACTAAAAGGGGACAAGGCCATAGCGGAGAGACTGAATGAATTATTTGCTTCAGTTTTTACTGAAAAAGATGTGAGGAAGTTACCCATGACTGAAATAGTATTTAAAGACAATGCATCAGAAGAATTGAAATATTGATAAATCGGGAAGATGTATTACAATTATTTGATAAAGAGTAGCAAATCACCTGAACTGGATGGTTTACATCCAAGGGTGTTGAAAGAAATGAAATATGAGATTGCAAACCTATTAGTAGTAATCTGTGAACTATCATTAAAATCATCTGTAACACCTGAAGATTGGAGAATGCCAACGAATGCCAATTTTTAAAAAGGGATCCAGGGGTGATCCGGGAAACTACAGACCAGTAAGCCTGACGTTAGTAAGAACATAAGAACATAAGACATGCCATACTGGGTCAGACCGAGGTCCATCAAGCCCAGTATCCTGTTTCCAACAGTGGCCAATCTAGGTCATACGTACCTAGCAATATCCCCAAAAGACACAGATTCCACAATGCTTGTACTGGGTCAAGCATTGATATCCTGGGTCCCTTTTTAATAGTGGTTTATGGACCTTTCCTCCAGGAACTTGTCCAAACCTTTTTTAAACCCAGCTATACTAACAGCCCTTACTACATCCTCCGGTAACAGATTCCAGAGTTTGATTACACGTTGAGTGAAAAAATATTTTCTCTTATTTGTCTTAAATAGTTTACCCTGTAGCTTCATTACATGTCTCCTAGTCTTTCTATACTCTGATAGCGTAAACAATTGATCCACGTTTATCCGTTCCACTCCATTCATTAATTTATAGACCTCTATCATATCTCCCCTCAGCCGTCTCTTCTCCAGGCTAAAGAGCCCTAACCTTCTTAGCCTCTCTTCATAGGAGTAGCCTTCCATCCCCTTCACCAATTTGGTGGCTCTTCTCTGTACTTTTTCTAATAACACTATGTCCTTTTTAAGATACGGTGACCAGAATTGCACACAATATTCAAGGTGCGGTCGTACCATGGAGCGATACAGAGGCATTATAACATCCTTTGTTTTATTCTCCATCCCTTTCCTTATGATACCTAGCATTCTATTTGCTTTCTTGGCCGCCGCTGCACACTGGGCGGAGGGTTTTAACATGTTATCCACGATGACTCCTAAATCTTTTTCCTGGGTGGTGGTTTCTAATGTGGAGCCTTGCATCGTGTAACTATAGTGTGGGTTGTTCTTTCCTAGGTGCATAACTTTGCACTTGTCCACATTAAATTTCATCTGCCATTTGGATGCCCAGTCTTCCAATTTATCCAGATCCTCCTGCAGTTTCCACAATCCTCTTGGGTTTTAACAACTTTAAACAGTTTTGTGTCATCTGAAAATTTGATAACCTCACTAGTTATTCCCTTTTCCAGGTCATTTATGAATATGTCAAAAAGCAGCGGACCCAGTAAAGATCCCTGGGGTACTCCACTATTCACCTTTTTCCATTGGGAATATTGGCCATTTAGCCCTACCCTCTGCTTTCTATCTTTTAACCAGTTCCCGATCCACAATAGTTCACTGCCTCCTATCCCATGACTTTTTAGCTTCGCCAAAAGTCTCTGATGGGGGACTTTGTCAAAAGCTTTCTGAAAGTCCAGATACACTATATCAACTGACTCACCTTTGTCTACCTGTTTATGCACACCTTCAAAAAAACATATCAGATTAGTAAGACAAGATCTTCCTTGTCTAAAGCCATGTTGGCTGTCTCCCATTAGGCCATGACTATCTACATGCTGTGTAATTTTGTTCTTTATGATGGTTTCTACCATTTTCCCTGGTACTGACATCAGGCTCACCGGTCTGTAATTTCCTGGGTCACCCTGGAACCCTTTTTAAAAATTGGTGTTACGTTGGCGACCCTCCAATCTTCAGGTATTACAGATGATTTTAATGAAAGTTCACAGATTACCAATAGCAGGTCTGCAATCTCATATTTCAGTTCTTTCAACACTCTGGGATGTATACCATCCGGTCCAGGTGATTTGCTACTATTCAGTTTATCAAATAGTTGTAATATATCTTCCCGGTGTAGCGATATTTCTCTCAATTCCTCTGCAGTATCACCTTTAAATACCACTTCAGTCTTGGGTAACATCCCTACATCTTCCTCAGTAAAGACCGAAGCAAAGAATTCATTCAGTCTCTCTGCTATAGCCTTGTTTCCTCTTACTGCCCCTTTTACCCCTCTATCATCTAATGGTCCAATTGACTCTCTCACAGGCCTTTTGCTACGAATGTACTTGAAAAAGTCTTTATTTCGTGTTTTTGCTTCTGTAGCAAGTTTCTTCTCAAATTCCCGCTTTGCCTGTCTTATCAATGCTTTGCATTTAACTTGCCAGTGCTTGTGCTGTTTCCAGTTTTCATCATTTGGCTCTTTTTTCCATTTCCTGAAGGTTGCTTTTTTGGCAGCAACAGCCTCTCTGACCTCACCTTTAAACCATGCTGGCAGTTTTTTGGACTTTCTTCCACTTTTCCTAATGCGTGGAATACAGCTGGTCTGGGCTTTGAGGATAGTATTTTTAAATAACACCCAAGCTTGCTGTAAGTCTTTAACCTTTGGAACCGCTCCTTTTAGTTTTTTCCTAACTATATTCCTCATTCTATCATAGTCTCCCTTTTGAAAGTTAAAAGGTAGTACTGTGGATGCCTTTACTATCTGTCCTCCACTAATTAAATCAAACATGATCATACTATGATCACTATTGCCAAGTGGTCCCAACACCCTTATTTCTTGCACCAGATCTGGCGTTCCACTAAGGACTAGGTCCAGTATGGCTTCCCCTCTGGTCGGTTCATGAACCAGCTGCTCCAAGAAGCAGTCATTTATTCCATCTAGAAACTTTATCTCTTTAGCTTGTCCTGCTGTGACACTGACCCAGTCGATACCGGGGGTAATTGAAATCACCCATTATTACTACTCTGTTGTGACTTTTGTTAGCTTCCTTGATTTCTTTGAGCATTTCATCATCCATTTGTTCATTCTGGCTAGGCGGTCGATAGTATACTCCAACTGCCATCACCTTCCCCTTCATAAATGGAATTTCAATCCATAGAGATTCTACAGCAAATTTTGTTCCCTGCAAAACTTTAATCCTTTCTGACTCAATGCCCTCTCTAACATAGAGCGCAACCCCTCCACCAATTTGATCAGCTCTATCATTACGATATAGTGTGTATCCAGGTATCACAGTGTCCCACTGGTTATCCTCCTTCCACCATGTCTCTGAGAGTGCAATCATATCTAACCTCTCATTTAGTGCTATATATTCTAACTCTCCCATCTTATTGTTTAGACTTCCAGCATTGGCATACAAGCATTTTAGAGACTGTATTTTATTCATATTAATCTGGCTATTGGTAGGCAGGGGCAATTTGGAATCTTTATGCTCTGTCTGCTCCTTACTCAAGGGCATTTGGGCTACTATACTCCCTTTTGGAACCTCACTGCTTTTGGTAGTATCCTTCAAGGAAACCTTTGTCCGAACCATGCACTCCTGGGTGACTGTCGGCTTTCCCCTAATTTCTAGTTTAAAAGCTTCTCTATCTCTTTTTTAAAGGTTAATGCCAGCAGTCTGGTCCCAACAGGCAAAATGTTAGAAACCATTATAGAGACCATGTAGATAATCATGATTTAATGGAAGAAAGCCAGCATGGCTTTAGTCACGGAAGGTCTTATCTTACTAATCTGTTATCTGTTTATTCACTCTTTCAAAAAAATATAAGAAAGGTCAGCTGGTCGATATAGTGTATCTGGATTTTCAGAAAGCCTTGACAAGGTCCCTCATGAGAGACTCTTGGTTAAATTAAAAAGTCATGGGATAGGAGGCAGTGTACTATTGTGGATCAGGAACTGGTTAGAAGATAGAAAGCAGAGGGTAGGACTAAATGGCCAATTTTTCCAATGGAGAAAGGTGAATAGTGGAGCACCCCAGGGATCTGTGCTGGGTCTACTGCTTTTTAACATATTCATAAATGACCTAGAAATAAGAAAAACAAGTGAGGTAATCAAATTTGCAGTTGAGACCAAATTATTAAAAGTTATTAAAACACAAGAGAATTGTGAAAAATTGCAAGAGAACCTTGATAAATTGGAAGACTGGACTTTCAAATGGCAGATGAATTTTAATGTGGACAAGTGTGAAGTTATGCACCTTAGAAACAACAACCCAAACTATGGTTAAATGATGCAAAGTTCCACATTAGGAACCACCACCCAGGAACAAGATTGAGGTATCATCATAAATAATACCGTTGAAACCCTCCATCGAGTGTGCTGTGGTGGCCAAGAAGGCAAATAGAATACTAAGAATCATAAGGAAAGGAATGGAGAATAAAACCAAGGATATTATAATGCCTCTGTATTGTTCTATAGTGTGACTGCACCTTGAGTATTGTGTGCTATTCTGGTCACCTTATCTTAAAAAGGATATAGAGGAATTAGAAAAGGTACAGAGAAGAGCCACCAAAGTGGTAAAGGGATGGAAGGAAACCCCTTGTGAGAGAGTCTTAAAAGGTTAGGGCTCTTCAACCTGGAAAAGAGACAGTTAAGGAGAGATATGATAGAGAACATAAGAATATAAGATATGCCACACAGGGTTAGACCAAGGTCCATCAAGCCCAGTATCCTGTTTCCAACAGTGGTCAATCTAGGTCATACGTATCTAGCAGTTTCCCCAAAAGACACAGGTTCCACAGTGCTTGTACTGGGGCAAGTAGTGGATATTCTGGGTCTACTTTAATAATGGTTTATGGACCTTTCTTCCAGGAACTTGTCCAAACCTTTTTTAAACCCAGCTACACTAACAGCTTTTACTACATCCTCAGGTAGCAAATTCCAAAGTTTGATTGCATATTGAGTGAAAAAATATTTTCTCTTATTAGTCTTAAATAGTTTACCCTGTAACTTCATTGCATGTCCCCTAGTCTTTCTATATTTTGATGGCGTAAACAATAAATCTATGTTTACCCATCCAACTCCATTCATTAATTTATAGACCTCTATGATATCTCCCCTCAGCCATCTGTTTTCCAGGTTGAAGAGCCCTAACCTTTTTAGCCTCTCTTTATAGGGATATCCTTCCATCCTCTTTGCCATTTTGGTTTCTCTTCTCTGCAACTTTTCTAATAACACTATATCCTTTTTAAGATATGGTAACCATAATTTCACACAATATTCAAGGTGTGATTGCACCATGAAACGATACAGAGGCATTATAATATCATTTGTTTTATTCTCCATTCCTTTCCTTATGATACTTAGCATTCTATGTGCTCCCTTGGCCGCTGCTGCACTCTGGGTAGAGGGTTTTAACATGTTATCCATGATGATGCCTAAATCTTTTTCCTGGGTCGTGGTTCCTAATGTGGAATCTTGCATCATGTAACCATAGTTTAGGTTGTTCTTTCCTAGGTGCATAACTTTGCACTTGTCCATATTAAATTTCATCTGCCATTTGGATGCCCAGTCTTCCAATTTATCAAAATCCTCTTGCAAATTTCCACAATTCTCATGGGTTTTAACAACTTTGAATGGTTTTGTGTCATCTGCAGATTTGATAAACTTACTCATTCCCATTTCCATGTCATTTATGAATATGTTTAAAAGCAGCGGATCTAGCACAGATCCCTGGGGTACTCCACCATTTAACTTTCTCCATTGGGAAAACTGGCCATTTAACCCTACCCTCTGCTTTCTATCTTTTAACCAGTTCCAGATCCACAATAGTGCACTGCCTCATATCCCATGATTTTTTAATTTTGCCAAAAGTCTCTCATCAGGGACCTTCTCAAAGACTTTCTGAAAGTCCAGATACACTATATTAACCAACTCACGTTTGTCTACCTGTTTATTCACACCTTCAAAAATACATGACAGATTAGTAAGACAAAAACTTCCTTGGCTAAAACCTTATTGGCTGTCTCCCATTAAACCATGACTATATACATGATCGGTAATTTCGTTCTTTATGATCGTTTCTACCATTTTCCCGGTTATGATGTCAGGTTCACCAGTCTGTAGCTTCCCGGATCACCCCTGGAACCCTTTTTAAAATTGGCTTTACATTGGCCATCCTACATCTTCAGGTATTACAGATGATTTTAATGATAGTCTACAGATTACTAATAGCAGGTCTGCAATCTCATATTTCAGTTCTTTCAACACCCTTGGATGTATACCATCTGGTCCAGGTGATTTGCTACTCTTCAGTTTATCAAATAGTTGTTATACATCTTTCCAGTGTATCAATTTTTCTTTCAATTCTTCTGCAGCATCTCCTTTAAATACCATTTAAAAAAGGTTCAAACAAGTTCCTGGATGAAAGGTCAATGAACCATTATTGAAGGGTACCTTGGAAATCCATTGCTTGCCCCAATACAAGCATTGTGGAACATGAGTTTCTTTTTGGGAAACTGTTAGGTACTTGCAACCTGGATTGGCCACTGTTGGAAACAGGATACTGGGCTTTATGGATCTTGGTCTGACCCAGTATGGCATATCTTATGTTCTTTTTTTTCTTATGTTCATACACTGCCTCCACTGAATTGAAATTTCTCTCATGCATATTCATTGTGAACCTGAAAACCTGATTGGCTAGGGTGGTCATTATGACCTGCGAATAGCGGGGATGTATATCTGGTTTGGAGTGCAACCCCCACTATTCGCAGGACTGTATTCTGCAGTTCTAGTTCCTTGCACCCACAGGATCTTTGGTGGGGATCTCTGGATGGGGGTGGGATTGAGCGGTGACTGGGCAGGCAAGGGCAGAGCATGGGCAGGCCCAGGCACCCAGACATATAGGCCTATTCTGACCAGGGCCCTGTACATCTGGCAGTGGGATAAGTTCCCTCAAAGGCAGCAATCCAGGCAGGCAGCTCCCCCTGGACCTATGGGGCAGCGGCAGTTGAGGCCCCTCTGCCCCATCCCGGCCCTAGCAGATTCCGCCAAGGGCCAGGCAGCGGGGAAAAGCATTTCTTGTCTCTGATGGGTTTTAGGTGTTCCTGCCGGGCATCCCATGCTATGACAATGGGACGCCATGGCACAGGCACACCATCAGGATCATAGGGAGGACTGACTAAGCAGAGTAGAGGACATCTCCTGCGGTGTAATCAGGGGCACGCCAGGCCGTCTAAGTGCTTGATTCTGCAACCACAGGAACGTATAACTCCCACAGTTGCAGAAACTGATACATTTTGGGCCCGTCCATTTTTTGGATGTCTGAATGGCCCGGATATGTCCCTGTTGGAATTAGCCTCCACATGTTTCCAGAGGATTGAGTTGAGAACCCTTGCCACAGAGGTATCATTAAGTGCACCTGCGCTTATTGGAACATTGTCGGTGATCACACACTAGCCCCAACCCACCCACTCTTTGCATAAGCATCCGATTGCCAGTTAATGTGTGTTTTGGAAGCCAATTGCTGGCATGCACACATTTTAGCATTCACCGTGGCCAGTTATGACACTCTAAAATGCGTGTTAACCAGTTCGATTTTTAAATAGGTGCCTTTTGCATCTCTAAATCTAAATGACCTTTTGTAAATGTATCCCTAAAATACCTGGCATTTGCAAACAAAAATGATTATCTTACATCCTGACTCAATACCCACTTTAAAAAGCTGATATATTGTATTCAGGATTAATATTTTGAACATCTTCTGTATGTGTAAGTTCCTCTCTTTTCTTGCATGAAATATGCTGTGTTTACTCTGTCATGAGACTGCCCCACCAAAGCTTGGTGATTCTAATACTCCCCAGTTCTGTCTGCGATTTCAAGATTTCATTTTTATAATTGCCGGGTCCAATATTCAAAGGCAGTTACACATTTTGCAAACTTATAAACTGTGTAAATGCCCCTAAGCGGGATATTCAGCGGCACTAGCAAGGTTAGTGCTACTGAATATTCGGAGGTTAGCATCAGGGCATTCTGGGGGTGGAACCCGGGGATAACTGGTCAGCGGTGATATTCAGCTGCTGTCCGGTTGTCCCTCAGTGGTAAAAGTTAAGTGCAGCAAAAGCTGTCCTAACTTTTGCCGCTGAAGCTAACCAGATGGCGGATGAATATTCCTGCTGCCTGGTTAGCTTCTGGCTTCTCTGACTGGCCCAGATAGTCAATGCTGGTAGCTGGATGTGACTCTGGCATTGAATATTCAGATTTAGTGTTCAGCGGCTATGGCTGGGCTCTGTAATCGCTCTAGCTGCCTCTGCTGAATATCTGGCCCGTTATGTTTATGTTAGAAAGTTATAGCATTTTAAAGTGAAGTACATTCCATGGCATTTTTAGGATGCATGTTTATTATATTTTGAACAGTGTTTTTGTGCGATAGAAACTAATTTTGGTAAACTTAAAAGACATAAAAGACCTTTCTGGTCAGGGGAGCTTGCAGTCATGTGGATATAAGAGAAATCAAATGCAATATTTGTTAGCTGTACATTATTTATTTTTGATTCCCCATTTTTACATTATTCAAACCTCTGCAAATTGCAGGCAAAATGAGGTACAATATATATAATACATCAACAAAAAAAACCCCTATGATACAAGTAAAGATCACAGATTCCTAACCAATGTGTCTAAAGAATCCTGGGACAAAATGGTCCTTGATTAAGTTGAGATGTGCTCAAAGAGCAAATTCTTAACTTGCTTTTGGTATTGTAAGTAGTTTTAAGGCTAGATGTAACATTTTAGATCCCATAGGCAAAACCAGAAAGTAGATCCCAGAGTGTGAGGGGAGACGGGGCCAGAGATCCCGAAGAGAGCAGAGAAAAGCCATAGTGCTACGGAAGCACTCCTTTGAAGCAGTATACACGCACCTTGCTCTAAAGTAAGTGGGAACAAGCTCATTTTTGATCTGGGCAATTGACACCTTCAAAATTTGGCATACTAGAAGCCTGCCTATGCCTAAATCTGGACCTCTGTAGTCTAACTCAAAGCATGCCTCCACTGAGAATGTATTCCAGAAAACCTGTGTGAAGCCCTAAAGCCCTGTGCTTTGTCCCTGTTAACTTCACTGCAGGATAAGAACGAACTTCCATTAACAACTACTGTGATCACAAAACACTTTACCCTAGATAATGAAAGAGTAAATACGATAAATACCTTGAAATGGATAGAGAAAGAGTTCTGAAGACTAGAGATAAAGTTTTAAATTGGATCCTTTTTCCTATAGAAAGCTAACACAATTTCCAAGGAATAGCGGCCACAAGGTAATTTTATAGCCTCTGATTTATTTGTACTTAATTCAGCCTTTCCAGTGGTAGTTCAAGGCAAGTTACATTCATGTACAATAAGAAGTTCCATGTCCCGTAGGGCTTACAATCTAAGAGGTATGTTTACTAAATGGCGGTAGCAGATTCCGTGTGATATCGAAGCCGTGGCCCCATTGATTTCAATGGGGCTGTGGCTCCAATATCACACGGAGTCTGCTACCACCATTTAGTAAACATCCCTCTAAGTTTTTACCTAAGGCAATGGATGGTTAAGTTAGTTTCCCAAAACCGCAAGTAAAGCACAGTTACTTACCTGTTACAGGTGATCTCTGGGAACAGCAGGAATAAGTCTTCACATATGGGTATCGTAGGTACCGACGGAGCCTGCGCGGGAACGCTCCCCAGCGTCCAGTAAGAAAGCTTTTGGGAGCATCCAACAATGCCTGCGCGCTGCCTTCCCGCCTTTCCTAACCGCCTCTCTCCAGTTCGAGTTTTAAAGCTGAGACAAGGGGGGCGGAGCCTGATGTCCAGCGGGTAGGACGCTTTGCGTTGAAGCTCCCGAGAGGCCTACTTAGAATCCTGACTTAATACCTATACAAACTTACTATTTTGCTCCGAGCTGACCGGGGTACCTCGGGGGGGATGGCGGCCCATAAACCAGCGCGCTTGGACTTCGGGTCTCCTTCTTCTTCTCACGGAAAACGCTCCAAAACAGAGGTGTCCTCCCCACAGAAGATGGTTCCATTTCGTGAAAACCCCGAAATGCACCTGGAGATTTTGGAGGAAATACGCGGCGTGAAGGAATTGGTGCAGTCCAATGGAGAAGCGCTTCGAGCCATGCGAGAAGACTTTGGAGTGCTCCAGGACCGACTTGAAAGTCTTTCATTACGGCAGGACAACATGGCGGGGGTCCTCGACTCGCACGCGGTGCGCTTGGGCAAACTGGACAAGGCTGAGCGCCAGATACAGAATCTTCAAAAGGAGTTAGAAGATAGCAATAATCGAGCCCGTCGCAACAATGTGAGGCTCCTCGGAATGCCGGAGGGGGTGGAAGCAGGAGATATAAGAGAATTCTTGCTCAAAACTCTTCCCTCCTTGCTGAAGATCACTTTTCATAGAGAACTGGAAATCGATCGAGCACACCGTGTTCCTGCCCACATGGCGCCCAACCGCACGACCCCCCGGCCTATTATCTTTAGCTTGCTACGATATCAACAAGTGGAACAAATTTTAAATGCTGCCCGAGTGAATCATCATTTGGAATTTGAAGGTCGTAAAGTCTCCTTCTTTCCTGATTTGGCAAAGCCTACCGTTGACCGTCGGAAGAAACTCCTTGCTCTTCGCCCTCGACTTCAACAGCTACAGGCTCGCTTTGGCCTGTTGTATCCAGCGAAGCTCCGAGTGACTCTCCACAACCAAACCAGGACGTTCGAAGATCCTGATCTACTATCAACATTATTAGACTCCAAAGAAGCAGAGCAGATGCGCTAATCCCAAATCTTGGACTCTTATCTGTCGGCTCTGTCCGCCATTTTGAAGGGCCCGATGCGGCGGTCATAGCCAAGCACAGAGATTGCCTGGACTTTCTTTCTTTCTCTATATGACTTCTGTCTTTTGGTCTCCTATCCCTTCATGATGTGTGCCTCGGTCGGATTCGGAGCACGCACAGTCCTACAGGTTATGTGTTTTTTCAATTTCGGCCTTCTCTGGGGTTTCTCCCCGCAGACACATGGTCGCCAGTAATTTTGGGGTTTTGCTTCTCCTCTACCTTACTGCGGTTTTCTTTGTTAATGTGGGGCGCTTCATTGTATTATATTAGCTTATTTTTTTTATGTCATGTGTACAGCCAGATACAGTCAGTTTGAGGGACATAGTGAAATTATGTGTGCTATAATGCTCAGAATTTTTAACTTTTCTAAATGGCCTTATGTACAATCTTATCAATCACCGTAAAAGGCATTAATGGTCCACTCAAAGGAAAGAAAATCCTTAGCTATCTTAGCCATGAGCATATTGATTTAGTGTTTCCTCAGGAAACGCATTTAAACTTTGCTGAAACACTGAAACTCAATGCTAAGCCTTACATGGTAGCTGCCTATTCTCCCACCGTTTCCAAATGGTACGGGGTAGCCATTCTGGTTAAGAAGTCTTTGCACGCTACTGTACTTGATATTAGCGTTGACAAAGAGGGTAGATGGGCCCGTGTACACCTTGAGGTTGGAGATAGTGAATTCACGTGTATTTGCATTATGCCCCGAATGTGGACAACCCTGCTTACTATGCAAGTATTGCGCAGTTGGCATTGGCCTCTGCCAATGCTCCATTAATACTTGGTGGCGATTTTTACTCCAGTGTTCCCTCAATCTTTTCTTCTCAAATAAGGCGCTCGTTGGCTGGAAGACCCAGTACCGAGTAGACCTGTGTGGCTAGATATAGAAGCGGGCCTTTGCAAACCGATTCCTCTTACTTTTCTCCCTGGTATGACTCTCCCATCAGACTCCCACTATCCACCAATTGCTTTTAGACACTTTAGGTGCCTTTAATACTCTTATGCAATCTTTAGACTCCCGACTCTGGTCAGTGCAACTTCAGCATCGCCTTCGGAGTACTAGGGTACTCCCGCCATCGGCATTCTCTACATAAGGTTGATTGGAGACTTTCCGATCTATCGGTAGTTCACCGGGTGTAGCATCCAGTTTTTACTAAACCTTATGTAATGCTATAACTAGAGATACCCCTATAGCGCAGAAAGTATGGGAGAGAGAATTGCATGTGACTTTGACCTCGGAGCAATGGAGCCTTATCTGGAGTAGAGGGACACGGGTTCCCGATCCGCCTCACTCACTCAGACCCTCTTCTTTCTAGCCCACCGGTGTTTTTACACTCCTCACAGATTAGACAAATGGAACACTACTCAGGGCAATGGTTGCTGGACATGTCCTGCGGCCATTGGTTCATTGCCTCATGTTATGCATGAATATCCCGCACTACAGTATTACTGGCGTCGGGTCTGGGGTCGTATTTAGTCTATCTCGCACTCTCAGGAGCCCCTTTCTTGGAGGATAGTGGGACTTCGCCCAGTTGCGGGGATCCCCTCTCTCCCAAAAATGGCTTATCTCCTTTCGAACTTTATGCTTGGCATTGCTATTTCCCTAATTAAGTAATACTGGAAATTTAGCTCCCATCTGAGCCCCAATGAATGGTGGAATCATGCCTGTCTTTACAGTAAATATGCACAAATACCTCGTCTGTTCGCTTCCCCTGTTCAGACTCCTTCTCATTGGTCTCAATGGAAGATGCTCAATGACTATGTACATTTTGCTAAATGCTCTCATCTGACTGTCTAACTTTGTATATATCTCTGTCCCATGATCATGCTGTATCGTAGATGCTCTTTTGATCGTTTGATGTATAATCACTGTTAATTGGAAGTGCCCACATGCTGATCTAATCGGGTAGAGAAGAAGCATCGGGGTGGGGGGTATTTGGGTTTACTTTTCCTTATTGTATACTTGTTTTGTCTCCTTTGGTGTGTTGTTTCTTTTGTTTGTTGCAAAATGAAAATAAAAGTTAAAAAAAAAAAAAAAAAGCTGAGACAAAGAGAGAGAGAGGAAAGGAAAGATAGATAGAGAGATACAACTCCTAGGGGAGGTGGGTGGGTTGTGAAGACTTATTCCTTCTGTTCCCAGAGATCATCTGTTACAGGTAAGTAACTGTGCTATCTCCAGGAACAAGCAGGAATGAGTCTTCACATATGGGGACTTCCCAGCTAGAGATGCCAGGGAGATCTGCAAGGTTGTGAGTCCCTGAGAAGGGCTCTACCTCACCCCATGGATCTCTGGCATCCAACCAGGGATGGGGAGTAGGAGTTGATTAGGTATGGAACAGGTGTTTGAGAACAGCCTGACCAAACAAGGCATCCCGGCGGGCGTCCTTGTCCAAGCAGTAATGGGCTGTAAAGGTATGAACCGAGGCCCAGGTGGCCGCTCAACAGATTTGGTTGATGGACACAGAGTTTAGATGAGCCATAGAGGCTGCCATGGCCCTCACATTGTGAGCTGTGACATGGTCCTCCAGAGAAAGGTTCTTACTCTGGTAGGCAAAAGAAATACACTGAGCAATCCAATTGGACAGAGTCCTCTTAGAGACTGGAAGTCCTAAATGAGAGGGATCAAAAGCAACAAAAAGTTGAGAGGACTTTCTATGTTGCTGTGTCCTTTGTAAGTAAAAAGCAAGCGCTCTCTTACAATCCAGGGTATGAAGATTCCTCTCTGCACTTGATGCATGAGGTCCTGGAAAAAAGACAGGTAAATACACCTCCTGGTTCAGATGAAAAGGTGAGACCACTTTAGGCATAAAGTGTGGATTAGTTCTGAGGACTACCTTATCATGATGGAACCTTGTATAAGGAGGATTAGCCACCAAAGCTTTCAGCTCACTGATACGGCAAGCTGAGGTGACTGCAATGAGAAAAATAACCTTCCAGGAAAGGAATTTCAAGGAGGTAGTGGCTAAGGGTTCAAAGGGTGGCTTCATGAGCTGGCCAAGAACCAAATTCAAATCCCATGCCACTGGAGGTGGTCTAATGGGAGGTTTAGTTAAAAGAAGGCCTCTCATGAATCTTGCAATAAGAGGATGAGAGGAAATAGGCTGTCCATTGAGAGGCTTAAGGGATGCTGCAATAGCACTCAAATGGACTCTTACTGAATTTGTTTTAAGGCCTGCATGGGATAAATGCAGCAAATACTCTAGTAAAGAATTCAGAGGTATTGCAAGAGGGTTAAGACCCTTCTCTGCACACCAAATGGTAAACCTTTTCCATTTAAAAGCATAGGAACGTCTAGTGGAAGGCTTTCTGGAAGCATGAAGGATATCCTTCACATGCTGAGAAAGATGCAAATATTGAAGGTCTAGGCCTTCAGCAACCAGGCCCTGAGATGAAGAGACTGGGGATTTGGGTGCCACAACATTCCCTCCTCCTGGGACAGGAGGTCTGGAGCAGATCCCAAGTCCAGGGAGGGAGCTTGAGAGAGATGCAGAAGTAGAGGGTACCACACTTGGCGTGGCCAACGTGGTGCTATGAGGATCATAGACTCCTTGTCTCTCTGTAGCTTGAACAGTGTCTTGGAAATTAAGGGAATGGGTGGAAAGGCATAGAGGAAGTCTTGCCCCCAATGGAGGAGGAAGGCATCCCTGGCCTGAACTCCCTGACACGGAATCCTGGAACAGAACCGTGGAAGTTTGGCATTCCACGGACTTGCAAACAGGTCTATGTCCGGGGTTCCCCAAATCCGAAAGATCCTGGCTATCTGGTCCCCATGGAGGGACCATTCGTATGGAAGCAGAACTCGACTGAGTCTGTCTGCCCAAGAGATTTGAACCCCTGGAAGATACACTGCCATGAGATGAATATGATGCTCTCTGGCGAAGGCCCACAATCTCAAAGCTTCGTTGCAAAGTGACAGAGAGCCAGTCCCGCCCTGCTTGTTCACGTAGAACATGGCTACTTGGTTGTCTGTGTGGATGAGGACTGTCTTGTAGCTGAGCAGGGTGTGGAAGACTATGAGAGCTAGAAAAATTGCTCTGAGCTCCAATAGGTTGATATGTAGAGATGTCTCCTGTGGAGACCAGATGCCCTGGGTGGAGAGATCTTGCAGATGAGCTCCCCAACCCTTTGGAGAGGCATCTGTTGTAAGGGTTGCTTGGGGTAGCAACTGTTGAATGGGGGACCACAGCAACATATTCTGAGTGGACTTCCACCACTGGAGAGATCAAAAGAGATGACTGGAGGTTGCTATTTTGTCTGACAGGCACCCTGATGCCTGGGTCCATTGGGTGGACAGAGTCCACTGAGCTGCCCGCATGTGAAGGCGAGCATAAGGAACCACATGGACGGTGGATGCCATATGGCCAACAGTTGTAACATCTCTCGAGCAGTTAAATGGGTCTTTAACTGAATTTGTGAGGCTAACTGCACCAATCGTAGGCAACGGGCTTGGGGAAGATAGGCCCTTGCAGTTGTGGTATCCAGCAAGGCCCCTATGAACTCTAATGACTGAGTAGGGGTGAGATGTGATTTTGGGATGTTTATTACCAGTCCCAGATACTGAAGAACACGCCTTGTGCAAGCTAGGGAAGCCTGGGCCTCTGTCTGGGATAGAGCTCGGATGAGCCAGTCATCCAGATATGGGAATAAAATATTCCTAGAGTGTGTAGAAATGCAGCTACTACTGCCATGCATTTTGTGAACACTCTTGGAGCAGAGGCCAGACCGAAAGGAAGCACTCTGTATTGGTAGTGCTTTCCTTGATATAGGAACCGAAGGAACCTTCTGTGTGTTGGATGGATGAGGACATGGGTGTACGCATCCTTGAGATCTAGAGAACAAAGCCAATCCTGACTCTGAAGGTATGGAAGGAGAGCACCGAGAGAAATCATCTTGAATTTCTCCTTGCATAGAAACTTGTTCAATTCTCTGAGATCTAATATGGGCCTGTAGCCCCCTGTTTTCTTTGGGATAAGAAAATAGGGGGAGTAGAACCCTGAACCCTGTTGAAGAAGGGGTACTTCTTCTATTGCCCTTTGGGCAAGAAGGGAAGCAATCTCCTGACCCAGAAGGTCGAGGAGAGATGTTGGAGAATTGAACTGTCTCACCCTGGTGTGAGGAGGAAGGTTCAAGAAATGAAGCTTGTATCCCTCCCTTATGATGGAGAGGGTCCATTGCTCTGCTGTGATTTGTTCCCATCTGGGAGCAAAGTGAGCTAACCTTCCTGGAATGGTGAGAGGCTCTGGTTCTTCTAGAGCCAGGAAGGCTAAGTTCTCTAGTTGTAAGTCAAAGGCCCTGAGGAGGCTGAGGCTGTTGGGCCGTAGCAGTCCTTGCAGCCTTAGGCTTGGCTTGTTTAGGTTGTTGCTGATGCTTTGCAGCAAAACGACCTGCAGAAGATGCCTGGTGACCATAACCAGGATAGTATTTCCCTTTTTTGGGAAAGAAAGCCTTTTTGAATAACCTTTTTCTAGCAGGAGCAGAAGTAGACTTTGAAAGTCTATCTAAGGCAGAATTTTCAGCAGCCATCTGAGTGGCTTTTGCTTGCCAATCCTTGCCAAAAAGGTTTTCACCTGTACAAGGAAGATTTCCTAATCCATCCTGGACCCAGGGTTCCAAATCAGAAGCTTGTAACCAAGCAGGTCTGCGTGCACCTATGGCAATAGCCGAGGCTCTGCTGGCACACTCAAAAGAGTCAAAGGTTGCACGGTTGGAAAATTTGGAAACATCCTGGGCATGTTTAAGCCAGGTGAGAAACTCCTCCCTTTTATCTTCTGAGATAAAAGGAGATAAAGTTAGCAGATGATCTGTAACTTCCTTTAGAAACATCCCCATATAGAGACTATAGGAGTTGATTCTGGCAGTAAGCATATTGGCCTGGAAAATTCTCCTGCCAAAAGCATCCAAGGTTCTGCATTCTCTTCCTGGAGGATTAGATGAGTGTCTTTTTGCACTCTTTATCTTTTTCATAGCAGACTCCACCACAATAGAGTGGTGAGGAAGCTGAGTCTTATGAAAGCCAGGACAAGGAGGAACACGGTACATGGTGTCCAACCTGCAAGAATGAGGGGAAGTAGTAAGAAGTATCTCCCATATGCCCAACATGTGATCATAAAGGATCTCATGATTTGGTAAAGTAGCTGCCTCTTTAGGAGCCTTAGGATATTGTAAAATATCTAATTTCTTGGCTCTAGGCTCTGGTTCAGGGGCCACTGAAATAGAGAGGCCCCTGGCCACTTCCCTAATGAAGTCTTGAAAAGACAAGTCTTCTGGAGGAGACATTCTTCTTTGTGGAGAAGAGGGCTCCTGAGGAAGGAGTACCAATGCTTCGAGAGAAGCCTCTGATTCATCAGAGTCTTCAGAGGAATCGAAGTATCGCCTGTCTGGATGCTCTTGCAGAGCCCGATACGTGTACCAAGTGGTATTGACATCGGGAGTGATCGGTACCAATTCGGTACCGATGGGCATCACAGGACAGGGTACCGCTGCAGTCGACACTGAAGCCGATGTCGATGCAATCCGTACCGGCACCGGAAGCGATATCGGTGCCGGTGCCGGAACCGGTACCAACAATGAAGTTTGTTGCGGTACCGGAGGCGTCACAGCTTGTATGAATGCCGTGATGGCACGCTGCATGGTCAGAATATTCTGATCCATCGACGCAACCAATGTCTGGATGTCGGTACCAGTGGAAACCACCGGTACCCCAGAACATGGCAACAGGTGATCGGTCGAGGCCACGCCATTGATGTCAACCTGTGACCCCATAGATGAAGCTTTGGAAGCCGGAGCTTCCCGCCGGGGTAATTTTGCCGTTGCAGGATCCTCGAGAGCAAGCCCGGAGGCATCTCGATACTTAGAGGGAGATCTACCCTTCGAGGACCGGCTGGACTTATGTTTGGTTACCTGAGATCCATGGGAGGAAGAAGAAGCCCTGGAAGATGTCGATGCCACCGAAGCTGCATCAGAGGGAAACAGGGTACTGAGCTTTGCCGCTCGATTCTGTCGACCTCTTTTAGACATCATGGAACAGGACTCACAATCGGTGATGGAGTGGTCAGGACCCAAACATTTTAGACAGCAGTCATGGGTGTCAGTGATAGAAAGAGTACCTCTGCACTTCGTGCACTTTTTAAACCCGGAAGCGGGCTTTTCCATGAGGAAAAATCTTCTAGGCCTAAGGCCCAAAAGGAAAAATTGCACAGAAGTGGGAAACGGTAGGTTTTTTTTTTTAGAAGAAGAAAGAAGAATAGACCGGCGGTACCGGTCTGACGTCGAAGAAGGCAGACGCGCGACCAAAGAAATAAAGAAAAATAAAGAACTTCTTCAGCGGTGACAGGAACACGACCTGCTGGCTCCGCGGAAAAGAAGAACTGGAGAGAGGCGGTTAGGAAAGGCGGGAAGGCAGCACGCAGGCGCTGTGGGATGCTCCCAAAATCTTTCTTACTAGACGCTGGGGAGCGTTCCCGTGCAGGCTCCGTCGGTACCGACGATACCCATATGTGAAGACTCATTCCTGCTTGTTCCTGGAGATATAAAGTACCGACTAGCGTGAAAGAAAGAATACGCACTGTTTGCATGGTGAATACTTTCACTGTGGGCATGCACATGGGCAGAGTTTGGGAAGAGAGTGCGTAGTGCATGCAAGTATTTGCATTGATTATAGAGCATGATAATTATAGAATATAATACTTGTAAAAAGATAAGCTGGTGCAGTGATTGCACCGTAATTTAAGGCTTATGCTAGTATTTTATGAAGTCAAGTATGACTTTATAAAAAAGGTGTAAAACAGGCATTTGAAAATAAGTTAGTTAAAGACGGCTTTATGACATTCCCTCCCATATGATCAAGCTGTTTCTTTCTTGCCTGTTTTACAGCTGTGTTTTGCAAGAGATGATGTTTTGACGTGAGCTTCAGTTTTTGTGTTTTAGATGCCATCATCCGTTCCTATAACATTTCTACTATGTAGAGATGACGTCATTCGTGTTTGAGCGGAACAGGAAGTTGGGTTGGTTCAGCTTGAAAAAGAGCCATTTCGATAGCGGGCTTGAAACACAAAAGTTTTGTGTCGCACGATTACAAAACAGCTAATGGAATGTCTCGGAGGGATAAGTAATAGCGGGCATGCTTTGGGAAGATTGGCGATAATGGACAAGCCTTTTGGATCCCTGGTTTGTTGGCTTTAGAGGAGCTTAATCATGGAGGGGTGCTTTCGGCGATTGCCTAGAAAGTGGATATCCAAAGTCGTCTTTCAAGAGCTTCCTTTGGCTCAGCTAAGTGATACCATCCCCATGTAATGGACATCCTATAAGTTACAGTATTTATTTGAACGTGAAGATTTTGCACATAGCATTAATTGTATGCAGGGGCTGGTCCTATGGGCCGTTTATAGCCTCAGGCATAATTTGGTCGAGCTGACCTTTAAAAAGTTGTATAAAAGGAAGGTCTTGTTAAACGAGCATGTTTTACATTCTCAAGACAGACGATCCGACAAAAAAATATTCTCGATGTGTACGCTATTAAAGCATGATTATGGTGTTTAATATAGGGATATAGCGAGTGACCTTTTCTATGGGATACTAATGTGGCTTCACTTGCATAGGTTGAATACGTGTATAGTTGCAAGAGATGAAGGCATTTAAGCTTGATCCCAGAGAGGGCTTGATTTAACAGACTGCAATAATCCATTCTACTCATAATTAAACAGTGGATAATAGTCAAGAGATCATTTTGTTTGAGAAGCGACACTATTTGGTAAATACATCCCAAACTAATGAAAATTGCCTTTATCTGATGCAATATTTTTCATTCCAGGGTTAGACATCCAAACAGATGCCTCAACTAACAACCATCTCTCTAAAATTTAATTTGAATGCTGAGTACTGGGATAGATTAACAGTTCCTTTTCTGTTTAATATCCCAACGTATGTCACTCTTAATTGGACTTAATTTAAATGTATGCACTTTTAACCAGGATGCCACTGCTTACAGATTTTCAGGTTAAGAATTGTTAAAGCTTGGTCAGAAACGAAGATAGATGCCAGCAGGATTTTAACAGTAGAAAAGTGACACTCCACAACAATCTCTCATTTACCACCTCAAGATCTAAGTAGATATTAAGAGATATTTGCTGAATCAGGTGAAGAGAGAGAAGATCCTTAAGTACCAAGAAATGCAGTCAGAGACAGAAAATGTGGCAGAAAGATACAGAAATATTTTCCATCATATTTGGAGCCACAGGCCCAATTAAGAGGAATTTTCAAGTGCACCTTGGACAGGTTACATGTTACATCTTTGGCACGATTAAAGTACTATGCTGAGCATTAGCAGGGAATTTGAGAGTCTGAGATCATACTCCACATATTGTGGCTTACAAATGAGGTTCATTTTTGTCATGGTATGTGCAAAATTGACGCATTTGGCAAAATTGCTCCATAGATATTAACAAAGATTACCATGGTATTTCAGAGACATGGGAGAAGCATGTCCCATGGAAAAATTGAAAACCTCGAGAAAAGATGACTTCCTAAATCAATATTTGGTAGATACTGCAGACTTTTGAACATAGCGGCTATTTGTCCCTATGAGCTTGTATTCAAATTCCATTAACCACCAGTTCCAAGATGGTATGAAGCCCCAGATGGCATGGAAGAAGAGTCCCTACTCTCTTAGCACAATTTAGTAATTGCTGGTACATAACTTTCTATTAATTTTTTAAGAAACGGTGCAGTCAATAAGCAATGGAGCCCTGAAATGCAAAGTTGCACATTTAAAAAAATAAAAATAGTACTGGAGGGCTAAACATAATCACCCCCTCAATAATTAATTATTGGAAAACTTTATGCATACCTCAGAGGACATGCAAATGCCAATGGAAAATCTTTTGGAACTATGCGTATATTCCAGTTGTAAAATGGAAAATGCACATATAATTTTTGACACACCCAAACCACAGCTGTAACAAGCTTTCCAGGCCATCTCCAAGTGTAGCCAATCTAATCTACACATGCAAATACTCTGGAGCTCTGCCACGGATTCCTGTTCCAGACTGGGCTCTGTGAACTCTTGGGCTGAGTCCTGGGCTTCCAGCTCTGAACTCTCTGAATCCTTTCAACAGGCACTGGGGTTTGAACATTCCCTGTGCACTCTCTCTGAGCACTCCTCTCCTGGTCTCTCTCCTCCTAGGCTCTCTCCACGGCCTTCTCGTCTCCTCCCTGGCTGTCTCCTCATCTCTGGGTGTGATCCTCCTTCTGGCTGTGGGTGTGACTCTCCTCTCCACTGTGGGTGTGGCTCCTCTCTCCACTGTGGATGTGACTCTCCTCTCCACTGTGGATCTGACTCCCCCCTTCACTCTCTCTAATTTCGGTTTATATCTCTGCTTCTCGGGCCGTGTCTCTCTCCCTCTAGACAGGTGCATATAATCATCTTCCAAGCCTGCAACTACTTCAGCAGAGCTTGGGTGTGGCAGCCTAAGTTCAGATTCCCTGTGCTTGCTCTCTCTAGGGAAACGCTGAAACCTGTGCACTTCAGGGATGTCACTTTTCTTAAAGGTAAAATCCTTAGTTTCTCCTATTTCCATAGGCTCACTATGAACGTCCTCATCACATATCCCCCCCTTAAGATATTACGGGCTGGCGGCATTTCACCCACACAGTTCGTAATCTGCGATAGGGCATCAATATCTTGCTGCAATCTTCCTGCCTTATGTACCACTTTTGAAAGACTGGCTATTGCTGTTCGTTCACGCCAAGGCCTAAGGACATTTATGTGGTAAACCTGCTGGCGGCCCCTATCAGTCTCTACAGTATAGGATACCGGACCTACCTGTTTAACCACTTTATATGGCCCTTTCTACTGAACCTCGAATTTTGGCGTGGCACCTGCCACCATTACCATAACTTTCTCCCCTAGGACAATTTGGCGTGGTTTCATACCCTGATCATAATATTTCTTCTGGCAAATCTGGCTGGCCTGTAAGTTTTCTTCGGCCACTTGAGAGGTCCTGTGCAACCGCCCCCTCAAATCACGAAGAAAATGGGGTATTTCCATTACTTCTATCTCAGACTCAACCCATTGTTCCTGTAATATGTCTAAAATTCCCCGTGGGGCATGTCCGTACATTAATTCATATGGGGATGCCCCTAAAGATGCTTGCGTCTGCTCCCAGCAAGCGTATAGCACAAAGGAGAGCATAACATCCCACTCGGACATGTTACCATCCAAGCCTCGCCTTAGCATTTGCTTCAACGTTTGGTTTAACCTCTCTACTAGTCCATTGGACTGGGGATGATAGGCGGATGTCTTTATGTGTTGTACCCCGAAAGCGTCCCACACTTGGGCCAAATACCTTGAAATAAAGTTGGTGCCCCGGTCCGTCAGGACTTCCTGGGGAAAACCCACCTCACAAAATAGCTTTATTACCTCTAAGGCTATCGTTTTTGCAGATATGTTCCGTAAGGGAATGGCCCACGGGAACCTGGTGGCCTGATCCACTATCACTAACATATACTGGAAGCCTCGGGGTGTCTTCACTAGAGGTCCCACTATATCCATTGCAATTCTTCGAATGGGTTCTGATATTACCGGTGTTGGGATCATGGGCACCCCTGGTGGTCGGACATTGGTGACCCGCTGACACGAAGGGCATAATTCACAAAATTGGGCGGTTTCCTTGAAAATGCCCGGCCAGTAGAAACGGGTCAAAATTTGGTCTAAAGTCCCCTGTATTCCTTTGTGACCTCCTAAAGGGTGGTCATGGGCCAGCTTCAAGACCAACGTCTTAAAAGCTGTGGGTACTACCAGCTGCTTCCTGACCGTTCCTGCCTGGGGATCAAGACTCTCCCTATACAGTACTCCCTTATCCAAAAGGAATCTTGGAAGGATCTCCCTCCCAACCTGGGCATATTCAAACGCCCTTGTAAGCGCGGGATCTGCTTGCTGCTCCTTGGGAAAGGACGGGAACTTTTCAACCAATTTGGCTGGAACCCAAGGTAACCCTTGTCCCTTTTCCATCTCCGCTCTCCCTCGGGACCTACGCTGTTTTTCCCAGCGCTTCTCAGCTTTTCCCTTCTTACTCCCATCAGAAGGGGAAGCTATCAGGTCATCATGGGATGGAAGTTCACCTAGGGTTTCATCTGGATGCTCATCCTTTTTATCTGGGGTCTCTGACTGGGATCGAGTAGACACCAGACCCACTTTTTGATGTAGGCCCTTCTCCAAGCCTCTTTTGAACTGGGGCCAATCCCTACCCAACACTAGGTCATGGGACAATCTCAGGACTACAGCTACCAGGACTTCCCTCTGTATCCCTAACCCCTTTATTAACAGCTTATACATGGGATAAAGGGAGGATGCCCCGTGGATACATCTAATCCGAACCCTTCCCTCTGGTCGACTCGGTACTGACTCACTCTGGGCTTCTATCACCTGCCAGAGTCTCCGGGAGATCATACTCTGGTCAGTACCTGAGTCGAGTAGAGCTTCAGTAACAATGCCCTGAACATCAACCTTCAAAAGAAATCCCTCTCTCAGCTGTTTTGTCTTAGCACTTATCAATGCTGTTCGTGCTTTATTCATTTATTTAGCTGTATTTATATCCCGCTTTTCACCGGGTCAAAGCTCTACATTCCTTTTGTATGTGTCCTATCTTTCCACATTGAAAACATTTTTTCTTTTCCCACCTGCTCTCTGTCATAGGCATATAAGTTTTCATACACTTTACACTTTGCCTTGGGTTCTTTTATGATCGTTCAAAACCAGCCTCTGCTGCCATTTCCAAAGCGCCCCCTTTCGCTAGACCAGCCAATTCTGCCTCTAAATATCACTCGGTCAGCAGGGTTGCTTCTCCTGTAGTTCGGCAGTTTTGTAATATCAGAAAGGATTGAATTTCCTTAGGGATCGCAGCCATAAATCGCTCTAACACAATTGTATCTATAAGCATCTCCATGGTTTTACCTTCAGGAGCTAAACATCTCAAAGTTAAGCCTTTGACCCTTTGGCACAGAGCCTTAGGTGTCTCATCAGGTCTTAACCTTGTAGCTCTCAACATGCGATGGTAGACCAGCGGAGTTAGACCTAAGCAATCTCGGATAGCCCTTTTTAGCTGTACATAATCCGTAGCAAGTGCTGCAGGCATGGCCCTGTAGGCTGCTAACGCCTCTCCTGTGAGAGATGTGGCTAGCCGTACGGCCCACTGTTCCATTGGCCACCCTACAGTATTAGCAATTCTTTCAAAAGCTTCTAATAAATCGTCAATATCATCTTTTTCTGTAGGTTGTCCCAAGGAAAAGGTTCCACACATCTGTGGCCCTACCATACAGGCATTATGGGTCCTTCCTGGATCCGATAAGGTTGGTAATGCTCCAGCCGTTGCCTTCTGGTGAGCAAGCATCGCCTCCATTAAATCCAGTACTGGCGTCTGTTGCACCTGCAAAGCAGCTGCCGCCTGTTTCTGTGCCTGTTACGCCATTTCCCGCTGCTTATGGAACTGGGACACCATCCATTGCAGTATGTCCTTTGGATCCATCTTTGTAGTTTTCTGCAGGAGGAAAGAAAGCAAACAACACCCACCAAGTGCGGTACCACCACAAACTCTGCTCTTCCCTTTTAGCTTGACTGCTTGAAACTTCCACCCTTTTTTCCTTGTATACAAGCTTTCCCACGCCTAAATACTCGTTACCTGAGGATAGGCGTTGACTCTGACCTTAAAAAAGGGTGTGGTTCACTGGCCTTTTGTCGCTCTGGCTGACCCTGCCAGCGATTTTTCCTCTGCAGCACACAGCACAGCTCAGCAATTTGGTGTTGAAAGTCCTTTGGCATATATCCTGAAGTGTTTGTAAATCCTTATACATGTGAAATCCTGTCAACTACGCCACTTGTCATGCCCTAGCCCTCCGCCAAGGGCTTAGAGGGATAGGGATGCCATTAACTTCCCTTGTAAAAAGCTTAAACAGAATATTTTCTTCTCCAGTGAAGGATGCTGGGAATAGTAGTTCTAGCCTTCTAATAAGAAGTGTAGTTATGCACCGAGAGTGTAGGCAAAAATGACAAAGTTTATTTCCCCAAAACGCAAACAAAGTTCAAGCATGTTGTAATAGGATACTTTTCCAGGTATTCGCTCGAGGTCATTTACAAACGGGGCTGTATTAGCTTCACAGTCCTTTCTTTTATGCAAGTGCTTCAAAATAACAGATAGAAAAAAATAGCATCTTCATTCAGCCAAAGTAAAATACCTTATTTTACCTTTGTCTTCATTCAGCACTCAAATACAGAAACAATAAGTATTCTCCTCTTAACAAGAGTAAGCTGCTACCTCCTGCTTATGGCTAGGCTTTCTTACTCAGTTTTTCAGGAGACTTTTATCTTCTTAGCTATTTCTTAGCTGAGAGACTCAACACTATCAGCTTTACACAGTGTACAGTCCATGAGCTCCTCTGGCTGCATAGAATCTTGCTCAATGAGGTCCACCTGCATTCCCTCTAGCTCCGGTAATGCAGTGCCCTGCTCTGAAGCTTCAGCAGACGTCCCAGGGTAAACCCTCTCTAAGGAACCCTGTGTTTCTCTGGAGTACAGCTCTCCCCGGTAAGGCAACATTATCTGTGAGGCTGTGGACACTTCCCCCTGGCTGTGCTAAGCCATCTCCCTCCAGCTTCTGGGAAACAAACCCTGGCTTACTTGCCTGCGTTCCTCTCTGGAGCTCTGCCATGGATTCCTGTTCCAGACTGGGCTCTGTGAACTCTTGGACTGAGTCCTGGGCTTCCAGCTCTGAACTCTCTGAATCCTTTCAACAGGCACTGGGGTTTAAAGCTTTCCCTGTGCACTCTCTCTGAGCACTCCTCTCCTGGTCTCTCTCCTCCCAGGCTGTCTCCACGGCCTTCTCGTCTCCTCCCTGGCTGTCTCCCCAGCTCTGGGTGTGATCCTCCTTCTGGCTGTGGGTGTGACTCTCCTCTCCACTGTGGGTGTGGCTCCTCTCTCCACTGTGGATGTGACTCTCCTCTCCACTGTGGATCTGACTCCCCCCTTCACTCTCTCTAACCTCGGTTTATATCTCTGCTTCTCGGGCCATGTGTCTCTCTCTCTCTAGACAGGTGCATATAATCATCTTCCAAGCCTGCAACTACGTCAGAAGAGTTTGGGTGTGGCAGCCTAAGTTCAGATTCCCTGTGCTTGCTCTCTCTAGGGAAACGCTGAAACCTGTGCACTTCAGGGATGTCACTTTTCTTAAAGGTAAAATCCTTAGTTTCTCCTATTTCCATAGGCTCACTATGAACTTCCTCATACAACGTGCAGTCTGCTACCTGCAGAAGTTTATTGGAACTCATAACTAGCGAACTACTCCAATGTAACAGCATGTACAGCAGCTGAAGATTTATGAAAATTTTGAAAATTGACATTTAAAAATGTTCTCTATGCTGATTTTCACTACACCTCACATAAGTGTAGGTAGCTTTCCTCCAGTGATCCTAGGAGCAAGATTTGAATGGGTAGCACACTTTCTCAATTTTAATTCTTCCACTGGGTTTAATTCAGTTCACTTTCCCCATGAAACTGAGAAAGACTAGATAGCTTGAGCAATACAGAATAGACTTGCTTGTGTGCCAAACAGATTTTCCTAAATTCCCATGGCTTTTATTTAGCGTTCTGTAGGAGGCCTTTATTTCTAAACAGTACCAATGTTCTTCTGTCACAGTACAGATACTAATGTACTTGGAAAACTGAGTTGAACAGTTTCATCTGGAAATTTATGAGTGCATAGGTCTATGCTTTCATCATGGGGAAAGATGGTTGAGAAAACAGAAGATCACAAAGTATTCTAATACACGGACCTTAAGATTTGCATAATCATGCTTTTCAAAGTACTAATAATATAATGATGAGAAAAATAATTCATATGTGTCATAGGTAATATTAGGAATGCTGAAAACAAGCCAAGTAATATGATGCTTTTGCAATAGGGAAGTGCTGTCCTATAATGACATGAAAATATCAATAACGTAAAGTATGCTGAGTTCTATCTTTATAATTCCAAAATGTTAGAACAGGGGCAAATTTCAAAGGCATTTGCAGATACTGGGAGAAATTATAGAATGAGCTAATTATATAAGTGGCTACTTACACATGTAAATGACCTCTTGTAGCATGAAAGTACATGTGTAATTGGCGTCACTGTGCGCATGCACAGGAGAAGCGTTTGGGCAGAGTGTGGGCGTTGCGAACAAGTCCATGAGTAGCTCATAAAATCCTCTGATTTATGCTCATACTTGCAAAAAGTAGGTCTGATCATTTACAGCAGATCTATGGCTGGGGTAAGTGTTTGTACCTTAATGAATGCTTGTACTTTCTCATGTATGCCTTACAATATAAAGTGAAGCATGTGTATACTTGACTTTATAAAATAGGCATAGAGCAAGCACGCAGTAATATGAGTTAATTGGCACCGGTTTACAAAATTACCCTCCTAAAGAATTGCGAGGCAGGGCTAAGGTCATTTTCCCCCTCCCCACACCCAGTCCCACAATGCTATAGGCAAAATTAGTATGCCCATTTAATTGAATGGACAGAAACCAAGCACACAAACCATAAACAATGGCACAATAGCGTGCAATATATAGGATACTGTTGGAACAGGGATGTTTAAATTTTTTTTTTATTATTTCTTATTACAGATGGACCCAATTCAGAAAGCTGTGATTAAACATACATTTGGAGTTCCTCTTCCACATAGAAGAAAACAAATTGCATCGTGCAGCATTTGCCAGCTGAGATTTAATTCTGATGTAAGTCCCCTGTTTTTATCAGGTTTCCGGAGTGTAATCGATCCAGATGTTTCCAAAGAGTTGTCCTTGGTGTACATTTTTTCTGTGTTCAGTACTGTGCCTGAAATGAATGATTTCATATTCTGCATCTCAGCAGTGAAATCTGCAGGTCTGCTTCTTTTTACTTACACGTCCGTGTACAGCTAAGACCCCTATTTAATAAGAGGGGGGATATTCAAAGGTATTTGCGTGGTTTGCAGACATGCAAACCATGTAAATGCCACTCTGTGGGATATTCAGTGGCACTAACACAACGCTGCTGGATATCCGCAGGTGCTTCCACTTCAAGCCCTGATACTAAGCGCTTAGCATCAGGGTGTGTTGATGGGCATTCTGGGGCAGAGCTGCAGTGGCAACCATCGCTAACCGGGCAGTGGCGATATTGAGCCACTGTTGGGTTAGTGACATATGGATAAAGTAAGGCATGGTAAATGTTGGCCTATCTTTACTTGCAGAAGCTAACCAGGCAGCGGCTCAATATTGTCGCTGCCTGCTTAGCTTCTGATTTCTGCAGCGACCTGTATATTCAATGCTGATGGTCGGCAATCCACTTTACAAGCCCTAGCTACCACCACTAAATATCCTCCCTAGTTGTTTTTTGTTCCCATAGACACAGAAAGGGAGAAAACCTTTACTAAATAGACCCCCCCACACACACACACACACCCCAGTGTTCAGAGGTTTATTTTCAAAAGCATTTTACTGGCTATGGTAACCATCTTGCGGAAAAAATATTTTATGCAATTTAAATAAATATCATCTCTGTGAGTAATTTCTATCTTGTTGACCTTGTGAGTCTTTTTGTAACTGTTATCCTTAAAATTTTGTTAACTCTGAAAATACGTTAAAAACATTACAGCATAGGCATTGTGGATCATTAATTTTGTCCGTGGTCTATTTGATTCACCTATATTTGTATAAGTGATACAGTGCTATATGGGAAGAATTGACATGTTTATAATAATCAGCACTTAATCAGCTGTCCATTATATAAACTGCATCTTTCTAAAACCCTGCTTCGTTCACCATAGCTTTCTCTGACAAAATTACTGCAGTAAACAGATGGCAAAGCATCTGAGTTGTTCTAATATAATCCCCTATTCCACTACTTTTAAGCGGCATCAATTTTATTAAAAAATAGGCATTGTTTCAATATGTTGAGTATAATCTGACCTCATGAAAATCGGTTTGCCTTTTAGGTTATGTCTGACCTTCTTCTATGTATTTTTCCCAGCTTCTTTGTTTACTATGTTATTGGCACTTTACAAGAAAACATTCTTACTGCAAATCATGAACATTATTTTTAAAGTCTTCCATGTTGTATTGTATGCATTGAGGGCTGTGTTTTGTCAGCATTTTTTTGCTTGTGCATTTTTTAAATATTTGGTTTTATGATGAGGAAACAGAACTGAATCATTACACAGGTAATTCTCAGAACATATATTACGGACCATGTTTAGAAATATGTGCCCCACCAGTCCCTTCTCAATCATGCACTATCCAGTTGGCTTGTAATTTTTAGTGCAGGGCCCCATGCCAACAGCACAATACTCTTACCATGTAGTAACCCCAGCAAGTTAGCATGAGGTTTGCTGCATGGTAAATGTGCTGCACTGCTAGCATGGGCCCCTGTGCTAAAAATCACATGCTAACTGGATAGCACATGAGTGGGCAGGGACTGGGCAGAATGGGTCATTCATGGTGCATCATGTTTAGCCCGGGTGTCTTGAGCATATGTTAATCATGAATATTGCTGTTAGCATAGGAACACTTCCTCAAGAGATGGAGGTAAGTGCACCTGCATACCAGTTATCATGATGCAATATCAGAAAATCACCAGAATAGTGCAAAATTCTCAAAACATTCATTGTTTGTCGGACATGCCAACAGGAGAAGAGAATTAGTCAATCTCAAAAGCTGGTATTGTCCATTTTAATCAAATGTGGTTCTAATCAATGTGCTGGTTCTAATCAATGTGCCATTAAAATACTTATGTGATTTAAGCAATCCGTGACTTGGTGGAGGAAAAATTATTCTTGCTAACAGCAGAGGGAAATGTTCCAGCAACCCCATGATGTGCGCATTTCAAGTCTAAAGACACTGTTTCAAGTGCAAAACTGGTGCTGTCATAGATTCTTCAAGCCTCAAAGCATAACTGCCAACCTCTGCTCTATTTTCTTGGTTGAAATGCATGCTACTGGCATACCCTTTAATAAATGTTCCTACCTGTGTTAGGAGTTATTTCCTTTATACAGATTCTAGGGTTTGCAGTAGGCAGCTATTGTTATAGATTAGGGAGTGAAGCATTTACTGTTTATGGCTAAGCACACTTTTCCTTGGATAGATAACTTCCTCAAGCAACACAGAGTGTGAACTGATCCAAGGAAAACCACCAATGAAATCCTGCTGGTGAGCCAGTCCTAGATAATAAGTTCAGGTCATTGCAGTAACTGTGATTCCAAAACAGAGCTATTTTATTTACAGAAGGAAAATATCTACAAGTCCAATACTTAGAAAAATTCACAGTAAGAGAAAGCTTTTATAAGAGGACGCCTAGGTTGACATGTGTTTTGACACGTCAATTGCGCCTACAGTATTTTATAAAGTCAAGTACATGCATACTTTATAAAAAGGAGAAGTAAATAGTGAGTAATGCATATCAAATTTAGGCGCAATCAGTTAAATCAGCCCTATGGCAGGCGTAAATGGCTGTACTTATCTTAGGAAACCAGTCCAGAAACGTGGCAGATTAGAAGAACAAAATAAATTTATTAGTCCTTCATACAGGGAAAATCGCCAAGGAACCTGACACAGGCAATGTTTCGTATACACCTTCATCAGGGGTGTTATGGCGTACTACAATCATAAATAAACATATTAATACATTAAAAACCACATTACAAAATTAATCATAAACATATAAAACATTAAAATCAATGCTTAGAAAATAAATAGCCACATGAACAAATGATAAAAAAGACAATTGTTAAATAATTAATAAAATAGTTGATTCATAAATAAATAAATATATGGATAAAACCATAATAAAACCATAAGAAGACAAATAAAAAGATATTGAACCCAATTAAAAAAAACACAACATAAAAAGAACGTGACATAAACACAATTATTAAAAATGTGTAGATTACCTCTGTAGACAGTTTATTTCATGTGTAATGTTCTCTAAGGTCTAAAAAAGAGAGTGAAGAGATATTAGGTGAGAAGAAAGCAGGAGTGAACCGGACAAAACATGTGGTGAATAAAAACCGTTATGTACAAACCAGTGGCTTAAAACTCATGTAAAATTTGGCTATAAATAATGTAGGCTTGTGTCCTATGTCATGAAATATTATCTAACCACACTTAATATAAACAACAATATTATAGCCAAGTGTAAATAGGCCATTATAATTTTTAAAATTTATGGGAAACGATAAAAATATGAATCATGCTACCTATGTTGCTTGTAAACATAGACAGCTTTGTAATCTTCCTACGTAATACTGTAAATAGTGGACTTAAAAGAATGAATTTACTATCAAAGTACCAAAAAATAAACTTAAAAATTATTATGAGACTCAGAGAACCAGCGTGTATAGAAACACTAAAGATTCATCTTGTAAAAACACGGGCACAATTCAGAACCATTGAAATTGAAATGCTATTGTCCATAATTAAAATGCAGACCTAGGAGATTAAAATGACCAGCTATCTATTAAAAGTGCCCAAAAACTAAACTTAAAAATGATTATTGTACAAATTATTGTGAGACTCAGAGAACCGGCGTGTATAAAAACACTAAGAGTCCATCTTATAAACCACGGGCATAAATTCGGACTCATTAAAATTGAATTGCTATTGTCCATAAAGGAAACGCAGACTTAGAAGATTAAAATAATTAGCTTTTTACCTTAGAGATTCTTTCAGGTTCTTTGAAAATCGCCATGTAGCTGGAAGCGATAAAGAGAATCCAAAGGACGCTCACACTTGCGATTTGAAAACCAAAAACGTGGGAAAAATGACGTGAACCCATCCTATTGGTGGGCTCAGTTTGTAAAGTGAAACAAAAATATAGGGAACATGATACAATATGAAAAGTAATAGTGTTTAAAATGATGATGATGCATAGTATGTTTTATAAATCTGAAACGATGAGGTGCTTAACAAAAGGATTTGTGTGTGATGCGCTGATCTTAGTGTGAGACAGACAAAACCAAGTCTGATGAAGTGAAAACACAGGGAACATGATCCGATGTAAAAATGATTATACCAGTTAAACTAATGGTGATACCTGATCTGCTTAATAACTCTGAGATGTAGTTTCATGAAAAAGATGTTTTATCAAAGGGATATGAATGTGCTGTGTTGATCTCAATGTGAGACAGACAGACCGAGTAAAATGTAGTTGTCTGAAACGCATCGCTGACCTAGAAATTGATATGCTGAAAAGGGAAGGAAAGGGGGGTGCGGAGGGGAGAAGGGAAGGAGGAGAAGGTGAGAAGGGGGGAAGAGGGGGGAGGGGGAGGAGGGGGAGGGGAGAGGGGGGAAGGAGAAGAGGGAGGGGAAGGAGGCTGAGGGAGGGAAGGGGAGGGGAGGGGGAGAGAGGGGGAGGGGAGGAGAGGGGAAAGAGGGGAAGGGGAAGGGGAGGGGGATGTAAGGGGGGAAGGAGAGGGGAAGAGGGGAGGGGAGGGGGGAGGGAGGAGAGAGAAGGGGAGGGGGGAAAGGGGAGGGGATTTTGCTGTGCCTGTCTTTATTTATTTATTTAAACAGTTTTATTTAAACAGTTTTATATACCACCTTATCCTTCAATCAAAGTGGTTTACCTCATCATTCTTCCCACTCTGTCATTGCTGCTGCTCTGCCAGTGCCTCCTGGGCCTGCAGCTCTCAAAGAAAGTTTGGGTGGCCAGTGCAGGGTATCAAGCCTCCATGCATGCTCAAGACCTACCACATTCTATCCATCCAAAGTTCCTGTTTCATAGGGGATGGAAGGTAACAGGCTTTGACCATACACAGATGTTCAAGTCCTCATGCTGGCTGCCCCAGGATCAATTTGGGAGGAAAGCATGCTAGCATCGAGCTAGGGAGGTGGACGAACAGTGCTTGGATTGGGCTGGGCATAAAGAAGAGGCATAAGCATAAGATTAAGTTGGATAAATGGAGTAGAGAGTACTGGCTCATGCTTGGATGGAGGAGAAAATTCTGAGGTCTGGTTAGGTACTAGAGGTGCTTAAGTGGAGCATATGGCTGGGCTGGTATAGGGTATTGAGTGACCTAGGTGAACATTCAGCTGTTCTCCCCACCCCTTGAGATTTTGTTAAATAAACTCAGCAGTCATAATCACCAGACCACTACCCTTCTCACAACAGTCCTGTGAAAATGCATAATTAGACATCATCCTGTGAACTCTTAAGCTTTGCTTCGTATGTAGGTGAGTGTCCACTCTGCCTGCAGGTAAGAGAACGTGTTGATTGCTCTTTTGAGTTTGGCTTTGCTTTAACTGCTGCTGCTCTTTGCTGCCCCTCAGAAGCTGCTGCCCTAGGTGACTGCTTAGTCTTGTGTAATGGTTTAGCAGCTCTGGCAGAAGGGCTGGTATCAGTTAGTTTCTGTATTTAATGCACTCAGAGCCTAACCCCAGTTGGAGCACATCCGGGCCATCTGGATGGCCCATCAGCACCCAATCCTGCACCTTGAGAGCAAGACAGCCCCGTGGGTGCAGGATCGAGACCTGGGTGATGGCTAGATGTGTCACCACAGGGACATCCTCCCTGCAGCACAACCTACACGCTGCCTTGGACCCCCCATTTCCACGCCGCCCAACCCTGATGGGAGAGTCGGGCCCAGATTGGGCTGCAGGGACTTACTATGCTTGCCACCATCGCTGTTAAAGGGCTGGCTGGCTGATCTGGATAGGCTGCCAGCGCTTATTCCACCTCCAAGTTGGAATAAGTTGACCGTCCCCAACCAGTGATCCCTGAACATAAAGGGCCGTGACTGGAATTGGCCTTGTACATTCGGGGGTCGGTCCCACCCATGCTCCACCCATTCTCCAACCCCAGGCCGCACCGTCTACTATAGCATGCACAGTGGCTCTGTGAGTTCGGGGGAGCCTGGAGGCAGCATACAGTTCAGGTGGCTAGAAGGGCACATAACCCCACTAGTTGCCTTGCTGGTTCGGGCCCTTAGTGATTAAATTCCAGCTCAGAAGTAAAACTGCAGTTTTCACCATAGTCTGTGACAAAATTGAAAAACCCCTCAGCTCACTCTTTCACTGGAGCATTGCCTGACTTATGGAATTCTCTTCCAGCCGAAGCTAGTAGTGAGCAAAACCTGCTTCTGTTTCGTCATTTTTTAAAAACATATTTTTTAAAGAGGCTTTCTAGATTATGATGTTGGTTTATTTATTCATGTATTTTTTATTTAAAATGTTTCTATTTCATCTTCCCAAACTGATATTCAAGACAGTTTAAAAACTACATATGTAGGGCTCAATTTTTGATACTGCTGATTTTCAAATGCTGTGGCCGTCAGCCATGGCACTTAAATATCAGGCGGATATTCAGCAGCAGAATCTGGATAGGAGCTGCCACTGAATATCTTGGCTGAGCAGCGCTAACTGAGTATGTGCCAGCACTTGCCTGGATTATAACTTAGGCCCGCTTTTCATGTGGTGTAAATTGTCTGAACTAGGGCCACTGAAAATCATGCTATCTGGGTAAGTGCTGGCACTTGGTTAGCACCGATACTACCCCCGACTCCACCCACAGACTGCACCTACACAATCCAGATAGTTCTGGGGCAGTCTGTGGAGATATTCAACAGCACTATCCAGAATATCATGATCTGCCCCCTTAGCTGGCCGGCCTCCTGTTGACTGGTCAGCTAAAGACTTTGAATATTGTTCCAATAATAATTATCAAAACATAAACAAATCACAAAGCCATATGCAAACATAGAAAGTATAACATTGCACAATCAATTCAACTACATCTTCAGATATACACCATGAGCTGATAGGTGGAAAAAGCCAGATCTTAACCTTCTTCTGGAAAGAAAGATAAGTAATCCTTAACTCCCTATCTACCAGCAGAGACTATTCCATAAGAGAAAACATCATAGACCTCAAGGCATCTTTCCTCACCTTCTTCACCATTGGGCCTATAAGCACAGCCACCTGACCAGAACCCAAAATCTGAATGGGTATGCACCAACACAACCTTTTTCTTAAATAAATCTGGAACTCTCTCCCTGACAGACTAAGAAGAATAAAGGACTTTTCTAACTTCCGTAAGCAAATCAAGACATTTCTTTTCACAGAATACTTTGGTAATCAACCATACGAAGCAAATATTGACCAAACATAATCTGATGCAGTAGTCCCCACTCACGCTTCTTAACAATGGCCTCATCTCCAGAATGCACTACTCCCCTGTCAGACATATAACGTTATTTTGGCTATGTAAAACTTTCTATGCGACTACGTAAATAAGTTTGCAGTTAATTAAGTAGCTCTCTTGAGTGATGATGTTTACATTGTAATTTAACTTTTCCTTGTTAACTATGTTTCTTGTAATAGTTGTGTTGCATTCGTTCTAAACCACTTTGATTACTTGATAAGGACATATAAAAAAAAACCTCTCAAATAAATAAATAGCAATCTCCAATCTCAGCAGCAACAAAAAAAAGAAATACTGCAGAACCATGTTTTTATCATCTGAGGAATGATATATCATCTCATTAAAATCTTTAATTGAGTGCTCACCAAGGTTAGGGGTAAGGGAACATCTCCTTTTTAATACTATTGTCCCTGCAGTGGCCATAAGTTCAAATGTATTCACAGAGTTTACAAACTCCCTGCCAGGATGTACACAGGGGGAGATAAAAATAAAGTCTCCCTTGCAGGGCCAGACATAATTCCCAGGTAGCCTGGTCCCCCGTCTCACTCTTTTTTCCTATAGAGAAAAGTACTCACACAATTGCCCACATTACTGACAGTCTTAGGGATGATTTTTGAGGTCCCCTTCTCTGCAGGCAAACCCCCATTTACGTATGCAGAATCACTTTACAAACTCTCTCCTAAGAGGCTTATTTTATAAAAGGGAAACAATGTGAACAGTCCAAAAAAGGCACCTATATTATGCCAATCTGTAGAGGCCTTAAGCTAAAAAATTAATTGACAGGTAAACTACATTTCAAATGTCAGGGATGTGCACTCCAAAAAAGCAGCAAAGTATTCCAGTCTGTCTTCTTTCAAAAAACGGAAAACTCAAACCCCTCTGATGTGTAGGTAATCAAGATGTCCAAAAATGATTCAGTGCGTAGATATGTCATGAATGTAAATTACAAATTAATGTCACATCCATTTAACCATGTAAAAAACCTCCAGTTGTATAGAACTCCATGACCACAGAAGTAGTACATCTTTTGTGAACTGCTTCCAGAAGACCATATGAACAGATAAGGGAGACTTATACAGCCATTTCCTCTCAAAATGATTAACATAAAGGTTGGTCATGTCTGCTGCCAGAAATGCACTCGTCGCCATACCTTTAATTGGAGAATGAAAATATGAACTACACAGGAAAAAATGGTTAATGCTAAGTGAGTCAGGTCAACTGAAAAACAAATAGGTATGCATTGGTCCTGTCTCTGAGCCCAAACCTCAGAAATTACATAAGATGCACCATACTGGATCAGACCAAGGGTCCATTGAGCGCAGTATCCTGTTTCAAACAGTGGACAATCCAGTTCACAAGTACCTGTCAGGTTCCCAGAAAGGTACAGATGCCATGCTGCTTATGCCAGGGGTAAGAACTGGATTTCCCTAGTCCTTTTAATAATGGTTTTATGGACTTTTCCTCCAGGAATCATCCAAACCTCTTTTAAACCTAGCTACATGAACAACGTTTACTATATCCTCTGGTAATGAATTCCAGAGTTTGATTACGCATTGAATGGAAAAATATTTTCTCTGATTATTCTTAAATGTGCTATATTTGTAGCTTCATTGTGTGTCCCCTAAACCTTTTACTTTTTGAAGAAGTAAATAAACAATTTATGTTTACCCGTTACTCTCCATTCATTAATTTATAAACATAGAAACATGCGACAGAAAAAGACCACATGGCCTATCTAGTCTGTCCTTCCATATCAACCACTACAACAATCCCCTTTTTCCTTTAGAGATCCTCCCATGCTTCTTTGAATTCAGATATTGTCCTCATCTCTACCACCTCCTCTATGAGACTATTCCACGGATCCACCACTCTTTAAGTAAAGAAATATTTCCGTATATCACTCCTGAATCTATCCCCTTTCACCCTCATTCCATGTCCTCTCATAGCAGAGCTTGCTTTCAATCGAAAGAGGCTCTCTTCCTGTGCATTTATGCCACGAAGGTATTTAAACATTTCAATCATATCACTTCTATCCTGCCTTTCCACTAAGGTGTACATATTAAGATCCTTAATTCTGTCCTCATATGCTTTATAATGAAGACCACTAACCTTTTAGTAGCCAACCTCTGTACCGACTCCAGCCTGTTTATATCCTTTTGAAGGTGCGGTCTCCAGAATTGCACACAATACTTTTAATGAGGTCGCACCAAAGACTTATAGAGAGGCATTATCACCTCCTTTCTTTTGCTGACCATTCCTCTCCCTATGCACCCAAGCATCCTTCTAGATTTTGCTGTTGCCTTTTCTACCTATTTAGCTACTTTAAGATCATCAGACACAACCACGCCTAGGTTCTGCTCTTCTTTAGTGGACAAAAGTACTTTACCCCCTATACTATATTGCTCCCTTGGATTGCTGCAGCCCAAATGCACAATCTTGCATTTTTTAACATTAAATATCAGCTGCCAAATTCTAGACCATTCTTCAAGCTTAGCTAGATCCCTCCTCATGTTATCTACACCTTCCTGGTTGTCTACTCTTGCAGATTTTGGTATCATCTGCAAATAGGCAAACCTTACCCGACAGCCCTTCCACTGTATCACTAACAAAGATGTTAAAAATAATTGGACCAAGGACAGATCCCTGGGGCACACCACTGGTAACATCCTTCTCCTCAGAGTGAGCTCCATTTACCTGTACCCTTTGTCGCTTCCCACTCGACTAATTTCTAAGCCAAGCAGTAACTTTAGGGACCATCCCTAGGGTGCTCAGTTTGTTTATAAGTCTCCTGTGAGGAATGATGTCAAAGGCTTTACTGAAATCTAAATACACCACATTTAGGGCTCTCCCTCGGTCTAACTCCTTGGTCACCCAGTCAAAGAAATCAATTAGATTTGTCTGACAAGACCTGCCTCTGGTGAATCCATGCTGCCTCTGATCCTGTAATCTGCTGGACTCCAGAAACCTCACTATTTTCTCTTTCAGCAGTGCTTCCAAACCTCTATCATATCTCCCCTATGTGATCTTTTTTTCCAAGTTGAAGAGCCTTAACCTTTTAAGCCTTTCCTCATGGGGTGTCCTTCCATTCCCTTTATCATTTTGGTGGCTCTTCTCTGTACCTTTTCTAATTCCACTGTATCCTTTTTAAAATAAGGCAACCAGAACTGCACACAATATTCAAGGGGTGGTCGCAACATGGAACGATACAGTGACATTATAATATCCTTTTTTTATTGTCCATTCCTTTCCTTATGATTCCTAGCATTCTATTTGCTTTCTCGGCCGCCACTGCACACTGGTCGAGGGTTTCAACATATTATCCACAATGACACCTAGATCCTTTTCCTGGGTGGTATATCAACTAGCTCACTTTCATCTATGAAGCTGTCCTCCCGGGAACCCTATGTCCTTTCTGCAGTATCTACAGGGGAAATGCTGTGAATACTTCCTGCAGATACCACAGAACGTTTGCAGCTAACGCTGGGCTTTTGCAGCTATCACCCTGCCTTAGCTGTAAAAGCCCATCGCAATTTAGGAAACTTACCCTAAAAGGTCTCAGAAAAAAGTCCACATGCATGGCCTGTGTGTTTTTATAAAACAGGCTGTTAAAACTACCGCTGGTAGTGCACAAATGCTCTTGCACAAATTTATATTTGCTCCTAAAAATCTGTAAATATTTCCTTTTCCTTTTTATAAAGTCATTCTCATATATGTTTGGCTACTTATACACATAAATAGCCTTTGATAAAATACCATTTGGTCTAATTGCTGGACTTTTTCATTGGGCGTTCTCATGGTTGGAGTTTGAACACACACAAATTAGAAGTAGGACTGTATCATCATTTCTTATGTATACAGGAATACATCCTCTATATTGAAAATATCCTTCATTTACATATATTTACCTTGGAAAATAATAAAACACATATATATCATTACACCTCTTTCTGCATATGAGTATCAATCCATATATTTATTCTTTATCTATTACACTTTACATACTATCAATACATTTAATATTTTCAGTTATATATTGGACACCACGTCCGACACAAATTAAAATTTACACATTTGTCTTACACACATGTATTTTACACATGGAGCCTGATTCAGATAGGGGCATGTCTGGACTGTCCGGTTGGCCACAAGCAAAATGGGCCTTTTGGGCCTGATTCTGGACCGCGGTAACAAAATGTTTCCATGGTAACTAAATTGGACCGAGGATGGCCCAGTGTGCCCCTGCCACCTGCGGGGATGTCCTCCCATCAGGAGCTCCTGACTCCTTTGTCCTCTGCCCCTTTTTTCCCTACCTCCTGATCCAAGGCTGGCCTGCCATGGCCTGGAATGGGCAGCTGGGAACCCCTCGCACCTGGCTCCAGTCCCGGGGGAGGATCCCTGGGCCCGATCACCGGATTTTTGCTGCTTATTCCACCTTTGAGATGGAATAAGCAGTGCATCCCCACAAGCCCGGAAGGATGTATAGGGACAATTGTCCCTATACATCTTGCTAGGTAGCCCACCCCTTATCCCGCCCCTCCCACTCCCTGCCGGCTCTCCCCGTCCTGATGCTGATGACACACGGGGAGAGCCAGAGGGGGAATTGGGCCCGGATGACTTGTGTCCTAGAAATGGACCCTTAACATACGATAATCATTTCAACAATAATAATAATTCAATGCCCAACTACTGCTACTCAAAGAAATTTATATTCACTAGTAAAAACTGTGACTTCCAGGACTGTTGTTCATTAGTTTAACTAAAATAATTCCTCTCTTCATTCGGCTCCTGCGGCAGCACGATGACTTCCCGTTACGTGCCCACAGCTCTTTTATTTCTATGGGTGCAGTTGCACTTAACAAGCATTAACCTTTTATAAACATGCCCCGAAAACACATACTCCAAAGATAAACTCCTAAACGGTATAACGCACAAACAACAAACAACTTTTCTCACCTAGTTAGCTCAGTTGTAAAGACTGCCAGATAACCCATCATAATTAAGCAAGTTTTAATTCTGGCCTCAGTTCAGCAGGTGGTAAGTTCTATAATAAAGGCAACATGTCAGTTCTCTTCAAATTTCTAATGGGGCAGGAAGTGTCAACGAAGAAGAGAAGCAAAGAAACGATGTTGGAAGTCAAGAAATCAAAAATTAGCAAAGGATAATATGGAATGTTCAACTGATGGACTCTGACTAACAAACTTAGGTCCCTGTTTACTAAAACTCTTCTTCCATTTTGTGTCTATGGAAAAAAAGTACCTAGTAAACAGGGCCCTTAGGGTCACAGAGGAACTAGGAGCCTACATTTATGCCGTCAGCCCTTGTAAATGTCCAAAGAGGCTAATTTTGGAGCCTAACTTTCAAAGTTAATGTCTAAACCCTTTGAAAAATTACCCTTATGGAGGTAATTTTGTAAGGAGTCGTGTAAAGTTGTGTGCCATCAATGCGTGCAAATTATGTATTTTCAGTGGCTTATGCACATGGATGGCTCTTTGTGTGTGTATTTAAGCTGCTCACTATTTTATAAGTGTGTGTGTCAGGCTGATGGTGCGCGCTGTCACTGTGGGCACATATGGAGGAGGGGGGCAGTTTGACTGCAGAGTGGTCAGAGAGCAAAGTTACGTGTGTAAAATATAAAATTTAAAAAATGCACATTTTTGAGAAATCTAGGTGTGGGGATTTACACCAGTTCTAAGGCTGATGTAGGTGATCATGCCTAGATTTGTCATGCATAGCCCAACACGTATGCCCCTGTTTTATAAAGTCAAGTATGCGCGTACTTCACTTTATCAAATACCTGTGATTAATGTACATAAATGTGCATTTACCTAGGCGCAACATATAAAATTATTGTCAGAAAGTTTACTTCTTAACTATTGGACGGATGTTTTCTAAATCTGCAGCCTGAAAACTTCTTTCTGTTCCTTCACTGCACTCTGAGATGTAACCAGCACTACCTCAACTAATACTCAGTCCAGACATGCAAGCAGTCTTCAGTTCCCAAGTCCATATAGGACTTTCTCAAAGTCAAATAATGGTGTATCAAACTTATCACCCTATCAAGTGTCATTGCTAAATATATAATTTGGAAATATTAAAAAAGAGGAAACTGTCTGCCTAAAGCTATTATAGATCTCCCTTTTTCATAAATCTCTGATTTAAAAAAAAAAAGAGAAAATCTAAGAGATCTCATAATCTTTCCAGGACAATGTCATCACACCTTCCCCATGTGTCAAACAAACCTCTGAGTTGAAAGAAGAGTGTGTGGTCTATAGGGTAAATCTAAACAGCTTTGCACACTCATAGCAACATTGAGATTAAAGAAAGCATTCTAGCATTACCAACCCAGTCTCTCTGGTCCACAAAATTAAGAGCTAGCATATTTAAACTCTTAAACATAAAGAGGCACATTTCATATTGAATATCCAAGTGCATTTTGGGACGTCAAAGCCAGAATGTCTGAAAAGAAAGGCAGGCAAATATAAGTTCAGGCACAATTCCAAAAACGTGGATGTACCCATTAGGCAAGTTTATCAAATGTCTATATACACATTCCCAGAAAAGCATTTCAGAACCAAAATATCTAACAGCATGATGGTTGGTATAATGGCTTAAGAGATGGGTGGCCTGGGCTCAAATCCTAGTGTGAGACATTTTAATCTAAAGCTAGTCACTTAATTCTCCAACTTCTCTACACTCTTTGGATGTTTTAAGGGAATACTTTTCTGATACTGATTCGTGGCTGGAGCAGGAATAAACCTACACATGCCTGCAGATGGCTCTGCTATTTCTGGGATGGAATGGGGACATGTAAGTCTATTGCTCCTCCCCAGACACATCTCTGCCACACCCCTGTGCCTACATGAACGTCCCCATATTGTTGACATCTGCAAACATTTGTGGAATGGTTACAGAGAAGTGTCCTTGATTTTGACTAAACCACAACTAAAACTTTTAGAATAACGCTCAATATTTCTTCAAGAATTTTGTTGTATTGTAGTTTTGCAATGTTAACACTCAGAATTCCTAACATGAGTTACCGCATTATGGACCATGTTTACTAATGTGTGCTAAGCATTAGTGCAAGATTTGCCATGCGCTAAGCATGGTGCACTAACAGCATGGAGTCCCATGCTAAAAATCCTGCAGTAAACGGTGAATGTGTGATGGGATGGGGACTGGGCAGGTTACGGACAGAAGGTGGGCATTGACGGCGCATTGCATTTAGCACAGGTGTTTTGGATACATACTAACTATGCATGTTGCCATTAGCGCAGGTACATTTAATGCTATCTCAATGAGTGGTGTTAAGTGCTCCCACGTGCCGGTTTGCATGATGCTGCATGTCAGCAATGACCTAATGGCATGGAGACAGGCATACACACCCCATAATGTTATGTAGCGTGGTCCTCTGTGCTAATTTTGTACCTCAATTGTGTGCTACCAGCATGCTCTTTAGTAAACATGCTCCTCTGTATTGTCTATGATCACATCCAGATCCTTTTCCTGGATGATGACTTCCACTATGGAACCTAGCATTGTATACTGTACCTCTAGTTTGGATTACTCTTCTGTATTTGCATCACTTCGCACATGTCCACATTAAATTTCATCTGCCATTTGGATGTCCAGTCTTCCAATCTCATAAGGTCCTCCTGTGACTTCTCACAATCTGCATGAGATATAATAACTTTGAATAATTTGGTGTCACTTTGCAAATTTAATAACCTTGCTTGTTCCTAATGCCAGATAATCTATAAATATGATAAAAAGATCTAGTCGCAGTACAGTACACCTTCCTTTACCGCGAAAAATTGACCATTTAGCCCTACTCTCTGTTTTCTATCTCTCAACCAATTTCCAGTGTGCAATAGGACATTGCTTCCTATGCCATGATTTTTTATTCAATTTCCTCAGGCGTTTCTGATGTAGGACTTTTTCAAAAGCTTTCTGTAATTCTAAATATACTATTTCAACGGGCCTGCCTTTTTCCACATGTTTATTCATGCCTTCAAAAGATGGAGCAGTTTGATAAGGAAAGACTTTCCTTGAATAAATCCATGTTGAATTTGTCCCATTAAACCATATCTGTTCAAATCTTCAGTTTTCTCTATTTAGCCCAGCATCAGCATTAGACTCATTAGTCTGTAGTTTTCTGGATCACCCCGGAGCCCTTTTTAAAAATAGGTGTTAAATTCACCACCCTCCTATCATTTGGTACTATAGACAATTTTAATCATAGTTTAAAAGTTACTCATAGTAGCTCTGCAATTTCATCTTTTGAGTTCTCTCATCACTCTTGTGTGCATACCATCCGGTTCATGTAATTTGCTGCTCTTTAGTTTATTAATATGTTTTACTACCTCTTCCATGTTCATTGGGATTTGATTCAGCTTTTCTGACTGGGCAGACTAGATGGACCATACTGGTCTTTATCTGCCATCATATAATATGTTACTATATATGTTACACGTTAGTAACAATAGCTGTGAATTTGGACAAATCTATTTAATGTAATTATATATAGGGCTTCTGTTCTAGGTATTTATAAATGATAAATGTAGGTGTTTGTTTTCCTGTTAATTTGGTGTTCTTTGAGGGAACAAAAATGTGTGTTTATCAGTGTTTTCGTACCACAGGTACTATTGTGGCATACCTTTTCCAATGGAATCAAATATGTAAGTATGCATAGCTTAGGAGTTATCACTGCAGAAAAGGCACAAAAGGTCTATGGAGGATACAAGATAAGCTAGGGGAGGAGTGATAGAATACTAGGGGAAGTGGTATTTTCTGATGTAAACACCTATTTTAATATTTTTGCATTGGGGGTTTTTCAATGACATTTATTGGTTAAAACTTAAAATCAGAACTGCTAATTATATAACAAATATTGTTTTTCTAGAAATATACAAATGTTCTCTAAATAAAAAAAAAATATTAAAGACATTGGTAGAAAGGGGCTATTGGGTGAGTCTGGTGTGCTCATCTGTGGCTATTAGAGGTCGTTCTCTGCTTGTGGCCTTTTCTTTCCCTCAGATATAAAAGTCCCATTGTATATATTCCATGCCTGTTTTGAATTCTGCCACTATTTTGGATCCTTGAATCTCCATTGGAAATCTGTTCCAGGTGTCCTCTGTACACTAAGTAATTGATAAAAGGGCTATTGCTTCTGTGTATAAGAGAGAGGTGGTATATCAAGTTTTAATAAACTAAACTATAAACTACCTAAATGATAATTGAAAAAAATAGTTATTTTAGAAGCATCTCTACATATAAACAGTGGCATTCACATGTGGAAACTGTGATTTAGAATGCACACAGAGTTCTGCAACACACGGAAATTCCAAGGGCATGTTGTGGGGGCCATGATTTGGGTGGGGCCTGGACAGGCCAAAAATCTACATATGTATCTTCTTGGGCTAGCTCTAGTAAGCATTGCTGTATTGCTTGTGATTTTCCTTCTTGTTTCCTGATTGCCCCAACATTTGTGTTGTCTGAAGCTCTATTTAAAATGCTAACTTGATTTTTTTTCCCTTGAGTATCTATTGTAAGAACATAAGAACATAAAATAAGATATGCCATACTGGGTCAGACCAAGGCCCATCAAGCCCAGTATCCTGTTTCCAACAGTGGCCAATCTAGGTCACAAGTACCTAGTAGTTTCCCCAAAAGACACAGGTTCCATAATGCTTGTTTTGAAGATAGAAAGCAGAGGGTAGGGCTAAATGGCCAATTTTACCAATGGAGAAAGGTGAATAGTGAAGTAGCCCAGGGATCTGTGCTGGATCCGCTGCTTTTTAACATATTCATAAATGACCTGGAAATGGGAATAATGGGTGAGGTTATAAAATTTGCAGATGACACAAAACTATTTAAAGTTGTTAAAACACATGAGGATTGTGGAAAAATGCAAGAGGATCTTGATAAATTGGAAGACTAGGCATCCAAATGGCCGATGAAATTTAATGTGGACAAGTATAAAGTTATGCACCTAGGAAAGAACAACCTCAACTAGGATTATACGATGCAAGGTTCCACATTAGAAACCACCACCCAGGAAAAAGATTTAGGCGTCATCGTGGATAACATGTTAAAACCCTCGGCCCAGTGTGCAGCAGCAGCCAAGAGAGCAAATAGAATGCTAGGTATCATAAGGAAAGGAATGGAAAATAAAGAAAAGAATATTATAATGCCTCTGTATCATTCCATGCTGCAACCGCACCTTGAATATTGTGTGCAGTTCTGATCACTGTATCTTAAAAAGGATACAGCGTTAATAGAAAAGGTACAGAGAAGAGCCACCAAAATGGTAAAGGGGATGGAAGGATACCCCTAGGAAGAGAGGCTAAAAAGGTTAGGGCTCTTCAACCTGGAAAACAGACATCTGAGGGGAGATATGATAGAGGTCTATAAATTAATGAATGGAGTGGAACGGGTAAACGTAGATCGATTGTTCATCAGAATATAGAAAAACTAGGTGACATGCAATAAAGCTACAGGGTAACCTATTTAAGACTAATAAGAGAAAATATTTTTTCACTCAATGTGTAATCAAACTCTAGAATTTGTTACTGGAGGATGTAGTAAAAGCTGTTAGTGTAGCTGAGTTTAAATAGGTTTGGACAAGTTCCTGGAGGAAAGGTCCATAAATCATTATTAAAAGGGACCCGGCATATCACTGCTTGACCCAATGCAAGCATTGTGGAACCTGTGTCTTTTGGGGAAAATGTTAGGTATTTGTGACCTAGATTGGCCACTGTTGGTGGCAGGATACTGGGCTTGATGGACTTTGGCCTGACCCAGTATAGCATTTCTTATGTTCTTATGTTCTTAGAACTCAAGACAAGGTTTTATGTTCATGTTTCTAGACATAAAATCAGCAATCAATTCAGTTCCCCACGATGCACTGCTCCAATGCTTACAAGACATAGGAGTCCATGGAACAATGCTAAAATGGTTCACATCCTACTTATCTGGTTGTGTTCAACAAGTAAGATCTGTAGGAGCCATCTCAACACCATTCCTCCTTACACAAGTCATACCACAAGGCTTATCACTATTGGTGCTTCTCTTCAACATCTTTATACAGCCTATATGGTCAATTATACAAGCACATAAGGTATGGTACCATATATATACCAGCCCATGGCATGGAGTGGAGGAGTAGCCTAATGGTTAGAGCACTAGCTTAGAAACCAAAAAACCAGGGCTCAATTCCCACTAGCATGCTTTGTGTCCTTGGGCATATCACTTAACCCTCCATTGCTTCAGAAAAATCCAAGTTATCAATGTTCTTGTGTAATATACATTATTACATTTAAGTTACAATGTAAACTGAATTGATAAAGTGGTATAAAAAACCTGTGAAATAAATAAAAATATCATGATCTGCTTTATGGTGATCTCCAAATGGCTCTTCGACCATAAACTAAATGTCAACCTAGATAAAACTGATATCCTTTTCATCACAAGAGACACAGACTTCAGAACTCCAAAACAAATTAAATTATCTGATGCGCAAAGACAAGTTAAAGCAGAAGTTTGCTAGGTGGGGATAACACTGGACCAACACTTAACCTTTCAAGCCCACATTAACAACACCCTCAGACTCACCTATCAGAAGATGAAGACAGCCCAACACCTACTAAGCCCGCATGACTTCCAGATAGTCTTCCAAGCCCTGGTATTTCCCAACATACTGTAGACTACTGTAACATCCTTCTTCAGGGCCTCCTGTACAAGACTGTCATCCGTCTCCTACAACTAGTAAGAACACTGCTGCACAGATCTTATATGGTGCCTCTACACATGAAAGAATAATGGCATGACTCAAAGCATTACATTGGCTAATGATTACCATCTGCATAAAATTCAAGGCCATTATCAATGCAATGCAATGTATGCCTTCAAGTAAATGTTGATTCCTGGCAACCCAGCAACTCCTGGGTTTTCTTGGCAGTGTGACCAAAAGTAGATTGCCAGGTCTTTCTTCCAACGTAATGTAGAAGGCGTATTTACAGAGCGTATACTAATGTAACTATAAATCGTGCTTGCGCTCTAAAACATTGTACCCCTATACCTTGAAACCTCTTCTCAATCAAAACTGTTCAAAATCAAATTGGCAAGGTCCACTGAAGACCACGAGAAGTAGGATCTTTTCTCAGTGATCCCAACAGACGGAGCTAGTGATTTTCGAATAAGGGCTAATTCAATTTGTTAAGAAGATTTATTCTCCTCTGATGAAAGCAATTTTGACATTTCCCAGAAAGCAATTTTGCTTAAAATTTCCCCTGAAGAATCCCGAGTGGGAGAAACGCGCAGGAGTGCGACTAGGACAGCGTTGGGAAAAACTCAGATGACACATATTGAGACTGGGAATTTTTCTTTAGATTCAGAGAGTTTATATCGAGATCTTAAAGTTAATATTGTAGATTCATCTAAGAGGCATTTTCATAACATGTGCATTTTTAAAGAATAATATGTTACACTTTTTGGTAGGGTGGTGGTTAAGATAATTGATACGATTTTTTATGATTATTTGTTTCAAACATTTTGGAAAGCTATTATCATCTGTTTACATAGTTTGGAAAATTGTTAAGAGAATTGTAAAACTGGTCACGAATTTGGCAGGTCGTTGATGCTAGTTGGCGCGGCTCTGTTGGTTCACTGACAGATAGCCAAGATAGCGCCGGGAAGTCTGAGACCTTGCCAATTTGATGTTGAACAGTTTTGATTGAGAAGAGGTTTCAAGGTATAGGGGTACAATGTTTTAGAGCGCAAGCGCGATTTATAGTTACATTAGGTCTTTCTTCCAAGGAAAAGGAGGGCAAAGTGACTTGCCCAAGGCCACAAAGAGTGCCAGTATAAACTGAACAGTGGTCTCTTAGATTACCAAGCCAGTGCCCTAATCATTAGGCTGCTACTCTAATCTAGGTCATGCTCACCACCTTCAAAATATACAACCATCAACCTACACAAATTCAAAAAAAGTGCCAAACAACCAATCAAGAAGAAAAAACAGGCAAGCCATGCTCACTATCTCAGCATCACATAGGGCAAATACTCAGACAACTTCAAAGAGAGACGTCTCAATCTACACACCAACCATCTGGAATGAACACCCATATGACAGACATACCACACAAGAGTTCACTGAATTCAGAAGAAAGATAAAACCCCACCTATTCAGGGAATACTTTGGGACTTAACACCACATCACTAATCTTCCCTTTTCTTCCACCCTCCCCCAACCTATCCCTTTACCCCCCTATTATCTATCTTCCCTGACAATTTCCCAGATACCTAGAACATTACTCTGATACACATTTTTTAACCTTCTGTTAAGTTCTCCAACCTGCATGGACTTCAATTAAAACTAGTTCTACTATGTTTTAATTTACAGAGATAAATTGTAGCCCCCACACTGTTTAATTTCAATCCTAACGTTCTGATCTATGTTAATTTATCAAGTTACGTTGTACCTCCCCATTGTTTTAACATAAAATCTAATGTTCTGTCTCTATGTTAGTCAGTGGTCTTTGTTATGAACCACATGGGGACAGACTTAAAGATCTCAGCATGTATACTTTAGAGGAAAGGCGGGTTAGAGAAGACATAAATACCTCCATGGTGTAAATGCACAGGAGTAGAGCCTCTTTCAATTAAAAGTAAGCTCTGCAACCAGTGGACATAGAATGAGGGGAAAGAGGATAGGCTCAGCAGTAATATGTGGAAATATTTCTTTATGGAAAGAGTGGTAGATGTGTGGAATAGTCTCCCATTGGAGGTAGTAGAGGCGAGGACAGTATCTACATTCAAGAAACCATGGGACAAACACATATTTCTAAAGGAAAAACAAGGGACTATAGTAGCTGATATGGAAGGGAAGAATGGATAGGCCATATGGTCGTTTTCTGCTGTCATATTTCTATGTGCCTATGATGGGATACTCAAGGCATTATTGGGTTCAGAGGAGTGTGGAAGTGCCTTGCTAGCTGGACCTTATTTGGAGATTCTGATAAGCCATTGGCAATTCTGAGGGCTACCATAGTGGAAGAGGGCAGCCGTTGGTGAGACTAGATGCTATAACACAAGATGATGGAGGTATGAGTGTGATTGCAAGGGGCATGAATAATGTTAACTCTCATATCAAGAATGCCTGAAGACCAGGCTGATCAAAAGAAATCTCTGCTACTTGGGACATGACCCCAGTTGCCCAGATGTTAGACATGGAACATTTTTATACAGCTTGACTGACTAAGGTATTTGAACATATTAATAAAGCTGCATCCCTTGATATTCAGATTATGAGTTTATGAGTTTATGTTGATTTTTTAAGAGATAATGGTTATGTATGAATTTGTGACAGAGATTTTGGATGGAGGGAAGGGGCTGGAGAATCCTGGCTACCTGTGTTATGTTCTGAAGATGCACCTGCAAATTTTCATGCATTGAGCAGGACACTCATATAAGTGGAGGCCAAGTCTGATTGGGGCATGTCTGGACGGCCAAAAAATGGATGGGCCCAAAATGTACCAAATTCTGGCACTTGGACGGCCCAATGTGCCCCTGATTCCTCCACAGGAGACATCCATTCCTCTACCTGACCAGCCCGCCCTAAGATCCTGCTGGTGTTCTGGTGCCATGGGCAAAACCCTGAATTGATCATTGTTTCCCCACCACCCGACCCTCAGTGGGGTCTGCAAGGGCCGGGATCAGGTGAGGGGCCTCACCTTCCATGGCTCCTTGGTTTGTGGAAGGCTGTTGGGCCCGATCGCCGGTATTGATGGGACTTATTCCAACTCCGAGGTGGAATAAGTCCCATGTCCATCCTTGCACAGCCGAACGTACAGGGCCAGGAGCAGAATAGGCCCTCTACGTCTGGCTTATGTGGCCTGCCCCCGCTCTGCCCACTCTTCGCCTCCGGCCCTCCCCCTCCCTCCTCTATACAGCTCTCCCCGTACTGTGCTCCCCGCACAATGCTGCTGTATATGCTGGGAGCTGGGGGCTCTGAATATGGCACAAGCGAATAACAGGGGTTGTATGTCCAAACTGGATTTACATCTCTGCTATTCACAGTTCAGAATGACCCCCTTAGTATCACTCTCATGCTCTAGAGCACTGCATTTCCCAGTATTCCAAGTACCTCTCAGCCCTTATAGAAGGGTGCTCGGGATTACTCCTTCATAACCTCTTTGCCAGAAGATATAGATCATGTGGCATCTTCCACCCGTGATTTGTGATCTTACCTCCCATAAAACAGAACATTGAGCTTCCTTTTGCTTTTCATAGACCTTGAAACATTATCCAGAACCCCCAGCTGTCACTTAGCCTGCAGTGGCTGTTCTGCCTTAAGCAATCAACCTTCCTGTGTTATGTACTCGCATTTTGAAAAGTTAATATTTTGGTTTAAGATTTCAACATAATAAATTGGTTCAAATTTTGTTAAGAATCCTTTGTATTATTTCAAAGTAATCTCACTATAAAAACATTACTGTAAGCTGCAACAAGTAATGAATATGGTGTTGACTAATGACAATCTTGATAGTGAAGCTGACATTCATATCCTACCACTGGAGGATGATAATGATTGTGAATGTGAACATGAAAATGAGGATGATTTGATATAAGGAGAGTTTGCAGATGTCTGTGAGGAATTAGAAAGTTTTATGAAGCAATATGATGATGAATTGCATATGGCAATTCCAGAATGAGTACAAATGCGATAGAGAACACATTGGAATGCATGTTATGATCATATCTACAGCCAAGATGTAAACATAGAAGCAGACATACATTGATAACATAGGGTCGTTATCCTTACTTCAGCAAGGACTTGTCCATGACTGTGCAAATCTTAAATCCAAAGCCAATTCAAAATGTTGGAAAAGAGTACATCAGTGAAGCTTCAAGGGATTGCCAACTTGACAATAAACTGCATAGATCACATAGTATATTATTTATGGACCTTTGCAATCAAACTTAGACTAAACCAATTTTTAATCTGTATATGCTAAAAAATGATCATGCATCTTAAAATGTAATTAAATGCATTTTTAATTTCATTGTACTGGTTTTCCATTTGTCTTTCAAATTTATTACTTTTTTAAAAAAAAATCTTTATTTAGATTTTCAGACAAATTACAACAAAAGCAAAAATTGCAATCAAAATGATAATCTTCTTTGAACATAAAAGCAAAAAAAAGGCTTTAACAGCCTACCCCAACCTTCACCTTCCCTTATCCATGCGATCATTGTAAAAACGTATGAAATGAGCACAGAGAAAAACAAAAGGGGGGGGGGGGATTACAAGGGCTGTGACCCCACACCAGCTCACCATGTGCCAACATGGTAGCTTGTCTACTTACCCTTTAATTTATACCATATCGTGTTTTAGAGATATAAGTATTTAGAGGTTTCCACTTGAGGAGGGTGGAAGGCATGAGAATAGTGCCATAACATGCCATTTGTTCGTATTTGCAGCATAAACATAAACGGTTCCACCATTAGTGCCAGCTAAGCTCTGCAGTATGTTTCCAGTTTGCAATAACGAGATGCAGAACAACTCCCATCATAAAGTCAAATAAAAAATGACAATCCCTCTGTAACGACAAGATGCCAATTGATGACCCAAAAATGACCACAGACTAGGAGAGAGTGGCCCTGAAACCCAAGACCTTTTGGACTTGGTTCCAAATCAAACTCCAATAGGACTAAATATTAGGGCAATCATATACCACATGTCTTAAAGTGCCAACATCACTCTGACAAGACCAACATTCATTTCCAACCGTTTTATCCCACTTAGCAACTTTTATCGGGTAAAACGAGCTCTATGTGCAAAAAAATATAAAGTTTGTGAGATAGAGGCAGACTGAGATACTCTATGGAGCTAAAGAAGGAAGGGCAATCTATATTAGGAGCATATATATTAATTAAGGCCAGTTCTGAAGATCCTATTTTAAGGACAACCATTGCCCACCGCCCTTCTGTATCAGATCTAGTTTGTATTACTATGGGGGATAGAGATTTCCTTACTAGGATGGCTACCCCGTTTGTTTGTTTTTTTGGTTGGCAGCAGAAACGTCACCAGAGAAAAGGGTTTTAAATCTAATTTTAATGACTCCTTCACATTCAAATGTGTCTCTTGTAACATTAGGATGCCAGCACTTTCCTTACGTCCATATAGGAATATCTTTTTCCTCTTTATGGGATTGTTAATACCCTTAACATTCAGTGAGAGTATCTTAAAGGAAGACATGTTGACAATAAATTACAAAATGACAGTCTACTGTTTCAGAAACATACCAAGTTGTAGCATATGCTTTAACATTGTTGAACCTCATCATAAAAGCCCTCATAATGATAGCTGCACTTATTTATTTATTACAATCTCTTATATACCGCACTATTCAACATCAGCGCGGTTTACATGAAACAAAAAGACCAGAACAACAAGCTGTTCTGTTTTTACAGAGAACAGGTGTACAAACTTGGATAACATAGGGGAACTATTTACATGTACTATCTACATACAGGCGTCATGGCAAAGCTCAATGATCTCGGATATTGCACCGAGAAAGTTGATGAGGCTATCTAGTAAGGATGGTGTAGCTACTTTCATTGGTGGCGTTAGCTAGGCATATTGCTGACTGGGTAGTACTTGAGGAACAGGTGATATTTGAGTGCCTTCCTGAACTGGGCTAGGTCAGCGATAGCGCGAACGTTCGATGGTAGAGCATTCCAGCCCAATAAAAAAAACAGAAGGAAAAGCCACTGTTTAGCCATTGCCCCTGTGGATAATCACCCAAAATAAAAACACATAGTTCTAAGTAACAAAGCACCAAAAAACCTGGGGGGCTATAACCGCTCAAAACTTAGTGAGTGAGCCCAAAGGGACAAGACAGGCATGGAGGGAAAATTAACTAGTTTACTTCAACTCCACTGCCACTTAAATCAATCTAAACCACACACTACCCATTTCAGAAACAAGAAAAAGCATTCCCAAACCCGGAGCGCCAAGAGTTATAGCAAAAACTGCCCCCACCAAACACTTTATGTACCCAAAAAAACCACATGTATGTAGGCAAGGGCCATCCCGCTCCTCCAAGCCCTGCTGCCCTCCCAACCGTTACAGACATCACAAACAACACAAAACACAAAGGAGAGAGAAACAAACAAAAAATAAGCCATTATTGACCAGGGCAATACCCTGGAGTTCCTCCAAGAGAGTCACTTTTAAATGGCATAAGGTGCACATCGATTGTCAACTCTGCATGATTGATTTTCAACTCTGTATTAATGAGTCATTCCTACACAACCTCAGACCAGTCAAAACACCCAAATAAAAAAGCGTTTAAGAACTTTTATAAGCCACTGATTGCAAGGCAAGCTTTCACTGCATCAGCACTAACTCCTTGTCCTCTAAGAACACGTGCAACTCCCCTGGATCATCAAAAGTCTTTGTCTGGTTGTGCAGCATGACTCTCATGCGAGCAGGTTAGAGTAACCTGAATCAGGCCTGCAACTGTAATAAGCGTGGACGTAGCGCTAAGAAACTCTCCGATCTACCGTCACCTTTGCGAAGTCAGGGAAGAATAAGAGTTTGTGCCCCTGATACTCCAAGGGAGAGTGTGCTCTGGCTGCTTCCATTATTTGTGTTACTTGTTGAAAGTGCAAAACTTTGAGGATGATTGGGCGTGGGTGCTTGCCCATAACCGTTGCCTGAGTAGGAACTCGATGGGCGAGGTCAATCTCAAAAGGCATGGCAAACTTCACCTTCAACACACCCGGAATCATTGACTGCAAAAAAGCTATCATGTCAGGACCCTTGGCTCCCTCTGGAACTCCCAAGATTCTTATGTTGTTCCTTCAAGCGCGATTGTTACCATCTTCCAACTCTCTTTGCAGTGACCGTATCAACTTTGCTTGCTTCTCCATGGCCCTGAACCACTCACCGTGCGTTGCCACCATGTACCTTCTCCAATCTGGCCATAATTGTTTCCAAAGTATTTTTCAAGGCGCTGATATCCTCCTGCATTCTGCACAGCGAGTCTCCATTAGTTTTGACCAAGTCTTTAAGAGTGCGAATCTCAGCCAAACGTTCTTGTAAGGCCTCAGGACAACCTCTGATGACTGCCATCTTGTGAGGTGAGAGAGGCTCCATTTTGGTTCTCTTTGCACTGGCATTTTGAGGTATTTGGTAATCCAGCCACGTCGGCTTGAGGCCAGACATATCCAGGATCAAATGATATCAGAGTAGGTAGGAACTATTTAGTTAAAGACTGCAGAAGTCAGGATTCTTGACCATTGCCCTCCAGAGCACAGCTCTTACACGACCATCTTGCCCAATGCTAGGCTTCGCCCCCCCCCCCCCAATTTATTACATTTATTTTTAAAAATTTGCAATGAATTTGGTTAAACTAATTTATAGCCATATGTGTCTAGGTATACTCTACTACTATTAGTATTTCTACTGCTGCTGCTGCATACTTCTACTACTATAGTATTACTACTACTGTTTATTTGTAGAGCACTACCAGGCGTATGCCACACTTTACAGTATCAGCTCTATAGAGCTTACAGTCTACTCAATAGAAACATACATGACAAACAGATTCAAAGGAATGAACTATATGAAACTAGAAAAATGTAGAAGCAGCCTGAAAAAGGTGAGGTTTTCATCTGGATTTGAAAATGGCTGCGAAAGAGTATGACGTGGAGATGGGAGTTAGCAATGGAGGAAAATGAAGGGCTACACAGTGAATGCATTTGTGGAGGAGCAAAAGAAGTTTGAACTGCATGAGGAAGTGGATGGGAAGCCAATGCAATGACTCGAGGAGAGGAATTATATGGTCATAGCAACACTGAAGAAAGGTAAGTTGAGCAGATGCATTTTAAGTAGAAATCAGCGGGAAAAGATAGTTCTGCTGGAAACCCACAAGGGGTAGGTTGCAGTAGTCTAAGTGGGAGGTAATGAGCATTTAGGTAGCATGCTCAGAAAAAAAAAGGAAACTTTTTAGCAATGTTGAAAAGGAAGAAACAGCACACTTTAGAAGTGTTTTGGATGCCCAAAGAGAAGGAGAAAAAGGCGTCAAAGATCACCTCAAGGCTAGGGAACTGAAAAGAGGAATGCCATCCACAAATACAGAAAAGGAGAGAAGAGAGAAAGTGAGTTTGGGGAGAAAAATAAGGAGTTTCATCTTGGCCATGTTAAGCTTACTGTAATGGTGGGACATCCACACAGAGATGTCAGACAAAATTTGAGACTGGATTCCTTGTGAGATTTCTGGTATAGCAAAGTAGATTTGTCAACATTGACACATACCTGTGAAAATTTCCAGTTAATCTCGGTCCTCTCATTTCTAAAACCTCTCTCCAACACCAAACAAACCACCAGCAGTTTAGATCTTATCCTATCAGTCAAGTTGTCAATTCTTTCTATGGCCTTACTTCTGTTTGCCCTATCCATTTTAAACATTAGCCTTTTGTCAGGTATCTTTCCTCTACAGTGGAAAACAGCTATCATTCGTCCTCTCTTAAAGAGTCCTTCTTCAGAAACTCTTTCTCCCTCTAGCTACAGACCAGTTTCAAATCTACCTTTTCTCTCCAAGGTTTTAGAAAGAACAGTCGCATAACTACTACAGTCTCATCTGGATAATACTAATGTTCTCTATCCCTGTCAATTGGGTTTTCACTCAGGTTATTCTACAGATACCATCCTCATGTCCTTTCTTAGTGAAGTCCATCATGTGTTTGACCATGGAAACATCATTCTAGCTGTCTCCCTTGATCTGTCTGCAGCCTTTGATCTCATCAAACCATGACTTTCTCCTTGCTTGCTTATATAATATTGGCCTTCACGGCGCTGTTTTATCCTGCTTTTGCTCTTATCTTTCTCAGCACTCATTTCAGGTCATTTTCTTCTCACTTACAGTGTCCTACAGGGTTCAATTTTGACTCCCTCTCTGTTTACATCTTTTTGGCACTACTGGCTCTTTTAACTCAGCAGCAGAGAATTTCTACCTATATCTACGTGGATGATATCCTACTCTTCGCCACACCAATCCTTTCTCACCTGATCTGTCCCCACTCAACCAGTGTCTTTCCTATGTAGCCTCTTGGTTAAGGGATCCCCATCTTAAGCTCAATCCCACAAAACTACTGCCCCTTGGCTTTCCGGTCCACTGGCTCCCCCAACTCTTTGGCCGACTCTCTGTGGTTCTCCTATTGCACTTACGCCATCATTTCAATATTTTGGTGTCATAATTGACTCCGCTGTTTCTTTTCATGTGCACTTAACTTTTCTTCTCCAACATTCTTTTCTTTCTCTTCATTGCATTAAGCACCTGAGGTCTGTTCTTTCCACCCCTACTATAATTACACTAGTTGTTTTTCTTGTTCTATCTCATATTGATTATTGCAACTCTTTCTTATTTATTTATTTATTTAACAAGTTTTTTATACCGCCTTTTCCTTCAATCAAAGCGGTTACAAAGACATACATAGTATGAACTAAACCATCTTCAACTTCTCTAGAATACTGCAGCTACTGTAGACTGATATTTCATGCTTCCCACTATGACCCTTCTCCTTCAACGATTACACTTGCTTTCCATATCTTATCGTATACAGTTTAAATTTCTTACTCAGGTTCACAAAACACTTCATACCAGTTCTCCAACTTACCTTTCCTCAGCAGTTATATTACATACCCCTCATCGCTCTCTTCGTTCCTTACATTTGAATCGTCTTTATCTCCTTTCACCTTCCCAAGCACATCTGGAAGCAACTCGTCCCCCTCCTTATGGAATAACCTGCCTTCTGCACTCTATTTAGAGCCATCCTACCGTAAATTTAAGACACAACTCAAGATACATCTGTTTTGTTTAGCTTTTAATTTACCGTTAGAATCTAATTGACTTGCTATACCTAACCTGAGCATTTAGACATTCTCGGTTGTTCCCTTGTTTCCTTCTGTCAACCTACTGTACTCTTATGTGGCCATGTCCTCTTGTGTCTTCTTTTCTAACATACTCAGAAGTTCCTTTCTGACCTTTGTATTTTTTATTTTATTTGTATTCATTGTAAACCACCCTGCTGTCCCCATAAGGGGTGGTATATCAAATTTTAATAAATGAAATTAAATGAAGTACTGAGAGCCATGAGTACTGAGGAAATAAGTATAGAAAGAAGAGTGAGAAAGTCTGTTAAGGTAGTCCAGTAGAAAACTTTTGCCAATCTCTGGGAATAAGAAGCATGGAACTGGCTACCTTTGGGATATGTCAGGTACTTGTGACCTGGACTAACCACTGCTGGAAACAGAACACAGGGCAATGGGCTTTTGGTCTGACCCAGTATGACAGGTCTTATGTTCCTATGGACTAGTAGAAGAGGATGAACCACTAGGGGAAATACTAAAAATACAATGGGAGGGATAAGAAAAAACAAAGATAGAACAAACTGACCTATCTTTGTTTTTTTCTTGTGACCTTTCTTTATTCCACCCACCAGTGATATTAGACTGCTTTCTTCATGAGAGCATACATTTTATGGAAAGGCACCACAGGTAATGTATAGCCTACCTTTGGAATTAAAAGAGAAAAATATTACTTGACATTCAGAAAAAAATTTAAAAAATTGGTTGTTTAATCAGTTTATTATCAGAACTTCAGTAAGTGACATACTATTATAATTTTTCATTTATTAATATTTTGGCATATTTGATTCCTTAGGAAGTTATTTTCAGAATGTTTTTCCTGTTTCGTTTTAGTTATAAAGTGATTATCAGTAAAAGTTCATTATTTGATCTGGCTGCTTTTCAGGCTTCTCATATAGGCTCATAGTGGCTAAATATCACTACTATATATATATGGATGGAGGTGGTGACCGCCTAATAAATAAATTCAGCGCTGTCTACCTATATAGCAGCGCTGAATATATATATATTTTTCCATGTGATGGCCAGCATTTAAAGAAAAAATAGGTTCATTACTGCTGCTGTAAATTGTTCCAAGTGTGTGTAAGAGGACCTTAATATATGTTGAGCGTGATTCCATAACATGCATGTCTGGCCAGCGGACACGTCTACATCAAAAATGGGCCCTGTTTGAACCTAATTCCACATCTACAGGTATGGGTGTGCCCGCTGGTCCAGAATTGGGGAAATAGATGTGTTTAATGAGGCACATGCAAGCGCTACGCCCACCGTATTCTGAAAAGTTACACATTTTGGATCCTGCCTGTCCCAGCGATGTACCCATGGATGCCACGCTCCTTGGAAAAAATGTACATCTCCTAAGCTGCTCATTATAGCCAGTAGATTGCTGATGCACACTAGATGTAAATATCAATGAGAAATGACAGCTGCTGCAGTCTAGACCATATACCAATCTACCTCATGCCCTAAAAAGTGCTTGGTGAGCCCAATGCACCCCAATATGGTATACAAGAATGTAAATGTAAACATGCATGTCATGATATACCTGGTATCAAATGGTATGTGGCATTAGGAACCAGCCCCAGTGATTCCTGTCCTGGTCATCTCTACAAACACACCTTAAACTGATAGGGATGGACCCTCACCAAGTACACAAAACCCCGAACTAACCTTGCAGTTCCTCAAAGGATGCATAATATTGCTGAGCAACAAATGTATGCCCTTTTTGTGCCTATGGCCTATAAGTGCACCCTTTCTGATGCTCCACACCACCATTCCCCTCATCTCTCTCTACATCTCTCCCTGGGATCTCTGCTCTTCTGTCAGACTGCTTTTATCTGTGGCTTTCTCTTCTACTGCCAAATCCAGACATCACTCCTTTCACCTTGCTGCTTCTTATGCCTGGAACAAACTACCTGAGTCTGTCCATCAGGCTTCATCTCTGGTCCCTCTCAAATCCAGGCTCAGCGCTCTCCTCATCATTGCTGCAGTTGGATCTGATCCGCCTAAGCTCCTTTGCATTTCCTGATCATTCCCCCTGGATGTATCCTTTTCACAGCTGCTGTGTTGTCTGTCTGGAATAGATTGAAAACTCTGCCGAGCAGGGACCATCTTTTATGTGTGTCTGTGCAGCGTTACATATGCGTTGTAGCACTATACAAATGATCAGTAACAGTACTAGTAGTAGGGCCATCTGGCTATGGCATCTGAGGCCCACCTAGCTGGGTATTGGCATTTCTCACAGCAGCTACATCTGTCCCATCGTGGCATATGTCAGTCTGTATGCGTACATCCGCCATCTGTGGGGCAACCCTATCTGCCTTCCCCCAGTCAGCTTTGTGGCGCTGCTCCCCTGGTCAGGACTGTGTGGGTATGGAAGGGAAGATCCCTGTGCCATCACACCAAGTAGCCAGACTCCAGATATATCACCACTCTCACAGATCTCATTGATCCTGGCCTGAATGAATCTTTATGGTATATTGCAGGCTTAAATTAAATCGCTCAGCTATATGGATAGCTGAATACATAGTCATGCCAACCTTACTCTGCCCTAATGCCGCCCTGGCACTTTCTGTGTAGAGCTGCTGAAATCCATAGCTAATGGGCTTGCACGTTCGTAAGTGTATAAGTCCATTTGAATACTGAGCCAATTATTTATGTTTCTAGTTAGAAAGTCTGTGGCTTTGAGCTGAACCTAAAATGGCGTAGCTGTTTTGTATGGGGTTTTTTTTTCAGTGTATCTGTTTAATACGGGTGTGTGGCGCTAGTAAGAGGTATGTAAAGTGACTCTTGAACTTCTAAATTCAAGTGGGTAAACAGATTGTGGTATGTGCAAAAACATATTGCCATGCCAAATAAAATAAGAGGTTCATTGTGCTCTCTACTGAGTCTGAAGTCTCTCTAGGGTGGAGGCAGGCCCTGAAGAATCTCATTTCATCCCAGAACGCTCAGAATTAGACAGCCAGAGACACATGTTAATTTATTGTCAGAATACAGCACTTAAAAATAGTTCAACATAGGTTTAAATCAAAGATTGTAGGAGATGGCAGAGGATAGGTGCATGGACATACTGTAGAAAGACATTTTCCTTTTATTTATCAGACAGAGGAATGGTCAGGATAGGCACCACCAAGCTGGCTCTGTGTGATGCACCAGGGCTAGAGAACACTACGAGGGAGGGGGACCACCTTCGATCCTGGTCATGGCATCACCTCGGTCTTCATCACACACATTCTCCTACAGCTGAAGATACCCTCTGCTAGTGAATTCAAGATCCAGTGCTGGTCTGGAAGACCTCTTGAGTGTGATTGCTTCTCTCGTGTGAATGTCTTTCCCTGATGTTTGCCTCTTTTGAACGGTGTCCTCTCTTTCACGCTCCTGTTCTACTACTACTACTACTACTAATTAGCACTTATATAGCACCGAGCACGCAGCGCTGTACAGGTATGACATGCATATAGAAGATATACATATAATAGACAGCTCTCACTGTTCTCACTGTCCTATCGATTTGATTGTAGTTCTTTTCACATTTTTTTTCTTTATTTTACTTTATTTGTAAACCACTTTGCACTCCCAGTAAAACGCGGTATAGAAAATCTCAGTAAACATAAACATAAGCCTGGGTAAGAATATAGGCTGCATGGGACAATCCGGAGAATGTTGTCACTAGATTGGTCGTATCTCCCAGTGCTTGGCACTGCAGATGTATGGCTGCCCTATCACACTACCAACAATATCTGATCTTATTAAAGCACCCTATGAAAAATAATCCAGAAGGAATCAGCATAGGTTCCCTATGACTCAATGTCAAAACATATCCCTATCAATAATAAGGGACACTCAGAATTAGGGCATTCAGCAGTGCAAACAGCACTAATACATGCTCAACAGCAACTCCATTGGTCCCACAAAATGTGCATTATGGGCATGCATTAGTACTGTTTTCACTGTTGAGTACTCTTATTCTGAGGGTCCCTTATTATTGATGGGGATATGTTTTGCCATTTAGCTATAGTGAACCCTCTCTGAGTTTGATTGCCCAATCACATTGGCACCTGGTGATGCTGCGGTCATCCATATGGTCCATAGAAACATAGAAACATGATGGCAAAAAAGACCACATGGCTTATGTAGTCTGCTCTTCCATATCAACTACAATAGTCCCCTATTTAGAGATCATCTGTGTTTGTCCCATCCTTTTTTAATTCAGATACTGTCCTTGTATCCACCACCTCCACTGGGAGAATATTCCATGCATCTGCTACTCTTTCCATTAAGAAATATTTCTGCATATCAAGAAATATTTCTGCATATTGGTCAGACTTTCATGTCCCTCTTGAATTGCAGATAAGCACACCATATCCCCCACGTGCACCCCTCATACCACACACACACACACAAGCACAAGCATTGGAGCTTGCGGCAAATGTGATCATAGTTGTGCACTACGAGACAGAAAAGGTGTGTTTCCTTTAAAGACCCCCTGAAGAAGGCTTTTCCAGCCGAAATGCGTAGGGGCAATTAAAAAGGGTTTTTATCTGAATTGGATTACTGCCAGTCTCTTTATTGCACCTGCTTTTTTGGTCTTCTGAACCGATATATGACAGCTATGACATAACATAATCGCATGGGGTACCAGGACTACAAATATGATCTCCATTTCACACCCAAAAAGGAATCCTTTCCCTGCTCACACCCATACTATCCCTGCATCAGCAGGCCCATTTTTCAGAACATGGGTATTATTAGGATCCCATAGATTGGCTCCTTTAGCACAAACAGCACATTATTGCATAACTTGAATAAACACTATTGCTTTTCTTAATATTTCTGTAAAGGTGTTTATTAATATGTCTAGACCTTACAACATTCCCTCACCTCTGCTCTCTGTACCTTAAAACTGCATCTTGTGCACTTCCAGACTGCAGTCACACCAGTTGAAAACATACTTATCACAACCATTCTTCAATATAGGAGGCAATGCAGAGAAGAGCAGATTTTTTTCTAAGTCCTAGCCTTATTCCACGTTTCAGCAGGAATAATGTGAATGTTTCTGAGAAACACTTAATACGTACATGGGCCTTTCCTGAATATGCTTTCTACATCTCTGCGGCTGACCACACCCCCGTTCTTTCCCTTCTGGGCACATTCTGAGTTCCCTGTGCTAGTGCCATGGATGTGCATGTCAGCAATGTTTCAGAATACGGTCTGGGATGTTTTTGGCATATAAACCTCCCCGCTGCATGTACAAATCCTTTATCCATGTTCTGGAATGACTCTCATATTGAAATTTATTGCATTGGGCCCTTAGAGGATCTTTTACTAAAACCTGCTAAGAGGTTAACACGTGTTTTAATGGGTGGTAATAGCCTGCAGTAACTCTTATTGCATGGGCATGATGGCTACTGGCCACTGAAACGCATGTTAATTACCCATCATGGGAGGGGGGGGGGAATGGACAAAGTATGCATGGAGCATGGACATGGAGAACACGTTTCATTTAGTGTGAGGGATACATATCACGCATTGTCAATATGGCAATTAGCATGGGTGCGCCTAGCAATACCTCTATGGGTGGCATTAGGTGTATCCGCCTTGATTGTGCCACGTGATAGTGTATGCATCCATGGAGTAACTGCAGGGAATATGCTGCCCATGCCTACGATAGCTAGCTCAGAAGCTTTGCACTTAATGCACATTAGTTTTCATGCTAAATGATAGAGATGTGCCTTCATTTGGAATGAAAGCGGTGATCTGGGCAAAACAGGAAATGATGAAATCGCCGTCATTTCTCGGTTAAAGACAATAGTGCGGCCTGCTGCACAATAGCATGCACTATTGTGCAACAGAGCACACTATCGAATGGAAGCAATACAATATGAAAATTAATTACATTTTAAAATGAAACCAATGTTTTGGGCATGCACATCCCTACTAAATGCACATTAAGTGCAAAATCCAATGGGCTTTCTTAGTTTCCCAAATCAAGCCACTGCCGGACAGCATGAAGTTCTCATGCATGTGCATGGAAATAAGCAAGTGAACTTTGATCCGTTTCTGAAACATGACTTAATTTTAATTAATTATTATACAATTTGATTTTTATGCAGTTTATCTCTTCTCTACATTAATAAATAACACTGATTTGAATGGCGCTGGTCAAATACATTGTAGCATACCATGGCAAAATAAAGATTACCGTGGAGCGATTCAATCTGTCGCCATTGCATAACTGCCCTGTCTCTTCTTCTTAGAAGAAGGCATTCGAAGTTGGATAGTGATCCTGTTTTATTCTTAACCTGCACAACTTATTTTCTCTGCCCCAGCGATCTTGTCAAGATAATCAACTTTCTAGTTTCAGCCATCAATCACTTCTGATTACAGCTGGGTAGAATTTCTATTCTGCTGATCAGTTCATCAGAGCACATAATATTACACCTGGAGACCAGTGAATATTGTCTTGCAGTAGATTTACTTGGCTACAAGAGCTTTTGTCTGCCAGATTTTCATTCAAAATTGGCCTTACTGCAGTTGTGGGTTCATTCTTTGATTTTATTATTTGTCTTATGAGATCAATCTTTTATAAATTCAGTTGACCTTCAGATAATGACAGACAGTCTAAAATGTGATTATTGCACCTTCTGAAGGTATTGCAAGAATGACTTACAGTGACTAGATGCCAATAAAGTTCAACTAGATTCTCTTGCTAATCAAAAAAGGCAAAATTATTTAAAATGAGAACATATGTTTTTCCTGCTCATTTTGGTCAGTCTTTCATGGAACAGAGTTAAAAGAACAGATCCTATTAACTTATGAAATTCATCATTTTATTTTAAAAGCACCTAAGCTGAGATTTTCTGTTTTATACTCAAAGCATACAGTTTTTATTTTTTATAAGACTACTAGTTGCTGTAAAAGATAAACATATCTCAGAACAAGAACCATTAATATAATGAAGATTTAGCACAAGTCATACAGATATAATAGGTCAAAGTTGCTTCTGAAAAGAACCTACAATATAGTATGAAAAGTGAATATTAACTAGTTTGGTCACAAGTTTTACAAAGGTTTAATTTTAATTTAGAAGCAATAACCTTTGAGATACTATTTTTTTTTCCTACTTGACAGTAGAATTACTGCCATCCTAAGTGGTGTCTAACAAGATGCATACATATTTATTAGTTTTGTAGGAGGTAAAGTAATTTGTTTTCTAGACTTTCACAGTGGTAATTAGATTTGCTGTTAAATGCTCTTCCCATATATTGTAATGGTTAGATGCTATTTACTTTCAAAGCATCATAGCATATCTAAGTTCTAAATGACAGAGGCAGGTGGCATCTTTAAACTAACCAATTTTTTGATGCGTGAGCTTTTGAGGAGAAGAATCCACTTTGTCAGATGCATGAAGTGCAGTACAGGCGGTAGGTAAATATGTATGAAGATAGATGGGAGGGGGAGGATACAGAGTATAGAAAAGGCTTTGAAGAGTGCATGGCAGGGTGTGCAAAGAGAGTATTAACAGCAAACTAATTCAGCTAACTGACATTTGTGCAGACTGAGAGAAGTTAAGGCAGGATGATCTGAGAATAGTTAAGTTCATTGATACCGCTACTGGTTCTAGAGAAGGGTGACATGTAGATTGACTAGCTCAATAACGGCTGCAAATCACCACTATCTGGGTGGCCACTTTCCTGACCACAAAATTCATATATTCAGCAGCAGCTGCTATCCTCACTTGGATTTAAGGGCTCTGTTCTCTCCTGCTTCTCTTCCTGTTATCAACAGCCTCGTGCCCTTAATGCTGTGAAAAAAACACATTAATGAGCTTTAAAGGCTCCTGCAGTGTTAAGAGAACAGTAGGCAGAGAGTGGGCATTAACGGAGCAGATAGTGGGCGCTGACAATGGGTGTTCCCTGAATGCATGTTGCGCAATAGTCTGTTAAAGCCCTTTAACGTTGGGAACCCTAACATCAAGTAAAACCTCGCGGATAGGGAGTATTTTGAGGGGAGAGAGCCTATTTAAATGTTTGCAGTGTGATGAACAGACAGAGGAGTCCAAGATAGTGATAGTAGTGCTCCAATAGCAGCAACAGCATAGTGCCCAAGTATGAAAGGGCACCATGTTGATGGTGCAAATGAGGAAAAGGAGGTGGCACTTCAGTCATGCTGTGGAGACAGCTGGCCAGGTGGCAAATCTGTGTGGTCTGTCATGATCCCACATCTGCTGCGGAAAAGTGTCTGCTGTCTGCTGCGGAAAAGTGATGTGCCACATGGGGCTGTCCAAGGGTTCCTGGCATTATAGGAAGAGCTCCGGCTGGCCCCCCACTGCAGCTGAAGCTGGTTCTGGAGGAAGAGGCTGGTAGTGCCAGCAGCTGTAGCTCTACAGGTAGCTGAAAAATGCAACCACCTGGGGAAATACCACAGCTGGGCTATCCTCCTCCCCCAAAGATGTATTTACAGCAGGCGGGGATGGTGTCTTGACAGAGGCAGATGGTTGGGGGGCAGCGTGGCCGTCCATGTGTGCCTCTGTCCCCCCATCCGGACCTGATGCCCTAGATGCCCACCAAACCCGCATGTTGGATGGGCTGGAACTGCGCACCACCCCCACTGATAGCACGCTGGCATGTCAGCATGGTGTGGGGGTTTTGGTGGCAGGTGCAGCGGCACCCACCTGCAGCAGACAAAAGTCATGGCCTGATCCTGTGTGCCAAGCATATTGCAACATGTGCCAAGGTCTGTCTGATGAGGAACATGTCAGTCCCAGTACTGCTATAGCCATATGGAAGCACTGTGGCTCTACACACAAGCTCAGTATCCATATGAGTAGAAGATCACAAGTTTAAGACCTGGCTGTGGACCATGACCCTGTGGGTAAGCCTTAGTCTACAGTGTGTAGGTACAGACCAGAATGTGCAATCCCTAATGAATTGGCCAGCATGAAAAGTCAAGGTAAATACACACATGAGAACCTAGAAAAAGCACATTACAATTCCTGAAATAAGAACAAAGAACTAAAGACTTATCAGGTTCCATAGCCAGGATCTGCTCAGTTACTACCTCAAGGCAATCTTCCAGGAACCTAGTTAGGTCCCTGGAAAACCAACAGGAATCGCAGGAGACAGAGCCACGAGATCCTGCACAAATGACAAATACTGAGCCCTCACAATAGGAGGCAAGTTATCCCCAGGAAGCTTAAGAATCTCCTGGAAATACATATCATCACAGATGCTGACAGAATAGGTGACTTTGGAAAATTCAACAGTCTCAAATTATTCTTGCACACATGGTTTTCTAATTATTCTGTTTTTCTGAAGAGCAGAGTCTTGCCCTTAATATGGACCACACACAGTCCTCGAAGATGACCAAGATCTGCTTCCATACTAGCTATCCTACCAGCATGCTCCTCCTGTCATCGAGAAACCTCAGAGAAATCAGATTTTAAAGTTAATAATTCTGTACTTACTGTCCCCACAACAGAAAAAAGAGAGGAGTTCCTAGTAGCCATGGCATCCCACAGTGCTTCCAATGCAATTTTTGCAGGCTTAACCAAACCCCCAGACACGCAAATCAGACCACCTCCATAGCTTGCTGCCAAGGAATCCCCAACAATGGTTGATGACCCCGCTACACTGCCAGCATCATCCGCAGTGACTGTGAAAGAAAAAAAAGAGACTGGTACTGCCTCAGAGCCCTCTTCACTCCCCTGTACCGGCAAGCTTATGGAGAGCATTCCACAGGCTACCACTGAACGTCTGGGTTATGGTGGTGGGGGAGGGGGAGGAGTGTGTGCTGCTCTGGAGAGAGCTATACTCTGGATGCACTCAGAGCCATAGAGTTCTCAACCAATGGCCCCGCCAAAGACACTGTTGCCAATGTTTTCTGCCCTGGAGAGAAGTTACCGGCAGAGTCCAAGGGTAGGCTGGCCTGTTTACACTTACACTGTCCCATCTTGTCTAATAGAGCCTCTAAACCAGTGGTTCTCAACCTTTTTTGTACCGTGACCCCTTTTAGCATTGGTCAACTCGTGGTGACCCCCAATGATAAAATCAAATGCGTCTCTCTTCCTTTACCGTTAACGCATTGTCGCTGTAATCATTTGTTGAATTATTAATATATTATTGGCCTTTGCAATATGTTTTTATTTATAAAATTTACTTATTTAAACCACAATAATTAATCACAATAACAAGTAACAATATTTGATTTCAAAATTATGATGATTTTGTAGTCAAATCACTAATATGAAATAAAATTATTTTTTCTACCTTTGTTGTCTGACCAATTTATTCTCTGATCATGCTGGTCCTGATCTGAGGCTTCTGGTTTCCTGTCTTCTCTTAGCTCTCTTTCTGTGGTCTATGGTCCATCTGCCATTTCTTATCTTTTCCTTCATTTTCTTCACTTCTTTCCATCAGCCTATTTCCAATCCCAGTAACCCTCCCCAATATCAGCCCCTTTCCAGTCCTCATTCTCAGTACCTTCCAATGTCAACTTGCATTCCCATGACTGCCACAGGTGTCCATTCCCTTCCAGTCCCCCTCCTTCCCCACTGACCAGTCCCTTCTAGTACAAATACCATGGCAGCCCCTCTCAGATCCACTCCCTTACAGTTCCATTCTCCCATCCCCTCGTATCAGCACATTTGTAGCCTTAGCACACAGTTTTCTTCCAGGGCCAGCAGCTCTATCCTCCCCTCCCCACAATCAGCCCATTCCCAGTCGAAGCCCCCCAATCAGCTCACTTCCAATGCTAGTCCCCCTCAACCCCATTACCACTGCTAGCCTCCCCTAATCAGCCCAATACCAGTCCTACCCCCCATCAGCTCATTACCAGTCCTAGCCTCCACTAATCAGCTCATTTCCAGTGCTAGTCCTTCCTCAATCCCATTACCAGTGCTAGGCTCCCCTAATCAGCCCATTACCAGTCCTACCTCCCCATCAGCCAATTACCAGTCCTAGCCTCCTCTAATCAGACCATTTCCAGTCCTAACCTCCCCGATCAGCTCATTTCCAATGCTAGCCCCTCATCAGTCCATTACCAGTCCTACACCCCTATCAGCACATTATCAGTCCCAACCCCCCTTGATCAGTCCATTCCCAGTCCTAGCCTTCCCTAATCAACCCATTACCAGTCATAACCCTCCCATCTGCCCATTATAATCCTAACCCGCACTCCCCTCTGTCCAGCATTTATCCCCGTCTGTCCAGTACGTCCCCCTGTTTCTTCCCTTTGTCCATGTCAGCCCCCCCCTCCCTCCATCCATCCATCCATCCATTTCAGCCCCCCTCCCTCCATGTCAGCCCCCCTCCCTCCATCCATCCCTCTATATCAGTCCCCCCTCTGTCCATGTCAGCCCTCCCTCCCTCCATGTCAGCCCCTCTCCCTCACTCCCTCCATCCATCCATCCATCCATCCCTCCATGTCAGCCCCCCTCCCTCCCTCCCTCCAGGTCAGCCCTCCCCTCCCTCCCTCCATCCATGTCAGCTCCCCCTCTCTCCATGTCAGCCCCTCCCTCCCTCCGTCAGCCCCCCCTTGTCCATGTCAGCCCCCTCCTTCCATCCATCCATCCATCCATATCAGCCCCCCTCCCTCCCTCCCTCCCCCTATGTCAGCCCCCTCCCCCATGTCAGCCCTGTTGCAGGTTCCCTGCTCCCTTCTCCCCAGGTCTGCCTCCTTCTTCTGCAGCCGCGGCTCCCTGTCTCTTAGGGAACTGCGGCTATGCCTGTAAAACCGTTGTGGAGCCTTTCTATCTCTAAACGGGCTCCGTCCCTCCGTGCAGCATTGTCCCGCCTCCAAAGGAAGTGGTAAACAACTTCCTTTGGAGGCGGGACAATGCTGCACGGAGCCCGTCGAGAGGCAGGAAGGCGCCACAATGGTTTTACAGGCATAGCCGCGGTTCCCTAAGAGGCAGGGAGCCACGGCTGCAGAAGACTGGAGTCTGTGAGTTTGCCTCTGCCGAGTAGTGGACTCGGCAGCGGCAGCAACTTATGTGCGTTTTTTTTTTTTAACGGCAGAGTAAGGCGACCCCGCTAAATCCTGTGGCAATCCCCGTGGGCAATCCTGTGGCAACCCCCGCTGCTCTAAACAATACCAGGCAGAAAGGTTAGTGCAGAGTATCCACACTGCAGCAGATCCCTGCACATTTTACAGAGCTGAGGTGATGGATCAGTGCTTTCTCCATTTGGTGATCAGCTACAGACTACTGTTCTGCGTGTGCAGTGCATCATGGGTACTGGAGGGGCTAACCTATACTGGCACACAGAGCAGACATTTTAGGCAGCGACTAGCAGTCTCTTTGAATCCATCCATTGCTGTGCAACAAGGTATTTAGGTGTAGCCTAGTGGTTAGTACAATGCCACCCATAAGTGGGAGGCAGGGACTTGATTCCCACTTGTTGTTTTTGTGACCGTGTGCTACTCAGTTAATTTTCATGCCTGTAACAGTCCGGGCTCTACTGTGACTGGCAGACACATATCCTTATAGTTTGTAATGTATTCTGGCCACAATTTGGTTCAGCAAACATACTATTTGCCACCATGCCCTTCTGAGAGTATGGCATGTTTGACCCATTGCAAAGGGTCAAACATGTTCACCCTGCAGATGTCTGCTACCTGCTTTGAGATGTGGTGTAATGGTCATGGCACTGGCGTGGGGTCCAGGGTTTGAGGTCCATTAGCACTCCTTTTGTGACAATTTGAAATGTTTTACTGTGGTGTTTTATGTATGCCGCAACCTTCATGGATTTACCATACCTCCTTGTGACCTTGGGCAGGTCATCTAACCCTCCATTGCCTCAGCTGCGGTAGATTTTTTATTAGACATTACCACATTTTTGGTACAATGTACCTCGACATGACTGCACTGATGCGGCAGTATATTAACAGGCAGCTACATGCATACAGCTGTAACCTACTTATGAAAAATGAGTCAGATATGACATCATGACTGTGACTGTATATCTTTGGCTCCATCACATCTCTGCATTATTTGCAGGCACATCCTACCCCTTGGATAGCCACTTGCAGATATTAAATCATGTTCGTACTTGCCTCTTTTGCCCAGTTTGAGAGACTCCTGTCTAGTTGTTGTATGCACTTTTGTCCTCATTGTGGTATGGTAATTGGGTTGCCAAATGTCCAGTATCAGACCTTCTGTGTGGCACTGATACATAATTTTCCCACACAGTATTAATATGTTGGAGATGGCAACTCCGGTACATCGATGCTGCCAGCCCATACCAAACACTCCTTTGCAGATATCCTTCCTTCAGCCCATCCATTAGGCTCTGATGGCTATGTACAGTCATGTCTTCTCGTGCGAGCTGCTACACCATCGCCTACACAAGTACTTTTTTCCGCATTTCTGCACTTCACTCGCGCCTCTCCCATGTCTGATCTTCACTTTGCCACTTCTGCTCCATCCTCCTTTCACAGCACACATTGTGCCACTTCTGACTCTGCTGGGAGAAACGTCTTCCCCATCCTATGCCACACACTGACATTAAGGCATTTTATGTAGGCACCCCCTAGTACATAGCTACAGTTGCCTCCCACATGCTCCCACATGCTTATCACACTTACTGGCTGATACATCGGATGCCCATGGATCTGTCAGGCCCTTCAGTTCCCACTTGTCCTTCCTTTCGTCACCTTTACATTGGCTTTTGCTGGGGATCCCTTATCCAACGATAAAGTTACAGCCTTTTATTGGGCGTTAAGGTGCACACTTGACACCTTAACACCGAATGTCCTATTAGCACTCATTAAGTTGCCCATTGCGCCCTTGCCACCGGAATGCCTCCTAACTGCCCAGAGTCTTTTCCACATGTAAAACCCCTTATTGCTGCCATTAACGCCTGCTACTTTAACATTCTTTAGTAAACATATCCCTTGGTGTATGTTCTGGTGGATCCTCCACTACTGCTATCCCGCTCTCAGTCTCTGACTTGGGACCTCTCCTTTTCTCTCTCTACACTCAATGCCTTGGTACACTCATCTCCTCCCATGGCTTTCAGTACTATCTTTATGCTGATGACTCTCAGATCAAACTCTTTTCACTGGAAATGTCTCCAGAAATCCAGGCCCCTATCTCTGCTGCTTATCTGATATTGCTGCCTGGATGTCCTGCCACCATCTGAAATTGAACATGGCCAAAACGGAGCTTCTTATCTTGCCCACTAGACCCACCTCCCCCCTTCCTCTTTTCTCTATGTGGATAACACTCTACCTTTCCCTGTTTTCTTGGCTCGCAACATTGGGGTCATCTTTGTCTCCTTCCTCTCCTTCTCCACACACATCCAGTAGATAGCTAAAATCTGTCATTCCTTTCTTTATAATAAAATGTGTCCCTTCCTTTCTGAACACACTACGAAGACCCTTATCCACTCTTTAGTCACCACCCATTTAGACTATTGCAACCTCCTTCTTTCTGGTCTCCCTCTGAATCATCTCTCCTCACTTCAATCTGTTCAAACCTGAGCTACGTGGCTAATCTTCCGCGAGTATTGATATACTCATGTAACCATCTTCTCAAATCACTTCATTGGCTCCCTTTCTGTTTCTATATCCAGTTCAAACTTCTCCTTTTCAGGGCTGGTGTAAGGAGATGAGGTGTCCTAGGCAAACCTCATCTCTTGTGCCCTCCCCCATGCTGCTACTGCTGCCCCTCTCCGGGACATGCAGCAGCGGCAATTGCCACAAACATCCCTGTGGTGAATCTTTAAACATCAGCGCCATGGAGCAGTTTGCTTCTGCCCCTTGCACAATCCAATGCCAATTTCCATTTGCAAACAGGAAGTCAGAATCGGGTGTCAGTACATCAGGCAAAGTCTACACAAGTCGGTACATCAGGCTTAGTGGTTCATATGAAAGGGCAGACTGGATAGGCTGTATAGTCTTTATCTGCCATCATTTTTCCATGTTTCTATCTCTGGCCCAATCAAATCCAGGATAAAAACTGAGGTTGCCTTTGGATCCTGATCCCCTTAGTCTCCTGTTCACCACCTCTGTGTTTCCTTACCATTCCCCTAGTCATATCCTAGTCCCCAGTTGTGCTGTCTGTCTTGGCTAGACTATAAGCTCTATGGAATGATACAGAGGCATTATAATATCCTTTGTTTTATTCTCCATTCCTTTCCTTATGATACCGAGCATTCTATTTGCTTTCTTGGCCACCACTGCACACTGGGCAGAGAGTTTCAACGTGCTATCCACTATGACACCTAAATCTTTTTCCTGTGTGGTGGTTCCTAATGTGGAACCTTGTATCGTGTAACCAAAGTCTGGGTTTTTCTTTCCTAGGTGCATAACTTTGCACTTGTCCACATTACATTTCATCTGCCATTTGGACGTCCAGTCTTCCAACATATCAAGGTCTTCTTGCAATTTTTCACAATCCTCTTGCATTTTAACAACTTTGAATAATTTTGGGTCATTTGCATATTTGATCACCTCACTCGTTATTCCCATTTCCAGGTCATTTATGAATATGTTCAGCCTACTTTGCAGGCACAAACATTACACTTGTTCAAGGGAATTTCCCAATACGTTTTCTCCACAGGATAAAGACACAGATATGCCAGAATGTACCCCTTTGGCTGCAACCCCTTCAGAAGTGGTCTGACAAATCATTACTATGCCTTTGAATTTGGAGGGAGTTAAATATCAGTGATATAGTAACTTGCAACCATTTTCAATTCAATTTGCAGAAATAGAAAGCTTTAAAATATAGTCAGGAATATAGAAACTTAGTCATCCAGCTTCCTCCTCAAGGCCATCTCCCCAGGCTTGTTGAAACTCAACTTCCCCACAGACCTCCCATGTATTAAACTATAAAGCTGAGAAAGCCACTTGGAAACATGGAAACATGATGACAGAAAAAGACCACATGGCCTATCTAGTCTGTCCTTCCATAACAACAACTACAACAGTCCACTTTTTACCTTTAGAGATCCTCTGTGTTGGTCCCATGCTTTTTTGAATTCAGTTACTGTCCTCATCTCTACCACCTCCACTGGGAGACTATTCCATGGATCCACTACTCTTTCTGTAAAGAAATATTTCTGCATATCACTCCTGAATCTATCTCCCTTCACCCTCATCCCATGTCCCCTCATAGCAGAACTTGTTTTCAATTGAAAGAGGCTCTCTCCCTGAACATTTATGCCACGGAGGTATTTAAACATCTCAATCATAACACCTATATCCCTCCTTTCCTCTAAGGTGTACATATTAAGATCCTTAAGTCTGTCCTCATATGCTTTATAATGAAGCCCATTAATCATTTTAGTAGCAACCCTCTGCACCGACTCCATCCTGTTCACATCCTTTTGAAGGTGCGGTCTCCAGAATTGCACACCATACTCCAAATGAGGTCGCACCAAAGACTTATACAGAAGCATTATCACCTCCTTTTTTCTGCTAGCCATTCCTCTCCGTATGCACCCAAGCATCCTTCTAGCTTTTGCCGTCGCCTTTTCTACCTGTTTAGCTACTTTAAGATCATCAGACACAACCATGCCTAGGTCCCGCTCTTCTTTAGTGGACAAAAGTACTTCACCTCCTATACTGTATTGCTCCCTTGGATTGCTGCAGCCCAAATGCATGACCTTACATTTTTTAACATTAAATCCCAGCTGCCAAATTCTAGACCATTCTTCAAGCTTAGCTAGATCCCTCCTCATGTTATCTACACCTTCCTGGGTGTCTACTCTATTGCAGATTTTTGTATCATCCGCAAAGAGGCAAACCTTACCCGACAGCCCTTCCGCTATATCACTAACAAAGATGTTAAAAAGAATCGGACCAAGGACAGATCTCTGGGGCACACCACTGGTAACATCCTTCTCCTCAGAGTGAGCTCCATTTACTTGTACTCTTTGTCGCCTCCCACCCAACCAATTTCTAACCCAAGCAGTAACTTTAGGGTCCATCCCTAGGGTGCTCAGTTTGTTTATAAGTCGCCTGTGAGGAACAGTGTCAAAGGCTTTACTGAAATCTAAATACACCACATCTAGAGCTCTCCCTCGGTCCAACTCCCTAGTCACCCAGTCAAAGAAATCAATCAGATTTGTCTGACAAGACCTGCCTCTGGTGAATCCATGCTGCCTCAGATCCTGTAATCTGCTGGACTCCAGAAACCTCACTATTTTCTATTTCAGCAGCGTTTCCAATAATTTACTCACCACCGAAGTTAAACTAACCGGCCTGTAGTTTTCAACCACATCCTTACTTCCGCTTTTGTGTAAAGGCACCGCATGAGCCTCTCTCCATTCCTTTGGCACCACTCCCGACTCCAACGAGGCATTGAAAAGGTCAGTCAGTGGAGTTGCTAGAACGTCCACAAGTTCCCTCAGTATTCTAGGGTGTATCCCATCCAGTCCCAACGCTTTGTCTACTTTAAGTTGAGCTAGTTTCTCACGAACACAGTCTTCTTAAAATTGTTCAAGATGTCCCTCGCTTCTGTTCTTATTTGTGGGTGTTTTCTGAGGTCCTGCTCCTGGTTCTTCATCTGTGAACACAGAACAAAAATATTTGTTAAGCAATTCCGCTTTATCCTTATCAGCTTCTACATATTCTCCCCCTGCACCCTTGAGTCTGACAATACCACTTTTGCCCTTCCTCTTCTCACTTCCTGGATTAACTTCTGATAGATCTCCACCTTGGTATCATTATGAACATAAAGGTTAATGAGAGTATAGGTATCCCCCTCAAAAAGCAGCTTCAACAAGGAAAATCAACCCTCTACATTCCTCCTGACTTCTTGATCCTGGCAAGGCAAATGCTTAGCCAATAGGATCACTACATCCCTCATCCAGTGCTCCCTGACATTAGAGGCAAAGAAAATTGCAGAAGAATCTTCATGCCTGAGTAGGATCTCATCTTGCCTGAACAAATTAATCTCCTGTAGGAACAAAATATTATCATACAAAGCTTTTGCTTCTTTAATAGCAAACCTCTCTTTTGAAGGGAGTTTAGCCCTTAACATTGACTCACCAATTTTATGCCTCTGCCTGGAATAGCTATGGATCATCTGCTCCCCTCTTCCTTTCTTTCCCATGCTAAACACCTCCCAAGTCACAATCATCACTTTCTCACCTGTCATTATTTTGCTGCCTGTCATCTAGCAGGTTTACTTTCCCATCCTTTATCACACCAGCTTCACTCCCAGGATACCCCATCTACCTCCTACAGACCCCCTTACTCCTCCCTCCTGCCCTCTCAAACTACATCCTTACAGCTCTTCTGCCATCCTTCTGGCATCCAAAGGAGAGCTGCAACTTGCCCAAATGAGACAGAGCAATCATAGTAAGGTCTAACAGGGCCTAAGAGGATCTAGAATAGGTCACCTGCAAAGACACCTTGCTAACAATTCTCAACCCTGAACTTATTATAAAGCCTCAATATCGTTCCATGGTAAGACCGCACCTTGAATATTGTGTGCAATTCTGGTCGCCGTATCTTAAAAAGAAACGGTTCAGAGAAGAGCCTCCAAAATGGTAAAGGGGATGGAAGGATACTCCTATGAAGAAAGGCTAAAAAGGTTAGGGCTCTTTAACCTGGAAAAGAGACGACTGAGGGGAGATATGATAGAAGTCTATAAATTAATGAATGGAGTGGAACGGGTAAACATAGATCGATTGTTTATACCATCAAAATATAGAAAGTCTAGGGGACATGCAATGAAGCTACAGGGTAAGCTATTTAAGACTAATAAAAGAAAATATTTTTTCACTCAACGTTAAATCATACTCTGGAATTTGTTACCGGAAGATGTAGTAAAGGCTGTTAGTGTAGCTGGGTTTAAAAAAGGTTTGGACAAGTTCCTGGAGGAAAGGTCCATAAACCATTATTAAGAAGGGACCCAGGATATCAATGCTTGACCCAATACAAGCACTGTGGAACATGCGTCTTTTGGAGAAACTGCTAGGTACGTATGACCTAGATTGGCCACTGTTGGAAACGGGATACTGGGCTTGATGGACCTTGGTCTGACCCAGTATGGCATATCTTATGTTCTTATTTTCTTAAATAGAGCCTACATATTATAGCTGCTGAGTCCCATTCTGATCAAAAAGAAGTCTCACGGTTTCCTTTAACAATGCCGGCATACAGTCCAAAGATATATCATTGAAAGATCTTAGTATAACAGGAGTAACATATAAATCAACACACAATTATAATCCTTTAATTGTTCATACTACAACAATTTCATAGATACAGCTATAATAAAATGTAATATATGTTAAAAAATGGAAAAACCTTCAGATTCTGTTAAGGGATTTATAATGAGGAATAACTACTAATAACTAGTCCTAGCCATATCATTCATCGGTCTCATCCATTTACCACATCCATTTCATTATACAAATACCATATCTAATACCATAAATGCATAGGGGTATGTTTACTAAAGAGTGTTAAGGGAGAAAGTGTACCATTAATGCCTGTTACCACACCCTTGTGCCCTTAATGCTGAGGAAAGGGACGATAATGCCCCATCAATGAGCATTAAAGGAGCCCACATTATTAAGGGAAAAGGAGATGGAGAGTGGGTGTTAATGAGGCGGAGAGTGTGTGATGACAACATATGCTCCCTTAGCACTGGCTTGTACAATTGTGCATTAGAGCCCTTAGCACTGGAAACCCTTACGCCAAGCAACACCTTGCAGAAAAGGGGTACTTTGGAGGTGAGAGAGGCTATTTAAATGTCTGCAATGTGATGCACACACAGGGGATCCCAAGAAAGTGATAGTAGTGCACCATTAGCAGCAATAGCATAATGCCCTATTATGACAGGGCAACATTTTTATGGTGCCAATGTGGCAATGGAGGTGTCACATAGGTGCAGCTGTGGGGCAGGCAGGTCCACTAGGATGACAAGGCAGCTGCCTAGGGAGAACATTTTTGATGGCTGGCATGACTCTTCAGTGATAGCGGCAGCACACATACATGCTGTCGCAGTCAGAAGAGAGGTCTGCCACCCCCATTGTCTCCATGCAACCATGTCAGCATTCTGAAAGTGTGGGGGTGGCAGTGCAATGGGTGCAGCCTGCAGCTGGAGAGATCTGTGTTCTGGCAATTTGTGACAGGTGCAACGTGGCAGTTGCTACTGATAGTGGGATGCCAAGCATGTCAGCCAGGCATAGCAGATTACAGACCCCTCCCACCCTCCTGAGGTCTAAGGTGGCAGCAGCATCTGTGCCAAGAGCCCCTAGTGGAGGGGGACAGTAGTGGCATGGTGTGACTATCTGCAGGTGGGCTTCCTAAATATGACCACTGTCAGAACTGCTGTGGCGGCGGCGACATGCCTGCAGGGAGTGATGGATTGGCCGGCATGCTGGCTACCACCAACTGTGGACCCTAGGAGATGGCTAGTGTGCCTACTGCTACTACTGAACATTTGTATAGCACTACAAGATGTACACAGTGCTGCACAGGCACATGTAAAAGATGGTCCCTGCTCATCAGAGCTGTATTAGATCCTCCCAATAACTGATCTAGGAATAATAACTATTAGCATTGCAGGCCCATCAAATTGTTGTCAGCACCCTACCCCCATCCTGGAAAAAGTCACTGTATTTGGGATTGTGGGAAACAGCTGCCATAACCTTGGCAACTATAATGAGATCTGATAGGCAGGTACTGGCCAAGAAGAGCAGGACACAAGATTCAACTATGACTGGACACGTCAGCATACCTCAACTGTACAAACAACCAAGTGACTGCCAGCATACTGATAGCAACATAAAGCCACTCAGGACATGGAAAGTTCCACTATTACAGTGCACACCCTGTGGACCAGGTGCTGTGTTCCCCCCTCACATTCAGGGTGACCTCTGAAACTGGTCCGTAGCACAGTTTGCAGCTGTTATGTGCCAGGAGCACACAATGTCCCTGCATAATCCTGGTCAGATGTGATGCATCTTAGCATTTTCCCTTTGCTGATCACTTGCAGAAAGCAGTTCAGAATGTGCAATGCATCATGGATAATGGTGTGGCTAACCTATACCCACACACAGAGCTAAACCTGCAGCCATAGTGGTGAGTGTGCTCACTGGGGCAATGCCATGTACCTGCTTGCCATCTATGATGGTGGGAAACATGTGCATGGTCACCCAGGGAGCCCAATATGGTCTGCAGTGGCCTGCATGGGTTACTGATGTTGTCTGCATTCCGTGTGTGTGCAGGTGTACCTATCTCGGCATGTGTAGCAGGTCACAGGTGTCTGAACACCCTGCACATGTGTTGCCTCTGGGGTACGTGTCACATTGGGGCATAACTGCCCATGTGTGTGTGAGTGTTGTTTCCCATTGGGGGAACAATGGAGGGGTGGCCATCTTGACTTTACCTGTATCTTTGCCTTTGGACAAGAGCTGTATCCTGTAGTAGTGTGTCTGTTGACCAGCTACAGTACTGCATTCCCTGTTCTTTACGTACTGCATGTGCACTGTTGTACGCAGGGTTTAGGTATGGAATACCATGGTCTCATAATGTTTTCACCCATTGCAGGCAACGATCTACAGTATCTTTGAGTCCAGGCCTTGCTGTGCCAACTGGTATGGAGGTATAGCTTAATGGTTAGCACTTTGCTTCTATAAATGAGGGATGAGGGTTTGATTCCCATTTGTTCTCTTTGTGGCTGTGGGATACACAGTTCATTTTGATGGCAAAAAAAGTCCAGGGTCAGCTCTGACTGGTGGACACACACTTGTATGCTTTTTTTATGTGTTCTGGGAGCACATTGGGTCTGTGTACATGAGATTTATGATCATGGCCTTTATTGGTTCTGCTGCAGGCCGTTGCAGAGAGTCAGATGCCTTGTGTGCTGACTAGTAGACTGGGCACAGTTTGGATGTGAATATCTGACACAGCTCTGTGGTTCGCCAACACATGTACACTGACAGTGCCTGCTGTAGTAACTTTGAGATTCTAGAAGGTATGACTCGCAGCTGTTCTTGGGCTGACAACTTTGATCTAGCCAGGCCCATCAGGTTAGATGTCAGCACCCCTCCTCCTGCATACACAGACATCATTGTAGCTTGTTCCCTTAGCATCAGCTGCTTCAACCATCTGGACTATAATAAGATATTCTGGAGAATCCCAGTACAAAGGGAACAAAACGCAAAGCCCAAATACAACATGACACCCTAACACACTGCAACTGTGCAGACAACCAAGTGACTAGCAATCCACTGTCTGTGATATAGACCAGCTCCAATACCTGGAGAATATGGCTATTGCAGTGCAGGCTCTGGGGACCAGGTGATATGTGCCCCCTTCACATTTGATGAGTCCCCTGAAACCAGTAGTACCACAGTTTGTGGCTATTATGTTCTCATACACATAATGTCTCTGCGTGATTCTGACCTGATGTGCCTCACTTTGTTAATTTGTATATTGTACACCGCTCTGATTAATTTAGAAGGGTGGTTAATCAAGTAAATAAACATAAACATAAACATGACTCACAGTGGTTTCCCTAGTGATCAGTTGGAAAAAAAAGCTGTGCAGAATGTGCTGTGCATCATGGATAATGGATTGGCCAACCTCTACCGGCACACAGAGCAGACATTGCAGCCATAGTAGTGACGGTGATCACTGGGGCATTGTCCAGTATCTGCTTGACATCAATGCTGGTGGGAGACATGTGCATTGTCCCCCAGGGAGGTCAAGATAGTCTGCAATGGACTGGATGTGTCAGTAATATTGTTTGCAGTCTGTGTGTGTGCCGTTGTACCTATCTCAACGTGTGTAGCAGATCACAGGGAACTACATGCCCTGCATATGTGCTGCGTCTGGGGCAGGTGCCACAGAGAACCCATGCGTAGGAGTGTTGATTGCTGTACGGGGAAGAGTAGAAGGTCCAGTATCTTATGTGCCTCATATATGCCTTGGCTTTCATACAAGGAAGGTATCATACAGCAGTGTGTCTGTCGAGAAGCTACAGTACTGTGTTTCATGTGAACCGCTGTCGGTATCTCCTTGGTGTGCCCTAACATGGTCTCACAAAGGTCCTGCCACATTGTTTCATATCCTGGCTGTCACCCATTGCAGCCAGATACCTGCAGTCTCTTTAATACAAGGCTGTGATTTGCAGAGTAGTATGGGGGTGTAGCTTAATGCTTAGTGCACTGGTCTAGTAGGTGCTAGACATGGGTTTAAGACCCACTTGTTCTCTTTGTGGCTGTGGGTTCCTCAGTTCATTTTGATGCCAGGTACAGTCAAGGGACCGCTTTGACTGATGGACACACATTCTCATGCTTTTTTCTATGTCCCTATAGCACATTGGCTCAGCAGAACTGCACAACACCCTCATGCCCTTCTGAGAGCATGACTTTAAGGGCTCAGCTGCAGCCCCCTGCAGAGGGTCATACATATCCCCTCTGTAGACATGATACCTGAGTGGCAGCATAGCCTAATGATTACAGCAGTGGGTTGGGAACCAAGGGACCAGGGTTTGTTTACCACTAGCACTCCTTGTGCGATGGGTGGGATTGTTTTACAGAAGCTTTTTATGTCTGTGAGATCCTTCATCAACTGACCTCTACACCTTGTGGCCTGGGCAGGTCACTTACCCCTCCTTTGCCTCAGGAGATTTTATGTTCTCATTGTCCTTGTTTTTCATGTCCATTGCCGGGTTTCTGTTGCAATGAGAACCACTTTGGCTGAGCTGTGAACACGGTATACAGAACACCAGTAAAATAACCCCACCTACGTATATCTTACATATGCAGTCCAATTCCACTGTTTCCACATAACTGCGGCTATACAGCTTTAGATCTCTCACATCTCCTCATTACATGCAGCCATGTCCTAGCCATGGTATGGCCACCTGTGGGGATCATCACACTCCCTTACTTGCTCCATATGACCTGTATCAGTGTCTCTTGTCAAGTTGCTGTATGTACAATTGTCAGGGGGTTGTATGGTGCTTCGGAGGCTGGGACAGCTGTGTGATACACTTAGCTGGTACTGGGGCTTCCACGTGGCACAGCCACACTTTTTTCCCACACCCTACAACTGCATTTTAGGGGTCACATGGGGCATCGTTGTTGCGAGCCAATACCACACTCTCATCTACCGCCATCCTTTCTTCAGCCCATCCATCAGCATCTGCCGGTTATATGCAGTCATGTATTCTTCTGCCAGTTGCTACACCATCGCCCACACAGGAACAGCATCCTCATTTTGCTGTATCACTCACATCTCTTCTTTGACTGATCTGCACTTCACCACTCCTGCACCCTCATCCTTTTGATTCACACATCCGGGCACCTTCAGCTCCACAGAGGGCCATGTCTTCCCCCATCCTATGCCACACATTGACATTACAGCAGTTTTACGCGGGCTGCCCTCACTGTATCAGTACTGTGCTTCCCACATGTTCCCACACTTACAGACTGTCATGTCGAGTGCCCGAGGATTTGTCAGGTCCATCAGCTCCTGCCTGTCCATCCATCTGTCAGCTTTACCGTGGCTTTCAATCCTTTTCCTGCATTAAGGTGCTGCTGTTTTCGCACATTAAGGTGCGCCCTTGGCACCTTAATGCCCGGTATCCTGTTAGCACATACTAAACAGGCCCTTGTGCTCTTTCTGCTGGAATGCCTACTGCCTGCCCCAAGCCTTTATCGCCTACAAACACCCTTAGCGCTGTTGTTAATGCCCGATCTCAGATGCTCCCTTAACGCCTTTTAGTAAACATACCCCTTAGTATGCATTAAACCCTGCACTAACTGTTCATGCCCTTAAAACATTTAAGGCACCTTAATAAACCAAATATGTGGTAATGCATGCACATTTCAAAGGAACTTTCCATGAGCTGGAAGTTCAGAGCTCTGGCGCTGTGATGAGATTATATAAGAGGCTGCTCACACAGCCATCATTAATAATCTGCCACTGATAAACCTAAAAATATTTGTTATTATCTATTCAAAGTTTTCCTTTTCCAGCAACTGATCCTGCAAAGTTTTGTTTCCCTAACCAAATCACGACCTAACTAAACAAAGAGCCTAATTTACTAATGTGTGTTAATGTGCTAAAATGCTAATGCAGATTAATGCACATTAAGGCATATTAGTGTGGTTTAATGAGCATAAAATAGCGCAGTTCTATTACTCTCAATGAGGCCTATTTACTAACTGTGCACTTAGCTCAAATTAACGAGCATTGAAGTGCATTAATCTGCATTACCTCGTTAGCGAATGAAATGAAGCCCACAGTTTGTGTCAGAAAAGAGGGATTATATACTGTTTTGAAAATCCAGAGATAAATACTTTTGTGGGACCTTCAGTCAAGTATTGATATTTGAAATGTTTTGGGGACTGTGGTGACTGCGTAAGACCTTCATAATAATGATTGCAAGGCATGGAGTGTGATTTTGTCTAACATTTCTTTGCATACATTTATCTATATGTATTTTTGATGGCCACTATGTATATGTATATATTTTTTTTAATTCTTAGTATCTTTATCTTTATTAAAACTTATTATACCGCCTGAACCTAGAGACATTCCTGAATTATTGAGCCTCTCTTGTGGATTACATCATGTACTAGGGACCGCACTGTGAAGGAAAGGCCTTGTTTGCAAGCTTCTTCACTTTTATTTAATCAAGAACAGAAGGAAATTGTCTTTCAATTATTTAATGAACTACAAGACATGAGAAAACAATGTGTTTATAAATTCAATAGCTCACCTTAATTAATTAGAGATATGTAAGCATAACTTGCACACTGGGATTGCAAGGTTTCTTGTATTAGTACAGTTCAACCTCAACTTCTCTTCTCATTTGACCTTTGGCAAACTTTTCTTTTTCTTTCCCTTCCACTGAGTTCATCCTCTTCCCCTTTTTCCCTTCCAGGTCCCGAATCTTGCTGTTCTTTCTCAGTTTCTCATATTATACACACACAGACACCGTCTAAAGCGGCAATTGCAGTGAAGCTTATCTTGCAAGCTGAGGTCAATTAGAGAGCAATTTTGTGACAGGATCTTTATGTGGGAAGGCCAAAAAGGTACCTATTCCAAGCCTATGTTATTGACACATACTGTAGGTGCCTAGCAGAAATCGTGGTCATTCTTAAAGCTTAGCTAGATCTCTCCTCATGTTACCTACTCCTTCCTGGATGTCTACTCTATTGCAGATTTTGACATCATCTGCAAAGAGGCAAACCATACCCGACAGCTCTTCTGCAATATCACTAACAAAAATGTTAAAAATAATCAAACCAAGGGCAGATCCTTGTGGCACACCACTTGAAGATAATACCACATGCACGCCTATCTGCATCACCCTCTCTCCCAGAGCCATGAAGTTATTGATACGCTTGGAGGGATACCTAGCAGTATCATTTGTACCGACATGGATGAGCAACATCAGATAATAGTTAGTAGGCCTGATGAGTCTCAGCAAACACTCCAGTACATCTTGGATTTTGGCACCTGGCAAGCAGCATACCTCCCTGGTCATCAAGTCTGGTTGGCAGATGGATGCCTCAGTGCCTTTCAGAAAAGAATCACCAATCACCACTACCTTTCACTTCCTTGTGGTCACTGATTCTTCAACTTTGGGGTGCTTGAGCTCTGGTTCTTCACTCTTCAGGGATGTTTTCACCTCCTCCACTTCCAGGGCTGCATACTGGTTCTTCAATTCAAGGGCTGTGAGAGTTGGATTGTGACTCATGGCCAACTTTCTTCATTCTGTAGTGTACCATCTTCACCTCTTTCAGAGAGCTTGGATGCTTCAAGAAGCATCTCAATATCCTTCTCGCTGTCATGGATGCTTCTCAGTCTCATCACATCTTCTCTGAGCTCCTCTACCTGTTTCATGAGGGCTTCAGCTTGGAGGCATCTTGCACATGGAACTGGTCTATTGACTGGCATTGGGCTGTCTGTCTGGAGAGAGGCAGAAGCTGTAATGGGGGTAACAAGTTTAGCAATTCAATTTTTCCAGCCATCATTCAGTTGTTGCTGCTTTGGTAGCTGTTGATGTAAATGAGAGAGACCTACCAAAGACCCAAACTTTTCCTCAGCTGTCCTTTAAGAGAAAAAGCAGCTAACCACTTTTATGTGTATTCTAGCAGCACTGTTCTTTGTACCTGTGTGCAGTCCTGCTTGCTTACCAAACAGTTATTACTTTACACAGGAAATTATGTTATTATATTCTGAGGTACATAGATTAATGCGATCCCTTTGTAAAATTACCTAATCAAAGCTTCCTCAAGAATATCCTTTTTTTTTTTTTACTTTTAGTAGATCTTCAAATGTGGTAAATCTTCAAATGTGCTTTCTAGATTTTCCTTACCATCCAATAAAAATCTGTTATCTTTGTTACCAAGCTAATTGAGGAGCTACTCTATATATATAGCAAGAATTCTCACATGGTGTGGGTAGGAGCTGGGGTGGGAAGGAAGGGATCTAACACCTGAAGAGGTTAGTGACTTGAAAGAGCTTGCCTACCTCTATGAATCTGAAGGCTAGATGAGAAGAAAAAGAGCTCTAGCAGCAGAAAAAAAGCTTTGCCTAAGAATACAAAAGATTCCCCCTTTTGCAATACAGCTATAAATTACTAGGCAATGGAGTAGAAAATATTTGCTATTAAAAATGAAATAAGGGTTCTAAGATGACGGTGAAGTAGGCCGCTGAGTGAGGAGCTCTTACCATTCTGGTGCTGCTTCTAGGGATTGTTTTCTGCCTCCGAAGTTTTCTGGATGGGGCATAAGAGGAAGCAAAGGGGGAAGTCCTACAGCCCGATGCTGACTCCAATGCCAGAACAGCAAACAATTGAATGGTTTTATTTCCCCACAGCATCTCTCATGGCTACAGTGGGCCCACTAAATTCTATGGTGAACCTGAACAGTGGGGTTGAGTTTAGCCCCAATCATAGAGCTTCCCCGCCACAACCCGGAAGTGCTCCATATGCTCAGTTTGGAGCTTCAGCCGTGGTTACTGCTGGCAACTGGAGAGGCAAGGAGTGGAGCATTAGGGTCAGCTTTGGTAGCCTGTGCTCCTCCCTGTACTCCTGGGAAGATCACTGTCTAGTTACCTTCCAGAGTTGACAGGCTGGAAAAACTGGCACTGGTAACTTTGGATAGCATGTGGGATGCTATTGCTTCTTTGCACTGGTCTCTCTCTACTGTTGTGTGTATAGTAAATCAAATTGTCAGGCAGTGGTTTCTGATCTTTCTCAGCAGTTTACATGGGTGACTCAGCTGGAGTCCCAGGTGGGGGACTTAGAAGCGCTTGGTGGCACTCATATTAGGGAGTGGAATATCCAGGCATGGAAGATTGAATTTCTTGAGAACCAGCTTTGTAGGAATAATCTCTGTTTCCTTAATTTTCCTCAGTCTCTCTTAATGGCTCCTCTAAATTTGGTCTGTAAGTACTTTGTTGATGCGTTTAAGATGCCTTCTGAGGCTTTGCCCCCTATTGTAGAAACTCAGAATGTTGTTGTTACTTCTGCTGCAGAGGGTGTTCCGTCGGGCTCAAAAGATCCTGCCAAATTAGTGAGTTTGGACCTCACTGGTTTCCTCGAATGTTCCCTTGATGTGGTGACCAGCAGATCCACCTTCTTGGTGGACTTTGCTTTTGAGTCGGATTGTAACTCTGTTTTGAGACTTTATTTCAGGAATATGTCTATTCAGTTTATGGGTTCAAAGACTTCTATTTTCGTGATTTAGCACAGAATACCCAAAAGCGTGTGTCTCTTTGCCAGAGAGTCAATGCTTTGGGTGCTACTTTTCATTTGAAATATCTATGTAAATGTATTATATTTTATCAATATAAGCAATTTGTTTTCTTTGAACCTCAGCAACTGAATGAGTTTTTAATTGTTAGAAACATAGAAACATAGAAATATGATGACAGAAAAAGACCACATGGCCTATCTAGTCTGTCCTTCCATATCAACAACTACAACAGTCCCCTTTTTAACTTTAGAGATCCTCTGTGTTTGTCCCATTCTTTTTGGAATTCAGTTACTGTCCTCATCTCTACCACCTCCAATGGGAGACTATTCCATGGATCCACTACTCTTTCCGTAAAGAAATATTTCCGCATATCACTCCTGAATCTATCTCCCTTCACCCTCATCCCATGTCCCCTCATAGCAGAACTTGCTTTCAATTGAAAGAGGCTCTCTCCCTGAACATTTATGCCATGGAGGTATTTAAACATCTCAATCATATTACCTCTATCCCGCCTTTCCTCTAAGTTGTACATATTAAGATCCTTAAGTCTGTCCTCATATGCTTTATAATGAAGACCACTAATCATTTTGGTAGCCACCCTCTGCACCGACTCCATCCTGTTCACATCCTTTTGAAGGTGCGGTCTCCAGAATTGCACACTATATTCCAAATGAGGTCGCACCAAGGACTTGTAGAGAGACATTATCACCTCCTTTTTTCTGCTAGCCATTCCTCTCCCTATGCACCCAAGCATCCTTCTAGCTTTTGCCGTCACCTTTTCTACCTGTTTAGCTACTTTAAGATCATTAGACACAACCACGCCTAGGTCCCACTCTTCTTTAGTGGACAAAAGTACTTTACCCCCTATACTATATTGCTCCCTTGGATTGCTGCAGCCCAAATGCATGACCTTACATTTTTTAACATTAAATCCCAGCTGCCAAATTCTAGACCATTCTTCAAGCTTAGCTAGATCCCTCCTCATGTTATCTACACCTTCCTGGGTGTCTACTCTATTGCAGATTTTGGTATCATCCACAAAGAGTTTCCACGCCATGATACTCTCTGAACATGGGTTCAGAGAGTATCATGGCGTGGAAACCCTCCTTACCACCCTCTTCAATAACATAATCACAGGTATCGACAACATCAGGCAAGGTTTTGTGCTCATTTTCTTAGACATAGCTGCAGCATTCGATTCAGTAAGTCATGAACGTCTACCCTGGCGACTGAAAGAGAAAGGCATCTGCAACACTGCACTTGAATGGTGTAAATCTTATCTGGATGGAAGATGGCAACATGTAAAATCTGGAGCAGAAGAATCAAAACCCTTCCACCAAAGGCAAGGTGTACCGCAAGGTTCCTCTCTATCATCGCTCATGTTCAACATATACAGGCAGCCTATCTGCAACATTATCAAACCTTTCAAGGTGAACTGTTTGATATATGCAGATGACATCCTCCTTTACATGTCGTTCTCTACGAATCAAATGGACCTGTCCCCCCTGATAGAGTGTTTCGACGCAGTTTCAGAATGGCTCCAATCAGGGGCGGCCCAAGGGGGGTGCGGGGCCATGTGCGGAGACTCGGTGCGGGGCCTCATTTGCATAAGTGGCCTTATTTGCATAAATATTTGCATAATGCTAACATTCATTAAGAGACATGTTTACTAAAAGTTAGTGTGTGTATGGATAAAGACAGACTAAAAGATTTCTACATTACTATAATCCAGTGCCAACTGCCAGGCACATTAGGAACTACTACAAACACTGCCCATTTAGAACCCATAGCAAACCCGCCGTATCCTAACAGCACTACCAGAACTCACAAAGCACCATACCCTACCTATCAAAAGGCAACACTGCAAATATTAAACCAATACATTTCAGAGAAAAACAATACATGACCTACTGGGGAAAGAGAACAAGTGGCAATGTCAAATAGGAATTACATAAACAGAATACCTCAGCTCAGTTACACATGCAGAACATAGACCATCACCAAACAAGGAATCACAATTTAGAAACAGGAAGGCAATAATTAAACTGGGAACCCCAAAAGCCAAACTTGGAATGTACAACAACTGTAGAAATAAAACTATAAATTAATTTCCTCTTGTACCAAACAAAGCGCAGACGTTAATGATGCACATTTCCCAGAGCTTTCATATTCCAGTTAATAAATTCAAAATAAAGAGATATCTTTCTACCTTTTGTGCATTTTCTTCCGGTTGCAATTGCTCCAGCCACTTTCTTCTGGTTTCTTCATGTTTTCTGCTAACTCTCCATCATCTGCTGTCTCTTCTCTCTTCTAGTTTTTTTTCCATTCTCTCTCTCTCTACATCTGCTTTAACATACTAATCTTTCTCCTTTTGCTCTTTCCTCATTCCTATTTCATCCACTCACATTTTACCCCTCCATCCTCAATCCCCACTTACTCTCCCAATACCCAGCTAAGTGTAGATTTTTTACCCCTACCACACAAAATATTTTTCCCCTCTCCATTTTACTCTCCCAGCCCCATCCCATTCTAATCCTCCCCTAATCCTCCCCCAACATCAGCTCCCTTCTAGTTCCAGTCTCACCCAGCATCCATTCCCTTCTTGTCCCTGCATCAGCCCATTTCCAGTCCTAGCCCCCCATCAGCCCATTTCCAGTCCTAGCAACCCCCCAACCCAATACCAGTCCTAGCCCCCCCCCATCAACCCACTTCCAGTCCTAACCCCCCCCCATCAGCCCACTTCCAGTCCTAACCCCCCCATCAGCCCATTTCCAGTCAGCCCCCCATAGCCCATTACCAGTCCTAACCCCCCCCCAACAGCCCACAGCCCATTACCAGTCCTAACCCCATCAGCCCACCTCCAGTCTTAATCCCCCCAGCCCTTTTCCAGTCCTAGCAACCCCCAACCCATTACCAGTCCTAGCCCCCCATAGCCCACTCCCAGTCCTAATCCCACCAGCCCATTACCAGTCCTAAGCCCATCAGCCCACCTCCAGTGTTAACCCCCCCATCAGCCCATTTCCAGTCCTAGCCCCCCCATAGCCCATTACCAGTCCTAACCCCCCCCCACAGCCCACAGCCCATTACCAGTCCTAACCCCATCAGCCCACCTCCAGGCTTAATTCCCCCCAGCCCATTTCCAGTCCTAGCAACCCCTCCAACCCATTACCAGTCCTAGCCCCCCATAGCCCACTCCCAGTCCTAATCCCACCAGCCCACTCCCAGTCCTAATCCCACCAGCCCATTTCCAGTCCTAATCCCCCTCACCCAATTTTCAGTTTAAGCCCTCCCATACCCCATTACCAGTCCTAACCTCCCCATCAACTCACTTTCAGTCCTGATCCCATCAGCCCATATACAGACTTAGCGCCCCCATAGCCCATCACCACTCCTAACCCCCCCAGCCCCCCCATAGCCCATCACCACTCCTAACCCCCCCCCCCAGGCCCCCCCATAGCCCATCACCACTCCTAACCCCCCCCCAGGCCCCCATAGCCCATCACCACTCTTAAACCCCCCAGCCCCCATAGCCCATCAACACTCCAAACCCCCCCAGACCCCCCATAGCCCATCACAACTCTTAAACCCCCCCAGCCCCCCCATAGCGAATCACCCCTACTAACCCCCCCCCAGGCCCCCATAGCCCATCACCACTCCTACCCACCCAGTCCTCCCATAGCCCATCACCACTCTTAAACCCCCCCAGCCCCCATAGCCCATCACCACTCCTAACCCCCCCAGCCCCCCCATAGCCCATCACCACTCTTAAACCCCCCCCAGCCCCCCATAGCCCATCACCACTCCTAACCCCCCAGCCCCCCATTGCCCATCAACAATCTTAAACCCCCCCAGCCCCCCATAGCCCATCACCACTCCTAACCCCCCCAGCCCCCCCATAGCCCATCACCACTCTTAACCCCCCCAGCCCATCACCACTCTTAACCCCCCCAGCCCCCCCATAGCCCATCACCACTCTTAACCCCCCCCAGCCCCCCCTAGCCCATCACCACTCTTAACCCCCCCCAGCCCATCACCACTCTTAACCCTCCCCCAGCCCCCCCATAGCCCATCACCACTCCTAACGCCCAGCCCAGCCCAGGGAAATTTTTTTAAAAAAAGAAGTTGTCTTCTCCAGCAGCCGGGGCCGCCGCGGCAGAATCGAGTGTGCCGCGGGGCCCCCCCTGCCCAGCAGAGCCTGCCCTCCCGAGCCTGCCCTCCCCTTTATCACCTGTCTTCGCAGCTCTAATCAAACGCGCCGGCTTTCAGAGCGCGAAAGGGCTAGTTTCCCTTTCGCGGCTCTGTTAAGCCCGCGGGGGCTGATGGGAACTTCCCATCAGCCCCCGCGGGCTTAATAGAGCAGCGAGGGAGAAACTCTCCCTCGCGCTCTGAAAGCCGGCGCGTTTGATTAGAGCTGCGAAGACAGGTGATAAAGGGGAGGGCAGGCTCGGGAGGGCAGGCTCTGCTGGGCAGGGGGGGCCCCGCGGCACACTCGATTCTGCCGCGGCGGCCCCGGCTGCCGGAGAAGACAACTTCTTTTTTCTTTTTAAAAATTTTACTTTAGGATTAGAATGTTTTTTGCGCGGGGCCCCCTGAAACGCGGGGCCCTGTGCAAAAAACATTCTCGCTCAATGGACGGGCCGGCCCTGGCTCCAATCTCAAAACCTCCGTATTCAACACAAGAAAACTGAGGTTCTCTTCATCACAAGAAACCCCAATTTCACTCCACTGCCCCATTTAAGAGTTAAGGAAGCGGACTTGCAAACAAAAGACACAATAAGATACCTTGGAGTCACATTGGACCACCGTCTTGATATGAAGTCACACATAGGAAATATAGTAAAAGCAGTATACGTCAAGATCCGAACACTCAGGCATCTGCGTTCCTTATTGGATCCAGAGGATTCCGGACTATCTACCAAGCACTAATCTTACCCCACTTCGACTATGCCAACGCCATTTTACAAGGCCTCCCTCAATCTACCTTAATCTCGCTACAGCTTGCCATGAATGCTGCAGCAAGGGTTCTCCATGGAGCCTCTAGGAGTGACCATGTGACGCCTATCCTGAAGCAGCTTCACTGGCTTCCCATACATGGAAGGCTCGTTTTCAAGACCTTACTACTGACCTTCAAGGCCATCTATGGTCTCTCATCCTCCTCTCTTACAGAGCTCATCCACACTGTGCCACCTAACAGATCTAGAAGACCAACAGCGTTAAACTTGCTAATAACTCCAAAGGCCTTAACAAAATGTAACCTGACAACGGCAAACAGGGCTTTCATATTTTGCGCCCCAAGATGCTGGAATGCTCTACCATCTGATATTCGTGCTATCGTTGACTTAGCCCAGTTCAGGAAGGCACTCAAATATCACCTGTTCCTCAAGTACTACCCAGTCAGAAATGAAACCTAAATAACCCCACCAAAGAATGCAAATACATGCTGCCTCTAGAGCTTTGTCATTACGCTTACCTGTAGATAATTTATGTAAATAGTTCACCCATGTTGTCCAAGTTTTTTCACCTGTTCTCTGTAATACCGAACAGCCTGTTGTTCCGGTCTTTTTGTTTTAATGTAAACCGCGCTGATGTCGAATAGTGCTGTATATAAGAAATTGTAATAAATAAATTGTAATAAATAAATAAATAAATAAATAGGCAAACCTTACCCGACAGTCCTTCCGCTATATCACTAACAAAGATGTTAAAAAGAATCAGACCAAGGACAGATCCCTGGGGCACACCACTGGTAACATCCTTCTCCTCAGAGTGAGCTCCATTTACTTGTACTCTTTGTCGCCTCCCACCCAACCAATTTCTAACCCAAGCAGTAACTTTAGGGTCCATCCCTAGGGTGCTCAGTTTGTTTATAAGTCGCCTGTGAGGAACAGTGTCAAAGGCTTTACTGAAATCTAAATACACCACATCTAGAGCTCTCCCTCGGTCCAACGCCTTGGTCACCCAGTCAAAGAAATGAATCAGATTTGTCTGACAAGACCTGCCTCTGGTGAATCCATGCTGCCTCGGATCCTGTAATCTGCTGGACTCCAGAAACCTCACTATTTTCTCTTTCAGCAGCGTTTCCAATAATTTACTCACCACCAAAGTTAAACTAACCAACCTGTAGTTTTCAACCACATCCTTACTTCCGTTTTTGTGTAAAGGCACCACATGAGCCTCTCTCCAGTCCTTTGGCCACCACTCCCGACTCCAATGAGGCATTGAAAAGGTCAGTCAGTGGAGTTGCTAGAATGTCCCCAAGTTCCCTCAGTATTCTAGGGTGTATCCCATCCGGTCCCATCGCTTTGTCTACTTTAAGTTGAGCTAGTTTCTCACGAACACAGTCTTCTGAAAATTGTTCAAGATGTCCCTTGTTTCTGTTCCTGTTTGTGGGTGTTTTCTGAGGTCCTGCTCTTGGTTCTTCATCTGTGAACACAGAACAAAAATATTTGTTAAGTAATTCCGCTTTATCCTTATCAGATTCTACATATTCCTCCCCTGCACCCTTGAGTCTGACAATACCACTTTTGCCCTTCCTCTTTTCACTAATATATCTGATAAATGTCTTATCCCCCCATTTTATTGCATTGGCTATTTCCTCCTCCTTTTGAATCTTTGCCTTCTTGACTACTTTGCTAGCTTCTCTAAGTTTTTCCAAATTCAGATGCCTGTCTTCCTCTCTCTGTGATCTCTTGTATTTCATGAAGGCCTCCCTCTTTTTCTTCACTTTTTCAGCTACTTCTTTCGAAAACCATAACAGGCTCCTTTTCCTTTTACCTTTATTTACCATTTTAACAAAAAGGTTGGTTGCCCTTAAAATATCCCCTTTCAGTTTTGCCCACTGTTTGTCTACATCCCCCAGCTGTTCCCATCCCACTAACGACTCCCTGAGGTATTGGCCCATCTTCGCAAAGTTAATCTTCCTAAAGTCTAAGATCCTCACCTTGGAATGGATTTTTACCGCCCTAGTCCTAATACTGAACCACACCATCTGGTGATCACTGGATGCAAAATGATCTCCCACTACAACATCAGAAACACTTTCACCATTGGTAAGCACCAAGTCCAGTATGGCCCCTTCACGTGTGGGGTCTGTTACCAATTGCCTGAATAGTTCTCCCTGTAGAGAATCCAGGATCTCCTTACTTCTAGATGATACTGCAGCAGGAATGTGCCAATCAACATCTGGCATATTGATATCTCCTATCAGTAGCACTTCCTAGCAATGCTGCGTATGTCTTCAATTAACTCTCTGCCCACCTCTTCCTCTTGTGAGGGAGGTCTGTATATCACACCAATGCAAATAGATTTCTCTTTCCCTCTTTCTAGTTTAACCCACAATGCCTCCTCTCTCCCTTTTAAGCTCTGTAATTCCAAAGCTTTAATATTATTTTTCACATATAGTGCCACTCCTCCTCCCCTTCTTCCTACCTTGTCCTTTCTGAATAAAGTATAGCCAGGTATAGTTACATCCCAATCATGGTTTTCTGTGAACCATGTTTCTGTAACTGCCACTAAATCCAAGTCAGCCACTCCCACCAAAGCTTCAACATCAGGGATCTTATTTCCCATGCTACGGGCATTTACACACACTGCTTTCCATATGTTACCCCTGTTACCCATTTCCATAAAGGTATTTAATGTGGTATTTAGGGAGAATGTGGTGGAGGAGCTATGATGTGTTAGCTATACTCCAGGTGATGTTTCTTGTTTTTCTGTTATCCAGTTTTCCTTTTCTTCGATCCATTATTATGGTCTAGATGTGAGATTTGTTCTTTCCTTTTACTAGTTTCTTTATTGTATTGTATTTTTTTTTCTGATACATTATTCAGTTTTTCTGGATATGTTTATATTTATAAATCTATAAATAAAAAAATTTTAAAAAAAGAAACAAATCCCCCCTTTAAGAGCTTTGAGGCAGAAAGTTTGTATTCACGAGCCATAGTATTACCTTGCTTGCAGTGCAGACCCTCTAGGTATGGCAGAACTCGCAAGGCAATGAATTCACAAGGAAAGATATTTTATCCAAAAAGAAAAAAACATACATACAAAAAGAGCAGCAACACTGTGGAACTTTGCACATCAAGGCAGGTGCCAACATTAGGTGAACTAGGTGATTGCCTAGAGCACCGGCCCTCGGGGGGGGGGGGGGGCACTCCTCTCTAGGACATGCAGCTGCGGCAATTATTTTAAAATGCCACCGAAGAGCAGGAGTTGCCTTCAGTTCTGCCGCTATGGTACCGTTTCTGCTTCTGCTCCCTTCTGATTCCATTTCCTTTTGTATGGGAACTGAAGCGACTTTAACTCCCATGTAAACTGGAAGTGGAATTGAAGGGGGACAGAAACACAAGGGCACTGCAGTGCCAGAGCTGAAGATAACTCTGATGCTTTGGTGCTGTTTTAAAAGCATTGCCACCACTGCAAGTCCTAGAGGGTGACAGCACTGGCAATCAGAGCAGGGACTGGGGTAGGGGGCTGCAAAGGATGTGGTTCACCAGGGCACCTCCTGTCCTTGCACAGGCCTGTTGCATGAGTAATTGCTGGTGCTAACTGGCAACCTTTGCAATCCATTTTACAAATCTGCACATATAATGGGATCCAATGAAGGAGCTGAGACCTCAAAAATCAAACTTTTCAGTCTTCTAAATCTCAGAGAGCTAAGCACTAACTCTCCCTCCTCCTATGCCCAGGCTCAGTCGAAAAGCCAGTCCATAGCTGCGAGTGACCTGGATCTGGTATAAATGCCAGCACATAATTTTTCTGAAATATATGTGTGTCACCATTTTGAAATACAGAATATATATATAATTTGGCAAACTACCAAAACCATGCCTAAAACATGTCTCTTTCAGAACACTTCATTTCATGGTCATATTGCCAATGTAAATCATACTTAACCTTTTTAAAATTACCTCAATAATTTTTGCATGCTTTAAAATTTGGTTGCAGATATACCTGGAGATCTGGAAGCTGCTCAGACAATACTGTATTAAACTTTGCCCCATTCAAATCTGGTGCCAAGGGCTTTTTTTTTTTTAGATTGTTAAGGAATAGTTTATTTTTGTTTCATTTCTGCATATTTATTAATGCTTTAAAGAGGAAGTATTCCATGGCGACAGGGATTGGAAGGCTCCCTAATAAAATGTGCTTATATTTGCAGATCAACAACATTAATGGGACTGAAATTCCTATCATATGGATCAATTTTTTAAAACTGTGATGATTTTAGGGGTATGCTTACTAAAAGGCGTTAAGGAAGCAAGTGTGCCATTAATGTCTGTTATCAGCACCCTTTGCTCTTAACGCTGCAAAATGTTAAAGGCTCCTGCAGCATTAAGGGAACAATAGGCAAAGAATAGTCGTTAACAGGGCGGAGAATGGGCATTTACAACAGGTGTTCCCTTAACGCCTGTTGTGTAAGCGTGTGTTCGAGCTCTTTTACGCTGGGAACCTTAACGTCAAGAAAAGCCTCACAGGGTGTATTTTGAAGGGAGAGAGCCTATTTAAATGTCTGCAATGTGATGCACAGACAGGGGAGCCTAAGTCAGTGATAGTAGTGCTCCTTTAGCAGCAACAGCATAGTGTTCAAGTATGGAAAGACACCATGTTGATGGTGCAAGTGGGGCAAAAGAGGTGGCACTTCGGTCATGCTTTGGGGGTTGCTGGGATGCAAGGCAGAACAGGCAGCTGCCCAGGTGGCACATCTGTGTGGTCCATCATCATTCCACATTGACATTGGTGGCACATGGACATGCTGCTGCTGTGGAAAGATGATGCGCCACATGGGGCAGGCCAAGGTTTCCTGGTACCCCAGGCAGGGACCCCGGATGGCCCCCCTCCCCACTGCCATTGAAGCTACAGGGAGTTGCAAGATGAAGGCACCCAGGGAAATACCACAGCTGCAGCTGCCTGCCTCCCCCCAAGACATATCAGCGGCAGGTGAGGATGGGGTGCCGGCAACAGCAGTTTTTTTGGGGGGATGGCATATCCATCAATGTGTGCCTCTGTCCCACCCATCAGGACCTGGTGCCCTAGGCATCTGTCAAAGCTGCATGATAGACTGAACACCACCCCACTGGACCGGTGGAGGGGTGTTGGCAGTGGGTGCAGCGGCACCCGCCTGCAACAGACAAGATCCATATCATGGTCTTGTGTGCCGATCACATTGCAACATGTGCCCAGGTCTGCCTGATGAGAAACATGTCAGCCCCAGAGACTAAACACACAAAGCCATTGTGGAATAAGTCCCCCCTGGATGGTGGGGGATGGCGGCACAGGACCCCAAGGACAAGGTAAGGGGGCACAGGGTGTTCGCTGCAGCTCGACCATGGCCTTGGAAGTCCTGATTGGGGGTCGGGCTGCAGAGAAACACATTTTCTGCTGTCAGCCAATGATTGCGGCTTCTGAAAGGAGACGTGGTGGCATGACAACAGGACGTCATGCCACTGCCGCTCCATTCAGGAGCCTGGCTGGGCTAGCCAAGGATCTGCTGGGTGTACGGCCTGACAGAATCAGTGCCCAGCCTCCATGATCAGGCCGGTAGACCTGATACTGATACCGCTTCACACACAGATTCTGTCAGGCCATAGAATTGACCCCAATGTATTTTATTCAGCTAAGACTCCCAAATATTTGGATAATCCATTCTTCAAAGTCTTTTTGATGAGTAAAAACCACTTCCAGGTATGCTCTTTTCAGGATTAATTTAATCTGGGCAAAATACTGCAGAATTTCAGATTTAGGTTCAAATATCATCAAAATGTGATCATTAAGGGATATGTTTACTAAACCATCCTAATGTTACCGGCGCTAGTTGCAGCGATAATGTGAAGAATTGGAGTGGGCGTTCCAGTCCTAAGGTAGCAAGAATATGTATTGCGCGATAGTGGGCGCAGTGGCACGTTGATGCGCGTTAAACCTAAGTACATGCCAGCACAGTGTTAGCAGCTATAACGATGTAGCCCACTGGTTACTGCAATGACTGTGAAAGCAGAGGTCATTGGTTTGATCCTGCTGTGGTGTAATATAAAAAGGTTGTCAGAGGCATTTTCTTTTAATTTAAATCAGTGCTGCCAGCAAAAACACCCTCACAGTGCCGTAACATAACGTACCTCATAAGGTGCCCTATAAGGTGCCCCATAGGTCACATTTAAAGTGCACTGTCTGCCAAGGCACCCTATAATGTGCCCTATAGGGCGCCTTACAGGGCGCCTATGAGGCACCTTAGGCTACAGCACTGTGAGGGTGTTTCTGCTGGCAGCACTGATTTAAATGAAAAGAAAATGCCTCAGACAGCCTTTTTAGATTACACCACTGCGGGATCCAACCCATGACCTCTGCCTCTATTCAGTGAAGTAATCAGTAGGCTACATTTCTATAGCTACTACTACACTGCTGGCTGGCTACAGAAAGACTGCAGGTCACCACACAAACTGTCTGCTGTAGTTACCAGGATAGGGTAAACCCACCCGTACCCATGATGCACTGCACATGCAGATCAGCAGTCTACAGCTGATCACATAATGGGGTATGCACCTCCACAGCACCTAGGCCTGGTAGGGGGAACTGACCATGTTTGTTACTGGCACAGAGTAGCTAGAGACCGTGAAATTGTGCGGGTCCTGTGCTCACCCTGAGGGTGAGGTGGGACACCCAGCACCAGGTCCGCAGCACTTGGCTTGGCTGAGATAGGCTATGCTGCAGATCCCCATCAGCGCCAGTATGTGATAGATAGTCCTTGCAGACACACATAGGATACACCTGTGTCCATCTGTATTTCCCAGTCACATCAAGCCCTTGTGGACTATGATGCCCCCAGAATAATGCATATCCTGTGTGGGTGCCATGGTCACATATTGTACATAAAGAAGGGTGTTTGGACCCAAAAACAGATTATGTAGCACCACCCAACATGGTGATATCTTCCATTTTACGCTTTGTCAGTAGTGTTGCTTTATGTTTATCATTAATATCACTATTGGCCAGCTTGGTTATTGGGATTTCAGATGTGGCTCTGGTCATTTTATATGTTTATTTGCTTTTTTTGTTCCTGCACATGTATCACTACTATCACCTTTCTGGGTTTCCCTGCCTTTGCTGTACATTGCTGACTGAAATGGTTTCTCTCTCCTGCAAATGTGCCTCTAGCGCGAGGTTTTCACTGGCGCTAATTTTCAGACCTTCATTTCACGGCGTTAGTGTGCATGGAGACTCTCCCTGCCCACTCTCCGCCCATTGACCCCTATCTCCGTCCTCTGGAGATCCTTACTCCGCCCTTCAGACCCGGCTTTCACAGCGTTAGTGTGCCTTAATGCTGCTGCCAACGTTATCGCGCGATAACGGCGGCGCTGCTATGTTAAGACGGTTTAGTAAACATACCCCTAAGTCTTTTCATAAAGTGGTTTTATAGTACAGGATAAAAACTATGTAAACATGAAATGAAACTGAATCTATTAGCAGCTGATGGATGTCAAGGTCTATAGATTTTCAGCTGCATATGACATTTGAGTTCTGCAGCAAATGGTTTTACATTTATTAATTTTGACTTTGTGAGTTCATAAAACAATTGCAGTTATTTGCAGAATTCCAGCAACATGTCTTATATCTCTCATATAATCCCAGATCAGGAGACAGATTTTGGATGTTCTGGGGGGGTGTTCTTTGCTATGGTGGTTATTTTAGAAGTCAACTATATGCAGGGATATACATGTGTAAATTACAGCCATGTGCAAATGGCCATTGTAGAAAGGCTGAAATTTTCACTTAGATGACCACACAGTGTCTAGAGTAGACATTAATATTTCCCAGATGTACATTTATGAAATGGCTCCAAGTTTAGTGGAGCCATTTCTAAAATACCGGCACAATTATAAATGTATTAAACTAGATGTCCTAATTCTGATCTTCACGTCCTATCAAAAATGTACTTTTATGTATTCTAGGATTCATAGAGGTATCTTTACTAAACCGTCTTAATGTCACAGCGGTGGTATTATCGCGCGATAAGTTTATTTATTTATTTATTAACAGCTTTTATATACCGCACTTTTATCATCAGCGCGGTTTACATTTTAACAACTTTGTACTTAAGCATAAAACATATGTCAAGTTTACAGATAACAGGATATGAAAACATGGATAACTGGGGTTAAAATAAATAACATATTCACAACTATTTACAATAGATTCTCAAATGTTTTGCGTTCTAAAGGTGGGGGTCTGTGAGGTTTTGATCTGGAACAGGTAGTGAATTCAGGAACTTATTCGGCTAGCCATGATCATTTGTTTGTGTTGGAGGGGTAGGAGAGCCAGTACATTGTGGAGTACTGGAGTGGAGGAGTGGAGGAGTGGCCTAGTGGTTGGGGCAAGGTACTTCAGGCCAGAAGGTCAGGGGTTCAAATCCCACTAGAGGACAGCAACCTTGGGCCAGAAGGACTGGGGTTTCTAGTCCCACAGGTGCTCCTTGTGGTCTTGGGCAAGCCACTTAACCCTCCATAGCCCATGTTCCCTGTAAAATAGTTCTCTCCAAGTTATAATGCCCTGTTCAATGTAATTTCAGTTTGTTCAATGTAAACCGCACTGATGCAGAATAGCACGGTATATAAGAGAATATAAATAAATTGTGAGAAGTGTTGTATGAAGAGGTGTGTTTTTAGAGATTTTCTGAATTGAGATAGGTCTCGTTGTGATCTGATGCTAGGTGGCAGCGCGTTCCAGCATCTGGGGGCGAAGGATGAGAATGCTCTTGAAGTAGTTGTCTGGGAGAGCTTTGTGAGGTCTTTTGGGACCGTTAGCATGTTATCTGTTGTGGATCGTCTAGATCTGGTGTTCTGTGTGTGATGCAGGAGGTCAGACAACGAGGATGGTGAGATTTGATGGAAAGCTTTGAAGGTCAAAATGAGGGCTTTGTATAGAATCCTGCATGATATTGGGAGCCAGTGGAGTTCGGATAGGATGGGAGTAATATGTTGACTCCTTGAGGCTCCATATAGGACCCTGGCAGCTGTATTCAAAGCTAATTGAAGTGGATTCAGCGTGCTCTTGGGTAGGCCGTGTAGTACGATATTTGCGTAGTCGAAGTGGGGCGTGACTAATGCCTGGAAAGTTGTGCGGAAGTAGCATGGTTCAAGCATAGGTTTGAGGTGTCGGAGTGTCCTGATCTTATGGGTAGATGGCTTTTACAGTATTTTTTATATGTTCTTTGAATTCGAGCCGCTGGTCAAGTATGACACCCAGGTAACGTATTGAGGTTTTGAGTGGTAGATTGGCATCTCTTGTTCTTAGAGTTGGTGGAGGAGAGAAGTCTTTGTTCCTTGTGACGATCAGGACTTCTGTTTTTTTGAAATTAATTCGGAGATTTTCTGTGAGCAGCCAGTCTGAGATTGAATTGAAGCAGGTGATTAATGTAGTGTAGTCGGGTTTTAGCACGTTGATTGGAGTGAATAGAAGCACATCATCAGCGTAGATGAGACATGATATTCCGAATGAGCGGGAGATGTTGCAGATGGGCTGCATATATATGTTAAATAGAAGAGCTGAAAGGGAGGAACCCTGCGGTACTCCTTGCTTCTGGTGGAAAGGCTGAGATGTAGTATTACCAATCTGTACCTGTTGCCAGCGGTCTTCCAGGTAAGATTTGCACCAATTCCATGCCATTCCTTGAATCCCTTTTTCGTAGAGACGGGCAAGCAGTTTGTCATGGTCAACAGAGTCAAATGTTGCTGCTATGTCTAGGAAGATCATTGCAACTCCATTCCTGATGTTGTCTGTTGTATTAATAAGCGTGTTCATTAGGGATGTTAGAAGAGTATCGACTCCGTGGGCTTCTCTGAAGCCATGCTGGTTTGGGTCTAGTGGGGCTTTGGAATCAATATGTTGTTGGATTTGTCTCAATATAACTTTTTCTAGGATCTTGGCTAATAAAGGAATACTTGAAATTGGGCGGTAGGAGTCTTCCTTTTTTGGATCAAGTTTATTGTTTTTCAGAAGGGGGCGGATGGAGGTCTGTTTGAGGGCTGTTGGAAATATCCCGGTGCTAAGGGACTGGTCAGCTAAGGCTGATATGTATGGGCTGAGCTCTGTTCTCAGTGATTTGATCCAGTGGGCAGGACATGGATCGTTAGGTGCGGTGGTGGCGTTGATGGATGTTATAATTTCTTCGATTGTCTTCGGAGTTGGGGATGAGAAATTATTGAGTATGAATTGGACGTTGGAAGGTTGTGTGGATACGTTTGTGGTTGAAGTTGTGATCTTGATCGCCTTAGACTGGATGTAGTCAGCATACAGTTGTGGATGTATATGTTCCTGTTGTGGTGAAGGGGGCTCATTGGTTAGGGATTTTACTAGTTGGAAGAGATCTTTCGGTTTGTTAAGAGAACGGCTAAGGAGCTTTGCATGATGTTCTTTTCTCTTATCCCAGGTTAGCTGACGATGGGATTTCAAGTGAGCTAAGTAAGTGGATTGGTCAAAAGAATTTAGGGAGTGTCTCCATTTCTTCTCTAGTCTCCTCAGTTGCTGTAAGGAGGTTCGTAACTCAGAGGAGAACCATGGTGCGTTCTTTTTCTTGGAAATAGATGATTTGGTAACAGTTTTATCATCTGTGATGGTAGGCTGGGCTGATAGTCCGAGGGCGCTGTTCCAGTTTGATACAGTCTCATCGATGTTGTCTGGTATTGTAGAGAGTTTTGGGATGGTTTGGGAGGTGATTGTGTCTATGTTGAACGGTTTGAATCGTGCTGGATTTGAAGGTGGATAAACATCTGGTGAATTGCTTGGAGATTCCACAGATGGTATGACGAATGTAATAAGGTTATGATCGGACCAGGGGACGGGGGTAGATAGGAGCTCGGATTGATTTAGTAGTTCCAAGGATGATGATGGGGCGAAGATGAGATTAAGGAGATTTCCTTGTTTATGGGTGGGGAGTTTTACAATTTGACCATAGTGTAAGTTGGTCATGGCATCAAGGAAGGAGTTGGATACTGAAGGCAATGTGGAAGCGAGGTTAAAGTCTCCGAGGATCCAGTTAGGTTTGTGGGTATCTATCGGGTTGATGGCAAGATCAATTATGATTGAGAGATCATCAGCTGGAGCATTTGGGGCTCGGTAGATGAGGTTTATGGTATTGGCATTATTGGAGATGGATAGAGAATTTGTATGGCTTGTGGCATTGGTGGCAATGACGTGGTATTTCAAGTCAGTTCTTGCTATTATGCAGACTCCTCCTCCTTTTCTGTTTTCTCTGTTACAGGTGTAGATGGAGTAGTTAGGTGGGGTAAGTTGGTTCAATAGGACGTTATCAGTATTAGAAAACCATGTTTCTGTGACCAGAAGGATGTCTAGTGTAAGGTTTGATATAAGGTCAATGATGGCAGGCCATTTGTTGCGGGCTGAGCGTGCGTTAATGAGAGCACACTTGAGATTCTGTGGGGTAGTTCTTAGACTAGATCTCTTATTGTTCTAAGACTAGATCTCTTATTGATAAATCGCGCGATAATGTCACTTATCGCGTGATAACGCAGTGGCAGCATTAAGGCACACTAACTCTGTGAAATCTGGGTCTGAAGGGTGGAGTAAGGCTTCCCAGAGGGCGGAGAGAAGGGGTCAATGGGCGTAGAGTGGGAGGGGAGAGGCTCCAGGCACACTAACACTGTGGAAATCCGGGTCTGAACACTAACACCAGTAAAACCCTCGTGTTAGGCACATTTGCAGGAAAGAGAAACCATTTAAGTCAGCAGTGTGCAGTAAAGCCAGGGAAATCCAGAAAAGTGATAGTTGTGATACATGTGCAGGGAACAAAAAGGCAAATAAACATATAAAAGGACCAGAACCACATTTGAAATCCCAATAACCAAGCTGGCCAAAAGTGATATTAATGATAAACATAAAGCAACACCGGTGACAAAGCTCAAAAAATAAGATATCATGTTTGGAAGGGTCTATGCTCTGTCCCCCTACAAAGTGAATGATTCCACATTGGAATAGCGCTGATCAGGGTTTCTGTTGTTTAGATTGGGCAGGTTTGTTATGGCGTGCACATGTGCAGTAACAGCAGAGTGGGCACGTAGGAAAGGGCAACTGTACTGATGCTGTAAATGGGATATAGAGGGCTGCAGGCGGCACATGCTGTGGTCCATCTGGGGCACAGTGAGGGCTAGGCAGATGCCTAGGTGGCACATAGGAATGCCGAAACTGTAAAGCAGCAAGACAGCAACTGACGAGGGTCCAACATGGGCACGATTGTGTGTCCCACAGTGTCACAGGGGATATTACCCAGCGGGCACCCCCTAAGGCACATAACATTGACAGGTGGTGCCTGGTGGGAAGCGCGCATGTCCATGGAGGCACACCATAGGCAGCTGTCTATCAGCACACTGGATGGCCTGGGACTGTGCACCACCGGCATAAGGGCATGTCAGCATGGTGGCAGAGGGGTGCTGGTGGCGGAGGGAGTAGTGGCATCTGCCCACAGCAGACCAAGGCCAAGCCCTGTTTAGGTGGGTGCCATGCAGTGCAACAGACAAGGTCTGTCTAACGAACACTAATGGTAGCCCCAGGGAATGATTTGCCTCTGTGACAACAGTGTGGTGCAGTGCACACAGTCAGTGTGTTGAGGGTCACAGGTTCAAGCCCCAGATGTGGCTCCTGTAAAAAATGTCCCCATATTTTAGCCAGTACTAAACCGTGGTAATAAAGATGGAACTGTTATAGCTGATTAAATAAACAATCCATAAACGCCTATATTTTACCCTACAGGGCATAGACACCATAAACATGTGCAATTCCTAGAGCAGAGTTTCCGAACTGCAGTCCTGGAGGGCCAAACACCATTCAGGTGTCATGCTGTCTGTAATAGATATGCCTGTGCTGCAAATGTATGCCACACCCCCATTGTCTGCAAATGTATCTCATGCATATTCATTTGGGATAGCATGAAAAATCTAACCATATTTGGCCCACCAGGACCGGAGTTGGAGAACTCAGCCCTAGAGCAGTGGCCAACAGGGGCATAAACACCCACACCCACAGGCTCCACTATCCAAAGCCTCATGGAGAGTCAGGCTTTTAGGCCCTGCACGGAGCAGCATCTCCCAATACATTCTCACTTGCGTACCTTAGCAATGCCGCCCTAAACCTGGGAACACGTTACACATATATCAAAATGTTGCTATGATTAATGGCAGATAACAAATCATAAAGTAAACACATTTTGTTCACAAAGCTGCATCATAGCAACCTTTCTGATATCTGTGGAGTGTGTTTCAGTTTTGGTTTCTGACAGTGTTTACCACCCCGGGGAGTGATCCCGACAGTATTGCGTACCATAGGCATGCCTGCACTGTGCCCAGGACTGGTGTGGTTGCCAGGGCTGCCAAAAATTTCTATATTTGCACAATGCTGGCATCGGTGTGGGAGTGTGTGTCTGTCTATCCAGTGTGTTGTGGCTGCCTACACCTTACTGAGCCCACACTGCTTGCACTGTCTCCAGTGTAAGCCTGCCAATGTGCATAATGAGGAGCAAGATACTGTGGGTATGGGCCAGACTGGGCGGCCTGGGCAGGATGCATCTGCACAGAGCATAGGGCAATGGCTGGGACATTGTAGTGCCCGACCACCACCTGCACGGACAGGGTGGCCACAGCGTGTCATGCTGGAAGGTCACTCTCACCCTGACAGAGCAGTGACCACGGCATTTCCTAGGTTCCCCCATAGTACCATATAGCATTTCTCTCAAGTTATATTTATGGGTTTTCTTTTTTGGCAGCCCAATCACTGGCATAGCTCTGTGGTGTGTGTGCTATATCCCACACTAGGGTGCACAGTGTTCTTTTTGGAATATTCCCTATGCATGTGGCAGCAGACTGTCTGTAGCTAGCATGTGTATTGCTGCAACACCCTGCAGGATGCAGCAGGTGCATGCTGACTGCTCTCTGCTGTTGAATGTCAGAATGTAGTGGGAAGCAGCTTAGCTGACCAGTTGCACTGCCAGTGGTCTAGTTCCACGTTCAGATCTGCATCAGCTGTCTGTTTCTGAGATGGCTGGGGGTTGCTGATCCCACAGTCTGTCATCATTTAGCTGAACTTGCCCTATTGAAAACAATGATAGTGTGTGTCTGTTGTTTCCAGATCATGTTCCCTACCCTGACCCACAGAGGGTAGGTTTGCTCCTTATATTGTCCTCATGTGAGTCCAGACACACCCCTGCTCCAAAAACAGGTGTCATGGCAACCTCACTCAATATGCATTATGTTGCGCGCATCATGGTCCACATGGGCTACACATCAATGGCATATAGAAATGTACTGCAAACATCTCGGGTACTGTGGACCTGGTGCTGTCCCCATGAATTTACTCTCAGGGTGATCACAGAACATGCACAATGGCATGGTCAGTAGGCACACTGTAACAGTAACACGCATGCTTGGTCCCCCTACCCAGTTGATGTGCTGCAGAGTTGCAAACTCCTATCCAGTGAGCAGATGTAGACTGCTGAGCTGCATGTGCATTGCATCATGGGTACCCTTGGTGCTAACCTTTCCTGGTAGCCACACCAGACAGTGTGTCTGGTGACCTGCACTGGTTGAGTAGCTAGCCATAGTTTAATTACAACCAATATTGTTGCAGGACAATGGTGAATATACTGACCTCAGTGGGAGAGGTAATGGGTTCAATACCCCAGTGGGCCTGTATATTGATGTATCAGGATGTATAGGATATAGTGTATTATCATCACATCAGAGCGTGTTACCACATGACAATATGTTCAAAATGTGGCCAGTTGTATGCAGTGGGTATGTTGGAAGAGTGGCGTGGGCTGCAGGTTGCTAGATTAGCTGGTGAGCTGTATACAAAGTGCGTCCGTCAGTATAACTGTCAGAGGATACGGCCATCTATGCATGTAGCAATCTTACACAGATCTGAAATCCGGGTGCACATCCCAAAACACCCACAGCTCAGTTGGCCAAACCAAGGTGCCCTGTAAAGTGCCCTAGCTGTTCCCGTACACTAGCCTGGTAAGCAGAGTAGAAAATGTATGTAGATGACCTGGTGTAACTGTGTAGCCAGCCATTGCTATGTGACAAGGCATAGCATACTGGTTAATATAATGCTCTCACAGCCAGTGGTGATGGGTTCAAGACCCCAGTATGCCAACACTGAGATAAATACATAATAAACAAATTGTGTTAAGAAACATTCGACACATCACTGCAATGTGTGTCTGCAGCATAAATCTTTGTATATATATTGACGGCGCCACCATTCGCTGTGTACCGGCTATGGCATGGGCACGTAGCTAGTGTGACTTAATGATGTGCGGTGGCACGTGTTGAGGTGCGCATATGCGATATGCGTGCGTGAGCAAGCCATTGCTGAAAATGGCGACTCGTTCAAGAAAGCCTGCTTTCACCTGCAAGGAGCTGCGCCACCTTGCAGGGCTGATCTGCACTAGGCAGAAGAAGCTATTCCCTGGCTCCTCCAAGTGGCAGGACCTCGGGCGCATAAGGAGGGCCTGGATCGCATCACAAGGCGTTATAATCATCTTGCTGACTACCCACGTGAGGTAAGTGTATGGGGACAGGTCAGTATATCCATATACATATCCAGTGTTGATTGTAGCTGTTTATTTATCACATCAAAGCGGTTTGCCCTATCCCCAGGAGGCTAAGGACCTGATCACAAAGGTCCAGTTGTCAGCTTGGTGTTATGGCAGCTGCTGCTGTTGATGTGTTAAAATACACCCTAACACAAGGAGCCCCTAGATCTGCCTAAAGAGGTCTGGTAAACAGCATGTTGATATGGTAGGTTCTGCAGTGGCAGGGTCACACATCTGCCCTACCCCTAGGAGTCCTGAGACCTGTTCAAAATGGTCTGTCAATCACCCTGGTGATATGTTTGTGTGTGCATTTGAAGGTTAAAACATCTGCCCCAGGAGTCCTGAGACCTGATCAAAATGGTCTGTCAGCCACCCTGGTGGTATGGTTTATGTTGCTGTTGATATGTTATAACCCACCCTACCCCCAGGAGTCCTGAGACCTGATCAAAGTGGTCTGCCAGTCACCCTGGTGATATGGTTGTGTGTGCATTAGCAGGTTAAAACATCTGCCCTACCCCCAGGAGTCCTGAGACCTGATCAAAGTGGTCTGTCAGCCACCCTGGTGGTATGGTTTATGTTGCTGTTGATATGTTATAATCCACCCTACCCCCAGGAGTCCTGAGACCTGATCAAAGTGGTCTGTCAGTCACCCTGGTGGTATGATTGTGTGTGCATTTGCAGGTTAAAACATCTGCCCTACCCCCAGGAGGCCTGAGACCTGATCAAAGTGGTCTGTCAGTCACCCTGGTGGTATGGTTTATGTTGCTGTTGATGTGTTATAATCCACCCTACCCCCAGGGGTCCTGAGACCTGATCAAAGTGGTCTATCAGCCACCCTGGTGGTATGGTTTGTGTTGCTGTTGATGTGTTGTAATCCACCCTACCCCCAGGATTCCTGATACCTGCTCAAAGTGTTCTGTCAGCCACCCTGGTGATATGGTTTATGTTGCTGATGAAGTGTGCTAAGACACCCTACCTCCAGGAATCCTGAGACATGATTGCAAAGGTAGGTATGACATCCAGATATTGTGGTAGGTTATGCAGGGTCAGGTCACACATTTGCCCTATTCCCCGGAGGCCCAGACCTCATTACACATGTCTGTTATGGATCATGATGGTATAGTAGGTGCAGCCGTAGATGTGCTCCAAACCACCCCACCCACAGGAGCCCTGATACCTGATTACAATGGTCTGTAACAAGTCCAGATATCATGGAAGTGTATGCAGTTTCAGCTCACACATCTGCCCACTCCCCAGGAGTCCCATACCTGATCGCAGACGAACATTATAGATGCTGGTGTAAGGGTACATGCACCTGTTGGGGTTTCACAGCTCTGCCGTAACCCCAGACAGGAGCACAGATGTTAATAGGCCAGCTAGGTGTTGTAGGTCATGCTCCTGTGTTAGTCAGCCACAACTGCCCTAATCACAGGAGGCCTTAGTCATGACCATAGAAGTATAGTAGAAAGCCAAGTGTCATGGTATTGGTGCCTGGCAATGTGCCCAGGGCCACCCACCTTCTGCTCTATGTCAGAACACATCACCCATGCATTGTAGGGTATCATGGTGCCATGGCGGGTGTGTTGGATGATGTGTGTAGGTCAGGCAAACACACATGTGTTTGCCAGATCACACAGGGAGTTAGGGAAGACCTCCCCTGGACACCAGCATGGCCAAACCACACGTGGCATGGTGCTGCCATGTCATGCAAGGAGAGTGTAGGAACAGGGTATGGGGTGTCCGGGGCGGTTATGCACAGTACACATAGGTGGCACCACACACATGGCCAGACCCACAGCCACACATGCAGGTGACACTGGCAACAGTTAGTAGAGGACACACTGACCAGAAGAGCAGAAACAGTATGATGCTGCTCACAGAGATGTGTGATATGTGTTTGGCACACACCAGAGATATATGGTCATTAATCCTCACACCCATTGCTTTCCCTCCCAGGTAGAGGACCTACAGAAAAAGGGTCGGGAGTTGTGGCTGCACTGCCCGGAGGTCCTTGCCCACCTCCAGAGGGGGGCGATGGCACGAAGTGCAGGTGAATGTTGCGGCCTCTGCAGCTCAGTACAGAATGTCACAGTGGCCCACCAGCCTGTGGGTGGCCAAACTATGTGCTTGTGGTATGTGACTCACATGATAGTGTGCTAGGACTGTCATCCCCCACAGAGGATGCTTCTGCTGGCGAGGGCCCCTCAACATCAGGGCACCCAACAACACGCCCCACAGTGCAACACCTGACAGAGGAGGAGGAGGAGGAGGTGGGCCCAGCGGACGAGGAAGAAGAGGACACCATGGAGGGGGCGGAGTGTGGGGCGGTGCCGGAGGGAGGGGAGGGGGAGCCTTATGTGGCAGGGGGTGAGGATGGCGAGGGGGAGATTGAGGAGGTTGAGGAGGAGGAGGGGGAGGAGAGCATGGAAGGGGGCTAAAGAGAGGGTGGGTGGGTGGGAGGGGTCAGGAGTGGAAGAGGGGTGTGTGGAGGGGGGAGGGCGTCTCAGTGGGTGCCACGGGACACAGGACAGCACAGGGCACTGTGGGTCCCTGCCAGCTGCCACATGTCTGCGGTGATGGTGTCCGCCTGGGAGTTGTGTCCCCACCCATTGCCACAGACAAGCCCCACGCCCATGCCACCACCCAAACACCGGCCACCATGCGTGGGTGTGGTGGCACGTGTGTGCGGGACCTGTATGTGGCAGTGGGTGGCCTGATGCAACAACAGCGGACCCAGGACCGCACCATTCAGTGGCTGGCAGGTGCCATTCAGTGGTTGGCTGCCGAGATGCACATGCAGCATGCAGCTGCTATGCGTGGTGCATCTCGGCAGCCATCCCCTGATGAGCGTTCCTGGAGCACTTAAGGGGCACAGGGGTGCCCACACACGTGCCCTGTGCTGTCCTGTCTACCGGCACAGAACATGGGTTGTTTGAAAGGTATGTTTAATACAGTTACAGATGTTTATGGCACCTTCCCCTCCAATCAAGTAGGTCCCCTCACATTGGAATTGGAGGATTTCATTTTAAAATAGGCTACATGTAAATATCACTGGTCAACATTGAAATCGTTACTGATTTTAAAAGGCCCTAATCTGTAGTATCTTGGTGAGCTAAACATGAATAGAATATTTAAAAAACTTCTGGCTCTCGTTTTGAAGATATCGCATGTAGTTCATTTTTGACGTTTCACCGTGTAAATTTATCCAGTAGGACATCAACAACATCCCAAATAAGCCTTGAATGATGTAATATTGCATCACATTGCATAATACCAGCATGCATACATCAACCAGAGTTGATTGCATCATTTTCCGATGCAATGCAATACTACTGCCAGACGGCTGCTGAAGCCATCTGACGTCAGCAGTGTAGTATACGCAGTCGGAAAGGTTGAGCATTTAAAATATTTCAGACTGTGTGCGAGACAGTTTAAGCTACTGTTACATGTAACTTTTATTAATCATATAATTTTAGCCATTTAGGTACAATACAGAACAGTAATGCCGTGAAAGTGCGTTAATACCGTTGACAATTTCTGCTACCTTTGTGGGGAAGTGACATTTGTCAACCAGAAGAAAAGTATCATTTCTCAACTGAAGAAGACATATCATCTTTACTTCGGATGCAAGACTGGTGACCAAGACAAGCCTTGGGCCCCACATATGTGCTGCACTACATGTACAACACAGCTTTCACAGTGGTTGAATTGCAAAAGACCATCAATGCCGTTTGCAGTCCCCATGGTGTGGAGAGAGCCAAGCAACCACATAAATGACTGTTACTTCTGCTTGGTTCCTCCGCTTTCCAGTGGAATAACAAAGCAAAAGAAGTCGAGCATAGTCTACCCAAACATTCCATCTGCATTCAGACCAGTTCCAAATGGTGAGGGACTTCCTATTCCAGAACCTCCATCAGAATATTCTCTTGATTCATCTGATGAGGACAAGGGTGAGCCGACCCGTTCTTCTCCTGGTCCGTCTGCATGCAGTGACCCAGATTTTCACTGAGATGCATTATCAACTCCACACAGAATAACACAGGAAGAACTAAATGACCTGGTTTGTGATTTGGACTTATCCAAGAACAAGGCAGAATTGCTAGGATCAAGACTCCAACAATGGAATCTTCTAGAAGAAGATGTCAACATTACTCCATATCAAAAGCGCCACCAGCAGTTGGAGCCTTTCTTCAGAAAGGAAAGTAATCTGGTATTCTGTTCCAATATTGAAAGCCTCATGAATGCCTTAAAAATCACTCATGAACCACAAGACTAGAGACTATTTATAGACTCTTCGAAACTGAGTCTGAAGGCTGTGCTTTTGAACAATGGAAACCGTCTTCCATCTATTCCAGTAGCACATGCCGTCCACATGAAAGTGACATACGATAACTTAAAGCATCTACTGACTTCCATTAACTATAACAAGTACAGCTGGCATCTCTGTGGTGACTTGAAGGTAGTTGCCCTTTTAATGTGAGTGGGATAGCTGAGCAAGGGATTGTCACTACTTGCGGAAGGAATGGAATCTCAGACAAAATGTAACAGTTGAAGAGAAGAATATCCAGCACCCAGCTCTGGTTGAGGCTCACAAAATCCTGCTACCACCCCTTCACATCAAACTAGGTTTGATGAAAAACTTCGTGAAAGCCATGGACCGCACTTCGCCAGCTTTCCGATACCTGCATGAAAAATTCCCTCGACTCAGCGAAGCAAAGATTAAAGAGAGAGTTTTTGTGAGTCCACAGATTCGAGAGCTCTTCAAAGATGACCGGTTCAACAACTTGCTGCAGGGTGATGCGAAACAAGCATGGAATGCTTTTTGCCTAGTGTCAATAAACTTTCTCTGGAATGTTAGGGCAGAAAACTACAAGGAACTAGTAGAAGACATGCTGATACAGTATCAGAAACTTGGCTGCAATATGTCTCTAAAGATCCATTTCCTTGATTCCCATCTCGATTTCTTTCCTGACAACTGTGGTATGGTTAGTGATGAACAGGGCAAACGTTTTCATCAGGATATCACAACGATGGAGTACAAATACCAGGGAAACTTGATCCACTACAATGCTGGCTGACTACTGCTGGACACTCCCCAGAGAAGCTCCAGAACATCTGTACGAGAGACAGGCGTGAAAATCTAAGAAGTAGTGTATGACTTGTTTTTTTTCCAGGTATTAAACGAAGGCCTATTATATTTACTATTGACATGCATTTTGTGATGCAAACATTAATTCTTGTAGATTACAAAAAAACTAGAGCCAACTTTGCAATTTCCCAGTCATATTCGTGTTCAGCATATAAAAATTGGAGGAAAATGGATCCCTTTAACATCTTCGTACTTTGGGTCCTTTACCTGACCACATGCCTAGCCACATGCATAGGAAACCCCATCACCCACTTCTACACTCCATATGCCTGGCAACCGTTATTATTATCCATCCCTCTTCCTGCCCTCACAATGCGCAATATCTACCTACATCCACACGCGCAAGTAACCTTTCAACCTAGTTATGGGCCAAATAATGCTTCCAATAGAACACAGCAAACCCGTCACCACCCCAAATTAAAAAAGGAACACCGTACAAAGGAACCAAGAACCTCCAAGATAGGCAAGAACGTGGACAAGACCTTGCAAACTGTCCACCCAATGCAGACCGCAATTTACATTATACTAATAAATGCCAGGTCTATAAGAAACAAAACTCACATAATACATGACCTCATCACAGATACAAAGCCTGATATACTGTGCATCACCGAAACATGGATAACTGAAACAGACCCTTCAATCATCAATCAAATAAGCAAACCTGGTTATTCAACCTATAACTGTCCCCGTTCCAAGAGAAGAGGAGGAGGAGTCCTAATCTTGGCCAAATCCGACTTATCTCTAACAAATACACCACTAAATGTGCCTGATGGCATTGACATACTCAAAATTGAAAACAGGACCTTATCCATATGCCTTATCTATAGACCACCAACCTCCCCCAGGAATCCCTGGCAGCAGCTCTCGAAATCATCTCAGCTACAGCGCCTAAAAAGAACAAGATCATCCTTAGAGACCTTAACCTAGCCTCCACCACCACAGCGCAATCAAACAGCTTCCATGAAGCTATGGAACAACTGGGTTATGAGCAAATCATCCAGGACGCAACCCATATCAAAGGTAATACACTAGACATGGTGTTTCTACCTGCTAAACATCCCGAGCTGCTGAAATCCAAACCACGAATAACTCAAGTACCATGGTCAGATCATCATAAAATTGAACTATCCCTACTTCTCCCCTCAGCACCTGACCAATCGCAACCAGACCAAGCATCGCACCAGCGAAGATGCTTCCAAAAATTCAACAAAGAAGACCTACTTGAATCCGTAGCAAACCACATACACACCGACCTCTCGGACCTCGAGCTACTAGCAAACCTCTGGAATACAGGAATCGAGGCTATCTCAAAACCCACCTGGACTCACCCAAAGAACCCAACCAAAACCAAGTCTGAACCATGGTACACCACAACACTGAAGAAGGACCTAAGGAAGCAAGAACGTAAATGGAGAAAGCTCAAAACCGAGAAATGCAAAAAGACTTACATTGACCTCCTATCAACTTATAAAAATGAAGTAAACCAGGCAAAGAAAACCCACCACACAATCACGCTCAATAAAGCCCTCAACAGGCCCAGGGAGCTTTTCTCGCTTGTCAAAGCACTCACCAAAGCTCCGCAGGACAGCAATACTAGCGGCTCCATGACGGCCCAGCGACTAGCAGATCACTACGCTAACAAGCTTAATCCCTCAGTACCCGCCTTCCTCGCCCCAAAGCTGGACACAGACAACTCTCTACAAAAAATCAACGCCTGTGGAAGAACTGAGCAGGGTAGAAAATGGTCAACCTTCCGGAGAGTGGATGACCAGCAGATAAAAGGCATCATCACCAACCTAAAAACCACTACCTCCCCTCTTGACCCCTGTCCAGCCGCCTGGATCAAGGCAACTAAAGAAGAAATAGCTCAGCACATCTCCCACATAGTGAACCTCTCACTACTGCAAGGTCTCATGCCATCACTTCTCAAGAAATCTCTCATACGCCCCATTTTGAAAAACAAAACACTCAACAAAGATGACCCTACCTCTTACCATCCAATTTCAAGCATATCCTTCCTTGCCAAGATCATCGAAAAGGCAGTGCAGCAGCAGCTACAAGACCACATTGATGATGAAAATGCCCTTGATGTGCATCAATACGGATTTCGACAACATCACGGCGTAGAAACCCTCCTGTTAGCCCTGATGGACAACCTACTCAAGGGTCTGGAAAACAAGAGCAAGATGTACATGCTTATATTCATCGATATCTCAGCAGCTTTCGACTCGGTGCATCACCTAACTCTGCTAGAATGACTCGAGTCCATAGGCATTTCAGGAACCCCACTACAGTGGTTCTCCTCCTATATAACGAACAGAATGCAGCAGGTCAATTTCAACAATATCAAAGCAACCCCCTTCCCTCAAACCCAAGGCATTCCACAAGGCTCCGCCCTCTCCTCCCTCTTATTCAACTTATACCTACAGCCAGTATGCAAGATCTTCCAGGACCATGACATCAACTATCATATCTACGCAGATGACCTAATGCTCTACACGCAACTAGATGTAAATAACCCAAATCTCAGCAAACTCGAAAAATGCCTACACGATCTTCAACTCTGGCTCCAACGCAATAATATGTTCATTAACCACAAGAAAACAGAAGTAATGTGTATCTCCAGGAAACCGGGATTCGAGCCCCCTGCAACTGTCACCATGAACAACAATAATTACAACATCAAGACAGAGATAAAATACCTAGGAGTGATGCTGGACAGCAACCTAAATATGGACAGGCACCTTCGAAATACCAACCGGGCTATTTTCCACAAATTAAAAGTCCTTCAGCCCTTACGTAGCATCCTCGATCATTCTGACTTTAGATCTGTCGCACAAGCCCTCATCATTCCACACCTAGACTACTGCAATGCCATACTGCAAGGCCTGCCAAGGAAAACCACAAATATCCTGCAAATGGCACAAAATGTTGCTGCCAGAATCATTATGCAAAAAAGACTCTCTGACCACATTACACCCACCCTAATTGAGCTTCATTGGCTCCCCATCACGGCCCGCATACAATACAAGATATTAGTCACTACTTTCAAACTCATCCATAATGTTGCACCCTCTCATCTCAACAGTTTGATATCCAATCTACCCAACAACAGGAGTAGAAGAACAACGAACCTCAATACCCTCTGCCTCCCAAAGTCCTTCACAAAGGTTAATGCATGTACCAGTAACAGAGCCTTCTCATTTATAGCTCCTACACTCTGGAACCGGTTGCCAAGTGACCTACGTGAAATCTGTGATCTGAAAGACTTCAGAAAAAATCTTAAGACTCACCTCTTCCAATTGCACTACAACTTAACCTCATGAACTCCACTCTGCTGTGTGTAAATATGTATATAACGAGCCTATGTAAAGTCCTAACAACCAGTCACTTGTAAATATGTATGTAAGTACACTGTGTTAACCCTTAATAACAATCAATTGTAAACTGTAACCCCATGTTTTTGCTGTGCTCTTCCTCCCATCCCTAATCACATTGTATGCATTCATAATTCTGGCCGGTACAGCCAACTTCTCCAAGTGTAAAACCGCTGCTGATCACTGGAAGCAGCGTGATACAAATGTACGCTAAATAAATAAATAAAGAAATGGCTATTTTATTTCAGTAACATGACTTTTGTAAAAATTTGTTGACAAAAATTTGTTTTGTAAAAATATATTTAGACAGTACAATCACTGGTCAACAAATCTTTACAAAGGTCATGTTACTGAAATAAAAATAGTCATTTCTTATCAATGTTCATATGCTGAACACGAATATGACAGTGAAATTGCAAAGTTGGCTGTAGTGTTTTTGTAATCTACAAGAAGTAATGTTTACATCACGAAATGCATGTCAATAGTAAATATGATAGGCCGTCGGTTAATACCTGGGAAAAAACAAGTCATACACTACTTCTTAGATTTTCACGCCTGTCTCTTGTACTGCTGTTCTGGAGCTTCTCTGGGGAGTGGACCTTTAGAGACATATTGCAGCCAAGTTTCTGATACTGCATCAGCATGTCATCTACTAGTTCCTTGTAGCTTTCTGCCCTGACATTCCCGAGAAAGTTTGTTGACACTAGGCGAAAAGCATGCCATGCCTGTTTCGCATCACCCTGCAACAAGTTGTTGAACTGGTCATCTTTGAAGAGCTCTCAAATCTGAGGACCCACAAAACCCCCTCTTTAATCTTTGCTTTGCTGAGTCAAGGGAACCTTTCATGCAGGTATCGGGAAGCTGGCGAAGTGCGGTCCATGGCCTTCACAAAGTTTGTCATAAAACCTAGGTTGATGTGAAGGGGTGGTAGCAGGATTTTGTGAACCTCAACCAGAGCTGGGTGCTGGATATTCTTCTCTCCAACTGTTAAATTTTCTCTGCAATTCCATTCCTTCCGCAAGTAGTGCCAATCCCTTGCTCGGCTATCCCATGCACATATGAAACAGATGTATTTTATATATCCCTGCTGCAGTCCCATTAAAAGGGCAACAACCTTTAAGTCACCATAGAGGAGCCGGCTGAACTTGTTATAGTTAATGGAAGTCAGTAGATGCTTTAAGTTATCGTATGTCTCTTTCATGTGGACGGCATGTGCTTCTGGAATAGATGGAAGATGGTTTCCATTGTGCAAAGGCACAGCCCTCAGAATCAGTTCCGAGAAATCTTTAAACAGTCTCCAGTCTTGTGGGTCATGAGTGACTTTTAAGGCATTTATGAGGCTTTCAATATCGGAACAGAATCCCAGATTACTTCCCGTTCCGACTACGTATAGTACACTGCTGACGGCAGATGGCTTCAGCAGCTGTCTGGCAGTAGTATTGCATTGCAGCAGCAATATTACATCATTCACGGCATATTTGGGATGTTGTTGATGCCCTACTGGATAAATGTACACGGTGAAACATCACAAATGAGCTACATGCAATATCTTCGGAACGACAGCCAATACATTTCCTTTAATGCTATATTTGTGTTCAGCTCACCAAGATACTACAGATTAGGGCCTGTTAAAGTCAGTAACGATTTCAATATTGACCAGTGTTAGACTGCTCCTATGTTACTACAATTAACAATGCCATGAGGTCTCTGAGGATGCATGTGAGGTCATCCGACACCCTCAATCTGGGTGGTACATCTCTATATATGTACAAATGTAAATATGTAAATAAAAAAGTTTGTATGTACGGCACAAAGGTCACGTGTCTCCCCCACAGACTGAGTGTGAACGTGAGCATGGGACATGTGTGTAGATCCCTATGTGTATGCGTTGTAGACATAAGTAACATACATGGACCATCTCCACACACAGGTGTGGGGGCTGCCCATGTGCGTAGGCATCTGTGTCCCATGGTGTCCCTGTGATGTGCCAATGTGGAGAGTGTCCCAAAAGCTATGGTCACATGCATGCTGTGTGCGATGTGTGGGCACCATATCTGATGCACCATGTTTGTGGGGCAATAGGGGAACAGGCTAGCAGCAGGTATGTGCCATGGAGGGTAAGATGGAATGCTGTAACCAGGAGCTGCACAGGGGGATAGCTGATGAGGGTGACAAAGGTCAATGCATGTCATGAGGATGAGCGGTGGGAGACTACAAGCGCTAGTGAACAGTGATCAGCTGACTGAAGCAAGCCACCTTTGTCTGCCTGTGCCGCATACAAGCCTATGTGGGAAGACAGCCATGTAGGCCCTGGTGTGGGCAGGGAGAATGGTCACACATGTGTGTCCAATGATGGAGAGTATTTGGGGTGGGAGAGGGTGACAGATCCCTACAACAGACATGTACCACTGTGAACATCTTCCTGGGCAACGGGAGAGGTTGGGTATACCCCCAGCATAAGTAGGGTGGTGACCACCTGCCACAGTCCATGGCACACATGGCATGGTATGACCTATGTGCGATGATAGGTGGCAGTACAGACACCCCACCCCTGAGGGGCATGGGTAGGCACATGTGGGCAGGGAGACAACATGAGGTGAAGGGTGCGTAGGGAACCACAGTGCCACACATTGGAAATAAACACATAGGTTGTAATAGTTTATGATGGTTTTATTTGTAATGCTCACATCCTCCGTGGCCAGCCCAGGCGACCACGGCCCATCCCATCCCTCTGTTGCGGGACTGCTGGTGCAGCCTCTGGTGCCGGTGCTGGCTGCTATATACGGGCTGCTATGGCCTCCTGGGCAACCGCAATACGGAGGAGCGCCCCTGCTATTGTGTCTGCTGTGGACCGCAGCTGGTGAATCTCTTGGTGAATGGCCAACAGAGCCTGATGAGTGCCTGTGGGTGGGACACAAGGTGATATGTGAGATACCTGTTTCAAACCCCACCATGACACATGCACATGTCAGGCATATCCCACCAAATCAGTCTGCAGAACAATCATGCATGCAACAACTAGCAATGCATGACCATGTTTAGATCTGTGTGTACCATGAGCCATTCTCATGCCTGGAAGTGGTCTTGATAAGGGGTCATGTGAATCACAGATCTCACACATGGCACAGTGTCACATTTCAATGTCAATGCTTGATATGCACACTGGTCATTTGAGATAGGTCAGATGATGTGAGGGATCATGGCACACACTTACATATATCTGGGGGGCCCTCTTTTCTATAATGCTAGTGCACAGTACAGATTATGCTGACAAACTATGCTGCATAACAATACCCATGGGGAGGTGTCAGTCAAGTAAGGTGTCTGGGTGATCTGGGATAGGTGTTTTCCGCTATGCGCTTCCATGGGGTATATGTCCGTGAATAGTGTGCGTGTATCTGAGGCCCTCACACATGCTGACACCTGACAAGCCATGCTACCGGAGGGTGGAATGCACATGGCACAGAACACCCCCCCCCCCCCACACACACACACACATAAGAAACTATCTGCTATGTCGCCAACATATTGTGGTGCACATGCAGTCTCCTTGTGGATGTTGGATTGATGTTTGCAATCACCAAGGGTGTTACAGTGCATGTGTGGCATCACTGTATCATGTTCCAACGTACACGGTGCATGTGCATGTGACTGATTATGTTGGTGCAACACAGCAGGTTTCAATATGGCTTCTGTGTGGGTTACTGTAACATGTTTGACCTTTCTTTCCATCTCTATATACAGGTTATTGTGTCTGTTTACTGTACAGACGTAACGCTCTGCATTGATTTACAAATCTAGCATTGCATGTCTGTGCAGTCCTATTTATCCCCTGAGGTAACGACACTCACATTGCCCCGTTATATTTGGAGTGTGGCAGTGTGAATGTCCATTTTCTTCCTTCATTTGTGTGTTCCATGTACCGTGATATATGTGTAAGGACACTGTATCCACACCAGCCAGTGCAGGGGGACCTTCTGCATAGTGTTATCTCTGCATGTTTCTGCAGATGGTTTATTTTGAATTCTCTGTGTTCATGTGCCTCTGCTACCTGTTAGCATATCCTCATTGTGCATTTGACGATTGTTTAGGGTTACATTGTTGCAGCTTTGATTCCTGTAGCAGGCATTATGTGACAGCTGTAACATAAATTTCGATATGTGTGTTTAAACTTTCAAACTTTTAACAACATATGCTTTTTCATTTGTGTGCCTCCTGTGTTGGCAGAAAGATATATTTTAAGGAACAGATCATGATTAATGTGTGTTGGGCCCTCATCATGCACCGCCTACTGTCTACATGCACACATATGTAACTAACACATTTGGGGCATGCAGCAGCATGTTGGGGGTGGGGGGCTAATGCATACTGCACCCCATGCACCTGATGCACATTATCTCTCCTGCCCATCATCTGTAGACAGGCCAGTGACTTTTCTGTAACATGTGAGTTGCTGCCCTGCAAAATGTGTTTTCAGATTTTCACCTGGGATCCACTCACCTTGATATTATGATGGCTGTATCTACACTATCTGTGATGATTAACCAAAATAAAAATATGTGTTTGATGTACATTTGTCTCTGCTGCTGCTTGATCACACTGACACTTGTATTTAGTGATTTCCTGGTCATGTACATGGCCCACCTGTGCTCACATCCTTGTATGGTGCCAGCTGTCTATCTGCCAGCTGTTTGCCACATCACTGGGTGTTACAGGTTCCCATACAGACTTCCCTTTGAGGTACTATTTTTGCATTGTGCTCTTTGTGGTTGTTTGGGATAGTGGTTACAGATGTGTGTTATAACACCATAGGTTGCAGGTTTGATCCCCACATGGGGTTTACTCTTTTTTTCTGTTGTGCTAACCTGACCATTAGGGTACCTGCAGGTTCATCACCTATGCACACACCCTTCCATCTCTTCACTGTACACCAGTGTGCCCTCTGTGCTGCCTGTCCATCACATATTAGCTGTTACATATGTCTCTTTCTTTATAGGGTTTACATGGCAGTCCACTTGGGGGATTGGCATTGCTGCAGTTCAGCTGGTCTATAGCACACCTGTTTGCAGGTTCAATTCTCTCCTGTTCTCTTCCAAATTTTGCCCTGCTCCACAGAGCATCCCCTGCCACCCTTTGGGTTTAGGTTCTTTCCTCTTTTGCATGCTGTATCCACTGCATAACATTTCATTGTGCGTGTGCATGTAGTTATATGTGACTCTGGTCCCAATTACAGACTGTGATCTGATCTGTACATACTAGATCTGCATGTGCATTTCATCATGGTTACTGTTGGAGGTTTGCCTATCCTGGCAGACAGCAGGCTTCTTGTGTGATGCCCTGCAGTATTCTTGTATGCAGCCTTTGCTAATGACCTCATGTTGATGGTGTGGCCTACTGGTTTGTGCATTGCCATTTGTGCTAATGGTCATAGGTTTGATTCCTCTCTGTTCTCTTTCATTTGTATGCCTGTCCTGTACAGCTACTTTTCATTCCTGTGACAGTCATATCTGTGCAGATCTGTGCTGTTAGCACATCGTACCCTTATCACAGTTGTCAACCATCCTTCTGTCCATCTATGTGTGTCTGCCAGCTGTGTGCCGTCCTACCCTGATGTGCATGCTGCTACCCCACGTCCTGCACTGCTACACATTTCTGCATTGCAGCTCTCCCTGGTTGCGTCTCCTGTGTGTGCTCTGCATGGCACTGCTAATCCTCTGTCCTCCTGTCATTACACCTATCCTGCCACTTCTACCTCCTCTGCTGGACACGTCTTCCCATCCTCTGCCACACACTGTCATTGTTGCATGGTACATTACCATCACCCTGTGCATCGCTACAGCTGCCCCCGATATGTTTGTCCATTTTTACAGCTGCCACATAGGCTGGACGCAGATTTGTCTGGTCCATCAGCTCAGATCTACTTCCTTCCATTACTTGTGCATTGTCTTTCCTTGTTGCTCTGTGCAGTGTTAGGGTTACATCTGTGTTTGGCCCATACCTTTCTTGCTTTTCAATTTGGGGGATCTTACTGACTTGGCCAACATTTTTTGGCACCTATACATCCTTGGGGCATCTTAAGCCACACCTTAGATTCAGCCAGCTTATGGGGTGCCTACTATGGTGCCTTGGGAGTTGGCAACCTTTTGACATGGCCTCTGGGGCACATTATAACCCGCCTTGGCTGACGTGGTGGTTTAGGATGTGCCTTCTGGTGCACCCTAAAAGGTGCATTAGTTTATGGCACTGGGGTGCGGGTATTTTTAGCTGGCAGCACAGATTGTTGGACTGTTTCAAGCAGGAAAAGGAATGGCCTTGGCCAACCTTATTCATTAGGCCCACTGGGGGATTAAACTCATGACCCCTGTTTCAGCAGTCATTGTATTAACCAGTGTGCTACACCTCTATTGCTGTGATTGTAGGTCAGCACACGAAGTTAAGGTTAACGCGCGGTAACATGCATGGCTCCCTCTATCACGCGATAATGTGCACGGCGCACTTTATCACGTGATAACCCGCGATTGCTACCTTAAGACCGCAACGTCCACTCCTTTTATGGCACACTTCACATTATCGCTGGAACTAACGCCGGGAAGATTAAGATGGTTTAGTAAACATACCCCATAGTCTTCTGACATCAGTATAAAAGAAAAATGCACTATAAACTGTGTTAAATATTGAGTTAGACACGTAGGGCCCAGTTTTGTATGGAGCATCAAGGTCAGACAGACTCCTAATCAGGATCTTCAAAATTTGAAAAATTCTGTAGAGGAAGTTTCCTGAACGTAGAAAGATTTTTGTAAAATATATATCTGGCCAAAAGCAAAATACATGTATTTTGTAGCATATGCAGCAGGAACAGCAGCCATCTTAGAAAATAAATTAGGGCTTTCTATGTGTGAGTGCCTTCCTTTATACATATAAGTGGAAGGGTTTGTACATTATAAAATTACCTTCCACCTGTCAGCTAACTGCTTGTTTGGATCATGGATTTGAAGGCGTGATTGATGGGGAAATTGTACCGTTTCCTCTGGTATTCAAAACCATGAGAAGTATGAACAAATGTGAGCTGTGGGGCTCAGCTCCTTAATAGGCCTCCCTTGGACATGCAGTTTTACAAAACCTGGTATTTACACATGTAAGCAGAAGATTTTGTTTAAGAACCAGATTTTGTAAAACTGCATGTCCAAGGGAGGCCTATTAAGGCGCTGAGCTCCATAACTCACATTTGCTGTTGCTTGATGTGGTTTTGAACATATTCACAATTTCACTAAACTCGTAAAGTCAGGAGCTTAAAACGTGTGTGGCAACAGGGGCAGATTTAGGGCGAGGAGAATAAATTAGGAGATTAGCAGTGATTTTCAGCATTAGGTTCATATATTAGGCTTACAAACGAAGCAAGTAAGTGGCAGGCCTAAATGTATAAGCATAACATTTAAGCTCCTAAATAAAGATGAAAATTTAGGCTCATAGGTTTGGCTGGAAATAGGGTGCAAATTTAGGGGTGCACTTTGGAAGTCTAGATTTAGGTGCTCAGATTTTTTTTTTGAGCATCATGCTCTAGATTTATAATGGCCTGAGGGCTAAGGAGCTTCACACAGGTGTGGAGTATAGGACAAGGCGCCAGGTTGGGAAAGGGAGAGGGTGAACCCTCGAGGCCCTACCTCTGTGGAATGCTGTTTTCCTTTTCTTTCTGCGCCGGTCCATTCACCCTAGAGTATAGACAATCCACAAAGTCCACCGTCCAGGCAAGTCTCTGAATGAAAAGACAGTTTATTAGTGTGAATTTTTTCAAAGTAAAAAAGGCAACATACAAAAGTAGAAACTAAAACAAAGTCTCCTAGCAAAACAATGCAGAGTTCTCTCCATTTTTCTCTTCACTAAATTCAACGACTAGCCAGCACTTTAATCTCTTTCTTCCTTCTGGGGTGGCTGATCAGATTCTTAATTTCTTAAATGTTTATTTACCATTTTTATATACAGCCAATAAATCACATTTCTTGGTGGTGTACAAATTAAAAGATCAATGGAAGACAAATGCCCACAATTAATATATATATGAGATATATTTGCTTAGAGTTGTTCTAAGTACTGAGTTGATATGCATAAAAAGTAGAATTTTTTGCAGCACAGGATCAAATTGCCTACTCCTGGTTAAGAATATATCTGGATGTCCTAGTGAATTTGCTTGACAAGTTACAGTCCCGTCTGCTCAAACAACTTGGCTAAATTGGACTTGAACACTACCCTGTGTGTTTGGCCCCTACAAGCGCATTTGAATGAGACCTTCCAGCAGTAGTTTTGAATGGAAAAAGCAAATGTTATGGTCAATATCAAGGTCCTTGACAATGTTTAAAATTATTTCTCTAAACACATTTTGAGATATTGTTCTAAAAGGCTGCACACATAAATAGCATGTACATGTTTCTCTCTGTACGAGTAGCAGTGAATTTGCTTTTATTTTCAAAATAAGCCTGAGGAATTTGTATGGCTACATTTACACTATTGGTCACTATTCTACGCTCCTACGTGCATATTTTCCAAAGCATGTATATAAATGTTAACCTCACCCGACCCCATGTAAGTTCTAGCTGTGCAGGTTCCTATTAGTCATGCAGTTAAGTGCCTATTTCTGCACATAAAGAACTGCCTCGTGGGCAGCAATGGTTTTTACATATCCTTCCCTTTGTCCTTATTTGACCACAGCAGAAAATTCGCGCTAAGAGTGACAATACAATAAGACCAAAAAGAACTCCTAGCTACATCAATCTATTACCTTATAGACTATACTTATACTCAATCCAATTGAATTATATCAGCTCATATTGAAAGGGACTTAGCAGAGAGCAGCACCTCAAATTTTAACTGGGGTACAAAAAGATCTCTGGGTGGCAATATATCGCTCTATGTGGCAGCAGAACTACCATAGGGGAAGCTATAGAAGTCGCATCATTTGTCTTAAAAAAACCCTCCCTAAACTTTATTAAATAATTACAAAACTATCAAATTAATGGAAAAGCACTTTTCCACCAATAAAATCCTTATATACTAAATTATAATAAGATAAAGAACCTCATCACTTCATCATATAGAAAATTAAGTCACAAGACTTCACTTTGTATTGCTGCCATCACAAACAGCTCAAGGCCAACCAACACACTTCACTGCCCTAGATAGAAACAGAACAGCATTATGGTATAAAGTAGCATTTAAAATGCATAATAATACTGGTTCACTTATCTTTCAGTCATCTTTCAGTCTTCCAATCTGCCAAAGTCCCATGTGGAGGCCAATTCTGATCTGGGGATGTTCAGCTCATCCGGATGTCCAAAATCTGGACAGGCCGAAGATTCACTCAATTCTGCACCTGTGGGAGCTAGCCATTCCCATGGGAGCAGAATCAGGGCACTTGCACGGGCTGGATGTGCCCTGGTTCTGCGGGCCTGGACAACCAGCCTACTTCCGGGCTAACACTCCCAATGCTCCTGCATGGAGCCCCGGTGCTGTGGAGTCCCATTGCCATGGCACCGGGATGCCATACAGGAGCCCCGATGCACCACCACTGAACTAATCTGCCTTTCCCTGCCGCTCAACCCCTGGAGGGGCCTCCCAGGGCTGGGATCACGCAGCAGGGCACCTCTTGCTGCAGCTCCATTCATTGAGGTGGTCCACCGGTGCTGAACTCTTCCATCCACCTCATCTAGTCTTCCAACCTCGGACATACAGAGCCGTGACGTAAATCAGCTCTATACGTCTGCGTCGGGTACTCCGCCCACTCTCCTCCCCGTCTCTGCTGCCATCTGGAGCTCCCCACATAAAGGCTCAATACATGCAGGGAGCTCATGTCTCAGAATCAGAGAATAGCGGGACATGTACATCCAAACAGGACGTGCATCTCTCCTAATCCTTGTTCAGAATAATTCCCATAGAGAGTAGACTGCCCATAAGAAAACTAGACTGCCCAACATAGATCCTTTTTTCTCCCACTTAGGACTTCTTCAGGGGCATGCAGTTTGGACCGGAGAAAATCTTCTGCTTTTTATCCTTATTTGACTCCAAACAGAAGCTGCGTCAAAGGAGACTCTGAAGCTGAAACATTACAAACCTTCATTCAAGCGCACCTGGGAAATTACCTTTACATGTTAAATCTTATGAACACCAGAGGGAGGCTCTCTTTGGAACAATGCAAATACTACACTAAGCATTAGTAGTAGTTTTAGCAGACTGAAATCATACTCCATATACCCTGGTTTACGAGTAGCTTCATTACTGTCATGGTTTGCGCAAAGCTAGCCCATTTGGAGAAGTTGGATCTTTTTCCCCCTTAAGCTTTATAGCCTTAGCCTAGAATTTGTAACAAAATTCATCTGGCAAAGAGAATTCACATGGATTGCAGTTTATTTGGAGTTTGATATTTATTCACAAATAGCATTCAGATCCTAAAACTAAACCTCAGGCGTTAATGCTGTGACATAAGACCAGTTCAATCAAGTATTACATGATGGGACTTTGCTGAATAAAGGCCATACGGAAGGTTATGTGCTACTTACATACATATCAAATAAAAATAAACATAACATAAACATAAACATAAGTCCCTATTTTAACACACATGTGTGTGTGAATGGACACTTAGGTGCATGCTTTAGGCAGTCGATATTCTGTAAGCATGCACATAAATGTGCCCTGCTCCCCCAAATGATGATTGGGAGTGGGCTGGTAACACGGCCAAGCCCCATCCTCCATTTCATCCGTGAGAGAGAGTAGGTTGATGAGAGAGTAGAGGTTGGGTAATTTTGAGGACTAAGGGAGCTGTGGGTTTGCATGGATGAGGTATTGCACATGCTCACCTTCCTTGGCATGCTTTCCTCAGGTTGAGAAATAGGCACTGGCTAGTTTTTGGTGTCTCTTTTGTTTTTGGAAGTGGTTTCATTTGATTTTTGTTTTCCGGTGGGTCAGGAGTGGTTTTGCGGGAAGGTCAGTATTGTGGGAACTACCTGGTGTCCTAGGGCTGTGTGTGTTGCAGTGCAAGCTGTTGCTTCAGCCTGTTGCCTCATTGGGAGTGTGTTGCTGGGCGGCTGACTGGCAGGTGAGTGTGCCTGGGAGGGGCTGTTTCGGGCGGCTGCGGAGGTTGGTTTTTGGGCCAGTGTTTGGGTGGTGGTGTTGTCCTGCATCACAGCGCATGATAAGGGGGCTTCCCAATTGCTCGGGGGATCAAGCTGCGGCAACTTTGAGACTGAGCTAGGATCTGTGGGCATCCACTGGGTCCTAGAGCCTACTTTTTGGAGGTGAGCTGTTTGTTTTCTCTACGGTTTGTTGTGGTAGCCGTGGGCTTTCTCTTGGGAAGACATTTTGTGTGTTTGGATTGTCAGGAATTTTCTGAGGTTTGGCACTTGAAATTTTTGTGTGAGGTGGGAAGGATCTGTTTCTTTTTTAAATAATTTTAACTCCATTAATGATGAATTAAGGGGGATATTGAAAGAAAATAATAAAAGCAGATCTGCAAGGTGACCTTTTTCTAGTTCTGTTGTTGAAGGGTTAGTTTTGTTGCTGGGAAGTCTACATATTTTTATTTTCGGGCTTCCAGATGGCACCCAAGAGCATGAAGGGGGGAAAGAGTATGGGTGCCATGCAGGGTAGGGGGGCTGTCCGAGCGGCTTTCTAAGCCACTGGTGTGTTTTATGGAGGAAGGGAACACTAACTGGGGTTTTGCCTGTGGCTGGGAGAGGGTGGAGGAGTGGGTAGGGAGGTTCCAGAGGGAGTTGGGGCCAGCTGCCGCTGGGTTGGTTGCCCCATCTGGGAGGGATACTGCTTGGAAAAGAGGTGGGACCTGGATGTGGAGAGCCATGCAGGGCCGGCCCGTCCATTGAGCAAGAATGTTGTTTGCACAGGGCCCTTCATTTCAGGGGGCCCCGCGCAAACAACATTGTGCCCATCAGCCACTTTAAAAGAAAAAAGAAACTTGTTACTGCTGCTGCCGCTGCCACCGTGGCAGCGGCAGAATGAAGTGTCTCCTGCAGTCAAGTGTCTCCTGTGGGCCCCCCCCCCCCGGCAGTCCAGCAGAGCCTGCCTTAATCACGCTCCTTGGTGTGGTTTTCAGAGCCGCGAAGGGAAAGTGTCCTTCTCATGGCTCTGTTAAGCCTGCCGGGGCTGATGGGAAATTTCCCATCAGCCCCGGCGAGCTTAACAGAGCCACGAGAGAAACTCTCTTTTCGCGTCTCTGAAAGCCGCACTGAGGAGAGTGATTGAGGAAGGCTCTGCCAGGCAGCCGGGGGGGGCGGGCCCACAGGAGACACTTGACTGCAGGAGACACTTCATTCTGCCGCTGCCATGGTGGCAGCGGTAGCAGCAGCAGCAAGTTTCTTTTTTCTTTTAAGGTTTCCCTGGGATGATGGGGGGGAGGGGGTTAGGACTGGTAATTGGCTGGGGGGGTTAGGACTGGTAATGGGGTGATGGGGGGTTAGGACTGGTAATGGGCTATGGGGGGGCTAAGACTGGTAATGGGCTGATGGGGGGTTAGGACTGGAGGTGGGTTGATGGGGGAGTTAGGAATGGTAATGGGCTGGGGGTTAGCAAGTACTGAAAAAGTGCTGAGTGGAAGGGGGACTTGAACTGCAAATAGCTGATGGGGACAGGTGCTTGGAATGGAAATGGGCTATGGGGGGGCTAGGACTGGAAATAGGGTGATGTGGGGTTAGGACTGGTAATTTGCTGGGGGGTTAGCACTGGTAATGGGCTATGGGGGGGCTAGGACTGGAAATAAGGTGATGGGGGATTAGGACTGATAATAGGCTATGGGGGGGCTAAGACTGGTAATGAGCTGATGGGGGAGTTAGGACTGGAGGTGGGCTGATGGGGGGGTTAGGACTGGTAATGGGCTATGGGGGGCTAAAACTTAAAATGGGGTGATGGGGGGCTTAGGACTGGTAATGGGCTGGGGGGTTGCTAGTACTGGAAATAGGCTGAGTGGAAGGGGGGACTTGAACTGCAAATAGCTGATGAGGATGGGGGCTTGGAATAGAAATGGGCTATGGGGGGGGCTAAGACTGGTAATGGGATGATGGGGGTTAGGACTGGAGGTGGGGTTAGGACTGGTAATGGGCTATGGGGGGGTGACTGAAATTGGGCGATGGGGGGCTTAGGAATGTTGATGGGCTATGGGGGGCTAGGACTGGTAATGGGCTGGGGTGCTAGTACTGGAAATGGGCTGAGTGGAAGGGGGGACTTGAACTGCAAATAGCTGATGAGAAGGGGGCTTGGAATGTAAATGGGCTGCGTGGAAAGGGGGCTTGAACTGCAAATAGATGATGGGGAGGGGGCTTCAAATGGAAATGGGCTGTGAGGGGAGGGAGCTAGGACAGGAAATGGGCTGATGGAGGGGCTAGGATAGGACTGGAAATGGGCTGTTGGGGGGTGCTAAGATTGGAAATGGGCTGTGGTGGGTGCTTGGATTGAAATGGACTCATGGAGGGGCTAGAACTGGAAGTAGGCTCATGGGGGGCTTGGATTGGAAATGGGCTGAGTGGAAGGGAGCTAGGATTTGACATAGGCTGATGGTGGGGCTAGGAAAGAACTAGAAATGGGCTGATGGGGGCTGGGATTGAAAATGAGCTGATGGAGGGACTCAGATAGGACTGGAAATGGATGGGGGAGCTAGGACTGGAAATGGGCTGATGGGGGGGCTAGGACTGGAAATGGGCTGATGCTGGGACTAGAAGAGAGAGGATGCTGGGTGGGGCTGGAACTAGAAGGGAGCTGATGTTGGGGGAAGGATTAGAATGGGATGGAGCTTGGAGAGTGAAATGGAGAGGGGAAAAATATTTTGTGTGGGAGGGAAGAAAAATCTACAATTGGCCGGGTATTGGGAGAGTAAGTGGGGATTGAGGATGGAGGGGTAAAATTTGAGTGGATAAAATAGGAATGAGGAAAGAGGAAAAGGAGAAAGATTAGTATGTTAAAACAGATGTAGAGAGAGCATGGAAAAAGCTAGAAGAGAGAAGAAAGGACAAATGGACAGCAGACGATGGAGAGTTAGCAGAAGACACAAAGAAACCAGAAGAAAGTGGCTGGAGCAATTGCAACTGAAAAAAGAAATGCACAAAAGATAGAAAATATCTCTTTATTTTGAATTTATTAACTGGAATATGTCAGCTCTGGGAAATGTGCATCATTTACATCTGCACTTTGTTTAGTACAAGAGGAAATTAATTTATAGTTTTATTTCTACAGTGTTGTTGTACATTCCAAGTTTGGCTTTTGGGGTTCCCAGTTTAATTATTGTCTTCCTGTTTCTAAATTGTGATTCCTTGTTTGGTGATGGTCTACGTTCTGCATGTGTAACTGAGCTGAGGTATTCTGTTTATGTAATTCCTATTTGACAGTGCCACTTGTTCTCTTTCCCCAGTAGGTCATGTATTGTTGTTCTCTGAAATGTATTGGTTTAATATTTGCAGTGTTGCCTTTTGATAGGTAGGGTCTGGTGCTTTGTGAGTCCTGGTAGTGCTGTTATGATACGGCGGGTTTGCTATGGGTTTAAATGGGCAGTGTTTGTAGTAGTTTCTAATGTGCCTGGCAGTTGGCACTGGATTATAATATGTAGAAATCTTTTAGTCTTTCTTTATCCATACACTCATTAAGAGGCATGTTTACTAAAAGTTAGTGTGTGGTAACATTATGCAAATAGTTTATTTATTTATTTATTTATTTAACAGTATTTCTAGACCGTCTTATCATAAAAATCAAGGCGGTGTCACAACAAAACAATCAGAAGATGTGGAGGGGGTTCATGCAGTGATGGGGAAGTGAGGTGCGGGGGGGGGGGGGTTCATGCAGGGAGTGCAGGGGGGGTGGTGTGCGTGTGGGGGGTGTGTTCTAGATTAGGGGGGCTATGTACAGGGTGCGCTATGATACAGCATGTTCTATAATACTAGGTACTATTCAGATAGGTCATGGGATAAATCCTGTGCCGATATACAATCTTTCGTCAGGGGGGGGGTCTTTGTTGAACAGACCTTGTTGATTAAGTGACGTGTCCATAATGTTCTATGAACAGAGCTGTCTTCAGCTGTTTGCGGAAGTCCTTGAGGTCCGTTGTCGCTCTCAGCTCGTCTGGGAGGGAGTTCCAAATGGTTGGGGCTGCCAGGGAGAGGGCTCTCTCTGTGGTGTCTTTTCGTGTTTTTCTGAAGTCCCTCGGTGTGTTTGACTCTGTTGGAGGTTCCTTGTCTTCTCGGGCGGGTGCTGGTGTCTGGCTGAATGAGGGTGTGCAGGCTGTTGGCTGAAATGTGGTGTTTGATTTTGAATATGTTTATTATTGTTTTGTATTTAATGCGTGAGCTGATTGGAAGCCAGTGTAGGTCTTTGAGAACCGGGGTAATGTGGTCCTGTCTTGTTGAGCCAGAAATGATGCGTGCTGCGGTATTTTGGGCTAGTTGGAGCGGTTTGAGAGTTTGCTTTGGTAGGCCAAGGTAGATGGGGTTGCAGAAATCCATTAATGGGGTGATGAGTGCTTGGCATACCGTGCGGAAGTGTTCTGCGTCGAGGAGGGGTTTAAGCCGTCTGATGATTCTCATTCTATGGTATGCATTCTTGACCGTTTTGTTAACGTGAGACTTGAGATTTAGTTCGTTGTCCAGGGTTACTCCAAGGTATTTTACTTCGGATTTTATTGGAATGGTTGTGTCTGCTATTTTGATGTCCGGTGGGTGGATGAAGTCATGGTTGCGAGTGATTATTAGAGCCTCAGTCTTGCTGTAGTTGATTGAGAGGTTGTTGTTCGTGCACCAGTTTGTCATTTGTGTTAGGCAGTCAGTTATTCTCTTGTAGTCTGGGTTGTCGGTAGAGATAGGTGTGTATATCATGATGTCGTCTGCGTAGATGGTGTATTGAATGTTGTTCGCTTTCATGATGTCGCATATCGGTTGGATGTATATGTTGAACAGGAGTGCCGAGAGGGCGGATCCTTGAGGTACTCCTTGGCGGATTTTTATGGGTTGAGAGGTGTTGTGGCCTATCTTGACTTGCAGTTATGCAAATGAGGCCCCTTATGCAAAAGAAGCCCCGCAACGAGTCTCCGCACATGGCCCCGCACCCCCCTCGGGCCGCCCCTGGAGCCATGCTGACCTCGAGATGAGTGGTAAGAACATTTGGACAACTGGTTTGGACAACTGGAGTCAGTGATGAGGGGCAAAGCAGGTATGTTGCCTCTGTGCCTCAAGTAGGTCCGTATCAGTGGCAAGACAAGGGGTTTGTGGTGGGGAATACTAGCACCGGACATTAAAAGAAGCAAGGGCAGTGGGATAGAGACCTTACAAAAACTTTGCATGTTCTTGCAGAATTTGCATCAGATAGTGAAGCAGATGCAGTTAGAAACATGTTTATGTCACCTGGGACAGAATTCCACAGTAAGAGTTTGAGATTCATTTGACTCTTGCAATTTCTTGGATTTATCTTCTTCGGAGACCTCTGACTCCAAGGAAGGGTTGGGTGACTTAATGAATGGCAATCAGGGGATTGTGATAGCCTCCGATCGAGGGTCAGTGCCTCTGGATTCCCGGGTGGTATTACATCATGGCAGGGAGGGTAGAGCCCAGAGTGGATATACATTGAGCATGATTGCTCTGCTAGACTGTCATGTGTCTAAGAAACTGCAAGCTAAAGTGTTGCAGGGGAGATACATTGACATTTTTGCTTTCCTGGCCAAGGATCAGGAGATTTGGGATAGGAAGAAGAGAGAGAGTGGTAAGGATGAGGGGAAGAAGGGATGGCATAAAGTGGCAAAGGCAATCTCCAATTCGTTGCTGGCCTTTCATATTTTTGCCAGCATCTGTTTATGTTTATTGAATTTCTTAGGTGAGGTGCACTCTCTCTTTATCTGGGGCTTTTGTGGTATTCAGACTTTATTTTGTAAGCATAACAAACATACAGCAGTTGGGCATGGCGAAATTATGATAAACAATTTAGGAAGACTTTGGCCGTAGGCAAGTCTGAGGACTGGGGGTATAGTGATATTTTTAAGAGGGCTTCTGGATTGGGGCTGGTAGGGCCTAGGGTAAGAACTTCTGGGTTTGGTTCTCAATGTTTTGGGGGGAGATGCCTATGGGAAGAGCATTTCAGATGGGCCAGTCACTAGTGGTTTGCAGTTTTCTAACCCTGGGGGGTTGTGTGGCTTGGGACAGGACAGCATCTCTTTCCAATTTAACAAAGGCTGTTGTGAATGTGCAGCCTGCTGTTTCTGACATAAATCCTCCACTACACAGGGATCCTCCACTATACAGGGAACATTTCGGTGTGCAATGTAAGGGGGAGATCTTGCTGGGGGGGGGGGGGGTCCTTTTGTGGGCCTGTTTTAGTTCATTGGCCATGAAATTCTTGATCTATCCAGCACTTGGAAATGGTGGTGGTTGAGAAGTTGCAAAAAGAGTTGGAGCTGGGAAGGATTGCAGGCCATTTTGATTACCCTCCTTTTCCAAATTTGGTGGTTTCCCCTTTGGGTACTGTACCAAAAAAGGAACTGATTAAATTCAGATTAATTCATAATCTGTCATTTCCATTGGGCAATAGTGTGAATTTGTTTATTGATCTGGCTCTTTGTTCAGTTCAGTATGTATCTTTTGTTTCGGCTATTGTCCATCTGCGGGATGCTGGTCTGGGTGCCCTTATAGCCAAGGCTGAGGTTGAGTCAGCCTTCCGGTTACATCCCACTCACCCAAAGTCTTTTCACCTTTTGGATTTTTATTTTCAGGGCAAATTTTTCATAGATAAGTGCATGCCAATGGAATGTTCAGTGGATTATGCTTGCTTTGAGTCATTCTCCACGTTTGTGCACTGGGATGTGTAGAAGGTGGCAGGCTCTTCCTCTTTTGTATATAAGTTTGGACAATTTTTCTGTTTGTGGTTCCTGCATGTTCAGGAAAATGTTCTCTGTTGCTTGAGGTTTTTCAGAGGTCGGCTGCAGTTTTGGGTTTGTCCTTAGTGGATAAGAAGACTGAGGGGCCAAGTACTTCTATCGTTTTTCTGGGCATTGAGCTTGATTTGATACAAATTGTGAAACCTGGTCAAATGCAGATGAGACAAATCAGCAATAGCATTATCAACACCAGGTACATTTTTTGCCACAAACAACACATTGCACTTAAGGCACCTGAGGATGACCAGCTGCAACAACTCAACCACCAGCGGAGGCTTAGTAGATTGTCTGTTCACCGCATGAAACACCTTGGCCACAAAGAATGCCAGGACCTTTTTGGGATGCTATTCTGGGCTGCTTGCGTGATTGCTGAAGTTATCACTTAAAGAGAACATGTGGGTTTCATATGGGCTGGTGCCACTTTGTGGGCATGTTGCCCATTGGGGTGATTAGTCTGAAGTGGTCAATTGAGCAGGAGGCTGTACTAGCTTTCATAGTTCAAGTGCTGGAATGTGGTTGTTGCCAAGTTCTTTGTCTATATCTTTGGCTAGTGACACCTTTGTGGCCAAGGTGCATGGGCAGAGAACTCATATGACTTAATTTTTGGTGTGTAAGCTGGTATGAGGTTTTACTAGGTCCAGTGTGGCCTTGGTGCTGAGAGTCCCATGACAGCTCATTGTGTATGATATCTTATGTATGGTTTTATAGGCCTTACCTAGGGTGGGTTCTTCCCCATATGAGGTGTTGCTTTTCGGGGGTGGAATTTTCTTTTGCCTTTTTTGTAGTCTTGTAGGTTAGTGAGGTGGTGGCTGCGGCAAATGTTTCTGCTTGGGCAACAGGCTTGTTGTGTGATGATGTAGAGGTCCTATTCGATGAAGTACGTTTGCGCATCCGGCAGTCAAAGACAGACCAGATAGGAAAGGGCTCATGGGTTTGTCTTTGACAGGTGGTTTAAAAGGCTGTATGAGCCAGAATTCCGGGCATGGATGTGTGAGCATTCATTTGTTTTCTGGGTCCAGGAGAAGGCAGTTGAATTGAGATGGGGCTTACGGCTGGGACTGACAAGCAATGGTGTTCTATTGCAGTGGATGGGGCTGCATGGAATGCAGTGGCCTCAGCTTCTGTCAGTTTTGTTGGAGGCTCACCCGTATAACCATTCTTGGTGTATTTTCATCCATGGGGGGGGGGGGGGGAGATGATATTTGTTCCAATAAAGGGGATGACCTTTTCTGACAAATGAAATGTGACTTGTTTATGATTCACTGTTATTTTCCTTATTCCCTATTGATTTGGTCTCAGATCATTCCATGGAGAGTGTGACATGATGCTGTTAAGCCTAAGGCAGAGGAACGCCTGCAGAAGCAGGTGAATGCTGAGATCTCTAAATTTGTAGTTCTCTTGGGGGGGGGGGGGCTAGTGTTGGCCCATGACTGGATTACTGCTGACTGTCCTGGCTTATATCGGCCGGATGGGGTTAATTTGTCGGATATTTTTTTTTTCTTATTGCTGTGGTAGATTTGTTAGAAGGGTACGTGCCCACAGTCAATGGTGAAGAGGTGGTGACATGCTAGTAGCAGTTGCCGCCTGTGGTATAGAAAGATAGATAAAGCATCACCCTTGCTTAATGTATTTCCTTCAGTTGTGCTGGAGAGTGATAAGGGGAATAAAGGATTGCAGCTTCTTGCACATGGGTATCACCACCACATGCAGTATGAATCCTGAAGAAGGCTCCCTTATTCTGGAAATTGGTCTCAGCCTGGCACTTCCTCAGGCTGGGGAAAAGGTGGGTGTGGGGGTGTGGAATAATTCATGGACAGTGATGGAGTGGGGGGCTAGGACATCACTGTCATGCTCAATGGGGATGTTATTACTGCTCAGGTTTGCATGAGGTTGATAGGTTTGAGAGGGTAGATCAAATTGTTGGAGAGTTTGTGCTATATGTTAGAGAGGCCATTGAGTTGAACAGGATAAAGGTTTTGTGGAAGCAAAACACTGTAGAACCACTATGGATAGAAATTCTATGTAAAAAGGAGAAGGCAATGTCAGTAGGGGTGTACTACCAACTGCCTGGCCAGAATGAACAGATGGATGATGAAATGCTAAAAGAAATCAGGGAAGCTAACAAAAGTTACAACACAGTAATAATGCTTGACTTCAATTACCCCGATATTGACTGGGTCAAAGTCACAGCAGGACATGTTAGGAAGATAAAGTTTCTAGATGAAATAAATGACTGCTTCATGGAGCATCTGGTTAATGAACCGAAATGAGGAGAAGCATTTTTAGACCTAATCTTCAGTGGAACACAGGATCTGGTGTGAGAGATAACGGTGTTGGAGTCCACTTGGCAATAGTGATCATAACAGGATCACATGGAATTTTAAAAAATGGAGGGAGGGCAGCTAGGAAATCCATGGAACTAGCATTAAACTTTCAAATGGGAGACTAGGAAAAAGTGAGGAAAATGGTTAAGAAAAAACTAAAAGGAGCAACTGCAAAAGTTAAAGGTTTACATCAAGCATGGGAGTTGTTTAAAACACTTCAGATGTATTCCATGCTTTAAGAAAGGTGAAAAGAAGGCCAAATGACTGGTTCAAAGGTAAGGTCAGAGAGGCTATTATAGTCAAAAAAGCATCTTTAGGAAATGGAAAAAGGAGCCAAATGACAAAAACAAGAAACAACATAAGCACTGGCAAGTTAGATGCAAGGCATTGATAAGGCAGGCACAGAGAGAATTTGAAAAGAAGCCTGCTAGGGAAGCAAAAACATATAATAAAACCTTTTTTCAGATATATTTGTAGCAAACACTCTGTGAGACAGAGAGACCATTGTATGACAGAGAGGTGAAAGGGGTGCTAAGGGAGGACAAGGCCATAGCAGAGAGAATGAATAAATTCTTTGCTTTGATCTTTACTGACAAAGATGTAGGGAAGTTACCCGTGCCTGAAATGGCATTTAAAGATGATGTATTAGAGGAATTGAAACAAGTCTCTATAAACTGGGAAATGTAATGCAGCTATTTGATAAACTAAAGAGCTGCAAATCCCTGGACCGGATAATGTATATTCCAGAGTGCTGAAAGAACTGAAATTTGAGATTACAGACCTACTATTAATCTGTGAACTCTCAATAAAATCAAATCTACTACCTGAGGACTACAGATCGACCAATGTAATGCAGATTTTTGAAAAAGGTTCCTGGGGTGATCTAGGAAACTACAGACTGGTGAGCTTGATGTCAGTACCCATTAAAATGGTATAAACCATTATAAAGAATAAAATTATTGAACATGTAGATTGTCAAAGTTTAATGGGAGAAAGCCAACATGGATTTAGCCAAGGAAAGCCTTGTCTCATTAATCTGTTATATTTTTTTTTGATGGTGTGAATAAACAGGTAGATAAAGGTGAGCCAGTCGATACAATGTATCTGGATTTTCAGAAAGTCTTTGACAAGGTCCCTCTGGGGAAAGTAAAAGTCATGGGATAGGAGGTAGTGTACTTTTGTGAAATAGGAACTGGTTAAAAAATAGAAAACAGAAAGATGGGCTAAATGGCCAATTTTTTCAATGTTAGAAGGTGAATAGTGGATCACCCCAGGGTCCTGTGCTGGGCCCGCTGCTTTTTAACACATTCATAAATGACCTGGAAATGGGAATAGCAGATGACACAAAATTATTCAAAGTTGTTAAAACCCAAGAGGATTGCGAAAACTTGTAAGAGGATCTTGGTAAATTGGAAGGCTGGACATTCAAATGGCAAATGAAATTGAATGTGGACAAGTGCAAAGTTATACACATGGAGGACAATTCTGAACTCTCCATGTCTGGGCTTTTCGGACATGCAGAAAATGAATGGCCCCCAGACAGACCCGATTCTGCAACTGCGGGAGCTGTATGTTCCCACGGTTACAGAATCAGGGCAGAAAACAGCATTCTGTGCTGGACAACATCCAAGTGCCTCCCCATCCTCCCCTCATAGAGCTCCTGAATGTATGCCAGTGCTATGGCATCCCAGCATCATGGCATCGGGATGCACAGAAGGGGCTTGCAAATGCAGGCGCAGCTCCAAGCCCCTATTCCCCACTGCCTGACCCTCAGCATAGCCTGCCAGGGCTGAGAGCAGGTAGAAGAGGCCTACCTTATGCAGCTCATGGGCTGAAGGGTGACTGCCGGGTCTGATCGCCGTCCTGGGGGACTCGTTCCACTCCCAAGGTGGAATAAATCTCCCATCCATCCTGTCATCACCGGTCGTACAGGGCCGTGACCTGAATCAGCCCTGTATGTCCGGTTAATTTGCCGCCCCCACTCTGCCCCCTCTCCGCCTCTGGCATTCCCCTTCCTGCCCCCGTCCAGAGCTTCCCACACAAAGGCCTTGTACGAGTGTGGAGCTCTAGGTCCAGAATCAGGTCACTGCGAATAGTGGGGGTTGGACATCCAAGTCAGTTGTCCATCCCTTCTATTCGCAGTTCTGCATGACCCTCTTAGGGAAGAAGAACCGAAACTACAGTAACACAATGCAAGGTTCCACATTAGGAACCACCACCCAGGAGAAGGATCTAGGCATCATTATTGATGATATGTTGAAACCCTCTGCCCAATGTGCAACGGCAGCCAAGAAAGCAAATAGAATTCTAAAAATCATAAGGAAAGGAATGAAGAATAAAACCACAGATATTATAATGTCTCTGTATCACTCCATGGTACAACTGCACCTTGAACATTGTGTGCAATTCTGGTTGCTAAATCTTAAAAAGGAATAGGAGAAGGTACAGAGAAGAGTCACCAAAATGATAAACGGAATGGAAGGATACTTCTACAAGTAAAGATTTAAAAGGTTAGAACTCTTCAGTCTGGGAAAGAGATGGCTAAGGAGAGATATGATAGAGGTCTATAAAATAATGAACGGGATGGAACGGGTAAATGTAAATCAGTTGTTTACTCCTTGAAAAGGTAGAAAGACTAGGGTTCATTCAATGAAGCTATAATGCAGCACATTTAAGTCTAATTGGAGAAAATATTTTTTTACTCAATGCGTATTCAAACTTTGGAATTCATTACTGGAAGGTGTAGTCAAAGCTGTTAGTGTAGCTTGGTTTAAAAGAGATGTGGACAAGTACGTGGAGGAAAAGTCCATAAACCTTTATTGAAGATGACCAGGAAAATCCACTGCTTACCCCTGGGATAGTAGCATGGAATCTATGTACCTTCTGGGAGCTTGACAGATACTTGTGACCTGGATTGGTTGCTGTTGGAAACAGGATACTGGACTTGATGGACCTTTGTTCCGACCTAGCTTTGCATATCTTATGTCCTTATGTTTTCTGCATGTCAAACAGGCTTCACATATGGAAAAAGCTGTATAAAATTGCCCCCTACCTGCACTACAGAAAATGTGATGCAGTTAGCTAAACCTATTTAGGTGTTATAACCACGGTTCTATTTGCCATGTTAACAGGGTTTTTTTGTTGTTGTTTTTTAAAGTGCCATCAAGTCAATGTTGACTTCTAGCAACCCAGCAGCCTCTGGGTTTTCTTGGCAAAGTATAACCAGAAGTAGATTGCCAGGCCTTTTCTTCCGAGGCAATGGAGATTAAAGTGATTTGCCCAAGGCCACAAGGAGTGTCAATAGGAAAAAACCCCAGATCTCTTTAGCTGTAGGCTGTTGCTCTAATCACTAAGCTACGCTGGTAATTATTTTCACAGTAACTGTAAAGTACAGTCCCTTCCTGTTCTCTTTCTATTATTATCATCATTCAACATTAATTGTTAAAGTGGCAGATAAAGACGGTTTACTGCTAAGGTGCCATGCCAACTGTTAGCCCATGTTAATTGCCATGAAAATAGCTAATGCAGCTTTGCAAGTAGGCCCCATAATGCGCTCTAATAATGTGAAGTTGGTATAACATTTGCATTGCAGTGAAGTTCTGCAAACATTGCTTTAGGGAAGGGGTTCTCAGCCCAGTCCCTGGGACGAAGCATTGCCAGTGCTGCTGAATATCTGTGGGTGCTGTTGATGGATGCTAGCTGGCGATCATGAAGGCATTGCAGGGGTGGAGTGAAGCGGCACATGGTGATAACCAGGTAACGGTGATATTCACAGCAGCCCAATTATTGCTAAGCGGCAAAAGTTAGACACCGGAAAGGCTGACCTAACTTTCACTGCAGAAGCTAACCAGGCAGTGGCTGAATATCACCGCTGGCCGGTTAGCTTCTCTGCTATCCAGCTGACCTGGATAGTCAATGCCGGTTGCCGGTTATAGTCCCGGTATTGGATATCCAGGTCTTAAGTTCAGCAGCGATGGCTAGCCATTTAAGTAGCATTAGCGAGCATCGCTGAATATCAAGTCCAGTAAATATGTATGAGAGAGATTTGCATACGATGGAGGCAGTGCATGCAAATATATCATGTTCATTGTGGTTATCCTGAAAACCTGACCGGCTAGGTATGTCACGAGGACCAGATTGAGACCCATTGCTCTAGGGCCTCTTTAAAAACTGATATTTTAATTGAATGCTGATAAAAAAGCTGCTAAAGACAATTGTTTCCAAATTAAGACTTTAATATTTAAAACAGCTAAACCCGCAGCCATAAAATAACAGCGTGAAAGATCCTCATGCACAATCACACCCTCTAAATATGGAAACCTCTGAGTAATGCTGTTAGCTGAAACAGTCAAGCTGGGAGGAGTGCAAATACTCTGCAATTATAGGGATTTCAGGAAAAGCATGAAATGTGTTAAGCCATATCATTAGTCAAAAACACTTTGCAATTATTAAGCTTTCTGGGTACGTTTTTTTACTCATATTTTTTACACATAGGCTCTTATGTGCCTTTATAATGTAGCCTCAAAATAGACTTCTACTTGGCATTCACAGATAGGTGATCTGTTATAAAATGATTCTCTCTACCGTACTTAGCAACTGTTTTTATTGTACCTTACCACAGCATAAGAACATAAGAACATAAGATATGCCATACTGGGTCAGACCAAGGTCCATCAAGCCCAGTATCCTGTTTCCAACAGTGGCCAATCTAGGTATGCAAAATCATGTACATTACTCTTCTGTGCTCTGGAATATGATTAACATCAGCATATGCGAAAATGCAACTCCTTTGAATGTCTTTGCACTTGTAAATGACCAAATAGAAACTGGACACAGAAGGAATCAAAATGGGATAGCAAGATTAAATCCTACGGCTATATGCAATATAAGAAAATTATGGAAGAATGAGAGAAGGGTACAAAATATAATCATCTCAGTCTGATTGCCCTGTGGAGAACAAATATCTATTATTTACCCCACTCAAAAATGTTGAAGTCTTTTTTATTCTTCTGCAAGTAAAATTGCCCAAGTACTTGTTGACATATAACTTGCAACAACGCAAATCAGTGTGTGCATAATAAGTACCCAATTACTTGCATTGGAGTAATACCCACGCATCAAAATAAGGCTGTCATTAAACATAAGAGTCCTGACATCAAAGTCAAGTGTTTCTGCTTCGTGACTGCCTCAGGAAAAATGAGCAACATAAAACTCACATGTGTGTGAGTATCTCAGAAAGACCATTTATCTGCAAACGTAACATCTTTTACTGGGGCATCATCAGGGATTCATTATAGTGCACCATAATGGTGTCCTTATCTCAAGCTCGATTCCATTTCGACAACTTAAAATTATGTTAAAGGAGTGACTCGACTGGCAGCTGAAGACACTAAGGGGTATGTTTACTAAAGCATGGTAATGTCACCGTCGATAAGTGCCACACTAATGTTACGGATGCCCAAATAAAGAAGTGGGCAGTGCGGCGTTAAGGCAAGCCTGGACTGGTAACGCATGCTACAGGGTGCCCTGGATTACCGCGCGTTAGCATCAGAGCCAACGGGAAGCAGCAGCGTGTCCAAAGGGGTTGCAATCAAAGGCGTGCAGACAGTAGAAGACGCGCCAAGGGATGTGCAGAAATGGTGCCACATAAGAAATGGAGCCGTAGGTGTAAGGCCATAGACCACAGGCAGTTGATAACACATTCTGTAAGTGGGACGTGAGCCACATAGAAATACATGCACACACACCATGAAATGCAGAAGAGTAAACATATTAAACCGAAAGGGCATCAGGGGACATTCTGAAGGGCCAGCCGTGTGGATGATGTGTGTACAAGGGCAATATGGGGAATTGATCCAAAAATGAGCATGTGAGAATTGAACTGGTACACTGAAGAGTCCAAACACAGCTTACCAACACCAACACCAACACCAAACCACTGAGCCAAATGCTCTCCCAGAAAGCCCAAAGAAAAGGGCTATATGTAACAGCTAATCTGTGTTGGATAGGCTGCATGGAGGGCACACTGTAATGCACAGTCCCAAACAAACGTCACACACGTTATTGTGAGCGCTGTGCATCTGCGGCACTGTAACATGCATAGCGCCACAGTACTGCACACACTACAGTAGACAGGATGAGACATCTTACTACCTAAACATAAGAACATAAGATATGCCATATTGGGTCAGACCAAGGTCCATCAAGCCCAGTATCCTGTTTCCAACAGTGGCCAATCTTGGTCATATGTACCTAGCAGTTTCCCCAAAAGACACAGGTTCCACAATGCTTGTATTGGGTCAAGCATTGATATACTGGGTCCCTTCTTAATAATGGTTTATGGACCTTTCCTCCAGGAACTTGTCCAAACCTTTTTTAAACCCAGCTACACTAACAGCCTTTACTACATCCTCCGGTAACACATTCCAGAGTTTGATTACATGTTGAATGAAAAAATATTTTCCTTTATTAGTCTTAAATAGTTTACCTTGTAGCTTCATTGCAAGTCCCCTAGTGTTTCTATATTCTGATAACGTAAACAATTGATCTACGTTTACCCGTTCCACTCCGTTCATTAATTTATAGACTTCTATCATATCTCCCCTCAGCCGTTTCTTTTCCAGGTTAAAGAGCCCTATTCTTTTTAGCCTTTCTTCATAGGGGTACCCTTCCATCCCCTTTACCATTTTGGTGGCTCTTCTCTGAACCTTTTCTAATAACGCTATATCCTTTTTAAGATACGATGACCAGAATTGCACACAATATTCAAGGTGCGATTGCACCATGGAACGATATAGAGGCATTATAATATCCTTTGTTTTATTTTCCATTCCTTTCCTCATGATACCTAGCATCCTATTTGCTCTCTTGGCCGCCGCTGCACACTGGGCCAAGGGTTTTAACATGTTATCCAGAATGACGTCTAAATCTTTTTCCTGGGTGGTGGTTCCTAATTTGGAACCTTGCATCGTGTAACCATAGTTTGGGTTGTTCTTCCCTAGGTGCATAACTTTGCACTTGTCCACATTAAATTTCATCTGCCATTTTGATGCCCAGTCTTCCAATTTATCAAGATCATCTTGCAATTTTCCACAATCCTCTTGGGTTTTAACAACTTTAAATAGTTTTGTGTCATCTGCAAATTTGATAACCTCACTCGTTATTCCCTTTTCCAGGTCATTTATGAATATGTCAAAAACACTTATTAAAAGAGGGCTGCTACACAGTACCCTGTCCAGTGCTTCTGAGGTAAGCTGTGACCAGCTTCCTGGGTAATTAACAGTCCTTGCTTGCATAGAAGGAGTCTTTCAAAATGGCCTTTTGACCTGCCACCTGGTGTTAACACCTACTGAAAACGTTTCACAGGTCTCTTGCCCCCTAGGTAGAAGGCTTCTTTGTAAAGGTCTCAAGAAGACTTTATTTGTTGCTCAACGAATACTGACCCTGTTTTGCCTTTTATGCTAAGTTATATTCTGATTTGATTTAAATTAAAGCTCTTTGCTGCTGCTAGGCTCTGACTTATTATGAAATTTAAACTAGAAGCTCTCTGCTGGGTTCTAAATTTAACCAGAAAGCTCTCTTCTGTGTTTTAAATTTAAACCAAAAGTACTTTGCTGATACTAGGCCCTGAGTGAGTATTAAATTTAAACTACAAGCTCTCTGCTGGGTATGAAATCTAACCAGAAAGCTCTCTTCCGTGTTTTAAATTTAAACTTAAACTGCTGCTACTAGGCCCTGACTGATTTAACAAATACACTGGGTTCACAGATTAATCAGCTTTAATCCAAAGAAGTCCCTTCAGAAAAATTCACAGAAGTATATACTCACAATAGTAGATCTCTCTCCAGAAATAGCAGTCCCCTTTTCTAGCCCTTCAAGACTGAAGATCCATTGCCCTTCCTCTGTGCTCTCTCCAGTTTTAGGGTTACCACTGTTCTTCTGCTTTCCAGCTCATGCCTGTCAACCTGATGCATCTTACAGTCCTTGGGATACCTTAGACCTATGGTGCCTTAGGTTGTAGATGTCATCAGGGAATCAGACCAGATCTGGACCTGTTGCTAGGCCATTGGCAGACCAACAGTAGTACTAGGAGCCTCCACAGCCCCCAACAGTAGTACTAGGAGCCTCCACAGCCCCCAATATGGTCTGACATTCACCGGCAGCAGGCACAGTCAGACTGTACCTGCTGTACCCCACCAGGTGTTCCAACCATACACACACTAACTGCAGACAGTCCACTAGCCAATCTATATTGCATGTGCACAGAGGAACTAAGCTCACTCAGACCTGTACGGCACAGACACTAGCAGATACCCCAGTGATTTCCCCCCCCCCCCAGAAAAGGGAGCACACGTATATCACCTGAGAAAAATATTATGTAGCACTGTGTGGGAACATAGCTGTGCCATAGTCACTGTTCGGTCAGTGTGAGAGTGTCCTAACAGCAAGATGTACTGTGTCCACCTTGTCCATGCAGCTGGTGGTTGGGCACTACAATGTCCCAGCCATTTCCCTACCCCCACTGCAGTCACATCCTGCTTGGTTCGCCCTTTCTGGGCCATACCTACAATACCTTGCTCCTCACTATGCAGATTTGCAGGCTGGCGCTGGCAACAGTGTACATTTTGTGGGCCAGTGCAGAGTAGGATGCCACACCACAATGGATGGACATGCACTCACCCACTCCTATTGTGGCATTGTGCAAAGATAGGGGTGGTTGGCAAACCTGACTGCCACACTGGTCCCGATCACAGTGCAGGCATTGCTAAGGGGTGCAAGAGCTAGTTGTGTGCTCTGCTGATAACTGCTGCTCTGAGCTGTTGCAAACAGCCAGACTCTCCATTGTGTTTTGGTTAGTGGGGCTGTGTGTGTGGATGTTTGTACTCCTGTTGGCTGATGCTTTTGGGATTTCACATGTTGATGTTGTATCTGCAATGTGGGTAAAGTGTAAAAGTGTAAGGACATGCATTGCAAGATGCACAGCTGGGATATGAACCTGTGACCCTCTGCTCCAGGACACATTGTCTATGTGTACTGCACCACACTGTTACCACAGAGGCAGTGCAGTTCCTGGGGCTACATTTGCTCTTTCTTAGACCTTGTTTCTTGCACTGCACACAGCACACTGAGGTAGGTCATGACCTTGGTCCGCTGCAGGTAGGTGCCACTGCCGCCGGCACCCCCCCCCCCCCCCCCGCCATGCTGCCATGCCCATATAGTGTCAGTGCTTGTTGTGTGCAGTCCCAAGCCATCCACTGTGCAGGTAGGCGAGTGCCAAGGTTCAGGGTCTGGGGTGCGATGGCATACATGGACATCCACACATCCCCCTTATCACCGCCTGCCACTGTTCTGTCACTTCCACATGGAGGTGAGATGGCTGTGCGGTGTGTGATCTGGCAACAATTGGCTAGGGTGGACCTGGTTGATTGATTGTGTTCTGCCGGCAGACTGTGGTCAGGCTGGGGCATGCAATGCGGGTCCGGTGTCTCCATTATGGACTACTGGGTCTTTACATATTTCACCCAATGTGTGGGCACACCCTGTACTGCCTTACCAGGGGCTGTGATAATGGGTGTTCATTTTGCTGGGTTTACGGAGAGTTTGGGACTTATCCTGGGGAAGGTCTGTAGACACTAGTTAGATTAGTCCCCAGATGTGCACTGCTTGCCCCATTATGGGCATTGTGGTTCCTGTGTGATGTTTGGGGTACCTGCTGTGTACGTGTCCCCTAGATTGGACACTGTGGTACACAGCGTACTGGGCATATTGACCTTGCTCAGACACTGTCATGCTGATTTCTGGTTTCTATATTCCTATGTGCCACCTGGGCGACAGCCTAGTCCACCCTGTGCCCCAGTTGCCACCACTGCATGTCCCTCCTGCAGCCCCCTGTGCCCCATTTGCACCATCACCATAGTGGCCTTTCATACTTGGGCACTATGCTGCTGCTGCAAATGGAACACTACTATCACTTTTCTTGGGCTCCCTTCCTGTGCTGTACATTACTGACACTGAAATTGTTTCTCTCTCCTGCAAATGTGCTTCTACAGACAGGTTTTCACTCGTGGTAATGTTCGGCCCTTCATGTCCCCGCGTTAGTGTAGCAGGAGCCTCTCTCTACCCACTCCCCGCCTATTGACCCTTTATATCCACCCTCTCTCCACCCTCTGAGGGAGTTACCGCGGCCGGAGACGTTACCACGCATTAATGTTGCATCTGATAATGTTACCGCGCGTTAACGTAGCCGCTGCTACGTTACCGCGCTTTAGTAAACATACTCCTAAGAGGAACATTTACTAAGCTGCAGTAAAGGAGAGCATTCATGTGTTCTTCTACAGCAGGATAGTTACTGCAGGATTTACTAATCAGTGGTACCTCACTACTGTAGCTTAGAGCATCCCATAATCATTTCATTTGCATTGCTGGGGCTGGGAATATCACAGGTTCCTGGTCACAGCAACATACTACTACAACTGCTTATCATCCCTTCTCACCTACAGTATGTTCCCTGTATAATTTAATTTGATTTGTTTTGTTTTGTTTAGTTTAATTTGTTAACTTTGTTAAATTTGTTAAACCTGTTAATATTGTTAAATGCACTATACCAAACTTTGTTCAATCTAAACCTCTAAACTTTGAGTTCCTTGTAAACCACTTTGATTCATGAAAAGCGGTAAATAAGCACAAATAAATTAAATTAATAAATATAGCACAGGGCTGTACAACTATACCAAAAAGAGATACTGTAATCCTCACCGATTGGCAGATGAATGATGCATGTATTAGAATAGGTTTGTGAAAAGCGTTCAGGATAGTAGTTTGCGTTTGTAAGGATTCTGCACTAAGGAGAGGAAAGTCATGCTCCATTTGCATGAGTAAGTTGCAGCATTTTAGTGGTCAATGCACATCATTGGACACTTACGCACGTACTTTAGGTGGTCGCTTTTCTCTAAGTATACGCATTAGGCTGATTGTGCATACTTTCTTTGTGGGCATGCACTTGGGCAGATCTTGTACAGAACATGGGAGGAGCACAAATTTATCTTTGAAAATTATACAATGCTACATGTTATATAATTTACATGTGTTCTTGAGAAATCTAGTTGTGGGCATTTACGCTAGCCGTAATGCTGATATAAGCACTTGCGCCCAGATTTATTTTAAAGCCCTGTTCATGCTTTGGACATCTAAAAATGGGCATACAGAGGTCCAAAGCATGCAGATGTCCCTGGAGCCATTTTAGAAAGAGGTGTTAAAGATGCCCTTAGCACGAGGACATCCAAATCAGAACAGGGACATGGTCTAGGCATGTCCGGAGCACACCCAAGAACTTGGATGTCATCACTCGATTTCAGAAATGCTCTGCACGTCACAAGCTGTGTCCAAGTTTTTATCTGCTCCAGGCATGAATAGGCATCGGAAAAGTGATTGTTTTGCCAGTCAAACATCTGGAGGATGTGAAGAAGGAGGTACACTCATATCCCCTATATTTTCCATGATGGCAACAAACGCTGTTGGGGAATGCAGACTCTTATTTTCATTTTGCCATGCCAATGGACGTCCTCATATGGAAACTAGCGTGCGATAGACGTCCCCATCCCATTTTTTTGTAGAGGGGACATCTATTTGAACGAAGTGCAGGTGTCCATATTGAGGGCATCTGTGTTTCTAAAATCAGGCCAAAACATAGATTCCCCTGGCGTTTTCCTGTATCTTTTGCCTAAAGGATTCCAGACTTCATTGGAAACCTCTCTAAAATGACATTTTGCATGTGTATTTACCACCACTTATCTCCCTGTTTTATAAAGTAAAATATTCACATACTTGATTTCATAAAATAGTCACTAGCGAGGTGCAGACAAATGCACATAAACGACAAGGGACTTTATAAAATTACCCTCCACATGTTTTTCATTTTGTTTAGTTCTTTTTTATTTAAATTTTATTTGTTTGTTTCATTTTTGTTTTTTTTCCAAATGAAACAAAACATTTAAAAAAAGCATACGACAAAAAGTCAGGATGTACCCCCAAGCCAGGCATTTTGCTGAGCCTCTGGACCCCTATACCATCCCCTGCCCCTCTATCCCACTACTTAGCCCATCCCTGGGTCTTCAGCGGGGAAGTGCAATCCCCTGTCACTCCTACCCCTCCCCCACTATTTTTAAAAATAGTGTCAGCTGACCTGGGGCTGGTGGTATTTTCTTTAGTGACAAAACAGTGGGCAAAATAAAATGAAAAAGAAATGACATTTTGTGGGTCTTTTACTAAAGGGCGTTAGCTGACAATGTGTGTTCTGGCACACACTGAATGCATGTTGGGACACATGTCAGCCAGCACAGGGCCATGATAGTGCAAGACAATTCCTCTGCTAACTGCGTAACCTGCGTTAGGGTCGTGAGTGGGCAGAGTGGGCGGTGGAGAGAGGACGTGGTGTGTTCTGTGCAGTTAGTGCCAGGTTCACACCACACAGGACCTGTACTAACAAGGGGATCACCTTACGCCATCTCAGTAGGTGGAGTTTAGTGTTCCTGTGCTAATATGCCTTGCTCTAAGGGACAGGGCTTCATGTCAACTGCCAGGGAAATGCTTTCCACATCCCTGATAGTTAACACAGTGATGTTGCACCTAACGCTCCATAGTTTCAGCACTTTTGGAGCATTAGGAGGGAGCTCCTCCTCACCTCCTTTACCTGCCTATCAGCAGCCCTCTTCATCGGCACAAAAAACGCCGCTTCTGAGGCGTGCGGTCAGATCGGGGAGCAGCAGCCATCTTCGGAGGGAGTGAGCAGGAGCTCCTCCTCACCTCCTATACCTGCCTATCAGCAGCCCTCTTCATCGGCACAAAAAACGCCGCTTCTGAGGCGTGCGGTCAGATCGGGGAGCAGCAGCCATCTTCGGAGGGAGTGAGCAGGAGCTCCTCCTCACCTCCTTTACCTGCCTATCAGCAGCCCTCTTCAACGGCACAAAAACCGCCGCTTCTGAGGCGCACCCGTGCCTTGCGGGCCCGCGCCTGGTCCGTGGCGTCTGCTGCTGAGGGTTGCACTGAGGACATGGCCTGGGTTGACGTGCTTCTTTTTATGGTAACTTGCTGTTCCATGTTCCTCTCCTTCTCTTATCTGTTTGACTGTCTCTGTTCCTCTATTCTGTCCTATCATATAATTGGCGTTCTTTTCCTATTTCCTCGAATGATATAGCATTGTAAACCGCTCTAATGCCTCTGGCCTGAGCGGTATATCAAATTCGAATAGACATAAACACTCTAGCGCCCATTTGTAAAAGATCTCCTTTGTTTCTTTTTCCTTTGGTCCATGTTGTAAATGGAATGACATGGGAAATCTCATTGAAATTTCTTATTTAGTTTAAAACGACAGCACATTCTAGGTTTTTTTTTTTTTTTTAACATGGCAGATTTCCTTTGAGTCTCATTGCCTAGTTGGCAACTTTTTGTTCTCCTAAGTAATAGGCTGGAAGGTTGATTATAGTCTCTAATGTGTTTCTATGAATTGGTCATTCACCTTTGAAATCTGCTGTCAGTATAGCTTGAAGATTATTTACAATGTTTTTTTTTTTAGTGTAGATATTATGGGGCTGTCATCAGTAGCACAAGGTATGTAGCCAGTCAGTTTTCACCCCAGGATAAGCATTGTGGAATCTGTGTACCTTTTTGGGAACCTGAAAGGTACTCGTGACCTAGATGGGACACTACTGAAAACAGGATACTGGGCTTGATATACCTTGGTCTGATCCCACTGCCAGCCTTGCCCCCATTACAATCACTGCCTCCCCTCTCTGGGACATGCAGCCACTGCAATGGCATTCAAACCATAATGCAGCACTTACCTGACCTCTACAGTGCTGCATCATGATTCCTGCCCTCTATGACCTGTTGCTTTTCTTCCCTCTGATACTGACTTACATTTTGCAAGCCCCCATGCCAACTAGAAATCTGCATCAGAGGAGGGGCAGAAGTGGCAGATCATAGAGGCACAGGTATAGTTTGGGGGAGGGGCAAGGGGGAGCAGTGCTCCCCCAGATGTTGCAGACAAAAATAGTGAACTGGTCCCCCTTCCCCTACTGCCAATATGATTTCCTTTCCCTCTGCCCCCTGAGGATAAGTGTCTTAGTAGTGTTTTCAGAAAAGAAGAGGCAAATTTTGCTGATGTTATAAAGAAAGAAATGACAGGTTTTAGCTATCAGCTGGATATGTGTGAAGAAGGAGAGGGAGGAGTCAAAAGCGATCCCAAGGTTGCATGCTGAGGAAACAGGGAGTAGAAAAGTGTTATCTACAGAAATTGAAAGAGGAAGAAGAGGGGAGGTGGGTGTAAGAGGAAAAATAAGAAGCTCGGTTTTAGCCATGTTCAATTTGAAATGGTGGTGAGACATCCAGGCAGTGATGTCAGATAGGCAGATAGAGATACAGGCCTGGAGTGTTGGAGAAATATCAGAGATAGATCTGAGAATCATCAGTGTAGAAATGGTACTGCAAGTCATGGGAGGAGATGAGTGCACCAAGGGACTGGGTATAGAGAGAGAAAAGGAGTGGGCCCAGAACAGACCCTTGGGGTACACCAACTGAGAGTGGGATAGAAGTAAAGGAGGCTCTATTAGAGCAAATACTGAAAGAGTGATGGGAGAGACAAAAAGAGAACCAGGATAGCACAGAGCTCCTAAAACCAAGCGTCGAGGAGAAGGTGTTGGTCAACAGTGTCAAATGCAGCAAAAAGGTCAAGAAGAATGAGGATAGAGTAAAAGCCCTTGGATTTAGCCACAAACAGGTCACTGGAGACTTTGGCAAGAACTTTTTCAGTAGAAAATAAAGGATGAAAGCCAGATTGCAGTGGATCCAGAAGAGAGGCTTCAGAGGAGAGAAAGTTTAGGCAACATAGAAACACAGAAACATAGAAACATGATGGCAGATAAAGACTACATGGTCTATCTAGTCTGCCTTTCCATATCAGCCACTACAAGAGTCACGTTTTTTCTTTAGAGAGCCTCTGTGTTTGTCCCATGCTTTTTTGAGTTTAGATATTGTCCTCATCTTACCACCTCCACTGGGAAACTATTCCATGCATCTACCACTCTTTCCGTAAGTAAATATTTCCACATATTGCTCCTGAGTCTATCCCCTTTCACCCTCATCCTATGTCCCCTCATAGCAGAGCTTGCTTTCAATTGAAAGAGGCTCTCCTTCTGTGCATTTATGCCATGGAGATATTTAAATGTCATATCATCTCTGTCCCGCCTTTACTTTAAAGTATACATATTAAGATCCTTAAGTTTGTCCTCATATGCTTTATATTGAAGATCATTAAGCATTTTAGTAGCCACCCTCTGCACCGACTCCAACCTGTTTATATCTTTTTGAAGGTGCGGTCTCCAGAATTGCACACAATATTTCAAATGAGGTCACACCATTCCTCTCCCTATGCACCCAAGCATCCTTCCAGCTTTTGCCATCGCCTTTTCTACCTGTTTAGCTACTTTGAGATCATCGGACACAATCACACCTAGGTCCCATTCTTCTTTCATAGACAGAAGTAGGTCACCCCTTATAATCTACTGCTCTTTTGGATTGTTGCAGCCCAAATGCATGACCCTACATTTTTGAGCATTAAATCTCAGCTGCCAAATTCTAGACCATTCTTCAAGCTTAGCTAGATCCCTCCTCATCTACACCTTCCTGGGTGTCTACTCTGTTTCAGATTTTGGTATCATCCGTGAAGAGTCAAACCTTACCTGACAACCCTTCCACAATATCACTAGCAAAGGTGTTAAAAAAATTGGACCAAGGACAGATCCCTGGGGCACACCACTGGTAAACTCCTTTTCCTCAGAGTGAGCTCCATTTACCTATACCCTTTGTCACCTCCTACTCAACCAGTTTCTAACCCAAGCATCAGTTTTATGGTCCATCCCAAGGGTGCTTAGTTTGTTTATAAGTCGCCTGTTTGGAACAGTGTCAAATGCAACGTGGAGAACCGCATGTTCAAGAAGTTTGGAAATGAAGGAGAGGAGGGAGACGGGTCAATAATTAGAAGGACAAGTAGGGTCAAGTGAAGATTTCTTAAGGAGAGGTGTGGCTATAGCATGCTTGATGGCTGCTGGGACAGTTGCAGTGGAGAGTGATAGGTTGAGAATATGAGAGGTGGAAAGGATGACAGTGAAGGAGATGAAGATGAGTGGGGATAGGATCAGAGGACAGGTAGTGAGTTTATAGGAAGAAAGAAGACAAGTGGCTTCTTCTTTGGAGATCTTAGAAAAAGAAGAGAAAGAGAAAGTGTAGCAGAGGTTGAGGGGAAGAGTTAGTATTGAAGAGAGGGAAGAGAGGATGACGTTGATCTTGTGGGGAATTGGAGTGTAATCTTGTGGATTTTGTCATTGATATAGTGGGCTAGGTTTTGGGCAGAAAGAGAAGGGGTTGGAGGTGGAGGCACTTTGAGGAGAGAGTTGAGAGTAGTAAAAAGATGGCGAGGGTCAGAGGCAAGATAGTTAGCCAGATAGACATAGTAGTTTTGCCTGGTGAGTGGTATGGCTGACTGGATGGAGGCAAGCGTGAATTTGAAGTGAAGAAAGTCAGCAAGGTTGCAGGATTTGAGCCAAATGCACTCAGCTGAGTGGGCACAGGAGCATAGATAATGGGTAGTCAAAGATAGTCAGGGCTGAGGTTCAGTGCACCTCACAGGATGTGGCATGGGCAGAGCAAGAACATCTAGAGCAGAGGAGAGTACAGTATTGTAGGAAACTAAAGCCTCATCACTAGAGGTGATGAGACAATAGTGGAGAGAGTCAAAGGATCGATAGCATGAAGATTTCTAAAGATGTAGGAGATTTGGTGAGATTGAGGAAGGGAGTGATGAAGAGTGAAGCTTAGCAGATGATGGTAAGATAAGGGAAGAAGTGAGGTACAGAAATTAGTGGGTAAACAATTAGAGAAGAAAACAAGGTCAAGGCAGTGACCGTGTTGATGAGTGGGGGCAGAAGAGCAAAGCTAGAGGTTAAATGAGAAGGTAAGGGAAAGGAGCTTTAAAGCATAGCAGTCAGAAGGGTTATCAACATGAATATTAAAGTCACTAAGAATAAGGAAGGGAAAAGATGAATCCATAAAGATGGAAAGCCATGAGTCAAAGTCAGTGAGAGAGGTAGAGATGGACTTGTCAGGTTGTCAATAAATAGCAGCTCTCCGGAGAGGTAAAGGATTAAAAATATGGATTGGGTGGACTTCAAAGGAGGGAAAGGAGTGAGACTGAGGTAGAAGTAAGGGTTGAAATTGGCAGGAATGAGAGTGTAGAAAACCACCATGGCCAGTGGGACGTGGCTTTTGGGAGTATTAGTAGCCATCGTAACAGAGGGCGGTGACTGCAGTTGTATCATCAGGGAGGAGCCAGGTCTCGGTTAGAGCCAGAAGTTGGAGAGTATTAGAGAAAAGGGATCATGAGTAAAGGCAAGTTTATTAGATATAGGAGTATGTTTACTAATCAGCGATAGTGATTTCTGTGCGATATCGGAGCTGCTGCCCCATGGAGCAGTGGCTCCAATATCGCACGGAAGCCACTACCACCAATTAATAAACATACCCCATAGAGTGTGTGCTCCATAAGGCACATGAGAAGGGAGAGAGGAGAGGGAAAGGATAGAGATATGAATGAGACTGGAGCAGTTGAATGAGGAAATGTCATGGGAGTGAGAGAAATGTCTAGGGGGGCAGGGTTGAGATTAATGTCTCTAGAATTGACTGCAAGATGAGGCAGGAGTGAATAGGATTGCTCCTACCCTGTTCTCTATTAGACCACCACAGGTTACTAGGTATATGCGGGGGGCTGGGGAGCCTTGGCTCCCCTTGCTGGCTGGATTTTATCTTTGTAAGGGGATGTCAGAGAGGGAGGGGTGGTGAATGCAGGGCCCCCCACCATCGCCATTGTGTATTGAGGGGGGTTGGGGAAGGAAGAAGGTTATCCCGACTGGCTAGCTGGGACTCTTATTCAGTTTGTGGGCCCATCGAGATCCTCCCTGGGCAGCTCCTGATGGGAATCGGGAGCTGTCAAGCAGGGATCAGTTTTGCAGGGGGCCATCAGAGTACTTTGTAATATTGTCCATGCTCCGGATTGCAGCACTGCAGCATAGAACATATTGTAAGGGGGAGGCCCAATCACTAGCAGGGAAGAGCTTGCATTATCAGGCCTCCTAGCAGATGACACCTCCTCTTGAGGGGGCATTATCTGCCGCCGTAATCAGGGCCAATTTTGGCAGCCACCATGCAAAATCCTTTTTGCATGATGTCTGCCAACCATGGCCACCCCCACTCCCCACCCTGATCCCGCACCTAGGGAGCTGCACTGTGGGAAAAGCAGATACTGTGGGAAATTTCCCTTAATATGTGCTTTTTATGTGGATTAATTGCTACCATACTTTAGGAAACATACCCCTTAGATAGGCTGTCCCTGCTTCTTGAAGGTTTAAATTTAATAAAGACAGAGTGACAAGACGCACAGAAAAAGCATAGGGAGAAGGAGTCTTGCAGTTAAAAACAGTGTAACCAACTGCAAAGGATGAGACTTCGACAGTGAAGAAAGCCAGAACACAACCCGTCCAACCTAATTAGATGGATCAGCAGGAAAATCTTTGCTTAAAAACAATTGCGTGAATATTTGACTGTGACATTCACTGCGTTTTGTTAAACATCAGCCATAAATTTAATAAAAAGACATATATTCAGAACTGCAGCAGCGAGAAATGGGGGTTTTCCAGTCTTTTGCATCGAGTGTCACATATATGATTGTCTCCCAGTGAGGGGTCTTACATGTGTACTGGGTGCAAGGAAGTCTTTGTTCTCAGGAAACGAGCCTGATATCTGGAGGCTAGAACAGCAGACATGAATAACATAAGGAAGACAGAGAAGTATATAGATGAGACCTATAGGGTGCAGTTCTGAAGTCCCACCTCCAGTCTGGCAACCTACCTGTTGCCATGGAGGAGAGAGCTCACATGAAAGGAGAACATCACCCTGGTGTGGCAGGAAGTGATCCTGTAGCTAGAACCTGTCCTACAGGTGATGTAAAACCATCTCGCACCGAGGAGGTTTCCCCAGGGCCATATGCCCATGACGGGAGGGTTAGGACAGCAGTTATAGTTGGTGATTCGATCATTAGGCATGTAGATAACTGGTGGCTGGATGATGAAATGCTCAAAGAAATCAGGGAAGCTAACAAAAGTTACAATACAGTATTAATAATGAGTGGTTTCAATTACCCCGGTATCGATTGGGTCAGTGTCACGGCAGGACATGCTATAGAGATAAAGTTTCTAGATAAAATAAATGACTGCTTCTTGGAACAGCTGCTTCGTGAACCAACAAGAAAGAAAGCCATTTTGGACCTAGTTCTTAGTGGTACACAAGATCTTTTGCAAGAGATAAGTGTGTTGGGCCCCTTGGCAATAGTAATCATAGGATGATCGTGTTTGATTTCATAAATGGAAAAAGGATGGCAAGGAAATCCACAGTACTGCCTTTTAACTTTCAAAAGGGAGACTATGATAAAATGAGGAAAACAGTTAAGAAAAAAACTAAAAGGAACAGCTGCAAAGGTTGAGTATTTACATCAAGCATAGGTGTTCTTTAAAAATGCTATCTTGGAAGCCCAGACCAGCTGAATTCCATGCTTTAAGAAAAGTGGAAGGAAGTCCAAAAAACTGCCAGCATGGTTTAAAGGTGAGGTCAGAGAGGCTGTTATAGCCAAAAAAAGCATCTTTCAGGAAATGGAAAAAGGAGCCAATTGATGAAAATTGGAAACAACAAAAGCACTGGTAAGTTACATACAAGGCACTGATAAGGCTGAAAAGAGAGAATTAGAGGAGAAGCTTGCTGTGGAAGCAAAAACACATAATAAAGACTTTTTCAAGTACATTCGTAGCAAAAAAAACTTTGATAAGAGTCAGTTGAACCATTTTTCAGTGGTCCCCAACCCAGTCCTATGGGGCCCACCAGCCAGTCAGGTTTTCGGGATATCCCTAATGACTATGCATGAGATATATATGCATTAGAGATATCCTGCCAACCTGACTGGTTTGTGGCCCTCCAGGGCTGGATTTGGAGACCCCTGCCTTACACCTCCGTCATTTAAGATTGTGAGTGGGCAAGGTGCAGATGTCCAAGACATCAAAAAGGTTAGATAGAATTTGTCACAGTCCTCCTCACTTCTCACCACCACCAAAAAATTGTCTATTAGACAACTTTTTGGTGGTGGTGAGAATCGAGGAGGACTGTGACAAATTCTATCTAACCTTTTTGATGTCTTGGACATCTGCACCTTGCCCACTCACAATCTTAAATGACGGAGGTGTAAGGCAGGGGTCTCCAAATCCAGCCCTGGAGGGCCACAAACCAGTCAGGTTGGCAGGATATCTCTAATGCATATATATTTCATGCATAGTCATTAGGGATATCCCGAAAACCTGACTGGCTGGTGGGCCCCATAGGACTGGGTTGGGGACCACTGCTTAGATGATAGAGGGGTAAAAGAGGCACTAAGAGGAAACAAGGCCATAGCAGAGAGACTGAATGAATTCTTTGCTTCGGTCTTTTTTGGAGAAGATGTAAGGAAGTTACCCATGTCTGAAATAGTATTTGAAGGTGATGCATCAGAAGAATGGAAAGAAATATTGATAAAACAGGAAGATACATTACAACTATTTGATGAACTAAACAGTAGCAAATGACCTGGATTAAATGGTATACACCCGAGGGTGTTGAAAGAACTAAAATATGTGATTGCAGACCTACTATTAATCTGTGAAGTATCATTAAGATCTTCTATAGAGCCTGAAGACTGGCGAATGTCCAATGTAATGCCAGTTTTTAAAAAAGCTTCCAGGGGTGATCCAGGAAACTACAGGCCGGTGAACCTGACATCAGTACCGGGCCAAATGGTAGAAACCATTGTAAAGAGCAAAATTACTGAATATATAGATAGACATGGTTTAATGGGAGAAAGCTAACATGGTCTTAGCCAAGGAAGGTCTTGTCTTACTAATCTGTTATATTTTTTTGAAGGTGTGAATAAACGGGTAGACAAAGATGAGCCAGTTAATATAGTGCATCTGGATTTTCAGAAAGTCTTTGACAAGGTCTCTCATGAGAGACTCTTGGTGAAGTTAAAAAGTCATTGGATGGGAGATAGCGCACTATTGTGGCCGATTTTCCCAATAGAGAAAGGTGAATAGTGGAGTTCCCCAGGGATCTGTGCTGGGTCTGGCTGCTTTTTAACATATTCATTAATGACCTGGAAATGGGAATAACAAATCAGGTAGTCAAATTTGCAGATGGCACAAAATTATTCAAAGTTGTTGAACCACAAGAGGATTGTGAAATATTGCAAGAGGACCTTGATAAATTGGAAGACTGGAAGTTCAAATAGCAGATGAAATTTAATGTGGACAAGTTCAAAATTATGCATCTAGGAAAGACAAATCCAAACTATGGTTACACAATGCAAGATTCCACATTAGGAACCACCACCCAGGAAAAAGATTTAGGCATCATCGTGGATAACAAGTTGAAATCCTCTGCCTAGTGTTCAGCAGCGTCCAAGATGGCAAATAAAATGCTAGGAAGCATAAGGAAAAGAATGGAGAATAAAACAAAGGATATTATAATGCATCTGTATAGTTCCTTGGTACGACCACACCTTGAATATTGTGTGCAATTCTGGTCTCCATATCTTAAAAAGGATATAGTGAAATTAGAAAAGGTATAGAGAAGAGCCACCAAAATGGTAAAAGGGATGGAAGGATAGCTCTATGAGGAGAGGATTAAAAGATTAGGGCTTTTCATCCTGGAAAAGAATGGCTGAGGGGAGATATGATAGAGGTCTATAAATTAATGAATGGAGTGGAACGGGTAAACGTAGATTGATTCTTTACAGCATCAAAAAGTCAAAAGACTAGGGGACATGCAATCTGTTTAAGACTAATAAGAGAAACTATTTTTTCACTCAACGCATAATCAAACTTTGGAATTCGTTACCGGAGGATGTAGTAAAAGCTCTTAGTTTAGTTGGGTTTAAAAAAGGCTTGGACAAGTTCCTGGAAGAAAGGTCCATAAACCATTATTAAAGAGGACCCAGGTAATCCACTGCTTGCCCCACTACAAGCATTATGGAACCTGTGTGTCTTTTTGGGAAACTACTAGATACTTGTGACCTGGATTGGCCACTGTTGGAAACAGGATACTGGGCTTGATGGACCTTGGTCTGACCAAATATGGCATTTCTAATGTTCTTATTCTAAATGCATAGAGGCCAATTCTGAACCAGGGCCATCTGGACATTCAAAATCTGGATGGCGCAGATCTGGCCCTGATTCTGCACCCGTGGGAGCTAGCTATTCCCACGCAAGCAGAATTGGGGCATGTGGGCAGCCCGGATGTGCCCCGATTCAGGCCTGCTGCATGTCCAGAAAACTCCCCATCTAGGTCACCCTATGGAGCCGCAGTGCCATGGTGTCCTGTCACCATGGCACTGGGATACCATGCAGGAGCTCTAATGTACCATGACTGAGTCAAACTGTTTTTCCCCACCACCCAACCCCTGGAGTGGCCTGACAAGGCCGGTATCAGGTGTCAGGGAGTCCATGCTGCTCCTCACCTGGGTTCAGCAGTTCCACGGGTGAGCACAGGACCCACACAATCTCACGGTCTGTAGCTACTCTGTGCCAGTAACACACACACGGTCAGTTCCCCCTACCAGGCCTAGGTGCTGAGGGGGTGAATACCCCATTATGTGATCAGCTGTAGACTGCTGATCTGCATGTACAGTGCATCATGGGTACGGGTTAGTTTACCCTATCCTGGTAACCACAGCAGACAGTTTGTGTGGTGACCTGCAGTCTTTTTGTAGCCAGCCAGTAGTATGGTAGCAGCTTTAGAGATGTAGCCTACTGGTTACGTCAATGACTATAAAAGCAGAGGTCATGGGTTTAGTCCCAGAGTGGTGTTATTTAATAAGGCTCTCTGAGGCTTTTCCTTTTATTTTAAATCAGTGCTGCCAGCAAAATGCACCCTCACAGTGCTGTAACCTTAAGGTGACTCATAAGGCGCCCTATAAAGCGCCCTATAGGACACATTAGAAGGTGCATTATAGGGTGCCTTATGTGGAAAACCTATGTTACAGCACTGTGAGGGTGTTTTTGCTGGCAGCACTGATTTAACTTAAAAAAGGAAATGCCCCAGACAGCACTGATTTAAATGAAATACGTGAACTGCCTCAGACAGCACTGATTTAAATTAGAAAAGGGAAATGCCTCAGACAGCCTTCTTACATAACACCACTGCAGGATCAAACCCATGACCTCTGCCTCCACAGTAATTGAAGTAACCATTGGGCTACATCTTTATAGCTTTAGCACTGCGCTGGCATGAACCTAGGTTTAACACGCGTTAAAGTGCCATGGAGCTCACTATCGCGCGATACAGATTCTTGCTACCTTGACACCGGAACGCCCACTCCTTATATGGCTTTCTTCACATTATCGCTGCAAATAGCGCCGGTAACATTGAGACGGTTTAGTAAACATACCCCTAAGTCCCCTATGCACCCCGATGCTAGCCGGCTAGCATGGGGGCATGCCGGGGGCATTCCGAGGCAGAGCATAGGTGGGGACTGGCATTAACCATGTAGCAGCGATATTGGAAACTGCACAATTAGCGCTCGGCACCTATAAGATAGGCGAGGAAAACCTGTGGCGCTTAGCCATGCCCAGTTGAATATCGGGCCCTATACATGTAAGTTGTAACTTTTGTGTGTAAATGACCTCATAAAATACTGACTATCATGAAAGTACTTGCACAGTTTGCATCTCACCTACTTTCATTATAAAGTTTTGGGGAGAGCATGGCCCGTGTGACAAATTACGCATGTAAAAAATTTGCAAAAAGTAGGCACAGTCATTGACACCAGGTCTAATACTGGCATAAGTGATCATGCCTTAACATATGTGTACTTTCACACATTCTCTTTAATTTATACATCTAAGTACTTGACTTTATAAAATAGGCGTAAAGAACATGCATATGCTTTACTTTATTAAAACTAGCCATGGGCACTTATGTCCTGCCCTATGGCAGTTAAAATGCCAGCCCCTAGATTTTTCAAGAATGCAGAGTTGTATTTTTTAACTTAAGAACATAAGATATGCCATACTGGGTCAGACCAAGGTCCATCAAGCCCAGTATCCTGTTTCCAACAGTGGCCAATCTAGGTCATACGTACCTAGCAGTTTCCCCAAAAGACACAGGTTCCACAATGCTTGTACTTAGGCACGTACATTTGCGCTTCATGCAAACTCCAGCCCTGTTAACGCCCACAGTGAAAGTATGCACCATGGGCCTGATATTTGAAATGCGTTTGCATGATTTACCAGCCCAGCCCAGTAACCCGTGTAAATGCCTTAAATGGGAATATATGATGTCACGTACATGGTTAGTGCCGTCGAGTATCCCCATCTATGTCCCCTATATGCCCTGATGCTATCAGATTATAATCGAAGCATGTTGGAGGTGTTCTGGGGAAGATCGGGGGCGGAGATTGCCGGTAACTGCACAGCGGTGATTTTGGACCACTACCCATTTAGCGATCGCCATGGCATTGAATATCTGGGTTTAGAGGCCATGCTACAAATTTCTGCCCAAACCCTGCAGTCTATGTTTACCAAGCTGCATGCCCAAAGAATCTGCAGAAGCGCTAACAACAGTACCCTCGAAAATCACCCTCACTAAAAGCACAACCTCCATCAGAGCCCTTCATTACTATGCACCCATCATCTGGAACACTCTTTCTCCTGAACTCTACTCACTATCAGACATTGTAGACTTTCGCCGAAGACTAAAAACACTGCTGTTCCAGGAATACTTCGTCTCACTCACATAATCACCTCAACAACCTTTGGACGCATACACACAATTACAATTCAGTACCCGCTATGCTAATAGGTTATTTTGTTTATAATGTTCAGAGTTATAGAATTGTAGTCTAGTAGACTATCCAACACATGTTCTATGTAAAGTTAACTATCCTTGTTATACTTGTTTTATGTAAACCGCTGTGACTGGTAGATATGACGGTATAAAAATGTTGTTAAATAAATAAATAAATGAATGAATATCGGGCCCCATTTGTCCTACTACATTATACACATAAGTGGCTACTATATACAGAAACCAGGAAAGTACTGTGCACATAAATCTAAGTGACCATTGTAAAATTACCCTCTATGGGCCCGATGCAGAGATGCAGGTTGCAGGGCTGCACATCCTGACGGGACGTGCAGCCCCGCAAACCATCCAGGCCCGATTCCCCCTCCAGCTCTACCCACACATCCAGAGCAGCAGGATGGGGAGAGCCGGTGTAGGGGTGGGAGCTGGGCGGATCGGGGGCAGGCCAACCTGGCAGAACATTCAGGGCCGATTCAGGTCATGGCTCTGTACATCCTACTGGTTCAAAGGGGATGTGATTGGGCCCGGGGATTCCCCCCCCCCCAGTGCCAGGGCCGCGTGCTGGGGGGTCCCTACTGCCTGACCCAGCTGGCCAGCCATGGGTCAGGCAGTGGGGAAGAGGGGGGCCGAGCCACGGCAGCCAAGGGATCCTGCGGGAAAGATGTCTCAGCAGGCAGGCAGGTGCACGCCAGGCCATCCTCAGGCCTGATTCTGTGTTTAGTTCCCACGGTCCAGAATCAAGTCCTAATGGGCCCGTCTTCCTCGGGGATGTCCGGACGGCCCGAAAGTCCCCCTTTTGGAATCAGGCTTCATGGGCCTGTTATTCAATAGGTGCGGCTATGCGCCGCTATGGTGCATAGCTATCGCCCCTGACCTCTAACCCAAGATATTCAATACCAGGGTCATAATCGGCCCTGTCATTGAATATCCGGGGTCACTGCAAGTCTCCGACACCACAGAAGCTAACCAACTAGTGGTGATATTGCACCGCTACCCGGCTAGCTGCCGTGGGTAAAACTAGGTCATCTTTTGCTTTGCATAGGTTTACCCCCAGGTCGTTAACCGGGTAGCAGTGCAATATCACCACTACCCAGTTAGCGACTGTTGCCACACATGACATACCCCAGAATACCCACGATACGCCCCGATGCTAAGTGATTAGCATTAGGGCACATAGGGGCGTGTCACTGCCATTGAATATCCCATTCAGCTGCATTTGCATGGCTTACAGGTCAGCAAACCATGAAAGATGCCTTTAGAATATCAGGCCCTACATGTATAGTGGTCATATTCAGTTGCTATACAGATTAGAACATAAGAACATAAGATATGCTATACTGGGTCAGCAGAAGGGTCCATCAAGCCTAATATCCTGTTTCCAGCTGTTGTCAATGCAGGTCACAAGTACCTGTCAGGTTTCCAAAAGGTATCCAGATTCCATTGCTTAGGTGGCTTATTTTTAGTGCCGCTTTTCAGCAAGCATAAAGTGACTATCTAAGTAACACATGAAGGGGCCTCATATTATAACAGGTCGCCTAGGTTAGAAGGATAAGAAGACTATTTGTATCCAATTCACAAAGACATATAGGCATCTAAATATGTGTCTTTGTAAACTACTCGCAGTATACCAGTAGAAATAGCAGCTAAATTGAAGCCCCAGATATCTACAGCAGCTCTGGAGCTAATGTGAATGTAAGTGTACACTATGTGCAGCTGTGCATTTTACAAAGGAGATGCAAACTTTGTAACTGTGCCCATGCTTCTCCCAAACATCACCTAAGAATACACTTATTTGGCATTGCATAAACGTCTATGCCATTTTACCACCACAAGTACTTTTACTGTAAAGTGGCATGTTAGAAGGGGCATCTAGGAAGAATTGGGGACATCCAGAGCACAAAATCCAAGAATATGGAGGAGTGGAAGCAATAAAAGGAAGCACATATATGTGCTCTCCGTCTCCACCCCAAAAAATGAATGTCCCAGTTATCGGTTATGAAGACAGGCCCCATGCAGGTAGCAAGGCTGCGTATGTGCACAGGTATAGGCCATTACACAAATGTGTATGTCCCTGAATTGCACACACAGAGAAACAAGTACTTTCACACACATACATGCACACACAAAAAGATGGGTGTGTGCATACACATCCACACCTACACATACATTCACAGAGGGGGAAGAAAGAATTCCATGAACCATGCTCTGCATGCTTTTCCCATTTGTAGTTTAGTTTTTATACCAGTACTTCTGCATCACAAAACAAGAAATAACCGAGTGAAATCACTGAACTGTTTTTCTATGGGTGAAAGGTAATAAATTGCATAGAACACTCTTTCAGAACAAGTAACTTAACAGATTATTTGCAACTTAATAGACGTGAGATTTTCCTCTTACCATTGGCCCCTCTGGGCGTCCTTGGGTCCAGTTATTGAGAATGTGCATCATATGCTGTTCTCTGATTAAAGACAGCAGGGTTCACTTAGAGCACAAAAATGTCTATATACACATGAAATCGGGTTAATCCCCTCATAGCGAGTTTGTTTGACAAACTGCAGTTCTCCCTACTCACACAAATTTGCAATTTAACACTGCACTGAGTCCTTGGCTTTTGCAAGTACAATAGTGTGAGTTTCTCCAGTAGCAGTTTTTCATGAAAAATATTAATGATATAAAAAAAAACCAATACTCGTTGACAAATTATGAAATTCTAAATTAATACCACATAGTACAACCTTGAAAAATAAAAATCTTTTATGTAATGATTGGGATTTATATTTAGGAACATAAGATATGCCGTACTGGCTCAGAGAAAGAGTCCATCAAGCCCAGTATCCTATTTCCAGCAGTAGACATTCCAGGTCTCAAGTACATATCATATTCTCAATGGTATACACATTGCATGCTGCTTGTCCCAGGAGCAAGCAGTTGATTTCCCCATTGCTCTTTAGTAATGATTTATGGACTTTTCTTGCAGGAATTAGTCCAAACCTGTTTTTAACCTACTTATCCTAGCAACTTGTACTACATCCTCCGGAAATGAATTCCAGGGTTTGATTACACACTGAGTGAAAAAATACCTTCTCTGATTTGTCTTAAATCGGCCACATTGTAGCTTCTTTGCATGTCCTCTAATCTTTCTGCTTTTTGAAGGAGTAAACAACCAATCTATGTTTGCCTGTTCCACTCCATTCATGATTTTCTAGACCTCTATCATATCTCCCTCAGGCTTGATAAACATGGAGCCTTTTGTAAAATACTATATGTATCAGGATGTAGGGAAATACATGTGTAGCATGCAGATAGTACAGTGGAAACAAAAAGAATGACACCACTTAGGAGACTATTTTAGAAGCATTCCCACATCCAAAAATCAGAATTGACACATTTAGATTCAATTACATGTCTCAATTCCAGTTTAGAAAATGAATTTGGCTTGTGGGAATGCTCACCACGACTACCCCGCCAGTACTGTGAACTTGCTGGTAGAGGTCATTGGCAGCATTTTGTAAGGTAACCTAATGTTGAGAAGGACCGAGTGGGTCTTGTGCAGCACTGCGTACATCTTGTAGCACTATTCAAATGCTCAGTAGTAGTAGTACTAACCACCAACGATCTCGGTAAGCCAGGAGGATGCATTTGGGGGATGCGGGTTTCAGGCTGTTAGAGGGGTCTTTGGGAAGGGGTCTGGATGTTGCTCTTGTGTTGGAAGTGGCCTTCGTGGGAGGGGGATTGACTGTCTGCTGTGAGGAGGGGGTATTGACTGTATGCTCTGACTCCCTTTTCTCTACTGATTTTGACTCTATCTCTCTATTGATGTCCAGGCTTCAACTTGGAATTCAGTACTTAGCTCACTCTCGATACCTTTGCCCCTTTACTTCCCAGATCTTCTGTCCCTAGGTCTACACAGCCCTGGTTTTATTCCAGTCTTTGGTTACTTGGGACACAATTGCAACAGGCTGAATGTCACAGGAGGAAATCTCTATCCTTTGAATCCTTGCAGCTGTTTAACACACATTATGCTGACTATTGTTTTATTTATTTATTTATTTAACAGGTTTATTTTTATATTGCCTTATCATTTCAGTCAAAACGGTTTACATTGTAACTTAAATTTGGTAATGTACATTAAATAGGGACATTGATAACTTGGATTTTTCTGAGGCAATGGAGGGCCTCAATCATCTGAGCAAAAAGGAATATGTCACTAACTTTATCACCTCCTACTCTAGTCAGCACAAGCAGCTTTATTCTTTGTTTCATGTCTGTTATCTCCCCTGTCCCTCCAGTAGCAGTCACTCTCCCAGCATCTGATGACCTCACCCACTATTTCCTAGATAAAGTAACCAATCTTCGTTCTGCATTCCCCCTTTCCTCGGCCATTTCCAGGGCCCTCCATCTTTCTTCTTCTGCTTCTTCTTAATTCTCATATTTAGAGCAGCTTCAGTATTTCCTCCCTTACCATCCTCTCTATAACCCTTTTCTTCCATGCAGAAAACTACCTGCTCACTGGACCCTATTTCCTCTTCCTGGATTCATATGGATTTCCTTGCTGTCCTCCCAAAAATCTATTTTTTTCTCACTAACAGCCTTTTCTCTGGTACAGTTTCCTCACTGGAAAACAAAATCTTACGTTTAACAAATCCACTCCTTCCAGTTGTAGGCCTGTCTCTAATTTTCCCTTTCTTTCAAAGATCCTGGAAAAAGTAATTTACTCCCAGTTGATTAGCCACCTTGACAAATCTAACAGCCTACATCTGCGCCACTCTGGTTTCTGTTCTGGTTATAGCACTGAAACCATTCTAACCTTACTCCTAAACAAAGATTATCAATCCTTTGATCAGGATAATATTTCTTTTCTGGTTGCTCTTGATCTTTCATCCATAACTGAGCTGGACAACCATTCCATTCTTTCTCGTCTACATGATATCAGCATTCAGGGCATTGATTTCAACTGGTTTCACTCTTTTCTATCTTGCAGGACCTTCTCAATCACTTTCAACTCCATTTCCTCTTTTACATATCCTCTTACCTGCAGGGTCCCCCAGGGTTTTCTTCTGTCTTCTGACTTTTGTCCTTTATATTCTACTGACGCGGCTCTTGCCAAAGTCTCCAGTGACCTGTTCCTGGCAAAATCCCAGGGCCTTTACTCAGTCCTCATCCTTCTTGATCTTTCTGCTGCTTTTGACACTGTTGACCACAACATTCTCCTTGATACCTTGTTCTCACCTGGTTTTAAGGGCTCTGTGCTATCTTGGATCTCTTATCTGTCCATTTGCTCTTTCAGTGTTTGTTCTGGTGAATCCTCCTCTGCTGCTATCCCGCTCTCAGTTGGTGTAGCCCAAGGATCTGTCTTGGGTCCGCTCCTTTACTCTCTATACCCAGTCCCTTGGTGCACTCATCTCTTCCCATGACTTTCATGCTGATGACTCACAGATCTACCTCTCTACACCTGAGATCTCTCCAGCAATCCAGGCCCGGATCTCTGCCTGCCTTTCTGGCATTGCTGCTTGGATGTCTCACTACCGCTTGAAATTGAACATGGACAAAACTGAGCTTCTTATTTTTCTACCTAAAACCTCCTTTCCCCTCCCTCCTTTCTCAGTCTCTATGGATATGTCTCTACTCCTCTCTGTTTCCTTGGCTTGCAACCTTGGGGCCGTCTTTGACTCCTCCTCTCCTTTTCTACACACATTCATCTGATAGCTAAGACCTGACATTTCTTTCTCTATACCTTCAACAAAATCCACCCATTCGTTTCTGAACACACTACTAAGACACATCCACTATTTAGTCACCTCCCGTCTTGACTATTGTAACCTACTCCCTGCTGGTCTCCCTCTGAATCATCTCTCTCCCCTTCAATCTGTTCAAAGCTCAGCTGCATGGCTAATTTACTGCCAGCCTTGTCATGTTTATATTACCCCTTTTTTCAAGTCACTTCATTGGCTCCTTATCTATTTCTGCATCCAGTTCAAACTTCTCCTGCTGATCTATAAGTGCATTCACTCTGCAGCTCCTCACTACCTTTCCTCTCTTATCTCTCCCTACACCCCTCCTCAGGAACTCTGCTCTTCTGGCAAATTGCTTCTATCTATGCCCTTCTCTTCTATTGCTAAGTCCAGATTTTGCTCCTTTCACCTTGCTGCTCCTTATGCCTGGAACAAACTACCTGAGTCTATATGTCAGGTGCTTTCTCTGACCCTTTTCAAATCCAGGCTGAAAACTCACCTCTTTGCTGCTGCTTTCAGATCTTGACTCACCTGATCTCCTTTGTATTTCTATACCATTCCCCCTAGAGGTATCCCATGTCTACACCTACTGTGTTGTCTGTCTTGACTAGACTGTAAGCTCTGATAAGCAGGGATTGTCTCTTACATGTGTCTGTGCAGCACTGTATATGTCTTGTAGTGCTATACAAATGCTCAGTAGTAGTGGTAGCTGCAGTAGTAGCTTCCCTTCTCTTTAACATCTTTCTGGCACCATTAGCTCTTCTAATACAACAATTTAGAATTTCTGCCTACTACTATGTTGATGACCTCCTCTTGGTTCTTCATGCTCACCCGACTTCACCTCTATCAATGACTGTAAAAACTATAGCCTCATGGCTTTCCACCAACCACCTTAAACTTAATGTTCAGAAGACTGTGGCAATCTGTCTCTTTAATATTTCTGTAGTCCCCTCCCTTTCCTCCCACCTCCATGGTACTTCCATCACACTGACCTCCTCTATTAAATATTTGCGGGTTACTTTGGATGCCTCTTTGAGTTTTCACGAGCACATCAGTTCCGTTGTTAAGCATTCTTTCTTTGCTCTTCATCAGATCTAGTCTATTTATCGTTTTCTTTCCTCTGCCACATTGGCTACACTTCTTCTGGGTCTGCTTATAACACACCTCAACTACTGTAAATCATTTATGCCAGTATCCCCAATTATGATATTAAACAAGCAGTTTAGAACTTCACAGTCAGGCTCCTTTCATACACCTCCAAATTCGACCACATCCACCTCTGTTAATGCAGCATCACTGGTTACCCATTCAGTTTAGAATTCAATACAAAATTCAGATCCTTGTTTAAAGAGCATTGCATACTGGTCTCCTCACTTACTTTTCTTCTCTAACCATTCCACATGCTTTGCATAGGATGCTCCATTCAATTCACGCCAATTGGATCTTTCTCCCCTCCGCCTCTCAAACCCATCTGGAAATCAATATACGCTCTGCTTTTTACTTTCTGGCACCTAGCCTATGGAATAATTTACCTCCTAATTGCCATTTAGAACCCTCCTATCAAAATTCAAAGCCTCTCTTAAGACCCATCATTTTCAGCCAGCTTTTTGTCATCTTACACAACCATAGCAGAAATCTTTGATCTATTCATCTCAAACACCTTCTTCCTTCAACACAAAGCGGCAACAGTACACATGGACTTCACCCAATGGATTGTACAAAAATCATATTGACTACATCTGTGGAAGTCAATGATGGAAAAGCTCTATAACATCAATAAAGACAAAACCTGGAGCTGACTGTGGTACAGATCGCCAACTACTACTATGCAAATACAAGCTAAAGTTTAAAAAGAGTAAGCCACTCATGAATGTAGCAAAGTATGACCTTGAGAATATACCGCCAGAATTTAAAGACTGCCTGTAAAATCAATTTGCTCGTTTAGATACAGATGACAGAGCTCCAGAAGAGTTATGAGATGACATCAAGTAAGTTGTATTGGAAGAAAGTGAGAAGTCTCTTCAAAAGGTGAAAAAGCAAAAATGGCCAAAATGGATGACTGAAGAAACTCTGAAAATTGCCCAGAAAAGCAGAGAAGCTAAAGCCAGAAGAGAATGAGAGAGAATTACAGAACTCAACAGAGATTTCCAATGTGCAGCAAAACAAGACAAGGAGAAGTACTACAATGATACATGCAAGGAAATAGAAGCAGAAACTATTAGAGGAATAACAAGATCGGCTTTCCTAAAGCTACAAGAGTTAAAGAAAAAATTCCAGCCTTGAATTGGAATGTTACAAGATGCTCAAGAATCCACGTTGAATGATGCTGAGAAGATCAAGAAAAGATGGAAAGAATATACAAAGTTTTTATATGATAAAGATCAAGTGGACCAATAATTGTTTCTTATGATCCAGAACCGTTGGTGATGAAATAAGTCAAACCAGCATTGAAAGCCTTATCAAAGAACAACATTCCTGATATTAGCTAGTACCCCCAAAGTTTTCTTTCTAAACTACTTTAATTTATTTTTAAAGGTTTTTTTGTCAGACTTTAAAACTGAAAGCTGGTATAGATCAGCTGTCATAATTAAATCACAGTCCTTTTTATTGTGAAAGCTTTTTTTAAAAAAAAACTGAATAACTTATATCACATCCTATAAAATGATATCAAAATTATTCTCAGACCACAAATTCTATAATCATGAAGCACACTATCTTTTTGCCATCATCATATAGGATGTGATATAAGCTCTTCAGTTTTTTTAAAAAAAGCTTTCACAATAAAAAGGACTGCCATTTAATGATGGCAGCTGATCTATACCAGCTTTCAGTTTTAAAGTCTGAGAAAATTGTTTAAAAATAAATTAATAGTAGTTTAAAAAGAAAAATTGTTGGGTACTAGTTAATTTCAGGAATATAGTTATCTCGCTATATGTGGAATTGAAAGTCCTAAATGAGATTCAATTTTTGCAGTATTAGCAAAGAACAAAGCACCAGGCATTGATGGCATTTCCATTGAAGTATTACAGCAATCTGATGCAGCTGTTATACTTACAAGGCTCTGCCAAGAAATTTCTAAGACAACATTATGGACAACTGGCTGTGGAAATTATCGCACAATCGCTCTGATCCCACATGCCAGCAAGATTCTACTCAAGATTATTCAGCAGAGACTATAACCATACCTGGAATGAGAAATACTTAAAGTGCAAGCAGGATTCAGGAAACGGCGAAGAATGAGAGACATCATCGCGGATGTGAGATGGATCCTTAAAAAGACTAAAGAATACCAAAAAGATATCTATATGTGTTTTATTGACTACAGCAAGGCTTTTGACTGTGTAAACCATGAGAAACTCTGGATCACATTAAGAAGCATGGTATACCAGAACACCTGATCGTTCTTTTGCACAACCTTTACATTGATCGAGAAGCAACAATTTGAATGGAACAAGAAGAAACAGAATGGTTTAAAATCAGCAAAGGTATATGACAAGGCTGCATACTTTCCCCCTACCTGTTTATTTTATATGCAGAACAAATCATCAGAGAAGCAGGACTGTATGGAGACAACTGAGATGTGAAGATTGGTGGAAGACTCATCAACAACCTTCGCTATGCTGATGATACCACATTACTGACTGAAAGTGAAGATGATCTGAAATATTTGCTTCTCAAGATCAAGGAACATAGTCTTAAAATGGGCCTGCACCTTAAAGTTAAGAAGACAAAGATCCTGACAACTGTTAAAATCAATAAGTTCATCATAGATGGAGAAGAAATTGAAATAGTTGACAACTTTAATCTACTTGGATCAACAATCAATAAAGAAAGGACAAGCAGTCAAGAAATTCGATGACACATTGCTCTTGGCAGAATGGCTATGAAGGACCTAGACAAGATTCTCAAGAGCAGAGACATCTTTCTTCATACAAAGATTCGACTCGTTCAAGCAATGATACTTTCAATAACGTCATATGGATGCAAAGGTTGGACAGTGAAAAAGATAGACAGGACGAAAATTGATGCCTTTGAACTATGGTGCTGGCGACATATACCGTATATATCATGGACTGCCTGAAGAACAAACCAGTCAGTACTAGAGGAGACCAAACCTAAGTTTTCTTTAGAAACTCAGATGACAAGACTTTGACTTTCATACTTTCAACACATCATGCGAAGAGAGAGATCATTAGAGAAAGACATCATGCTGGCAAGGTAGAAGGTCAACACAAAAGAGGAAGGTCAGCATTGAGATGGATCAATACAATAACAGCAGCTATGAGTGCCAGTCTCTCAACAATGAGCTGTTTGATTGATAACCAAACACAGTTTAGGACAACTATCCATAGGGTTGCTATGAGTCAACACCGACTTGAGTTCACTTAACAACAACAACCTCCTCTTCTGATCCCACCCCCTACTCCCTCTTGCCTTTTCTCTCTTTTGCTGTGACTAATTGTTCTCTTTGCTGTCAGCTACCTGGAGTTCCTCTACTGATTTTAATTGTTTATTTTAACTGTAAACTGCTTTGTTGTTTCCGAAGGGTGGTATATTAAATATTAATAAACTAAACTCAGCTAAACAAAATTAAACTAAATTATGCTTTCAGGAGGGGATCAGAAGTATGCTTCGTACAGGGTTAATTATGGGGAAGGAGTTCATGTTGGGTCTGGGGATAGCTAGTGGAGATGTTTGTGGGGTTGAGTCTCCTGGTGGGGGGGAGGGGGGGCTGACCTGTTGTGCTGTACTGGCATGTTATCTGTGCCGGTGCATTTGTGTGTTGATTGTGCTGGTCCTGGCTAGCATATACATGGATTTTCTGCCCATTCTCTACACCAGCTTCACCCTAACCCTCCCTATTCATGCACGGCTTGGGTAGCACGGTGCTTTTAGTGCAGTCACATTTTGGCAGTGTATTCCCAGCTACTGCACAGCCATAATGTGTGTTAGCACCGTGCTAAACCCTATCTTCTGGATACCGCACTTTAGTAAATCGGCTCCAGTACATATTGGTAGGAAAAACAGATATCAGTCCATTGCAAGATGAACTACAGATTGCTTATTTTTCACTAGGATGTGCATTTGTGAACATGCATTTGGTTCATTTGGGAGTCCAAACTTTTAATTGATTGTACTCATCTAAGGAGGGTAATGTTATAAAGACATGTCTAGTTAATGCACATTTTATGCATGTATTTTATAGATATTTTATAAAGTGAAATATGCACAAAATCAACTTTATAAAATGCTAGCGTTAATAGCAGAGAATGTACTTTTAAAGTGCACTTACTTTCATCAGACATATAATTGGGTGCAAATGACCATGTCTACTTTCTGCAAATATGCACATGAATGATAGCATTCTATAACCGGGTACGGCGGACATGACGCTTCACGCCCATACCCCATTTTTCCCCGCCCCCACTCGCCCCCCCCCTTTCCCCCCTAATCCATCACATAACAGACAATTACACTTCCTTGGACTCAAACTGGTCGCAGCTTTATTAACTTCCAACAATAACCATTTACAAATTCAACAACATAACTTAACCCCCCCCCCCCACCAGCAGAGCGAGCCATCACCAGCCGTATTATTAGCAAGGTGACGCCGCTTCTGCCTCCACCAGGTACAAGTCCCGAGTAAATCACTTCACCCTCCCTCATCCGGCTTCGCCATATTATTAGCAAAAACCTGAGGGATTGTCTGGGTCGGGGGTATCCCACCCCCGCCCTAAATGCTTGCATCCGGCTCCGGACCCCGGAAACCTCCGGGATCCCGCCAAACCCCCTCCAGCTGCAACACCCCAACACCCTCAGCTAGGAACCGCAGTCAACATGGGAGGGAGGGTGGGCGTCCGGCGTCTCTGGCATCCAGAACAAGAGGCCGGAGCCACGCCGCACCTCCACCCATAATCTCCAGCGACTGCTCGCCCTATCACTCCCATTGGTCACGCGCCTCAAACAACTCGCGAGGCCAATGGGAGCACTGCCGACCTACGATCCCACCCCCACCCCCCCCCATGTCGGCATACACCGAAGGGGCGCATGCGCGACTGCCCCCCCGGTTAATGCCGGCCGCGCGCACAAGGCTCCGCGGCCTTGCTGTAACCGGGTACGGCGGACATGACGCTTCATGCCCATATCCCCTTTTTCCCCGCCCCCACTCGCCCCCCCCCTTTCTCCCCTAATCCATCACATAACAGACAATTACACTTCCTTGGACTCAAACTGGTCGCAGCTTTATTAACTTCCAACAATAACCATTTACAAATTCAACAACATAACTTAACCCCCCCCCCCCACCAGCAGAGCGAGCCATCACCAGCCGTATTATTAGCAAGGTGACGCCGCTTCTGCCTCCACCGGGTATAAGTCCCGAGTAAATCACTTCACCCTCCCTCATCTGGCTTCGCCATATTATTAGCAAAAACCTGAGGGATTGTCCGGGTCGGGGGTACCCCACCCCCGCCCTAAATGCTTGCATCCGGCTCCGGACTCCAGAAACCTCCGGAATCCCGCCGCTGGCTCAGGCCACCCTGGCCGTGAGCCGCCCCCCAAAGTGAAAGCTGCGACCAGCACGTATCCCATCCATGATACACTCCAAGGCCTCCTGCCAATCGTTGAGGAGCAAATCCATCCCCACCGGAGACAGATGTACTCCATCCGACCGAAACAGGCCAGCGCAGTCGACATCTACCCAAGGGTGCAAGATTTGGCACCCCCCGTGCTCCCCCACCCATCTGCCAATTTGGCGATTAATCTTGGCTAGACCTCTGGACCAACGTCTCTGCGCACGGCAAGCAGGCCTTGGAATGACGTCAGACCAAACCACGACTATGCCCGGGAATATAGTCAACACTGCCCCCAAGTCCTTAAGCACCGCCCGAATCAACAGCCGGCAAGTCCATGAACTCAAGTCGTTGCCTCCCAGGTGAATCAACAAGATATCCGGTTGCATCTTCAGCAGGCGCTCATGGTGCCGCAGCAAAGGTAAGAGCTGGATCCACCGCAGTCCGCACTCACCCAGCCATGAAACGGTCACCGTGGAAGCGTCCAATCCAAGATTCAAGCCAACCGGCCGTGTTGCTGCTCGCCGACCAGCCCAGAAAACAAACGAATGGCCAATCACCCAACAGCGACACAGTCTGTGCTCTACATCTGCAACAGAAATGGAGAAAGTTAGTCACCCCCCGCCACCCTTATAACCGCACGTAGCCTCGAAAAGCCTGGGACTTCCATCGGCCAATCCGCTGTATCTCCCTCTCCGATAATCCCTCTGCTGCCGCACTGGTAGCTGCGCCAATCCGGAAGGAGTGCGGGGCATAACGACATGGGTCCTCCCCTATCCGCAGGAGCGACATCCGCAATACCGCTGTAAACTGAAAACGGGTAACCACCCGCGCGTCCTCATGCACAAACAGACAGCCGTCCCCGGCCGGCCGCACCCGCAAATACTCCGTTAACAAGGTAAACGGACACATGGGGGAACCCGAGACTGCACGCAAGACTACACAGGCCTCTCTTCCCGTCTGATCTGTTTTGGAACGCGCCAAAAGAATTCAAACCCATCCATCCCCCAAGGACACGTGCTGGACTTGCAAGCCGCCGACCCTGAAGCGGCGACCCGACTCCGCCACCAATTCTCCCACCCGGAAGGCACCAAAAAAGGCCAAGGAAAACACCGCCCGAAAAAGCCGGCCGTCATAGCTGGACGAGACAACCTGTGTTAATGCAACGCATAACCGACCCAAAAGGTCATGCATTATAGGCTGATGCCCATCACCCGACGATGGACAGGACCGCTCCCAGCCTTGTAAGAGCCTGCAAGTTAGAAATCCCCCTCCCGCCGCCCCCCACCCCACCGCCTGCATAAAAAATGAAAATCCTGCCAAATTCCTCCGCAGCGTGGACCGCGAGAAACCCGCAACTTTCGCAGCCAACACATACTGACCAAGCAGGAAATCCAAAACTGGGCCGGGCCTCCAGCCAAGGTCCTTCAGGAAAGTCACCACACTGCTGCAGCCCCGCTGGTACGCCTCCCACGTCGCAGCTGACACTGACTTCCTCAGCAATTCTGTAATGTCCCCAGGCCAATCCGCCATAGGTGCTCTGGGATCACTGCCCCGTCCTCTTTGGCATCCGGCGCTAATGCCCGAAAAAGCTCCCACTTAAAACGGGAAAGAGCATCAGCAATTAAATTAGTATGCCCAGGAATATGGCGCGCTTTGAGCACCAAATTCAAGCGCAAACAAGCTAGAACCACCTGGCGCAATAAATCCGCTACCGGTCTGCACCGTGGGGCATAATTATTCAGCACGCTGACAACCGCCTCATTGTCGCACCACCACACGACCTGGCGATTCCGTAACTGATCCGGCCACAAGGACAGCACTACTAAAATCGGGAACAACTCCAAAAAGGTTATGTTCCTAGTAAGGCCAGCCTCACGCCAGGACTGAGGCCACCCCGCCGCATACCAGGAGCCCCCGAAGTACACCCCCAATCCTGCCCCTCCAGCCCCATCCGTATATAACTGTAAGGCCTCACTGGAGATCACCGAATCACGCATTACCGTGACCCTGTTGAAATCACACAAAAACTCATCCCACACCCTTAAGTCCGCCCGCATGCTCTGAGACACCCTGATCCGATGATGAGGTTTACGAACCCCTGCCATAGCCGATGCGAGACGCCGCAAGAAGACTCTGCCCATGGGAATCACCCTACATGCAAAATTAAGGGAACCGATAAGGGACTGCAGCTCCCGCAACGTCAGCTTCGAGGAGACAAGCACGTTAGCGACCAACACTCGCAGTCGGTTCACCTTATCAGCCGGCAAACATGCTACCATTAACTCCGAATCGAGTTCCACCCCTAAAAAAGTAATACAAGTCGTCTTGCCGGCCGCCAACGGCACCCCCCACTCGTTTGCCAGCAATCGAAAGCCATCCAACAAGGCACAACACTGGTCCGACTGAGCTGTCCCCATGAAAAAGAAATCGTCCAAATAATGCACTACCTGGCTACAACCCATCCGCGCCACGATAGCCCAATGCATAAAGGAACTAAACCGCTCAAAATCGCGCAACCCATGGGCATACACTTATCAAAATAAAATTGCCCCTCAAAACTGAATCCCAACAAAGGAAAAGCCGACGGGTGAACCGGCAACAAACGGAAAGTGGATTCAATATCAGCCTTCGCCATTAAGCACCCCGGGCCACAGTTTTTGACTAAAGCCAGGGCCTCGTCGAAAGATGCATATCGCACGGCATACAATTCCCGCGGAATGTGGTCATTAACAGACACACCGACAGGGGAGGACAGATTGTGGATCAAACGATACTTTCCCGGTTCCTTCTTTGGTATTATACCCAAAGGGGAGATCACAAAGTTCTCCAATGGCGGCTCCGCGAAGGGGCCAGCAATCCGTCCTAACCGCATCTCCCCCGCCACTTTAACCCATACAATATCGGCAAAACGCCTAATTGAAGGCAAATTCCGAGACTTACCCCCAGCTACCTTACCAACCACGGGAATGTGAAATCCACATCGGAACCCCCCTTCCAAAATAAAACTGTCTTTCCGCTTAGGATAACCGCGCAACCATGGACGCAAGGCTTGTAACTGAATAGGAGTGGGAGCTAAGACCGCCCCGCACCTATTGCTTAGAAGGGGGGGGGGCTCCAGTAACTCCCTTCCTAATGCATTTGAGGGCAGAATGTCCTCTGCCACAGACAGAACAGGCGTGCTGGAATTTACAGTCCGGAAAGGGGCACGAGGACTTATTGAATCGCCAACAGACATCCCCAGTGCTTCCTCCCCCCCCCCCCCGCGGTTCTCTGTCCTACCGAGGGCACACCCCCACGAAATGGCTTTCCGGAGCCCGCTACCGCAACCGACCCCCCTTTTTGCCCAGTCGCCCCACTGCCGCTCTGTCTGACAGCCATCTGCGTCAGCCACAAATTGATATCCTGAGTCCCCCAGGACAACCCCTGATTTTCTTCCATCTTATCACGGAATTTCTCATCATAGTTGAGCCACGTCCAACTGTCATGCGTCTGAGACGCCTCTAAGATGGAATCCGCGTAGGCCAACATCATACCATACTGTTCCGGGTGCACCTGACCCCAAACACTGGCTAATCGCAGAAAGGCCCGCATCCAATTAACAACGCTCCGACCCACCCTCCGCACTCTACCTGCTTTCTCGTCCTCCTTCCTCTTCTTCCTACTGTCACCGGATCGCTTCCTACCCTCCAATAATCGGAAAATGTCTATATATTTCCGCTTTTGTATTTTCCGCCGCAATTTCTTAGGCACGCCCTCCCATAACTCCGAGAATGCCGCCACAGTGGGCAGCGCCGCACCTATGGTCGTTCCCTCAGCCGACACCTTTTGGTTTGAACTTTGACTTCCCTCCTCTGAACACGAACCAGATGACGATAGGGACGACGACGAGGACGAGGACTCCGACCTTCTGCGCCTATAACACGAATGCCTACACTTCCGACTTCTTTTCTGCCTGCCCCGGCCACTCGTACCCGCTGCTTCCCTCACCCCCACATTTTGGGAAACTACCAACTCACCTGAAGCGCTCTCCACTGCTCCCGTCGAAACCGCCATCACCGGACGCTCCGATGCCGCCTGTACCGCTGGCTCCATTTCTCCAGCCGCTCGTCCTGCAGCCTGATGTCCCTCAGAGCAGTAAGGCATGCCATCGCCTTGCCGTGACGTACCCCACCAAGGGCTCCCAGCATACTGCCAAGCCCGGGGAACCTGTGGAGAGAAAACAGGAAAGGGCGGAGAGACACCTGCCATAGTCCAAGGTGACTGCCAAGCTCCAAGCCACTCCGCCCGGGAGGAGCCCTGTCCCCCACCCTGCCAGTGCTCCCAGGCGGCTGAAGAACCACCGCCAACAACCCCTTGCAAACCATAGGGGCCCGCTAACCCTCCCATAGCTCCGTCCCCTAACACACCTACCCTCCCTTCCTCGGTAACTGGCACAGGGCCCGAGCCTCCACTGGACCCCCGCCCCCTACCCAGCTGTTCTGCACTGCCTAGGGCCCGACTGGTCAGACAGCCCCTACTGCCTCTAGAGGACCGACTTTCACCCGATGACTCCCCCACCGGGGCGGCACTAGCACTCGCCACCGGTGCCTGAATCTGCCCCGCTTCCGACCTTCTGCTCCCTCGTCCCCTACTTCCCGTGGAAGTCCCACTGCGCCCCCGCCCTCGTCTCGCCTTGCTACCACCGGAGGCCTGAGTCCCACCATGCCCCCTCCTCCCACGCGCTGCAATGCCTCGGGAACTATCCCCTTGCGCTAAGGCGACGCCACACCCTTGCGCAGCTCCATTATAGGGCCCAACCAGCCCCCTATCCCTGGGTGGCCCCCCAACCCCTCTCCCCTTGCTAGGCCCCTTTCCCTTGCTGGAAGCCCCCCCTTTCACATTAGCACGACGCATTGTATGGGGCAATGTGTTCTTGGTATGGTACTGTCCAGCGTTATATTATAGTTTTCCCTGTTCCTTCTTTTTTTTTTTTTTTTGTAGGTTTTGCCTCTCAAGAACTGGCCAAGCCCGCTCCAACAAACTGTCCCCCAGAAGCTCCTCCTTGAAAGCAGCAACTCCAGAGCATGCGGGCTCTGCTATCCTCGTCCCCCTGGTCGCACTAAAACTCTTGTTTCGCAATACTACCCCTGTAATCCGTCCACCCGCTCCCCGCTCTGACAAAGCCGCAGAAAAGGAAGCGCTGAGCGCGCTGAGCACGAGACCCGCAGCGGCCACTACCCGTCCCCCCTTTTCCCCAAGTCAACTCGGCTCTGCGTCCCCGTTCCTCAGACAACTGTCAAGTCGTCAGACACGCTAAAAAATTGCCCAACAAAGCACCAGGCCCACCGCACTCTTGCCGCTGCTCTCCTCACACGTCCGGCGTCTCCGGCATCCAGAACAAGAGGCCGGAGCCACGCCGCACCTCCACCCATAACCCCCAGCGACCGCTCGCCCTATCACTCCCATTGGTCATGCGCCTCAAACAACTCGCGAGGCCAATGGGAGCACTGCCGACCTACGATCCCGCCCCCCCCCATGCCGGCATACACCGAAGGGGCGCACGCGCGACCGTCCCCCCCCCCCCCGGTTAATGCCGGCCACGTGCACAAGGCTCCGCGGCCTTGCTGTAATCAACTCACCCATGCTCTGCCCATGTGCACACCCATAGTGAACGTATGCAATATGCAAGCAACAAGCATACTTTTATACTAGTTAGTATTTTTCAAGAAGTCATTAATGTATGTATGTGCCTACTGATGTACATTCTTATCACCTGTAACTAGACAACTCCTTATAAAATTACCCCCAAAATGGATACATAAATAAAGAACAAATAGGTAACATGAACACAAAAAAATGCCCCAAAATTTAAAAAAAAATGTTTTAAATGACCCCAAACCAAACTTTTTATATTTATTTATTTTTTATTTATTTAACAATTCTTATATACCGCGCTATTTGTTATCAGTGCGGTTTACATTCAACAACGAGAGCTCAGTGCAGTCAAGACTGTTTGAGTTTACATTATTTACTTTATTACTCTTTATTGACCATGCGGGCTCCAATATTTCACATGTAAATAGCCTTTAACTACAGATATATATATTTTTTTAATGTCTTCAAGTCAGTACTGACTCCTGGTGACCCAGCAGCTCCTGGGGTTTCTTGGCAGTGTAACTGGAAGTAAATTGTCAGGCCTTTCTTCCAAGGCAGTGGAGGGTTAAGTGACTTGCCCAAGGCCACAAGGAGTTGTAACCTCTTTGAAAAATCCCACTAAATGTGGTAAATGCTTGTGGTATCTGCTGAACCAATAGGATCTAAACATAGTCTCACTTAAAACTGGATAGCTGGAGTAAATTATACACTGTATTTTATATCATGGCTCATTTCTCTAAATTTTAAGGATTCTAATGATTATAGTAACTCATCTCTCCTATAAGGGGTTTTGTTTTTACATACACGTTAAGATTATTTTTAATATGTTTTGAAAGCTTCTGCTTACACTGTAATAAGATGTCCTGCCAGCAAAAAAAAAAGAAGTAATTTGCAAATGCTAATCATATTTGTGCACTTGTCTGCAAAAACATTACATTTAAAATGCAGATCTCCCTCCCCCACAAAAATTGCTGATTTAAGCAATTTAGAAGCAACATTAAGAATGATTTATAATGACCATAACTATTTAATAATGATTTACATAAATGTGATAGTTATTTGAAAATGTGAAATAAAGCATAACAGCGCCTTTCATTATAATTATTGATAATTCTGGTAGTTGTGGATTATTACAATGAAGGATAAATTGTTTAAATAAGTACAGCAATCCAATCAGATTAAGATCATACCTGTCTTATTTTCCTTTATTATACAATTGGTATTTATGCAAATAGATTATTGCAAATATTTCTCCTTCAAGATGCAATATGTGCCTTCAAATCAATACTGACTCCTGGAAACCCAGTGTTTTCTTGGCAGTGTAAACAGAAGTATATTTTCAGGCCTTTCTTCCAAGGAAATGGAGAGTTAAGTGACTTGCCCAAGGTCACAAGGAGTGCCAGTAGAACTCAAACCCTGCTTTCTAAGTTACACAAGTCAGTGCTCCAAGCACTAGGCTACAAGGGTCATTTATTAAATGCATCCATTGGTAGTGTTATTTCATGCTCTCTGCCACAGGGCCTACAGGAAAAAAATGGGCCCTGTGGCAAACAACTTGCGACAAGGATTTTTGCATGTGCTATTAATAAAATGATCCTATTAATTTTTTTATGTATTTATTCACACTTTGAAGTAATTCCACACATAAAGCATATTTTATACACAGAAATGTCCCTCAGATTGTTACACAGACCATGCCTAGACTTTCCGAAGGGTGTAGTTTAGTGGTGAAATTGTGATGTATGTACACGTTTTATAAAATATATGTACGCACCTAGGGGTATGTTTACTACGGGAGTATGTGTGCCGTTAACGCAGGCTATCGGCACACTTGCTTCCTTAATGCCAAAAAAATGCTGCCTTAAGGTGCAGTAAAAGCACCGGCAACGTTAAGGACACAGGGGGCAGAGAGTGGGCATGACTGGGACAGGGAGTGGGCGGTTATAGTGGTGCTCCCATACCACTTATTTCTCAGTGGCCTGAAAAGTCCTTTATTGCTGGGAACCTGATCGCCGATTAAAACCTCGCAGAAAAGGTGTTTGTAGAGGGGAGAGAAAGACTAAGCGTCAACAATGTGATATACTGACAAGCCCAAGTTGGTGATAATAGTGCTCCATTAGCAGCTATAGCATGGTGCTCATGTAGGAAAGGGCACCATGCTGATGGTGAAAATGGGGCACAGGGGGTGGCACGGTGGTCATGCAGTGGGGGTGCTGGTGGACATGGCAGACTAGGCAGCTGCCTGGGTGGCACAGAGGGGTATAAGAACATAAGTTCAGAATATATGCTATACTGTGTCACACCGAGGTACTTCAAGCCCACTATCCTCTGTCCAGTAGTGGCCAATCAAGGGCACAGGTACCTAGGTGGGTCCCAAAAGGACACCCATGGTCAAAGAGGCCTGTATTTGGCCAAGCAGCTGATCCTCTGTGTCCCCCGAATAAACGTATAATGACCTTTCCCTTCCGAAGTCCAGCTATACGAGGAGCTGTCACAACATACACTGCCACTGTTTGCCAGTGTTTGCCAATGCACTGAATGCAAACTATATGCCCCAATGTGTCTGAAATGCATTACACTGTAGCGGCAGTGCTTGTCCCCTAGTTCCCGCATAATGTGATTGCGTTAACAACTGTGAACCATTCCACACCATTCAGTACTGTATAGACTCCTATCATATCTCCCCCAGTCATCTCACCAACAGGTTGAGGAAGCATAGCCTTTGTAAGCTCCTCACATAGGGGAATCCTTCCATCCACAGCACCATCTGTAATATCCATTATGATCACACAGTGACAGTGGTGGAACACAGACATACTGCTGATGAGGAACGGTGATGTGCCACATGGGTCAGTCCAAGGGACATGGCACCATTGGCAGAGATAAACACACAAAAGCGAGCGGTGAAAGGTGGACACTAATGCTTTATTTAAATAAAAAACGCCCCAACGCGTTTCGGCACAGCCTTCATCAGGGGGCTGAGGACTGCAAGACACAATAATCAATAATTAAATAATAATAACATAAAATGTGAAAACTCATAACATAAACAATTTTGTATATCACATATAAATATAAAAGGTATAATACAAAAATTATAGCAATGAACTGTATATTTGTATTAATTAAACAAATGTTCCAATTCAAACAAACTATAATAAATAGGCAAAACTGTCATCACAACTAATCATACATTCAATATACAACTACAAAGTAAGACTTGGACAAAAAGACACAACATATGTATTAATAAAAATACTTACAGTATATAGGAGTCAAATAAGTACTATAGAGCGCACAGCGACGGCTATCACTTTGTAAAAGCTGGAAGTTATAAATAGCAAGATTAATATAATTTTTTTTTTTAGAAATAATATAGATATATAACATAGTTAATATAGCGTGAAAACAGAACCAGGAAACAAAAAGGACACAGTAATCTTAATGACAAAAACACAAAAGGTGCAATCACAACAAATCAAATAAAAAATAATAAGATCATAAAGAATAATAATAATCGTAAAAATCGAATATGGACATACCACAGCAATTCTAAAAGTAAGGCATAAAAAATAATAAATAAAGAACTGTTATAAATAAAAAGTAAACCCTTTTTATATGAGCCTATGAAAAAGAGAATTGAAAACTCCAAAAACTTGCTAAGAAGCGCGAGGTTTTCTAGAACAACGGAACCAGATGGAAACTACAGCGTTAAACTCAACCGAAAAGGTCATGTGAGATGTAAAAAAATAACAATTAAAGAATAAATAATAATATATTAAGAGCATTGATGAATTGCATAGCAGCAAGGGTAACATAAAAAAATAACTGTAGTAAAGAGGAGAACAATAATGGCTCTATAGTAAGAAACGAAGGGGGGGGGAGGCCCATGTCTAAAAATTGTGCTTGCATGAGGTTCAACAGAGACATAAATATAAAAATAAAAATAAAACTCAACCACATTCATTTATAGAAAACATTATAAGGCAGACTGAATTTTAAAGCATTGCGAAACATTAAAAATGGCCAGTGTGACCTCATAAAACCACGGGACGAAAAATGCCCAGGGAGAAAGCGATGTTTTCATAAATGCAACTTGAATAAAAACAACATCTTTCAACTAGATAAACAAATGAAAATAGATGTAGGACATGATTATACTCCATGAAACGACTTAGGATAATTACAACATTGATTAATACATGGCAACACGGGTTCCGATATTTCTTAAAGACGCTGGCTCTCTTAATAAATAGATATGTAAAAAGAACTTACTGCATAAACTAAACTAATTTGGAAAACTTAGGGGTATGTTTACTAAAGGGCGCTATTTGCGCTGCTGTGACATTATCAGACGATAAGGCACGTTATGCATGATAATGGCGCTTTACCGGGCGATAAGGTACCTTATCGCACGATAACGCGTGCAGCGGCGCAAACGAGCGCTGAGGGTGGAGAAAGGCTCCTGGAGGGCGGAGGAAGGCTACCCAGGGGCGGAGAGAGAGGATCAATGGGTGGAGAGTGGGAGGGGAGAGACTCCCTGCACACTAACGCTGTGGATTCCGGGTCTGAAAACTAACGCTCTACCATTGGCAGAGATGCCAGCATCCCCCCGGTGCCACTGAACCCAGCTGTAGAGGAAGAGGCCAATAGCGCCTGCAGCTGCAGACCTCCAGGTAGCTGGAAAATGCAGGTGCCTGGGAAAATACCACAGCAGTATCTGCCATCCTCCCCCAAAGACATATTGATGGCAGGTGGTGATGGGACCCGTGCATGGGCAGCTGGTGGGGGGACTGCATGGCCATCCATGTGTGCCCCTGCCCCTCATCTGGCCCTTGTGCCCAAGGTGCCTGCCAAACACGTATGTTTAACATGTTGGGACTGCGACCACCACCACTGACAGTGCATGGGCATATCTGCATGGTGGAGTGTTGGTAGTGGCGTGGGAAGTAGCACCAGCCTGCAGCGGACAGAAGCCTTGTCCTGGTCGTGTGCGCCATGCGCATTGCAGAATGTGGCAAAGGCCAGCCGAAGAAAAACATATGAGCAACAGGACCTGTTATCTCCCTAAGGTAGCCCTGTGGTGCAACATACACCGCTGGTGTGAATATGTGCAGAGAGTCACAGGTTCAGGTCCCCACTGGGGCTTCTGTATTGCATCTTCCTGTGGACAAGGTTTAGCTGACAGTGTAAGTACAGCTCTCCAGCATGTGCAACCCCCAAGGAGGAAGCCAGCAAGGGTGGAAACAACCATCAGCAGCACTGACAGGCTCCATTATCCACAGCTGGTGGGAGGCTAATAACATACAGTAACAACGTGTGGTGAGGCCAAGGCATGGTAATAGCGCCTGCAAACAGAGCACAAATTATAATTATCAATCCTTGAGCTGACATTGAGACAGGAGTGTCAAGCTGGAATACCAGTCATCTCCATTTCTGCACAGTGTGCCAGTGAGAGCATATGCATGTGTGTGAATAGCTCCCCTTTGTCATTTGGCTTTCTGCACTGCACTTGGCTCACATTGTCCAAGGTTTTCCCAGCCTGTTTGGAAGATGTGAATAAGGCAAGACAGAGGATTGTGGATATCACCTGAAACAGCACAGATTGGCCTGGGTGTATCTTCCACAATGCTAGGATCACTGACTGAGACAACATTGTGCTAGTTTGCCATGTGCATTGCCTGGGTGGCCACTGTATGTCAAGCTGAGACGGCACTCTAACTATGTCCAAAAAGTGACCGTGGCACAGCTGTGTATGCACATAGAGTTATTGTAATGGCTGGCTCCAGTGATGTGGATGCATTCTCTGTTTGGGGATGCCAATTACTGAGCAAACGGCTGGGTGTCAATGCTGCGTATCCCCAGGCAAGGTGCTTGTGGTCGCACTATGCACATGCCATGCATGCCGACCAACTGCAGTTGGTTTATGCTTGGCTGACCCAGCCCAGTGAAGGTCAATAGGGGCAGTCTTACTGCCTGTGTTGTAGTCAATTGTTAGTCCTCAATGGTTGGGGCAGCAGTGGTTCATGGGCTACGTCCTGGGGTCCTGGCAGGACAAAAGCAGTTGTCTCACATCAGACTATACCCCCCACCGCAGTGGCTGTCCATAACAGCAGCATAGTGACATCAGCCACTAACCTGCACTGTTATCAGAGAGTTAGTGTCCAACATGGACAGGACATAGGGCCCAGCTGTTGCCATCACCTACAGAATGCAAGAAACACACTGCATACAATGCACATGCAGGAAACACACTACAAACAATACCTGCCACACACTAGCAGTGATGTGGATCTACAGCACAGCCAGCAGAGACCATCTCGAACAGTGCAGGTTTAGTGGACCAGGTGCTGGGCACCCCTCCGCACCCTCATGTTGACAGCTGAAATTGCACTGCAGCATGGCTTGCTGTTATGTGCATGTAGCACACACAGCCAGTGTGTTTTACTGAGCTGATATGCTGAATCAGTGCATTCTCCATTGGTTCTTCAGCTGCAGACCACTGTTTTGCATGTGCAGTGCCTCATGGGTAGTGGAAGGCTCAACCTATATCTGCACAGACAGCAAACAATTTGATCAGAGATTTGCAGGCTCTATACATTTGTGCAGTGTTGTATGGAGGTATAGCCTACTGGTTAGTGCACTATCTATGGTCAAAGGTCCAGAGTTTGATTCCCACTTGCTCATTTTGTGCCTGGTGCACTTGCCCACCTCGCACAGTCTTGGCTCTGCTGTGACCTGCACACAATCATTCTTCTACATTTCTATGAGTTATGGCCACACGTTTCTTAGCCCAACATGGCATTCCCCATCATGGACATCTGTGAGCATGCCTTTAGTGTCTCTGCTACAGCACACTGCAGCAGGTCAGTGATGTATATGCAGCAGATGTCTGGGTCAACAGGTATGGATGCTTTTTCTGTTTTGCCATCATTGTGACCTCCCAGCTTTATGTAAAGAGGATATATCCCGTGCATTCCGGCACCTAACACTCATTGCATAGCCATCCCTGCACTGTTCTGCCATCATGACTTGCCCCATATGGGGCAAATGGATTCAACTTCTCCCTATCTATCATTGCACTCTGTGGGGTGAATTGTCTTGCAGTTGCACAGGCTGAGACACCAGTCCCACCTGCACAAATGCTGTTTCATGTACCCCATGGCACTGTTACATTTGGTTCACACTCACCAAATGCTTTTGACCTGTATGATCCCATACATCCACCCACCACACACATTGCAAACTCTCTGCTTGGAAAATCCATGGCAAAATCATGCACTCACCATTTGACTGTCAGGGAGATACATGGTGGGGCAGGAAACATTTGCAGCAGTTAGCCTTATCATACACACCTCTCTTGTGACTGCTCCACATGCACTCATGGACAATCCTCCCTTTGTTGCCCACATCAGGAACATGCTGCCTCCACTCAGACACTGTCCTGGCCTATGGCATGCCACACACTGATAGTACATCTGGATAGATGCCCACACCTCACAGACACTATAATATAGCTTATGGCATGGTGTATGCTTTCAGGAGCATCTAGGACTGTATGCCTGTCATAGCGCCCCCTGCTGCTGCATCTCCTCTGCTGACTCCGCTGCTGTCACCACCCACTCATGACACAGCCAACACCCACACTGACCATCATCTCTAGGCAACCGCTTATCTCGCCTAATCGATAGCATAGGCCTGCTGTATGTTCAAACATGCTTATTACACATACTGTCACTTTGCCAGGCATCAGATGAGTCAACTCCATCAGCTACCAATTGTGTTTGCATCCATACCTTCTCTAATGGCTTCCCTGCCCCCCTTTCAGCGTTTCAGTGGCTTTCCTGAGTTAAGGTGCATGCCAGACACCTTCTCGCAGCATGTCCCCGTTATGCAGGGTTGGTCCATTATCACCCCTTAATGTCCTGTTACCACACAGTAAATGTCTACTATCACCCTTTAACGCCGGACTGCCTTTAATACAACTAGCACATTTACTGCACGGTAACCCCTTATCACTGTCGTTAACGCATGGAAAAGACTGATCCCTTACCACCGTTTAGTAAACAAACCCCGTAGAGTACATGCATACATTTATACTTTCTTTGGAACAGATATAAATTTGTGTAAGAGCATTTGCGCACTACTGGGATCAGGAAAAGATTTTATTTTATAAAGAAACACAGACACCTACATTTAAAAAAAATATTCATTAGATAGGTTGTTATTTTTTAATGTTTTAGGTGTCCCGTTAAGTTTTATCCTACATAAATACTTTCAAAAACTACATACAAAATGTGGAATACCTTTAGACTGAAGCATTTTTTTAATTTTTTTTTTTTAGTATGCAATATGATCACTCTTCTATAGATAGAATGAGGTTACCTCTGGATGCACTTCTCTATTGATTACATATTCAGTTCTGTTCTTGATACCATATTTAAGAGCTGATTAATCATACTTAAAAGAGCATGGGAAGGAAATGATAGTATGTGTGCAATAATTCTTATTCCATTGTAAACTTAATACTCCTTACATTTTTAGCAACCCAAACCATACTGTATATAACTAATGCAAATATCAGTTATCTGATGTGTAGCAATGTATTTATTAGAGGAGGGAGTAATTTTATAAGTGAACTTAGCATGCAGAACTGTCCAGAGGAGGGTATACGCACATACAGTACTTTTATTCGATATACATGCAAGCATGTCCAGGGGAAAATGGGCGGAGGGAAGTGGGATGGACACTTATGTGTGTATTTTCTAAAATATGCACATATGTGCCAAATTCTAAGAAGACACACAAAAATACAACAATAACTGTCTTGGAGCGGGTGTAACTTTTTGCGGTGGTTTCTGGGAAGGCAGTTTTATAAAGGCACCTAACAACACATGTTGCCTTTCCAAAATACTCTAAAGCACTTAGCATTAAATCTTATTTTACTCTTGCAGGACCATCAAAATCAAATGGAGAGTATATAAATACTCTCATAATCTCATCATCGATCCAATTCTATTCATTAGTTATTATCTCATAAATCTCTTCACTCTCCCACCTCTTTTATAAAGATATCACTTATCTTATGATAGACAATTTTTCAGCTATTGCCATCCTCTGATACGATATTATATTTCGGAGAAGATTCTCTTCTGCATCCCAGAGAACATAAGAACATAAGATATGCCATACTGGGTTAGACCAGGAGTCTATAATGCCCAGTATCGTGTTTCCAACAGTGGCCAATTCAGGTCACAAGTACCTGTCAGGGTCCCAAAAGGTATGTAGATTCCAATCTGCTTGCCCTAGGGGTAAGCAGTGGATTTCCCTAGTTCTCTTTAATTTATTTATTTTTTATTTATTTACATTCTCTTATATACCGCACTATTCAGCATCAGCGCGGTTTACACAGAACAAATGATGGTTTATGGACATTTCCCTCCTGGAACGTGTCCAAAAACTATTTTAAATCCATCTACATTAACAGCTTTCACTACATCTTTTGGTCACGAAATTCAGAGTTTGGTTATGAATGGAATGAAAAAATATTTTCTACAATTAGACTTAGGGGTATGTTTACTAAACCATCTTAATGTTACCGGCGTTAGTTGCAGTCTTACTGTGACGAATGCCATATAAGGTAGTGGGCATTCTGGTCTTAAGGTAGCATTTCGGGTTATCGTGCGATAAAGTCCGTTATCTCGCGATAGAGGGAGCCGTGCCACATTAACGCGCATTAGCTTTAATTAGGCACACTGACGTGAAAACATAGGAACAGAGGTGTAGCACACTTGTTGATACAATGACAGATGAAACAGGGGTCATGAGTTCAATCCCCCAGTGGGCTTAATGAGTAAGGCTGTCTGAGGCATTACCCTTTACTTTAAATCAGTGCTGTCTGAGGAAATTTTATTTTTTAATTTAAATTAGTGCTGCCAGCAAACACACCCTCACAGTGCCGTAACCTAAGGTGCCACATAAGGCACCCTATAAGGCACTCCAGAGGGCACATTATAAAGTGCACTGTCAGCCAAGGCACCTTATAATGTTCCCTATAGGGCGCCTTATAAGGCGCTTTATAGGGCGCCTTTAGGTTACAGCACTGTGAGGGTGTTTTTGCTGACAGCACTAATTTAAATTAAAAAAGAAAATGCCTCAGACAGCCCTATCAAATAACACCACTGTGGGATCAAACCCATGACCTCTGCCTCTACAGTCAGTGAAGTAACCAGTGGGCTACATATTTACAGCTACAAACAAACCCCTGGCTGGCAACAGAAGGACTGCAGGTCACCACACAAACTGTCTGCTGTGGTTACCAGGACAGGGTTAACCCACCCATACCCATGATGCACTGCACATGCAGATCAGCAGTCTAAAGATGATCACAAGATGGGGTATGCAACCTTATAGCACCTCGGCCTGGTAGGGGGAACTGATCATGTGTGTTACTGGCACAGAGTAGCTACAGACCGACACATTGTGGGCGTACTGTGCTAACCCTGAGGGCGAGGTGGGGCGCCCAGCACCAGGTCTGCAGCAGCTGACTTAGCTGAGATAGGCTATACTGTAGGTTGCCATCAGTGCCAGTGTGTGATAGGTAGTCCTTGCATACATACCTAGGATATACCTGTGTCCATCTGTATTTCTCAGTCACATTTAGCCCTTGTGGACTATGATGCACCCAGAATAGTGTATCTCCTGTGTGGGTGCCATGGTCACATGATTTAAGTGAAGGGGGTGTTTGGACCCATAGGCAGATTATGTAGCACCACCCAACCCGCCCTCTGGGGCTCAGGATCTTCCACCAACAGATCCCCATTCTACATCCCTGCAATGGTGGCAGTAGAGGGGACCATCAACCCCAGTCCTGCTGGGGAACAGGCACCCTACAGGGCAGTCAATGCAGATCTGTATGCATCCATAAGGCAATGGCAGACAGACAGTAGGCCTGGAAATGCTCAGCTTCCCCCCACCACTATCTGACATTCTCCAGCAGCGAGCACAGTGAGTCTTCAGCCACTGCACCCTGCAAAGTGTTCCATCCATACACATACTAACTGCAGACAGCCTGCTAGCTAGTCCATAGTGCATGTTCCTGGAGGAGATGTGTGCACACAAAACTGGGATGTAAGCACACACACCAAGCAAATAAGTCAGTGATTGGGCCCCAGAAAAGAGAACCCATAAATATCACTTGAGAAAAATGCTATATAGCACTATGGGGGAACCTAGCCATGCCGTGGTCACTGCTCAGTCAGGGTGAGAGTGACCTTCCAGCAGGACATGTGCTGGCCGGGCACTACAATGTCCCAGCCAATGCCCTATGCCCTGTGCAAATGCATCCTGCCCAGGCCACCCTGTCAGGGCCATACCCACAGTACCTTGCTTCTCATTATGCACATTGGCAGGCTAACACTGGAAACAGTGCAAGCAGTGTGGGCTGAGTAAAGTGTAGGCAGCCACAACACACTGGATAGACAGACACAAACTCCCACATCTATGCCAGCATTGTGCAAATATAGAGGCTTTTGGCAGCCCTGGCCACCACACCAGTCCTGGGCACAGTGCAGGCATGGCACACTCCACAGATATCAGAAAGGTTGCTATGATGCAGCTCTATCAGCAAATTGTGCTTAACTTAGGAATTGATATCTGCCATTAATCATAGCAACCTTCTGATATATGTGTAACGTATTCCCAAGTTTAGGGCGGCATTGCTAAGGTATGCAAGTGCTAGTATTGGGAGATGCTGCCGCGCCGGGCCCAACAGCCTGACTCTCCATGAGGCTTTGGATAGTGGAGCCTGTGGGTGTGGGTATTTATGCCCCTGTTGGCCGCTGATCTAGGGCAGAGGTTCCCAACTCCGGTCCTGGTGGGCCAAACCCTGTTCAGGTTTTCATGCTGTTCCTAATGAATATGCATGAGATACATTTGCATACAATGGGGCGGCACATACTAATGCAGCACAGACATATTTATTAGGGACAGCATGAAACCTGAATGGTGTTTGGCCCTCCAGGACTGCAGTTGGGAAACTCTGCTCTAGGGATTGCACATGTTTATGGTGTTTGTGCTCTGTAGGGTAAAATATAGGAATTTCAGGCATGTTTATTTTATCTGCAATAAAGGTTCTGTCTTTATTACCATGGTTTAGTACTGCGTAAAATGTGGGGAAAGGGTTGGCAGGAGCCACAGCTGGGACTTGAGCTTGTGACCTTCTGCTCCTGAATACACTGGCTGTGTGTACTGCACCACACTGTTGCCACAGGGACAGCTCATTCCCTGGGTATACCATGACTGTTCGTCAGACAGACCCTGTCTGTTGCATTGCACGGCACCCACCTAAATGGGGCTAGGCCATGGTCTGCTGTGGGCAGATTACACTGCCCCCTCCGCCACCGGCACCCCTCCGCCACCATGCTGCCATGCGATTATGCTGGTTGTGCTGGTGGTGTGTAGTCCCAGGCCATCCAGTATGCCGGTAGGCAGCTGCCTATGGTGTGGGTTCTCGGGTAGAAGTGCCTACAGAGAAATGCGCGCTTCCCCCCCCCCCTGCACTGCCTGCCAATGTTATGTGCCCTTGGGGGTACCTGCTGGGTAATCTCCCCTCGGCCCAGTGTGCAGCGGCAGCCAAGAGAGCAAATAGAATGCTAGGTATCATAAGGAAAGGAATGGAAAATAAAACAAAAGATATTATAATGCCTCTATACCGTTCCATGGTGAGACCGCACCTTGAATATTGTGTGCAATTCTGGTCGCCGTATCTTAAAAAGGATATAGCATTATTAGAAAAGGTTCAGAGAAGAGCCACCAAAATGGTAAAGGGGATGGAAGGATACTCCTATGAAGAAAGGCTAAAAAGGTTAGGGCTCTTTAACCTGGAAAAGAGACGGCTGAGGGGAGATATGATAGAAGTCTATAAATTAATGAACGGAGTGGAACGGGTCAACGTAGATCGACTGTTTACATTATCAGAATATAGGAAGACTAGGGGACATGCAATGAAGCTACAGGGTAAACTATTTAAGACTAATAAAAGAAAATATTTTTCACTCAGCGTGTAATCAAACTCTGGAATTTGTTACCGGAGGATGTAGTAAAGGCTGTTAGTGTAGCTGGGTTTAAAAAAGGTTTGGACAAGTTCCTGGAGGAAAGGTCCATAAACCATTATTAAGAAGGGGCACAGGATATCATTGCTTGACCTAGTACAAGCATTGCAGAACCTGTGTCTTTTGGGGAAACTGCTAGGTACGTATGACCTAGATTGGCCACTGTTGGAAACAGGATACTGGGCTTGATGGATCTTGGTCTGACCCAGTTTGGCATATCTTATGTTCTTATGTTCACACTCATGCCCATGTTAGACCCTCGTCAGTTGCTGTCTTGCTGCTTTACAGTTTCGGCATTCCTATGTTCCACCTAGGCATCTGCCTAGCCCGCACTGTGCCCCAGCTGGACCACAGCATGTGCCGCCAGCAGCCCTCTATATCCCATTTACAGCATCAGTACAGTTGCCCTTTCCTACGTGCCCTCTCTGCTGTTGCTGCACATGTGCACGCCATAACAAACCTGCCTATTCTAAACGACAGAAACCCTGATCAGCACTATTTCAATGTGGGATCATTCACTTTGTAGGGGGACAGAGCATAGACCCTTCCAAACATGATATCTTAATTTATATGCTTTGTTAGTAGTTTTGCTTTATGTTTATCATTAATATCACTATTGGCCAGCTTGGTTATTAGGATTTTAGATGTGGTTCTGGTCCTTTTATTTGTTTATTTGCCTTTTTGGTCCCTGCACATGTATCATAACTATCACTTTTCTGGGTTTCCTTGCCTTTGCTGCACATTGCTGACTGTAATGGTTTCTCTTTCCTGCAAATGTGCCTTAACGCGAGGGTTTCAATGGCGTTAAATGTCCAGACCCGGATTTCACAGGGTTAGTGTGCCTGGAGCCTCTCCCCTCCCACTCTCCGCCCATTGACCCCTTCTCTCCGCCCTCTGGGATGCCTTGCTCTACCCTTCAGACCCGGATTTCACAGCGTTAGTGTGCCTTAATGTCGCCGGTGCATTATCGCACAATAAGTGACGTTATCATGCAATAACGTTACATTATCGCACGATAATACCGCCACTGAGACGTTAAGATGGTTTAGTAAACATACCTCTTAATTGTGCTACGTTATAGCTTAATTGCATGTCCCCTAATCTTTCTACTTTTTGAAGGAGTAAACAACTGATATATGTTTAACTGTTCCTCTCCATTCATTATTTTATAGACCATTATCATATTTCCCCTCAGCCTTCTCTTTTTCCAAGTTCAAGAGCCCTAATCCTTTAAGCCTTTCCTCATAGGGATATCCTTCCATCCCTTTTACCGTTTTTCTGTACCTTTTCCAATTCTGCTATATTCTTTTTAAGATATGGCAACCATATCCATTGGTTCTCAAGAGTGCATTAAGTTTTTAATGCTAAGGGCCTTTTTATTAAAGGGCACTATGTTGTTGCACCTAATACGCTGGTAACATGCAAATCAATGGCACGTTAAGGCAACACTATGGAATTTCCTACCAACAGCTAAAGTGATACACACAGCCCTGCCATGGCACAAAAATAGTGTAGGTGCACTTACCTTCACCTATGGAGGTGCATTACGTGCAGGTACACTACTTGCTTGCTGTGCAGGTAGCCCAGGTACACTGATTGCGTGTTGCTCAACCCACCCAATCTCCATCCCTTAAACCGCCCACTTAGAACCCTAATGCATCATGGACAGATAGCACCAAACTCCGGTCATGCTAACTGCCATGGCCCAGTGTTACCTGTCAGTGCATGTGCAATGCTTGCCTTTAGTGTGTGCCAGACCAGTGCTGACTGCTAGTGCCCTTAGTAAAAGGGCCACTAGGTGTTTTACAGAATGTTGTTGATACATTTGCCTTAGCTAAGTGTTGTTTTTTTCTTTTTTGGACAATCCTTTACAAAATAGGCACAACGCATGTTCCTATGTGCCCTCCTCCCTAGACACTCTATTATAAAAGGGAGGCCTGGGATTCATATTGTCATTCATTCAGCAACTGCTTGAAGGAAGGCTACTGTAACTGTTCTGTTTCTTCTCTAGTGGTGAATAGCTTGCAGATAGATTTTTCCTAGAGTAGGGTGAATTGAGAAGTCAACTACAAATCTATATCAGTGTAGGTGACAAACATTAGTCAAAGATGAAGATCAGTGTTTGACTGATGCTGAATAATCTTTTTTTTCTTTAATGCTCAACAGTACAGTAATCCTTACCATGATGTAAAATTGCATTCACGGCATAGTATTACACTGTAGCTAGCCAGAAATCCTGATTTATAGCGCGTCATCCTATAATAGTGGAGATGATCAAAGACTTGTTCCATAGTCTACATAGCAGAAATGTTAGAACCATTGTGATTTTGTAAAGATGCACAGATACTGCCAATCATCCATCTTTCCCCCGTCTATTCTTTTCTTACTAAACTTGTCAAAATATGATAGCCATGGTGGCCTCTCACACCAGTAATAACTGCCTTAGAAACCAATCATCCTGTCACCTTCCGTACACTCTAATTTGACCAACAATGCAAAATGTTGTAGCTCAGGTTATAATGACACTTCTATGGTAAAACATGACTTTCACTTATTCACAGGTATGCTGAGGGAAGTTCTTTTATTTTCTCACATTTGACACAACACATTATCAGTCTCATTTCCCATAATTTTGCCAAATGTCAAGTAAAGTCACTTCATTGTTTTTGTAGGTAAATAAAATGAGAACAAAGAACATTCACATATTCATCATGACAAAACTGAGGAACTTTTTCTTGCCTGGAAGCAGTACAGAAATAAGGCTTTGAATTTTAAACCAAAATTTTCATACTAATAATAACATTTTTGAGAAATCTGGGTTGAAAATGATTTATTTTACATGTGTAATAAAAAATATATTAAGCCATAGTACAAGACACAATTAACATTGCAGTGGTTGCTTCCACACAATTAATATTGCAGTGGTTGCACTGACTCCCTAAGTCATGGTATTACAATACACATCAGTTCTTACAGTGCCCTCATCATGTGGATATTCATAGTGACAGTATCTTAAAAGGAGACACAAATTAATTCTTTTGGTCATAGCTTACAGTGATGTCATATCAGCATGGTAGAGGATATCTACACTTTAACTTTTGGACCATGGAAATACTCTCTAGGCAACTTGCATATCTACATATCTACAAGGAGGAAGTTGCATGCAAATCTATCTCATGTATATTCAATGTAGATATCCTGAAAACCTGAATGGTGTTGCCTAAGGACTGGGTTGAATTTTTGGACCATGGAAATGCTCCCTATGCAACTTGCATATCCACCAAATCATACATGGGAACTTACTATATTGAGTTTCCTGGAAGTTCAAGTGATGACATCAGGGCCCCATCCATACTTGCACCTTGTGTGACCACACTTCTCTGCTACCACATCTGGAAAGCCTTCCAGAGTCATAGGGATATGTTTACTAAACCGTCTTTATGTTACCGGTGCTAGTTGCAGCATTAATTTGAAGAATGCCAAACGGTATCGTGCAATAGTGGGCGCCATGGCACGTTAACGCGCGTTAACCCTAAGTTCATGCCAGCGCAGCGTTAGAAGCTATAAAGATGTAGCCCCTGGTTACTGCAATGACTGTGGAGGCAGAGGTCATGGGTTTGATCTTGCAGTGGTGTTATGTAAGAAGGCTGGCTGAGGCATTTCTTTTTTTAAATTTAAATCAGTACTGTCTGAGACATTTCCTTTTTTAATTTAAATCAGTGCTGCCAGCAAAAGCACTCTCACAGTGCCATAACCTAAGGTGCCGCATAAGGCGCCCTATAAGGCACTCCATTAGGCACATTATAAAGTGCCCTGTCTGACAAGGCACCTTATAATGTGCCCTATAGGGCGCTTTATAGGGTGCCTTATAGGGTGCCTTATGAGGCACCTTAGGCTACGGCACTGTGAGGGTGTTTCTGCTGGCAGCACTGATTTAAAGGAAAAGGAAAAGCCTCAGACAGCCTTATTAAATAACACCACTGTGGGATCAAACCCATGCTCTCTGCAGTCATTGAAGTAACCAGTGGGCTACATCTCTATAGTGTCTAACACACCGCTGGCCGGCTACAGAAAGACTGCAGATTGCCACACAAAGGGGTATGTTTACTAAACTGCGGTAATGTAATTCGCGTTAGGTTCCGCATTGATGAAACAGATGCCCATATAAAGGAGTGGGTGGGGCAGCACTAAAGCTGTGTCAGATAAGGCGTATTATAAGGCACGTAAGAAGGCACATTAGAAGGCATCCTATGAGGCACAGTACAAGGCACGTTATAAGGCACCTTATTAGGCGCAGTACAAGGCACGTGCCTTAACGTGCCCTGTACTGTGCCTAATGAGGTGCCTTATAACATGCCTTGTACTGTGCCTCATAGGATGCCTTCTAACGTGCCTTCTTACGTGCCTTATAACGCGCCTTGTACTGTGCCTAATAAGGTGCCTTGTAACGCCCTATAAGGATTGTTGCCAACTGTGGTGAGGGTACTATGGACTGGCAGCACAGATCTGCAAAGATATGACTGTCACAGGCAAGCAAAATATCTACCTTGGACAAAAGGGAACAACAAGGAATTGAACCCATGACCTCTGCCTCCACAGTCATCAAAGTAACCAGTGGGCTACATCTCTATAACTTCAAACACACCGCTGGCTGGCTACAGAAAGACTTCAGGTCACCACACAAATTGTCTGCTGTGGTTACCAGGTTGCCTTTGCTGTACATTACTGACTGAAATAGTTTCTCTCTCCTGCAAATGTGCCTCTAGTGCGAGGTTTTCATTGGCGTTAATTTTCAGACCCTGATTTCACAGAGTTAGTGTGCCTGGAGCCTCTCCCCACCCACTCTCTGCCCATTGACCCCTTATCTCCACCTTCTGGGGAGCCTTACCCCACCCTCTGTGCATCTCAACACCGCCGGAGACGTTATCGCACGATACATGACGTTATCACATGGTAATGTGCCATTATCGCGCAATAATGTCACTTATCATCAGGGGCGGCCCAAGGGGGGTGTGGGACCTCATTTGCATAAGTGGCCTCATTTGCATAAATATTTGCATAATGTTACCATACACTAACTTTTAGTAAACATGCTTCTTCATGAGTGTATGGATAAAGAAAGACTAAAAGATTTCTACATTACTATAATACAGTGCCAACCGCCAGGCACATTAGGAACTACTACAAACACTGCCCATTTAAACCCATAGCAAACCTGCCGTATCCTAACAGCACTACAAGGACTCATAAAACACCATACCATACCTATCAAAAGGCAACACTGCAAATATTAAACCAATACATTTCAGAGAATAACAATACATGACCTACTGGGGAAAGAGAACAAGTGGCAATGTCAAATAGGAGTTACATAAACAGAATACCTCAGCTCAGTTACACATGCAGAACATAGACCATCACCAAACAAGGAATCACAATTTAGAAACAGGAAGACAATAATTAAACTGGGAACCCCAAAAGCCAAACTTGGAATGTACAACACTGTAGAAATAAAACTATAAATTAATTTCCTCTTGTACTAAACAAAGCACCGACGTTAATGATGCACATTTCCCAGAGCTGACATATTCCAGTTAATAAATTCAAAATAAAGAGATATCTTTGTACCTATTGTGCATTTTTTTTCAGTTGCAATTGTTCCAGCCACTTTCTTCTGGTTTATTTGTGTCTTCTGCTAACTCTCCATCATCTGCTGTCCATTTGTCCTTTCTTCACTCTTCTAGTTTTTTTCCATTCTATCTCTACATCTGTTTTAACATACTAATCTTTCTCCTTTTGCTCTTTCCTCATTCCTATTTCATCCACTCAGATTTTACCCCTCCATCCTCAATCTCCATTTACTCTCCCAACACCCGGCCAATTGTAGATTTTTCTTCCCTCCCACACAAAATATTTTTCCCCTCTCCATTTCACTCTCCCAGCCCCATCCCCTTCTAATCTCCCCCAACATCAGCTCCCTTCTAGTTCCAGCCCCACCCAGTATCCGCTCCCTTCTAGTCCCCCCATCAGCCCATTTCCAGTCCTAGCTCCCCCATCCATTTCCAGTCCTATACGAGTCCCTTCTTCAGCTCATTTCTAATACCAGCCTCCCATCAGCCCATTTCTAGTCCTTTCCTAGCCCCACCATCAGCCCATGTCAAATCCTAGCTCCCCTCCACTCAGCCCATTTCCAATCCAAGCCCCCCAGGTGCCTACTTCCAGTTCTAGCCCCTCCATGAGTCCATTTCAATCCAAGCCCCCACCACAGCCCATTTCCAATCTTAGCTCCCCCCAACACCCAATTCCCAGTCCTATCCTAGCCCCTCCATCAGCCCATTTCCTGTCCTAGCTCCCTCCCATAAGAGCCCATTCCAAGCCCCCCTTCCCATCGGCTATTTGCAGTTCAAGACCCCTTCCACTCAGCCCATTTCCATTCCAAGCCCCCCCTCCCGATCAGCTATTTGCAGTTCAAGCCCCCCACTTCCCCTCAGCCCATTTCCTTTCCAAGCCCCGTCCCCATCAGCTATTTACAGTTCAAGCCCCCTTCCACTCAGCCCATTTCCATTCCAAGCCCCCCTCCCCATCAGCTATTTGCAGTTCAAGCCTTTCCTTCCACTCAGCCCATTTCCAGTCCTAGCAACCCCCCCAACCCATTACCAGTTCTAGCCCCCCATAGCCCATTATCAGTCCTAACCTCCCCATCAGCCCACTCCCAGTCCTAATACCATCAGCCCATTTCTAGTCCTAACCCCCCATCACCCAATTTTCAGTTTAAGCCCCCCATAGCCCATTACCAGTCCTAATCCCATCAGCCCATATCCAGACTTAGCTCCCCCATAGCCCATCACCACTCTTAACCCCCCAGCCCAGGGAAAATTTAAAATAAAAAAAACTGTCTGCTGCCGGGGCCGGGGCCGCGGCCGCCGCAGCAGAATCGAGTGTGCCGCAGGGCCCCCCCCTGCCTGGCAGAGCCTGCCCTCCCCTGCATCAGCTCCCTCTTTGCAGCTGCAGTCACACACGCCGGCTTTCAGAGCGCGAAGGGAGAGTTTCCCTTTTGCGGCTCTGTTAAGCCCGCGGGGGCAGCAGCAGACAGGTTTTTTTTTTATTTTAAATTTTACTTTTAGATCAGAATGTTTTTTGTGTGGGGCCCCCTGAAACGCCGGGCCCTGTGCAAAAAAAATTCTCGCTCAATGGACAGGCCGGCCCTGCTTATCATGTGATAATGTTGCCGCTGCGACGTTAGCGCTGTTTAGTAAACATACCCCATAGTGTGAACATTATTGTCTGCTACGCCACTGGGTTGATTGTCAGATGCTTCTTCAGTTATGTTTGAGGTTGCCAGTTCAGGTACTAGCTCCCAGCCTGCTGGAAGCAACATTTAAAAAAATCTTAAGAGTCAACACCAACTTTCTTCCTGAGTAGCCCCAGAAGAAATCTTGTGGTAGGATCTTCTCTGTCACTTGCCATTCTTCTCGAAGATCATCCAAGAACAATAATAAAAGAGGTAAAGGACAGCATTTCAGCATACTGAATCCACGTAGTGGGCCTCTGCAACTGCAATCAGGAATGCTGTGATCATCCAATGCACGTATATTTAGATTTTTATAAAAATCCTGTATGCATGTTATGCTATCTGTGAAACAATTTCAATTTTAAACTTATTTATAACTCACTTATCATAAATTTCTAAGTGATATACATCAAATACATACACAGTCTAAAGCATTTAGACTAAAACATAATTAACAATACCAACCTGCTCGCTTTCTTTTTTATGATCTTTGCAGAAAATATCACATCAAAACGATGCATTTAATTAACCAAACCAAAGGGAGAACTTAAAACTATTCCCATGCTCTAAAAAAAACACTAATAGATATTTGTTTTCAGAACATCAAATTAGCTAGAAAAAAAGCATGTAAGGGCCAGAACTAGATGCAATAAAATGTGTTATTTGCTCTTAACATAGGATTTTCTATTGCAACATGTGCTAAATAATAATGAGATTTTTAGCATGAAAATGCATGCATAGTCATCCATTGCAATGACAAACAAATAATGTAGCTTGCATGAAACCTTTCAAACTATGCTATTCCTGGAAAGAGAATACCACCTCAAAAGGCAGTGTTATCTTTCTTTCCTGGGAGCATCTGGCCACTAACATGCATCCTAATCCTCCTGGGGACAACTTAAAAGATCTGGTGTATTCCAAAAGCACCCCCCCTCACACACACACCCCACAATACCCTTTCCAAAATACCTCTGCACTCTCCACATACCACCAACATCTACCATGAGTACTCCCCTCTTCAGTACCAATTTTTCCCCTCAATCTCTGTTACATTTTCATCCCTTTCTAAGATCTCCAAAGAAGAAACTTCTCATCTTTCCTCCTCCAAACTTACTACCTATTCTTCTGCTCCTGTCCCCTCTCATCTCCTTAACTCAATCTCCTTCCCTGTCATCACTTCCATTTCTTTTTTTTTTAATGCTTTATTTACGTTTTATAACAACAAAGGAAAGGAAGACATACAGCTTAAAAGACAAATACATACATAAAATGTGATACATACACCAAAGTAAACCCCTACCACCCCCCTCCCCCCTGCTTCTTCTCTAGAAACTAATCATTCCCGAAAACGGGCGTGTACTGACATTATTATGGTACAAAACTGAACGGTGATCTGAAACATGATAAGTATACATTAAGCAGACATGTCTGAGCAATGAGCAGAGTGTACATAATCATTGAGCATCTGCCATTTAGACAGGCGAAAGTGAGTTTGGATATGGGGAATAGCTCTCCGAGATATCTGCTCATATTTACTATATAAGCAGACGAGGTTCCACCATTCATTGGCAGTAATTCGAGAGCTATCCTTCCAATTCCTCGTGATTAAACATATGGCTATACCCAGCATGAAATCAAGGAGAAAGCGACCCCTCTTAGGAAGAGAGGGGACCTCCGCCACTGAGCGGAGTCCCACAATCTTCCAAGAAAGAGGCTCGTGGAGGTGTAAGACAAACTCCCCCCACACATTAGAGCTATTAGAGACCTTATTCAATTTAGAAAAGCCCTCAAACACCACCTTTTTCTCTTACATTATAGCCAAGTTCTCCTCCATGTTAACTCCCCGTTTTATGTAAACGACGGCCAATGTATCTGGTCAAGTGTTCTATTGTTTTGATGTAAACCGCGCTGATGACAAATAGCGCGGTATATAAGAAATGTTAAATAAATAAAATAAATAAATAAATTGAATACGACCCCAGACCCGCCCCCAGTAAACCTGCAGTTGAGGACATTCATAAAGAACATGAGCGAGGGTTCCCACAGCAGTATGGCAAGACCAACACTGGTCCCTAGCAGTTGTGTTCCATTTAGCTATTCTTTCTGGAGTATAAAAGCATCTGTGTGCAAAAAAGAAGAGAGTTTGGGTTACAGAGGCAGATCTGGAAACCCGCACCACTTTGCTCCAGAAAACGCTCCATTGCGCAGGGGTTAAAGTGGTTTGCAGTTCGCGTTCCCAGGCTTGTTGAGCTCTACAGGTAGCAGTATCGGTACCCTGACATAATAATTTATAGAAGTTAGAGGCTACCCCATGCGTACTACTAAAAGAGTGAATTAGTTCTAATAGCCCGTCCTCAGTAGGGGCAGAGGGCGGCAGGATTTGAGCACTTTTGAGGCAGTGTTGGAGCTGCATCAATTGAAAGTAATGTTTCGCTGGCAACGCAAATTCCTTTTGTAAATCAGAAAAGGTCTTCCAACGAGCTGCAGAGAAGAGTTGTTGGGGTGTCCAGATCCCCCTAGAGTACCAGGGTTTCCATGCGATCGTTTTATTTAGGACTTGAATTCTGGGGTTATTCCACAGTGGGAGTCTGTCTAGAGGACAAACAGTGGGACCCAGTGACCGAATGAGAGTGTTAAAGGCCGCAAGAGTATCGACAATCATTGGGGGATGGCGTGTGTCTACTTGATGGGACATGCCGGGGAGATGGGTCAACGGAATTGGGCTACTTAGCTCCTCTTCAATGTCAAGCCAAACTGGTCTGTTGTCTGTTGATGCAGCTAGCCATCGGGCACCTTGTTTAAGTAGGAAGGCTTGATGATATCTAAGAAAATCAGGAAAGCGGGTACCCCCTAGTTCCTTCACAGACTGTAGTTTTTGTTTAGCTACTCTTGGTGGTTTTCCCTGCCAGAGATAACGGACGAGAAGGCCCTCTATGTCTTTGTAGGTATGTAGCGGGAGGAAACAGGGCAGCATTTCTAAAATATAGTTCACTTTGGGGACTATCATCATTTTGACGGTTTCTAGGCGGCCCCACCATGTAAGGGATAAGGGAGACCACCGATTTGTGAGCTCACGGACTTTGGAGACTACCTCCTTGGCATTAAAACTAATAGTGTCTTCTAAAGGAGAACAGTAGTGGACGCCAAGATATTTCACCATGCGGGATTGCCAAAGGAAAGGAAAGGCCTGCATGTCAGCCTCATGTACCCAGCGGTTCAGTGGGAATGCTACGGATTTGGTCCAGTTTATTTTATAGCCCGATAATTGCGAGTATCCATCAATCAGGTCCAAGACAGCCGGGACCGAATCAAGGGATACAAAGAGCATAAGGTCATCTGCATATGCAGAGAGTTTAATCTCTCTGTGACGGAAGGGGACACCTCGAATACGTGCGGACTGTCTAATAAGGAGGGCGAGGGGTTCAAGAGCTAGATCAAAGAGCATTGGTGATAGGGGGCAACCTTGACGCGTGCCTCTTTGAAGATTAAAAGGCCGAGACTTAATGGCATTTACACAAATACTGGCAACGGGTTGAGAATACATGACTTGGAGGTATCGGAGGAAGCCCTCCCCAAAGCCATACCATCGGAGAACTGCAAATAAGAAGGGCCATTCCAAACGATCAAAGGCTTTTTCAGCATCTAGAGAAAGACCCACCCATGGGTGGTCTAAATTGGCAGCACTGAATAGCACATGGCACAAGGTCCGAGCATTGTCAGCGGTGGAGCGGCCGGGTATAAAACCACATTGGTCGGGATGGACTAAGGTGGCCATCCTGTCAGATAGCCGGGTGGCCAAGATCGTTGCGAAGATCTTATAATCGGCATTAAGTAGGGAGATTGGACGGTAGTTGGCGGTTAGCAGCGGGTCTCTGCCTTCTTTCTCAAAAACTACCACATTAGCTGCAGAAAAGGATCCCAAAGAGGATGTATCTACCGCAAGGGCAGTAAAGTAAAGTTTTAAGTAGGGAACTAAATCTGCACTGAACGTTCTGTAGAATTCTGTCGGGAGACCATCAGGCCCAGCGGCTCGACCCGAGGCTGTTCGTTTTAGGGCAGAATGGATCTCTGAAGTAGAGAAGGGTTCATCCAGCGCATCCCTATCAGCTTCAGAAAGGGTTGGCCGCTGAATACCAGAAAACAAGCGCTCAAAGGTCTCGGATGAGAACTCACATTCAGATTGATATAGACGGGTATAGAAATCCCGAAAAAGTTCTACGATATCGGAGTCTGTGGTCAGTATGTCCCCTCCCTGTGGGGCGCGAAGGGCCGCTACGCGTTTGGCTTCTTTTTGACCTTTCAAGGCGTTGGCTAAAAGTCGACCGGCTCGGTTGCTTTCACGGTAGTATGTCCCTTGCTGAAGTGCAATACTTTGAGAAGCTGCAGTTGAGAGGATTGCATTATATTGAAAACGGAGATGCTGTAAGCGAACTAAGACGCATGGGTCATTACGTGAAGTTAGAACTCGTTCGCTTGCTTTGATTTGTTGGTCTAGTATAAGGAGCTGCTGTTTACGCTGTTTCCGCAGGCGAATTTGATAACTAGTGATCGTTGCCCGAATGGCCGCTTTAAAACCCTCCCACCAAGCCCAATTTGCAGTGTCCTGGGGTAGATTAAAGTGAAAGTAGTCCTGTATGGCTGCTCGAATTTCTAACTGGAACTCTGGTTGAGTTAATAGAGCTCTATCAAAGAACCAGGCCCCCGAATTCCCCTGGGGCGCAGTGGTGTGTAATTGAAAAGAAATAGCAGCGTGATCTGAGATATGTTGGGAGTGAATCTTTGCAGTGTCTACCTGTGGAACTAACAGTTTTGATATGAGAAAGAAATCTATGCGAGACTGGGATTTATGAGGGGAAGAGAAGAAGGTAAAGTCAAGCTCATTGGGGTGTAGTAACCTCCATAGATCGACTAAAGCAAGATCTTTGATCATAGAGGTAAGCGTAGTGTGACTCTTGGGGGGACCACTCGTCCTAGGCAGCTGTTTGTCAATCAGGGGATCAAGAACTAAATTGAAATCCCCCCCGATTATCAATGAAGTATTAGCAGAGGCCTGCGCAACCTGAGCAATGGTAGCAAAAAAGGCAGGGTCATCAACATTAGGAGCATAAAGGCATATACATGTAACTTCCAGGTTACCTATCTTGAGGTGAGCCCTGGACCATCTGCCAGCTGTATCTGAGCTAGTCGCAATGATAGTAGCATGCAGAGATTTCCTAACCAGTATGGCAACCCCACATTTCTTAGAAACGGCTGGGGAATAGGCGGCCACCATGTAAGGTTTAACATTGAGTTTAAGAGTTTCCTTCGAATTTAAATGCGTTTCTTGGAGGAAAATCAGGTCCGCAGCTTCATGACTTAGATAGCTCAGGATTTTCTTCCGTTTTATCGGATTATTGATGCCTTTTACGTTCAATGATAAAATCTTACATGGTGCCATCAATCAGTAAGAGACATTTTAGGTAAGGGCTCTTGAAAACATACAACAGAAGCAGAATCTGTACAGCAATGACATAATCACCAAGTATGCTGGCCAATACACCCCATATTGAAAAGCTTGTATCAAAGTAACTTAGAGAAGAAGCAAAACCCCCAATGAATATGGCGACCATATGTCTGCGGGAGGAGGCCCAAGAGAGGAGGATAAAGACATGAAAAAAAAAAGAAAGAAACACCAGAGTCCATAATTAACACTGTCTCTGATATTCATCGAAGCTACTCTGGGTAGATGGAGTCGGGTCACAAATATCATCAAAATAAGGCAACAAACCGCCCTCGCCAGACTCTTTGCTGAACCGTGGCAAATCCAAAATGGCGGGTACAGCGGATATGAGAACGCTGGTAGGAACACTCTGGAAATCAGCGCATCAAGTCGGCTTCTTTAGCATCCAAAAACTCCGCTAGTAGATCAGGGTCCTCAAATGTTCTTGTCTGATTGTGTAGCGTGACTCGGAGCTTGGCCGGGTACATCAGGCCATAGCGTGCTTGTAATTGTTGAAGCCTCGGCCGGAATTCCAGAAAGCGCTTTCGGCGATCAACCGTGGGTTTAGCCAAGTCAGGATAGAAGGAGATCTTATGGCTCTCAAACTCCATATGGCCCTTTGCCCGGGAGGCGCTGAGAATTTGCTCCACTTGTTGATATCTCAAAAGTCGAAAGATGATAGGCCGCGGGGTCTTCCTGTTGAGCGTTATGTTGGTGGGTACACGATGAGCGCGATCGATCTCCAATTCTTTGGTAAAGGTGATTTGGAGCAGAGAAGGGAGGATTTTATATAGAAACTCCTTCATGTCTCACGATTCCGCTCCCTCCGGTACGCCCACTAGTCGTAGGTTGTTGCGGCACGCTCTATTATTGCCATCTTCCACTTCTTTCTGCAAGGCCCGCACCTGACGTTCTACTTTGTCGAGTTTGGACAGCCGGACCGCATGGGAGTCTAATATGCTCTCCATTTTGTCCTGACGCGAGGAGAGCCCCTCTAGCCTGCCTTGCAATACACCAAGGTCTTCCCGCAGCGCTCGGAGTGCTTCCCCGTTTGACTGCACGAGGTCTTTAACCCCTCTGATCTCTGCGAGGATCTCCTGCTGCATTTCGGGGCCCTCGCATAGAGCCAGCCCCTTCTGCGGGGACGGGGGTTCAGTTTTGGAGCGTTTGCCGTGAGTAGCCGCTGGAGATCCAAATTCCAGGCGCGTAGGTTTGGTCCCCGCCATCTCACCAATGTGACCCGGTAAGATCAGAGCAGAAATTCAAAAATGTCCGGTGTAATTCAGGATTCTGAGTAGGCCTCTCGGGAGCCTCAGCGTTATGCGACCATCCCGCTGGACATCAGGCTCCGCCCCCATCACTTCCATTTCACATATTCTCAAACTATCACTTTCCACTGCAAGTGTCCTTGCAGCCTTCAAGCATGCTGTGGTCACACTTCGCAAGAAACCTTCACTTGACTTGGCTTGTCTTTCTAATTATCAACCCATCTCGCTTCTTCTCTTCATTGCCAAAATTCTTGAATGTGCAGTTCTCCTCCACTAGATTGAATTTCTCTCTTTTCAAGCCCTGCTAGATCCATTTCAATCTGGCTTTCATCCTTTACACTCTGGTGAATCAGCTCTTGCCAAAATCTCTAGTGACTTGCTCCTGGCTAAATCCAAAAGCCTTTACTCAGTCCTCATTCTCCTTGACTTTTCTGCTGCTTTTGACACTGTTGAGCACCACCTTCTCCTCAACACATTGTCTTCACTTTGTTTTAGGGGCTCTGTCCTGTTCTGGTTCTCTTCTTATCTTTCCCATTGCTCTTTCAGTGTTTCTTCTGGTGGTCCCTCCTGTACTACATCTCACTCTCAATTGGTGTTCCCCAAGGGTTTGTTCAGAAGCCTTTCCTCTTCTCTCTCTGTACCCAGTCTCTTGGTGCTCCTCCAGTATCATTTTTATGCTGATGACTCTCAGATCTATCTATCTACACCTGATATTTCTTTGATACTCCAGGCCCACATCTCTGCTTACCTATCTGTCATCACTGCATGGATGTCTCACCGTCGTTCAAAACTGAACATGGCAAAAATTGAATTTCTTATTTTTCCCCTAAATCCTCCTCCCGTCTTCCTCTTTTCTCTATCTCTGTTGATAACACTCTTCTTCTTCCTGGTTCCTTAGCCGCAACTTTGGGGTCATTTTTGACTCCTCCCTTTCCTTCTCCACTCATATCCAACAGATAACTAAATCCTGTCATTTTTTTTCTCTATAACTAACAAATTTGCCCATTCCTTTCTGAACACACTACTAAAACACTTATCCACTCTTTAGTCACCTCCCCTCTCGACTATTGCAACCTCCTCCTTGCTGGTCTCCCTCTGAGTCACGTCTCTCCCCTTCAATATGTTCAGAACTCTGCTGCGTGGTTAATCTTCCACCAACCCTGATATATAGTACTTATTTAACCACTTTTCTTAAGTCATTTCATTGGCTCCCTTTTCGTTTCCATATCCAATTCAAATTTCTCCTTCTGACCTATAAATGCATTCATTCTGTTGCTCTTCATTATCTTTCCTCTCTTCTCTCTCCCTACACCCCTCCTCGTAAACTCCGCTCTTCAACTGGCCTACTTGTCTCTATGCCCTTTTCTTCCACTGCCAATTCCAGACTTCAGTCTTTTCACTTTGCTGTTCCTTATGCCTTAAACATACTGATTTTGTACATCAGGCTTCATCTCTCCCCCTCTTCAAATTCATGTTTAAGACTCACCTCTTTATGACTGCCTTTGGATCCTGATCTCTTGTTTTCCTTGTGTCTCCTTACCTTTCCCTATTTCTATTCCTTATTCTCAACTTTTGTATTGTCTGTCTTGATTAGATTGTAAGCTCTGATGAGTAGTGACTGTCTTTTATATGTATCTGTACAGCTCTACGTACGCCTTGTAGTGCTATATAAATGAATAATAGTAGTTAATGGCCTATCTAGTCTGTCCTTCCATATCAACAACTACAACAGTCCCCTTTTTTCCTTTAGAGATCCTCTGTGTTTGTCCCATGTTTTTTTTTAATTCAGATACTGTCCTCATCTCTACTACCTCCACTGGGAGACTATTCCACGGAACCACCACTCTTTCCATAAAGAAATATTTCCGCATATCACTCCTGAATCTATCCCCTTTCACCCTCATCCCATGTCCCCTCGTAGCAGAACTTGCTTTCAATTGAAAGAGGCTCTCTCCCTGAACATTTATGCCATGGAGGTATTTAAACATCTCAATCATATCACCTCTATCCCGCCTTTCCTCTAAGGTGTACATATTAAGATCCTTAAGTCTGTCCTCATATGCTTTATAATGAAGACCACTAATCATTTTAGTAGCCACCCTCTGCACCGACTCCATCCTGTTCACATCCTTTTGAAGGTGCGGTCTCCAGAATTGCACACTATACTCCAAATGAGGTCACACCAAAGACTTATACAGAGGCATTATCACCTCCTTTTTTCTGCTAGCCATTCCTCTCCGTATGCACCCAAGCATCCTTCTAGCTTTTGGCGTCACCTTTTCTGCCTGTTTAGCTACTTTAAGATCAACAGACACAACCACCCCTAGATCCCGCTCTTCTTTAGTGGATAAAAGTACTTCACCACCCCCCCCCCCCCTATATTATATTGCTCCCTTGGATTGCTGCAGCCCAACTGCATGACCTTGCATTTTTTAACATTAAATCCCAGCTGCCAAATTCTAGACAATTCTTCAAGCTTAGCTAGATCCCTCCTCATGTTTTCTACACCTTCCTGGGTGTCTACTCTATTGCCGATTTTGGTATCATCCACAAAGAGGCAAAACTTACCCGACAGCTCTTCCACTATATCACTAACAAAGATGTTCAAAAGAATTGGACCAAGGACAGATCCCTAGGGCACACCACTGGTAACGTCCTTCTCCTCATAGTGAGCTCCCACTCAACTGATTTCTCTTTGTCGCCTCCCACTCTTTGTACTCTTTGTCGCCTCCCACTCAACCGATTTCTAACCCAAGCAATAACTTTAGGGTCCATCCCTAGGGTGCTCAGTTTGTTTATAAGTCGCCTGTGAGGAATGCTGTCAAAGGCTTTACTGAAATTCTAAATATACCACATCTAGGGCTTTCCCTCGGTCCAACTCCCTGGTCACCCAGTCAAAAAAATCAATCAGATTTGTCTGACAAGATCTGCCTCTGGTGAATCCATGCTGCCTCGGATCCTGTAATTCGCTGGACTCCAGAAATCTCACAATTTTCTCTTTCAGCAGCGTTTCCAATAATTTACTCACCACCAAATTTAAACTAACCGTCCTGTAGTTTTCAACCACATTCTTACTTCTGCTTTTGTGTAAAGGCACCACATGAGCCTCTCTCCAGTCCTTTGGCACCATGCCCAACTCCAACGAGACATTGAATAGGCCAGTCATTGGAGCTGCTTGAATGTCCCCAAGTTCCCTCAGTCTTCAAGGGTGTATCCCATCCAGTCTCATCGCTTTGTCTACTTTTAGTTTAGCTAGTTTCTCACGAACACAGTCTTCTGAAAATTGTTCAAGATGTCCCTCGCTTCTGTTCCTGTTTGTGGGTGTTTTCTGAAGTCCTGTTCCTGGTTCTTCATCTGTGAACACAGAACAGAAATATTTGTTAAGCAATTCCGCTTTATCCTCATCAGCTTCTACATATTCCTCCCCTTCACCCTTGAGTCTGACAATACCACTTTTGCCCTTCCTCTTCTCACTAACATATCTGAAAAATGTTGTATCCCCCATTTTATTGCATTGGCTATTTGCTCCTCTTTTTGAATCTTTGCTTTCCTGACTACTTTGCTAGCTTCTCTAAGTTTTTTCCAAATATAGATGCCTATCTTCCTCTCTCTGTGATCTACACATGTATTTTATAAAATATGCATGTAAACTGTGAATCCATCGACACTCTACCCAAACTCCTCTCTTGAAAAACACCTCCTCTAAGGTTGCATATAAGCATGCACCTAATTGCACTATGCATTCTTTTACGTGCATTCTATGACATGAAAAATCCACTATGACCTATAAAACCCAAAAGTCATATATCTGCATATACAGGCAGAATCATCTCTCTTTTAAGGCTAAAAATTCAAGTGGCAATTTTTCTTCACTTATGGATAGATGCATGCCATCGCCTAATGGTGCATGTTATTTTATGAATTGAGACCTATTTACCAATACTTTTAATGACATAAGCACACACTAACCGAGTGGTGCAATTTAGCAAATCTAGCCCTCAGTGTCTTCTTTGTTTCAGATATTTTAAAACCATGGCTCCGTTTGCTTTTATCTTAACTTCATGAAACAATCAGGGCGTTGAATTCAGAGACAAAATATATGGTTGAACATGCTATTCACAGGCAAAAGGGTTGCCTTAGCAACAGGAACCAGGTGAAAACAATCAAATTATCCACCCTTGAGTCTCACCCACTCAACTTTCCTTTAGTTTAAAGCAGAGGGTCCTCTGATCGAATCTGACCAGGAATGGAGAGAACAGGTGAGTGAGCGCAATGCTTTTTCCACCTGCAGTTCAGGCTTGTGGCCACAGACCTCTGCTTCTCTCAAACTGAAATTCTAAAAAACACTTGCCACAGCTCACTCAGGTGATTGCTAGTGATTTTCTCTTCTGCTAAGACTGAGGAATCTTGCTGAAAACTCTTTTGCAATCTACCTGCTCCGTGGAGCTAAAGCAAGTCTCTTTTCGGAGGTGCTATCTTGTTGAATTAATTGCATGCTAAATGCTGACTTCACTGGCACTTTGCATATAGCTAGCAGATTGAAAGAAAATACCCATAAAAGAATAAGTAATAATAAATTGGCAAGCTGAAATCTGTAAGTTTGTTGGTTAAGCAGATGTCTAATTTTAATTCTAACACTAAAATATATTTTTTTCCCATGCCATGGAAGTTTCCGTTTTAAGATCTGTTTATAATTAAATTGTGCATATGCTTCCATCCGGTTAAAATTGTATTCCACCTAATGATGTCAAGTGCTGTTGTGCCCATAGAAATAAAAGGGCCATAGGGGCACTTAACATGTGTTAATCCATACTGAGTTTAGCTCATGCCTTTCTAAGAAGTTCAAAAGTGAGTTTTGCATACAGATATAATAGGTATTGCCTAGTCCCAGAAGGCTTACAATCTAGAGGGGCCTTTTACTAAGGTCCAATATTTATTTGGCCCAATGCACATTTTGAATCAAAATCAATGTGTGTTAGTGCCACTACACCACAATAGCTGTCAAGAGTGCCGTCAGCATGTGCCCAACAGTTACCACACAGAAAAGCTCTGTAGTGTGTGTTCCTGCCCTCGGCAATCATCGCTGGTGCGCATCCTGAGATGGTGGTAGGTGTATACTCACTAACTGCAGTGCACACTAACGACACACTAACGACAATGAGTGGTCAATGCCCACTCTCCACTCCAACCTTGCCCAGACCCTGCCCCTTCGTGCAATGTACAGTTCACACATGCTTCAGTGCACCATAATACTCTCGCCTGCATGGTAACAATTACCGTGGACTCATGAAAACGGTTGATAAATGCTGAAACCCATGTTAACCGCATAATGCACTTTAGTGAAAGAACCCCTAAGTTTGCACCTGAGCCAATGGAGGCTTAAGTAATTTGCCCGAGATCACAAATTAATGCTTGCTAATGCTGTTAACCTTTAGTAAACATGCCCCTTAGAGAATAAATCAGGGAGGGGACGAGAAGAGGGAATAATTTCCAGGTAGAATAGATTGATAGAAAAATTAAGTCCCAAAATGCTATTGTTATTTGTTTGGTTTTAAAACTGCTGTGGGTAAGCTGAATGTTGCTTTTGCTTTCAGTTTGGAGACAATTAAAAGACCACGTTTTTCCTCTAATTCAGGTTGCATTTCTCTGTATTTTTCAGTGACTTTCTTTGTGTCTGGATAAAAATAGCAAATACGTTTGCATTTTTGTAAGTGAACATTTATACTGTATAAGCTTCATTTATACTGTATAAGCTTCATTTGTCTGCCGCGGGCTGCTGAAACTGCCATGAAATCTGTGCAGAAAAAGATGCAGAAAGGCAAAATCCGATCACCTACTCTCTCTTAAGTTCTTCAAGAGAATTGAACTATCATAACGTATCTCTTCTTATGTTGCAAGTGGGTCTTATCAGATAGATACAGTGCCAGAACTGATCTGAAGTCATTTTATCACCGTAAAACTTGGAAATATCATCATAGGGCCAGACTACAGATTAGTTATAAGGCTATGCATAAGGATGTGCATGGCCATAAAACGTTGGTATGTGCTCATTTAAAACAAATTGTTTCCCAGTTTAAAGCTATTTTTTCATGTTTATTGCATGCATTTATTCTTTTGGCACACACTGTATGCATGCTAGAACTCTTTGAAGCCTGCTAAATTGATTGTCCACATGTTAAGTTCCAGGTATATGGAACCTGCAATTTTCATGCACTTTACATTTTTAGATACCCAAATGAATTGAATGTGTGCTCAGAAATGCACATCCCTAGTATTTTCTAAAGGATTTTTCATGTATAAAAGATCTTTTCTAAAGCTACATCAGGGATTACTCTAAACCACAATGAATATACATTATAGAGATTTGCATACAATGGAGGCAGTGCATGCAAATCTCTCTCATGCAAATTCATTGTGGTTATATTGAAAACCTGACTGGCTAGATCTGTCCTGAAGATTGAGTTGAGAATCCCTGCCCTAAACAAAGCATAGAGGGGGGTTAACCTGCATACAGCAGCAGGTACAACTCTAGCCACCTCAGTGGGCAGACCATGCTGGTCTTTGCCAGCATTTACTGGGCCTGATTCTGAGACAGGTCCTGCTCCTCTTCCCCGCCTGCTCTCCCCATAGGGCTAGAGCTACAGGACGGGGAGAGCTAGCGGAGGGTGGGAGGGGAGGGAGCGAGGTCTGGGCGGAACAGGGGCAGGCTGAGAATGCAGGATGTACAGGGCCAATTCAGGTCATGGCCCTGTATGCCCTGCGCTGTCAGAAGGGATGTGCTGATTATTCCACCTCAAAGGTGGAATAATCAGCACTGGTGGGGTGATCGTGGCTGGGGATCCCCCTGGGACTGGGGCCGGGTGCAGGGGGATCCCTGCCGCCCGATCCAGTCCCCAGCTGGCCAGCTGTGGATCGGTTGGCGGGGAAGAGGGGTTCTGAGCCAGGGCGCCTGTGGGGAGGATGTCCCTGAAGGAATTCAGGGGCATGCCGGACTGTCCTCAGGCCCAATTCTGTGTGCCGCGGGAATGTTTTATTCCCACGGTACAGAATCGGGTCCTAACGGGCTGGCCTGTACGAGGCCATCCAGATGGCCTAGACATGCCCCTTTCGGAACTGGACTCCACGTTACTATGTTACTATAAAAGTATGCATGGTTGACAAGAAAGCACGTAGATTTACACAACCCGTGTATAGGCATGTTCTGAGGCAATGTTTGGATGGAGAGTGGACAGGGTTGCAATCTATGAGCATCGTTGATAAAATATACATGTCCACATCTACATTAAGAGCAAGCATTTATGCCTGCCCCCTGTCCACGGTTTCAGTCTAGACACGATTTCTGACATAGGCTCCTTTATAACATAGTCCCAAAATAGGCACCATTTTGGCCTTCACGCATAGGCATCCTTTAATAAATTTACCCTTACTGGCTTTTTTTCCCTTTCCTCAAGCAGAAGCCTTTTCCACCTTTACCCAAGAGTATACTTTATCCCAGTACCCAGTACTCTAGAAGTAGCAGGATTTCCTTGTGGCTTATTGTGCATTAGTGCCATATTGTACCTTCTCTGGGTCTTGTGTCCACTCAACACATTTGTATTTCCTGCCTTCTCCAGTTTGGCTGAGTGACCCAGGGAAGATGGAGCTAGCGCTAGGGCCTGGATGCACTGGTCTTCTTTTCAGGCTTAGTCAGCTCACGTGTCTTGGCTGGATGGCTCCAGTCTTGGCTGGGTGGCCTTATGATATTAGCAAGAGCTAGGCCAGGTCTTCTAATCCATTCTGTTCTTCTCTGAATGCATGAAACCCTCTGTTTTCCTGTACATTTATGAGAGATTCCCTTCCAAGTACCAGATTCATGTACTGTCTATCTCTATATTCCCATACCTCATCTTTTCCTGCTTTACTTTGCTAACTTCCCATCAGGTTTAACTCATAAAGCTTCTGTTTTTTGTTTAGAGATTCATTCATGCTTTAGCACATTATTATTTCTTTGTCCATACTGTATTACCATTGTTTTCCTTCATATTCTTTCTGTTCCCAGTGAGAAGGAATGGAGGAGTAGCCTAGTATTTAGAGCTGCAGGCCAAAACCCAGACAAGGCAGTTCTTCCATTGAAGCTTCTTGGGTAACTCACTTCACCCTTATTGTTTCAGGTATATTGTAATCCCTCTGTGGGAGAGAAATACCTACTTAGCTGGATATAATGCACCATGGAGGTAATTTTATAGTCATTAATTCATGTATGTGGCAATTTACATGTGTTAATGAGCTCTTGTAGAATACCAGCTGGCATGAATGATGGGCAAAACATGAGAAGAGTTTGCAAGAAGGCGCGTTGAATATAAAATACCTAAATTTACGCACATTCATTTACATCTGTTATCGAGTGGGTGTAAATGTCCATGACTGAATCTGAGGCACGATCTCTGCCACTGATGCTAGAAAGTGAGCTTAAAATGGACATGTTTCAGTTGCCTTAACCTAGGCACTGTTAGAAAATGGCACTCCATAAATTCAGATCTGAAAAGGCAGTGATAAAATCCGAAACACCTTTTCTACCTCTTCCTTCACAAAATGGTCCAAATTCTTCATGAGTGTAGAATCTGGTATCATCTTAATTTTAAAAATTATATTAAAGCTTGGATTTTTTAAATTATTGTACGTCACCCAGAAAATGTATTGAGTGGTTTATAAATCAAAATAATAAGTAAATAGAAAGCCGTTAATTCTGTACTTTTCTCTTCCATGCTATTTTGCTAGAAAAAAATCTTTCTCAACATTTCAAGTCCTCTCTTTATAATTTGTATCCAGTTCTGGCTATAAAATCTGCTTTTCACGCTCACTTATTCAGATTTCTAAACTTTTCCTGTCTCTCATCTATCTTCTCTTTTTTGCTAGATACCAGGTTTTAAATTAAATCACATGATAATTCTCTTGCGATATTCTTCCAGGCCACAAATTAATAAATGAAAGAATAAATAATGGCATTCTTGGTTGCCCTGGCTTATATAATGATGCATAAGGATTTCACATGCCATGTGATCCTGAGCATATCCTGGCTACTGACTACTGTAGTGACTCTTTCAGACCATGGAGAGAATGAACAGCACTATAGAACCCTTGTAGAATTTTAACATGGGCAGAGGGAATTAGGGATTCTTATTCCAAATCAACCAGTAAAATTTGCATTCTATATTCCACAAGTGCTATACATGGCCAAGCTTCTCCTTTTGGATCCTCCACTTCCATATGTCAGTAAGGGACTCTAGCTGGTGATGGACACTTTTGCAAATGCCATGGGTGGCAGTGGAAGCCAGGCTGATGCAGAATTGGTGCAATACTAAACTCCAGGAATTTGGCATCCTGTGTGATGAAACAAGTTGTACCTCAATCTTACACTGGTCTTGTGCTGTCTCAACTGCAAGCCGACTATTTACAATACAAACATGTTTATTTATGCTTTCCTTCGGAGGTTTTTTTTATGGCCATGCTTGCAACAAGCTATTTCCTGCTATATATTATATGCTTTGACATGCCCAGGGCCAAATTTAAGCTCTTGGTTCCCATGGATAAAACATAAAGAAGCATCCATTTTGGTTGGAGTAGGGTCTGTGCAGGTTACCTCCTCCATTCCTTTGTTTAGGGTTATACCACTGCTCTGTGCAGGTTAGCCCCCTCTATTGTTTGAAGTGTAAAGGTTATTTAAGTTTGCTTTGATTCAAAAAATAGGGGGGGATTAAACTGCATGGAGTGGCAGGTAAAACTCTAAACAATATCATGGAGGGGGCTAGTCTACGTGGAACAGCAGATACAGCGCTTGCCAACTTAAAACTGAAACAAGACTCAAGTAATGTGCTGGGGATAATGGAATGGCCTGGGGAGAGGGGGTATTTGTATCAAGAAGAAAGATCTCAAGTTATTTTATGTACTGTCTCTGGGTTGCAAGGGACATATAAGCACTCTCAATAGGGGGCACTGGAGGCAAGTTCCTCTCTTGCCTATGCATAAATCTGAGCCTGGAAATGGCAACAGAATTCAAAAGAGAAAGAATCCAGTCCTGGCTTGATATGGCAGTTAATGGATCACATCAGCAATGATGCTTTCTATGTGAATATAGGCCAATTCTTGAAATGCCACTAGCTTTGACAATCTGCTGAGTAAGACACATGCCAGGTTTTTCCCAACACGGACAGCACTGCAATACCATGAAGTACCTTGAAAATGTGAACAATAAAAGCATCCTTCAAGTCTTCAGAGAGAAAACTAACAAGCAAAAGGTTTGAAACTTTAGAAAGAGAACAAATTTGTCCACAGGTCTAATAATATACTGCAGAATTGTTGTAGTAACTACCAGATAAAGCACATTTTTAATGCAATAACATTTAGGGCTATCAAAGGGCACAGTACTATTCAAGATAATTTCCACAAAGAAAAGTCTATTAAAAAATATGATTTATGGTAATATAAGCAAAGATAAGTTAAGCAACTTTGGGGGCCTGTTTATTGAAGTGAGGTCAGCAGTTACCGCATGAATTACAGTAGTTACCAAATAGCCATGACACTCACCATGTGCTAATTCATGCGGTAACTGCTTGTCCTGGCATGGGGCAGGAAAGGGGTTCAGAATGGGCAGTTATGGGCATGGACAGTTATTTACCATGTGCTGTCCTCAATGCAGATAGTGCAAGTGCACTTACCACCTCCTGAAGAGCCGAAACATGCATGCATGCTATCATCTCTGCATTTACAGTACCGAGGCGCAACATCATCATTAGAACTCCCCTTGCCTATACCCCCAGCACCTTCACTTCAACCCCGTCACCATTACAAGAACCATCACCATTGAAATAAAGGTGTCAAGGGACATGTCAGCGGGTGGGGCTGTTCAAGTGAAGGTATCAGGGGTGTTGGGACGGAGGAATCTAGTAATGATGTTCAGCCATGACAAGTGGATTGCATGTACCATGAGGTTAAAATAAGTACTGTGCAGTAACTGCCAAGGCAGGTTCTGGCCACGCTCTCTAAAATGACCAAACAGGCTTTGCAGTTACTATGCGTTCATTTTTGCAAATAACGCACAATGAGCCCGATGCCAGAAGGGGCATGTCCAGGCTGTCTGGATGGCCCTGAACAGGACAGGGCCATTAGCACCCGATTCTGCACCATGGGAGCAAGATGTTCTTGCGAGTTCAGGATCGGGCACTGAGAGACGGCCTGGCGTGCCCCTGCATCGCCGTGGGGATGTCCTCCCCATGGCACATCCAGCCCCTCGCAGTGTAGACCCTGGTTTCCCTGCTGCTTGACCCTGGCAGGGGCAGCCAGGGCCCCGATCGGGCAGCGGGGCTCACCTGGCTTGCCGCTGTTGATGTTGGAGGTTGGCCAGCTAATCCAGAGGGATGGCCAGTGCTTATTCCACCTCTAAGTCGGAATAAGCTGGCCGTCCTCCCGGTGCTCCCCGGACATACAGTGCCGTGACCTGAATTGGCCATGCTCTATCCGCTCTTTGCTCCCATGCCGCCTCCCATCCCCCGCATTCCGCCCCCATCCCCTGTAGCATGCACATCGGCTCTGTGCATCCAGGGGGTCCAGGAGGTGGCATACGGTGCAAGCGACTAGTGGGACTGGACGTCCCGCCAGGATGCACTGCCCCGCTATCCGCCTTGCAGAATCAGGCCCAATGGGGGCTATTTTAGAAGTCCTATTCATGCTTTGTACTTCTGAAAATGGGCATAGAAACATCCAAAGCATCGAGACATCCCCGGAGCCATTTTAGAAGCTGGGCATGGGGACGTTCTTAGAGAGAGGACATCAATGTCGGAATAGGGGTATGGTGTAGGCATGGCTGGGGTATTTCCAAGCACTTAGATGTCCTCACTTAATTTCAGAAATGTTCCAGATGTCCCGAGCCATATCAAAGATTATACCTGCTCAAGGCATGAATAGGCATATGAAAGTGCTTGTTTTGTCAGGCAAATGTCAGGAAGGTGTGGAAAAGGAAGTACACTCATATCTCCTTTATTTTACAATTTGACAATGAACACTGATAGGGAACATAAGAACATATGAACATAAGATATGCCATACTGGGTCAGATGAAGGTCCATCAAGCCCAGTATCCTGTTTCCATTAGTAGCCAATCCAGGTCACAAGCACCTAGCAGTTTCCCCAAAATATACAGCTTCCACAATGCTTGTATTGGGGCAAGCAGTGAATTTCCCAGGTCCCCTTTAATAATGGTTTATGGACCTTTCCTCCAGGAACTTGTCCAAACCTTTTCTAAACACAGCTAAATTAACAGCTTTTATTACATCCTCTGGTAACGAATTCCAGACTTTGATTACACCAATAATAAGAGAAAACAGGATACTTGATTTTACCTCTCACATAAAAAGCACGGTAAAAACTATTTACTTCAAGATAAAAACGTTACGCCACCTAAGACCCATGCTAGAATACAGCGACTTCCGCTCAATATTCCAAGCAATAGTCACTCCACACTTTGACTATGCGAATATTGTATTACATGGTCTTCCAAAGAACACCATTAACCCCCTGCAACTAGCAATGAATGCTGCGGCCCGTATCCTAGTTGGAGCATCTAAGAGAGACCATATCACGCCAATCCTTAGGGACCTTCACTGGCTCCCTATAGAATGTAGAATTAGGTACAAAGCTCTTCTCATCACTTTCAAGGCCTTAAATAATCTATCACCAGCAATGACTTCAGACCTCATCAGTCTACCTCCCGAGACAAGATCCAGGAGACCACTCGCTGAAAATACTCTAGTCATTCCCAGTGAATCCACAAATTGGTCCCAATCAACAATCAACAGAGCATTTAAATCGTATGCGCCTAGATGCTGGAATAAACTTCATCCAGATATCAGAGCAATACGAGACATGAAGCAGTTCAGGAAGGCTATCAAGCACTATCTATTCACTGAGTACTTCCAGCCACCATAATCCTATTATAATATGTCATAAGACAAATTCATATGCATAACCACTCCATGAGACATACCTTCTAGAACTAAAAATTTTGTTGTAATTTCACTGTTTACTAAAATCTCGCTGCTAGTTGAATTTATGTAAATAGTTCAATCGTTATTGTAGATAGTTACCCTTGTTTCCCAAGTTTATTGCCCTGTTATATGTAACTCATACGTGTTTTCAAATGTACTGAGATTGTTTGGTTCCATGTAAACCGCGCTGATGCTAAAGAGCGCGGTATATAAGAAACTTTAAATAAATAAATAAATAAATAAAAAATATTTTCTCTTATTAGTCATAGATAGGTTACCCTGTAGCTTCATTGCATGTCCCCTAGTCTTTTTATATTCTGATGACGTAAACAATCGATTTACATTTTCCACTCCATTCATTAATTTATAGACCACTATCATATCTCCCCTCAGCCGTCTCTTTTCCAGGTTGAAGAGCCCTAATCTTTTTAGCCTCTCGTCATAGGTGTATCCTTCCATACCCTTTTCCATTTTGGTGGCGCTTTTCTGTACTTTTTCTAATAACACTATATCCTTTTTGAGATACGGCGACTAGAACTGCACACAATATTCAAGATGCAGTCGCACCATGGAATGATACAGAGGCATTATAATATTATTTGTTTTATTCTCCATTCCTTTCCATCCTCTAGTTGGTGTAGGTGGGGTTTGAACCAAGTCCTTCCATATTTGTTCTTTAAGCACTAGGCTTTGTTGCCAGTGCCTTAAAGTGCAATAACATTTAAAGTGGTCAGTTTTCAAATAGCCTTACTATTTGTAAAGTTTATGTTGTTTTTAAGGCTAATACTTTCTGTGTTATGTTTATATACCGCTTTTCACCGGTTCAAAGTACAGGATAATGTTATAGTAACAGTTAACATTAAATCACATAATACATATAATATATATGTTGGGCAACATTATTTCTGAAACCAATGAACCATATACAAATTGGAATAGCAGTACATATCGGTATGTTCTTTAACTATTTACAGTTGCAGGTTCTGTTCTGCGTGTGTCTGTCACATTTTCAGGTTATTGGGTAGGTTAGGTGGTGGGACCAAAGTGGTCGGTGAATAAGTGGGTTTTCGGATGTTTGCGGAAAGAGGGGAGGTCGGTGATGCTCCTTAATGTGTCTGGTAAAGAGTTCCAAAGGGATGGTGCGGCAAGTTTAAATGCTTTTTAGCAGGTATGTAGATTGAGTTTAGTTACAGATTGTATTTTGAGCTTATTGTATGTGGTAGATCTTGATAGTCTGTTTGTGAGGAATTTCTAAAGAAGGGATTCTAGGAGGTGAGTGTAGTGCTTTGTGTCATGTTGCTTCAAGCATTAATATAAAGTGTATGTACTGAAAGCAATCTACTTTGCATCTATTATTTTATATCTATGGAAGGTGCAAAAATGCAATGTGTGCCTTTGAGTCAGTCCTGGTGACCCAGAAGCTCCTGGGTTTTCTTAGCAGTATAACTGGAGGTAGATTGCTAGGCCTTTCTTCTGGGGTAATGGAGTGTTAGGTGACTTGCCCAAGGCCACAAGAGGTGCTGGTGGGAATTGAATACTGGTTGTTTGAGTACCAAGCCAGTGTTCTAACCACTAGGCTACTCCTCCACTCCCTGTGAGGTGAAATAGTGAAAATGCTTTTAAAAATGCCAAGTATGAATGTTGAACAGTTGCAGTTCTCTGACCTAAATATGCACAGGAGCACTGCTCATCATGACCTCAGACGGCACTTTTTTTAGCACTGCAGATGTTAATTTCTAGTTGTCTATTTTTGTCGACACCAATTCGATGGCACTTAAAAACAACAGTTTTGTCTTTATGATCAAAAAGAAGTCCAATGGATTTAAGTGTTTCCCCCTCTGTTTCTTCAAGATGTCCCTCATGGACCAGCATAAAAGTTGTGTATGTTTTTTTTTTCTAAGATACAGTACACATGTTTGTGGCATTTGCTCAAGGATGTCAGCCAGGACAATTAAGTTCCACTATGGCCCAGACGAAGTACAGTCTAAGAGGGAATTATGGCAATAATATTCAGCTGTTTCTGAATTTCAGATATGTAAGCTAGTGATGAAGTTTAGTCAAGGATTTGTATCTTAGATCCTTTCTGCTCCTTTTTATTAAAATATTTTTCAGATGAGACTATTTTTGGATTAATTGTGCTTTAAAATAGTGGGAGTCAAAGATGTTATCCAGGAGCTTTGAAGGCCATTACTTTGAATCCATTACACAGGTACACTACCAAAAAACTGCCTCCAGTTTTGCAACTGATTCCTATAGATTTTGGGGTGCTGAATCCAGGAAAAATAGCCAAAATGTTCCATCACGTCACGTTTTCTTGCAAAATTAGATTTCTTACCCATATAAGGAATGTTCACATAATTTCTTTTTAGCCGACTGCAGTTTATTTTCTTGGCCCAAAATAGAGGTTGTAATGGTTAACTAACTAGAAACACTCCCTCATGATATTTTAGAGTGTTTTGTATTCATTTTATACATTAACAGGACAATTGGGAGGCGGGGGGCTAAATCCAGTACTCGCGCTGGCGCATGTTCTTTCCTGTTCGCCTCGCCTCGTTCGCTCGCTCAAACACGGTGGTTGCGACATGAACATTCCTGTCAAATTTCAGTTTCTTGCAAGTTCATTATTACCTTTTGTTTGCTCAGTCGTAATCCAGCTTTATTCCGAAGTGGTTCACTACAGTTGTAGTTTGCAGTGCTGTGTATTTGTGATGGCTCACAGAGCCAGAGGTTGCGTCAACTCTCCGGACAGTTTTTGTTTTATTTGTGGGGAATATACCGTGAAAAAGCGGCAGAGGAACATTTCTGCATTTATTAAAAAAGTATATTTCGCCTATTTTGGTTTGAAGTTAGGCGATCAAGACAAACCGTGGGCTCCTCACAAAGTGTGCAAGACATGTGAGGAAGATCTACGCTTATGGATGAAAGGTAAAAAACAAGCATTTTGTTTCGGAATACCTATGATGTGGCGTGAACAAAGAGACCACAGCAGTGACTGCTATTTTTGCTCTTGCATTGTGAAGGGATACAACTTAAAAAATAAGAACGTAATAAGTTACCCCAACCTTCCCTCAGCAATTAGGCCTATGCCTCATAGCAACGAAGTACCTGTGCCTGAACCACCAAAATCTTTGGATCATATTTGTGTGGACGGTTCTGATCATGATGAGACTCATCAGATGGCTTTTCCCGATGAGTCCAGTACTTCCGAGTTTGAAACTGAACCAGATCCGAAACCTGAACTTTTCTCTCAAGCTGAATTGAATGATTTAGTCCGGGATTTAGGACTCCCAAAAGATGCTGCCCAACTGCTAGGTTCTTGGCTTAAACAGAAAAATCTATTGTCACCAGGAACAACTTTTTATTGGTACCGCAACCTCGAGACACAATTTTTGAAGTATTTCAGCAAAGAGGAAGATTTGGTATTTTGCAACGATATATACGGAGTGATGGAAAAGTTTAAACTCAAGTATGATCCTGCTGAATGGCGGCTGTTCATTGATTCGTCAAAAGACAGCATAAAAGGTGTTCTTCTTCATAATGGCAACACATTCGCTTCAGTTCCTATTGCTCACTCTGTTATTCTCCAAGAAAAATACGAGAATTTGGCCCTGATTCTTCAGAAGATTCGTTATGATGAGCATAAGTGGATGATTTGTGGAGACTTTAAAATTCTATCCATGCTATTAGGGCAGCAATCCGGTTTCACCAAATATCCCTGCTTCCTTTGCTTGTGGGATAGCCGGGCCTGCAACCTACACTGGGGGAAAAAAGACTGGCCAATTCGGGAGTATTTGAGACCCGGTGAGAAAAATGTTCTTCATGAGAGCTTGGTACCTCGTGATAAAATTCTATTACCACCTTTCCACATTAAGTTGGGTCTCATTAAGCAATTCATCAAGTCCCTTCCAAAAGATGGTGAGTGCTTTCGGTACCTTTGCTCAAAGTTCCCCCGACTTTCTGAAGCAAAGCTAAAGGAAGGAGTGTTTGTTGGCCCTGATATAAGGAAACTCATTTCAGATGGAGCATTCGCTGAAACGATGTCTGAGAAGGAAAAAGAAGCCTGGGATTCCTTCAAGGATGTTGTTCTCAAATTCTTGGGGAACAGGCGGGATGAGAACTATAAGGATATTGTTGCCAGGATGCTCAATGCCTTCAAAGAACAAGGCTGTAACATGAGCCTGAAAGTCCATTTCTTGCACTCCCATGTGAACTACTTTCCCGAAAACTTGGGGGCGTACAGTGAAGAACAAGGTGAAAGGTTTCACCAGGACATCAAGGATGCAGAGAGAAGGTACCAAGGAAGATGGAACACCACTATGATGGCTGATTTCTGCTGGTTGCTGCTGTGGGAAACCCCAGATGAAAAATACACCAAGCAGTGCACCAAGAGAAGCATTCGGGGGAAGAAGAAACGGGCCCACCAGGAGATTGATTGACCCAAGAATGACTTTAAAATCTAAACTGTGTTGACAAATATCGTGTTTTTACTAAACTTTGAAATAAAAATTTGCTAGTTATTATCACAGTGTCGGATCTCATTTATTAGAATTTTATTTTCACACCTTCGGGTGTTTGTCTTCATGTATTGCAATGGTGCGGTTTGCGTTTTCTATTCTTACATACATACCTGTACAACATTTTTTGCACATTTCTTTGCTTTGCTTTGTGTCTAACCTCGCTCTTATATGCTCAATGTTTGTGCACATGTATGTGGCTGTTTTAAGTGCAGACAATTTTGCTAAAATCACAGTGTGTTTTGTTGACATTACTCTATTCTTATGTGCTGCCTTGTTACAATTTTCTTTATTCTTATTTGAATAACTACTAAACAATTAGTATAAAGAATTCATCCAAGAAACTTTTATCTCGATCGCACTCAATCTGAAACGTTCACCTCAAACTGCTAACCCAATGTAGCAAAAAATCTGTACGTGATGGAGCAAATTGGTTACCAGATTTGGATTCAGCGCACCAAAAAACATAAAAATCAATCGAAACATTAGGGGCAGTTTAAAAAAAATTTTTTTTAGTGTACCTGTGTTATTAAAAGGCAGTTTTCTTTATGCAGCTTTTAGATACAGGCTTTTTTGGACCAAGGCCCTAATTTTGATCTGAGCGGTACTTTGCTCCGCATCGGCGCATAGCCCGCCCCTCCCGCCTAACCCAGATTTTCCATGCCGAGATCATATGAGGTCCTGGTATCGAAAATCTGGGTATCACTGCGCAGCTAGGAGGCCACAGGAGCTACCCTTGTAGTACTGATTTTCGATGCTACACGGTTATCCCAGGCGCCTTACAGATAGGCAAGGGTTTCCCTCGCCTATTTTAAGGCATATAGGGCTAGCCATGAAGCATTGAAAATCAGTGCTACATGGGTAGCGCCATGGCCCATCTCTGCACCACCCTGGAACACCCCCAAAGGGCCTCGATGCTAACCACATAGCATCAGAGCACATAAGGGACAAACCAGGGGATTTTCGAAGGCACTATCCATGTAGGTGTCTTTGAAAATTCCCCGTTAAGGCATTTACACCAGTAACTAGGGCAGTTACCCATGTAAATGCCTTTGAAAATCGGGCCCCGGATTTTTAGAGTAGGAAAATAATTGTAAAACTTTGCAATAACCAATACATTTCTGAATGATTCTCAGTCAGGATTCAGAAAATTGTACAGTACTGAAACTGCCTTGGTAATTTTATTGGAAAATCTTCACCTTCACCTATGGTTAGAGAAAGGAATAACAGCTTGATTATGCAACTAGATTTATCAGCCGCTGTTGATTTGATTTGATTAACCATTTATTACTGGTAAGTTGAATGTGTTGGGAGTGAAAGGCCATATACTGGATTGCTCTGGGGTCCTCCTTTCTTAGAGAAATACAAAGGTGGCATTCAAGGAAGAAATCTCAGAGGACTCAAATTTGTGACATGCCCCAAAGCTTGCCTTTATTCTAATTCTTTAATATTTTTATACATGATTAAGGTCACTTATTAGATTACAAAGGGTTAATTATCTATCCATTTCTGCATCTCTATGCTGAAGAGTTTCAATTGTTTATTCCTGGGGCATTTTCTCCAAATGGGTGAATTTTGCAGATACCATGATAGTCGTGAACCTCACATCTAAGCCAGGGTATGTGGAGTATGATATTAGTCTCTCAAATTTACTGCTAATGCTTGGTGCAATACTTGCATTGTGCCAAAGAGAGCTTCCTTCTGCAGTTTGTAAGATGTAACAGGCATGGGTAGTTTATCAAGATGTGCCTAGAAATTCTTCTTTATCAAGCCTGTGGCTTCCAGTACAACGGGAAAGATTTCTGTAACTTTCTGCTACATTTTCTTCATCTCTGATTGCATTTCTTGGTACTTCAGGATCTTCTGCCTCTCCACACGATTCACAGAATAATCACTCGGTACTGACACTTCTATTATCAATGTCATTCTGGTATTCTTCTCCTTTACTGCTATGTCTGAGTGGAAGAGTAGCCTAGTGGTTAGAGCACTAGCTTGGTAACCAAGCAACTAGGGTTCAATTCCCACTAGCACTTCTTGTGGCCTTGGGCAAGTCACTTAACCCTCCATTGCTTTGGAAGAAAGGCCTGGCAATCTACTTCCAATGGCACTGCCAAAAAAAACCAGGAGCTTCTGGGTTGCCAAGAGTCAGGACTGACTTGAAGGCACACATTGCATTTCTACTATGTCAGGTTTCCTGGCATCCAACCTCAAGTCCACCAATGCCAACTTCAAGTTTCCTGGCATCCAACCTCAAGTCCACCAATGCCAAAGACGCAGAGGCCTTCCTTCAAGCAATGACATCACTTCAATTCACACAGATAATCAATTCACCAACACACAGACATGGATCATCCCCAGACCTCATCTTTGCATCCAATTACCTAACATCAAGAGACCTAATTTCTCCACCCACCATTACCCCAGTGCCATGGTCTAACCATTACTTAATTGAGACAAAGCTGCGATCACAAGAGGACCAGACAAGAGAAAGAGCAAACATCTCACACACACAAAGACGATTCAAGCATTTCGACAAAGACGAATTCATACAGGACACAATACAACACTTGAACATTACTACAGATGACCTGGAGGAACAAGTTTCCAGCTGGAACAGCATCTTAGCTAATGCCGCCAAACCATCGGGTGGCAGGCACGAGAAACACCACCACAACAGGAGACAAAACAAACCATGGTACTCAGCAAAAATACGACGAGAAAAGAGGGAGCTCAGGAAGATTGAACGGAGATGGAGAAAAAACAAAACAACAGCCGACCAACATCTTTACCTAACAAAACAAAAACAATACAATGATCTCATCAACCAATCAAAGAGGGAATTCCACACAAACATGATAAATACTTCCATCAACAAACCCAGAGAGCTTTTCGAAATAGTCAAGATCCTCACAAAAGAGCAAACAACAGAAGGGGAAGTACAAATTGATCCACAGGAATTTGCCGACCACATCAAAAACAAATTTCACTCCACAGAGCGCACAACACCCAGCGAGACCACCAGGACAGACGTATACACCAAAACCTGGGGCACCTTCTACTCACCCTCAACAGAGCAGATATCCCACATCATCTCTACAATCAACACAAGCACTGCTCCTACAGACCCATGCCCAGTGGCATGGGTAAAAGCCACCAAATCAAACTTTATCCACACCATACATAAAATAGTACACAACTCACTCACTCAAGGACTCATGCCAAAGCAACTAAAGCTTGCCTCAGTAAGACCAATCACAAAGAAACAACTCTCGACAAAAAAGATCCAGCAGCATACCGACCAATCTCCAGCATACCCTTCCTGGCAAAAATCATCGAAAAAACGGTTCAAATGCAACTCCAGGAACACATCGACAAATATGAAACACTCGTCGACAACCAACACGGCTTTCGTCCCAACCATGGAGTCGAAACGCTACTGATCTACCTCTTCGACAGCATCCTAAGAATAATTGACAACACCAGGAATGGAATCATAATGATCTTTATCGACATTTCCTCAGCCTTCGACACAGTGGACCACAACACGCTCCTGGAAAGACTAAAGAACACTGGTATACACGGTATCACATTGGAATGGTTCCACTCATACCTAACCGAAAGACAGCTACAGGTCAAGGTGGGACACAACACCTCCCGACCCATAAATGTCCGTCAAGGAGTTCCTCAAGGATCCGCACTCTCAGCACTCCTATTTAACATCTACATCCAACCAATCTGCAACATCATGAAAGAGAACAACATTCAATACACAATATATGCAGACAACATCATGATATACACCCCGATATCAATCGACAACCCGGACTTCTCTAAGATAACAGACTGCCTTACCCAAATGACGAGTTGGTGTCAAAACAACAACCTCGCAATAAACTACAACAAGACTGAAGCTTTAATCATCACTCGGAACCAAAGCTTCATACACCCGCCAAATATCAAGATTCAAAACACTACTATACCAATAAGATCAGAAGTGAGATACCTCGGTGTTACTCTGGACAATAAACTAAACCTCAAGCCACACATAAACAAAACAATCCAAAATGTCTACTACAAGATGCGAATCATCAGGAGACTGAAACCACTCCTCACCCTAGAACACTTTCGTACCGTCTGTCAAGCACTGATAACCCCACTACTGGACTTCTGCAATCCGATATACCTTGGACTACCGAAACAAGCCCTCAAACCACTCCAGCTAGCACAAAACACTGCAGCACGAATAATATCCGGTACTGCAAGACAGGAGCACATCACACCTACCTTAAAGGACTTACACTGGCTCCCAATCGGTGCACGCATCAGATACAAAACTATCATAAACCTATTCAAGATAAATCAGCACACATCAGCCAACAGCCTGCACACCCTCATACAACCGGACACCAGCACACGTCCTAGAAGAAAACAAACACACAACCGAGTCAGCACCCCAAGTGAATTCAAACACACACACAAGGACACAACAGACAGAGCACTCTCCATGGCTGCTCCAACAATATGGAACAAGCTACCGGACGATTTGAGGGCAACTACAGACCTCAAAGACTTTAGAAAACAGCTAAAAACCATGCTGTTCATAGAACACTATGGACACATCACATAACCTCAGAGAATGGATAACAGCACATGATAACTCCTAAACACTGTATGTATAGAAAATGTTTTTTGCATCACTGTATATAGCCCATCTTGTACATAGCTCAAACCACTCTAGTGCACAACACAACACACATTGTACATAGCTCAAACCAATCTAGCACACAATACAACACACACTCAACTAAATTTCTCCCTCACTGCATGTTTAACACTCTCACTTTACCCGATTGTTTGCTGTGATACCACCTTGATTAATAAGATAAGGCGGTTTAGAAATACTGTTAAATAAATAAATAAATAAATCCAGTTTCTTACCCATCTGAATGGGAATATCCCAGGTGATCATAACCTCTTCATTCTCTGTTATTCTCTTAGGTCATGATCCCAGAGCTTTTCTGGGACTGTGATGTTGTAGTGTTTACAGAGTTTCTAGTGGAAGAGGCATGCTACTTTGTTGTGCCTTTCTGTATAGAAATTTTCCTCTATCAGAACTTCAGAGCCTGCTATATTGTGAGTCACTATTTCCAGCTCTTTCTTAAAGAAGTTGCATATGCCTGTTTTGCCAGTTTTTTCAATGCTCGCCGTAAACCATCTGGTCCGTAATCCGCTATCCTGGGCTGCAACTATCAATATTTCATCCTCCAGTTTTAGTTCACCTCTCCTTTGCCATTCATGTGACTGTTCTTGATCAACAAAAGGTTCTTTTAGTAAAACTTTGTATTTTCCACTGTATTTGTGCATTTGCAACTTGTTTTACTGCGCCTGCTGATCTAATCCTTTGAATAGTTTTTTTCTCTTATTTTGCAAATTCTGTCACTTCCTTTTCCATGCATGTCTGGGATTCTCACTCATTCCTTCTAATTGTCGGAATGCTTGTCCAAGTTTGATGATGGAGACAGATTCTGGATGTTTAGTTTCATATTTCAACACTTTGGCATATTTGGATCCAATGAGGCTATCAGGTAGCCTTGGAGGCCCATGATAGGAGCTCTGTAGGTGTAATCAGTCTCTATAAGTCCTAACCCTCCTTCAGCTCTAGGAATATACAGTCTTGACATACATTGTTTCTTGTAAATTACTTCATGAGCATGGTGGAGTTTTCTTGTTCATGCATCCAGTTTTTCAAGATCTTTAAGAGGCCAGTCCACAATCCCAAAGCTGTGTGAGAGTACAGGATTTGCCAGCTAATTTATTCCCTTTGAGGACACCCTGGCTCTGACTGTTGGGCAATCAACTGGGTGTAATTTTATAATAGGCCCAGTCGGCTGCTAATTGAAGTCTATTTATAAAGACAAATAGGTGTACATACTTTTATGCTGGTTAGTATTTTGTAAGAGGTCAACAATGCATGTGTGGCAACTAAGCATTTGCATTTTGGGCTCATTTAGGCATCTATTTACAAGCCTAAAAATTAAGCATTTGTGCAAATTGCTTGTCATTGCATATACCTATGAATTGATATGCAGAAAATCGATTTCTGTAGTACACATATGGGTATGTTTACTAAAGTACATTATAGGAACAAGTGTCCCATTAATGCCTGTTATCGGCACCCTTGTGCCCTTAACTGAATGAGCATTAAAAGCTATTGCAGTGTTAAGGGAACAGGAGGCGGAGAGTTGGCGTTAATGGGGCGGAGTGGGTGCTGACAGTGGATTCTCCCTTAATTCCTGTTGCGCAAGTATGTCTTGGAGCCCTTTAACGCTGGGAACCCTAACGGCAAGTAAACCTCACAGAAAGGGTTTATTTTGAGGGGAGAGAGCCTATTTAAATGTGATCAATTTGATGCACAGACAGGGGAAATCCAATATGGTAATCATAGTGCTCATTTAGCAGCAACAGCATAGTGCCCAAATATAAAAGGGCGCCATGTTGATGGTGCAAATGGGGCAAAGGAGGTGGCACATTGGTCATGCAGTGGGGGTTGCTGGTACACAGGGCTGACCAGGCAGCTGCCCAGGTGGCACATCTGTGATGTCTGTCAGGATCCCACATCGACAGTGCCGGTACACAGACATGCTGCTTCTGCAGAAAGGTGATGCATCACATGGGGCGGTCCAAGGGTTCCTGGCACTCTAGGCAGAGACCCCAACATTCTCCCCCCCCCCTCCCCGCTACCACTGAAGCCAGCTCCAAAGGAAGAGGCCGATAGTACCAGCAGCTGTAATGCTACAGGGAGCTGCAAAATGCAGGCGCCCAGGAAATACCGCAGCTGTGACTGTCTGCCTCCCCTCAAGAAGTATTGGCAGCAGGCGAGGATGGGGTCCCAGCAGCAGTGGTTGGTTGGGGGGGATGGCGTGGTTGTCAATGTGTGCCTTTGCCCCCCTATCTGGATCTCGCAGTAGGCATCAGCAAAAGTCACGTGGTGGATGGACCAGGACTGTACACCACCCCTACTGACGCATGCTGGGTGCAGTGGCACCAGCCTGCAGAAGACAAAACCCATGTCCAGGTTCTGTGTGCTGTTCACATTGCAACATATGCCAAGATCTGTTTGATGGGAAACATGTCAGCCCCAGGGACTGTGGTATCAATATACCAGCTTGGTGTTTCAACACAAAGCCAGTGTGTTTATGAGCAGAGGGTTACAGATTCAAGAGCTGGCTGTGGGTCATGTCTTGCATGTCCCTGTGGGAACACTTTAGCCTACAAAAGCAGGTACAGCACATGTAAACCCCAATGAATTGGCCAGCAAGAATACAAATACTCATCAGCCACACAGAAAGGCTCCACTTTCCACAGCTGGATGGAAAGACAGGCTGATAGCAGTAGCACACTGAGCAGGTGTTAACAATGGGTGTGAATGTCCTGCAAACACTAACAATGCTTAAGCTGATATGGAGACCAAAGTGGCAGGCAGGAATGCCAACCATCCCCACTTTTGCACAATGTCCCTTTGTTCTGTGGCCTTCTGCACTTATTTATTTAACTAGGCTTATATACCGCTTTTTGACCTGTCAAAGTATTGCACATTCAGGTACTGCATAAATATTTTTCCCTTGTCCCTGAAGGGCTCACAATCTATGTTTTTGCACCTTAGGCAATGGGTAGTGAGGTGGCTTACCCAAGGACACAAGGAACACCTGTGGGACTATGAAGTCTAGTACTTCCAGCCCAAGGTTGCTGTCCTCTATCAGGATTCAAACCCGTAGCCCTTCAGCCCAAGGAACCTGCCCAAACCACCAGGTCACTCCTGCCTCTGTGCTTTGCATTGCCTAGGCTGTTCCCAGCATTATTCTGTAAATGTGCATGATGCAAGCAGAGGATTGTGGGTATGGCCTGAAACAGGGTGGTTTGCCTAGAATGTGTCTGCATCAAAGGTAGGGTCAATGGCTGAGACTTTATAGTACCCATTTGCCACATGCAGATAGTGTGTGGCCACAGCAGTTCATGCTGCAAGAGCACTCTCACCCTAACCAAACTATGACCATGGCATGGCTATGTATCCACATAGAGCTTAAATAGTGTCTAGCTCCAATGATATGGGTGTTCTCTTTGTCCTGGGAGCTTAAGCACTTTGCCAAATGATGGGTGTCCAGGGTCACTCTGTACAAATGCATTATATACTGACCAGCAGACTGGCCACAGTTGGTATGTGCATGGCTGAAACAGCCCTCTGGTGGGCAGCAGGTGAAGTCTGACTATGCTTGCTTTGACAGATTGATAGCCCTAGATCAGGGGTCTCAAACTCAAATTGCTTTGAGAGCCAAATGAGGACTTGTAAAATAACCCACGGGCCGCATAAGATGTGGGGCCTCATTTGCATAAATATTTGCATAATGTTACCATACAAAGCGCAGACATTAATGATGCATATTTCCCAGAGCTGACATATTCCAGTTAATAAATTCAAAATAAAGAGATATTTTTCTGCCTTTTGTGCATTTTTTTCAGTTGCAATTGTTCCAGCCACTTTCTTATGGTTTCTTTGTGTCTTCTGCTAACTCTCCATCGTCTGCTGTCCATTTGTCCTTTCTTCTCTCTTCTAGTTTTTTTTCCATTCTCTCTCTACATCTGCTTTAACATACTAATCTTTCTCCTTTTGCTCTTTCCTCATTCCTATTTCATCCACTCAAATTTTACCCCTCCATCCTCAATCCCCACTTACTCTCCCAATACCCGGCCAATTGTAGATTTTTCTTTCCACCCACACAAATATTTTTCCCCTCTCCATTCCACTCTCCCAGCCCCATCTCATTCTAATCCTCCCCCAACATCAGCTCCCTTCTAGTTCCAGCCCAACCCAGCATCCGCTCCCTTCTAGTCCCTGCATCAGCCCATTTCCAGTCCTATCCTAGCCCCACAATCAGCCCATTTCCTGTCCTAGCTTCCTCCCACTAAGCCCATTTCTAGTCCTAGCTCCCTCCCCTTACAGTCCATTTCCATTCCAAGCCCCCATCCCCATCAGGTATTTGCAGTTCTAGCCCCCCTTCCACTCAGCCCATTTCCATTCCAAAACCCCGTCCCCATCAGCTATTTGCAGTTCAAGCCCCCCCTTCTACTTAGCCCATTTCCAGTCCTAGCAACCCCCCAGTCCATTACCAGTTCTAGACCCCCATAGCCCATTACCAGTCCTAAGCCCCCCAACAGCCCACTTACAATCCTAACCCTCCCATCACCACATTTTCAATCGTAGCCCCCCCATAGCCCATTACCAGTCCTAACTCCCCCCATCAGCCCACCTCCAGTCCTAACCCCCATCAGCCCATTTCCAGTCCTAACTCCCCTCCCCCCCATCAGCCCAGGTAAATTAAAAAAAAAAACTGGCTTCTGTTGCTGCCGCTGCCCCATGGCAGCAGCAGAATCAATTGTCAATTTTAAAAAAAAACCTGGCTTCTGATGCTGCCGCCGTGGCAGCGGCAGAATCAGCTGTCCTGCAGCCCCTTCCCATCTGCCCGGTAGAGCCCTCAGCTCACCTCAATCAGCGGCAGCTTTCAGGGCCACCGCGAAGAGTGTATTTCCCTCTCGTGCAGCTCTGTTAAGCCTGCCGGGGCTGATGGGAATTCCTTCAGCCCCGGCAGGCTTAACAGAGCCGCACAAGAGGGAAATACTCTCTTCATGGCTTGAAAAGCCGCCACTGATGGAGCTGACTGAGGGCTCTGCCGGGCAGACGGGAAGGGGCCGCGGGACAGCTGATTCTGCCGCTGCTGCAGCAGCAGAAGCCAGGGTTTTTTTTTTTTTTTTAAATTGACAGTTGATTCTGCTGCTGCCAGGGGTTCTTTTTTTTTTTTGTTTCCTCTCCGTCGCGGGCCGCACAAAGTTCTTTCGTGGGCCGCGTGTTTGAGACCCCGGCCCTAGATGGTTGGGACAACAGATGTTCCTGCCTTGCTCACTATGGTCATGACAGGATGGTAGCAGTAGAAGCCCCCATTGCATATGGTCTCAGCTGCTGCAACACTGAGCACTAGCATGCACTGTTCTAGGAGGGTACCTGTCCAACAGAGGCCGAACACAGTGCCCAGATGTGACAGGCCTCTATGGTATGCTACAGTTGTGCAGGAAACAAGGTAACTACCATAACACACTGCAGACAATACCTGCCATACACTGGCAGTGATATGGATTTGTGGCACAGCCAGCAGAGACCATCTCTAGTACTGCAAGCTCTTTGGACTAGGTGATGGGCATTCATCCTCACTCTCAGGGTGACTGCTGGAACTGCTCAGTAGCACGGTTTGTAGCTGTCATATGCTTGTAGCACACACTGTCAATGTGCCTCACTGAGATGATGGGATGGATCACGTCATTCTCTATTTGGTGATCAGCTGTAGACTGCTGTTCAGCTTGTGCAGTGCCTCAGGGATATTGGAGGGGATAACCTATAGTGGTACACACAGCAGACATTTTAGGAAGTGACCTGCAGTCTCTTTAAGAACATAAGGAATGCTATACTGGGTCAGACCAAGGTCCATGAAGCCCAGTATCCTGTGTGAGGCCCTGTTACTCACAAAAGACCGATTACTAATTATCACTAATTTCCTGTATAGTCCAGATCCAAAAGTCAGTACAGGTGCAATCAGAATCTCTGTTTATTAGATAACTGATGGACAATACAGGCAGTGGAGAGGAGAGCTTCTGTCAGTCATCCGACACCAGACACCTCCACAATTCCTCCTCCCCCGAGTACAATAATCATGTTACATATATACATTTTCTGCTTCCGTGTATGCATACAGTTTCAAAATCCATTCCTCTTTGGGTCCTCTCCCCTCCTCCCTCCTTCTGTTTCCTGTCATTGACCTTTCTGTCCCCTCTATGTTCCTGTTTCAACATTCCCCCAGGCCTCTCTGTCTTGCTTATACTCACCAACTGTCAAAACCATCTACTGTCTTCAGGACTAATGGCTCAGCTTATACTTTTTTGCATGGTTTCCTGTGTACATGCCCTTTGCACAAAGCCTCTGCATGGACTCTTCAGTCCAGGCATACACTTTGCTAAGGCTTATGAAATATGATATTTCCTTATATGGTTCCTTATGCTGGCCTGGGGTTTTTTCTTTGTCCACAATATAGTAGTTTGCTTGACATATTTTTATTAGAGCAGACATGTATAAAGGCCATTAAGTGATTATGAACCAGGAACATATCCCTAAACCTTATAATCCCTACAATTCTCCCATTTTTTTTTTTTTTATTGTGGAGGAGATAAGACCAAGTCAGAGAATTCAGAAGTGGGGACCGCAGCATAGGAAACATTCACATGTGTATGGCATGTTTGAACAGGCATAAGGGAGGTGGACACTTTGGTACACTGTTTCTTACAGTGACCGCACCTTCAAAAGGATGTGAACAGGATGGAGTCGGTGCAGAGGGTAGCTACTAAAATGATTAGTGGTCTTCATTATAAAGCATATGAGGACAGACTGAAGGATCTTAATATGTACACCTTAGAGGAAAGGCGGGATAGAGGTGATATGATTGAGATGTTTAAATACCTCCGTGGCATAAATGTTCAGGGAGAGAGCCTCTTTCAATTGAAAGCAAGTTCTGCTATGAGGGGACATGGGATGAGGGTGAAGGGAGATAGATTCAGGAGTGATATGCGGAAATATTTCTTTACGGAAAGAGTAGTGGATCCGTGGAATAGTCTCCCAGTGGAGGTGGTAGAGATGAGGACAGTAACTGAATTCAAAAAAGCATGGGACAAACACAGAGGATCTCTAAAGGTAAAAAGGGGACTATTGTAGTTGTTATGGCAGGACAGACTAGATAGGCCATGTGGTCTTTTTCTGTCGTCATATTTCTATGTTTCTATGTTTCTAGGAGATGACAAGAGAAACAATACAACAAAAGGACAAGGCAAAAATTAAAAAAGATGCCAGCAGAAATTAAAAGGCCTTTTAGGCCAGCACCTAGCGAGTGAAACCAGGAGGTAAGGGATGAGAACCAATTACCTACATTCAGTCCTCCCTTAAAGTCATCAATATGTAAATCTGACAGGTGGCGTATTTTATCCATAGCATTAAGCACAAACACTGAATGATTCGCTATGACCGTACAACAATTAGTGGCATTAATAAAAGAGCACAGGCCTCTTTCAGATGCAAGGAGCAAATCTAGTGCCTGTCTATTTTGTAGAGTCATTTGTGTATTTTGCTCTAGTGACTCTGACAACTTACTAATAGAATCAATAACAGCTTTCATTTGAACATACAGTAAGCATTGCAGACAGCGTATGGCCATACCAAGTTCAGCAGTTATGGCAGGGGTCTGGAAAGGTACCAAGGAAGTCCAGCATCTAACCTACGTTTAATAGCAATGGAGAACACAAGGGTATCAAAAAGTTCAGCAGAATGTCCCGATAAGAGTTCAGTTCAAGGCAGGGTTGAAGTGAGAACTTCTTTGAAGATGTGGGTTGTATTGTGAACACGTAAAAGTAAAACTAATTGTCCATCAGGATGAAGGAAACAGATGGTGTCCCAAGGAGCAGCTTTGGCAGCAATCATCTTGGTCAACAACAGTTCATACAGGAAGGAAGTAGATCAAACAGAGATGACAGTTGGAGAAACCTTCAACTGACTGACATGAGTCCAAGTGCAGTGACAATGTGAGGTCCTGTGAAAGTAGAGCAATCTCAGGATGCACAGACACAGTTTTTTTTTATATACAGTAGTCCCTATGAAAAATAAAGTTGACAATGGCGAGCTGGATACAGACTGTGTAGTAGCCACCCGATCAGCAATTTCTTGGAACGTGATCCGAAGCCCTGCAAGGGAAATCATGGAGGCTCTGGTCGAACCTCTCTAATGTAATTAGCCAAATCAAATAGACAATGTGGGAATCACTTATTCAAAAGTAGCCTTAAAGAGGTAAGCCTAAAGCATGGCTTAGAGAGCCAAAGAGCAGAAATAGAGCCTGATACACTAGCTTCCAAGCATAAAAAGGATTAAGTACAACAGCAGTGAAACCCTGATATTCCTGGATACATGATAGCATTTAAAACATAATGCAGCAGACACTTGCCACTCTCCAGAGAGAGAGCAGAAGGAGAGAACACACAATACTGTTTATGCCATTATACCATTCTACATAAATTGCAAACAAGCTTGAACCAGTTCAAAAGGTCACACAAAAGTCAGCATTATGTAGTTGCTGTAGGGGTCGCTGTTGTCCACAGGTGTGCTGCATCAGATCTGAAATAACTTCTTATCAGAATGTCCTTCACTCGCTCCACCAATTCAGTTGCCTGAAATTCTACAAGTACAAACAAAAGAATTGTATTTCCCCTCCCCCCTTTTTCTTCTTGGATTGCTTTCTGGGATTGCTGCACGCACACAACAGCTAATCCTGCTTCTAAAACAATTGTTAAAAGTCAGTATTGTGGCAAACAAATGGGAGGCAGAAAATATCAATTTAGATTCTTAAACAGTGTCCCAGTCCCACCAACTTAATTGGTGTAGTTTTGAATGGATATATGTGCTCATTCTAAACAGCAACTAGAGACTGAACTCCTGGAACTGAAATTTAAAAGACTTCCAAAACAAAGTACACTTTTGCTCTGGACACTAACACATAACTTTAAAAACAGGTGAATGTATCCTAAAATCCAATATCGTAGCAAATAAAACTGGGAAGATGAGTGAACGCCCATGGTGTCACTGGCCTGTTCATCAGTCATCAGTGCAGAGCTTAACAACACACACAGTAATTTACCTTGAATCTTACAGTTCGGGGAAGCAGACATTTAAAACTGATACTTTTCCATGAAAAGACTGGTGGACATCTGGAATGCAAACACTTCCCTTTGAAGTTATTTCAAAGCAAATCACTGAGAGTTACAGCCAACCTAGACCTCCATGAAGTGCTTGCCATAATATATAAAATCCCTGTTTAACTTTTAATTTTGCTTAATAGCATAACAATCAGAACAAAATCCAAACATGATTAACTTCTTATTCACTCAGGATTTAAACCATTCCCAAGTTGCAATCTGGCAACCACTGGTCAAGAATACCACATTATCCTGCAGGGCTCTTAACCTCTACTTTGAAGGTCAAAGGAAAAATGTAAACAGTTTTCTTTTGTTGTATCAGTTTATAGTCCCATTGTGGATCCCCCTCCCCTCCACGGATACATCTACGAGCAAGGTTTAAATCTCTAGTATCCAGTGATCCTTGTTCTGGCCAAATTCTCATTTGTGGGGCGCATGCCGAGGTCCATCCATGTAGGTTGGAACTCCAATGATATACATAGAAACCTTCTCCTCCTTCTTCATTAAAAATAAAATCTGCGGGGGTTTTCTTAGGTTGAACTGGTTCTTTAGAACTCTGTACGGGCATTAAGTGATATTCATGGGCTCTGGTCGTCTGGTTCCTAACATTCTGCCTACTTTCACATGGTTGTTTAGAAAAATGATCAAGATCCCATTGACCTTCTGATAAATCAATACTACCAGGGAATTTGTCCGCTGACATCACGGGAAACTTATCGCAATTAATGGAGTCAAGGACAGAGGGAGTGGACTGTACTTGGGTTTGATTACCCCCTGTGGCTCCCAGCAACGACTGGTCACACACCGGGGGCTCAGGGTTTGCATCAGGGGTCAAATGTAATTTACCTGCTACCTGGACCCATCCCGTATGCTGTTCCCGGCGGGGAGATGCAGACCGGGATCTTCTACGTGGTTGGGAGTTATTATTTTGCATTATGTCTTCCAATTCTCGATGGGGATATATTGGATTACATGGGGGAGTCTCAATAAGAGATGGTGTTTTTATCTCATCCCAGTATCTAACTCTTTCCTTGTGTGTTTCTGCTGGTCTTTTATCTTTAATTTTATCTTTAGGTCTGTCCTCTAATTCTGTCTCCTTGGTGTCTAGATCTATGGAAGGGTCTGCATAACCTATCGTTGCCATTGTACGACTCTCTGTCGTCCAATAGGGGGGTGGATCATCACTATTGAGGGTGTTTGGATCTACCTGTTTCATCCACATGGAAATGTACCTTACGTGTTTCAGCTGACTGGCCCCAGTCTTATGGAATAGAACATAATCCCTAATTTTTACTAAACAACGACCATCAAAGGACCCCTCCGGTGGCCAGCCGAGAGGAGTTCCAGGAGCAGCGCTCCATTTTGCCCATTTAAGGCAAACTTTCAAAATTTGCTTTCCTAATAAGGGATTATCTCTCATCATCCATTCGACCGGAGTCACTGGGGAAACCTGATTTACCATTATATCCTGATTGCTATCTTTCTTTCTCCTAAACAGAGACATGATTCCTACGTGCAATCTTTTATTTAAGGATCTCAATATCCAACCTCTTTATTTACAGAGGAAGGAAGTGCACGAAATGTCCAGGACACCTTTCAGACAAGAATTCGCTTCGTTCAAGCCCAGCCAATCTCCTCACGGAGGTATGGAACCGTGAGGAAGAACACATACACGCTTCGTGTCAGACGACACGTACAGTCTCAAACACTTATCATTCAGTCCCAGTTTATAACAGCAAATTTTTCTTACACTTTATTCATATAACAAAACAAAACTTAAACAACACTTACCAAGCTTTGTTAAAAATACTTATACTCACGACGCCGTCGTCACAGCTGCCGTCTTCCTAGGGAATCCGTCACTCATTTCTTTTCCTCCGGTCTCTACAACGTACCGGGAACGTACCTCCCTCTTCTTTCTTGAGAGGAATCCAAATCTTTAAATTTGTATCTTGGTCATAAAGACCCACCCGTACCCCAAAATTAAGGGGTAATCCCGGGTTTCGGCAAAAATTGTGAGGCCCTGTTACTCACAAAAGACCAATTACTAATTATCACTAATTTCCTATATAGTCCAGATCCAAAAGTCAGTACAAGGCAATCAGAATCTCTGTTTATTAGATAACTGATGGACAATACAGGCAGCGGAGAGGAGAGCTTCTGTCAGTCATCCGACACCAGACACCTCCACAATTCCTCCTCCCCCGAGTACAATAATCATGTTACATATATACATTTTCTGCTTCCATGTATGCATACAGTTTCCAAATCCATTCCTCTTTGGGTCCTCTCCCCTCCTCCCTCCTTCTGTTTCCTGTCATTGACCTTTCTGTCCCCTCTATGTTCCTGTTTCAACATTCCCCCAGGCCTCTCTGTCTTGCTTATACTCACCAACTGTCAAAACCATCTACTGTCTTCAGGACTAACGGCTCAGCTTATACATTTTTGCATGGTTTCCTGTGTACATGCCCTTTGCACAAAGCCTCTGCATGGACTCTTCAGTCCAGGCATACACTTTGCTAAGGCTTATGATATATGATATTTCCTTATATGGTTCCTTATGCTGGCCTGGGTTTTTTTCTTTGTCCACAATATAGTAGTTTGGTTGACATATTTTTATTAGTGCAGACATTTATAAAGGCCATTGAGTGATTATGAACCAGGAACATATCCCTAAACCTTATAATCCCTACACCTGTTTCCAACAGTGGCCAATCCAGGTCACAAGTACCTAGAAGTTTCCCAAAATGACACACAGGTTTCATAATGCTTGTACTGGGGCAAGCAGTCATCACTATCTAATTAGGTGTGAAGGTGTAGCCTACTGGTTAGTGCAATGCATTCATAAGCAGGGGACAAGGGTGTGATTCCCATTTGCTTGTTTTGGGCCTGCGTGCTACTCAGATCATTTCCCTGCCTGTAATAGTCCAGACACTCATCCTACTTTGTTACACATTCTGTCCACACTTTGGGTCAGCTAAGTTGCTATTCCCCATCATGCATTTCTAAGAGTATGGCTTTAATGGCCCTGTTGCAGCCCAGGCTTTCATTTTGCGTTAGGGTTCCCAGCGTTAAAGGACTTTAACACACATTAGCGCAACAGGTGTTAAGATCAATACCTTTCCATGGTCCCCCACATTAACGCTAGAAGCCCCAAAGTGCGTCAATTGACGCAAATGCATCTTCGAAGTTGTATACCAGCACCACTGCTAGAACCATGACAGTCATGTTCCATCACTTTGTTAGCAAGGTCAAGATGTTCAAATATGTGCATCGAAAATTAATGACAGATGCACCACCTAGCGTAAAAATGAATTTATACCTAGAAGCCCCAAAGTACATCAATTGACGCACTCAATTGTCTTGGATGCGTCAATTGACGTACTTTCGGGCTTCTAGCTATAAATTCATGTTCCCACTAGGTGGCGCATCTCAATCACTGTTTACAGTTTACAAACAATAAACACATGATGACGTCATGTAATGACATCACATACTGCATGTATTTAACAAATAAGTAACTTCATATTAATTCACATCTGCATTTCATGCTAAACGCAGTTGTCGTGATAATGTGTCAATTGACACACTTTGGGGCTTCTAGGTAAAATTCCTTTTGAGGCTTCTAGTGTTAAAGCCACCGCAAAAGCCATATACCTCAAACTAAAAATGTTAGAGCTTTTCCGTCCCTTACTAGACAGTCAAGACTTTAGATCAGTCCTTCAAGCACTGATAGCCCCCCACCTTGACTATTGCAACAATATTCTGTATGGCCTACCCCAAAACACCATCCATCAACTCCAATTAGCTCAAAACCTAGCCGCACGCATTATACACAAGGCTAACGACGCCGACCACATCACGCCACTCCTCCACTCCCTCCACTGGCTTCCCATTCCAATGAGGGCCACATTCAAATACCTCATAATTACCTTTAAATTGTATAATAAAATTGTCCAATCCTTCCTCAACTCTCTCCTTAGCCCACTCAACAACTCAAGAACCAGGAGTACCTGCTCCCAAAATACACTAATAATCCCTACCCACATCCGCAATGCCAACAAAACTGTCAGCAATAGAGCCTTCTCTTATGTAGCCCCTTCCATTTGGAATGCATTACCAGACAACCTAAGAGCCATAAAAGACCTCCAAACTTTCCGGAAAGAGCTCAAAACCCACCTATTTGTTGAGTACTATGGTCCCTCCACCAATAACAATCTCCCCCAAACCTCCCACCCCCCTTGATAGCCCTTGCTTCCCCATCCTCTCCCTTTCACACACCTTCACATATGCTTTACAACATCTCCATATTGTACAGTTATGCAAATTGTTAAGCTGTACTATCTCGCTTTGTTCTGTAAATAAGTTTTTCAAAGTTATAATGCAAATTTCCAGTTTTGTTCTCTGTAAACCGCCACTGATCTTTGGAAGTGGTGGTATATAAGTTCTAATAAATAAATAAATAAATAAATATAAACACCCGTTGTTAACACCCACTCTGCCCCATTAATGCCCACTCTCCACCTACTGCGCCTTTTACGCTGCTGGAGTCCTTAATGCCCCATTAAAGTAGCTTTTTTTTGCTGTATTAAGGGCACAAGGGTGCCAATAATGGGTGTTAATGGCACACTGGTTCCCTTAATACCCTTTAGTAAACATACCCCTAAATTCCTCATGGCTATAACAGATCTTTTTTATTTTTTTAGTGCAGTCAAGTCAGTGCTGACTCCTGGCAACCCATTTGCCTCTGGGTTTTCTTGGCAATGTATCACTGGAAAGTGTAGAGGTACAAAGTATGTGCAGCACTGTACATGTTCAAGTAAGAGTCAGCCCCTGCTCATCAGAGCTTACAATCTCATCAAGAAAGACCATACAACAACTGGGGACCATGGGAAATCTAGGAGAATGACAAAGATACAGATAGGTGATGAACAAGAGAATAAAAGGATTCAAAGGCAGCCTCAAAAAGGTGAGTTTTAAGCTTGGATTTAAACAGGACCAGAGACAGAGCCTGAAATACTGGGATAAGCAAATCACACATTAAGTGTTTAACTCCCCCTTTCTGTTTGGTCCAGGCATGTGAACTGCTAGGTAGACAATGGAGCACAATAATCCAGGGAGCTAGTAGACAGTTTCTCTGAGCTCCTGGAGAGTTAAGTATCAGAGTTCAGACTAGAGGGGTGTATGTGTTGCATTGTGATGTTCCCCAGAGCTCTCCCCAGCTGGGGAGCATAGGTACCCCACTTTCAAATGTCATGTCACAGGAGTGGGTGTTCCATATGGTGAGCCATGAATGCTTCTTGGCTCTGTGGACCTCATGTGATAGAAGTGCTGGCTGGCAAGCTGTCCAGAGCATTAATAGAAACATAGAAAAATGGACAGAAAAAGACCACATGGCCTATCTAGTCTGCCCTTCCATATCAACAACTACAACAGTCCATTTTTTACCTTTAGAGATCCTCTGTGTTTGTCCCATGCTTTTTTGAATTCAGATACTGTCCTCATCTCTACCACCTCCACTGGGAGACTATTCAATGGATCCACCACTCTTTCCGTAAAGAAATATTTCTGCATATCACTCCTAAATCTATCCCCCTTCACCCTCATCCCATGTCCCCTCATAGCAGAACTTGCTTTCAATTGAAAGAGGCTCTCCCCCTGTACATTTATGCCACGGAGGTATTTAAACATCTCAATCATATCACCTCTATCCCGCCTTTCCTCTAAGGTGTACATATTAAGATCCTTAAGTCTGTCCTCATATGCTTTATAATGAAGACCACTAACCATTTTAGTAGCCACCCTCTGTAGTGACTCCATCCTGTTTATATCCTTTTGAAGGTGCGGTCTCCAGAATTGCACACTATACTCCAAATGAGGTCAAACCAAAGACTTATACAGAGGCACTATCACCTCCTTTTTTCTGCTAGCCATTCCTCTCCGTATGCACCCAAGCATCCTTCTAGCTTTTGCCGTCACCTTTTCTACCTATGTAGCTACTTAAGCGAAAAGTATAAATCTTTCACTAAGGACCTGTATATTCTGGGGACCAATTGGCTTCATTGTGGGTGGAGGTAGGAGTTTAAAAGAATGCCATGGCCATTTTCTGTCAAGCCTGCAAACTCATTGATATATGGTGGATTGCTTTCTTGAAGAAAATTTGAAGAAGATAGACAGTGAGGAATCTGTTTGGTGCCATGCTCGATCAGATAAGTGGATGATCTCTTAAGTAAGTATCTTAGCCCTGAAGCAGAATTAAGTTATATCCATTCGAAACACGATGGTCGCAGCAATTGATATTCCTTTGTTTGCATATGGTTTAAGAGTTATCTATGAGGTGGTTTATTGTTTTAAAAAAAATAGAAAAAAATCACGTTTTATTTATTTTGGACACTTGATCACTTTAAAATGATAAAAAGGACTTATATGCTAAAAGCTGCAAATATGTAGCAGCTTTGAATGAAAGAGTCCAACATATTGTATGGTAAATGAGCACTGATTTTATGCAGTGTTTGTGATTGTCACATAGGTAATATTGAAGCAGCAGCTTTTTTTATGTAGACCAAATGCTTGAGTGTGGATGGTTCTTTGCTTAATAGTTCTAGCATCAACAATTGTGAGGCTCAATTTGCACAATTTTGTCAGGGGCTCCTGGATTTAATATGTTATATTAATTACAAAATGATATCTATATTTATTAACATATATTTTGACACAAAATGTGTTGGAACAAATCCATACTTATAAATAAATCTTTCTTGCTTTCTATTCTGCAAACTCATTTAAAATCCAGTAACTCTCTCAACCCTATTGTGGGGGTGGGGGGGGGGGGGCCCGTGTGGGTGCAGAGCCCTATTGGGTCAAATAGGTTGAACTGGCCTAAGGCCAGCCTTGTTGCTGAAGTCCCAAGATGCATGAAATGTTTAATAGACTTGTGGATAAATGAACTGGATAAATGTATCTGGGCATACTTAGAGATATTTCAACACAATGCCATTATTTATTATATTTGAAGGGTCTGCAATATTTTTCTATTTCATCACTTGGGATTAAGATGTTCAAATGCACATAGGCTGAAATCTACTTAAGTAGGATGTGTAGAATGTTTAGCTAATGCCATAACAAGGGATATTTTTCCCTTTGTTTTTGATCATAAGTGGGATATATTTATATTGTGACCTTTTTAACAATGTTCTCTTTTGGGAGGTACGAGTAATGTTAAGTAGCTATCAAGTTGGGATGAAAACACATTTGCTACATTAAGTCAGTGCTCTGCAGTGTAGATGGTTGGTCTCATGAACTAGAAATTCATGGTTTCAGTGTTTAACAGGGGTTTGATTTTTGTGTCTGTAATTTTTGATCTACTGTTACTTACTCGGTGAGAATTTATTAAACCAAAGATATATATATTTTTTTGTTCCTGACATTTTTTTATCTCTACTGGCACTACAATGCCTTCAAAAGAAGTCATGCTAATATAAATATGAATAAATATATGATGACTGGAAATGCTAATATAAAAATATGTTTTTTAAATGTGAATAGTGTCAGTCATTCACTTAAGAGAAAGAAGATCCTAGCCTACATTAAAAAAGAAAAAAAAAGCAGAAGCAGCATTTATACAAGAAACTCACTTATCTTTTCAAGAAAATAAGAAGTCAATACACTACTGGAATGATAAGAGTGTTTATTTCACTGACAGTGCTTCTTTTAATTGGGAAATCCCTATATAGTCAAATCTCCCAGTTTTTAGATCCAGAAGGCAGATTGGTAATGGTAAAAATTACATCTCAAGACAGGACCTTTATAGTTATATAAATGCTGACACCTACATTTTATTCATACTATTGCAAAAGACTTCTACCTAGAATCGGGTTCTTTCTTTTGCCTTAGATGCCTTAGTTCCTAGGTCCTCTAGTGTACTCATTCTCAGGGTCCGCCTTATCCAAGACAGCAGATAACAAGGTGTTCCAAAGGTGGACCTGTCACAGTGAGCCAGGAAAATATCACCATTGAGCTTTCTGAGGCCCCCTGATCTCCTGGAGAAAACACAGGGTGAAGCTTCCAGTGCTAGTGGGGACACTCAGTGGTATATTTACTAAATGGTGGTAAGGGAGCAGTCTTTTCTGTGTGTTAACGGCAGTTAAGGGGTGGTAGTGGACACTTACCATGTGGTAATAGCACATGCTGCGGGAAGGTGTCTGACATGCATCTTAATGCAGAAAAGCCACTGAAATGCTGAAAGGGGGGCAGGGAAGTCATTGGAGAAGGTATGGATGCAAGCACAATTGGTAGCTGATGGAGTTTGTTCACCTGATGCCTGGCAATGTGGCAGTATGTGTGATTATCATGTTTGACCATACAACAGGCCTATGTGAGATAGGCGGCTGCCTAGTGATGATGGTCATTGTGGGTGTTGGCTGTGTCATGGGTGGGTGGTGGGGGCAGCGTAGTCAGCAGAGGGGATGCAGCAGTGGTGGGGGGGGAGCGCTGTGACAGGTATGCAGTCCTAGATGCACCTGAAAGCACACACCATGCATTAGCCTACATTATAGTGTCTCTGAAGTGTGGACATGTATCCAGTCAGTCAGTGTGTGGCATGTCATAGGCCACGACAGTGTCTGGGTGGAGGCAGCATGTGCCTGATATGGGCAACAAAGGGAGGATAGTCCATGAGTGTGCATGTGGAGCAGTCACAAGAGAGGTGTGCATGATATGGCTAATGGCTGCCAATGACCCCTGAGGGCCATGGTAGGGCAGCTTAGTGCCAGTAAGCTGCCCCACCATGGATCTCCCTGATGGTGAAATGGTGGGTGCAGGGCTGTGCCATGGATCATCCAAGCAGAGAATTTTCATTGTGTGCGGTGGGTAGTTGTATGGGATCATACAGATCAAAAACATTTAGTGTATGTGAACCAAAAGTAGCAGTGTCATGTCATGGGGTACATGAAACACCATTTGAGTGGGTAGGACTGGTGCCTCAGCCTGTACAACTGCAAGACAATACACCCAACAGAGTGTCATCTTAGAAAGGTACAGGTTGAGCCCATTTACCCTATGTGGGGCAAGTATTGATGGCAAAATAGTGCAGGGGATGACTATGCAACGAGTTTTAGGTGCCTGAATGTACGAGATATATCCTTTTACGTAAAGCTGGGAGGTCACAATGATCGCAAAACAGAAAACACATCCATACCAGTTGACCCAGACATCTGCTGCGTATACATCACTGATGTGCAGCAATGCGCTGCGGCAGAGCCACTAAAGCCAGGCTCACAGATGTTCATGATGGGGAATGCCATGTTGGACTACCCAACGTGTGGCCATAATGCATAGAAATGTAGAAGAATGATTGTCTGCAGGTCACAGCAGAGTTAGGACTGTGAAAGCGCACCCAGGCACAAAATGAACAAGTGGGAATCAAAGCCTGAACCTTTGACCATGGAGACATTACACCAATCAGTAGGCTACACCTCCACACAGGTCTGTAGAGCCTGCAGATCTCCGATCAAACTGTTTGCTGTCTGTTCTGGCATAGGTTGGGCTGCCACTACCCATGAGGTACTGCACATGCAAAACAGTGGTCTGCAGCTGAAGAACCAATGAAGAATGCACTGATCCAGCATATCAGCTCAGTAAGATGCACTGGCTGTGTGTGCTACATGTACATAGCAACAGCAAGCCGTGCTGCAGAGCAGTTTCAGCTTTCACCCTGAGGATGAGGAGGGGTGCCCAGCCACCTGGTCCACTAAACCTGTACTGTTAGAGATGGTCTCTGCTGGCTATGTTGTAGGTCCACATCACTGCTTGTGTGTGGCAGGTATTGTCTGCACTGTATTATGCCTTTCTCCTTGTTGTCTGTATGCTGAGGGTGATAGTGCCAGTTCTGCTCTGTGTTCTGCCCATGTTGAGCACTAACCCTCTAATAACAGTGCAGGTTAGTGGCCAGTGTCAATATGCTGCTGCTGTGGACAGCCACTGCAGTAGGGTGTATAGGCTGGTGTGGGGATACTGCTATGGACCCCAGTGAGTAGGCCACAACCCACTGCTGACCCAGCTATTGAGGACAAACAATTGACTACAGCATGGGTGGATAGACTGCCTCTGCGGCCCCTCACTAGGCTGTGTCAGCCAAGCACAAACCAACTATAGCTGGTTAGCAAACACAGCATGTGTGCAGTGTGACCACAAGCACACAACATTGGCACCCCTAGACAAAGAATACATCCACATCATTGGAGGCAAACATTATAATAGCTCTATGTGGATACATAGCCTTGCCATGGTCACTTTTTGTTAGAGTGTTATAGTGCCTTCTCAGCATGACATACAGTGACCACCCAGGCAATGCACGTGGCAGATGGGCACAATGGCCTCTCAGTCAATGACCCTATCAATGTGGCAGACACATCCAGGCCAATCTGCGCTGTTTCTGGCTATACCCACAATCCTCTGCCTCGCCTTATTTATATTTTACAAACAGGTTGGGAAAACTTGGACAATGTGAGCCAAAGTGCAGTGCAGAAAGACACAGGACAAAGGGGAGCCATATGCACACACACACACACACACACACACACACACACACACACACACACACACACACACACACACACTCTCTCATTGGCACACTGTGCAAAAGTGGAGATGGTTGGCATTCCTACTTGACACTCCTGTCTCAATGTCAGCTCAAGGACTGATAACGTATGTTCTCTTTGCAGGCACTATTAATGTGCCTTAGCCTCATCACATGTTGCTACCGTGTGCTATTAGCCTCCAACCAGCTGTGGATTGTGGAGCCTGTCAGTGCTGCTGGTGGGTGTTTCCACTCTTGCTGGCCATCTCCTTGGGAGTTGCACATGCTGGATCTGTACTTACACTGTCAGCTAAACCTTGTCCACAGGAAGATGCAATACAGAAACCCCAGCAGGGATCTGAACATGTGATCCTCCACACACATACACACCAAATGTGTGTGTTACACCATAATGTTGCCTTATGGGGATAACAGCTCCTGTTGCTGACATGTCTCCCTTCAGCTGACCTTTGGCATATGCTGCAATGTGCATGGTGTACATGACCAGGACACGGTTTCTATATGCTGCAGGCTAGTGCCACTTCCCATGCCATCACCAACACCCCACTATGCAGACATGAGCATGCACTGTTAGTGGTGGTGGTCACAGACCCAGTATGTTAAACATGCAGGTTTGGTGGGCACCTTGGGCACAAGGGCTGGATAAGGGGGCAGATGCACACATAGATGGCCACACAGCCCCCCCCAACCAGCTGCCCATTCAGGAGCCCCATCACCGCCTGTGACCGATACATCTTGGAGGAGGATGGCAGCCACTGCTGTAGTATTTCTCTGGGCACCTGCATTTTCCAGCTACCTGGAGGGCTATAGTGTCTGGCATTATTGGCCTCTTCCCCCACAGCTGGGTTCTGCAGCAGCAGGGGGGGGGGGGGTGTAGGCAGCCTGGATCTCTGTCTGGACCACCCCATGTGGCACATTGCCTTTCCTCAGCAGTAGCAGGATTATGTGCTACCACTGTCACTGTGGGATCATGATGAACATCACAGATGGTTCTGCGGTTGGTAGAATAGCCCTTTGTGGAGAGGCTAAAAAGGTTGGGGCTCATCAACCTGGGGAAGAGACGGATGAGGGGAGATATGATAGAGGTCTATAGATTATTGACTGGAGTGGAACAAGTAAACGTAGATCACTTTTTTATGCCATCAGACTGTGGACAGACTAGGGGACCTGAAAATATTTTTTCCAGTCAATGCGTAATCAAACCCTGCAATCCATTACCGGAGGATGTGGTAAAAGCTATCAGTGTAGCTGGGTTTAAAAATGTTTGGACAGGTTCCTGGGTAATGGTCCATAAACCATTGCTAAAGAGGACCTGAGCTATACAGTGCTTGCCCCATTATAGTTATTGGGGATCCTGTGTGTCTTTTGGGGAAACTGCTAGGTACTTGTCACCTAGATTGTGCACTGTTTGACACAGGATACTGGGCATGGTGGACCTTGGTCTGACTCAGTTTGGCATATTTTGTAGTGTTATGTTCCTATGTGTCATGTAGGCAGCTGCCCGGTCCCCCCTGTGCACCAGCAGCCCCTACTGCATGACCCATGTGCCACTTCCTTTGTCCCCATTTGCACCATCAACTTAGTGCCCTTTCATACTTGGGCACTATGCTGTTGCCGCTAATGGAGCACTACTCTTGGGCTCCCCTGTCTGTGCATCACATTGCAGACGTAAAATAGGCTCTCTCTCCTAAAAAAAATACCCCTTTCCGCCAGGTTTTAAATTGTGTTAGGGTTCCTGCCATTAAGGTGCCTGTGTTAAGTGAGCAAGCCTTGTTCCCTCCCACTCCCTGCCTATTGACTCCCACTCTCCACCCTGTGCATGCCTACTCTTTACCCACAGGTACCGTTACTGCATGTTAAAGTGGCTGCTACCATTAGTGCACGCTAAAGTGGCTTTTTGTACGTGCTAAGTGTGCACATGCAGAGTTAACATTGCTAATGGCACACTTGCTCCTTTACTGTGGTTTAGTAAACATACCCCTCAGTGAAAAGAAAACAGAGAATGTTCAGACCATGAGATCGAGGAATCAGTTAAGTTTCTAATTTATGGGGCACAGTGAATCTGAGGGGTGACAAGATAACGTGTGGCCAGCAGTATGAGTGGGGAATGTTACTTCCTGAGTTACAGTAAATCGACATTCTGAATGAAGGAAAGGAAGTCCATAACTACAGAATAAGAACAGTCAGAGAGATGTACAGTATATTAAAATCACTTAACAGAATAAGAGCAGGAGAGTCTAGGACCTGAGAAGAGATTAAATCATACAAAACCTGGATGGATGACAAAGATACTGGCAGTGGTTGATAAACCATTAAGAAATCCAAATTGTAAGAGCCCTTCAATCTGAAGGATATTCCTTCCACCATCACCAATGAGTGTAAATGCAGGCCATGAAAAAGAAATCTCTTTGCAGAGAAAGCATAGTTACTCACCTGTAACAGGTGATCTCCAGGAACAGCAGGAAACAGTCTTCACATATGGGTGATTTCGGCACCGATGGAGCCTGGCGCGGGAACACCTCCCAGCATCCAAGAGGTGTGTGGCTGCCTTCCTCTGGTCTCCTCAGTCAGGTGAAGAGCACAAAAAAGAAAAAATAATGAAAAAAGGACATCTTGAAGGGAAGTAGGCAGGTTGTGAAGACTGATTTCTGCTGTTCCTGGAGATCATCTATTACAGGTGAGTAACTACGTTATCTCCAGGAATAAGCAGGAAGTCAATCTTCACATATGGGACTCTCTAGCCCAAGACAACCAAGCGACAGAAGAATCCTCACACAGCCAGAGGTTGCAGCAGGGATCCGACAGACTCAGCCTGTTTGGAGCACTCCTCACGAGATAGTCAGATGGGTGAAGACAAGTAGTCTAAATTTGAAAAAAGGTTATGTAGAATATCCTGTCTGAATTGAGCATCAGCTCTTGGGTCTTTGTCCAGGCAATAGTGTGCTGAGAAGGTATGCTGTGAAGACCACATAGCTGCTTGGCAGATCTCTGAGATAGGGACAGACCAGAGATTAGATACTGTGGCAGCTATGGCTCGGACATTATGAGCTGTAACACGGTGTGGTAGAGACAACCCAGTCTGTGAATAAGCAAAAGATATGCAATCTGCTAGCCAGTTTGAACGTGTCCTCTTGGATACTGGTGCCCCTAAATGACTTTGGTCGAAAGAAACAATGACTGAGAAGATTGGTGATAAGTCTTTTTTTTTTTTTTTTTTTTTTTTTTTTGAATTCTTTATTTTGCTTTTATAGATCGTATTTACAGACAGAAATTTTCATAAATTCTAGGCAAAACTATCAACATTGATACATTGTGATTAACACATAGCTACAGTCGCAGCTTCTTGTACCTAGCGGTTCTAAACACTTGTTGCTACAAACTGTAGCTCTTATTCAGTATCACAAGCATTAATTAACATCTATCAACACTGAAAAGAAATAAGGAAAAGAGAGAAAGAAGAGACTCTGTGACGGACACCTCCAAAACCAGACACTGTGCTAATTCATTCTGTGCTGAACGTTTATCAAATCGAGGGCATCCCATTTAGCCAATCGTGGCCGAAAAACAGAGTCTCGGGATGCATACGCACGCTCACACTTGTGATGGTAAAAAACTAGACTCCACCAATGGGCAACACGTAGCATCCGGAAGTCCTTCCAATGGCTTAGGATAGCTTTCAATGCGAGACTCACTAGTAAGTCAAAAATGAGTGCATCGTCTTTCTCCAAGGGAGTCTCTACCGCCAAGGATTTATAGATGACAGTGCGATATGAAATCGCTGTTTGTAAGTTAAGCAGCCGTGATATTCGCTTCCAAACACCCTGCCAATATTCTCGCAGATAGGGGCAATAGTATATCATGTGGGCAAGAGTACCGGTGGCCTCTCCACAAGTCCAGCATCTTGCATCTTTGTTAGCACTCCACTTAGCCGTCCTAACTGGCGTCAAGTACGCTCGATGTAGTATGAAATAAAGCATCTGATTTAGAGAGGCCGCTCTTGTTATTTTCCGTTGCATTCTCCAAAGTTCCGTCCAGTCTCCTTCCTCCGTCAAGTCTCCAACTTCAGATTCCCAAACCTTCTGTAGCCCGATGCAGGGTTTCTGGTTCCCGTCCCTCAGTAGTGCTGCAAATTTGGATATAAGCCGAGGTTCCGATTGGAAGACTTGGACCTCCTGATGGAAAGGGCGTCCGGTACGTAGAACTGCTGGCAGTACTCCAGCTCGGCTTAAGCAGTGTCGCAGCTGGCACCACTGGTACATACAGCTAGGGGGCAGATCATATTCTGCTTGTAGGGTTTGAAAAGACTTATATGCGCCCGCAGCCGTCAATTGCCCTAGGCAGTAGATCCCTCTGGCCAGCCAAGGAAGCCATACAAAGTTACGGTTGGCTATCTTGAAGTCATCATTGCCCCATAGAACTGTGATATCAGCATAATCTTGTTCGGTCTGCATATGAGGCTTCAGTATGCTGAATGCCCTTTGGGTATCCCGCAGGATCTCATTGTCCGAGCCGTCACCGTTATTGCTTACGCCCAATCGCATCCAAAGTGGGATGGGTCCACTCTGGCTAGCTTCTAACTTTAGCCATATGGGATCTGTAGACGTAAGCAACTCCTCACCCCACAGCGCTCCCTGCTTCATCAGAGCTGCAAGGTGGTAGTGATAGAAGTCCGGAAAGTGTATACCACCTTTCAGTTTAGGAGACTTAAGCTTCCAAAGTGCTATTCGGGGTGTTTTCCTTCTCCATAGAAAGGATACCAGCAGGTTCTCTATTTTCTTATAGAATTGGCGTTCAAACAGCAGCGGTATCATGGTAAGTATATAAGTAACACGCGGCATGGCTACCATCTTGATGGTCTCCAGGCGACCCCACCACGTCAAGTTTAAGGGGGTCCATGTAGCAATGGATTCTTGCACGATGCTGACACATTGTGTTTGACAAAGCCGTATCGTGTCCTTAACAGTAGGTCCATAATTGACTCCTAGATATTTAAAGGACGCGGTCTCTATCTTGAATGGATATTTTTGGGTGAATGAGTTATCGAGATGTCCATTGATGGGTATCAGAACCGTTTTGGACATGTTGAGTTTATACCCCGAAACTCCAGAGTAGGTAGAGATAACATCCATCGCTGCATCCAGCGCCGACGGGTTTAGAAACAATATCAAGTCGTCTGCATATGCTGACAACTTGATCTGTTGCCCCCCCATGTGCACTCCTTCTATATTCCGCTGTTGTCGCAGTCGTAGGAGCAAAGGCTCCAGCGCTAGATTAAATAGCAAAGGCGATAGAGGGCAGCCCTGTCGCGTACCTCTGGTTAGAGTAAATTCAGAAGAGAGACCCTCATTAGCAGCAACTCGTGCAAGTGGGCGCGCATACAACATTCGTACGCTATCAAGAAAGGGCTCTGGTATCGCCATCCATTGCATCACTCGAAAGAGGTAGGGCAGCTCAACTCTGTCGAAAGCTTTCTCCGCATCAAGTGCCAGGCCTATCACCGGCCGTGACGAAGCTTGTGCTCCCCGAAGTATATGTAGAAGTAGCCGTCCGTTATCAGCCGTCGTCCTACCGAGCATAAAGCCACATTGGTCGGCTTGCACTAGTGTGCTGAGGACTTTGTTAAGGCGATTAGCTAGAATCTTGGCGTAGATTTTATAGTCGGCGTTTAGAAGTGATATTGGTCGGTAGTTTTCCAGCCTTTGGGCGTCCCTGCCCGGCTTGGGGTGTATTACTATTGTGGCCGCTGCTAGGGACCCCACTGCTGGTGATTCAGTTTTGAGTTCGGTATAGTATGAATATAACTCCGGTAGCAACTCCTGCTGGAAGGCCAGATAGAATTCAATGGGTAAGCCATCCGGCCCGCTGGCTTTCCCCTTCGCCATTTGCTGCATTGCCAGTTGTATCTCCGAGCAGGTAATGTCTTCCGATAAAAGTCGCTGCTGAGATTCCGAGAGCGTGGGACCTATCAGCTCCGCAGTAAGATCAGAGAATCCTTCTTCGCTGTACGTTGCTTCTGAACTATATAACTGGGAGTAGAACGTTTCACAGAGTTGAAGTATCATTTTATCATCAATGTGCAAGGCTCCCTGGGGGTCTATCAGCCCGGCTATCCGCGAGTTTACTCTCTTGGCTTGGAGAGTGCGGGCCAACAATGCACTGGCTCTATTGTTGTCGTGGTAATACACTCCCTGCCGAGTCTCTATTTGCGTGTTCGCTTCTTCATTGAGTATTGTGTTGTACTGATAGCGCAGTTTTTGCAAGCGTGCCAGGACAGACGTGTCGGGTCTCTTGGAGAGGAGACGTTCCCCTGTACGAATCTCATTTTCCAATTCTACTAGGTGTTGATCCATCTTCTTTTTCTTTCGGATTTTATAGGTTGTCATGGTACCTCGGACTGTGGCCTTGAACGCTTCCCACCACGCCCAGGTTGGCGTGTCATGCAGTTGGTTATGGAGAAAGTAATCTGTCACCACCTGGCGAGTTTCTGTTAGGAATTCGCTGTCTTTCAGCCATGTTCGGTCAAAGTGCCACCGAGGGGCCACCTTTCCAGTTAAGCCTGTGTTAAATTCCACCAGTACCCCCGCATGGTCCGATACCGTCTGCGCCAGTATGTCTGTGGAAATTACTAATGGCAGTAGTGTTTTAGAGATGAGAAAGAAGTCGATTCGAGTATGTGTATCATGTGGGATGGAGTGGAACGTGTAGTCCCTCTCAGACGGGTGTAGGAGCCTCCAAGGGTCGAGCAAGCCTAGCGTCCTGGCCATCTCTATTAGCAGACTACTGGATCGTGGTTTCTGTTGCCTCTTATAGGGAGTACGATCGATTAAGGGGTCTAATATAAGATTGAAGTCACCGCCCAGGATAACGTTGGAGGCACCCGAATCCAGAAGGGTATGGGCCACTTCTTCAAAGAATTGGGGCTCATCTTGGCTGGGGCCATAGATCGTCATGAGAGTATACGCCGTGGCAAGGATTCGGACATTGGCTCTAGCCCATCTTCCCATTGGGTCTACTGCCGTACTCTCGATCACTGGCATCAGTGCCGCTCGGACAAGTATGGCAACACCTCCTTTACGGTTACTCGTTGGCGCCGACAATATATTTTGGTAGCCTGCCCCTGCTACCTTCAGTGATTCCGACCGTGTTAAGTGCGTCTCCTGAAGATAGATAACATCTGCCCGCCGCTTTTTACAATAATTCAGTATCTTAGTGCGTTTGGCTGGGTTGTGAATCCCTTGAACATTAAGGGATACCACTCGAAGACATCCACTACCTAATGCGGTAGCCATTGTCCGCCCGCATGGTGGTGTCCGTCACATCTAGAGTCACATACAAATAAAAAAAAACAAGATTCTCATTAACATTTAACTTAAGCATCCTACGACTACAACCTAACTGCAGCCCTTGTATGGTGAAGCCCAACCTCCCACTTAGCATACCCCTACCTAAGGTTCCCACCCCCTCTTTCTAACATAGGTACAGTTTATATCTGATAACTATTCCTATCCCCTTTTGAATTCACAAGACTAATCTAACTAAGACAGTAGTGTCATATATTAAGAGAAATCCGTTGGTATTATTGTTACGCTATACCAGCTGCCCATAGGGCCCATCAGAATCCCTGGTCAGTTACTATGTCGAGCATTTTAAACACTGTTAAACAGTAATCAGACAATGAGTATTCCTTCAGGTCCCGATCTCCATATGTGTGCATTCTGCTAGATAGGAGCGCAGGTTCGCCGCGTTGTCAAAAATTTGTGTACTGCTCCCCAGTGTAACACGCATCCGAGCTGGATAGTACAAGCCATAGCGCGCATTTAACTTCTGCAGCAATGGCCGACAGTCAAGTAGGGCTTTGCGTCTGTCTGTTGTTTTCTTACAGAGGTCCGGAAAGATAAGGATCTTGTTGCCCTCTAGACGGAGCTCAGATTTCTGTTTTGCGGATTGCAAGATTTGCAATACTTGTGGGTATCGAAGCAATTTTATAATGAAAGGCCGTGGGTGCTTCTTGATTTGCGATGGCACGCGGTGGGCCCGTTCAATCTCAAAGGGGTGACTAAACGTTATCTGCAGTAGCTCAGGAATCAGTCTCTGTAAGTATCCCAGAGGATCAGTGCCTTCCCTGCCCTCCGGTATGCCGAGAAGCCTTAAGTTGTTTCTCCTGGCGCGGTTATTCTGGTCCTCGCTAAGATCCTCTAGCACTACTATTCTTTTCTGAAGAGGGCCTATGTGCTGCAGAAGCTGCTCATGGCGTTCGATCACCATTTCTGCATTACGCACACGCTCGCCGACTCCTTTCAGCTGTTCTTTAACTTCATTCACATCTTCCTGCAACTGCGCTAGCGTTTCATTACTGGAGGCAATCATGCTCTTAACCAACCTGAGCTCTTGCAATATTTCACGGACTCCCTCCGTCGAGTCTTTCCCCGCCGCCATTTTTTGCGGAGACCCGGCTTCAGGCTTTAAGCGCTTCGATGCGTGTCCCGCTCCTTGAACAAAATCTAACTTCGCCGGTTTTAATGCAGGCTTTTCCGACATCACTTCACTGTTAAGTACTGTCTCCTGTGGTACTATTTGGGGGAGAGGAAAGTCAGGATTCTATCTCTTGGGTGAGAGCAGAAGATTCAGGCAGCCATCTCCTTTCGCGGTTAGCTCCGCCCCACTGGTGATAAGTCTTAGTACAGTTGGTATGTGCATGACTGTAAAACCCAGTGGTGGGAAGCAGATACAGTCTAACTGTGCTTACTGTTGGTGATTGTTAGATCTAGGTGATTGGGACAGGAGGTGGTCCAGGACTATTCCCTGTGGTAATGGTAGGACCAACAGGACTCTAGTAAAAGCCCCCTGTAACTCTAGATGTCCCCACAATACATAGCATTAGCAGTTTAACACTGAGTATTGACATGCACCTCTGTAGGAGGATCCCTGTCTAACAGGGGGAAGACAAAGAGCCAGATATGACTAGCACATAGAACATACAGGAATCATGCAGGAAACAAGGTAATTAGCATAACACACTGCAGACATTACCTACCACACACTGGAAGAGATAGGGATCTGCAGCAGAGACCATTTCTAGTACTGCAAGTTCTGGGGACCAGGTGCTGGACACCCATCCTCACCCTCAGGGTAACCGCTGAAATTGTACTGTAGCACGGTTTGTAGCTGTTATGTGATTGAAGCACACACTGTCAGTGCATCATACTGAGCTGATGTGATGGATCAGTCCATTCTCCATTTGGTGATCAGCTACAGACTGCTGTTCTGTGTGTGGTTAACCTATACCGGCACACACAGCAGACAGTTTAGACAGAGACCTGCAGGCTCTTTGACTCCCAACATTGCCTACGGTGGAGATGTAGCATACTGGTTTGTGTAATGTTCTCCACAAGCAGGGGACAAGGGTTCAAGTCCTACTTGTTCATTTTGCTCCTGTGTGTTACTCAGGTCATTTTCCCGCCTGTAGCAGTCCAGGCTCTGGTGTGACTTGCAGACACTCGTCCTTCTACAATTGTTAAGCATTCTGGCCACACTTTGTGTCAGCAAACATGCTATTCCTCATCATGACCTTCTGAGAGCATGGCTTTATTGATTTTACTGCAGCCCATTGCAGGGGGTCAGACATGTTCACCCTGCAGATACCATGCCCCTGCTTCGAGGCATGGCTTGATGGTCACAGCAATGGCTTGGGGGCCAAAATGCCATGGTTTGAGGCCCACTACCATGCCTTATGTGACATTTTGGAATGTGTTTCCTTTGGTTTTTTTTATGTCTGCCACAACTTTCATGGACTGACAACAACTCCTTGTGATCTTAAGCTGATCACTTAACCTACCAATGGCTTTGCTGACTCTAGGTCCGTACAGTTCATGTTTATCATCAGGCATTACCAATTGACGGTAAGATGTTCCCCGATGTGACTGCACTGCTACAGTGGTATACTAACAGGCGGTTACATGCATATAGCTGTAACCTACTTGGGCAACATGAGTCATGTATGACACTATGACTGTTACTGTACAGCTTTGGCTCCATTACATTTCTGCAGTACATGCGGACACATCCTACCCCTCGGATAGCCATCTGCAGGTATCACCTCATGTCTGTACATGCCCCATTTTCCCAGTTTGGATGACACCTGTGCAGTTGTTAACTGCACATTTGTCTGAGCTGTTGTATGGTGGCTGTGTGTCTGTGACAGGTGTGAGTCCCACATGACTGGTATGAGGCCTTCCAAGTGGCACTGGCGCACATTTTCACACATTGTACAAATACATTGGGGATGCCACCTATGGCACATCAGTGCTGCCAGCCAATACCACCCTCTCCTCAGCTGCCATCCTTCCTTCAGTCCATCCATCTGCTTCTGTCAGCTGTGTGCAGTCATGTCTTCTTGTGCAAGCTGCTACATCATGGCCTACACTGGTATTCTTTTCCACATATTGGCTCTTCACGCACACCTCTCCTGTGCCTGATCTGCACATCACCACTCCTACTCTGTCCTCCTGTCGCTGCACACATCCTGCTGCTTCTCGCTCCACTAGGAGAAATGTCTTCCCCATTCTTTGCCACACACTGACATTGTACCATTTTACATTGACACCCCCCTGTGCATTGGTATGGCTGCCTTCCACATGCTCATCCATGTTACTGGCTGCCACGTAGGGTGCCCACTGATCTGGCAGGTCCATCAGCTCCCACCTGTCCTTCCATCCATCACCTTTAAATTGACTTTCCTTGGTGCTTCTTTATCGAGCTTTAGGGTTACAGCCGTTTTTGGACATCAAGGTGCATGCTTGACACCTTAATGCCCGATATCCGGTTAAAACACGTTAAAGGACCCATAACATCCTTTACACCAGAACGTTTCCTACCAGTCCAGTGCCCTTTACACATGTAACACCCTTATCGCTGCCATTAACACCTGTTACCTTAATGCCCTTGAGTAAACATACGCCTTAGAATCAGTGGTTCAGCTCCAGCAGTTGAAAGATTAGATTATCATAATCTGGTGTACACTGGGCTGTCTAAAGTCATTTTGAGAAAACTACAGCTGTTACAAAATATTGCTGCAAGTCTCATTAATGGCTCTAAACACAGTGGTCATTTTACTCTGCAAGATCATTGACTTATCCTTCTCTACAGGACAATTCCCACTATGTCTCAAGCAGATGTCTATCCGGCCCCTTCTGAAGAACACCAAACTAAACTCCCAGAAGGTGGAATCATACTGACCAATATCGAGCATCCCGCTGCTAGCAAAGATAATCGAGAAGGTCGTACAACATCAAATACAGGATGACATTGACTCTACAGCTCCCCTTGACCCATGCCAACATGGCTTTAGGGAATCGCACGGCGTTGAAATGCTCCTTGCCACACTCATCAACACGCTGATCATGGGGATTGACAACATCAAACAAGGATATGCTTTAATTTTCCTAGAAATTGCTGCCGCGTTTGACTCTGTAAACCATGAGCAACTCCTGATACGGCTTCAGGATAAGGGAATTAATGGCTCAGCATGGAGTTGGTGCAAATCCTATCTAACAGACAGATGGCAGCAGGTACGGACAGGATCCACAACCTTTGAGCCTTTCCAACAAAAACATGGTGCACCTCAGGGCTCCTCACTCTCTGCCCTCTTATTCAATATATACATGAAACCCATATGTGAAATAATCTGCTCATTTAACATATCATGCCTGAACTACGCAGACGATATTCTACTCTTCACCCCATTCACGATCGATCATCCGGACTTCTCCCCACTAGTAAAATGCTTCGAGGCCGTAACTGACTGGCTCCACTCACAGAGCCTCAAGGTAAACTTCAGCAAGACGGACGTACTGTTCATTACTAGAAATCAATCTTTCTCACCACCGCCGACTTTAAAGACAAGAGACGCTGAACTCCCAAGTAGACCCAGCATCCGCTACCTGGGCGTTACGTTAGACCAGCAGCTCGAATTCAAAACGTACATCAGCAACACCATCAAACAAATTTACCACAAAATACGAACTTTGCAACATCTCCGACCCCTGCTGCAACCAGATGATTTCAGAACAGTTTTTCAGGCACTGGTGACCCTCCACTTTGACTACGCCAATGTGATCCTGCATGGCCTACCCAAAAACACGCTAAACCCATTACAGCTGGCAATGAACGCAGCTGCACGCTTCCTACATGGAGCCACTAGAAGAGATCACATCACCCCAATCCTTAAAGACCTATACTGGCTACCAATCTACTGCCAGCTCACCTATAAAGTAATCCTGATGACCTTCAAGGCCATCAACAAAATATCCTCCACCTCCCTAACGAACCTTCTCCATCCCACTCCAGCGAATAGAGCAAGGAGAACATTTGCCACCAATATATTACAGACACCCAATGAAATAACAAAATGCACCCAGGCAACAAAGAACCGAGCCTTCAAGTTCTATGCTCCCAGCTGCTGGAATGCACTCCCAACCTCCGTCCGGGCCATCACAGATCTTGCCCAGTTCAGAAAAGCACTAAAGCACCACCTCTTCCTCCTGCACTACTCTCAACCCAGTAACTTAACTTCTCCCACCATACACCCTGCTAGGAAATTGTAAGTTACAGACAACTCTTGTTAATATTGTAGATAACTGTAGATAGTTCCCCCAGTTGAAACCCAAGTTGTATCTCCAGTTCATTGTAAGTGCTTAATAGTGTGCCTGTTCTGCACAAAAATGTTATCTGTAAACCGCACTAATTTTAAAGAGAGCGGTATATAAAACAATAAAATAAATAAATAAATAATAAAATAAATTTGCATTGGTTGCCAATTGAATTTCATTGCAAATTGAATTTCATTGCAAATTCAAACAATATTAACATTCAGAATTGGGGATGATATTTAGCAGGTGAAATGTTATGCTCCGTGTCTACTTATAATCTGAGGATATGATCCCTTATGCATTGCATTCCAGAGGAAATACTATTACAAATAAGGCCTTTTCAGTTGCTTCTCTACTGTTATGGAACATTTTGGCACCTAGAAATTTAATTTCAGAATAGAAACATAGAAACATAGAAACATGATGACAGAAAAAGACCACAAGGCCCATCTAGTCTGTCCTTCCATAACAACAACTACAACAGTCCACTTTTTACCTTTAGAGATCCTCTGTGTTGGTCCCATGCTTTTTTGAATCCAGTTACTGTCCTCATCTCTACCACCTCCACTGGGAGACTATTCCACGGATCCACTACTCTTTCCGTAAAGAAATATTTCTGCATATCACTCCTGAATCTATCTCCCTTCACCCTCATCCCATGTCCCCTCGTCGCAGAACTTGCTTTCAATTGAAAGAGGCTCTCTCCCTGAACATTTATGCCATGGAGGTATTTAAACATCTCAATCATATCACCTCTATCCCGCCTTTCCTCTAAGGTGTACATATTAAGATCCTTAAGTCTGTCCTCATATGCTTTATAATGAAGACCACTAATCATCTTAGTAGCAACCCTCTGCACCGACTCCATCCTGTTCACATCCTTTTGAAGGTGCGGTCTCCAGAATTGCACACCATATTCCAAATGAGGTCGCACCAAAGACTTATACAGAGGCATTATCACCTCCTTTTTTCTGCTAGCCATTCCTCTCCGTATGCACCCAAGCATCCTTCTAGCTTTTGCCGTCGCCTTTTCTACCTGTTTAGCTACTTTAAGATCATCGGACACAACTACGCCTAGGTCCCGCTCTTCTTTAGTGGACAAAAGTACTTCACCTCCTATACTGTATTGCTCCCTTGGATTGCTGCAGCCCAAATGCATGACCTTACATTTTTTAACATTAAATCCCAGTTGCCAAATTCTAGACCATTCTTCAAGCTTAGCTAGATCCCTCCTCATGTTATCTACACCTTCCTGGGTGTCTACTCTATTGCAGATTTTGGTATCATCCGCAAAGAGGCAAACCTTACCCGACAGCCCTTCCACTATATCACTAACAAAGATGTTAAAAAGAATCGGACCAAGGACAGATCCCTGGGGCACACCACTGGTAACATCCTTCTCCTCAGAGTGAGCTCCATTTACTTGTACTCTTTGTCGCCTCCCACCCAACCAATTTCTAACCCAAGCAGTAACTTTAGGGTCCATCCCTAGGGTGCTCAGTTTGTTTATAAGTCGCCTGTGAGGAACAGTGTCAAAGGCTTTACTGAAATCTAAATACACCACATCTAGAGCTCTCCCGCGGTCTAACTCCCTGGTCACCCAGTCAAAGAAATCAATCAGATTTGTCTGACAAGACCTGCCTCTGGTGAATCCATGCTGCCTCGGATCCTGTAATCCGCTGGACTCCAGAAACATCACTATTTTCTCTTTCAACAGCGTTTCCATTAATTTACTCACCACTGAAGTTAAACTAACCGGCCTGTAGTTTTCAACCACATCCTTACTACCGCTTTTGTGTAAAGGCACCACATGAGCCTCTCTCCAGTCCTTTGGCACCACTCCCGACTCCAACGAGGCATTGAAAAGGTCAGTCAGTGGAGTTGCTAGAACGTCCCCAAATTCCCTCAGTATTCTAGGGTGTATCCCATCCGGTCCCATCGCTTTGTCTATTTTAAGTTGAGCTAGTTTCTCATGAACACAGTCTTCTGAAAATTGTTCAAGATGTCCCTCGCTTCTGTTCTTATTTGTGGGTGTTTTCTGAGGTCCTGCTCCTGGTTCTTTATCTGTGAGCACAGAACAAAAATATTTGTTAAGCAATTCCGCTTTATCCTTATCAGCTTCTACATATTCCCCCCCTGCACCCTTGAGTCTGACAATACCACTTTTGCCCTTCCTCTTCTCACTAATATATCTGAAAAATGTCTTATCCCCCCATTTTATTGCATTGGCTATTTCCTCCTCCTTTTGAATCTTTGCCTTCTTGACTACTTTGCTAGTTTCTCTAAGTTTTTCCAAATACAGATGCCTGTCTTCCTCTCTCTGTGATCTCTTGTATTTCATGAATGCCTCCCTCTTTTTCTTCACTTTTTCAGCTACTTCCTTCGAAAACCATAGCGGTCTCCTGTTCCTTTTGCCTTTATTTACCTTTTTAACAAAAAGGTTGGTTGCCTTTAAAATACCCCCTTTCAGTTTTGCCCACTGTTTTTCTACATCCCCCAGCTGTTCCCATCCCACTAACGACTCCCTGAGGTATTGGCCCATCTTTGCAAAGTTAGTCTTCCTAAAGTCTAAGATCTTCACCTTGGAATGGATTCTAACAGCCCTAGTCCTAATACTGAACCACATCATGTGGTGATCACTGGATGCAAAATGATCTCCCACTACAACATCAGAAACACTTTCTCCATTGGTAAGCACCAAGTCCAGTATGGCCCCTTCACGTGTGGGGTCTGTTACCAATTGCCTGAATAGTTCTCTCTGTAGAGAATCAAGGATCTCCTTACTCCTAGATGATACTACAGCAGGAATGTGCCAATCAACATCTGGCATATTGAAATCTCCTAGAAGTAGCACTTCCCCTTTCCTAGCAATGCTGCATATGTCTTCAATTAACTCTCTGTCCACCTCTTCCTCTTGTGAGGGAGGTCTGTATAGCACACCAATGCAAATAGATTTCTCTTTCCCTCTCTCTAGTTTAACCCACAATGCCTCCTCTCTCCCTTTTAAGCTCTGTAATTCCAAAGCTTTAATAGTAGTTTTTACATATAGTGCCACTCCTCCTCCCCTTCTTCCTACCCTGTCCTTTCTGAATAAAGTATAGCCAGGTATAGTTACATCCCAGTCATGGTTTTCTGTGAATCATGTTTCTGTAACTGCCACTAAATCCAAGTCAGCCACTCCCACCAAAGCTTCAACTTCAGAGATCTTATTTCCCATGCTACGGGCATTAATACACACTGCTTTCCATATGTTACCCCTGTTACCTATTTCCATAAAGGTATTTAATGTATCACTTACCTGGGGGCTTTCACTTACCAGGGGGCTTTCTTCACCCATCCCCCACGAATCTAGTTTAAAGCCCTCTTCAGTAGATTAGCCAGTCTACTACCAAAGATGCGTTGACCTTTCTTGAATGATTATGGAATTTTTGTTTTGCAGCGACCTCTAGTGGTAGCACTGCAAGACTGCTGCTAGGGGTTGACTGGCATCATTTTCAATCTGGGAGTCAGAAGGAACAGAAGTCCCTGGAGATCTCTCCGGCTCCCCCTAGAGCACCAAAAAAAATCCCCCTGGAAGAGCCAGAGATTCCAGGGGGTGGAGGGAGGTTAGACATGCTGTTGGACGTTCTGGGGGAGGGGATGCGGTTGAGGCTGTCATGGGCTGCTCCAAGTTAAGGAGGAATGCTGCTGACGCTAATGGAGGGGTCTGGGGGCAGGAGACAGTTACTGTCAGGCTGTCAGGTAGGGGATGAGGGAGCCACAAGAGGAGCGACCTCTCGCAATCACCAGAAGAAACACACAAATAGCGAGGGGAATTAGGTGGTCACCAATGCTTTATTAATTAAAATGCCCCACCAATGCTTTATTAATAAAAACGCCCCCACCTAATTCCCCTCGCTCTTTGTTACCACCTAATTCCCCTCACTATTTGTCGGGGCATAGGTAGGGGATGAGGAACATGAAAGTGATACTGTGCTGATGGAGTGGGGATTGGGGAAAGTTTGTTGTTATGTTGAGGGTGGGTGGTATTGACGATATCAGGAGATCTGCATGGGTGTCTGCCTTTGTTGAGGTGGCATGCGGGGATGGGGCAACAATGCACATCTTCATAGATATTTTACAAAAGGCTTCTTCATTTGGAAGAGCCTTTTGTCAGATAGTGGGGAAAATGTCAATATCTGTCTCATTTCCCACCTCAAAATGTTATGTAAAATGTGCTTCTTATTTTGTTTTTAGAAAAAAAAATGAAACAGTTTTTTGTGACATTTTTGAGTTTTAGTACATTTGGAAAGCACTGGGAGTGGAGGAGTAGCCTAGCAGTTAGAACACTGGCTTGGAACGTTCCCTCTAATTTTCTGTAGTCTGTGTGCGCATAAAATATCAGCTGTGCAGCTTTTGAAGGAAGGTTAAATTTTTGTGCGCCACATAACAACACTCGGAGTTATATACTTTAAATATTTGACTACACATCAGAATACAGTATGTATACCACATTGATTTCACTAGAAGACATTGTAGAACTTGTGAAAACCGTAAATACATAACAACTTTTAAATTTTAAGACATCTGTGTTGGTTTCTATCAGAATCAGAACCGTAATTTTTGTGCGCTCTGTTGTAAAGTATGTGCGCTCGCTCGGTGAGGTGTGTGCGCGCGCACACGCGCACAGCTTAGAGGGAACAGTGTTGGTAACCACACAACCAGGGTTTGATTCCCACTAGCACTCCTTGTGGCCTTGGGCAAGTCACTTAACCCTCCATTGCCTTGGAAGAAATGCCTGGTAATCTACTTCCAGTGACATTGCCAAGAAAACCCAGGAGCTTCTGGGTCACCAGGAGTCAGGACTGACTCAAAGGCACACGTTGCATTGAAAGTATTTAACATTAAAGAGTCATTTACTAACAGCATGTGCTAACACTATTAGCGCATGCTGTCTGTTGCAGCGCTTTTCTTATCTATTGAGCCTCAGACGGATGACAAGCAATAACAGCATTAGTATGCACTAACCATTACTAATTGACCTCCTAAATGATTTAGTGCACATTAAGAGAGTCATTTTATAAGGAGGCACCTATTTTAAGCATGAAGTAGACACCTAAAATGGACTATTTTAACTTTTTTCACACATATTTGGCCACATACAGGTCAAATGGCCTCTTATAAAATAGCATCCATCATAATTGTGCATGCATCAATTTGCTGGTGTAATTTGGCTGTGGGTATGCACATGAGTGGAGTCTGGGAGGAGTGTGAACGTACATGCTATCGATTATAAAATATCGTAATCTAGGTGCATTTGTATAGTGCAAGGTATGCCCACTCCTTTACACCATCTTGCAAACAGGTAGAAATGATCACACCTATGTTCAAGGTGCAATTTCTGCCACTTAAAATAGTATTTTATAAAGAAAAGTTGGTGCCTACTTTTCTTTATAAAATGTGCATTTTTACTGCCTAAAACTAGGCACCCCGTTGTAAAATGACTCTAAGAAGGTAATGTTATAATTGTGTTTTAAGATACCTATGTTGGGCTTGCTTTTTCAAGACAAACAGTAGCATAGGTGGTCTAATGCCTGCTTATATTGCAGGCTCAGGCATTTATACCAGTCTTAGAGCAGGTGTACATGTCCACACCTATAATCTTCAAGGATGCGTGAAAATGATAGTATTATATAATCTGCGCATATACTTAAGTGCTCCACCCAAACTCTACCAATGTGCACGTCTGCTAGCAAAGTACTGAACATGATGCCAGTGCAGAGATTTGTACATTGATTGGTAGTTGATGAGGTAATTTGTCTGCATATATGGCCACTTGTGTCTGGGAATGACTTTATAAAATTACCTCCTAAACGTTCAGCATGCTTGATAGCTGTTAGTGACCTGCTGTGAATCAGTCTTATTGTGTGTGTGAAAATTGTGTTATTATGCCTGAAAACATACTGTATGCATATAGCCAGAATGCATTTCCAAAGAATGGTGCATTTTAGGTGCATAATGGCATGCATAGAACGCACAGTGTTTCGGAAATTACATGTATGCACTTACGTAATTTACAAACACATGTCTGAAACACGCTCCAGAGAATCTCTTTTCTATGCAATCCAGAGTATCCACGTTTTGAAAGTAGAGACATACTTTCAGATGGATAAAATTCCACATACCTGTATTTGGCACACCAAGGAGCATAAACTCTGTTTTACCCATATATTAGGCACTTAAGACTGTGAAAATGTACCCTTTAATATACAGATCAATTCTACTGAATGGTCAAAGATTCCTATTTGGGAGATCAAGATAAAATTCCACATACCTTGACTTAGGAGTGAGATTCATGGTATGTGTGAAACGAACCCATTTTTTAATACTAACCAGCAATTAATAAACAGCATTTACAAATGCATTCATCCAATGCATTTCTAAATCTAGAGTAGTTGTGGCATATTATTGCATCTCATAATTGCCTACAAAACCCCCCTCCCATTATATAGTGATTTGCATAAGACTGTATAATGTCTCTGTGCAACAAGAATCCTTGCTTGACGTTTTATTTTTTCAACTTATCAATTGTTAACCTTTCTGTTTAACTGTTCATCTTTTGGCTTACGGTGCTGTCTCAGTGTTACGTGTTTATAGAAATGTGTAAAAGTTGCATGATCGTGGTGGTTTCTCTTCAAGCTGTTTCTAATCGTAATGCTACTTTCCAGTGTTCTTTCAATAAGGGTACCTACCAAAACCTGATATATTAAAATATCCAAAACATCAATAGTTTGACCAAACTGAATGATGCATTTTAAGAATAAATGGCCTATGCTCTTTTTTTTCGACAGGGTAGCTACAAGCATTAAAATTCAAGAAAACAAAAAATAATAATGTTTCACTGAAGGATTTTGCAGGGTCTAGAATGGAGGGGGGCATCTTAGTTTGCCAAGAAATAGACCCAGTGAAGGCAAAGTAAAAAGCTGTCTGTTGATTTTATGATTGCCAGTTTAGAGTGTAAACTCATACATGCAAAGCCAGCTCTTAAAGTCCTACTGCCAGCCAGCGGAGGGCTACTAAATGAGGATGTCAATAGTTTATAAAATAATGGCATATAAAAAAATAAGTTAGTATCATTCAGTTATTGTTTAATCTCTCCATAAACAGAAGAATTATTTTATATAAAGCCATTTAACTCCATAAATTAAGTTTCAAATTCCAGCTTTGCTTAAAATTCAAAATGATTTTGACAGCTTTATCTGCCAGTAGAAGACATTTGTCATCCATATAAAATCTTTATATTTTTCAAATGGCCTGGCTTCAAGCACAAGCAACATGGACAACTACCTAGGATGCCAAATTCTAAAGGCAGCAACCACTTATGACAAAGAGGGGCCCTGCTCTCCTTTGCTTTGGGGCCGTGCACTCCAGAAGTATGTTATAATGACATTCTAACCTCCTCCACTTCTGCTCTTCCCAGTCCTGCCAAAATCTTCAATGTGGCCTGCTTTTCAGTAGTGCAGTTTACATGTCTGGTAATAAAATGCCACTGGAAATGGTTGGCTTGATGAGAATTTGGTTTAGTTGTCCAACTCCATTCCTGATCTTGAGATCAGTAGGACTGAGAAACACTTTGGAGTCTGAGTTTACAATAGTCAGTAGAAAAGAAAAGCAGTCATGAAACAGCAGTTAAACCTAATAGTTTACTCTAGATTATCTAATTCCAAAGTGAGCATGGTCTGGGTTTCACAGCCCAGATAATGTTGCTAGAATGGCTGGGCTAGATGTTAAAAAGGACAGGGATTACAATTAAGATATTAAAACCCTGCATTGACAGGATTTAAAAGCCACAGTGCTTTAAGACAATTTGAGAAAGACTCTCGATAGGCTGGAAACTAAGATGGATATGCAGAGGGTAAACATATTTATATGCCACATTTAAAACAAGATTTTGGGCAAAGCAGATAACAATATTTCAAATAATAAAGTGCCAATACTTCCAAACGTCTCCCTTCCCCTAGCACATCCCTACCCATTTCGGTAGGAGGAGGCATGCTTACCTTCTTCCTGCCCCAATATTAACAAACCTACACTACAGGCAAGTAGACGAGGGGGGGGGGGGCACAGAGGCTGGGAGGACTTTCTTTAATACATTGGGAATACTAGGAGCTGGAAGGAGGGAATAAGCATATGCTAATCGAGCCATGACATTTTGTGTTAAATGTTAAATGTCCGAACCTAACTGAAAAGCTCTGAAAATTTGGCTAAATCTTCTTGCAACCCCAGGAAAGCCTCTGGGTGCTACCAGCTTTTTGAACACCTAAATAGAAGGTGCTAAGGTATTTCAGCTAACACATCAATAGCTCCAAGATCATGATGCATTATGTGCAACGCTGTCAGGGGCATGAAAATCATGATCCTGGAAGTTAATGCAGAGCTCTGAGCCCTGCTCCATCATACAAATGGCATGGGTGCACCTAACTCCACCTATTGAAGTGGCGTCAGCTGAACCCATGCTAATTGTTATGGTCACAGCTATCCCGTGGTGTTTACCCCATTCTAACTGTGCAGAGCTCACCACATCCACTCCTGCCCTTAATCCTCCCCCTTATCACCCTAATGCATCATTCCTAGTTAGCATGGAAATCGGCCCATACTAACTGTCATGGCCCTATGCTAGCTGTCAATGTATGTCCCAATGTGCCTTCAGCACACACCAGAAAGCAAGCTGACAGCTATCACCCTTTGTTAAAATACCCCCAAAGTCTTTCAGGCCTTTTCAGATTTTTGTGGAAACAATATACTCACCAAAGGAACTATTGAGCATAGACTACTGAGCCATGGTGTGCACTATTGACAACACTGTCTTCCAAAATGACAAAAAAAACCTCTAAATAAAATGAAAACATCCATGGCATTGAAAACTAAACAAAATGAAAATTTTGTCCCTCTACTCCTCTAGATCTATAATTATGGAGCAAACTTTGAGGCCCTGTTACTAAAGTGCATTAAGCAAAAGACACATTTTACAAAGGGCATCCAAATGCAATCTGGGGCATCTAAGCCAGAAAGTCCAGAAAAAAAGACAAGCAGATCCAAGTTCAGGCACAATTTCACAAATGGAGACATGACCGATATGGATATCTCTGGCACTGTCTATATAAACATCCCCTGTATACTGGGGACGTCTAAGAGACATGCAGTGGTTATACAAATACAAAACACTTATGCTCTGCAATCACAATGTTATTTTTTTGTGTATTTAATAAGTGTTTTGTATTTGCATAACCACTGATGATAATGGAGTGCTAACCTCTCAACACCAACCAGATGTTCTAGGACCCAAAGAAGCACTTTCTCAATGCTTATTCGTGCTTGGAGCAGTACTAAAGTTATATGAGGTTGTAGATTTCCCTGAGGTTTCTGCAATCGATTGTGAATGTCTGCATCCATTGCCCCACCCTGTACATACCTCCACTGTTCTCCCTGCCTATTTGGCCATCCCTGCAGCAGAGACATCTTAAAAAACCATTCACGAATAATGCCAGCACGTCTCAGCGATATGGACATCCCATGGCTGTTTTCAGATGCCCAAATCGCATCTAAGCCTTTTAAAATGACCCTCTTAGCATACGAATCAGCACCTGGTAAACGTTAGCAAACAACGATGGTAATCATTACTGCGCTGCCATGACGGGACATTCTTATTCATGTGCCAACTCCATACTGTGTTACGGGCAGGAAAGGAGTGTGGGGTGTGCATTGCAGTTGACATGTGATCCTTTACTGCACACTATCGCTCATGCAGAGGGAGTGGATGCACTTAAAACCTCTAAATAGGAGGCGTGCATGCATCCGTGCCATCTGTAAGTTCCCTTACCATATAGTAAAGTAATGATGCAATAATTGAATGAGAACATTCTGGGAATGCTCCCAACAGTTAGTGCACATGCTTTGTACTTAATGAATGCTAATATTTTCATCTAATGGGCAGTAAGTGCAAAACGTTACCACTCTTTATGCCACAATTCACTAAAATAGCTATTTCATTAAAGTGTAGCTACTAATCTGTTATATTTTTTGAAGATGTGAATAAACAGGTAGACAAAGGTGAGTCGGTTGATATAGTGTACCTGGATTTTCAGAAAGCTTTTGACAAGGTCCCTCATGAGAGACTCTTGGCGAAATTAAAAAGTCATGGGATAGGAGGCAGTGTACTATTGTGGATCAATAACTGGTTAAAAGATAGAAAGCAGAGGGTAGGGCTAAATGGCCAATTTTCCCAATGGAGAAAGGTGAATAGTGGTGTACCCCAGGGATCTGTGCTGGGTCCGCTGCTTTTTAACATATTCATAAATGACCTGTAAATGGGAATAATGAGTGAGGTGATCACATTTATTTATTTATTTATTTATTTATTTATTTATTGTTCTTTTATACCGCACTCTTTTTCATCAGCGCGGTTTACATTAAACAGAAATACTCATTACAATCAACAAATTGTGATAAGTTTACATATAACAGGAGTAGTCAACTGGGAATTTAACTTTGGGAAACTTTGTACATATTTGTAAATAACATATATACAGATGACACAAAATTATTCAAAGCTGTTAAAACACAAGAGGATTGTGAAAAATTGCAAGAGGACCTTTAGCAATTGGAAGACTGGATGTTCAAATGGCAGATGAAATTTAATGTGGATAAGTGCAAAGTTATGCACCTAGGAAAGAACAACCCAAACTATGGTTACATGATGCAAGATTCCACACTAGGAACCACCACCCAGGAAAAGGATTTAGAGTCATCGTGGATAATACATTGAAACCCTCTGCCCATTGTGCAACAATGATCAAGAAAGCAAATAGAATGCTAGGAATCATAAAGAAAGGAATGGAGAATAAAAACAAAGATAATATAATGTCTCTGTAATGTTCCATGTTGTGACACACCTTGAATATTGTGTGCATTTCTGGTCACCATATCTTAAAAAGGATATAGAGGAATTAGAAAAGGTACAGAGAAGAACAACTAAAATGTTAAAGGCGATGGAAGAATATCCCTATGAGGAAAGGCTTTAAAGTTTAGAGCTATTCAACTTGGAAAAGAGATGGCTGAGGGGAGATATGATAGTGGTCTATAAATTAATGAATGGAATGGAACAGGTAAACATAGATCAGTTGTTTACATCATCAAAAAGTAGAAAAACTAGGGGACACACAATGAAGCTAATAAGAGAAAATATTTTTTTTTCTCAACACATAATCAAACTCTGGAATTCATTACCGGAGGATGTAGTGAAGGCTGTTAGTGTAGCTGGGTTTAAAAAAAGGTTTGGACAAGTTCCTGGAGGAAAGGTCCATAAACTATTATTAAAGAGGACCCAAAAAATCCACTGCTTACCCCGGGACAAGCATTGTGGAACCTGTGTGCCTTTTTGGGAACCTGCCAGGTACTTGTAACCTGGATTGGCCACTGTTGGAAACAGGATAGTGGGCTTGATGGATCTTGGTCTGAGCCAGTATGGCATTTCTTATGATCTTATGAACTGTGACAAATATTGTACAAAACCTATTCCATGAATAACCTAACTATGTGTTAATAATTTCAATGGCTGCTTTATATGATTTTATACCACTGCAGCTTCTTAAATATTAATTTGAATACAATAATGTACATGGGCAATACAAATGAAATTTTATTCAGTTCAAAAATAAAAAAATCTTCAAATGCCTTTTCCTGTGATAAAATGCCATTTAGCGTTCCTCATTGCAAATAACAGACACTGGGTGAGGGGTTTATGACATAAAGCACCTTTTGTAGAGTGTTTGGCTTAATAGTACAGTACATCTGCTTCAAAGATAGGAAGCTGGCTTGTTTTAGAATTAGCCCCTTTCCATGTAGATCACCTGATTGTTGCCAGTATTATTATGCAATCACTTACTGGGCAACTAATTAATACTATTTTTTTTGTAAAATTGAATGGGGACTATTGACTAAGTTCGGTTAGCTATTATCATGGAGATTACTGCACACTGCCATTAGGGACACACATTTCCTGTTATTGCAGTTTGTTAATAGTGTGTGCTAATTCCCATGTTAAACTGCTAAAATGGAAAATGCCATTGGGGGTGTAGAATGGGCAGGGACTGCACCTTAAAGTTAATGTGGAAGTTCTTACTTCTACTACTTACCATTTGTATAGCCCTACAAAACGTACACAACGTTGTACGTATAGATGTTAGAGACAGCCCCTGCTCATCAGAGCAACAATCTAATCAAGACAGACCACACAACAATTGGGGACTACAGTAAATCTAGGGAAATGACAAAGACACAGAGAGGTAATGTTAATTTGACAGAGATGTAGCTAACTGCATTACACATTATCTTGTGCGCAGCTAGAGGCCGATTCTTTATTGGCCATCCAGCTCCTGTATGGTCATTGCAGCTCCATTAAAGAGCCACGATCCCCGGCCTTCTAAACGAAAATGCCCTTTCCTCGTAGCCTGAGCCCCAATCCGGCCTCTCATGGCTAGGATCGGGCTATGGGGAACCCCCTTTGCCCCTCACCTGTCTGTCCTCACCATCCACCGCCATCCCCCAATGTTCAGGGCCCCCCTCAGTGGTGGAATAAGGTCCCCACCTACCCTGCCGACCCCAGATGTACAGGGCTGACATCTGAATCGGCCCTGAACGTCCGGGTTCTCGCACTGACCATGCCCCACCTCCTGCCCACCCCCTCCAGCCCTCACTTACGTCTCCCTGTACAATTCAGCTGTACATATGGGGAGTCTGTGCACCAGGGCGGTGGGGGGTGAATAGCAGGGATGTACGTCCCTACAGAACGTACATCCCTGCTATTCATGGCACAGAATGACCCCCTTAATACATGGTAACAACCTTTTCTCTGCATTAACTGCATGGCAGCCCTCCCAACATGTAACATAGATGTTTTACAGTTATCTTCCATACTTTTCTAAAATAGGGGCCAATGTGCTTTGAGAAAAGGAACCTTTTTTCATTAATAGAAAAATTGTTAGGCGACAGTTAAAAGATGATACCCTCGACGTCTACATCTTGCTATGTAAATATATTGAATCAAATAGAATAAAAAACAAACCTTAGTTTGCTGCTCCAAGTAGTACAATTGCATGAAAGGTATTTACTACTCTACGTCGTGAAAAGTTTATATGAATACACACCGAAAGCATTCCACTTGCCCCTCTGTCTTGCATTTCACAGGCTACCTTTGGTTGAAGCTAGAGAAAAATATCCTTTGATAACAAAAGAAAACTGCACATCTCTCCTTTCACCAAATGGAACTTAAGTGTTGGTTTTTGCCAGCCTTCCCTTTAGAGAATGAGAGTTCCTGCTGTTCTGTTGAACATGGCTGGCCTCAGTGATAACCCTTTGAAGCTTTGCACTGCATTCCATATATTCAGACTAAACATGAAGGGAAACAATAAAAGCCTTTACTTCTCTAATTGTTAAATATTTACACTCAACTATGCCAAATAAGTGTTTTGTTATCAATTTTTGCTCCTGGAAAGGGCATGTTTAATGTATGGAAGGTGGTTTAGTGACAGGGTGTGATTGTTCAGGTCTAAGGGACTCTAGTTTGAAGTACTGGATGGATTTTGGAATCTCCTGTCCCAGAAGCATAAAAATTAATTGAACTCACGCAGGCTTCTTTTTAACAGCATGAAAATCTCCTCAATCTGTGGCATCTGAGTGCTGAAATTGATCACTCCTATTCTTTTTTTTTAACCAAAACCAGAAATTAAATGGCTTTGCATTATGGATGTGAGATTTTGTAAAGCATCGTTTTCAGTCTAATAGGCTGTGGTTTGGTCGCTGATTATATAACATGAATGGTACCCATTATTGAAAGGTGGTCTGTATTTGTAATAATACAGAGAAAGCTAGTTTAGCAATGAGCCTTATTGCATGGTTCGTTTTCTTCTCCTTTGTAGAGCCAGGCTGCGGCCCACTACAAAGGCACTAAACACGCCAAGAAGCTCAAAGCACTGGAAGCCATGAAAAATAAGCAGAAATCTGTTGCTACCAAGGACAGCGCAAAGACTACCTTCACTTCTGTCACTACCAATACCATCAATACCAGCTCTGACAAAACAGGTTAAGCAAAAATCTTTGTTGTTGGTTTTAATTCCTTGTCTATTTGGTCTATTTTAATTCTGCCTCTATTTGGTTATGTGCTTGCCATATCGATTCATGCTGGATCCCTGTTTCTGCACGGTACCAATTTCTTTTTCTTTTTGATACACTTGTTTGGGGGAGATAGTCATTAGAAATGCAAAGCGACTTCTCTTTTCGTCTAACAGCACCTGACATTCTACTAAAAGGATAGCAAACCAAAATAATTCCCTGTCACATTGAATACTTATTGAAATCAAACTAAGAAATATGCACTGGCTGGTGTAAAGGTTTTAGTTGATTTGTGGCATTTGTGTCTACAAACCCATCTGCTAGAGTATGCCAATGTCTAATTGCAGCTCAGCCGCCCACTGCTAGTTTCACTGAGTTTAGGAAGCTTAGATAACACCACTGTGAACAAGTAACTTGCTCTTGTGTGCTGTAAGCAGCATGTTACATTGTTTTTCCCAAGACGCACACTGAATTATTGCACTGAATGATTGCAGGTAAGTATTGAGAGTCTAATTGTTCTACTAACAACATTTTCATAGTAAAAGTACAAGCAAAAAAATGTCAGTTGTGGAAAGAATTGATTCTTTTCATAAGCAAAAATGTTATGGAGGCTTAGAAACCAGCTGAAACTGTGAAATTAATTGCAAGACTTTATTACATTTCTACTGTTATGAAACTTTTATAAAAATAATAGATGATAGAGTTAGATATTGTGTTTACTGAAAACTGGCTTAAAGAGGAAAAAGGTCCAATTTTAAAGGAGTTTTGTCCATGAAATTTTAATATAGAATTTTGTGCTAGAAATGAAAGGAGGAGAAGGGGTGGAGCTGTGATTTATAAGCAGGCAATACTAACAAGAGTAAAGATGTCTGGGTACCCTAAGGGAATGGAGTGTTTGTTGCTGTCTTGGGGTCACAGACAGAAGCTCTGGGTGTTATTATGCTATGTGCTGCCTCGTAAAGGTATGGAATTAAGAGAGGATATGATTAATAATATCACACAAGTATCAATGGATTTTCAGAAATTTATATTTGATTATAAGATGCATTTAGAACTGCTGGAGAACGGACATGTAATCATCAGGTTTAGAACTGGTGAATCGGAGCCACTGCTCAAGCAGGACATGTATTAAATGGTAGATTGATTAGATTAGGGATAGATCTAGTCCTATGGTTACATCATTTTGTTAGAATTTTCTTTTTTCAAGCAGGTTGTAGCATATCCAAATCAAAAGATAGACCGGTAGAGAATTTTAGCTAGGGGAAAGATTGATGCAGAATGAAAAAAAAAACATTGGCATGTCAATTGGCTAAGGAGGCCATTCCACAACATGAATAAGCCTTTTGGACATGCGGTGTAGATGTTTGTGTAGGAAAAATGTCTATGACCGTATTCTGAAACCCCGTGGTCCTGCACATAAACCGCACTAGCATGGGATCTCAGAATGTGGGTGGGAGGGGGCATAATGGGGGCATAACAGTGGCGTGACCAGCATCAGAGACATATAAAGCGTATTCAGGAGAGGCTCATGTGCATCTTCAGTGTTTCCCAAAGACGTCCATGCTATTCCTGCAGGACTTAGAGACATTTCTGCTCTGCTCAAAGTGTCCCGTATTGAAGAATAGTTGTGACAAGTATGCTTTGAACTGTTGTGTCTGCAGTATGGAGGGACACAAGATGCAGGTGTAAAGAAAAGAAAGCAGAGGTGAAGGAAGGTTGTAAGGTATAAAACCAATATTAAACACCCCTAAAGAAATATTGAGAGGAGCAAGTGTGCTTATTCTGACTATGCTGACATTTTCTGTTTGTGCCAATGGAGTTATTCTAGGTTTCCCCAACATTTCCTATGTTCTGGAAAATAGGACTGTTGATTTAGGGCTAGTATTTGACTGAGAATGGAAAAGATTCTTGTTCGAGTGACAAAAGCAGATCAGATTTGCAGACCTTGGATGCCATGCTATTATGTTATACCAGCTGTTATTTCTAGGTGCAGGGGGATCATTTGCGCATTTTCGTCAAAGCTATTTAATATGTCTACGTCTCTAATTTGGGACACGTGGGCACATCCATACTGGAATCGGGTTTAAAACATCCCCATCTCCGGGGGGCGGAGCCTGATGTCCAGCGGGTAAGACGCTTCGCGCTGAAGCTCCCGAGAGGCCTACTTAGAATCCTGACATAATACCTATACAAACTTACTATTTCGCTCCGGGCTGACCGGGGTACCTCGGGGGGGATGGCGGCCCATAAACCAGCGCGCTTGGACTTCGGGTCTCCTTCTTCTTCTCACGGAAAACGCTCCAAAACAGAGGTGTCCTCCCCACAGAAGATGGTTCCATTTCGGGAGAACCCCGAAATGCACCTGGAGATTCTAGAGGAAATACGCGGCGTGAAGGAATTGGTGCAGTCCAATGGAGAAGCGCTTAGAGCCATGCGAGAAGACTTTGGAGTGCTCCAGGACCGACTTGAAGGTCTCTCATTACGGCAGGACAATATGGCGGGGGTCCTCGACTCGCACGCGGTGCGCTTGGGCACACTGGACAAGGCTGAGCGCCAGATACAGAATCTTCAAAAGGAGTTAGAAGATAGCAATAATCGAGCCCGTCGCAACAATGTGAGGCTCATTGGAATACCGGAGGGGGTGGAAGCGGGAGATATGAGAGAATTCCTGCTCAAAACTCTTCCCTCCTTGCTGAAGATCACCTTTCATAAAGAACTGGAAATCGATCGAGCACACCGTGTTCCTACCCACATGGCGCTCAACCGAACGACCCCCCGGCCTATTATCTTTCGCTTGCTACGATATCAACAAGTGGAACAAATTTTAAATGCTGCCCGGGCGAACCATCATTTGGAATTTGAAGGTCACAAAGTCTCCTTCTTCCCTGATCTGGCAAAGCCTACAGTCGACCGACGGAAGAAACTCCTTGCTTTTCGCCCTCGACTTCAACAGCTACAGGCTCGCTTTGGCCTGTTGTATCCCGCGAAGCTCCGAGTGACTCTCCACAATCAAACCAGGACATTCGAAGATCCTGATCTACTATCAACATTTTTAGACTCCAAAGAAGCAGAGCAGATGCGCTAATCCAATGACTTGGACTTTTATTTGCCGGCTCTGTCCGCCATTTTGAAGGGCCCGATGCGGCGGTCATAGTTCAGTACAGAGACTGCCTGGACTTTCTTTCTTTCTTTCTATGACTTTTGTTATGTGGTCTCCTATCCCTCCATGATGTGTGCCTCGGTCGGATTCGGAGCACGCACAGTCCTACAGGTTATGTGTTTTTTCAATTTCGGCCTTCTCCGGGGCTTCTCCCCGCAGACACATGGTCGCCAGTAATTTTTGGGGTTCTGCTTCTTCTCTACCGCGCTGCGGTTTTTCTTTTTTCATGTGGGGCGCTTCATTGTATTATCTAAGCTTATTTTCTTTTATGCCATATGTACAGCCAGATACAGTCAATATGAGGGACATTGTGAAATTATGTGCGCTATCATGCTCAGAATTTTTAACTTGTCTGAATGGCTTTATGTAAAATCTTATCACTCAACGTAAAGGGCATTAATAGTCCAATCAAGAGAAAGAAAATCCTTAGCTATCTTAGCCATGAGCATGCTGATTTAGCGTTTCTTCAGGAAACGCACTTAAACTCTGCTGAAACACTGAAACTCAATGTTAAGCCTTACATGGTGGCTGCCTATTCTCCCGCCGTTTCCAAACGGTGCGGGGTAGCCATTCTGGTTAAGAAATCTTTGCAAGCTACTGTAATTGATACTAGCGCTGACAAGGAGGGTAGATGGGCCCGCGTACATCTTAAGGTTGGAGATAGTGAATTTACATGTATTTGCATTTATGCCCCGAATGTGGACAACCCTGCTTACTATGCAAGTATTGCGCAGTTGGCACAGGCCTCTGCCAATACTCCCTTAATACTTGGTGGTGATTTTAATCAAGTGTTAGACCCTCTGATAGATAGACAGCCGCCTAGAACGAGTAGTCCACCCAAGAGTCTTGCTACCCTTACAGCTCTGATGCAAGATCTTGCGCTGGTAGATATATGGAGGCTACTTCACCCCTCCGACTTAGAGTTCACTTTCTTTTCTGCCCCCCATCACTCCCAATCTAGAATAGATTTCTTTCTCATTTCCAAAGCACTGATTTCTCAAGTAGACACGACTAGGACTCATCCTCTCCATATTTCAGATCATGCTGCCATATCTTTATCATTACGTGTCACTGCGCGGGACGATTCTCCCCGAGCTTGGTTTTTTGATAGATCCCTACTGGGTCAAAAAGATTTTCAGGTTGATATAAAGGCCGCTATCCAAGATTATTTTCATTTTAACTCACCCCATGACACAGCGAGCTGGGCTTGGTGGGAGGGTTTTAAAGCATCTATCCGTGCCACTATAACTAGCTATCAAATTCGGCAGGGGAAACAAAGAAAGCAGCATTTACTGACTCTAGAGCAGCAGATACAAGCTGGGGAGCGTCTCCTCACGTCCCGTACTGACCCATGTATTTTACTCCGTTTACAACGCTTGCGTTTTCAATACAATCAGCTTTTGTACACTGCTGCTGTTAAAAATATCGAATCACAACAAGGGCTATATTATCGGGAAAATAATCGTGCTGGCAAATTATTAGCAAATGCCCTAAAAGGTCAAAAAGAAGCCAAGCGTGTTACCGCCCTCCGTAATCCGTCGGGGGGGGGGCTTGGTCACTAAAGATACCGAAATCTTAGAACTCTTTCGTGATTTTTATACTCGGCTTTATCAATCTGAATGTGATTTTGAGCCAGATGTATTTGAACGCTTACTTTCAGGGGTACAAAGACCGACCCTATCTGACGAAGATAGAGTGGCCTTGGACACACCATTTACTGTCTCAGAAATTCATTCTGCTATCAAGAAATGTGCCTCAGGTCGAGCCGCAGGCCCAGACGGTCTCCCTGCTGAATTCTACAAAACTTTTCACGCTGACTTAGCTCCAGTTTTGAAAATTTATTTTTCTGCTCTGGCCGAGGAGGGTTCTCCTTCTGGGTCCTTTTCCATGGCAAATGTAGTAGTTTTTGAGAAAGAGGGGAGAGACCCGCAACTAGCAGCTAATTATCGTCCAATTTCCCTCCTAAACGCGGACTATAAAATATTTGCCACCATTCTCTCTACCCGGCTCTCGGATAGGATGCCTACCTTAATACACCCAGATCAATGCGGTTTCATTCCTGGTAGATCAACTGCCGACAATGCTCGGACTCTATGCCATGTACTGACTACCGCAGTTAATCTTGATCGCCCATTTGTTGGCCTCTCACTTGATGCTGAGAAGGCCTTTGATCGCTTAGAGTGGCCCTTCCTGTTTGCAGTCCTCCGCTGGTACGGATTCGGGGAAGGTTTTCTCCGTTGTCTTCGCACCATGTACGCACAGCCTACAGCCAGTATATGTGCCAATGCTTTAAAGTCTCAGCCTTTTCCCCTTCAACGCGGCACTCGCCAGGGATGCCCACTGTCTCCACTTCTCTTCGATCTTGCACTTGAACCCTTGGCTTTACTAATCCGGCAATCGGAGGAGATTCATGGAGTCCCCTTCACCCATAGGGAAATCAAAATTTCAGCGTATGCTGATGACCTTATGCTTTTTGTCTCTATAGATTCAGTACCGGCTGTCCTAGAGCAAATTGGTAAATACTCACAATTGTCCGGTTATAAGATAAATTGGACCAAGTCGGTAGCCTTTCCATTAAATCCTTTGCTTCATCAGGCAGATATGCAACCCTTCCCCTTTTTATGGCAACCTCGCATGGTTAAATACCTTGGGGTTCACTATTGTTCTCCTTTGGAAGACACTATCTCCTTCAATGCCAAAGACTTAACCTCTAAAGTCCGGGCGCTTACTCACCGCTGGACTCCTTTAACACTTACCTGGTGGGGTCGATTAGAAACCATAAAAATGATGATTGTTCCGAAAGTGAATTATATCTTAGAAATGTTGCCCTGTCTCTTCCCTCGACGTATATATAAAGATATAGAGGGCCTTCTGACTAGATACTTGTGGCAAAACAAGACACCTAGGATAGCGAAACATAAGCTGCAAGCAGATAAGGAAAATGGGGGTGTCAGATTCCCTGATTTCCTGAAGTATCATCAATCTTTTCTTCTCAAACAAGGCGCTCGCTGGCTGGAAGATCCAGTACCGAGTAGACCTGTGTGGCTAGACATAGAAGAGGACCTTTGCAAACCGATTCCTCTTACTTTTCTCCCTGGTATGACTCTCCCATCAGACTCCCACTTTCCACCAATGCTTTTAGACACCTTAGGTGCCTTTAATAATCTTATGCACTCTTTAGACTCCCGACTCTGTCCGTTAGACAAGCTCCCACTTTGGTATAACACTCGATTTCGAATACAAAATAAGCCGATGGCGTGGAGCCCCTGGTACACTAGGGGCATTTGGATCCCTAGTCAGTTGTTCCATGAAGGTCGCTGGAAAACTTTTAGTGAATTGCAAATTGAATTTGGTCTCCCAGCGAAACATTACTTTCAGTTGGTACAACTTCAGCATTGCCTTCGGAGTGCTAAGGTGCTCCCGCCATCGGCCTCCCCTACACAAGGTTGGTTGGAGACTATCCGATCTATCGGTAGTTCACCGGGTGTAGCATCCAATTTCTACAAAACCTTATATAATGCTATAATTAGAGATACCCCTATAGCGCAGAAAGCATGGGAGAGAGAATTGCATGTGACTTTGACCCCGGAGCAATGGAGCCTTGTCTGGAGTAGAGTGACACGGGTCTCCCGATCCGCCTCACTCACTCAGACACTCTTCTTTCTAGCCCACCGGTGTTTTTACACTCCTGACAGATTAGCCAAATGGAACACTACTCAGGGCAATAGTTGTTGGACATGCCATGCGGCCATTGGTTCACTACCTCATGTTATGTATGAATGCCCCGCACTACAGTATTACTGGCGTCGGGTCTGGGGTCGTATCCAGTCTATTTTGCACTTTCAAGAGCCCCTTTCTTGGAGGATAGTGGGACTTCGCTCAGCTGCGGGGATCCCCTCTCTTCCAAAAACGGCTTACTTCCTTTTGGACTTTATGCTTGGCATTGCTATTTCCCTAATCACGAAATACTGGAAAAATAGCTCTCAGCTGAGCCCCAATGAATGGTGGAATCATGTCTGTCTCTACAGTAAATATGAACAAATACCTCGTATGTTTGCTTCCCCCATTCAGACTCCTCATCATCGGTCTAAATGGAAGATGCTCAATGACTATGTACATTCTGCTCAATGCTCTCATCTGACTGTCTAAATTTGTATATATCTTTGTCCCATGATTATTCTGTATCGCAGATCCTCTTTTGATTGTTTTGATGTATAATCACTGTTGTTTGGAAGCGCTCACATGCTGACATAATCAGCTAGAGAAGAAGCGTGGGGGTGGGGGGTAATTGGGTTTACTTTTCTTTATTGTATACTTGTTTTGTCTCCTTTGGTGTGTTGTTTCTTTTGTTTGTTGCAAAATGAAAATAAAAGTTTAAAAAAAAAAAAAATAAAACATCCCCATCTCCGACTTGGATGTGCCCGTGGCCTGGATGTGAATGTTTTGGAATCAGCCTCTACATGTTTTTAATTATAAGTAGAAAAATTAAAAACATTGACTAAATAAAAGCACAAGAAATGTATCACCTATCTCCAGCATATCTGCCCTCTTTAATATCTTCCTTCATCCCCTATGCAAAATCTTTCAAGTTGAAATTCCCTGTTATATGTAAGTTCAATGTCTGATTGTTCCACATTGTACAAACCTGTTCATTGTAAACCGCGCTGATTCCGAATAGTGCGGTATAGAAAACTAATAATAAATAAATAAATAAATAAATAAATACCACATACAATATCAACTATATGCAGATGATATAATGTTCTTCACCCCCTTCAACATCCCCATGCTAAACTTCACCAATATCAGCAACTGCTTCACCAAGTTAAGATAATGGCTCCACCAACACAACCTTACAATCAACCAAACAAAAACGGAAGCCATCCACATCTTTTCCAACCCATCCTTTGTTCTTCCAACATCTATTGTCCTTGGAGATTACATCATCACAATAAAGACTGAAGTCAAATATCTAGGCTTAATAATAGACGAAAATCTCACCTTTCAAGAGCAGATAAAAAGAACAACTAATACTATCTACTTGAAAATACGAACCCTGAGGAATCTCCGACCCTTGCTAAACCCAGACTCCTTCCGAACTGTCTTTCAGACCTTAACAACCTCAACCCTTGACTATTGTAACCTCATATACCACGGTCTCCCTAAACATAGCCTACATCCACTCCAGATGGAGCAGAACACAATTGCACGCCTAATAACCAACATTCCCAGACAGGCCCACATCACCCCCATCCTTAAAGACCTCCACTGGCTCCCTATACAGGCCAGGATAAAATCTGAAATTATCACCTTACTACCCAAAGTACTACACAATGAATTTACCCCATGCCTACACTCGCTCCTTTCTAAACGTAATGCCACCAGACCACATAGATCAAACACAACAAACATCTTAAACATACCATCACAGAAGAAAAAGTGCACACAAGCCACATGTAACCGAGCCTTCTCCCTCTATGGTTCTTATATATGGAATGCTCTCCCCCCCCCCCCCCCCCGGCCTAAGAGGATGCTCTGACCATTCAGAATTACGCAAAAAGCTTAAAACCTTTCTCTTTTGCAAATACTTTAACCTGCCCTCTAATCATTAGATCCCCCCCTTCATCCTTCTCTCCCCCCACCCCCACTCCCACTGTAAATATGTAAATAGTTGTTGAAATGATTCTACCATTGTTCAAACCGTTATTGTTCCATGTAAAACAGCTGTGGACACACTGCTACCTTATGTTCATTGTAAATCGTTTTGAATTGAAGAAAAACGGTATATAAAAAATGTTAAAGAAATAAATAAATCATCTGTCAGGATGATCTATCAGGAAGGGAGAAAGTGTTGGATAGGCATAGGGAGTAAAAGGGGATCTATGTTGAGATACTTTTTAAGGTAGTAGATGAGGATGCAATCAAGATATTAGTATTGAAATTTGCTAAAGGAAATTGTAAACTGGACCCATGCCTTGCCTATTTGTTTACGTTTATACCTATTGGGCTTCTGAAATGAATTACCAACTGGATGAATGAAGCGCTGAGTTAGGGATTGTACCCAAAGCATTTGTAGATTAATGTAAGATTATTTTACATCCATTAATCAAGGATGAAAAGGGGTGGGGCAATGTTCCCGCTAACCTGCGCTGGATCCGCTGCCAACATTCCTGCCGGTGGGAGGAGGTGCAGAACGATCGACGCTCTGCCAGAATGTTGGCAGTGGACCCAGCACAGGTTAGCAGGAACATTGGGTGAGGGTCTTGACTGTGCTAATTGTAGCATTATACAAGTGCTAGGTATTAATTATAGACCTATAGAAAATCTAGCCTTGTTGGCAAAATTATTGGAGGTAATAGTTGCTGGCCAATTAAAAGATCATCTGGATAGGTTTAATAAATTGGCACAAACTCAATCTGGATTTACCATTCCCTTACAGAGGCATAGCCTAGAGGTTAGAGCATTGGCATGGTAATCAAGAGCAGGCTTCAATTCCCACTGGCACTCCCTGTGGCCTTGGGCAAATCATTTAATCCTCCATTGCCTCAGAAGAAAAGGCTGGCAATCTACTTCTGGTCACAATGCCAAGAAAACCCAGGAGCTGCTGGGTCACCAGAAGTCAGTACTACCTCGAAGGCACACAGGAGAACAATGCGGAAACTGTTATCACAGCATTATTGGAGGAATTTAGATTGATCTTAGATAAAAGCCAACAGGGATTATGGATTCAAACTAACCTTTCTGCAGGATTTGATTTAGTTGAACACTCACTGCTGATTCAGAAATTAGATGAAATAGGAATTTCAGGAATGGTGATAGCATGGTTTCAGACTTTTTTGAAGGAGAGGTCATGTAGGGTCAGGTTCCAAGATGATATAGCAGAGAATTGGATTATGATGTGAGGAATCCCACTGGGATCACTTCTTTCACCTGTCTTCACATATATATTGCAACGTATTGTAGAATGTTAGATGATCTGGAGTTACTTCAGTTTTCATATGCAGATGATATACATAGAAACATAGAAATATGATGATAGAAAAAGACCACACGGCCTATCTAGTCTGTCCTTCCATATCAATGACTTCAACAGTCCCCTTTTTACCTTTAGTGATCCTCTGTGTTGTCCCATGCTTTTTTGAATTCAGTTACTGTCCTCATCTCTACCACCTCCACTGGAAGACTATTCCACGGATCCACTACTCTTTCCGTAAAGAAATATTTCCGCATATCACTCCTGAATCTATCTCCCTTCACCCTCATCCCATGTCCCCTCATAGCAGAACTTGCTTTTAATTGAAAGAGGCTCTCTCCCTGAACATTTATGCCATGGAGGTATTAAACATCTCAATCATATCACCTCTATCCCGCCTTTCCTCTAAGGTGTACATATTAAGATCCTTAAGTCTGTCCTCATATGCTTTATAATGAAGACCACTAATAATTTTAGTAGCCACCCTCTGCACCGACTCCATTCTGTTCACATTCTTTTGAAGGTGCAGTCTCCAGAATTGCACACTATACTCCAAATGAGGTCACATCAAAGACTTTTACAGAGGCATTATCACCTCCTTTTTTCTGCTAGCCATTCCTCTCCGTATGCACCCAAGCATCCTTCTAGCTTTTGCTGTCGCCTTTTCTACCTGTTTAGCTACTTTAAGATCATCAGCCATAACCACGCCTAGGTCCTGCTCTTCTTTAGTGGACAAAAGTACTTCACCCCCTATACTATATTGCTCCCTTGGATTGCTGCAGCCCAAATGCATGACCTTACATTTTTTAACATTAAATCCCAGCTGCCAAATTCTAGACCATTCTTCAAGCTTAGCTAGATCCCTCCTCATGTTATCTACACCTTCCTGGGTGTCTACTCTATTGCAGATTTTGGTATCATCCACAAAGAGGCAAACCTTACCCACAGCCCTTCCGCTATATCACTAACAAAGATGTTAACAAGAATTGGACCAAGAACAGATCCCTGGGGCACACCACTGGTAACATCCTTCTCCTCAGAGTGAGTTCCATTTACTTGTACTCTTTGTCGCCTCCCACCCAACCAATTTCTAACCCGAGCAGTAACTTTAGGGTCCATCCCTAGGGTGCTCAGTTTGGTTATAAGTCGCCTGTGAGGAACAGGGTCAAAGGCTTTACTGAAATCTAAATACACCACATCTAGGGCTCTCCCTCGGTCCAACTCCCTGGTCACAAATGCTTATTCCTGTTAAATATACACTTGATGAGGCTTATAATATGATCAGTGATGTCATGGAAAGGTCTGAGCTATGGATGTCCCAAAAAGGCCTGAAAATTAATACATGTAAGACAAAGGTATTTTGAGTTGGTAAAGGAGAGGTTGAATGTCCAAGAATAGGGCCATGTTTTGATAGTGTAGTCATTAAGTTAGTGTCAGAAGTCCAAAGTCTTGGAGTAATTTTTGATTCCAGATTAGCAATGGATAAACAAATTGCCAAGGTTGCCAAAATGGTCTATGCAAACAGATTAGAGTTTATCTATCTGAAGATTGTAGGCTATGGTCATCACCCAATTGGATTATTGCAACTTGGTTTACTTGCGTTTGGATAACAAATTGCATTCAAGGCTACAGATAGTACAAAATGTGGCTGCTAGTTATTGTTAAAACTAAGGGGTATGTTTACAAAGCAGCGGTAGTGGCCTCCATGTGATATCGCAATTGTTTATGCTGGTTGTTTCCATTCACACACTGCAGGAGACTCCAGGCAACAACGGTTTAGCCAAGTTTGCCTCAGTAGGTTCCAGTCTAATCATTAAAAGTACTCTGTTGCTACTGGGAACAGCACAATGTAGATCACCTTTCTGTCATGGTGCCAGCCCAAAATACTTAAATCCTAATCAAGTGATTTTAAACCTGAAAGCCATTCCGGATAATGCATTTTGGTCTAGATGCCAAAATGCATTATCCTGAACATGACTACAGTGAGCTTCTCAATATAGACATAGGCTGTGGACAACTCATAGTTTAGCAAGAGAGTTAAGCAGTATTGTGCCAAGAGCTGTGTGAGTGCTGCAGCCACACAGGGCATACATAATGGAGGGGGCGCAATAGCTAGCAGAGAGAAAATGCAGCAGAAAGAGAGACTGGAGTAACAAAAGTGAAAGTTCAGTTTGCCAGGTCTCAGAGCAGATGTATGCACTGAAGGCACTGTCATGTGTCCACCTCCCTCCTTCTATGCAAGCTGCATGTTACTAACAGGAAGTCAGGGTCAGAGAAGGGAGCAGGAAAGCAGCAACGCCTCCTGCGCGACCTGACCCAGCCCAACTGCAGAAGATCCTGGATCTCTAGGCTGAGTGAGGAGCAGGGTGAGAGGAAAGAGAGAGAGAACAGATATTAGGGGGAGGGGGAAGAAGGTCCAGGGCCAGGGGCAGGAGGAAAGAGAGAGAGAGAAATGGTAGATTTTGAAGAACGGAGTAGAAAGAGAGGGGGCAGATGCTGCAGGGGAAGGGAAAATAGGGGGAGAGAGAGCAAATAATGGATAGAAGATCAGAAAGAAAGCGTGGCCACTGGGAAGACACTGGATAGAAGTGGAAAAGAGGGAGAGGGAGAGGGGGAGGACACAGATGCTGGACGGAGAGAGAGAGAGAAGAGGGCAGAAGCTATGTGAGAAGTGGAAAGAGAGCAAAGGCTGGATGTAGGAGCAGAGAAAGAGGTCAAAAGGAAAAGAGGGGGAGAGACGGAAAATGCTGGATGGAGAATAGAGATAGGGCAGGTCCTGTACCGGGGGGGGGGGGGGGGTGGAGGGGAGGAGAGCAAGCCTCATATCAGGGTTCTGGGATATTCAATTCAGAACAAGCAGAAATGCATACATTTGGAGAGGAGGGCAGAGGGGAGAATGGGACCTGGTAGAATGAGGGGAGGGTTCTTGCTGAAAATTGGTTGTGGCAAGGGTAAGAGTAGAGTGTGAGCCCTTTACTATTGGGTGCCTGAGGAGGGGAGTGGGGGCTCAGCAACTGGAGAGAAAGGGAATTCAGGAATTCAGTCACTGACTGGGGAATAGGGCAGGGGCTCTGTGATAGAAACGGGTATGCAGAGAGTGGAGACAAGATTGAGGGAGAGGAGAGCATGGGGACGGAGGGGTGATAGAGTGGAAAATGGAAAGTCAATAGGTAGACAAAGAGTAAAAAGAGGAAAGTTACAGACCAGGAGAGAAGATACGGGGGCAAGATATGAATAGGTGGGATGGGGAATAAAATGAAAGATAGGAAGGAGTGAAAAGTACAAGATGAAGATGTGGAAAGATAGAGCAAATTCAGAGGTAAATAAATGCTGACTGGGGATGAGAACAGACAACTCGAAGGGAAGGGTAGTGTAAGGAGATGATTGGATAGAGAATCAGTATAAGAATGACTAGGGATATGTGTAGAGACAGTCTGAGAAGAGAGAAATGGAGTAAAATGAGATGAAAAGTGAAAGATCAATGTCAGATGTAGAGGAGGAGAAGAAAGAATAATGCACATTAGATCCTGCAAACAGAGTTAAAAATGACTATTGAAGAAAAAGAGAGACTAGGACCAAAGTGATTAGAAAAGCAGTGCCCAGATGACAGAGATGGAAAAAAAAGCTTTTTATTTTCATTTTGATGTTTGGAATATGTCAGCTTTGGCAAGGGGCCTCTCTTACATCTTTGTATTTTGCTCAGTACAGAAAATAGATTTCTTGATGTTTATCCAGTATTGCATTTTATGAGAGTCTAATTTCTTGGTTCCCATTTGAGGTTGGTCTATGTTCTGCATATTTGACCAAGGTAAGGGATTCTGCTGCTAGCGCACAGTTTCTGTGTAGGGATCTGTAGCAGTCTGGCTTGTTTCTTTTTCTGCTAGGAAGTATATTGTCGTTTGAGTTCTGGGTGTTCATGCTGATTTACTATGGGAGCTTTGCTACATATGTTCTGAGTGAGGTTTTTTTTACAGGGTTTTATATTTCATAGTCTGCCTGGCAGTGGAGGGATTTTGTATTGTTGCTACTGAGGTGACACTAGAATTTGAATACTTTCTACGATGAGTTGTAAAAGGAAATATCTAGTTCTTTACTCTTTTCAGTTTTGTCAGGGTTTTGACCAAGTGTTTTTCTGGTACAGCGATGATGCAATGTTTACATGGCCTTCAGTGGATGAGTTGTGCTACATACTGTAATTGTGCCTTTCTGTATTCAGAGCTGCTGACATCAGCACGTCTCATCTAACCATGAGATGGGAAAACATTTATTGATCTAGATTGGGTGTGTGTGGTTTGTAGAATCTCAGTATTATTTGAAACCCTATGGGCTGGAATGGAAAAAAAACCCCAAAAACATGAGCCAATGTTTTCCTGCAATCCACCTCTGAATCTATCTGCAAGGCTGCTTTTACCTATGGGCGAAAGGGACAGCTAATGATGATCCAGCTACCCACAGGTAAATTTAGCCCCATGTGCAAGCTGCTGAAGATTTATGTTTATTTATTCCTCTTCTTCATTTTAGTTGAAACAGTTTAGATTAGAAAAATAGAAACATGATGGCAGAAAAAAGACCACGTGGCCTATATAGTCTGCCCTTCCATATTGACTACTATAATAGCCGCTGTTCCTTTAGAGATCCTCTGTGTTTGTCCCATGCTTTTTTTGAATTCAGATACTGTCATCATCTCTACCACCTCTACTGGGAGACTGTTCCATTCATTTACAACTCTTTCTGTAAAGAAATATTCTGCATGTAAAGAAATATTCCGCATATTACTCCTGAGTCTATCCCCTTTCACCCTCATCCTATGTCCCATCTTAGCAGAGCTTGTTTTCAATCAAAGGAGGCTCTCCTCCTGTGCATTTATGTCACAGAGATATTTAAACATCTCGTATCATATCACCTCTATCCTGCCTTTCCTCTAAAGTATGCCTATTACGATTCTTAAGTCTGTCCTCATATGCTTTATAATGAAGACCATTAACCATTTTAGTAGCCACCCTCTGTACTGACTCCGACCTGTTTATATTCTTTTGAAGGTGCGATCTCCAGAACTGCAGATAATACTTAAACTTGGCAATCTACATTAAAAAAGGACATTAATAACAATTCATGCTAGTAGGAATCAAGCCCTAGTCTCTTGGCTTGTAAACCAGTGTTTTAACCAGTAGGCTACACCTGCACTTTGTTTCTGCCTGTATTTTTACATGGTTATATTAGTCAATTGGACTATGTGACCTTGCAAATACTATTTGACTAAAGTGCTAAGGGCCTGATTTTCATCTATGCAGGCTATGTGCTGTGACAGCACATAGCATGCCTGCCTGCCCCCCGTAACCTGGATTTTCACTTCCATGGCATGCATATCAATGTGGTCCTGCAGTTGAATATGAACAATCTTCTCAATTAATTTTGCAAGATATGGGAGACTGGATATTGGTCTGTAAGATTTAGGACATGATTTACCCAGTGGTTTTTTGTTTTAATATGGGACATATATTAGCTTGTTTTAGGTCTTAAGGCATGTGACCCTGAGAGAGTGACATTCTAACCATATCAAGTATAATTAGTGCAAGTTCATCATGGATGACCTTTAACTGACTGGGCATTAGGGTGGTCCACTGCCATAGGGGAAAAAAATAAAGGTAGGAATTTCTTTGCTCCCTGGCCTGATTCAGGTTCCATTTATGTAGAAAACAATGTGTGCAAAGTTTGAAGCCAATCAAATAATAGTTAGGGGTGGCTCAAGGTCCCTATCTATCAGGCCCCTGGATCCCCCCCAGGGTTCGTCAGACCACTGGGTATTATCCGCTCATAGTCGGGGGTATCATTCTTGCCAAGCACTCAATGTGGTCCAGATGCTAGTAAGGACTTTGACGATGTGGGGAACATCTTACGGTGTTGCGAGACAACACCCAGAAGGAACTGGAGTTGCTCTTCTTTTGTGGTGTGTCGGCCGTTGAACTCCTCAATGAGTTTGACCCCTCGCTCAGCCACATCGTTGATCACTGGAAGATTTTTTACTTTCTTCAGACCGTCTTTGAATGATGCATTCTCTTCCCAGTTTCTGGGTCTGCATTAAGAAAATCACTGTTGATGTCGAGGTGTTTCAGGAAACGGATTGACTTGCGAGTTGCAAAAGATTAAAGTGGTGGAATCATGGAACTTTTCAATTCGACCCGCTTTGGGGGATCTTCGTCTTCATCATCATCCTCATCGCTTTCATCTGATTCTGCCGGGATCATGGCCGACACTATGGCCCGCTTTGTCGGTGCTGAAACAGCTTCATCGAACAGTGACAGTGCCACAAGCTCCTCTGACACATACCACAGATGCTGTTGCAGTTTGTCTCTGGCCGCTCTTCTAACACGGTCATTGTGGTAAGAGTGTAGTTTCTTCAGCATCTCCAAATCTGTTCGAGGAGCAACTGCGGCATTAGGGGCAGAAAACCAGGCTTCCACATGAATCAGGATGGAGAAAATGCTCACATCACGAACACAGGACTCCTCCCGTTGGGTAAGATCTTTGAGTTGTCCTCGGAACATCCAAATCTTGAGACAGTACAAGACTTTTGCCATCCATCTGGCATTATGGAAAGCTCCGGGTTTCTTGAAATTGAAACTAGGAAGATTCCCTCCAAGGCAGACAATCGTTAACTCCAAGAATTCCAGATAATCATCTCGGTGATTGCCCTGTGCCAACTTGGATTCCGCAAACTTCATGATGCGATCCCTGTCAGGTTGCAGCACCTCCAAGTCTTTTCCAGTTTGATAGTTGGACTTGTCAAGGGAGCCCCAATTCTTTTGGAACCGGCGAAAGAGTTTGACATCGGGAACCGATGAAGCTCCAGAGCATGTAGAGCAGTGTTTTTCAACCTTTTTTGTGCAAAGGCACACTTTTTTCATGAAAAAAATCACGAGGCACACCACCATTAGAAAATGTTAAAAAAATTTACCTCTGTGCCTATATTGACTATATATAAAGTAATTCTCTTGAATAGGAATCAAACACTCACACCAACCCCCCTCCCCTGCTGGTTCACACCAACCCCCCTCCCCTGCTGGTTCACTCACACCACCCCCCCCTCCACTGCTGGTTCACTCACCCACCCCCCTGTCACTTACTCACCCCCCTGCTGGGTCACTCACTCACTTACCCCCCCTCCCCTGCTGGTTAACTCACACCATCGCCCCCCCCCCCCTTGCTGGTTCACTCACACCACCCCCCCCCTCCACTGCTGGTTCACTCACACTCCCCCCCCTTGCTGGTTCACTCACACTCCCCCCCCCTTGCTGGTTCACTCACACTCACACACACACCCCCCCCTCTGCCCAAGCCGCTGCTTCTGCTTTTTACAGAGCAGCGGCTGCACTACACTTACATTGAAAAGTAAAGAGAAACTGTGTCAGGAGCCCTCCGGTCATCGCAGAGCCCGAGGAAGTGATGTTATGGGGGCGGGCTCCTCACAGGCTGTCTTTCCTTTTCAAATTAACTTTATTGCAGCTAAAGTTAATTTGAAAAGGAAAGACAGCCTGTGAGGAGCCCGCCCCCATGACATCACTTCCTCGGGCTCTGCATGATCGGAGGGCTCCTGACACAGTTTCTCTTTACTTTTCAATGTAAGTGTAGTGCAGCCGCTGCTCTGTACAAAGCAGAACCAGCGGCTGCACTGCTATAGGGAATCGCGTTCGCGCCGCGGACTTCTGCACAAAAGCCGGTTTTTTGCTCTGGCCGCTCCCGGTCTTGCAGCCAGAGCAAAAAACCGGCTTTTCAATGGCCGGTTTTACAACTGTGCCGGCAGCCGGCCTGGCCATGGAAAAACTGGCCAGGCCGGCTGAAAACCGGCCGGTTGGCAACCCTAATTTGTGAGCCAAGGCCACATGTTACGGATGAAATTGGAATTTTTCCCACGGCACACCAGACAATATCTCACGGCACACTAGTGTGCCGCGGCACAGTGGTTGAAAAACGCTGATGTAGAGAATACTGCACCAAAAATTATTTCGTAAATGTGATTGTGGCATGTAAACCGCACTGATGCAGAATAGCGCGGTATATAAGAGAATGTAAATAAATAACATAAAATAAATAAATGAAGGGCTGTGCGACGGAGTCTCTGTTCTAGAAGAATGCACGCTCCTGATCGACGTCCCGTGTTCGATGCAGTTGTATCAAAGCAGAAGCCTGCAACCTTTTCATCCAAACACCATCCCTGTAACAGTTCATAAACTGCTGCAGCTTGATTCTCGTCCGTTCCTGATGTCAGTTTTGGTACACCAAGAAGTTGTGTTTCTCCAGTGGAGACAGCCGTTATCAAAACTGGAAGGCGGTCAACGGATGTGGTTGAACAGAGGAGAGATGGCAATAACTTGCTATCCCACTGCACAATGCATGTTTTGCCTTCGGCTTTGAATGCGTTGTGCAGGTCCATCCATTGTTGCTGATGGTGCTTTTCTCTATGGCGCTTGACGCTGGAGCGGCTGATATTGAGCTCCCCAGGATAATGTCCCAGACGTCTGGCGGTTTCAGCTACCACAAACAGAGCATTGCGATCCGTTGTCCCTGTCCGATCCAGGGCTGCTGTAAGCTCTGGGTCCAGACATTGTTAGGTCGAAACTGCTTCGTTTGTGGAGTTGCTTTCTTCTGTCCGTTATCTGAATCCGCAGATGTCGACGAGTCTTCACCTGACTCTGCTGAGGAAGAAGATCCTTCCAGCTGAACTTGGCTTGTAGTTGCCTCGGCTTCGGCAACATGTTTTTGTCTGCGCCTTTTCAGTTCTTCTTCTCGCTGTTGCGATCTTGCTTCTGTGTTGGCCAGTTTCTTGTCCATCACGCACATTGAGCCGCGGCACCCTGGTTCTCGTTGCGCTATTAAGAATTCTTTGTCTTCTTGAATATGAATTAAAGACATTGCATTGGCATGCGCCACATCAAATAGGTTTTTCATTGCAACCTGTTTCAGTGCTCATGGTGTACAGGACCAGGACAAAGCTTTGGTCTGCTACAGGCCGGTGCTGATGCCCCCTCCGCCAACACCCTCACACCATGCTGACATGCCCGTGTGCTGTCAGTGTTAGTAGTGCGCAGTCCCAACGTGCAGGTTGGTGGGTGCCTAGGGCACAAGGTCCAGATGGGGGGGGCATAGGCATACATGGACGGCCACACAGCCCCCCCAGCCATCTGCCTCTGCAGGGACCCCATCACCAATTGGCAACATTACATCTCGGGGGGAGGATGACAGCCACTGCTGTGGTAGGCCCCCGGGCATCTGCATGTAGCTACGTGGAGGGCTACAGCTGCTGGAACTATCGGTCTCTTTCCCAACAATTGGGTTCAGCAACAGCAGGGTGGGGAGGAAGCCAGGATCTCTGCCTAGGGTGCCAGGATCCTGAACCGCCCCATGTGGCAAATCTTTTTTTCACAGCAACAGCATGACTATGTGTTGCCACTGTCACTGTGGGATCATGACGACATCACACATGGTAATGTGGATGGTAGGATACCCTATGAGAAGAGGCTAAAAAGGTTGGGGCTCTTCAACCTGGGGAAGAGATCGCTGAAGGGAGATATGATAAAGGTCTATAAATTAATGACTGGAGTGGAGCAGGTAAATGTAGATCAATTGTTTACGCCATCAAAATGCAGAAAGACTAGGGGACATACAATGAAACTACAGTCTAACCCATTTAAGACTAATGAGAGAAAATATTTTTTCAGTCATTGTGTAATCAAACTCTGGAATTAATTACTGGGGATGTAGTAAAAGCTGTTAGTGTATCTGGGTTTAAAACAGGTTTGGACAGGCTCCTGGGGAAACGTCCATAAACCATTATTAAAGAGGACCCGAGATATCCACTGCTTGCCGCAATACAAACATTGTGGATCCTGTGTGTCTTTTGAGAAAACGGCTAGGTAATTGTGACCTAGATTGGCCACTGTTGGACACAGGTTACTGGGCATGGTGGACCTTGGTCTGACACAGTATGGCATAAATTATAATCTTATGTTCTTATGTGCCACCTAGGCAGCTGCCTGGTCTGCCCTGTACACCAGCAACTCCCATTGCATGACCTTCATGCCACCTCCTTTGCCCCATTTGCACCATCAACATAGTGCCCTTTCATACTTGGGCACTATGTTGTTGCTGCTAATGGAGCACTACTATCACTAACTTGGACTCTCCTGTCTGTGCATTACATTGCAAGCATTAAAATAGGCTCTCTCTCCTCAAAATACACCCTTTCCGTGAAGTTTTACTTTGCATTAGGTTTCCCAGTGTTAAAGGGCTTTAACACATGTTAGCACAAGAGGCATTAAAGGAAAACCCATTGTTAATGCCCTCTCTCCGCCCTGTTAATGCCCACTCTCCACCCACTGAGCTCTTTATGCTGCAGGAGCCTTTAATGCCTATTGATGCAGCTTTTTCACATCATAAAGGGTGCAAGGATGGCAATTACAGGCGTTAGCACACACTTGCTTCTTAATGCCCTTTAGTAAACATACCCCAAAGTATTCTGCATGATTATGATAATTCTCTAACACTTCTTCCCTGTACCTCTCAGGAACTATTAGCTAATGGGGTCATTCTGAATCACGAATAGCAGAGATGGATGTCCCGTTGGATGTTCCCTCTGTATCCTCGGCTAACCTCCCCATACGAACAAGGTGTTTGCATACGGAGGATAGATGGGGGCTGGAAGGGGATGGGAAGGGGGCGGTCTGTGGCCCCAGACATACAGGGCCGATTCTGATGTTGGCCCTATATGTCCGGGGCCAACAGGCTGAACGGGGAACTTATTCCACCTCTCAGAGGGGATGCAGGTGATTCCCCACAGCCCAACCCTGGCTTTGGGTGGTCAGATTGGGGGTCAGGCCACAGGGAATTGCGGAACAGGTCGGCAGCCAGTGATTGCAGTTACTGAATGTAGTCATGGTTCCATGGCAACCAGACGCCATGGCACCACGGCTCCATTCAGGAGCCTTGACTGAGGTAGCCAGGTAGAGGTCTGTACATGCAGGCCAACTGGAATCCAACATATACTGTTGTCTCCAGTATATGTTGGATTTCCAATGCCTGTATTATATTCTTCAACCCCAAATCTTCTCTTTGCTGTACTTTGAATAGATGTCTTTCAGACAGAAGAAGTATGGAAGTTACCCATGCCTGAAATGGTATTTAAATGTGATATATTGGAAGAACTGAAAGAAATATTGACAAACCAGGAAGATAAATTATAAGTATTTGATAAACTGAAGAGTAGTAAATCACATGGACTGAATGGTATACATCCAAGGGTGTTGAAAGAACTGAAATATGAGATAGCAGACCTGCTATTAGTAATCTGTGAACTATCATTAAAATCATTTGTAGAACCTGAAGATTTTAAAATGGCCAGTGTAACTTTATTTATTATTTATTTATTTATTTATTTAACATTTCTTCTATACCGCGCTATTATAATCAGTGTGGTGTACATCGAACAAAAACATACTGCAATGCATACAGGAAACATTGAGTTTACAGTGAAACAGGATATTAAACATGGAGAAAACCAGGAAAACTATTTACAAGCTAACTTTATACTATGTACACTTCTCTAACTCATCTAGTTGTTACATGTGCATTTGTGGGTGGATAACACCAGTTTTTTAAAAGGGTTGCTGGGGTGATCCGGGAAACTACAGATCGGTGAGCCTGACACTGGTACCATGCAAAATGGCACCATTATAAAGAATAAAATTACTGAACATACAGATAATTATATATTTTTTAAGATGTGAATAAACAGACCAAGGTGAGCCACTTGATATAGTGTACCTGGATTTTCAGAAAGCCTTTGACAAGGTCCCTCATGAGAGACTCCTGGCAAAATTAAAAAGTCATGGGATTGAAGGCAATGTACTATTGTGGATCAAGAGCTGATTAAAAGACAGAGAGCAGAGGGTAGGGCTAAATGGCCAATTTTCTCAATGGAGAAAGGTGAATAGTGGAGTACACCAGAGATTTGTGCTGAGGCTGCTATCTTTTAACCTATTGATAAATGACCTGGAAATGGGAATAACGAGTGAGGTGATCAAATTTGCAGATGACAAAAAATTATTCAAAGTTCTTAAAACACAAGAAGATCGTGAAAAATTGCAAGAGGACCTTGATAAATTGGAAGAATGGATGTTCAAATGGCAAATGAAATGTAATGTAGACAAGTGCAAATTTATGCACCTAAGAACAATTCAAACTATGATTATACAATTCCACATTAGGAACCATCAGCCCAGAAAAAGATTTAGGTGTTATCATGGATAATATGTTAAAACCCTCCACCCAGTGTGTAGTGGTGGCCAAGAAAACAAATAGAATGCTAGGAATCATAAGGAAATGAATGTAGAAGAACACCAAGGATATTATAATGCCTCTGTATCGTTCCATGGTACGACTGCACCTTGAATATTGTGTGCAATTCTGGTTATCATAACTTAAAAAGGATATAGTGGAATTAGAAAAGATGCAGAGAAGAGCCACCAAAATGGTAAAAGGGATGGAAAGATACGCCTTTGAGGAAAGGATTAAAACGTTAGGGCTTTTCAACTTGGAAAAGAGACGGCTGAGGGGAGATTTTATAGAGGTTTATAAATTAATATATGGAATGGAACAGGTAAATGTATATCAGTAATTTATGTCATCAAAAAGTAGAAAGGCTAGGGGACATGCAATAAAGCTACAACATAACCCGTTTAAGACTAATAAGAAAAAATATTTTTTCGCTCAAAATATAATCAAACTCTGGAATTTGTTACCGGAGAATGTAGTAAAAGCTGTTAGTATAGCTGGGTTATAAAAGGCTTAGACAAGTTCCTAGAGGAAAGGTTCATAAACCATTATTAAAGAGGACCTGAGAAATTCACTGCTTACCCTGGGACAAGCATTGTGGGACCTGTGTGCCTTTTTGGGAGCATACCAGGTACTTGTGACCTGGATTGGCCACTGTTGAAAACAGGATACTAGGCTTGATGGACACTGATCTGACCCAGTATGTCATTTTTTATGTTCTTATGTTATCTTCTTAAAAGGAACCACAAATAGTGGTGGTGTGCTGTGGCTGCACATTCCATGGATGCATGCCAAAGGGTCGTATTCAAGGAGCAGAATATACTCCTTGGGGCCCCTCTGAGAAATGCCCATTTTATTTTAATTTCAAAAAACATTTCCTACTTTTTCGAAGACTTGAATTGCCACTTTCTTGAAACTTGAAGTATTTATGGTATGGCATAATCTATCTTATAACTCATACAAAAACCCAGGATTTAGGGAATATAGTGCTCCTATTCCACAAAGGTCAGCTAGAAAATATAAAAATGTTGAGGAAAAAAACTCAAACTATATAAAAAAAATCTTCACACATAGCTGTTCTAGGACACTCATCCAGATTTTGAACCATTTATGTCCGGTGTGCCTCATCTGACAACACATTCAGGATTGAATGAACCGGTGAGGGACTTAAATTTGTCAAAAACAAAAACTGAACTACTTGCTTCAAGATTGCAAGGATGAGGTTTGCTGTCACCAGGTATGAAAATTTCTGTCTTTTGGACTCGCCAAGAAGATATGAAAAATTTCCTTGCGCAGGTTGACATCCTCTGTTTCTGCACTGACATTGATGGATTGTTCACAGCTGTGGGTTGTGAGCATGACCCACAACAATGCTGCCTTTTTATTGTTTGTAGCTGTTTAAGCCTGAAAGCTGTCTTGTTACACAATGGCAATGTTCACCCTTCAATACCTATTGCCTATGCAGCGCACATGAAAGAAACCTATGAAAATGTGGAACTGTTGTTGAAACACATATAGTACAACTACAATTGGATCATCTAAAAGAAGTGAGATTGCTACTAGAAATGCAGCTCGGGTATGCCAAATACTGTTGTTTCATTTGCGAATGGGAGTCCTGTGCTAGTCTCATTACATTAAAAAGAACTGGCCGCTCTGTAAGCATTTGGCTCCAGGGCAGAAAAATGTGGCACCTGAACCACTTGTCAACACAAGTAAGATATTTTTGCCTCCTCTTCATATAAAACTCGGACCAATGAAAAACTTTGTGAAAGCGATGAACAAAGAGATTGAAGGATTTCAATATTTGAGACAGATGTTTCCAAGAATAGCTGATGCCAAGATTAAGAAAGGTATTTTTGTGTGTCCACAAGTCAGACACAGCATCGATGACAAGCAGTTAAAAGATCTGCTAGTGGGGCCTGAGAAAGTCACATGGAAGGCATTCAGGGATGTTGTTGAGAATTTTCTTGGTAATTACAGGGCACCAAACTTTGTCACGCTTTCAGTTTACAAAACCATGAAGTGCAACATATCGCTGAAGATTCACTTTCTGCATTCACACTTGAATTTCTTCCCTGCTAATCTTGGTACAGTCAGTGATGAACCTGGTGAAAGGTTTCACCAGGACATTGTGATGATAGAAAAGAGGTATGAGGCAACTGGAACCCATCAATGCTGGTCGACTATTGTTGGACTCTAAGATGAGAAAAATCAGATGCTGAGTACAAATGACAATCAGGAGTAAAACAAATTTATTGTCCAGTGTAATCTATCTTATGGTAATAATTTTTGTTTAGCCAATTTAATGTCTCAGTTTTCAATTCCTGTCTTTTGTGGACGTAGTGTATTATTCCAGCAATATCACAATTATTGCCTCAGATATAGATTCTAAGTTATTGTCCAACAATGAATGCTGCATTTCTCTCTGAACCATTATTAAGATCAACTAATAGATTGCAATTTGGGCTTTTGAATACTCATTCAATTAAGTGAAAATGTGTTTTATTGAATGATCTAATCAAGGAAAAAGGTTTTTATTTTCTATGTCTAACCGAAATCTGGTTATCAGAAGGAGAGATTGCCTATTTAAAACAATGTTTACCTCCAGGATTTAAATTTGCAAACAAGCATAGGGCATCTAGAGGAGGGGAGGCATTGCCTGCATTTTTAGTGCATCCTTAGCTGTTTCAGAAAGTAAAAGGCCGCCATTTCTTTATGAAGAAGCATTGTTGTCACGTGTAGGGCCTCTGGTGATCTCATTATTATTATAGCATTGCCTTCCCTCCTTAATGGCCACTGATGGGGAGATAGATTTCCAAACCAACATGAGTGTACCTTCTTAATATTCAAACTTGAGTGTGGTGTGAGATTTTAATATGTGTTATTATCAACCTAAATTCTTATTCAACTCATGCCTTTTGAGTAACAGGTGAGTTACATGCAAGTATTTCCCTGTTCCCTTATAATCTACGCAATCTGAGGCAACAGAGGGTTAAGTAATTTGCCCAAGGCTGCAAGGAGTATCAGTAAGACTCAAACCCTGATCTCTCTGGTTCCCAGGCCACTACTATACAATTACTCCTGCTGAATATTCTCAGATAACTGTGGCAAAGGAAAATATTCAGATAGCTGTTGAAGTTTTCCCTTTGAATATCAGGCCCATCGTTAACCTATCCAAGTACATTTTCCATAAAGAAAATAACATTTCTATTCTAGAATGCTGCCCTTTAACTTATCTTGGCTTATATGCCTTGTGCTAGCACATCTCTGAGCCACAACATTTATTCTAATGCTTTAGGTTACTTTATTGTGGGCCCACACACAACTTTCTGGCATCACTATAAACCAGGATTCATTTCCTGTGATGCTATAATTCCCTGTTCCCGATTGTCTGTTTCCCTAGCACAGGTTGTCTGTTAAAGCACCAGTTAAATGCTTTACAATGGCTTCAGTGAGAAAATATCATGCTTTATTCCAGATAACTTACAATTTTTGGAGTACTTAACCATAACTTAAACAGCATTTAAATCCCTACCTTATTTCAGGTTCTGACAACTAAACCCAAAGCATTTCCTACCTAAGGTTTTCTTCCTAAAACCTTATTTTGGGGGTGACTAGTGTAACTTTCCAGTCTGAGCTTCCCTTGCCTGTCTTCTACCTGTCTTTTTTCCATCACAGTCTGTTTTTTTTTTTTTGCATTCACCAGCAGACTGCCTATTTATTTGTACAGTAGGTGCTTAATTGTCTTTACTTATGGACTAAGACTGTCAATTCAGGACTCCCAGAAACTACCACCCCCCAGTGGTCTAGCTTGATTTAATAACTCTGCTGCATACACTGAAGCTCCCTCTGGTTTTCTACCAATGTAAAAACAGTGACATGCTCTCCATCATACCACATCATCCAACATTGCCCAAGGTTTGTGAGGATTATGCAAGTCATTAATCTAGCCTCGTGTGAGATATAAAATCTCAGATTATCCCAAGTTAAAATCAGATGAGATATTTTGTTGTTGAAAGGAATAATAATTGCTTTCTTCTGTTTATACTGAATGAAATAGTTGTCAAGGCATACTTAACAGGTGGCATACTGAATACTTTGAAGCACTTTACAAGGATATAGTACTAACTAATCCAACATAGGTTTACTTAAATTGCCCATGTTACCACTTTAGCGAAGTTGTTTCTCTTCAATTTCTGGCAGCATCATAGCTCCTCAAGAATGCAAGCTGGATCCACAGCATTAAATAAAGACAAGAAGGCTTTTTCCCCTTCGAAAAGTCCAAGAAGAATAGGAGTTTATGTCTCTGATATTCCAAAGTTGAAAGTGCTTTGGCTGCTCCCATTATTTGCAAAACTTGCTGAAAACATAAAACTTTCAAGATAATTGGGCGTGGACGCTTGCCCATGTCCACAGACTGACTAGGTACTCTATGGGCGCGCTCGATCTTGAACAGCATAGCAAACTGCAACTTAAACACACCTGGAATCATGGCCTGCAAAAAAGGACACCAAGTCAGGACCCTCTACTACCTAAGGAACTCCTAGTATTCTTATGTTATTCCGCCGAGGGCGATTATTACCGTCTTCCACCTCTCTTTCTAATGAATGTATCAACTTGGCCTGCTTCTCAATTGCCTCAAGTCTTTCTCCATGTGAAGCCACCATGTTCTCTACCTTCTCCAAATGAGCCGTATTTGACTCCAAAGAGGATCACAAAGCGTTGACTTCTTCCTGCTTAGCACATAGTGATTCTCCATTAGCTTTGACCAAGTCCTTGTCCGCCCGAATCTCAGCCAGGATCTCCTGCAAGGTCTCAGGACAATCTCGGATGACCGCCATCTTATGAGGTGAGAGAGGTTCCGTCTTGGTTCTCTTTGCACTAGTATTTTGGGATATTTGGTAATCCAGCCGCGTCTGTTTGGAGCCAGACATATCCGGGATTGGATGGTATCAATTTAGGTAGGAACTATTTGATTAAAGATTGCCGAAGTCAGGATTCTTGTCTTTTGCCCTCCGGAGCACAGCTCTTACACGTCCATCTTGACCAGAAACCAGGCTTCTTCCCCTTTCTTTGGTCATTTTAACACAGGTGGGGGCCAATTTTATACAGGGCATGTAAGGGTGATTAAGAGAGTTCAGGATGTGTACAGCTGCCCTGGTATTCTACAAAATGCTCATATGAACATAACACCTCTTGTAAAATACCTGTAAAGATATGCAGGACTGCATGTGGATTTGCAGCAAGAGCAGCAATTTCAAAAAGTTGCACATGGGGAAAAATAATATCCTATTCTCCCCAAATTTCCATATCTTCAGCTTTCTAAAATTAATGCTCCCAGGAGCATCACTCCCTTCCAAATATGCACCCCACCCCAACATCATCTTCAAACCTTTGGCACCCTTGACATTATCTTTAACACCCCTGGCACGCCCTGGAAACCCCTCCCCTCCCCGTCATTATCTTTAGACCCTTTGACTTCATGGCATTATCTTAAAACCCCTTTAACAGCCTCACAATCTCTGACACCCTTTGCGGTTCCCCTGACAAAGGAAGACTTGCCCATGAGCAACACTACCATTGAGCATTCCTCAGGTTTTAACTAGGGTCTGTCTGGTGATTAGAGGGTATAAGAACAATCCCAGTCACTCTTTCTCCATCAAGTTTGAAGTTAAAAATGGCACCCATGACTCTCAATGGTTGTCTCACAGCACTATTACTAGGGTATCAAGCTGCAAAATAAAGGCAAATAACCTTAAAGAACCTTTTGCCTCTAGGCCACCAGTTAAAATCTCAGTTAAGATGACCTATGTAAAATGAAATGGCAGTCTTAGTTGAGTACCAGAGGTCATGGAAGAAGGATTATTTTAAGGCTTAGCTCTGACTAGACTATACGTTCTGACAAGACTGTAAGCTATTGAATAGACTGTAAGCTGTTATGAGCAGGAACTGTCTCTTACATGTCTCTATGCAGCACAGCGTATACCTTATAGTGCTATACAAATGATAAGTAGTAGTAGTAAGGCCTCTGTCAGTATCCAATGGATCTATGCAATCTGCTATACACACAGGGATCATTCTAAACTCCGTTTAGCAGGTCTGAATGTCTGATCCAGGCATTTATACTAGGAATGTAAGCCCAAAAAGTGTAATTTTGTTTTATTTATTTATTTATTTATTATCTTGTATCGTTTTCCCTCACTATTGTGTACTCTTTCACAAGGGTGTGCACTATCAAGCAATAGTGTGCATTCTTTTGCAAGGGTGTGCACTATTATACAATAGCATGCCCTATTTGTGCATGTATGAATAATTCAAGCCAATGAGTAATGTATGAACTATTGCTCAATAATACACGCTTTCGTGAAAGAGTGAGCACTGTTGCTCAAAAGTGCACACTCTTGCGAAACAGTGTGCACTTTTGAGGGGAACCAGGAAATGACAATACCATTATTTCCTGTTTTGCTGAGATCACGGCTTTCATTTGAAATAAATGAAAACACATCTCTAATTTACACATGTATGCATTCTACAGGTACGGAAAATGCCAGAAAAGATTTCTAAAATGATCTCCTCTATTTATTTGTGATATGGTTTTGAAATATTTCTTGTTCGTGATGGAGTTGCAGCTGCACAATAAGTTGCTTGGGTATAGTTATTTGCTTCTCGATAGATGGGAAATAAAAATAAAAAGCCAAAAATATAGAGCATTCATATTATAAACAAAGAAGGTCGCTATATCCTTTGGGGTATGAAAGGATCTGTAAACGGACCTGACATTTTCATACACATGCAGAAGAAACCTTTGTTTCCAGAAATAAATCTAGTGCAATGTACCCCCTACACATGTACTTAACAGAGAACAATATGCAATTATATATTCAGACTTGATAGTTACAACAACACCAAGTCTCTTTAATATTATTACATATAAATAAGCATTATAATTATAGACTGCTCTAATTATCCTTTAGACTAGTGTATTTATAGTTAAACAGCTACTAAAGTATATTTAGTAATGTTAATAAAGCTGCTGTTTCCCTGTTCAGTCAGAATCCAAGACAGAATATCCAACATTTTCTGCTTTTTTTCATTAACATTTTTATGTTTTTCATAATGATGAAGAGTTGCACAAAATAAGTTTTTTTACCAGCTGGGAACTTTAATATTAAACATCATGGATTTACATAGATGTATCAGCCTATATAGTTATTGATATTGTATAGATTCGTTGGGGATAGGTGAAGAAAGCCCCCAGGTAAGTGAAAGCCCCCAGGTAGGTGATACATTAAATACCTTTATGGAAATGGGTAACAGGGAATAACATATGGAAAGCAGTGTGTATAAATGCCCGTAGCATGGGAAATAAGATCCCCGATGTTGAAGCTTTGGTGGGAGTGGCTGACTTGGATTTAGTGGCAGTTACAGAAACATGGCTCACAGAAAACCATGACTGGGATGTAACTATACCTGGCTATACTTTATTCAGAAAGGACAGGGTAGGAAGAAGGGGAGGAGGAGTGGCACTATATGTAAAAACTACTATTAAAGCTTTGGAATTACAGAGCTTAAAAGGGAGAGAGGAGGCATTGTGGGTTAAACTAGAAAGAGGGAAAGAGAAATCTATTTGCATTGGTGTGATATACAGACCTCCCTCAAAAGAGGAAGAGGTGGACAGAGAGTTAATTGAAGACATACGCAGCATTGCTAGGAAAGGGGGAGTGCTACTGATAGGAGATTTCAATATGCCAGATGTTGATTGGCACATTCCTGCTGCAGTATCATCTAGAAGTAAGGAGATCTTGGATTCTCTACAGGGAGAACTATTCAGGCAATTGGTAACAGACCCCACACGTGAAGGGACCATACTGGACTTGGTGCTTACCAATGGTGAAAGTGTTTCTGATGTTGTAGTGGGAGATCATTTTGCATCCAGTGATCACCAGATGGTGTGGTTCAGTATTAGGACTAGGGCTGTTAGAATCCATTCCAAGGTGAGGATCTTAGACTTTAGGAAAACTAACTTTGAGAAGATGGGCCAATACCTCAGGGAGTCGTTAGTGGGATGGGAACAGCTGGGGGATGTAGAAAAACAGTGGGCAAAACTGAAAGGGGATATTTTAAGGGCAACCAACCTTTCTGTTAAAATGGTAAATAAAGGCAAAAGGAAAAGGAGACCGCTATGGTTTTCTAAGGAAGTAGCTGAAAAAGTGAAGAAAAAGAGGGAGGCCTTCATGAAATACAAGAGATCACAGAGAGAGGAAGACAGGCATCTGTATTTGGAAAAACTTAGAGAAGCTAGCAAAGTAGTCAAGAAGGCAAAGATTCAAAAGGAGGAGGAAATAGCCAATGCAATAAAATGGGGGGATAAGACATTTTTCAGATATATTAGTGAGAAGAGGAAGGGCAAGAGTGGTATTGTCAGACTCAAGGGTGCAGGGGAGGAATATGTAGAAGCTGATAAGGATAAAGCGGAATTGCTTAACAAATATTTTTGTTCTGTGTTCACAGATGAAGAACCAGGAGCAGGACCTCAGAAAACACCCACAAATAGGAACAGAAGTGAGGGACATCTTGAACAATTTTCAGAAGACTGTGTTCATGAGAAACTAGCTCAACTTAAAGTAGACAAAGCGATGGGACCGGATGGGATACACCCTAGAAAACTGAGGGAACTTGGGGACGTTCTAGCAGCTCCACTGACTGACCTTTTCAATGCCTCGTTGGAGTAGGTAGTGGTGCCAAAGGACCGGAGAAAGGCTCATGTGGTGCCTTTACACAAAAGCGGAAGTAAGGATGTGGTTGAAAACTACAGGCCGGTTAGTTTAACTTCAATGGTGAGTAAATTATTGGAAACGCTGCTGAAAGAGAAAATAGTGAGGTTTCTGGAGTCCAGCGGATTACAGGATCCGAGGCAGCATGGATTCACCAGAGGCAGGTCTTGTCAGAGAAATCTGATTGATTTATTTGAATGGGTGACCAGGGAGTTGGACCGAGGGAGAGCTCTAGATGTGGTGTATTTAGATTTCAGTAAAGCCTTTGAAACTGTTCCTCACAGGCGACTTATAAACAAACTGAGCACCCTAGGGATGGACCCTAAAGTTACTGCTTGGGTTAGAAATTGGTTGGGTGGGAGGCGACAAAGAGTACAAGTAAATGGAGCTCACTCTGAGTGGTGTGCCCCAGGGATCTGTCCTTGGTCCGATTCTTTTTAACATCTTTGTTAGTGATATAGCGGAAGGGCTGTCGGGTAAGGTTTGCCTCTTTGCGGATGATACCAAAATCTGCAATAAAGTAGACACCCAGGAAGGTGTAGATAACATGAGGAGGGATCTAGCTAAGCTTGAAGAATGGTCTAGAATTTGGCAGCTGGGATTTAATGTTAAAAAATGTAAGGTCATGCATTTGGGCTGCAGCAATCCAAGGGAGCAATACAGTATAGGAGGTGAAGTACTTTTGTCCACTAAAAAAGAGCGGGACCTAGGCGTGGTTGTGTCTGATGATCTTAAAGTAGCTAAACAGGTAGAAAACGCAACGGCAAAAGCTAGTGGATCCATGGAATAGTCTCCCAGTGGAGGTGGTAGAGATGAGGACAGTAACTGAATTCAAAAAAGCATGGGACCAACACAGAGGATCTCTAAAGGTAAAACGTGGACTGTTGTAGTTGTTGATATGGAAGGACAGACTAGATAGGCCATGTGGTCTTTTTCTGTCATCATGTTTCTATGTTTCTATGACATTGTAATTTTTTTTTAATAGGAATGTGCATCTGCTAGCTCAAATTTGGTTCATTAGTACATCTTAAAAATATTTCCACATATAAAGTCAGTTTAACAGATGCTAACCTAAGAAGTACTGAGGGTTATTTTATGTTCATGTTTATGTTTATTGAGTTTACTTATCCACCTTTCAAAGTGGGATACAAAAACAATAATAAAAAAATAAAGGAGAAAAGCCAAGGAGAGTTAGAAATTAATTCTTGAATAGAACAGCAAGATTAAAAATAGATCTGAGAGGAGAAATTTAATTCAAAACAAAATCCAAGAATAGAAAGAGATGTCTGGCACAATAGTGGCGGACCAAGAAATCTGAGGGATAGCTTAAGTGCTTCAGAGGACCCAGTGATATACATAGCCTGAGTCTTTTAGAAGTTAATTTTTGTTTTATTTGAAGACAGTGAGGTAGCTGAACCATCAAGACAGGCTTCAAGGGGGTAAGGTTAGGTGTAGAGGAATCAATAAGTTGGATGTCATCAGCATAATATCCCAAAATGCCATAGGATCTGCTCATTTTCAATTAATTGAATGAGCGTTAAAAAGAGTGGGAGCAAAAATGGAGCTCTGCAGTACCCCACAATTGAGCATGTAAGAGGAGAAAGAGTGAGTGGCATTAGAAGCCTTATTAGTGATTTACATATGTGTACTCTTACCTGACCAATAGAAGCCAACAAGTCTAAATCGACAACATGATATATCGCCCATTTAAACAACTACACGGCATACCACAGGAATCAACTCTGTCAGCCTTGCTGTTTAACATATTTCTCCATCCCATATGTTACATTTTCAAAAAGCACAAACTCCACTACCAAATATGTGCAGACGATATTATGTTCTACACATCATTCAAAACCAAGAACCCAGTCTTCTCCAACATCTATAATTGCTTTTCCAACATAAAGCTGTGGCTCCAACAATGCAACCTTCTTATCAACCAGGAAAAGAATGAATCCCTCTGCATATTCACAGACCCTCTTCTCAGCCCACAAACTGACTGAACTTCACTGACAACCACATCAAAGCGAAATTGAAAATAAGATACTTAGGGGATCATTCTGAGGCATGAATAGCGGGGATACCATCCCTGCTATTCGTGCCAGCTCCTGCCCCTGCCGGTTCTGCAGGTAAGTTATACGGTGGCAGAGATTGGGCAGGCAGTGGGCGGAGAGTGAGTGGCAATTCTGATGTTCTAAAAAATAAGATGGGAGAGTTAGAATATATAGCACTAAATGAGAGGTTAGATATGATTGGGATATCAGAGACATGGTGGAAGGAGGACAACCAGTGGGACACTGTGATACCTGGATACAAACTATATCGTAATGATAGAGCTGATCAAATTGGTGGAGGGGTTGCGCTCTATGTTAGAGAGGGCATTGAGTCAGAAAGGATTAAAGTTTTGCAGGAAACAAAATTTGCTGTAGAATCTCTATGGATTGAAATTCCATATAAAAAGGGGAAGGCGGTTGTAGTGGGGGTGTACTATCGACCGCCTGGCCAGAATGAACAAATGGATGATGAAATGCTCAAAGAAATCAAGGAAGCTAACAAACGTTATAGCGCAGTAATAATAATGGGTGATTTCAATTACCCCGGCATCGACTGGGTCAGTGTCACAGCAGGAAATGCTAGGGAGATAAAGTTCCTAGATGACATAAATGACTGCTTCTTGGAGCAGCTGGTTCATGAACCGATCAGAGGGGAAGCCATATTGGACCTAGTCCTGAGTAGAACACCAGATCTAGTGCAAGAGATAAGGGTGTTGGGGCCACTTGGCAATAGTGATCATAGCATGATCACCTTTGATTTAATTAGTGGAGGAGGGATAGTAAGGAAATCCACAGTACTACCTTTTAACTTTCGAAAGGGAGACTATGATAAAATGAGGAAAATAGTTAAGAAAAAACTAAAAGGAGCAGTTGCAAGGGTTAAAGACTTACATCAAGCTTGGGTGTTGTTGAAAAATACTATCTTGGAAGCCCAGACCAGCTGTATTCGCTTTAAGAAAAGTGGAAGGAAGTCCAAAAAACTGCCAGCATGGTTTAAAGGGGAGGTCAGAGAGGCTGTTGTTGCCAAAAAAGCATCTTTCAGGAAATGGAAAAAAGAGCCAAACGACGAAACCTGGAAACAGCACAAGCACTGGCAAGACAAATGCAAGGCATTGATAAAACAGGCAAAGAGGGAATTTGAGAAGAAGCTTGATGCGGAAGCAAAAACGCGAAATAAAGATTTTTTCAAGTACATTCGTAGCAAAAAATCTGTGAGAGAGTCAGTTGGTCCATTAGATGATAGAGGAGTTAAAGGGGCACTAAGAGGCGACAAGGCGATAGCGGAGAGACTGAATGAATTCTTTGCTTCGGTCTTTACTGAGGAAGATGTAGGGATGTTACTCATGACTGAAGTGGTATTTAAAGGTGCGGAAGAATTGAAGGAAATATCGTTACATCGGGAAGATGTATTACAACTATTAGATAAATGGAAGAGTAGCAAATCACTTGGGCCGGATGGTATACATCCAAAGGTGTTGAAAGAACTGAAATATGAGATTGCAGACCTGCTATTAGCAATCTGTGAATTTTCATTAAAATCATCTGTAATACCTGAAGATTGGAGGATCGCCAATGTAACGCCAATTTTTAAAAAGGGTTCCAGGGGTGATCTGGGAAACTACAGACCGGTGAGCCTCACGTCAGTACCGGGAAAAATGGTAGAAACCATCATAAAGAATAAAATTACTCAGCATGTAGATAGTCATGGCCTAATGGGAGACAGCCAACATGGTTTTAGACAAGGAAGATCTTGTCTTACTAATCTATTATGTTTTTTTGAAAGTGTGAATAAACAGGTGGACAAATGTGAGTCAGTTGATATAGTGTATCTGGACTTTCAGAAAGCCTTTGACAAAGTCCCTCATCAGAGACTTTTGGCAAAACTAAAGAGTCATGGGATAGGAGGCAGTGTACTACTGTGGATCAAGAACTGGTTAAAAGATAGAAAGCAGAGGGTTGGGCTAAATGGCCAATTTTCCCAATGGAGAAAAGTGAATAGTGTTGTACCCCAGGGATCTGTGCTGGGTCCGCTGCTTTTTGACATATTCATAAATGACCTGGAAAGTGGAATAACGAGTGAGGTTATCAAATTTGCAGATGGCACAAAACTAAAGTTGTTAAAACCCAAGAGGATTGTGGAAAATTGCAAGAGGATCTTGATAAATTGGAAGGCTGGGTATCAAAATGGCAGATGAAATTTAATGTGGACAAGTGCAAAGTTATGCACCTAGGGAAGAACAACCCAAACTATGGTTACACGATGCATGGTTTCACATTAGGAACCACCACCCAGGAAAAAGATTTAGGCGTCATTGTGGATAGCATGTTAAAACCCTCGCCCAGTGTGCAGCGGCGGCCAAAAGAGCAAATAGAATGCTAGGTATCATAAGGAAAGGAATGGAAAATAAAACAAAAGATATTATAATGCCTCTATATCGTTCCATGGTGAGACCGCACCTTGAATATTGTGTGCAATTCTGGTCGCCGTATCTTAAAAAGGATATAGCGTTATTAGAAAAGGTTCAGAGAAGAGCCACCAAAATGGTAAAGGGGATGGAAGGATACTCCTATGAAGAGAGGTTAAAAAGGTTAGGGCTCTTTAACCTGGAAAAGAGACGGTTGAGGGGAGATATGATAGAAGTCTATAAATTAATGAACGGAGTGGAACGGGTAAACGTAGATCGATTGTTTACGTTATCAGAATATAGAAAGACTAGGGGACATGCAATGAAGCTACAGGGTAAACTATTTAAAACTAATAAAAGAAAATATTTCTTCACTCAACGTGTAATCAAACTCTGGAATTTGTTACCGGAGGATGTAGTAAAGGCTGTTAGTGTAGCTGGGTTTAAAAAAGGTTTGGACAAGTTCCTGGAGGAAAGGTCCATAAACCATTATTAAGAAGGGACCCAGGATATCAATGCTTGACCCAGTACAAGCATTGCGGAACCTGTGTCTTTTGGGGAAACTGCTAGGTACTTATAACCTAGATTGGCCACTGTTGGAAACAGAATACTGGGCGTGATGGACATTGATCTGACCCAGTATGACATATCTTATGTTCTTATGTTGGTCCTGTATGTCCAGGGCCGGCGAAATGTCCGGGGAAGTTATTCCGACCCTGGGGTGGAATAACTTCCTTGGACATTACTTTGGGTCTGCATTGGGGTGTGGAAGGGGTTGGGGGGGCAAAGTTAATTCCCCGCATCATGACCCTGGACTTAGGAGGCCAAATTGAGGGTCAGTCTGCGGGGAATTAACTTTTGTAGCAGGCGGCCGACATCGCAGCTTTTAAATGGAGCCGCAGTGCCATGACAACATGACGCCATGGCACAGCGGCTCCATTTAAAAGCCCTTTCGGAGTTAGCCAGACAGTGCTTGAACTTGCAGGCTGGGACTGAATCTCCGCAGTCCTGGCCTGCACATACAGGCTTGTTTGTGATTCTGATCCCGCGAGGCTAGACGTGCCCCGCTGGATCAGAATCACAATCTCCATTGTACGTCCAGATGTACAAAGGAGATGTACGCCCGGATGTACAAAGGAGATGTACGTTGGGATCGGAATCGGGCCCGTAGGGATCATCTTAGACTAGAAACTATACTTCCAATCCCTGATAAAGAAAACAACCAGCTCAGTCTACCTCAAATTAAGACTTACTACCACTACTACTACTGAGCATTTGTAAAGCACTACAAGTCGTACACAGCGCTGCACAGACATGTAATAGACAGTCCCTGCTCATCAGAGCTTACAATCTAGTGATGACAGACAACACAGAAGGTCTAGACAGGGATAAAACAAGGGGGAAAGAAAAAGAAAAAGGAGATCAGATGAGTCAAGATCCAAAAACAGCAGCGAAGAGGTGAGTTTTCAGCCTGGATTTGAAGAGGGTTAGAGAAGGTGCCTAGCATACAGACACAGGTAGTTTGTTTCAGGCATAAGGTGCAGCAAGGTGAAAGCAGCAAAGTCTGGAGTTAGCAATAGAAGAGAAGGGCACAGATAGAAGCAGTTTGCTAGAAGAGCGGAGTTCCCGAGGGGGGTTGTAAGGAGAGATAAGAGAATAAAGGTAGTGAGGAGACCTCTGAGAAACCTCTGCACCCTCTTAAGCCCAGATCTCTTCCAAACTGTATGCCAAGCACTAATCACACTTATCCTGGATTATTCAACATCATATATCATGGATTCCCTAAACAGACTCTACATCCCTTACAAATGGCACAGAGTACGGCAGCAAAATTAATCGCTGGAGCATCATGACAATTGCACATCAACCCCATACTCTTTTGCCTCCACTGGCTACCCATCCTGGGCAGAATAAGATACAAAGCACTCGTTATCATCTTCAAAATCAAACATAACAGTTAGCTGCCTGCTTCCAGCTACTTATTTCCATACCAAAAAATGACATAGTCCACCGGCAAAGCTCCCTTAATCTCCTTGCCATACCCACACAGAAATCTAAAAGTAAGCAAAGAACCTATATTTGCGCACTGACACTATTTGGCCAATCAATATGAAACACACTACCCCCAACTCTAAGAGGATGCCATGACATATCTGAATTTCGCAATAAATTGAAAACTTTCCTATTCCGACCATTATAAACCAGACTTAACCACAAACTTGCAACCAGACACCCAACCGGATCCCGGAGTAGCTAACAGTAACATGAGTACCTCCCAGCTACTTATGATGGACAATTGGACACATCTACATAAGCCTAGCCTGACAGACTCATTGTTCAAGTAATGGTCATACTGCATTGCCCTTTGTACATAGTTATATGGGGCCTGATTTTGAATTAGGTAGACTATGTGCTCGCCGACCCCCTCAAACCAGATTTTCACTTCCGCGCTGGCAAAAGTGGAAATCTGGGTTAGCCTGGATGCCCCGGCAGCCACAGAGCCTACACATGTAGCAGCGATTTTCAATGCTACCTGCATAGCCTCTGTGCCTTAAAGATAGGTGAGGAAAAACCTCATCAATATTTAAGACATAAAGGACTACGCGGGTAGCATTGAAAATCGCTGCTACCCATGCAGCCCCTTCCTCCGTCCCCGCTCCACCCTTGAACGCCTTTAACACGCCCCAATGCTATGTGGATTGCATCAGGGCATGTTAGACACTTAGCCAGGATTTTCGAAGGGCACTACCTGTGTAGGTGCCCTTCGAAAAACCCGGATAAGGCGTTTACATGGAAGTTACCCATGTAAAGGCCTTTGAAAATTGGGCCTTTGATGTTTAAGTTAATTATCTACAAATGTTCATGTTGTTGTTGCCCTAAAGGTTCTTGTGTTCAGTTCTCTGTACAGCAGGATGCATTAATGCACCATTAGTCTTTGTTATATGTACACCGCTTTGAATTTTAGAAAGGCAGTAATGATTTCAAATAAATAATCACGTATATTCATGTGGAAATGGCATCCACGTGTAAATGGCCATTTTAGGTAGGAATGACATTACACGTGGACCTCCTTACTAGGTGGAAGTTTCAAGAGGGCATGTCAGAGGTGTGGTTAGGAAGTAGCCGAGGCAAGTCAAAAATCTACACCTGCCTTCCATATTTCAAATAGAGAATACATGTATATGGCCAAAATTGTCCATGTTGGGATTTATACCTGTTCCCTGGCTTGTGTAGGTTTTTAAAAAGTGTTCATGTTGTCCAGCCCTTTACAAGATGGGGTTATTCTCACCCCAAATGTAATTTAAATAAAAATAGCAGCCTCTGTAGTTAATTGACGACCTTTACATGCATAGGTTTGGAAAATGGGCAAACTACATGTGTAAGTGTTGCGGACGTTCTGAAATACCATCCTCCACGTGTGTTGGCACTTACACGCGGGAAGTGCCAAGTTGTCACCATTGATTATTCTGATGTGTAGGTTTGTAAAATGGCTACACCTTCATATTCGGTATTTTAGAAAAGGTTCCACATTTAGCAGAGTCTTTTCTAAAATTACACCGGCATTGAAAACATTCTTGCTGCAATGTCTCCATTCCAACCTCCACATCTTTTATAAACTAGCTTGTGTAGAATTCATTTTTACAAGTTAAAAAGTTCTAAAGTATATTAGAATTTTTTTTTATTAAACTGAATGTGTGCAATGAAATGAAAAATGTCTGAAAATCAGGGAGAAGTCTGAAAAATCTGAAAATGAACCACAGTCTTTTTGCCTTTACACATCCCTATTTTTTAAGCTAGTGTATCTGAAAGTTTCTGTATTGTCTCTTTAACTTGGATTTCTACCTTGTTTGCCTTAAGTTCTGCTAGTTCTCTCGAACGTTAATACTGCACCAAAGTATTTATTAGTATTCCTGGCTTGCCTTGGCATGTTGTCATACATTGTCCTGTTCCCTCTGCAAGCATGATGTAAAACTCATTTTCTCCTTTCATATCGAAAACTAGATTTTCTATTTATTGTGTTACCTCTTTCTTCCTCCCTGTAGTATTTCTTCGTAGTAGTCCTGCTGAAAGTCTTCTTTATTTTTCTTTTCAAATGTGTTTCCCTGTACTCCTTAGCCTGTTATCTTTGTACCTTCTAAAGGTTAATCATATTGACCTTGACTTTACAGACACATTTTTTTGAAGCCTATACCCATCTCTTTTTCCTCTTGCATTTAATTTATCATGGACACATGCATTGTCCTTATAATAGTTCTTTTTAATGTTATTTCTAGATAAATTTCAAATATATAGCCTAGACTTTAAGGTGTGCAGTCGCTAATCTCTGTTAAGAGAATAGCGCACTATGGGGCATGTTTACTAAAGTGTGCTACTAGACAGCGCAAGGTTCAGCATCTGCCAAGTGTGTTGCGGTAAAGAGTACCAGGTGCTGAAAATGCGACTGTGTTATAAATCCCTGAGTAGCAAAGGCTGGGACAGAAAATGGGTGGTTCTCGAGGAAGGATTGGGGATGGTGGTATTGGTAAGTACTATCCCCTTTATATGACTCCCTGGGAGCATCAGGCCATACAATAGTGGCCCATTGCTTGCGGGAAGGAAAGTTAACAACATTTTCTGGAGATGGTTTTAACTTTTCATGAATTATGCAGTTTGCAAAGATTGATGAAGTCCGCTTTATCCATTTAACATAATAATAAGCTGCTTTGCATGTGACACATCTCATGATTGTTTTTAATGCACATTGGGCATATTTACATTTGTACTAGGAAACTAATGTTTGTTATATGCAATTAGCATGCTTTATCAGGTTTTATTGTGCATTTCTTGCTCTTAAGCACATACTATTGTAATAACATGGGTTAGTAAATAGGTCTCTTGACTTTTTTTCTGCTTCTGAATCGTATCTGTTCTTGTTTTCAGAATGCACCATCCCATGACAAAGTAGTAGTTTAGGGAATATTATCTGATGACAGGCAGTTGGCCTGAGTTTACAATGGAAACTAGGTGGCATTTTTACTAAAGTGTGCTAAGCAATTAATGTGAGTTTTAGCTCATGATAACTGTTAATGTGGGCCTGTGGTAATGACTGTTGCTTGCTAAAAATCCCATACTGACTGCTTAGCATGGATGAGGTGGGGATTGAATGGGTTATGGATGGAGAATGGGTATGGACTGTACAATGAGATTAGCACATGGTAATTACTCTGCACTGTTAATTTTGCAGTTAGTGTGGATGCAGTTAGCATCAGCTCAAGAGAAAGTATTAAGTGATTCTTCTATGTGGTAAATGTAGGGAACTTGCAGTGCCCCCGACAGTTACCAAATGGTTTTTGTACTTACTGCGTCCTGAATTTGTATAAGGAGCTGAGCGCGAGTACAACTGGCCCGCTGCTTAACATGGCAGCAGGCCCGTCCATCCCCTTCCCCTGGGCCTCGTAGGGGTTGCAGTAGGAAAATTCCCACCACAGGGCTAACTATCACGACAGCTGTTGCCAATCCTACGCATCTGTGCAAGATCTCAGCCACCGATATAAGCAAGCAAAGCAGAGCGATCCTCCTTTTCGGATCATCTGCTTCTGCTCTGCTGCTGATCGCTTCGGCTTTGCTTGGTCACTTTGACTCTTTTTGTTCACTTTGGCTCTGCTGCTCCTGATTGCCGGCTTGGCCTGGCCCGATCATCGGCTGCTCTGCTCCTCTGATCACTGGTGCGAGTTTGCCTGCGCCGGGCTGCTGCTGCTCCAGATTGCTGCCATGGATTGCCTGGTCCCTACTCCTTTGGTGATCACCTGCTTGCCTGCCTGGAGATTTGTCTGCTTCCTGCTTGCTGAGGAGCTTGGCTGCTGCCTTCCTCCCCCACCTCTCTGATCGTTGGCCAGATGCTCGTTGCTGCTTCCCTTGGGACTGCTGTCTTCTTAACCAAGGAAGGGACGGCCTGGTGGTCTGTGCAACAGCCGTATTCAGAGGTAGAGGGAGGTAAACCCCTAGAGAGCAGCGCAGGGGTGGGAAAGGAACCCTCTGGCCTGCTTGCAGATGGCAGGCTTTTCAGAATGTGGAGAAGCTTTTAAGGGAGGAACAGCCTACTGGACTGGCTCCACCCCATCAAGTGGAAGCGAACTGAGCAGTTGCAACTGTCAGCAGACCATTGTCATGCTCAGAAGACTCCTGTGGTGTGAAGACCTTCTCAACCAGCTGGACAATCACCCTGACATCATCAAACAATGTGCCCCTCAACCCTGTGATGAACTTGGACACTGCCGATGGAGTAACGAGCTGCCCCCAAAGACTTAGGAAGCACTTGGCAAGATATTCCAGAACCCTCAACACCCTGGTGACCTGGAAGGAGGTGGCCATGGACGAAGGATAGCTCCGGCCATACACCAACAGCCCTCGACTCCCAGAAGGTGCTTTGAGGACACTGGACCAGATGTGACAAATTCTCATACTGCAGTTCGCGCAACTGCAGACTCTAGCGAGGACCCTTCAGCAATTCTTCTTCCCGCACATGATACCAGCAGATCAGAACTTCAGCATGACACAGTGCAACGCTCACCTGACCCATCTGTGCTGGCCACTCCTCAGAGGCATCCTCAATTACATGGCACCCATTCCCCTGGGCATCCAGATTGCAAAATCAACATACTATCACACCCCAGACACCTCCCAGGCAGAGGAAGAGACATTACTCTATATCAGGGGTCTCCAAACCTGTCTTGGAGGGCTGCAACCCTGCCAGGTTTTTGGGATATCCCTAATGAATATGTATTTGAATTGATCTTATGCATATTCATTAGGGATATCTTGAAATCCTGACTGATTTGTGGCCTTCCAGGACTGGATTTGGAGATCCCTGCTCTACATCCTCGAATGCAAGCAGATGGAGTTGGAGCTCATGGAGCTCTGCAAAGAGCTAGCACCGCTGCAGATCATCATGCAGGCAGAGTCATCATTCACATCAACGAAACCACAGTGGAAGGCACCGCTCCTTGCACTACAGTTCTTCAAGTCAATCTCTGCCCAGCAGCTCATGACAGCAAAGACACCACCATCGCCACTCACTCTGGAAGGGGACAACCTCTCCTGATGCAGTCCACCAACCACCTGCATCTGAGCAACAGTCACAATCTAAGATCCAAAGAACAGCACTCAGCCCACACAGTCACAGCAACCTAAACCGCTGAATGCATCTGGGACAGCACTCACAGGGCCAAAAGGACCCTTGGTGATGGAGGCATCAGGTGAGACTATTTCCATTAATATTACCTTTTTTCCCCTGGTGGGTACCTCTAATACCCAGCCTGCCCTCACAGCACCGGCCCCTAAACCCTAACACAAACATAAGAAAAAGGTGCAGATGGTCACGCTCATCTTCTTCCTCCAGTTCCTCATCCTCCTCATCTTCCTCCTCCTCTTCCTCCCTTGAAGCTGAGAGAGTCAGGGCTTCCAGCACCCATGCCACCTTGCCACCCAGCACAGTGGTATTGTGGGAGACTATCCCACAGTCTCTCTAGAAGAAGGTAATCTGGAGGGAATACTTTGACATTTTTAAGCTTCTAGAAGAGAGGTGGTGGTGCAATGCCAAGAAAGGAGCTAAGATGGGCAATCTGTTGTACCCAGGAGAGCGACATATCCCACATAGCATTCTCTACTGGACCATCACGTATGCCTGTATGATCAGCATCACTTGCTGCAATGATCCCTCCTAGCTCGGACACATGTTGGTGGACATGGACACCATCATTAATGCCGCAAAGGAGTATGAGGAGTATGCTTGACTGTCATATGATAAGCATTTCCATGACAAGATAGAAGTACATCCTTACATGTCATGTGATGCGTATGTGTGGGGATTTGGCTGTGGAGAATGAACTTGAAGTACCGCCATAGCTTTCAAAAGTGAATCATAGCTGGTGCAAGCAAGCCCATGCTGAGCAATGACATCTGTAGGTGCTACCACAAACACACTTGTTCCTTTCATGACTGCAAATATTTATATTTATTTTTATTTATTTTATTTAACAGTTCTTCTATACCGCTCTATTTTAGATCAGAGCGGTTTACATTCAACATCAACCATACAACACAGGAACCCTGAGTTGTATTTACAATAAACAGGAGATCAACTTGGAAGTAACTGGGGGGAACTATGTACATTGTATAACATATCTACATCTTATTTACACTGGGGGTCCTGATTCCATTTCAGTGGGTATCTTCTGAGCGATCAGTTGATTATCCTTTTTCATGCTGAGTCTGATTGTTTAATTGCAATGAGTGATTGTCTGAGGGGGCATATGTATGATTACTAGTGCTGGATTCAGGGTAGTATGTGGTGAATAGGTGCTGCTTTAATGCCTTCCTGAAGTCAATTAGGTAAGTGATGTTTCGAATAGAGGTGGGGAGAGCGTTCCATGCTCTGGGTGCGTAAATCGTAAAGGCCCTATTTGTCGTTGCTTTTGTGCATTTTGTTATTACTTTTGGGACCTCTAGTGTGTTTTGCATCATGGGTCTTCTGTTTCTGTTCTGTGGTACTTTATGTATCATCTTGCTGAGGGCTGTGGGGGTCAGGGTGTTTGCGGCTTTGAAAGTTAAGGTTAGAACTTTGTGGCGGATTCTTGCTTGAACTGGTAGCCAATGGAGGTTCATCAGTACTGGCGTTATGTGCTCTCTCCGTGAAGCCCCTGTTAGTACTCTTGCCGCAGTGTTCATTGCAAGCTGGAGAGGAGCCAGTGTTGCTTGAGGGAGACCGTGTAGAATTACGTTGGCATAGTCGAAATGTGGTAATATTAATGCCTGATAGATCGAACGGTAGTCGCTGAAGTCAAGCAGCGGTCGGAGATGTTTTAGGGTCCTTATTTTCATGTATACTGTTTTTACTGTGTTTCTTATGTGGGTTTTCAGATCCAGTTGTTGATCCAGTGTAACGCCAAGGTAGCGGATTGTGGGTTTGGTTTTCAGCTCTGTGTTGCCGACCTTTAAAGAGGGTGGAGGGGTGAAGTCCTGGTTTCTTGAGATGAAAAGGACATCTGTTTTACTGTAGTTGATTCTCATGTTTTGTGTGCTGAACCATTCTGCTGTTGCCTCAAAACATCTTGTTAGAGGGGAGAGGTCTGGTTGGTTGGTCCTGAATGGGATGTATAGTAGGATGTCATCTGCGTAGGCTAGACAGTTGACCTTGAATGAACGTGCTAGGGCACATATGGGCTGCATGTAGATGTTAAACATCAATGCAGATAGTGACGAGCCCTGTGGTACACCCTGGTTCTGTAAAAATGGTTCAGAGGTTGTGGAGCCTGACCTTACATGTTGCCATCTATTAGTCAGGTATGACTTGCACCACTTTAGGGCTGTTCCCTGAATTCCTTTCTCGCTGAGGCGTTGTATGAGGATCTCATGGTTCACCGAGTCGAAAGCCGCTGCAATGTCGAGGAATATGAGGGCGAATCCTTGATGCATTTTGTCAGTTCCAGAGACTGCCTGCCTGCCTCCATTGCACAGCCCCTCATTCCTCATCTCAGTGCACCAGGAGGATGCAGATAAAAGCTATCCAACAACAAAAGCAGTGATCTCATTTTTCAACGAGCCCCCACACCAATTTCTATCGCAGTCATGGACCCCTGGCTAGACATCTACCCAAAAAGAACTGACACAAGATACCTCAGGGAGAGCTCCTGCTTTGGTTTCATCATTCCACTTTGAGGACACATCCAGGGTCCCATTGCTCGTCCTACTCAACCACCATGACACCTTTGGCACATCATGCAGGACTCTGAGGTGAACCTTGCACATGTCCCATGGCCAATATGCTCCAGTACCTTCAGCAGCCCACCATTTCCTGACTTTTGCATCTCCTCCTTGACAGTGGTCCCTAAAAAGGACCCCGGGAAGTACAGGTTAAGACACAATCTCTTCTTCCCATTGGGGGACTCTGTGAATGATTACATACTGGGCAAGACCTGTGCGGTGCAGTACAGCTCTTTTGACCAGGCCTTGGACATTGTTAGAGCCTCTGGAAGGGGCTCGTAGCTGGCAAAGGTTGACATTGTTCGGCCTTTAGGTTTCTTCCTATACACCCTACTTGTTTTCCCCTACTTGGATTCCTCTTCAAGTACATGTACTACTTTGACAGATGCATGCCGATGGGTTGCTCAGTGTCCTGCTCAGCCTTCGAGGCATTCAGCATCTTCCTTCACTGGATGGTGCAGTGGTAGTCTAGGCGGCAATCCATGGTCCACTACTTCAATGACTTCCTGTTTGTCAGAGTGGAATATTCCCCCACATGTGTGATGCTCTTGGATACCTTCTAGGATATGGCAAAGGACTTTAGCATCCCACTGACACAGGACAAGACATTCGGACCCAACCATATGTTGTCACTCCTGGTCACTGAGGTTGGCCAAGGCAAGTCATGACCCAAGTTTTCCATGACAAATTGGAAGTCCTCAAAGGGAAACTCAATGCCATGTGAGGTCAATGGACGATCAATGTCTAGATGGCTCAGTCCCTTATCGGTTCAATGAACTTCACATGCATGATTATCCTGATGGATCACCATTCCTGAGACGCTTCATACATGTGACAACAGGCCTGCACAAGAGTCACCACTGTCTTCACCTCTCACGGGGCCAGAAGCAAGACCTGGGCATCTGGATATATTTCCTCAATAAGTTCAATGGCGTGAACATGTGGTAGCGGGGCATGCACAACTATATTGAATTGGACCTCTTTACTGATGTGGCAGGAGTCTCTGGCTTTGGCATTTGTTTCAAGGGATACAGGGCTGCCACCCCTGACCAGAATGCTGGATAACTAGTGGTCTCACCAGAAATATCACATTCCTTGAGTTCCTTCCTCTATCGTGAACATTCAATCAGTCAATGTGTCATTGAGGCTGAGCTCCTACGGAAATTTGTTCTGAAGTGCTTGCAGCTAAATGTTACGGCACATGCACATCATATATCTAGATAGTGTAATAACATTGCTGTTTCCCTCTCCCATTTTCATTGGGACACATTTTGGCGGCTGGCCCCAGCAGAAGATGAACACTTCACACTATTGCCGGACAGGATATTGGACATGGCATCCACATAGATTGGCAGCTCATCAAATATGTGGTGGTCCCCTGAACCTGGGCAGCGCACATCCGAGGCTGTCTTGTCCTACCTAGCATCACATGGATGGAGACAGGGAGTACCAAACCCTGGGCTGTTAGTGGCATACATCTCGTGTGCCAGCACCCTATGCCTGTCTCGACATGCTATATAGTCACACCTGTTGAGGTTTTCCTTCTTCATGAAATTGGTGGACTGGGGGAACCCTTGTGACAACTTTTTGCTTAAAACATTGATGAAAGGATGGGCACAGAGCCTCCCCCAGCAGCCCGATATGTGACGCCCAGTTACAAACAAGATACTGGACAGGCTATGCGCAGTGCTGTCGACCACGTGTTCATCCGAATATGAAACCTGCCTGTTCCAGACAGCATTCACTCTAGCTTTCTTTGGCATTTTCCAAAATAGCAAGCTGGTAAGGGCCTCCAAAAAAGGGACCCCCCTCTGACCTTCAGCTTTTGGAAGCCCTGGTGTCTGAGGAGATGCTGCACATCCAGACTGTGGGGGCAGAGAATGATCCCAAGAGAAAAGGGCAAACCATTTCCATCAAGAGCAGCGTGCCATCAAGGTGGTATCTGGGCTTTGCACATGTCCCATGGCCAATATGTTCCGGTACCTCTCAGCCCAGCCCTCCTCGACCTCACAGTTTCTGATACACCTTGATGGCATGCCGCTCTTCAAATTTCAGTTTGCGGCAGTCTTCAAGAAATCGTTAGTGGCATTAGGACTATGACCCAGCCTATTCAGAATGCACGCTTTCTGGATTGGGGCTGCAATGGCAACGGCAGAGAGGGGCCTTCCAATACAAGCGATCAAGGTGCTGGGGCACTGGCGGTCTTGTGCTTATTCATCATATAGTCCCTCGGTCTAACTGGCAGTGCCAATTGACTATTTGCCTTCACTAATGTTGTCCCCTCCTCTTTTGCAGAACACATAGTTTGGATAATAGGTCACTCCTTAGTCCACCGGGCAGCTGAAAGGGCATCCATACAGCCTCTGGGGATCCACCTTGGACTTTTTGATTGTGGTCTGTGCCTCCTATGGATGGGTTTCTCAGACATGGGGTGGTGGCATCTGTAGCCCTTCCTACACCAGCAAATACTCAGCCCCTCCTGCTGTACTGATAGTTCACCTTGAGGAGGTACAAGCTTGGAACGGTTTTCAGGAAACACCTCATTGACCAGAATGGACCTGTCCTGGGTGGCGCACAGCCTCCCCCACGTGCTCTTCATCTGGTCCAACCTCATTCCTTGCCTCAGGTGGGTGGGCACTTATCTCTTGGGCAGGAAGCTCAAGAAGGTCAACAGGCAGATTGGCCTTGGCATCCTTCGTGCTGGGGGACAGCAGATCTGATACGAATGGACACACGCCATATTGCCTGGATATTTTGATGGGGACCTGCTGCACCTATCTGACAATGGGTTGGACTTGCTCCTTAATGACTTACATGAGACCTTGGAGGCTGTCCTTTGGGCCAGCACCCAGCAAGGCTCAGCCAGTTTCAGACTCTGGGGAGAGGTTCCCTTAGTGGGGGCACGTGAAAGGTGAGCATCCACGTACCCATGTCAGTTATATGAAACAGGCCACAAGCACATGCAGAGTATGAGAAAAAGGTGTAGAGTGCCCTAGCTTCCACCAAGGTGGGCTGCCCTGGTGAGTCCCCATACATGACGGCCACCTGGCACAGGCGGTCCTCTAAGTCAGCATGGCAAGCCCCTTGTATGGAGATGGGTCCAGCTCAGTTTGGCAAGACAGGCCCCCAGCCCCCACAGTGGGGTGGCTTGACAGCAAGGGAGGAGGGCATGTTGTCTGCTGGCTCGGGTGACTAGATTGGGAACCTCGTCCTGCTGTACATATGTTGCATGCATATATATTTGTATTGATTATGTTGATCTAGCAATAAAGTTGTGACCATGGTTTCCTGATAGTTGTTGAGTAAAGTGATCATTGGGCCTAAGGGAAAGAGGGCAAAGAGATTATGTTCAGGAGAGGGGTGGCCGTAAGCTCCGCCTGCCTATGTTATGTTCCTAATGCACCTTAAGTACAACCTCTAGAGTTGATGTAAATTCCTTAAGATTAAGAATGTATATTCACTTTGAAAATTGCCTAAGTTGAAGTACCCACAAAAATTATACCTGCTTTTTTATTGTATTTTTTACAAAAGTAAATAGTTTCAAACCTTACTTCCCAAATGCTTCTTTCTACTGCAGGCTTAGTTAGCGTATAGTAGTGCAATAATGTGGGCACTTCTGTATGCAGATAGTTTGGGCAATTTTTAAAAAGTGTATTTACCTGGTGTAGTGAAAATGAATTAAAGTTGACTACTGAGTATGCATCAGCAGTGAGTTAGGTATTAATTAAATCTCAGTTTTATGGGAGAGAGAGATTCCTGTACAATTTTGTGAAAAACATCTTCCTGCATGACTACATCATGTGAAACTTATGAGACAAAGTCCTGATACAAAGATGTAGATAAGGAAAAGCTTCTTCCCATAGCAACTGTGCTTTTTCTCATAAAGTGAAGGTCATCTACCAGAGTTCTGAACTTCTGAACCATGGGATGGGAGATGCCCCTCCCTTGAGCATTCTCAGGCGTCTGGCCAGCGTCTTGATTATGTTTAATGGACAGCTGATCCTAGTCTGTGTGTATGTCACCTGATGGAAAATTACTGGTTGCTCTTGCAACAGGATAAAATAGGTGTTTTTTTCAGCCAGGGGGGTGAAAGGAGCCTCATCCATGGAGTGAGCACGTGCACTGCCTGGAAGTCTCCCGACTGAAGTCTCTCTCGCCTGGCTGAATCCGGGATCCATTTAGTCAAAGTGTGGCATGAGATGAAGTTCATAACTCTCTTGGTGATGTACCATTTTCCTGTAATCACCTGTTTTCTAGCTATCTTTTCTAACTAGGTGAATAAGTGAATTACTTGCTTTTAAGTTACCTTTTCTTTATTTTATAAATAAACTGCTTATCTTTATCCGAAGTGTGTTAGCCTTTATTTTAACACCCCGTTCAATTGGCAAAGCACCTGGTAAAGATTGTTTTTCCTTTGGAAATGCCACTGGAAATTGCCCTTATAGTGTTAATGTTTGAACTGCTTGCATGAATAAAAAGTAGGCACAGTTTTTTTTCTGTATGCGTTTGACCAGTTTTTATAAATAATGCACAAGGGGCATGCTTACTAAATGGCACACTGCTGGCATGTGAACTGCTCCAAAAATGAACATGGGGGTGGCACTTGGCCCATGCTAGTAAATGGAGGCATACTTGGCACGTCCCCATATTACTAACACGGGTGTCACGCTGCCCCCCAAGCTCCTGGCATTTGGTGCAATCAGTGCAGGTACACTTAACACGCCCATCAAGGTGGGGGTAAGTAGTCTCTATGCTATGTGCCACATCAACAGGGAGCACACAACAATGACATTCATGTTCCCCACTGTAGATATTCTACCCAAGAACCACCCATTCTCCACCACAACCCACGCTGCATGGATAGTGTGGGAGTTTTAGCACAGTCACATTTTTAGCATGTGGTACTTTTATTGTGGCACGCTTGGCACATGGTAAACCCCATGCTAGTCAGAAGTGCACTTTAGTAAGTATGCCTCATACTTTTTTATTGAAAATTATCCAAAAGAATCTAAGGGGGTCCTTTTACTAAAGTGTGCTATGCATGACAGTCAATGCATGATCTGGTGTGTGTTAACTGCATGAACGGGCCTGTGGTAACAGCTGCTATGGGGGCAGGACAGTTAATGCATGCTGATTTTCATACCAACTACCAAACATGCACTAGGGTGCTGAATGGGCAAGTTAGCCAAACCTGGACCCATATTTTAACAGAAATAAGGGGAATTCTACATGGCTAGCAGGTCCTAGGTCACAGACAAAGCACCTTGGGGTTTTTTCTTAACAAATGGTGGCACAAATATGGTTCAGGCATAGGGTTGCCAACTGGCTCCAGATGCGCCCGACAGGCTTGATCCAGTCCTGTGTTTACCCCATTGCATGCAGGGACTTGTAGTCTTGCTTTTCTTATGTAGTGCAATGGGGAAATCAGAACTACATGTCCCTGCATGCAATGGAGAAAACCCAGGACTGGATCAAGCCTGTCGGGCGCATCTGGAGCCAGTTGGCAACCCTATTCAGGCATTGAAAGAGTGGATCTTTCATGGTAAATGATCCTTTGCACACTTGTTGCACCTGGTTGCCAGAGACCTCCTAGGCCTGGGAGCAAGGGAAGCAGTAGTCTGGTCTTGAAGCTACTGATTGAGAAGTGCCAAATAATAGCAGGGAGTTTTTATCACAGTGTGAAGGGTATATAGTAACATAGTATATGACAGCAGATAAAGACCAGTATGATCCATCTAGTCTGCTCAGTAAGGTGACTAGAGTGGTTGTAGCTCCAGCTCCATGCAGGTCACTCCCCCCATGCCTGTGTTTAGGGTTGTACCTGCTGTTTTCCTGATGTTGCTTTTAAGTTTACCACCTTGCAACTTCCTTGTATGCCCTCTAGTCTTACAGCTTCCTCTTCTTTGAAAAAGGTTTGTTTGTTCATTGATACCCTTTAAGTATTTAAAGGTCTGTATCATATCTCCCGTGTTCCTCCTCTCCTCTAGGGTGTACATATTTAGGTCTTAAATCTCTTCACATACATCGTCTGGCGCAGGCTCTGAATCATTTTGGTCGCCTTCCTCTGAACGATTCGACACCTGTGCCAGAAGACATATGAGAAGAGACTGGAAGACCCAAATATGTATACCCTAGAGGAGAGGAGGGACAGGGGAGATATGATACAGACTTTTAAATACTTAAAGGGTATCAATGAATATACCTTTTTTCAAAGAAGGGGAAACTGCCCTCCATATGAAAAGCAGGAATCAGCAGAGGACAAGCTCCTTCAGTATGCTAACACCAGGTGGAGTTCTACTGGTGAGCTTCAGGAAAGGATAGTGGAGCAATAGGCAATCCTGCGTCAGATGTAATTGGAAACCAAGATTGGTACTGAAATACCTCAGGGCACCAGGATTGGATAAATATGACTCAGCTCATAGAAGTCCTGAACCCCTTCAATGACTCAGGGGAGGAACTGACGTCCAGAAAGGCTACTCTGATCCTTCTCTTCTTCATAACCAATATGGAGTGGAGGAGTAGCCTAATGGTTGGGGCAAGGTACTTCAGGTCAGGGGTTCAAATCCCACTAGAGGACAGCAACCTTGGGCAAGAAGGACTGGGGTTTCTAGTCCCACAGGTGCTCCTTGTGGCCTTGGGCAAGCCACTTAACCCTCCATAGCCCATGTTCCCTGTAAAATAGTTATCTCCAAGTTATAATACCCTGTTCAATGTAAACCACACTGATGCAGAAAAACATGGTATATAAGAGAATGTAAATAAATAAATATTCTACAAGCAATTGACCATGATTGCAGAGGTTTTGGTGCTTATGTACTTCTTACATTGTGAAGTGGCGAAAAGGTTGAAACTTCCGAGGAAGGAAGATACTTATATGATTTCTAGTATCTGTGACCCATGGGTGAAAGGAACTATTTTCTCTGCAGTGCAACCCACTGACTTACTGGAAAAAGAAGCTGGTGCTTCAGGATGACAGAGATCCCATAGGAAGAGAGGTGGTGGTAGTACATCAGGGGGAGCAGGTCCGGCAGCAAACAATACTGGTAGCATGTGCAGCATCCTCATCACTTCCTCGCCCATGCCCACTTTTATGTGCCAAACCCCGTGAGCCCCAGCACAGGAAAACGTTTGGTGATAGAAGCCCTAGCTACATTGATAAGCAGCAGAAACTAGCCTACTGTTAGTAAGACTCCTGTCCAGATTTCAGTGACACACTACTTATGAGAGCCCATTGATCCCATGACCATTCATTGCCATACAGGGCATAGAAGTCAGATGTTTGGCCAGACCCATTCCTGCCTTGCCCCCCATTCATTGTGCCAAGTTAACATATATTCTTTATTAGCTACTGTTTGTAAGGACAAACTTCCATATGTTCCACCTCCCTCATTTTCATACAACTAGGTGGAGGAATGAATATAGAGCTCCACTAAAACATACTTGCTCATACTCTAGATCTTCAGAAGGTAATTTTATTATCGGACCCCTAGTTTCAGACACCCAGAATGTGCCTGTCTTAAGTGTATTTTAGAGAGGAAAGCAATCACCTACTTTTCTTTATAAAATAGTGGTGTAAGTGTCCAATAATGTGCATTAAGGAGGTTATTTCAGAAGCATTTCCATGTCCAAAAAGCTGCATTGAGATGTGTAGAGTGAAATACATGTCTCAATGTCATTTCAAAACCTGCTTTTTATAGACATGGGAATGCTTATCACATCTACAGATCCAGGGGAAGTGGTGGGGGTGGGGAGTGGGAGTGGGGTGGGCAGGGCATGCATTCCTGATCTTAGAAAGGGAATCCATGCCTGGAAAAAAATATGTGAATGTGGGCATTTATACCTGCCCCAGATACAAATAAGTGCCTGCTGACAGGGAAAGATGTCCATGCTGATATCAGCCCCCTCTCCACCCCTCATCCCCAACCCCAGGAATTTATCCTGGCAGTCCCTCCCCTCTCTATTTTTGTGGATAACACTACACTCCTCCCTGTTTCCTCAGCTAGCAACCTTGGAGTCATCTTCAGCTCTACTCTCTCTTTCTTTGTACACATCCAACAGACAGCTAAAACCTGTTGCTTCTTTCTCTATAATATTGGTAAAATTTGTCCATTCCTTTCTAAACAGACTGTTAAGACACTTATCCATTCTTTAGTCACCTCCCGTCCAGACTATTGCAACATCCTCTTTACTGATCTCCCTCTGAATCATCTCTCTCCCCTTCAATCTGTTCAAAACTCATCTGTGCTGCTAATCTCCCAACAGCCTCGATATGCTCAAATATCCCCTCTTCGCAAGTCCCTTCACGGGCTCCCTATTTGTTTCCATATCCAGTTCAAACTTCTTCTACTGAACTATAAGTTCACTCATTCTGCTGCTCCTCACTACCTTTCCTCTCTTGTCTCTCCCTACATCTCACCTTGGGAACTCCACTCTTCTGGCAGATCCCTTCTATCTGTGCCCTTTTCTTCTACTGCAAACTCCAGACTTCGATCCTTCCACATCGTTGCTCGTTATGCCTGGAACAAACTACCTAAGCCTGTGCATCAGGCTTCATCTCTGGCACGTTTCAAATCCAGACTGAAAACTCTTTGAGGCCACTTTTGGATCCTGATCCACTTAGTCTCCTATGTGTTTCTTAACCATTCCCATAGATACATTTATTTATTTTAATTCTCTTATATATTGTGCTATTCTGTATCAGTGCAGTTTACATTGAACAAACTGGAATTACACTGAACAGGGCATTATAACTTGTAGATAACTATTTTGCAGGGAACATGGGCTATGGAGGGTTAAGTGGCTTGCCCAAGACCACAAGGAGCACCTGTTAGACTAGAAACCCCAGTCCTTCCAGCCCAAGGTTGCTGTACTCTAGTGGGATTTGAACCCCCGACCTTCTTGCCTGAAGTACCTTGCCCCCAACCACTAGGCCACTACTTGCCCTCAGCTATTGTGTTGTCTGTCTTGACTAGATTGTAAGCTCTGAAGAGCAGAGACCGTCTTTGACATGTGTCTGTACAGTGCTGTGTACACCTTGTAGCTCTATACAAATGATCAGTAGTAGTAGTAGCATCAGTCCTCTCCCACCCACTCCTGAAGCAGGTAACCAACCCCCTTCCACCCTCACCCGAAGCTGGAATCCAAACCCCCCTCCCATGTCCCACCTGAAGCTGTTGCATGATTTACCCTCCTACCCCCCACCTATAACAAGTAGCTGATCCTCCCTCTCATTCCTACATGAAATGGTATCTTATTCCCCCTCTCATCCCCACCGAAGCAGGTAGCCAATGCCCCCTCCACCACCCTAGCATGAGGCAGTGACTACCTGGACCTGTGATATGTGCAGACATACCTCTGTGCTAGTGCAGCAATTTTAGAAGGCTGCTCCCTCGACTAAGTGGGTGGGGGGGCGAGGGGAGGGGAGATTTCCACAACTTTATTCCCCCATACAGCCTCCTAAATTAACTGCTAGTGCCAAACATGCAGGAGCATACCCATTCAGTTCTGCAACTATTTTTCAAGGGGTGTTATGTTTAGCAGAATCTCTTGTAAAATACTGATCTAATTCTCAGTGTCCTGAGATGGATGTGGAAATTGCTCCACGTTCTTTCTAAAATGCCCCTTTAAATCTAGGTGTGAGCACTTACACCTATGGCAGGTATAAATGCTTGTGCCTAGATTTTTAAAGAATGCATGTAAGTTGTGGTATTTTCTAACTTAGCTCATGTAGATTTGTTCTGCAACCCGTGCCCTCCCACACCAAAAGTAGGTATCATAGGCCTGATGTGTGTACTTACAAAATAGCGAATGGCTAAAGCACGGATGTAAAGGCCCATTCATGCATGTAAGCCATCGAAACACATTATGATGGTGCCTAACTTTACACAGCTCTCCAGGTTTCTGCCTCTATCCAGTGGGGGCCCCGCCTGTCAAAAAAAAATATATAAAAACTAAAAGAAAAATCTCTTCTTGCTTCTTTCTACTGCAGGGGCCTGTGTCCCTGTGCTCTGCTGTTCCTTCTGCCACTGCCTGTCTCGTTGCTGCTGGGCCTGCGCATGTGATCCTTACCTCTATTATATTGAAGCTAGTGCTCAAAACATAAAAGTCCACAACCACTAGCAAGTCAAATCCTATATATAATATAAAGAGACTGTTAGAATTATTGAAAAACGTCTCTACTCTTTCAAAATCTATTCCATGAAAATCTAACCCCGCATACACTTATATGTGAAAGGGACCTTCAGTGAAAGCATTAGATTTTAGCATTACCTTTTTCTAAAGCAGCCCATTGTTAACCAAGCATCAATTGGTCCCTGGAAATGTGCAAATACAAATCCATTAGTGTTCATTTGTCTTTCTTATCTTTGCAAATAATAATGCTGAATATAACACTTATCTGTTGATTCTTTAAAAGCAACAGTGAGAAGAAGTGGAATTTAGTGGACATAAGAATGTAAGAATGTAAGAAATGCCATACTGGTTCAGACCAAGCTCCATCAAGCCCAATATCCTGTTTCCAACAGTGGCCAATCCAGGTCACAAGTACCTGACAGGTTCCCAGAAAGACACACGGGTTTGACAATGCTTCTATTGGGGCAAGCTGTGGAGTAGCATCCTATCTCTGATTGCAATGTTGGTTTGGGACAAGGCAACGCAATGTCCCTTTTCCAAACTTTGACATTAATATTCAAACTGTCACCAGCTAAAACTCCCACGTATCAAGTAAAAACTGTGCTTCAGGGGAAGATGTCATTCCATTATTCCAAGGAAATTAACTTCCGTCCAGTGCCATCAACTGCTTCCATCAACTATCTCTAAAAACATAAACACAAAGTGCTACGATTTATGCAAAATTCAAATGCACTTCTAGTCAATCAAAACCATCACCAGATGTGTTGCACCAGATGAATGGCCATTATTATTATTATTATTATTTAACACTTAGAAAGTGCTATTAAGCAAGCATTCTACAAACATAGAAATAGACAGTCCCTGCTTGAAAAGCTTACAATCTAGCAAACAGACAAACAATACAGCTAGAGGAAAGGGAGGAATCAGGAGCTGAAAGCAGCCACAAAAAGGTACGGGCCCGATTTTCATTTAGGCAGGCTATGCGCCACGTTGGTGCATAGCCTGCCCGCCAACCCCCTTAACACAGATTTTTATTTCCATGGTGACGGAAACAGAAATCCGGGTCACGCTGCACAGGCCAGCAGCCGCCGAGGCTAAGCAGGTAGCAGCGATTTAACCCCAGCGCCTTAAAGATAGGGGAGGGTTTTCCTTACCTATCTTCAAGGTGCATAGCGCTAAGCGGGCAGCATCGGAAATCGCTGCTACTCGCTTAGTGCCATTCCCCACTGCCGCTCCTCCCTGAAACACCCCAAACACATCCCGATGCTAAGTGGATAGCATCTGGGCACGTTAGGGACCTAATTGAGATTTTCCAAAGGCACTACCCATATAGGTGCCTTTGGAAAATCCTGGTTAAGGCATTTACACGGGTAACATGGGCTCTTACCCATGTAACTGGCTTTGAAAATTGGGCCCCAAGACTTTAGCATAGATTTGAATAGGGATAGAGAAGAGGCTTGATGCAAGGGTAAAGGAAGTTTGTTCCAGGCATAAGGAGCAGTAAGGTGAGAGAGAAGGAGACCAGAGGAGTGGTGAAATTCATGAGGGGGGAGGTGTAAGGAGACAGGAGAAACGTTAAGTAGTAAGGGGCAGAAGAATGAATACATTTGTAGGTCCACCATTCATGCTTGAGTGTTCTGAGCAGACAAATGGCTCTCACTTCTCTGTATATTTCTTATTTTTTTCTGGCATGTTGGGCTAAAGGAACTCACTGGAAACCAGATATCAGGCCACAGAACAGCTGTGCAGACAGCAGTGACCCTGGTGGCAGGCAGCAGATAGAGTGGCACTAGCTACAATAGCAATTAAAAGAGACTGTTAGTACTATAAAAAAAACCAACAACATGTACTCTTTCAAAATCTATTGCATAAAAATCTAGTCCCCATATACTTATATGGGAAAAGGGGCATCAATAAAAGCATTGGATATTAGTATCCCTGTGCTGCTTCACTCTTGCTCCTGCTTTTCTCCTCTCTATGTGTCTTACAGCCTTCATGCCACTGTTGTGCCCTTTGCCACTCTTCTTTCTGTGTTGCTCTGTAACCTGGACCTTTTTTATTTATCCGTTCATTTTTTTACAGACTGCCCATTCCTTCTGCTTTGCATCTTTGCAGATGTCTTTGTGATTTTCATTTTATCATTTTCATCTATTTTTTATGCCTTAGGAGTTTGTTGCCAGGCTTCTCCTTTTCCCGTTTTACAGCTTTCTTGCTACCGAGTCTTAAGAGCACTGTGGTTATTGCTGCTTGAGCCATTATGTGCTGACCAATTGTTTCTCCAACCATTGCTGCAGCTTTCCCACACTCTTGCAACATTGGCTTTCCTCATCATTTTAAAGTACCTTATGAGGAGGTGGGGGGGGGGGTTAAGTACCTTCATGTTAATGCTGACTCCTAGCAACTCAGCAGCCCCTGAGATTTCTTGGCAAAGTATCACCTGAAGTAGATGGCCAGATGATCTTTTCTTCTAAAACAATGGAGGGTAAAGTGCCTTGCCCAAGACCACAAGGAGTACCAGTGGGACTTGAACCCAGATCTCTTGGGTGCTAGGTTGTTGCTTTAACTACTAGGCTACTCCTATACCTAAGGAGGAGCACCTAAATTTTCTCCATGATGAAAGTTCTCAGCAACTCAGATGTCCCCTGCTTGATCTCAGAACCTCTGAGATATCTTCAGGGATGTTCAAGTTTAGACCTGCTTCAGGCAACAATACAGGTATCAGAAAAGTTCATTTTTGGCCTTAATATGTCCAGAGAGTGTAGAGAAGATGGAGGGTTAAGTGACTTACCCAAGATCATAAGGAACAACAGGGGGCTTTGAACCTTGATTTCTCTGGTCCTAGCCTGTCTATACTAATCATTAGGCTACTAGATGTCCCAATTCTCAAAGGTCATTTTGAGGACATCTATGTTGCCTTAGACATCCATATTGGGCACGTTCACATTTTTGAAATCATACCTGAACTTGCACGTGCTTGCTTTTTTTTCCAGACATGCTGGCTTAGACATCCCAGATTGTACTTGGATGTCTTTTGTAAAGTTTGCCTTTAAAGGTTTTCTCACATTTTGTATCTATGGGAAACATACTTAGTAAATAGAACCCTATGAGTACTCAGGGTTTGTGCATCATGCCTGTCAAAATAAATATGCAGCATCACAATAGTGTATGTTTTTTTGATATTTTAACAGTTTTGTGGATGTTCAATCCCATGGATATGTGATTTCTATCTGAATAAATGAGAGGTCAGTATATAATGGAGATTTCCTGTTCATGTAGACAGGTGCCCAGAAAATTAATGTGAATGTATGTAATTGGACGGAATGAGAATGTGAGAGAGGGAGGAAGTAAATCCGTAGATGCAAGCAAATAATACTTTTATTCTAATGAGTGATGGCATGCACATTTCAAATGAGGTTATAAGAGTTAGGGTGATAGGAATGTGCATTTTCATTTTGGTCTTTTTTTTTCATTTTTAGGTGTGTTATTTCATTTAGCACATATGAATTAGTGAACACTAACACAAAATAGTAGGGATGTGCATTCATTTGAAATGAAATGGGAAAAATCAACAACATTTTCTATTTCATTTCATATCATTTCAATCTGAAACATGGCATTGAAAAATACAAAATTTGGGGTTTTATCACCTGTTTTGTTAGAGGCAAGGCTAGCCTCAAACCTTTGGGTTTAAAGGCAGACACCTTGCAGAAAAGCCACCATGACTCCATGGAGGCTGGCTTTAGCAAGCATTACTGGATATTGCTGGTGATTATCTTTTCTGTTTCCTGATTGGTCCAAAGTCTGATTGGTCTGAAGCTCTATGTAAAATTCTAATTGCATTTTACATGTGTATACTGTCATATACATGCAAAAATGCCTTTATAAAATTACCCTCCACATGCACTATTATATGTGGGAAAATCAGACAACCACTTTATAAGCAGCTATTCACTTGGTTAATGGCTTTCAAAATTTCCCTTCCTATACTGGGTGCTAGATGACCTGATCTAAGCTGGCCAGATAATGGGAATGGTCCTCACAAACTTGTATTAAGAACAGTGTTTTCCACTCACTGTTCACATCTGAAAGAGATATTGGTGCTTCTTTTAATCCTTGATGGCATTGGGCAAAGCAGGAAAATTTGATTTTGGAGGCATCACTGCCCATGTCCTAAAAAGGACCAAACTTGATCCTTCCTCTCCTCACAAGATGGAAGGGAGGGTAATTTTACCTGCCCTCACACAGGAGCTTTTGCAATTGAAAGACATGCTCTTGGTAATCAAAATAACATTAAAAACTTGTAATGAGCTTGTACAGCTAATGGAGCAGCTTTTGGAAATAACAGCCCAAACAGGTAGACTGGCACAGTAAGTTAAGGTAGACACCATGCAGCATGTCAGGAAAATGTAATTACTCACCCGTAGCAGGTGTTCTCTATGGACAACAGGAAAAATCCTCATCCTTCTGCAGAAGACACACTTAAATTGTAAGTATTCTCTTAAATTGGCAGACATGCTCTATGATGTTGGTTTCTTGGGGGCAGTGGTGAAAACAAATGGAGTTGCAGTCTTGTTGAGAAGGGCCCTGTCCTCCTTGATATTGTCTCCGAATGCAGATATCCAAGGGAAATGGGTGGGAATGACTATTGAATTAGGGGGGAAATATCAGATGATCCTGAATTTTCCAGAGTCTAGCCACTGATTCCTTGCATGGGGTAGGAGATTACATGGTTTGTGGTGGAAATTTTAATTTCCCATTGGATCTGGCCTTAGACAATCCAATTGCAGACTTGGCCCTTCAAAGGCTTATTTTATTGGACAGAGTACACTTACTACTCTTCTTCACGCCACTCTTATTCATTTATCAATTATATTTTGGTGTCAAAGAAGGCTTCCATTTCTCTCAATTGCAGGAATAGGTAATATTGTAGTATTTGATCACATATTGTTATGTCTGACTTTTACTGACTTGTTATCATCTAAGACTTCATCTCAGTGGTGGTTGTACTCTCCTTTTGGCTTCATTTCATGTCCACAGCATGGACTTGACAGCACATATAGTTTTATAGCTTCCCTTGAAAAGGTTTGTTTGCCGATTGATACTTTTCAAGTATTTAAAAATCTGTATCATATTTCAGGTCATGAATTCTCTTCTGATATTTCTTTATAATGTAATGTGCAAGGCAATTAAACATTTTTTAATCACTGTCCCATCTGATACCCTTACTAGCCTCTTAAAGGCCAGTCTTTGGGTGTCGCCATTGGGTACTCCATAGGCCAAAAGCAGAATAGGGATAGGAAAATGGTGGAACTGGAAGCTGAAATAAACCATTTGAAGCAGATGTTTAACAATATGACTACCCTACACTGGTTCATTTACATGAATTGAAATGTAAGCTTCTTTTTTGAGTCGAGGCAGGAGTGTTGCTACTCTCTCAACAGGCTAAAATGTTATCATAGTAACGTGTAAATGATGGAAGATAAAGACTAGCATGGTCCGCCTAGTTTGCCCAGTGAAGTGCCTAGAGTTGCAGAAGTAACAAATCAGGGCAGCAGCTGATAAATTACTTGAAAGTGCAGGCGAACAGGAGTCGAGTTCATGCTATAGTAACTCCTCAGGGCAATGATGAAGAGACTGTGGAGCAATTTTTACAGTATTACCCAGGCTTATTTATCTCAGAGATCTATGAGGAGCAATGTAAGAGTTAGGATGTGCCAATTACTTTACTAAGTAGTGTGATAGCCATGCTAGGCTACTTAATGGTACTAAAATAAAAAGAGAAATAAAAAAGGAAATAAGGCAATATCTTTCTTTGGACTAACAATGCATTTTTTGACTAGCTTTCAAAGGTTAAAATCTTCCTCTTCAGGTTAGAACATTACTATAAATTGAAGAGGCTATAAAGATTCTTCCTGCACAGAAGGCTTCTGGCCTGGACAGATTTACAGCCACATTTTATTGAGCCTTTTCCTCTGTCTTGGTGCTGCAACTCCATATGGTCTTTTAAGAATTTTTACAACACAGCTCTGTTCCAGGGCCCTTTTTAGAGGCCCTGGTAGTGGTTTTTGAAAAATCAGGGAAAGATCCTTCATCGGTGGAAAGCTATAGATGCATATTCCTGAAATCTCTCTGGCAATCAAGGCCCAGATCTCTGCCTGCCTTTCTGACATTGCTGCTTGGATGTCTCACTGCCACTTGAAATTGAACATGGCCAAAACCGAACTTCTTATTTTAACCCCTAAACCCTCCTCTCCCCTTCTTCCTTTCTCAGTCTCTATGGATAGCTCTGTACTCCTCCCTGTCTCCTTGGCTCGCAACCTTGTGGTCATCTTTGACTCCTCTCTCTCCTTCTCCACACACATCCAACTAATAACTACAACCTGCCATTTTTTCCTCTACAACATCAACAAAATTTTCCCATTCCTTTCTGAACACACTACTAAGGCACTTATCCACTCCTTAGTCTCCTCCCATCTAGACTATTGTAACCTACTCCTTGCTGGTCTCCCTCTGAATCATCTATCTCCCCTTCAATCTGTTCAACACTCTGCTGCATGGATAATCTTCTGCCAGCCTCATCATGCTCATATTACCCCTCATCTCAAGTCACTTCATTGGCTCCCTATTCATTTCCGCATCCGGTTCAAACTTCTCCTGCTGACCTAGAAGTGCATTCACTCTGCAGCTCCTCACTATCTTTCCTCTTTAATCTCTCTCTACACCCCTCCTCGGGAACTCCTCTCTTCTGGCAAATCATTTCTATCTGAACCCTTTTCCTCTATTGCTAACTCCAGATTTCAATCCTTTCACCTTGCTGCTTCTTATACCTGGAACAAACTACCTGAGTCTGTACATCTGGAGTCTTCTATGACCCTTTACAAATCCAGCTGAAAACTCATCTCTTTACTACCACTTTCGGATCTTGACTCACCTGATCTCCTTTGTGTTTCCTTACTATGCCCCCTAGATGGATCCCATGTCTACAGCTATTGTGTTGTCTGTCTTGACTAGATTGTAAGCTCTGATGAACAGGGGCCAACTTTTAAAAGTGTCTGTGCAGCTCTGCATACGTCTTGTAATGCTACACAAATGTTCAGTAGTAGTAGTAGTAGTAGTAATAATTCTTTATAAACATGGATTTTAAGGTCTAGACAAAACATCTGGACAACATCTCTTGATACTGTCATTCATAGGATACAGAATGATTTCATGCAAGGTAGATCTACTGCAGATAATATGCACCTGTTGTGTGACATTATAAGAAGTAGGTCATCATTGCAGGATCTGATGATAGTGGTTTCTATTGATGTTGAGACGCTGTCTCGACTAGGTATATCTTTTTTTCATGTAATGCACTGGTTTAGATTTGGTCAGACGTATGCAGATGCTTTATTCTTCACCTAGAGCTAGGATATTAGTTAATGAGATGCTTTCTAAATTTTTGGGGCAAACAGCAAGGATGCTCCTTCTCACTGTTGCTGTTTAACATTACCCTGGAACCTTTTGCTCTTTCTGTAAAGCAAGACCCAGGAATCATTGATGTCCAGTCTCAGAGAATTCACTGCTAATGTCTTTATACGTGGGTAATATTATGCCTTATATTATATGTGGCATCAGTGGCTCTAGACTATTGGAAGTAATAGAAGAATTTGCAAAAATTTGGGAATACAAAATCAACTGGAAAAAATCCAAGGCATTGCCTCTAAATAAATTCACAACCAAAGCACAGTTAAACAAATCCCCATTTTGGTGGGGTCAATAACTCCGTTAAGTATTTAGGGGTTTGCTTTTGCCCCTCCCCAGAAGAAACTGTGAGGAGGAACATGGACATCCTGTTTTCTATAGCTAGAGGCCTACTGGAAATATAGTCATCACTATACTTCTTGTGATGGTGTGGGCTTGAAGCTCTTAAGATGATGATTGTCCCTAAAATAAATTATGCCCTAGGGGCTGTTCCCATTTTATTCACCAGGAGTGGTTTATAAAAAAATGGAGATTTTGCTATCATAGATTTTGTGGAACAGTAAAGTGCCCAGAATTGCATTACACAAGTTCAAATTGGTCAAGTGTATGGGCGGAGAGGGGGGGTCCTGATTTTTATAATTATTATTTAGTATTTATTCTCCAGTTTAATTATTACTGGTTCCAGGGAACTGGTTCTGAATTCCTGCTGGTGTGGTGGGTGCTTGAGGAAGACATGCTAAGTCCTGTTCTCCTTCATTTAGCTCATGGCATGATTGCAACTTCACCGAGTATGGCAATCCTTGTTTGTCAACTACAATAGTGGCTTTTGTCACTGTTCAATCTAAGTTCGATTTGGAGGCTACTCTTTCAGCAGGGAGGCTTGTCTGGCATAATGGTTCCATCAGGATTGATATGAAACCTGTATCTTGCAGACCTTGGCAATGAAAGTTATTTGGACATTGGACCAAGTGATTAGAGATGGTAAATGTATGTATGTATGTATGTATGAAATGTACGTATGAAACTTTGCTGGTTCTTTGTAATGTTTACTGGTTACTTATATTGCTTACTGGTTCCTTGCAATGTTAGCTGGTTCTCTGTAATGTTATCTTAATGTTACTTGTAAGCCACGTTGATTCTTAGAAATGTGGTATATAAGCCTTTTAAATAAATAAATGTCTACTAGCAAGAAAATTGAAGTGTATGTCATCCTTTAAAACCAATATTTTCAAGGCCTCCAACTTGCACATTATTTTTATGAGTTGTTAAATACTAATTTTGTACTTGTTGAAGAGTGGGACTTGGATTCCATCTGCCTGTGGGTGGAAATATTTGGACATGCAACTTCCACATTCTATAGCCTCCTCTTATTTGTAGACTCTCAGTGCTATATGGGAACTAAAAAGATTTGGGGGGATGAGACTGTTGCTGTAGAATCTGTCACATGAGGGGAAACATTAGAGCTTCATGATGAGAGTGGTGCACTGTGGACCCAGTTAAAGCCACAAAGGCAGACAACACAAATTGTTGTCCCTGTAACATACACAAGGACACTCTGCTACACGTTATACTATTGTCCAAGTTTAATACCTTTCTAGATGGCTGCATGGGAGCACATTTGCACTATCATGGATCTCAGAGTGCTCATCTTATGAAATTGCAGTTTAGAAATCTTTAGGGGGTCATCTTCACTTGTTAATGGATGCTGCCAGACTACTCGACTACTTTTTGTCTACCTCGCAAAAAATTATTATATGACACTGGAAGGCATTTTCATTCCTCTGTGTAAATTTATGATGGAATTATGTTTGTTTCCTAGTTAGATATAGACAGGTATTGGTGGGGTTGATTTTCGTGTTTACAGTATTTGGGCCCCAGTAGAGAGGTAGCTTCTCTGTGTTTCTGGACAATTTTCAGAGATTCTTCAGTCATCCATTTTGGCCGGTTTTGCTTTTTCACCTTATGTAGAGACTTATCACTTTCTTCCAACACAACCTTCATGATGCCATCCCATAACTCTTCTGGAACTCTGTCATTTGTATCTAAAGCAGCAAATTGATTTCTCAGGCAGTCTTTAAATTCCATTGGTATATTCTCAAGGTCATATTTTGTTACATTCATGAATGGCTTGCTCTTTTTCAACTTTAGCTTGAGTTTGCATACTAGTAGTTGGTGATCTGTACCACAGTCAGCTCCAGGTTTTGTCTTTGTTGATGTTATAGAGCTTTTCCATCATTGACTTCCACAGATGTAGTCAATTTGATTTCTGTACAATCCATTGGGTGAAGTCCACATGTACAGTCGGCACATGTGGTGCTGGAAGAAGGAGTTTGAGATGAATAGATCGTTGGTCTTGCAGAATTCTAACAGTCTTTCTCCAGACTCGTTTCTGTTGCCAAGTCCATATTTTCCAACCACTTTGCCTTCTTCTTTGATGCCAACCTTTGTGTTCCAGTAACCCATAACTATCAGGATATCCTGTTTGCATGTTCTGTCAATTTCAGCTTGTACTTGTTAATAGAACTCATCAACGTCTTTCTCTTCTGCAGCTCTGTTGGAGCATATACCTGAATTATAGTTGTATTGATGGGCTTTCCTCATTGATGAATAGAAATTAAGTGTTCACTGTCTGCACTGTATTTCATTACAGTTCTTGCAAGTTTCTTCTTAACTATAAATGCAACACCATTTCTTCTTTGTCTTTCATTTCTAGCATAGTAAACCATATGATCATCAGATGCAAAGTGCCCAAAGCCAGTCCATTTCAATTCACTGATACCCAACAGATCAAGTTGTACATTTTCCATTTCATTCTTGACCACCTCCAACTTCCATTGGTTCATGCTTAGTACATGCCATGTCCCAATAAATAAGATATCTTTGCAACTTCTGACTCTCTTTTCATGCACAGCTACATCAGCAGATCCAACCACATCATAAATGCTGGCTTTACTCTGAGAAGCCTTCAGTTCATCCCCAGTAGCCATTTGAGTGCCTTCCAACCTGGGGGGTCTCATCTTCCAGCACTATAGTGCAATTTGTTTTGTGATTATCCATTGTTTTTTTGAGGCAAGATACAGAAGTAGATTTGCCAAACCTTTCTTCCATGCAGTTAATTCCATGTTGTTGCATTTGTTACAGAAATATGATCCCCCGCTTACAACACTGTCCATTCTGCTGCTGCCCTGATGGGTAGTTTGTCTTAGTTTGGTTTCTCAGTAGAGACCTGTCTATCTTGGGAGACCCTGCAAGTAGCTTAGCTCTCAGCATCACTGATGCACACAAGCTCTCACAGCATGACAAGCTGGAAACCAAGTGAGGGTTGCAGAGAAGCTAAAGCCAGAGAAGAAAGAGAGGCAATCACAGAACTCAGAGATTTCCAATGTGCAGCAAGACAAGACAAGGAGAAGTACTACAATGATGCATGCAAGCAAATAGAATCAGAAACTATTAAAAGAAGAACAAGATCGGCTTTTCTAAAGCTATGAGAGTTAAAGGAAAAATTCCAGCCTCAAATTGGAATGCCACAAGATGCTCAAGGATCCATGTTGAATGATGCTGAGAAGATCAAGAAAAGGTGGAAAGAATATACAGTCATTATACCATAAAGATCAAGTGGACCAACAGCTGTTTCAACCTACACCTTATGATCAGGAGCCATTACTGATGAAAGAAGAAGTCAAAGCAGCATTGAAAGCCTTAGAAAAGAACAAAGCACTGAGCATTGATGGCATTCCCATTGAATTATTACAGCAATCAGATAAAGCTGTTACCATACTTACAAGGCTCTGCCAGGAAATTTGGGAGACAAATTCATGGCCAACTGACTGGAAAGAATCTGTGTTTATACTAATACTGAAGAAAGATGACCTGACTAATAGTGGAAATTATCACACAATCGCTCTGATCCCACATGCCAGCAAGATTCTACTCAAGATCATTCAGCAGAGACTACAACCAGGACGAGGACTGCCTGAAGTGCAAGCAGGGTTCAGGAAAGGGAGAGGAACGAGATACATTATCGCAGATGTGAGATGGATCCTTGAAAAGACAAAAGAATACCAAAAGGATATCTATATGTGTTTTATTGACTACAGCAAGGCTTTTGACTGTGTAAACCATGAGAAACTATGGGCTACATTAAGAAGCCTGGGTATACCAGAACACCTGATCATTCTCTTGCACAACCTTTACACTGATCAAAAAGCAACAGTTCGAACAAAACTAGGACTAACAGAATGGTTTAAAATCAGCAAAGGTGTATGACAAGGCTGCATACTTTCCCCCTACCTCTTTAATTTATATGCAGAACAAATCATCAGAGAAGCAGGACTATATGAAGACAACAGAGGTGTGAAGATTGGTGGAAGACTCATCAACAGCCTTCACTATGCTAATGATACCACATTACTGGTTGAAAGTGAAGACTATTTGAAACATTTACTTCTCTTGATCAAGGAATACAGTCTTAAAATGGATCTGCATCTTAATGTTAAGAAGGCAAAGATGCTGACAGCTGGCAAAATGAATAAGTTCATCGCTGATGGAGAAGAAATTGAAATAGTTGACTACTTTAACTTATTTGGATCAACTATCAATAAAGAAGCAAGAAGCAGTCAAGAAATCCGAGGACACATTGTTCTTGGCAGAATGACTATGAAAGACCTAGACAAGATTCTCAAGAGCAGAGATGTCTCTCCATATAAAGATTTGACTTGTTCAAGCCATGGCTTTTTCAACAACATCATATGGATGTGAAAGTTGGACGGTGAAAAAGATAGACAGGAAGAAAATTGATGCCTTTGAATTATGGTGCTGGCGACGAATGCTGTGTATACCATGGACTAGCCGAAGAACAAACCAATCAGTATTAGAGGAGATCAAACCTAAGCTTTCTTTAGAAGTTCAGATGACAAGACTTTGATTTTCATCTTGAACACATAATGCAAAGAGAGAGATTATTAGAGAAAGATATCATGCTTGGAAGGTAGAAGGACAACGCAAAAGAGGAAGGCCAGCAACGAGATGGATCGATATAATAACAGCAGCTGTGGATGCCAGTGTGTCAACAATGAGCCGCCTGACTAAAGATTAAACACGGGTCGCCATGTGTCAACACCGACTTGACGGCACTTAACAACAATAACAGAGGGGTAGAGGGAAGATGGTTTGTGATATTATGAATTGCACAGCCCTACTAGTTGTTGTTGTCTTTTGTAATATTGGAATTATCCATAAAAATATTTAAACTAAAAAAATAAATAAAATCTTTCCTTATGTGTACTGCAGACTTGTATTGTATGAGGTCTTAGTTCATACAGAGCATAATAATTAAAATCACTAGGAGGGTTGGAGATTTATGGGTACTTTGTACCCAGGTGCTTGCAAGCTCGTTTTCCATGGGAAATTCTCTACAGAAATACCGTACCTGTAGACTTTGCATCTCTGTTTTACATCATGACTAACATCCACAGGCATTTCAAGCTGATTCATACCCTCTCCCCTAGCTCTAATCCTTTGTAGCATTGGTAAAGGTACCCAAAACTGCGAACTAGCACAGCATGTAACTCTGGTAACCCGGAAGCCCTCCTCGCCTCCATCCCCATCATTAACGCATCCCCCCCAGTACTCCGCCCCCCCCCCCAACAAAATTCACAAACAACAGTATTTGGTACAAACATTTTGGTCGCAGCTTTATTTACAACCTGTAAACTGACCCAAAGGGCCTGCATAACAATTGAACATACCCAGCCCCGCACCCCTTTACCGGAGGATGCCCCCGCACCCGCCATCTTAGTAGCAAGGCGGAGCATCCTCCAACCCCCCCAAACCCCGCCGCCTGCCACGCCATCCTAGTATCAAAGGCCGGCTCCCACCCCCCCCGCTACCGGGTCGAGACCCCCAACCGGGCTGTCTAGCCCCACCCCAAGGAGCACTTCGCCCCCACTGCTCATAACCAGGTCAAGCCCGCGCCGCTCCTGCGAGCGCTGGCTCAGTTCCCCCCCCCCCCCAGCTGCGACAATCTCCAAACCACCATCAAAGGGGGCGGGCGGGCGGGAACGCGACCGTTCCTGAGGAGCCGCGGCCAGAAAGAGACCGCCACGCGGCTCCTCGCTGCCACAGCACCGCCCCCCCAGCCGGCCGCCGGCCGCTGTTATCGCGCCGGCGGTGTGCCGGAGCGATGGCAAGAGCCGCGCACGGCCCCATTACCACACCCCCCACCCCCCCCCCCCCCCCGCCAACAGCAAGGTGGAGGCCGAGGCCGGGCCCGGGCCCAGGTTACTGACAGCCGCGGGACCCGGCCCGCGGCCTCGAGCACTAACTCTGGTAACCCGGAAGCCCTCCTCGCCTCCATCCCCATCATTAACGCATCCCCCCCAGTACTCCACCCCCCCCCCCCAACAAAATTCACAAACAACAGTATTTGGTACAAACATTTTGGTCGCAGCTTTATTTACAACCTGTAAACTGACCCAAAGGGCCTGCATAACAATTGAACATAACCCAGCCCCGCACCCCTTTACCGGAGGATGCCCCCGCACCCGCCATCTTAGTAGCAAGGCGGAGCATCCTCCTCCCCCCCAAACCCCGCCGCCTGCCTCGCCATCCTAGTAGCAAAGGCCGGCTCCCACCCCCCCCCGCTACCAGGTCGAGACCCCCAACCGGGCTGTCTCGCCCCACCCCAAGGAGCACTTCGCCCCCACTGCTCATAACCAGGTCAAGCCCGCGCCGCTCCTGCGAGCGCTGGCTCAGTACCCCGCCACCGGTGCGAGGTATGAACTATCCTCGCACCGCCCCCCCCATAAAGCTGCGACCAATCAGTTCCAAAACTTCCTGCCAATCATTAAGCAATAAGTCCTGGCCGACTGGGGACAAATGTACCCCGTCTGTACGGTACAGTCCAGCGCACCGGGGGTCCGCCCAGGGGTGCTGGACCTGCCACCCGCCAGCCTGCTGCAACCAACGGCCGATCTGCCTGTTGACCTTGGCTAGCCCTCTCGACCACCGCTGCTGTGACAAGCAGGCCGGCCGCGGGATGATGTCCGACCACACAATCGCCAAGCCCGGCCACTGCTCCTGCAGCGACCGCAGATCCCGTTGTACAGCACGAATGAGTTGCCGGCACGTCCAACTGGAAAGATCATTGCCTCCCAGGTGTATCAGAAGTCCCAACGGCCGCTGCCGCCGCTCCGCGTGCTCACGAACTACCAGAAGTAGCTGCCACCAACGCATGCCCCGCTGGCCGAGCCACACCAGCCGAAAATTACAGGAAACCAAGCCTAAGTGCAGACCCAGCGGACGAGTTGAGGCTCTGCGTTCCGCCCAGTAGACGAAGGAATGTCCCATAAGCCACCATACGCCCGGTGGGCCCCGTGCAGCACTCCATGTCGGCACGCTCAGCAGAACACCTGGAAAAGAAACACAGCATTAATACCCCCCCGCACCCACCCCCCCGACACCCCTGCAGATCACAACTGTTCCGGGCGCACATAACCCGTGTAGGCTCGAGAGCTCCAACGCCCGATGCGTTGAATTACCTCACCCCCAAGGCCCGCGGCCGCAGCACTGGTCGCCGCGCCTATCCGGAAGGAATGAGAAGCATACCCGCGCTCATCCACTCCCAACCGCCGCAAGACCAGGCGGAAAACCGCCGTGAATTGAAACTGGGTGACTGCCGACCCGTCCGCATGGCAAAAGAAACAGCCAGCCCCATCCCGACGCTGACGCCGATACGTCAGCAAGTTCTGCACCGGACAAGATCCCAGACCAGGGATGGCCTGCAGCAGCACCCACCGACCCCGCCCCAGCGGGTCGGTTTTCGAGCGGTCCAGAAATATCCGAACCAGCTGCTCCTGCAGGTCCACCTGATGCTCCCGCAACCCTCCTCGACCACCCCGCCCGCCCGCCGGGGGGACCAGCTCACTAACTCGGAAGGCCCCAAAGAAGGCAGTGACAAACAACGCCCGGAACAGGACGGCCTCAAACGAAGAAGCCGCGACCTCGGGCAGGACACCCCAAATACGCAACAGCAAGTCATGCGACACGGGACGGCGCCAATCTGAGACAGGGGGGCGCACACGTGCCCAACCGGCTAATAGCCGCTTCACTACATACGAAGTGCCCGGACTGCCCCAGCCCGCCGCCCTGCAAAAGAAGGAGAAACCAGCCAAGGCCGCCCGTGCCGCTGACCGGGACCAACCAGACTCCATCGCCCATACAATGAAAGAGCCTGCCAGGAGGTCCCCAACACTGCCGCCCCTCCAGCCCCTACCCCACAGAAATTCATGAACCCGTGCATACCCCCGCAGATAAGCTTTCCACGTACCTGGAGCCAGGGAAGAACGCAGCAACGCGATCATTCCAGCGTCCCAAGCTGCCAAAGGTGCTCCGGCACTACCGCCGCGGTCTCGTCCGCCCCCGGTGCCAATTCCCGAAACCGCTCCCACTGGAAACGAGACAAAGCGTCAGCAATACCATTCTGAACGCCCGGCACATGACGTGCCCGAGCCGTGACATTAAGACGAAGACAAGCCAGCACGAAAACCCTCATCAACGCTGCCACCCGCGGACACTTGGGAGAGTGGCGATTAATGACTTGCACCACCGCAGCGTTATCACACCAGAAAACAACCCGCTTGTCCCGTAACCTCTCCGGCCACACCCATAAGGCCACCACAATCGGAAACAGTTCCAGGAAGGTCACGTTACGCGTCAAACCACAGGAACCCCAAGATGCAGGCCACGGCACCGCACACCACGCGCCCTGGAAATACAAACCCATACCCAAACCACCGGCTGCATCAGAAAACAAGTCCAAATCCCGGTTGGATAGTTCACTGGACTGCAACACCGAGCAACCATTGTAGTCTGCCAGGAACGCATCCCACACCCGCAGATCGGCTCGCATCCCCGCATTCACGCGGATGCGATGGTGCCCACATCTGACCCCCGCCATCGCCAGAGATAATCTTCGCGCAAACGGCCGTCCCATAGCAATGACCCGACACGCGAAATTCAGGTGACCCACTAATCGTTGCAGCTCAGTCAAAGTCACCTTTGCCGAGGAGCCCACCTCCGCTACCAAGAGCCGCAGCCGATCTACTTTATCCGCAGGCAACCAGACCACAAACTCACTCGAGTCAATCTCAATCCCCAAAAAGGAGATACGAGTCACCGGTCCGACCGTCTTACCCGCTGCCAACGGAATGCCGAAATCCACCGCCAGGCCCAGAAAAAGCCCCAGCAAGGATCCGCACACAGCGGACAGGGCCGGCCCAACGAACAAGAAGTCATCGAGATAATGCACTATAGTCCGCCGCCCAGACCTCCGAACCAGCACCCAGTGCAAGAACGAGCTAAAGGCTTCGAAGTAAGCACACGAAATCGCGCAACCCATGGGCATGCATTTGTCGTAGTAATACTGATTGTCGAAACGAAATCCCAGCAAGGGGAAGGCGGATGGGTGCACGGGCAAGAGACGAAAGGCTGACTCAATGTCCACCTTCGCCAACAGAGCCCCTTGTCCACATTGGCGCACCAGCTCCAATGCCTCGTCAAAAGATGCATAGCGGACAGAGCACAGCTCCCGCGGGATATGGTCGTTTACCGAAGCCCCGAGGGGGCAAGAAAGATTATGGATCAACCGATAGCGTCCAGGCTCCTTCTTAGGGATGACCCCCAGCGGTGATACGATAAAAGGCGAGAAGGGGGGCCGTTCAAAAGGCCCAGCCACTCTGCCCAAAGCACACTCCGCCGCAATCTTTTCTCGGGCCACCTCCGCCAATCGCAGCACCGACACCGCATTCCCCCTCTCCGACCCCTTAAGCTCCCCCCGCACCGGAATACGAAAGCCCTCGGAAAACCCCGCCCATAACAACGTCCCCGCCTTGCCATGGCTGGTAGCCGCATAGAGCTCCAGCCACGGCTGAAGCGCCAGCCTCTTAATGGGGGTAGGCGCCAGCCCCCCCGCATTCCCGTCACTTACTGGCGGCCGCCGCCCCAGGCACTGCTCTACGGCTGCACTTGACGGCCGAGTGACCGGCGCCGCAAAGCGAACATGCGTGCCGGAACTTACAGTCCGGGAAGGGGCAGGACGTTTTATTGAAGCGCCAGCACAGGTCCCCGCCGGGACCATTTGCCCCCGTTCTGCTCGTCTCGGGCCCCGGGCCCGCTGACCGAAAGGGCCGAAGGCCGGCCGGAGCTGCCGTGCCCGCCGCCTTACCCGACCCTGTACCCCCCCCCATGCCGCCCCTCTTAGCCGACATTTGCGTGAGCCAAAGGTTGATATCCTTCATTCCCCACGACAACTGCCTGTTCTCTTCCATCCTATCGCGGAACTCCTCATCGTAATTAAGCCAGGCCCAACCTTCGTGCGCCTGGGAAGCCGACAAGATAGCATCGGCATATGCCAGAAGCTCACCGTAACAACTCGGGTCCTCATGGCCCCATACGCTCGCCAGCCGCAAAAAGGCCCTCGTCCAATTCAACGTGTTCCGTGACACCTTCCGTACCCTCCCCGCCTTCTCGTCCTCTTTACGCTTCTTGCGACTCTCTCCTGAACGTTTTCTCCCCTCCAACAACCGGAAAATGTCCAGGTAACGCCGCCTCACGATCCGCCTCCGCAACTTGCGCGGAACACTCTCCCACAATTCCGCGCAACGGACCACCGCAGACCCCACCCCCTCGGACCCCGCCCCCGCTCCCGAAGGCGGGACGACCGTGGAGTCCGCCGATGAAGTGGCTGAGGACCCCGAAGACGAGGAGGAAGACGACGTGCTCCTCCGCCGACGCCGTCGGTGCTTCCGCTTAGCCTTGGCTTTTTGTGCCGGCGGAGCAGATTCACTCGGTAACACCCCCGCCCCAACTCCCCCCGCAGTGACCCCAGAGAACTCACCTGCTGCCACCTGCGTCGCCGTCGCCTCCGATGTGGACCCCGGCTGCTCCACCGAAGTCTGGCCAGGCTGGCCGACCATCGACGACATCACTGTTGATCCCACAGCCGCCGCTGAGGACCCACTCGGAGGAACCTGAGCAGACCCCGACACCTGCAAAGGGAGAGGAGAGCCAACACACGGGGAAGGAGGAAAGCTCGCTCCCGGAGGCACCCAATCGTAAGGCCCCATCCCCCACCCCACACCCCGCCCCTGCGCCCCTCCAGAGGATCCTAACCCACCAGCCGCCCAGGCCGCAGCCCCCCAGGGGGGCTGCCCCACCGCTGGAAGACCGGCGCCCCAACGATCCCCACCCCAGCCCGCCCCCCAGGCCATAGCTTGCCCAGGTGATGGGGACCAAGCCGGCCACCCTCCCCCATGCATCCCAGCTCCACTCAAACCCATCGGGAGGGGCCCATAAGCACCAGCCGTGGCCGGAACCCACCCAGGCCCCCCCCTCCTATACAATCAACCCCATCCACCACCCCCCCTCCAGTCACTCCCCCCCCAACAACCCATCGGCCTCCAAAGCTCCTGGCCCAGCGACCCCCCCAAGGGGACTCCCCCCCTCCCCAGGACCACTAAGACAGACTGTAGGGGTAGGGAGAGCTCCACGCTTCCCGGCCCCTACCCGACGCTTTCCCGCCTTCCGACCACCCCCCCGCGCCCCCCCACGACCCGCTCCGACGCCCGGTGCCGCCCCCGCCCCGCGGGATCCCCGCAGAGTGCCCCCACCCCGTGCCCCCGACGTCCTCCTGGCTCTGCTACCGCCAGCCATGTTGGGCCGCCCTGCGCAGTGCCTCCCCAAATGACAAAGGGGGCCAAAAGTAAAGCGGCAGCCCTAATATTTTTCTTTTATTTTATTTTTTTTTATGTTGTTAGACGGCCCCTTAGCACCAGAAGCACCCCCCCCACCGAAGGCGGCCACCCCGCGGCACAAAATACCCCCCCCCAACAAAACCCAACTCACGGGATCCCCAGCAAGAGGAACGCGACCGTTCCTGAGGAGCCGCGGCCAGAAAGAGACCGCCACGCGGCTCCTCGCTGCCACAGCACCGCCCCCCCAGCCGGCCACCGGCCAATGAAATCGCTCCGACGGTGTGCCGGAGCGATTTCAAGAGCCGCGCACGGCCGCATTACTCAACAACCCCTCGCCCCCCCCCCCCCCCCCCCGCCAACAGCAAGGTGGAGGCCGAGGCCGGGCCCGGGCCCAGGTTACTGACAGCCGCGGGACCCGGCCCGCGGCCTCGAGCACTTTATCTACAGAAGAGAAGGGCACTTTTCAGTTCCTCATTTTACCAGGGTAATTACTCAAAGACCAGTATTCGAAGAATTTGCCTGACTTCTTTAGAAGCAAGTGCTGCAAATTCCAGTAGTTTAAATCTCTCCCTCCACTCTCCATTCACTAGCTAAATTTTGTCCGGTCAATTTTTTCCCCATAGGAAACGTATCCAGATATGTTGTAATTTCCTCTGAGTCTAAAGGTGAGGGGTCTGGGGTCCCTGTTGGGGACGGCCCGATGGGCTTATCTGATTTCTTAGAGAGTTCCCTAGAGGTTGTGACAAGCAGGGCAACTATGGTAGTAGGTTTTGCATTTGAATCCGACCGCAATGCTGTCCTTAGACTTTATTTCCGCAGGATTTCTTTTTCCCAGTTTTTGGGCTCTAAAATACTTGTATTTCCGGATTTATCTCGGGACACCCAGAAGAGGCGTAAGGAGTTTTTGGCTTTGCGCCAGAGAGCCGTCACCTTGGGTGCTCAATTTAAATTGCGGTATCCTTGTGAATGTGATGTATTATATCAGTCTAAACATTTTCTTTTTTTTGAGCCCAAACAACTTATTGATTTTCTTCAGGTGAGGGAGGCTGGGGGGGCAGGGTAGCTCCTGTACTGGCAGCCATTAATATGATCTATGCTCATATGATAGTGGGGGTTTCCCTCTTTTTCTTTGTTTAAATTTCTTAAGTTTGGAACCATTTTGAGGTTTGTTAGTATGGGGTCTAATTAAATGGGGTGAATATGTTATTGGGATTATATGTGGTTTATTTTCTTGTGTATGTGGTATTTCCCCCCTTTTTCCTTTGTATTCTTTTTCAATTGTTGTATTGGAAACTTAAATATAAAATAAAAAAAAAAAAAAAAAGAAACAGCACTAAGAGTATTGTTGCTGGGCGGTTCAGCTTCAGCCTGTCAGAACTGATATTCAGGCTGCTAAGTCTGGTTAGAAAAGACACTGTCTTAGTTAGCAGTTAGACAAATACGTTTTCATGGAATATATCTTGAAGAAGTAATCTGGATAAGTGCCGCCGAATGCCCAGATAAAGATATCTAGTTCTCTTACAACTAAACTTGTGCATTTTGGGTTTGCTTGAGCATTCATTTGAGCGTGTATATTGATTGTACATGTGTAAATTCAGAGGTATATTTAAGCATGCAATTGTGATAAAAATAAACATTTTGGTTTGCTTGTGACAAAAATGATAAAAATCTTGGGCTTACAAATGCCTACTTAAGGCCTGGGTGGCAGGGCCGGATTTACCTATACGCCATGTACGCCATGGCGTAGGGCCCACAGCTGGCAAGGGCCCACCCGGGGCCGGCCCATACACCGCAGGGCTTCAGAGGGAGCAGGGTAAGCTCGCGCGAGGCCCCGGCTCCCTCTGTACAGCCGCCAGCGTGAAGAGCCTTTTCCTTCACGCTGGCGGCTGTATCTGTAAAGCCGCGATTGCTGGGAAAGGTTAAAGGCAATGCCCTTTAACCTTTCCCAGCATTCGCGGCTTCACAGATACAGCCGCCAGCGTGAAGGAAAAGGCTCTTCACGCTGGCGGCTGTACAGAGGGAGCCGGGGCCTCGCGCGAGCTTACCTGGCTCCCTCTGAAGCCTCTCAGACAGCCGCGGTGCTGGTCGGGGGGGCCAAGGACTGCATGGGCTGTGATTGGGGGGGGGGGGACCTGGACCGGAAAAGGGCTAGGGGGGGGACTTGGACTGGAAAGAAATGGGCTGTGATGGGGGGGGGGGACCTGAACTGTAAAAGGGCTATGGGGGGGGGGACTTGGACTGGAAATATTTTTTGAAGGGGGGGGGGACCAGGACCACAAAAGGGCTATGGGGGGGGGGACTTGGACTGGAAATAAATGGGCTGTGATGGGGGGGGGACCTGAACTGTAAAAGGGCTATGGGGGGGGGGACCATGGACTGGAAATGGGTTGTGATGGGGAGGGGGACCTGGACCGGAAAAGGGCTATGGGGGGGTAACTTGGACTGCAAATGGGCTGTGATGGTGGGGGGGGGGACTAGGACTGCAAATGGGCTGTGATGGTGCAGGGGGACTCGGACTGCAAATGGGATGTGATGGTGGGGGCTAGGACTGGAAATAGGCTGTGATGGGGGGGAGCTAGGACTGGAAATGGCCTGTGATGTGAAGGCTAGCACTGGAAATGGGCTGATGAAGAGCTAGAATAGGACTGGAAATGGGCTGATGTGGGGCATGGGAGAATGGGACTAGAAGGAAGTGGATGCTGGGTGGGTCTAGAACTATAAGGGAACTGATTTGGGGGGAGGACTAGAATGGATGGGGAATGAGAATGGAGAGGGGAAAAACATTTTGTGTGGAAGAAAAGTCTATGATGGGCTGGGTATTGGGAGAGTAAGAGGGGCTTGAAAATGGAAGGGTGAAATTTAAATGGATGATAAAGGAATAAGGAAAGAATTGGGGGAAAGAGCAAAAGGGAAACAATCAGTATGTTAAAGCAGAAATAGAGAGAGAATGGAAAACATCTAAAAGAGAAGAAAGGACAAATGGATAGCTAGCAGAAGACACGAAGAAACCAGAAGAAAGTGACTGGAGCAATTGCAACTGAAAAATGCCCAAACAGAAGGTAGAAAAATACTTTTTATTTTGAATTTATTAACTGGAATATGTCTTTTTTAATGTATTTCTTGAATTCCGATGCTGATTTTGTCCCTATTGCCTCTTTATGTCAGGCAATTCTATACATCTATTGCCATTTCTGTTTTGGTAAGTTGATCTCGTTTTTATTTTTTCTGGGGGCCCACAATTTTTGTTGGCGTAGGGCCTCACTCAAGGTAAATCCGGCCCTGCTGGGTGGTTTTTTGAACAATGACCTAATAAAACTGAGTGGGCTTCAGGTATGTTTTCTATAGCAGACTATCCCCATTTTTTGTAGTGTTGATGATTTGAGAAGCAGTCTGCATTTAAGCAGGTGTTCCAATAGCCCCACGTTTTATTGCTATATAATTGCATGCCGGTGATGTCCCTAATCGAAGATGAGAGCATTTAACAAAGTCAGCTGCAATTACCATAAGTCCCATTATTGCTTTTGCAAATGGAAGAAAATAAAAAGATCTGAGAAGTCTAACAATATATTCTTTTCATTCTAGTCTCATCTGCCATTTCAGACTTATACTATCAGACAGTGCAGTCTGGAATTCACGGTTTGGTAGACAATGACATTCTGTTTCCTTTAAGAGGATATATTTAAAGCAAGGTGCTGAGATTTAGCAGGCAAGAAGGTGTCTATTTTGGTCCTATTTTATAAAGACACATAGAGCATGATCCAGGAAGGGCCATGTCCGGGTTGTCCAGATGTCCCAGGACATGATGGGCTCCATTGTACCCGATTCTGCACCGCGGAAGCTAGACATTCCCGTGGTTGCAGGATTGGGCACAGATTTGGCCCAGTGTGCACTGAATCCACGCAGGAGACATTCAGATGGCAGCACGGCCAACCCTCCCCATGCTCCTGCTGGTGTGCCGGTGCTGTGGCATCCCGTCTCCATGGCACTGGGATGCCCAGCAGGAGTGCTGAAGGCCTGCCACAGTGCTGACCACTGTTTCCCCACTGCCTGACCCTCAGCGGGGGCAGCAAGGGCCAGGATCGGGTGGCAGGGACTCATCTGCCCCTCTGCTGGCTGTGTGGTGAAGTTGCATAGGCTTATACCAGCTCTCCCCACACTATGGCTCTGTATTGCGTGCAGGGAAAGTGTATGGCAGCATATGGTCGGGACGAATAGCAAGGCTGCATGTCCTCCTGGGACATACAGCCCCACTATCACCTCTCAGAATCGGGCCCATAGGGGTCTAAGTGCTTTATAAAATCATAGTCCAAATCTAGTAGCAATAGCACCTACTTTAAAGATGCAGATTTTATGCCTCCTCAAGGATAGGCATAAATGTGTGTGTATAGAGTATGCAAATATGCACATAGATTAGCATATTTTATAACCAATGTGCATACTTTGTGACTCTGCTGTGCTGATTCCAGACCAGCAGAGTTGCACCCGTAGATGCCACCGCCCCTTGTAACCCCAACAGTAAAAATACACCCGTAGATGCCAGCACATGTACTATTACACCTGATCTAATTTTAGAAGAGCCATTTTACATGCATATATTGACACATACATCTTAAAATGACTTTATAAAATTATTCCTCATGAGTGAGATTGGTTCCTTAAAAACTGAACACCATGTCATCAAAATACTGGCTTTTTTAATTAGCTAAATTTTTCATTCTTATTTGAATAGGCAATTCACAAATTGGATTAGGGCTGGTAGGTGGGTTGGGATTCTGATGGGGGAGGGGGGGTGGAGGTAGGTCTGAAGTTTCCTTTAGGTGAACTAAGTGATTGCCCAGAGTGCCAGCATTCTGGAGGCAGCAAAAGGGCACTGCCATCCGGTAAACATTATCCTGGAGCTTCAGCTTCAACCCTTGTCCATGCCCCCACTCTGACACCGTCAGCAGGAAGGGTGCTTTCGAGTGTGTCGGTTCCCTCTGTGGTGCAGGGTCAGTCTCACGAGTTGATCTGTGAGATCTTCAGATCATCTCGCAAGACTGCGCTGTGCTGCAAAGGAAACTGATGGGCCCCTAAGTGCCACTCCTCCTGCTGGTGTTGGGGTGGGGCGGAAGTGCAAGGAATGCCATGGATAAGCAGACATGGTTGTGTGGGACTCTCACACAGCACTGCCTGGACACTGTGAGCACAGCTTGACTGGGTAAAGAGGGAGGAAGGGCAGCTTTGATTGCAGAGATGATGCCAATAGGTAGGCGTGCAGCGGGGAGAGGGGCATGAGAATAAAGCATTGCCAAGGGCGTTTGATATCCATGCACAGTCCCTGGGTGGAGTTTAATGTTATTGGGGGACTATTGGGAGTAGGAAGGATCATTAGGGGGGGATAGCTGGGGGTGTGTGAAAACTCATTGGGGTATATAGAGGATGTCAAGACTTGTTAGGGGCTTATCAGGGGGATGGAATGAATCATCAGGGGCACTATTTGGAGGTAGCAGTGGCTGTTGGGGGTGGGAATGATGAGAGGGGAATTGCATTTCTTTATTTTGTTTCACATAGAGCCACAGTAAATGCATCATCAGATAGCACGGTAAGTGCATCTGTGCTATCTGCTAATGCTTTTACCATGTGATAAATGTCTGCAGCAGTTACTCTACAGGCTTTGCACTTACTACACTTTAGGTTTTGCACCTAACGTGTGATACGTGCAAAAATTCATCACACTTTAGGAAACAAGCCCCTCAGTGTATGATGATTTTTTTTAAACAATTGGCTAGCAAAGAGTTAATACTTCTGCTCTTACTCTTAAACAAAAGGTCTCCCACTAAAAGGTCACGGTAATATACAAGGCATGGATGTGATAGTCCCATTATTCATCAATGCACTATGGTCACACCAGTTTCAGAAACTACAAATCGCAGATGAGAATTCAAAGGTTGTAATTATTTTCAGATACCTTCCTCCCATTCTGTTGGCAGATTTAACACCATATGCCGTTTTCCCCAGATGAGCGAGCCCATGGATACAAACTGTGTAAATCATTTTAAAAATGGAAGATGACCGTAAATTACCAATTGCTTTACACCGTGCAGATGCAGATGATAATAAGGAAACAAAAGAGGAAGAGGAAAGGACAGTATCTAATGAACCATACTGGAAATGCTGGCTTACATTTTGTACAATATCTCCCTGCTACTTTTCCTTCTAGACCATTTCCAAACTATTTGCTTGGGCGGGGGGGGGGGGGGGGAATGGACGGACGGATATTCAGTGGCGGTGGTCAGCGCTTTTAAAACACCTGGCTGCCACTGCTTTAATGTAAACCAGATGTTCAGCACCAGGATTTATCTGGTACCCGACGCCGATTATCTGGTTTCGCCAGACAGCGCGCTTGCTATCTGGTTAGTGGGGATCTTCACCCCTAACCAGATAGCATAAACTGCATAAAATTAGGGCAGCCATTGACCTGTTGTGAGTTTATGCAGTATAGCAATCCAGTTAGTAGCTGAATATCACCACTACCTGGGTATCTGCTGAAAGTGCTGCTGAATGTTGGGCTCACTGTGGTGGAGCTGCTTAACAGGTATTGCTAACCAGCTAAACTCTTTTGAATATTCTCACCTTAATATTTTATTGTTATATTTGTGATTAGCAACAGGAAAAATATATTTTAACCTTAAGTCTGCTATCACAGCAAGAAGAAAGAGGATCTCTAAAGGAAAAAAGGGGATTGCTGTAGTGATTGATATGGAAGGACAGACTAGATAGACCATGTGGTTTTTTTCTGTCGTCATGTTTCTATTTATAAAACGTTTTTGACCCCTCATGGAAGCTAATGAAGCTGTCAGTCTCCAGACCTCTCGTTCTGCTGCTTTTCCCACCATGAGTGCAAAGCGGTTGTGTTCAGCTTGTTTAATGCAACCCACTAGGGTGTCACAAACACAGGGAGGTTTGTAGCTGGGCTCCGCAGCCTACCATATTTTCTTTCTCTGCTAGAAGATAGAGGCAAAGGTTTCCCTAATGGCTACATTGCTGAGTGACCCTGTCAGCACTTTCTTATTCTATGGGCATGCTTCCTGTTCAGAAGAGGAAGCTGCAAGGACAGAGCCATTAGAGACCCTGTAGCACCCGCTGCCACTGTCAGAATTTAGAGAGCATAATGTGGACTGAACCATGAGAGGGGGACTGGGGGGAAAAGGGAGGAATATGGGAGGGAGATAGTGAGAGAAGAATATTGAGTGTTTGGGACAGACAGGCTAGTCGGAATCTGTTATCAGAAGTCCTTCCCAGCCTCAGTACTGGGTGTTTCATCTAGCTCTAGGTGGGAAAAAAGAAGATTAACTATGGGAGCTGTGCTGTTGAGCTGGCTAGGGTGTCTGCTGGCATCTGGAGGAATGCAAGCAGTCCAAGGTTTTCCCTCTCCCTCTGCCTATTGCTGCCATGTAAGAACCCTCCAAAAATCATGGACATCTCTACAAAAAATTATTTTTCCGCAACTCTACCCCTCTCTCTTTTCTCTCCTTGGTTATGAATCTTTGGCTGCACTTCCCATCTGTTCTGCTGCTGCTAGTACCTGTTCTTTCTGCACAGATCAGCAATCAGAATTGTAAATAATGTGGGCTACAAAATGTTTTAAATAAATAAATAAATCTTCCAACCACAAGGCATGAGGAGGAGATCAGAGGTAAGATGCTAGCATTGTTGTCCTTTGGGGAGGGGAAAAGGCACTAGAGAGGCCTCAGATAGGTAGCAGGGAATGGGGCTGCATAATTAAGTAGATCATCAGTGGGGTTTAGACTGAACTAGAGTATGAAGTGACAGCACAGCATAGACTGAAGAGTTGGAAGGGAAAAGAGCTGATTAAGATATTGAATGGAGGGCAAGAAGGCCCTTGAAATTGACCAAAAGGCTCCATGTGAGGAGGGGAGAATGGCAACCGCATAATTCAATGGGACAGCAGAGTCTGGATTGGAGGAGTGAGTGAAGAAGGGAAAACATGGTCTGTGAGATAGAGTGGGAGAGGTGAGAGAAAGGTTTGGAGAGGGCACAGAGTGGATTCAGTGAAAGTTGAAGCTTGGCAGTCAGAGGAGGGGTTGGCCTAGTGCTTGGGGCAAGTTACCTCAGACTGGAGGACCAGGAGCTTGAATCCTGCTAGAGTATAGCAATTGGGCTGGAAGGACTGTGATTTCTAGTCACAAGGTGCTCCTTGAGGCCTTGGCAAGCCACTTACTCCCTCTGTTGTCTCAGGTAAAAAAAGCATAGCTTGTGAGCCCCTTTGGGGACAAGGTGAATATATATATACAGTACTTGAATGTACACTGCTTTGACTGGTAGAAGAGCAGCATATAAGCCTAGTTAAATAAATAAGGAGGCCTGGGAGATAGAATGAGGAGAAAGGATTGTCTTGAGAGCAGGGACTCAGATTGGATGAAGGAAGCTTGGGGATTAGGGGATGTAGGAGGAGAGCTATAGGAAAAGAATGACCACAGGCAAGGAGGAGAATGGAGGCTTGTGGGAGAAAAAGGTAATAGAATAGAGGGAGTCTAAGGATTGATTGGGAGACGAAGAACATAGAGATTAAGAGGCACAAATAAGTGAAGGGGAGTGATACCTGGTAAGGAGGAAGCAGGGACATAGACTGGGTTTGAGGATGGTGAGTGGGAGAATGAGAAGCTGGAGCAGGAAGTAGGGACTGTGAGGTTGAGAAGTCCACAGTGGGAAGGGGAAAGCAAGGACTACAACTAGCTAGGGGGATGAGCGTGGACATGATGACTGTGTGGTGAGGAAACACCAGAAGTGTAATATGGTAAAAATGGGAATCAATGCAATAGAAGAAATGCAGGTGAAATGTTGAATGGCCATGTGAGGTTGTTGGTTTGTTTTTAATTCATTTTAAGTTTACGTGGTTAGGGCAGGACTGCAGCAAATGTTACCACATGCTAAAAATGCAACCAAAGTAAAAATCGTGTTTTAATCGCTTAGTGCAGGTTAAGGCAGGGACTGGATGGGTTTAGGACAGACAGTGGGTATTGACTGCACATCATAATAACATAGTAACATAGTAAATGATGGCAGATAAAGACCAGTATGGTCCATCTAGTCTGCCCAGTAAGATGGCAAGAGTAGGTGCACCTGCCGTTCCATACAGACCACCCCTCCCCATGTCTTTTTTTTAGGGTTGAACCCACCGCTCCATGTAGGACACCCCTGTATGTTGAGAAATTAGATAGTTACGTTTATTTTTATTTTATCCTGTTGCTGTAAAGGGATCCACTGTGTCTGTCCCATGCCATTTTGAATTCTGTCACTGTGTTTGCCCCCTCCACTTCCATCGGGAGGGCATTCCAAGCATCCACCACCCTTTCTGTGAAAAAGTATTTCCTGACATTGCCTTTCAATTTACCACCTTGCAGCTTCATGTTATGCCCTCTAGCTTTACAGCTTCCCCGTCTTTGGAAGAGGTTTGTTTGTTCATTATTTCTCTTTAAGTATTTAAAGGTCTGAATCATATCTCCCCTGTCCCTCCTCTTCTCCAGAGTGTACAGATTTAGGTTTTCAAGTCTCTTCTCATAAGGCTTCTGATGCAGGCATGTGCATACTTGGCGCAAGCTAATCATCCATGCTGCAAAATGAGGGTGCAATTACCACCACGTCAGTGGGTGACATTATGCATGCATATTTACAGCTGCTGGTTTAGAGCAGGAGGCTCCTCCGAACTCTACTAACTGCATGGGAACAAGCTGGAAATGTCCACAACAGTTAATACAGGTATCCACACCTATGCCAGTGGGCTAAACTGCTGAATAATAGTACTCTTTGTTATTTTTTATATTATATTTTTTGTATTGGTATTCATTGGGCCGGAAGACCTTTCTCTATTTTGTTTCGGCTATTTCACAATGTGCTTGCTAGTGGAGGGAGTTTGTACTGTTACTAAAACGTCAGCAGAATCATGGGGGTTTTTTGTAGGATGAGTTGTATAGAGAAATGTCCTGGTTCTGCTCTGCAACCACTATTGGGGATGGAGGGGTTAATATGCCTTTATTTAACTCCATAGTAATTATGTGTACAGTGAATCACATATACGAGCATGGTCCATCAGGTGTGTCCCAAAGAAAAAAAATCTCGAGAAACAAATTTTCCACTGCCTGGTTTTTCTACCCTTGATAAATCAAATTTCCACTGCATGCCATGCACCCCCTCCCCCCTTCCCCAGAATCCCTAACTTCTTACAAGTTCTGCAAGGGTCTCATAGCTCTGATGCTACCCCCTCCAAACCCCCACCTACAATTTCCCTCTAACTTCCATGCCTAGTTTATCTGATGATATGCTTAGGTTCTGTGGAGAAGGAATGATGCCTGTACATTTGGCCTCATTGTTCTAAAGATCAAAATAGCACTGGGTGACTTTATGATCTCCTAGGCCCTATTTTTAATACACATGACAAACAGGTGAAATGATAGACTAACAGAGTTGCAGTATGGTCACAGTGAGTGAGCATATCTGTGTGACTTTGTGGTTTCTCTATATCTTTTTGCTTTGTTTTTTTATTTGTAAGATCCATCTTTGTATTTTTGCTTTGTTTTTACTTGTAGGATCCAACTTTTTGAGTTATATTGATCAAACATATTCTAGAGTGACTGAAAAAGATTTTGTAAGAAACTCAGCAGAAAATAGTAGCGCTGGTCTCCATGGGCTGCTACATGGCACGAGTTTATCTGATGGTTACTGAAGGGGAGCAAAGCACTGTTTTCCTTTGCTAGCATATTTGGATTCTCACTGGTGAATATTGACGACTCAAAGACTTTAAATCTGTTTGTTCTTGCTGGGCTTAATACTGGAGAATCCGGTTCTGATGAGATCAAAGATGTTGGCATTAAGAATCGTGACATGCCTTGGAGGAATAATAAATAATGGAGGATCTGTTCCTCTGAGTCAGATGTCTTATAAAGCCTCACTTTTCCTGAGTCTGAAATAATTTTAAAAGCTTACTGAATGAAACACAGAGCTTGGAGAGGCAGATTAAGAAGTGCTTTGATCAGGTGGAGGGCAAAATGCTGTCCAGTACTGATGCTGTAGAAACTGTTAAAAAGAACAGGAGTACCATAGAAAGATGAAATGTGAATTTTATCAACTAGCTTAATTTCTGAAAGGATTGCTGGACTAAATGCATCATTTGCTCAGTTTGAGGAAAATAGTCACAATATTCATCCAAAGGCTCGGGGGGCTCTTTTACTAAAGCTTTTAATGTGTTAATGAAATTAACATGTTTTAAATACACTAATCGCTTTTATTTCTATGAGTAAATAGCACTTAACATTTGTTAACTTTATTAATGTGCATTAACCTTTAGTAAAAGGGCCCCTTGGCAATATGGTCAGAATATATCCTGCACAGTTTACAGGGTTAAGATTTTTAAATTTAAAATAAAAGTGTATGTATGTTTACTTTGATTACAAGAAAATCCATTAGCACTACTATTGTACTAAGAAACGTTGGCCTGTATTTTGATAATTTGAATATATGGATCATCTCTGTAATTTTGGGTATTCATATATGATAAACAAATCAATCCTGTATACTTCATTTTCCTTCAACAGCATTTAAGAGTGTGAGGGAAACACAACAAATGATGTATTAGTTTTGCTTTGTACTATGACAATATACATTGATGCCACTGTAGGTTCTGTCTATCATGGGTTGATTTACTAAGCCTGCATTAAAACTTTATTATCTGTTCATTAATTAAATGATATGCATAGAACACATGCAGATAAAAAGTATGTCAATGTAGGAAAATCTGTGCTAAGTAATATACTTGCACCTTAGCAATAGTGCCTTTTCAGTGTACAGGCTCCAGTTCCCTTGCACTAATTGACCCAATGGGTCACTTAGTCACAGGAATATCCTCCCTAATGCAGAAGCAATATCCATGGTTCCATGGCCACTACCACCCCCAAAATGCTAACTGCCATGGTAAAGAAGCAATCTCCCCCCACCCCCGGAAATCATTTTGTATATCCCAAGCCCAGGCACATACATTTCACAATACACTGACCCCAAATCCCTTCCCCATTCAACAGATCCCATCACAGAAACAATCTACCCCAGAAAACCAACCTCACAGAGGAGCATTCTCCCTCAGAACCCCAGACACTCCCTCTGTACATCCCGACCCAAGACAACCCCCCTCTTCTCATGATAAGCTGATAGAAGGAGAGTCTCTTACGTTCTACCAACTCAGCTTTTAGTGGTGATATAGTGTCACCAAGCAAAGCCATCAGCTTTGAACCTCCCACTGACCATGGTGTCTGTGGGAATGATAATATCTGCACTGGGAGATCTGGAGTAATATCTTTATTTAGTGGTTTGCATGCATAAATGTGCATTAAGATGTTTACTTTAGTGGTAGCTATTCTGTACATACTGGGGCACCAAAGGTTCCCTTCAAGAACTGAATAACCAGGGGATATAGCGTTATTAAAAAAGGTTTAGAGAAGAGCCACCAAAATGGTAAAGGGGATGGAAGGATGCTCCTATGAAGAAAGGCTAAAAAGGTTAGGGCTCTTTAACCTGGAAAAGAGACGGCTGAGGGGAGATATGATAGAAGTCTATAAATTAATGAGCGGAGTGGAACGGGTAAACGTAGATTGATTGTTTACGTTATCAGAATATAGAAAGACTAGGGGACGTGCAATGAAGCTACAGGGTAAACTATTTAAGACTAATAAAAGAAAATATTTTTTCCCTCAACGTGTAATCAAACTCTGGAATTTGTTACTGGAGGATGTAGCAAAGGCTGACAGTGTAGCTGGGTTTAAAAAAGGTATGGACATGTTCCTGGAGGAAAGGTCCATAAACCATTATTAAGAAGGGACCCAGGATATCAATGCTTGACCCAGTACAAGCATTGTGGAACCTGTGTCTTTTGGGGAAACTGCTAGGTACATATGATCTAGATTGGCCACTGTTGGAAACAGGATACTGGGCTTGATGGACCTTGGTCTGACCCAGTATGGCATATCTTATGTTCTTATGAGGGAAGGGAGGGCTCAGTCCCGGATAGAAGGAGAACAGGTCCCCCTCCTACAGCTCGAGGAGGTTTCAAGCCAGTGGCATGCTAATATCCACAACCTTTGTAGGTAGGAAAAATCATGTGCAGAGTTAAGGGCAGGGAAATTCCTATTGCTGTGGAGACTGGGGGAGGGGAGGGGCAGAGTACCTGCAGTTTCACTGGGAGCACAGTCAATAGATGCCCCCTTTCAGGAGCCAATCACAGCATGAGAGGGAGGTAACTATTAGCCCGGAGACCAGGAGAGTGGTTAGAGCCGAGGAGTTTCCCTAGGAGAGGGGCACCCCAGGGACAGAGTCAAGCCAGGAAGGATTCAGACATCTTGGAGAGCTTCCCATGGGCACCAGCCAGCCTCCGAGGGGTCGACGGATGACATGGAGGTGGAAGCTATGGAAGAAAGTCCCTTGGACTTGCCTACATCACAGGAAGCAATGGAGGCAGAATGGGCCAGTAGGCTGTGAACTTTATTTTTGTTTTGCTGTTTAGTTCTCCTTTTTTTGGTATTGTGTTTTTTTTTTGCTGGATTGCTTAAGGGTGGTGCAAGAGGGAGGCATGACAAGAGAGTAAGTCACAAAGGTGTGGGCACCTCCCCACACTTTCTCGCCTCACTGTTTGAGCCAATGACTATTTTTCCTGTTTTGAGGCTGATAAAGGGGAATTGCGTTTTGCTTTGTACAGTATTTTGCCTGGAGGAGTAACGGAAAGGGCTGCTTTATTCTCTTTGTTGAGAGAAACAGGACTGTGTAGGACGGCTGGGGCTAGACCTGAGACAGCCTTCATAGGGTGAATTGTGCGGTTTGAAAAGGCTGAGGCCTTCGGGGGGGCTGAACTAGGTATACACCTAGGCCACAGCCTGTGGTGTGACTGACTTGGTTTTGTACATTTCTGCCAACTCACCTGTGGGGGAGGAGCAGGGAAGCCACATCTCCTGTGCTTTGGTTGGACCTTTGGCGAATATAACTGAAAGGATATCACCTGGCCAGGACCGTACCAAGCCATAAATTCTCCCTGTGCAACTTTCACATCTAGCGCAACCCACACCCCCAATCACAGATTTGTCATTTGCCCCATGCATTTCCCCATCTTACTTCCATATCCAGCAGGCTCTCCCTCGCGCTGCTTGCCCTTGACCAGCCACCGCCACTTTTGGTGTTGCCTTGGCGGCGGCGGTGGCCACAACAACAACCAATTGGAAAAAAAAAAACCCGTGAGTCTTTGCGACTCTACGTTTACATGCAGGTCTCATCCCTCCCTCCCCTGACATATGCTCGCGTCAGAGGAGGGAGGGACCAGACCAGCCATTCAAATGTGGGTCTTTGCAAGTGCGCGCTTGAATGGCTGGTCTGGTTCCTCTTTCCTCTGATGTGAGCATACATTGGAGGAGGGAGGGATCAGGTCAACATGCAAGCGCGGAATCAGAAAGACCCATGAGATTTTTTTTTCAAATTGATGTTGCTGCTGCCATTGCCACGACCAAGGCAACCATAAAAACGGTGATGGTGGGGCAAGGGCAGGCAGGGTGGGGGGGGGGGGAGCCGAGCCCACAGTCCAAAATGCACCCTTATTTCTTTGCACCCTGTGCGGCTGCACTGCTTGTACAGGGCTAGATACGGCACTGCACTTGGCTCCTGCAGTGATCCCGTCTCTTGATCTGCTATTAGTGCTGACACCTGCCTGCTGTCTACCTTTAGCGGACTGCCAGCAAAGAACGGATGAAGCACCGGGTTACTGTACACACATCGGGTTGATCATGGGTACTTGCACAGTGGCCATGTACAATGGTGACATGTAGAATGAGCGTGGGAAGAGCACAAAATTACACACTTAAATTATAAAATACTATATTTTACTTGTTTTCTGGGAAAGGACTAGAAAAAGGGACTGTTACTTCTGGAGAGAGATCTGCAACTGTGAGTATATACTTCTGGTAATTTTCTAAAAGGAATCCTTTGTATTAAAGCTAATTAATCTGTGAACCCACTATTTTTTGTTAAATCAGTCAGGGCCTAGTAGCAGCAGTTTAAGTTTAAATTTAAAACACAGAGGAGAACTTTCTGGTTACATTTCATACCCAGCAGAGAGCTTGCAGTTTAAATTTAATAGTCACTCAGGGTCTAGCATCAGAAAAGTACTTTTAGTTTTAAAACACAGAAGAGAGCTTTCTGGTTACATTTGGAACCCAGCAGAGAGCTTCTAGTCTAAATTTAATAGTCACTCAGGGCCTAGCATCAGCAAAGTACTTATAGCTTAAATTTAAAACACAGAAGAGAGCTTTCTGGTTAAATTTAGAACCCAGCAGAGAGCTTGTAGTTTAAATTTCATAAGAAGTTAGAGCCTAGCAGCAGCTAAGAGCTATAATTTAAATCAAATCAGAATATAGCTTACCTCAGCAACACAAGACAGGGTACTGTGTAGCAGACCTCTTTTAATAAGTGTTAGTGTATTGATTGTATGTGCATTAATTCCTTGGTATACAGTACATTCATATGCGTGAGTTGTGCATACTTTACATTTTTAGGTGCCCAAATAAACCAGAAGCATACTCAAGAAAGCACACCCTTATTATTTACATAGAGAGTCACTATAGCAGCCAAGCACAGCATCGTTTAGTGCTAGTATGTATCTAGGTATTAAATGTAGCACCTAACTAATTCGCTGACGAGGAAGTTAGAAGATGCGATGTTCTTGAGGCCCTAATTACAAGTAGCTGGGCCCAATATCACCATCAGCCTCATTCCTGCAAATTAGGGACCACTAGGAAAATGATTTCTTTCCCTTTAATTTCTAAAAATTTAGAAAGCCTGTAACTATTCATACCTCAGAATTAAAATGTAGGAGAAACTGTGGTAAATCTTAGGGACAGTATTTTTCTTCCTCTGTTTTCTAGCAGCTGAAAAATCTGGAAGCCAATATTCAAAGCAAGTTATCTGTTTGCCTGCAGATGGTGAACTCATATCTTGGCTATCACTTTAGTTTAAGTCAGCTAAAAGGCAAGCCTAAATTAAACTGATAGTGCCAGTGAGATTGACGCTTACTACAATAACTGTGCCAGCATTGTATAAACAAAACAAGACAGACACATTTTATTTTGATTTAATGCAGACTAATCAACAAAAGGGCATGATTACTAAACTCTGGGTGCTTATAGAATGTTTAGCTCTGAAAAACGAGCGCAGGGATATCCCCATGTAGCTAACGTCTGTTTTGGGTCTCTCCCACACTATGCTGTTTGGCATGATCAACACGGGCGCAGTTAACACCCACACAAGCTAAGTGCAACACTGCCAGTTAGCACATGCCAAGAATGCCCATACTAACTGCAGTCCACATGCTCTGCCTTGCACTGCTCCGTCTGCACCCTAACCCACCCAATGCGGTAAGCGCAGGACTTTTAGCATAGCCACATTTCAGGTGCATGGTAAATATTAGCATGGCCCACTTGGCATGCACTAAACCCTACACTACCAATTAGCATGGCTTGGTAAACATGTCTCAGTTTACCTTTATTCATTGGTTAGTGCATATTAAATCAATTTAGCATGTGCTAAAAATTCCCTATTATGACATACATACGAAACTAACAAAAGAAAAATGCAGCCCAAAATTGGGAAAATGTGTGAAAAACAAAACAAAAAGGAATCACATTTTTCTTTCCTCCACATCTCTAAAATCAAAGCACACCAGTAAGGAACAATGTAAAGATGAGTGCTGTAACCTTTTACACTTATTGAATGCTGTGGCTCAGATGCCAGCAATAAGAACTTGTAAGTGAGCCCCAGAGAGGTAAGTTGATGTCAGTTATGATTTTTCACGTTAGGGCACGACAGCTCTGTTTTATAGAACCTAAAGAGGACATTGATAGATAAAGCTCAGATAGTTCAAGCTGTACCTGATTCCTCTCCAGCCTACTGTAGATGCGGTCAGAGTATAAACTGAAGCAGTTCACCCCTTGCTAACTTCATTAATCTTCAGTGAGTACTTAGCATGACTTTTGACATTTTTTTTATATGAGGTCTTTGTATTGTCAAATTTTGTAACTTTTTATTTCTGAAAAAAATATGAGCAAGTTAGAATGATCTTAGCATGAAAGTATCTGTAATTACCATACGTTCCGCTTGCATTCATTTTGTCAGAGTACATTATGAAGCATTTGTCATAGCTGAAGTGTTCCTGTGGAATAAGACATAATTAGAAGAAGGCTTTGTAATGAATGTTAGTGCAATAGACAGCCATAAATGAAGTAAATTATAGAAGCATGCAAATGTAGTCTTTTGCTATAAATTAATTTCTTATTATGTTTTCAATGAAAGATTAGGCCACTTGGTATCCATCTGAAGATTACAGAATGCCAATAGGAGTCTTGAAGTTTTTCAAAGAGCAGATTTAATATACATATATGCATGCATTTATACTTTCTTTGGGAAGCCCCTAGACTGACCCAGGAGTGCTTTAACAGATGAGATTTATTTATTTAACAGGTTTTAAGTACTGTTTTATCATTTCATTCAAAGTGGTTTACATTGAAACTTAAACTTGGCAGTGTACATTGAACAGGGATATTGATAACTTGGATTTTTCTGAGGCAATAGGGGGTTAAGTGATTTGCCCAAAGCCACAAGGAGTGCTAGTGGGAATTGAACCCTGGTTGCTGGATTCCCAAGCCAGTGCTCTAACCATTAGGCTACTCCCAATACCATGGGTAGAAGTGGAGATGGCACTGGTAGGGAAGAGTGGCTCAGTGGAAGATGGGATGACAGCCCAGGGATCAATGGTGAGGAAGCCCTATGGCTTTAACCTGCAGTTTTAGCAGGCTTGCTGTGCAAATTTGTGGCTACTAAAGGGTGGAAGATACTTCAGAGTTGTATGGGAAGTGGCCTCTGGGCTCTGGCTGAATCATAGTGTCGGATTCAATTGATCACTGCTCCCTGCTGTATAGTGCAGTGATGAGTGGTGACAAGTATGGAGCTGCCATCGCTATTAGAAGTAATTGGAGTACAGCCATCTCCGAAAGTTGGCCTGTTTCATTCAAGGGGTAGGGTTTTAAACAGATAAACCTTGTGATGATGTCCACATGCATTACTACCATGAATAGTGGAGGGGAAAGAGTTGGCATAGTCTGGTATTACCGCAAGACAGTTGCATGCAGTAACATTTGCAGTAGGAGATTCAGTCAGGCCCAGTACAAGGATTGGGGGCCAGTACAAGGATTGGGGGCACCCCATTCTACCTCCTCCACCCCCCATTGCCACTGCTGCCACCCCTCTCTGGGGTCTGCACTGGTGGTAACACAGAGATTGCCTAAACTCTGCACTATGGTTCTCACTTTTTCTTTTTGAATATATATTCTGTATCCACAAAAACATCTCCCCAACAATGGCTGCAGAGCAGAACTAGAACATTTTGTCGCAGAACACAATGTACAAAAACCAAGAACATAAGAAATGCCATACAGGGTCAGACCAAGGTCCATCAAGCCCAGTATCGTGTTTCCAACAGTGGCCAATCCAGGTCACAAGTACCTGGCAGGTTCCCCAAAAGGCACAAAGGTTCCACAATGTTCGTCTTGGGGTAAGCAGTGGACTTCCTTGGTCCTCTTTAATAATAGTTTATGGACCTTTCCTCCAGGAACTTTTCCAAACCCTTTTTAAACCCAGCTACACTGACAGCTTTTACTACATCCTTCGGTAACAAGTTCCAGACTTTGATTATGCAATGAGTGAAAAATATGATAATGACCAGAAGACTGGGGCATATAACAGATAGAGCCACAAATTTATACAACCAGATGGATGTGCAAACACAGATATAAGAACATAAGAACATAAGATATGCCATACTGGGTCAGACCAAGGTCCATCAAGCCCAGTATTCTGTTTCCAACAGTGGCCAATCTAGGTCATATGTACCTAGCAGTTTCCCCAAGAGACACAAGTTCCACAATGCTTGTACTGGGTCAAGCATTGATATCTTCGGTCACTTCTTAATAAGGGTTTATGGACCTTTCCTCCAGGAACTTGTCCAAACCTTTTTTAAACCCAGCTACACTAACAGCCTTTAGTACATCCTCCGGTAACAAATTCCAGAGTTTGATTACACGTTGAGTGAAAAAATATTTTCTTTTATTAGTCTTAAATAGTTTACCCTGTAGCTTCATTGCATGTCCCCTAGTCTTTCTATATTCTGATAAGGTAAACAATCGATCTACGTGTACCCGTTCCACTCCGTTCATTAATTTATAGACCTCTATCATATCTCCCCTCAGCCGTCTCTTTTCCAGGTTAAAGAGCCCTAACCTTTTTAGCCTTTCTTCATAGGAGTATCCTTCCATCCCTTTACCATTTTGGTGGCTCTTCTCTGTACCTTTTCTAAAATCGCTATATCCTTTTTAAGATACGGCGACCAGAATTGCACACAATATTCAAGGTGCGGTCTCACCATGGAACGATATAGAGGCATTATAATATCTTTTGTTTTATTTTCCATTCCTTTCCTTATCATACCTAGCATTCTATTTGCTCTCTTGGCCGCCGCTGCACACTGGGCCGAGGGATTAACATGGTATCCACAATGACGCCTAAATCTTTTTCCTGGGTGTTGGTTCCTAATGTGGAACCTTGCATCGTGTAACCATAGTTTGGGTTGTTCTTCCCTAGGTGCATAACCTTGCACTTGTCCACATTAAATTTCATCTGCCATTTTGATGCCCAGTCTTCCAATTTATCAAGATCCTCTTTCAATTTTTCACAATCCTCTTGGGTCTTAACAACTTTAAATAGTTTTGTGTCATCTGCAGATTTGATAACCTCACTCGTTATTCCACTTTCCAGGTAATTTATGAATATGTCAAAAAGCAGCGGACCCAGCACAGATCCCTGGGGTACACCACTATTCACCTTTCTCCATTGGGAAAATTGGCCATTTAGCCCTACCCTCTGCTTTCTATCTTTTAACCAGTTCCTGATCCACAATAGTACACTGCCTCCTATCCCATGACTCTTTAGTTTTGCCAAAAGTCTCTGATGAGGGACCTTGTCAAAGGCTTTCTGAAAGTCCAGATACACAATATCAACTGACTCACCTTTGTCCACCTGTTTATTCACTCCTTCAAAAAAACATAACAGATTAGTAAGACAAGATCTTCCTTGTCTAAAGCCATGTTGGCTGTCTCCCATTAGGTTGTGACTATCTACATGCTGAGTAATTTTATTCTTTATGATGGTTTCTACCATTTTTTCCCGGTACTGACGTCAGGCTCACCGGTCTGTAGTTTCCCGGATCACCCCTGGAACCCTTTTTAAAAATTGGTGTTACATTGGCGATCCTCCAATCTTCAGGTATTAGAGATGATTTTAATGATAGTTCACAGATTACTGATAGCAGTTCTGCAATCTCATATTTCAGTTCTTTCAACACCCTTGGATGTATACCATCCGTCCCAGGTGATTTGCTACTCTTCAGTTTATCTAATAGTTGTAAGACATCTTTCCGATGTATCGATATTTCCTTCAATTCTTCCGCACCTTTAAATACCACTTCAGTCATGGGTAACATCCCTACATCTTCCTCAGTAAAGACCGAAGCAAAGAATTCATTCAGTCTCTCCGCTATCGCCTTGTCGCCTCTTAGTGCTCCTTTAACCCCTTTATCATCTAATGGACCAACTGACTCTCTCACAGGTTTTTTGCTACGAATGTACTTGAAAAGGTCTTTATTTCGCGTTTTTGCTTCCGCAGCAAGCTTTTTCTCAAATTCTCTCTTTGCCTGCCTTTTTGGACTTCCTTCCACTTTTCTTAAAGCGTGGAATAAGCTGGTCTGGGCTTCCAAGATAGTATTTTTCAACAACACCCAAGCTTGATGTACGTCTTTAACCTTCGCAACTGCTCCTTTTAGTTTTTTCTTAACTGTTTTCCTCATTTTATCATAGTCTCCCTTTCGAAAGTTAAAAGGTAGTACTGTGGATTTCCTTACTATCCCTCCTCCACTAATTAAATCAAAGGCGATCATGCTTTGATCACTATTGCCAAGTGTCCCCAACACCCTTATCTCTTGCACTAGATCTGGTGTTCCACTAAGGACTAGGTCTAATATGGCTTCCTCTCTGGTTGGTTCATGAACCAGCTGCTCCAAGAAGCAGTCATTTATTTCATCTAGGAACTTTATCTCCCTAGCATGTCCTGACGTGACACTGACCCAGTTGATACCGGGGTAATTGAAATCACCCATTATTATTACTGCACTGTAACCTTTGTTAGCTTCCTTGATTTCTTTGAGCATTTCATCATCCATTTGGTCATTCTGGCTAGGCACTCGATAGTACACCCCCACTGCCATCGCCTTCCCCCTTTTATATGGAATTTCAATCCATATAGATTCTACAGCAGATTTTGTTTCCTGCAAAACTTTAATACTTTCTGAGTCAATGCTCTCTCTAACATAGAGCGCAACCCATCCACCAATTTGATTAGCTCTATCATTAAGATATAGTTTGTACCCAGGTATCACAGTGTCCCACTGGTTGTCCTTCTTCCACCATGTCTCTGATATTCCAATCATATCTAACCTTTCATTTAGTGCTATATATTCTAACTCTCCCATCTTATTCTTTAGACTTCTAGCATTTGCATACAAGCATTTTAGAGAATGTATTTTATTCATGTTAATTTGGCTATTGTTAGACATGGGTAAATTGGGATCTTTAAGCTCTGCTCCATACTTGAGGGCATTTGGGCTACTTTACTCTTTTGTGGAACCTCTCTGCTTTTGGTAGTATCCTTCAAGGATACATTCTTCCGAACCATCCGCTCTTGGGCGACTGTCGGCTTTCCCCTAATATCTAGTTTAAAAGCTGCTCTATCTCCTTTTTAAAGGTTAATGCCAGCAGCCTGGTTCCATCCCGGTTAAGGTGAAGCCCATCCCTTCAGAAGAGCCCCTCCTTTCCCCAGAATGTTCCCCAGTTCCTAACAAATCCAAAACCCTCATCTCTGCACCATTGTCTCATCCACGCATTGAGACTCCGGAGCTCTGCCTGCCTTTTGGGTCCTGCGCGTGGAACAGGAAGCATTTCGGAGAACGCTACCCTGGAAGTTCTGGATTTGAACTTCCTACCTAAAAGCCTAAATTTTGCCTCCAGAACCTCCCTACCACATTTTCCTATGTCATTGGTACCGACATGTACCAAGACAGCAGACTCCTCCTCAGCACTATCTAAGACCTTATCTAGGTGGCGCGTGAGGTCCGCTACCTTCACACCAGGCAGGCATGTTACCAGGCGATCCTCATGTCCACCAGCCACCCAGCTATCTACATGCCTAATGATCGAATCATCAACTATAACGGCTGTCCTAACCCTTCCCTCATGGGCACATGGCCCTGGAGAAACTTCCTCGGTGCGAGAGGGTTTTACATCACCTGGAGGACAGGTCCTAGTTTTAGGATCACTTTCTGCCACACCAGGGTGATGCTCTCCTGTCACGTGACCTCTCTCCTCCATGGCAACAGGGGTGCTGCCAGACTGGAGGTGGGACTTCAGGACTATATCCCTGTAGGTCTCGTCTATGTACCTCTCTGTCTGTCTTATGTTTTCCAAGTCTACTACTTTAGCCTCTAGAGAACGGACTTGTTCCCTGAGAGAAAAGAGCTCCTTGCACCTAGTGCACATGTAAGACCTCTCACCAACTGGGAGAAAATCATACATGTAACACTCAATGCAAAAGACTGGAAATCCCCCATCCCGCTGCTGGACTGCTGTCTGCATCTTAGTTTTAAGTTTGTGTCTAGATCTTTAAGTTCTTACTTACTAGGGGTTGCTATGGGTATTTATACCAATAAAACTGTACCTAATACGTTTAATATACCTTGTTCACCTGAAGCTTAATTAATCTCAGGTCCTATGACTGATTTGGGTAATGAGCTTCACCTGAAAGCACCTCCTCTCTTTTAAGATGTGTAAGTACCTATAAAGCTACGATTATCCCAGGGGAGGGAGGGAAATAACACTTATTAAAAGAGGGCTGCTACACAGTACCCTGTCTTGTGCTGCTGAGGTAAGCTAAATTCTGATTTGATTTAAATTATAGCTCTTAGCAAGATGCAAGATGCAAGAACCAAGAACCAGTTAGCAATGCATGTCTAGTAATTAGCAATTAGAAATTATTCATTAACAATTAAAATCATTAGAGAGTGCAACTGTGTGCCTCCAAAAGTAAAAAAAAACCAAAACAAAACATTTCTTCCCTTCATATACCAAGAGCCTCTGACATCCCTCTTACCCAACCCTCCCTCTCCTTGTACCCCTCCTCCCATCTCCCTTTAGAAATTCAACCAGAGAAAATAACAGATCAGGAGGAGGAGATATTCCCTTCAAGGTGTGAGAGAAAGAAAAAAAATAGGAGAGTGGGACTTGGTACAGCTACATGCTGAAGCTTACCTCCAAGGAGACCTTGTATGATCCTGCAAATTGTAATATTAGTGGCACTATAAAAGAAAAATTGCAGGGTGCACAGGCCCCCGAGCATCCATCTATGACTCCCTCCCGAGGTTTGACCCTCACCCACCTTTCTCATGCATCTTCCAATACTTAAAACCATTTCCTCCCTCCTCCCCCTCCCTCTCCAACCTTCCCCCATCCTTCCATCCTCCTCTCATCCCTCCCCACAACCCCCTTCTACTCTGGAGCATACTGTGGGAGGTCACCACAAGGAAGCCACAAAGAGGACTCTCAGCATAAATGCAGCAGAATTGGATGTACAGAAGGCCATGTGGACAAAACACTATCAAAAAAGGCGCTTAACGATCCATGGATTTGAAAACCATCAAGCAAAATGGGGAGTGGAACATCTGTTTGGAGAAACCGGGACCATAGTGCAATTACCATCTCGGGCTTACCTCTAAGATCCGCCGTAGGTTTCTCCATTCTATAAATATCCCAAACCTAATATTTTCTCTTATTACTCTCAAATGAGTTACATCATAGCTTCATTGTATGTCCCCTAGTCTTTCTACTTTTTGATGGTGAAAATAACCTATCTACGTTTATCTATTCTACTCCATTCATTAATTTATAGACCTTTATCATATCTCCCCTCAGCCATCTCTTTTCAAAGTTGAAGAGTCCTAACCATTTAAGCCTTCCCTCATATGGGTATCTTTCCATCCCCTTTGCCATTTTGGTGGTTCTTCTCTGTACCTTTTCTACTGCCATTATATCCTTTTTAAGACAGGGCGACCAGAATTGCACACAATATTCAAGGTGAAGTCACACCATGGAGCAATACAGAGGCATTATAATATGCTTGGTTTTACTTTCCATTCCTTTCCTTATAGAAACATGATGACAGAAAAAGACCACATGGCCTATCTAGTCTGTCCTTCCATATCAACCATTACAACATTCCCCTTTTTTCCTTTAGAGAACATAAGAACATAAGATATGCCATACTGGGTCAGGCCAAGGTCCATCAAGCCCAGTATCCTGTTTTCAACAGTGGCCAATCTAGGACACAAGTACCTATCAGTTTCCCCAAAAGACACAAGTTCCACAATGCTTGTATTGGGTCAAGCAGTGATATCCTGGGTCCCTTTTAATAATGGTTTATGGACCTTTCATCCAGGCTATACTAACAGCTTTTACTACATCCTCAGGTAACAAATTCCAGATGCTCTGTGTTTGTCCCATGCTTCTTTGAATTCAGATATTGTCCTCATCTCTACCACCTCCACTGGAAGACTATTTCACGGATCCACCACTCTTTCCATAAAGAAATATTTCTGCATATCACTCCTGAATCTATCTCCCTTCACCCTCATCCCATGTCCCCTCGTAGCAGAACTTGCTTTCAATTTAAAGAGGCTCTCCTCCTGTGCATTTATGCCACGGAGGTATTTAAACATCTCAATCATATCACTAACCATTTTAGTAGCCACCCTCTGTATGGACTCCAGCCTGTTTATATCTTTTTGAAGGTGCGGTCTCCAGAATTGCACACAATACTCCAAATGAGTTTGCTCCAAAGACTTATACAGAGGCACTATCACCTCCTTTCTTCTGCTGGCCATTCCTCTCCCTATGCATCCTTCTAGCTTTTGCCATCGCCTTTTCTACCTGTTTAGCTACTTTATGATCATCAGACACAATAACGCCTAGATCCCGCTCTTACTGCAGCCAGGTTCCTTGGAAATAGCTGGTGCAACCTTGGGGACTGACATGAGATGCTACAGGAGAGTCCTGGCCAACTGGAACAGGACAGAAATAGCAGATAGGATACGCTACTATTGCATGCTGCAATTACAGTCAACCAAGTGACTAGCAGCACACACTGCAGACAATGCCGGCAGTATGCTGTCAGTGATACTGATTTGCTCCAAAAACTGGAGAGTCCATCCCTTGCAGTGCACGCTCTGGGGACAAGGGGATGTGTGCCTCCCCCTCCCGTTCAGAGTGACTACTGAAACAGTCAATAGCACAGGTTGCAGCTGTTATGTGCTGGAAACACACAATGTCCCTGCATATTACAGAGCTGATGTGATGGGTCACTGCAGTCTCCATTTGGTGATCAATTACAGAAAGCTGTTCAGAATGTGCCGTGCATCATGGATAACATAGGGGCTAACCTATACCCTCACACAGAATAGACATTGCAGCCATAGTGGCGACTGTCATCATTGGGGCATTAGCCAGTACCCACTTGTTTTCTATGATGGTGGGAGATGTGTGCCTGAGCTTCTTTTGAGGCCAGGATGGTCTTCAATGGACCACATGGGTCATTAATGCGTGCAGTAGGTCACAGAGGACTGCACATCCTGCACATTTGCTGCCTCTGGGATTAGTGCCACACTGCAGCACAGTGGACCTATGCGTACGCGTGTTGCTTGCCATTGGGTACAGTGGAGGGACCAGCACCTTGACCTCACATGTGCCTTGGGCCTTGAACAAGAGATGTGTTCTGCTGAGGTGTGTCTGTGGTACAGCTACAGTACAGCATGTCCAGTGCATCATGTACTGCATGTGTGCTGCTGTAGGCAGGCCATAGGTGTGGTGTACACAGTCTCAGAATGTGCCAGCCATGTTCTTTCATGTCCTGGATATCACCCATTGCAAGCAGTAACCGGCAGTCTCTTTTATTCTAGACATTGCTGTACAATATGGTGTGGAGGTGTAGCCTAATGGTTAGTGACACTGGTTTAGTAAACAATTGATAAGGGTTTGATTCCAACTTCTCTTTGATACTCAGTTCATTTTAATGCCAAGAACAGTCCAAGGTCTGATGTGATTGGCAGACCTTGGACTGCTACGACTGACAGACACACATTCTTAAGCTTTATGTGTTCCAATAGCACATTGAGTCTGCAAACATGCAATTTGTGATCATGCTCTTCTGACAGCATGACTATTGGCTCTGCTGTAGCCCATTGCAGAGGATCAGACATGTTCACCCTGCAGATGTATGGCACCTGCATGGAGGAGTAGTCATGGTTAGAGCACTGGCTTAGAAACCAAAATACTGCGGGTCAATTCCCACTAGTACGCCCTGTGTGATGGGTGGGAAACTTTTACAGATGCTTTTTATGTATGAAAATTCTTCATAGAATTACTTCCACTTCTTGTGGCCTTGGCCATATCACTTAACCCTCCATTGCCTCAGAAAATTCCATGTTATCAATGTCCCTGTTTTTAATGTACATTACCAGGTTTTAGTTACAATGTCAACCTCTTTGACTGAAATGATAAAGTGGTATAACAATAACCAGTTAAATGTATATATAACCAACATAAAAAACATGAATGAACTATGTAAGATATATTGTAAATAGGCCCACAATAACCACTGTTATTGTCATGTATATAGTTTTACCCTAGTTTTCAGTCCCAAGTTACCTATCCTGTTACAATGTAAGCATAATATCACTTGTTCTGATGCAAAGTTTTTGTTATTTGTAAACCGCACTGGTACTGAAAGCGCGGTATATAAGAGCCTGTAAATAAATAAAATTTCATCATAACTGTGACTGTACAGCAACTACATATTATCCCTGGGATGGCCACCTACAGGAATCATCACACTTCCTTACCTGCTCCATATGGCCAGTTGTTGTATGCAGATTTGTAAGGAGAATTTTATGGTGGTTGGGAGAACGGGACAGCTGTGAGACCCACATAGCTGGTATTGGGGCTTCCCTGTGACACAGCCACACTTTTTTCCCCACACACCACAACTGTATTTGTGAGGTCACATCAGATACATTGATGCTGCAAGCCCATACCGCATTGTCATCTACCGCCATCCTTCCTTCTGCACATCCATTAGCATCTGCTGGTTATGTCAAGTCATTTATTCTCCTGCCAGCTGCTACACCATGGCCCACACAAGAACTTTTTCCTCATTTTGCTGTATCACTCACACCTCTCCTGTGACTGATCTGCACATCACCACTCCTGCTCCATCATCCTTTTGATGCACACATTGTGGCAATTCTGGCTCCGCATAGGGACACGTCTTTCCTATGTTATGCCACACAGTGACATTACAGCATTTTATGTGGGCATCACTCACTGAATCAGTGCAGCTGCCTGCCACATGCTCATCCCACCTATTGACTGCCATGTTGGATGCCCATGGATCTGTCAATTCCAGCAGCTCCTACCTTTCCTTCCATTCATCTGCTTCAACTGGAGTTTCTCAGGGGCTCCCTTATCCTGCGTTAAGGTGACAGCCGTTTTCGGGTATTAAGGTGCATGCTTGTCGCCTAACCACCTGATGCCCTGTTAGCGCATGATATGTGGAGCCTAGCGTCCTTACCTCTGGAATGCTTACTTCCTGCCCCAAGCTTTTATTGCATGCAAGCATCCTTTTTTAACGCTGCCATTATCGCTCGATCTACAATGCTCCCTTAATTTTCTTTAGTAAATATATGCCTAAGACTTTTAAAATGACCCCTAGTCTTTTAAGTGCATTTGTTGAATATACAATGGTATATCAAGTAGGACCAGTTATTTTCAGAGCCCCAGCTAATTACATTGTTTGGAGCATATTCTCTTTAGGACAATAATTACTCAAAGTTGCAAGCTTAAGATCAAATGATGATGTATGCATCCAAACAGAGGAAGGACAAACTATTAGGGACTTTTTGAAATGTTCTTTCTTGGTTTCTTTCTTTATTTTCTTTTAATGTTTTCCTTTCTCTTTTGGGGTTTTCTATTATGTTTTACTCTGATATCTCCTATATGGAAGCAACTTGCAACTGATAGTCCAGCAGTAAGATAATTATTCATCAGATAACTGTGATGCAGGTAAGAGAACCAAAATACAATGGGCCATTGATTGAACTGTCAATCTATCACTCACACTGGACTTCTTTAAAACTGTCCTTCATTAAAAGACCTTTGTCTTAAATTGCACTTTATTTGGGAATAAAGACAATAGATACCCACTTCCAGTTCATCCTTTCTCTGCTTGGTTGCATATATCCTTTGGCGTTATTGGATTTACCTCCCTTGTGTGTTTCGAGCATAATATCACACACTGTAGTAACAGAACAATTGTAGTAATAGAATTTCTTGTAAATCAAGGCAAACATTTAATTTTGACTCCCCTTCATTTAAAATTTTTTCAAGAAACTTTAAAATTATTTTCTAATTTTCATACTAACTTCATTATTGCTCTAATCATTGTCTTTGTTTATATTTATCTTGCACTTTTGAAATCAATATTTGTGAAAGTCCACTTTAGATAAGTCATGGAGAAGGAAATTACATCACCCAAGTTGGGATGTGAAACATTTCTACTATATTTTACAAAGGCCCTGTCAAGCACACAGCCTGTTGTAAAAGGCATCTAAGGACTGGAGTGCTTGTCGATGTCTCACACATCCAGTGGAAGCAACCATTTCAAAAAACTCCTCATGGGGAGAAGAATATCCTGCTTCCCCCCCCCCCTCCCCACATGTGTGTGTGGGAGCAACAGAGCGCTTATTTGCCAACTTGACCCCTGGTAAGAGTACCACTGCTAGGAGTCACAGGTACCATTTTGAACCCAGGTCTTTGATGGAGCCAAGAGGGAAAGGGGAATTGGATTTAGATAAATATCTTTCTCAGTTATTCAGGTATGTTTATTTGTCCCCAGAAGGTTTACAAAATAAGCTTGTACTTGGGTCACAAGGAGTAGCAGCGTGATTTGAACTGGCTTCTTTCAGTGTTAGCTCACCATTTTAACCATTACTTCTACAATCCAGGGCAGATTGGGTGGGGTGGCTATTACTACCTGCTAGAGGGTGTCAGGCAGTGATCTCTGATATCTGGTAGGAGAATTGGAAGGGGTGTCATTTGATGGGGGAGAGGGAGCAATCATAAAGGGGTTCTGGTCTCAGCTACACCAGCCCTTTCAGGCAAGAACTTATGCCTGCCTCAGGGCAAGTGCAAATGTTGCTATCTAGAAATTTTCATATCCTTGTATATTCCTCTTGTAAAATGGGGAATACATGTGCCTGCCCAAACCACTTCCTCTGTGCACCATAACCAAGCTTTCTTGTAATCACTGTGTAGTCACTTTCTAGAATTATTATTTGCACTTGTAGGCTAGATACATGCTTAAAATCCATTATTTTTATGTAGGTGTGCTTCTAAAATAACCTCCACTATTCAAATTTTGTAAATTTTGAATATGGGTTTCTGAAGATATCTGATGCCATAGTATATTACTGTACTTTGCCCTGAAAACTGATAATCAGTGAGTTGGTGCTAGAACATTAACAAGATAGTGTGACTTCCTTTTGCTTTCATTGAAATTTTGCAAAATAGTTTTTGATATGGATTATGAAGAAGAATGTAACAGCATTCTTAGACCACATACGTACATTTTGCTTAGTTTAAGTTTTTGAAACAGAGGCTCTCTAGTTGTGATTTTGTGAAAGAAAATTCGGAGGTCTTTATCTATCTTCTGTACTCTTTTGAAAGACAATGGTACTACTTTGGAAGGTTATATAAGGAACAAGGGAGAAGGGGCACTGAATGTTGGGCTCCAAATGGAAACTTATATATGCAGCTACCCAAAGTGAAGGCGTAACTGATGGGCAGGTTAGAAAGGCCATTTTTGTCTTTCTATGCCATCTTTTACTGCAACTTTATGAAGTCACTATTCAGCCTCATGGAGAAAGTATTGCGTGAAACATCTAACATAAATGATTTCAAACCATGCATTTATTCAGTAAATCTATTCCTTTTGGTAGTGCTGCTGACATTTCACATGCAAGGTTACAAATCCAAATTAGATGTTTCAAGTTATGCCTGCTATTTGTATGGCCCTCTTGATTGTCTATTTTATATGTGCAACTGCTGTATATCACCACTTATATGTATAAGTTACGGGAATTATTTTAGAAGTCTTATTCACGTCTTTAGAAATTTAAAATGCAATTTAGAAAGGCTACAATTTGCACGTCTGTCCTGGCTGCATCTAAGTTGCACAAGGGTTTGCAGGAGTCATTATTTGGGAAGAACAAAACATCTACATGTGCATCCCCCTTTTCATGTAGGGGATGCAAGAGGAAGATGGAAATTGTCCACATCTGGATTTACACCGACTCCCTGACACGAATCGATTTTTAAAAAGTGCTTGTTTCGGCCCATCAGCCCTTTACAGGAGGAATTATGAGGGATACCCTCCTTAGTTCCCCAGTGTTTATGTCATCCTCCAAATTGAAAGTAAGCAAATAGCGAGACATCTGTGATTAAGAATGGCTGCACGTCTAAGTCTGCAAAATGGCCAGGCTACTCATGCAAGTGATCCGCTCTGAAATGCCAATTTTTCCCATCTATTTGTTTGTGAAATAGCATCTCCCGCTGCACACAGATGTCCACCCTGTGCATTCTGTGCTTCCTTCTTGGATTTAAAACCCATGTCCATGGTGAGGGGTAGAGATATTTTGATTTTACTTCGGACTTATATCAGCCTACCCTCTCTTCTAAGATTAAAATAGATTTGCAGAGGTTTTCACTTATACATCTCTGCAAACATATAAATGGCCTAAACTATGCCTTCATGCCTATAAGCACCACTGCCTTGGAATGCCCCAATTGCTACCCCATAGTGGGTATCCTGAAAAGCTAGAGGGTACACCAGGATCAGCTTGAGAAACATTGTTCAGCACCATGCCCAGAGTACACCCTCTTAAAATTTACGTCCGATAGGATCTGCATGCTTAAATAGTGGCATAGTAAGATCAGTATTTTTATGTATATGCCATTTACCTATTTAAATGTATAAGTTAGTAGTGGAGCAGTACCCTAATGGTTAAAACACAGGCTTAATGAACTGAGAAATCAAGATTCAATTCCCACTAGGTGGCCTTAGGTAAGTGATGTAACCCTCCATTGCCTCAGGAAAAATCCAAGTTATCAATGTCTATGTTTAATGTACATTACCAAGTTTAGGCTACAATGTAAACAGCTTTGACTGAAATGATAAAGTGGTGTTACAAATATCAAATAAATGCAGCACAGCTATGTTAAAATGATCTCCAAAGAATGTTAATGGGACTTTCCTGGTTCATAACCTGCTATTCTAACCATTAAGATATTCCTCCTAAGAACATAAGATATGCCATACTGGGTCACACCAAGGGTCCATCAAGCCCAGTATCCTGCTTCCAACTGCAGCCAAGCACAGAAAAAGCAGGACAGAAAACCAACCATAGAAAGAGATCTTTATTAAGGCTGTGAGGTCAACCCGACATGTATTTTAGCCAGGAAGCCTTCTTCAGGGGGCTAATGAACTCTACAAGTAAAATGATATAAACAAAAAAAAATGATAATCAACATTAAAACCACGTAAAACAAAAGAGTATAAAACCATAAAAAAACAATAAGAATTTATCCTGGGGTAAGAAGTGGATTTTTCTGATCCTCTTTAATAATGGTTTCTGGATTTTTCCTCCAGGAACTCATCCAAAACTTTTTTAAACCCAGCTACACTAACAGCTTTTACTACATCCTCTGGTAATGAAATCCAGAGTTTGATTATGCATAGAGTGAAAACATATTTTCTCTTATTAGTTGTACATTGTAGCTTCATTGTATGCCTCCTAATCTTTCTACATTTTGAAGGAGTAAACAACCAATCTATATTTACTGGTTCCATTCCAGTCATTATTTTATAGACCTCTTCAGCCATCTTTTTTTCCAAGTTGAAAAGCCCTAACAATTTAAACCTTTCCTCATGGGGTATCCTTCCATCCCCTTTTTCATTTCGGTGGTTCCTCTCTGTATCTTTTCTAATTCTGCTATATGCTTTTTAAGATATGGCAACCAGAATTGCACACAATATTCAAGGTATGGTCACACTATCTTACAATACAGAGCCATTATAATATCCTTGGTTTTATTCTCCATTCCTTTCCTTATGATCCTTAGCATTTTATTTACTTTCTTGGCTGCCGCTGCACACTGGGCTGAGAGTTTCAATGTAAATAAATAAATATTTAGATTTTAGAAAGTGAAAGCTTTTTATTTTAGGAAAGCGTTTAGTGTAGGATAGAATGTGTTTGTTGGAGTGGTTTTAATCTTGTATATGTTTTATTATTTTACTGTGAAGAAAATCGATGCCTTTGAATTATGGTGCTGGCAAAGAATATGGTGTATGCCATAGACTGCCCATAGAACAAACTAATCAATACCAAAGGAGATCAAACCTAAGCTTTCTTTAGAAACTTAGAAGACAAGACTTTGACTTTCATACTTTGGACACATCATGCGAAGAGAGAGATTATTAGAAAAAGACATCATGCTTGGCAGGTTTGATATAGTCAATGAAAAAGATCAGCAATGAGATGGATCGATACAATAACTGCAGCTATGGATGCCACTCTATCACCAATGAACTACCTGACTGAAGACTGAACACAGCTTAGGACAACTATCCAGAGGGTCGCCACGAGTCAACACCGACTCAATGGCACTTAAGAACAACAACAACATTTCTTATGTGATTTTGCAAACTGCAGAGATTTTATAACCGAGGTATCCGGATGCCCTACTCGGCCTGGATCCCCCAACCCCTCCAACACCCTCCCACCTCCATTGACAAAGCAAACAGACGTCGAGTGTTGGTATTAAAGCATGGTCGCAGCTTTATTAACAGTAAGGAAAAACACCGGCCCGACATGGGCCAACACAGCAATTCAATCATAACAAAGAAGAGCCTCCTCCCCCCCCCCCCCCCACCCGTCATCCGGATGATGCCTGCCACCAGCCGTATAGCAAAGTGGAGCACCATCCAACCCACCCCCACCAGTCACCCCCTCCCGCCCGCCTCGCCATGTTAGCAAAGGCCGGCTGAAGGGGTTGCCTAATTCCGGGAGAGACCCCAACCGGGACGTCTCTCCCAACCCACATAGTCGTGCCGCTCACCTGGAAAGCGGCCTCCAGCTGAAATGAGCCGCCGGGTCAACGAGCACCAGCTCGCCACCCCGCTCACGAGGCCCAAAGCATGCCAACCTGGCACCCCCCCCCCAGCTGCGACAAATCTCCCCCCCCCCCCGGCCCCCCCCCCACGGCAAAAGGGAGGGAGGGAGGGAAACCTTCTCGGCCGCGAGCAAGGAGGGAAAGGGAAGAACACGCCAGCCGGCGTTCCCTCCTTGCTCGCGCCGCCTCCGCCCCCAACCCTCCACTGGCCACTCATCGGGCTCCCTCCAGGATCACGTGAGGGGGGGGGGGCCGCCAGAGCGCGCATCAGCATGCGCCGCGCCCCCCCCCCCCCCAACGCAACGCGGCCTGCAACGTGGCCGGGCCCCGGGAACCCGGTTACCTGGCAGCCGCGGGACCGGGGGCCCGGCGGCTAAGCCGGTAATTAGATCCACGGTATAAAAGTGCTGGACATAAATAAATAAATAATCCATGATGATGCCTAAATTCTCTTCCTAATATGGAACTTTGCAAGGTCTAACCATAATTTGGTTGTTCTTTCCTAGGTGAATAACTTTGCACTTGTTCACATTAAATTTCATCTGCCAGTCTCCCAATTTATTGAGGTCCTCTTACAATTTTTCACAATCCTCTTGTATTTTAACTGTTTTAAATAATGATGTGTCATCTGCAAATTTGATCACCTCACTTGTTATTCCCATTTCCATGGCACTTATGAATATATTAGAAAGCAGAGGACCCAGCAGAGATGGGTACTCCACTATTCACCTTTCTCCATTGAGAAAATTGGCCAATAAATATTTCTCTTTTGAAAGTATATTATGCTTTCTTCCAAAGTCATTGGAGATCCATAAAGACTCCTGATTCGAGATAGTTTGTGAAAACTGAATAGTGAATTAACCATTAGATCATTTTCTTTTTAGGTATGCATCTAGCAAGTATAAGAATTAAAATCAGCAGAGGAAATGACCCACACAGGCCAAGGGGTTCATTTATTAAGAGTCTGTTGTCGTTTTTCTTTCCCTCCTTCATTACCGAAAATGAAATGTTTTTTGTTCATAAATCTGCTGCAATTTATGCACCAGGCAAAAATGGATCCAGAATTTTAATAAATGAGTTCTCTGTTCTCTCTTGAACCTTCTCCAAAATTTCATGCTGAAAATTAAAATTGCGCTGAGATTTGGCCTATTTTAAATGCATAGAATGATGTATAATGCTCTGTACTAGCCAGACCACCTAGGTTTGGGAGTGATACCCTACATTATTTAACCAATCTACCAAATTCTAATTAAGAAAGAACTGCCACTATTTTTATTTCCTCAACTATCTTATCATGTAGACTCTTTAACAAAGCAGCAGACCGCAGTGACTGAGAAATCCAATGAAGACTTTTGGATAGCAAAGCACAGAATAGGGAAAATCCTGGACTATGCACATACTGTTTGAGAGTTTATTTATTTTGACAGAATTACTGTTTATCTTTACAAAATAACACTACAGGCATAGTTCTGCAATTTGCAACTGCCTGGGTAAACCAAGTTTTATAGAAGCCCATTTTCTATGGATAAAGTACCCATTTTACTCAAGTCCACGACTTTGAAAAATAAATCCTGTATGTGATTAATTCACTGTTTTAAAAAGGGGTAGTGTTCACAGCATATGGAAAAGAAACAATACAAATAAAAGGCCATTTTTAAAGGGGACATCTACAGGGACAAAGGGAAGCCCAAGTCAGAATATTCAAAAATATTTAGGCATTTTACAAAAGGCTTGCTGAACACAGGAACCTTTGTAAAATGCTGTATGTATAAAGTCGCAGAAAATATACATGTGTTTGGCAGCATGTACAGCGAGAACTGGCATCTATTGCCGCTTTGATTGCCTGATTTATTGCCACTTTGACTGCTTGATAAGGCGATATAAAAATCTTTGAAATAATATAAAATACAATTTAACAAAAATACACATTCAAAACAAACGTATTTTAGGACTCTTCTAACTTTAATTAAAGTCCTTGATGTTTTAACTTGCAAAAAAAGAAAAAAATGCTAACCAGTTCCTTGGAGGGCTCTGGGATCATTTAGTAGATTATGGATTGCTAATGAATTGAATGAATGCAAATAGGCCATTCTTAAGAAAGGTAATTAAAAATGTTAAATAGCTCTATTCTCTTAGGAGCAGCTACTGTAGTGTGACAGAAACAACAAGGAGACAATTTCCTTAAGATTTTCAGGAGAAATTCAAGGTTTCTATTAGTGGGACACGTTAGCAGGTAAGGCACATGATAGTGAACAGCAAAGTACTTTGTGGAAGTTATTGCAGCAATTAAAAAGGAATAAACTGAATGTATTTCATACAACTTGCATTTTTCTCCAATATCAATAAATAAATATATATTAAAAGGATAAAACTATAGAGAGAGCGCTCTGAGAGATATGTCTACTAAAGTGTGTGAAACTAGCACATCTTTAAATGCAGGAAAATAGCTTCAGGCTTCCAATAACTGAGAGCCACTCCTCTCTGGGGCCTGCAGAGGTGGCAGTATCTCAGAAACCATGAAGCAGCACTTACCTGAACTCGCCGACACTGCCTAGTGGTTTCCGCCCTCTACCACCAGCCTCTTCTGCCCGCCCCCCCACCCTCCTTTGATGCAGGCCAGTGGTGGAGGGCAGAAACTGTGAGGCAGCAGCAGCAAATGTACGTAAGCACCGCTTTATGGTTTTTGAGCTACTGCCGCCACTGAAGGCTCTGGAGAGGGGAAGCAGTGGTTGCAATGGGTATGGAGGGACAATGGGAGAGGGGTCCGCAGGATGGAAGGGCCCATCTAGGACTTGCACTGGCCCTGTACATTGGTTCCTCTATAAATTTCCTGAGGGCATCAGCTCCTGCCTTAGAGAACTGATGCTTTCGGTGAAAGTTACCTATTACCCTAGAGCCCCAACATGAGGTAAAGGGTTAATGCAAGCCAAATTAAACCTTTGCATAGAAATGAGTTGATCTGCATACATTTGAAGATGGTTAATTAGGGGTGAGGGTCCTGCTTATATGTGTTAGATTTTGTGATAAGAGGAGGGGAGGTTTATTAAGTTATTCATGTGAGTGATTCTATGTATGTATTTTCATGGCTTGGATCCCACCACCGGCACAGGCGAACCAACTACCTGTGCCGCCCCCCCCCCCCAACCGGAAGCTGCGACCACTGAACCTTGTCAATAACCACCCGCTCGAGTCCTTCCTGCCAGTCGTTCAGGAGAAGATCAGTCCCCACCGGCGATAGGTGCACCCCATCATCCCTAAACAACCCAGCACACGAAACATCCACCCAGGGATGCTGAATTTGGCATCCCCCGTGCTCACAGACCCATCTCCCGATTTGTCTGTTAATCTTGGTCAGACCCCGGGACCATCTCCTCTGATCCCAGCACGCTGGCCGCGGGATAATGTCAGACCAAACCAACACTACTCCCGCCAACATGCGGAGCACCACAGCCAAATCCCTCTGTATCGTCCGAATCAAATGCTTGCACGACCAAGCCGCTAGATCATTGCCCCCCAGATGCACTAGCAGAATTGCCGGCGGATTCCTGATGCGTCCATGGTGACGGAGCAAAGGCAGCAGCTGCGCCCACCGCAGCCCACGCTCGCCCAGCCATGAGATCGTCACCGCTGCCGGATCCAGGCCCAGATTCGGCCCGATAGGCCACACCTCCGCACGCTGTCCAGCCCAGAAAATGAAGGAGTGGCCCAACATCCAGCAGCCCCGCTCTCGCATAGCCCCATCTGCAACAGAAAAAACAACATTAGCAACCCCCCGACCCCCCCCCCGTCTGACCCTTCAAAGACGCACATAGCCTTCGAATGCCCTAGAATGCCACCTACCAATACTCCGTATCTGCTCACTCGACAACCCCACAGAAGCCGCGCTCGTCGCCGCCCCAATACGAAAGGAGTGAGCCGAAAATTGGCGCGGATCCTCGCCCAGCCGCTGCAGCGTCAGGCGCAATACTGCAGTAACCTGAAACCGCGCCAGGGGTCGAGAATCCTCGTGAACGAAAAGACCCCCCTCGCCCGTGGGGTGCACATTCAAATAGCCCCTCGTGTTGGCCACCGGGCACGTAATCCCGCCCATTTCCCGCAATACCACCCACAACCCTCGTCCCTGCTGGTCAGTTTTTGACCTCGCCAACAATACGCGCATCTGCGCACTTTCCATCCAAAGATGCTGCCTGCGCAAACAGTTCCCCAAACCCGCTGCCACCAAACTTGATGCCAACTCGCCCACGCGAAACGCCCCAAAAAAGGCCAGGCAGAAGACAGCTCGAAACAGCCTCACCTCGTACGGAGAGGACGCCACCCCCGCCAGTGTCCCCCAAAGCCGCCCCAACAACTTGTGAGTAATCGGGCGCCTCCGATCCCGCAAAACCGGGTGGGAACACTCCCAACCATGAAGCAACCTCCTCGCCAAGAGGCCCCGCCCCGCGACCTCAACACCTGCTGCCTTGGCAAAAAACCCGAACCCTGCCAACTGAATCCGAACCGCCGATCGCGTGACCCCCCGCTCCTTAGCCCAGCCCACATACTCCCCCAGCAACTGATCCGGCACAGACCCCCCCGCACACCCATGCGCAAACAAGAAGGCCTGTACTCTCTTGCAACCCCGCCGATACGCTTCCCAGGTACTTCCTGCCACTGAACTCTTCAGGAGGCTTCTCATCGCCACAGGCCAATGCTCCACAGTCTCCAAGGGACCCCAAGCCCCTCCTCGTCGGCATCCAGCACCAACTGGCGAAACCGCTTCCACTGCAAACGGGAAAGAGCATCAGCAATTTCATTAGCATGTCCTGGGATATGCCGCACTTTGAGATCAACATTGAGATGCAAACAAGCCAAAACCACCTGCCGCATCAGAGACGCCACCCAACCACAATGTGGCGAATAACGATTAACCACAGAGACCACCGCCTCATTGTCACACCACCAGCGCACTCGACGGTTGACCACCCTATCCGGCCACAACTCCAACACCACCAAAATCGGAAACAATTCCAGGAAAGTAATATTGTTGACCAACCCCTCCTCAACCCAAGCCTGCGGCCACCTCTCAGCACACCATGACCCGCCAAAATAGATACCCAGCCCCACACTTCCGGCTGCATCAGTATATAACTGCAAGTTTTCACTAGATACCTCCAACTCCCGCAATACGGTGATCCCATTGAACTCTCTCAAGAAGGCATCCCACACCCACAAATCATCGCGCATTCCCCGCGACACCCGGATACGGTGATGAGGCTTCCGCACCCCCGACGTCGCTGCCGACAGCCGCCGACTGAAGACCCGCCCCATTGGAATAACCTTACATGCAAAATTGAGCGATCCCAGTAGTGCCTGCATCTCACGCAAGGTGAGCCTCGACGAAGCCAAGGCGTTGGCAACCAACACCCTCAAGCTCACCACCTTGTCCCACGGCAGCCTTGCAACCATGTCCGTCGAGTCCAACTCAACCCCCAAGAAAACCAGCTTAGTCATCGGGCCGACCGTCTTGCCCTGCGCCAAAGGCACCCCCAATTGCCAGCCATGCGAAGAAACCCGTCCAACAATTAACTACAGTTATCCGAATCGGCCCCGCCAACAAAAAGGAAGTCGTCCAGATAATGAACCACAGCCGAGCTGCCCACTCTCTGCACTACCAACCAATGTAAAAAGGTGCTGAACTTCTCAAAATAAGCACATGACACCGAACAACCCATCGGCATACATTTGTCATAATAATAAGCGCCCTCAGATTGGAAACCCAGCCACCTAAACGCCGACGGATGAACCGGAAACAAGTGAAATGCCGACTCGATATCCACCTTGGCCAGCAAAGCCCCACGACCAGCCAGGGAAACGAGCTCCACCGCCCTATCAAAGGAGGCATACTGCACCATACAAAACTCCCTCGGGATACTCTCGTTCACCGATGCCCCCAACGGATAGGACAAATTGTGAATCAGCTGAAACTTACCCACCTCCTTCTTGGGCAGGACTCCCAGGGGGGACACCCTAAAATTCGGAAAAGGTGGTTGTGAAAATGGCCCCGCTATCCGACCCAGCTTTAACTCGGCCGCTAACTTCTCGCGGGCCACCCCCGCCCAACGTCGCATGCTCGGGGAATTCCATGCCACCGCACCAGCTACCACGCCTTGAACAGGAAGTACAAAACCAAACTGAAAACCTAATTCCAACGTCAACCTATCCCTCTTCCTAGGGTACCCCCGCAACCAACGGTGCAACACCTGCACCCGAATCGGAGAGGGAGCCACCTCCATGCTGACGCCCCTACTTGGGACCGAGCCCAGAGGGCGACCCGGCACCCTTCTTAACGCATTTTGTCGCCGAGTGGGGGCCCCAACACACGGAACACGCATGCCGGAACTTACAGTCCGGAAAGGGACACGTGGACCTATTATATCTCCAACACACGTCGCCGGCCCCCGCCGAGGCCGGCTTCACCGCCCCAGCAGAGGCCCTGCTCCGAAAGGGGCACCCTGCCCCACTGGCCGCCCCTTGCCCTGCCTTAACCCCCCCTTCTACTCCCCCGCCCGGCTTGACGGACATCTGGGTTAACCACAGATTAATGTCCTGTGTCCCCCAATGCAATAACCGATTCTCCTCCATTTTGTCCCGAAACTTTTCATCGTAATTTAGCCACGACCAGCCGTCGTGCGCTTGTGACGCTTCCAGAATCGACTCGGCATAACCAAGAAAACTGCCATAATGCTCCGGCCACTGATGCCCCCACACACTAGCCAGCCGCAGGAATGCTCTAATCCAATTCACCACATTGCGCGAGACCCTGCGAATCCGCCCCACCTTTTCGTCCTCCCTGCGCTTCTTTTTGCTATCCCCCGAACGCTTCCTACCCTCAAGCAAGCAGAAAATATCAATATACTTCCTCTTCTGAATTTTCCGCCGCAATTTCTTTGGAACGCCTTCCCAAAGCTCAGATAAGGCCGCAAACGAGGCCGAACCTGCACCTGCCCCACCCGATGCCCTGCCCTCCGCCGCCCCCAACCCCGTGTGCACCCTCCCCAGAAGACTCTGAACTATCCGACGAAGATGAGGCTGTCGAGTCGGAGCTACGTCTGTGCCGACATGCCTGCTTCCTACATTTTCGCGTACGCGATGACCGCTCCACACGCGACCGCGGCACCTCAAGCTCCCCAGCCCCAGCCCCCAAATACTCACCGGCCCGACCTCCCACCGCTGCTTCCGTGGCCGACTCTGGTTGCCCAGCATGAGGATCCTCTGCCCGCTGGAGCATGCCCCCTGCTGTATTCACCCCCTAGATCCACCAGCTGAGCCACCCCTCCCTGTTCTCCTCACCGCATATTGGACCCCACAGCCCCTAACCGGACCCCTCCCCCTCCCCCCGGTCATCCTCCCCCTCCCTGAACCCGACCCCCCCTCACCGCTGCCCCACGCCCCCCTTTGCCATTCACCTGCCCCACTGCGGCCCCCCGCTTAGCCCCTCACCCCCCCAGCCATATGGATCATTGTTCTTTCTCCTTTTTTTTTTTTTGTAAACACAACAAATTGACCCCACACAGACAGACCTGGCCACAAACGCCGCAGGCCCTGCCTTCAGGCTGTTGTTTGGTAGCTGATATAAAACCCTGCCCTGTACCACTCGCCTGTTCAGCCACCACCAACCGTGACCCGCTCCACTAGGTCCGCTAAAGACACTGCTGGACCCGCTGCCGCCGTCAAAACCAGCCACGCGATCCCTCTCGTCTCCCTTGGCCTCCGGACTCCAGGCCCCAGCAGCCGCCGCACACCCGCACGATCCTGCCGACCCGACAGCCTGGCTACATGTGCTTCAGCCACGCCGCCAGTGCTGAAGCACATGTATGCCCCTCCTTCCCTGATTGGCTGCGCTCCACCAATCCAGAGCGGAGACATTACATTTTGAATGTCGCACGCGGCGATCGCCGCCCACGTGCCCCCCCCCCCCGGCACCAGAACGAGCAGGGTCCTGCGCCGGGCCAAGCACCCAGTTATGGGCGGGCGCCGGGACCCTGCCCGTGCCCTTAAATGTATTGAAAATGTTTGCACCTACGTTTATTTGATCTGAGTGGAGGTATTTCCTGGGGTAGGAGCAGGGCTGCCGCAAGGGTATTAGATGCGCTAAGTGAACCTTCAGCCTTGAGCCTCCTCATACTTTTAGACTCCTCACACTGCCCAAAAAATGTTAATAATTAAACTCAATCATGATCATCTCAATACCATCCTTCCCCCAAAAAGACATAAAATTGTATATTTAGAAACATAGAAACATGATGGCAGGAAAAGACCACATGGCCTATCTAGTCTGGCCTTCCGTATCAACTACATTAGTCCCCTTTTTTCCCTCTGTGTTTGTTCCATACCTTTTTCATTACTCTCCTCATTTCTATTACCTTCACTATTCCATGCATTTACCACTCTTTCCACAAAGAAATATTTCCGCATATTTGGATATCAAACTTTTATATATTAAGAGCCTGAGAGTCAGCGCTGGTGGCTAGCATGATTACTGTGGAAAGCTGCCAGCGCTGAACATTAAACACAGATTTCAATGGCTCCGGCACTGAATATTTGGTGTCACCACAGAGACCAGTCACTAACCGGTCAGTGGCAATATTGAGCCACTGCCTGGTTAGAGATACCTATAAAAAGTTAGGCCTAGATTTTTTGCACTTGGCTTTCACTGCAGATCACAAATTGGGAGCATCTCAATATTGCCACTGACTGGTTTGCGATCAGCACCACCTCCATCCCCATCCCAGAATGGCTCCGACACGCCCCTTTGCTAAGTGGTTAGCATCGGGGCATTTAGTGACGTTACTCGGGGATATTCAGTGGCAATAACTATGTTAGTGCCACTGAATATCCCACTTAGGAGCATTTACAGAGTTTACAGGACTGTAAACCATATAAATGCCTTTGAATATCGGGCCCTAAATTTTGTTTTGTAACTATATACACCTAAGGATTTCCAAAAGCCTTCCAAGGATTTCCAAGGGTAAATGGACTATTTGCACATTGTCTATTCTTCTTGCAGGTAAAAGTAAGCCCTGATGAGTCTTTGAGTTTGTGTGGCTGCCAGAACCCACTGTTTTATGTTGACTGTAGCTGCCTCTTGCTGTCCCCAATAAGAAGCTGCCCTTGGCGATCTCGTCTGCCTAGTAGGTGAGCCAGCCCTGGGTGGGAGCTGTGTGAGAGCATGGGCAAAGTATTGATATGTGTGCAAACTTTATGAAATATGCATCAATTTACATCATTTCCAGAGCACATACTATTTTCATGATTGCTAGAGGCCGAATTTAAGCTATAGGGTAGGAAGTTGAAATCCAGAACTTCCAGGGTAGCATTCTCTGAAATGTTGCCTGTTCCACACACAGGACCCAAAAGGCAGGCAGAGCTCTGGAGTCTGTATGCATGGATGAGATGATGGTGCAATGAAGAGGGTTTTGGATTTGTTAGGAACTAGGCAACATTCTAGGGAAGGAGGGGCTTTTCTGAAAGGAAGGGCAACACCTTAACCGGGGTGGAATCAGGCTGTTGACATTAACCTGTAAAAAGGAGATAGAGCAGCTTTTAAACTAGATAATAGGGGAAAGCTGACAGCTGTCCAAGAGTGCATGGTTTGGAAGGAAGAGGGAAGTTAGGGAAGTTCCAATAGAGATAAAAGTAACCCAGATGCCTTTAAGTATAGAACAGATAGAGCTGAAAGATTCCAAATTACACTTGTCAACTGATAACCATATTGTTACTATGAATAAAATACAACCTCTAAAATGTCTGTATGGAAATGCTAGAATTCTTAAAAATAAGATGGGAGAGCTAGAATATATAGCACCAAATGAAAGGTTGCATACAATTGGCATCTCAGAGACTTCTTGGAAAGAGGAAAAACAATGGAATACTGTGATACCTGGGTACAAACTATATCATAATGATAGGGTACAACAAATTGGTGGAAGGTTTGAGCTCTATGTTAGAGAGAGAATTGAGTCACACAGGATAAACATTTTGCAGGAAACAAAACACTCTGTTGAATCTCTATGAATAGAAATTCCATGTAAAAAGGGGAAGGTAATGGCAGTGGGAGTGTACTACCATCCGCCTGGCCAAAATTAACAGATGAATGATGAAATACTAAAAGAAATCAGGGAAGATAGCAAATGTTAGAACCCAGTAATAATGGGTAATTTTAATTACCCTGATATCAACTGGGTCAATGCCACAGCAGGACATGCTAGGGAGATAGGGCCTAATATTGAGTAGGGCAGGCTAAGTCAGGCTATGCACCCCTATGGCGCATAGCCCTGCCCGCTGATCCTTAACTCTGGATATTCAATGCCAGGGTCATATGCAGCCCCAGCATTAAATACCCAGAGATTGACGCAGACACTGGAAGCCGCAGTAGCTAACCAGGCAGCAGTGATATTGCATGCTACCCGGTTAGTTCCTGTGTCATAAAGGCGGAGGTCACTAAGTGGACAGCATGCAATATTACTGCTGCCCAGTTACCGCTTGTTGCCACCTCCACTCTACCCTGTAACGCCCCGACATGCCCCAATGCTAACTGGATAGCATCAGGATCCGTAGGGGAGTTAGATGGGGATACTCAACAGCACTAACCGTGTAAGTGCCATTGAATATCCCCATTTAAGGCATTTACACAGTTTACTGTGCTGTAAAACATGTAAATGCCTTTCAAAAACTGGGTCCATAGTTTCTAGATGAAATAAATGACTGCTTCATGAAGCAGTTGGTTCATGAATCGGCAAGAGTGGAAGCCATTCTGGACCTAGTCTGTAGTGGAACACAGCATCTGGTGCAAGATATAATGATTTTAGAGCCACTTGGCAATAGTGATAATAGCATGATCGTATTTGATTTAATTAATGTAGGGAGAGTGGCAAGGAAATCCACAGTACTACCTTTTAACTTTCCAAAGGGAGACTATGAGAAAATGAGAAAAAAAGTTAAGAAAAAACTAAAAGGGGCAGCTGCAAAGGTTAAAGGTTTACATCAAGCATGGATGTTGTTTAAAATTACTATCTTGGAAACCTAGAACACATGTAATCCACTCGTCAAGAAAGGCGGAAGGAAGGTCAAAAACTGCCAGCATGGTTTAAAGGTGAGGTCAGCGAAGCTGTCGTAGCCAAAAAAGCATCTTTCAGGAAATGGAAAAAGAAACCAAATGACGAAAACATGAAACATGAGCACTGGCAAGTTAGATGCACTTGAATATTGTGTTCAATTCTGGTCACCATATCATAAAAAGGATATAGCAGAATTAGAAAAGGTACAGAGAAAAGCCACCAAACTGGTAAAGGGGATGGAAGGATACCCCTATGAGGAAAAGCTTAAAAGTTTAGGGTTGTTCAACTTGGAGAAGAGATGGCTGAACGGAGATATTATAGAGGTTTATAAATTAATGAATGGCGTAGAATGAGTAAATGTAGATTGGTTGTTTACTCCATCCAAGGTAGAAAGACTAGGGGACACATAATGAAGCTACAATGTAACCCATTTCATAAGAGAAAATATTTTTTCATTCAACACGTAATCAAATTCTGAAATTTGTTACCTGAGGATGTAGTAAAAGCTGTTAGTATATCTGCATTAAAAAAAAGGTTTAGACAAGTTCCTGGAGGAAAAGTCCATAAACCATTATTAAAGAGGACCCTGGAAATCCACTGATACCCCGGGCAAGCACTGTGGAAACTGTGAGCCTTTTTAGGGACCTGCCAGGTGCTTGTGACCTGGATTGGCCACTGTTGGAAATAGGATACTGGGCTTGATGGACCTTGATCTGACCCAGTATGGCATATCTTATGTTCTTATATTCTAATGCTCATTGTAATACTTTTTCCCTTAATGCTCCCATGTTGGATCTCATAAGCATAAGTTATATGTATTAGAGCAGCAGCATCCGCCCCCCCCCTCCCCCCAGGGAACACTAGGAACATAGATAATGCACCTTCAACTATATCAGCTCCCTTTCCTTTTGGGTTGAGCACTCTTGTACTCATAAGCTGCCAGAACTTCAAGCATGAGCAGCCGTATTACTAATAGAGAGGAGTAGGCACTGGGCAACAGGCAGAGGAGAAGGCATGAGAAATGCCAGGCGTAGAATCAAATCTTAAGTGGCAAGCCGAAGCTGAGTCCAGGAACAAGCTGTAATCAGAGCAGGCAGAACAGGTTTGCTATTGGAAGACTAGCCAACGTCAACCACTAAAGAACTGCAGACAAGAAGGCACTAAGAGCTCCTGTAAGAGATCTATCTGAGAAACAAGATGACAGAATATATATCAGCATAGGGAGCCCATGGGTGAATGCTTGCTTCAGGAACCATTCAGACAATGATGCATTCAGAAGCACCAGTCGAGGAGCAACACATCTTAAGTCTGGGCTGACAGCAGTATAAAAGGCAGGAAGAAGCCTCGGCTTGCTTCCTAAGTAGAGTCCAGCTCCTGGGAGATAAGCGCATGATATTATCCAAATAACAATCTGATCTTAAAACATGAAATATCTGGAGTAGAGCTGAAGAAGGTGAATAAAAGCCACTTATGAATTATCTTTAGGAAGCAGTCATAGGCTGTCTTCAACTTTTGCATACCTAGGATATCCTCATTTGCATCCTTTTGAAAAGGTTTTAGAGAAAAATATAGAGTGAGGCTAAATCCAATTAAAGATAAGTGGATGACTTTATCTGGTTACCTTTCAGTGGGTTTTCAGCAAGATAGCCAGTAATCATGGCATAATGCAGATTAAATATATCCAGCTAACATTATCTGGATATCCTAGGCTTGCTATATCTGCAGCCAAAATAACTGCATAAAATTAATTGGCCAGAGGCTGAATATTGCCACTATACAGTTTACTCATCTCTCCCAAGTTTTTGGGCTAAATTTTATCCATTCTGTGGGGTAGGAGAGCATGGAAATTAAAATTCAGTAATTATCCAGACAACTCCCAGAATTACCCAGACAAATTGTTTTGAATATTGACCCCTCTTAGTTTTCCAAGCCACACCAAAAACCATTGAAATGTCCCCTTTTATGACAACAGATTCTTGAAACCTACATAGTAACATAGTATATGACGGCAGATAAAGACCAGTATGGCCCATCTAGTCTGTCCAGCAAGGCGGCAAGAGTAGGTCACCTGTCACTTCGAACAGGTCACACTCCCCATGCCTTTATTTAGGGGTGTACCTTCCGCTCTGTGTATGTCACCCCTTTTTGTTGAGATATAAGAGATAGTTATAGAAACATAGAAAAATGACGACAGAAAAAGACCACACGGCCTATCTAGTCTGTCTTTCCATATCAACAACTACAACAGTCCCCTTTTTTCCTTTAGAGATCCTCTGTGTTTGTCCCATGCATTTTTGAATTCAGATACTGTCCTCATCTCTACCACCTCCACTGGGAGACTATTCCACGGATCCACCACTCTTTCCATAAAAAATATTTCTGCACGTCACTACTGAATCTATCCCCTTTCACCCTCATCCCATCTCCCCTCATAGCAGAACTTGCATTCAATCGAAAGAGGCTCTCCCCCTGTGAATTTACGCCATGGAGTTATTTAACACTAGAAGCCCCAAAAGGAATTTTATCTAGAAACCCAAAAGTGCGTCAATTGGCGCATTATCATGATGACTGCGTTTAGCATGAAATGCAGGTGTGAATTAATGTGAAGTTACTTATTTGTTAAATACGTGCAGTATGTGACATCTTTACATGATGTCATCGTGTGTTTATTGTTTGTAATGTTGGAGTAAAACTGTAAACAGTGATTGAGATGTGCCACCTAGTGGGAACATAAATTTATACCTAAAAGCCCCAAAGTTCGTCAATTGACGCCTCCAAGATAATTGAGTGCGTCAATTGACGTACTCTGTGGCTTCTAGGTATAAATTCATTTTCCCGCTAGGTGGTGCATCTGTCATTAATTTTCGATGCACATATTTGAACATCTTGACCTTGCTAATAAAATCATGGAACATAACTGACATGGTTCTAGCAGTGGCGCTGGTATACAACTTCGAAGATGCATTTGCGTCAATTGACGCACTTTGGGGCTACTAGTGTTAAACGCCTCAATCATATCACCTCTATCCTGCCTTTCCTCTAAAGTGTACATATTAAGATCCTTAAGTCTGTCCTCATATGCTTTATAATGAAGACCACTAACCATTTTAGTAGCAACCCTCTGTACCGACTCCATCCTGTTTATATCCTTTTGAAGGTGATGTCTCCAGAATTGCACACAATACTCCAAATGAGGTCACACCAAAGAATTATACAGAGGCACTTTCATCTCCAAATGAGGTCACACCAAAGAATTATACAGAGGCACTATCATCTCCTTTTTTCTGCTAGCCATTCCTCTCTGTATGCACCGAAGCATCCTTCTAGCTTTTGCTGTTGCCTTTTCTACCTGTTTAGCTACTTTAAGATCATCAGACACAATCATACCTAGGTTCCGCTCTTCTTTAGTGGACAAAGGTACTTCTAACACAAGGTATCATGCCAGACCAGCTAAAACTCGCCACAATAAGACCAATCCCGAAGAAATCAGCACTCGACAAAAACAACCCAGCAGCCTACAGACCCATCTCAAGCATCCCCCTACTGGCTAAGATTATTAGAGAAAGTGGTACAACATCAACTACAAGACCACATCGACAACCACGTACAACTTGACCACAACCAACACGGTTTCCGCCCCAACCATGGAGTTGAAACATGGACAAAGGTACTTCACCCCCTATACTATATTGCTCCCTTGGATTGCTGCAGCCCAAATACATGACCTTGCATTTTTTAACATTAAATCCCAGCTGCCAAATTCTAGACCATTCTTTAAGCTTAGCTAGATCCCTCCTCATGTTATCTACATCTTCCTGGGTGTCTACTCTATTGCAAATGTTGGTATCATCCACAAAGAGGCAAACCTTACCCAACAGCCCTTCTGCTATATCACTAACAGAGATATTGAAAAGAATCGGAGCCAGGACAGATCCCTGGGGCACACCACTGGTAACTTCCTTCTCCTCAGAGTGAGCTCCATTTACCTGTACTCTTTGTCGCCTCCCATTCAACCAATTTCTGACCCAATCAGTAACTTTAGGATACATCCCCAGGGTGCTCAGTTTGTTTATAAGTCGCCTGTGAGGAACGGTGTCAAAGGCTTTACTGAAATCTAAATACACCACATCTAGGGCTCTCCCTCGGTCCAACTCCCTGGTCACCCAGTCAAAGAAATCAATCAGATTTGTCTGACAAGACCTGCCTCTGGTGAATCCATGCTGCCTCAGATCCTGTAATCTGCTAGACTCCAGAAACCTTACTATTTTCTCTTTCAGCAGCGTTTCCAATAATTTATTCACTACCGAAGTTAAACTAACCGGCCTGTAGTTTTCAACCACATCCTTACATCTGCTTTTTTGTAAAGACACCACATGAGCATCTCTCCAGTCCTTTGGCACCACTCCCAACTCCAATGAGGCATTGAAAAGGTCAGTCAAAGGAGCTGCTAGAACGACCCCAAGTTCCCTAAGTATTCTAGGGTGTATCCCATCCGGTCCCATCTCTTTGTCTACTTTAAGTTTAGCTAGTTTCTCACAAACACAGTCTTCTGAAAATTGTTCATGATGCCCCTCTCTTCTGTTCCTGTTTGCAGGTGTTTTCTGAGGTCCTGTTCCTGGCTCTTCATCTGTGAACACAGAATAGAAATATGTGTTAAGCAATTCCATTTTATCCTCATCATTTCTACATATTCTTCCCCTTCGCCCTTGAGTCTGACAATACCACTTTTGATCTTCCTCTTCTCTTTGATTTTATCCTGTTGCTATAAAGGGAGCCACTGTGTCTGTCCCATGCCTCATCTTGAATTCTGTCACAGTATTTGACCCCACCACTTCCATCAGGAGGGCATTCCAAGCATCCACCACACTTTCAGTGAAAAAGTATTTCCCGATGTTGAAGGTCTGAATCATATCTCCCCTGTCCCTCCTCTTCTCCAGAGTGTACATATTTAGGTCTTCATGTCTCTTCTCATAAGTCTTCTGACGCAGGCTCCATATCATTTTGTCGCTTTCCTCTGAACCGTTTGCAGTCTTTTTATATCTTTTGCGAGATGTGGTCTCCAAAACAGAACACAATATTCCAAGTGAGGCCATACTAGTGACTTTTACAGTGGCATTAGTACATCTTCCTTTCTGCTGGTAATTCCTCTTTGTATGCAACTCAGCATCCTTCTGTCTTTTTCCACCGCCTTGTCACACTGTTTTACCACCTTGAAATCCTCAGAAATAATCAATCTGAGGTCCTTCTCTTGGTCTGTGCACACCAACCTCTCGCCCCCTATCGCATACAATTCCCTTGGATTTCTGCTTCCCAAGTGCATGACACTGAACTTCTTAACGTCAAGCATTAGACCATTCTTCCAGCTTTTGTAGATCTTATGTTATCCACTCCCTCAGGAGAGTCCACTCTTTTGCAAATTTTTGTGTCATCTGCAAAAATACAGCCTTTTCCATTCATTTATTCAGCAATATCACTCACAAATACATTGAACAGTACCATTCCCAGGACCAAACCCTGGGGCACACTGCTGATCACCATCCTATCATCTGAGTGAGTTCAATTTACCATCACCTTCTGCCATCTGTCAGTCAACCAATTTCTGATCCAGTTTAACACCTTGGGACCCATCCCCAAGCTGTTGAGTTTATTGATAAGTCTCCTATGAGGAACAGTATCAAAGGCTTTGCTGATATGTAACCATGGAGGGTGAAGCACCCCTATTATTATTAAGAGAATGTGTCTTCCTATAGATAAAATACTTTCTTTGGATATTAAGTTAGGTAGTTCAACAAAGTCAATTGTCATTGGTCTGCTGACTGCCTCACTTTAAATGACTAAGAAATGTGTTTAAAGTTCTACAGACTTTCAACAATTTTATTCATGAAAATTCATGTACACTGTAACTTTAAATGTCTTTCTTGTACTTTTAAAATTGTATTTGACATGTATATGTTGAAATTTGAATGCATAAAATATACAGAACACAGCTGCATTCACTGCTCTTCGCATGACCTTTTCTTCCATCTTGGCCTGCCTCAAATTCTGCCCAATTTAAAATGTTTGACTTTTGGCTAAATAGCGACTTATACTTTTCGCTCTGTGGACTTACAGGGTTGGTGTTGATGACCACATAAGTCCTTTTGAAAATTCACCCAAGCAAACCTAATATACTTGTGTATGGTATTCCAATGACTTCTATTTTTGTTCTTCTGCAAGGCTGAGTCTTTGGCTGTTTTTATTTTGTTGATGGCATTAAATTAAATGCAGCTTTTCCCTGCTGTGACAGCTTTGTGAGCTAATTGGCTCAAGACTATTTGATTTCAAAAGAACTGTTTGCATGTGTTCCCTTGTATGATTTCTTCATATTTGCCCTTCTGCACTATGACTCAGTAATTAAAACTACTAGTCTGCAAAAGCAGGCTAGAAATCAGAAAGGTTCCCCAGTGACAATTACAAAGTGTATTCCCAAGTTTCTGTTGCCTCCATGTTGTCATAGTTATTCCATGCCTGGTCTACATAATCACCTTTAAGCTGCAGTAGCTCTCTAGTAACATTTGGTTGGAAACCCTGTTCGTGATACATTTCAATTTTCAGTTCATAACCTTGACAGAGCAGCAGGATACCATTTTGAGATTACATTTATGTTTAGAAATCATTTCATATCTACTAGACTATAATAGGCTGTGATGGGATATACAGAATTCTACCCATCCCTCCCCAAAGAGATTATCAACAGTCCTCTTTAAGAAAGTCTGCAGCCCAGAGTTCAGGTCTTCGGGGTGTGGCTCACAGGGAGAGGTTAAGAACCCAGCAGGCTGCAGGAGGGAGAGAGGCCCATGGAGTCAGAAGTCATTCCAAGGCAAGCCATTCAAAGTAAGCTGATGTTTGTTTTCCTGAACTTCTGTCTGTTCTGGGTTTTGCTTTGTGGAGGTTTAACAAGCTGGAACAGAATAATATTTGCTTTTGTTTTCCCTAAACTGCTATCTGGCATGTGTTAAAAAAAAACAAACCCTTCCTATCCTATGCCACACTATCACATATGGTGACAGCTTGGGGATTTCCTCTAACCATGTGACTGAGGGCAAATCTACATCCCTCCAGGTCAGAATTTTTTTGTTGTTTTTTATATGGGCTAGTTAGAGAGCTTAACCCTGGGAGTACCGATGGGGTCAAAAGTGACCCTACTGCAAGTTTCACAACGCGCATCTCGGAAACTAGTTGCTCAAGAATGAAATCTTTTATGACTTTTCACATGTCAATATTCTCTTTATATTGCAACATGAGAGGAATAATTTTCATCTGCTAGGTGACTATAGTGATGAATTGCAGCACAGAGTACCAGTGGGGTCATTTTTGACCCCAGTTGCTTACGTCTGGTTGGATCGTGATGCAATTTGCAATTTTGTGAATTTTTTGATCTGACAAAGGTATTTATGATTAATTATGTATCGTTTATTTTTTGTACTCTTATTTTATGAAAACTACACATTTCCTGTAATTGATATCATACGTTCTCTCATTATTTCCAATGAAATCTAAAGGCTTTCAGTTTGTTCATCACGATTATTGTAGACCTATAGTAAAACTGCTTTGCGTTTTATTCAACTTTTCTTTATTTATTTTAGGTTATTGTTTATGATGTCAAAATGAAAGTATTCAGCTGCCCAAGTAAGAGAAATATTGCAACGAGATGCTGACAGTGACGGCTCTGAGTCGTCTGATGATGCAGCATATTCAGCAAGCGAAGAAGCATATCAGCCAAGTTTGGGCGATAAATCTGATGATGACAGTCATGATTCAGATGATGACAGCAGTTGGTCGCCAAGTGAATGTGAGACTGATGTTGAGCCAGTAACATTGCCTGCAGCAAAGAGTCAAGTTACAGGTCGAGGCAAAGGTCGAGGCTGTGCTGGACGGGGAAGAAGGCAGGAGTCCTCGGTGTCAGTATCATCTGTGAGGAATCTTAGTTGTGGTCATAGAGGAGCTAAGAGGTCATCAACTATAAGCACAAATGTTGCCATTGAAGCCTATGTATCTAAGGATGCCACATCATGGAACAGGAAACCTATAAAGCAAGCTGCCGGAAGATACGCCAGAGCTGATGTCATTCCCGTACAACAAGGTCCTACAAGGTATGCTGTACGAAATGTTGATGGCTCTCTCGCAGCATTCCACTTGTTCATGAGGAAGAACTTATTGAATGAAATCATGATGTAGACGAGCAAAGAAGGAAGACACATTTATGACGACACCTGGAAAGATTTGACAGACAGAGAATTTCAACATTTTCTTGGACTTCTGATCCTCTCAGGCATGTACAAGTCACGAAATGAATCCATAGTTCAGTTGTTTATTTCAACTTCTTATATACCGCACTCTTATACTACAGTTGTGGAACCTTGAAGATGGTCATTCTATTTTCGGCAAAAATATGGCCCGTAACCGTTTTCAGCAAATTTCTTGTGCTCTCAGATTTGATGATGCAACCAACAGACGTGAACAACGAGGCGTGGATAAGCTTGCTCCAATCAGACACGTTTTTGATACCTGGGAAGCAACTCCAAGTGATGCCTTTGTTCCTGGGGAAAATGTTACCGTGGATGAGCAACTGCTTACATTTCGTGGCCGTGTTCCATTCAGACAATATATTCCCAGCAAACCTGGGAAATATGGCATAAAGCTATGGATGTTGTGTGACAGTGCAACGTCATATGTTCTGCGTCTTCAAGTATATACAGGAAGGGAACTCGGACAAAACAGGGAACAGAATCAGGGTGAAAGGGTTGTGCTGCAACTCACTGAAGGATTGACGTGATCTGGCAGAAATGTTACTGTTGACAGATTCTTCTGCAGTTTATCCCTGTCATGGAAATTGCTAGAAAAACAAATGACACTTTTGGGGACAATTCAAAAGAACAGAAAAGAATTACCTCCAGAATTTGTAACAGCAAAGGGCCGAGAGGTATTCACTTCACTGTTTGCCTTTCGCGATGACGCCACTCTGGTTTCCTATTGCCTGAAGAAAGGAAAAGTGATTGTTCTTCTGAGCAGTTTGCATGATCAAGAAGAAGTAGATAACACACGTCCAGACAAAAAGCCACGCATGATCTTGGACTATAATTCTAGTAAAGGTGGACTAGATACGGCAGATCAAATGTTGCACACGTATACCACAAAACGAATGACAAGACGCTGGCCAGTGACAATCTTCTACAACATGTTGGACATCAGTGCTTTGAACGCCTTCATTGTTTGGATGTCACTAAATCCAGAATTGCAGTCCAAGTCAAAGCACAGACATCATCTATTCCTCTTGGAATTAGGAAAGCAGCTGCTTCAGAGTAATTGCAGCGAGACTTCTTCCAGCTTTGAAGAAGCCACTGATGCTGTTTGCAATGTTTGGATCCCAAAGAAAAGGGCAAGGTGTCACTGCTGCACCTCCTGCAAGTACAATGTTTGCAAAGAACATTCAGAAATTGTCTGTGTCTCATGCAAATGACTGTAGTACTTTACTGTGTTCATCAAATACATGCAAAAACTGCTTTCATGGCAACTCTTCTTCATGTAATTTTATGATAAAGCATTAAATTTCAAAACATTTAACCTTCATATAATAAATAATTAATTCGGAATAATATTTTGTCTGTTTAGTTTAAATTTTTCATGGTTAATAATTAAAATTCTTCAGTGTGTGCAAAAAATCTCGGTAATTCCAGGGTTAAAGAAGGTCTAGTCAGTACTGGACAGACAGGCTTTGCTTTGGCATCAGAAGCCACTAAAATTTGTTGGAGCTAGAATACTGCAGGGTTAACTCAGCTGCAGAAGAGGAAGTTGTGGTGGTGTTGCAAGAGAACCGTGACAAGCGAGAATGGAATGGCTCCTCCAGATTCTGGCAGAATATCAGCAGCAACAGAAACAATATCAGCAGCAACAATAACAACATTATTAGCAGCTACAAAATCTTATTCAGGCACAAAGGGAATTATAGAGGAATTCCCTGGCTGAGTTAGCTCAAGCCCTACATAGACCACCACTCCACCCTCCATCGTAAGCACTGCTTAATATGATGGAAGAAAATGAACCTGATCACTTTTTGGTGAACTTTGAACAAACTGCCCACATGGCTGGTGGCCAGAGGCAACATGGACTACTTACTTGCGGAATTTTTTGATGGGTAGCAGTCAGGCTGCATTCCATGATGCTAACCCTAATGGGCGAGCTACATATGCAGCTGTCAAGGCCACCGTATTTGAACAGGCTGACTGTATACCAGAGGCCTACAGACAGTGCTTCAGAAAGGCAGGGCTCCAGAAAAAAGAGCCCTCCAAGGTTCCTCTACCAAAGGAGCTTGCATGTACGTGGCTGCAACTGGAGGGAAAGACTAGGCCAGAGATACCCAAGGTTGCGCTATTGGGGCAGCTTTTGGAGGGCTTTACCACCCCAATGAAACAATGAGTACATCAGCTCTCCAAGCTTATACTGAAGAGTGAACCAGAAATAGCTGAAGGGTATCATGAAGTCCAGCTGGTGAGTGAAGCGGACAGTGAGAAGGGGAAGAAGTCACCCATTATCCCAGGAGGATGGAAGGGGGAGCCAGAACTGATCTTGGCTCTCATTTTCCAACCCCCAAAGTCACCTCCTAGACAAGGGCATGGCCCCAGCCATGACCCTTTCAACTATTTTAGGTATGAAGACTTGGGACACTTTGCTTGGGAATGTCCCCTGGGTATGGAGGAAACTATGGATGTCAGCCTAACCACACCTCATACCTATGCTTTTGTTGAAACTCCCCACCCAAGGGCACATAACGTTGTGATTCCAGTGAAGCTCGAGGGACCTGCCTTGAGGCCTTGATAGACTCTGGAAATGTATGGACTCTCATTTGCTGGGAACTGTAACCCAATTTCATATTGACTATGCAAAGACAATAACACTGGCCTGTGTGCATGGAGACCAGAGGCAATATAAATTGGCACAGGTTTCACTCAAGACAAGCCATGTTCGAGGTCAAGGTGGCTCCGCAATCGAGTGATGATCGGCTAAAACTGCCTAAATGTTTGACTGAAATAGGCCCGACTAACTGACGGCTCCACTAAGTCAGATCAGGAAGATTTCCCAGAGATCTTCCCTTTGAGAGACCTGGTTCTATATGGCAAGAATCTCAAGCCTGCTAAATCCTGGAGTTAGGGTCACTAGGAAAAGCTGCACTATCAACAGCATCCAGGGGCGGCTAAGGGGAAGGGATCTGGGGAGGGAGAGTCTATGTTTATGTTTAATTATTTGATAAAAACCGCCTTTCTAATTCCAATCAAGGCGGTGTACAATAATAAAAATTCCATAAAAATTGGCCAAGGCCGGTAAAAAGAAAAGGAAATGTACAAAATTATAAAGGACAGAAAAGAAAACAAGAGATAATAGGGAAGAAACCCCTGAGGATACCTCAGGGCTCAGTGGTTGTGATCCAAATACAATTGTCCCTTTCCCATATTGGAGGCTGGGAAAGATCCAGGGAGCTTCAGGAGAGCCCAGCAAGAGGATGAGTCCCTTAAACCTGCCCGAGAGTGAGTTTTGGAGGTGGATGGGTTTCCAGTAGGTAACGGAGAATCCCTTGCAAGAACATTTCCCTATTTTGTGCTAAGGGGAGATTTGCTATATAGAGTGGCTGATGGTGCCCTAGAGAGAGAAGAGATGGGACAACTGATAGTTTCCCGGCAACAAGTATATTTCAGCAATACTGGACTACTCTACCCGATACCCTGAGGTCATTGCTCTACAGAATATGAAGACTACTATGATTGTGAATGCCCTCTGGGAAGTGTTCTCAGGGGTGGAAATACTCAATGAGAATCTCATCAATTTGTATTCAAGGTGATGAAGCAAGTGTGTGCCTTGGTGAAAGTCAAAATGCTGCGAACATCAGTATATCATCAACAGACAGATGGCCTCATCAAGCGATTTAATAAAACTCTGAAACAGATGTTAAAAGAGTTTGTCCAGGAGGATGGGAAGAACTGGGACATTCTCCTACCCTATTTGATGTTTGCCATCTGTCAAGTAACTTGGAGTTCCACAGGGTTTTCACCTCCAGAAGATGGCCAAGAGGCATATTAGTCATGGCAAGGGAAACCTGGGAAAAAGAACCCTGTGTTGGGCGTAATTTGGTTGAGCATGTTATACAAATGCAACACCAGCTAAGAAAAGCCAGAGAGGTGTCCAAACTCAGTCAGGCGACCAGCATGAAAGCCTCGGGTCACTACCCCGCCCTGCCTCCCCCCCCCCTTTTCCCGACCCCCCTATCCCCCCCCCCCCCCACCGGAGTCACTGCACTCACACGGAATTTGCAACAAAGAACTCATTATTTTATTTGGTTAACAACATATTCATGGAAATTGCAGTACAGAACTGTTGGCCACAGCATGATCCTAATGCATAATTATTTACAGACTCGTTTATCCATAATATACAACCATTCTACAGTAACTGACAGTAAATGATATTAAATTACATTTTCTATCAGCCCTTCTCCAGAGGCACAGCCCACTCTGATTAGGTTCTTGTCGCCCGGCATGGATCTCTGGAAAGCAGCCGTCCAAGCCTTTTCCCCACTGCCGTCGTTTCTTACTAGCATGATATCTTCAGGGGATGTTTTCGCTAGCAGGCCCTGTTCTGGGCTCTGTCTCTCTCGCAACAGTGTCCCTATCCGCCTCTGCCCAAGTCCCGTCAGAAGGCTTGAGCAGGGCTACGTTGTAAATCTCTATCCTCGTTTCTCCCGCCGTGAAAGCATCGGGAGGCCCTGTAGACACTGTTCCTGCTTCCCCTCAGTGTCCCGTTTACGGAGACATCCTCTCTGCTCCATTCCCCTTATCATGTCTGGGCTGTGCGCTCTCTCGAGAGGAGGGGTCCCTATCTCTCCTGCCCCCTCTTCCCCTCGTTCTGCTGTGACGAAGCCTAGCCTCAGGGTGGGTCGGGCGGGTGACCGTCTTCCGAATGGTACCGTGAGGGGGGGTAAAGAGGGCGAGCCGCGGCACTGCCGGCCTTTATATAGCCCGCCGGGCCGCCCACCCTCCCCCCGCCACGCCCCCCCCCCCCCGAGGTTAACCCTCGGCCCACCGGCGCCCGCCTGTGCCCAGCCGCGGTTAAAGTCGCGGCCAGGTCTCAGCCAGGCGACCAGCATGAAAGCCTCGGGTCACTACCCCGCCCTGCCTCCCCCCCCCTTTTCCCGACCCCCCTATCCCCCTCCCCCCACCGGAGTCACTGCACTCACATGGAATTTGCGACAAAGAACTCATTATTTTATTTGGTTAACAACATATTCATGGAAATTACAGTACAGAACTGTTGGCCACAGCATGATCCTAATGCATAATTATTTACAGACTCGTTTATCCATAATATACAACCATTCTACAGTAACTGACAGTAAATGATATTAAATTACATTTTCTATCAGCCCTTCTCCAGAGGCACAGCCCACTCTGATTAGGTTCTTGTCGCCCGGCAGGGATCTCTTGAAAGCGGCCGTCCAAGCCTTTTCCCCACTGCCGTCGTTTCTTACTAGCATGATATCTTCAGGGGATGTTTTCGCTAGCAGGCCCTGTTCTGGGCTCTGTCTCTCTCGCAACAGTGTCCCTATCCGCCTCTGCCCAAGTCCCGTCAGAAGGCTTGAGCAGGGCTACGTTGTAAATCTCTATCCTCGTTTCTCCCGCCGTGAAAGCATCGGGAGGCCCTGTAGACACTGTTCCTGCTTCCCCTCAGTGTCCCGTTTACAGAGACATCCTCTCTGCTCCATTCCCCTTATCATGTCTGGGCTGTGCGCTCTCTCGAGAGGAGGGGTCCCTATCTCTCCTGCCAATCCCTCCCGGCGTTGACTCCTCGATCGCCGGGGGGGTCCCCACTTCGCGATGGGTCCCCTCCCGCAGCTGTGGCCAACACTCTTTTTTGCCATAGGCGCTCCAGTGTGTCTTGTATCGCACATAGGTATACGTCCATCCCAATTTCGGATAGATGTACGCTGTCTGTATGGTACAAGCCCGGGCACTTTTCCTCTAGGAGATCATGAACTATGCTATGCCCCCCAATGGTGTCCATAAATCGCATCATCCACCTGTTCACTTTCTTCCTAGTTCGCTCCACCGCCTGATGCGACCATGCGCCCCTCCAAACTCGCCGAGGTATGATGTGTGACCAGACTATTAATGTACCCGGGAAAGTATTTGCTAGTGTCTGTATGTCCCTTTGCATCTTCCTCGTGAGTTCGACACTGCGCGTACTCGTCAGGTCATTACCGCCGAGGTGGATGACTATCACCCAAGGACGTTCCCCTGCATTTCTTGCCCGCAATAGGGCTGGCATCAACTGGTCCCACACCATACCTCGGCGACCCATCCACTTCACCGCCACTTTATCTGTGGCAAATACCAAATTAGGGCCTTGTGGTCTGACGCTTGCTCTTCTCTCCGCCCAATGCACGAACGAATGGCCACATATCCATGCTTCCCGTCCGGGTCTGGCACCTACGTACATCGTCGTTGAGATAAGATGAGCATGTTAAACTAGTTGGACAACCGTCACTGCACTGCATGAAAAGACAACTTACACCACAAAGAACAACAAAATATACTGTATCGCACACTGCTTATAGGTCGTACACTTTATCATTGATTAAAATCCTTGTTGTTTTTTTTTGTTTGTTTTTTTTTTCTTTGTCTGCGCCCCCGCCAGCCTTGCCCATGATGTTAAAGCTGGCATATGTATAACTTGTACCTATCGGAGCACCATCTACCGATGGCCATAATCTGCTCCGTGGTCATCCCCAGGCTGGCCGCCGTTGAAGCGGCGCCGATCCGGAAGGAATGCGTGCCGTAGAAGCGCGATTCCAAGCCTATAGTCTCTAGGGCCTGCTTCAGGACCTTGGCGAATTGGAAGCGTGATAGTGGGGCACCATTTGCGTGCACTAACCAGTGATCTGTCCCTTTCGGTCGGACTCGCTTGTAGTCAGCAAAAGTTTTTACTGGGCAGGATGGATCCCCTAGGTAGCTGGGCTAACCTTATGGTGGTGCCCCTCGCCTCCGTGTCCGTCTTGGATTTTGGCACATGCAACGAGAGCACCCCATTGGTTAGACTGATATCCCGTTCCTTAATACCCCCTTTTGCTTTGGCCTTGCTCGCTGAGGCGACCAGCTCGCCTACCCGGAATGCCCCGAAGAAGGCCCATGAGAAAGCGCATCGGAACAGGAGCGTCTCGAAGTTGTCGAAACATAGTCGGCCTGCGACTTCCATCAACTTATGTAATGTTGGGTGTGTTATAGGGCGCCGTAATTTCCTTCTGCATGGCTGTTCGCTTGTCCAGCCCTTCATTAACCTTGTTATCACAAAGTCCGCTCTAGGGCTGTTCCCGCCCATCGCCTTTGTAAAGAAAGTGATAGCAGCCAATTGAGCTTGCACCGCTGATTTTTTCACGCCCATGCTCTTTTGCTGCAAAATCCACCGTATAATGGATCCCGTGTTAGGGCAAACTTCAGGGCTCGTGTTCATCCCACAGAAAGCCCGGAACGTCTCCCAGGCCGTGAGGTATCTTCGCCTTATCCTCTCGGATAGTGAGCCCAGTACCAGCTCCCATACTTCGGTGGACCAAGATCCCATGCTTGATCCGGGACGGCTGTTTTGGCTGCGTCGGCGTTGGGCACAAGGGATCTGAAGAGTGATATCTTGGAACGAGAGAGAGCATCGGCAAGGTTATTGCAGGTACCTGGAATGTGTCTCGCCCTGATAGTTACATTATGCGATAGGCATGCCCACACTATATTCCTCAGGAGTGCTATCACCCCTTGAGTATGCGCACGCATCCCATTCAAGGTATACACCACTGCCATATTGTCCGAGTGAAACGTGATTGCCTTATCGTGGAGCTGCGGGGCCCATATGGCTAATGCCACGGCTATGGGAAAGAGCTCGAGGAATGTGATATCCCTGGTCACACCTGCCGTGTGCCATTCGGGGGGCCACTCCTCCGCGCACCACGCTCCTTTGAAGTAAATCCCAAATCCCGCACTACCGGCGGCATCAGTGAACAGATCAATATCCTCGTTCGACATGGGCAGTTCTTGCCAGAAGGTCAGCCCGTTGAAGGATTGCAGGAAGAATTCCCACATTCGCAAGTCCTCCTTTATGCCCTTCGTGATCCTGATCTTATGATGTTTCCTCCGAATCCCTTTCGTTGCCATTGCTATGCAATGGCAGAAGACCCGCCCCATAGGCATGATTCTGCATGCGAAACATAACAGGCCCAGCATTGATTGAAATTGCTCCAAGGTCGCCTTTTTGTGGGCCTGGATAGCCTGAATGGCGGCTCTCAATTTTTTGATTTTGTCATCTGGGAGGCGTGACTGCTGCATTGCCACATCTAGCTCAATACCCAAGAAGGTGATGGTCTCCACCAGCCCACAGCGGAATGCCGAAGCTTTCAGCTACTTGCTGGAAGACCCTGAGGACTCTTTGGCAGTCCTGCTGGTCACTTCCAATGAAGAGGAAATCATCCAGGTAGTGCACCAACGCACCTGACCCTGTGATATCCGCTACGACCCAGTGTATAAATGTGCTGAATTGCTCGAAATATGCGCACGATATCGAGCAACCCATGGGCAAACACTTATCGAAGTAGTAGTCGCCATTGAAAGTGAATCCCAACAATAGAAAGGACTCAGGGTGGACTGGCAGGAGTCGGAAGGCTGATTCGATGTCAGCCTTTGCCAGTTTCGCCTGACGTCCCCGTTTCTTTATGAGGTCTATAGCGTGGTCGATCGTCGAATATCTCACCGAGCATAACGCCGGATTGATTTGATCGTTCACTGAGCTTCCCTCGGGGTATGATAAGTTGTGTATCAGGCAGAATTTCCCTGGCTCCTTCTTAGGCACAATTCCCAGCGGGGACAGCACCAAATTCACCATGGGTGGGGTCTTAAATGGGCCTGCCACCCTCCCTAGCTCTCGTTCCTTTAGTAATTTTTGTTGGACTACATTGTTAAATTTGTTGACTGACGGGGCATTGCGTACTCCTTGCGCCATTGGGTTGGCGGCAACTGGGATCCTGAAGCCGTAGGCGAAACCGCTCTCGATGCTGAGGGCATCGTCACGGCGCAGGTACGCATGTAACCACGGTCGCATGAGGTCAAGCCTGATGGGGGTTGGGGTCATGGCCATCGCCTCCTCACAGCTGCCCTGGGCGAAGGATTTATTGTCTTTGCTGGTGTGGCAGACAGTGACTGGGTGGTTTGCCCCGCAGCTGGAACACATGTGCCGAAATTTGCAAGGCTGCCATGTGCAGCTACCCGCATTGAATTGGCGGCATGCTCTGCGCCCGCTCGTCTGGGGGGCCGTTCGCCACTGTGGCGCCTGAAAGGACTGAAAGGACCCTTCCTGGCAGTACGGTCTGTTGGGTGACATCTCTTCCAGCCATAAATCCACGATCCTGTGCTGCCAGGTCATGGTTGGGTCTTCGGCTAAGCTTTGCCTGAACTTGACATCGTAGTTCAGCCAAGCCCATCCCCCTAGCCGCTTGTGGGCCTGTGTTATTGTATCCAAATATTTAATTAGATACTGGTTCAATTCTGGCTCATGCTCCAAGACCACGCTCATAAAAATATGGAAGGCCGAAACCCAGTTACTTATGGATTTTACAATTTTCGGCTTCTTCTCCCATTTCTTGTCCTTTTCCTTGCCCTCCGTTATTGCTCTGTCCTGATCCCTGATCAGTAACGAGAATATATCAATATACTCCCTGCACCAAATTTGTTTTTTCAATTTTCTGGGCACCGCGCTGGCTAGAGAGCTGACCCCGCAACACGGGTCCCCGCTAACCGCCACTGGGCTTATTAGCGTGGCTGGCGTTGCCAGCCCGGGGGCACTGATTTCCCGCTATCAGATGTCTGTGCGCGTATCTCACTCTGCTCTTCCCACACCCTTGCTAACCGCCTCTCCTTATGGGGTCTATTATTTTTTCTTTTAAAAGTTTTTAACATGCTGCGCATGGCGTTTGCCAGTGAAATGTCTCCCTCGTCATCCGAGCCTGTTTCCTCAGATGACGAAGAGGACAGTCCTGCCACCGCTGATCTGTTGCCCGCCGGCTTACCTTGAACCGCCGGGGCGGGCGGTGTCCTGCCGACATCCGCAGCACTGGTGCTGGGCGCGCCGTCACCTGTCGCCGAGCTGAGGCACGGCGTGCTGCCATCCCCTGATGAGGTGGTGCTTGGCGCGCTGTCGGTCGCGGCCTGTGGTTCATCTTGCCGCACGCTAGCTGCTTCCAGCCGTTGTTTGAAGGTGCTCAAGCCGTGCTGGTCCACCTGTTCGCGTATGAGCCGTAATAGCTCCTCCAGCTCCGGACTTGATGCTGATTGTCCCTTTGTTCGTGTAGTGTCCGGTCGCGAATTCATAGTTGCGCGGCTCCTGCGCGAACCGTCTTCGCCGCTGGCTTTTCTTTTTGTCTCCTTTGCAGGCGCCCGTTTCGTAGCACCGCGTGTCGTTCTGCCCACGGTGCTCTGACCCCGACTGGCGTCTTCCGGGTCGTGGCGTCTCCCCTGGCTCCTTTCTCCACCCTGTGCTGCCCGCTGTGGCATACTGACCTGCTTGCACAGAATGCTATGGGAGGGACAGGAAGGGACATGAATTCACATTAATGCTGTACTCGTGGACCCCTATAGCTGACGAGGCACCATCGCACTTACCTTTCTCTCCCCATCACCTGCTTATAGAAACATACATGCATATAAATATATACGCGCATATACGGATATATGTGAATATATATCTATCAGTATATGTGTATATACCATACATTTATTCCCATTATATTATTTATTTATTTATTTATTTATTTATTTATTTTGGATGCTCTTCCAATAGCACCATGTGCCCATATGTGTCTGGGAAAGGTCCCTGTGGTTCCCAATATTCCAACAATATACAAATTCCCTCATCAATAACCTTGTACGCTTAGTACCCCTGCTATGCCACTAGATGGCAGCCCGTGCATGTGGTAAGTACTTCTGATCACAAAAAACAAGGAACACGGCAAGAATTATGCACAAGCCCCTGATGCTTTAAGAGAATGAGAGAGAGAGAAAGACCCGATGGTCTCCTTTTCATAGACTTCGCCCCTAAGGAGCAGCTGTTGCTATTGCACTCCCTCCCGCGTTAACCTCTATATATATACATTTTAGTTCTATTCTAACGTTAGTGCCCCAACCACCGGAGCCCACAACATGCCTCTCCTGCAGGCCATGACCAGCCCCCGTTCTTCAACAAATCCTCTCAGCCTCCCCATGCATACCTATACATTCAGCCCCCCCCCCTCGAAGTCCAGGAACATGGATTCCAGCAACAGTTAGCCCCGATTTCCGGCGGCCCGCCCTGCTACCCCGCCATGCGGTCGAAGCCCTGTGCTGCCGGCTAAACCCCTTCATCTGCACCAGCATCGGGCCCCATGTTCATCCTTTACCCGCTCAATACGCCGCAAGGCTCTTCCCTTAGGCACCTCTTCGCTGCCTTTATCCCTCTCCCTTTGTTTAAGACATCCAGGGGGGGGGGGGTGGTGGCGCGGGGGGGGAAGACCACTCGGTGGACCCAGGCAGCCCTCCTCGCGCACACAACTTCACCGCCCATCGTGCTGCCCTCTATCCGCTCCAACCCCCCCTCCCTCCCTCCCTCCGTTCCTCCTGCGTCGCCACGTTCCCTGGGCCAATCCGGGGATGCGGCTCAGACGCTCTGCTCCTACCTCCGATGCAATCTTGATTTCCTGGCTCAAACCCCTGCGCTTCTCCTCGCTGAATGCTGCGGATCGACGGGCGTCCCTCCACGCGTCTGCTCAGGCTGATACAGAGACCGACCGTCTTCCGAACGGTACCGTGAGGGGGGAGGGTAAAGAGGGCGAGCCGCAGCGCTGCCGGCCTTTATATAGCCCGCCGCGCCGCCCGCCCTCCCCCCCGCCACGCACCCCCTCCCCCGAGGTTAACCCTCGGCCCGCCGGTGCCCGCCTGTGCCCGGCCGCGGTTAAAGTCGCGGCCAGGTCTCAGCCTTATAGAAGCCCAAGCCCAGCAGGCTAGGATTACAATCGGGCAGCAGTGAACTGCACCTTCCAACCGGGAGACAGAGTTTTAGTCTTGCTGCCCTCATATAAGAACAAATTACTATGTAATTGGCAGGGGACCTATGAGGTAGAAGAGAAGGGAGGGATGGAGGGAGGAGTGGCCTTAGTGGTTGGAGCAAGTTACCTCAGGCCAGAAGGCCAGGGGTTCAAATCCCACCAGAGGACAGCAACCCTGGGCCATGAAGGACCAGAGTTTCCAGTCCCACAGGTGCTCCTTGTGGTCTTGGGCAAGCCACCTAACCCTCCATTGCCCATGTTCCCTGTAAAAATAGTTATCTACAAGTTATACTGCCCTGTTCAATGTAATTTCAGCTTGTTCAATGTGATACATTAAATACCTTTATCAAAATGGGTAACAGGGGTAACATATGGAAAACAATGTGTATAAATGCCCATAGCATGAGAAATAAGATCCCTGATGTTGAAGCTTTGGTGGGAGTGGCTCACTAGGATTTAGTGGCAGTTACAGAAACATAGTTCACAGAAAACCTTGATTAGGATGCAACCATACTTGGCTATACTTTATTCAGAAAGAACAGGATAGGAAGAAGGGGAGGAGGAGTGGCACTATATGTAAAAACTACTATTAAAGCTTTGGAATTACAGAGCTTAAAAGGGAGAGAGGAGGCATTGTGGGTTAAACTAGAAAGAGTGAAAGAGAAATCTATTTGCATTGGTGTGATATACAGACCTCCCTCACAAGAGGAAGAGGTGGACAGAGAGTTAATTGAAGATATACACAGCATTGCTAGGAAAAGGGAAGTGCTACTGATAGGAGATTTCAATATGCCAGATGTTGATTGACAAATTCCTGCTGCAGTATCATCTAGAAGTAAGGAGATCCTGGATTCTCTACAAGGAGAACTATTCAGGCAATTGTTAACAGACTCCACACATGAAGGGGCCATACTGGACTTGATGCTTACCAAAGGTGAAAGTGTTTCTGATGTTGTAGTAGGAGATCATTTTGCATCCAGTGCTCACCAGATGGTGTGGTTTAGTATTAGGACTAGGACTGTTAGAATCCATTCAAAGGTGAGGATCTTAGACTTTAGGAAGATTAACTTTGCCAAGAGGGGCCAATACCTCAGGGAGTCGTTAGTGGGATGGGAACAGCTGGGGGATGTAGAAAACAGTGGGCAAAACTGAAAGGGGATATTTTAAGGGCAACCAACCTTTTTGTTAAAATGGTAAATAAAGGTAAAAGGAAAAGGAGAACGCTATGACTTTTGAAAGAAGTAGCTGAAAAAGTGAAGAAAAAGAAGGGAGGCCTTCATGAAATACAAGAGATCACAGAGAGAGGAAGACAGGCATCTATATTTGGAAAAACTTAGAGAAGCTAGCAAAGTAGTCAGGAAGGTAAAGATTCAAAAGGAGAAGGAAATAGCCAATGCAATAAAATGGGGGGATAAGACATTTTTCAGATATGTTAGTGAGAAGAGGAAGGGCAAACGTGGTATTGTCAGACTCAAGGATGCAGGGGAGGAATATGTAGAAGCTGATAAAGATAAAGCGGAATTGCTTTACAAATATTTCTGTTCTGTGTTCACAGATGAGGAACCAGGAGCAGGACCTCAAAAAACACCCACAAACAGGAATAGAAGCGAGGGACATCTTGAACAATTTTCAGAAGACGGTGTTCATGAGAAATTAGCTCAAATTAAAGTAGACAAAGCGATGGGACCAGATGGGATACACCCTAGAATACTGAGGGAACTTGGGGACATTCTAGCAGCTCCACTGACTGACCTTTTCAATGCCTCGTTGGAGTCGGGAGTGGTGCCAAAGGACTGGAGAGAGGCTCATGTAGTGCCTTTACACAAAAGCGGAAGTAAGGATGTCATTGAAAACTACAGGCCGGTTAGTTTAACTTTGGTGGTGAGTAAATTATTGGAAACGTTGTTGAAAGAGAAAGGCAGCATGCATTCACCAGAGGCGGGTCTTGTCAGACAAATCTGATTGATTTCTTTGACTGGGTGACCAGGGAGTTGGACCGAGAGAGAGCCCTAGAAGTGGTGTATTTAGATCTCAGTAAAGCCTTTGACACTGTTCCTCACAGGCGACTTATAAACAAACTGAGCACCCTGGGGATGGACCCTAAAGTTACTGCTTGGGTTAGAAATTGGTTGGGTGGGAGGTGACAAAGAGTACAGGTAAATGGAGCTCACTCTGAGGAGAAGGATGTTACCAGTGGTGTGCCCCAGGGATCTGTACGTGGTCCGATTCTTTTTAACATCTTTGTTAGTGATATAGCAGAAGGGCTGTCGGGTAAGGTTTGCCTCTTTGTGGATGATACGAAAATCTGCAATAGAGTAGACCCAGGAAGGTGTAGATAACATGAGGAGGAATCTAGCTAAGCTTGAAGAATGGTCTAGAATTTAGCAGCTGGGATTTAATGTTAGAAAATGTAAGGTCATGCATTTGGGCTGCAGCAATCCAAGAGAGCAGTATAGTATAGGGGGTGAAGTACTTTGTCCACTAAAGAAGAGCGGGACCTAGGCGTGGTTGTGTCTAATGATCTTAAAGTAGCTAAACATGTAGATAAGGCGACGGCAAAAACTAGAAGGATGCTTGGGTGCATATGGAGAGGAATGACTAGCAGAAAAAAGGAGGTGATAATGCCTCTGTATTAGTCTTTGGTGCAACCTCATTTGGAGTATAGTGTACAATTCTGGAGATCCCACCTTGAAAAGGATGTGAACAGGATGGAGTCGGTGCAGAGGGTGGCTACTGAAATGATTAGTGTTCTTCATTATAAAGCACATGAGGACAGACTTAAGGATCTTAATATGTACACCTTAGAGGAAAGGCAGGATAGAGGTGATATGATTGAGATGTTTAAATACCTCCCTGGCATAAATGTTCAGGGAGAGAGCCTCTTTCAATTGAAAGCAAGTTCTGCTATGAGGGGACATGGGATGAGGGTGAAGGGAGATAGATTCAGGAGTGATATGCGGAAATATTTCTTTATCGAAAGAGTAGTGGATCCATGGAATAGACTCCCAGTGGAGGTGGTAGAGATGAGGACAGTAACTGAATTCAAAAAAGCATGGGACAAACACAGAGGGTCTCTAAAGTTAAAAAGTGTACTGTTGTAGTTGTTGATATGGAAGGACAGACTAGATAAACCATGTGGTCTTTTTCTGTCGTCATATTTCTATGTTTCTATGATATCATAAAAGGTAGCATATAAAAAATGTTAAATAAATAAAATAAAAATAAAGTGGGGCCTGTTGACTACAAGATTGCCCAGCCAAATAAGCAAAAGAAAGCCAAAATTTACCATATTAACCTATTGAAAAAATGGACTCCAGTGAGGCTGTAGATGATTTTGGGCCAGAAATTTCAGCCCCGTCAGATCCAACTCAAGTCCTGTTTAGAGACCAGCTCTCTACTTTCCATAGAAGAGATCTAGAAGGTTTGGTCCACCAGAACCTAAGGGTATTTTCCACCCACCTGGGACAAACCCATCTCATTTGTCATGATATAGTTACTGACCCTGGGGTGGTTATCAAGCAACGACCCTATCAGATTTTGGTAGCCTGGTGACAGACCATTGCCAAGGAGCTGGAAGAGATGCTTAACCTGACACTTGTAGAAGAGTCTATGAGTGACTGGTCATCTCTCATCGTCTTGGTTCATAAACCCAATGGAAGCATCTGATTATCAATGCAGCTTCTAAACTGGAACATATCCCTTCCCCAGAATAGATGAACTAATCAAGTGACTCAGTGTAGCATGCTTAAATAAACATTGGATTTGACCAAGGGATACTGGAGATGCCCTTGACTCTGACTGCCAAGGAAAAACTGCTTTTTCGACACCAGAGGGTGTTTTCCAATTTACAGTGCTGCATTTGGATTACATGGGGCTCCCACCAAGTTTCAATGCCTAGTTGACCACCTACTAAGACCACACAAGGGGGATGTGGCTGCATACCTTGTGGCTGCATACCTTGATGACATCGTCATCTACAGCAGAGACTGGACCACCCATCTAATCCAAGTATAATCCATATTGACCAGCCTGTGGAAGGCTGGCATGATAGCCAACCCCAATAAATCTTTTCTGGGAGGCCAGGACATTCAATACATGGGATATTTAATTGGGAATGGGTAGATATGATCTCAACTATGGAAAATGGATGTCATTGCCCATGTCCTCACCCCAAAATTGAAGAAAGAGGTCCATGCCTTCCTTAGATTGAGTGGCCATCACAGCTGGTTCATCCCTAATTTTGCAGAGGTGAGGTGCCATTGACCAATCTCCTGTGGAGGAGAGCTCCCAAATGGATTCAGTGGTTACTGGAACTGGATCTGGTCTTCCAGCATCTCAAGAAGGCCTTGTGCTCTGAACCTATCCTGATTAGCCCTGATTTCTCTCTTCTGATATTGTGCAAACTGATGTCTCAGAGGTGGTCCTAGGAGCCATTCTGGCTCAGGGTATCAGGGGTGAAGAATATCCCATTGCATTCATCAGCATGAAACTGCTTTCTCAGGAGAAGCATTATGCAGTGATTGAGAAGGAAGCCCTGGCTGTCAAGGGAATGCTTGAAACCTTCAAATAATACCTGCTAGGCTGTCTGTTTACACTGATAATGGGCCGCCAACCCCTCATGGGGCAGGCTCAACATAAGAGGCCTAATAATTCTTCTAGGCACATAACCGTCACTGCCAACCTTTAACCCTGGATATTCAATGCCGGGGACATATGCGGCCCTGGCATTGAATATCTGGGGTTGATACACAGCCCATAAGTCTGCAGAAGCTAACCAGGCAGCGGCAATATTGAGCTGCTGCCCAGTTAGCTTCCACAGGTAAAGATAGGCCAGCTTTTGTTGTGCCTATATTTTACCCACAGGTGCTAATCAGGCAGTGGTGCAATATTGCCGCTGCCTGGTTAGCAACTGATGCTGCCCTCAGAATGCTCCGGAATACCCATGACACACCCCATTGCTAAGCGGTTAGCACGGGCATATTCTTACTGTAGCAATTATTTTTGGCGTGGTCAGTGAGGAGCGCAGGTAGAGTTGCAAAGAACACATGTAGATTATAAAATGTCAATTTATGCATGTTCCTCAATTTATGCATGTATCTTTATGTGCAAAGGGCCACTTCAACCCCTTATGGTGCCTGGGCAAACTTTCCAGAATGGATGCCCTTCATGGCCCCCCTCCTGTTTGCAGGCTCTCCTGGAGCAGCACCATCTGTGGCAATGTTCTCTCTAAGCAGCTTGAAGCTGTGCAGGAGTCCTCCGCCGGCACTTTTACTGGTGGGGGAAAGGTACAACGTGATTACTCTTAGGACTGTGCAGCATAGGCGGGTCCTGAGTGATAGGCAGGTCTGGACTCCCATGCAACTTCAAGCTGCATAGCGCTTCAAGTTGCATGGTGCGCTTTTATAAGAGCCATTTCACGGTTTATATACTGCCACACATATGGCCCCCGAGTTGCTTCAAGGTGTTGGCGCTCTAGGTAAACCTTAAGCAGGGCCAAGGCCTGGTATTGAAAGCATTTTTTCCAACAGATACAGTATAATATGGTTATATATTTAGAGGTTAATATCAGCCTGCAGTGGTCAGCATCACTCATTGCCTGACCACCATGGGAAAAAATGAAACCAGAGCCTATCCGGTATCCGTTTTCATTGCCAGCCATTGTGGCTATCTGCTTAGCGATGATATTCATCTGTTAACTGGATAATCCACTGCATAAAGTTAGGCAGTCATTGACCTGTCTTACCTATTCGGTTTTTCCTGTCCAGCTAGCAGATTAATATCAACTCTAACCGGATAGCCACAGCGATCAGCAGTGAAAACGGCTGGGTGCAAATGGCCTAAATCTTAACATAGTGATATTCTTCGGACACTCATCCTCACCTCCTACACAAATTCTTCTCCCTCTGGGTCCAGCAATAATGCAAATTTTTGATAGGGAAAACTCCTGCAAAAAAGGAGTATTGGAGTTCAGGGTGGGATCCACAAGAGGTGGGATCACAGAGGCATGGCTTGAAGACATCTTCCTATTGTGATTTCAAGCATTCTCCATCTACTTTTTAAGGGCAATTTCTCGTCTTGCCTTTCCTTTGGGGGCATGGCAGGGGTAGGATTAAAGTTTATCTGGATATCAGCAATATCCAGCTGCTATATGGTTAACATTTTTCAGGTAAGATGGCTACTGTTATAGTAGATCTAAGATATCCCGGTAAAGATATCCAGATGCCTTTTTCCTTCTATATTTAGTGGCACTAACTTATCCAGATATCTTACAAAATATCTGGATATCTTTATCCAGATATTTTAAAGGATGTCAGGATATCAGTAGCAAGGTGTTTTCTAGCTGAATATGGGCCCCATTATTTTTTGATCACAGTGCCTTCCTATCCTGTGAATACTTGTTGCATAGTTTTCAGATGCTGGTCACCACTTTCAGCGCACTGTGGGTCCAAAGTAAAATTGGGATCCATCTATGAATCTGATCTTTCTAGGGTAATGCTGACTCAGGAGAAATGTTGTCAAGTTTGTCTGAAGACAAATTTGTTGAGTTGAAGGAGCTCATAAAGATCAGCACCTTCTCTTAAATTCACAGCATTACATATGCTATTCCTGATAAATAGTTTGACCTTTAGCTATATTCTTGTGTCAGAAATTTTTTCTAACCATGTCTAAGTGCGCTATCAGAGACATTTACCAGACCTAATCCAGATCGTGGCTATTTATTTAGTGATGGTCAATCAAGATCTGGATTAACCTTGGTAAATGTCTCTGATAGTATGCTTAGACATGGTTCACAGAATTTCAAGCACAAGAATAGAGCAAAAGAAAAATTGTTGGAGTAAATCTCTACAGCGGTAGTCAATAGATTCACAAGGCAAAAAAAAATCCAATAAGCATTTTCTATAGAGCTATAGACCAGATGTAATTTGGGCCAGTCAAGAAAGAGAAAAGATCATCAACAGAATTAAGAGCAGCTGTCAGACCCAGCCTTGGAGATGTGATGGCTCTTCTGCAAGATGCCAGCCTTCTAAGCCCCAGCTTACTGATGACAAAAGTGGAGGGAAAAATTAATTTTGGATTTGTCACTGTCCTTTTTATGTTAAAAGATATGAACCAAATATAAAATTCTATTTATAGAAACATAGAAAAATGACGACAGAAAAAGACCACATGGCCTATCTACTGTAGTCTGTCCTTCCATATCAACCCCCTTTTTTCCTTTAGAGATCCTCTGTGTTTGTCCCATGCTTTTTTGCTTATTTTCCATGTCATTTCAAACACATGCACATCCCTAATATCCAGATAGTGCAACTGATTATCTTTCTCAGACAAAAACAACCAAAAAACAAAAAAAAAAATAAGGATAATACTAACACACACTAGGGAAAGTACTACATTAATTCATTAAACGAGCTGAGACTATCAAGCCAACATCAAGAGGTTATCAAGAGGTTATCTGAATAAGGGATTTTGAAAATAGACCCCAAAGAACTTTGGGCCCGATATTCAGCACTGGTGGCAAGCAGGGCCGGCCCGTCCATTGAGCAAGAATGTTTTTTGCACAGGGCCCCGCGTTTCAGGGGGCCCCGCGCAAAAAACATCTTGCATCCCAGCAAAGTTTAAAAAAACCAGAAACCGGCTGCCCCGCGGCGGGATTAACAGAACCGCGAGAAAGGGAAACTCTCCCTTCGCGCGGCTCTGAAAAGCCCGCGCTGAGGCCGCATAGAAGACTGCAGGACAGGGGAGCCCCACGGGATTCTCGATTCTGCCGCTGCCACGGCGGCAGCGGCAGCAGCAGCCGGTTTCTGGGGTTTTTTTTTGGAGGCAATAACATGCTTGTCTATAGGTCTGGACACGGTACTCATGGTCTTAACAGCCTTCGATTGACTCTTATTCTTCCATTTTCGCTGTCCCAAAGCAGAATCTCATTCCAGGGACTTCCCTAGTCCATACATCTGGGAACATCTGGTGTCCAATGGCACTCCGAAGGGGCTCCAAAGGAACTTGACCTGCCCCTTCGAGCTGGGGTTGTGCATTGCTTTGAATGCTGGCTGTTAACCCAGCAGGGGCCCTTCACAGCAGCAGCTGGCTCAGTTGCTGCCTGTAGGACCCACAGCGATACCACCTCCGCACACCAGATCTCCCAAGAAACCACAAAATGAATGTCTTGCTTTTAACCCGGTAGGGGCCCTTCACGGCAGCAGCTGGCTCAATTGCTGCCTGTACCTGGCACTCACCAAACAGATCAGATGGCAGGACCCACAGCTACAACACTTCTGCCCACCAAATCTCCCCATTCATCAGAGTCTCATCTATTCCTTCTGTTTTTTAACTTAGCTGGGCTGATGGGGGGGGGGGGGGGTAAGGACTGTAAATGGGCTGATGGGGGGGGGGGTTCGGACTGGAACTTGGCTGATGGGGGGGTTAGGACTGGTTATGGGCTATAGGGGGTTCGGACTGGAAGTGGGCTGATGGGAGGGCGATAAGACGTCCAAAGGGCAAGGGGGGGGTTAGGACTGGTAATAGACTATGGAGGGGCTAAGACTGGAAATGGGCTGATGGGGGAAGTTATGACAGGTAATGGGCTATGGGGGGCTACGACTACAAGTGGGCTGATGGGGGGATAAGGACTGGAAACGGGCTATGGGGCGGTGGGCTAAGACTGGAAATGGACTGATTGGGGGCGTTAGGACTGGTAATGGGCTGTGGGGGGCATTAGGACTGGTAATGGGCTAGGGGGGGTTAGGACTGGTACTGGGCTATGGGGGGGTTACAACAGGTAATGGGCTATGGGGAGCTACGACTACAAGTGGGCTGATGGGGGATTAGGACTGGAAATGGGCTATGGGGGGTTAGGACAGGTAATGGGCTGATGGGGGGTTACAACAGGTAATGGGCTATGGGGGGGCTAAGACTACAAGTGGGCTGATGGGGGGTTAGGACTGGTAATGGGCTGATGGGGGGTTAGGACTGGTAATGGGTTGATGGGGGGGTAAGACTGAAAATGGGCTGATGGGAGGGTAAGGACTGGAAGTGGGCTGATGGGGGGTTAGAACTGGTAATGGGCTATAGGGGGTTCGGACTGGAAGTGGGCTGATGGGGGAGCTAGGACTGGTAATGGGATGGGGGGTTGCTAGGACTGGAAATGGGCTGAGTGGAAGGGGGGCTTGAACTGCAAATAGCTGATGGGGACAGGGGCTTGGAATGGAAATGGGCTGAGTGGAAAGGGGGCTTGAACTGCAAATAGCTGATGGGGAGGGGGGCTTGGAATGGAAATGGGCTGTGAGGAGAGGGAGCTAGGACTGGAAATGGGCTGAGTGGGGGGGGGGGGCTAGGACAGGAAATGGGCTGATGGAGGGGCCAGGATAGGACTGGAAATGGGCTGTTGGGGGTGCTAAGGTTGGAAATGGGCTGTGGTGGGGGCTTGAATTGAAATGGACTCATGGAGGGGCTAGAACTGGAAGTAGGCTCATGGGGGGCTTGGATTGGAAATGGGCTGAGTGGAGGGGAGCTAGGATTTGACATGGGCTGATGGTGGGGCTAGGAAAGGACTAGAAATGAGCTGATAGGGGGCTGGGATTGGAAATGAGCTGATGGAGGGACTGATAGGACTGGAAATGGATGGGGGAGCTAGGACTGGAAATGGGCTGATGGTGGGGCTAGGATAGGATTGGAAATGGGCTGATGGGGGACTAGGACTGGAAATGGGCTGATGCAGGGACAAGAAGGGAGCAGATGCTGGGTGGGGCTGGAACTAGAAAGGAGTTGATGTTGGGGGAGGATTAGAATGGGATGGAGCTGGGAGAGTGAAATGGAGAGGGAAAAAATATTTTGTGTGGGAGGGAAGACAAATCTACAATTGGCCGGATATTGGGAGAGTAAGTGGGGATTGAGGATGGAGGGGTAAAATTTGAGTGGATGAAATAGGAATGAGGAAAGAGCAAAAGGAGAAAGATTAGTATGTTAAAGCAGATGTAGAGAGAGAATGGAAAAAAAACCAAGAAAACAGAAGAAAGGACAAATGGACAGCAGATGGAGAGTTAGCAGAAGACACGAAGAAACCAGAAGAAAGTGGCTGGAACAATTGCAACTGAAAAAAAATGCACAAAAGGTAGAAAAATATCTCTTTATTTTGAATTTATTAACTGGAATATGTAAGCTCTGGGAAATGTGCATCATTAATTTTTGCGCTTTGTTTAGTACAAGAGGAAATTAATTTATAGTTTTATTTCTACAGTGTTGTTGTATATTCCAAGTTTGGCTTTTGGGGTTCCCAGTTTAATTATTGTCTTCTTGTTTCTAAATTGTGATTCCTTGTTTGGTGATGGTCTATGTTCTGCATGTGTAACTGAGCTGAGGTGTTCTGTTTATATAATTCCTATTTGACATTGCCACTTGTTCTCTTTCCCCAGTAGGTCATGTATTGTTGTTCTCTGAAATGTATTGGTTTAATATTTGCAGTGTTGCCTTTTGATAGTTAGGGTATGATGCTTTGTGAGTCCTGGTAGTGCTGATAGTATACGGCGGGTTTGCTATGGGTTCTAATGGGCAGTGTTTGTAGTAGTTCCTAATGTGCCTGGCAGTTGGTACTGGATTATAGTAATGTAGAAACCTTTTAGTCTTTCTTTATCCATATACTCATTAAGAGGCATGTTTACTAAAAGTTAGTGTATGGTAACATTATGCAAATATTTATGCAAATGAGGCCCCGCACTGAGTCTCCGCACATGGCCCCGCACCCCCCTTGGGCCGCCCCTGGTGGCAAGCACTATTAAAGTAACTAGCCACCACCATTGAACATTAGGTCCAGATATTCAATGCTGTAACCATCTCTGGGTGGCAGCATTGAATATGTGGGTGGCTCGGATTGCCAGGAAGCTAACCGGGCAATGGCGATATTCAGCCGTTACCTGCTTAGCTTCAGTGGTGAAAGTCAGGTCAGCCTTTGTTGCATCTGACTTTCACCGGTTTGCCATAACCGGGGCATTTGCTCAGTGTTGCTGCTGCTCGGTTATCACCGGGTGCTGCCCCCAGAAAGCCCCAATGCTAACCAGTCAGTGGCAGCACTTGCACATATTCAGCAGCATTAACCGTGTTATTCCCTTTGAATACTGGGTCCTTTCTTTTCAATTCAGTGATTAGAATGTCAGGTTTTGAAAGATGCATCTTAAAGTTTGCACAGTACAAAATGAAATGCATCTGTTTCTCTTTCTGCATGAAGAGGCTGGCATCTAGGGATTTCAGTTTAATTCTTGCCTTCATATTTCTGTTTTTAGTCTGTGATTACTTAGACTCTCACCAAGTACAGAATTATCTGTGCTCTGCATAAGTGATCAAGGCCTGGCATTTTGTCAGCATGGAGTTTCTATATATTAATCTGTAGTCATGTTTATATGTATGTTTTCGTTTATCTTGATACTGCATATCAAGGGGCTATCTATGTGGGATTACAATATTTCAAGTGAGAACAGAAATGAAAGTATCTTTAACATAAAAAGTTACCATAACTTTGCAAAAAAAAAGTTTAAAGGGTAAGAAAAAGAGGGAGAGGTTACTAGGCCTAATCTATCCCATGGCTGAGCAAAAGAATTATGGTGGCACTAGGAGGCCTGCCAAGCACAGACGTAAGCATAGACAGAGTCTCTTCTTTGGCCAAAAGGTGACTTAAAGAAGAAAGCTTTGAGGCCTATTTTGAATTTTTCGAATGAAGGTTCCATTCTGAATCTTTGGGTAGAGTTTGAAAGCATGGGGCCATTACTGTATTTTCAAATTAAATTATGGTGTGAGAAAGAACCACCATTATATTGTGTTGTGAGGAGTATAAGGAATAAGCAGACAACATAGAAAAGATGGAATGTAAGAATAGAAGATTCAGTGTACTAATGTTAGAACATTAGAAAGATCCCTTTAGGTCACTGGAAGCCAGTGTACGTCCTGGAATATGGGAGAAATATGATAATATAATTTTAGCTCCTGTGAGGTGACTCGTTGTTATACTGTGGACCAATAGGAGGTGTTTGATCTGTGATGATTAGAGTCCATGATAAAATGCATTTTATTAATCTGATGTTTTATAAATGTATATGCCAATGTGCACAAGGATGAGGTATTTAAAATGGAGTGAACAGAACAAAGTAGTCACAAGCATAAAAATATTTCTCTATTATTTTAGAGGCCTTTTAAACATACATACTAGCATATATACATGAAAAATCCTTTATAAAATTATCTTCCAAATGTGTTTTTGATTTGTAGAGCTTAATAACAATATTGCATGTCTATTCCAATGGTTAAGAGCTGATTGTGCCTGTCTGCACATCATAATATGAGTTTTATTTAAGCTGGCTATGAGTGATTTCCTTATATAATTTGAAATAACTTAATGCTACACTAGATCACAACAGATCCAGTATCAAAGAAGTGTAAAAGGAACTCATCCGCACAGTCTGTAATCCATACAAACAACTGCCAGATTGAGAAACCAAAGACTGGGAAAAGCGACTTTTAAAGGGCTGTTGCTGTTACTGCAGATGTCCATTGAAATATGCACCCACTGAAATACCAATGCAGTCTAGCCATCACTGGACATAATGCTGCCAAGATAGTTTATAGTTTACAGTATTTGATAGAGCGCTCTTTGTTATCAGACAGACAGAGTGGTTTACAATTTGAAAATATCTAGAGCAAGAAAGGAACTCTAAAGTTTACAGGGAAGTCAGTTAAACAATAAAACAATGACACAGCAAAATCTAATGCTGTCTTGTCGCAACAGAATTCAGACTCCGCCCCAATTCCAAACACTTGATTGAATAAATATGTTTTTAATAAAGTTTTGACTTTCTTAAAGTTGGATTCTAAGTGCTCAGAGGATGGAAGGCCGTTCCACAGGGAAGGAGCAACGAAGAAAAATGCAGAAGTTTTAAATGATTTAAATTAAGCCCTAATAGGTGATGATATAAGCAAGCAGTTTCCGTGTAATAAATGTAGACAGCAAGGGGGGGGGCACAGAGAGATATAAGAGCTGAGAGATAGGTAGGAGCTTCATTGTGAATGAGAGACTTTGTAACAAATACGGGACAGGATAGGAAGCAAATGGTGTTGGATAAAGAGAGGGTACTTAGTGCGCAGAAGGATGTGTACTGCTGTATTTTGCATTGATTGAATCCTCTTTCATTGATAACACAGGTACACTACCAAAAAACTGCCTCCAGTTTTGCAATTGATTCCTATAGATTTTGGGGTGCTGAATCCAGGAAAAATAGCCAAAATGTTCCATCACGTCACGTTTTCTTGCAAAATTAGATTTCTTACCCATATAAGGAATGTTCACATAATTTCTTTTTAGCCGACTGCAGTTTATTTTCTTGGCCCAAAATAGAGGTTGTAATGGTTAACTAACTAGAAACACTCCCTCATGATATTTTAGAGTGTTTTGTATTCATTTTATACATTAACAGGACAATTGGGAGGCGGGGGGCTAAATCCAGTACTCGCGCTGGCGCATGTTCTTTCCTGTTCGCCTCGCCTCGTTCGCTCGCTCAAACACGGAGGTTGTGACATGAACGTTCCTGTCAAATTTCAGTTTCTTGCAAGTTCATTATTACCTTTTGTTTGCTCAGTCGTAATCCAGCTTTATTCCGAAGTGGTTCACTACAGTTGTAGTTTGCAGTGCTGTGTATTTGTGATGGCTCACAGAGCCAGAGGTTGTGTCAACTCTCCGGACAGTTTTTGTTTTATTTGTGGGGAATATACCGTGAAAAAGCGGCAGAGGAACATTTCTGCATTTATTAAAAAAGTATATTTCGCCTATTTCGGTTTGAAGTTAGGCGATCAAGACAAACCGTGGGCTCCTCACAAAGTGTGCAAGACATGTGAGGAAGATCTACGCTTATGGATGAAAGGTAAAAAACAAGCATTTCGTTTCGGAATACCTATGATGTGGCGTGAACAAAGAGACCACAGCAGTGACTGCTATTTTTGCTCTTGCATTGTGAAGGGATACAACTTAAAAAATAAGAACGTAATAAGTTACCCCAACCTTCCCTCAGCAATTAGGCCTATGCCTCATAGCAACGAAGTACCTGTGCCTGAACCACCAAAATCTTTGGATCATATTTGTGTGGACGGTTCTGATCATGATGAGACTCATCAGATGGCTTTTCCCAATGAGTCCAGTACTTCCGAGTTTGAAACTGAACCAGATCCGAAACCTGAACTTTTCTCTCAAGCTGAATTGAATGATTTAGTCCGGGATTTAGGACTCCCAAAAGATGCTGCCCAACTGCTAGGTTCTCGGCTTAAACAGAAAAATCTATTGTCACCAGGGACAACTTTTTATTGGTACCGCAACTGCAAGACACAATTTTTGAAGTATTTCAGCAAAGAGGAAGATTTGGTATTTTGCAACGATATACGGAGTGATGGAAAAGTTTAAACTCAAGTATGATCCTGCTGAATGGCGGCTGTTCATTGATTCGTCAAAAGACAGCATAAAAGGTGTTCTTCTTCATAATGGCAACACATTCGCTTCAGTTCCTATTGCTCACTCTGTTATTCTCCAAGAAAAATACGAGAATTTGGCCCTGATTCTTCAGAAGATTCGTTATGATGAGCATAAGTGGATGATTTGTGGAGACTTTAAAATTCTATCCATGCTATTAGGGCAGCAATCCGGTTTCACCAAATATCCCTGCTTCCTTTGCTTGTGGGATAGCCGGGCCCGCGACCTACACTGGGGGAAAAAAGACTGGCCAATTCGGGAGTATTTGAGACCCGGTGAGAAAAATGTTCTTCATGAGAGCTTGGTACCTCGTGATAAAATTCTATTACCACCTCTCCACATTAAGTTGGGTCTCATTAAGCAATTCATCAAGTCCCTTCCAAAAGATGGTGAGTGCTTTCGGTACCTTTGCTCAAAGTTCCCCCGACTTTCTGAAGCAAAGCTAAAGGAAGGAGTGTTTGTTGGCCCTGATATAAGGAAACTCATTTCAGATGGAGCATTCGCTGAAACGATGTCTGAGAAGGAAAAAGAAGCCTGGGATTCCTTCAAGGATGTTGTTCTCAAATTCTTGGGGAACAGGCGGGATGAGAACTATAAGGATATTGTTGCCAGGATGCTCAATGCCTTCAAAGAACAAGGCTGTAACATGAGCCTGAAAGTCCATTTCTTGCACTCCCATGTGAACTACTTTCCCGAAAACTTGGGGGCGTACAGTGAAGAACAAGGTGAAAGGTTTCACCAGGACATCAAGGACGCAGAGAGAAGGTACCAAGGAAGATGGAACACCACTATGATGGCTGATTTCTGCTGGTTGCTGCTGCGGGAAACCCCAGATGAAAAATACGCCAAGCAGCGCACCAAGAGAAGCATTCGGGGGAAGAAGAAACGGGCCCACCAGGAGATTGATTGACCCAAGAATGACTTTAAAATCTAAACTGTGTTGACAAATATCGTGTTTGTACTAAACTTTGAAATAAAAATTTGCTAGTTATTACCACAGTGTCGGATCTCATTTATTAGAATTTTATTTTCACACCATCGGTGTTTGTCTTCATGTATTGCAATGGTGCGGTTTGCGTTTTCTATTCTTACATACATACCTGTACAACATTTTTTGCACATTTCTTTGCTTTGCTTTGTGTCTAACCTCGCTCTTATATGCTCAATGTTTGTGCACATGTATGTGGCTGTTTTAAGTGCAGACAATTTTGCTACCATCACAGTGTGTTTTTGTTGACATTACTCTATTCTTATGTGCTGCCTTGTTACAATTTTCTTTATTCTTATTTGAATAACTACTAAACAATTAGTATAAAGAATTCATCCAAGAAACTTTTATCTCGATCGCACTCAATCTGAAACGTTCACCTCAAACTGCTAACCCAATGTAGCAAAAAATCTGTACGTGATGGAGCAAATTGGTTACCAGATTTGGATTCAGCGCACCAAAAAACGTAAAAATCAATCGAAACATTAGAGGCAGTTTAAAAAAAAAAATGTTTAGTGTACCTGTGTAATCAGGAAAACCAGCATATGTGACATTGCAATAGTCCAGACGGGCTGTAACGGTGCATAGAAGGATGGATGTCTGTGCAATGAGGTCCAGAAGGGGTCATAGTGCTCGAAAGCAGTAAAGCAGAGGTAGACTTGGTCAGCTGGGTAATTTGTGTGGAGAATGATAGGTCCAATTCAATAAAAATACCTTAAGTATTTGAAGGAGTGTTAAAGGGAAAGGGGGGAGAGGGGTTGTTAAGTAAAAGGGATAATGAAGGAGTATCTGAGCAACCTGTAATCCAGGTAGCTGTAGGTTAAGCTTCATGGCATTTTCATGTAACCAGTAAGGATCTTTTCAAGGCAAATATTTACTTTAGTGAGATTGAGGCGAAGATTCTCTATTTGAGTGAGAAGAATGAAATCAGCATATATGTGAAGCTGTCTATGTCTTTTGACAAGTTGTTGGTTAATGATTTGTGTACAGGCTTAATTATCAACTTGCATGATCCTGGTTATTTCCATTGCTGATTCTCAGTCCAGACTTTTCCAAGCTGGTGGGCAGTTCCTGCAGGCTGATGCTTGTTTCTCCGAGCAGTGCTATATTATCAGCTAAGTCCAAGTCCAGGAGCTGGTTCTGATCTTTCCACTGGATGTTAAAATTTGACCTGTTCAACGTTTTCCACATAACAAAGTCTATAGAAGAAGACACAAAAATGGCGAGAGCATGCAGCCCTGTGGCACACCACTGACAGTACTGAAAAAGTCTGTGGTGCCAGTATCTGTCTTTACACCGCAGTTAAAGTTCTTGAAAATGTTGATACACCACTGGGGGAAGCCATATATTCCTGCAGTGCTACAGACTGATGCCCTATGCATGCTATCAAAAGCCTTTTTGAAGTAAATGAACTTGATTGACAGTTGCAAAGCTTTGTTAAATGATGTTCCATAGTGTAAAATATTCTTTACATACATTTGATCTCATTTATGATACCAATATAAATTTGCATGTCGTTGCTTCCAGACAGGGCCAGATTAACATTATACTGAACACCTACCACAGACCTCTATTCGTGTCTTTTATCAACCCCCCTCCTCTCACATTTACACTTGTCTCCCCTCCACTTCCCTCCCTCTCCTAGGATGTTTGTTCATAGCTTTCCCCTTACCACCCCTCCAGCAGCAGCATAGGGAAAACTGCAGGGCCTAGTTCAAGGGGGTAGGAGCTGCAGCACGTTGTGAGTGAATGTAGGGATTGCGCAAGCACATACTTTGAATAGTGTGACCTAGTGGTTAGAAAGGTGGGCTGAGAACCAGGGAAGCAGGACAAGTTATTTTTACCCTCCGTTGTCTTTGATGCAAACTAGAAATGCCAAGGATGGACTGACCCATAGAGTTAGATTTGCAGGCAATGTGTCTGACATATAACTTGCCTTGAACTAATATTCGAAGTGCTTGAGCTAAATCCTAACAAATAAATTTAAAAAGCACAAAAATTAAACTAAATTAAGTTTTAAGTGTCATGAAGGTTTCATAAATGAAAGAAGCAAAATAAAATATATACAGGCCAGTGTAAACAACGTATCTGGATAGTGGCAGTTGCTATCTGGAAAAGTGCCCTATCAGTGAATTTTGGCAGAGCAAAGAAAGAGGGTAGGCATGCTGGCTAACTCGAGGAATAGTTGGCCATTTTCAGCTTCAATTTATATATCTATGCAGATAAAGTCAGACCACCAAAAAGGCTGCCCTAATTGAAACTGCATTGCTATACAGATAGTTGATATTGCCACTATTGGTAGAACTAGTGGCAATCACCGGTGAATACCTATATTTTTTTGTGCCACTACTTGTGTGGATAGCAGCACTTTATGTTATAGAGTCATGTTTAAAGCACTTCTAGAACAACAAGAGTGAAACAACTATTCATATACTCTCATCCATAACATGCCATCAGACAAATCATGTATCTTCAACAAGATATACAACAATCCAATTTTTTCATCTTCATTGCCCCCCCCCCCCCATACAACATACCCCTTCTCACCAACATATCTCATCTCCCCTCCCACTCTTCGGCTACAAGCAGTTTACCCCAAACTACTCCCTGTTCGATGGGTGTTTCTGACACATTACATTAGTGTCCCCAATCCCAACTCCTTCTCCCCGACCTCCAGTCATCATCCCCAATCTTAATCCAGCCCCCCCACACCCCCATAATTTAGCTGCCAAGATCTAGGCAATCCTAGGAACAGGGAACAAACAAACCTGTTCCAGCGACGGGGAAGCTGTAATACTAGAGGGCATAACATGAAGCTGCAAGGTGGTAAATTGAAAGGCAATGTCAGGAAATACTTTTTTTACTGAAAGGGTGGTGGATGCTTGGAATGCCCTTCTGATGGAGGTGGTGGGGACAAACACAGTGACGGAATTCAAAGTGGCCTGGGACAGACACTGTGGATCACTTTACAGCAACAGGATAAAATCAAAATAAACTGAACCATCTAATTTCTCAACAAATAGGGGTGGAGCGATGGGGGAGGAGCGGTGTGTTCACCCCTAAACAAACAAAGAAACAAAGATATGGGGAGGGGTGAAGACATGGGGAGGGGTGCACCTGCTCCTGGTGGGTGCAACACTAAGCAAAGACAAGGGTAGGGGTGCACCTACTCCCTAAAAGACATGGGAAGGGGTGCACATACATCTGTCATATTGCTGGGCAGACTAGATGGACCATACTGGTCTTTATCTGCCGTCATTTACTATGTTACTATGTAAGTAATCCTGTGCTAATCATCCAAAGGAATTTAATACCATGTTCTGAGCCCTCAGGGATAAGGGGTCTATATAGCCCCCCCCCCCCCAATTAGCACATGCAATTCATTCCTCCACCACATAAAAGAAAGTGACCCCTCTTCACCCCACATCCACTAAACATGTCTTTTCTATCATACTTGGTTTCCAAATAAATTGCCTAACAAACCACTATCAGACTCTAAAGGCCCAGCGCAAGTGAAATAATATACCTTCTATCATAAATTTAAGCTCCTGACCCAGTATTCCACTCAAATGCTCTGAACTTGCTCTCAAAATGGTTTCACTCTGGCACAGCTGATGACTTAATGTTTCAATCTCTACCTTGCTCCTGAAATATAAATCTGGGAGGGCCTGCCTAGTTTTCTGCATTTTAACCTGTGAGATATAGGGCCTTTGCAATAATTTATATTTTATTTCATGAGCTACCGTAGCAGAGGTCATTTGTGGAATCTTGACAAAGCATCTTGCTAAAAAAGCTTCATTCATTGTTTTTCCCATCTCTTTCACATTTTTGCCCCAGGGAATTCAAGAAACCCAATCCTTCAAAAGCCCAGAGTGCTTTATGTAACCTAGTGACTGACACTATCTGAAAATTTTATCTGAAGGAATTTGGACTTCCTCTGTAAACTTTTTCTGAAGTTTCTGATTCTCCAATGAAACCACATACGAGTAGTTGCACAGCTGAAAATAAAAAGGAAATCAATTCTTACTCCTAACAGGATGTTCAACTTCTCTATGAAAGTCATCACTCCTTAAACATTAAAGAATGGCACCAAGGGGGGGCGGAGCCTGATGTCCAGCGGGTAGGACGCTTTGCGTTGAAGCTCCCGAGAGGCCTACTTAGAATCCTGACTTAATACCTACACAAATTTACTATTTCGCTCCGAGCTGACCGGGGCACCTCGGGGGGAATGGCGGCCCATAAACCAGCGCGCTTGGACTTCGGGTCTCCTTCTTCTTCTCACGGAAAACGCTCCAAAACAGAGGTGTCCTCCCCACAGAAGATGGTTCCATTTCGTGAAAACCCCGAGATGCACCTGGAGATTTTGGAAGAAATACGCGGCGTGAAGGAATTGGTGCAGTCCAATGGAGAAGCGCTTCGAGCCATGCGAGAAGACTTTGGAGTGCTCCAAGACCGACTTGAAAGTCTTTCATTGCGGCAGGACAACATGGCGGGGGTCCTCGACTCGCACGAGGTGCGCTTGGGCAAACTGGACGAGGCTGAGCGTCAGATACAGAATCTTCAAAAGGAGTTAGAAGATAGCAATAATCGAGCCCGTCGCAACAATGTGAGGCTCCTCGGAGTGCCGGAGGGGGTGGAAGCAGGAGATATAAGAGAATTCTTGCTCAAAACTCTTCCCTCCTTGCTGAAGATCACCTTTCATAAAGAACTGGAAATCGATCGTGCACACCGTGTTCCTGCTCACATGGCGCTCAACCGCACGACCCCCCGGCCTATTATCTTTAGCTTGCTACGATATCAACAAGTGGAACAAATTTTACATGCTGCCCGAGCGAATCATCATTTGGAATTTGAAGGTCGTAAGGTCTCCTTCTTTCCTGACTTGGCAAAGCCTACCGTTGACCGTCGGAAGAAACTCCTTGCTTTTCGCCCTCGACTTCAACAGCTACAGGCTCGCTTTGGCCTGTTGTATCCAGCGAAGCTCCGAGTGACTCTCCATAACCAAACCAGGACGTTCGAAGATCCTGATCTACTATCAACATTTTTAGACTCCAAAGAAGCAGAGCAGATGCGCTAATCCCAAAGTTTGGACTCTTATTTGCCGGCTCTATCCGCCATTTTGAAGGGCCCGATGCGGCGGTCATAGCCAAGCACAGAAATAGCCTGGACTTTCTTTCTTTCTCTATATGACTTTTGTTTTTTGGTCTCCTATCCCTTCATGATGTGTGCCTCGGTCGGATTCGGAGCACGCACAGTCCTACAGGTTATGTGTTTTTTCAAATTTGGCCTTCTCTGGGGTTTCTCCCCGCAGACACATGGTCGCCAGTAATTTTGGGGTTTTGCTTCTCCTCTACCGTACTGCGGTTTTCTTTGTTAATGTGGGGCGCTTCATTGTATTATATTAGTTTATTTTTCCTATGCCATGTGTACAGCCAGATACAGTCAGTTTGAGGGACACAGTGAAATTATGTGTGCTATCATGCTCAGAATTTTAACTTTTCTGTATGGTCTTATGTAAAATCTTCTCATTCACCGTCAAAGGCATTAATGGTCCACTCAACGGAAAGAAAATCCTTAGCTATCTTAGCCATGAGCATGTTGATTTAGTGTTTCTTCAGGGAACGCATTTGAACTCTGCTGAAACACTGAAACTCAATGCTAAGCCTCACGTGGTGACTGCCTATTCTCCCACCGTTTTCAAATGGTACGGGATAGCCACTTTGGTTAAGAAGTCTTAGCATGCTACTGTACCTGATATTAGCGCTGACAAGAAGGGTAGATGGGCCCGTGTACACCTTGAGGTTGGAGATGGTTAATTCACGTGTGTTTGCATTGTGCCCCGAATGTGGACAACCCTGCTTACTATGCAAGTGTTGCGCGGTTGGCCTCGGCCTCTGCCAATGCTCCATTAATACTTGGTGGTGATTTACTCAGGTGTTCCCTCAATTTTTTCTTCTCAAACAAGGTGCTCGTTGGTTGGAAGAGCCAGTACCGAGCAGACCTGTGTGGCTAGATACAGAAGCGGGCCTTCGCGAACCGATTCCTCTTACCTTTCTCCCTGGTATGACTCTCCCATCAGACTCCCACTATCCACCAATGCTTTTAGACACTTTAGGTGCCTTTACTACTCTTATGCAATCTTAGACTCCCGACTCTGGTCAGTGCAACTTCAGCATCGCCTTTGATCCACTAGAGTACTCCTGCCATCGGCATTCTCTATATAAGGTTGATTGGCGACTTTCCGACCTCTCGGTAATTCACCGGGTGTAGCATCCAATTTTACTAAACCTTCTGTAATGCTATACCTAGAGATACCCCTATAGCGCAGAAAGTATGGGAGAGAGAATTGCATGTGACTTTGATCTCGGAGCAATAGAGCCTTATCAGGAGTAGAGGGACACGGGTTCCCGATCCGCCTCACTCATTCAGACCCTCTCCTTTCTAGCCCACCGGTGTTTTTACACTTCTCACAGATTAGACAAATGGAACACTACTCAGGGCAATGGTTGCTGGACACGTCCTGCGGCCATTGGTTCATTGCCTCATGTTATGCATGAATATCCCGCACTACAGTATTACTGGCGTCGGGTCTGGGGTCGTATTTAGTCTATCTCGCACTCTCAGGAGCCCCTTTCTTGGAGGATAGTGGGACTTCGCCCAGTTGCGGGGATCCCCTCTCTCCCAAAAATGGCTTATCTCCTTTCGAACTTTATGCTTAGCATTGCTATTTCCCTAATTAAGTATTTCCCTCATTAAGTAATACTGGAAACTTAGCTCCCATTTGAGCCCCAATGACTGGTGGAATCATGCCTGTCTTTACAGTAAATATGAACAAATACCTCGTCTGTTCGCTTTCTCCGTTCAGACTCCTTCTCATTGGTCTCAATGGAAGCTGCTCAATGACTATGTACATTTTGCTAAATGCTCTCATTTGACTGTCTGACTTTGTATATATCTTTGTCTCATGATCATGCTGTATTGTAGATACTCTTTTGCTCGTTTGATGTATAATCACTGTTAATTGGAAGCGCTCACATGCTGATATAATCGGGTAGAGAAGAAGCATCGGGGTGGGGGGTAATGGGTTTACTTTTCCTTATTGTACGCTTGTTTTGTCTTTTTTGGTGTGTTGTTTCTTTTGTTTGTTGCAAAATGAAAATAAAAGTTTAAAAAAAAAAAAAGAATGGCACCAATTCTGTCAACCCTTTCCTTTTCCAATCAACAAACATCCGAGAGCTTACCCCATCTCCATTTCCTCAAATAGGCAAAAACAAAGAAACTCCAGGAAATTTGTTCAAGCCGCTGACACAAATAGTGCCGAATAAATCTTAAAACATGATTTCCAACCAATGGATCTCCAACCAGGATTTTCAATTCCATGAATTATGAGATACAACAATCCTGACATTACCTAGATATTACCATAATAGTTTTCAAACACTTTCAATATATTTTTCATTAATACTTAATCATTTTTGATCATTTTTTATCGGACCTTATATCTGAAAGCCGCTATAAATCAGCTGCCATCATTTCACTACACTCCTTTTATTATGAAAGATGTAAAAAACTGATAAGCTTTAGTTTCTTGTTTGCCCTTCTGGAAATGTTTGCGGATGCCAGGACTGCCTATGCAAGAATAACATTGCAAGAGGAGCAGCTGGATTATGAGTGAAAAAATCGGAAGATTGAAAGAGTGCTACTCTCAAGGATAGAGTATTTATCTGCCAGTTAAGTGAACATTTTATTGTAAGACTTTGGGAAGAAAGATAGTGTAAATGATCTGGGGAATAATTGATGTCTTTTTAATTTTGCCAAGAGCCTCTCATGAGGGACCTTGTCAAAGGCTTTCTGAAAATCCAGATACACTAAGGGCCCAAACCAGGAAGGTGAATAGGGGGGCTGGACATCCCAATGGGACGTCCTACCCCGCTATCCACCCTCAATCTGTTCTGCCTCACAGACCCAATGCACATACAGAGCCACTGTGTGTGCTGTGGGGGACGAGGGTGACCCAGGAGTGGAGAGTGGGTGGAATGTGGGCGGGACTGATCCCCAGACGTACAGGGCTGATTTCACTGATGGCTCTGTATTTCTGGGGATCGCCAGGAGGATGCCCTGCTTATTCCATCTCTTATTACTTATTCCATCTCTGAAATGGAATAAGCATGGGGCACCCCTCCGATCCTGTCTGGAAGCCCCCCCCCCCCCCCTACGGAGCAACAGGCAGCACAATGTGGGTCCCTGCCACCAGATTCGGGCCCCGACTGCCCAGCCCGGATCTGAGTGTGAGGTTACTGTAGACTGGTGTCGCAGCAGGCACACCGACATTTCAGTTGGATGTCCCTGCTGGTATGAAGGGGCATGCCGGGCCATCTCAGGGCTCGATCCTGCACCTGCAGGAACGTCTGGCTGCCGCAGTGTAGAATCGGGTCCTAATTGGCCCATCCTGCTCAGGAGCACCCAGATGGTCCGGAATTGCCCCTACTGGAATTGGGCTCCACCTCAATGGGCTCACCTTTGTCTACCTGTTTATTCACACCTTCAAAAAAAATATAACAGATTAGTAAGTCAAGGCTTTCCTTGGCTAAATCCATGTAGGCTTTCTCCAATTAAACCATGACAATATTCATGATCAGTAATTCTATTCTTTTTAATGGTTCCCACCATTTTGCCCATACTGATGTCATACTCATTGGTCTGTATTTTACCGGATCACCCCGAACCCTTTTTAAATATTGGCGTCAGATTGGCTATTCTCCACTCTTCAGGTACTATAGATGATTTTAATGATAGTTCACATCTTTATAATATTAGGTCTACAATCTCATATTTCAGTTCATTCAATACCCTTGGATGTATACCATTTGGTCCAGGTGATTTGCTACTCTTCAATTTATCAAATAGTTGTTATACATCTTCCCGGTTTATCAATATTTCTTTCAATTCTTCTGAAACATCACCTTTATATACCATTTCAGACATGGGTAAATTCCCTACATCTTCTTTAGTAAAGACCATAGCAAAGAATTTATTCAGTCTCTCCGCTATGGCCTTGTCCTCACTTAGTGCCCTGTTTACTCCTCTATCATCCAATGGTCCAACTGACTGACTCAAAGGTTTTTGCTACAAATGTACTTGAAAAAGGTTTTATTATGTATTTTGCTTCCATGGTTAGCTTTTTTTTCAAATTCTCTCTTTGCCTGCCTTATCAATGCCTTGCATCTAACTTGGCAATGCTTATGTTGTTCCCCATTTTTGTCATTTGGCTCCTTTTTCCATTTCCCAAAAGATGCTTTTTTGGCAGCAACAGCCTCTCTGACTTTGCTTTTAAACCATGCTGGCATTTTTTTGGCCTTCCTTCCACTTTTCTTAAAGTGTGGAATACATTTGTTCTGGGTTTCCAAGAAATTACTTTTAGACAATGCCCACCCTTTATCTAAATCTTTAACCTTTGCAACTGCTCTTTTTAGTCTTTTCTTAACTATTTTCCTCATTTTATCATAGACTCCCTTTTGAAAGTTAAATGGTAGTTTCTGTGGATTTCCTTGCCATCTTTCTTTCTTTTATTAAATCAAATGCAATCATGCTATGATCACTATTACCAAGTGACCCCCAACACCCTTCTCTCTTGCACCAGATCCTGCGTGCCACTAAGGACTAGGTCCAAAACAGTTTCTTCTCCTGTTGGTTCATGAACCAGCTGTTCCAAGAAGCAGTCATTTATTGCATCTAGAAACTTTATCGCCCTAGCATGTCCTGCTGTAATACTGATCTAGTCGATACCTGAGTAATTGAAATCACCCATTATTACTCTGTTGTAACTTTTATTAGCTTACCTGATTTCTTTCAGCATTTCATTATCCATCTGTTCATTCTGGCCAGATGGTCAATGGTACACCCACACTGCCACTGCCTTCCCCTTTTTATGTGGTATTTCTATCCATACAGATTCTACAGTGTATTTTATCCTGCAAAACTTTAATTCTATGTAACTCAATGCTCTCTCTAACTCAGAGTGCAATCCTTCTACCAATTCGATCTACTCCATCATTGTGGTGTAGTTTATACCCAGGTATCAAATTGTCCCATTCATTGTCCTCCTTCCACTAATCATATCTTACTTCTAATTTAGAGCTATATATTCTAACTCTCCCATCTTATTTTTTAGAATTTTAGAATTTGCATACAGGCATTTTAGAAGTTGTATTTCATTCATATTAATGTGGTTATCAGTTGAAAGGGGGTAATTTGGAATCTTTCAGCTCTGTACTTAAGGGCACCTGGGTAACTTTTATTTTTATTGGAACCTCTCTGTTAGCATGTCCTAACTTCCCTCTTTTGCTAGTATCCGTCAAAGATACATTCTTCTAAACCATGCACTCTTGGGTGACTGTCGACTTTCCCCTATTATCTAGTTTAAAAGCTGCTCTATCTTCTTTTTAAATGTTAATGCCAGCAGTCTGGCTCCATCACAGTTAAGGAGGAGCTTATCCCTTTGGAAGAGCCCTTCCCTTCCCCAGAATTTTACCTAATTCCTAACAAATCCAAAACCCTCTTCTTTGCACTATCATCTCATCCACACATTGAGACTCCAGAGCTCTGTCTGCCTTTTGGTCCTGTGTATGGAATGGGAAGCATTTCAGAGAATGCTACGCTGGAAGTTCTGGATTTCAATTTTCTATCTAACAGCCTAAATTTGACCTCCAGAACCTCCATTCCATGTTTTCCTATGTCATTGGCACCAACATGTACCAAGATAGCAGACTCCTCCCCAGCGTTATCTAAAATCTTGTCTAGGTGGTATGTGAGGTCTGCTGCTGTCACACCAGGCAGTCATGTTACCAGGTGATCCTCATGTCCATAAGCCACCCAGCTATCTACATGCCTAATAATTGAATCACCCACTATAATGGCCATCCTAATCCTTCCCTCATGGGCACATGGCCCTGGAGAGCCCTCCTCAGTGTGAGAAGGTGTTACATCTCCTGGTGGATAGGTCCTAGCTACAAGATCACTTCCTGTCTCACCAAGGTGATACTCTTCTTTCATGAGACCTCTCTCCTCCATGGCAACTGAGAGGTTGCCAGACTAGAGGTAGGGCTTTGTTTACTTATTGTTGTTTACATAACATTTGATATACCGCCCCCCGTTACATCGGGGCGGTTTACAATATAAGTAAAATCATCAAGTCAGAAAAGGAAAAAAAAGAATTACAATTACTGAAGAAGGAAAAGATAGGGAAACAGAGGACGGGGAAAGACAGGGAAAGTGAAGTCAGGAAAATCAGATAGATCCAGGAAAGGCAGAGGAGAATAGATGAGGCTTGAGAAGAGAACGGAATTTAGGATATGATTCTTCCAAACGGAGGGCAGTGGTTAGTGAATTCCAGAGGGAGAGGCCAAGGTAGAAGAACGCTGATTTACGGGTTGATTGAAGATGTGCACGGGAAGGGGCTGGAAGGTGAAGGCAGTTGATATGAATGGACCAGAGGCTTCGAGAGGGGACATGGAAGGAGAGCAAATCAGAGAGGTATTGGGGTCTATGGAGATAAATGGCTCGATGGACTAGAGTGAGGATCTTGAAAGGGATCCGGAATTGTAACGGCAGCCAGTGAAGGTGTTGTAGGAGGGGAGTGAAGTGATCGCGCGGAGAGGCATGTAAGAGCATCCGGGCAGCCGTGTTTTGAATTAACTGTAGTCGATGTAACTGATACTGAGGAATACCGGCATAAATGGAATTACAGAAATCTAACCGGGTTATGACTAGTGAAAGAAGAAGGGTAGTGAGTGCCTGAGGAGATAGAAAAGGCCGAATCGCACGAATCTGCCGAAGGCAGTAGAAAGAACGCTGAGAAATAGAAGAAATGTGATCGTGAAAAGTGAGTGCACTATCAAGAATGACACCGAGATACCGAAGTTTGGAAACTGTGGAGATAGAAGCACCAGAGAGAGAAGGCGTAAGAGGCGGAATGGGAGAGCCGTGGGTGAACCAAATAGCAGCCGTTTTGGAGATATTCAGAACCAGACAATTTGAGGAGAGCCAGGAGGAAACCGAAGATAGACAAACCTCCAGCGGAGTGATATCGGGATGATATGAGGAAGTATGGTGCAGAAGGAGAATATCGTCAGCATAATAATAGCCCGAAATCCCCGACTGTTGGACAAGAAGTGACAGAGGAGCCAGAAAAAGATTGAACAACAGGGGAGCCAAAATAGAGCCCTGAGGGACGCCACAAGTGAGAGGAAAATGACCTGTGGTGGAAAGACCAGAAGTGACTGCAAACGAACGAGAAGATAGAAAAGAGTGAAACCACCGGTAAACAACACCACGAATACCCGCATCCCTCAATCAAGAGAGAAGAAGGGGATGGTCCACAAGATCGAAGGCGGCTGAGAGGTCAAGGGACACAGCTATAGTAATGTCGCCCCGATCTTGGGAGGTGCGTATTTCATTTAGAACTGCTGTGATGGTGGTCTCTACACTGTACCCAGAACGAAATCCAGATTGTCGGGGGTGCAGAAAGTGCATAGAATCCAAGTGATGGGAAAGCTGTGAGAAAACCACTTTTTCAAGGAGCTTAGAGGCAAAAGGAAGATTGGATACTGGACGAAAATTAGCAGGGATAGAGGGGTCGAGGGAGGGATGTTTCAAGAGAGGACGAACCAGGGCGTGCTTCCAGGGGTCAGGGAAAGTACCACAAGACAGACTAGTATTCACGATAGTAAGAAGGGAATGTAAGAGGGTAGGAAAAGGCTTAGCAAACCATGAAGAAGGAATGGGGTCTAGAGGACAGGTAGTCTTAAGAGTTGTAGATAGAAGCTGGATGAGCTCTGGAGAAGTGATTGGGGAAAAATGGGACCACGTATGTGAGAGAGTAGGGGACAGCGGGGGCGAAATGGGCAACGGTGAAAACAGGATTTGGGGACAAGAAGGAAGAGAGGAAAAGAAGGAGGCCAGGGTGGTCGGGTCAGGGACTGGCAAGACAGAGGCAGAATCACGTTTGTGGGGTGCCTGGAGTTGAGAGAGAGTATGTAGAGTAGCAAAGAGTTGCCGTGAGCGGTTGGGAGCTGAGACGATAGATGTAGAGTAAAAAGAGCACTTGGCATGGTGAATACTTGAGCGATAGTGGGCATGGGAAAGCTTGAAACGCTGATAGGAAGCGGCAGTGCGAGATTTCCGCCAAAAATGCTCAGCTCTCCTCAGCTGGGAGCGCAGCAGATGAAGGCCTGGGTGGAACCAGGGGTGACGAAGAGTATGACGGGGGTTGCTAGGCCGAAGAGGAGCAACCTGATCTAGAGCGGAAGAAAGACCGGCTGACCAAGAAGTTACTTGAGAGGAGGGCGACAAGGAGTGGAAATCCAGTGGGGGAGGACAATAAGCCACAGAGAAGCTGTGAAAGGAGGCCGAAGTAAGCCGGCGAGAAAGTCGGGTGGGTAAAGAAGGGAGAGGGGAGGGAGGGGGACTGGAAGAGAGAGAAAAAGCAATACAAGCATGATCGGAACAAGGAACAACTTCCACGGTGGGAGATGAGATCTGAAAAGGAAGGTTAGTAGAGGAGATAACTAAATCTAAAGTGTGACCAGCTATGTGAGTGGGGAGAGCTACATGTTGCAACAGGGAAAGATCGTGAAGAAGGGCAAAGAAAGCAGTGTCCCTGGCAGAGACAGGTGAATCAAAATGAACATTAAAATCACCAAGGATGATAAGATGGGGAAATTGGAGAGAGAGGTCAGAAACAGTGGAAAGAAGGGAGTCCCATATAGGGGGAGGGGAAGAAGGAGGATTGTAGATAAGGAGAAACTGCAAAGCCGGCTGACCAGCGAGTTGAAGAAGCAAAGATTCCAGGTGACGCAGAGAGGTAGAAGAAAGCTTTGACAGGGGAACCGAGGAACGGAAAACGACTGCAACTCCCCCACCCGACCGCGAATTACGGGGGAGGGAGAAGACTTGGTAGTTCGGAGGCAGGCAACGTGCAAGAAAAGGGTCTTCACCCTCTTTCAGCCACGTTTCGACGAGGAAGAGAGCGTCAAAATCCTCACGCTCTATAAGGTCATAAATGAGGACAGCTTTAGATCGAAGCGAACGGCAGTTGAGCAAGCCGAATCGGAGGGATCGCATGGGCACCGAGACTGGAGACAAAAGCAGGGGCGCATGAATCGGCGCAGAGGCTGAGGATAGGGGCAAAGGCGTACTAACAGGCGTAAGAGGCGGCAACGCCGAGGCATGCAAATACAAGGCAACCTGAGAAAGTATGCGAGGTCGGGGAGGGACAGGAAAGGGAATTGAGGACCGATGGCCCCAAATCACTGGAATGGCCGACATAAGGATTAAACACAAAATATTATGTCCCTGTAGGTCTCATCTATGTACCTCTCTGACTTCCTTATGTTCTCCAAATCTGCTACTCCAGCTTCCAGAGATTTCACTTGTTTCCTAAGGGCAAAGAACTCCTTGCACATAGTGTACATGTTCTCATCAACTGGGAGAAAATCATACATGTGAAACTCAATTCAAAAGACTGGATAACCCCTTCTCGCTGCTGGACTGCTGCCTGCATCTTAGTTTTAAAGGTTTGTTTAGTTATTTAAGTTGTTTGAAGTTACTAGGGATACCTGTGCTAATACAACTATACTAAATAAGTTTAAAGGATGTTGTTCACCTCAAGATTAATTACTTCAGGGCCTTAACTCATCGATCCCTGGTGGGGATAATCAGCTGAACCTGAAACCTCCCTGTTCTTCTTCTTCTTCTTTATTCATCCCCCCCCTCCCCCCTTTACCCACTCTGCAGGCCTTCAGGATCTTTATTCCTTCATTCTTGATCTCTCTAAATATTTTCCCTCCTTGGTTATCTTGAGAGATTTCAGTCTTCATGCTGAGAATCCTAGAAACCTTATTTAAAGGAAATTATTCCATCAAATGGATTCATTGAGTTTTAGCCAATTAGTTTCATCTCCTACTCATTCATGTTATTTTTGTATCTATGCAGTGTGCCTCTCAATATAATACAATATCCTTTTCTTTCTTCCCTTTGCCTGGACAGATCATTTTTTAGTTACTTTTTCTTTTCTTACTAATTCTTCTCTTAGCTGTTGTGGTAACATACAGAAAACCATAAGAAATGTATTAACTTTTACTCAAAACTCATCATCTGTTTTCTCATTTTTTCCATCTGATTTCTCCAACTTGGATATGGATTATAAGGTCAGCTCTTGGAACTTTAGTCTCTCTTTTACTTTAGACCTGGCTAGCTCTACAGGGAACTCCTTATATTAAACCTGCTCATGATAGCGGCACCATTCTATATCTGATTACTAAAAAGGCTATGGCAGAAGTCAAAAAATAATGTACCAGTGTACATCTAAAAATCAGCAGAGCTAAACTTAAAGAATATAATGTGACTATCTTAAAAGCAAAGAAACTTTTTACACTGACCTTATAAATTCCAATGGAACACAAGGAGCAAAAGACGTGTGATGGTAACAGGAATCTTTATTAGATAATCCCCAACGCGTTTCGACAATGCCTTCTTCAGGGGGTATGCAGCTTTTAAAATAAAATAAACTCCAATGATTGAAACAATATACATATAAATATCATGAAAAATTAAAACATAAATTCAACATATAAAATTGTATCATTGTGAAGCTATAATTTAAAAAAACAGAGCGCAGGGCAGAGGAACACATATAAATACAACATGTTAAAATCATACGAGAGTAAGACTATAGGGAAAAGACATAAAATGTTAAAAATGTTTTGAAGGAGCAACAAAACGGTACTCACTGGAGCACCCTGTGATGGATTGCACGTGGAAGGTAATCTTTTACATATTGCTCAAGCTGTGAAGTGACAAAACAATGTTTTGTATACCATCATAAAAGAAATTGTTAACAAAATTACGAGATTAAAAGGTACCTGGTACAATCTATTGATACTCTTACCTGTTATGTAATGTTTTATATTTAGATATCACAAAATACACTAAAGTAAAGATGGCGCCAAAAGAGTGAATGCAAAGCATAAATGCTTGAAAATAAACCTGGGATGTATTCGGTTATGTCTGATAATTCATCAACTTGAAGAACACTAATACCTAAGGGAGCACTTTGCAAGATTATAGTAAACTAAAAATGATATCTGTAGAGGCTCTATCCATAAAAATTGGTGACTAAATAATGTAATATGTAGGGTTATGCAGGGTAATTTATCAGCGGTAGCTCATATTCATGGTTGCACTACGAACTATTGTATTTATTTAGAGTTAAAACTCTTTGGGTAGCTAAGTCATCTTCATAGTTGTTGTGGTACATGTCCAAACTAATGGCAAATCTAGCTTTGTAAGAAAACAAACGGGAAAACTATATTTCTAATAAAAAATTGAAACCTTTTTGGTTTAAACACAATATTAAAAATCTATTGTGCAGGCAATATATGTAGTATACAATATTAACAATAAGGATAAATGTATAAGATAACTACATCTGATTCAAGATACTATATTGCATAATTAGCATATCCCTATGTGTTATAAACTGTTAAAGTCAAATACAGCTCTCAGTAATCTGTGTATAACCCATAAAACAACAATCTTTTAAATTGTAGAGCAGTGGGAAAAATACTTAAAATAAAAACATGAAGAATTACAACTTTAGTAGTTTGTCGCTTAAGATACCTAATGTAAACTGCAAATGTAGCCCATACTATTGCCATAATTTGAATAAGTGCGAAGAGAAATGGCGATGCTGTTATTTTAAGGGGCCAGAATTACTGACCTTGGAATCTTTATTTAAGAAATCCAAATTTTTTGGCGATAGTAACTAGAAGTAGAAGACCTTCTGATAAAACAGCACCTTTTATATAGACGCTTTATAATGCGACAAAAATAAAAATAAAAGTGAATTTGTGGGTGAAGCTAAGGCCGCATCGACTCTGTATAAGGAAAAAAAAAAACTAACTAAGGCTGTCTTATGGGATAATATAGCTGGTGACAGGTGGTTAAAAGTTGTGTAAGAGCCTAATATCAAGGACAAAAACATGGCAAATCTATAAATGAGTGTAACCGAGGCAAGCGTACCCGGTGCTCCGGGCCCTGCCACAAATATCCCCTTCCCCCCCCCCCCTGCCATTGCCCCCCAAACACCCCAACCCCCAAGAAAAACACTACACCACTTTTATGGGAACAAACTGGTCGCAGCTTTATTTATTTATTTTTTTATTGTTTTTTTTTTAATTCTTTATTTTCGTTTTATAACAACAAAGGAAAGGAAGACATACAGCTAAAAGACAAATACATAACGTGTAATACATACACCAAAGTAAGCCCCTACCACCCCCCTCCCCCCCTGCTTCTTCTCAAGAAACTAAGCATTCCCAAAGCGGGCGTGTACTTACATTATTGTATTACAAAACCTAACGGTGATCTAAAACATGATGAGTGCACATTATACAGGCATGTTGGAACAATGAGCAGATTGTACATAATCATTAAGCATCTGCCATTTAGACAAGCAAGAGTGAGTTTGGACATGGGGAATAGCTCTCCGAGGTATCTGCTCATATTTACTATATAAGCAGACGAGGTTCCACCATTCATTGACAGTAAGTCGAGAGCTATCCTTCCAATTCCTCGTGATTAAGCATATAGCTATACCCAGCATGAAATCAAGGAGAAAGCGACCCTTCTTAGGAAGAGAGGGGACCTCCGCCACAGAGCGGAGTCCCACGACCTTCCAAGAGAGAGGTTCATGAAAGTGTAAGATAGATTGAATACGACCCCAGACCCGCCCCCAATAGACCTACAGTTGAGGACATTCATAAATAACATGAGCGAAGGTTCCCACAGCAGTATGGCAAGACCAACACAGGTCCCCAGCATTTGGGGTCCATTTGGCTATTTTTTCTGGGGTATAAAAGCATCTGTGTGCAAAGAAGAAGAGAGTTTGGGTAACAGAGGCAGACCGGGAAACCCGCACTACTTTACTCCAAAAAACGCTCCATTGCACAGGGGTTATAGTAGTTTGCAGTTCGCGCTCCCAGGCTTGTTGAGCTTTAAAAGTTTCCGCATCTGTACCCTGACAAATTATTTTATAAAAGTTAGAGGCTACCCCATGTGTGCTACTAATGGAGTGAACTGTCTCTAATAGCCCATCCTCAGTAGGGGCAGAGGGCGGCATGATTCGAGCACTTTTGAGGCAGTGTTGAAGCTGCATCAATTGAAAGTAGTGTTTTGCTGGTAACGCAAATTCCTTTTGTAAGTCAGAAAAGGTTTTCCAATGAGCTGCAGAGAAAAGCTGTTGGGGTGTCCAGATCCCCCTGGAGTACCAGGGTTTCCAGGCTATTGGTCTATTTAAGACTTGAATTCTGGGGTTATTCCATAGCGGGAGTCCATCCTGAGGACATACATTCGGGCCCAGTGATAGAATGAGAGTGTTAAAGGCCGCTAGAGTATCGACAATCATTGGTGGATGGCGGGTATCTACTTGATAGGACATACCGGGGAGATGGATCAACGGAATTGGGCTACAAAGCTCCTCTTCTATGTCAAGCCAAACTGGTCGGCGGTCTGTTGAGGTATCTAGCCATCGGGCACCTTGCTTAAGTAGAAAGGCTTGATGATATCTAAGAAAATCAGGAAATCTGGTACCCCCTCGTTCCTTTGCAGACTGTAGTTTATGTTTAGCTATCCTTGGTGGTTTGCCCTGCCAGAGATAACGGACGAGAAGGCCCTCTATATCTTTATAAGTATGTGACGGAAGTAAGCATGGCAGCATTTCTAAAATGTAATTCACTTTGGGGACTATCATCATTTTCACAGTTTCTAAGCGGCCCCACCACGTGAGAGATAAGGGAGACCAACGATTTGTGAGTTCACGGACTTTGGAGACTACCTCTTTGGCATTAAAACTGATAGTGTCTTCTAAAGGAGAACAGTAATGGACCCCAAGATACTTCACCATGCGGGATTGCCAAAGGAAGGGAAAGGCCTGCATGTCAGCCTCATGTACCCAGCGGTTCAGTGGGAATGCTACAGATTTGGTCCAGTTAATTTTATAGCCGGATAATTGTGAGTATCCGTCAATCAAATCCAAGACGGCTGGAACCGAATCGAGGGAAACGAAGAGCATGAGATCATCTGCATATGCAGAAAGTTTAATCTCCCGATGACTAAAGGGGACACCTCGAATACGTGCAGACTGTCTAATAAGGAGGGCTAGGGGTTCAAGAGCGAGATCAAAAAGCATTGGTGATAGGGGGCAACCTTGACGCGTGCCTCTTTGGAGGTTAAATGGCTGAGATTTGATGGCGTTTACACAAATACTGGCGACGGGTTGAGTGTACATGACTTGGAGATATCGGAGGAAGCCCTCTCCAAAGCCATACCATCGGAGAACTGCAAATAAGAAGGGCCATTCTAGACGATCAAAGGCTTTTTCGGCATCCAGGGAAAGACCCACCCATGGATGAGCGAGATTGGCAGCACTAGATAACACATGGCACAAGGTCCGAGCATTGTCAGCAGTTGATCTGCCGGGTATAAAACCGCATTGGTCGGGGTGAATTAAGGTAGCCATCCTGTCAGATAGCCGGGTGGCCAAGACCGTTGCGAAGATCTTATAGTCGGCATTAAGTAGGGAGATTGGACGGTAGTTGGCGGTCAGTAGCGGGTCTCTGCCTTCTTTCTCAAATACAACCACATTAGCTGCAGAAAAGGATCCCAAAGAGGATGTATCTACCGCAAGGGCAGTAAAATAGAGTTTTAAATAGGGAACTAAATCTGCACTGAACGTTCTGTAGAATTCGGTCGGGAGACCATCAGGCCCCGCGGCACGGCCCGAGGCTGTACGTTTTAGGGCAGATTGGATCTCTGAAGTAGAGAAGGGTTCATCCATCGCATCCCTATCATCTTCAGAGAGGGTCGGCCGCTGAATGCCAGAAAGCAATCGCTCGAATGTCTCTGACGAGAACTCACATTCAGATTGATATAGGCGAGTGTAGAAATCCCGAAAGAGCTCTACAATGTCGGAGTCTGTGGTCACTATGCCCCCTCCCTGTGAAGCTCGGAGGGCCGCAACGCGTTTGGCTTCTTTTTGACCTTTCAAGGCATTGGCTAGAAGTCGACCGGCTCGGTTATTTTCACGATAATATGTCCCTCGCTGAAGCTCAATACTCTTAGAAGCTGCAGTTGAGAGGATTGAATTATATTGAAAACGGAGACGCTGTAATCGAATTAATACACATGGGTCAGTACGTGAAGTTAAAACTCGTTCGCCTGCTTTTATTTGTTGATCTAGTATGAGCAGCTGCTGTTTACGTTGTTTCCGCAGGCGGATTTGATAGCTAGTGATCGTTGCCCGAATGGCCGCTTTGAAGCCCTCCCACCAAGCCCAATTCGCAGTATCTTGGGGTAGATTAAAATGGAAGTAATCCTGTATGGCGACTCGAATTTCTGACTGGAACTCTGGCTGAGTTAACAGGGCTCTATCAAAGAACCAGGCTCCCGAGTTTCCCTGGGGTGCAGAAGTGTGTAATTGAAAGGAAATGGCAGCATGATCTGAAATATGTTGGGAGTGAATCTTTGCAGTGTCCACCTGAGGAACTAACAGTTTTGAGACTAGAAAGAAGTCTATGCGAGACTGAGATTTATGAGGGGAGGAGAAGAAGGTGAAGTCAAGCTCATTGGGGTGTAGTAACCTCCATAGATCAACTAAAGCAAGATCCTTGATCAGGGAGGTAAGCGTGGCGTGACTCTTGGGGGGACCACTCGTCCTAGGCGGCTGTTTATCAATCAGGGGATCAAGGACTAAATTGAAATCCCCCCCAATGATCAATGAAGTATTAGCAGAAGCCTGCGCAACCTGAGCAATGGTAGCAAAAAAGGCAGGGTCATCAACATTAGGAGCGTAGAGGCATAGACATGTAACTTCTAGACTACCTATCTTGAGGTGAACTCTAGACCATCTACCTTCTGTATCTGAGCTGGTCGCAATAACAGTAGCATGCAAAGATTTCCTAACCAGTATGGCAACCCCACATTTCTTAGAAACGGCTGGGGAATAAGCGGCCACCATGTAAGGTTTGATATTGAGTTTAAGAGTTTCCTTCGAATTTAAATGCGTTTCTTGGAGAAAAATCAGATCCGCTGCTTCCTGACTGAGGTAGCTTAGGATTTTCTTCCGTTTTATCGGATTATTGATGCCTTTTACGTTCAATGAAAAAATCTTACATGGTGCCATCAATCGGTAATAGACATTTTAGGGCAGGGCGCTTGATAACATAGAACATAAACAGAATCTGTACAACAATGTCATAATCACCGAGTATTCTGGCTAATACACCCCATATGGAAAAGTATGTACCAACGTATCTTAGAGAAGAAGCAAAACCCCCAAAGAATATGGCGACCATGTGTCTGCGGGAGGAGGCCCTAGAGAGGAAATAGAAGACATGTAAAAAAGGAAAAGAAACACCAGAGTCCATAATAACACTGTCTCTGATACTCATCGAGGCTACTGTGGGTAGATGGAGACGGGTCACATATACCATCAAGAGTAAGGCAACAGACTGCCCACGCCAGACTCTTTGTTAGGCTGCGGCAGATCCAATATGGCGGATACAGCGGGTATGAGGAGGCTTGAAGGAATATTCTGGAAGTCAGCGCATCAAGTCGGCTTCTTTGGAATCCAAAAACTCCGCTAGTAGATCTGGGTCCTCGAATGTTCTTGTCTGATTGTGAAGCGTGACTCGGAACTTGGCCGGGTACATCGGGCCATAGCGTGCTTGCAGTTGTTGAAGCCTCGGCCGAAATTCCAGAAAGCGCTTTCGGCGGTCGACTGTGGGTTTAGACAAGTCGGGATAGAAGGAGATCTTGTGGCTCTCAAACTCCATATGGCCCTTTGCCCGAGAAGCACTTAGAATTTGCTCCACGTGTTGATATCTCAATAGACGAAAAATGATAGGCCGCGGGGTCTTCCTGTTGAGCGTTATGCTGGTGGGTACACGATGAGCGCGATCAATCTCCAAATCTTTGGTAAAGGTGATTTGGAGCAGGGAAGGGAGGATTTTACATAAAAACTCTTTCATGTCTCCCGATTCCGCTCCCTCCGGGATGCCCACGAGTCGTATGTTGTTGCGGCGCGCTCTATTATTGCCATCTTCCACCTCTTTCTGTAAGGCCCGCACCTGTCGTTCAACTTTGTCGAGTTGGGACAACCGGGCCGCATGGGAGTCCAATATGCTCTCCATTTTGTCTTGACGCGAAGAAAGCCCTTCTAGCTTGCTTTGCAGCACACCAAAATCGTCCCGCAGCGCTCGAAGTGCTTCCCCGTTTGCCTGCACAAGATTTTTGACCCCTCTAATCTCTACGAGGATTTCCTGCTGCATTTCGGGGCCCTCGCACGAGGCCGGCCCCTTCTGCGGGGACGGAGGTTCAGTTTTGGAACGTTTGCCGTGAGAAGCCGCTGGAGACCCAAATTCCAGGCGCGTTGGTTTGGTCCCCGCCATCTCACCAATGAGCCCCGGCAAGATCAGAGTAGAAGATCCAGGTATATGAGGTGTTAAATCAGGATTCTGAGTAGGCCTCTCGGGAGCCTCAGCGTTATGCGACCATCCCGCTGGACATCAGGCTCCGCCCCCCCCTGGTCGCAGCTTTATTAATATTAACCATTAACCATATTCAAACCACATAAACCATAACCAGCCCCCATAGCGGAGTAGTACCACACCAGCCATGCCTTAGCAAAGTGCCTACCACCGCTACGGCCCTACACTTGCCCCCAGCAAGTTTCCTATCCCTTTCCCTGACTTCGCCATGCCCATAGCAAAAGCCGGCCAGGGTTTATCCGGGTCAGGGGCACCCCACCCCCGCCCAAGTGTACCTTGAGGCACCGGACCCCGGAACCTTCGGGATCCCGCCACCGGCACATGCGACAGGTCTGTCGATGTGCTGCCCCCCAAACCTAAAGCTGCGACCAGCAGTTATCCCGCAAAATGACATACTCCAGAGCCTCCTGCCAGTCGTTAAGGAGCAGATCCATGCCAACTGGAGACAAATGGACGCCATCACTCCTATAAAGACCAGCGCAACCCACCTCCACCCAGGGATGCATAATGTGATAACCCCCATTCCCACAAACCCACCGACCGATCTGACGGTTTATCTTAGTCAGCCCCCACGACCACCGTCGCTGGCTCCAGCACGCCGGCCGAGGGATAATGTCCGACCACAACAAAATTGTCCCAGGGAACATTCGCAAAACCACTGCGAAGTCGTCCTGCGCCGCTCTAATCAGCTGACGACAGGACAAGGAGACAAGGTCATTACCCCCCAAATGCACAATCAGCACTGCCGGTTGATGAGACGTCCTCATGTGGTGCCGTAGCAAAGGTAGCAGCTGCAGCCAGCGGAGTCCTCGCTGCCCCAGCCATGAAACTGACACCACCACAGGATCCATCCGCAAATTCAGGCCCCCAGGCCGAATGGCAGCATGCTGACGAGCCCAGTGGACAAATGAATGACCAACTACCCAGGCACCACCAGGCTCGACACCCCCATCTGAAAAACAAATGAACAGTTAGTATCCCCCACCCCAAACCTAGCCAACCCCTCACAACCGTATGTAACCCTTAAAAGCCCGTGACCGCCACCTGCCTATACTCCTGACTTCATCATCGGACATCCCGGCACCCGCCGCACTAGTAGCCGCACCGATACGAAAAGAGTGAGGAGCAAAGCAAATGGGGTCCTCTCCCAAAAACCGCAGCGCCAACCTAAGCACCGCCGTTACCTGAAAACGGGTCAACACCCGCGCATTCTCATGCAGAAAAAGAACCCCGACCCGCTCAGGACGCATCCTCAAGTACTTCCTCACCGCCAGCACCGGGCACGAAACGAGTCCCGCGACCTCCCTCAATATGATCCACAGACCCCTTCCTCGCTGATCAGTCTTGGATTTCTCCAAAAAGATCCACAGCCGCCCGCCTTCCAAATGCACATGGTGCCTGTGTAAGCCTCCCCCGCCCCCTGGCCTGCCCAAATTTGCCACCAGCTCCCCAATTCGAAAAGCCCCGAAAAAAGCAAGACAAAAAACAGCCCGGAATAGCAAAACTTTGAACTGGGAAGAAGCCACCTGAGGCAACACTGCCAGGAGGCGCACAAGCAGCTCATGCGTAATCGGCCTACGCTGATCCACGGAGGACGGCCGAAGCCGCTCCCACCCCCGCAGAAGGCGACGTGCCAAACCCCCCCTCGAAGTAGATCCCCAGCCCACGGCACTCGCAAAAAAGTTAAACCCCGCTAACTGCGAATGCACTGCCGCCCTGGACAGCCCGCGACCTTTGGCATCCACTATATAACTACCAATGAAGGCATCAGGCACCCTGCCCGCTAGCCACCCCCTCTCCCTTAAAAACTCGGCCACCTGGTCACAACCACGCTGGTACGCCAACCACGTCCCAGCCGCCACCGAACTTCGCAGCAGGCTCAGCATCCCTCCAGGCCAATGCTCCACAATGTCTCAGGGACTACGGATCCTTCGCTGTCCACCTCTGGGGCCAGTGCACAGAACCGCTCCCACTGAAAACGAGAAAGAGCATCAGCTATCTGATTACTGCAACCAGGAAGGTGCCGGGCACGAACAGATACATTCAAATATAAACATGCTAATACCACTTCCCGCATTAACCTAGCCACCCGTAAGCACTTGGGTGAGAAACGATTAACCACGCTAACCACAGCCTCATTATCATACCACCAAACTATCCGCCGATCCCACAACCTATCCGGCCACAACTCCAATACAACCAGAATCGGAAACAATTCCAGGAAGGTGATGTTAGTGGTCAAACCTGAATCGTGCCAATTCTGGGGCCACCGATGCACACACCAGGCCCCACCAAAGTAAACCCAAATCCAATGCCCCCTGCCGCATCCGTAAACAGCTCCAACTCCGCGCTGGTCACCTCAGCTCCCAGCAAAACTGAAGTCCCATTAAAATCCTCCAAAAATCGGCTCCAAACCCGTAAATCTGCCCTCATCAGTTCAGTGACTCTGATCCGGTGGTGTAGCTTCCGCACCCCAGCCGTTGAAGCAGCTAAGCGCCTGGAGAACACTCTGCCCATAGGGATCACCTTACAGGCAAAGTTCAGAGATCCCAGCAAGACTTGCATCTCGCGCAAGGTTATCTTAGAGGACACCAAGACGTTAGCGACTAACGCCCGTAAACTAGCCACCTTCTCAGGCGGCAACCGCGCGATCATCTCAGCGGAGTCCAATTCCACCCCCAGGAATGTGAGCCTGGTTGTAGGCCCCTCCGTCTTCTCCGCTGCCAACGGCACACCCAACTCTAGCGATAGTTCCTGAAACCCAGCTAACAGCTGCTGACACTTATTGGAATGGGTCGCACCTATGAACACACATTCCGCAAACCTGTCTTCTGACACAACACCCACTGCAAAAACGTACTGAACTTCTCGAAGTAAGCGCAGGAGACAGAGCAGCCCATAGGCATACACTTATCAAAATAATACTTCCCCAGAAAACGAAAACCCAACAATGGAAAAGAGGAAGGATGTACCAGCAGCAATCGGAAGGCAAACTCAATATCCACCTTCGCCATCAGCGCCGCCCGCCCCGCCGCCCTCACCATCTCAGCCGCCCTGTCAAAAGACGCATACCTCACCGTGCATAGCTTCCGCGGGATATGATCATTCACTGAAGCACCCAACGGACAGGACAAATTGTGAATGAGCCGAAACTTTCCCGGCGCCTTCTTAGGCACAATCCCCAAAGGAGAAATCACCATGTACGGGAAAGGAGGGTCAATAAACGGACCCGCGATCTGCCCCAACGTCGACTCTACAGCCAACCTGTCCTGCACCACAGCCTCAAACCATCACACCGAAGGCGAATTCCTGGCACTAGCAGCCCCCACCACACCCTGAACCGGGATAACAAAACCCAGCTGGAAACCCTTCCCTAACACCTCCCAATCTCACCTCCACGGGTATTGCTGAAGCCAACTCAGCAAGGATTCCCAACGAACCGGAGTCGGAGCCCAGCAGCCCCACTCATTAGGCCTTGGGTCCCGGCCCGGCGGTACCGTCGGACCCTGTTCTACTGCACTTAACAGCGGAGTGTCCCCCGCCACAGACTGAACATAAGTGTTTGAATTTGCAGTCTGGAAAGTGGCAGGTGGTCCTATTAAACCGCCAGCACACGTCGCTGCCCCCCCATCCCGACTTTCGGTTGCAAGCTACCCCCCGCCGACCGAAAGGAACGGTCCCCCCCAGATGCTCCCGCTGTACCCCCTTTTCCCCCACCACCCCCCGCAGCTAGGCCCGATCTAGCAGACATTTGAGTCAACCATAGGTTGATGTCTTGCGTGCCCCAGGACAACAATCTATTCTCCTCCATCTTGTCCCTAAACTTTTCGTCATAATTTAACCATACCCAGCCCTCGTGCGTCTGTGAGGCTTCCAAAATAGAATCTGCATACGCCAGTAACATATCATAATGCTCCGGCGAATAATGCCCCCAAACGCTGGCTAGGCGCAGAAACGCCCGTGTCCAGTTTACCACATTGCGTGCCACCTTCCGAATCCGACCCGCCTTCTCATCCTCTTTTCGCTTTTTCCGGCTCTCCCCGGACCGCTTTCTGCCCTCTAACAACCGAAAAATATCAATGTACCGCCGCTTCCGAATTTTCCTCCGCAGCTTCTTTGGAACCCCCTCCCACAGTTCCGGGAACACCACTATCGACGGGGCCCCCCCGTCCTAGACCCCGATGCCCCGCCACCGTCGCCCACCTGCCTCACGACCTCACCTCCCGGCGACGAAGAAGAATCCCCCGAGGAGGAAGAGGAAGAGGACTCGGAACTACACCGCCGCCGGCAAAAACGACGCCTCTTCTTCTGAGCCCCTTGCCCCGTACTGCCCAGCACCAGCGGGTGCGACGAATCCACACCCTGGTCCCCAGACAACTCACCTGCGACCTGTCCATCTGGTGCAGAAGGCAGTGTAGGATCTTGCTCCACCTGGCAACACCCTTCGCCGTGCCGCACCGCAGCGACCTGGACTCCATCAGCCTCCACCTCCACGGAACTTCGTCGTGCCGGAGCTCCCCCGTCCGCCGTTGGAATCCAATCTGGGCTCCCAACACCGAGTCCCCAGGGAGGCTGCGTCATCCCCTGCACCTGTGGAGACAAAAACGAAAAAACAGGGGGGGAAACTGCCGAAGGCCATATGGGGGACCATGGCGCGCGCCAATCAGCCGTCAAAGTACCTTGCCCCCCCGCTCACCCAGTGCTCCTAAGGCGAAGGCCCCCTTACCGGCACATAGCACCCTTGAACAGACGGCCACGCTGCCGCGGGAGGCGCACCCTGAAAGCCAGGAGCCCCACCCATCGATGACGTTCCCCTCTGCCCCTGCACAGGCCCCCCAAAAACATCCACCCCCCCAGCACCACCGTCCCCACCCTCCACTGTACTCCCGCCGGTGCTCTCACCCAGCGCCCCCCCTCTCCCGGGCAGATCAGCGCCAGCCCGCCGCATCCCATGCGGCATGCCCCCCCTTCCCCCAAGCCCCTCCCACACTTGCCCTCTGCTCCCCCCGAGATCTCGCATGCCCCTGCCCCACCCCCGACCCCTCAAAGCCCCCCTTCACAAAGCCACCACCCCACACAACCCCCTTTGCCCAAAAGAACCCCCCACAGCACCCTCAATCTCCCCCTCACCCCCCCAACTCCCCTTCCACAAGACACCACCCTGGAAGTCACACGCCGGCGCCCAGCAGTCCTACCCTGCCCCCCTGCCCGGCACACTCGACCCCCGCACAGTGGCATCAGTCCTGACTCATCCGCAGTTAATTTAAACTATATATATTTTTATTTTGTGTTGGTGGTACTGAAAAGGGGCTGAAACACCCCACTCCCAGCCAATATCTGCCTCCGGGTCAGGATCAAGGCCACCGAACCCTACCAGAAGGCCGAACCAGCCACTCACTCCGAGCAAGGACCCCCCAGAGGGCCCGACCTCACAGCCACTACCACTGCCCCCACTTATGCAGCACCTGCCTTTTAGCTTCTCGTTGCCAACGACCACCAGCAAAGGCCGCATCCACCACCGAACACCACTGCTACTGACCGCACCGGCAAGCCCGATCCAGCACCGCTGCCGCCGCAGGCCCCAAAAAGGAAAGGAAAGAGAAACGCAAGCCGGCACCTCTCAGGACTCCACGCCGCGACTGACCATGCGGAGTCCTCAATCTATGCTTCCCCCCCCAAGCCGCGCTCCCCCGGCAGCTTCCCATTGGCTCCCATGTGGCTGCATTCGCCGGAAGCCAATGGGTTTAAACTTTGCCCACCCACACGCCTCCAGCCACGGCCGCGCGCAGGGTCCCCGCACCGGGCCGCGCGCCCGGTTACCGTCGGCCGCCGGGACCCTGCCCGCGGCCTTACTAATAATTGAAATGCTCTTCTATGAGAATAGCTATGCTGTTTTTATAATTGTACTCATGCTTCCTTCCTCAGGATCTCAGGTTTGATTTTTAGAACAACATAATAACTAACTATATCTTACTCGAGATACTCTGTAACATAATAACCATATCCCTATGCACTACAAATTGTTAAAATCAAGTACAACTTTCAATGGACTATATGTAATCCATAGGTTGTATAAAATGAAAATGCTTTAAATTATAAACCAAGAGAGAATGCTTGGAGTGAAAGTACTGGATATCTAATGCAAGGTACAATTGCCATTTTTTGAACGATGCTGATAACTTGATGAGTCAGAGCTACTAACCTTGACGTCTATATGTAAGGAATCCAGATTTTCTGGCGATAACAACTAGAAATAGGAACCTTCCGATGAAGCGGCAACATTTTATATAGACGCCTGGAATCGCGCCAAAAGTGAAAGTGAATTTGTGGGTGGAGCTAAAACCACGCCGGCTCTGTATGAGGAAAGGACCTAACTGATGCTGTCTGGTAAGGTAATATGGCTTATGACAGGTTGTATGTATGAGAGCCTTTTTAGAAAACTTAAAAACAAGGACAAAAACGTGATGAATCTATAAATAAATGTAGCATGAATTATAAATTCCAGTACATCCATTCCTATGAAACTCACTTCCTCCACATTTTAAAGGCAAACCCAATTGTGCTCATTTCAAAACTATTGAAAACTCATTTCCTTGACCTTACCTTTGGCGAGGACCTCTGGGGGGGGGGAGGTTTACATATTATATTTTTTTTCTTTTTTACTTTATTGTATTTGCATTTTCTAATGTAAACGGCTTTGATACAGCCCTTGGGCCATGAAACATATCAAATTTATCAATAAACTAAACCAAACAATTGTTAAAAATGTTACAATCAGAATTTAACAGGGGTATGAAGTGGCAGTTACTGCGTAACGCAGGGCCTTTCCTTTCTTTAAGTATCACAGAAAATATGAGTCAGGAAGCCTGTCTCTCTCTGTAACCTCACTGAAAATGTTCACCAAGATGGGGCAAAATGGAATTTCCATATGCTTATTTAGTTCATCAGGTAGACTGTCAGGCCCACTGCCGTATTAGATTTAAGGCCACAAACTGTTTTAAGAACCTCTTTCAAAGTAAAAAGGTTTATTAATACATTCATAGTCAGAACATCCAGTGTAAACTTTGCTTGGTGCCCGCTTTACCAGGAAGAACATTATCAGTTCTCTCTGACAGAAACAATGTGCAGTTAAGTGCACCTGCTAAACAGATAAGGACAGAAGCTTGAACTTTAATTAGAGATAGAAGCTTGCAGTTTAATTAGCAGGAAAATATCTAGCTAAAAGGAGTTCACATTTGCATATTCGGAATAAATATTGACTAGAGTTAGTGGAACATTTCACGAGTTTACCAGTTAGCATCAAGTACCTCCCTTCTAAGTCTGACATTTGTGTCAAAACCGTGAATGGCTAATTCTTAGTGAGCAGAATAGCTACCATCCTTTTGTTTGTTCTACATGAGGCAAAGAATACCTGAGAAATCTATTTCCCACTTAAATGAGTTTCATATAGGAACATTCCATTGGCCTTAGAATTCCATAGGACCCTCTTCACATTTCACTGGGCTATGAACATAAGAACATAAGATATGCCATACTGGGTCAGACCAAGGTCCATCAAGCCCAGTATCCTGTTTCCAACAGTGGCCAATCTAGGTCATACATACTGTAAACGGGGGCGCTGGGTGAGAATGTCCACAGTCTTGGCAAAGGCAAATACTATTATGACTTGCAAAGGATTGTGGGGAATGTAGTCCATTCATACCAGAATCAGCCATTCACAAAATAATGAGTTGTGTTGCTCGAGTGTAAGCAAAGAAAATATATTTTATTTATGGGTTATTTCTCCCACACAGATTTACTTGGTAACACAAAAGGATACTTGCTTTCAGTATTATACTTAGGAAAAACAAATCATGATATCAGCAACTGAACTTCTTAAGCAATCAATCAAACAATAAAGACCTTGATGGGAAACAGAAAGGTCTTTCTGAGGGCTCCTGCTAATACCTTTTAGCAGTGCTCCAAAAGCAAAAACAAAACCCAAAAAGTAACCAAAAACTGTTCTTTTTCAAGGATAACTTTCTTGTATTTTCATACACAAACAGTAGTTTCCTTTCAGAGCTCACGGGCAATTGTGCACGGCTTAATTGCCAACAATTAGTCAGGTGCAAACCCCTTTGCTGGTTTACTTTCTATACGTGGCTCAAATCCTACCCTAAAGCTTTCTTGTAAACTTTTCTGGGTAGATAAAAGAACAAGTTATATTTCTTTTTGATGGTTGTTGTATTTGTGAAAGTATTTTACCACAGCAGCTTATTCAGAGAGCAATCCATGTATTCATTCTGATCATTTAAAATATCTCCTTCTTCTTCAACTATCATAGAATCAATATCATGGTCTGGCTCAGAGGAATTCCTTAATGGAGCACTCTCAGGACAATACTTGTTTCCCTGCTGTCTTCCAAGTGAAGAGCTAGGGCATAGATCAGTGTTCATACCTGAGCTTCCTTTGTTGTTAGGTTTCCTCTCCAGATATCCTGGCCAATAAGTAGTCCAGCTTTTATGTCCAGCCTTCCAATCAAGATCCCTGGACACTGGGTCTCTCTTCACATACCTTCTTGCACTGGTCTTAGGGCCCCTTCCAAATGCAGCCGTCTCCTTCACAGGTGCCGTCCAGGGATTCCTGGCTCTGTAACCCCACTCCTCTGGCTTCCTCAAGTCCAATGGAGTATGCTTGCCTCTGGAATGACTCCCAACACACGTACTGCTATGGGCTCCTTCTTTAGACCTCCAAGATGTTTTTCTCTTCTTTCTTCCACGCTGCTGTTGCTTCTTGCTCTCTCTGTCCTTGAGCTCTGGGTTCCTCAACTCCATCTGATTCTGTGTAGAACATGTTTTACTTTTAACTTGTTTAGAGGGATACTCCACCCTAGCACAGCTCAGCTGTGCTGAATCAAGCCATGCCCTTGGAGATGAGTGATTGGGGATTACCTCATAGCTCTCCTGATTGAACACACGTTTCCCCACTTCAGCTCTTCTAGTGGCTGTTTGAAACCTGGTGCATTCTGGGACTGGTAGTATTTTATGAAAACATTCTGTTTTATTATTTCTACCAGCAAAGACAGGTTGCTTGTTCAGAGCCAATTCACCTCTATTATAGCTCCTTCCTGAACTATGATAAGCTTCCTTATCACAGTACCTAGCAGTTTCCCCAAAAGACACAGGTTCCACAATGCTTGTATTGGGTCAAGCAGTGATGTCCTGGGTCCCTTTTAATAATGGTTTATGGACCTTTCCTCCAGGAACCTGTCCAAACCTTTTTTAAACCCAGCTACACTAACAGCCTTTACTAATCCTCCGGTAACAAATTCCAGAGTTTGATTACACGTTGAGTGAAAAAATATTTTCTTTTATTAGTCTTAAATAGTTTAAGACTAATAAAACTTCATTGTAGCTTCATTGCATGTCCCTTTGAAGATCCTGTATATTCAATGAAAGCAATTTAACAATGGTTAAAGTAAAAACTAACAATAAACTAAACTTTTTATTTTTGTGGAATATGGCTGCTAATATTATTTTCTTATGTCAGTAGATTTAACAATTTATTTTCTTCTTATTAGACTGTTTACTTGTATGGTGAAATGGAGGAGTAGCCTAGTGGTTGCAGCAACAGTCTATTACTCAGTAGACTGGGGTTTGATTCCCACTAGCATGCCTTGTGATATTAGGCAAGTCACTTTACCCTCCATTGCCTCAGAAGAAAATGCTTGGTAATCTCTTTCTAGTCATGATTTTGCCAAAAAAAAAACCAGGGGCTGCTGGGTCAACACTGACCTGAAGGCACTTAAAAAAATAATTAGATGGAAAAATGATATTTTCTATATTTCTTGGAAGCTTGCTATGAATAAAATGTTAACAACGAAAAACCTAAACTGGGAAAGGTTAAAGGTATACTAGTCAGTCCTTGGAAGGAAAGCTTCCCAAAACTACATAGCTGAACAAGAGGTAAATTAAGCAAATATGTCTAAAAAAAGAACTAAGTTAAAAAAAACAATGCACAAACTCTACCTTCCAAAAACACACATAGATGCCCACACAAAGAGAAACAAAACCAAAAGACAGTAAACTTCCCTCTCACTGTTCAAGAGTGATAAGAAAATTTAGTTTCATATAGGAGAGCTGATGGTAAAAGCAAACAACCCCCAAGTTGTTGTTGTTGTTAAGTGCCGTTGAGTCGGAGTCGACTCATGGCGACCCTCTGGATAGCTGTCCTAAATTGTGTTCGGTCTTGAGTCAGGCGGCTCATTGTTGACAGACTGGTACCCGTAGCTGCTGTTATTGTATTGATCCATCTCATTGCTGGTCTTCCTCTTTTGCGTTGACCTTCTATCTTGCCAAGCATGATGTCTTTCTCTAATAATCTCTCTCTTCGCATGATGTGTCCAAAGTATGAAAGTCGAAGTCTTGTCATCTGAGCTTCTAAAGAAAGCTTAGGTTTGATATCCTCTAGTACCGACTGGTTTGTTCTTTGGGCAGTCCATGGTATACACAGTATTCGTATCCCGCTCTAAAACCAATACACAGAAGCTCCCCATGGTTACATACCAATAACCATCAAAAAGAGAAAGGAGAACAGAATTAAGAAAATGAGCAAAAGAAAGAAAAGGGAGAACCCAGAGTCAAAGCGATCATCAGGTGAATTAGTTGGCTGCCTAGAGCACCGATGACCCAAAGACAGCTCATTGTCTCTGCTGCTACCAGCAGCAGTGGCAATGCTTCAGAGAGCACCACAGTGCTGACCTAAATCTCCGGCGCTGTGAGGCTTTTTGACTTTCACTCCTTCTGATGCCTGATGCCAACTTCCTGTTTGCATGGGGTGGAAGGGGTTAATCATCTGTTTCCAGCCCATTACAAAAGGAAGTCATCATCAGTTGTCAGAGGGGATGAAGACAAATAGCTTCTCAACTCTTGAGATCTAGATAAGTGTTGTAGTCATTGCTGCCACTGCAGGGTCCAGAGCAGGGCCGGATTTAGCTAGAGTGAGGCCCTAAGCCAAGAAAGGTTGTGGGCCCCCCCCCCCGTGCAGTCCTGGGCCCCCCCATGTCCCCGTGCAGTCCTGGACCCCCCCTGTGCAGTCCTGGGCCCCCCCGTGTCCTCCCCCGTGCCCCTGTGCCATCCTGGGCCCCCCCGTGCAGTCCTGGGCCCCCCCATGCAGTCCTGGGTGCCCCCGTGCAGTCCTGGGCCCCCCATGTCCCCGTGCAGTCCTGGGCCCCCCCCTGTGCAGTCCTGGGCCCCCCGTGTCCTCCCCCCCTGCCCCTGTGCCATCCTGGGCCCCCCCCCGTGCAGTCCTGGGCCCCCCCGTGCAGTCCTGGGTGCCCCCGTGCAGTCCTGGGCCCCCCATGCCCCTGTGCCTTCCGGGGCCCCCCCGTGCAGTCCTGGGCCCCCCCGTGCCCCCGTGCCATCCTGGGCCCCCCCGTGCCCCCGTGCGGTGCTGGGCCCCCCGCCCGTGGCCCGGTGCTGTGCTGGGCCCCCCCCCCATACCCCCGTGCAGTCTTGGGCCCCCCCCCGTGCCCCCGTGCAGTCCTGGCAACCTTTAACCTTTCCCAGCATTCGCGGCTTCACAGAAACAGCCGCCAGCGTGAAGGAAAAGGCTCTTCACGCTGGCGGCTGTACAGAGGGAGCCGGGGCCTCGTGCAGGCTTCCCAGGCTCCCTCTAAAGCCCTCCGGTGGGCCCTTGCCAGCTGTGGGCCCTACGCCACGGCGTACGTGGCGTATAGGCAAATCCGGCCCTGGTCCAGAGAGGAATAGAAGAAATGGGGACCAGGAAGGGGTGGGAGCAGGAGGCACAGGGATGAGGTTCACCTAGAGTACCTCATATCCTTGCACGACCCTGTGAGGACCATAAATATTTAAAAAAATAGAGGTGCTAAACTGGATAGTGGTGCCACACCTGTCCTAGCCAACCCCAACCTTCAGTACATCATGACGAGTGGAGGGGCCATTTCTCATGCCTGCTGGTGGTGAAGGGAAAAAATGTGCTTCTTCCCTTGTGAAATCTTTCATATCTTAGGAGAGAGCGCTCTCCATTTGGCATATGGTAAGGAGTTTTGTTGATCCTTTGTATCTGTTCAACTGGCCAGTTCATCTACGAGCTCTGACAGTCCTCCGAGGCTACAATCTGGTAACTGTTGCTGGACAAGATTTATCTCGTTTTTTCTCATGCAGGCCGCAGTCTCCCAACATCCCCATTTGAAGACAGAGCTCCTTGATTACAGGTAAAAAAATGTATGCTGCTATTTAACAGGTACCATGCAGCGTTTGCACATTGTGTCCCGGGAGCCACCTCACTTCTCCTCCACGTACCTGTTCTCACGGAACTGCTCAAGGGCCATGTTTCAGCCATGTGCTTTGTTCAAGAGCACCACTTGGAGTCTAACCACATACACTAGGCTGCTGCCTGCAGACCTGCCCAAAGCAGTATCACCAGCACGTCTCGCTCTGCTCCACTGTCACTGTCATTCTCAAGGAAGGAAGAACTCAAACTTGCCCAAGGGTCTCAACAATCTTTCTTGACTGCAGGCATGACAAAGCCTCAGATATTTTTTGAATTATTCAAGTATAGTAGAAGGCTGGAGGGGAGCTGAGAGGTCAGCTGGCTTTACTCCCTGTTCCTATAATTCAGTGTTTCTTGAACTGAGATTCAAATCAAATTATCAGGCTTTCCAGAAAGGTTTAAAAACCTGTCTATTTGTCTAATCCCTTGAGTTTAGACAAGTTCAGTAACATTATTTGCACAAGTGAAAGGAAATGTTTGAACTTTTAATTGACTGTTTGATTAGTCTTCATGCTTGTTTTAAATGATTCTTTGAAATATTGCATTACCTATTGAAATGTTTATAATATATATCCATATATATTTTATTATATCACCCTGCCCTGATACTATCTGGTAATATAATTTATTGAACGGATTTGTAACCTGGATAGGTGATAATCATTACAATTAAATTAAATGATAGCATAATTTTCTAGTCTGGCATTATGCCTATTTACCAAGGAGAAGTTAAACATGTGAAACAATGAGCTCAAGGAAATTAATAGGCATACATTAGAAGCCTTTGAGGATTATGACTTGATAGTAGGCAAAATCATTGTGAATGGGTCTTTGTCATCTGCTTTAGCTTATATGGGAATGATCTTGCGTAGGATCTGTTGGAAACAAGATGTTGGACTCGATGGACTTTGATCCAATACAACATAGCATTTCTTATGTTCTTACGTTCACTAACTCTTTCAGGAGACTCCACAAGCAGTTCTCTCTTAGCTGTACTGGAAGATAGCTTGTATTGGTGTAATCAGTTTGTGAAGGGAGTCGCCAAAATAAACAACAGAATTTAAATATCAAATCATATAATAATTAATAGGAATAAGAATGAGAACAAAAATGTATCTTTCTAATAGGATAGAGCACAAAGTAAAAGTCACAAAAATAAATGGATATTCAATTACAATGACTATAATTTACAAAATCAGTCAGCATATAGCATATATTTATACAGAAATTTAGGAGCATGTCTAATAAAGGGAACTAGCTGTTATCACAGGGCTAATGTAGATATATATACTGTAAATAACCTCATAAAATACCGACTAGCAGGAAACTACGGGCATAGTTTGCATCGTGCAAAGTTTCACTGTAGTGGTGTACATGGACAGAGGTTGGTTGGAGTGAAGGTGGTATGAATAATTAGGTGCGTAGATGATAATATTCTTTAATTTATGGATATACTTGCAAAAAGTAGGAGCAGTCATTTGCATCTACTCTAGGGCTACTATAAGTGATCACACCTCAACAAGTACATTCACTTTGATACTTATGCACATACTTGACTTTATAAAATAGGCCTTAGGTGCATGCATGAAAACATGGGCTAAATGAGCACCAGTTTATAAAGTCGCCCTCTATGGCCCCAATTCTATAAGGCAGATAGTGGGCTGCATGTCCCAGCGGGACGTGCAGCCCCGCTATCTGTCTTCGAGGTATGCTACCTCCTGTCCCCCTTGCATGCACAGAGCTGCTGTGCATGCTTCAGGTGATGGAGGAGGCATTGGGACGAAGTAAGGGTGGAGCGTGGGTGGGACCAACTCCCGAATGTACAGGCCCTGTACGTCCTGGGATCGCCGAGGGGATGACCTGCTTATTCCACCTCCAAGATGGAATAAGAGCAGGGCACCCCTCCAAACCTGGCCGGCAGCCCCCCCCTGGAGCCTAGAAGACCCCCTCCCCCAGTGGAACAAAGGGTCACCAACAGTGAGTCCCTGCCACCCGATCTGGGCCCTAGTGACCCCTGTCGGGGTCAGGCAGCAGGGAATCGGGTCTTGGCAAGCAGTGGGCATGTAGTACATGCCGGGCCATCCTAGAATGCAATCCTGCATCTGCAGGGCCATCCTGATCTCACAGTGCAGAATTGGGTCCTAACAGACCCATCCTTCCCAGACACGCCCAGACGTGCCTCTTAGGGAATCGGGCTCCATATGCATTATAGACAGAGTCTTTCTAATTTTCTACCTATAATTTTTTGTGTCTTTGTAAGGCGATGTTTCTTGGTAGAAAAATAGAACAATAGGAGAGTTATAGGCATTAATTCTATAAGTAACTTGAACATGTTGAACAGTGCTTTACATACACAAATAGATGCTTATAAAATTGCAACAGGTCCCTCTGCACCACCACCCATTCGGCCATCTGGTGAGTGGGCTCTGGCTGCCTTGGTGGTGGAGGTGCGGCTCCTCAGGGAGGACATGCGGGCAGCAGCACGGACAATCAGCACACTCCTGGATGCCCTCACAGCTTCAGTGACAATGCACAGGCAGGGCCTCCCTGCTTCATAAACTGCCCCCATTCCAGGAATTGCCCTGCGATGGGCCATAATGGGGCAGCCTGAGTGGTCATGGACATGGGTGTGCAATGTCCCCGTTAATCTGTGGACCTCTGTTGATTTGTACTGCCATTGGTTTTATATTGCAGTTGCTGCCATTGTTGTACCTGTTACAGGGTTTCCAATAAGCGGTTCCCAGTTTGGAATCACAAGATGTTGTCTGATTTGTGGGGGCGGGGCTGTGTGTATGTGCAGGTGGAGTAGGAGACCATTGGTTGGAGACCGAGGGTTATGGGCATGGGGTGTGTGCCCTGTGGGTCATGTCCATGTATGCAGGTATAGCACAGAGACACCACACAACCAGAATGGCAGTGGTCTCAGCTCTGCATGGTTAGCACCTCTCTGCCATAATTGTGCAGAGTGGCTGCAGCTAATGTCCAGTGTGGGTAGGGTCTCTGTGCCATACCTGCACATAGTGGCTGCAGTTACTGCCGAGTGCGGGCAGCGCTTATGTGCCATACTCATGCAGAACAGGCAGCGTCCCCACCACTTTACCAGTGCAAGGTGTTTGCTCCATCACTGGGCAGCACGGATGTGGTACAGCCGTGCTACACATGCAGAATGCCCCCTGCCCCATGGTGGCACACAGTCAGAGCGCTGCCATGCTCCTGTCCTTACACCACGGGAGCCATGTATGCATACTGTGAACATAACATAAGAACATAGGAATGCCATACTGGGTCAGACCAAGGTCCATCAAGCCCAGTATCCTGTTTCCAACAGTGGCCAATCTAGGTCATACGTACCTAGCAGTTTCCCTAAAAGACACAGGTTCCACATTGCTTATATTGGTTCAAGCAGTGATATCCTGGGTCCCTTTTTAATAATGGTTTAGGACCTTTCCTCCAGGAACTTGTCCAAACCTTTTTTAAACCCAGCTACACTAACAACATTTACTACATCCTCCGGTAACAAATTCAAGGGTTTGATTACACGTTGAGTGAGAAAATATTTTCTCTTATTTGTCTTAAATAGTTTACCCTGTAGCTTCATTTTGCATGTCCCCTAGTCTTTCTATATTCTGATAATGTAAACAATCGATCTACGTTTACCCGTTCCACTCCGTTCATTAATTTATAGACTTCTATCATATCTCCCCTCAGCCGTCTCTTTTCCAGGTTAAAGAGCCCTAACCTTTTTAGCCTTTCTTCATAGGGATATCCTTCCATCCCCTTTACCATTTTGGTGGCTCTTCTCTGAACCTTTTCTAATAACGCTATATCCTTTTTAAGATATGGCGACCAGAATTGCAAACAATATTCAAGGTGCGGTCGCACCATAGAACGATACAGAAGCATTATAATATCCTTTGTTTTATTTTCCATTACTTTCCTTATGATACCTAGCATTCTATTTGCTCTCTTGGCCACCGCTGCACACTGGGTGAAGGGTTTTAACATGTTATCCACAATGACACCTAAATCTTTTTTCTGGGTGGTGGTTCCTAATGTGGAACCTTGCATCGTGTAACCATAGTTTGGGTTGTTCTTCCCTAGGTGCATAACTTTGCACTTGTGCACATTAAATTTCATCTGCCATTTGGATGCCCAGTCTTCCAATCTATCAAGATCCTCTTGCAATTGTCCACAATCCTCATGGGTTTTAACAACTTTAAATAATTTTTTGTCATCTGCAAATTTGATAACCTCACTCGGTATTACCTTTTCTAGGTCATTTATGAATATGTCAAAAAGCAGCAGACCCAGCACAGATCCCTGGGGTACACCACTATTCATCTTTCTCCATTGAGAAAATTGGCCATTTAGCCCTACCCTCTGCTTTCTATCTTTTAACCAGTTCCTTATCCACAATAGTACACTGCCTCCTATCCCATGACTCCTTAGTTTTGCCAAAAGTCTCTGATGAAGGACCTTGTCAAAGGCTTTCTGAAAGTGCTATCTGTCCTACCTGGGTATTACCATCTGGGCGTCCATGCATGCATATGTTGCCATCACGCCATGGTGTGTGGCTATGGCATCCTAGGGCGGACAGCTGTCACACAGAGTTTTGTACTGTCAGCACTCAGAAATCTACGTGGGTATCGAATATGGACGGGGTGTGGCGTGGCTGCACGATATATCTGCGTATGTGTTAAAGGGCCTATGTGAGTAGCATAACACCACCATAGTGCTTGAGCTACACAATGGCAGACATAGCGCTGGAAGGGCCCAAGCGAACCTGAAGGCAAACTTTACACCCTCCGAGACCTCTATAGCCCTGGGGCTCAGCATGCAGCAGCACGCTGCCCTCTTCGTGACAGAGGATGCCAGCTCACAGCTGTCAGCATGGTGTGACATCATCAAGAGAGTCAATGCCGTCCACCATGACAACAGTGACATGGAGGATATTAAGAAAAAGTGGCAGATGGTACGGCAGGCTTTGAAGGAGAAAAGGGCTAGCAACAGCAGGCTGCCACCTGCGTGGCAGTGCAGACTCACCCCTCTGGAGGAACAGGTGCTGCAGTTTGTGGAGAAGGTCTCCATCTAAGGGTTTGCGGAATTTGACAGCTCCACCCCAGGCACACAGGAGGTTGAGTAAGGGTTGCCCCACAGCCTTGGTGGCACCATGACAGCTATGTATGTTTCCCCACCATGGTTCCATCCACCTATGGTCTGTCTGTCTGTCTGTTGGTCCTTGGGTGATGCATAGGTTGGGGACAGTGTAGACTGGGGATCCCCTTGCCAGTTCCATTGTTGGCTTGGTGGAACTCCATGGGCCGACCTAGCAACACATGTCACTAAACTCTGCCACCTTTGCTCTTGAACGGACCTGCCAGGGACCCAACCCTCACAGTCTGAAACCAGTGCATCAGGGGGAACCTCACCACCCACCGTGGATGATGCCAGTGCACAGCCAGAATGCAGCACAGCCACAGGGGCTGGCATGCCTGCCAGTGCAGAGGTTCAGTATGATGTGACAACCAGGGCAGAGGAGCAAGCTGGTGCAACACCCAGACCAGAAGAGCAGGCCGATGCAGTTCCCAGGGCAGTGCAGCAGGCCAATGTGTCTGCCGGTGCTGCGGAGATGGAGTTGGATGAGGCTCTACTCGCCGAGTTACAGTTCGCCATCCTGGATGACCCTGTGGACACAGGGGGCACTGATATGGACCAAGAGCTACTGCAGGAGGATGCATGCCTGGTGGCTGGCACTGAGTGCATACAGTCTGAGCTGCACGGTATCCGGCAGGACTTGTAGGCAGCAACACAGGCGGGGGAGGCTGAGTTCATGGCATGGCAGGAACACCGACTGCATGTGGAGTGCCATCTGGAGGGACACCTGTATCTGATGAGGAAGATGGCAACATACCAGGCAATGATTGCTGGTTCCCTGAGCAGTTTGGTGGCCTCGCGCAGGCCCAGGGGGTGGGTGCTGAGGCTACAGTGCACCAGCTCAGCCACTTGGCAGCCCTTAGCCATGTCCAGCGACCTGCCTTACTGGGGAGGGTGATAATGCTGCCAGCATCTCATCGGACATTGCTCCACTGCATTGCAGTGTACATGTCAGCAAGCACCCATGGCTAGCAGCGAGCCAGAAGACTGGAGACACCTGGGGGGAAATAAGATTCTGCACATGTAGCATCAGTTTGGGCACTTTGTTGGTGGATATGTGCATCCTAACCAGGTGATGTTGTTGGGCAGTCACCTCAGAAACTGTCATGTATCAACTGCACACAGTGGGCTAGTGCCCGGGCCTGCTGATTGGTCCCAGCCTCTGCCCCATCACCATCTGCTGCCTCTGCGGCCACCCACTCCTCCACAACTGTGAGCTCTGGGTCCAGAAATCCCTGCATCCGTGCAAGATTGTGGAGTATGCAGTACGATGCAAATATCTGGCATACATGCTCTGGGCTGTAGAGGTGTTGCCCGCCACTCCTGTCGAGGCACCGGAAGTGGCTCTTCAGTGCTCCTATTTCTCGCTCCACAATCGTCCCGCTGATGGGCTGCATTGTACCATTCCTCCTGCCGGGTCATGGGTTGGCATGCTGGGGTCAGCAGTCAGGTTCTCAGGGGATATGCATGGCCACCTGTGGGGGCAATGTAAGATGTGCACATGAGCATTGGACATGTGTCGGTTATGGTCTATGGGCTGTTATGGACAGCATACAATATACCATCTACTAGCAGAGTGGGATGCGATACTTAACAGTCAGCAACACTGTGGCAGTGAGAGGACACGAATGTATGGCTTGTGCGGCAGTCAGGCATTTGGAGCGGGACAATGGGGGATGGTGATATGGGCTGGCCTGTTGGTATGGGGAGGCAGGGGCATGGCATGGAGAAGTAGTTAGGGGATCTACTGGCTGGGATGGGGGAAGAAATGGATGTGCCCTACACAGGCTACTGCCATGTGGCTGCAACACGTGATGCCAGCCCATGCTCTTCCTCTTGCCACATGTTGGTGCTTGCTGCCTGCTCCTGGCTTCCAATGGTTGTCTCCACAATGGCCTGCTATGCGCATGGATCTACAGAACAGCAGCACATGTGCATGAAGTGGCTAAATCCATGTTGGCTTTCTGACATTAAACCATGACTATCTACGTGTTCAGTATCTTTTTATAGTGGTTTCTATACCGTACTGGCTTTAGGCTCACCAGTCTGTAGTTTCCCGGATCATTCCTGGAACCCTTTTTAAAAATTGGCATTGGCTAGTCTCACATCTTCAGGTACTAGGTGGAGGAGTGGTCTAGTGCTTGGGGCAAGGTGCTTCAGGCCAGAAGGTCAGGGGTTCAAATCTCACTAGAGAACAGAAACCTTGGGCCAGAAGGACTGGGGTTTCTAGTCTCACAGGTTCTCCTTGTGGTCTTGGGCAAGCCACTTAACCCTGCATAGCCCATGTTCCCTGTAAAATAGTTATCTCCAAGTTATAATGCCCTGTTCAATGTAATTTCAGTTTGTTCAATGTAAACTGCACTGATGCAGAATAGTGCAGTATATAAAAGAATATAAATAAATACTACAGATAATTTTAATGATAATATCACAGATTACTAATAGTAGTTCTATAATGTCATATTTCAGTTCTTTCAGCACCCTGGTATGTATGCCATCTGGTCCAGGTGATTTGCTGCTCTTTTATCAAGTAACTGTATTCCATCTTCCCGATTTATTGGGATTTGTTTCAATTCCTCTAATACATCACCTTTAAATATCATTTCTGGCATTTGTAAGTTTCCTACATCTTCTTCAGTAAAGATTAAATCAAAATATTCATCCAATCTCTCTGCTATGGACTTTTCCTCTTTCAGCGCACCTTTTACCCCCCATCATCTAATTGTCCAACTGACTCCTTCACAGATGTTTTGCTATGAATATATTTGAAAAAGTTTTTATTATGCATTTTTGCTTCTACAAGCTTCTTTTCAAATTCTATCTTTGCCTGTCTTATCAATGCCTTGCATTTCACTTGCTAGTACTTATGCTGTTTCCTGTTTTCATCATTTGGCTCTTTTTTCCATTTTCTGAAAGATTCTCTCAGCTATAACAGCCTCTCTGACCTCAACTTTAAGCTATGCTTAATATGTTAGAGCACATACAATAAATCAATCCTAGTCATTAACTAATAACACTGAGCCTTAGCAATCATATTGCTTGTTGTGATACAATTGATTGGCACAAAATATGAATGATCTTGGGATGATGAAGTACTTGAAGTTTTGATGTGACACATCTGAAACATAGAAAAATGATGGCAGATAAAGACCATATAACCTATCTAGACTGCTCTTCCATACCAACTACAAAGCTTTGCAATCCTTTTTTCCCCTTAGAGATCCTCTTTGTTTGTCCCATGTTTTATTGAATTCAAATAGAGTCCTCATCTCTACCATCTCCTTTGGGAGACTATTCTATGCTTCAACCACTCTTTCCATAAAAAAATATTTTCTCAAATTACTCTTGATCCTATCTCCTTTCACCTTCATCCTATGCCTCCTCATTGCTGAAGTTTCTTTCAATTAAAAGAGGTTCTCCTCCTGTGCATTTATATCACAGAGGTATTTAAAAATCTCTATCATAACTCTCCTCTCCCACCTTTCTTCTGAAGTAAACAAATTGAGATCTTTAAGATCACTGATAATTTTGGTAGCCACCCTCTGCACCGACTCCATCCTGTTCATATCCTTTTGAAGGTGTGGTCCCCAGATTATACACGATACTCCAAATGAAGTCTTATCAAAGACGTATATAAAGCTGTATCACCTCCTTCTTCCTCCTGGCCATTCCTCTCCCTATGCACCTAAACATCCTTCTGTTTTTGCCATTATCTTAACTACCTGTTTAGCCACTTTAAGATCATCAAAAACAATCACCCTTCTTTGATGGACAGAAGTACTTCACCTCCTATACTGTACTGTCCCCTTGGCTTTTTGCATCCTAAATGCATGACCCTGCATATTTTAGCATTAAATCTCAACTGTCAAATTCTCATCTATTCTTCAAGCTTCACTAGATCTCTCCTTATCTTATCTACACTCTCCTGAGTGTCTAACCTGGTGGAGATTTTGGTATCATCCACAAAAAATCAAACTTTACCTGATAGTCTTTCCACATTATCACTTACAAAAATGTTAAAAAGAATTGGACCAAGGACAGATCACCGATAATGTCCTTCTCTTTGTCGCCTCTCACTCCACCAGTTTCTAACCCAGTCAATCACTTTTGGGTACATCCCTAGGATGCTCAATTTAGTTCTAAGTCACGGAACAGTGTCAAATGGTATAGCGTGTGCAGAGCTGGGACAGAGTGGGCTTGTACACATGTATATTATAAAATGAGTATGACAAAGTTAGAGAGCATATGCATATTTACATCTTCAGCAGAACCATTTTGAATTTATGCATGAGAATTTCTGTTCTATTGGTGATAGTCCGGGTGCCTGTTTTATAAAAGCACATAGGCTAAAAATAGCAACTTTTTAGAACTTTTATATAGGGGCCCTTTTTAACAAATTCACCCCCTGGCATGTCCAAGTATCCTTTTGAGTGAACAGGGAAAAAAAGTAAGGTCTACAGACTATCTCTCCATAAATACTGTATGTATGGATGGATGTATATACTGGGATTTTTCAAATTTCCATTGAATTGCTAGACACTGAAATTTTATATTGTGCCTTTGTAGAAAATGTTGATCTGTAGATTGTGAATGCTGGCTATTGCAAAGAATGCTACAATCCATTGTCTGTGATATATCACAATCCTTGCTATAGTAATGAACCATAAAGGATTATAGCATCATGAAATGAATCTTGCAGTTTAAAAAATGATTCAAGAGTGGCAATTATTTTCAAGACAAAAGCCTTGTGCAATGATTGCTGAAAAGGAAATAAGTGCATACATGAGTTAGACTGAAGGAAAGGATGTATTTCTTATTATTTACCTGACAGCAGTGGATGATGTTTAATAATTGCTTAGCCATTTGAAAAGTTAGAGATGAAAGATAAATTATGTGGCTGCATGGTTTCTTCTGATATAAAGTAACTTATAATTTATCAATAAGCTTTCAAACAACTGAGGGAATGGTTTGGTATTCAACAATGTTTAAATGACTGGAGCTGGCAGGAAACTGCCTCTTGGACCCACACCATGCCGCCAATTGGACATCGGGGGAGGAAGCAGGAGCTGCTTGCCCCTCCCGCTCCCCCCACCAAGGCCCAATTGGGGCACACCAGGAAGCTGTTTAAATCACTGGAGCCGGCAGGCGTGCCCGCGCCTAAGGGCCCTTTGGCGTGGCCCTTAGGCGAGGCGCGGTGGCAGGGCCAGTTTTCACCCCTTGCAGACGATATTTAATGTACTGTAACCCATGCTATAACTTATACTGTATAGTTATGCTATGTATGTACTGTAATGTACTCCCTGTGTTATGTAATCCCATTTACTACTGCTCTGATGTAATGAAGAGTGGTACATGTTTCCCTCACCTCTGTTCAACCTTGTATTGTAATGTATTGTATTGTAGTGTGACCGCTTTGATTGAAGGAAAAAGCGGGATATAAAACCCGCTTAAATAAATAAAAATAAAATAAATGATACTTTTGTAGTCAACATTAGGTGTATTGCTGATGTTGCGAACTCAGGTCAACTCAAAGAAGCTAATCTTGTTCTAGTATTGCCACTTCATGGAGATAATTTTATAAAGGCATATATATGAATACAATTCCTCTTATAAAATTATCCCATGCATAAAGGATGTACATTTTTGTGATCCAGGAGTAGGTGTATTTAAGGGAGGAGTTTGGGAGGAGCATGGATGAAGTTGCAAAATATGCACCTAGAGGGTAATTTTATAGAGCTTGCCTAGATTGACATGTGTTTTCATGCATGCATTTCAAGCCTATCTTATAAAGCAAGGCACGTGCATACTTTATTTCATAAAATATCAGCATCTCAGTGGTCAAAAATGTGCATTAAACTATGCGCGAGCACTTATGCCTGCCCTATGACAGTTGTAAATGCCCACACCTAGAACACATGTAAGTTATAGTATTTTATAACTTATGCTTGTAAATTTGTGCTCCCTCTAACCTCTACCACTATACATTCTCAAAGTGTAAGTACTGTTGCCTCCCAGATGGCCTCACTGCCCTTTCCACCGCCCTCTGCAGGAGGATTGGTGAGGGAGTCGCTGTCCTCCACCTTGCCTCCTTTGTTCTTTCAGAACTTTCCTCTACCATTTGTCACTACACTCCTGTCCCCCTGTTCATTTTCTTCTCCTTTGCTCTCCTCCTGCTCTTAGCACTGCCTGCTCTTCTTACTATTTTTGAAGCTTTTGTCCTCTATCCTCATCTCTCTATTCTGTTCACTCTGTCGTTCCATGAAAAGATCAGCAAACTTTGTTCCGCCTTCTTTGTCACACTGCCTCTCTTCCCCCCCCCCTCCCCCACCACCAAATGAGTCCTCCGAATTTCTGACATCTTAATCTCTGGTCCATACCTGGGGCTCCTTCAACTCCATTTCTCTCACCGCCCTCTCTAAAATTGTCTTGACCTCTTGCAAGACCATTTGCTCTCTCGATCACATTCCCTCTGACTGGCTATCCTATAACTCTCTTACTCTTCTTCCTCCTGTTCTGTCGATCATTAACAATAGCTTATCATCTGGTATCTTCTGCCAGGTCTAGAAGAGTGCTCTTATTCCCCCTATTCTCAAGAAAACGTCACTCAATGCCACCATTCTAACTACAGACCTGTTTCCAACCTGGCTTTACTAGCCAAAATCCTAGAAAACCTCGCTTTCTCCCAGCTTGTTTCCCACCTGGACAACACCAACACTTTGCATTCCAATCAATCTGACTTCCAACCTGGCCACAGTACAGAAACTATTCTATTCTGTCTCCTCAGCGAAGTCTGTGAATCTATAGACAGGGGCAATATTTCCCCTCGACTTGTCTTCCGTTTTTGATATGGTTAGTCACCCTATCCTGCTCTCTTGCTTACAAGACATTGGTTTATGCAACACTGTCCTCTGCTGGTGCAGTTCTTTTCTCTCTGGCCAGTTCTTTTCTATTCTTTCTAACTCCTCTACTTCTGCTCCTTACCTCCTCAACTGTGGTGTTCCGTAGGATTCGGTTCTGACTCCTCTCCTATTTAACATCTTTCTTTCCCCCGTGGCTCACCTCATTCAGCAGCTCAGCATTTCCTCATACTATTAGGCTGACAATATTTTACTTATTCTACACAAAGATGCACTATCCCTTGACCTTTCCTCACTCAACATTTGTCTCACACACATAGCTGCCTGATTGAAAGCAAATCACCTTGTACTTAACCGCAGTAAAACTTCAGCTACCTGGCTGACAGGAACTACTTCTCCTCCTTCCTCTGCTTCCCTTTCACATGGTATCCATATCCTACTGGTTCCTTCTTTCCGGTATCTTGGAGTTATCCTTGATTCCTCTCTAACCTTCCATGATCACATTGGTGCTGTTATCCGCTTATCATTTCTCTCCCTTTGTCAGATTAGGGCCATCTGTCCTTTCCTTTCCCCCTTGGCTTTGACCCTCTTCTGCTTTCTCTTGTTATGTCCCAAAATATCAGCTTCATAGGGTTCAGCTTATCCAGAATACTGCCATCAGACTTCTTGCTCACGCCTCCCATTTCGACCATGTTATACCTCTGCTAATTCACTATCCATTACCACAACCTAGTCTTACATTGGTCCATAAGGTTCTTTACACAGGCAATGCATCCTGCCATTCATCTCCCATCATTCTTCACACCTCTCATCACTCCCTCCGCTCTCTTCATTCCAGTTGTCTACATCTGCCATCTGCTGCTCATGCTAGGTATGAATCGACTCGCTGCTCTGCTTTCTACTTCCTTGGTCCCAGCCTCTGGAATCCCTCTCCCCTGACCTGTTCTGTGAAGCTTTTGACATTCCCATCACATAGCATACCACTGCTTGTAGTTATCTAACTCCCTCACCTTCCTCTCTCCCTCTTTGTGAACGTGACCTAGCCTTTCCTATCTCATACCATGGATTTCTGCTTCTTTCTCCTTCCTCTTAAGTATCTTATTTTATTGCTGTTTATTGAAGGGTGGTATATCAAGTTTTAATAAAACATAAAACATACATGACTTTGGTCCACCGCATGTACTCATGTACTGTACTCAAAGAAGGGCAAATCACTACATTATGTGTTTAAGTGACAATTTACACATGGAAACCACTACTATACCATACTTTCCACTTGTAGATGTGTGCATAAATCTAGGCAAATCATAAAATTACTTTGGCAAAGTATATTTATACCAGCTTCTGAGCAGATCTAAATGTACCTGGCTGTGCTTTAGCCATGATTTCTGTGGGGCCTTGAGGCAATTTTATGGAGGTACTTTTATAAAGAGCCACTCAAAATTTATGCACCATCTATGCATGTAAATCATGGTATTTTATAATTTAGACAAATTAATGAGCATTTAGGTTGGGCCTTCCAGCCTATCTTGCTGCTGTGGTGGCACAGCCAAAAGAATTTCAAGGTTGTGTGCTAAAAGGTTTATATGATGATACAGGACACTTGGGAACTGACCTCTCCTCAGAATTGATTAAGACCAAGAATGTTTGCTCATGGAGAAGCCTATGTGAAGAATTATGGAAAGTGCATTATGAGTATAACACTGCCTAACTGAGCTTTACCATTAACAAATATTACCAGCACAGGTCCTAGTATGTATAGACTTACAATAACAACAATGTGTGCCTTTGAGTCATTCCTAACTCCTGGTGATCCAGAAGCTCCTGGGTTTTCTTGGCAGTGTCACTGGAAATAGATTGCCAGGCCCTTTTTCCAAGGCAATGGAGGGTTAAGTGACTTTCCCAAGGCCACAAGGAGTGCTAGTGGGAATTGAACCCTGGTTGCTTGGTTACCAAGCCAGTGCTGTAACTACTAGGCTACACCTCCACTCCTGTATAGGCTTACTGCACTTGAAAATTGACAACAGGAATATTGACAATATCTTAGTTGTCACTGGCCACTTTACGTGGTATGCACAAGCTTATCTTACCAAGAATCAACAAATAGATACTGTGGTAATGGCAAAATACTTTGTACATTATGGGCTATCTAATAGAATTCACTCAGATCAAGACAGAAACTTTCAGAACTACTTGATCAAATAAATGTTCAAAGTTTGTAGTATTAAGAAGTCATACACAACTCCTTATCACCTACAGGGAGTTCCACAACTTGAAGATTGAATAGAACATTGTTGAACATGTTGGGAACTCTGACTTCAAAGCAGAAATAGCAGTGGAGTCAACATGTTAGCAGGCTAATTCATGCCTACAACTGTACTAGAATTGATGCCACTGGATATTCACCTTATTACCTCATGTTTGGCAGAGATGCAAGATTACCAGTAGATGTATGATTTGGAGTAACACCAGATGGTATCCCAGCTAAGAACCATCTAAAATACATACAAAATCTCTAAAGAGCAACTAAATACTACTGCTACTACTACTGAGCATTTGTATAGTGCTATAAGACATACACAGCACTATACAGACACATGTAAAGACAGTCTCTGTTCATCAGAGCTTACAATCTAGTCAAGACAGACAACACAATAGCTGTAGACATGGGATACATCTAGGGGGAATAGTAAGGAAACACAAAGGAGACCAGGTCAGTCAAGATCCAAAAGCGGCAGCGAAGAGGTGAGTTTTCAGCCTGGATTTGAAAAGGGTCCGAGAAGGTGCCTGATGTACAGACTCAGGGAGTTTGTTCGGGCCTAAGGAGCAGCAACGAAGTCTGGAGATAGTGATAGAAGAGAAGTGCACAGATAGAAGTGATCTGCCAGAAGAGTGGAGTTCCCAAGGAGGGGTGCAGGGAGAGATAAGAGAGGAAAGGTAGTGAGGAGCAAGAGACTGTGGATTAGCAGAACACCAGCAATAAAATCCCCTATGATGCGTGTCTAAAAATGATGAACTAAAAACTGGAAACCATGTGCTAATAAGAGCACTAGGCATTCCAGGCAAATACAAGCTGTCAAACTGATGGTGTGAAGAGCCATATGTTGTTGTAGCTTAGCTGCCTAATCTACCAGTAAGTAAGTTATAACCTGAAAGTGAGCAAGATTCTTTGAAAACCTTGCACAGAAATCATTTGTTTCCAATAAGACAATCTGCTTGGCTGCCTCCATCTGACAGTGGTAAAGTACCTACACAGGCATTGAAATATACAAGGAAGTCAAGATATTGGACCACATTTGCAAGATGATGGCTTTTGTTTTGAGGACTCACAGTCTGAAGTAGGATACTTGGCTGACCCACTCAGAGAGATGGGAATAGAATTTGGTGAGACAATTCTCGAATGGTTCCCCACACAAATCAGTAACTGAGAAAAATACTAGGACTATAGAAGATGCTACTGTCCCTTCTCAATTGCAAATTTCAGCCAGTATACCTCCTGTGCATGTGCCAGATATGTCCTCTACCATGCCTAAAGTATCTGTAAAGACATCTGTACCCTGATCTACTTTTTAGTCACCTTTCATCTAGACAAATTGCAATGTCCTCCTTGCTAGTCTCCCTCTGAATCGTCTCTCCTCGCTTCAACCTATTCAAAAATCAGCTGCACGACTAATCTTCCACCAGTGTCATTATCCTCATGTGCCTTGTGCTGCCATATAAATGACTAGTAGTAATAGAAGTAGTAAAAGTATCTGTACCTAAGCCTTTAGAAGAAATTAGTATACATGCGAGTGAAGAGGGGGATAGCAATGCATCTTTATCTCTTGTTGATGTAGTTGACGGAAGTGCCAGAGATCATGAGCCTGTTACAGATGGTCATAGTAATATTTTTGATATTGTTCTTGGCAGATTTGTCATGGTATGCAGGTCAGAGAGACCACACAAACCTGCCACAAAGTTGGTATATGATGAGTCAGGAGGAACCCCTTCTAATGTTCCTGGGAAGACTTATTCAAATAATGTATTTGCTGACATAGCAAAATTACCTGATGGTGTTAATTATTGTCAGGAGGCACTATGTATTGTCAGGAGGCACTATGGCCCAATGGTTTTGTATAACCATTTTGCCTTACAGGTAGACGTGAAGATCCATCTATATTTAGCAAAGGATGTGTGTGAGGTCCTCACTAAAATAGAGGATCCAGCCCTTGTGTATATATAAATTCACTAATAGAGACATCCCTTTCCTGAGGTTTCTGCCTTTAAGAACACAAATTCTGGCATGGATGCATGTTACCATCTTTGAGAATTACAAATCTGTGCATACAGACTGTAAATAGCAAACCCTAAAGTGGATTTACAATGAACAAGCCTTTGAAACTGCCAGGAAGGGCTTGACTGACTTTTTAGTTAGTAACAAGGCAATTGGCTCCTGCATTAGACTTCAGCCATCTGTGACTGGCTGAAATCTATTGAGTTTTTTGAATTGAGTCAGTTGGTTGCTGGCCAGATTCTGGCTAAGAAGCATCAAGTGACTGTTCCTAACGTTGGGAGAGAAAGGCCTGGGAGTTTGGCTTCAACAAGAACAAGGAATTCCACAAGGCTCTGCGTTATCTGCCCTCCTTTTCAATCTTTACCTTCAGGCAATCTGTTAAGTTTTTAAAAACACAAAATAGAATTCCACATTTATGCAAATGACATCATGTTATACTCCCCAATTGACATAAAAAATTCTACATATCACAATCTTACAGCATGCATCCAGGAAGCAGAAACCTGGCTAAATGCAAACAACCTCAGCATTAACTTAAAAAAAAACCCAGAAATAATGTTCACGTGTAGAAACCAAAACTACCCTCCCCCCCAAACATTCCACATGCATAACACCACCTTCCCAGTAAAACAAGAGGTGAAAAACCTAGGAGTTATACTTAATAAAGCTATCAGTATGTCATTGCATATAAAACAGACAGCCAGAACCATATTCTTCAAGTTAAGAACCATACAACACCTCAAACCCCTTCTAGATACTCATGATTTCAGAACAGTAGTCCAAGCACTAATCACGCTTCATTTTGACTACTGTAAAAGCCTGTTACAGGGAACACCCAAAAAGAACTTGAACATCCTTAGGATGGCTCAAAATGTCACTGCTAGAATCATATGCAAAGCATGCTTAACCGACCACATCACCCCCATTTTATAATCTCTACTGGCTCCCAATAGCAAGTAGGATAAAATATAAAAACATAACATCGCCCCCTCCTTCCTTGCATCACTGTTACACACTCAAACAAACAGCAAGAACAAAAGAAAAAACAACTTGGATGTCCTTTTAGTGCCCACATTAATCTGCAAGACTAAACAAGCAACTAGCAACAGAGCATTCACATTCACAGCTCCTAGATTATGGAACTCGTTACCAGACCACGTCAGATCAATCAAGGACCTTCAAACCTTTAGAAAAGAATTGAAGACACTGATCTACATCAAGTTCTATAATAGCCCCAAAGGCAACAGCAACTAACACACCACTAACTTCCCTGCTCCCCCTCCTTTTCCTGCCCCCCCTTCTACCCCTCCCTCAGAACCAGTTAACCCATTACACTATACAACCCTGCGTCTTTCTTGCTAACATTCCAGCGAATTATATAGTAGAAGTCTCTATGTTAATGTAGGACCATCTCCTACACTGTTCGATGTTAATAGTTACCATATATATATTGAATCACCCCACTGTTTTATGTAACTGGTTTGTTTCAATGTAAACCACCCCTGGTCTCTGGAAGGGGAAGGGGCGGTATAGAAAAACTGTTAAAATAAATAAATAAACTCTACTCCAAAGTTCCAAGACTTAGACTCAGACTTAAAAAAGCATCAAGGATTTATTCTGCCCTGACTGGCTCAGAATTCAAAAGGAAAAGACTCAGCATTTTTGCTGTAAGCAGTGTAACTTCAATGCTCCCTTAAGGTTGAGCTAGCAACAGCTATAGATCAAGTGGACTGACATCCCAGATGGTGAAATCTTACCATCACTTATTCAAAGAAAGCAGGATTTCTCCTAGCAGGCAAGCAAGCAGGACTTTGGATAGGCTGATGTCCATTTCCAGTGGATGCCTTTAGCACACACAGCAAAACTTAAAAGGAAAACAAAAAGCCCTGCCTCTTGCCTCTCTCTGCCTCTGCTGCTAGGGCCACTTACATATTCTCTAATCTCTAATCTCGTCCCGTTCTGTCACTTCCTGCCTTGCTGCTGCTCAGCTTGCTCTCATGATCTATAGGTCTGCTTTATTGTAGCTAGGGCCACTCTTGCTGCTGCCTGCACAGCCAGTTTGCTCCCTGGTGTCTGTTTTCTAGAGGGTAAAAATAAAAATAAAGAAAAAGAACCTCTTTTCCCTTTCTGCTCTCTGCCAATGCTGCCTATGTCAGTGACGCCACCTCTGTTGCAGTACTGCCAGTGATGCTTTTTCCCCTCTGAGTCTTGTAGTCTTGACACCACTGTTGTTGTGCCCTTTGCCTCTCTTCTGCTGATTTGGGTGGTTCATGCCCCCCTTTCTGTCTGTGCTGCTCTGCAACCTGGGTGGGGGGGTTGTGGCCAGACTTCCTACCCCTTCTTCTTTGCATCTTTGCCTTGGGATGTTCATTTCACCATTTGCATCTTCTTTTTATGTTTTGGATCAGGGCTGGCCCAACCACTAGGACAACCAGGCAGTCGCAATGAACAGGGCACTCAAAGCTAAACAATGGATTTTGCCTTGGAAAAAGGCCTGACAATCTGGTCATATCTTGCACAGAGGCTGCTGTGTCACCAGGAGTCAGCATTGACTCAACTGCACTTAAAAAAAAAGTAGCTGCCTACTTCAAATGGATAAAACATTGATGCAATATGTGATTAGCAACATGTACCATGACTTTCTTTGTTAAACTGATTTTTTAATGACTATTATATTATACAGTGGTGCATGTTTACTAAAGTCTGTGCTGGCAACACGTGTTTGCAGGAGGATCGTACTAATTTTTGGTGGCATGTGATCCTTTACCCTGTTGTTAGCAAATTGTTAATATGTGACACCACACTAACCAGCATGTAGGTGCACCTACATAATGCCATCCATGAGGTGACCTTAAGTGCAACCATGCTAACGGCAGCAGCTGCAGTTAGCACATCCCAAAACACCCATGATAACCAAAACACATGATACATCTCTAACTCACCCAGTCTCCACCCAATCACGTACTAACCGGTTAGCCTAGGATTCTTAGCATAGGGCCCCATTCTAACTGTTAGCATGGCACGCTTAATGCACGGCAAACCCTTCACTAATGATTAGTGCGGCTAATTTATTTATTTATTTATTTATTTAACAGTATTTTTAAACCGCCTTATCATATTAATCAAGGTGGTATCACAGCAAACAATCGGGTAAAGTGAGTGTGTTAATCATGCAGTGAGGGTGCAATTTAGTTGAGTGTGTGTTGTATCGTGTGCTAGATTGGGGTGAGCTATGTACAAGGTGTGGTGTGTTGCGTGCTAGAATGGTTTGAGCTATGTACAGTGTGGGCTATATACAGTGGTGCAGTAAAACATTATCTGTACAGGCAGCAATATGTGCTGTTATACATTCTCTTAGGTTATGTGATGTGTCCATAGTGTTCTAAGTCAGTTTGTCCCAGTATGTACAGCAGCGGCATAACTTACAATGAGGGACCCCACGCAAACTATTGCTGAGGACCCCCTATTGTTGCAGTGATGCTGCACCCCCCACTCTGAGGGCCCCCCTCTTTGTGTAGGTGGCGGGGGAAAGCTTACCTCATTGTGTTTGCTGCGCTAGCTCTGCTCTTATAAGTTTGCTGTGGGCCCGGAAGCTTCCTTGCCAGGCCGAAGTCTCACAAGGAGGAACAGCCACCAGGCCCACAGCAGAAGTAGAAGAGCAGAGGCAGCACAGCAAACATGATAAGTAAGTCTGCGGTGTAGGTCTCCTTTCTGCCTGGGCCCCCCACATTGCAGGGCTGCTTGGCCAGAATTTACACCACTGGTACAGAGTGGTTTCTTTTATAAATACAAGTTAGACTTGTATTTTAAATTCATGATGAAAAATATATTTAATTTCTTGCAAAGAAATTGCATAATTTGAGCAAGGGAAGGTATCAGTGGAAGGTCGACCTTCTAATAATCACTTGCATTTAGGTAATTATTACTTAATGCAGTATTTCAGAATATATAAAACTTTGTAGCAGAAAGTGCTATTCCTTACAAAGTACAGGGTATACACTATTGTATAACAGTCTATAACCCTATGGGGGTCATTTTAAATCACTTAGATGCTAATTGGACATTCAAAAAACATGCATACAAATGTCCAAATTGTGGCGCCATTTTACAAATGGATTTTTAGACACCTCTGCTGTGAGGATGTCTAAATAGGGATGCAATGTGAAGAAAGTATGTCTGGGGTGAAGATACAGACATGAAATGCATGCCTTCAAGTCAGTCCTGACTCCTGGTGACCCAGAAGCTCCTGGGTTTTCTTGGCAGTGTCACTGGAAGTAGATTGCCAGGCCTTTCTTCCAAGGCAATGGAGAGTTAAGTGACTTGCCCAAGGCCACAAGGAGTACTAGTGGGAACTGAACCCTTGTTGCTTGGTTACCAAGCCAGTGCTCTATCCACTAGGCTACTCCTCCACTCTAAATGCCCTCTATTGATCTTTGAACCCTCAAGGACATTTGGGCCTGCATCCAAACTTAGAGCTGCTCCAGGCATGACTAGGCATTGTAAAAGTGCTCATTTGGGCAGTAAAACCTCTGGCGTGTGTTGAGAATTGTGCCTATCTTGGATGTGCTTGCTGCTTTTATGCCGGAACGTCCTTTGTAAAATGTGCCTTCACACTATTAAGGGAAACATTTTTCTCCCTTATTTACTGCTGAAAGTTAAAAGCTGCAGTAAACAGAAAGCACATACATGGTAATGCAAATTTAGTCTTTAATGATACAATTATGAGTTATTTTATGAGACTGTAAATAGAAGAAAAATAAGAGTTAAAGTTTCATGCAATGTGTGCATAAAAATAATTTACTTTGCCAATTATTATTCACTTTAGGTCTTGTTAATGACATTCAAGTTATAGTGGTAGAAAAACAATGATAGATTTTGTTCATTCCTAAGTGGATAGTTTGCAGAATGCTTCTCAACTAATTTTTTCAGTATGTTTTCCCTTTTAAAATCCTAAAAGAGAGTGGTTTATTATGGTAATTGACTGAATTGTGTAATAATGTGTACTGTTTTGGAACATTAAGTGGTTTTATAGTAGCTTAAATAGTAATGGAGGGTGAAATGACTTGTCTAAGGTCATAAAGAGTACTTGTGGAATTTGAACCCTGATCCCTTAGCTTATAGCTGCTGCTTTAACCACTAGACTAGTCCTGGACACTGTTTGTTTTACGTGCTGTCAAGTTAATGTTGATTCCTGGCAATCTAGCAGCCCCTGTGTTTTCTTAGTAAGTATGACTGGAAGTAAATTGCCAGGCCTTTTCTTCCAAGACAGACAGTAATATCACAGACAATAGCAGGTGCTTGTTGGCAGTCTACACAGCTAAGGATTTTTCCTAGCTCAACCCATTGAAGACTGACTGCTTGTAGGATTTTATTCCTTATTTAAGCCAGTTTTTTTGGTTTTTTTCTAGTTCATTTGAATGAGTATACAATTTCCTAGATTTTTGGCAAAACTAAAGAGTCATGGGATAGGAGGCAGTGTACTATTGTGGATCAGGAACTGGTTAAAAGATAGAAAGCAGAGGGTAGGGCTAAATGGCCAATTTTCCCAATGGAGAAAGGTGAATAGTGGTGTACCCCAGGGATCTCTGCTGGGTCTATTGCTTTTTGACATATTCATAAATGACCTGGAAAGTGGAATAACGAGTGAGGTTATCAAATTTGCAGATGACACAAAACTATTAAAAGTTGTTAAAACCCAAGAGGATTGTGGAAAATTGCAAGAGGATCTTGATAAATTGGAAGACTGGGCATCAAAATGGCAGATGAAATTTAATGTGGACAAGTACAAAGTTATGCAACTAGGGAAGAACAACCCAAACTATGGTTACACGATGCAAGGTTCCGCATTAGGAACCACCACCCAGGAAAAAGATTTAGGCATCATTGTGGATAACATGTTAAATCCCTCCACCCAGTGTGCAGCGGCAGCCAAGAGAGCAAATAGAATGCTAGGTATCATAAGGAAAGGAATGGAAAATAAAACAAAAGATATTATCATGCCTCTATATCGTTCCATGGTGAGACCGCACCTTGAATATTGTGTGCAATTCTGGTCACCGTATCTTAAAAAGGATATAGCGTTATTAGAAAAGGTTCAGAGAAGAGCCACCAAAATGGTAAAGGGGATGGAAGGATACTCCTATGAAGAAAGGCTAAAAGGTTAGGGTTCTTTAACCTGGAAAAGAGATGGCTGAGGGGAGATATGATAGAAGTCTATAAATTAAAGAACGGAGTGGAATGGGTAAACGTAGATCGATTGTTTACGTTATCAGAATATAGAAAGACTAGGGGACATGCAATGAAGCTACAGGGCAAACTATTTAAGACTAATAAAATAAAATATTTTTTCACTCAACGTGTAATCAAACTCTGGAATTTGTTACCGGAGGATGTGGTAAAGGCTGTTAGTGTAGCTGGGTTTAAAAAAGGTTTGGACAAGTTCCTGGAGGAAAGGTCCATAAACCATTATTAAGAAGGGACCCAGGATATCAATGCTTGACCCAGTACAAGCATTGTGGAACCTGTGTCTTTTGGGGAACCTGCTAGGTATGTATGACCTAGATTGGCCACTGTTGGAAACAGGATACTGGGCTTGATGGACCTTGGTCTGACCCAGTATGGCATATCTTATGTTCTTATGTTCCTATATATAATCCAAGCCCTTCCTTTCCCCCATTTTCTGTTTTACCATTAAGTTTATAAAAGTATGAACAGCTAGCCTAACTATTGAGACCATTTTCCTAATTTAGGTTCCTATATACTAATGCACAAAATTGATAATGGGTTAGTACTCATTACTGTAAATTTAGCAGCTCTTAGCTATGAAAAGGTTTGCAAAATGGCCTGATTACACTTGGAAGTGCCGGCAATTCTACATGGAAGTTGCAAAATCGGAAGTCCGACATGGAAAATGTCAGGTTTGTAGTTTTTGATTTTCCAAAATGGCTCCTCCAGCTGTGTATTAGTGCAAAGCCACATGCGTTCCTACATGCTCTTATATGCATTTTACAGTCGTTGTAAAATGCCGGAAGAATTGTGCATGCCCCGACCTGGACGTCTCAATTCCCATTTCTACAATCTACATAATATTGGCCTTCATGTATCACCTGTAAACAAATATATATTTTTCCTCAAGATGATAACAATCTGCTTTATGTCCGTCACTCGTATCCATGAAGCAAGCACCAAAGAGAAGGAATGGTATCACCCAAACAAAGAAGAGAGTTGGTGAATTTTATTTCTAAAGCTCTTTTTTTGGTAGAATCCATACTGTTAAACACTATGGGGATCATTCCAATCCTCATTTAGCGGGTCTTGATGTCTGATCTGGACATCCAGATCCGCTAAATGCCTGGATCATGCTGCCTGGCACAGAGCTACCCACACGTATAGCATACTTGTGCAGGGAGCTCAGTTTGTGGGCAGGAGAGGGTGGGCTGGGGGAGGAGCAAGGGTGGGCAGTGGGCAGCGCCTGACCCTGGATGTACAGGGCCAATTCAGAGGTCAGCCCTATACGTCCGGAACCTGCAAGTCCGGAACCTTGGAGGTGGAACAAGTCCCCCTGGATGGCAGGGGATGGCGGCGCAGGACCCTGAGGACAAGATGGGGGGGCACAGGGGGTTCCCTGCAGCCCGACCCTGACATTGGAAGGCCTGATTGGGGGTTGGTCTGAGGGGAAACACATGTTCTTCTTTTGGCCGATGATCATGGCTCCTGAATGGAGTCAAGGTGGCATGGCAACAGGATGCCATGCCACTGCCGCTCCATTCAGAAGCCTGGCTGGGCCAGTCAGGGATCTGCTGGGCATCCGGCCTGACAGAATCGGGGCCTGGCCTGCACGTTTAGGTGGGTAGACCGGATTCTGATCCCGCCGACACATCTAGCCCCCATGGGATCAGAATCGGGTGTTACCGCTTTATGCCCAGATTCTGTCAGGCCGTGCAGGAGCAGGATGTGCAGAATAGAATTGACCTCTATAGCTCCTGAATTATGAATTAGTCATGAACTATGATATATATCAGGGGTGGCCAACTCCGGTCCTAGTGCACCACGATCCTGCCTGATTTTCAGGATGCCCCTAATGAATATTCATGAGATATATTTGCATGCAATGGGAGGCAGTGGATGCAAATATACCTCATGGATATTCATTAGGGACATCCTGAAAACCAGTCTGGATCATGGTGCACTAGGACCGGAGCTGGACACCCCTAATATATAGATTTTATATCCTTATTTTTACTTTCATTTTAGCATGCTACAGTATAAGCTGTTCATAGGCGATAGTTTTGATTTTTTGAAAGGCAGGCTTTCTGAGGTATCCCACTAAGGGCCATGTTACCAAAGGGTAGCGTGCGTTAAATACTGGACCTGCTAACTGTACTGTATAAATCCCACTGATCTCGATATTCAGTAGCACTAACTAGCCGGTGCTACTGAATATCCTCACATATCACCTTAGTACAATTCACATACTGTCGAGGCAGTTTACGGATGGAGTTGGGTTGGTCTTGGCACCTATCTGGTCAGTGGCCATTTTCAGCCTGTTAACTGGATAGGTAACTGCATGAATATAGGACAGAGCAATGGTTGACCTAACGTTATGCAATTTTGCTGTCTGATTAGTGTCTGAACATCATTGTTGACTGGAGAGCAACGGAGATCGACAGTGAAACCATATATTCAGTAGCAGTAGATATTTTGCATTTGCCTGCTTTTCATTTTACAAGCTCTGACTATCGTGGGCTGAAAACTGGGTCCACAGTCTTTACGATGTTTTGGTGCTACAGGTTTTAATATATATTTCGATATTGCCCTGCTAGACCAGTCCAGACAAGTGGGTTGTGTTCCCCTACCAGCAGATTGGTGGAGACAAAAAGAAACAATGAAAAGCCCAGATTTCAATGACATCACTCCCATGTATTTCTCATTCCTCTGATTCTTATTATCCAGCAACATGGTATTTCATCTCACTTCTACGCAGATAATATTCTTCTCATACATCATACCAACCCTGTCTCTTCTGATTTGTCTTCATTGAATGCCTGTCTGTTTTATATTTCTCAATGGCTTTCTGCTAATTTTCTTCACTTGAACCCTGCTAAATCTGCTCCGTTTTGGATCACCTTCAGTAGGACACCCCCTCCCCCCCACCCCCCCCCCCACCATTCTCTGCTGGCACCTTCATTCCCTGGATGTCCCATCCCTTGGTGGATTTTATGCGTTATCTGGGTATTATTCTGGACTCCTCACTTTCTTTTTGGGCTCACATTTCATCAGCTGTCCATCATTCCTTCTATGTACTTCGCCAGATTTGCGCTGTTCGCCCTTTTCTCTTCTCCTCATCCTTGACTACTCTCATTCTCTCTCTTGTAATATCTAGACTGAACTATTGTAATGTAATTTGTCTTGGTCTTCCCCAATCACAAATACACCGCTTGCAACTCATACAAAATACAGCTGTCCACATCTTGTTACACACATCCCGGTTCAACCATGTTACCCCTCTTCTGACTCATTACCATTGGCTTCCTTTTACATCTCGTCCCCAATTCAAACTCTTGACCTTAGTTCATCACACATTGCATTCTGGTACCCCTCAATACTTATCTGATAAGTTTTGAGGGGTACCAGAATTTATCTGATAAGTATTGAGGGGAAGAAGAGTTTGAATCAGATCTTATCTGCTGCTTCTCCACTCCACCCACTGTTGTCTCCATGAACTTCATGCAAGCAGATTTCATCTCCCATCTGCAAATCAGGTTCAACTTATGTTACCTGCTCTGCTGCTTTTTACTTCCTTGCCCTTGCCTCATGTAACATGTTGCCTCAGGTCTTATGATTGGAGCCATCATTTGCTAAGTTTAAAACTCTGTTAAAAACTCACTTCTTCAATCAAGCATCAAGCATTTAACATAGCAGTCCTCTGATAAGTATCCACCCTGACTGGCCTAATCATTTCCCTCTTGCTTCTCTCCTTTTCTTATCCTAGTGAGTATGACTGAATACCTGTCCTATCCAACCATTGTAGTTCATTTTCAATTTTATTTTTTTATCTTGAGTATTTTAAATTGTACAGTGCTCTGCTGTGATTTATTGAAGGTCAGTTAAGCAATTAAAATAAACCATAAACCATGCCTCTGTCTGTCTCAACCACCAGAGATCCCTTCAGTATTTCTTTGTATCCAGCAGGTGGTAGATGGATTTTCTCCTCTCTGAAGAAAATTCTGAGGATTTGAGAGGAAAAGATTGATTTAAAATGCTCGTGAATGATAGCCTGTGAGTTGATCTCTCACTAGAGAGTGATGTGGGAGGTTCCACTACATTGTGATCTTTTCATAGCCATAGGAGGAGGGAAGGTTCAGCTCCACATTCTTACCTTGGATAAGAGTCTGTTGAGAAGCCAGAAATAGTTCTAGGGACCAGAGCTGAGCCCAACATGGATTCTCTGCCTGGGGCTCTCAGGGGTTGAGTACCAAGGCTTGAACTCGTTGTTGTCTTGTTTGGAGCTCCTGATTTTGTTTGAGTGGGACGCAATTTGAGGTAGACTGCTGGTGACCATTGGCACTGGGTGGGGGTTTCCTGCAATTTTCTGCATGCGTTAACTGCATTTTCTGTATTGTGCACCTGGCAGTCATGCAGTACTTATGTGCATTCTGCCCAAATGGCTCTAATGCATGCTCCTACCCTAGCACCTGTAATACGTACTGTAGTAAAAGGGCAGTTCATGCATACCCTTTGGACCACTGTGACCTTAGCACATGCTTAACTCTTATATCTTCTTCCGGGTGATTTTGCTTGGCCTGTGGCAAGTGTGGTGCCTCATGTTCAGCTTTTGGATTCTGTTTCTGAGTCATCCCTAGAGGGCCAACTCTCCCTTTCTCAGCCAGGAGATGCTGTTAGCCAGACATTGCCTATCTCAGGAAGTGGTGGATTGTGCTGTGGGTAAGGATATTCAGGCCATTGGAAGATATGGCATCCATGCTATTGGTCTCTCCTTGTCCTCTAGGGGATTGATTGGATATGAGGCAGTGTACTATTGTGGATCAGGAACTGGTTAAAAGATAGAAAGCAGAGGGTAGGGCTAAATGGCCAATTTTCCCAATGGAGAAAGGTGGATAGTGGTGTACCCCAGGGATCTGTGCTGGGTCCGCTGCTTTTTGATATATTCATAAATGACCTGGAAAGTGGAATAACGAGTGAGGTTATCAAATTTGCAGATGACACAAAACTATTTAAAGTTGTTAAAACCCAAGAGGATTGTGAAAAATTGCAAGAGGATCTTGATAAATTGGAAGACTAGGCATCAAAATGGCAGATGAATTTTAATGTGGACAAGTGCAAGGTTATGCACCTAGGGAAGAACAACCCAAACTATGGTTACACGATGCAAGGTTCCACATTAGGAACCACCACCCAGGAAAAAGATTTAGGCGTCATTGTGGATACCATGTTAAAACCCTCGGCGCAGTGTGCAGCGGCGGCCAAGAGAGCAAATAGAATGCTAGGTATGATAAGGAAAGGAATGGAAAATAAAACAAAATATATTATAATGCCTCTATATCGTTCCATGGTGAGACTGCACCTTGAATATTGTGTGCAATTCTGGTCGCCGTATCTTAAAAAGGATATAGCGATTTTAGAAAAGGTACAGAGAAGAGCCACCAAAATGGTAAAGGGGATGGAAGGATACTCCTATGAAGAGAGGCTAAAAAGGTTAGGGCTCTTTAACCTGGAAAAGAGATGGCTGAGGGGAGATATGATAGAAGTCTATAAATTAATGAACGGAGTGGAACGGGTAAACGTAGATCGATTGTTTACCTTAACAGAATATAGAAAGACTAGGGGACATGCAATGAAGCTACAGGGTAAACTATTTAAGACTAATAAAAGAAAATATTTTTTACTCAACGTGTAATCAAACTCTGGAATTTGTTACCAGAGGATGTAGTAAAGGCTGTTAGTGTAGCTGGGTTTAAAAAAGGTTTGGACAAGTTCCTGGAGGAAAGGTCCATAAACCATTATTAAGAAGTGACCGAAGATATCAATGCTTGACCCAGTACAAGCATTGTGGAACTTGTGTCTCTTGGGGAAACTGCTAGGTACATGTGACCTAGATTGGCCACTGTTGGAAAAAGGATACTGGGCTTGATGGACCTTGGTCTGACCCAGTATGGCATATCTTATGTTCTTATATATGTTCTAACTATGCCTCCGAGTGTTGGGCTTCATTTCTACGAGGAGAGCTTCCAGAGTCTGGATTGGCTGGCACATAATTCTTTCCTTTTGCAGCAGGCCTGGTCATTCCAGCGTGGATTTGCAGACCCTGTGGCCTTTTGTTTCCTGTGCACAGTCTCATGGGGGCAGGCTGAAAGTGGAAGCCTTCTTTAATTGATGGCAAAGTGTCCCAGGCAGTGTCCATGGATGGGATTTGCTGTGGCTTGGAATGAGATGTCTAATGTGGATGTACTTTTGCCTTCAGAGGACTGTGAGGAGGCCAATCAAAAGTGTCACTGTGCGAACTACAATACCTTGGACAAATCAGTGCGCCTAAAGACAGTGGTGCCCGTCTTGTTGGATGAGCAGGGGAAGGACAGATACTCTAACTATTTTGTGATGCCAAAAAAAAGGACTGTTTCTTCTGGACCTCAAGGCAGCCAACAAGCATTGCATATCCTGCACTTTTGGATGGAAACCTTGTGCTCCATGATTCAAGCAATGAGCTGAGGGGAGCTGTTGGCTTCTCTGAATCTGGCCGAGGCATATTTTCATATCCTGATCCAGGAAGATCAGCAAAGCATCTGGCATTTGCCATTTTTGGCTATCACTATCAGTTTGCCACCCTCTCTTTTGGGCTATCCACTATCTCAGGGATGTTCTCTGAGGCCACAGTGATAACAACTACGGCACTGGAGCACCAAGGGATCTGTGCCCATTTCCTTTCAGAGGAGTTTTGGGTGGCATCCTGAGCAGTGTCCCTTTTGGAAAGCTTCAGCTGGGTGACAAGTTAGGGAAAGTGCCAGCAGGTACCATTCCAGTCCCTGGAGTTTCTGGGAACACATTTCAGCATTTGAGTGGACCAACTTTTCCTACCAGAGGAGAAAGTCAAAGATTGCTGGATTGCCTGGTGCAGTTCCTTGGATTGATGACGGCAACCAAAGAGATGTTTCTGTGGGCGCATCCTTACATACAATCGCTCAGCGGTCCTTGTTGGCTTGGTGATCCTCGAGTTATCAGGCATTCAAGCGCAGGCTATCTCACCCTTTGATAGTGAAGTCCAGCCTGCGGTAGTGGCAGCAGCCCTGTCATCTGAGGAAGGGTGTGCCACTGTACAATTTCTCCTGGATCCTCCTGACAATGGATGCCAGTCTCTCAGGCTGGGGAGCCCACTGCCAAGACCGTATGGCGCAGGGCTATTGGAACCATAAGGAAGCGGTGTGCTCCATCTGCTTTGAGATGAGGGCCATCGAGCTGACTCTGCTGCGTTTCTGATCCCTACATAAGGGTTGAGTGGTTCGAGTGTTTTTAGACAACACCACAGCAGTGGCTTATGTCAATCGGTAAGCGACACAAGGAGTGCTGGGGTAACTCTGGAGATGGCTCTGCTGTTTGCCTGGGTGGAGAAGAACCTCCTAGCCTTGTCAACTCAGCACATTGCCAGGATGGGCAATGTGGAAGCGGACTTCCTCAGCCAGCACTCTCTAGATCCTAGAGAGTGGGAGTTGAGTCAAGAGGCATTTCAGTTGATTCTGTGCTGATGGGTCTGATGGGTGCTGATGGATCTGATGGTAGCCAAACAATCCCAGCATTTGCTGCTTCTTCAGTTGCCACACAGAGGTAGGACCTGAGGGCATTGATACCCTGACCCAACCTTGGTCAAGTAAGGACCTGCTGTACGTGTTTCCTCCATGGCCCTTGGTGGGACATGTGTTTCAGTGTATAAAACACCACCTTGGTAGGATTATTCAGATGGCAGCAGATTGGCTGAGGACAGTGTGGTTCAGAGACTAATTGAGGCTCCTGCAGGCACCTTCTTTTCAGTTGTCTCCTCTCGGGGGTCTAATGCAGCAGGGATCAATCGTCCTGGAGGATACGGTTCACTTCTTGCTTATGACTTGGCTCTTGAATGGAGATGGCTAACACATAAAGGCTATTCTCCAGCAGTGGTATCTACTCTGCTTGGAACCAAGAGGAGGTCTATCGAGCTAGCATATGTGCAGACCTGATGCCTCTTCAAGCAATGGTGCAGTGCTCAGCAGTTGTATCCTGAGGTGGCCAAGGTGCCTTCTCTGTTGGCCTTTTTACAGGATAGCCTGGAGAAGGGCCCTTCTTTTCATTCCCTGAAAGTTCAGGTAGCAGTTTGGCTTCTTTCTGAGATCTGGTGGCTGGTATGTCTCTAGCCTTGCACCTGGATCTCTTGTCTTTTCTCCAGGGAGTTTGTCATCTGTGTCCTCCCCTCCAGTCTGTTATCCCTTCCTTGGATCTGTGTCTGGTGCTCAGGGCCCCGATGGCAACACCTTTTGAGACATTCAAACATGCTATCTTCAAGGATTTGATGTTCAAGACAGTCTTCTTGGTGGCAATTTGTGCCGCAAGGTGGCTTTCTGAGCTACCGCCTCTGTCTTGCAGAGATCCTTATCTGTCTTTTCTAAGGAGACCATTTTCGTTCAGCCAGTGCCTTCCTGCTTGTCTAAGGTGATTTCTCCCCTTCATGTGAACCAGTTGGTCTACCAGACCTCCATATCTAAGGAGCAGTGTCGGGGGATCAATAAAGATCTTCCCTACATAAGTCCGACCATCTTTTCATGCTGTTTGCTGGCCCACACAAGGGTGATGCGGTGGCCAAGTCAGCTTTAAGGTACTAGATTAAGGAGGTCATTGCCTCGGCATATCTGTTGCAGAACTGGCCAGTTCCAGAGGGTTTGCAAATTCATTCTATCTGAGAACAGACATCCTCTTGGGTGGAGCAGAACTTGGTAGCCCCTGCAGACATTTGTCAGGCAGCAACATGGGTTTCACTTTCCACTTTTGTTAAGCATTACTATTTGGATGTCCATGCACAAGCAGACACTGCTTTTGACTCAGGTTTTGCGAGCTGCTGTGTCTTCTTCTTGCCCAGTGGAATTGTAGCTTTGGTACATCTCACTTGTCTGCGTTAATCTAGCAGGATGATATGGAAGGTGACATTTTACTTACCAGTTAATGTCCTTTCCTTGAGTCCTCTTAGACCAGTCGAGGGACAGCCCCTGAAACTGTATTTGTTTTGTTCTTCTGCTGCAGTTCCCTTGAGTCCACTATGTTTGTTATACGTGGCTCTGCAGGTTTATCTTCTTTGGACTACTTTCTGTTTATGCTTTCCTGTACATAGTTCTCTATTGCTGCTTACTCCTTGCTGCTCATGATAGAGGTTGTGTGAGGCTTGCCATGTTTCTCCCATATGCTTTGCGACAAATACTGAAGAGACCTCTGGCGACTGAGGCAAATAGAGGCATGGGAGTGATGTCATTGAAACCTGGGCTTTTCATTGGGCTTTTCATTGACCCGGTGAAAAGCAGGATATAAATACAGTTAAATAAATAAATAAATTGGTTCTTTGTCTCCACTAATCTGCTGGCAGGGGAACACAACCCACTTGTCTGGAGTGGTCTAGCAGGACTCAAGGAAAGTAAAATTTCACCTTTTCCTTGCATTTTTGCCCTGTTTTTTCTTTACAACTTTCTGTACTGATAGTTTGATTCTTTTTATGTTGAGGCTTAGTTCTGTAGCTCTTATTGTGTTTTTGGAATTTGAGCACTGAATCAATTTGTTTCAGTGTAAATATGACAAGTATTTTTTCTTAAGGGAAGATATATGATTGTGTTTCTTCTGGGGGCAATTTATACAAACGGATTAGTTTTGCTCATACCATGACAGTAAGTCATGGTATGAGCAATGCTTGCTGTAATACTTGCATCGTGCCAAAGGCAGCTTACTTATGGAGTTCATAAGGTATACCATGTATAGGCAACTTGTCAAGGTGTGATTAGAAATTATTTTTAATTAGGTCCATGGTTTCCGACACAATGGGAAATATTTGTTTCCTTCTGCTACATTTTCTGGCCTCTGACTGCATTTCTTGGTACTTGAGGGATCTTTTCTTTCATTATGATTCACAGAATAATTGCTTGGAATTGACACCTCTTTAATCAATGTCATTCTGGTATTTTTGTCCTTTACTACTATGCATCCAGCTTTTTATCGGTCTGAATGAGAATATCTCAGATGATTGTAAACTCTTCATTCTCTATAATTCTCTTAGGGTCATGGTTCCAGTGCTTTTCCAGGACAGCAAAGTTATAATGTTTACAGAGTTTCTAATGGAGGAATCATGCTGCTTTTTTTACCTTTCTGTGTAAAACATTTCTGCAATCACAACTTCACAGCCAGCTGCAAGATGAGTAACTGTTTCCAATTCTTTCTTACAGAATTTACATATGTCTATTTAGATAGTTTTTTTTTTCTGTGTTTGCTGCGAGACATCTTGCCCATGATCTACTGTCCTGGGCTGCAGCTATCACGCTCTCATCCTTTGGTTTCCATTCATGTGTCAGTCTTGATCAGCAGATAGTTCCTGGAGTAACTTTGTATTTCCCACTGTATTTGTGCATTTGCCACTTGTGTTTCCCTGTCTGCTGATCTAATTCTTTGAAGAGTTTTTTCTCTTGTTTTACAGACTCTGTTGCTTCCTTTCCTATGTGTGCATGTGGATTCTCTTCAGAATGCTTCAGAGTGCATATTCTGGACATTTAGTTTCATATCTCAGCACATTTTGCATATTTGCATCTGTCAGTTCTGTTGAAGGCCTATGACAGTAGATCTGTACGTATGACTGATATCTATGAAGCCAGTCGACCTTCAGAGCTAGGGACACAGGTTCTTACAAATCATAGGAGTGTGCAGGCAAAACAATTGTTAGGTGGTTTTTTTTTTCAGATGAAAGTATTAAAACTTTCATCTTGTTTCAGCTTTTTTTTGGCTTTTGTTGTCATTTCCTTGTTTTTGTCAATAGTGTGCACTATTGATCAATAGTATGCGTTATTATACATTAGTGCACACTATTACAGAATCAGTGCATATGCTACTAGCATACATTGTTATGTAATAGGTCACATGTCTTTGTAGTAGGGCACACTCTTGACAAAAACCTGAAAATGATGAAATTTCATCATTTTCTCTATAATTTTCATTTGAAAATGATATGAAACAAAATGGGAAATATCAGTAACAATTCCCATTTCATTTGAAATGAATGCACATCCCTAATAAGTTACCTCATGGGCACTAGATTTTTCTTGTTTATACATCCAGTTATTCAAGATCTTTAAGAGGCCAGTTTATAATCCTAAATTATATGAGAGTACAGGAATTGCCAGTTGATTAATGGCATCTATCTTATTCTGTGATATTAAAGCACTTTTCAATTATGTTTTTAATTTCCTGTAATATTCTTTTCTATTTTTTTCTCTCAGCATCTTTTGCTTGATTCTTTCTTCTTTCTCTCTTCCTAGGTATGTATATTCACTTTCCTGTTCAAGTTCCTTGGTGTCATATTCCTCAGTCAGGGATATGTTTTCAGTTTTGCTTAATTTTCCTCTAAGGAAGGTTGCCTTAGCATATTTGCCAAGGCCAAAAGCCATCTTGATGTCTTTTGAGAAGCTTTTTACTATACAGAGTTGTTCTGAAAATGGTTGGTCACAGGAACTCTAGAGCTTCAGATCATCTACAAACAATAAGTGTGATGTTATCTCTGGGTTGTTACCTTCTTCAGGATTAAGGCTGAATCCACATCCCAAAGAGTTGATGAGAGTACTCAGTGGATTAAGCGCTATACAAAACAGAAGTGGTGACAGGGAGCCTCACTGAAATATTCCTCTCTGGATCTTAGTGTTAAGAATGATGTACTAACCATCTTCATACTTCAAATGGAGTGGTTTGCCACATATTCAATGGCAAATTGAATGTACTCCTTCAAGTCAGGGTTTACTTTATGCATTTCAAGATAATTTATTATCCAAGAGTGTGGGATGCTATCAAGGGTTTTCATATAGTCAATCCATGTTATTCTGAGGTTTCTGATTTTCTTACCACTGGCATGATTACTTTATTTTCTCTAAGAGCAATTTCTCCAAATGGGTTAGTTTTGTGCATACATGACATTTATGAACCTCACTTCTAAGCCAGTGTGGGTGGAGCATGATCTCAGCCTCTCAAATTTATTGCTGATGCTCAGTGTAGTACTTTTATCATGCCAAATAGAGCCTCCTTCTGGAGTTTGTAAGATGTAACATATACTGTATGGGTACTTTATCAGGGTGTTCCTGGGAATTCTTCTTGATAAGCCCGTGACATCCAACATGATGGAAAATAACTTGGTATCTTTCTGCCACATTTTCTTGGTCTCTGACTGCATTTTCTGGTACTTGACTATCTTCTCCTTCTCAATGCGATCCACAGAGTAGTTGCTTGGGACTGACACCTCTATAATCAATGCTGTTCTGGTGTCCTTCTAATTTACCACTATGCCTGGCTTCCTTTCATCCAGCTTTATTTTGGTCAGAATGAGAGTATCCCAGATGATCATAGCCTCTTTATTCTATGTAATTTTCTTAGGGTCATGATTCCAGTGCTTTTCAGGCACAGTGAATGTTGTATTGAGATGTACTACTTTGTTATGCCTTTCTGTTTAGAAATTTTCTGTCATCAGAACTTCACAGCCAGCTAAGAGGTGAATCACTGTTTTCAGCTCTCTCTTACAGAATCGACGTATGTCTATTTTGCCAGTTTTTTTCAGTACTCACTGTACTAATCCATTGTCCTGGGCTGCAACTATTATTCTCTCATCCTTCCGTTTAAATTCACCTCTCCTTAACCATTCATGTGTCCATTCTTAATCAACAAAGAGTTCCTGAAGTAACACTTTGTATTTCCCAGTCTATTTGTGCATTTGCCATTTGTTTTTCCTTGTTTGCTAATTTTTTGAAGAGTATTTCTTTTGTTTTTCAAATTGTATTGCTTCCTTCCCTGTGTGTGCTTGTGGATTCTCACTCATTCATTCTAGTCATTAGAATGCTTGTCTAAGTTTGATGATGGAAACAAATTCTGGACATTTACTTTCATATTTCAGCATTTTTGCATATTTGGATCCAATGATGCTTTTAGGTAGGCCTGGATACGTATAATAGTAATTTTGCACTGGCTGTCCACTTTATTTAATTTTATTATCCACCAGTGATAAATACATTTGTACTGAACTGAGTGCCATTTTCATGTTTTTTCAGTGTTACATATGTTTTTAATGAGACTTTTATTAGTTTTAAATGTTCTTTTTATGTATGTTCCTGAAGGAAGTGTTTTGGTAATATGGTTTAGCTTTAGCTTTTTATTTTATATTTTAATATGCATGTATGTTATTTAATTTGTCTTTTGTACACAATTCTTTAAATATATTTTTCTGTCTAGGATCCCTAACACATATTGGATCTTTAAAATAAATTTTGAATGATTTTCAGAAGACTGTTCATGAGGAACTAGCTAAGTTAAAAGTTGACAAAGCCATGATTCCAGGTGGGATCCAAGAATACTGAGGGAACTTGGGGACATTCTAGCGGCCCCACTGTCTGACCTTTTGAATGCCTCTTTGGAGTCGGAAGTAATGCCAGAGTACTGGAGAAAGGCACATGTGGTTCCTTTACACAAAAGCAGATATAAGGATGACATTGAGAACTACAGGCCAGTTAGTCTAACCTCTGCATTAGTAAATTATTGAAAAGACTACTAAAAGGGAGAATAGTGAGGTTTATGGAGTCCACTGGATTACAGGATCCGAAGAAGCATGGATTCACCAGAGGCAGTTCTTGTTAGACAAATCTGATTGATTTCTTTGACTGGGTGACCAGGTAGTTGGACCAAGGGAGAGCCCCAGATGTGGTGTACTTAGATTTCAGTAAAGCCTTTGACAACATTTCACACAGACGACTTATAAACAAATTGAGCACCCTAGGGATGGACCCTAAAGTTACTGTTTGGGTAGAAATTAGTTGAGTGGGCCAGAACAAAGGGTACACAAATGGAGCTCACTCTGAGGAGAAGGAGGTTACCAGTAGTGTACTGCAGGGATCTGTCCTTGGTCCGATTCTTTTTAACATCTTTGTTAGTGATATTGCAGAAGGGCTGTCGGGTAAGGTTTGCTTGTTTGCGGATGATACCAAAATCTACAATAGAGTAGATATATTTAGGAAGGAGTGGATAACATGAGGAGGGATCTAGTAAGCTTGAAGAATGGTCTAGAATTTGGCAGCTGAAATTTAATGCTAAAAAATGCAGGGTCATGCATTTGGGCTGCAAAACTCCAAAGGAGTGTTACATTGTGAGGTACTTCTGTTCCCAAAAGTGGAGCGGTAGAGGAATGGCCAGCAGAAAAAAGGAGGTGATAATGCCTCTGTATAAGTCTCTGGTGTGACTCATTTGGACTATTGTGTGCAATTCTGGAGACCACACCTTCAAAAGGATATAAGTAGGTTGGAGTTGGTGCAGAGGGTGACTACTAAAATGGTTAATGGTCTTCATTATGAAATACATGAGGACAGACAAAGATTTTAACATATATACTTTAGAAGAAAGGCAGGATAAGGGCAATATGTTAGAGACATTTAAATACATCCATGGCATAAATGAAGGCAAGCTCTGTTATGAGGGGATATAGGATGAGAGTGAAAGGGGATAGACTCAGGAGTAATATGTGAAAATATTTATTTTTGGAAAGAATGGTAGATGCATAGAATGGTCTTCCAGTGGAGGTGGTGGACACAAAAACAGTATCTGAATTCAAAAAAGCATGGGACAAACACAGAGGATCTCTAAATGTAAAAAGAGGACTATATGAAAGGGCAGGCTAGATAGGCCATGTGGTCTTTTTCTACCATCATGTTTCTCTGTTTCTAAATTTGGTTGTTCTCGAACAGCACTTTTGAGTGATGTTCCCATAGCTCCTTGGTTTGGCTTTTGTATGAGTTATAACATGGAGACTTTGCTTGTGGCTTTACATGACAATTTGTTTTCTCATGCTGACAGAGAAATGTTTTGTGCTTTACTGTTCTTGATCCGTAAAGTACTGTTTTGTCTTGATGTTTGTGTTTTATACATGATAGAGCCCAGCAGGTGGTATTTGGGGATTTTCAGTCTGACATGAAGAAGGTACCATCCGGGGTGCAGTGTTATCCCCATGGCTGTTTAATTTCTGAAAGATATCATTAGACAGTATGTGGTGAATTTCCTTTCATCACTGATAGTGTTCAGCTTTGTGCTACTATCTGCCCTTTGCTGTTGAGGTTATTATTTCATGTTTCTGTTATTTTTAACTGTGTGGTCAATAACTAGACCTGAATAACGTTTTCCCCCTAGGGTCTATCACCATCTATTTCTATTTCAGATTCATCCAGGTTGATAAATAATGATTTATCTTCCAGTAAAGCACCACATGCATACCTTGGATGTCTTTATTGATTCGTGCCTTACTTTTTAATATCCAAGTAGCCAGGATTGTGACATCTTCTTATGTTGCTAATGTAGGTGGAGGGTAATTTTATAGCAGGCTACTTATTTGTGCAGGCCAAGGAGGTACCTAGTTCAAGCCTATTTTATTAAGACACGTAGAGACCTATGGGCTCGATTCTGAGTCATGGCTTGCGGGACTGCTCGTCCGGGCAGGACGTGCAGCCCCGCAAGCCATCTTGCCCCTATTCCTCCTCCAATACTCCCCACACAGCTAGAGCAGCAGGATAGGGAGAGCTGGTAGGGGTGTGGGTCTGGATGGAGCAGGAGTGAGCCGAGGTGGCAGGACATACAGGGCTGATTCAGGTCACAGCCCTGTATGTCCTGCGGGGTGAGGGGGGAACGTTCTGATTATTCCACCTCAAAGGTGGAATAACACAGGTACACTACCAAAAAACTGCCTCCAGTTTTGCAACTGATTCCTATAGATTTTGGGGTGCTGAATCCAGGAAAAATAGCCAAAATGTTCCATCACGTCACGTTTTCTTGCAAAATTAGATTTCTTACCCATATAAGGAATGTTCACATAATTTCTTTTTAGCCGACTGCAGTTTATTTTCTTGGCCCAAAATAGAGGTTGTAATGGTTAACTAACTAGAAACACTCCCTCATGATATTTTAGAGTGTTTTGTATTCATTTTATACATTAACAGGACAATTGGGAGGCGGGGGGCTATATCCAGTACTCGCGCTGGCGCATGTTCTTTCCTGTTCGCCTCGCCTCGTTCGCTCGCTCAAACACGGTGGTTGCGACATGAACGTTCCTGTCAAATTTCAGTTTCTTGCAAGTTCATTATTACCTTTTGTTTGCTCAGTCGTAATCCAGCTTTATTCCGAAGTGGTTCACTACAGTTGTAGTTTGCAGTGCTGTGTATTTGTGATGGCTCACAGAGCCAGAGGTTGCGTCAACTCTCCGGACAGTTTTTGTTTTATTTGTGGGGAATATACCGTGAAAAAGCGGCAGAGGAACATTTCTGCATTTATTAAAAAAGTATATTTCGCCTATTTCGGTTTGAAGTTAGGCGATCAAGACAAACCGTGGGCTCCTCACAAAGTGTGCAAGACATGTGAGGAAGATCTACGCTTATGGATGAAAGGTAAAAAACAAGCATTTCGTTTCGGAATACCTATGATGTGGCGTGAACAAAGAGACCACAGCAGTGACTGCTATTTTTGCTCTTGCATTGTGAAGGGATACAACTTAAAAAATAAGAACGTAATAAGTTACCCCAATCTTCCCTCAGCAATTAGGCCTATGCCTCATAGCAACGAAGTACCTGTGCCTGAACCACCAAAATCTTTGGATCATATTTGTGTGGACGGTTCTGATCATGATGAGACTCATCAGATGGCTTTTCCCGATGAGTCCAGTACTTCCGAGTTTGAAACTGAACCAGATCCGAAACCTGAACTTTTCTCTCAAGCTGAATTGAATGATTTAGTCCGGGATTTAGGACTCCCAATAGATGCTGCCCAACTGCTAGGTTCTCGGCTTAAACAGAAAAATCTATTGTCACCAGGAACAACTTTTTATTGGTACCGCAACTGCAAGACACAATTTTTGAAGTATTTCAGCAAAGAGGAAGATTTGGTATTTTGCAGCGATATATACGGAGTGATGGAAAAGTTTAAACTCAAGTATGATCCTGCTGAATGGCGGCTGTTCATTGATTCGTCAAAAGACAGCATAAAAGGTGTTCTTCATAATGGCAACACATTCGCTTCAGTTCCTATTGCTCACTCTGTTATTCTCCAAGAAAAATACGAGAATTTGGCCCTGATTCTTCAGAAGATTCGTTATGATGAGCATAAGTGGATGATTTGTGGAGACTTTAAAATTCTATCCATGCTATTAGGGCAGCAATCCGGTTTCACCAAATATCCCTGCTTCCTTTGCTTGTGGGATAGCCGGGCCCGCGACCTACACTGGGGGAAAAAAGACTGGCCAATTCGGGAGTATTTGAGACCCGGTGAGAAAAATGTTCTTCATGAGAGCTTGGTACCTCGTGATAAAATTCTATTACCACCTCTCCACATTAAGTTGGGTCTCATTAAGCAATTCATCAAGTCCCTTCCAAAAGATGGTGAGTGCTTTCGGTACCTTTGCTCAAAGTTCCCCCGACTTTCTGAAGCAAAGCTAAAGGAAGGAGTGTTTGTTGGCCCTGATATAAGGAAACTCATTTCAGATGGAGCATTCGCTGGAACGATGTCTGAGAAGGAAAAAGAAGCCTGGGATTCCTTCAAGGATGTTGTTCTCAAATTCTTGGGGAACAGGCGGGATGAGAACTATAAGGATATTGTTGCCAGGATGCTCAATGCCTTCAAAGAACAAGGCTGTAACATGAGCCTGAAAGTCCATTTCTTGCACTCCCATGTGAACTACTTTCCCGAAAACTTGGGGGCGTACAGTGAAGAACAAGGTGAAAGGTTTCACCAGGACATCAAGGACACAGAGAGAAGGTACCAAGGAAGATGGAACACCACTATGATGGCTGATTTCTGCTGGTTGCTGCTGCGGGAAACCCCAGATGAAAAATACGCCAAGCAGCACACCAAGAGAAGCATTCGGGGGAAGAAGAAACGGGCCCACCAGGAGATTGATTGACCCAAGAATGACTTTAAAATCTAAACTGTGTTGACAAATATCGTGTGTTTTTACTAAACTTTGAAATAAAAATTTGCTAGTTATTACCACAGTGTCGGATCTCATTTATTAGAATTTTATTTTCACACCATCGGGTGTTTGTCTTCATGTATTGCAATGGTGCGGTAAGGGTTTGCGTTTTCTATTCTTACATTCATACCTGTACAACATTTTTTGCACATTTCTTTGCTTTGCTTTGTGTCTAACCTCGCTCTTATATGCTCAATGTTTGTGCACATGTATGTGGCTGTTTTAAGTGCAGACAATTTTGCTACCATCACAGTGTGTTTTGTTGACATTACTCTATTCTTATGTGCTGCCTTGTTACAATTTTCTTTATTCTTATTTGAATAACTACTAAACAATTAGTATAAAGAATTCATCCGAGAAACTTTTATCTCGATCGCACTCAATCTGAAACGTTCACCTCAAACTGCTAACCCAATGTAGCAAAAAATCTGTACGTGATGGAGCAAATTGGTTACCAGATTTGGATTCAGCGCACCAAAAAACATAAAAATCAATCGAAACATTAGAGGCAGTTTAAAAAAAAGTTTTTTTAGTGTACCTGTGTAATCAGCACTGACTGGGCGATCAGGGCCAGAGATCCCCCTGGGGCTGGATCCAGGTGCAGGAGGGTCCCCGCCACCCAATTCAGGCCCCAGCTGGCCAGCTGTGGGTCAGGTGAAGGAGAAGAAGGAGGTCTGCGCCACGGGAGCCAGAGGAACCTGTGGGGAGGATGTCCCCTCAGGCATGCAGGGGCACACTGCACCATCCTCAGGCCCGATTCTGTATGCCATGGGAATGTTTTGCTTCTGCTAGAATCAGGCTCCATGTGTCTCTATAAAATTATCCCAGCAAACTGGCAACAATGCAGTTAAAAGGAAGCCATGGGCATTCTCTCCTACTCAAGAGAATATGTGTGCGTGGGTGTTGTATGAATACATGTATAAATTGCAACTCCATGTGTGCTCCACCTAAGCTTCTCCCTGAACATGCCTATAGCTAAGTAGTGAAAATGTACATACAGTAATATCATTTTGCTTACTTTTACCAATTAACTACAGAGGCTGCTATCTTAATTTAATTTTAAGTTGGAGGGGAAAATAAACAATGGGTGTTAAAGGAAGATAACCCCTTACTTCCTCCTGTAAATGGCCGGCCAAAATGAATACTTTCAAGGAGCAGCTATTAATTCCAAGGTAGACAATTTTGATGTACACATTCATTTGCTATGTGAAATGGGGAATGCACATGTCGATTTTTGACTCACACAGGGCAATCTGACCTGCCTTCTACTACTACTACTACTATTGAGCATTTATATAGCGCTACCAGTCGTACGCAGCACTGTACAGACATGTAAGAGACAATCCCTGCTCGTCAGAGCTTACAATCTAATCAAGACAAACACAGAGCTACAAACAGGATAAGACAAAAACACGGCACATACAATCTAGTCGCGACACAGAAGTCAAGATCTGAAAGCAACAGAGAAGAGGTGAGATTTCAATCTGGATTTAAAGAGGGCTAGATAGGGTGCCTGGCATATAGACACCGGTAGCATGTTCCAGCCGTAAGGTGCAGCAAGGTGAAAGGAGCAAAGTCTGGAGTTAGCAATAGAAGTGAAGGGCATAGACAGAAGTAGTTTGTTAGAAGAGTGGAGTTCCCGAGAGGGGATGTAAGGAGAGATAAGAGATGAATGGTAGTGAGGAGCTGCAGAGTGAATGCACTTAAAGGTCAGGAGAAGTTTGAACTGTATGCAAAAGCGGGCAGGGAGCCAGTGAAGTGACTTGAGAAGAGGAGTAATGTGGGTATAGCGAGACTGATGGAAGATTAGTCGCGTTAGCAATTTTTATGTAATATAGACATCTATATGTAAATTTAGCCCTTTCTGAAATTGCTGTTTACACTTGGTTGCCATTTCCAGATGTATATGGTGAATTTTTCGCATGGAAATTGCAAAAAGGCTTCTAAAATAAATGCCATAGGGGCTAATGCAGAAAGGTTTAGCACAGCATTTTTCTAGTGTTTTCCCCATGCTAGGCTTGCTCTCCAAAGCAGAAAGCAAACTAGCACCAGGAAAATGCCAACAAAACAACCACACTAAATTGCAGCACACTTGACATGCAAATTGCATACAAATAGTTGCATAATTAATTGTGCCTAATGTAAAAACAGCACTGAAACTTAGCATAATTGTTCACACTGTTTTTAATGCTGGATCTTCACACCAGCTTCAGGCAGGCATAATGACCCAGCTGGGAGCAAAAATATCATCTGAGGTGAAGTTTGACACTTCACTTCAGATGGTCCAGGCATCGGTGAAAGTCACCAATGCCATCAGCAAATTGTCGGCAGGCTGATGTCCTCCATTTGACACCAACCCCTGAAATGAAATAAAATCCCTGGTATCCCAGCAGCCCTGATTTCCTTTCTCACTCAAACAAAAAATCCCTGGTGGCCTAATAGCCCTGAACCTCTCCACCTCCCAGTATCTTAAATGATGGGGTGCGAGTGTTGCACTCATGCTCCCTCCACCGCACTGCCATCTTTAAAAAGGTGGAGCCTGGCCCAGGTAGGGTCAGACTGCTATATAAGAAAAAAGAATGGCTTATATGGTAGAGTGACACCCCCCCCCCCCCGCGTTGCATCCTGGGACAGCTTGTGCATCCTAGGATTTATTTATTTATATATTTATTTACATTTCTTCTATACTGTGCTATTCAACATCAGTGCGGTTTACATCGAACATAACACATACACAATGCCTTTACAGGACTGTGTTTACAATGAACAGGTATGAGAACTTGGATAACTTGGGAAACTATTTACATTTTTACATTTTTAACAGTTTTACATTTTTCTTCATAGAAGGGATATTTTGCTAGTCATATTCATTGGTGTTTTGTATGGGCGGAGTCAAATGTGTGGCCTAGTCTACCTGGTAGTACTTGCAGAATAGGTGGTGCTTTACCGCCTTTCTAAACTGGATCAGGTCAGGGATTGCGCGTATGTTTGGTGGTAGGGTGTTCCAGCATCTAGGTGCATAGAATTTAAAGGCTCTGTTTGCTGTTACCTGGGTAAAATTGGGTTATTTCTTTAGGGACTATTAGTGTGTTGATCGCTACTTATCTTCTGGTCCTGTTGGGTGGAGTGCTTTGGGTAAGATCTGTTAGTGAAGCAGAGGCGAGGTCATTGATAGCTTTGAAGGTAAGCAGTAGGGTTTTGAATGTGAGTCTGGCATGTATGGGAAGCCAGTGGAGGTGTTTCATGATGGTCGTGATGTGATCTTTCTTAGAGGCTCCAAGTAGTATTCTCACTGCAGCGTTCATCGCGAGCTATAGAGGGTTCAACGTAGATTGGGGGAGACCCTGACTAATTGAATTGACGTAGTGAAACTGTGGTATGATTAGCACTTGGTAAATTGTCCGGAAGTCATCTGCTTCTAGCAGGAAACTGAGGTGTCTGAGGGTACGGATCTTGTGGTATACTGCTCTAACTACATTGCTTATGTGCGCCTTCATGTCCAGGCGCTGGTCCAAGGTGACTCCCAGGTACTGGATCGTGGGTTTGGTCTGTAGTTCAGCCTCATTAACTTTTAGGTGAGGTGGTGTGGTGAAGTTTGGATTCCTCATGATGAATAGGACCTCTGTTTTTTGTGCTGAATTCTGAGGTTCTGGGATTGCAGCCAATTGGATATCACATTGAAGCAATCTGTCAGAGGGGATAGGTCCGGGTTCTCTTGTCGAGAAGGGCATATAAAGTAGCACATCATCTGCATATATCAAGCAGTTAACACTGTAGGACCGGATAAGGTTACGGATGGGCTGCATGTATATGTTGAACAACAGGGCAGAAAGGGAGGATCCTTGTGGGACGCCTTGCTTCTGGTGGAATGGTTCGGATGTTGAGTTCCCTGATCGTACATGCTGCCATCTGTCAGAGAGGTAAGACTTGCGCCAGTCTATTGCTGTTTCACAGATACCCTTCTCCTTGAGGCATTCTAGGAGAAGCTCGTGGCTTACTGAGTCAAAGATGTAAGATTTGGTCAGTTATTCTTCTGTAGGTCCTGGGTTCATTTCACTTCACAGAGGCAATAGGGTTTGCAACAAAACAAGCAAACAGGTGTGGCTTGGAGAAAGGTTTTTATGTAGAAATAGGCTTAATACATAGGTATTGAACAGAGGTATATAGTGATTGTTACAGAGCTGTTTCAGTGTGCATCAATGAATCTGTGTGTGCATGTGCATGTGTGAAGTGTAAGAGAGAGATAGGCCCGAACATGTGGCTCAGAGCCTCATGGCAAGAGAGAGAGAGAGCGGGGGAGGGGTGAAGGGAATTGATTATCAGAGCCTCCTGTCCTTCATGTCATGGTGGAAGGTGGGAGAGAGACAGGAAGTATTTCTGTCTTTTATAGTGAACTGAATCCTTTCCAGCACTTCCCCTTGAGGTCTGCTAGCCACTCCCTTTAAGGTCTGCTATTCTTTATTTAGCAAGGAGGGGCTTCAGGCCTTGGAGAATGAAATCACCAGGGGGTCAGAGTTAATCTCATCTTGTAAACTGTCCTATTACTTTTGGGGACTGAAGTCACCAGAGTCCACAGCTGCATGAAATGTATGCTGACATCTCCCACACCTTTTTTATTTTTATTTATTATTTGTGCCTGGAAATGGTGGAAGCAAGCCTGTGGTACCTGTCCCAGCTGCCATTACATGATAGTAGGCAGCTTGTCTAATATCTCCTGTATTAAATAACTTGCTATGTCCAGCAAGTCCCCTGTCCTGCACAGTACTGTCTCTAGTACTGTCTCTAGTGTTCTAGAGATAAACAAGTCTCCTTATGAGTCCAAACCTTGTGTCTTAGGTAGAGCAGCCACTACTGGGGGGGGGGGGGGGGACCCAATATGCTACCTCCGTGCCCGTCTTAGAGAGAGTGAACAGTGCATAAGGTCTGCAGGAATTTTTGAGGAGGCTAAAGCAAAATGGTACCAGGATGCTATGAGTGAGGATAGGAAGCAATACTCCCCCTATAGATGTACCCAGGGTTCCCACTTGATCTAGTTATGCTCACCCTGACGATCATAAGTATTAGTGTATATAGCTCTCTGTAGATATTGTGTAAATATTGTTGTAAATAGTTTCCCCAGTTCTCTCCCTCAAGATGTTCTCCCTGTTCTATGTAAGCACATTGTGATGTTAAAGGCATTGTTGCACTGTTCAGTTCTAATGTAAACCGCGCTGATTTTAATAGCGCGGTATATAAGAAATAAAAATAAAATAAAATAAATAAAATAAAATTAGCCTGGATGTAGGGGTGGATGCTGGAGAAGTTCAGTGTAACTACCTTAAAATGTTTTGTTTCTGTATACATGTGATGCAGGGATATGTACATTTGTTTCATTTTACAACACAGGAAAATTACGATAATGCCTAGCAATATTTGTACAGCAGTTAAAATAATAATAGGGTGAATAAAAACATTAAAGACATGATCAGCAGTAGGTGAGTAACCAAATAACAATTCCCACACAGACACATGAGCATCTTGTAGCAAGTGTCCAACAATTTGTTGAATGTGTCCATTCTCATAAGCGATGGTGTGATTCACTTCAGTGGATGTTGTTTTAAGGTGATCAATATAGGCATGGAGTTCTGTAAAGTTGAGCAGTTTATGTAGTGTCTCTTCTCCCATGCCAAGTGGTAAGGGATGCACAGCATATGAGATAAAGTCTGGAATGTCCATAGAGTCATTGGTAACCAGCGGTGTGGAATAAGTTGTCCCATTAATGGTGAGGGAGACCAGTGGTGTATGACTGCACCAGGTATTGTTTGGTAAATAGTTTGAACTGTACAACAAAGTGTCCTTGGGAAGGCGAATGTCATGCAGGAAAGAACAGATGAAAACAAAAGTGTCCAGCTCCCAGGTAATACAAACTGTGTGAGGTAGTCGGGGAATATGAGAGCTTAACAGTCAGGGAGCAAGAGGAGGAATTGTTCCAGCAGGAGGTGTCAGCCTCTTTAAACTGGTGAGGATGACACTTGAACTGAAGTGTAGTCTGCTCACACAAACTGGGGTCCATCGGCTTGAATGAAGTCCAGGTGTCGTCCAGTGGCTGCACCCATGTGAGATGGTCCACAGGATACATAAGCATATTATCAAACTGCACCCCAATATTAACAATAGGATAAATAACTGTGTGTTGTCCTGACCATGGGATCAAAGTACAGATAGAGCAGCCTTGTGGTGAACAAATGGGAACACTAACTGTCCACCAATCAAGGTGAGCTATAGCAAATTCCGGTATTTTGGTACTAGCCATATGAATGAGAGATGGTGGCCAGTGTCCTAACTTAGCAGTGATCAGAATTTCCTTTAGTATAGTAATAAGCTCGATCTGTACTTGATCACAGGCAAGAGCTCAGGAAATATTCTTTCCCAATCTATATTCTGCATGTGCTAAGGTAACAATTTTCTGTTCTATAATGGGAGATATAAGAGCAAAGGTATCTACAACTACATTGGACAGTTTAGAAGAAGCTTCATTAATAATATGTTGTGAGGTAAAACCATCAGCAGCATGCTGAGCAGTGGATCCCATTTTATTACGGAGCACCTCTATATCAATTATATTAAGGGCACCCAGTGCAGTCCCTTTGCCACCTAAAATTGTATCAATTAATTCACGCTTGTGTCGAAATTGCTTAGCTCTGGGTGTTACTGACTGCATATCAAACCAAGTATTGAGCATTTGTATGTGGTTGGCAACAAACTGAGAGCAATTTGGATATTTGTGAGTAACTAGAAACAATTTGGGAAATAGATGCCAAGTAAGAAAATGGTATTCCACATCATATAAAACATCGTGTGGTGCATCATATTTAATCTGAAAGGGATGTCCTTCCTGAAATGGGTGGATATCAGACAGGTAGAGTACAGGAGGAACAGAAGTGGTGGGAGGGGTGGGATGAGGGGTGGTAGGTAAACAAGATACATCCAAAAGGAATGAAGTCTCAGTGATGTGCTGTTGATCACTCACAACCCATGTATAAGTTATTTTCCAGGTACCTCTGTCCTGACAGGAAATATTGTACAAAATCAAAGCAGGAGGACCTAGAAAGTAACGTTCTGGGCGTGCCCTCAATTCTTGTGTCCTTTCTAGAGAAGTGGAAACTGGTGGCTCCCACTGTACTTGATTGATGTTTAATGAATAGAACACTGGCTTGTCCTGTACCGAACAGAAACTCAGGATGACCAGATCCTTTCCTTCCGGGAAAGGTGGGGGTATTTCTTGGTAGCGATACACTCCACCTGGGGAATTAGCCCAGCCAATCGTGCATTTTCGGATGATAGTTCCTGTAATGAGACTTGAGTAGAAGAGAGCAGATACAAGAACAACAGGAAACCGAGACATAATAAAAGCTAACTTGTTTCACTCTACTAGGGATTAAACTAATGCTCCCCACTTATACTATGTAACAACAAAACAAAAAAAAATAATAATAATAATTTTTACTACTTATTTACATAACTATTAAACACATGTCAACTATACAGCAGGAGTAAATAGTTACCGTCCTCAAGCGACTTTTGTTCAGAAAGCAGCTGTCCGTGCTGTCTTCAGAAAGCAGCTGTCCGTGCTGTCTTCAGGTGGTATCTGAAAACAAAGACTGATAAAACACATATTACCCATATGGTTTTAACTGGGTGATGTGTTTCCAGTACTGCTGGTTGTCAGGCATTAGGATCTGGTATAGGCTTGGGCCTAAGGTATCAGTAACTAAGTACGGTCCCTCCCACTGTGCAGTTCCAAAGGGGAGGTTTGGTCTAGGTCTCATCTCTGCAAGACACTAGTGACAGGGCTTCCTTCATGTATTCATGAAATATTGATGGGGAATCATTATATATCTGTGGAAGCACAGTCCATGCATATTTTTTATTCAGCCACTGAAAGGCTGTTTTGTACTGGCACTCAAGGGCCAGGGGCAGACTCCAAAACCCATTAGATATGTCTAAAACAGAGAAAATTTTACATTTGGGATTCAGTTTAGAGATCATTTCAGGGTATGAGGCTACCACGGGCACTACAGATTTTGAAACTTGATTCAGGGCACGGAAGTCCATAGTGAGCCTGAAGGAACCCCCGGTTTAACTATCGGCCAGGCTGGTGAATTGCATGTGGAAGAAATAGGTCTAATCAGATCCCTCTCCTCCAGTATCTTCACAATTTTAGTCACTGGTTCTATAGCCTGATGAGGTACTGTGTATTGCTTCTGTGGTGGAGGATCCTCACCTTCCAACAGTATTTCTATGTGCATTTTCCCACAATCTAACTTGTCTTGAGCCCAGACTGGAATATCAGCCACTTCTGAGGGAATTACACACAGATCATACTGTTGAGCTGCCTTAGTGCACAGAGTTGCTAACTGCATGGGAATGACTTCATGCACCAAAGTTTTAGAAGCACTTGAAGTTCCTGAATACTGCCAAAATTTAAGATTAGCCATATCCACCACCAAATTTAACTGGTTGAGAACATCAATTCCAATTATTTCTTTTGGTGTTTTTACTATAGTGGAGGCAGTGGTTTCCAACATTTCCTTATTTTGTTCACTGTGCACATGGATACCCCATTTAACTGGGATAGCCACACATTTGGAAGCTGTGTCATTAATTCCTTGAATTTCATAAATTTCCATATTTTTCTGATCTGCAGTGGGAGAAGCTCTGTTAGTAAAACTAATTCCAGCCCCTGTGTCAATCAAAGCTAATTTATCCTGACCCCCTATTCTACTGATAACATTGGGGCGTGCACAAGAGTCCAGTATCAAGGGTGTTACAAGTCTTAAATTGTGTCCTGGCCCTGTATCCATTTCATCATCCAGAGGCTCTGGAATTGAGTCCTCTGCTGAGATAAAGGAGGCAGGCTGGGCTATGAAGGCTTGAGACATTTTGATATCTGAGCTCAAGAGGTCAGGACACCCCTATGCACTAGCCTTGTGTTTGTCCTGAGCTGCTTGTAAATCCTGTTTTAATTTATCTATTTCTATCTGCAGTATATGTTTGTCTTGTTCCCATTTAGTTTTCTCATTTTCTAGCCCATCTCTCTGTGCTTTGAGCTCCTGAAAAGGAATGTAACCTAAGGAGTTTCTAAAAGTACCTCTGCCATGTGCTCTCCAAGGTGTGTGTCCTCTGTCTGTGTTTCTTGTGTACTGAGAGGATCCCTTGGCTTGCCACTTAAGTGTGTGTCCTCTGTCTGTGTTTCTTGTGTACTGAGAGGATTCCTTGGCTTGCCACTTCCGTGCTTCTGATACTGTAATGACCTGCGAGGGCTGGGTCTTCCAAACAGACCCAATTCTGAGCATTAAAGTATCAAAAGGGGTTGCTTCAGGGTCTTCAGAAAATAACAGAAGGTGTTTTGTAATCTCAGGGGATAGCAATTCTAATAAAAATTCCTTATGCATGCTCTCCCCATAATCTTCTGCCTTGGGCCAGGACTCCTGCTCATTAAGAACTGCTTTTAAAATCCAGGCTCTATATGCAAACTGTTCCAGTGTATCATTTGGTAGAGGTGAAATAATTTTAAATACTTGCATTGGGGAACAGTGAAATAGTTTCTCAGTACCCCTTTTAACCAACTGGTATGGGTGAGTGAGAGAGCCAACTCTATAATAGTGTGGCCCCAGAGCCAAATGCATAAGTCTATCAAAGTCTGATTGTTTTTCTTCTGTATTTCCCTAGACCCCAGTGAATCAGAATATCAATCGCCCATTTAACCCACTGATTTACATTAAGAGGCATAGTGCCAATTTTCTCAACTATTTTCTCTATATCTCTATCTTTTAAATTGTCCTGCAGCATTACTTTAACTTGTGCTCTGAGTAAGTCATCTGAATTATCCTCCAGACAGAGATCCTGATTATTGCTCTGTTCTGGCTGAGATAAACTATCAGAATTTTGTTCCTCTGATTCAGCTATATTCTTCCCATTCCTAAGTTGAACTATGCATACTTTAGTATTCTTGTGTTTGTCAGTAGCTTGTATGCATTGCTCATAAGGTGTGTCATAGGCATAGGGGGCTGAGGGAGTGGGTGTTGGCTTTTGTCTTACAGATGCCAATTGATTCTTAACGTGCCTCAATTCAAGTTTAAGTGCTTCTAATTGCTCACTAACAGTTATAAAAGAATTTGTGGCTTGTATCACTTGAGGTCTTTGTATAGAGATGCAAATTTGTGCCTCCTCAAGGTCTTTGGTCAATTGGGTACACTGAGAAGTCAGTTCAGAGTTTTCTTGTCTCATGCTAATGAGTCCCCTGCACATGCCTTGGATAAAAAGGCATTTTCTTTTATTTGTTTTCTTTTTGAATTCTTGATCATGGTTTAACATTTGTCTTTGAATATTTTACCATGATGAGTCAGGGAATTCACCTTCAAATGGACCCCCTTTCCTCTTACAGTATGAAATTACCATTTGTTTAAGTTCTTTAAAATCAAAGGCTTCCATATTTGATACTGCAGAAAGGCTGTAGTTGGACTATCTCAAATGTGTAACCTTAGAAGGAGGAATGCTCACTTTTCTGAAGAAGTGAGACTTAGAATTATAGTTGGAATGGTATAAATTTTATGGGTGTTCAGTAAAGAGTACTGGCATAAAGACCACACCTTAAAATTATAACTGAATAAAAAGTGCTTCTCACCTTTTAACAAGGTGGAAGTTTAGGGTGAAGTTATAGTAAGAAAGGTGTTAGGAGATTAACAGAATTGTTGTATCAATTGCAGCCAGCTTTAAGCCTGCTCTCACTAAGATAGTTACTGACAGGAGACAGAGAAATAAAAGTTAAAAGGGACAGGAGGTAATAGCTTTATCAGGAAAGATGTATATTGTATTCAATGAGGGACTGTTTACCTGTGTACCACTTCCAAACTAAATCTGGACTATCTCTCTGTCTTTTCTTAGCAGCTCAAATAATATAGCAAGCCTATACATCAAAATAATTCAATTGCAAGCCACTCTGTGTGATGTCCTTAAAATTCTAGATTCTTACAGAGCCTTTTGACAATAAAAATCTCACCTTGTCTAACCCACAAAACAAAATTGTAAATGGTCACATGGACTTTCGATTCTGTCTCACTCTGTCTGAAATCTACTTAATGTATTATACAAAATTATTACTTACCCAACTGGAGGTCTGCTGTGAAATCCGAGAGACGAGTCCCCATAAAGATGTAAGATTTGGTCAGTTATTCTTCTGTAGGTCCTGGGTTCATTTCACTTCACAGAGGCAGTAGGGTTTGCAACAAAACAAGCAAACAGGTGTGGCTTGGAGAAAGGTTTTTATGTAGAAATAGGCTTAATACATAGGTATTGAACAGAGGTATATAGTGATTGTTACAGAGCTGTTTCAGTGTGCATCAATGAATCTGTGTGTGCATGTGCATGTGTGAAGTGTGAAGTGTAAGAGATAGGCCAGAACATGTGGCTCAGAGCCTCATGGCAAGGGAGAGAGAGAGAGAGAGAGCGGGGGAGGGGTGAAGGGAATTGATTATCAGAGCCTCCTGTCCTTCATGTCATGGTGGAAGGTGGGAGAGAGACAGGAAGTGTTTCTGTCTTTTATAGTGAACTGAATCCTTTCCAGCACTTCCCCTTGAGGTCTGCTAGCCACTCCCTTTAAGGTCTGCTATTCTTGATTTAGCAAGGAGGGGCTTCAGGCCTTGGAGAATGAAATCACCAGGGGGTCAGAGTTAATCTCATCTTGTAAACTGTCCTATTACTTTTGGGGACTGAAGTCACCAGAGTCCACAGCTGCATGAAATGTATGCTGACAGAAGGCAGCTGCTATGTCCAAGAAGATGAGGACAAACCCATGATGGATGTTATCGATTCCAGCAGCTATGTTATTGATGAGGGTGCTGAGGAGTGTTTCAACACCGTGATATTCTCTAAATCCATATTGACAGTGGTCCAGCGGCGAACTGGTATCAATGTGTTATTGAATTTGTCTTTGGACTTCTTTCTCTATTATCTTGGCTAGGAGTGGTATGCTCGATATCGGTCTATATGATTCAACCTTCTGGGTGTCGAGCTTGCTATTTTTTAGCAGAGGTCTAATGGATGTGTGCTTAAGAGATTGGGGGAACATGGCTGTCATGAAGGATCAGTTCATTACCCTGGCTATAAATGGGCTAAGGTCAGACCGTAGTTCCTTTATCCAGAAGGCAGGGCAAGGGTCCGACTCCAGATGTACACTATCATAATAAAATACCAACTTTGTAAAAAGAAAACCATCCCTCATCTATCTCTGCTTCAAATGTACATAGTTTCCCTCGGTTTAAGTCCATGTTAATTTCCTTGTTATATGTAAACTCAGGACAGATCTCTACTATCCGAGAGTCATATTGTTAATTGTGAACCGCACTGATAAGAAAGAGCGCGGTATCAGACTGGGCAGTGGTGGTGTTGATCGTTGCAATGGTGTTTTCAATGTGTTCCTTGGATGGAGTGGAGAAGGTGGACAAGGGTGTTATATTGGTTGTGACAAGGGCCACAATGCAAAATGGGGTGGTGTCACTCTGCCATAAAAGGAATTGTTTTGCCTAATATGGCAGTCTGACTCCATCTGGTGCATCCCAGCATGCACCAGTTGGAGCCAGGCGCTGCCATTTTACAAGCTGTCTTGCTTAAGCCTATTTTATAAAGAATTGTAGGCACCTTCTTGTATTTCTAAAATACAAGCATAAATGGCCTAATATGCACCTACTTTGCAGCTGCAGACATTTGCTTCAACCCTAGAGCTGGCAGAAATGCCCCCTTGATTCGAAGAAAATTGAAAGCACACTTATTTCGGCAGGTTTTTTCAGCTTTTCTTATGGTTTAGGACCTCTGAGTATTTGATTACTAGACATTTCCATTTAGTGTAAGCAGCAGAAGCTTGATAATGTGTTTTAATTTATGTTTATGCGGTGTCGATGGTTGTTATTGTTACATGGTGGGTTTTGTATATTTTTATACACAAAAAACATGTAAATTTGTCGTAGTATGGAATATAAATTCTTCAAATAAATAAATAATTTGCAAGTATGCATTTAAATCCATAGGGATCATTTTAGAAGCCCTATTCATGTTTTGGACATCCAAAAATTGGCATAGAGATAGCCAAAGCACAGAACTGTCTCTAGAGCCATTTTAGAAGCCGGCTCTAGGGACGTCCCCAGCGTGATGACATCTGAATCTGAATGGAGCTGTGAAGAACACATGGCTGGGGCATTCCCAGGAATCTGGAAGCATGGTTAGGGCATTCCCAGGGACTAGGATATCCCCCGCCTGATTACAGAAACATCATGGATGTCTGGCATTACTTCTAAGTTTAGACCTTCTCTGAGGCACACATTGCACCAAACAGGCGTCTGAAAAGTGCTTGTTTTAGCTGAAAAACATCTAGACAGTATAGAGAAGAAAGCAGTCTCTCATCCCAATTTCAGCTATAATAGCAGCAGGATTTGAAGCCCGGCTGCCCTGTTCCTAGCCCTCTAACCATTAGACTATCCTAGATATTCAGTTTCTGGAATACAATTCTGGGGTTGTCTATGTAGATGCCCCTGAAGATGTCCAGATCGGGCACATCCATATTTGTGAATCACAATGTGCCTGCTTGTTTTTCAGATGTTCTAGCTTAGACAGATGTTCTAAAATTCCCCTCCATATATGTATGTGCTTGCTTAATCCACATTCTACTCACTGGTGCATACTTTTACACTGATCATTATGGGGGTTAATCCATAACCTGACTAGGTCATTTGCATGTGCATGGGAGACGTGTATCTCATGAAAACATCTACGACCATATTTCGATAGACCAAGCCTGTGCACGACCATGGCACTTGCACGGGGATCACAGAATGTGCCTGGGAGGGGTGGAATGGGGTGTGCAGTTTGCAACGGAGACATATACTCGTATATGTGTACTCAGGAAAGGCCCGTGTACATTTTTTTTACTTCCCAGTAGACGTGCTTGTTATTCTTGACAGAGACATGGAATAAGGCCAGTACTTAGAAAATATTCTGCTGTGTTCTATAATTCATCACTAATTCTATAAAGATTGTGATAAGTATGTTTTAAGCTGGTGTGATGGCAGTCTGGAAAAACACCACAAAATGCAGTTATAAAGAACAGAAATCAGAGATGAGTAAATCTTGTCAGCTAAAGAGTCATTAATATCTACCCTTAAAGAAATATTAAGAACAGCAATAGTGTTTATTCTGGCTATGCTGAAATTTGTTCTTTATGCTAAAAGAGCTAATCTAGGGGACCCTAACAATTTCTGTGTTATAAAAAATGGGAATGTTGATATAAGAATTGTATGTGAGTCTGGAAAGAATCTTGTTTGAGTGAGAAAGGGAGATCATATTTGTAGTCTTGGGACTTCATGCTATTATGGTATACCAGCTTTTATTTATAGGTTCTGAGCATCTTTTTGGCAGAATTATGTCTTTTGTGACTGTAAGTAAGAGTGTTTCTTTGTGTGTGTGTGTGTGTGTGTGTGATTTCAGGGTTGCATGGGAGGATCTGAAGTGCTGAACTGCAGTTTAGGGAGGACATGAATGCCTGGCCAGTACCTGGACCTTACAGATTACTGCAGTGTCACCAGGTGCTAGTGTGATAGGGCAGCCATACATCAGCTGTGCTAGGCACTGAGAGACATGACTGACATTGTACCAACATTCCCTAGATTGTGCCATGAGGCCTACATCCTTCCCCAGTCCAGGATCTATGCAAGCTGAAAGAGTGATGATATATCTGGAGGCTGGCTGCTTGGTATGATGGAGACACAAAGAGCAAGAGGTATGGTGGTCACATGCACCTTATTAATAATGAATTACCCCTATGTCTTCGAAACTGTTCTCTTCTGTGCGCTTCATCATTTTAATGATGTCTAGAAACATAAGTATATTTTTATTAAATGATGTATCCTGGGATTATTTGTTTCTCCCTTGTACATTTAATTCGTTTTTTGTCCTTCTTCTTGTTTTTATCTTTTTAGTTAATTAATTTGTTACTTGTATCTATTTAATATATGGTTGATTATATTTTGTTAAACAAATGTATTTGTATTTTTAATGTTCCAATATTTCCAATGTTGGTTTTGTCTGTATGCATTTTATGTGTTTGGCCATATTGATGTTTTTATTTATTTATTGTTGTTTTCATTTCTCAGCCCCCTGGTGAAGGCGTTGCCGAAACCCGTTGGGGTAATTCATTATTAATAAAGTGCATGTGACCACCATACCTCTTGCTCTTTGTGTCTCTGAGGTCCCTGCAAGTAGGTGCTCTTTTCTTTTTGGTTTATGCTTGGTATGATGGTGCAGGGATCTCTCCTCCCATGCCTACACAGGCCTAACCAGGGGAGCAGTACCACAATGCAAACTGTGGCAAGGCAGGCAGGGGGAAGGAGAGGGAAGGGATAAACAGTTGTTGTGAATAGAACGAAGCAAACGGGGGGGGGGGGGCGCGTGTAAATGAACAAGGTGTGCGAGATACTGTGGAGTGCCTATATGAATAACTATGGAAGATGGTGAGTATCCTAGAGGTGAACCTGAATCTGAATGGGAGCCAATGTAGGTGAAGAAGCAGGGGGGGGAGGGGGGAAGGGGGGGAGGGGGGTGTAAGGTAACATGGTCCCTGTGAAAGGAGTGAGTGAGAAGATGAGCTGCCATATTTTGAAGAAGCTGTAATTGGTGGAGTTGATATTGAGGTAAACCTGCTAAAACAATATTGCAGTAATCGAGCCAAGATATGAGAAGTGTCAGTACAAGTGTAGTTAATGAGGATGAGAGAGAGAAATGGACAGACTGCACATTTTTGGAGGAGAGAGGCGAAAGAACAAGTGAAGAAATGGGCTGATGAAAGAAGAGGGAGGAATCCAAGGTGGCGCTTAGATACTGTAGACACGAGGTAAGGGATATGGGTATATTGGACAGTGTAGGGACAGGGAGCACTGCAAGTGAATCAAATGGCAGTGAATTTTGAGGGATTAAGGTATAAATAGTTCATATTTTGCCATGAGCACTTGTGGGAAAGGCAGGAGTTGAGAGGGGTTAAGTCAGGGGGGGGGGGGGGAATAGGACTAGTACGGAACAAAATAATACCCAGTAAGACAACGTGGACAGCAGTATGGAAGCAATTTCTTTATTCAGTCACCTTTAGCCTATGGCCCCAGCAGTATGGAAGGAATTTCTTTATTCAGTCACCTTTAGCCTATGGCCCGACAGCAGTATGGAAGGAATTTCTTTATTCAGTCACCTTTAGCCTATGGCCCGACAGCAGTATGGAAGGAATTTCTTTATTCAGTCACCTTTAGCCTATGGCCCCGACAGAACAAAATAATGACATCTTCAGCATAGTAGTATTCCAAAATCCCAGACTGTTGAATGATCAGAGCAAGAGGGACGAGGAAAAGATTAAAGAGAAGAGGTGCCAGTACAGAGTCTTGGTGGCTACCACAGGGAAGAGAAGTAACTGGAGAAGCAGAAGGGCCAACCTGGACAGAGAAGGAATGAGACGAGAGGAAAGACCAAAACAAATGGTGGGCAGTTCCGCTAACCCCATAGTTGTGAAGGCAAGAAAGAAGCGTGGAATGGTCGACCAGATCAAAAGCTGAAGACAGATCCAAGGACACACAAGAGAAGAATTACCCTGTTCATGTGACAAATGGATTTCATTTAGGAAAGAGAGGAGAATGGTTTCTCTGCTGTCACTGGTTCTAAATCCAGATTGACATGGGTGAAGGGCAAAGGTGGTGTCAAGATGAGTGGACATTGTATGGGACCGGTGGAGTCTCATGAAGGGAGCAGCTGTGAAACATGCCAGTACCCAGATACTGGATGTAGGGAACAGATGCCATAGCTAGAAAACCATAGTCATTAGAGGAGCATAGTTTTGTCACTCAGCAATATAATGCATCCTTTGGGGAATTGCAAAGTTAGTTTAGGTTATGGTGAGGTTGATAAGGGTCCATACTCAGCATTTTATGGAGTGTTTTTAGAGATGACCAATGTAAGAATAACTGAGGCAGTGTTATACTGCCAAGTAATGTGTGATGCAATGTATGCCATAATAAACATGTTACTATTTACTTGATCTTATGATACATTAGAGTGCGCTGAGATTACTCTGCAGTGTTCTGAGCATGACACAGACTACTAGATGTGGTCTAGTTTGCATCAGCATTTATGTGTCATTATAATTTATGTCTAGTTTACATCAGCAAAACACTGTCATGAGAACAACAGCTTAGGAGATGCATGTTTTAACCGAGTAGGCGTGGCATCCGCAGGTGTATCGCAGAGACTGGCATGATCAGAAATGTGCAATTTTTCAGAATGCAGTGAGCATGAGGACATCCAAAAGGATTTCAGCATTTACCCGTGTTCTGTAATATTAACAGGGACGTATTTCCGCACTTTGCTCTATGGCCTGTGCCTGCACCTGTGTGTAGGTCTCGCGCTGGATACGTGCATGGGCTGGCCAGACAGCATGTTATACATGCCACACCAAACATGTCTATGAAGTGATTCCAGAACTGCAGGCATGTCTATATCCTCGGCTGTGGAATTCGCTCCCTTTCATGCGGTGCCCAATTTAAATGTTTCCACTGGAGCTAGTCAGTCTATATGGAATCTGCTTCTATGTTATAAGAGGTCATTAATTTGCATATGTGGCCACATGTGCATGGGAATGACTTAATAAAATGAACTCCAAAATGCACAGCTGCCGAAAATCGGTGCCTATACATGTGAAGGCGCATTTTAGATAGGAAGTGGAGATCAGAATTGAAACGTCCAGATCAGCACATGTACAATTGTTGCAGTATTTTAGAAATGGCTCTGCTAAACGTGGAACTGTTTCTAAAATACTCATCCACATGCAATTGGAGGTGCAACTTCAGAAATATACACAGTGGGGGAAACCTGACAGCTTACTTGTGCATGTTGTGGCGTTTCACAACAAACACATGTAAATGTAGATGCTTAAACATGTACCGGTACCATTTTGCAAACTCAGAGGTGCAGATGCTCTTTATTAATCAGAGAACTTTCTCTTGGCCCCATTTCAATTCAGAGGGGACGTAAAGATTGGGGATTTAAGGGAGATATCCTTCATAATTTTTTATGTAAAGGGATCGCCAAAGGAGCACTTTTAAAATTCTTATTTGTTCCAGGGAGCAGGTGCAAATTTGGAAGTGGACAATTTTAGGCTTGCACGTGCATATCCAGTATGAAATGAGGGATACATATGTAGAATTTTGTCTTGCCCAGGGCACACCCTGTAGTCATCCATTTGTAAATTTCACTCTTTCCAACATGGCCATGATTTATACTTGTTTATGCTTTATAGACATTTAAATCATGGATAGGGCTTCTAAAATAACCCTCATAATTTCTATGCACATCAGATTCTGCCGTTGCATGCAACAGACATGATTGTTTTATTCTATGCTTATTGCTGGATAGGTAACCAAAATAAGAAGAACATCCACAACACCTCAAAATACCAGACATATTCAGAGACTTTCAACCCAAGCCCCAGTTCCTATAGGCAGGGTTTCCCCACATTGAGGCCCTTCCCCAAAATTTTATTGTATTGTATCAATATCTTCATTTGGGATATCTTTGAATATATATTTTGAGATGATGTGGATGTTCTTCTTATTTTGGGATTTTTATAGTATTGCTGGATAGGGGCATACAGGCAAAAAAAAGTACATTTCCAGTTTAATTTGTGGGTTTTCTTGCTTTGTGATGTTTTTCTTAATTTTCATTTTGAGGCAATTTTGTTCATAATGCTCCCTATGTATCAGAAGGTGCACTATACTTCAAGAGAAACCTATTGAATACTTTGATAGGCACCTACAGGTGCCTCTTGAAGCAATGGATACTTATTGAGCACTTCAGTATGTGCCGATTGAGCAATAGTGACAGCTATTAACAATACTGGGAAAAAAAACCCCTGCTTTTTTTTCCTGTTATTTAGGGTTAAAAATGATATGAAATGACATGGGAAATATAATTTACATTTCCCATATCATTACAAACAAATGCACATCCCTACTGCCACTATGTAAGATACACAAAGATGCAAATATGTAAGATAGTTTATTTTATTTATTTAACATTTCTTATATACCACCTTTCATGATATCAAGATATACAAATATGTTCTCGGCAGTAGTAACCCTGCCTCGAGTTAACTACTGTTCTACTGTTCCTGCACACTGTTCTTGTACACTGTGTTCATGTATATTCCTTATAGGGGGCCATTCACAACCACAAATAGAGGGGATTACATCCAGTCTGGACGTACATCCCCGCTATTCATGCAAATGCAGCTGCCGGTAAAAGGCACCCCTTACGAACATCAGAGTTCTATTGGGAGCCTTAGACAGGGCAGAACAAGGGCAAGTCATCTTCCCGGACATACAGGGCCTATTCTGAGATTGGCCCTGTACGTCTGGGGTCGGCTGGGTAGATGGGGGATTTATTCCACCTCAGAAGTGGAATAAGTCTTCCTGTATGTGGCGTTTCGGTGGCGGACAGCATGGACAAAGAGGGTAGGTATGCAGGAAGTTCCCCACAGCTGGACCCTGGCCATGGGAGGCTGGATTGGGGCTCCAGCTGTGGGGAAGGAAACATTTTGGTGGCTGGGGATCGCAGCTCCTCAATAGAGCTGCGATGCCAGGCATCATGACATCATGGCACCACAGCTCCATTGAGGAGCCTGACTGAGGTAGCCGGGTAGGTGGCTGGATGTCCGGGGTGCCTGAATAGAGGCATGTTCCAGACGTCCAGCTACTGTGCTATGATTCTGCTTCTACAAGGACATCTAGTCCCCATTGGCTGCATCTCTTGGCTGTCCGGATGTCTGTACATCTGGACAGCTGGGACATACAGGGCAGAATGTGTCTCCACGTGTTCTCTGAAACCACCAAGACTTTACGAGTAAGTGCTATAAAAACCACTTAAAAGAAATACAAATAAATAAATGTATGGGCATTTGGTATGCCACCATTTGAGCACTGCTGTGCATAGCATGGCCGTTTGCAAAAAATATGGTAAAGGTCAAAAGGCCAATGGATAATAAAACCATTTAACATAATAAATACCATATAAACAAAAACAAGACTTTGGGGATCCAAGGTTGTGTTTTGGATTGGTTTTGGTCCTATTTGGATGATCATCAGCAGGACATTTATGTGGAAAAACAGGTTTCTGATTTGTTGCTGGTGAATAGTAAGTTACCTCAGGGCTCTGCCCTGTCTGCTGCTCTGTTTAATTTTTGCATCTCACCTTTATGTGATTCCTATAGTCTTTAAAATTAAGCTATAGTCTATACGTTAATGATATTTGTCTTCAAATAAGTCTTTAGATCTTTTGTTGCAAACTCTGGATGACTGTATAGACAAGATTTCTCATTGGCTGCAGGCTTAAGGATTAAACTTGAACCATGTATAAATTGAATTTGTTTCTTCATCTGAAAAAGGGTTTGTTGTACCTGAGATGGTTAATAGAGGAACCTGTCAGGTTCCGATTTATCATCAGTTTAGATACTTAGGTATTTTAATTGATGATCAGCTTTCCTTTTGTCCCTATGTTTAGATGTGGTTAAGAGATCCTTTTATAAACTTCATTTGCTGCGTCATTTACAGTAAAAGGTTATTTAGACCCTTACGATTTTAGGACACAGTTTTACAAAATCTTGTGTTTTCATCTTGCTTTATCTTGGTTGGGTTGCCAATAATAACCTTCCAACCATTACAGTGTATTTAAAATGCTGCTGTTCATCTTTTAACAGATGCCTCACTTTAGACTATTAAACCTTTTGGGCCTGATTCTGTTCCACACGTACATCCGCTTTGTACATCTGGGCTGAACCAGATGTATAAAGGGGATCGCGATTCTGATCCTGCAGGGCATGTCTAGCTCTGTGGGATAAGATTCACAAACAGGCCTGTAGTTCAGTCCCGGCCTGCACGTACAGGCACTGCCCGAATAGCTCAGTCAGGCTTTTAAATTGAGCCATGGCACCATGGCTCCACTTAAAAGCCGCGATGCCAGCTGCCACAGAAAAAGTTAATCGGGGGCTGCCATCGGCACGAATATCAGGGATGGACATCCCCTATTTGTGTCTTAGAATAACCCCCTTTGTAATTTGTTTTCATATTTATTTTAGGTTGTTGACTTTGGTTTTTAAAATATTGCAGTTGGGTTCACATTACCTTTGTCAATCTCTTAAGAATTTTATGTTCTATCACATGGTTTGCATTCACAATAATCTCATTATGTGTGTTTTCCGGTTTTTCTGCTGTCTGTTGGACAGCGGATTTTGTATTGACTTTTTCAAGGGCTGGTCCTTTATTCTGGAATCAGCTTTCTTCTGTTTTAAGACAACAGCAAGATTATTTAACATTTTGCAAAGAGCTGAAAGTTTTTCATTTATCAATGGAAGCGAAGGGACTTGATTATTTAATTCATTGTTACTTTATTTTATAGTTTGCAGGATTTGTGATTGTATTTATTTATTGTGTGTTTTGTTCATTGTTCATTTATTGTATGTAATGTTTAATGTTATGGATTATTTCTTATGTAATTTTTTAAACTGCAGAGTATGTACAGGATCTGCAGTATGTAAAAATTTAAATAAATAAACACAAATATAGTGTTCACAGAGGTAAAACAAATAGGTCAGGGAGTGAGATTTTAGATCTGGTTACAATATGAGGAGTAATGGAGATAATGTGAATATGGCAAGAGGAGAGTAGGTAGGGGGAAACTAGGTCCATTTCATATTGTAGGGAGTGATGTTTTGATGCTTGGAATGCTCTCTTGATGAAGGTAGACAGAACAGTGACAGAATTCAAAATGGCACAGGATAGCCTCAGTGAATCCCTTTATAGCAAGGGGATGAAATCAAAGAAACTTAACTATCTTTTATACTTCAACAAATAGAAGACTTGACATGCATGAAGCGGCAGGTCCCAACTCTAAACAAAGGCATAGAGGGGGTGACCTGCATGGAGCGGTGGGTACAGCCACTCTAGCCTCTTTACTGGGCAGACTAGATGGATCATACTGGTCTTTACTGCCATCATATACTATGCTACTTACAAGTGCCCACCTTCTCTGCTATCCTTTCCAATGGAATTTCATGGCTCTGATCATGTTCTGCTCAAACCCCTCCCTTGAGCATACCTATTGTACAGGTGCATACCTATTTTATTTATGGCATTTATATGCTGCCTGTCTGCAATAACACTTTTTAGGTGGTTTGCAATCAGGTACTGTATATATATATATATATATATATATATATATATATATATATTATCTTGTCCCCAAAGCAATGGAGGGTTAAGTGGTTTGCCCAAGGTTGCTGTCCCTGAGCAGGAATCAAACCCCTCGGTAACCTGCCCTTGGTAACTTGCCCCAATCACTAGGCCACTGCTCCCTACTTGCATCATATGCAGGGTCAGCCCCAGAGTTGGTTCAAGGTGTTGGCACCCTAGGCAAACCTTAAGCCTTATGCCCCTCCCCCCCGCCTCCGTTGTTTAGCTTTGAAAGCCTTCCTCTTTGCCGCAGTCACCCCCCTCCCCCCAGCAGCTACTGCCCTAGGTGACTGTCTAGTTTGACTGATCATGTGCACTTTTAGGCATGACCTAATATTACGATGATTTTTTTGCACGAGAAAGGTTTAGCAAATTGCCTGATTAATGCCAATAAATTTTTTGAAGGCATTTGCAGTACAACACCAAAAGTATATGTCCTGTTAGAGAATTAAAACAAATTTTGCCTCATTGAAAATAAAATGAGTGCCAAAGGTGACCATTTTCTTTTTAATTCTATTCATTACTTCATTTCACCACACTGCACTTTATGAATAATGGGAAAAGTAGAAAAAAAAATCTGATCAAATGTTTAAGTCTATTTTCCTCTGTTCTAAAAGTCACTGTCAAGAGTTATTAAAAATGAATTTGAAAATCCTTGAAATGCCTTGTTATGCCAAAGTTATTTATCAATTAATTCTACCATTTTTATTATGCCTTCTATTTTCTTTAGCCTTTTGGCTTTTTAATGACAACTTTAAAAGCTCGGGGTTATGATATGATACTTTGACAGTCACTTGTATCTATGGTGTAAGAGCAAGAATACACAAAGTGAAGCAATAGAGAATGATCTTCTGCTGAACACCAACCAAACCAATCATTTTGCTGCAATTTGCCAGTGTTTCCCATCTCAAATGTCAGCAGTTTTCAAATTCACATTTTACAATGTCTTTAAATAAAAAGCTTTGAAATCACGTACTGTCCTTAGAAAAGTAATGTTGTCTTCCAGGGAGCAAACATTGACAGAGACATAATTTGATCCTTGATTTTAAAGTGTTGAGACAGACAATCTGCTCTTCTAATTTAAAAGACATACCAAGAACTCAGATTATTTGTATCTAGACCCATTTCAGGCATGAAGCTATCAAAATGAGACATAGATGCTTATTCAGCTTATTACATTTTATTATTTTTCTGATAGATTTTGTGATAGTTTACCAAACTTAATTTTATGGGGATGATGAAAGAGTTAACCTTTTAAAAAATGAAAAGAGGCATATAGCCGTAACTGTGAACAATTCATTAGATATGTTTATTAATGGATGCTGTTACCATGGAGCCCCACGTTAAAAGCCCTATGTTAACTGGGTGGTACATGACCGGGCGGGATTGGGCGTGTTAGGGGTAGAGCATGGGCATTGGTGGTGCATCATGGTTAGCACAGGCATTCTGGGTGCAAGCTAACCACAATTGTGTCACTAGCATGGGTAAACATAACACTACCTCAAGGGTGACAGTAAGTGCACCGATGTACTGGTTAGTGCTTGTTGTTGTTGTTAAGTGCCTTCAACTCATGGCGACCCTCTGGATAGGTATTCTAAACTGTGTTCGGTCTTCAGTCAGGTGATGAATTGTTGATAAAGTGGCATCCATAGCTGTTGTTATTATATCCAGCTGACCTTCAACCTTGCCAAGCATGATGCCTTTCTTGAATGATCTTTCTCTTCACAGGATGTGTCCAAAGTACAAAAGTCAAAGGGGCATGTGGAATCTGTGTGTTAGTACTATGTCAGAACTCAATGGCATCAGTAAACACAAGGGGCATGGCCGTGGTACACTATTACCACCACATTAGCAGTAAACACAAGGGGCATGGCTGTGGTACCCTACTACCACCACATTAGCAGTAAACACAAGGGGCATGACCGTGGTACACTACTACCACCACATTAGCAGTAAACACAAGGGGCATGGCCGTGGTACACTACTACCACCACATTAGCAGTAAACACAAGGGGCATGGCTGTGGTACCCTACTACCACCACATTAGCAGTAAACACAAGGGGCATGGCTGTGGTACCCTACTACCACCACATTAGCAGTAAACACAAGGGGCATGGCTGTGGTACCCTACTACCACCACATTAGCAGTAAACACAAGGGGCATGGCTGTGGTACCCTACTACCACCACATTAGCAGTAAACACAAGGGGCATGGCCGTGGTACACTACTACCACCACATTAGCAGTAAACACAAGGGGCATGGCTGTGGTACCCTACTACCACCACATTAGCAGTAAACACAAGGAGCATGGCCGTGGTACACTACTACCACCACATTAACAGTAAACACAAGGGGCATGGCCGTGGTACACTACTACCACCACATTAGCAGTAAACACAAGGGGCATGGCTATGGTACCCTACTACCACCACATTAGCAGTAAATACAAGGGGCATGGCTGTGGTACCCTACTACCACCACATTAGCCACAGTACTATTGCAGTAATAATGAATGCATGGCCCAATGCATTTGCACAGCATATGTATGCACTGCATGCAGTCTTCATGTGTGTCAGAAAATATAATTCTACAATCAACACTGGGGAATCTGTGGGCCTTAGATTCACTGTGGTCAGTAAGAACTATGTCCCTAGCATCCATACAGGAAGGTAGCAACTGCCCAGTCCAGAATAGTGAACAGCCAGCAAAGCAAACACATGCAGAGTATGTGCTGTGTCTCAAACCATAGGTGATAGGGTACAGATGTGGCAACTGGAGATGAAGGGGGCTATGTATGGAATCAGGAAGGATGTTCACATTGTTCATCATGGGGGACAAGGATATGGACCCCTTCAGGCTGAGGCAACAAGGGTGGCTGTTCACCTTGGTGGCAGGGCACACAGAAGGTGTTTGCTGTATTTGCACAAAAACCTTTGGAGGTATAACACTGGAAATTTGCTTCACTCTTCTTAAGGGAATCTTCTGGAGATATATGGGGTATCGTACATCCATGGGAGTACATGGAGGTTGAAAGGCTTCAGTGTGATGGTTCAAAGCAATGGAATGCTCTACCTGTCTTTCTAAGAGAGGAAGTAAATTTTAATGGCTTTTAGGAAAGGCCACTGTTTGTCCCTATGTGTGACTGATGTTGGAGTAGGGATTAGGGGTTGTTTGGTAGATATAGTTCTGATGGTTGAGGGCAAATTATTCTTCTCCTTTAGATTTTATAGTAAGTGATGTATAAGGTTTTCTATGGTCTTACCTCTGTTGATGTTTGCTATTTACACTGTAAACCATAATGTTATATAAAATGGTATATAAAAACTTTTAAACACATAAATTTGTTCTTCAAGCAGTCTATAGTATAGATAGTATTCTTCATGTTGGTAATGGACTAATGAAGGAGGATGGCCCCAAACATTAACACAGGCTTCCCTGCTAGTTTCTACCACAAACTGCATGCCTTTTAGTAAACAGACACCTTAGTAATTTGTTGTGTGTGTAACAATGATATCTGAATACAATTTATCATTTTCCTTCCAGAGTGTTGTATTTAGTGTTTAGTCGCAGTTGCTGTAAATATATTATTGCTCTTATTGCTTGAAGGCACAGTTGAAATGATGTATGTAGTGGCCAAAAACTACACATGAAATATAATATTCAGATATTATGTAAGAACATAAGAACTGCCATGCTGGGTCAGGCCAAAGATCCATCAAGCCCAGTATCCTGTTTCCAACAGTGTCCAATCCAGGTCACAAGTAGCTAGCAGGATCCCATAAAGTAGAGGTCATTCTCCTTACCTCCAAGGATAAGCTGTGACTTTCCCCCAGCTCTAGCTTGTTAATGCTGATTTATGGACGTGTTGTCTAGGAACTTGTCCAAACCTTTTCAACCCTGCCGTGCAAACGGCTTTTATGACATCCTCCAGCCTGAATTCTAGAGTTTCATTGTGCATGACACCAGTGGCCCCATTAAAAAAATTAAGACTTGAGCTTGCAATGTGATAACTGCAGGACAATGTCCTACTGTTTTATTGTTTGTTACTGTTTTTTTTAAATAATTCAATTGTTTATTTTCTTCTTTTTTCTTATTGGATTAAGATTTCATATCACAAAATCAAATTAGCATATCTCTAGAAGTAAACGGTATTAAAACTGTATTTATTATTTGATGTGACTAATTTTATATATTTCATTCCCTTGATTTTAATATCTTCCATCAAAAATGCTCATACATGCATTTAACAGCATGGACTTTTGCCCTTGAAAGCTTACATCTCAATAAATCTCTTCAACTATAAAGTACCACCAGCCTTTATGTCATTAATTTTATATAATAATCTTTAAAACTAGTATTGTAAAACCATCATGTTTGCAGGATCACCTTAAAGGGTTGTGGTGCCCTAAGCCAACTTTTATTGTTTTTTGCCCGTCATAGGTCAATCCTGTGGTATGAGTCACAGAGAGGTAAATTTTCAGTGAGCACAGTCGCTGGCTTAAATGCTGTCACTGATGTTAACGTACTCTATAGTGTGGTGGCCATGCCAGCATTGTTTAGTTAGAATGCCAACACTGTTTAGTTTGGTCCTGCTAGTTGGCAGGCTTAATCTAAATATCCAGATAGCAGCTGAATATTCTCACTATCCAGATAATTATTGCTCTGTCCTTATTCCTCCCCTAATCCAGCTCACAAATATACTGATAATATCTGAGCATTGAGCAAATGAAACGGCCTGATATTATCCATGAACAGGCTAATTATATATTCACTGGTAAACACATAATTGCCTTTGAATATTGATCCAATACACTATAATTACATTCATGTGGAACATTCCCAGAACAACCAATAAAATTTCCTTAACCATGGATATAGAGCAGAAATAGGATATTTCCCTTTAAACCTCAACATACAAAATGGATTTTATTAAATCCTGATGTCGTGTCGGCAGCTGCAACACAAATTCTCTTCTCTGCCAAACACTGTGCAAAGTAACACAAAACCTTGCAAATAGTATAAGAACTCAAGCTGCATCAACCCTATGAAAATTTGGTACGACAAATATTTTCGAACACCAGTACACCTCCAGTTGCAAAAAGAGAACAAGCTGGATTGCTTTAGGTTTCTACACAGAACCTACATTTTAACAGAATCTCTCACCTAAGTTGTTATTGTTGTTAAGTGCCAGCGCATCAAGGTAGACTCATAGCGAACCTCTGGATATTTGGCCTATACAGTCTTCAGTCAAGCCGCTAATTTTTGATAGAATGGCATCCATAGCTGCTGTTATTGAATGGATCCATTGCATTGCTGGTCTTCCTCTTTTGTGTTGACCTTCATACTTGACAGACATTATGGGGCTTGTTTACAAAGCCGCGGTAGCGGCTTCCGCCCGATATCGGAGCCGCGGCCCCATTGAATTCAATGGGGCCACGGCTCCGATATCAGGCAGAAACCACTACCGTGGCTTTGTAAACAAGCCCCTATTTCTCTCTCCAATGATCTTTCTCATCGCATGATATGTCCAAGTCAAAGTCTTGTTATTTGAGATTAGGTTTAATCTCCACTAGTATGAACAAATCTGTTCTTTAAGCAGTCCATGGTATATACAATATTCTTTGCCAGCATCATAATTTAAAGGCATTGATTTTCTCCCTGTCTTTCTTATTCACTGTCCAGCTTTCCCATCTATGTGACATTGAAAATACCATGACTTGGACAAATATAATCTTTGTATGCAGAGATACATTTCCGCATTGTCTAGATCCTTCATAGCTGTTCTGCCAAGAGCAATGTGTCATCTTATTTCTTGACTGCATATCATTTCTTTATTGATTATTGATCCAAGCAGGTTAAAGTTGTCTACTATTTCTATTTCTTCTCCAGTAAGGATGAAATTATTGATTTTGCTAGTTGTCAGGATTGTTGCTTTCTTCATGTTAAGGTGCAGGTCCATTTTTAGACTATGTTCCTTGATCTTGATTACCAGGTGTTTCAGAATGTCTTCATTTTCAGCCAGTAACATGGTATCATCAATACAGAGAAGATTTTTAATGAGTCACCTACCAATCTTCACATCTTGGTTGTCTTCATACAGTTCTACTTCTATGAGTATTTGTTCTGCATATAAATTTAAAAAGTATGGCAAACATATGCAGCCTTGTCATACACCTTTGTTGGTTTTATGCCACTCTGATTCTCCTTGTTATGTTCAAACTGTTGCTTCTTCATCAATGTAAAGGTTGTGCATGAAGGAATCCAGACAATTGTGTGAAAGACAATAGGCAGAACAACAATTGGGTGAATGATACAAAACGTGACAATTGGATGAATGCGACAATTGGGTGAATGACAATTGGGTGAATGAGACAAAATGTGACAATTGGGTGAATGACAGTTGGTTGAAAGACAATTGGATGAATGAGACAATTGGGTGACAGACAGCTGGGCGATGGAAGGGTTTTTACTTTGGGGAAGCACAGGCCCCAACCCTAACTCCACCCAAGCCCCGTCCCCAAATCCACCCTGAGGACTGCAATCATTGTAGAGACCCTTCCTGTCTGACCATGTTCCTTGTGAGCAGACAGGAAGAGTCTTTTCAATGTTATCAGCCTGCAGGCAGTAAACTGCCTGCCCCGACAGAAGAGAAGCTGCAATCTCAGAACAGATCCATCCTGTCTGCCTGTGGGAGATTGGATCCCTGTGGGCAGTCAGGAGGTATCTGTGCTGAGATTGCAGCTTCCATGGAAGGGTTTTTACTTTTTTTTGGGTGGGGGGGGGGGGCACAATCCCTGCCCCTAATCTCCCATGCCCCACTCCATGGGCAAACTCCAGAAGTGATGGGCTTTCGTTCTAGATATGTAATACAGCTGGAGAGTTGTCCATGATGTGGCTGCAGTGAACCAGATGTAGAGTAGCAGTATGTGGCTACCATATGTGGACACATGCAGTAGAGGTTAGTAGGAGGGAACCCCACCCATGCACCATCCTCATTGTGTCATGGTGGACTGACAGATTTGCAGGTGTAAGATATGTAGTGTCTGTGTCCTAAACACACCAATGGCCCCCTGTGTGTAACCTATGCATGGGGAATGAGAGCTGCAGATGCCAAGAGCTAGTATGGGGGCTGGCCTGGCACAGCACATGAGTGACCAGATCAAACACCATAGGCCCATGGAAACAGCAGTGGGCAGAGGTATGGGACTAGATGCTGGAAAAGGCACCACAACACCCACCCACCTACCTGTCCATGAGCGGTGAAAACTGCCAACTATGATCAGTGTGATGCTGTCAATGTGGGCTATAGATATAGGCAACCATGGACCTCACATAGTAGGTGTGTAGTGCACTGGAATCAGCACCACTTGGTAATCCAAAAGTCATGGGTTTGGGACCCACCACAACCCAATATGGCAATGTAACATCCAAGGAGGATAAGAGGCCCCCTAATGGGTCACAGTGCCACCTGTGCCTTGAGGGCTAGGGGTGTGCATTCCCTGAGCACAGGCAGTAGTCCCAACACCCTGTGATGAGGGCAGATAAAGCGTCCCTCAACACCTTAGCAAGATCAATTGTGGAGGGTGCCCCAGGGCAAGCACCAAATTTTGTGGATGTGTTATTAAGCAGACTGAGATGGGAGGAGGGTGCGACAAATGTGATAGTAGGCACAACACGGACAGATGTCCCATACATGCACTGATGCTGGCAAGTGCCCCCTGCAGTGTCTGCCTGAGGTGGCACGGGGCACTGGCCAGCAGACCAGGATCCTGGGCTGGACAGTGTGTGGATGTTGCAGACATATATATGTGTTTCATGCAGCAATACATGAACATAAGTGTCCATGTCATGCAGAGTGGTGTGTCCCCTGCACACACCCAATACAGGACCTATGAGGCAGTGCCACTCCATGGATCCCCACCCACAAGGCACAGCATCACACAGACAGCCCTAGAACATGACTGACACTCACCCTACACACATCTGCACAAACCCATGCCGCCTGTGCAGTCCCTTGGGACCCAAGCCCACACCCTAAGCATGCCGGACCCCAATCCTGGTGCTAGATGACATCTCTGTGTCCCCTCCCCCATGCCTGGCCCTTGCCCCTCCCCTTCCCTGAGGGCACTTGTACCAGTGCCTAGGTCATCACAGTCACAGGTGTGCATGGTGGCATCTCCTCGGATCCCAAGGTGCCACAGCTCATGCCGCCTGACTCCATGGTACCCTCATGGAATACGGGATACACCATCCAGGGACTAGTGCCCCTTGGAACTTGCCGAAGGAGATGGATTGTCTGTGTGGTGGGCGGACCATCAGTGGTGCGGATATGTGCTGAGGCCCACATTGTGACACCACTGGTACCTGGCTGTGGAGGTGCAGTTGCACATACTGCTGGGGATACTGCAACTGTGGGAGCTGCCCAACCATGCCCCTGTCCAGATCCCATGGGAGGCACACTGGAGTGTGCATGGGGTGTTGCAGGGATGGACTGGTAGGGACACGCCACAGCTCCATTAGGATCTCCACCATGGTTGTCTGGAGGGTGCTGGTAGCTACAGTCAGCTGCTCTGAGGCTACGACATGCCTTTCCTGAAATGCAGTGAACTGTTGCAGCAGCTCCAGCTGTTGCTCAGACCGTGCCTGTTGGACAGTGCTATGTGCAAGCAGGTGCTCAGCACAGCAATGTAGATGATGCTATGTACCCCTGTGGGTGTGCCCCTCCTGGTCATCATCAATAATGTGCTGTGACAGAGGCGATGGGGAAGGGACATGGAGCTTCAGATCATCCAGCCCTGGGACATCATGTGACTGCTGCAGTGTGGCATCAGCAGCAGTGCATGGCAGTGGGGCATCATCTAGGGCAGGGGTCTCAAACACGCGGCCCCCGGGCCGCATGCGGCCCGCGAGACAACTTTGTGCGGCCCGCGACAGAGGAAAACAAAAAAAACACAAAACCCTGGCTTCTGCCGTTGCCGCCGTGGCAGCGGCAGAATCAATTGTCAAATTTAAAAAAAAAAGACTTCTGCTGCTCAAGCAGCAAAATCAGCTGTCCTGCGGCTCCTTCCCCTGTGCCCGGAGATCCGAGTCTGCTCTATCAGTGGCGTGCTTTTCAAGCCGCGAGGAGAGTATTCCCCTCTCGCGCGGTTTCAAGCCGCGCGAGAGGGGAATACTCTCCTCGCGGCTTGAAAAGCACGCCGCTGATAGAGCAGACTCGGATCTCCGGGCACAGGGGAAGGGGCCGCAGGACAGCTGATTTTGCTGCTTGAGCAGCAGAAGTCTTTTTTTTTTAAATTTGACAATTGATTCTGCCGCTGCCACGGCGGCAACGGCAGAAGCCAGGGTTTGGGGTTTTTTTTGTTTCCCTCCTTCGCTGACCGGTAATGAGCTATGGAGGGGCTGACTGAAATGGGGTAATGGGGGTTAGGACTGCAAGTGGGCTATTGGCAGGGGGGGGGTTATGACTGGTAATGGGCTATGGTGGGGGCTAGGACTGGAAATGGGCAGATGGGGGTTAGGACTGGAAGTGGGCTATTGGCAGGGGGGGGGGGGGTTATGACTGGTAATGGGCTATGGTGGGGGCTAGGACTGGAAATGGGCAGATGGGGGTTAGGACTGGAAGTGGGCTATTGGCAGGGGGGGGTTATGACTGGTAATGGGCTATGGTGGGGGCTAGGACTGGAAATGGGCAGATGGAGGTTAGGACTGGAAGTGGGCTATTGGCAGGGGGGGTTATGACTGGTAATGGCCTATGAGGGGAGGTAAGACTGAAATGGGGTGATGGGGGATACGACTGCAAGTGGGCTATGGGGGGGACTAGGACTGGTAATGGGCTATGGGGGGGGTAAGACTGAAAATGGGGTGATGGGGGGTAAGACTGGAAGTGCGCTATGGGGAGGTTAGGACTGGTAATGGGCTATGGGGGGTCTAGGACTGGTAATGGGCTGGGGGGGTTGCTAGGACTGGAAATGGGCTGAGTGGAAGGGGGGCTTGAACTGCAAATCGCTGATGGGGAGGGGGGCTTGGAATGGAAATGGGCTGTGAGGGGAGGGAGCTAGGATTGGAAATGGGCTGATGGGGGGCTAGGATTGGAAATGGGCTGATGGTGAGGCTAGGATAGGACTGGAAATGGACTGATGCAGGGACTAGAAAGGAGCAGATGCTGGGTGGGGCTGGAACTAGAAGGGAGCTGATGTTGGGGAGGATTAGAATGGGATGGAGCTGGGAAAGTGAAATGGAGAGGGGAAAAATATTTTGTCTGGAAGAGAAGACAAATCTACAATTGGCCAGGTATTGGGAGAGTAAGTGGGGATTGAGGATGAAGGGGTAAAATTTGAGTGGATGAAATAGGAATGAGGAAAGAGCAAAAGGAGAAAGATTAGTATGTTAAAGCAGATGTAGAGAGAGAGAATGGAAAAAAACTAGAAGAGAGAAGAAAGGACAAATGGACAGCAGACGATGGAGATAGCAGAAGACACGAAGAAACCAGAAGTGGCTGGAGCAATTGCAACTGAAAAAAAATGCACAAAAGGTAGAAAAATATCTCTTTATTTTGAATTTATTAACTGGAATATGTCAGCTCTGGGAAATGTGCATCATTAATGTTTGCACTTTGTTTAGTACAAGAGGAAATTAATTTATAGTTTTATTTCTACAGTGTTGTTGTACATTCCAAGTTTGGCTTTTGGGGTTCCCAGTTTAATTATTGTCTTCCTATTTCTAAATCTTTTAGTCTTTCTTTATCCATACTCATTAAGAGGCATGTTTACTAAAAGTTAGTGTATGGTAACATTATGCAAATATTTATGCAAATGAGGCCCCTTATGCAAATGAGGCCCCGTGTCTTATGCGGCCCCCGGGTTACTTTACAAGTCCTCATTCGGCCCTCAAAGCAATTTGAGTTTGAGACCCCTGATCTAGGGCCTCCCCGCTTTCCCCTGTGACATCTTCCATGGATACCTTTGGCAGAGCAGTCACCACTGCTTGTGGAGCTACAGCAAGAGCACCTGTGAAGACACAGACAACATTGTGGATCATACGTTTACCCGTTCCACTCCATTCATTAATTTACAGACCTCTATCAAATCTCCCCTCAGTCACCTCTTTTACAGGTTGAAGATCCCTAACCATTTACGCCTCTCTTCATAGGTGTATCCTTCCATCCCCGTTACCATTTGGTGGCTCTTCTCTGTGCCTTTTCTAATTCCACTATATCCTTTTTAAGATATGGCGACCAGAATTGCACACAGTACTCTAGTTGTGGTCGCAACATTGAACGATACAGAAGCATTATAATATATTTTGTTTTATTCTCCGTTCCTTTCCTTATAATTTCTAGCATTCTATTTGCCTTCTTGGCCACCGCCGCACACTGGGCCGAGGGTTTCAACATGTTATCCATGATGACCCCTAAATCATTTTCCTGGGTGGTGGTTCCTAATGTGGAACCTTGTATCGTGCAACCATAGTTTGGGTTTTTCTTTCCTAGGTGCATAACTTTACACTTGTCTACATTACATTTCATCTGCCATTTCAACGTCCAGTCTTCTAATTTATCAAGGTCTTCTTGCAATTTTTCACAATCTTCTTGGGCTTTTTTGAATAATTTTGTGTCATCTGCAAATTTGATTACCAAACTCATTATTCCCATTCCCAGGTCATTACAAATATGTTAAAAAGCAGTGGACCCAGCACAGATCCCTGGGTACTCCACTATTCACCTTTCTCCATTGGGAAAATTGGCCATTTAGCCCTACCCTCTGTTTTCTATCTTTTAACCAGTTCCTGATCCATGGATCAAAATTTACACATTTTGCAGCAGTCGCCCAACTGGTTTGCAGATGGAACATTTAAAGTTTTGCCAAAATTGTTTTATTAGCTGTATACTATGCATGCTTCAACAAGGGCTCGTGCATTCCCCTCATTTATACATTACTTCCAAATAAACGACAAGAACAGAGAGGATGCGGGCAGGGTCCCAGAGGACGAGGGTAACCGGGTGATCGGCCCGGAGCCGGGACCGTGCTGCTATGAAGGCTGATGGGGGGGGGGGGGCAAGGGGTGAGCATGCGTGCAGCGCATGTGAATGACGCTCGCGTCATTTAAACTCATTGGCTCCGCGGTCCGTGAGGAGCGGAGCCAATGAAATTACTCCATGGCCCGAGGGTTTAAAAGGGGAGGGGGCTGACAGTTCCTCCTTTCTGGGCGGCAGGCGAGCGGTGGACCGGCTATTCAATTTTTGCTGCGGCGTTGGTTGAGAGGCCTTCTTGCGTAGTGGTGCCTGACGGGTCGGAGAGTGCTTTGCGCGAGGCGTGCGGCGGTGCCGGGCAGAGGACGAGACAGCCAGTGTGGTGAGGGGTGAGGCGTGCGGCGGTGCTGTGCTGAGCACGAGGCAGACGGTGCGGTGAGGTCCCGGGCGTGTTTGAGGTCCGTGGCGGTGAGCGGAGGCCCGATTAGCGGTAAGACAGCGTGCTTCATGGACCCGGTGAGTGTGGATATAAAAAATTGCTGGGATAAAGGGTCCTGACCTCCGGATTGCTATATTACAAGCCTACTGCCAACTTTAGGGGTGCGTGTGAGGGGCCTGTTTTTCTAGGGCTTTGTTCCAAAAAAAAAAAAAAAAAAAAAAAGGGGAAAGGACAAAAGAAGTGTTCTTGTGGTTCACTGAGGGTGTGTGTGAGGGGTCTGTTGCTGAGAAGCAGCTGCCTTGTGAGGGGAGCCTTCCTGGTTGATGGCCCGTGGTAAGGTAAGGGCGGGGGGCAAGAGGCCTAGCCAGAAACAGGGGAGCGGTCGGGGGCAGGCAGTGCAAGACCGCATGGCAGAGGAGGAGTTATCTGGTTTTATGGGAGCGTCGGGAGACAGAGGGAGCCTCGCGGTTAGGTGTGGGCAGCCGGGGCCTGCGCGTGCGGGTCGCACTAGAGAAGCAGGGCCTACTCGGGGGCGGGGTAGGTCTTTCTCTGTGGTTGGGAGTCAGGGTGCTAGGTCAAGGGGTAGGGTGTCCAGACGGCCAGGTCACCAGAGGGCTGGTGGTTTGGGGAGTGTCAGGGAGGTGGAGCCTGTAATGAGAGTTGGGCTTGGGGCTGGCACTGGAGGCAGGGAGGCAGTGGTGGCCCAAGGGGCTGAACAGGCGCCTGGCACTGCTAACTTTGATAGTTGGTATGGTGGAGAAGGCGGTATGGGGCCGGCTGGTTCCTATACTTGGGATGGTAGCGGTAGGGCGTCCCGCTTGGGTTGGCAAGCAGGGCTCAGCGGTTTAGGGTCGTGGGGTTCACAGCCATCCTGGGCGCATTAGTTGGGGGGGTTCAAGGTTCCTCTAGAGCTGACTGGCTTGAGGCGTGGCAACCAGTGCGGCCCCCTGCTGTTTTCCCTCCCCCTTCTTTTCCTATTTTGTCTCCACAGGGTTCCCTGATGTATCCGCAGACAGCGGCGCGGGAAGCCTCAGCCTTCGGAGAAACAGGAGCGGTGCCAGCAGATCTCGATACTCCGGCGGCGCGAAGGAGAGAGACGGCGGGGTTCACGTCCAGCACGGTTGGAGGAATGCAACAGCAGATGGAGCTTGGCACAGCAGTGGTGAGTCCAGCCTTGGCTGAGACGTCAGCTGCAAGCCCGGCAGGTGAGTTGCAGGACATGAAGATAGTGGGTTTGGATAAGGGTCATGGGCCGGATAAGCAGTGCGGGAAACGCAGTAGGAAGCGCAGGCATTCTTGTAGGAGACGTCGTAGGTCGAGTTCAACGGAGTCTTCCACATCCTCCGATGGGTTGTCTTCTTCTTCGTCCTCATCCGGGGAGCGTAGGCCTGTGGGGGGGGGGGGTGGGCAGGCAAGGGTGTATCAGGAACGAGGCCAGCAAGAGACGCTCCTTCTGCGGTGGCTATTTCTGAGTTATGGGAGGGGGTTCCTAAGAGGTTGCGGCGAAAAATTGTGAAGCGTCGTTATATTGATATTTTCAGGCTTTTAGAGGGAAGGAAGCGCTCGGGGGAAAGTAGGAATAAGCGGAAGGAGGATGAGAAAGCTGGGCGCGTCAAGAAAGTTTCCCGGAACGTAGTTAACTGGACCCGAGCTTTCTTGCGGTTAGCGAGTGTGTGGGGTCAGCATTACCCGGAGCAGTATGAGATGTTGTTGTCATATGCTGACTCAATTCTGGAAGCGTCGCAGACGCACGACGGGTGGGCATGGTTAAATTACGACGAGAAGTTCCGGGACAAGATGGAGGAGAACAGATCAGTGTGCTGGGGTATGCAAGATATTAACTTGTGGTTGACCCAAATGTCGGCCAAGGTGGGTGGGGGGAGTGGGGAAAAAGGTACATTGAGTAGTGCTGCGAGTGCGGGTCATTCCTTTCGTGGGGGAGGAAACGGTGCACAGCTGCGTGCGGTCGGAAGGGGAGCAAGTGATGTTTGTTGGCGTTACAACAAGACCGTGTGTCCATTTCCCGACTGAAAATTTAGACACGTGTGCTCTATCTGTGGCGGGGCCCATCCAGGGACAAAGTGTCTCAAAAAAGGGGTCTCTGTGGTCTCTGTGCCTGTCGCAAAGCAATAAAGATCTATTGGGTCTTGCTCCCACCCCAATTAAGGTGGATGTTTTAAAGGGGTGGCTGAGTCTTTATCCAAGGAAAAAGGATAGGGAGGTTTTGTATTCAGGTTTTAAGTTTGGTTTTGTGATTCCGGTTTGTGGGCAAGTTGCCGGAGTGCCGACGAGGAATTCTCTTTCGGCTCAGTGCTTTGCGCCGATAGTGCGGGAGAAGTTAGCAGCGGAGTTGCAGCTCGGGAGAGTAGCAGGCCCATTTCCGGTGCAGCCTTTCGAAAGGATGGTTGTTTCGCCTTTGGGGATAATACCTAAGAAAGAGCCCGGCAAATTTCGGCTGATCCATAACTTATCCTGTCCCTGGGGTGGGTCGGTCAACGACCTCATCCCGCGGGAATTGTGTACTGTCCGATACGCTTCCTTTGATAAGGCGGTTGAGTTGGTAAGGAATGCAGGTCTGAGGGCAGAAATGGTGAAGGTTGATATCGAATCTGCATTTCGGCTTTTACCTGTGCACCTGGCCTCCTTTATTTATTAGGTTTTCATTTTGATGATGGCTTTTATTTCGATAAATGCATGCCTATGGGCTGTGCTGTGTCTTGCGTCTACTTCGAGAAATTCAGTTCCTTCCTTCAGTGGGCTCTTGAGCGCAAGGTGGGTAATACCAATGTGGTACACTATTTGGATGATTTTTTGTTTGTGGGATCGGCGCAGTCGGGGGAGTGCCGGGTGTTGTTGGAAGGTTTTCTTGAATTGTCCCTGGACTTGGGTGTGCCGTTGGCGGAAAGCAAGTCGGAGGGCCCAGCTACGAGGCTCACATTCCTGGGGATTGAGCTGGACTCGAAGCTCATGACAGCACGTCTTCCGCAGGATAAGGTGCAGGCTCTGCGGGTCTTAGTGGCTAATGTTTTGCTATCATCAAAATTAACTTTGAGGGAGATGCAAAGGTTGATTGGCTCGTTGAATTTTGTTTGTAGGGTGATTCCTATGGGACGGGTATTTTCGCGGCGGTTAGCAGCAGCGACTGCTGGGGTTCGCCGAGCGCATCACCATATTAGGGTCTCGTCAGCGATCAAGGCTGATTTGCGGGTATGGGCAGCTTTTCTGGAAGAATTTAACGGAACTACAGTGCTGTTGGAAGCGGAGGTTACTAGTGCAGATTTGCAATTGCACACTGATGCTGCAGGGGGCTTCGGGGTGGGTATTTATTTCGGGGGGTCATGGTGTGCGGAGCGTTGGCCTCAGGCTTGGCACGAGTCCCGACTCACCAGCAACATAACGTTCCTTGAGCTCTTTCCCATGCTGGTGGCTTTGGAATTGTGGCCGAACAGATTTCGCAATAAAAGGGTGGCGTGGTGGTGTGATAATGCAGCTGTGGTAAGTGTGGTCAATCATTACACGCCGCGTTGTGTTCGAGTTGCGAACCTGATGCGGGAGGTGGTGTTAGCATGTTTACATTTGAATGTGTTCATAAGGGCTCGGCATATACCGGGGTGCTCTAACGAGATTGCTGATGCTCTTTCACGTTTCAAGTGGGAGCAATTTCGGAGATTGGCGCCAGAAGCAGAATCGGAAGGCTGCAGAGTCCCTTGGAGGTTATGGAGTCTTGGCCTCCCCTGATGAAGGTTATGCTGTGGAGATCGATCGCGCCTGGAACGTGGACAGCCTATCTGCGGGGATGTGAACAAGTAGTCACCTTTTTGGAGAATTCAGAATGGCGAGGAGGGGTGTTGGACACTCAGTGGTTGGGCCGATATGTGGTTTGGGCAAAAGGGTGTGGGTTAGCTAGATCTTCAGTACGCAGACACTTAGCGGGCTTTGCATTTTTTGTGAAAGCAGTGGGTTGTCTCTTTCTGGGTGAGGGCTTCCTTGCCCGTAAACTGCTGCAAGGTTGGGGGCGGGAGGAGCCGACGCCCCCAGATGCACGGAGGCCGATAACGCATGAGTTGCTGGTGCGATTGTGTTGGGCATTGCCTCATGTGGCTGCGTCCTCGTATGAGGCTGTGCTATTTCAGGCGGTCTTTTGTTTGGCATTCTTCGGCACCTTTAGGATGGGGGAGTTGGTTCCAAACTCGCACAATAGGGGGGTTTTAGGGGTTGTGCAGAGGCAACATGTTTGCTTCGAGGGTGAGCAACTACAAATTTTACTGGCAAAATCTAAAACAGATCAATGGGGGAAGGGTTTGTGGGTACAGTTGGGCAGGGTTGAGGGCTTGCCCACCTGCCCGGTAGCTGCGCTGCAGGAGTACTTACGGATGCGCCCGGCCTTAGAAGGGGTGCACCATCCACGAGAATAAGCGTGTTCTGACACGTTTTCAGGTGGTAGCGGTGCTGAGGATGGCCCTGAGGTTTTTGGGTGAATGCGCGGACTTTTTTGCTGTGCATTCCTTTCGCATGGGTGCTGCCACCAGTGCTGCTGCTGCGGGTTTGTCGCAGCAAGAAATACAGAATATTGGAAGATGGCGGTCTCAGGCTTTCCGGGGTTATGTTCGTTTGTGATGTAAGAGGCTGGGGGCTGGGGGCAGTTGATATGGGTTTAACTTTTATTTTCTTTTGCAGATGGGGTCGTAATTGCTCAGAGTTGCTGGATACTTGGGCATTCCTTTGTGTTCTGGGCTGGTCGGCAAGCGGCTGTGCGGCCTTTGGGGCTGAATTTGGGACTGGATCCGATGAAAGTGTCGTTACTATGGCTGGGCGAGCGCGGTCTGCGGTGGCCGCAGCTCATGCCTTTGCTTCGCCACTTGGATCGAGTTCAGCCCTGGCCGAAGTGGGTGCTGCTGCATCTTGGGGGCAATGACCTAACTGCGTGGACGTGCAAGCAGCTCATCAGAGCAGTGAAGAGGGATGTGGCCATGGTGCTGCGCATGTTCCCGGGGGTTGTTGTAATTTGGTCTGATATTATTCCAAGGCCTGCTTGCCAGGCCCAGCGGCGCTGGTCGCAGGGTCTTACAAAAATAAATCGGCAAATTGGGCGCTGGATTTGTGAGCAGGGGGGATTTCAGGTTTTGCACTCCTGGGTGGAGGTTACTTGTACTGGGTTGTACCGGCCAGATGTGGTACACTTATCCCCCGTCGGAGTCGATTTGCTGTTGAATGACTGGCAGGAGGCCTTGGAATGTGTAGTACAGCGGGGGGGTTGACTGGTCGCAGCTTTTTGGTGGGGGGGGGCGGCACAGGTAAGGTAATTTTACCTGTTCCGGTGGCGGGATCCCGGAGGTCTCTGGGGTCCGGAGCCTTTATTACATATGTGGGCGGAGGCAGGGTGCCTCCGACCCGGTTAAGCCCTGGCTGGCCTTTGCTATTCACATGGCGAGGTCGGGGAAAGGGCGATTGGAAGGTGGCCGGGGACTGGACACGGCCGATGCGGATGCAAGGCACTTTACTAATTATATGGCGGGTGCGGCATGGCTCCGCTGTTTAAAGATTGTTAAGACGATTGTTCTGGTTTGTAATGTTCTATTGTTACAATTATAATAAAGCTGCGACCAGTTGGTTTCCCATGAAGAAGTTTGTTGGTGTAATTTTGTTAGGGTAAAAGGGGGGGGTGGATGGTTGGCAGGGTGGGCTCTGGGTCCGATCTACCAGGGTTACAGAGAGGACGCGGGCAGGGTCCCGGAGGACGAGGGTAACCGGGTGATCGGCCCGGCGCCGGGACCCTGCCACTATGAAGGCTGATTGGGGGGGGGGGGCAAGGGGTGAGCATGCGTGCGGCGCATGTGAATGACGCTCGCGTCATTTAAACTCATTGACTCCGCGGTCCGTGAGGAGCAGAGCCAATGAAATTACTCCATGGCCCGAGGGTTTAAAAGGGGAGGGGGGCTGGCAGTTCCTCCTTTCTGGGCGTCAGGCGAGCGGCGGACCGGCTACCCGCCCTCCCCCCCCCTGGGTTGAAAGAGGGGCTTTAGGGGTTAGTTGGCAGGGGTGTTGCAGCTGGGTGGGGGTGTTGGCGGGATCCCGGAGGTCTCCGGGGTCCGGAGCCTTTATTACATATGTGGGCGGAGGCAGGGTGCCTCCGACCCGGTTAAGCCCTGGCTGGCCTTTGCTATTCACATGGCGAGGTCGGGGAAAGGGCGGTAGGAAGGTGGCTGGGGGCTGGACACGGCCGATGCGGATGCAAGGCACTTTGCTAATTATATGGCGGGTGCGGCATGGCTCCGCTGTTTAAAGATTGTTAAGACGATTGTTCTGGTTTGTAATGTTCAATTGTTACAATTATAATAAAGCTGCGACCAGTTGGTTTCCCATGAAGAAGTTTGTTGGTGTAATTTTGTTGGGGTAAAAGGGGGGGTGGGGTGGATGGTTGGCAGGGTGGGCTCTGGGTCCGATCTACCAGGGTTAATGTATATCTGATTTTTACACTAGTTGCCTGAATTACAGCCTAATCTGCATCCAAGATCTGTTTTATATGATTTTGAAGTATTAGCAATCAATGCCTTTGAGCATGTTTATCCAGATGTGAGTACTCATGGATGCTTGTTTCACACTTCACTGAACATTTACAGGCGTTTGCAGGAAGCTGGACTGCAGTAATGTTATGCAAATGATGCAGAGTTTGCATTGAAAATGTGCATGCTACCTGCTCTATCATTTATCCCAACTTAAGAAATCCAAAACAGTTTTGGTAAACTGATTGGCCATATTCCTGAAGAAGTAAATTCAGTTATAAAGTATTTTGAAAATTATTTTATTAAGTTATTTTATTAATTTATTTTATTTATTGCTCTTATATACCGCACTCTTAAAAATCAGTGTGGTTCACATACAGAATTTGTAGAAATCGAGCCTATGAAGGTTTATTTCCAGTAACCCTTTGGAATAATTATGATCGTGCTATCCTTGACTTACCACAATCCAACAAAGTTGTCGATGCATGGCACAGATGCTTTCATATGTCTGTATCTTGCGATCACCCTTCTATTTGTTGTCTGATTTCTAGCTTAAAAACTGAACACATTTATTATTCCCTACACATTGAGCAGCTAAACAGCTGGGTATGAAGAACCACGAAAGAAAAAATATGTGGACCTTGATCAGCGAATTAAAACTATTGTGTTAGGTTACAATGAAACTGATTTGTTGCTATATTTACATGGAATTGCTCATAATTTGTCATTTTGAATGGGTTTTTACATATTGTTGAGCATTAGAGAGCTGTAACCGCAACAGTGAGCGTCACATTGTTCACACCCGCTACGTTCATGTGTTGTAATGGCTTAAAACATTTTTGACCAATATAAAAATTCTGCTAATTGTCGCATTCACCCAATTGTCACATTCACGCAATGTCTTTCACCCAATTGTATTCACCCAATTGTCTTTTACCTTGTTGTCGTTCTGCTAATTGTCTTTCACCCAATTGTCATAGTCCCATGCATAACTATCAGGCGTTCCGGTTACATAAGCAAAATACTTAACAAAGAATAAGAACCAGAATATAGGCCAAAAAAAAAATGAAATGAAACCCCCCCACTAAAACAAAATTTGTGAAAAAAATAGAAATGCATTTCCTCCTTTGTTGAACAAAATACAAAAAAAATCTTTATAAACTGTATTTGTTTGTACATTTGCAGGGTAATTTTATAAAGTCATTTTCATGTGAATGTGGCCACATAGGCACATAAATTCCTTCTTATAAAGTACTGACTGGCATAAAGTACATGTGTTGGCATCAGGGCCGGATTTACCTATACGCCCTGTACGCCATGGCGTAGGGCCCACAGCTGGCAAGGGCCCACAAAAATGGAAGTTAGCTTTTTTTTAAAAAATAAAATTTAAAAAAAACCCTGCTGGCTGCCGCCGCGGGGCCCCCTCTGCTGCCGCGGCAGCATGGACTGACCCGCGGGGGCCCCCTCTGCAAGGTAGATCCGTCCCTCCCTCCCTCCCTCCGTGCAGGCTGTGAGAGGCGCGAAGGGAGCGTGTCTCCCTCGCGTCTCTGTTAAGCCCGCAGGGGCTGATGAGAAATTTCCCATCAGCCCCTGCGGGCTTAACAGAGACGCGAGGGAGACACGCTCCCTTCGCGCCTCTCACAGCCTGCACGGAGGGACGGATCGACGGATCGACCTTGCAGAGGGGGGCCCCCGTGGGTCAGTCCATGCTGCCGCGGCAGCAGAGGGGGCCCCGCGGCGGCAGCCAGCAGGTTTTTTTTTTAAATTAAATTTTGCTTTAGGCCGACGGGGGGGGGGGGGTAGGACTGGTAATGGGCTATTGGGGGGGCTGGGGCTGGGACAGGAAATGGGCTGGGGGGGTTAAGGCTGGAGGTGGGCTGATGAGGTTAGGACTGGTAATGGGCTGTTGGGGGGGGTTAGAACTGGTAATGGGCTTTGGGGGGGCTTAAGACTGGTAATGGGCTGTGGGCTGATGGGGGCTGTCTGGTAATGGGCTATGGGGGGGCTAGGACTGGAAATGGGCTGGGGGGGTTAAGACTGGAGGTGGGCTGATGGGGTTAGGACTGGTAATGGGCTGTGGGCTGTTGGGGGGGGGTTAGAACTGGTAATGGGCTTTGGGGGCGGTTAAGACTGGTAATGGGCTGTGGGCTGATGGGGGCTGTCTGGTAATGGGCTATGGGGGGCTAGGACTGGAATGGGGCTGGGGGGGTTAAGACTGGAGGTGGGCTGATGGGGTTAGGACTGGTAATGGGCTGTGGGCTGATGGGGGGGTTAGGACTGGCAATGGGCTATGGGGGGCTGACTGGAAATGGGTTGATGGGGTAAGGACTGGAAGTGGTCTGATGGGGGGTTAGGACTGGTAATGGGTTATAGGGGGGGCTTAAACTGAAAATGGGGTGATGGGGGGTTAGGACTGTAAGTGGGTTGATGGGGGGCTAGGACTGGTATTGGGTTGGGGGGTTGCTAGGACTGGAAATGGGCTGATGGGTGGCTAGGACTGGAAATGGGCTGATGCAGGGACTAGAAGGGAATGGATGCTGGGTGAGGCTGGAACTAGAAGGGAGCTGATGTTGGGGGAGGATTAGAATGGGATGGGGCTGGAAGAGTAAAATGGAGAAGGGAAAAATATTTTGTGTGGGAGGGATAAAAAATCTACAATTGGCCAGGTATTGGGAGAGTAAGTGGGGATTGAGGATGGAGGGGTAAAATTTGAGTGGATGAAATAGGAATGAGGAAAGAGCAAAAGGAGAAAGATTAGTATGTTAAAGCAGATGTAGAGAGAGAATGGAAAAAAACTAGAAGAGAGAAGAAAGGACAAATGGACAGCAGACGATGGAGAGTTAGCAGAAGACACAAAGAAACCAGAAGAAAGTGGCTGGAGCAATTGCAGCTGAAAAAAATGCACAAAAGGTAGAAAAATATCTCTTTATTTTGAATTTATTAATTGGAATATGTCAGCTCTGGTAAATGTGCATCATTAACGTCTGCGCTTTGTTTAGTACAAGAGCAAATTAATGTATAGTTTTATTTCTACAGTGTTGTACATTCCAAGTTTGGCTTTTGGGATTCCCAGTTTAATTATTGTCTTCCTGTTTCTAAATTGTGATTACTTGTTTGGTGATGGTCTATGTTCTGCATGTGTAACTGAGCTGAGGTGTTCTGTTTATATAATTCCTATTTGACATTGCCACTTGTTCTCTTTCCCCAGTAGGTCATGTATTGTTGTTCTCTGAAATGTATTGGTTTAATATTTGCAGTGTTGCCTTTTGATTGGTAGAGTATGGTGCTTTGTAAGTCCTGGTAGTGCTGTTAGGATACGGCGGGTTTGCTATGGGTTCTAAATGGGCAGTGTTTGTAGTAGTTCCTAATGTGTCTGGCAGTTGGCACTGGATTATAGTAATGTAGAAATCTTTTAGTCTTTCTTTATCCATACACTCATTAAGAGGCACGTTTACTAAAAGTTAGTATATGGTAACATTATGCAAATATTTATGCAAATGAGGCCCCTTATGCAAATGAGGCCCCGCACCCCCCTTGGGCCGCCCCTGCTGGGGGCCCACAATTTTTGTTGGCGTAGGGCCTCACTCAAGGTAAATCCGGCCCTGGTTGGCATGAATGCATACACCTTGCTGGTAGAAGTAGCCAGGAACACTGTCTGGGCAGAGTGCAGTGAGGTTGAATATAGTATACCTTAACCTATGTGTGTACATGTGAACTTTATGTACATTTGTTTACACGAAGGGCCTGCATTACCGTTAGGTGAACTAGGCGGTCATCTAGAGCGCTGACCCTCCAGGAAAACCCATTGCTGCTGTCCCTCTCGGGACGTGCAACAACAATGGTCACAGACAGCCCCATGGTGCTTACATTGAAACTTCAGCTGTTTGCTTCCACCCCCTCAGACAATCTGATGCCAACTTCCTACCCTTGCAGTATCATTGATCAAGTCTTTGTTCATTTTTCCATTTGAGTTTGAGGTCTGTAGAATACTCCAATGTAGATAGTACTATCATCTCTTCTTTCTAAACCAGTCCATAGTGCTTCTTCTTTTCCCCACGTCCCCTGCATTTCAGCTGCTTTAATACTGTATCTAACATAGAGGGCTACTGCTCCTCCTTTCTTACCCTCCCTGTCCCTCCTAAATAGATTATACTCATTCATGAAACTCATGTTTCCATAATGGGCACAATGTCAAAGTCTATCTCCACCATCAGGGCTTACCTAGACTGACAGCATTTGTGCTTATTGCCTTCCAGTAGGTTTTGGTAGCCTTGCTTCTATTTTGCACGAATCATCCAGGCACTGTCCATCTGCTTTCGCCAACATCTACCCATCCCCAATTAGTATAAGCTCAATGTTTTTACGTTCGTTAGTACCCCTCCTGTTAAATGTAACCCCCCAAATGTGTTGTGACCACTTTGATTGAAGGATAAAGTAGGATACAAATCTGTCAACATAAATAAATAAATAAATAAATAAAGTCTAGCGCACTTTGGCCTTCAGCAAAAGAAATAAAAAAACAATAAGATATTACAAGGTCCTTTTGACCTTTGAGAAAATTTTTGGATTTTCCCATCTACCAACTGGCTATTACTTCGCACTGCTGCTCTGGGTTTCCAAAACAAAAGCAAACCTTTTAGCCCTGTTTTCTTGCAGCCCCTCATAACGGCTTCAAACTATAAACAAAACAAAACGGTTTTAAAGTCCCGGTTTTATCTGCTTTATACATGTGGTATTCTGCATCCCAAACCTCAATGCCACCTCCTGCTACAACATTAGCTTTAATCACCATATAACATTTTATCCAGCAAACATAGCCTGCCGTGGGCAAGAAAGTGGCTGCCGCTGCCCACCTGGGCTGGCCACTGTAGGCGGTCACCTAACTCGCCTAGTGGATGGGCTGGCCGTGCCTGGGAGGCTCCATGTAAAATAAGTTTAAAAAATATTATTAATGGCCTCTTGATCTGCGTTGTTGGGGTTTCTCTGTAAAAGTTGCAGTTTGTGAAATGGAGGGGGTTGCATTAGAAACTATCTTCTTCAGGGAGTAGTGGAAGAACATTTTTTTTACTCTGGTGTAGATAGAGAGTATGTCTGAAAGTCAGTGCAGGAAAGTGAAACAGGCCTTCAGAGAGACCAGATTTGTGTGTTGTGTTGCAGTGAGAATGAGGTGAGAATTTGTGACCTAAAGTGAAAGGTTAAGCTTAAAAGCATTTAAATATTTGTGGCTGACCAGAGTGAAATGGTTGTAAAAGGTTCCTTTTTTTAAATTGGGGATCTGTGAAGTGAAGTGTTGTCTGTCAGACTGAAAGGAGTACTTCACAAAAAGAGAAGGCAATGATTGCCCAACAGTCATGTTACTGTATGTAATAATTAGAGCTGCCATTAAAACTGGTAATAATTCTTGATGGAAAGCTGTATTGTATGAAAGGCTGGAAATCTGAGCTTTGCTGTCTATTCAGAAATGTTTGGCTATAAAGTTGGTTTGTCTCTCTTTCAAAGAGAGGTGCATTTGCTGAGCTTATTAGAAGTTAAAGATCCTGTTGAATTTTGGATGAAAGCAGAGAAGCTACACCTTTTAAGAGTGGTTTCAGGCCATTGCTGGTGAATGGTGTTCTTTGTTCCCCAAAAGCAGTTTTTGCTAGAAAAGGAAAATGTTTATGCAGCAGTAGCTTGTGGCTCCATTATTCAGGGGTTGTTTCCTAGGGGAATGTCAGTTTCAAAGGCTTTCTGCTTAAACTATTGGCTTCTGGTGAGAAGAAACCCGTTCTTACCAAGCTCAGAGAAAAACTTAATTTTTGTTGGCAGTCTCTGAATTGGTAGTGATCTTGGAAGCCCAGTGTTGAATATGTGTGTGTGTGTGTGTGTACCTGTGGGGGAGGGTTTAGCTAGGAACATGATAACTATCTTTTTGTTTTATGTAGGCAGGCCTTAAGAAATTATTCCATTTAAGATTTTCAGAAATTAACTTCCTGTTTCAGCTGGAGTCAGTTTTAAATGTAAAAAGAAACTAATGTGTGGCTCTTGAACGTAGCTACTTAGGATTTTGTTTACTGATTTTATAAAGTTAGGTAGCAGGTTCTGAGACTGGACCTGCACTGGATCGGTGACCAGAGGGATTCCTGAAGCGAGTCATGCCAGAGGGAGAATCTGCTGTCAGGGCCCCAGCTTTAAGACAGACTGCAGTCAGCAAGAGATAAGTAACTCTACCAACAGTTTTTGATATTTGAGATGCACCTGAACTCTCAGACATTTAAGCTCAAACATGTTATTAATACATTCAGAAGTTATTGATACACTCAGAAGGTTTAAAAGTGCATTGTACCTGTTGAATTCTGGTTATCTGGAAAGAAAATATTAGGACCGATATTCCCAGCACCCTTTACCCAGGGTGTTGGGGCTGCGCGCTTCAACGCTAACCGTTTAGCATCAGGGTGATCTGGGGGCAGCAGCAATATTCAGCTACTGACCGATGGTTGGTAAGGCACAGAAAAGACTCGCCTTAGTTTTGCCATTAAGCTAACTGGGCAATAGCTGAATATCACTGCTTCTTGCCAATGTCGACAACTTGGATAGTCAGTGCCAGGACTGGATGTGGCCATGGCATTGAATATTCAGGTTTAAAGTTCAGCGGGGGCAGCTACCCGCATTAGATTGGCTAGCCACCTGCTCTGAATATTGGGCCCATTGTGTCTATAGTTTTGCTGCATAAGGAGAAAAGAAATATACTACTTCTAAAACCTGAAGTATGCCTACTTGATGCTTCACTGAGATGGTACCAGAATAAGTTGAGTCTGATAGAATTCATCATGGAAAGGGATTTACAAAGCTCTTTACTGTTCAAAAGTATATTTACTTATATTTAATTTCGTTGGCTGTAAATTTGAAAGGAAGAAAAGGTTTGTTAACAAACTGTTGTGCAATAATATTCCATACACCACTGTATTGCTCTAAGTATAACACTTATATATTAGTGCACAGTTATTTCACATATGGAAGGGCATTTTATCCACAGGACGTCCAAAGATCGTGCAGAAAATGTTTGCGGTTTTTGTGTGGATGTCCTGGTCAATAGTAAAATAGGATGGGGGAAGTGTGTTCAAACAGACGAAGCACCTGGACAACCAGAACTTGTGAAATACAGAGACAAGGACCCTGAGGGTGCTGTCCAGGTACGAAGGCCCATGAATATCTAGGCAGAAACAACGATACACAAGCATGTACAACAACATAGAGCCAGAGCACAAGGGCCAGTTGAGAAGTTTGCAGCATGTCTGATAGGCTTACAAACTTCTCCTGTGCAGAGACCTCATGCCTATTAGCAAGCCACTCCTCTACCTGTCCCATGGAACATAGTTAGACCATCGAGAGGTCCAAGCCATTTAGAAAGCAATCCGCCAGACTCTGTACCAGTAAGAGCCATGGAAGACAGGGCACAGGCAAGGCAATGCAGTGGCAGTAACACAGGTTGTATCCATAGGGAGCCCAGTCTAGGGCAAACAAGGGCAGCAGGGGGTGAGGGGCACACAGGGATTATGAGTAAAGGTACAACAGTAAGCTCTTCACCATGCTAGGCAGTAGCGGAGCCAGACAGCAGGCAGCAGTGGGGCCAGGCAAGCAATGAAATGGCAGAGGCCAACACAGATATATGACACTGGTGGGTAGGATATAAAGGTAGTAAGTGAGAAAGACAGGGAAGCACTAACTGTGGCATGTCCATTCACAGGCACTACAGGATCTGGAGATCCATCAAAGCACTAAAAGTGCTGTGCTGTGAGGCACAAGAGGCCACAGCTTCTGGAGCAGCTGCAGAGTGATCTTCAGGAACAGCAAGGTAAGGACACACAGTGCCACCGTTGTCGATCCAAAGACCAAGGGCGAAGCCGTCGTCAGCATGGCTACGACACAGTGTGGGGGATCAGTGTGACAAAGAATGATGAGCCGTAGTGCAAGTGGGAGGTAGAAGAGTGATACTAACATTGCGCACCCAGTGCTCACTGCCAATTGGAAGGCCCATGAAAGCTGAACACCACCCCTTGAACCCTGCATGACTGAGGAGTCTATGATGTATAACACACAGAGCCCTAGGGTTGTACCCCAGCGCCACAGATGCAGGGCCATGGCAAGGGAAAAAAAATGTGTAGGACATGCAAACTACAGCTGGCCTTACTCTCCCAGGCTGCCATCCTGACATGGTCCCTTTGCTCTTAGCACCACAACAGCACCCTTGTCCCCATCACATTTATCTATGCCACTCTGCAGTCAAGACCTTTGTGCCTCAATCTGTCCCCCTGTATGTTTGAGTCCAATACTCATACACATGACCCACTATTATTTTAGTGCATTACGGCTAGGCAATCCTATACAGTGTGTCCTTGCCCTGCATAAACATTCAGCATGACTGACATCCACAACACAAAGAGGGGCTCCAGGGTCAAGGTGAAGGCTGACATGTCCTGCACAGGAGCATCTAGGACATGTCAGCACTTGCAACATGCAGACATCAGCCACACACCAGGCAGTGGCAGAAGGCCTGTCAGGCATATGGCTGGTTCCACCCCTGTCCACCCTCCACTACAGTGTTCCCTGGCCACACTGCTAACCTCCTCAGGGCTGCCTGGGCCACCTCTACATTGTGCTAGCATTGGAGACATCCATGCAGTCAATTCTGTAAACATCCAGCGGGATGTGGAGGTCATGCAGATATCTATGCAAATGGTACATTTTAAATGTTGAGACATCCAACTCAGGTATGTGCAGATGCAAGCCATCAGGATGTTTAAAACAGCATTGCCATACATACATATGGTGGATTTTGAAACATGAGTGTGTGGGTCAGAGGCATGGCTTCAAAGGCAAAGGTATCCAGTAGAAAGGAGAACTTCTGGCCATCTGCTGGTGCACTGTCCTTGAAAAACACTTCATCCTATTTGGTCAAGACGGTGCCAACTATACGCCCATCAAAAGGAGCATCTATGGCGTAGCATATAGTACAATGTGATCTATCACTACAACCGAGACATTAAAGACTGCAAGAAAAAAATGGAGGATGATTAAACATAAGGCAAAGGTGAAGGCAGTCAAGTGAGGTCACAATGGTTGAGCACCAGTGCTGGTCAAGCTGGAGGAATGGGTACTGGGCATCATAGAAAAAGAGTCATTAACTGGTGTCAGCAATATGTATAGCTAATGGCCTTCTCAGCAAACAGGTGGGTAACACTTTCCTGTAATGTAAGGTGGATGGTCATTTCCCCAGAGACCACAGCTGTGCAGTGAGCCCAGAACAGCCAACCTAACATTTCCTACTCACTTGGATGTACTGGTGCTTTTGGCAAGGTGGTGCAGCAGTCCCTGAATGAAGGTGATGGTGGTCCGGAGAGGGTCAGCCAGAGGTTCATTCTAGGCACATCAGATTCAGATATGAGAACTCAGCACTGTCAGAGGCAGGAGGATATAGAAACATAGAAATATGAAGACAGAAAAAGACCACATGGCCTATCTAGTCTGTCCTTCCATAACAACTACAACAGTCCCCTTTTTACCTTTAGAGATTCTCTGTGTTTGTCCCATGCTTTTTTGAATTCAGTTACTGTCCTCATCTCTACCACCTCCACTGGGAGACTATTCCATGGATCCACTACTCTTTCCGTAAAGAAATATTTCCGCATATCACTCCTGAATCTATCTCCCTTCACCCTCATCCCATGTCCCCTCGTAGCAGAACTTGCTTTCAATTGAAAGAGGCTCTCTCCCTGAACATTTATGCCACGGAGGTATTTAAACATCTCACTCATATCACCTCTATCCTGCCTTTCCTCTAAGGTGTACATATTAAGATCCTTCAGTCTGTCCTCATATACTTTATAATGAAGACCACTAATCATTTTAGTAGCCACCCTCTGCACCGACTCCGTCCTGTTCACATCCTTTTGAAGGTGCGGTCTCCAGAATTGCACACTATACTCCAAATGAGGTCACACCAAAGACTTATACAGAGGCATTATCACCTCCTTTTTTCTGCTAGCCATTCCTCTCTGTATGCACCCAAGCATCCTTCTAGCTTTTGCCGTCGCCTTTTCTACCTGTTTAGCTACTTTAAGATCATCAGACACAACCACGCCTAGGTCCCACTCTTCTTTAGTGGACAAAAGTACTTTACCCCTATACTATATTGCTCCCTTGGATTGCTACAGCCCAAATGCATGACCTTACATTTTTTAACATTAAATCCCAGCTGCCAAATTTTAGACCATTCTTCAAGCTTAGCTAGATCCCTCCTCATGTTATCTACCCCTTCCTGGGTGTCTACTCTATTGCAGATGTTGGTATCATCCGAAAAGAGGCAAACCTTACCCGACAGCCCTTCCGCTATATCACTAACAAAGATGTTAAAAAGATGAGCGCTGTGGTAGACAGGGTAGAGGGTGCAGAATGAAGCAGAGGATGAGCACACGGAGTAGACAGCACAGATGAGGGCAGCTCAGAATCACAGTTACACAGTGGACCCACCTCATGAGGAGGCAGCGTCTGGGCTTGCAGAGGAGGGCCCACCAGCCAGCCATGCAGTCAGCAGCATATCCAGTGTGGGGAACGATTACTATATCAGAATGAGGGGTTCCTGGATCTGAAGCAGGCATGCACTGGCATCCTAGAGGACATTCTCCATGCACCAAAAGGGGTGCACAAGAGTGATGCGTGCACGCAGCACAGGTTGGGACAACCAGTCCCTAGAGACTCTAATGACACATGTGGGCATTCTGGCATCCTGATCTAATTGGTGCTGGCCCATGGCAATACACTTCCATCATTGCATGTGACAATGACAGCAACCCCAATGAATAGCAGGGCCACAGGTCTGCAGACCTGCAGCCACATGAGCAACATCCTTGGAGCACCCCCCTCAGCTCAGGCACATCCTTGAGGTTCCCTTATTTCCAATCTGCTGTAGCACAGGATGCTGCTGGGTCAGGAGAGGAAAGTGCTAGATCCTCAGATTTCAGCAAAAGCATCCAGGATACTTCATTCATGCACACATAGGCATTGCCATTCACAGAGGGTCAGGGCAGGAGGGAGCATGGACTACAAGATTGCAGCAAATGTAACATGTAGGCATTAGCATGTCTGTGTTGTATATGCATGTGTGGGCAGAAAAAAAGGATGTCCAAGGCATGCTGACAGGATGGGCACTGGCAGCAGGGATTATAGGGCAGGATTCATGCAAGAGGATGATTGGTCAGGCAGCCTCTGGGGCGGGGTGCTATGGGGCAGTGTGGGGGGTCTGCATGGTGGATGGGCCACCATTAGAATAGTGCCACATGTGAGTTGTTGGGCTGTTACAGCCTCTGCTGGGGCTTGACATGGGGGCAAGAGAGCTGGGAGATGGGCGGGGGATGGCCAAGGGGAGATGGGCAAAGGGATCATTCTGTAAGCTCTCTTTAATGCTCCAGAATAAAACATGCACTGTAAGAGGAATGGGTCTGTATCAGTCTGTTTCTTGTTCTCTCCCCCTGTCTGTATGGCTGACCTGTGATATCTGTGCCATTGCCTGAGTCCTCCTCAGTATCAACCTCTTTAGGTGCATTTTACAGGGGCAGGGGCTACCGCCTCCTCTTGGCGAGGTTGTGTAGCATGCAGCAGGTCATGAAGAACTGACAGACCTTTGATGGTCTGTACAACAGCCTGCCCCTGACCTGTCCAGTCAATGAAAGCAGGTTTTCAGCTGGCCAAATGTGCGCTCAATGATGGAACGGGTTGCCCTGTGTGCCTATTTATAGCATTCTTCTGTCTCACTGAGTGGGGAAACAATAGAGATCATCAGCCAGCTCCTCAGTGGGTAGTCATGATCACTTATATCATGGAATATGAAGGGGGGGCAGTCAGAGGCTGTTGATGGCCACACATCACAGTGCTTTCGCCTACAACTATTTGTTTGCCTTATCATTGCCTTCAACCTAGCATTTTGATTCTCATGAGTGAGCTCCCTTCTTCTACTTCATGGCTGTGACTCACCAAGAAGCCAGCGACCTGTGATCTCCCCATTTCTGAAACACTCATGAATGCCTGATTGCATCAAGATATAGGCATCATGGCCTGACCCTGGGAAATGGGGAAAGACATTGGTTATGTCACATTCATCACTACACACATGGAATGATATGACTTGTGATTCCGGTAGGTTGCTTCCATAGGACCACATGAATGCAGTCTATGACACCGAGCACCGTGGGAAAGCCTGCTACCTGATGGAAAGTCCATTATGGTCTGTTGGTGCTATTGGGCAGTTCTGAGAAAGTATATGTGGTACACCATCCTGGGGAGGAACACTGCTAGGAACTGCATGAAATACTGCATAAGACACTGCAACAAAGTTTGATCATGTATCCCCACTTCTTTTCAAGCATCACAGCGTCCGCTCATTTTGTTCTCATTTCAAAGTGCCTGTATTAACACACAAGGCCTTCTTCACTGGACTTCCAATTAGGGTTGCCAACATTTTGAAAGAGAAAAACCTGCCTCCTGTGGCTAGTCATGCTCCACCCCTGCCCACCCCTGCCCCCCCTCCTCCCCCCCCCTTGCCCTACCTTCTGTCCCCCAAAAATAATTGCAGACTATGCAAACTGAACAAGCACTTTTGCTACACATTCTTAAATAGAAATTCCATACTAACAGCATACCCAGCATCGGTTGTATGTATACACACACACACAATACAGACAGGCCTTCATCAATAAATGAGCACAAAATGAAAAGAGAAATATATAGACAAAAATTAAACTAAAACCTCAGAAAGCCAAACACTGCTTGTAGTGCAACACAAGAGAAATAGAAATGCATTTTCCTTGTACTGTACAAAACAAAAGACAGCGGATGTCAGGATTGGCATCAGGAGGGATGCAATCTAGCAATTTCCCTGTATCCACAAGCCAGAGAGGCCCTCAGATCTATCAGAGATGCTAGTGGGTTTAGGCAATGCAATGTGTGCTTTTGAGTCAATGTCTACTCCTGGCAATCCATCAACTCCTGGGTTTTCTTGGTAGCATGAACGGAAGTAGATTGCCAAATCTTTCTTCTGAGGCAATGGAGAGTTAAGTGACTTGCCCAAGACAGCAAAGAGCTATTGGGAATTGAGCCCTGGTCTTTTAGTTATCAAGCCAGTACTCTAACCACTAGGCTACTCCTCTAGCTACAGCCCCTCCTAGCATCAGCTCCCTTCTGTGGTGCTTATGGCTACTCTAGAATGCTGGACTGCTATGAGGATTACGGTGGCAGTGTCTGAGAGTAGCCACAAGCACCACGTGCCTTAAACGGGAGCAGCCATGGTGTTCACGGTTCTCCCCAATGCCTGCATGACCCCATATGCTGACTGAGCTCAACCCCACGGCTCAATTTTTCTTTTTCAATTCTGCTGCCACTGCCCAGGGCCAATTTGGGCCCACTATGGCTGCTGACAGCCCCGATTGTAGCCCAAAGCTGTCCTGCTGCATGCATACGGCCAGCTCTTGGCAGGGCCATGCTAGGGTTTCTGGCGCTCCCCTACAACCTATAACTTGGTGGCCCAACCTCATTATTATTTATGTTGGCTGCACCTCACTTTCCTTTCCCCAAAACTCCTTTATGAACTCTTTTCATGTGATGCTAGTATTTCTCCTTCAAATCCAATGTTGTAAAAAAAAAAATTGCAGTGAAAGGGAAAATGTATAGCCAGAATAAAAATAACTACTTAGCAGTAAATACTTAGCATCGTTCAAACAGGCTGTGATAGTCAAACAAATACCTGATTCTGGTCATCTCACTAACAACAAAAACATATAGGCATATTTAGGTGAAGTAATATAAAACTCTACAAAAGTCACCTAAGATCTACAAGGCCAAATCTACCATACCATACCAGCATAAACTTCCAAAACTCATACAAGGGGCTTACCCAGATAAAAGCAGCACTTTAAATACTGCAATGGGCCTTAGAACATCCATATACCTACTTGAAAAGCTGAAAAAATTACTACAGTACAGTACAGATCACAGTGTACAAACTCCATGTTAACAGAACATCTGGCCTCAGTCACACACTCAGAACACAGACCCTCACCGAGTACAGAATAAGTAACCACAACCTAAAGTAAAAATAAAAATATGTAGACAAAAATTAAACTGAAATCCCAAGAAGCCAGACTTCACATGCAGTGCAACATCAGATAAATAAGAGATGCAGTTCCCTAAGAGAATTATAGAGAATGAGGAGGTTATGATCACCTGGGATACTCCCATTCTGACTGATAAAAAGCTGGATGCGAGGAAACTGGATATAGTGGCATTGATAATAGAGGTATCAGTTCCAAGTGACTATTCTGTGACTCGCGTGGAGAGGCAGAAGATCCTGAAATACCAGGAAATGCAGTCAGAGACCAAAAAAATGTGGCAGAAAGATACAGAAATATTTCCCATCGTGTTGGATGGTACAGGCTTGATAAAGAAGAATTTCCAAGACCATCTTGCCAAACTACTCATACATGTTACATCTTACAAACTCCAGCAGGAGGTTGTCTTTGGCATGGTCCAAGTACTTCGCCGAGCTTTAGCAGTGAATTCAAGAGTCTAAGATCACACTCCCCATGCCCTGGCTTAGAACTGAGATTCACGACAGTCATGGTATGCACAAAACTAACCTATTTGGAGAAACTGCATCATGTAAAATATAAAGATAGCACAGAGTCCAATCACTAAATTGAAAATAAAATTATTTTTGTCTTCCTTTGTTGTCTGACCATTTTATTCTCTGATCATGCTGGTTCTGATCTGAAGCTTCTGATTTCTTGTCTTTTCTTAGCTCTCTTTCTATGGTCTATAGTCCATCTACCATTTCTTGCCTCTTGTTTTCTTCACTTCCTTCCATCAGCCTATTTCCAATCCCAGTAACCCGAAGCAACTGAGTATCTGTAAAGGACAGCAGGAACAAGAGAACAGATACGAAGACTGGCAGTGATTCAGGTAAAAAATCATTTTTATTGGTGACCTCAACTGAGTATCTGTAAAGGACAGCAGGAACAAGAGAACTGGGGTCATCAATAAAAATGATTTTTACCTGAATCACTGCCAGTCTTCGTATCTGTTCTCATGTTCCTGCAATCCCAGTAACCCTCCTCAGTATCAGCCCCCTTTCCAGTCCTCCCCACCTTCCAATGTCAACCCCCTTGAATTCGCAGGACTGCCAGTGGTGTTCATTCCCTTCCAGTCCCCCTCCTTCCCCACTGTCCAGCCCCTTCTAATCCAAATACATTCCAGGTATCAGTTCACTTCCAGTCCCAGTGCCATCCCCCATGTCAGCTCCCTTCCAGTCACCCTACCCTCTGTCCATCCCCCTTCCAGTGCCATCCCCATGTGTCCCCTCCTTCCAGTCCCTTCCAACCCCCCCCCATTACCAAGCCACTTACCAGTCCCATACCCAAGTGTCAGCTCCCTCCAGTCCCAAGGTGTCAGCGCTCTCCAGTCCCACCCCCATGTGCCAGCTCCCTTCCAGTCCCCCTCCAGTAGCATCCCCAAGTGTCATCTCCCTTCCAGCTCCCTCCTTCACCCCTCTGTAAGCTCCCTTCAAGTCCCCACCTTCACCCCTTGTCAGGTCTCTTCCAGCCCCCACCTTCCCCCATTTCAGCTCCTTTCCAGCCCCTACCTTCCCCCATGACAGCTTCCTTCCAGCCCCCACCTCCCCCCCATGTCAGCTCCCTTTCTGCCAGCTCCTTCCCTCCTCTGTCAGCTCTCTTCCTGCCACTTACTTCCTCCCCCTCTGTATGAGCTCCCTTACAGTCCCCCTCCAGTAGCATCCCCAAGTGCCAGCTCCCTTCCAGCCCCCTCCTTCACCCCTCTGTAAACTACCTTCAAGTCCCCACTTTCACCCCTTGTCAGGTCTCTTCCAGCCCCCACCTTCCTCCATTTCAGCTCCCTTCCAGCCCCTACCTTCCCCCCATGTCAACTCCCTTCCAGCCCCTACCTTCCCACCATGTCTGCTCCCTTCACGCCCGCACATACCCCCATGTCAGCTCCCTTCCTGCCAGCTCCTTCCCTCCTCTGTCAGCTCCTTTCCTGCCACCTCTTTCCTCCCCCTCTGTATCAGATCCCTTCTAGCCCCCACATTTCCATCATGTCAGCTCCCTTCCAACCCCCACCTTCCCCTGTCAGCTCCCTTCCTACCACCTCCCACCCTTTATCAGCTCCCTTCCTGTCACCTCCTTCCTCCCCATGTCAGCTCCTTTCTGGCCCCCTCCTTTCTCCCCTGTGTCAACTCCCTTCCAGCCACCACCTTCCCCCCCATGTCATCTCCCTTCCAGTCACCTCCTCTGTCAGCTCCCTTCTAGCCCCACCTTCCCAATCTTTCAGCTCCCTTACAGCCCCCAGCTTCCCCCATGTCAGCTCTCATCCAGCCTGCACCTTCTCCCTGTGTCAGCTCCCTTTCTTCCACCTCCTTCTCCCTCTGTCAGCTTTCTTCCTGCCACCTCCTTCCTTCATTGTGTCAGCTCCTTTCCTGTCTCCTCATTCCTCCCCCATATCAGCTCCCTTCCTGCACCCATCTTCCCCCTCATGTCAGTCCCTTACTGCCCCTTCTTCCTCTCCCGTGTAAGCTCCCTTCCAGCCCCCCTCCCCCGGCATCAGTCCCTTCCTGCTGCCTACTGCCCCTGGCAGCCACAGGTCCTATGTCTTTCAGAGACACGGCTGCAATAGCACTAATAATTTAAAATAAAAATGAAACCAGTGCAGAGCCTTCCAGCTGTATTGAACCCCTGCTGCTATGTCCCACCCCCTCTAGCTTAACTTCTTTTTGAGGGCTGGACACAGCAGCAGGAGTTCTAAGAGCCAGTATGGGGTGGCCTTGCCGTGTGCTGGAACTGATGTCTTTCTCTAGTTCCAGGCACAGTTATTGTATGGTAACTTTTTCAAAATGGAGCTCCATGAACTGGCCTCTCAGCTGGTATATTCTCTGGTAGGGGTTCCCTCTGCATGCTCTCCTGCTTTCCCTCTACAGCTGTCAATGGCTTCTCCAAACCACCAGTTCACATGATGCATGTCTGCTTACCTCCACCTACACCCGTGGGATCCACCACTGCATGCCCTCTCACCCACATCTGCCTACGCTGTGCTACTACAACCGACATGCAGTGCTGTGTGTGATGAGAACACTGATGGATATAGACACACATATAGGTATGCATGTCCTGTTCCACTCCTCCTCTTTTACACACACAGACCAACACACACTACCACTCCACATACTCTTGCACTGACAGCTTTACCTTGTAGAGACACTGGGATCAGGGGGTCCGGTTTGGCAGTGGGGGGATGGGATGGGTGCCTGTGGCCAGGGTAGGGTGAGGGACTGAGGCTTGGTCAACAGGATACATGTTTGTGACACAGTGGTTCACTGGGCACTGCATGCAGCAGATGGCACCAACAGGCAGGCTTCTCTCTCTCTTTCTCTTTCATTCTCTCCTTTTCTCTCTCCTTTACTATCCTCCTAGCACAATCACATTCACAGTCAGTATGGACAGCAAAGCCACTTATCTGTGTTTTACAGAAGGTCTAGGCCAGGACTTCTGGCTGCTGCACATGGCAGGTCTGGAATGCTATACGAAATATGCTTTGGGCATCTGTATCCTGGCTCCAGCTTGGCCATGCCCTGGAATGTCCTCAGACATGCCCATTTTGGAATGCTGACATTTGTGTGTGCAGGCCACAGGGTCATCAGGATTTGTCCGATTTGAAATCGCATTTACAACATCCCAGCTGGAAACATGTCCACCTTGCTCTTTTTGGACATCTAAACCACCCCTTCTAGCCTGATCCCAGATGGGGCACATACAGGCGGCCCCGAACAGGACAGGTTCATCAGTGCCTGATTCTGCAGTGTGGGGTGGACATCCTTCCCGCAGCACAGCCAGGGGACCAGCATGACCGCCGCGGGTCGATACCCCTTCCCCCCCTCCCTTTGACCCCCCCTCCCTGCCCCGCAATAAGTACCACGAATCCAGACTTGCCACAAAAGATGTCTTTATTTCCAATTTGTCAACTATAAGTGGAAAGTACAGTATTGTAAACTGTTGGCCACAGCATAACTTAACAACCTCAAACATTGTAACATCCAAGATTTATATATAAAAGCCTTACAACAATATTACATCAACAAACATCGTAATTCTTACTTATCCTCCTCCTTCCCGGAGAGGCACAGCCCCCACTCTTTCAACATCTCTTCGGCCGCCCGGCAGGGATATTCTGGAACATGGCCGTTCAAGCCACTTCCCCACTGCCGTCGGTCCCCACTAACATGTCCGTGGACAAGGGTGGCGTTGCAGCGGGCCACCCCCCCCCCCCGGCCCTTCCGGGCTCCGTTACTCTTCGCCGCAGTGTCTGTATCCCACCTCTGCCCAGGGCCCGTCAAAGGCATGCGCAGAGGTACGCTGAGAAAGGTGTATGCTCGCCTCTCCAGCCGTAAAAGCGTCAGGAGATCTTCTAGTCACTATTGCGGCTTACCCATCTTTGTACTCTGGGGGACCCGCCAGTTCCGATGTGCCCCACTCCCCCTTCTCATGTCTGGGATGTGCGCTCTCCTAAGGATGGGGTCCCTATCTCTCTCGCTATGCCGTGACGATAGCTCCTTTTGTGAGGGGCGGGTCGGGTGGGTCAATTGCCCGCTCGTGCGCCGCTGGGAGGAGGGAAAGAGGGCGAAACACGGTGCGCCCGGCCCTTCTATAGCCGGAAGCCACGCCGCCCTCCCCCTCCCCCCCCGCCCCCCCACCAAGGTTAACCCTTGGCTTGCTGGCCCAGCGGCTGTGTCCGGCCACGGTAATTCGCGGCCGGAGCTCAGCCAGGGGACCAGCATGACCGCCGCGGGTCGATACCCCTTTCCCCCTCCCTTTGACCCCCCCCTCCCTGCCCCGCAATAAGTACCACGAATCCAGACTTGCCACAAAAGATGTCTTTATTTCCAATTTGTCAACTATAAGTGGAAAGTACAGTATTGTAAACTGTTGGCCACAGCATAACTTAACAACCTCAAACATTGTAACATCCAAGATTTATATATAAAAGCCTTACAACAATATTACATCAACAACATCGTAATTCTTACTTATCCTCCTTCCCGGAGAGGCACAGCCCCCACTCTTTCAACATCTCTTCGGCCGCCCGGCAGGGATATTCTGGAACATGGCCGTTCAAGCCACTTCCCCACTGCCGTCGGTCCCCACTAACATGTCCGTGGACAAGGGTAGCGTTGCAGCGGGCCCCCCCCCCCCCGGCCCTTCCGGGCTCCGTTACTCTTCGCCGCAGTGTCTGTATCCCACCTCTGCCCAGGGCCCGTCAAAGGCATGCGCAGAGGTACGCTGAGAAAGGTGTATGCTCGCCTCTCCGGCCGTAAAAGCGTCAGGAGATCTTCTAGTCACTATTGCGGCTTACCCATCTTTGTACTCTGGGGGACCCGCCAGTTCCGATGTGCCCCACTCCCCCTTCTCATGTCTGGGCTGTGCGCTCTCTCCTAAGGATGGGGTCCCTATCTCTCTGCCAATCCTTCCCGGCTGCGACCCCTCGCTTGCCGGGGAGTTCCCCCTTTACCCCATCCTGCTGTGGCCAACCCACGTTTTTTGCCATAAGCGTTCGATCGTGTCTTGTATGGCGCAGAGGTATACGTCCATCCCGATATCCGAGAGGTGTATCCCGTCCGCGCGATATAGTCCGTGGCAGCGCTCTTCTATCAGGTCATGGGCGATGCTGTATCCTCCGATTGAGTCCATGAACCGGGCCATCCATCTATTGACTTTTCTTCTCGTTCTCTCTACTGCGTGGTGGGACCACTCGTCCCTCCATACTCGCCGTGGTATGATGTGGGACCATATCAGCAATGTTCCTGGGAAGGCACCCGTCAGTGCCAGCATGTCCCTTTGCATCTTCTTGGTGAGCTCGACACTGCGCGTGCCCGTCAGGTCATTACCGCCCAGGTGCACCAAAATTGCCCAGGGCTGTCCGCCGGCCCTCTTCAACTGTAAGAGGCATGGCATTATCTGGTCCCACACCATACCACGTCACCCCAGCCATCTCACTACCAGCTGATCCTTAGGGAAGCCCAGATTATGCCCCTGTGGTCTCTGTCTCGTCCGCTTTTCAGCCCAATGAACAAACGAATGGCCGCAGATCCATGCCTCGTAGTGGGGATTGTCACCTGTATGGTATTATTGTAAACCAACACATCTCGTCAAGAACACATTTTGGGTGCAGGAATAAAAAAAAAAGGTACTAGCACAGGTATACAACGGTGCGAGAAACAGGTTTAGTTACATATCTATACCTAGCTATTGCGATTTCCGTTACATAAACAAACAAGCAGGGAAAAACCAGTAAAGACAAAACATTTTTTTTTTTTTTTGATAATGTTATCCTGAACCCCCACCGGGGGTGTCTTACGCCCGGCGTCAGACCGGGCGTATATAAAGTTTGTATCTCTCGGAGCGCCATCTCCCGATGGTCATGATCTGCTCCCTCATCATACCTATGTTGGCCGCCGTGGAAGCGGCCCCAATGCGGAATGAATGGGTGCCGTAAAAGCACGCATCCAAACCCACTGCTGCAAGTGTCAGCTTCAATACCTTAGCGAACTGGAACCGCGAGAGGGGGGTTCCGTCCGCGTGTACAAGCCAATGCTCAGCCCTTGTAGGGCGCATCTGTTTGTATTCATTGAATGTTGCTACTGGGCAGGACGGGTCCCCCCGCAGCGGGGCCAGCACTATCCGTGCCCCTTTTGGCTCGGTGTCGGTTTTTGACTTACGTAGATGCAGTATGAGTTTCCCATCCTGCATGCTGACGTCGCCCTCCCGGATCCCTCCTTCGGCCGATTCTCGGCTCGCTGAGGCTACCAGTTCGCCTATTCGGAACGCCCCGAAAAAAGCCCATGAGAATGCGCATCTGAATAGCCGGGTCTCGAAGTTGTTAAAGCATACCTGACCCGTGATTGCTATCAGTCTCTGCAGAATTTCGTGTGTTATCGGGCGTCGCCAGTCGGGTGTGCGGGGCTGTTCCGGCTTCCAGCCCTTCATTACCTTGGCTATGACGAAATCTGCTCGTGGATTGGTCTTACCCATCACCTTCGTAAAAAAGGTGATTGCAGCCAGATGCGATTGTACCGCTGACCTCTTGACTCCACAGCTCTTGGAGTGTAGGATCCACTGCAGGATGGATTCCGTCGTGGGACCGACGTTCATGAGTCCGGCTCCTCTGCAGAAGGCTTGAAATTTCCCCCAGGCCGCTAGGTATCTCTGTCTTGTCCGGTCAGAAAGGGAGCTCAGAACAAGCTCCCAAACTTCGGTGGACCAAGTTCCCATATCCGTGGCGGTACCGGCGTTTTGTTGAGATCGGCCCTGGGCGCCAGCGATCGGAAGAGTGGGATCTTGAAACGAGAGAGAGCATCGGCAATGTTATTATGCTGACCGGGGATATGTTCGGCCCTGATATTTAGGTTATACTCTAGGCATATCATCACTATGTGCCTAAGGAGTGCGACGACCCCGGGAGTCTGGGCCCGCATCCCGTTCACGGCATACACCACCGCTGTGTTGTCGGTGTGAAATATGATTGCCTTGTTTACCAGCTGCGGGGCCCAGATGTATAGGGCCACTGTTATGGGGAATAGCTCCAGGAAGATAATATCCTTAGTGATACCCTCGGCCTGCCACTCGCGCGGCCACTCTTCTGAGCACCAGGCTCCTTGGAAATAGATTCCGAAGCCGCTCCCTCCTGCAGCATCCGTGAAGAGATCGAGGGACTCGCTCGTCACCGGTAGATCTTGCCAGAATGCCAGGCCATTAAAGGATTGCAAGAAGAGCTCCCACATGCGCAGATCTTCCCGCATGCCTTTTGTAATTCGAATCTTGTGGTGTTTCTTTTTGACTCCCCTCGTAGCCATCGCCATGCGACGGCAGAACACCCGCCCCATTGGCATGATCCTACACGCGAAACATAGCAGCCCCAGCACGGATTGTAGCTGGTCCAATGTTGCCTTCGTCCGCCCTTGGATTTCGCGTATGGCAGCCCGCAGCCTGATGATTTTTTCGTCGGGCAGTCGAGACCGCTGTGCTGCTACATCGAGCTCTATGCCCAAGAATGTGATGGTCCCTGTGGGTCCAGTGGTCTTTTCTTTTGCCAGGGGGATCCCGAATTGCCGGGCAATGTGTTCAAAAATGAAGAGGATCCTTTGGCATCCCTCGTCCCCATTGCCTATGAATAGGAAGTCGTCGAGGTAATGTACGACGGTGTTGTGCCCCGCCATGTCTTCGACGACCCAATGTACAAATGTACTGAAAAGCTCGAAATATGCGCATGATATGGAGCACCCCATGGGCAAACATTTGTCATAGTAATATTCCCCATTGAGGGAGAAGCCCAGGAGTGCGAAGGAGTCGGGGTGCACCGGGAGCAGTCGGAAGGCTGATTCGATATCAGCCTTCGCCAGTTTTGCCCGCCGCCCCACTTTCCGTATGATACCCACAGCCTGATCGATCGTAGAGTAATTCACGGAACATAGGGCTGGGTCGATGTGGTCGTTGACAGAACTCCCCTCTGGGTACGACAGGTTATGTATTAGCCGGAACTTTCCTGGCTCTTTCTTTGGGACAATCCCCAACGGGGACAGTATCATGTTTGGGAGGGGGACATAAGTGAAAGGGCCAGCCACCCTCCCCAGCTCTGTTTCTTGTCTTATTTTGTGCTGTACCACCCCTGTAAATTTTTTGACTGACGTTGAGTTACGGATTGCCCGCCCCTGCGATGTGACCGAGGCTGGAATCCGGAATCCGTAAGCAAAGCCGTTCTCGATACTGAGAGCTTTGTCTTTTTGGGGGTATGCCCTCAACCAAGGCCGCATGCGGTCAAGCCTGATGGGGGTTGGGGCCAGGCCCATCGTTCCCTCTGGGCAGCATTGGCCGGAATGGCTTGCTATCCCTACTGGCTCGGCATGATGTGGCGGGGTGGTTCCCCCCGCATCCGGAACATGTATGCCTAAACTTACATGGCCGCCAAGTGCAGGTTCCTGCGTTGTATTGCCGGCACGCCTTGCGGCCGGCTGACTGGTAATTCTGCCACCATTGCGGCGCCTGAAAGGACTGTGAGGTCACTTCCTGCGCCAATGGTCTGTTATGGGACATTTCCTCCAGCCATAAATCAATGATCCTGTGCTGCCAGGTCATAGTTGGGTCCTCCGCCAGGCTCTGTCTGAACTTGATATCGTAGTTGAGCCAGGCCCACCCACCTAGCCGCTTGTGCGCTTGGGTTATGGTGTCGAGGTACTTGATAAGGTATTGACTGAGTTCGGGTTCGCGTTCCAAAACGATGCTCATATAGATGTGGAAGGCAGAGACCCAGTTGCTAATGGATTTTACAATCTTGGGTCTTCTCTCCCACCTCCTATCCTTCTCCTTATTCTCACCGGGGTCGCCACCCTGCTCTCTGATCAGCAAAGAGAAGATGTCAATAAATTCCCTCCGCCAAATCCGCTTTTTTATCTTCCTGGGCACCGCGCTGGCCAGAGAGCTCACTCCGCAGCGCGGGTCCCCACTCACTGCTGCCGGGCTTGTCAGTGTAGTTGGGACTGCACTTGCCGTCTCCGCTACCCTGTCCTCCCCACCCCCTGATCCCCGCACGGGGTTGTCCCCGCGCTGAGACCATACCCTTGCTACGTTTTTTTCTTTTTGGGCCTTATTCTTTCTCTTTGTGAATGTTTTCAGCATGCTCCGCATCGCGGTTGCTAATGAAGTATCTCCGTCTGAGTCCGAGTTAGACTCCTCTGACGAAGAAGACACCACTAAAGTTTCCTTCCCCCCAGCAGACTTACCGGCCGATGCGCTGGTGCTCGGTATACTGCTGTTGGCGCCTGTCATGCTGCTGTTGGTGTTTGTTGTGTTGCTGCTGGTGAAAGGCATGCTGCTGCCGGGCAGGACCCCGCTGGTGCCCTCCATGCTGTTGCTAGCCGCTAGTGAGTCTGTGGGTCCTGAGTCGGCCGGACCTGTGTTAGCTGCCTCAAGCCGCTGCTTAAACGCGCTCAGCCCGTGTTGGTTTACCTGGTCGCGTATAAGTCTGAAAAGTTCGTCTAGCTCCTGGCTGGACGTTGAAGCCGTGGGGGCGGGCGCTTGCTGCTGTGTCGGGGCCCGTCTGTTGCTTTGCCGCGTAGTCTTCTGCGACTGCCCCCTGCTGGGCCCGTCCCCCTTTTTCGCCTTGTCTTGCGTTGCCCGTTTTACAGCAATGCGTGTTGTTCTCTTCTGTGTACCTTGGCTGGACCCTGCTCGCTTGGGGCCTGCTGGCGTCCCGCTGTCATTCCCGCCGCTCTGCGCTGCTTTCCTCGGCATGGTACCCTGTTGGAGAATGCTATGGGAGAAAAGGCAAGGGGAAAAACAAGGGGGTGGACTAATTAAGCTCTTTGCGGGTACCCTGTAGCGAGCAGGCCTTAGCATTGCAATGTCTCCTTGCCCATCACCTCCAGGCCTCGGCCTTGCACATTTGCACGGTGATATCTCCCCCTCCACTGCCTGATTCACTTATCCTTCTACCGGCACATTGCATATTTATTGCAGCAAAAGAGAGAGACAGCGAAACGTCCCTGCCTGCATAAACACCACCAAACTAAAACAGAACAGCCTAGCCATATGTTCATTGGCCACTAGCTGGCGGCCTTACCTTGCTCTCCAGGTCTCCAAGCATCCATACAGGCCATGTGCAGCAGAAGAGAAAGCAAAGGCCAGAAGAAAACATGCTGGCTATAACCTTCCTGCCCACTAGATGGCAGCGCCACACTGCTCTCCTGTCCTTACTGTTAATTATTTTCAGTACGTTTGATTCCTTTACTCTCGGGGTTTTTTTTGTTTTTTTTTTGCATCTCCCGGTCCGCACCCCCCCCATTCCAGCTCCAAAAACTATATGCCGTATGTATGTTTTCTTTTGTTGTGAACTGTATTCCGTAACTTTAAATAGCCGTCCCCCCCCCCCTGGCAGACCCAGAGCGAACGCACGTGGTCAGCATGTCGGGATCCCCCGCCGTCCACGGCCCACTCCGAGCCCGGAGACCCTGCATTACCGCTCCCGTGCCTTCTCCTGAGGCCGGCCCACCCCCCCCCCCCCAGGCCTGCTGATTGCTTTTGCTTGCTCGGGATTCGGCATCCACCAGGGGCAAGAGCTACTGATCTGAGCGCCATCCGCTCCATCGCCCTTGTACCTCCTCCGTCCGCTTTCATTCCCCCCCCCCCCCCATGGCTTTTTTTTTTTTTTGCTACCTGTCCGCCCGTTTGAAGGCCAGAAGGAATCGCTGCTCCGGCTCGGCTACCCGCACTCGCCTTGAAGTCAGCAGCAGGAATTCGCGGCTGCCCACTCTCGCCTGGAGGTCCGCTCGGGAGGTAGGCCACGCGTGTTAGCTGCTCCGATGCCGACGCATACACGAAGGACCGCTGAAGAACCGGACCGCTCAATTGCCCGCTCGTGCGCCGCTGGGAGGAGGGAAAGAGGGCGAAACGCGGTGCGCCCGGCCCTTCTATAGCCGGACGCCATGCCGCCCTCCCCCTCCCCCCCCCGCCCCCCCACCAAGGTTAACCCTTGGCTTGCTGGCCCAGCGGCTGTGTCCGGCCACGGTAATTCGCGGCCGGAGCTCATCCAGCCCGCTGCTGTGGAGACCCAGTTTCCCCACTGCCTGACCTTGGTGGGGGCAGCCAGGGCCCAATCAGGTGGCAGGGACTCACTGTCGCTTGCTGCTAGGGTGATGGCCAGCTGATCCACTGAGCATGCAAAGCATACCTTTGAGTCAGGGCTGACTCTTGGTGACCTAGCAGCTCCTGGGTTTTCTTGACAGTGTAACCGGAAGTAGATTGCCAGGACTTTCTTCTGACCAAAACAAGCCCAAAAAAACTGGTGGAAGCCAAAGAATACAACCATATAAAGAAGGCTACCAGTGAAAAGGCTGCTGAAAAAACAAACTAAAAACGTTGGAGTGTAGTAGCTGATAAGAATGCAATAAACAATACCCGGAGTCAGGCAAAGATTCAAGCCGGTTTAATGTGCACAGACTCAGATTGCAGTAGCATTCAAAATGGTCTGAGCACAGAGCTCAGAAAAATGACAGTTTATATACTTTTCTTCTCCAGTCTAATACAGGCAAAACTCCTCATTGGCCACAGTGGCCCACTTACTCTCATCCAATAGACATCTCTGACCGGGCCCAGGACTCGCTCCCCCTGCTTGGGTCTTACTAGCCACGGGTCAGCAACTAGACATAAAACTAAACATAATACTTTTACTAAAGTATACAGTATATTTCGCTATTCTTGCAAGGTCAGTTAGCCACAAAGATAGTGGAAGGGATATCAGAAGCATTCTTAACAAAAGCAAAACAAAGCGAGGCCAAACATAGCAAGGCTAAGATGTATCTCTAGCCCTGGCTCGAAACACTAAACAATCTTCATAATGCTAGACAAAATATTCTTACATTGTTCGGCTTCTCTGCTATATTTTCATCCTAATTACGAGGTCAGTGCACATCTAGCAAAGATACAGTGGAGGACATTCCTACTAAAGCAGACATCTGGCTTACCTAAACAATAAACAGTAAAAGTTTTAATTCTCCTATCTCCAGGAGAGCAGAACATGTTATCAGTTGTCAACCTCCACCAGAATAGAACGGTATTTCTTTCTAACAGCTAGCTAACAGCATTCTCCAAAATCAGCAATAACATTTTAAAGCAGGAGGAAAAGGGCTTTCAGACCTAGCTCTGCTACATACTAGGCCATCGCCTATCACAGGAGCATAAAAAATGTGAGAGGAAAATTTAAAAGCCAACCCACTTAAACAATATGCTCCATTTTAATCACTTTTGTTTTATTTAGTGTTTATATGCAGTTACTATTTTGCAAAGTAGTAAAGAAAAATTTGTACTTATCTAAAGGCATAAAGTAAAGAGCCAAGGAAGTCCCAAGGAGAGCACAAAGAACGCAACGTGACACGTTTCGAGTCTGATAAACTTCACTCTGCTTCAGGCTTTATAAAGAGACTACCAGTGAAATACATAGGCTGTAGCCAAGCACAAAAAAACGTGCCTTATGCAAGAGATGGGCATCTGACGTCATGAATACATCCAATAATCGCAATAGATGAGGGGAGAACCACATGTTTGGGAAACACCTCAGAGGATTGGTGGAGTCTAGAGCAGGCTTGTCCAATCAATCTCAAGATTCATACCAGATGGGGATAGGGAACCAAGTTTAAAAATCCATTGCTGTTCCTTCCATTGTAATTTAAAGATGCAGTCACCACCACGTGGATCAGAGTAAACAAAATCAATGACCCACCAAGATAGTTGGTCAAAAGAGTGATGGTTTTGCAGACAGTGTTCCACCAAAGGAGCTGAAATAGTGGTAGTCCACAAATGAGAGCTGTGTTCACTCAATTGAGTTCTTATCTTTTGTGTTCGCCTCACATAAGCTAGATTGCATGGGCACAAAATTAAGTACTCCACAAAAGATGACATGCAAGAAGTATGCCTCCTGGATACAAACCAACAATTATTTTTGGCATAATACCAACAATGGCATTCTAAAGTATAAGAACAATGTTGGCAGTTGCCACATGCCTTATAGCCCGGATTGCTGTGAGCATAAACACGGCAATCTAAGGTGGAAATAGAGTGTACCAACCTATCACGTAGATTGGGACCGCGAGAGTATGCTAGTTGAAAAGGCTTCTAAAAACAAGGATGCAGCCATAACACTGACCAATATTTGTGGAGAAGAGATACCACTTGATGAATATTCTGCATATAAGGCATTATGCCTGTTATACAGTCATTATGATGCTCGATGACGGAAGAGGAGAGTTGCCATTCCCTGTGGCAAAAACGGGCCCGTTTATATGCCAATAACAACTGAGCGGGGATAACCCATGATCCATCAAGCGAGTGCATAAATCCTGTGCATGGAGATGGAACTTCGCCAATGTGGGACAGATCCTGCGTAAACATAGGAACTGGCCAAAAGGAAGACCATGACTCAAGGATGCTGGATGGTGACTGTGAAATCTAAGCAAATTGTGAGCAGACAGCAATATCCTATTTTACATGACCACAGTCAGATTGACAAATCGGGAGAGCATATAGTTTTGCCATGAAAGGTTAGCACAGTGGATCACTTATGGCTGCAGCGGCTTCGAATCTGTGTCCGTTTTTTCTTTTTTTTTAATCATTTGTAGTTTAGAAATGTTTGCTGGGATGCACAATTTGTTTTTTTCAAATCATCAATGTATCCATTGGATCTTGATTTTTATTTGGTGGGGATGCATGTCCTTTTTGGTTCTCACAATTGTTTCTTATTTATTGTGAGCAGACAGCAATATATTTTAATATGGATCTTATTTTACAAGACCACAGTCGTTTTGATAAGATTGACAAATCGGGAGAGCATAGAGTTTTGCCGTGAAATGTTAGCGCAGTGGATCACTTATGGCTATAGCGGCTTCGATTCTGTGTCTGTTTCTTTTAAAATTATTTGTAGTTTAGAAAGGGTTGCTGGAATGCACAATATGTTTTTTTCAAATCATCAATGTATCCAGTGGTTTACAGGGGACCAATGGTTGTTAGATGAGCCTTTATTTAAAAAAAAAAAAAACATTCAAAACGTGTTAGTCTGATGCCACACGTAGCGGCACTTCAGCATTTTGTAATTTGAGATGGTCAGGTGGCTTTGGCCTTCCCGTGGAGATAAATCTATGACACAGCGTATGAGCATTTTTTTTTCCTGAGCCTGAAGCTTTTACTTTGCCTCATGCGGTTGGATTATATCTTGTGATTTTTTGTCTCGGAGGTGCCACTAAAAACAGATATGCTTTGTCTAAACAATCTTTAATAGCCCTTGGGGATAAAGAACTGGATTTGGAATAGAGTACAGAGTTTCTCCAATTATCAGACCTCCACTGGGGATTGCAACTTGCGTTTTAAACTTTGCTTTTTTAGTGAGAGCCTTGTGTTAAGATATGCTTTAATGCATAGAGATATATTCATGTTATGATGGTGAAAAAAGGTTTAAATCAGCATAATATGATCAATTTACATAGATAATACATCTCTTTATAATATTTTTTATGGGTTTATATTTCATTCCTGTTTTGTGATTGTATTTTGTGATTTTTCATCTTGGAGATGCCATCAAAACGGGTACATTTTTTAAAAGCCCCTGGGGATAGAGAGTTGAATTTGGAACAGGGTATAGAGTTTTTTCAATTATCAGACCTCCACTGGGGATTGCAACTTGTATTTTAGGGTTGCTTTTTAAATAAGAGCCTGGTGTTAAGATATGCTTTAATGCATATATACAGATTCATTTTATGCTGATAAAGAGAGGTTACAATCAGCATGGTATGATCAATTCATATAGTTTTTTCCCCTTTTTTATAATACAACTCTTGCCCACCCCCTCCATACTCTTTCCCCTGCACCAACCCCCCCCCCCCTCATCCCCCATCCTCCAGAGCCCCCTCTTAGCCGCCCCACCTTTTACAACAAAATAAAACCAAATCCATTTTTGGAAATCAACTGGTCGCAGCTTTATTAACATTTATAATGTTAAAAAGCATTCTATTACAACATAATCCTTTTAACAACCCAACTAGTGAAACGATACTTCACCAACCATGCAATTAGCAAGGTGACCTCATTCCGCTTCTGCTGCGGCCATGCCAGCGGCAAGCTTACCTACCCCCCTTTTACTCGGCCTCGCCATATTATTAGCAAAAGCCGGCCAGGGGTTATCCGGGTTGGGGGCAACCAACCCCCGTCCCAAGTATTGTCTAAGGCTCTGGACCTCGGAAACTTCCGGGATCCTGCCCACCCCCTCCCGCTGCAACACCCCTTTCTTACTCACCATCCACACCTCATAAAGGGCAGGAGGGTGGGAAGCCGGCGCCACGAAGCATCCTCATCCGCCCCTGCTAAGCCACTGAAAGTCATCCACTGCCCGGCTCCTCCCACTCTCCCTGCCTCCTCGCCACCCATTGGCTCCCCCCCCCCCCGCTCTCACTTGCATGGGGAGCTAATGGGTTTGAAAGATGCTCCCTCACCGTGCTCTCTGCCACCCCGTCAACGCTGCCGGCCACACGCAGGGTCCCCGCACTGGGGCACGTACCCGGTTACGAGCGGCCATCGGGGACCCTGCCCCGCGGCCTTGCACTTATAATATGTTATTTGATGGGCTTAAATTTCACTCCTGTTTTGTGATTATGATTCATGGTTTCATGGTACACATTGTTCATAGTGTTTTTCTTTATTTCCCTAAAGCTAATAAAGTGGCACAGAAGGGGGTTAAATTTGGATTCAATTTATTTATGGTCTGTATTAACGGTTCTTGAATAGCTGTATGTCACATCCCTTGTTTTCTTTTTTCTTTATCCTGTTCTTTTCTGTTTTTTTGTTTGTATATTTATATTATTATCTCTCTTTTTTATATGTATCTTTTATTATGTTTAATGATTTAATGAGTACAATTATTTATAGTCTTATGTATTTATTTATAGTCTTACATATTTATATTTAGATATTTTATCTTTTGATGTTTGATGATTTCCGTTTTCACTTCGTTATGGCTGTTGGATATATTTATATTATTGATATCAATGTTTTATGGTATGTGTATGTATTTTATTTGTTTTTATCCTTATTTATATATTATATTATTAGTTGTTTTAGTTTGCCAAGAAACCCCCTGAAGAAGGCATTACCGAAACACTGCCTATGTCAGTTAGCTTGGCTTCTTTACCCCCCTGGGGTACATTGTTACCCTGGTTATAATTTATTAAAGTTATTCTTCCTGGCTTACCACGTTTGGACTGGGTCTCACACTTTAGAAGGCCATTGTTGATATTATGCCAAAAATGATTGTTTGTTTGTATCCCCGGTGGCATACTTCTTGCGTATCTTCTTTTGTGGTCTTCTTAATTTTGTGCCCATGCAATCTAGCTTATGTGGGATGAACAACACGGATGATAAGAACTCAATTGATGAACATGCCTCTCATTTGTGGACTGCCACTATTTCAGCTCCTTTGTTGGAATACTGTCTGCAACACCATCACTCTTTTGACCAATAATCTTGAAGAGTCATTGATTTTGTTCCCCCTGATCCACGCAGTGGTGACCACATTTTTAAATTACAATTGAAGGAACAACAATGGATTTTTAAACTTGGTTCCCTTTCCCCGTCTGGTTTGAATCTTGAGATTGATTGGACAAGCCTGCTCTAGCCTCCACCAATCCTCTGAGGTGTTTCCCAAACATGTGGTTCTCCCCTCATCTATTGCGATTGGTAGATGTATTCATGACATCAGACGCCCATCTCTTGTATAAGGTGCATTTTTTGTGCTTGACTACAGCCTATATTTTTCTCTGGGAGTCTCTTCAAAAAATATGAAGCAGAGTCTTTGAAGTTTATCAGACTCGAAACGTGTCATGTTGCTTTCTTTGTGTTCTCCTTGGGACTTTCTTGTTGCTTAGCTTCATGCCTTTAGATAAGTATAAATTAGTTACTGCATATACACACTAAATAAAACAAAAGCAATTAAAATGGCGTGCATTGTTTAAGCGGGTTGGCTTTTCAATTTTCTTCTCGCTTTTTTGATGCTCCGACATTTTTAGTTTGGTTTTTCAGCGGCCTTTTCACTGGAAGCCTTCTTCATCTTGGTTATATTCTTTGGCTTCCACCAGTTTTTTTGGGTTTGTTTTGGTTGCTTCTCTTTTCCACTCATTAGTTGAAAGGATGGTTGAAAGGACGTTTTCAGATGAACAATTGGCAAGCTTTAAACAGCAAGTTTCTCTTTTTGATGAGACGGATGACTTGTCTGGGAACCAGTCTCTTTTCACTTTTTTCTGAATTAAAGAATCTAAATAAAAGACTTATCTGAGCCCAGTTGCTTAATTCTGCCATGATGCAATATTTGAAATCCAACATTATACCTCGGGGCCTGCGTATGCCTCGGGCCCCAAAGATATTTTTGGATGATGCAGCTTGTCTAGCAAAGTGGAATGCTATTTTTCACAAGTGTAGTTCTGACATCATAGCTTTGTTTATTGAATGGACCAGGGTGGAGGAGGAGATGTTACAACAGAAAATTAATATATTGTCTGACCAACTCAAACCTTCCTTTGAAGCACAAAGTTACCAAGTCCAATTGGAGGATATGAATAAAAGCCTTTCTGGTTTTCACAATTATATCCATTCTTTGAAGATCAAGAAATTTAAAAGGGATCAGTCTGATTATGATAGCAATCGTATTTATTGATGGAAGCATTCTTCAGACAATGCCGGCAAATCTACCAAGCATGTATCTTTCCAGCAATCTTCTGAGGATACCAGTGACAGTGATGATTCACTGAGCCATACATAAGACAGACAAAATCACTCTCCATAGGGTAGGAAGATGGATTTTCGCGAGGTTTCCAATCGCGGCAAGAGGCATTGGAGAGGTTCCCACTCCGAACAATGGTGGGGGGGGGGGACCCAATACCAGATCCAAGACCAAGCAACAACAGTCTTCAATTTATCAGGACAGATTTTAACACCAGTTCAATTTGGTGTGTTGGATCTTGGCCTTTCTTTTATACCCACAATATGGTATATCCTTTCAGGGTGCAAGTGGGCCTTCATAAATTTTTCGGTAAGTTGCAGATAATTAATTTCTTTTCAGATAACGTTTCCACCTCTGACATTTCTGTGGTCAAAAATCCATCAAAGTGGATTCCTCTGGGTCCTCTTGATGCTGCAATGTCCACTTTTCAACAATTGGTCTTGTCCGACCTTCAGATGATTGAGTCTGGATTCCATTCCTCTTATTCTAATTGCTCCAATGCTCAGCTTTCGGCCATTTCCCAATTGGCACAATCCTGACTTGGTTATTAACAATGCTGATAAAGGTGGGGCTGTAGTTATCTAGTCCCAAGCCGCTTACCATGCTGAGATCATGTCACAATTGATGGATAATAAATATTATGCATCTCTTCCTACAGACCCTACTTCTGATATCCGGGCCTTGATTGGCCCTTTGATTGAATATGCTTTGCGGATGGGTTGGATTACTAACAGGAATACTGTTTTTTGGACAAGTCATCTCCCAAAGTATCAGTATTATGTACGGTTCCAAAAATACACAAATCTTTGACTCAATCACCTGGCCATCCTATCATCTCCTGTCGTGGTTCCATTCTTGATCCTTTGTCACAATTTTGTGACAAGTTTTTACAGCCGGTGGCTGCGGCAGTCAGATCATTCATAACAGACACTATACACTTCTTAGTATTACTTGACCAGCATTCCCATGATTCTCCTTTCACCTATATGGTAACTTTGGACATTCAAGCTTTATATACCAATAATGACTAACAAGAGATGCTTCAATGCCTCACTACTTATCCACTAATGTTACCGTCTCGTTTTCCCAGATCTTTCTTGCTAGATCTTTTAAAGTTGGTTCTGACTAAGAATTACTTTTTGTACCACAGCCAGTTTTACTGTTAGGTTTTTGGTATAGCCATGGGGGCCACGGTGGCTTTGTCTTTAGCTACAATTTACATGGCCGATTTTGAAGAGCTTTACATATATCCGTCAGAAGCCTTCAAAAAGATCTCTCTGTGGAAACAATTTCTGGATGACATCTTTTTTTCTTTGGATGGACTCTTTGGAATCCTTACAACAGTTTATTTCATGGTTAAATACCCTGAAACCTAATATCAAGTTCACTGCTCATATTGAGACTCAGGTTATTGAATTTTTGGATGTCCAAATATATTCTACATCTTTTGGTTTTCAAACTATGCTTTATTGAAAGCCTGTCCAGCGTAACAGTTTGCTTAGATTTCAGTCAACATCCGACATTCTTGCATCATGGTCTTCCTTTTGGCCAGTTCCTACATCTATGCAGGATCTTTTCCACTTTGGCGGAGTTCCATCTCCATGCAAAGGATTTATGCACTCGCTTGATGGATCATGGTTAGCCCGCTCAATTGTTATTAAAGGCATATAAATGGGCCCATTTTTGCCACAGGGAATGGCTACTCACCTCTTCCGTCATTGATCATCATGATGACTATATAACAGGTGCAATGCCTTATATGCAGAATATCCATCAAGTGGTTTCTCTTCTCCACAAATATTGGTCAGTGTTATAGCTTCATCCTTGTTTTTAGAAGCCTTTTCGGCTTTACGTGATGGGTTGGTACACTCTACTTCCATCTTAGATCACCATGTTTATTCCCACAGCAACCCAGGCCATAAGGCATGTAGCAACTGCCAACATTGTTCTCACCCTTTAGAAAGCCATAGTTGGTATTATGCCAAAAATTAGTGTTGGTTTGTATCCCAGTGGCGTACTTCTTGCGTATGTTCTTTTGTGCCAATGCAATCTAGCTTATGTGGGGCGAACAACACGGATGATAAGAACTCAATTGAGTGAACATGTCTCTTGTTTGCAGACTGCCACTATTTCAGCACCTTTGGTGGAACACTGTCTGCAATACCATCACTCTTTTAACCAACTATTTTGGTGGGTCATTGATTTTGTTCCCCTGATCCACGCAGTGGTGACCGCATCTTTAAATTACAATGGAAGGAACAGCAATGGATTTTTAAACTTATTTATTTATTTAACATTTTTTATATACCGCTTTTCAGTTATATCAAAGCAGCTTACATTGAAACAGAACATGTATTATATGGAACAAACTTGCCCCGTCTGGTTTTGAATCTTGAGATTGATTGGACAAGCCTGCTCTGGCCTCCACCAATCCTCTGAGGGGTTTCCCAAACATGTGGTTCTCCCCTTATCTATTGTGATTGGTGGATCTATTCATGATGTCAGACACCCACCTCTTGTATAAGTTGTGTTTTTTGTGCTTGGCTACAGGCTATTTTTCTCCGGGTCTTTGAAGTATATCAGACTCGAAACATGCCACGTTGTGTTCTTTATGTTCTCCTTGGGACTTCCTTGGCACTTTGCTTCATGCCTTTAGATAAGTACAAGTTTTTCTTTATTACTTCGCAAAATAGTGACTGCATATACAGACTAAATAAAACAAAAGCGATTAAGATGGAGCATATTGGCTTTTAAATTTTCCTCTTGCTTTTTTTATGCTCTGACATTTTTAGTTTGTTTTTTCAGCATCCTTTTCACTGGTAGCCTTCTTTATAAGGCCTTTCTTCTGAGGCATTGGAGGGTTAAGTGATTTGTCCAAGGCCACAAGGAGTGTTAGTGGGAATCAAACCTTGGTTGATTGGTTGCTAGCTGGTGCTGTAATCACTAGGCTACTCCTCCATTGAGCATGCACAAGGCTAATTTTAAATAGGACTATTACTACTACCACTACTAATAATCATTTGTATAGCGCCACAAGGGGTACACAGCGCTGCATATATACACATAAGAAACAGTCCCTGCTCACAGAGTGCACAGTCTAAGCAAGGCAGACAAACAGGAAAAAGGGACTGGGCCAGATTATTAAGGGAATGGTCAGTCCAACCCAAGGATTTCTGACACCCTAGGTGAAACATCAGCTAGGTGCCTCCATCTCACCCTATCCCCAACCCCATCCCCATCCATAATCCAGCATTTCTCCTTTCCAACCCTCACCCATATTTTTAGTATCTCCCCTTCCTCAGCCACCCTCCATCATGTCCAGCATCAACTCTTCTCTACTGTCTCCTTCCAGGTCTCCAGCACCTCTCTCCTTCCTTTCCCCCTTCCCCCAGATATCCAACATGCCTCCCATCTTTCTTTACCCCCCTACCCCCACAAGGTGTCCAGCATCTTTCACCCTCTTCCGTTTCCTTTATCATTGCTGCTGCTCCCACAGCCTTATCTCCAGTGGAGGCCAAGAAATCAGGCTTAAGGGTGTGGCAGCACAGCGCCAGCACAGCAGCAGGGAAATTATTTAACACCACTTTAGGTGGTGAGTCTTTTAACATATGTGTGCATTAATGTGCACGTGAGCTCAAGTCTTGCCACATCCTGTTCACTCCAATATGGGGGTGAGACACAAAAGGCCCTGAGTGCACACATGCACCAAAGCGATAACCTAATGCATCAAATCAACAGCAAACAGGGCCTTCAAATTCTGTGCGCCCAGATGCTGGAACGCCTTGCCACCCACCATCCGTGCAATTCCTAACCTAACCCAGTTTAGGAAATCACTGAAGCACCTTCTCTTCCTCAAGTACTACCCTGAAAGCAATGCACGTACAACCCCCTCCCCATACTAGAATGACAAACCACCATACAGGCTTTCCAACCTTAACTCAGCCTATCTCCGATTCGAATTAAACATGACGCCTATATGTACATATATGTATATAGTTCCCCTGTTAGCCAAGTTTTAGTACCCATTCTCTGTAAACACAGAGCGGCTCGCCGCCTTGCTGTAAGTATTGTGTTCTATGTAAACCGTGTTGATGCCGAATAGCACGGTATATAAGAAACTGAAAATAAATAAAAAAATAAATAAAATAAATAAATGCATGCTTGTACACAGAGGTTGAAAGGCCCACCATTGATGGCAGTGTTAAAGAGCTTCCCCAGCACTGCATTGCCATCTCCAAAGCTCATTTTTTGTTTTTCCTGTGAAAGTAAGGTGGTGGGGGTGACATCAATGATGGTGGGGAGAATAGAAGAGGGAGGGAATTGCCACACTATCACCACTGCAGCCTGCTTTCCTAGGTGGATGCCTAGTTCGACTTGTGGTAGGGCCATTCCTGAGAATGGTTAAAATACACATGGGTGTTAAGCATGAAATAAGGGGGTCAGGATCCAAAAGTAACCTTAAAGAGATAGGTTTGTAACTTGAATTAGAATTGGACCAGGGAAAGAAGATGACATACAGACTCAGGCTGTTGAAGATGTACAATGCAGCAAGGTGGAAGGAATGGAGTCTGAAGTCGGCAGTGGAAGAGAAAGGCATAGATGAAAGTGATTTGCCTGACAAGCAGAGTTCTCGAGAAGGGATGTAGGGAGAGATAAGAGAGGAGAGGTAACGAGGAGCCATGGAATGAATGCACTTGTAGATCAATAGCAGTCAATAAGAGACTTTCAACTGGATATGGAAATGGATAGGGAGCCAGAGAAATGACTTCAAAAGAGTGGTTACATGAGCATACTGACACAGGTGGAAGATTAGGCATGCAGTTGGGTTTTGAATGTATTGCAGGGAAGGAAGGTGATTCAGTGGGAAACCAGTGAGTAGAAGGTTGCAATTGTCTAGATGGGAGGTGACTAGAGAGGAGATGAGCAAGTGCAAGTGATCATGCCTATGTTCCAGGTGTGTTTTCTGCCACTATTTTATAAAGAAACATAGGTGCTTATTTTTCTTTATAAAATAGCATCTAAGTAGGCGCATTTTGACTGCTTTCAGCTAGGTACTCCCTTATAAAATTAGCCTGTATAAATCTGATTTTATCAAAACAAGAGAGAAAACCCCTCCTGCAGCATCAATAGGCACAAACAGAAAGCAGGACACAAAAAGCCGTGGAAAGGACAATTGTTTATTCACCAAACAAAGTCAGCCCGACACACTGAGCATTTGCTGGTGTTTCATTTCCAGAAGTTCTTGTTTTACTCCTATTGAGGTCTACGTCCCCTGAAGAAGATCCACTGCCGAAACATGTGTCGGGTTATCCTCAAGTTTGGAGAATAAAGGGCTGACCGCAAACAATTGTCCTTTCCATGGCTTTTTGTGTCTTGCTCTCTGGTTAAACCTGATTTTATAACAGAGTGACTACATAAGAAGTTCAACAAGGTACCTGTTTTACATTTATTTTGCAAAGCAATATAGGCACGTATGTGCCTTGAGTAATGACTCTCAGATTCAGCCCCTGCAGCTCGCAAATGCTGATGCTCATATTTACACCTGCTCCAGGATAAATGTGTGCATGTACTGTACTCGTGTAGTTAGGTATTTCATAAAATACATGTGTACATCACCACTCCTCCCTTGCTCCACCCAAACTACATCCCAAGGAACACCTATTTGTGATGCACATATACATATGTGCCATCTTGTTTGCACATGTACTGCCATACAGTTTTATAACTGTCCTTTCCCTTGTGTACAACAGGCTTTATATACGAGGTGTGATCAAAAAAGTATAGAGACAAGTACAATAACACAAGAAGTATAACACTAACAGTTATTGCACTCAGTTTCCTTCAAAGTAGTCTCCTTTCAATAAAACACACTTTCTCCAGCATTCCTGCCATTGCTGAAACAATTTTGAAATGCCTCTTTTGTTATACCGTGTAGCTGCTGTGTCTAAGTTTGCTTAATGGTCTCCAAGTCATCGAATCTCCTTCCTTTCTGTGGTAATTTCAGTATTGGAAACAAGAAAAAGAGTGCAGGGTCAGGTGAGTACGGAGGCTGATGTACTTGCTCGATTTTGTGTTTGGCCAAGAACTGCTAGACAAAATGTGATATGGTTCACAACATTGCAGCCTGTATTCTGACCCATGCCTCACGGTTTGATCATGTCACCCCCCCCTACTCATCCATTTGCACTTCTCTATTCCTTTTAGAATTCAGTACAAGATTCTTATCTTTGTACACAGATCGATTCACACTGGCACCCCATTATACCTCTCTGATTTGGTTCGTCTTCACTGTCCTCCCAGAATTCTTAGGTCTATTCACGCTATTCATCTGTTTGTTCCATCCCTTTCCCAGGCTCACCTGGAATCTACCCGCTCTTCTGCCTTCTACTTTCTTGGTCCCCATCTATGGAACTCTCTACCGTCTGCACTTCGTTTAGAGTCCTCATTCCCTGCTTTCAAAGCTAGACTAAAAACCCATCTTTTCTGCTCAGCCTTCGATCTTCCCCCCTCCTTCCCCCTCTCCCCTCCCCCCTGTTGATATTCAGTATACTGTCTCTATATTGTTCTGGCTGCCCCTGCTTTTCTTGACTATCTGTTTCCTGTCATTAATTTGGTGTTCCTTTTCCTTTTCCTAGCAGTACCTCCTTTGGTTTTTACCTGTATTGTAAACTGCCCTATGCCCATGGTTTGGGAGGTGTATTAAGTTTCAAAATAAAGATAAAGAAATATAAAGATGTGAGCTGGAGTGTTATCGCAATGAAGCAACCATTCACCATTTCTGTGCAACTCTGACTCTTACAATGAACTGCATCTTTCAAACGAGTCAGAATTTGGACGTAGTACTCCTTAATGACGGTTTGGCCTTTTGGAGCATACTCATGATGAACAATACCCTGATAATGAAAGAAAACTGTGAACATGACCTTGACATTGCTTCTCACCTGATGGGCTTTCTTGAGTCTGGGAGAGTCTAGAGTTTTCCATTATGAGGACTGAGCCTTAGTTTCCAAGTCATAACCATAAACCCATGATTCATCACCAGTAATAAATCTTTTTGATGAAATCTGAGTTATTTTCAAAACATTCCAACAACTCCCTAGCTGCAGACAGTCGATTTTCTTTTTGGTCAGGGGACAGGAGTTTTGGCACAAATTTTGCAGATGGACATCTCATTCCCAGATCAACAGTAAGAACGGACTGTACTGATCCAAAACTGATGTCCATGTCATCAGCAAGCTCCCTGATAGTCAATCAAATATTTGAGCATATTGCGGCATGCTCTGCTTCAACTTTGTCTTCATTCCAGCTTGTGGATGGCCTTCCAGAACATTTGTCACTGTCAACACTTTGGTGGCCCTCTTGGAATTGTTTTTACCAGTCATAAATTTGAGCATGACTCATGCATTCATCGCCATATACTTGCTGTAACTTATCATAAGTCTCTTTGCAAGAATTTCCAAGTTACTGGCAGAATTTAATGCAAATTCGCAGTTCAATCTTTCACTCATCGCAAATCTGACAAACTGCTTTTACACGATACAAGACATCACATAATTTAAAAAACTTATAGGTGTGCTGCAGCCACGCTACACTCTGCACATGCAGAACACATAACTAAATCACTGCATGCTTAATAGCATCATGGTGTGACATATTGTTATATAGCTACACAACAAGTCTTGATAATTTTGATCACACCTCGTATGGAAAAACCTTTATGCTATTATTCCCCCACCCCTAAATATCTAGCTGGGCCATACAAAAAGCAGGAATAAGTGAAACGTCTACTTTAGATGGTCCCTTTCTACTCTTATATTCAGCAGCACCGTCTAAGTGCACATTGCCATTGAATATAGATACAATTTGAAACCACCTAAATTAGATGTTTCAAATTATATGATTCCCATCCCACATTACAGTTCCTAAGCATAATGGATTAACTGAGCAACATAATCTGTAGTAAGGGGCTTTTACCACATTTTGTGTCTTTAGGGGGAAAATAAAACCTTAACGAATCAAGTCCTAAATCATTGTTTAAGCCGTTGGCTCAGGGAAGTTTTACGTACTTGAAACTGTAATTTGAGAATGAAGCAAGATCAGCAATTTTTCAAAGGAAGACCTAAGGGATTACCTGTGCAGTGACCCCATCCTCCCATAGTTCAGAGTGTGGCCGCAAGCCTAATCTGCTGCAGGACCCGTGACTTTTCTAGGGTTTCTTTGTTATACACTGCTGCCTCTAAACCCACTGCCCGAGTTAAACAGGCGCCATTAAATTCAATTTCAACAGCTTATAAGAAAGCAAAGTAAATCAATATTTTGTGGTATTTAGTTGAAACAAGCAAAACATTTAATTTGGTCATTTTGACAACCATAAAATGAAATAATCTTTCATGTCTTCACGTCTACCCTGTGCACAGCACAAGCGGAAGTTTGTGCCCTGAGCTAAATTCTATGATGAATGCTACTGCCAAGAGAGTTAGTGGAAAAAATGAATGGTATATATGAACCAATGAAAAGTGTAACATTTAATCATTCATTTTTTTTTTCTGTAGAACATATCAAGATAGTTTTAAAATACAAATACTCGCTTGCAGCAAGACATAATGGTGTATTTCTCTTTCTTTCATGGCTGAAATGTAGGTGGGATAGTATAAATGGTGTGTCTGAGTGTCTGTGTGTGATGGGGGTGCATGTGCATGGGAAGTGCATGGGGGTTTAAGAATGTGTGGGGAGAAGTATTTGTGTATCTATAGAGGGAATATTTATGTGTATCTGGAGGGGGAGCTCTAGGTACCTGTGAGAATGTATAGGGAATATAGAGGCATGTGTTTGTGAGTGCAGGTATATGTGTACAGGGAGCACTGTAGGAAGCAGATTCATCCCATGTTGCATTCTCCACTTCATCTTTTCTCTACTACCCCCTTGTCACTCCCATCTATATCTTCTGCCCTAGTTCTCTTCTTCCCTGGTTTTCTTCATGGATGCCAACAGTGGGCAGGATAAAAATTATCAAATGTAGTTGGACGTTTTCAGAGTGTCAAAAAATTCTCTCTCCCTTGCAAAGAGGATAAGTCAGTGAGAACTCAAGCTGTAGGAAGACCAGAAAACCCAGACCCCACCACTCAAAGAATACCAGAGGCCTCCTCAACAATATTCCCAATGTCATCCCCTGCCTTGCACCATCGCCATATTCTTATCAAAGTAGGAACAGGTCAAAAATCCAATGACAGCAGTAATAGCAACAGCATGGAGTCATCAACACTCTTTTTTTCCCAGGTCATGCCCTGTCATGGCTACCAATGGAAAGTAAGACCAGGAAGAAGAATTTGTGCTAATGGCCCCATAAGCTCCCTCTTGGCTAAGACAGATTCGGTTTTCAATCATCTAGGATTTATCTATCTGGAAATCATTTAATTGTACCCATCTTGGGATGTTTGATATAAGGCAGTCTCACAAATGTAATAAATAAATCATGTTGGACATTTTTCAGATTTTAACATTGCAGAACCAAGGAACTGTTCTTATCTCAGTCTCTAATTTCTTGTCATCACAGACTTCATTTTGAGAATGAAGTGATAGTTTATTTTGATTTCTCTGGTTGAATGTCTCAAGTGTTTCTGGGTTCTAGTAAGAAATCCACTAGAACAGTAGTTTCCAACCTGAGATCTGTGGACACCTGGGGTTCTGTGAGATAATTACAGGGGGTCCAAGGGATTCAGAAAAGAGAAAAAGACATAGAGAAGCTATTAAGGATTGCTGTGGGGGGGGGGGGGCATTGATTTCCAGGGTCTTATCCACCTTGAGCTTGGCAAATGCTCCAAACATGGAATAGGAGCTGAAGTGCATCCACTCCTGCAAGGGGTGCAGAAATCCACTACTGTCTTCCCATTCCCAGAAGTGCTCAAGAACCTGTTCTGGTTGAAGTAGGATTCCCCTGACTCCCCACCAAAGGGGCTAAGGGTAGAGGCACCCTCTCCCAGAGAAGGAGTGTGTTGTGTGTTGTTCAACATTACCAAGAGAGATGTGTAGGTCACAGTAGTTCCCAGATGGACCACCATTCCTGTGGAAGGTGGATCAGCCTTAAAGGATACTCTGGACCAAAAGATGGATTCATGTTGAAGAACCAGTTTGCTAAGGTGACTGTCATTCTTCAGTTGGTGGTATGTTGTGCAGGCCTGATATCTTCAGTCCTACTCATTGGATTCAATCTCTTCCACTGGCTGATTCTACTGCTCTTTTGGAGTCAGCAATGGCCTTACTTTCTGATGCCATATACGGCCTGATATGTCTAGAGGCCATGGATTGTGCCCTGTCGATGGTGATGTGACTTTGGCTTGGCTCTGACATGAAGCAGCAGTCTTATCTTCCAAAGCTTGGTTGCCCATCTGGCCTTAGAGGAATGCTTCTGTCGAGTCTGATTTGGAGAAGTTGATGAAGGACTTGAGTGAGACAAAAATTTTCCACCTTTCGGAGGACAGGGCAAAGGGTCCTGTGAAGTGGGCAGGAGCCCCTTTTCTATCAGCTTCCATCTGCTCCTCACGGGCATGCTAGTCGGACTCCCGGGAGTCTTGTACTCCCATCGCTACCAGCCTGGAAAGCCTTTCTTCCTCTCTGCTTTTAGACTTCAGGCTCGTTATCAGTACATTCATGGAGTGCTTGCACCCAGGGATCTGGTCCCATCTAGAGAAGGACCCTCCTGAGCTGCACAATGAAGTTTTGAGGGCCCATTTCCTGGTTCCTTCAGTTGGGGGCAGATTTGCCTCTTCCTTCAGGAATGGGTCTGGCTCACCCCATTCAGTATGGTTATGTCCTGAAATTCAAAGAGCCAGTCCTGGCTGCTTGTGACCCCTTGTGGGTCTGCAAACAACAGGACTGCTGTACGGATCACCTTGGACAAGTTGCCTCTCCTGAAGGCAGTGGTGCCTGTTCCCCTGGATGATCAATGAAAGGGCAGGAATTCCATCTGTTTTGTGGTGCTGACACAGAAGGAGGATTCCGGCCCATTCAGTATCTCAAGTGTGTCAATAAACTCTTGCGTATTATGTGCCTCAGGATGGAAACTTTGTGATCCATGATTCAAGTGGTGCACCAAGGGGAATTACTGGCACCTCTGGATTTGTCCGAGATGTATTTTCATATCCCGATCCAGGGGATCAGCAAAGTATCTGTATTTTGCCATGCTTGACTCTCCCCTTCAGTTTGCTCTCCTCCAATTCGGACTTTCCACTGTCCCAAGGACATTCTCCAAGATCATGGTGGTGGTGGCTGCTCCGCTATGCCACTGAGTGATTTGTATGCACTCATATCTGGACTACTGGTTCATTCGAGGCCATTCTCTTTCAGAGGTGTCTTGGGTAGCTCCCCGAGTGGTGTTCTTTCAGATGACCCTTGGCTGGGTGATCAACTAGGGAAAGAGTCAGTTGTTGCATTCCCAGTCCCTGGAGTTCCTGGGGCACATTTCTATACTTGAGTGTGCAGAGTCTTCCTGCCATAGGAGAAAGTCATAGGCTATTGGATGCCTAGTGCTGTTCTGTTTGCAGAAGGCTCCCAGAGTCCAGGTTGCTCTGCAGCAAGTCAGAATGATGGCAGCAACAGTTGAGATGGTGCCATGAGTTCATGCTCATATGTGGCCATTCCAACAGTCTGCGAGTTCACAACGCTTTGAGGTCAGGCTCCCACTCCTGATGACGGTGATGGCTAGCCTGTGGTGGTGGCAGCAGCTCAGTCTTCTGAGGAAGGGCGTGCTGCTGGATGATTGCTCATGGATCCTTCTGATGACAGATGCCAATCCTTTGGGCTGGGGAGACCATTGCCAAGGCTAAATGGCCCAGGGCCCTTGCAATGGAGGCAAGGGCCATTAGGTTGGCTCTTCCATTTTCTGGCCCCTGTTGAGGGATGGCTGGTTTGAGTGCTCTCAGACAATGCAATGGTGGTGGCTTATGTCAATTGGCAGGATGGCACAGGGAATGCCACGGTAGTCAAGGAGGTGGCTCCCCTGTTTCCTGGGTGATGAAGAACCTCTTAGTTGTCGGCTCTGCTCATTGCTGGGATGGACACTGTGGAAATGGATTTTCTCAGCTGGCACTCTCTGGTTCCAGGAGAGCAGAGTTAAGTTAGGAGGTGTTTCAGTTGTTTCTGTGGCACTGAACTTGCACCGAGAGGGATCTGGTGGTGACCCGCTCTAATCATAAAGTGTGCCACATCTTCAGTCACTGTACAGAGACGGTGTCCAAGGGCTTCAGCACCCTGGCTCAATCTTGACTAAAAAAGGGGGAGAAGGATGCCTTCCGCAATATATTGTTAAAAAGTAGAGGAGGACAATAACCACGGCCAACACAAGAATTGTCCAAAAAAACTTTATTGAAGACCCAACTTAACAGTTTCGGCCCTAGGCTTTCGTCAGGGGTCTATAAACAGACATATAAAAACACAATTAAAATATAAAAATATAAACCTTCATACACAAACAAAATGAACAAAATCATTAAAATATAATACATTACCAAAATAAATATATATACACAAAGGACATAGAAACAGTCCGGGAGACCAGAGTAGTATCAATTTCTCCCAATCTAAAACAAAAAAATAAAATTAATCAAGTAAAACCAAACATGGTATAATTGTATACAAAACAAATGTGTCAAATTCTGTTACTTTAAAAAAACTTTGAAACTAACACAGGAAACATCATAAAAGTATAGGCAAAACAGAAACATCTAAAAGATATATATGGAAGAGAAAGGGGCATTATAGCATAAATAATTAAAAAATACATATATTTGCAATAAATATGGTACATATATATATGATAGACTAAAAAATACTGCCCAACAAATACAGACAAGCAATATATGACAAATGTATATAAAAAGAATATGCTTATCAAGCAGTAAAAGCATATGTAGGTATAAAGGCATGGAGAAAAAGCAACAATTTTATTTTGATTGTTAGGTCTTCTTATATTTTTTGATGATCGTTATGTCTCCTTGTACTACAGAGGCTTTTGCGAGAGCACATTGTTGTATACAAATTTTATTGTAACGGCTTGCTTTCTCTTTTTATCACTTTTTATATGTGCATCATCACAATGTAATTGTTGCTATTTCTCCATGCCTTTTTGTAGGTGTTTAAAATATAAAGATATAGTTTTGTCTTTAAAGATCCAATTTATGGGTTTTTTTTTAAATAAATGACGTTTTTTTCCGGCACGCATAGCCCTCTTCCTTCTGTCTGGATTATCTCCTGACTGTTTCTGCACTTTAGATGTTCGCTTATGGAATATGGTTCCCCCCCCCCCTTTTTTTTTTACTATTTTTGTGTTTTATTTATTTATGTGTATACAATTTTTTGTCCTCCAGGAGCCTGTCCCTCCTACGCGCTTAAGTTTGCGCATTTTTACTTTTTCCTTCACATCACATAAAGACAAAGTTTTTTAGTATTTTTAGATGCCACTACTGCTTGCTACGTTTTAGTACTTTTTCCCTCGTGTTTCTTACAAGTCTTTCTAATACGTTTGTACTTATCGGATTTTCCTTTCCGATTAAATTACCCAGTTCCTTTTTTAATATAATCTATTCAGTATTTTTATTGATTTTACTGCAATATGCAGTTTTATATACGACTGTCACACAATGTTTTTTGAAGTGTTCTATTTTACATGGAGCTCTACAATTTACTCAGGATCTTTTAGTATGGTGATTGTTCCTTCGTTTTATACAGTTTTATTTATGTTTGTCTGTAATATGTTGATTTATCGTAGTACTTTACACGGAGCTCTACATTAGAATGTTCTTAGCTTAATCTGTACCATCTCACGTTTTTTGATACAGTTGTCAATATAACCTTTTTAATTATCTTTATACCTACATATGCTTTTACTGCTTGATAAGCATATATCCTTTTTATATATATTTGTCATATATGGCTTGTCTGTATTTGTTAGGCAGTATTTTTTAGTCTATCATATATATATGTACCATATTTATTGCAAATATATATACATTTTTTAATTATTTATGCTATAATGCCCCTTTCTCTTCCATATATATCTTTTATATGTTTCTGTTTTGCCTATACTTTTTTGATGTTTCCTGTATTAGTTTCAAAGTTTTTTTAAAGTAAGAGAATTTGACACATTTGTTGTGTATACAATTATACCATGTCTGATTTTATTTGATTAATTTTATTTTTTTGTTTTAGATTGGGAGAAATTAATACTGCTCCGGTCTCCTGGACTGTTTCTATGTCCTTTGTGTATATATATTAATTTTGGTAATGTATTATATTTTATTGATTTTGTTCATTTTGTTTGTATATGATGGTTTATATCTTTATATTTTAATTATGTTTTATATGTTTGTTTATAGACCCCTGATGAAGGCCTAGGGCCGAAACTGTTAAGTTGGGTCCTCAATAAAAATATTTTGGACAGTCCTTGTGTTGGCCATGGTTCTTGTCCTCCTCAACCTTGACCGAGTCAACATCTGCTGTATGGATTTCCTCCATGGCCCCTGGTGGGGCATGTGATTTGACATATGGAATGCTACCCAAGAAGGATTATTCTGGTGGCATTGGCTTGGCCAAAGAGCGTGATTCTGACCTCTGATGCAGCTCTTGCAAACGCCACCTATCTGCCAGGGCCTATTGTGTCGGGGCCACTTGTCCTAGATGACCAGGCTCCTTTCTCACTTATGGTTTGGCTACTGTAAGAGACAGTTAGTGCATGCGGGCCACTCTCTGGTGGTGGTTTTCCACTCTGCTCAGAGTCTTGCAGAGGTCTACCAACATGACATAAGTACAGGCCAGGTGCCTTGAGTGCTGGTGTGGCACATGGCTGCTGGCTTCTGTGGCAGCCAAGGTGCCATCTCTGTTGGCCTTTTCTGCAGAATGGTCTGGAGAAGGGCTTTTTCTGTTAGCTCTCTGAAAGCTCAGGTCACAGCTTTTGCTTGTTCCAAAGGGCCATTTGCTGGTGAGTCTCTAGCCTTACACCTAGTGGTGGGATCCTGTAGGTTCACACAAACTGGTTCCTGTCATGGCCTGCATTTGCTGAACCGGGCTGAACATGACATTGTAGCACCAGCTCTGCAGCGGCAGGAATCCCCCCACCAAACAATGTTTTGAGGGCATCAGGGAATCATTACATCAGGAGAAGCTCCCAATGCTGTCAAAACATTGTCAGATGGGGGATCGGGCCTCTGGACCACCAGGGAGTTGCATACCCATGGTGGAGGGCAGTCTCCATGCTGCAATGCCTCCACATGAGGTGCAGCAACCTGGCTGACACGTGCGTGGGAGAGTTGAGACCGAACTCGTTCCTTGGAGATTCAAATTCCCCAGCTTACACCCAGATGTTTCATGCTTTTTTCAGGGGATTCTGCATCTGTGTCCTCTCTTCTGACCTGTGGTCCCTTCCTGGTCTCTGTGTCTGGTGCTTGGGACCTGATTTTGGAGCCCTTTGAGCCACTGAAGCATGCTACTTTGAAGGATTTTTTTTTATTTTCTTGCTGCCATTTGTTCCGCCAGGCAGATTTTGAGCTGCCGGCTCTGTCTTGTCAAGATCCTTACCTGTCTTTTCTGAGGAGATCATTTCCTTTTGGCCTTTGCCTTCCTTCTTCCGTGAAGTGATTTTTCCCTTTCATACGAACCAGGTGGTTTGCATGTCCTCCTCTAAGAAGCAGAATTGGGGGAATGGTCAGGATCTTCACCTTGTGGATGTCCAGAGGATGCCTCTCTGGTTCTTGGAGGTTACAAACATTTTTCATAAGCCAGACCACCCTTTTGTGCTGTTTTACATAAGAACATAAGTTATGCCATACTGGTCAGACCAAGGTCCATCAAGCCCAGCATCCTGTTTCCAACAGTGGCCAATCTAGGTCATATGTACCTAGCAGTTTCCCCAAAAGACACAGGTTCCACAATGCTTGAATTGGGTCCCTTCTTAAAAATGGTTTATGGACGTTTCCTCCAGGAACTTGTCCAAATCTTTTTTTAAACCCAGCTACACTAACAGCCTTTACTACATCCTCCGGTAATAAATTCCAGAGTTTGATTACATGTTGAGTGAAAAAATATTTTCTTTTATTAGCCTTAAATAGTTTACCCTGTAGCTTTATTGCATGTCCCCTAGTCTTTCTATATTCTGATAACGTAAACAATCGATCTACGTTTACCTGTTCCACTCCATTCATTAATTTATAGACTTCTATCATATCTCCCCTCAGCCGTCTCTTTTCCAAGTTAAAGAGCCCTAACCTTTTTAGCCATTCTTCATAGGGGTATCCTTCCATTCCCTTTACCATTTTGGTGGCTCTTCTCTGAACCTTTTCTAATAACGCTATATCCTTTTTAAGATATAGCGACCAGAATTGCACACAATATTCAAGGTGTGGTCTCACCATGGAACGATATAGAGGCATTATAATATCCTTTGTTTTATTTTCCATTCCTTTTCTTATGATACCTAGCATTTTATTTGCTCTCTTGGCCGCCGCTGCACACTGGGCCAAGTGTTTTAACATGTTATCCACAATGATGCCTAAATCCTTTTCCTGGGTGGTGGTTCCTAATGTGGAACCTTGCATCGTGTAACCATAGTTTGGGTTGTTCTTCCCTTGGTGCATAACTTTGCATTTGTCCACATTAAATTTCATCTGCCATTTTGATGCCCAGTCTTTCAATTTATTAGGATCCTCTTGCAATTTTCCACAATCCTCTTGGGTTTTAACAACTTTAAATAGTTTTGTGTCATCTGCAAATTTGATAACCTCACTTGTTATTCCCTTTTCCAGGTCATTTATGAATATGTTAAAAAGCAGCGGACCCATCATAGATCCCTGGGTACACCACTATTCACCTTTCTCCATTGCGAAAATTGGCCCTTTAGCCCTACCCTATGCTTTCTATCTTTTAACCATTTCCTGATCCACAATAGTACACTGCCTCCTATCCCATGACTCTTTACTTTTGCCAAAAGTCTCTGATGAGGGACCTTGTCAAAGGCTTTCTGAAAGTCCAAATACACTATATGAACCGACTCACCTTTGTCTACCTGTTTATTCACTCCTTCAAAAAAACATTACAGATTAGTAAGACAAGATCTTCCTTGTCTAAAGCCATGTCGGCTGTCTCCCATTAAGCCATGACTATCTACATGTTCAGCAATTTTGTTCTTTATGATGGTTTCTACCATTTTTCCCGGTACTGACGTCAGGCTCACCGGTCTGTAGGCCAACCCAAGGTGATGCAGCAGCTAAGTCTGCATTGGGGTGCTGGGTTAAAGAGGCTGTTACCTCAGCAGATCTGTCATGGAACCAGCTAGTTCCGGAGGGTTTGCATGCCCATTCTATCCGAGCGCTGACATCTCCATGGGAGGAGCAGAGCTCGGTAGCTCCTGCATACATTTGTCAGACAGTAGCATGGGCATCACTTTCTATTTGGGCAAGCATTTCTGCTTGGATGTCCACGCTCAGGAGGACACGGTCTTTGGCTCTAAGGTTTTGCGAGCTGCTGTGTCTTCTTCCCACCCAGTAGAGATGTAGCTTTGGTATCTCCCACTTGTCTGGACTGGTCTAGCAGGATGATATAGAAAGTGACATTTTACTTACCAGATAATGACCTTTCCTTGAGTCCTGCTAGACTAGTCCAGGCCCTGCCCCTTGGAACTGTGTTTGCTGCGTTCTGCGCTTTTACCCTTGGGTCCTCTATGATTTATATACTTGGCTCTGAGGTCCATCTTCTATGGATGGCCTTCTATGTATGCTTTCCTGTACATAGTTCTCTACAGTTTGATTACTCATTTTTGCCCACATTAAGGTTGTGTGAGGTTTGCCATGTACTCCCATATTCCTTTAGATGAATACTGAGAAGACCTCTTATGGCTGAGGAGATAGAGGCAAGGGAGTGATGTCATTGAAACCTGGACTTTTCATTAGTTCTTTGTCTCCCCCAGTCTGCTGGTAGGGGAACACAACCCACTTGTCTGGACTGGTCTAGCAGAACTTAAGGAAAATACATTATCTGGTAAGAAAAATATCACCTTTAAGCTGTCACAGCACTGCTAAATATTAACTCCTTTGTTTCCTTTAGAGATTTGTTGGTTATATTAGGACTAAGCAGCAATAATTTAAACGTAAAGCTCAGTGAAACCCAGATCAATACAATCATAAAACCATAATTCATGAATCCTGAGCTATCATTTCCAATAGAAGAAAATAGAGCCCTAGGCTGATGAATTAGTCCTTTTAAATTATGAAAATGATTGATTTATTACATAGTATCTGTCAACAATAATTTATTCCCTTAGAGAACATGGGAATCAACTCCATTCAGTGATGATATATATATTTTGCTTGTTACAGAACAGGTTTCCCTAAAGTAGCTTTTCCCCCAAGGATAAAATTCTTATAGCTTTGCAATTTCCCCTGTGCAGACTCTTTTCAGGGCAACTTTGAAGTGCATTTGAACAGAGCCTACATGTAAATTTCACCCTAGAGGATTGTGCCAGTTTTCAAAGCAAATGTGTGTGTGTGCTTTCACTTTGTCCAACTTAATAGAAACAATTAAAGAGGGACAGTAGTACCACAAAAGGATTTGTCCCCAAATGATCAAATGAGGAAACAATTTAAGGAAAAAACACTCTCAGCAATTTCTACCAGTCCACGAGAAAACCAAACAAAAATTAAGATAAAACCGAAGTAAACAACTAGCTTGCTAAAGATCTCAAAAAATGCAGAGTTTAATGATTAACTGGATCTAATCATCCTTCCTTCCTCTAAGAACACAGGAAAGAAGTCCTTTATTTGGCAGAACTCAGATTAAGTCTTCTCACTGAGAAGAACTGATGACTGAGGAGACTCAAGAACAATACATCTAGTATCACAGTAGATAGAAATTCAGATGGACATCTCAAATAGAATAAGTCTCCCAGCTGTATTAGTCTTGTTCCAAGGAGAAGAAACTGTTATTTTTTTCTTCTGAGTGGCTATGAAGATGTCAGGTAATATCCATATTCAATACAATTACAAAACAGAGAATCATTCATCTTATGCTCTCCCTCATTGTCTACTGCATATGCACTTCTTAATAATCTCATTAATATATAAAAACAATTTATTAAATTTAAACCCTCACTTTGTTTGCAGCTTGTCCTGCCGCAAGGGTTTGCTAAGATGATCAAGAAAAGGTGGATAGAATACACCGAGTCATTATTCCATAAAGATCAAGTGACTCAGCAGCCATTTCAATCTTTACCTTACAACTGAAAGTCATTGGTGATGAAAGGAAGTCAAAGCATCACTGAAAGCATTATCAAAGAGCAAAGTACTGGACATTGATGGCATTTCCATTGAAGTATTATAGCATCAGATGCAGCTATTACAATACTTACAAGGCTCTGCCAGGAAATTTTAAAGACAGCATCATGGCCAACCAACGGGAAAAGATCTATATTCATACCAATGTTGAAGAAAGATGATCCTACTGACTGTGGAAATTATCACACAATCACTCTGATTCCACATGCAAGTAAGATTGTACTCAAGATCATTCACTGGAGACTGCAACCATACCTGGAACGAGAATTGTCTGAATTGTAAGCAGGGTTCAGGAAAGGGCAAGGAAGAAGAGACATCTTTGTTGATGAAAGATGAGTCCTTGAAAAGACAAAGGGATGCCAAAAGGATATCTGTAAGGGTTTCATTGACTACTGCAAGGCCTTTTATTGAATAAATCAAGAAAAATTCTGGGCCCCATTAAGAAGCATGGGTATACCAGAACACCTGATAGTTCTCATGCACAACCTTTACACTTATCAAGAAACAGAATGGTTTAAAATCAGTGAAGGTGTGCAACAAGAATGCATAGTTTTCTCATATCTGTTCAGTTTATATACAGAACAATCATCAAAGAAGTAGGACCGTGTGAAGACAACATAGGTGTAAAGATTGGTTGAAGACTCATCAACAGCCTTCACTACTCTGTGATACCACTTTACTGACTAAAAGAAGATCAAGAAACAGTCATAAAAAGACCCTGACAACTGGCAAAATCAATAATTTCATACTTGATAGAGAAAAGGTAGACAACTTTAACCTTCTTGAACCAATAAACATAAATGAGATGACAAGCAGTCAATAAATCCAATGACGCATTGCTCTTGACTGAACGGCTATGAAGGACTTGGATAGGATTTCCCTGTGCAGAGATGTATCTTTGTGTACAAAGATTTGACTTCTCCAAGCCATGGTATTTTCAAAAACATCATATGGATGCAAAAGTTAAACAGCAAAGAAGAAAGACAGGAAGAAAACTGATTCCTTCAAATTATGGTTTTGGCAAAGAATGCTGTCTATACTGATACAGTAAACATTATGAAAAATTAAATATATTAAAATAATTACCTGGGCCAGATTCAAGTCTAGAAAGGTGCTTTGGCTTCTGGGGCCCAGATTGAGGCCTGAAGTCGGGGGGGGGGGGAGGGGGTGGTGGTGGACATGTCTCCTAGCCGGGGCAATGCTGAACTGCAAAAGTTTAAAAATTCATTAATTAAAAGTGTCCAGGCCACATCTGGGCCCAAGGAGGCCACAGCATTTGAGGGTCGAAGTATCAGCTGGGCTGCCAAGTTGAAGAAGGCCAAAGAGAGAAAGACTAGCATTAAAAAGAAAAAAAAATGCTACCATGATTGCAGCTGCAGCCACCATCACAGTTGGAGCAGTGCTGAGGGCAGCCAAAGATATGCAGAGCTAAGCCCTGGATAGTTAATGGGACCACACACAATTTATTTTTTACGTTATAAAATGTGAAGGGAGCCATTACACAGGTCTGCAAGAAATTTTTTTTCGAGAGCTGTTTTGGTTATTCCATGTAATCTTTATGTTTTTTGGTGCGCTGAATCCGAAAATGACCTCCATTTTGTCATAGGACATCACGTTTCCTAACAATTTAAGTAACTATGTTAAATAAGGCAATACCTCAAAATAAATGGAAATAGAATTATAAAATTAAAGTTTCATTACAATATTTTCATGAAAATCCTGAAATGAGCTCACCTGCACACACTAAACTCGATTCTTCTTCCTTGTGAGGCTCCTCTTGGTGCATTTACGCTTGTGAGTAGCATCTGGAATGTCTCTCTGAAGCATCCAACAGTAGTCTGCCAACATTGTAATGCTCCATTTTCCCTGGTATCTCCTTTCCATCTCTTTAATGTCTTGGTGGAATCGTTCACCTTGTTCCTCACTCACAGCTCCCAAATTTTCAGGAAAGTAGTCAAGGTGGGACTGGAGGAAATGCACTTTCAAACTCATCAGGCAACCTAAAGCTTGAAATGCTTTCAGCATTCGTCCGACGATCTTTTTGTAGTGAGGATCTTTGTTATTGCCTAAAAATGTCTGTACGACTTCTTTAAATGCAATCCACCCTTCTTTTTGAGGATCCGTCATGGTATTGACAAACTCTTGATCAACTATAAGCCTTCTAATGTCTGGTCCGATGAACACATCTTCCTTCAATTTTGCCTTCAACAGGCCTGGAAACTTGGTGACCAAGTATTTGAAGCATTCTCCATCTCTTGGAAGTGATTTTACGAATTGCTTCATCAATCCCAATTTTATGTGGAGATGTGGTAGAAGAACTTTATGGGAAGGTACCAAAGTTTCTCGGAGGACATTTTTTTCACCGACTGTTAGCACCCTCGGCTGACAACTCTTCTTGGTCCAGTGATTTTGTCGGTCTCGACTGTCCCATAGACACAGAAAACAAGGATATTTGGTATACCCAGCTTGTTGCCCGAGCAGCATGCACAAGACCTTCAAGTCCCCACACACTTGCCAACCATGGTCTTCATATTTAAGTTTACGAAGAACCAATTCCAAGTTCTCGTAGGTTTCCTTCAAGTGTACGGAATGACCTACAGGTATGGAAGCGTAAAAACCGTTGTGGAGTAAAACTGCTTTGAGACTTCTTTTTGAAGAATCTATAAAAAGACGCCATTGCTCTGAATCATATTGGATTTTAAATTGACCCATCAGACCTTCGACATCGATGCAATAAACCAACTTGTCTTTCTGGGCCAAGGAACGAACTCCTTTTCACGATGTCTGAACCATGAAGATGACACTCCTGGCAACAATAAATTCCTGCTTTTCAGCCTTGATCCGAGGAACTCAGCGGCATCTTTGGGAAGATTCAAGTCTCTTACCAAATCATTCATCTCCTCCTGAGAAACAATTTTGGTCTTGTATCATCTTCAAAGTCAGAACTTGATTCGTCATCTGGTTCAGGTATGACTTCACCTTCATCGGAGCTGGGTATCTCTTCCAAGGTAGCAGGGGGCTTGGGTACTGGTATATCTGTGCCATGGGGGATGGGACGAATTGCCGAGTGAAGATTGGAGTATGAAATGGAATGCTTCTTCCATTTGGAATTAAACCCTTTCACATCGCATGAACAAAAGTAACAGTCGTCACTATGGTTCTTTTGCTCTCGCCATACCATAGGAATCCCATAACGGAAAGATTTTTTCTTACCCTTGAACCAGTTTCAGAGGTCCTCAACACACCGTTTGCACACTTTATGAGGTGCCCAGACTTTATCTTGATCTCCAATTTTTAGTCCAAAGTATGCAAAGTATACTTTTTTCACAAAGTCTGTAATATTCTGCTTTTGCTTCAACACTGTATATTCACCACAGATGAAACAGAAACTGTCTGGCGAATTAATACACTTTCGCGGAGCCATAACATAATGGTTGAAGAATGACGAGCTAACACGAATTGCGATGAAAAAGTGTGAACCAAGAACCTGATGATGATTCGTGCAAAAGTGTGGCATGCAGGAGAGAGCAGTTCTGTGTCTGTACACGAGACGTCACAGTGCTGGCCACGCCCCCCTGCACTGACCGGAGCTGCTGCTATCTGCCCTGTGTCTCCCTCCCACTGGATTCTTCAGGAAAGATTAACCCCTTCTACCATTAGAAGTACGGACTTAAAACTTGCTTAGCTTATGTATATATTGTGACCATCAGATTTACAGTGCTATATGTTTTTTTACATAACTTGGATAACCCCTTTAAGGTTTTTTTGGCATTTTATATCTTAAATGCACTTATGTGAATTAATTAATAGTAATTTGAATTAATTAATAGTAATTTGAAAAACATTTGATAAATTTGAAGACAATTTTGCATGTTGTGGCAAATCATGACGTCTAGGAGTTTTTTTCAATATTTTATTTGTTTTCAGCACACCAAAATACATGGAAATTAGATGAAAATAATCAAACAGCTTTTTAGTCCCCCCCCCCTGTTATCTGTTGCAAGGGGTTGCCGGGGGGGGGGGGGCACCTGAAGTGCACTTCAGCACTGAACCTGTTTTTAAATTTAAAAGGACAGTGTTCCCAAACATTGGGCTGAGGGTGATTTGGGCACTGGAGAGACTCATGGTTGAGAGAGGAGTCAGAAGAGAAGAGTAGGAAGACAACCTGTCAGTTGCAGCCAAAAATTTAAAGGGCCAATCCCTTTAAATTTATGACACCAGCATAAGAAAAAATGTAAAATTGGCTGCCAGTGGCCTGAGGGAGGGCTAGTTAGGCTTAGCAGTGCTGATCAGATCGAAAACTGAGTGTTGGGACAAGAAAAATAAGGTTTAAACAAGGAACAACTGTTGCAGAACTGTGGAGGGGTGTTAGAGCCCTGGAGTAGGTCTTAGAGGCTGTTTAGAGAATTAATGTGATTTTTAGTGATTTACATTTTAATAAGAGTTATTATTTTATTTCAAATTAAAATCATTTTACATATAGGGAAAATTCTGAGAAAGGCAGTTCGGAACCTTGGAATCCAAAGTTAAGGGAAAGTTAATCTTTGATGCCCTATTGAAGGATCCATAGAAACACCATAGTAACCCCTCAGAACTGAAGATATTTCCTAGGAAACAGTATAGTAAGCTGTGGAGACCATCAGGAAATATTAATGAGAGAAGAGCTATGTATGAGAGGCTGGGCATTTGGCCCCAGAAAATTAAGTAAGATTGCAAAGAATTTATTTTCCCTGATTCTGAAAGAAGGAGACTGTGTGTTAGTTAAATTTAAGCAGTCCACAAACAATTTTGCTCTTTAAGTGTGACTGAGGTGGTTGTATGATACCCCTGAGCAAAACTGCTAGAGAATTAATTTGTAAAGTGGCCTATGCCCATTGATAGCGCTCAGCATATAATTGTAGCAAGTGCTCCAAAGAAGGCAAAAGCTTCATGCGGAAGCAGGCCTAGGATTGTGGGAAACGCTTACAGATTGCCTTATACTGGCTGCAGAGAGCTAGCTGTTAAATTTGCCACTGCCAAAAGAAAGCTAATCTTCAGTCATTTGGACCAGCAGACAGAGAGAGAGTTAAGTGAGAGAATGCATGCCTATCTACAGAACAACTTTGGTCTCCTATTTAGTTAGGACATATCAATTACCATTGCTAGGAGTAGGGAGAAGCTATTGGCATAGTAAAAAACATAGTATAAGGAGAAATACAATATGAAATTGAGTTAAAACCTTGTTATGTAGTTTTATGTAGGGTTTTGCTTCTTTGAGTTGTTAAAGTATAGTGTAGTAGGACACTGTATAAGAGGTGAAGAAAAGGTCCTGACCATCATGTGTAATCAAAATACCCAGTGTGGAGGGCAGTGTCAACCATGGAGCAAGATGGATGTCTAGGTTCCTAGTTCCAGAGCCTGGGAAATATCACCCAACCCTTCTCCCTACTACATCAGACTAGGATTATCTCTGCTCCTAAACCGGCACATTTGGACTTCCAAAACAGCCCTGCTGCAGGAGTGAAACATTCCAAACAGGAGCCTCCGTCTTCACAAAAAATGACGTCTCTTCGTGATCAGTCAGAAGGCCTGCCAGAGCTGCTTTCTTCCCAGCCTGATTTCCAAACTTAGACAGTCAATAGCGATAATACATAAGCAACTTTTTAGCCCACTAATGCAAGATTGAATTCAACTCCATCTGGAGCAATAACATATGAGTCTCATTCCCTGCCTTCGGATGCACAGCATAGCAGTGCCAAACCATCACCCAAGGCATGCTACAATTGTAAGATCCAATTGTTGACACACAAAAAAGAGCAGTCACACCATGGCTTGGAGAACAGACAGCTTTATGGGAACCTACGGAGGTCACCCTACAAATGTTTCGGCAACAAAAAGCCTTCTTCAGGGGTTAGACCTCTAAAAACATAACATAAAGAACAAAAGTCAAAAGTTAATAATGAATCATCCTTAAATATTTAAAACTTATACAAACAAGAGAACAAAATCATAATATTCATCACAAAACTCATATAATGAAAGAACAAACTATTAATTGAATAAAAACACTTCCAATACATGATCACATATCTCATAAATACTAAATATTAAATATATAATTATGTATTATAAATAAATCAAGAAACTCATAAAAACTTAAAAAATACATATAAAAATACATTCACAAGCATTTGAATCCCTTTAGAATTGTAGCAGCAGATAAGCATGCAATAAATAAAACCAGGAGTCTTTTCAAGGATCCAAGCCAGTTTAATGTGCACATGGCTCAAGCAATAATCAAATTCAAAATAGCTGAGCAATGGTTTCTAGCAAAACAACAACTTTTATAGCGTTCTTCTCCATTCTAGACATAGGCAAACTTTTCATTGGTCCCAGTAACCCCTCTCACCCATCTATTGGTCCTGGTACTGATATGGCTACCCAATCGGGACTCTGGTCTGGGCTCAGCACCCGGTTGCCCCCCTTCTAGTCCCAATTACAATGGTCAGTGTCTCTAACTTGTTACATCTCTCCTCCAAGGTCGCTTAGCTTGTTAAAACATATGGGAAGCAGGGCACTGTAACCTTGCTTTTTGCAGAGTTAATTCATTCTATAGAAGCTGTGCTCTCTTATCAGTACCAATTAGAGCTGTTTTCTGTCTTTTCTAAGTGTTTCGTTTCTGCTTAGCTATGTTCAGTTAAGCTGAGTTAAGTTTCAATTTTATGGTGTCATCATTCAGGGGGGTTTCATTCCTCTGGGCCTAACTACAGGCTTCAGTTACAGGTCAAGCTGCTTAGGCCTGTCTGCTTAGTTTAATTAGCATGGATCATAGGCCGTCGCCTACCACATTCCCCCCTTTGATTATTCTCACCCGCATGTTAATAAGGTGTGAGAATCAAATCACATAATACTAGGTAAAGGTATCACTCTGTGGTATAGGGTAGTAAGTTCACATAGCTAATATCTTTGTAGCTGCCTTATGCTCTACAGTGTTATTAATAACTGAAGTTATCATTCGCAAGCAAAGTGGCAAAAAACAAGGGAGCAACAAGCAGATAGTCAAAGTCCATAGTTTGGCAAGAGTGGGAAAAAGAACTAAAGGATTAGAAGGTTCAGTTGCATCTTTGTTGTGCTGTCGTAAAGCTTCTGATTTAGACAGACCAGCTGTCCATCCTTCGTAGTAGATTGTGGTCCAGTCCGAACAAAACACAAACTGTCAACAATGGGGTGGGCCAATACCCACTCACTAGTAGTATTATGTAAGTCTGATTGTATAGGATAAAATAGTTCAGTTCTTGCGTCTCCCAGGGCCACTGATCTCCCATCTTAGTTCCTCCACAAAAGAAACAGTCAGAAGTGTGGAGACTAGATGCTATTGCTCCAGCAAGTTCAAGAAACAAGTTCTGGTGGTGGTATGAGGAGTTGCAATGGTGGCTTGCATAGCCTTGTAGAAAGTCAAGATCTAGAACAACTTTTGGATTGGAGAGTATACCAATGCAAGTATAGGAAGAATGATAAAACAAGGTCTGAGTGACCTTCGGTCCAGTTCATGTTGTACTTATACAGGCTGCCCAGGGAGATAAGGCAAAAGTCATTTCAAAGCACTCCAAAACTGTTGCCAGAATAAAACAATAATAATAATTCATAATGGGCATAGTCTCTGGAAAATTGGTGGAACTGTCGACTTCCACAACAGATAACAGATGTAGGGTTGATTGTAGATCCTCAAGCTTCTGCAGTACGTAGACCTACCAGCTTTTTGGCAGGAGTAGGGCTGTAGATTCCAAAGTATCACTGTCCTCTGGGATGTCTCAATTTCTTAAAATATCATAGCATAGTCTCTTAGGCTATTATTGCTTCCTTAGAGCAGTTCACTCTTTAGAAGATCAAAACAGTCTTTTCAGAGTATTTAAACACAGTCTCTTAGAAGATTCAATTTCTTAACACAACACAGTCTCTTTCTGATGATTGCAGTTTTTTGTTTTGTTTTTTTCAGATGCGAAGCTTACTTTCAGATAAACAAACAGTCTTGAAATAGTGCAGTTTCTGAGGGACCAATAAGTCTTAGGTCCGTGGTTGTTGTCGTAGGGTGAGGTGCAATGGAGTCTCAGGATGCTGTACAGTAGTCCAGTGATCAGGTTCAAGAGCAGCTGCTGGCTTCCCTTGATTATGATGGATCCAAGGTTCAAATTCTGCGACTTTTACTGCAGTTGGAGTTGACAAGATGACAACATAGGGCCCCTTCCAATGCAGGGCTAACAGTATCTTCCTCCACTCTTTGATCCACACCGAGACTCCAGGCTTGAAAGGATGCAGGGGTGCAGGCAAATTGATGGGTAATCGATTTTTGTACCCAGGTATGAAGACTTCTGCAAAACAGAACTTAAAACCAATAGTTCATGTCTAATAATTTCAGATCCTATCTGTCTCATATCTCCTTTTATTTCCTATACAATAGGCAGGGGTTGCCCATACAGAATCTCAAAAAGGGGAAACTCCTAAAGACTTAGCAGGGGCTAAGTATATCCTAGGAAGGGCTATAGGAAGAACCTGGGGCCACTTCAGATAAACCTCTTGGCAAAGTTTAGACAACTGAGATTTCAGGGTTCTATTCATACATTCTACTTTTCCTAAATTCTGAGATCTATAGGCAGTATGTATCTGTTAATATCAATATCTTGGGGCTATACTTAATGGACTTGCTTCCTGAGGTTATCCACCCTCATTATGTGTACAGGGTCCCATGTGCATGCAAGGTTGTAAGGGCATACTTGAAATCTGGGTACACATTTAGACAGGGCCCTTTTCCTATTGTTAGTGCTCTAGTGAGGACTAGCAGTTCAGCTTTCTGTGGTGAAGTTTCTGGGGCCAGGGCTGAGGACTCAACTACCAAATCAGGGGTCACCACTGCATATCTAGCACAACAATGTCCATTGATGATGAAACTGCCTTCAGCCACAAAGAAAGTCTGTTCAGGGTTCTCCATAGGGACATCAGTCAAATCCAGGCGGCTTGAGAATACAGTGTCCATAATTTCTAAACAGTCATGATCAGGGGATCAAGACCAACTGATAACAACATAGCAGGATTGAAAGCTTGACTGAACCTTCAGTTGTATCTGGGGTTTTCACACAACATACTCTAATACTTCAACATTCATAGATTTGCTAGCTAGTAATTTCCTTTGTATTTCATATTGGTTAGAACAGAGTGTGGTACAGTAACTTGAAGATTCTGTCTCAAAGGGATTTTTCTTTTAGTTTTTGCTTACTAGGAAGGCTGTAGCTGTAACAGCTTCTCAAATAAGGTCCAAGAGATTGAGTCAACACTCCTAGAACATTTCCTTGTGACTCATGAACATAGAGACTGAAAGGTTTTCTGGACATCTGGTAGACCCAGAATTGGTGACAACATCAGGGTGGTTTTTTTTTTTTTTTTTTCAAAGATCAAAAGGCTGCATCCTGTTCAAGTCCCCATTCCAATGCAGACTTTTCCATTCCTTTGATAGCTTGATACAACGGTTTTGCTAGCAGCGCAAAATTGGGGATCCATATACAACATACTCTGTGGCACCCAAGAAGGCCCTCACTTGCCTCCTGGTGGTTGGAGTAGGAATACTGCATACAGCTGCTTTGCGTTCTGGTAAGGGTTCCAGGCGTCGAATTCCGCTGGACAACTGGAATCCTAGGTATTTAACTTGTTTGGCATAATTGCACCTTAGCTCTTGAGACTTTGTATCCAGCCTCATTAAGAGGGTGCAAAAGTTCACTGGTGGCTTGTAGACATTCACTTTCTGAGTTGGTGGTTATGAGCAAGTTGTCCACATATTGAAGTAGAATTTTTTCTTTTTTTTTTTTTTTGGAGTTTCTGGATAACTTGTCAAATCTTTTGCTGAGTGAGGCGAGTTCTTGAATCCTTGAGGTAATCTTGTCCAGATGAGTTGGCCCCCGCCTCCTTGTAGTGGGGTCTTGGGCTAAGCGTATGCAGAAAAAAGCATCTTTTTAAGTCCAGAATGATGAAATGTATAGCTTCAGCAGAGATCAGTTCCAAGAGAATATAAGGATTTTGGTACCACTGGTTGTATAGTTTCAGCTGCATCATTCATTCTTCTTAGATCCTGCACTGGGCGGTAATCACCTGTCCCAGGCTTCTTGACTGGCTTGAGGGTGACAATGGCAGGGGCTATGTTCTTCGCTAGGCCAGGTGGATTATCTTCTGCCCATAATCCAGGTGGGGCTATACACTAACTCTTCTTCTTGGGGAACAGTCAGCACCATCAATCCAGCAGGCTCTGGGTTCACAGTCATTTGCATTTCTCTCTCTTCAGCAAAGGATATCTGTGTCTGAAGCTTTGCAAGCAGATCTCGGCTCCAAAAATGGAATAGGGCATTCAGGCATATACAGGAACTGGTGCATTATTTTCTGTCCCCCTAGTTCACACATGCGGTTCTGCAGGAAAGGCTTTGCGGACTTAGCCCCAGTAGCTCTGATAATGGTGATGCATCTGGCCTAGTCTTTATCCATGCTGTAGCCCTCTTTAGCTGCCATTTACTCTATAGCTACTTCCTTCTCCTACTAGAACATTGTGCTTGGTTTATTGTTTTAGGACTCTGCAATCAAGTACTCCCTCCTCCCCTCCTGGGGAGGAGTCAAGATACGGGCATTCACTTCTCTAATGTCTTTCTTTTTCTATAATGGGTGCACTGATTTGCACCCAGTGGAGGCCTGCTACTTCTGCGGCCTCTTACACATTCTCTGGTCCTTTGATTAGGAGAATCTCCTCCACGTCGTTCAACTAAAATATCAGCAAAAAGATCTGTTCTCTTTTTCCATCTTACAATTTTTACATTCTCTGTCCTTCTTCAACAATCCACATACTTTTCTGATCAACTTTCATATTTCTGTAATTTCTGTTCATTAGTTCAATCAAGTCCTACAACTTCTCAGTGTATAATGCAGTTTTTTTCAGTTCTAAACAAGTCTGGTCAGCTGACTTTCACTTCTGGTCCAGAGGGGGTGCACATCCCCCTGCTGCGGAGGTGGCTAGCAAACTAGGGAATCTGCAGGGTGGATTCCCCCCCCCCCCTCTCCTGGGTTCTGTTTCTCCTAGCAACGCTCTATCCAGGAGGTTGATTTTTTTTTTTTTAAATGATCTACTTCTCTGCTGTGGGCACATTAGTTCACGCCCACCGGGGGGTGACATCATCGGTGGACTGGGCTCCATCCCCCCCTTAAGCACTCTAAGCGGAGCTACTTACAGAGAGAGAGAGAGAGAGAGAGACAGGATATCTAGAGATTCTGGGGCAAAATATGGTGAACAGCAGAAACCACTCCCTTTCACATAACATTCCTGATTGGGACAGAGACATTTCATAGTCTTCAGTAAATCCCTTACTGAAATTCTTGATCATACTTGAAAAGACACTTATTAAAAAACCTTATTACCGTAATCATAAGCTTAAATTGAGCACAGACATACAATTTAGATACAGTTCTTAAAATATCTTATAGAGAGAACCATAGCTATCTGTTACGTATGACTAGAATAAAAATACTTAGCAACCAGCCGTAATCAGCATGTCTCTGCAAAAGAAATATTACTTTTTTTAGTTCAGGAAGCAAATATTCAAAAGACATTCCGGATATTTTTCATAAAGTGCACCTTTCCCTTTTTTCAAATACAGAAAAACAGCTTACAGTTTGGGGAAGCATGCATTCAAATGACTTATACTTGTTCATAAAAAGGTTAGTGCAAACACTCCGCAAGATAAACTTTGTTTTTTTTTAAAACTTTGATTGAATGAATCCTTTATTTTAAACAAGCAAAAGAGACTGCTCAATCGGGAACGGCTGTCTCATTCCCTAGTAAGCTGTGTGAGCCACACCCCTTCGCTCACTGGAAACGAAATGATCACAGTTTCACAGAGACATGCTAGCAAGAATCATTTAAATCAGTGTCAAGTCGTGATCTAATAATTACTTTGTAGGTTTATAAGTCAAAGGAAATAAACCCAAAAACAGTTTGCTTAGTTTATAATTTCTGAAAGGTAACAATAATATACAGACAAAGCAGAGAATATAACTAAAAACAGTTTACGGAGCTCCGATGAGGTTAATTCGACCTTCAAAACTAAAATTCTGACTAAATATTCCTATCGAATGGTATATAATACCTAACCATAGCAGAAGGAACATTACTATTAAAAACATATTGAATAACACAGGTACAATTGTCCTGAAATAAGCACAAACTAACAGCATTGAGATTTAAGCCTGCACAGGATTAGAAAGACGACACTGTACATTCTTTCCTTCAGACACGCCCCTGTCAGTTTTTTTACACTGCAGTAGAAAAACGAACTGGGTCAGACCAGCTTTTGGATTTTTAAAATGATTCTAGGTGTTTTGGGTCTTCGTTCTGCTCTATTAATACAATTTCTTAATCAGTGAACTTTCTCAAATTACCCAACAGAATAATCTCACATTTATAACAGAAGGGAAACTCGCAGTTTCAACAGATAACAAAAAACAGATACACAGTTAGGACGGACAATACACCAAACGCTTCCTCCATTTCGCGACCTAGACGCAGTCACCCGGCTAGGAACTGCGCTAGTCCAGAGTCCACTCTTGCTTGGTCCGTGCTGCCAGACCTTTCATTCACACTTCATTCACACAGTCATGCTAGCAACGTATCTCAGAATGCATTCCTTTCTATCTATTCTGACTAGTCTTATCCAATTTCCCAATTACAAAAAGGATGGGGGTTTCACCCGGCGAATACCCATGCGGGGTTACTCGGCCCTTCCTTGAGAGGTGATCATGCTCTCTTACCAATTTCCAATTTTCTCGAGATTACAAATTCCAAGTTCCTGTCTGTTCTGACTAGGCTAAATCATGATTTTTTTTTTAACAGCTGTACCTCGCGAATACTCATGCAAGGATTTTCAAACAAAGACTTAAGTCTTACCAAACAAAAAGGACGATGGCTTCGCCTTGCGCATACTCATGCAAGGGTAATAGGACCGTCCTTGAGAGGGGATCAGTGCTCTCATTAGCAAATTCCAAATTCCAAGTTCTCGAGATTACAAGTTACAAGTTCTTACCAAAGTTTCACAAGTTTCAAACTGCAGTTCTAACTCATCTGTCTAGACAGGTTTTCAAAACTATACTTACCAGATCTGGTTCCCAAGCTTCTGAGTTGGATCCTGGACTCCCCCGGGTCGGAAGTGTTGGCCAGCTGGACTCAGTGCCTGCCGAGGCCAGGCAGAACCCCCTCCGATTCAAGAGGATCGGTGGGCCCAGGGAAATTCCCCTGCGTCGGATTGGCATGGTTCCAACTGGACCAAACCTCAAGGCGAATTACGTGGATTTATTCACTTGAACACCATCCACCACTCGCACTTCCAGGCCAAACGCACCAAGAAATGTAGCAGCAGATAAGCATGCAATAAATAAAACCAGGAGTCTTTTCAAGGATCCAAGCCAGTTTAATGTGCACATGGCTCAAGCAATAATCAAATTCAAAATGGCTGAGCAATGGTTTCTAGCAAAACAACAACTTTTATAGCGTTCTTCTCCATTCTAGACATAGGCAAACTTTTCATTGGTCCCAGTAACCCCTCTCACCCATCTATTGGTCCTGGTACTGATATGGCTACCCAATCGGGACTCTGGTCTGGGCTCAGCACCTGGTTGCCCCCCTTCTAGTCCCAATTACAATGGTCAGTGTCTCTAACTTGTTACATCTCTCCTCCAAGGTCGCTTAGCTTGTTAAAACATATGGGAAGCAGGGCACTGTAACCTTGCTTTTTGCAGAGTTAATTCATTCTATAGAAGCTGTGCTCTCTTATCAGTACCAATTAGAGCTGTTTTCTGTCTTTTCTAAGTGTTTCGTTTCTGCTTAGCTATGTTCAGTTAAGCTGAGTTAAGTTTCAATTCTATGGTGTCATCATTCAGGGGGGTTTCATTCCTATGGGCCTAACTACAGGCTTCAGTTACAGGTCAAGCTGCTTAGGCCTGTCTGCTTAGTTCAATTAGCATGGATCATAGGCCGTCGCCTACCACAGAATGATATATAAAAGAACAAATACCATAGATAAATAGCATACATAAAACCATAAATCATTAAAACAGTACATTAAAAAACATCTTATAATCTCAAAAAGAGCTCAAATGTGTACTAGGAGTATAAGTCAAGTAATAGAGAGATGAAGATGGCAATCAAGCAGGGCACACTGTAAATATAAACTTACCAAAAGGTAGAAACCTAATCGTACGCTCTCTTGATTATATATAACCTGTATACCTACAATGTATACCTAAAATGTATACCTAAAATGAAATGGTTTAATTTTTTATCTTACCAATATAAGTCCAAATGTCTAACTTACTCACGTACAAAACATGACTGCATACCATTATGCCTTTTTATATCAGACTATACAATGCATCCCTTGTTGTTGTTAAGCGCCCTCAAGTCGGTGTCAACTCATGGTGACCCTCTGGATAGTTGTCCTAAAATGTGTTTGGTCTCAGTCAGGCGGCTCATTGTTGACAGACTGGCACCCATAGCTGCTGTTATTGTATCAATCCACCTCATTGTTGGCCTTCCTCTTTTGCGTTGACCTTCTACCTTGCCAAGCATGATGTCTTTCTCTAATGATCTCTCTCTTTGCATGACGTGTCCAAAGTATGAAAGTCGAAGTCTTGTCATCTGAGCTTCTAAAGAAAGCTTAGGTTTCATCTCCTCTAGTACTGATTTGTTTGTTCTTCAAGCAGTCCATGGTATACCTCCTTTATGCTCTAATATTTCCTTCTCCAGGCAGAAATTCTAAACAAAGGAATAGGCAATTGAAATACATTTGACTAAAAACTACTGCGGGCAGTAATCACCATGGCTCCTATGATCTGTCCATTGGATGCACCCATATTTCCGAACATACAAATCTAACCTACATTATATACTTTTCTTATCTCCGCCTTGGTGGGAGAGGAGCTGATCTCGGAGTAAATATTCACTCTGCCCACTGGCTCTCAATGAGCAAGCAACCTCCATCCATGGGCTTTAAAACTGGACTTTTAGGTTTTAGAGAGATATCAACTTGCCAAACTGATCATAAAATAGATCCAGCTTTTGAGCCTTTTGTGTTTAGCCTTCACATAATCAATGATATCCCCCCCTCAAAACAACCTTGGCGGCCTTCCAAAAAAGGTCCAGATCATCCCGTTGCTGACTCTTACAACCCACGTAGTCTGCCCACTTTGCCCGAAGGAAGGGCACAAAATGAACATCGCCCATGATATCTAGTGGGAAGTGCCAAGTGGAAATCCCTTCTCATGCACCCCAGTACAACTCCAACACCACCAAGGCATGATCCGAGATGACTGGTCCTATATCCACTCCAGTGACCTGTTCAAGCACCGTAACTCAAATCCAAGCTGGAATACCAAGGAAAGTAATGGGGGCCCCCCAGTCTAGGTCCCACCACACATATACCTCACTGGCTTGGAGCCAACCAAGTTAATACCCACCATATCTTCTGACCATCACACTATCACACCCATACTGCCCAGCTCCACATAGACTCTCTCCCAGCTTCTCCCTTCCCGATCTCCCTATTCAAAACCCCCAACTGCCATACATTCACCAATAAACCCTCCTGTAACTCCATCAGCATTCTCCCTTCATCCCATAAGGGAACTCACCATTGGCGATCCACATGTGTAGAGAGCCCAGTTTAAGCCACCCCTCCATATCCACACTGTAGTCCAAGCATGCCTCCGACCGCCAATACCAAGCTCCAACAGTAGGGCCGCACCACACAACCAACACGCATCTTCAAAACGGCCATGGACCCATAGCCAGTCACCCCCCCAGGCAAACCCCCTTCATGAGGTCAGCAACAATCCTTACCCCCTCACACTACCTCCCCCAAAGGCAAGTACATGAAACCCCATACATCCCCCCTCACTACCTCATCCATCAAACAACACCTATGCACCCGCAATAACTGCACCCCACCCCCCCACTCACCCGGCAACCCCCCCACAGGCACTCACACTAGCAACAGCCATGCATTGCCCTGTCCCCAACCACCTCTCCACCAGCCGGGCCCAGGGGCCGGCCGGCCGAGCAGCAAAGGACAGCTAAAAAGAAAAAAAACAATGCTCACCAGTTTCAAAAGGAAAAGTCCCCACCAGCCCACTCCCACGCATTCACACGCATGCACACACTGCCATGAGAGCAAGAAATGAGGCAGAGAGGGGAGAAGCAAATATCAGGCCATAGCAGCACGGCCTGCACAACCAAGACACTCACACAGCCAACAGGCCTCCCACTCACACCAAACACCTTAGCACCTTTATCCAATCAGAAAATGGTTAGTTCCCACGATATTTCACTTTACTACTATTGACCCATGCCACCCATGAATACACGTACAATATCCACTCGAGTTTAAATATGGTATATAATAAAAGCATATTCATAGTATAATGTTGATTGTACATAGTTATCCCTGTTATTCCATGTTATATATTCCCTTGTTCTCTGTAAACTTCGATGTTACCTGTACACATTGCAGTATATTTTGTTCAATGTACACCGCACTGATTTTAATAGCGCGGTATATAAGAGATGTTAAATAAATAAATAAATAAATAAATAAATAAGACACCATGCAACCTCCAGGTTGCGCACTCTACCTGCAGGCGTACAAGCAAGCATGAGCAGGGGGACATCCAGTCACCAAGGAGGCATAGGGAGGGAAGTTGGGAGATGCCCAGGACCATCCAGACCCCTGACCATGGGTGGGGGAAGCTGCAGCTGCCCACTTGCCACACGTGCAGCCTCACCCTAAGCAGAACCATCAGCCAATGGCACCCCCATACGGCCCCAGAAATAACCCCATGATCTCCACACAGGCAGCCACAGCCTTCCAGCTAGTGTTAGGAGAGATGGGGTAACATAATAAAAATAACATTAAGTTCACACATAATGAAAACACACCAAGAACCCCCAGCTATACCCTACAAGCAGGAAAGCCCATGCAAGAAACAACATAATGGTGCAAAACCCACAAGAGTCCATAATCAAAAGCAAAGTCAATGGCCTCCACAGTCCAGTCTCGAGGTCACAGCATATCCTACACAATTACAGCAGATCATTCTTAGGACCCAAACCCACGACCTCCACCCAAGGCAGGGAAGCATGAGTCCGAGGTGCTCACATGGGCCACTGATCTGCACAAAATGCTATTGCCTCCTCCGTCATAGAGAAAACTTTCTACTGTCTCTGATGCTCCAAGTGTAGCTTTGCAGGATAGACAAGAGAAAAAAAGAATGTTTCTTTTGGCTCGAATACTGCACGCAGCCAAAAGCCCCTGGTGTGGTGCTGAGACAGCTGCAGAATAGTCCTGGAATATGAGCATGATCCGCTCATTTTGATATCCTCTGTGCTAAGCTTGGGCCACCCTCAGCATGCATTCCTTTTGCCAATAGCTGAAAAACTGTCTATAAAGCCCGTGGTCAGACATCCAAGGTGCACCAGGGCCCCAGCTGATGCACGCATTCAGTAGTGATCTTCCCCATTCCTTCCTCCAGTGGTAGATTCAAGAGCAGCCATGCTTCAAGATATCCCTGGAGCTCCCTGTCCAGCACGGTTTCTGCAATGCCTATGAAGAAGAGACTCTTCCAGCGTCCCTGATTTTGCAAAGCATCAAGTTTATCAGCTTGGCACTGCACTTACTCCCCCAGGCTCTTTAACCAATCATCCGCCTTACAGTCATCATCTTCCAGCTCGGCCACATGCTGCTCAACCAGCCCTATCTGACAAGTAAATTCCTTAATGGACTGGAGTGGAGGAGTAGCCTAATGGTTAGAGCACTGGCTTAGGAGCCAAGAAACCAGGATTTAATTCCCACTAGCACTCCTTGTGGCCTAGGTCAAGTCACATAACCCTCCACTGCCTCAGAAAAATCAAGGTTATCAATATCCCTGTTTAATATGTTTACAATGTAAACTGATTTGACTGAAATGATAAAGCAGCATAGGAAATCTGCTAAATACATCCATTTGAGTTGCCAACCTGCTCATGCAGTCCTCCATTGCTCAGACTACTAAATGGGAGACCTCCTCCACCATGCTTGCTGCGCCCAGGGGCTGGAATTTGGCTTAGATTCTGCCACCCGGGATTTATCTTTTTGAGGTGCCTTGGAAATGGGAATCAACAGGTAGGGGTTCACTTCACACACCAAAGGGACCCTGGGAGAATGGAAAGCAGGAGAGAAAGCAGGTATATTCAGGGGATGAGGTTAGAGGTCCCAGAACTAGAGAAGAAGCCAATAGAGAGGTTCAAATAAAGACAAAAGTAACCCAAATGCCCTTAGGTACAGAGCAGGCTGAACTTAAAGATTCCATATTATCTCTGCCTACCGGTAAACAAATTAATATGAATAAAATACAGCCTTTAAAATGCTTGTATGCAAATGCTAGAAGTCCAAAAAATAAGATGGGAAAGTTAGACGATATTGCACTAAATGAGAAGTTAGATATGATTTGTATATCAGAGACATGGTGGAAGAAGGACAACCAGTGGGACACTGTGATACCTGGGTACAAATTATATCGCAATGATAGAGTAGATCAAATTAGTGAAGGGGCTGTGCTCTATGTTAGAGAGAGCATTAAGTCATACAGGGTTACAGTTATGCAGGAAACAAAATACAATGTAGAATCTCTATGTAAAAAGGAGAAGGTGATGGCAGTAGGGGTGTACTATCGACCGCCTGTCCAGAATGAATAAATGGATGATGCTAAAGAAATCAGGGAAGCTAACAATATTTACAGCACAGTAATAATAATGGGTGATTTCAATTACCCCAGTATCGATAGGATCAGTGTCACGGCAGGACATTCTAGGGAAATAAAGTTTCTAGATTAAATAAATGACTGCTTCTTAGAGCAGCTGGTTCATGAACCAACAAGAGGGGAAGCCATCTTGGACCTAGTCCTTAGTGGAACACAAGATCTGGTGCAAGAGATAATAAATGGAGGAAGGATGGCAAGGAAATCCACAGTACTATCTTTTAACTTTCAAAAGAGAGACTTTGATAAAATGAGGAAAACAGTTAAGAAAAAATAAAAGGAGGAGCTGTAAAAGTTAAAGATTTACATGAAGCCCAGACAAGTTGTATTCCATGCTGCTTTAAGAAAAGTGGAAGGAAGTCCAAAAAATTGCCAGCATGGTTTAAAGGTGAGGTCAGAGAGGCTGTTGTAGGCAAAAAATCATCTTTCAGGAAAGGGAAAAAGGAGCCAAATGATGAAAACTGGAAGCAGCATAAGCACTGACAAGTTAGATGCAAGGAATTGATAAGGCAGACAAAGAGAGAATTTGAAAAAAAGCTTGCTGTGGAAGCAAAAACGCATTATAATTTTTTTTTTCAAGTACATTTGTAGCAAAAAACCTGTGAGAGAGTCAGTTGGACCATTGGATGAAAAAGGGGTAAAAGTGACCTAGATTGGCCACTGTTGGAAACAGGATACTGGGCTTGATGGACCTTTGATCTGACCCTCTATGGCATATCTTATGTTCTTATGTTCCTCTCCAGCTCACCACATCATTTAATCACCCTCAGCAATGCCTTAAAAAACTTAATGGCGCAAATATATGGTTGGAATTGGTGTCATCACTAAGCATTTACTGAAGAAATGAATCCTAAAAGGCACATTTTAGAAAGAACACCCAGTGTAATCTGGAATGCCCATAAGAACATAAGATATGCCATACTGGGTCAGACCAGTCCATCAAGTCCAGTATCCTGTCTCCAATAGTGGCCAATTTAGGACATAAGTACCTAGTAGTTTCCCCAAAAGACAGCAGTGATATCCCGGGTCCCTCTTAATAATGGTTTATGGACCTTTCCTCCAGGAACTTATCCAAACCTTTTTATAACCCAGCTACACTAACAGCTTTTACCACATCCTCCGGTAACAAATTCCAGAGTTTGATTACACGTTGAGTGAAAAAATATTTTCTCTTATTAGTCTTAAATAGGTTACCCTGTAGCTTCATTGCATGTCCCCTAGTCTTTTTATATTCTGATGATGTAAACAATCGATCTACGTTTACCCGTTCCACTCCGTTCATTAATTTATAGACCTCTATCATATCTCCCCTCAGCTGTCTCTTTTCCAGGTTTTAAGAGCCCTAACCTTTTTAGCCTCTCTTCATAGGAGTATCCTTCCATCCCCTTTACCATTTTGGTGGCTCTTCTCTGTACCTTTTCTAATAATGCTATATCCTTTTTAAGATATGGCAACCAGAATTGCACACAATATTCAAGGTGCGGTCGCACCATGGAATGATACAGAGGCATTATAATATCCTTTGTTTTATTTTCCATTCCTTTCCTTATGATACCTAGTATACTATTTGTTCTCTTGGCTGCCGCTGCACACTGGGCAGAGGGTTTTAACATGTTATCCACGATGATGACTAAATCTTTTTCCTGGGTGGTGGTTCCCAGTGTGCAACCTTGCATCGTGTAACCATAGTTTGGGTTGTTCTTTCCTAGGTGCATAACTTTGCACTTGTCTACATTAAATTTTATCTGCCATTTGGCTGCCCAGTCTTCCAATTTATCAAGATCCTCTTGCAATTTTCCACAATCCTCTTGGATTTTAACAACTTTTAACAACTTTGTGTCATCTACAAATTTGATAACCTCACTCGTTATTCCCTTTTCCAGGTCACTTATGAATATGTCAAAAAGCGGCAGACCCAGCACAGATCCCTTGGGTACTCCACTATTCACCTTTTTCCATTGGGAAAATTGGCCATTCAGCTCTACCCTCTGCTTTCTATCTTTTAACCAGTTCCTGATCCACAATAGTACATTACCTCCTATCCCATGACTTTTTAGTTTTGCCAAAAGTCTCTGATGAGGGACCTTGTCAAAGGCTTTCTGAAAGTCCGGATACACTATATCAACCTACTCATCTTTGTCTACCTGTTTATTCACACCTTCAAAATAACATAACAGATTAGTAAGACGAGATCTTCCTTGTCTAAAGCCATGTTGGCTGTCTCCCATTAAACCATGACTATCTACATGTTGAGTAATTTTGTTTTTTATGATGGTTTCTACCATTTTTCTCAGCACTGACGTCAGGCTCACCAGTCTGTTGTTTCTCAGATCACCCCTGGAACCCTTTTTAATGAATCCAAAACAGTCATGCCTATGATGCATGTTATTGTATTAAATCTTTGGAGAAGATACCAGTACTATCTATACGAGAAGAGTAGGGATGTTTAATGCAGGTCATGACCAATAAATATTTTTTGCTATGATATGAGGATCAGGTATTATGAGTTATTTGCACACCTGGTAGTGACAAATGCAATGAGATATTGGCTTGTAGTACACAACACAGTGTAATTAGCAGATCCACCCAAACTTCCTAAGCAGACATTATCCTAGTGCTGACAGTGGGGTATGACTTCTTTTGCTTAGAAGTGGGAGCAGTAGTGATAACGGTAGTGAATGAGGCAGAGAGGCTTTCCTGTGTATATCACATTTTGAAAAAAATCTCCCACCCCTAGTCAAGATGAGTATTACGCCCAAGCACCATTATAGATAAGCTGAAACCATGTTCAAGAAAAGAAACAACTTAATGAGACAAGAAGATGGAAACAAGCATTATCTCATAGCTATAAGCTTTATATTGTCCAGAAATAATTGGAATTCACACTAGCCACAGGGCAGCTTTCTCATGTCAGGTCTTATACTGAGTGGAATAGTTGTCAAGCAAATGAGCCGATGGTGTGAAATCTTAACATTCCATGTAGTGAAAAATGAAACTGTTATAGCCATTACTTGTGATCCCGTAACATTTGTGATTGGTATACACAGTGTACAAGAAAAGAAACGTGTTTATATGATTATTATCCTGCATCCTACTTGTATAGCTGTCTTCTTATTTTAGCAAGACTGTCCTCATGGAGTATATCCATTGCTCAGAAAATGATAATCAGTCTCCTGGGAATTAGTTTGCATATTATGAAAATAATTCTTTGATTTCTTCCATTTCGCTCTGCTCCTTTCTGAGCTTTTAAAAAATGTTTTCACTAAGACAAGAAAGACAAATATACCAATCTGTGTACTGAAGTGTTTATTTTTATTTGCCTGTTTTCTTTATTTTTTAGCCAATATTAGCAATCTGTTTCTGCAGCAAAGCCAAACACTGACAGTTGTAACGGTGACTATTTGCTGCAGGCCAAATGAGACTAGCACAGTAAAGCAAGTCTGCTCCATCTAGAAATGAGCGCTTCATATACACATGCTGGCTGTATTTCAGCCTTGAGTTAGAAGGTAAATTACTGAAGTAATTCTTAACAGGTCGGGGTAATATAGTGCTAATAAATGCTGATTCAATCTTGGAGCTGATGTCAGTGACAATGAGTTGCTGTTGACGTTGAAATGCTTTATTTCTTTCATGGAACACCCCTGCTTTGAATTTCCAATTTGCATATAGACAGCGAACCATAATCTATTAAAATTGTTATGCTGACTGGCTTTTTTAAATAATTTTGTTCAGTTTAGTCCTGTGTAAGATTAGCACATCATGCCAGATTTCTATTTGAAAGCATTCCTGTTTATCTCTGAAGACATAATCCTCACAGGTGTGGTAGAAGTAGGGAGGAAGTAGAGCACCATGTTTGTTTTAAAGTTAATTAACCTTAAAAATGGCATAATTTTGAAGCCTATGATATATTAGTGGCCATATGGAATTTTTAAACAGTAATTCCTAAAAAAATCATTAAAATGTCATAAAAGGACTTTGGATCTATGATTATAATTGGAAATGAGTATCTGGTGATAATCAACAAAAATACCAGCCCATGCTCATATGATAGCCCTTCAATAAGGTATTCTATCTGGATTAATGGCCCTATTTACTAAACCATAGTACATTTTTGCACTGATGTGTGGCCAGCATCCACCTTGCAGTTACCACACAGGGCAGACATTTATTGCATGGCAAACGCATCAGCAGATAGTGTAGTAAGTGCCTCCGTGCTATCAGTATACATTTACCATGGCCTGCTACTTAAAAAAGTAATTCCCCCAATGAGCATTTAGACCACCTCCTCATTCACCCAATGTGCATGCAAACCAACTCCCCAAGCCCCTTAATGTGCATCAGATCTCTCTCAAGCCCCCTATCTCTTCCCCACCAATCCCTCACAACTCTCTAAACCCCTATCCTTAACCACTCCCCCCGCCCCCGACTCCGAAACATGGTGGCTCTGCTAGGGGTCAAGCTGCAAAAGAGCCACATCTCTGTGCTGTTTTGGTGAACCTTGGGAGAATAACAAAGACAGCTGGATCCATCTTTTCCATGAGATGTTACTCCGGTGGTATGAAGAGAATGGCATACCACTGGTGTTCTGATGGACCTTCATTTTGATAACTCTTTTCTTGAATACCCATTTTAATGTCCTGATGATGGTATTTTATTTATTTATGTATTTATTTATAAGAAACTATTGGTTTCTAAATATGCCGTTTTACTGCCAAAAATTACCTTTTGGAGCGCCTCCCAAGCAACATATTTAAGTTTTGTAGGATCAGATCTAGCTTGCTGTTATTTTTTCCATGCGGGAAGCACACCACTGCCTGGCCATTAGGTTCAGCTAGGAGCAAACCCATGACCTTCAGTAGTAAAGGCTTTAGACTCACATCTGAAGCCTGTCAGACGGATGCCTGGGTGAGAATGTTCACAGTCTTGGCAAAGGCATATATCAATATGATTTGCAAGGGATTGTGGGAAATGCAGTCCATTCACACCAGACACAGCCGCTCACAATAATTAGTTGTGCTTGAGTGTAAAGCCAATAAGATATTTATTTATGGGGTTATTTCTCCCAACACAGATATGCTTGGTAGCACATAAAACAGGATACTTGCTTTCAGTGTTAAACTTAGAAAAACAAAATCAGGAAAACAACAGCTGAACTTATCAGGCAATTAAAGCAAAAGAATAAAGACCTGGTTGGTAACAAACTGGTCTTTTCTGTAGGCTCTAGCTAATATTTTCTTAGCAGTGCATCAAACAACAAACAAACCCACAAAGTAGGGAAAACTGTTCTTTTCAGGTTAACTTCTTTTTTTTTTTAACTTTTATTTTCATTTTGCAACAAACAAAAGAAACAACACACCAAAGGAGACAAAACAAGTATACAATAAAGAAAAGTAAACCCAATTACCCCCCACCCCCACGCTTCTTCTCTAGCTGATTTGTTCAGCATGTGAACGCTTCCAACACAGTGATTATACATCAAACAATCAAAAGAGTATCTGCGATACAGAATAATCATGGGACAAAGATATATACAAATTTAGACAGTCAGATGAGAGCATTGAGCAGAATGTACATAGTCATTGAGCATCTTCCATTTAGACCGATGATGAGGAGTCTGAATGGGGAAGCAAACATACGAGGTATTTGTTCATATTTACTGTAGAGACAGACATGATTCCACCATTCATTGGGGCTCAGATGAGAGCTATTTTTCCAGTATTTCGTGATTAGGGAAATGGCAATGCCAAGCATAAAGTCCAAAAGGAAGTAAGCGTTTTTGGAAGAGAGGGGATCCCCGCAGCTGAGCGAAAGTCCCACTATCCTCCAAGAAAGGGGCTCTTGAAAGTGCAAAATAGACTGGATACGACCCACCGACGCCAGTAATACTGTAGGGCGGACATTATACATAACATGAGGTAGTGAACCAATGGCCGCATGACATGTCCAACAGCTATTGCCCTGTAGTGTTCCATTGGCTAATCTGTCAGGAGTGTAAAAAACCCGGTGGGCTAGGTCTGAGTGAGGAGGCGGAGACCCGTCACTCTACTCCAGACAAGGCTCCATTGCTTCAAAGTCACATGCAATTCTCTCTCCCATGCTTTCTGCGCTATAGGGGTATCTCTAGTTATAGCATTACATAAGGTTTTGTAAAAAGATGCTACACCCGGAATTACCGATAGATCGGATAGTCTCCAAAATGCTGAAGTGCACAGTAGTGTTTCGCTGAATCATTCACTAAAGTTTTCCAGGCACCTTCATGGAACAACTGACTAGGAATCCAAATGCCCAGTGTACCAGGGCTCGCCATCGGCTTATTTTGTATTCGATTAAAGGCACCTAAGGTGTCTAAAAGCATTGGTGGAAAGTGAGTCTGATGGGAGAGTCATACCAGGGAGAAAAGTAAGAGGAATCGGTTTGCAAAGGTCCTCTTCTATGTCTAGCCACACAGGTCTACTCGGTACTGGATCTTCCAGCCAACGAGCGCCTTGTTTGAGAAGAAAAGATTGATGATACTTCAGGAAATCAGGGAATCTGACACCCCCATTTTCCTTATCTGCTTGCAGCTTATGTTTCGCTATCCTAGGTGTCTTGTTTTGCCACAAGTATCTAGTCAGAAGGCCCTCTATATCTTTATATATACGTCGAGGTAAGAGACAGGGCAACATTTCTAAGATATAATTCACTTTCGGAACAATCATCATTTTTATGGTTTCTAATCGACCCCACCAGGTAAGTGTTAAAGGAGTCCAGCGGTGAGTAAGCGCCGGACTTTAGAGGTCAAGTCTTTGGCATTGAAGGAGATAGTGTCTTCCAAAGGACAATAGTGAACCCCAAGGTATTTGACCATGCGAGGTTGCCAAAAAGGGGAAGGGTTGCATATCTGCCTGATGAAGCAAAGGATTTAATGGAAAGGCTACCGACTTGGTCCAATTTATCTTATAACCGGACAGTTGTGAGTATTTACCATTTGCTCTAGGACAGCCGGTACTGAGTCTATAGAGACAAAAAGCATAAGGTCATCAGCATACGCTGAAATTTTGATTTCCCTATGGGTGAAGGGGACTCCATGAATCTCCTCCGATTGCCGGATTAGTAAAGCCAAGGTTCGAGTGCAAGATCGAAGAGAAGTGGAGACAGTGGGCATCCCTGGCGAGTGCCGCGTTGAAGGGGAAAAGACTGAGACTTTTAAGCATTGGCACATATACTGGCTGTAGGCTGTGCGTACATGGTGCGAAGACAACGGAGAAAACCTTCCCCGAATCCGTACCAGCGGAGGACTGCAAACAGGAAGGGCCACTCTAAGCGATCAAAGGCCTTCTCAGCATCAAGTGAGAGACCAACAAATGGGCGATCAAGATTAACTGCGGTAGTCAGTACATGGCATAGAGTCCGAGCATTGTCAGCAGTTGATCTACCAGGAATGAAACCGCATTGATCTGGGTGTATTAAGTTAGGCATCCTATCAGAGAGCCGGGTAGAGAGAATGGTGGCAAATATTATAGTCCGCGTTTAGGAGGAAATTGGACGATAATTAGCTGTTAGTTGCGGGTCTCTCCCCTCTTTCTCAAAAACTACTACAGCCATTGAAAAGGACCCATAAGGAGAACCCTCCTCGGCCAGAGCAGAAAAATAAAGTTTCAAAACTGGAGCTAAGTCAGCGTGAAGGTTTTGTATTCAGCAGGGAGACCGTCTGGGCCTGCGGCTCGACCTGAGGCACATTTCTTGATAGCAGAATGAATTTCTGAGACAGTAAATGGTGTGTCCAAGGCCACTCTATCTTCGTCAGATAGAGTCGGTCGTTTGAACCCAGAAATTAAGCGTTCAAATACAAATGGCTCAAAAAAACATTCAGCTAGATAAAGCAGCGTATAAAAATAACGAAAGAGTTCTAATATTTCGGTTTCTTTAGTGACCAAGCCCCCCCCCCGACGGATTACGGAGGGCGGTAACACGCTTGGCTTCTTTTTGACCTTTAGGGCATTTGCTAATAATTTGCCAGCACGATTATTTTCCCGATAATATAGCCCTTGTTGTGATTCAATATTTTTTAACAGCAGCAGTGTACAAAAGCTGATTGTATTGAAAACGCAAGCGTTGTAAACGGAGTAAAATACATGGGTCAGTACGGGACGTGAGAAGACGCTCCCCAGCTTGTATCTGCTGCTCTAGAATCAGTAATTGCTGCTTTCTTTGTTTCCCCTGCCGAATTTGATAGCTAGTTATAGTTGCGCGGATAGATGCTTTAAAACCCTCCCACCAAGCCCAGCTCGCTGTGTCATGGGGTGAGTTAAAATGAAAATAATCTTGGATAGCGGCCTTTATATCAACCTGAAAATCTTTTTGACCCATTAAGGATCTATCAAAAACCAGCTCGGGGAGAATCGTCCCGCGCAGTGACATGTAATGATAAAGATATGGCAGTGATCTGAAATATGGAGATGATCAGTCCTAGTCGTGTCTACTTGAGGAATCATTGCTTTGGAAATGAGAAAGAAATCTATTCTAGATTGGGAGTGATGGGGGTCAGAAAAGAAAGTGAACTCTAAGTCGGAGGGGTGAAGCAGCCTCCATATATATAACATCGCAATATATTGCATCAGAGATGTAAGGGTAGCAAGTCTATTGGGTTGTCTAGTCGTTCTAGGCGGCTGTCTATCTATAAGAGTGTCTAACACTTGATTAAAATCACAACCAAGTATTAATGGAGTATTTTAAGAGGCATGTGACAACTGCGAAATACTTGAATAGTAATCAGGGTTGTCCACATACGTGTCATAAATGCAAATACATGTAAATTACTCTCCAACCTTAAGATGTACTCGGGCCTCTTCCTTGTCAGCGCTAGTATCAATTACAGTAGCTTGCAAAGATTTCTTAACCAGAATGGCTACCGCACCGTGGAAACGGCGGGGAAAGCCACCATGTAAGGCTTAACATTGAGTTTCAGTGTTTCAGCAGAGTTTAAGTGCGTTTCCTAACGCAATCAGCATGCATGGCTAAGATAGCTAAGGATTTTCTTTCTTTTGATTGGACTATTAATGCCCTTTACGTTGAGTGATAAGATTTTTCATTAGGCCATGAAGACAAGTAAACACTTCTGAGCCTGATAGCGCACATCATATCACAATGTCCCTCATAGTGACTGTATCTGGCTGTACATATGGCATAAAAGAAAATAAGCTTAGATAATACAATGAAGCGCCCCACATTAAAAAAGAAAAACCGCAGCGCGGTAGAGAAGAAGCAGAACCCCAAAAATTACTGGCGACCATGTGTCTGCGGGGAGAAGCCCCAGAGAAGGCCGAAATTGAAAAAACACATAACCTGTAGGACTGTGCGTGCTCCGAATCCGACCGAGGTCATGGAGGGATAGGAGACCAAAAAACAAAAAAGTCATAGAAAGAAAGAAAGAAAGTCCAGGAAGTCTCTGTGCTTGACTATGACCGCCGCATCGGGCCCTTCAAAATGGCGGACAGAGCCGGCAAATAAAAGTCCAAGTCGTTGGATTAGCGCATCTGCTCTGCTTCTTTGGAGTCTAAAAATGTTGATAGTAGATCAGGATCTTCGAATGTCCTGGTTTGGTTGTGGAGAGTCACTCGGAGCTTCGCGGGATACAACAGGCCAAAGCGAGCTGTAGTTGTTGAAGTCGAGGGCGAAAAGCAAGGAGTTTCTTCCGTCGGTCAACGGTAGGCTTTGCCAAATCAGGGAAGAAGGAGACTTTGTGACCTTCAAATTCCAAATGATGGTTCGCCCGAGCAGCATTTAAAAATTTGTTCCACTTGTTGATATCGTAGCAAGCGAAAGATAATAGGCCGGGGGTCGTTCGGTGCGCCATGTGGGTAGGAACACGGTGTGCACGATCGATTTCAGTTCTTTATGAAAGGTGATCTTCAGCAAGGAGGGAAGAGTTTTGAGCAGGAATTCTCTCATATCTCCCGCTTCCACCCCCTCCGGTATTCCAATGAGCTCACATTGTTGCGACGGGCTCGATTATTGCTATCTTCTAACTCCTTTTGAAGATTCTGTATCTGGCGCTCAGCCTTGCAGTGTGCCCAAGCACACCGCGTGCGAGTCGAGGACCCCCGCCATATTGTCCTGCCGTAATGAGAGACTTTCAAGTCGGTCCTGGAGCACTCCAAAGTCTTCTCGCATGGCTCTAAGCGCTTCTCCATTGGACTGCACCAATTCCTTCACGCCGCGTATTTCCTCTAAAATCTCCAGGTGCATTGCGGGGTTTTCCCGAAATGGAACCATCTTCTGTGGGGAGGACACCTCTGTTTTGGAGCGTTTTCCGTGAGAAGAAGGAGACCCGAAGTCCAAGCGCGCTGGTTTATGGGCCGCCATCCCCCCCGAGGTACCCCGGTCAGCCCGGAGCGAAATAGTAAGTTTGTATAGGTATTAAGTCAGGATTCTAAGTAGGCCTCTCGGGAGCTTCAGCGCGAAGCGTCTTACCCGCTGGACATCAGGCTCCGCCCCCCAGGTTAACTTCTTATATCTTCACAGATAGACTCAGAAGTGATTCCCTCAGAGCTCACAAGCAATTAGGTAAGGCTCAATTGCTAGCAGTTACCCAGCTGAAACCCCTTAGCTGGCTTACTTTCTACTGCGTGGCTCGAATCCTACTCAGGAGCTTTTCTGAGTAGATTAAAGAACAAGTTTGTATTTCTTTGTGATGGTTGTTGTACTTTGCAACAGTAAATTACCAAAGGAGTTTAGACAGAGAGCAATCCATGTATTCACAGCCTGGATCTAAGACCTCTCCCCCTTCTTCAACAATCATGGGTTCAATATCATGGATTGGCACAGAGGAATTTCTCAATGGAGCATTCTCAGGAGAATACTTGTTTCCCTGCTGTCTTTCAAGGGTATAGCTAGGGCATAGATCAGTGTTCATACCTGAGCTTCCATTGCTGTTAGAGTTCCTCTCTAAATAGCCTGGCCAGTATGTAGTCCAGTTCTTATGTCCAGCCTTCCAATCCAGATCCCTGGACATTGGATCTCTCTTCACATACCTTCTGGCACGGGTCCTAGGGTCCCTTCCAAGTGCAGTCGTCTCCTTCACAGGTACCGTCTGGAGATTCCTGGCCCTGCAGCACCACTCCTCTGGTTTTCCCCAGTCCAATGGTGTATGCTGGCCTTTTGAATGTCTCCCAGTATACGTACTGCTCTGGACTCCTTTAGACCTCCCAAATGCTTTTCTCTTCTTTCTTCCAAAGGGTTTCTTGCCCTCTCTGTCCGTCCGCTCTGGCTTCTGCTTCTGATGATCCTCCAGATGATGAAGCTGTCCAAGATGAGGATTTCCAAGATGAAACTGAGGATAATTCTCTGTAGAATAAACTCTACCTTTATTCTGCTTTGATGAGTGCTCCACCCTAGCACAGCGCAGCTGTGCTGAATCAGACCCTGCCCTTTGAGATGAGTGCTTGGGGATTACCTCATAGCCCTCCTGATTGAACACACGTTTCCCCACTTCAGCTCCTCTAATGGCTGTTGGAAACCTGGTGCATTCTGGGACTGGTAGTCTTTTATAGAAAAATTCTGTTTTCTTATTTTTACCAGAACTGACAGGTTGCTTGTTCAGAGTCACTTCACCTTTACTATAGCTCCTTCCTGAGCTATGATAAGCTTCCTTATCACATACCCCCCTGCTTAAGTTATTACGGACTGGTTTAACTGGTGAAACTTCTTTCCTACAGTCCGTAATACCTACGAGAGTGTTCTCTTTTTGAAGCTCACTTACTTCCTGACTGGCTTCAGGGTCATTATTATTTACAGGCCTCTCCTTCCAAGACTTAAGTACATTAATATGGTAGGTCTGTCTACGCCCTCTTGCATTTTCTACCATATAAGACACTGGGCTCACTTGTTTAACAACCTTCCATGGCCCTTTCCACTGTACTTCAAATTTTGGGGCAGTTCCTGCTACTTGAACCAAAACCTCTTCACCAATGCTTAATTGGCGGCTGTTGGCCTTCCTATCATACCACCCTTTCTGGCGCACTTGACTGTCCTGCAGGTTCCTCTCAGCAACCTGCGAGGTCCTTTTCAAACGTGCTCTCAAGTCACGTAGAAACTGTGGCACTTCCTGACCTCCTGGTTCAGGATCAATCCATTGTTCCCTCAAAATATCTTACAAACCCCGTGGAGCCCTACCATACATCAATTCATATGGAGTTACACCTAGGGACACCTGAATTCTTTCCCTGCAGGCATATAAGGCAAAGGGCAATAACATATCCCATTCTTTTACCTCTCCTGCTAACCCCCTTCTCAACATTTGTTTGAGAGTTTGGTTGAATCTTTCCACCAAACCGTTTGATTGTGGATGGTAGGTTGAGGTCTTCACGTGATGAATGCCAAAGGCATCCCAGACCTGGGCCAAATATTTGGATACAAAATTGGACCCTCGGTCAGTCAACACCTCTCTTGGGAATCCCACTTCACAAAACAATTTTACTAGCTCTAAAGCTATTGTTTTTGCAGAAACATTCCTCAATGGTATGGCCCAGGGAAACCTTGTTGCCTGATCTACCATAACTAGGATGTATTGGAAACCTCGGGGCGTTTTCACTAATGGGCCTACAATATCCATGGCAATGCGACCAATGGGGTCTGTGATAATTGGCATGGGAATCAATGGCACCACCGGTGGGTGAGCCGCTGTAACTCGCTGACACGCTGGACATGCAGCACAAAACTGGGCAGTTTCTTTGAAAATACCTGGCCAGTAAAAGCGCATAAGTATTTGATCCAGCGTTCCTTGCATCCCTTTATGACCTCCAACTGGATGATCATGTGCTAATCTAAGTACTAGCCCTTTGAAAGTTGTGGGTACCACCAATTGTTTACGTATGGTCCCATTCCTGGGGTCCTGACTCTCTCTATATAATATTTCATTATCTAGTCTGAATCTGGGCACTTCCTCCCTGACCTCATGAGCATACTTAAAAGCTCGGGTGAGAGCTTGATCAGCTCGCTGCTCTTGTGGAAAGTTAGGAAACTTTGCCACTAACTCAGCTGGCACCCAGGGTAAACTTTGACCAGCTAACATCTCAGCCCTACCCTGTGCTCTGCAAAGTCTCTCACGCCGCTTTTGTGCTTTCAACTTTCTTATTTTACCAGATGATGGAGTTATTAAATCATCATGAGAGGGTAAGTCTCCTAATAACTCTGCCTGCTCCCCCTCCTCCTTCTGCTGGCTCTCTACCTTAGCCTGCGAGCAGGTGGATACAAGGCCCCTCTTATTACCTATAGTTTGGCCTTCTGGAAGCTTAACCATCTTTTTAGCTAGGGACTGAGGACTTCCAAAGAAAGGCCCGGGAACTATTTCCATTATTCCTTCTCCCTCCTTCTTTCCTAGCCCTTTCACTAGACCCTGCTTAAATCTTGGCCAATCCTTTCCTAGAACCAAATCAAAGGGTAGCCTAGGCACCACTGCTAACAGGACTTCCTCTTGTTTCCGCAGGCACTTAACCTTTAGCCTATAGGTGGGATATGATGTTGCAGCACCATGAATGCATCTGATGTGAACTTGGCTTTCAGGGGTTCTAGGCACAAATCCTTCTTGGGCCTCTATCCTCTTCCAAAGCCTTTTTGACATCATACTCTGGTCTGCCCCAGAGTCTAACAAAGCATTTGTGGTAATTCCTTGCACATCAACCATCAAAAGAAATCCTTCTTTGGGCTGTTTTAAATCCACACCCATTAAGCTAGTGTGTGTCTGGCATCCCTTTTCTAAATGTCCCCATTTTCCACACTTGAAACATTTCTTTCTACTCCACTGTGTCATCTGGTTTGGCACAGTACATTTATTTTCAGAAACATTTTTAAGCATTTTCTTTTCTGATACAGCACAGCTTGCCTCAGCACCCATCTTCAGAGGGCCACCCATTCTATGGCAAGCCTGCGTGGCTTCCAAGAATCTCTCTGCTAGCATGGTTGCCTCTCCAAGATTTTGGCAATTTTGCTGTATAAGGAAAGTGTGCAAATCTTTAGGCACAGCAGACATAAATTGTTCAAGCATAATAATGTATAATAACATTTCTACCGTCTTTTGCTCAGGCCCCAACCATTTTACAGCTAATCCTCTGATTCTCTGACTCAGAGCCCTGGGTGTTTCACCCACTCTCAATGTAGTAGCTCTAAACATTCGCCTATACTCTGAAATAGACAACCCTAGGCGATCTCTAATAGCAGCCTTTACATCCTTATAATTCAAAGCCTGGGCTGCTTGCATTGCTCTATAAGCTGCAAGCGCCTCTCCAGTTAATGAGGCTGCCAGCCTTACTGCCCACTGGGTCTCTGGCCATGCTAATGCTTGTGCCACTCTTTCAAAAGACTCTAGAAAATCATCAACATTCTCATCTGGAGTTAGCTTCCCAAAACTAAATGCCCCAATTCCCTGATTGAGTCCCACACTGTCCACATGTGGTGTACCAGTATTTACTGCTGGTCTTGCATCTGGTCCACTTTGGTTCTGCAGTTTAACTAGGGCTTGCACCAGATCAAGCACTGGCCTCTGCTGGTCCATTAAGGCTTTCATAGCAGTGTCCTGAGCCTGCTGTGCTAGCTCCTGTTGCCTGCTAAACTGGGCTGCCATCCAATCAGCTAGTTCCCTTGGATCCATCTTGATCCCTGCAAGAAAACACAAAAAACCCCCACAGTGCACCACCTTCCAAACAGGTGTTTTTTTCTACTCTTTTTTTTTCAATTACCCCTGTGCCTTACTCCCATCCACCACTAGACATGCCCAGGTACTTGTTACCTTATGCCAGTGATGAATTCAGCTCTGCACAGAGTCTTTTCTTCCTGGAACAGCTACCTGGAACAGCCACCTCTCCTCCAAAGTGCAGTTGAGGGAAAATATTTTCTTTCAGCTTTTAAGCTTGCACTGTCTTTTCCTTCAGACTTGAATTGTAATCCTTAGCAAGTAAATCCCTTTTGCGCAAAAGCAATCCGAAAAACTACGCCATTTGTCAGACGGATGCCTGGGTGAGAATGTTCACATGCTTGGCAAAGGCATATATCAATATGATTTGCAAGGGATTGTGGGAAATGCAGTCCATTCACACCAGACACAGCCGCTCACAATAATTAGTTGTGCTTGAGTGTAAAGCCAATAAGATATTTATTTATGGGGTTATTTCTCCCAACACAGATATGCTTGGTAGCACATAAAACAGGATACTTGCTTTCAGTGTTAAACTTAGAAAAACAAAATCAGGAAAACAACAGCTGAACTTATCAGGCAATTAAAGCAAAAGAATAAAGACCTGGTTGGTAACAAACTGGTCTTTTCTGTAGGCTCTAGCTAATATTTTCTTAGCAGTGCATCAAACAACAAACAAACCCACAAAGTAGGGAAAAACTGTTCTTTTCAGGTTAACTTCTTATATCTTCACAGATAGACTCAGAAGTGATTCCCTCAGAGCTCACAAGCAATTAGGTAAGGCTCAATTGCTAGCAGTTACCCAGCTGAAACCCCTTAGCTGGCTTACTTTCTACTGCGTGGCTCGAATCCTACTCAGGAGCTTTTCTGAGTAGATTAAAGAACAAGTTTGTATTTCTTTGTGATGGTTGTACTTTATAACAGTAAATTACCAAAGGAGTTTAGACAGAGAGCAATCCATGTATTCACAGCCTGGATCTAAGACCTCTCCCCCTTCTTCAACAATCATGGGTTCAATATCATGGATTGGCACAGAGGAATTTCTCAATGGAGCATTCTCAGGAGAATACTTGTTTCCCTGCTGTCTTTCAAGGGTATAGCTAGGGCATAGATCAGTGTTCATACCTGAGCTTCCATTGCTGTTAGAGTTCCTCTCTAAATAGCCTGGCCAGTATGTAGTCCAGTTCTTATGTCCAGCCTTCCAATCCAGACCCATGGACATTGGATCTCTCTTCACATACCTTCTGGCATGGGTCCTAGGGTCCCTTCCAAGTGCAGCCGTCTCCCTCACAGGTACCGTCTGGAGATTCCTGGCCCTGCAGCACCACTCCTCTGGTTTTCCCCAGTCCAATGGTGTATGCTGGCCTTTTGAATGTCTCCCAGTATACGTACTGCTCTGGACTCCTTTAGACCTCCCAAATGCTTTTCTCTTCTTTCTTCCAAAGGGTTTCTTGCCCTCTCTGTCCGTTCGCTCTGGCTTCTGCTTCTGATGATCCTCCAGATGATGAAGCTGTCCAAGATGAGGATCTCCAAGATGAAACTGAGGATAATTCTCTGTAGAATAGACTCTACCTTTATTTTGCTTTGATGAGTGCTCCACCCTAGCACAGCGCAGCTGTGCTGAATCAGACCCTGCCCTTTGAGATGAGTGCTTGGAGATTACCTCATAGCCCTCCTGATTGAACACACGTTTCCCCACTTCAGCTCCTCTAATGGCTGTTGGAAACCTGGTGCATTCTGGGACTGGTAGTCTTTTATAGAAAAATTCTGTTTTCTTATTTTTACCAGAACTGACAGGTTGCTTGTTCAGAGTCACTTCACCTTTACTATAGCTCCTTCCTGAGCTATGATAAGCTTCCTTATCACAAGCCCCAGGCAAGACTGAAGCATTGGACATTTTCTTCATTAGGAGCCAAATGCTAGTCCAAATGGGATCCTCCCAGAGTATTCCTCCTCCTGCTGCTTAGGCTGCAGCTGTAAGTCTGTAGCCTCCAATCCCAAGGGTCATGAAATCCTCACGCTGGTTAAGCAAAGCCAAGCGCCATTATTGTCTGTTTTCCATGGCGTCACAGACAATAATGACACAAAAAACGAATGCATATTCTGGATCCATGTCCATTCTGTTCACTTCAAGAGATTAAGAAAAATAATAAATGGCCTCATCTTGGTTCACTATTCATTTCAAATGAATGTACCCCTATAATACTGTGCTGTTTGCATGTGCAAAGGCTGAACTGATGCCTCTCCAGTCTCTTTGGGGGATGCTGGTTTGACACAGCTGCCAGTGACATTGACCTCTTTAAGAGTAGACTTTCATAGAAGACTCTTGGGTCTCTTATTGAAAGAGATCAGTCATTTGCTATGTCTGTTCACTAGACTGCAATGGCTTGTGTAAGCCCATAGATACAAAATAAGGTCACTGCAAACTGTCTGTGAATGGCAACCATTGTACCCTCGAAAATGAGAGAATGCAAAAGTTAAAGGAGGCGGAGGGAGGAGAGAACTTGAAAACATTGTAATGAAGGTGAAAGTGGATAAACTCAGGAGTAATATGATGAAATATTTCTTTACAGAAAGAATGGTAAATGCATGGAATTGTCTCCCAGTGGAGGAAGTAGAGACAATTATTGTATCTGAATTCAAGAAAGCATGGGACAAACACAGAAGACTTCTAAAGGAAAAAAAGGGACTATAGTAGTTGGTATGAAAGGGCAGACTGGATAGGCTGTATAGTCTTTGTCTGCCATCATGTTTCTATGTTTTTTGAACAATCTCTTTAATGAAATGATTTTTTATGAGGTGTGTCATACTAAATGCACATTTTTTTGTATGATGCACGTCATATATAATTTATAGAAAGGTACGCTTTCAATCAGCCTTTTATGAAAAAACTGCAGTTTTGCAAGAACAGCTCTAAACAAGGTGTTTTCCACCTTGTGTATGACTTACACAAAATTATTGCCTATATTTGCTTTAATCTCTCATGAGCAACCTTAAATAGATGGTAGGGAACAATATCTTTGTCAGTATTCAGCAATTTGGTACCATATCATTTTAGTATGGTGATTTTTTAGAGGTTCATCTGCATATCTAGTCTGTTTAGATGTGAAAATGGGCTTTCATAAAACTGCATGGCTACGTATGTGCACATACGGAAAAGATCATGCATACTTATATGCACATCATGTGAAGAAATTCTGAGGAACATAGTTTCGGTGGAGCAGAAGTAGAATTATGATGTATAAAGTATGTAGATACATACACCTGTTAGATATTTGCACAAATTTACACCATCTTTGGAGCAGGTGTAAAATTTGTGCAGTACTGGGTCTGGTTGTGGGTATCTAGTTTATAAATGTACATAGATGCCTATGTTGCTTTTATAAAATGTGCATATAATAGGGGTCATTTTAAAGACCTTAGTCACAATTTGGATGTCATAAAAAGTGCATGCAGATGTCCAAAACACAGAGATGCCCTGGAGCCATTTTGCATATGGCTCTTTAGGGCATCTCCGCTGCAAGGACATCCAAGTAGGCAGGGAGTGTGATGGAGGCATGACTGTGGCAGTGCAATGGACTTAGACGTCCCCGTCCATTTTCAGAAATGTCAGGGACATCTGTAACCCTGTCAAAGTTTAGACTTACTCCAGGTACAAATTGGTTTCTGGAAAGTGCTCATTTTGACTGTAAAACATCCAAAGTGTGCAGAGAAGATGGCATGCCACCATCCCTAGTACTCTGCACAATCACAATGATAGTCCCAGCCCATTACTCTAACCATTAGGCCATTCCTAGATGTCCCTGGACTATTCCAGGGATGTCTGTGTAGGCGACACTGCAAGCATCCATATCAGACATATCCACATTTGAGAAATTGTTCCTGAACTTGGATGTGCCTGCTTTTTTTGAACATTCTGGCGTAGACGTCCCAGGTTGCAGTTGGACATCATTTGTAAAATGTGCCTCAATGTGTGTATTTTTGGACTTTTCATCTAGGTGCCCTCCAGTAAAATCCCTCTTGTAAAAATGCCCTTCTACACATGTGTATGATATATATGGAGAGGGAATTTTATAAACCATTTTCATGAGAAAAGCAGTTCTTAACGCATGTAAGGGGCTTTTATAGAGTCAGATGACATCTGAAAGCATGTGCGGTACATGCGTAGGGGTGGCATTGGATGGCGTGTTGGTGGAAGCACAATTCATGAGCAGGTGTAATGGCCATGCTTTCAATCTAGGCATGGCTTCTGCAGGATTTGTGCTAGTATTTTGTAAACACATAGGTGTCGTATCTTTAAAAAATAGTTTTGAGGTAGATGCCTTCTCTATATTCACAGCACTCGAGGGGGTGAATCCCAGTCATTACACAGTAGTCACTGCTAGGAGCTGGATTCAGGATGTATGCATTCCGGATGTCATAAGGATCCTCTGCAGCTGGCTCCTGGTCAGGAAATGTTACTGGCAGGGGTAAAAGCATTAACAACTGAGGGGAACATTCAGATAGTTGCAAAGAAAGGCTCACAGTACTATAGACTCAGGGCTGGTTCTGACTGAGCTGAACTCTCAAAAGAACAAAAGAAAGCCACCTAAGAAAACAAAGAAATCAAAGTTCTGATCTTCAATGGTGTAGCTAGCTCAGATATTTTGATAATTTTTTAATGCACTTTGGAAAAAAGTTGAACAATTAAAAAGCAAAGAAATTGTGATAGATAGTACCTCAGTTTTCAACAATTTCAAACTCGTATATTTGGGGTTAATTTAGAAGCACTTCCAAATGCAGATCAGCTTAAAGGGGCAGATATAAAAGCTGATAGAGCCCCCCTGGCCCACGCCAGAAATCATCACTACCTATCTGAAACCCACACACTAGGGGGGTCATTTGAGAAGATCTATTCATGCTTTGGATGTCTGAAGATGGGCATAGAGACGTCCAAAGCATCTCCAGAGCCATTTTAGAAGCCGGGTTTGTGGATGTCAAAGTCTGAATGGGGGCATGGTGGAGGCAGGCTGGAGCATTCCCAGGAACCTGGACATCCATTAGGCTATTCCTAGACATCCAGGTTCTAAAATACTATTCTGGGGGCATTTATGCAGACACTCCTGAACCTGAAGGCATTCATATCAGGCACATCCACATTTGTGTAATCATGTCTGCACCTCAATATGCCTGTTTTTTTTGTAGACATTCTAGCTTAGACGGTCCAGATTGCACTTGGATGTCCTTTCTAAAATTCCCCTCCAGGTAACTAGAACCCTGATCCCCCTGAAGTTGTCATCTTGTAGCATGTGATCCCCCACAAAGCTATACAGCAGTAAACTTCCATTCCTGATACCCCTCCTACCAGAACAGACCTCTCACCCCTCTATCCAATCCCTACCACCTATCAGGAGCTCCCTCTGGTGATATGGGGGGGGGGGGGGCAAAAACAGTCTTCAGTCGCTCCTGTTCCATAGGGATCTGAGTTCAAAATGGTGATAGTCAATCACTAGTAGTAATCTAATGATACTACCACTAGGGGTTAAGCTGCCAAATAAGAACAAAATGGCAACTAGATTTACTTGGCTAACTGAACAGTACTGAATATCAATGCTGTAAGGCTAAAGTATGCCCACACACCAAAGTATACCACCGCTCTGCTTCATTTTGATAGGTAAATTTTATGGTTTTAGTAGAAGCACGAAAGGGAAGTGAAATTTCATATTTTTGGCTAATTCTCAAGGTTAACTCAACAAATCTTTTGAGTGTCAGTCCCTATATATTTTGATGCAATAGTTGTAAGAGATAAAAATGGGTTAATTAGTTGCTCGGTGGGAGTGCTACATGCTGCCGTACTAGGGATGCTGCATAACCCTTGGATGATGACTATTATTTTAATGACTTAACTAAAGTGGAACTGGAAAGGGATATAAACTGGGAAAAAATCCCAGCCCTGTTCACAATTGAGCTGAACTCCCTATGGGGCTAAAGGAAACTACCAGAACCAAAAGAAAAGGAAGGAAAAACAAACATAGAAATCATGCAAACGAGCTAGTTGAAGCTATCTGCATAAAAAGGAAATTGTAAAGATAGGAAATAATGGTATCCGATTATATGAGAGTCATGTATCTGTATTGCCAACTAATAGCCATGTCCTTGTGAGATAGTAATCCTAAACAGAGATCTTTGAATCACCTTATTACAATATATAAAGCACTTTTTCTGGCAGAATGAATTGGGAGAGATGTTAGAAAACTAGATTAGAATAATTGTGTGCTGACATGAAGGTCAGCTGGCAACAGTGAAATCCCCTCAAGCACTCTGGCCTCATCAAAGTAAGGCAACTGTCCAACAATACTCTGGGGATACAGAAAGAAATGGATCCCAACCTAGCTTTTGGATTTCATGACTACAGATATTAGATAAAAACAGAGATCAGTTTTGGATGCTATATAAACTATATAGAAAACTGTAAATTAAGCATAAAAGTTCAGCCGAGGCTTAAAAGATGGAAGATTTCTGGCTGCTTTCTCATCAGCATTCCCCCTCTGTAAACTTGACCTCAGCCATGCTGAAGTCACATCAATTCAAGCAAAGGGTACTACTAATCCCGGGTTCTTAGAGCTACTTAGTTAACTCAGTGTATTTAATAGCCTCTTATTTTATGGCAAATGTCAACTTCTGTCAACATTAACGTTAAACTTTGTTTTCCTTGGTTATATTACTAGAGGCAGAAACTGAAGTGTGCAGAGTGCTTAGGAAACAACTCCTGAATTAAAGCAAAAAAAGGTGAATTATTCTTAAAACAAAGTCTCTGAAAAGACACATTTTTCTGTAGTTGTAATCTGCAGCAAATTCAATTTTCAAATAGAATAAGGGGATCTAAGACTGCTGACAACATGGATTCCAGGATTTCCACAATAAATATGCATGACATATGCAAGTCTGTTCACTGTAGATATCCAGAAAAAGTAATGTTAAGTATAGTAGACTAATTTTTTCTATTTTATAGCTGTGCTTATTATCTGAAAAGAGCAGAGTGAGGGGATAAATTAAAACTTCAGTTTATGACTGCATGGAGAAAAATGTGTCATGCAGTTATATGTTATGAGAAATTGCATGCCAAAAGACAGGACTTCTTTCAGCCTACATCATTGTTAAGTGCTCTCTGTTACAAAATCTGAATTGAAACATGTAGAAATGGGCTGCCTATTCTGTTCCAAGGTAGCAGTTTTTTAATGTGCGTCTTTATAAAAGGTAAGCGAAGGCCAAAACTTGCTGTCTTTGTTTGCCCATCTTTATTTTTATTAAAAAAGGGGCATGTAAGCAGCAATTCTTCTTCTTCTTTAATCTTTTGCTGGCGTTTGGCGAGAAGATCATCCTCTCAACCAATATGCTGCTGTTGGTGCTGCTGGATCCCATGTGTTGTTCACAATATGCTTCCAACCTTGGAGATCGGTGGCGATATTTCTGGCCTTGTCGATGGTCAGTCACTGATCCCTTAAGTCTTCCTTGATGTGTTTGAGCCACTTTTTCTTCAGTGCTGCTCATTGAACCCTCCAGTGGACAGGTCACTCTCACCAGATGAGTTTGTTTGGCGGCCGACTGGTGTTCATTCTGCTTACGTGGCCAAACCATCACAGTTTGCATTTTTGGATTTGTTCTTCAACTGAAGGTTGATGATTGCACCTTGTCTGAATTGTCTCATTTTGATGGCGAACATAAAGAGAGAAACCCAAAATATGTCTCAGGCATCACATTTGAAAGCCCTCAAGCTTGTTCATGTCAGGTATGAGCAGAGTCCATGTTTCTGATCCGTACAGGAGAATTGGCAGGATCAGTGTTCAGAAGAAGAAAATTTTGGCCTTGGTGAGATATTGGCCTTCTTCCAGAGGCACCATTTGAGCAAGGCAAATGTTACTGTTGCATAGCCAATCCTGCTTTGGACTTCAGTGGTGGATGCCACCTTCTTCTCCTGCACCAGTGGTCCCAGGTATTTGAATTCTGGGATCTGCTAGATTTGGATTCCATTGAGGTGAACATTGGACTGTGATCCATCTGTGGTGATAACTTTGGTCTTGTCTGCATTGATTCTTAGGATAAAAGAGGGTATTTCCTGTCTCATGCTAGAAATGCCCCTGTTTAAGCTCCCGACAATCAGTGTACCAGTGGGCTCATGCCTTTCTTTTTTGAAGCTCTGCAGAGGTGAGCCAGGGCACTGGGCTTTAGGCCTCCTCGGCTCCCTCTGAAGCCAATCAGGCAGGTGTGGGGCGCTTCCGGGGAGGGGGGAGGGACTAGGACTGGAAATGGGCTGATCGGAGTGGGGGATAGGACTAGTAATGGGCTGATGGGAGTGCTAGGACTGGGAATGGCCTGATGAGGGAGTCTAGGACTGGAAAGGGCTGATGGGGGGGATAGGACTGATAATGGGCTGATGGGGGGGATAGGACTGATAATGGGCTGATGGAGGCACTAGCACTGGAAATGTGCTAATGTGGGAGCCTGGACTGGAAATTGACTGATGGGGGCTAGGACTGGAATGTGCTGATGGGGATGATGGGACTGGAAATAGGCTGGTACTGGAAATGGGCTTAAGGGGGGACTAGGACTTGAAATGGGCTGATGGGGGGAGAAGAGAGCCACTGGCACTGGAAGAAGATTGGGGGCTAGGACTACAAATGGGCTGATTGGGGTGAGGGAAGGAGAGAGCTGCTGGCCTTGGAAGAAGATTGGGGGCTAAGACAGCAAATGGGCTGATATGGGGGATGTGAGAATGGGATTGGAAGGGAGCGGATGCTGAGAGGGGCTGGAACTAGAGGGGAGCTGATATTGGGGGAGGACTAGAAGGGGATGGGGCTGGCGAGAAAAAAAATAGAAGCTGGTGGAGTGAGGATGGGAGGGAAGAAAAATCAATGAGTGGCCGGGTATTGGGAGAGTAAGTAAGGATTGAGGATGAAAGGGTGAAATTTGAGTAAATGAAAAAGGAATAAATAAAAAAATGGAGGAAAGAGCAAAAGGGGACAGATCGCTATGTTAGAGCAGATGTAGAGAGAGAATGGAAAAAAGGGCATTGCCTTTAACCTTTCCCGGCATTCGCGGCTTCATTGAAACAGCCGCCAGCGGGAAGGTAAAGGTTCTTCACGCTGGCGGGCTGTGCAGAGGGAGCCGGGGCCTCGCGCGAGCTTCTCCGGCTCCCTCTGCAGCCCCTTAGACGGCGCGGGGCTCTTCGGGGGGCAGCTAGGACTTTATGGGCTGTGATGGGGGGGGGGAAACGGACTGGAAATGGGCTGTGATGGGGGGGAACGGACGGGAAAGGGGCTGTGATGGGGGAGACTGAAAATGGGCTGGGATGGGGGAAACAGACTGGAAATGAGCTGTGATGGGGGGGGGATGGACTGGAAATGGACTGAGATGGGGGGGAGAACGGACTGGAAATGGGCTGTGATGGGGGAGAACGGACTGGAAATGGGCTGTGATGGGGGGAAATGGTCAAATTGGGCTGGGTGGGGGGAAACAGACTGGAAATGGGCTGTGATGGGGGGAGAACGGCCTGGACATGGGCTGTGAGGGGGGGGAATGGACAAATTGGGCTGGGATGGGGGGAAACAGACTGGAAATGGGCTGTGGTGGTGGGAGAACAGACTGGAAATGGGCTGTGATGGGGGGAATGGACTACAATTGGGCTGTGATGGGGGGAGGACTGCAAATGGTCTGTGATGGTGGGGGGATAGGACTGGAAATGGGCTTTGATGGTGGGGATGGACGGACTGAAAATGGGCTGGGATGGGGGAAACAGACTGGAAATGGGCTGTGATGGGGGGGGGGAAACAGACTGGAAATGGGCTATGATGGGGGGGGGGACGGACAAATTGGACTGGGATGGGGGGAAACAGACTGGAAATGGGCTGTGGTGGGGGGGGAGAACAGACTGGAAATGGGCTGTGATGGGGGGCACGGACGCCAATTCGGCTGGGATGGGGGGAAACAGACTGGAAGTGGGCTGTGGTGGGGGGGAGAACAGACTGGAAATGGGCTGTGATGGGGGGAATGGACTACAATTGGGCTGTGATGGGGGGAGGACTGCAAATGGTCTGTGATGGTGGGGGGGATAGGACTGGAAATGGGCTGTGATGGTGGGGATGGACGGACTGAAAATGGGCTGGGATGGGGGAAACAGACTGGAAATGGGCTGTGATGTGGGGGGGAAACAGACTGGAAATGGGCTATGATGGGGGGGGAACGGACAAATTGGACTGGGATGGGGGGAAACAGACTGGAAATGGGCTGTGGTGGGGGGGAGAACAGACTGGAAATGGGCTGTGATGGGGGGAATGGACTACAATTGGGCTGTGATGGGGGAGGACTGCAAATGGGCTGTGATGGTGGGGGGATAGAACTGCAAATGGGCTGTGATGGTGGGGGGAATGGACGAAATGGGCTGTGATGGGGGGGGGGAACTTGGACTGGAAATGGACTGATGAAGAGCTGGATTAGGACTGCAAATGGTCTGTGATGGTGGGAGGGATAGGACTGGAAATGGGCTGTGATGGGGGAGGACTGCAAATGGTCTGTGATGGTGGGGGGGATAGGACTGGAAATGGGCTGTGATGGTGGGGACGGACGGACTGAAAATGGGCTGGGATGGGGAAAACAGACTGGAAATGGGTTGTGATGTGGGGGGGGGAACAGACTGGAAATGGGCTATGATGGGGGGAACGGACAAATTGGGCTGGGATGGGGGAAACAGACTAGAAATGGGCTGTGGTGGGGGGGAGAACAGACTGGAAATGGGCTGTAATGGGGGGAACGGACTACAATTGGGCTGTGATGGGGGGAGGACTGCAAATGGGCTGTGATGGTGGGGGGATAGGACTGCAAATGGGCTGTGATGGTGGGGGGAATGGACGAAATGGGCTGTGATGGGGGGGAACTTGGACTGGAAATGGGCTGATGAAGAGCTGGATTAGGACTGGAAATGGGCTTATGGGGGCTGGAATAGGGCGAAGTGGGCTGACGAGGTGGCTAGGATTGGAAATTAGCTGATGGGGGAGCGTGGAGGAAATGGGCTGATGAGTGGAGAGCTCATCGATGGGTGGAGAGCTCTTCGATGCACCTCCATGCCGGCACAGTGCTGCTCCTGTTGCCACGGCACCTGCCAATTGCATCACCTGGCACCTGCTAATTGCATCACCAGAGGTGACATTGGTGGCATGCATCTCACCGTTCGGCGCCATCGAGAAGCTTCCTCGGTGCCAAGGCCAGCAGGTCATCCTTAGGTGGGGGAGGGGATTCCCACTGGATGAAGGAGGAAAAATTTACCTGCAGATAGTGCCCGGAGCAGAGCCTCCTATTCTTTAGGGCATCAGCCTTCTTGCGAAAGCAGCCAGCATAAATATGCAGCCAGAGTTGGTTTAAGTAAAATCCTTAAGAACTACACCGTCGCAGAATGCTTGCTGCGGCTGTGATTGTTGGCTCCCAGAGTGTCGGCGCGGACCTTGTCGATGCCTCCGTGCCGAGTTCTGTGCTGGCGCCCAGAGCGTCAGTCAGCCCGATGCAGGACAGGTCATTTCTGGTGCCCAGAGCATCGGTCGGCCCGGTGCAGAGACTGGAATGGAACTGGAAAAGAGCATATGGGGGCTAGAACTGGAAATGGGCTGATGAGGAGCTAGGATAGGACTAGAAATGGGCTGATGGGGGGAACGTAGACTGCAAATGGGTGATGGGCTGGAATAGGACACTGGAAATGGGCTGATGGGGGCTGGAATAGGACTGGAAGTGAGCTGATGGGAGTTGGAAAAGGGCTGGAAATGGGCTGATGGGGAGCTTGGAGTGGAAATGGGCTGATGGGGGGCTGGAAAGGAACTGGAAAACAGCATATGGGAGGCTAGGACTGGAAATGGGCTGATGTGGAAGCTTGGAAGACTGGGACTAGAAGGGGGCAGATGCTGGGTGGGTCTAGAACTATAAAGGAGCTGATTTTGGGGGAGGACTAGAAAGGGATGGGAAATGAGAATGGAGAGGGGAAAAGATATTTTGTGTGGGAGGGAAGAAAAGTCTACAAAGGGCCGGGTATTGGAAGAGTAAGTGTAGATTGAGAATGGAAGGGTGAAATTTGAGTGGATGATAAAGCAATAAGGAAAGAAATGGAGGAAAGAGCAAAAGGGGAACGATCAGTATGTTAAAGCAGATATAGAGAAAAAATTTGGAAGAAAATCTAAAAGAGAAGAAAGGAAAATGGATAGCTCGCAGAAGACACAAAGAAACCAGAAGAAAGTGACTGGAGCAATTGCAACAGAAAAGAAAATGCACAAGCAACAAAAGGCAGAAAAATACTTTTTTATTTTGAATTTATTAACTGGAATATATCAGCTCTGGGAAATGTGCATTGTTAACATCTTTTGTGTTTTGTTTAGTACAAGAGGAAATTAATTTATAGTTTTATTTCTCCAGTGTTGTTGTACATCCCAAGTTTGGCTTTTGGGGTTCCCAGTTTAATTATTGTCTTCTTATTTCTAAATTGTGATCCCTTGTTCTTTGGTGACGGTCTATGTTCTGCATTTTAACCAAGCTGAGGTATTCTGTTCATGTAGTTTCTATTTGACCATGTCACTTGTTCTCTTTCCCCAGTAGGAGATGCATTGGTATTCTCTGAGATGTATTGGTTTAATATTTGCAGTGTTGCCTTTTGATAGGTAGGGTTTGGTGCTTTGTGAGTCCTGGCAGAGCTGTTATGATATGGTGGATTTGCTATGAGTTCTAAAAGGTCAGTGTTTATAGTACTTCCTAATGGGCCTGGCGGTTGGCACTGGAATATAGTAATGTAGAAATCTGTTAGTCTTTCTTTATCCAGACACTCATTAAGAAGCATGTTTACTAAAAATGCATGTTAACATTATGCAAGTATTTATGCAAATGAGGCTCCCTATGCAAATGAGGCCCCGCAATTAATCTCTGCACATGGCCCCGCACCCCCCTTGGGCCGCCCCTGCCCGCAGCCCAACCTCTGATCTGGTCTTCCATGGCCAGGGTCGGGCTGCGGGGAACCCCCTGCACCCCCTCACCTTTCCACCACTGCCCGGGCCTGCCATCCCACGACAAATTATAAAGGGGTCTTTTTATTTTATGGGTTTTTGGTCTTTATTGTTTTAAGCATTATATTACTATTCATTTTTATTTGTTGTTTTTACCCCCCCCCCCCTTTTTGGGGGCTTTTATTTCATGGTTCCCCTATTCTTTTGTTGTTTTTGGTTATTAATTTTATGTGTTGCTCTTTCTAATGTATATTTATGATTTTATTGTTTTTTATCTGACTTCCTTCCCCTTCCCCTCCCCCCTCACCTATTCACACGCACTCACACCTTTATGAAGTGCTTTATGCTAGAGTGTCACTTTTTTCACTTATTTCACTTATAATCAGTTAGCTAATAAAGAACAACACAAACTCATTTCTAAGTGTAGGTTGCCATTCCTAGGATTATCTCATGACACTGCCATCCATTCCACTGTGATCTATGTCGTTTGGGTCACCCTGAGTATCAGGATTATGATGGAACTACACAGTATTACCCAATAGGATCTGCACAGAGTCTGGTTGTGTTTCTGGACAGCTTTACCTAAAACAGCATTCCTCCTTATCTCAGTTCTTCGGAGGATCAGCAGGATGCACTTACAAAGGATTTTTTATTTTTGTTTAGTACTAGATCTGCCGTGCTCCGTAGCTGTCCAAAACTCACTTGCCGATTTTTGCTTCGGCTTCCACAATGATAAATATAGGACACATATTTTTGGATTTTGCTTCTGATTTGTTAAGCACATTGTTAATTTTCCTAATCTACAATCTTTAGTCACTCAAACTATAACCAAAACAGTGTTTTCTTCACACTATTTGATTGGTATACGGAAATGGCTCACTTCTGACCTTCTGTTTTGGCCTTGCATGGGGACAGCAAGGGGGATGAATAGTGTGGATATACATCCAAGCAGGGCATACATCCCTGCTATTGGTGCCTCAGATTGACCCCCAAAATGTCTGATTTGGAAATATTGAAATTAAAATAAAAATAGGATACCACTAATTCTGTCAGCTTTCATCTTTGTCATGAATATGTTTCCTTCAAAGAAAGAGAAAAGGGTTGGGGAACTCAGCAAACTGGCTGTTGAACTTCAGCTTTTATTGCCTATATCCTTTATAAATGGTAAATCAGAGATGGAAATATATGATGAGTAGTGTGCAGAGCTTTTATCTATCTTTTTTTTGTTGTTGGAAGAGTGAAGATTTCACTTCATATTGAATTTTGAGTGTTAACGGATTGTAGGACTTCCAGTAATAGAGATACAATGTTGGAGTTAAGAAAACTTGCCGTAGTAATACTTTACAGTGTTTGGAATCCTCTCAAGTCCCTGGTTTCTTCTCTTTCTACTAAGTTTGATAACGATTTTGCCTCTCATAGGTTGTTTCAGGGATAAGAATAAACTTTCCCATTCTGCTTGCCCATGATGTTAGAAATCTAATGGCACCAATGCCAACAACTTTCTAATCTGGGAGCATACAAACCAAAGTATATTAGAGGAGCATAAGGGGAAGATTGGACTACTGGAACATCAGTTAAAGATAAGAGAGAAAAATTGTGTTCATCAAAACTGGAAAAGATAGAGAATTTTAACAGATGCCTGAACCTGTGCTTTATAGACTTCCCTAAGTCTTCTTTCTTGTCACCTGGAAATATGTTTAAATCAGGGGTTCTCAAAACCAGTCCTTGGGACACAGCTAGCCAGCCAGATTTTCACGATAACCACAATAAATATGTGTGAATGAGATTTGCATACAGTGGAGGCAGAGCATACAAATCTCTCTCATGCATATTCACTGTAGATATCCTGAAAACCTGACTGGCTAGGTATGTCCCAAGGGCTGGGTTGAGAACCACTGGTTTAGATAGTACTGTGTGGAGATTCTTCAAGAATTATTGGTGTACTCTTTGGATTCCAAGGCTTTGGACATGACTACAGGAAGTCAGGATGTCTCTTTGGACAATACTGACCTTACCAATTTTTTTAGAATAAACTCAGTAACAGGTATGGACTAAGTCAACTTGTGTGGCCAGTTTTGCTGGAATTGGACGGAAATCAGGCATTTAAACATTTCTTCAAGTTTAGAGCTATTTCCTTCCTGAGTCATATGATATATGCATTTCCTGACTTTTCCAGGGTTACTCTGCAGAGACAAAAAGCCTTTTTGGCTCTGAAACCTCAAGTAGTAGCTATAGGTTCCTAGTACAGTTGTGGTCAATTGGCACCCTTGCATTTTAGGTACAGTATGTTATTTACAATATCTTGAGAAATAATTGCAAATATTCCAACTGTATATCAACATAATATTTTAATAGTAGGTTCAAAGGTATATAACAACAAAAAAAATGCCTGTGCAACTTAGATGTAGTAATTTCAGAGGAAAACATAAAACAAAATATGACCTGGGAAGGATTAATGGCACCCTTCACTAATATTTGGTTGCACAACCCTTGGCAGTAATGACAGCCTCCAAACGTTTCTTGTAGCTATCTATAAGTTTCATAGATCTGTCTGCTTGTAGTTTCTCTAACTCTTTAACTGTGATTTGTTCCAGCTTATGAATGTTTCCAGAATTTCTTTTACCAATGACATATTTCAGCTCTTTACAAAGGTTCTCGATTAGATTGAGAACAGGACTCATTGCTGGCCAGTTTAAAACAATCCTTATTTTCCTTTTTAACCATTCTTTTGTACTTTTGGATGTATGTTTTGGGTCATTGACTTGTTGGAGAACCCATGACCTTCGAACCAGATCTAGCTTTCTGACACTAGGTAGCACATTTGACTCCAAAATACCTTGGTAGTCCTCTGACTTCATGATTCCTTTAATACGTCCCAGGCCTCCAGTTCCTTAGTCTGCAAAACAGCCCCACAAAATTATGGAACCTCCACCATATTTAATTGTAGGAAGGGTGTGTCTTTTCCTTATAAGCTTCATTTCTTCTGTAAATGTATCACTGGTCTGCATTGCTAAAAAGCTCAAGTTTGGTTTCATCTGTTCAAAGAACATTTTCCCAGAAGGATTATGATTTCTCAAGGTGGGTTTGGGCAAAGATCAGGCATGCCTTTTATATTTGTCTCTGAGCAGCGAGGTCCTCCTTGGTCTTTGCCCATGAAGTCCTTTGTTTAGTGCATGATATATGGTGCGGGTTGAAACCACCACTCCAGATTGCTCCAGGTGAGCCTTAAGCTCTTTGGATATTGTATAAAGTGTTTTTGCAACAGTCACACTAACCTTCAAAGACTTCTTGGATTAATTTTCCTCTTCCTACCACATCCTGGGAGGTTCTCGACATTTCCATCAGCAGAAAATCTCTTAATAACATTGCAAACTATAGACACAGGAATCCCAAGATCTTTGGAGATGGTCTTTTACCCTTCTGAAGTTTGATGTTTGGTGACAATGGCTTTTCTGATGGACTCAGGCAGCTCTCTTGTCTTCACCATTGTGAAAATGGAACAGGGAGTGAATGTGGCCATTTTAAACATTAGAGCCATCATTCATTGGTTGATTCAAGTCATGTGAGTAATGACAATTGATCATAGGTGCGTCTAATTTTACTGCAGTGGAAATGTGGTTCTTCTGTACAAACTGATTAGAATTGTTTATAAGGGTGCCAAATCATGTTGTGGCAATGTCCCCATTTTTATACTATTTCCTGCTATTTCCTTTTTTAATTGGTCTTCTTTTATGTATCAAATATGTGTGCATATATGGGCAAAAGCCATTTCACTGGCCACTTTTTTTTCATGATATTGAACATTAAGGGGCTGAACTGCAAGGTTGCCAATAATCTTGACCACAACTGTATTTACTTTAGTTTCCCTGTAAATATGTGAAGTTGCGGAACACTGAATTTGCTTCTTTTTCTTTTTAATTTTTACTTAGAAGAACTTAGTACCTCTAATTTTCCTTTCTTACCTATTTTTTCCTCTCTTCTTTTTTTTTGAGGATATTATATGATGGTATGGTGTGTTTTTTGCATTTTACTTGTTTCTTTATTTTTCTGTATTACTTATCCTGATTTCTTTCTCTAATGGTTTGCTGGAGAATTGTAATTAAAAATACATAAATTTAAAAAAAAAGGTTTCTAGGACTTTGTATCCCTAGATACTGGAATCACTTTACCTCTTGAAAGTCAGATCACAAAGCAAGGATGTGCTGACTGGTGGATCTAGTTCTGCATAGCAAAGTGACAGATTTATAGATATTAATGGTATAGCCAAATCCCTTTACCAATTCCAAGCAATTCCTCCTATACACCTAGCACTGTACCCTTGCTAGTGAGGCTTGTGTGCCCATGCATGTGGATGGGGGTGCACAATTGTCCAATGTGAAGATTTGCAGGTCCTTCACGGGGACCACACATATATGGGGGGGACATATGACTGGTGTTCTACCATATACCCTTCCTGATAAATGGGATCCAGGTTCTCCAGACTCAGCCTCAAGGTGAAGTATGTAGAACCCCACCCCACAAAAATAATGGTGTTCCAGGAGGTAGACACCCACCACTGTGGCCAATACCCTGCCTGGGAATGGGGACAATCCACAGAAGCCACCCATGCTCCTAACATGGTGAGAGCTCTGGGGGGACACCACAGTGCACCCTACACACCACCTTGGAAAAGGCCACTGTTAATCAGTCCCCTGCACAAGCCCACCAGCTTTCAGGAAACTGATGGTCCCCAAGTCCTAGGGAGTCCACAAATACTCCCCAGGTGGGAAGAACACCTCACCCCCTAGACAACATGCTTGGTGGGGGGAGACTGACCAGGGAGCTCCAACTAAGCTAGCCCTCCTTCACTGGTTTAAATGTAAGCACGTGCCATGACCCAGTGAGCCACAGACATGATCAGGGTGAGGGACCATGTGTTCCAGAAGCAAAACCCATGGCACTAGCATATCCCCACAGGTGCATGTATGCACCGAGATGTGGACATCCATACAAGAGAGGTGGTGGTCAGACAGCATAATTATGAGCCAGTCCTACAATTAACCAACTGTCATCCTACCCCCAACTGTGTTCACCCATCTCCAGCGCTGATTATGTGGCCCATCTCAGGTTGCTTCACTGAGAACATACCCTATTTCCCAACTCCTGAATATGGTCTCCCCCAGCTACACCAATGTCAATGTGGAGGGGGTGACACACTCACCCATCCACATGCATTCCCCAGGGTTGGGGGGGCAATATACCCCCTATCTTGCTGATGCTGATGCTGGTGTTTCAGCCCCCCACCCCCATGCTGTCTGTTTGGCATTCGGTCTTGACCAATCATCTGCCTTGCTGCTGATGCTGGCATGGGGGCTGGGTCAACGGGCGCAGCCTTACCTTTGTTTTAAGCATGACCATTGCAAGGTTATTGGGCATCCCGAGTTTAGCTCTAGCCTTTTTCCCCTCCTCAGCTCATCACAACAGCAGCCCCTCCCCCACACCTATCCAGTGCATATGCATACATGAACATTATATTTTCAAAACTAAGGTTGCTTTGTATGTGTATGTCTGCCCACTCTCCTAGCGGGTACAATCATATGCTGACAGCTCTAGCTTTTGTGATTGTCGGGATCTATTGTTTTACTGTCTTGGCTGTTGCACTTTGCTAAACCTCAGATGCTACTGCCCTAGGCAACTGCCTAGATTGCCTACTGACAGTGCCGGCCATGGTTGTATAGGATGACATATGTGTGGGATGGCTCTGGCTTGTTCACTGTATGGGAATCACACCTGTACCACATGCGGCATCCTAATTAGTGCCGTAATCATGTGGCATTATCTGTGTCCATGCTTGTGGTGTTTTTTGTGGTCTGAGTTGCCACTACCACACTTGAGCTAACTGTGCATGGCTGACCATGCCCACTCTATCCACTCCAGATCCACCCTAACCCCATCTTTTTGCATTATGCTCAGGCAGCATAGAATTTTTAACCTGGATGTCTTATTGCTATGCACTCCCGGCTACCATAGGGCCAGGAAACATATTATTCCCCTGCTATACCTTATATTTCTGGCTACAGTGCTTTAGTAAACACGCCTCAGTATGCAGAACTGTGAATAAATAGGGTCATTAAACTTTATCGATAGCTCTCAGTATCAAGAAAGAGCACATTGAGTTTCAGTTCTGTGGACTGCATAGATGGCATTAATCAAGTATTGTATATTATCAGATCCACATCTTCCTTTGATAAAACCTGTTTGGTCAAGATATCTAAGCTGTGTGATGCAATTCTCAGTTTTGAAACACATATAGGTCCATAGTTCACACATCTTTTCCTTCTTTGAGAACTACCAAAACCTCCACTCCATAGAATAAGTTGAAGTTAACCCCTCAAAGTTATTTCATGAAATACTTTCCACAGGATAGAAGCAAAGGAATCTCTCATGTGATTATGTAATGCAGCAGGCAAACCATCTGGACCTGCTGTCTTGTTGTTTTTTAAACTTTACTAGCTTTATGTATTTCCTTTAATGTAAAAAGATGGCCAATGCGGTTTCTGGCCTCCACAGAACAAAGAGCTGAGATTGTTAGCATTGAGCTGGTTGTCAAGAGTTTTCTGTGGTATATCTAATTTGGGGTAGTATATGTCTCAATAACAATTGGCAAAGCACTCTGCTATCTGTCTGGAGTCAGGCAGGTCCTGCCCTCATTCATTTCTTAGCCTAGGTATAGAGAGGCTAGTTTTATAAGGAGCTGAATAAACATACATGCAATTAACATATATAAGTCAGCTATTTTCAAGGACTTACATGTGTGAATGGATTACTCAGGCATGTACTTTAGGCAGTTACGATTCTCTAAGCTTGCATACTTTTAGTGGTATATAGAAGAGTGAAAGGTAGGTGAAGCACAAATTTATTCCTGTAAGTTACAAAATACTATATTTACATGCATTTTTGAAAAATTTAGATTCAGGCATTTACACCTGTTTTAGAGGTCTCGTTTGTGCATGTTTTTACATCAGTTACGCCCCTATTTTATAAAGTACACAAGTACTTCACATCATAAAATAGGCCTCAAGTACAGTACATGTGTTCTACTGCACGTTAACCCCATGGGAGTTTGTAAATTACCCTCAAAACGTCTACTATGTGTTCTTTTAATTGTCATAAGAGCAGTTTATCAGATGTACTAGCATTCTTGTAAAGATTTCTCTTGGTGAGATTTAAACAATGAGCAGCATCGGTGCTTCCGATGGAATTGAATTGGCTTTTCACACTGAGGAACTTCTGTAAAACCAGTAACTTCCAGTGTTAAGTTGCTCCTCCAACTTTTTAAACTTAGCAGATGAACTATCATACATTTCAAACTTTTGATTTTTAAAAACTGCTGACAATGTTGTAATCTGCCCTCGAAGCATGGCTCATACTACGCAGGAGACATCCTCGGTGCACTTCAAGCTTAAATACTCTACCCAGGAGTATACTAATTTCTTCAGAAAGTTGGGATCAGTTAGTAATGTCCTCTGAATAGAGTATGAGATTTGTGATTTGTTTCTCTCTCTTATCACTAATTCTGAGGTGACTGGAAGGTGGTCTAAAATCACAATATTCCCCATATTGTAGGTCAGGATCTTGCAGCGTGTTCCCTGGATACAAACCAATAATCAGCACTCAAGAATGTGCTGAGGAAAAAAATAATAATAGTTCCACATGGAACCCATACCAGGCATCCATTAGGCCTAAATCATGCATATTAGCTTGTAACATCCAGTGCCAAGTTTTTCTGAATATTTAATTCTCTGATCTATCTAAAGGGGATAATGCACAGTTAAAATCCCCTTCTAGGCATACACTGAGTGTGATGAGGTTAATAATTACTTTGTAAAAGGTAGGTATTTCAGTAAGGGGGCATATAGATGTTCACTAGAATAATCAATTGTTATAAAGTGTGCCCACAAGTAAAACATATTGTCTAAATTGCCAATGTAGTGACTCTGTGCGGGTACTCTGGTTAGAAGTATTGCTAGTCCTCTCCTGCTCATGACAGAGAAAACCCATGCTATCTGGAGACAATGAGTCAACTTTCACTTTTTCATTTAGCCCACCACTCTTTTCTTCTTAATGGGTTGGAGGGGTATATTTCCCGTCACAGGGGAAATCCCTAGAGCAACAGATCAGGAGAAGGAGAACACACATAAGTTCCCAGAGTTGTCCCAGAACCCAGAGTCTCAACAATGGTGGGAGGGCCTTCGATGGGGGAGAGGGGCGCAGGAAAAAAGAAAGCCCCTTGGATCTAGCTAAGTCTTCATGTACTATTTTTGGCCTTGGTGTCAAAACAAAGAAAAATAGTGAGCTACTTGTTTCTCCAAATGGGTTATTTTTGTGCATAAATAAACAATGTATACCCTTAGTAACCACTAAATATACACCACTAACTTCAAAAGTACTACTATTACTATTATAAACTTAAAATATCATAAACTCTATTCAATATGGCTATAGCGACCTCAGGATGGCCTTACCCCTACATTTGGTGAAACTAGTCACCATAGGGAGATGGCAGACGCTCACATCATAGGTCTAAAGCCTTATTATTTTTATCAATTATAAATATTCTTTAATTCAATTCAAATTCACCTTAATAATTCAATTATTATATATCCACAAAAGTACTTTTTAGGATCCTTCAAATCTAAACAACACACAAACAAAATTAAAAGAAAGTGTCTGTACTTTCTACGTGGTATATGGAATATATACCCAATACCGGAACTCACGAGATGCAATCTACTTTACCTATATCAAGATAAAGGAGAATTTTCAAAACTCAGCGTATCAGTACATTCAATAATGATATATATTCACTTATCTGAGCATCTTCTGAGTCCAGCATATATCGATAGTTGAGCACTGCTTATTCTCGCAACCCCGGTAAACGGACATCTCAAGCCTAAGCCCAAGCTGTCAGTCTCCACGGCAAGCTATCCAACAAAAGCTTTTGTTTCGCCAAATAGGCTTCTTCAGGGATTAGAACTATAAGCTTCACCAAACACTAAGAATATCTTCGAGCACACAACATTACCATATTCCCAGCGTCTGATGTCAGCTGTTTTAAACCTGTATTTCAAACTCCTGTGTTGTAGAGCAGATGCGGCGGCAGCAAAGCAACTGAGAGTATGGCAAACTGCATTTAAGATGATCTGGATGAAAACTGGAGTAATGCAAAAGTGTATTTTTATCTGTAGGTTTAGTGTAAATTGTAGTAAAAAAAAACCCCTTCTATATTCTTTAACATCCAAAAAATGTAGTACAGATTCCTGAATATTGATTTCAAACTTTATACTACTTTATACTACTATTACAGCTATTTAAATAGGCAAACAACTCATTCAAAAGATCTTTAGATCCTCCCCATAACAAAAAGATATTGTCAATATACCTATACCATTTCAAAATATATGGTGCATAAATAGAGGAATATACCCATCTAGTTTCAAAAGAGTACATATACAAATTGGCCAGGGATGGTGCAAAGGTTGCTCCCATCGCGGTGCCTGAAATTTGTTGGAAAAATTCTTGCTTGTACACAAGATAATTCTTCTTCAATGCCAATTCTGCTAACGTTAATAAAAATGGAGTCGGCACCCTGTGGGGGCTCGATCTATTATCCCATACATATGATAAAACCTGCAATGCTTCATCTTGGGAATAGATGTATGCAAAGCTGAAACATCCAAAGATGCCAGCCAAGTAATTTGTTCTGTTGTTCCTAGATTTTCCAAAATTTGTAAAAAATGTGTAGTATCTTTGATGTATGAAGGAATTTTTGGAACCTCATTCTTCAAATGCATATCTAAATATATCCCAATTCGCTCTAGCAATGAATCATTACTAGACAAAATAGGACGTCCTGGAGGGTTCGTCAAACTCATGCACCTTAGGTAAAATCTAGAAAGCGTTTGGCTGCACATAAATACAGTATTAATAAAGCAAAAATTGAGACGCCTTTGGTGCAGTACTGTATTTTGTCTAATCACATTTTTGAAGATCTACGATGTACAGTACTAGAGTTTGTCCCTTTAAATATTCAAAGAGGAGACAGAGGACATTTATTATTACAAAAGGAGCAGAAATTGATTTTTTAATTAAATACTTTAGACCCACATGGGTTGAAAGATAAAATTGATTGGATATTATTTATGTAAGGCTGAGTTGGGTATCTCTGAAGTTCTGATCCATTGACCCATGGCCACTCCCTTAAATGTTCTTTAAGGAAGAGCAAAAAGAGGGGGGGGGGGAGAAAAAAAGAGAAAGGGGTCAAAATCCAGGCACCATTTATGACTTGGGGTTCACTTTATCTTATCACTTCAGGACATCAAGGTTCTCCTCATTTTCTCAGAAATCTCATCTGCTGCAAATCCACTATAGGTGGAAGGAATCAGAACTGCTTCTTTCTTCCCTACATTTATACTTCTTCGGTGTGGAAACACCGAAGAAGTATAACATGAAGTATAACATGAAAAAGGATAAAATGAAAAAAGGATTACACCATGTGGGTCCAGGCACTGCCATTTCCCAAGATGTTGGCATGGGGGAAGAATCATGGGGGCATTGCTCCTTCCCCCTGATTTTTAACATACAAGGGGATCTCTATCATACCAACAGGGTTTATGGGGGAGGGTTGAGGGCTAGGAGCCACTAGGTCACTAGGCCATTTCCTTGGTTCAAGGGGGGTAGGGGCTACCAAGTAATTTTATTCATTTAGGGGGTAGGTGGTAGAGACCATTGGGCCACTTAATATGGGGAGGATGGGGAGAACCGTGATCAAGGGCTTGATGGGGGAATCAATCACAGGGCCTGATCATCTGAGGTGGTGTCATACCGAGTCCTGATAGAAACGCCGAGTTAACTGACTCCAGAATCGACACTGCCGGGAGCTTCCCTGCCTTCATCGAAATGATGGAGCATTGCATGTAGAAATCCATAGAGCCTCATGAGGTATATTGTTGGTGTATTGTCCCCCGCAGCCCCCTCTGGTGGCGGCGTAGTGGTTCCACGGGGCTGGGGAGCTCATAAGAATAGGGGTATTAGGGTTGACCTTTTCCGAGGGTCATGAGGTAGCGGCCCTCTGTGTCAGCCTCGTGGTCAACTTCCCAATAAAGCAACATTTAGACAAGTGTAGGGAAAAAGAAAAGGCATTTATTTCACCTTTACGCAAACGGTTCAAAATATGCGGTTGAGAAAAATAACAGGGCTGTATCCTTTCTTGTATCAAGTGCAATTCACAAAAACATTCAAAGTAACATTGTTAATCTTCACAAACTCAAAACATAAAGCATCCTGTATTCTCTTCATACATTTGGTGCTCCAAATAACTTAAAACTTTCCTATTGTGCAATAATTACAATCCATGGGTTCCACGGCCTCATTAACCTCAGATTCCCCTGGCATCCACTCCATCTCTGAGGGGTCCGAATCTGAAACCTCCGGCAGGTTGGATTCAGGCTTTCTAAAAGCATGCCATACTGTGTTCCAATGTTGGCTTGTCAGTTTGGGGCGTCGGCTTTTAGCTATATTGTAGAACCCTGGATTTTCTTCTGCTACAGGATTAAAAGTTCGCTTATCCCAGCCTTTATTATTACTAGCCTTTTTCCTAGAGAGACTATCTGGTACTTTTGGCATAAAAGTGTCCTTATCATACAGATAAAAGTTATTTCTTTGTGTCTCTCTGGTGCTAGGCTTAGGTAAGCACTTGCAGGCAACCACTGTTTCACCTTTAAAGTTCCTGCAGTCTCTTTTGGGAAAGGCTTGAGGCCTAGCCTGAATGTCCTCCACTTCTTGCAGGCTCAAGTGTTCCCTGGGTGTCTTTCCTCCTTTAGAATGGGGAGTAACTCCTCTGAGGCATGGCTGCTGCTGTGGCGCTTGTCCACCACTTCCATTCCTGTGGCAGTTGGCTACTGGCCGCGCCCTCTCAGCACTTCCCTGTTCCCCAGGCCTCTGAGTTTTCCATTCCTCTTTCAGGTTACTTTTATAAAAACTTTTAAAAGTACCTTTTTCTCCTTGGGTATTCCTTGCAACCGGATATCTCTTCCTCAGCTTGTATCCCAGTCCTTCTCCCTGGATAGGGCTTCCTCTCAGGTTGGAAGGGAGAGCACCTCCTTCCTTGGCTGCTCTCTGCAATGCTGCTCCTTCCAGTTGTAGCTGGCCTTCCTCTAGGCCTGCTCTTGGGCCTTCACCTCGGCCTGCTCTATGAGTTATCCCTTGGTCTGCTTCTCGGCCTACTCTCTGGCCTGCTCTCCAAGCTGCTTCAACTCCTTGAGCCGTTCTAGGTCTGACAGTGACTCCAACTCTCCGAGCTGCTCTTTCCAGTCCGGCTTTGACGCTCACTCTGGCTCCGTCTCTGTCTCTCCGATCTGCTCTGCTTAACTGAGCTCTGTCCCTGCTTAAATCGGGACTAACTGATTCAAGGTCCTGCCCATAGAGGCGTGGTTCCTCTGCTTCCAGGCTTGCTCTCCTGCTCCCTCTATGTGGACCTTCAGGAAATTGCATGTAAATCTTGTTTTTTTCAAGATTTAAAACTTTTTTTCTTTCTGTCAGAGGGTCCGCAGTATCACAGTATGGAGGGATTCTTCCCTGACTTGTCTTTCCTTTTGCCCATTAACAGACAGAGCATCACACCAGCTGAAACATACCTGTTACCATCTAGGATCTCACTAAACTGCATTCTAAGGCATCTATATTAAGCATATCTAAAGACAAGTAGGCGCCTATTGCATCTTATAAAATGCTAGGTTAAGTGCTGGCATGCATATCCATGTCTGTATTTTTGAAGTATGTGTGTAAATTATAGTATGCGTGTATGTGGCCACATATGTGCATAAATGACTCAAATATCATTGAAGTAGGTGTGTACATTGCATGCTCTTATAAAAAGACTCCTTTTGTGTGTAAATAGCACATGTCCTGGAATTGTAGCTAGATTATTTCTGTCAGCCAGGAGGAATGGGGAAATCTAGCAGACATATTCTTTGCATGCTAGTGTCCCTTATTTTAATGCATTTGAAGTGTATTTTCTAGGCAGAAGAATGTGAAAAATTTTCGGGGGGTGAAGACTTTTACAAGGCACTGTGCAGACAGCTCTCATTGTATAATTATTCTATATCATTGACTGTTTTAGAAATGGAGAATGCATAAGCCTCGTTTTAACAGCAGGATTTATTTTGAGTTGTAGTTTTTCTGTTGAGTAAAATAAACAGCCATCTTTAATTTACACCACATCGGAAGCCCGTGTACCAGGCTTTTATAGTTGTCTTTTATTATACAATATCCTCAGGTATAAAGCTGGCAAATAGCTATGTCTATCGAATAGGGGTCAAGGAAGTTTATTGACAAAGAGCTTCTATATACATTTATTTTGAAATATTCTATTACCACAAATACTGAAAACCCCGTGTGTGAAAGTATCGCCTCACAACAACTGTTTTTTTTTCCTTGAAAGTGTCCATTTGTTTATTTATTTAGCTGGGTTTATATACCGCTTTTCACCAGGTCAAAGTGGTTTACAGTAAACAAGGGGGATGCATTGAACAGGATTGTTTGTGATTACATGAGGGAATGGGGTATACCATCACCAGGGGGGAGTAAAACATATCTACAGATTTACATTCTCGTGAGATGTCTCTAGTCATGGTTACATTTCTGGTTCTCTCTAAAGTCATATTCTTGGGTCGGATTTATTTACAGTTTATTCAGATCTTATCATTTAAATTTAGAAATAGAAGAATGCTGCTACATTTGGATGCATGCACTTTATTAACACTTATTGAATCATTGTTTGGCAACCACCATTTATTGACAGGTGGTACAGACTCCTGGCTTATCCTTTTAAAAATGTTTTTTTTTCAATACTGTAGGCTATAAGAAAACAATTAGTTTCAGAATATTTTGATGAAAAATGACTTTAGGCCATTACATTGATTTTGAACAGACTTGATTATTGCAATACACTTCTGACTGAGGTTCCTGAAAAGTGTAACTAAAGTGTGCTAAGCAGTTAAAGCATGAATTAGTGCACAGTAACAACTACAGCATGGTCACAGAGTATTCTGTGCTGTAAATTATAGGTTAACTGCTTTCCGCAGTAGGGAGTAGGGGCATAGACAACGCTCAGTTTAGTACCATGACTACTACAGTTAAAATAAGAAGCCATATGCTGTTGTGTTCAGCAATGTTCCCTCTAAGCTTCGCTTGTTCCTCAGCAGTCATTCCTGCTGGAGGTGCAGAGCAATCGCGAGGGACCTGCCCATGCGGCGCGATCGCTTCTGTGATCACTCTGCACCTCCCCCCACCGGCAGAAATGCTGGTGGAGGACCCAGTATAGCTTAGAAGGAACACTGGTGATCAGGCTTCTGAACTCACCTCCTCTCCAATGAGGTACTGCTATCCGAATAAATACCGGGCTAGGTGTTAATCATGGTTAATAATGAAAAGTCATATGGTTGTTTTCTACCCAAAATTCATAAATTAACAAAGTCAATATTGCACAAGTGCACAAATATACAATTGTAATAGCATATATTTCTTATTAAGATGATTGCATTGTTTGTTTTCAATGATTTTTTTTTTTTTTTACAAAATACAGAGAGCATCACAGGGCCACCAGAAATATCAAGGATTACAACAGTTGAAATAAAGAACAGCAGCATTATGACAACTGAGACTACCTTAAAGGTCGACAAGAAAAGCCCCGTAGCTGTAGGAGATAACGCGTGTCTTTCTGTGGAGACTGAGGAAGAAAAGGCGAAAAGACTCCTTTACTGTTCACTATGCAAGGTTGCTGTCAACTCTGCTTCACAGCTGGAGGCGCACAACAGTGGTGAGATAAACTAATTTCTATCTCCATGGCTTTGATGCTACTTACCTCTGGATTCTGTAGATCAGACCTTTTTGCAACAAAGGACAAAGAGATGCCAAAAGACTGGTGTAACCCCTACCAATCTGGTGACCTCAAAGAGGCTGTTTTCTGCTATGTGGCAGACCATGAGCACAACTTCAGGGAGATAACACTGGTTTAACTCTCTGGGAATTTTTTTATAGGGTTCCAGATTGAGACCAGTCAAACTGGGAGGTCGTTGGAGCCTTAGATCCACTCAGTGCTCACTTCGCTTACTTTCAATGAATCAGTCCAGGCCAGAATTGGTTGTTCTGAACCAAGGATTTACTGAAAAATCTGAAGGGGCCACTGACAATAATCACAAATATAATGGCTGAATAAAACAATCTAGATGATTGCATCCATTTAGCTTACCCTAGGATTCCCTTTGGCAAATGGGAAACCTCTCCTCTCTAGCTTCTTCCTGAAAGTACCTTGCTGAGCTGAATGCTGACCTCAGACATGGTTGCGAGGGACGTCCTCTATATCTTCTCCATGCTTTCCAAGATCAAGGATCCCTGCTGTTCCTTCATTATTCATGGTTCCTTCCCTCATACTTTCTCCTTCACTCCCTTAGAGAAGAGGTGTGCTGGAATACTTAATCAGGACACTATTGCTTAAAAATAAAGAGACCTAATCCACACATGTCACTTTGTACCATTCTACTGCTCCTTGAGGTACAGGGACTTAGCCAGCCATATACGTGCATCCCAATGTCATGATGGCTTGCCTCTGGGCTGGGTTTTTTATGCCAGTTCAAATTTCCCTCACAGAGAAGTCTCCTCCCAGTATTATGTCACTGGGACTATAGAAACCTCCTTGTTCTGGAAAATTAGAAAAGGCATAAAAGGTCATATTACAATAAACTATTTAGCACCACTAGAAGTCTCTGCTGCCCAAACAAGAAGAACCTTGGAGGTCTCTACACTGGTAACTCCAAAGAGAAGCAATAAAATAGCAAAGATATTTTAGTGCCAGGCTAAGGAAGCATTTTGTATTACTTTACTTAATTATAGCATTTACAATCAATTTAGCATTTAATCCAGTGTATAAATCAACATTCTGGAAATGGCAGCCCTCCACGTTTCAGCCATTAGGGATTGAGTAAATGACTATGGGGATTGTTTACAAAGCCGCGGTAGCGGTTCGCGATCGTTATCGGAGCCGTGGCCCCATTGAAATCAATAGGGCCGCGGCTCCGATAACGATCGCGAACCGCTACCGCGGCTTTGTAAACAAGCCCCTATGTCTCTTACAAGCTGTCATGGACTGGGTTTTGACACCTTCATATTTTTTTTATTTTCTTAATAATTCCTTTGGTAGAGTATTTCTCTTAGAAAGTATCCAATCACGTGATAAAAATAAAAAGATAAATGTAATGTAGTATCAAACATACAAAAATGTGCAGTCATTTTTTATCGCGTTACCCATATTTATTTTGTTTGAATATTGTTTTGGTGTGCAGCTCAGATTAAAGGCATACATTTAATTGGTGATAAAATATGGTATAGTGTCTTTCTACTGTATGCTTTCAATTCTAAACTTAAATTTCCAGGCATAGCTTCTGGCTCCATAAAATTAGGAATGTTGGTATATCTTTAAATGAATGCAATGGACAAGAGACCAATTTGAACAGAATCATTATTACTCCATGCGCTTTTTGGTAGGAAACTGCACCCATAAAGGTGGGGGGGGGGGATAGACAGGCTAGATTGGGGATGCTGAGACAGGACCTGTTACAACAGGCATTTAACTGCTGGGAGATTGTGTCTTAAAACTTGGGGAAAAAGAAAATTGTGGGTTAAAATGAAATTGTGTGATCATCTGGCACCTGCTATAATGGATAAATGCTGCTGGCTGGGGCTATCTGCACTATCTATAAAGTCTGGGACGGTCCATGGACAGTGCGAGAGGGGAAGGGGACTAGTTGATATGTAGAGAGTGGTGATATTCAGTCCACTATTCAGATAGTTACCTCAATAAAGTTAGTAAATCAAAAAGGCTGTCCTAATTTTATCTATGTAGCTATCCAGATAGACGACTGAATATCAGCGCAATTCAGATAGCAGCATTGGTCATTGCTCTATGTGGATATTCAGCACTGGCCATTATCCATTTACCAACATTGAATATCCTGATTTTTTTAGGCTGCTCTGGCTATCATTTAAGAAAAATGCTGACCACAGAGGCTGAATATTGACTTCTGTGTTTCTAAAAGTATACATTAAACAAAAGGTTCGTTTAAAAGCTCTCTGTGTTTGATTTTCACCTACCCCAAGCCCCAATCTGTGATTTATAGGCTTTTTAAGCCTATTAAGAAAATAGAAGGGAATTTTCACCTCAGAGCTTGATTGGGATTTTCATCAAAGCGTGATGGTGAGAGCTCATATATGTACACTCAGTACAAGGAGCCCCTAACTCTCAGAGTCCAATCTTTGAAGGCTAGGGTAATAGAATTGAAGGAGCTTATGCTGACAAAGTGGTAAATAGAGAGACCTTCAGGGACACAGTAGAGAAGTCTCATCTCCAGTCTGAAAGCCTCTGTGTTGCCTTGGAAGAGAAAGGTCAGCTAGAAGGAGAGCATCACCTTAATATGGTAGGAAGTGATCCTGTGTCCTCTTAAAAATGTTGTTGGGTTCCACGATATGTCGATCTTTAGTACTGCTCAGTTTGCTTAGGGGCATGTTTACTAAAAGCCGTACAATTGCGTGCCGCACAATAGCGCACGGAAACGCGGCACTCAAACGCTCAGAAACGCTCTTAAACGCCCCGCACAAGTGCGCTTGGGCCCCGCACAATTGCGCGCCGCACTAACGTGCCCCGCACAAGTACCCGGCCCGCAAATGTCCGATAGAGGCGTGGAAAGGCATTCTGAGGGCGGAGGAAGGCTCCCGAGGGGCGGAGAGACGGGGTCAATGGGCGGGGAAGGGGAGGGGAGAGGCTCCCCGCACAGTATCAGGGACGAATTTGCAGGTTAAAAATAGCGCGAGTGAAACACTCACGGTAGAGGGCATTTAAAGGGAAGAGAAACCATTTCCGTCAGCAATGTACAGGGAAACCGGGGAAACCTGCAAAACGTGAGCAGTGTGATACATGTGCACAGAACAAAAGTGCAAATAACGATAGAAAAAGACCCAAACAAACATATTAAAAATAGGAAGTCAGCTGGGGAACCCTGATATTAATGGGCAAACATAAGAAACACACCCAGGAAAGCTCCAAAGAAATGAAATGAAGTATGGAAGGGGCTACGGAGCGGAGACCCTTCCAAAAACCATTTCCTTTTTTCTGAGCCTTCCTGGGAGTGTTTGCTATGGTTGCCCATTAATATCACGTTTGCCCAGCTTGGTTATATTTATCCCCAGTTCGTCGTGGTCGGTTGAGGGGTTTATTTGCACTTTTGTCACCAGACAAGGTGACTGAGCCCACAGTACAAATGTGCAGAGCAGGGTTTTTGACTCCTTTGGTCAGGTTTCCCACCCCCAGGGACTGCACTATCACTGTGGCCACAGTGTGGTGCAGTAGACAGAGGCAGTACCTCTAGGACCAGAGGGTCACAGGTTCAAATCCAAGCTGGGGCTCCTGCCAACCCAGTCCCCATATTTTACCCACCACTAAACAGAGATAGTAAAGACACTCCTTTATTGCAGAGAACATAAGCATGGTTCACACACCCATTTTGTACCCAACACCGCACACACACCATAACAATGGGCATTACCAACAGCCGAGTCCCCCAAATGCAGTCCTGGAGTGCCACAACCCAATCAGGTCATATGCTTTTCCAAGATACGGACATGCCAGCATGTTGGCGGTAGGGTACAGGTGGTGGAGGGGGCAGTGGCTGCTAGCCACAGAAGACAGTGGCCGAGCCATGTGCAGGCTGGCACGTCCACTGCAACATAGGCCCTGTCGGATGTACAGTCATGGACTTCCCAGGGAATTCAGCACATCTGTGGCAACACAGTGGTGCAGTGCACACAGACAGTGTGTGCAGGAGCAAAAGGTCACAGGTTCAAAGCCCAGCTGGGGCTACTGCCATTCCTGTCCACATATTTTCCCCACAACTAAACCATGTTAGTAAGGGCAATCCTTTATTGCTGGGGATATACGCATTGGTCATACGCCTATATTTTACACCACCAAGCACAGACACCATGACCAGGGGCATTACCTAGAGCAGAGTCTCACAAATGCAGTCCTGGAGGACCACACACCATTCAGGTTCCATGCTGCCACTCATACAAATAACCGTGCTGTATATCTATGCACCACCCCCATGGCATGTAGATGTAGCTCATGCATATTCATGAGGGACAGCAGGAAACCCCAACCAGTGTATTGTAAACCTGGACTGGATTTGGGAACCTCTGCCGTACAGCAGCAGCCAACAGGGACAGACACACCCACACCCACACCCACAGGCCGCATTGGCCAATGCCTCCTGGTGAGGCAGGACATTGGGCCCTGCGTGCATCTCCCAATACCAGCACTTGCATACCTTAGCAATGTCACCCTACACCAGGGTATATGGTACACAGCTCTCAAACGTTTGCTATGAGTACTGGCAGATAGATATCCCTACGTTACGCACAGTCTGCTCTATGAGCTCCATCATAATAATCTATCTGATGTTTGCGGTGTGTGCGTCAGGTCTGGCCCCTGACAGTGTTTACCACCCTAGGGAGGCACCCCCAACGGTATTTAATACCATACCCATGCCTGTACTGTGCCCAGGACTGGTGTGGTGGGCAAGGACTCTGAACCCCTCTATAGTAGCACAATGCTGGCATACGTGTGGGAGTGTGTGTCTGTCTATACAGTGTGTGTTGGCTGCAAACACTGTCCACAGTTTTGGCCTGATGATGTGCATAATGAGCAGCAAGGTACCATGGGTATAGCTCAGACAGGGTGGGCTGGCCAGGATGCATCTGCACAGGGCATAGGGCACTGGCAGGGACATTGTAGTGGCCGTCCACCACCTCCACAGACAGGGTGACCTCTGTATGTGCTGCTGGGCTTTCACTCCACCCTGACTGTGCAGTGATGGCAGCATGGCTAGGCACCCCCATAGTGCTTCATAGCACTTCCCTCATGTGATATATATGGGTCACCTGTTGGGGCCTAGTCACTGATGCATCTGCTTGTGTGTGCTGCCATCCCAGTTGTGGGTGCATGCATTTCCAGTGGGACTAACCAGCAGACTGTTCACAGCTGGTATGTGCCCTGCTGGAGTGCCTTGCAGTGGCTGATGTCTTGATGCAGGGGAATATCAGATAGTGGTGGGGTGCATCTTAGCATATCCAGGCCTACTGTCTGTCTGATATTGTGGTCTGGGTGTGTGTGGGGCTGCTTGGACTGCCCTGTAGGGTGTCTGTTCCCCAACAGGACTGGGGTTGATGGTCCACTCTACTGCCATCATTGCAGGGGGGGGGGGGGTGTATAATGGGGATCTGTTGATAGGAGACCCTGCCTGTTTGCCACCCTCAGCTGGGGGGGGGGGGGTTGGTGGTACATATCCCACCTAGGGGTCCGTGGGGTTCCCCCTGACTGAGACAGACAGAGATATCCAAGGTGTTCCTGCAGAAACTACCTATCTCACAGATTACGACTGTTTTGGAGCTCTGCCATGGAGGGTGCTGTGGACCTGGTCCAGGGCGCCTCATCGCACACTCAGGGTGAGCACAGTTCCCGCACAGTGTGACTGTGTGTAGCTACTCTGTGCAAATTAAACACCCGGTCAGTACCTCCTACCAGGCCAAGGTGCTGTGTGGGTGCACACGGACACGTCCCCCTACCAGGCCGGGGAGCTGTTGGGGTGCATTCCCCATCTTGTGTTCATCTGTGGACAGCTGATTTGCATGTGCAGTGCATCATGGGTATGGGTGGCCTAACCCTATCCTGGTTCCCACAGCAGACTGTCTGTGTGGTGACATGCAGGCTCTCTGCAGCCAGCCAGGGGCTTGCTGGCAGCTATATAGCTGTAGCCCAATGGTTACTTCACTGCCTGTGGAGCCAGCAGTAATGGGTTTGAGCCCACAGTGGGGTTATTTAATAGGGTTGTCCAAAGCTTTTTTTAGATTTAATGTACATATGTTGCTGCCATCAAACACACCCTCAGTGTACTGTACCCATAAGGTGCCTCTGAGGGTGCTTTATAGGGCACCCTATAGGGCACCTTATGGTTGCCGTCCATATAAGGTGCACTATACATTATCCTGTGACGCAACATATATGGTGCCCTATAGGGGACATTCAAGGGTGCCTTGGCGGACAGTGAACTTTAACATGTGCCTTATGGGCCGCCTTATGTTAACACGCTTTGTGAGTGCGTTTGCTAGTAGTGATAACTGAAATAAAAATAGATTGCCCCCTACAGCACTCATCCCCATAATACACACTGCCTCAGTGAGCCTTCTTCATTGGGCACTGTGGGGGATTGAACCCCTGATCTCTGCACCATTGGTCAGTGTCTTAACCATTGTGCTGTGGCTCTGTTCCTATGCTTGGGCATCTGTGCACCGCCTTATGCCACCCAAAATTAACAGTGCACCGCCTTATGCCGCCCAAAATTAATATGCCTCCTAAAGCACTTTTACCCATTACAGTTAATGCCTCAGCCAGCCCTTTTTGTTGTGCACAATGGGGAATTGAACCCATGGCAGCTGCACCCACAGTCAGTGTCTTAACCATTGTACTATGGCTCTGCTCCTTTGTGTGTGCATATCAGGGCGCCACTTAGCCTTCCCACGCACTATTATGCACGGCGCACAATAGCGCGGCGCACAATAGCGCCCAGCGCAAATGTGCGATCGCTTACTCCCGTTTTTTTTCTTTTCTCTGCCTGAACCGCCCACTCCTTATATGGCACAGGCACACTACCATGGCCCCGCACATTAGGAATGTTTAGTAAACAGACCCCTTAGTTTTGGTTTCTTCTTTTCCCCTTTTTCACCTGTGGTTTAGGCATATATAGTGTGATACCGCAAGCCCTCTGATGCAAGAAAGGAAACTTTTAAATCTTGAAAAAAACAGGATTTGCCTGCAATTACGAGAAGGGACACATAGAGGGAGCAGGAGAACAAACCTGAAAGTGGAAGAACCACACCTCTATGGGCAGGACTCAGAAGCAGCTGCTCTGGATTTAAGTAGGAACAGAGCACTGCAAGAGAGAGAGCCAAGAGGAGAGCCAAGAGAGAGAGAGCAAAGAGAGGCAAAGGTGCCAGGAAGGCAGTCAAGAGAGCCAGAAAGGCAACAGAGAAACCCCGAAGGGAAGAACCCAGAGGAGAAGCACAGGAGGAGGCAAGGAGCTTGGCAGAGATCTTCATGTGGAGAACAGGAGGCAGTGCCAAGGGAAGCTCCAGAGGCCAGACTCAGAGACCGAGGTGAGGTCACTGACAAACCCAGCAGAGCTAAAGGAAAGGAAGCTACTGGGAGAGCAGGCCTAGAGAAAGGCCATACACAACTTCAAGGGGCAGTATCACGGACTGCAGCCAAGGAAGGAAGTGCTTATCCCTCCGGTTGGAGAAGAAACCTTCAAGAGAAAAAAGGTATTTTTAAAAGCTTTTACAAAAGTAACTTGAAAGATAAAGGAAAAGTTCATAGCCTTGAGAGAAAGGATATACCTGGAGCACAAAACTCTCAGACTAGGCCTCAAGCCTTTTTCAAGAAGCCTAGAGAGGAACAAAGGGCTAGTTTTTATCTGGACAATAAGGACTGTTTTAAACCAGATATAACTGATAAGTTTTACAGGAAAAAGTTTAATGTTGCCAGAGAATGGAAGGAGCAAACTTTTAGTCCTGAAACGACAGCAAGCCCAGGGAGATATACTAGACCTAAAAGCCGACGCCCCAAACTACCAAGCCAGCACTGGGATACAGTATGGCATGCTTTTAGGAAAACCAGGTTTTAATATCCAAGAAATCTCAGAGACCTCAGTGTCAGATCCCATAGACATGGAATGGCTGCCAGGGGAATCTGAGAGCACTGAAGATATAGAATCAATGGAATGTGACTTTTGCACAAGAAGATATCTTTGAGTAAAAGGCAAACAAATCTAATGTGTGCAAATTGTACTGGAAAGTTTATGCTTTAAGTTGGTGAAGGAACCATGTTATTTTGAGTGTTTTGCTGACTCACGTTTTGATGCAACTGAATTTATGTTCTGTTACTCATTACCTCATATTTTGAATTTCTTCATGCGAAAAGGGGAAATAAAAGCCTTTTTGTACCCTACACTTGGCAAGAGTTACTTTTTTAGGTTGTTGACCCTGAGGCTGACAATGTGACCTGCTATCCCATTGACCCTCACAACAGATCAACCCTGAACCTTTTAATTCTTATGCGCTCCCCAGCCCTGTGGAACCACTATGCCGCCACTAGAGGGGGCTGCGGGGGACATAAGTGGCGTAGTTGGCAGGATTTTTGGGGTACTCTTGAGTGTACAGAGCAACGTGGGCAACTACTCAAAAGAGAAATAGAAGCTCTTTTCTTTTTGAAAAAAAAAAACTGCAAGTAAAACCCGGACTGACCTGTATTAGAATCCGGATCGGAAGAGGAAAACCAGGAGACCGGAGCAGTTGCTAGAAAGTGGACCGGAGTTAAAAACCAGGAGTGGAGTCCTAGGAACCCGGACCGGAGTGGAAAAAGAAAGAAAAAAAAAGGAGGAAAATCCTAAAGGTGAAAGATCATCTGGCGAATCCAGGAGCGGTGGAGCAACCCTGGACGACCGCACTACATTCCCCAAAAGCTGATGCAACACTAAAGCAAGGTAAGGCGTAGATAACCCTACCTAGTGTTGGACACCTGGGGAAGTTGAAAGAAAAAATATAGAGGGTCTGAAAAATATATTTTGTGAAGAGCCGCACTTGGGTTTTTTTTTTCTCTTTCTGTTTTTTTAACAGGTACAATGGAGCCCAAGGAGCTGTGTGCCTGGATGGCACACCAGTTCACCAAACAGGCTGAGCTGGCACAACGGAGCCAGGATCAGGCGCTAAAGGCGATGCAGGAGCAGCAGACGCCTGTCATAGAAACAATGAGCGCATGGATGGCGCAACAGCGAGAGGAGCTGGCTCAGAGCAGGAAAGAAGGAACATCACTCGTCGGACGGGTAAACCCTGAACTTGGACATTGGTCTTGTTCGGACTTACTGATAGGGAAGCTCAGTCCAAGTGACGATATTGATGACTTTCTAGACACTTTTGCTAGGATTGCGAATTCGGCTAAGTGGCCTGAGGAGCAGTGGGCCATACGCCTAGCGGCATCACTTACAGGTGAAGCGCTGGCGGCCTACAGGTCCATGCCCCCAGAGCTCGCAAATTCATATCAGGATGTAGTAAACGCAATTAGAGATCGTGTTGGTCTTACGCCGGTGGCGTACAATAAAATGTTCAGAGCTGCTATGCTTAAGGTAGATGAAACACCTAAGGCATTAGGCCACAGGTTGCGTAGTCTTGCTTACAAGTGGCTACAACCTGAAAGGAGAAGTATAAATACGCTCATGGATGCGATAATTTTGGAGCAATATATGAATGCACTACCTAACAGGGTGCAGAATTTTCTGATGCTCCAAAATTGTAGCAATACCACTGAAGCTATTGTGCTTACTGAAAGATACTTAGAGGCTGAAAAGGTGACACAGCCTAGTGTAAGTCCACGAAGTGCCATGGGATTGGAGGCACAAGGGAAGGGAAGTCCCTCACGTCCTCCAGCTGGTAGGTGGCAGAGTTATAAACCCCTGGAGAAAGTGAATACAAAAAAATGTTTTGCGTGGGGAAAAAAAGGACATGTACAGTATGAATGTCATGCGAGAACAGCCTTGGTAGGAGAGTCACCAAGAATAGTGCATGATGGGTTTCTTGTCAATGTAAAAATACATGGCATAAGTGTACGAGCATTGTTAGATTCTGGAGCCGACCAGACTATGCTTTCAAAAAGGTTATGGTCGACCATCCAGGATCATGGACTGTCGGTCCCAGAATCACCCGAGGGGTATGTCAAGATTAAGTGTGTACATGGAGCAGCTACCCACTACCCCATTTATAAGTTGTGGATAAAGGGGATGGGTATTGTGAAAGAGATGCCAATGGCAGTGGTGCCAAGATTACCGCAGGATTTAGTCCTGGGCCGAGATTGGCCTCAATTTAGAAAAACTTTGAAGAAAGAATGTTTACCTCAAGATAAACCAGATTCCACTGGCAGGCCACCTGACCTTGTTAAAAGCCCTAGATACCTCTCTGAACCCGGTCGCGCGGAAGTTCGCGCACCTCAGCTGAATAGTATAAAGAGGGAATCTAACGCTCTAGTCTCTACGAGAGCCCATTCTCAGGATAAGGAGAGGCCTTCTTGTTCAAGAGAGATGACCCGGGATGATCTACCTTCGCATGACGAACTGATAGGGGACCCAGCACGAAGGGGACGAAAGCCTAAAGCTATGCGAAGGAAGGAGAGGAGAAGCCGATCCCAGGGGAGAGCCGAATTGGAGGCAGGAAAAAGTATGCCGTGGATACCCGCAGACGTGGTAGAGAAATTTCCCTCCTTTAAAATGGAGCAGAGGGCGGACCCAGCTTTGATCCGAGCAATCGAACAGGCTCAAGAAGACTGTGAGACCCACCCTCGATTTATAATGGACGAAGAACTCTTGTACAGAGAAAGTAGAAATCCACGGACGGGACTGATCCGTAAGCAACTGGTCGTCCCGAGCAAGTTTAAACTATCTGTCCTCCGACTAGCACATGACCATCCTACAGGAGGCCATAAAGGTCCACAAGGCACCCTGGACCAAATTTTAGAAAGATTTTATTGGCCAGGTGTTTTTCGGGAGACCACCGTTTTTGCGAATCTTGTGCCTCCTGCCAGAGGGTTACAACACACCGGCCAGCGGGAGTACCGCTAGTCCCGATGCCGGTAATAGCCGAGCCCATTAGAAGATTGGCCATGGACATCGTCGGACCCCTTACCAAGACCCCGCGCGGTTTTCAATACATCCTAGTAATAATTGACCAGGCCACGCGATTCCCCTGGGCAGTGCCCCTACGGAATATCTCCGCTAGGACGATTGCAACGGAGTTGGTCAAACTATTCTGCGAGGTTGGATTCCCGCAGGAAGTCTTAACGGACCGAGGAAGCAACTTTCTATCGAAATACCTCGCCCAGGTCTGGGAGGCATTCGGGATCCAACATGTAAAGACGGCGGCCTACCATCCCCAATGCAATGGATTGGTAGAGCGTCTTAATCAAAGTCTAAAGCAAATGCTGAGACGAGCTTTAGACGGAGAGATGAAGGAGTGGGACAGCATACTACCCTTCATACTATATGCTTGCCGCGAAAGGAAGCAAAGTTCATTGGGCACATCACCATACGAGCTCATGTATGGACGCTCACCTAGAGGCATATTGGACGTTTTGAAGGAGCAGTGGGTTGAACCCAAGGAAGACGAAATAAGCGTACCCCTGTTCTTACGGAATTTAAGGACACGCCTCGAACGAACTGCCCAATTTGCTACGGAAAGGCTTAAGGAAAGCCAACAGAAACAGAAGCACTACTATGATCGACGGACGAAGCCGAGACATTTAAAGGTTGGCGAGAAGGTAGTGGTTTTGGTTCCTGGGGCGACCCCAAAATTTGAGTCTCAATGGAAGGGTCCCCATACCATAATACACCCAGTAGGCACCACCTCCTATGTGGTGAAAAACTCAAAAGGTAGAGAGCAGGTCTACCATGCTAATCTCCTACGCCCTTGGAAGGAGCGAGACGCGCTTTGGACATATACTGAGCGCGGAGATCACCCCAACAGGAGGCCGGAAATCGGCAGACATGCCACCTATGGTTGCGAGCAGCCGAGAAGAGCGGGCCGCAAGTTATGGATTACGTGCTGCGGTGAAGAGCTTTCCCCAGCCCGTAATATTTTGAGAAGGGGGATATGTGATACCGCAAGCCCTCTGATGCAAGAAAGGAAACTTTTAAATCTTGAAAAAAACAGGATTTGCCTGCAATTACGAGAAGGGACACATAGAGGGAGCAGGAGAACAAACCTGAAAGTGGAAGAACCACACCTCTATGGGCAGGACTCAGAAGCAGCTGCTCTGGATTTAAGTAGGAACAGAGCACTGCAAGAGAGAGAGCCAAGAGGAGAGCCAAGAGAGAGAGAGCAAAGAGAGGCAAAGGTGCCAGGAAGGCAGTCAAGAGAGCCAGAAAGGCAACAGAGAAACCCCGAAGGGAAGAACCCAGAGGAGAAGCACAGGAGGAGGCAAGGAGCTTGGCAGAGATCTTCATGTGGAGAACAGGAGGCAGTGCCAAGGGAAGCTCCAGAGGCCAGACTCAGAGACCGAGGTGAGGTCACTGACAAACCCAGCAGAGCTAAAGGAAAGGAAGCTACTGGGAGAGCAGGCCTAGAGAAAGGCCATACACAACTTCAAGGGGCAGTATCACGGACTGCAGCCAAGGAAGGAAGTGCTTATCCCTCCGGTTGGAGAAGAAACCTTCAAGAGAAAAAAGGTATTTTTAAAAGCTTTTACAAAAGTAACTTGAAAGATAAAGGAAAAGTTCATAGCCTTGAGAGAAAGGATATACCTGGAGCACAAAACTCTCAGACTAGGCCTCAAGCCTTTTTCAAGAAGCCTAGAGAGGAACAAAGGGCTAGTTTTTATCTGGACAATAAGGACTGTTTTAAACCAGATATAACTGATAAGTTTTACAGGAAAAAGTTTAATGTTGCCAGAGAATGGAAGGAGCAAACTTTTAGTCCTGAAACGACAGCAAGCCCAGGGAGATATACTAGACCTAAAAGCCGACGCCCCAAACTACCAAGCCAGCACTGGGATACAGTATGGCATGCTTTTAGGAAACCAGGTTTTAATATCCAAGAAATCTCAGAGACCTCAGTGTCAGATCCCATAGACATGGAATGGCTGCCAGGGGAATCTGAGAGCACTGAAGATATAGAATCAATGGAATGTGACTTTTGCACAAGAAGATATCTTTGAGTAAAAGGCAAACAAATCTAATGTGTGCAAATTGTACTGGAAAGTTTATGCTTTAAGTTGGTGAAGGAACCATGTTATTTTGAGTGTTTTGCTGACTCACGTTTTGATGCAACTGAATTTATGTTCTGTTACTCATTACCTCATATTTTGAATTTCTTCATGCGGAAAAGGGGAAATAAAAGCCTTTTTGTACCCTACACTTGGCAAGAGTTACTTTTTTAGGTTGTTGACCCTGAGGCTGACAATGTGACCTGCTATCCCATTGACCCTCACAACAGATCAACCCTGAACCTTTTAATTCTTATGCGCTCCCCAGCCCCTGTGGAACCACTACGCCGCCACTAGAGGGGGCTGCGGGGGACAATAGTGTTGATTAGTCCTCTTGCTTTACATCAGGTGGTGAGTAATTAGAGGCCCCTTGGCCCCTATCCATTTTTTAAATATCATTTGGAATAATATTGCCCTATGTTTAGTCTTGGTTTTGCTGTATTTATAGTTTTATTATTGATCATTAAATATTTATTGACATATATGTCACATAAAAATGTCTTACATACTACAACTTTATATATGTACAGTATATCCCTTTGAGTATTATTTATCTATTTATTATCAGTTTTTATCACTACTTTGGGGTATGTTTACTAAACCGTCTTAATGTTACCGGCGTTAGTTGCAGTCTTACTGTGATGAATGCCATAAAAGGTAGTGGGCGTTCCGGTCTTAAGGTAGCATTTCGAGTTATCGTGCGATAAAGTCCGTTAGTGCGCTATAGAGGGAGCCTTGGCATGTTAACGCACGTTAGCCTTAATTAGGCGCGCTGACCCACAAGCACAGCGATAGAGGTGTAGCGCAATGGTTAACACATTGACTGCTGCTACAGTGGTCATGAGTTTGATCCCCCCAGTGGGCTCAGTTAAAAGACTGTCTGAGGCAATCCCTTTTCCTGCTTGTAACAGTCAGACACATCCCAACAATTTGCACTGCCAGCCAAAAAAGCCTCACCCCAGTGCTGCAACCTAATGCACCTTTTAGGGCGCACCATAAGGCACATCATAAAGCACCACATCATCCAAGGCAGGTCATAATGTGCCCCAGAGGGCGGCAGGAAAGGTTGGCACCCTCCAAGGAAGCATATAAGGTGTCCCATAAGCTGGCCAAACCTAAGGTGCCATGAAAGATGCCCCAGGGATGCCAAGGTGACACAGGAGATGGTGCCCAGGGGCACAAAGGTGTCCCAAAGTCACAAGCATGAAATGTATGGCTCAAACACAGATGTAACCATAACACTGCAAAGAGCACCAAGGAAAGGCAATGAACAAGTGATGGAAGGAAGTTGATGATGAAGCTCATGGACCAGCCAAATCTGCGTGCAGCCCATGTAGCAGTAGGTAAAGTGGACAAACATATCGGGGGCAGCTGTACCGATGTACAGGGTGATGGTAATGTACAGTGCAACAATGACAGTGTGTGGCAGAGGATGGGGATACGTGTCCACCAGAGGAGGTAGAGGTGGCAGGATAAGTGCAATGACAGGAGGACAGAGGAGAGCAGTGCCATGCAGAGCAGATACAGGCGAGGCAAGCATTAAGAGCTGCATTGCATAAAAGTGTGCCAGTGCAGGACATGGGGTAGCAGCCTGAACATTAGGGCAGGACGTCACACAGCTGGCACACACACATAGACGGACAGAAAGATGGATGGTAACAATGATGAGGGTATAATATGGCAGCAGCACAGATCTGCACAGATATGACTGTTACACGAATGAAACGTAGTTGTGTGGGACAGCCATAAAAAAAGGGGAACAGAGAGAAATCAAACCCATGACCTCTGCTACTGAAGTCACTGCATTAACCATTGTGATACATCACTATGGGAGTTATCATACCAATGGCTGGCTACAGAAAGAGTGCACGTCACCATAAAACTGTCTGCTGTGGCTCCCAGGACAGGATAGAAACAACAGTATCCATAATGCAATTCACATGCAGAACAGCAGTCTACATCTGCTCACCAGATGGGGTATGCACCTCTACAGCACGTCATCTTGGTAGGGGGGAATGACGGTGCATGCTACTGGCACAGAGTTCCCACAGGCCATGCCAATGTGCATGTTCTGTGCTCACCCTGAGGTGAGGTAGAGTGGCCAGCACCAGGTCCGCAGTACACGTGTTGGTTGAGGTGGGCTGTGCTGTGCATCTCCATTAGTGCCAGTGTGTGGCAGGTGTTTGTGTCCATTTGTAATTGCCAGTCATGTCTGGCTCTTGTGGACTATGATGCACACAACATAGTGCATCTCCACTGTGCTTGCTAAGGTCACCTGTTTAGGGAACAGGGGTGTGTCAGGGCTCACATGGTGACAATGTGCTTAGCAAACCACCCTCGCTGGGTCAGGGTGGGGGACATGATCTGCCCCATTAGACAACATTTTGGTGGTGGTGAGAATCGAGGAGGAATGTGACACATTCTATCTACCCTTTTGATGTCTAGGACATCTGCACATTGCCCACTCACAATCTTAAATGACAGAGATGTAAGGCAGGGGTCTCCAAATCCAGCCCTGGAGGGCCACAAACCAGTCAGGTTGGCAGGCTATCTCTAATGCATATATATCTCATGCATATTCATTAGGGATATGCTGAAAACCTGCAGGGTTGCAGACGTCCAGTACCAGATTTGAGTAGCTCTGCAGTAAGGTGTAGGTAGCCACAACACACTGGATAGACCTGGGGTTCTCAACCCTGTCCTCGGGACCCACCTAGCCAGTCGGGTTTTCAGGATAACCACAATGAATTGCATATAATGGAGGCAGTGTATGCAGATCTCTCTCATACATATTCATTGTGGTTATCCTGAAAACCCGACTGGCTAGGTGGGTCCCGAGGACAGGGTTGAGAACCCCTGGGATAGACAGACACACACTCCCACACCTATACCAGCATTGTGCAAATATAGAGGTTTGTGGCAGCCCTGGCTGCCACACCAGTCCTGGGCACAGTGCAGGCATTGCTATGGTACTCAATACTGTTATGGTCACTCCCCGGTGTGGTATAGAATCAATAACTGAAACACACTCCACAGATATCAGAAAGGTTGCTATGATGAATCTCTATCAACAAATTGTGTTTAACTTAGGATTTGTTAGCTGACATTAATCATAGCAACCTGCTGATATATGTGGAACGTGTTTCCAAGTTTAGGATGGCATTGCTAAGGTATGCAGGTGCCAGTATTGGGAGATGCTGCTCCGCGCAGGGCCCAACAGCCTGATGCTCCATGAGGCTTTGGATAGTGAAGCCTGTGGGTGTGGGTGTTTATGCCCCTGTTGGCTGCTGCTCTAGGGCAGAGGTTCCCAACTCCGGTCCTGGAGGGTCAAACACTGTTCAGGTTTTCATGCTGTCCCTAATGAATATGCATGAGATACATTTGCATACAATGGGGGCGGTGCATACAAATGCAGCACAGGCATATTTATTAGGGTCAGCATGAAACCTGAATGGTGTTTGGCCCTCCAGGACTGCAGTTGGGAAACTCTGCTCTAGGGATTGCACATGTTTATGGTGTCTGTGCTCTGTAGGGTAAAATATAGGTGTTTCAGGCATGTTTATTTTATCTGCAATAAAGATTCTGTCTTTATTACCACAGTTTAGTACTGGGTGAAATATGGGGACAGGGTTGGCAGGAGCCATAGCTGGGACTTGAACTTGTGACCTAATGTTTCTGAAGACACTGGCTGTGTGTACTGCACCACACTGTTGCCACAGGGATGGATCATTCCCTTGCGATACCATGACTGTTCGTCAGACAGACCCTGTCTGTTGCAGTGCACGGCACTCACCTAAACGGAGCTAGGCCATGGTCTGCTGTGGGCAGATGCCACTGCCCCCTCCGCCACCATGCTGCCATGCCATTATGCCAGTGGTGCTGGTGGTGCGCAGTCCCAGGCCAGCCAGTGTGCCAGTAGGCAGCTGCCTATGGTGTGGGTTCTCGGGTGGAGGTGCCTCCATTGGACATGCGCGCTTTCCCCAGCTCCGCCTGCCAATGTTATGTGCCCTTGGGGGTACCTGCTGGGTAATATCCCCTGTGACACTGTGGGACACACGCTCATGCCCATGTTGGACCCTTGTCAGTTGCTGTCTTGCTGCTTTACAGTTTCGGCATTCCTTTGTGCCACCTAGGTATCTGCCTAGTCCGCACTGTGCCCCAGATGGACCACAGCATGTGCCGCCTGCAGCCCCCTGATCCCATTTACAGCATCAGTACAGTTGCCATTTCCTACGTGCCCACTCTGCTGTTGCTGCACATGTGCATGCCATAACAAACCTGCCCATATCTAAACGACAGAAACCCTGATCAGCGCTATTTCAATGTGGGATCATTCACTTTGTAGGGGGACAGAGCATAGACCCTTCCATACATGATGTCTTAGGTTTTACGCTTTGTCAGTAGTGTTGCTTTATGTTTATCATTAAAATCACTATTGACCAGCTTGGTTATTGGGATTTTAAATGTGTTTCTGGTCATTTTATATGTTTATTTGCCCTTTTGGTTGCTGCACATGTATCATAACTATCACTTTTCTGGGTTTCCCTGCCTTTGCTGCACATTGCTGACTGAAATGGTTTCTCTTTCCTGCAAATGTGCCTAACGCGAGGGTTTCACTGGCATTAGTGTTCAGACCCAGATTTCACAGCGTTAGTGTGCCTGGAGACTCTCCCCGCCCACTCTACGCCCATTGACCCCCTTCTCTCCGCCCTCTGGGAAGCCTTACTCCACCCATCAGACCCGGATTTCACAGCGTTAGTGTGCCTTAACATCACTTATCGCGCGATAATACCACCGCTGCGACGTTAAGATGGTTTAGTAAACATACCCCTTTATGTATAGTCTATATGTATGTTTATTATGAACAATTATTTGTTGTGCATGTATGTCTTACCTAAGACATTAGGTTCTTGTTTTTATGATTGTTTTACACATTTAAGTTAACAGGATATATATAATTGTTTTTGATATTTTTTTAATTGTTCAAATTGTTTTTATTTATTTTTTGGAGGTCACTGTTCCCTGAAGACCATTGGCCAAAACACATGTCAGACTGACATGTAGTTTCTAATAAAGTATCCTCAACCCCACGGTGTGTTCTGTTCTGTTCATTTTGTGCCTAGTGATGCTGCAGGTGGGGTGTTTTCTCTTGTTAATGCTGAGTCTAGGTCCAGGCATATCATTTTGACACTATTCTATAAAGTACATTCATGGATGCCTAGAACCTGGTGTTAACTGCTTGGGCATTATAGAACTACAGTGCCCTCAACATGGGTAGAAACGTCATGTGTGATGGGGAGGAGCATATTGGTGGAGGTATACTTTCATCTGCCTGGGTAAGAAGAAGAGAAAGATAGTGCAATGCTGACAGAAATTAGGAAAGCTAACAAATTTGATAACATAATAATAAAGGGAGATTTCAATTACTCCAGTATTGACTTGGTAAATATCTCATTGGGACATGCTGGTGAGGTAAAGGGGTATGTTTACTAAGCAGTCTTAATGTGCGCCCGGCGATAGTGTGCAGGATGCCATATAAGGTAGTGGGCGTTCCGGTCTTAAGGTAGCATTTAGGGTTATCGTGCGATAAGGTACGTTCTCGTGCGATAGAGGGAGCCGTGGCATGTTAATGCACGTTAGCCTTAATTAGGCGCGCTGACCTACAAACACAGTAACAGAGGTGAAGCACAATGGTTAATACATTGACTGATGAAACAGGAGTCATGAGTATGATCCCCCAGTGGGCTTGATAAGTAAGGCTGTCTGAGGCATTACCCTATACTTTAAATCAGTGCTGTCTGAGGCATTTTTTTTTAAATTTAAATTAGTGCTGCCAGCAAACATACCCTCACAGTGCCGTAACCTAAGGTGCCGCACTCCAGAGGGCACATTGTAAAGTGCACTGTCCGCCAAGGCACCTTATAATGTTCCCTATAGGGTGCCTTATAAGGTGCCTTATAGAGCGCTTTATAGGGTGCCTTATGAGGCACCTTAAGGTTACAGCACTGTGAGGGTGTTTTTACTGGCAGCACTAATTTAAATTAAAAAAAGAAAATGCCTCAGATAGCCCTATCAAATAACCCCACTGTGGGATCAAACCCATGATCTCTGGCTCTACAAGCAGTGAAGAAACCAGTGGGCTATAGCTACTAACAAACCCTTGGCTGGCTACAGAAGGACTGCAGGTCATGACACAAACTGTCTGCTCTGGTTACCAGGAAAGGGTTAACCCACCCGTACCCATGATGCACTGCACTTGCAAATCAGCAGTCTAAAGATGATCACAAGATGGGGTATGCACCCCCACAGCACCTCGGCCTGGTAGGGGGAACTGACCGTGTGCACCCCCACAGCATCTCAGCCTGGTAGGGGGTACTGACCGTGTGCGTTACTGGCACAGAGTAGCTACAGACTATCACATTGTGCGGGTACTGTGCTCATCCTGAGGGTGTGGTGGGGCACCCAGCACCAGGTCCACAGCACCTTTCATAGCTGAAATAAGCCATGCTGTAGGTTTCCATCAGTGCTAGTGCTGGCTAGTTCCTGCAGACACACCTAGGATACATCTGTGTCCATCTGTTTTTCTTAGTCATGTCTAGCCCTTATGGGCTATGATGCACCCAGAATAGTGCATATCCTGTGTTGGTGCCATGGTCACAGAAGGGAAGGAGGGAGGGGGTGGTGGTGTTTGGACCCATAGGCAGATTATGTACCACCACCACCCAACCCACCCTCTGTGGCTCAGGGTGGGAAACAGGATCTCCCACCAACCGATCCACATTCTACCTCCCTGCAATGGTGGCAGTAGAGGGGCCATCAACCCCAGTCCTGCTGGGGAACAAACACCCTACAGCACAGTCAATGCAGATCTGTACACATCCATAAGGCAAGGCAAGCAGGCAGTAGGCCTGGAAATGCTCAGCTGCCACCCCCCCCCCCCCCCCAAATCTGACATTCTCCAGCAGCAAGCACAGTGAGTCTCCAGGCACTGCACCCTGCAAGGTGTTCCAGCCTGACACATACTAACTGCAAACAGTCTGCTAGCTAATCCATAGTGCATGTTCCTGGAGGAGATGCATGTACCCACAACTGGGATGTCAGCATACACACCAAGCAGATAAGTCAGTGATTGGACCCCAAAAAAGAGAACCCATAAATAGCACTTGCAAAAAATACTATATAGCACTATGGGGGAACCTAACCATGCCATGGTTACTGCTCAGTCAGGGTGAGAGTGACCTCCCAGCATGACATGCTGTGGCCACCCTGTCCGTGAAGTTGGTGACCGGGCACTACAATGTCCCAGCCATTGCCCTATGCTCTGTGCAGATGCATCCTGCCCAGGCCACCCAGTCCATGCTATACCCACAGTACCTAGCTCCTTATTATGCACATTGGCAAGCTAACACTGGAAACAAGCAGTGTGGGCAAGCAGTGTGGGCTGCGTAAGGTGTTGGCAGCCACCACACACTGGATGGACAGACACACACTCCCACACCTATGCCAGCATTGTGCAAATATAGAGGCTTTTGGCAGCCCTGGCCACCTCACCAGTCCTGGGCACAGTGCAGGCATGGCTATGGTATGCAATACGGTTTTGAGTCACTCCCCATGGTGGTAAACACTGTCAGACACCAGAACTGAAACACACTCCACAGACGTCAGAAAGATTGCTATGATGCAGCTCAATCAGCAAATTGTGCTTAACCTAGGAATTGCTATCGGCGATTAATCATAGCAACCTTTTGAGATATGTGTAAAGTATTCCCAGGTTTAGGGTGACATTGCTAAGGTATGCAAGTGCTAGTATTGGGAGATGCTGCTGCACGCAGGGCCCATCATCCTGCCTCTCCATGAGGCTGTGGATATTGGAGCCTGTGGGTGCGGGTGTTTCTGCCCCTGTTGGCCGCTGCTCTGGGGCAGAGGTTCCCAACTCTGGTCCTGGTGGGCCACACACTGTTTGGGTTTTCATGCTGTCCCTAATGAATATGCATGTGATACATTTGCATACCATGGGGGCGGCGCATAGATATGCAGCACAGGCATCTTTATTAGAGACAGCATGACACCTGAATGATTTTTGGCCCTCCAGGACTGCATTTGGGAAACTCTGCTCTAGGTATTGCACATGTCTATAGTGTCTGTGCTCTGTAGGGTAAAATATAGGTGTTTGAAGCATGTTTATGTTATCTGCAATAAAGGTTCCCTCTTTATTACCACGGTTTAGTAGTGGGTAAAATATGGGGACTGGGTTGGCAGGAACCACAGCTGGGACTTGAGCATGTGGCCTTCTGCTCCTGAACACATTGGCTGTATGTACTGCACCACACTGTTGCCACAGGGGCAGTGCATTCCCTAGGGATACCATAACTGTTTTTCAGACAGGGCCTGTCTGTTGAAGGGCATGGCACCCACCTACACAGGGCTGGGCCATGGTCTGCTGTGTGCAGCTGCCACTGCCTCCTCCACCACCAGTACCCCTCTGCCACCATACTGACATGCCCTTCTTCTGGTGGTGCTGATGGTGCGTAGTCTCAGGCCATCCATTGTGCTGGTAGGCGGCTGCCTATGGTGCGGGTTCTGGGGTATGGGTGCCTGCATAGATGTCCACGCTTCCCCCCAGCACCGCCTGCCAATGTTCTGTGCGCTTGGGGGTACCTGCTGGGTACTATCCCCTGTGACACAGTGGGAAACACACTCGTGCCCATGTTGGGCCCTCATCAGTTGCTGTCTGCCTTCTCTACTGTTTCAGAATTCCTATGGGCCACCTGGGCATCACCCTAGTCCGCACTGTGGCCCAGCTGCACCACAGCATGTGCCGCCTGCAGCCCTCTGTATCCCCTTTTCCAGCATCTATCCAGTTGCCCATTTTGACATGCCCACCCTGCTGTTGCGGAACGTGTGCATGCCATAGGAAACCTGTCCAATAACAAGAGGAAACCCCGATCAGCGCTATTTCACTGTGGGATCATTCACCTTGTATGGGGACAGAGCATAGACCCTTCCAAAATTAATATCTTTTTTTTGGAGCTTTCTCGGTAGTGTTTTTTGCTGTTTCCCATTAATATCACTATTGGCCAGCTTGGTTATGTTTTTTTTTCCATTTTGTTCAGGTCATTTTCAATGTTTATTTGCCCTTTTGTTCCGTGCACATGTATCACACTTATCACTTTTTGTAGGTTTCCCTGGCTTTGCTGTACATTGCTGACGGAAATGGTTTCTCTTCCCTTTAAATCTGCTCTAACGCCAGGGTTTCACTGGTGTTAGTTTTCAGACCCGGAATCCACAGCGTTAGTGTCCAGGGAGCCTCTCCCCTCCCACTCTTCACCCATTTACCCTTCTCTCCGCCCCTGGGGAGCCTTCCTCCACCCTCCGGGAGCCTTTCTCCACCCTCAGCACTTGTTTGTGCTGCTGCACGTGTTATCGCGCGATATGGTACCTTATCGCCTGGTAAAGCACCATTATCGTGGATAACGTGCCTTATCGCCCAATAATGTCGCAGCAGCGCAAATAGCGCCCTTTAGTAAACATACCCCAAAGTGTCTAGATGCCATGGAACAGTTGATTCAAGAATTGACCAGAGAGGAAACTACTTTATATCTTGTCTTTACTGGTACATTTATTTTATTTATTTATTTATTTAAGGGTATTTCTATCCCGCCTTATCATTCAATCAAAGAGGTGAGCACAGCAAATGTGTGTGTCGGTGAGAGTATGTACAGTGTGGGTGCGTGGGTGCGAATGTGCTGATTAGAGTGTGCTATTTACAGTGTGTGCTATGTACAGTATATACATGTGTTTCTGGGTCCGTTTTTTGGTTGAGGTAGGCTGTCATTGAGTCCAGATTGGATCCGATTTGTGGATTCTGGTTAAGCGTTTGAGCCGTAGTGCTTTGTGAAGAGTACAGTCTTTAGGCGCTTTCGGAAGTCCTTCAGATCCTCAGTTGATCGTAAGTCAGGAGGGAGTGAGTTCCATATTGATGGGGCCACCAAGGCGAGTGCTCTTTGTGTGGTGGATTTGCATGCTTTTGTGTAGTTGCTTGGGGTGCTGAGTGTGTCTGCTGTGGTTTTTCTTCTTGGTCTGTTGCTGGTGTTAGGGAGTATGAGGGCTTGGAGGCTGAGTGCGGAGCTTTTGTGTCTGATTCTGAATATGTTTAAGATCATCTTGTATTTTATGCGGTGGCTGATTGGGAGCCAGTGGAGGTCTTTGAGGATGGGGGTGATGTGGGCTTGGGTTGTGGAACCGGTGATTATCCTGGCTGCTGTGTTTTGAGCCATTTGAAGTGGTTTGAGTGATTGTTTTGGTATTCCTTTGTAGATCGGGTTGCAGAAATCCAGTATGGGGGTTATGAGCGCTTGGCAGACTGTGCAGAAGTGTTCATGGGAGAGTAGAGGCTTGAGGCGTCTGATTATTTTCATTTTGTAGTATGTGTTTCTGGCGGTTTTTCTTATGTGTGATTGTAGGTTGAGCTCTTTGTCAAGGGTTATTTCGAGGTATTTGACTTCGTCCTTTAGTGGTATTGTCGTGTTGTTGGTTGTGATGAATGGTGGGGGGCTGAAGTCGGTGTTTCGTGTGATAATGAGTGCTTCTGTCTTGTTGTAGTTTATGACTAGGTTGTTGTGCGTGAGCCAAGTGGACATGCTGTCGAGACAGTTTGTTATCTTGTTGTAGTCGGGGCTGTTGAGGTTGATTGGCGTGTAAATCATGATGTCATCTGCATAAATTGTGTAGTCTATTTCGTGGGCTGCCATGATGTTGCAGATCGGTTGGATGTATAGGTTGAATAGTAGTGAGGATAGCGTGGATCCTTGTGGTGCTCCTTGTTTGATCTTCGTGGGTTGTGAGGTGTTGGTTCCGATTTTGACTTGGAACTGCCTGTCTGTTAAGTATGAGTTGAACCAGCTTAGGATGGTGCCGGTTATTCCAATGTTCTGTAGTCTGGTTAGGAGGATTCTGTGGTCCACTGTGTCGAAGACCGCTGATATGTCTATGAAGATCATTAGGGTTCCTTGATTGTAGTTGTCTATGGTCTGGATGATGTCATTGAATAGGTATAGCAGAAGTGTTTCAACTCCGTGGTTAGGGCGGAAGCCATGTTGATGTATATCCAGTGGGGCATGCTCGTCGATGTGGTCCTGGAGTTGTTGTTGCACTGTCTTTTCTATGATTTTAGCCAGGAGCGGTACGCTGGAGATTGGCCTGTAGGCTGCTGGATTGCTCTTTTCTAGGTTGGCTTTCTTGGGGATGGGCCTTATTGTGGTTAGTTTCAGCTGTTCTGGCATGGTTCCTTGGGTTAGGGAGTTGCTTACCAGGTTGTGTATGTAGCTGAGGAAGTTTTGCTTGGTTGTTTTGATCCATGGGACTGGGCATGGATCCGTGGGTGCGGTGCTTGTGTTGAGAGCGGAGATGATATCTGAGATTTGCTTTGTGGAAGGAGTGTGGAACTTGTCCCAACTTGTGATGGGTATGGTTGGACTGTTGGTTCCTGTGGGTATTTGTGGTGGTGGGTGGCCTAGTTTCTCCTGAAGATGATCTGCAAAGGTTTGTGGGTTGATCTGTATGTCTTTGTCGGGGCTTGGTTTGTTGGTTAGATTTTTTACTATCTCGAAAAGTTCCCTGGGTTTGTTGTATGCTTTCTGGATGGTGTTTGTGTGGTGCTCTCTTTTTGTTTCGTTGATAAGTTTGTTGTATTTCTTTTGCTGAGCTAGGTATAAGTCCTGTGAGGTTGGAGATTTGGAGCGTCTCTAGTGGCGTTCTAGCTTCCTCAGCTCTCTTTTTGCGTTGCGTATGCTTTTGGTACATATAACCTGGTGCAGAGCTGGCCCAAGATTATCATCCACTCTAGGCAAAGCTTCAATCATTGCCTCCCCCTTCTTCCCCAGCAACCTTTCAACCACTACTGCCCCCACTGTCCAAACCATCCATCTCCTTTCTTTCTGCTATTTCTGAATATCGGCACTGAAAAGGTAAATGAAACTACTGCAAAGCCTTATACTCAAGCATACTGGAAGCTCCCATCAGTCCTGCCCCCTCCGACATGCATTTTCTGATGCTGTGGGGGCTGGACTGTGCTCAATATTTTATAGACCTCTATCAAATCCCCATCAGCCATCTCTTTTCCAAATTAAAGGGCCCTAACCTTTTAAGCCTTTTCTCATATGGATATCCTTTCATCCCCTTTACCATTTTGGTCACACTTCTCTGTATCTTTTCCAATTCCGCTATATTCTTTTGAAGATATAATGTCATATTTGGTGGAGGGAGAGAGATAGTTGTGATCAATGTTTGGGGCCTGGGAATTAGGTCAGGATGTAACTAGCTTTTGCACCTGCCTCTTGATAGGGACATCAAGTCTCAGCTGGGAAATGGCCCTTGCACAGACCTTGGAAGATAAGAGCAACCAAAAAAAGTTTAGTTTAAGCTCATTTAAATTTTTTTTTTCTTATTTTCATGCATCTTTTTGTTTTTACTTGACCTATTTGTTTTTTAGATGTGCATTGTATTTTTGCAAGAACTTAAAAATATGCACAATCAGGTGTACACGTTACAATGGATTTTTAGGCATCCAAATGAACTGAATGCACACCTAAGAATGCACACTCCTAGAAGATATTTTTCATCGATTTGGGGCACACCTAAACCACACTCCTGCTATTTCCTTGCCATGCCCCTTTTAAATCTCCTCATCCCAGGAGTATACACAACCAAAGAGGGAGGGGCGCGGGCAGGGTCCCGGCGCCCGATGGTAACCGGGTGTCGGGCCCGGTGCGGGCCCCCTGCTCACGCCTCTGTTGTGATCGGTAGCGTGGGGGGGGGCAAGGAGGAGTCTGAGGCAGTGTATTCGTCGGGGCACCGATGCACCCTTTGAAATTATTGGTCCCCGCGCGTGCATGCGCGGGGGGATGGCTGGGTCGGCGTGCATGTGCTTAGTCCGGTTAGTGCTGAGCACATGCGAGGAGCCGAAAAGAAGTTTCCCTCCCTCCCTCCCTTGGCTGGGGGGGGGGGGGTAGTGATTCGGGTTGTCGCGGCTTGGGGGAGGCGGGATCCTGGAGGTTTCCAGGGTCAGGAGCCTTAGGTCACTTGGGACGAGGGCGGGGTGCCCACGACCCGGATAAACCCAGGTGGACTTGTGCTACTGATATGGCAAAGTCTGAAAGGGGGATAGGAGCTTTGCCAGGGGCTTGACCACGGCAGGTGCGGAGGTGAGGTCACTTTGCTAATCGTATGGCTGGTGACGGATCCCTCTGCGGGGGTGGTGCGGGGGTGTTGATTATTGTTATGAGTGTTCAATTGTTTGAGTTAATTAATACAGCTGCGACCAGTTGCTTCCAAGAACAGTGTCTGTTGAGTTTGTGGGCGAGCTGGGGTTGGTGGTGGGGGTAGGAAGGAGGGGAGGGTGCAGGTGGGGGTTGGTGTGGCGCATGATAGGGGGCAATGGGTCCGGCTACCCGGTTATAGCAGCCGTTTGGACATGTATACAATCTAGAGATGTAAAGGCCAGTATGTTTCTCAAATGACCTCTTAGGTATCTTTATGTAGAAATGCAAACAGTTTCCATGATTTGACCACAATTTTCATCAAAGAAGGCTTTCGTCCAGTGAGATATCTATTGCTATGGAACTTTTGCTTGGTTATTGATATTGATCTCTGCAATTTAATACACCTGAAATTTCCTATAACTTTGCCACAAAGATTTCCTCTTTTGCATGCATCCTATTGAGCTCTTGTCTGTTAGATTTTGTTAGTTCTTTTTTTTTTTTAGTGCCATCAAGTCAGGGTTGACTCATAGCCACCCAGCTACCTCTGGGTTTTCTTGGCAATGTATCACCGGAAGTAGATTGCCAGCCTTTTCTTCCGAGGCAATGTTCTTTTAAATAACATAAAAAATCAAAATGGATGTATGTCTTAAAATGGAGCCCTTATATTCTTTTTTGGCCTGGATAATTTCACTGCTGGTTTTCTAATTACCTACTTAAAGTGCACTACCCCCTAAACCCAAATAATATAAGTGCCAGGTGCTTTTCCCTTATCTGACATTATCTTTTTTTATATCATTACACACGTATATATGCTGTTCACACCTCTAAGTCAACAATTTATACATGCCATTGTCACCAAAAACTTCTAAAATCATTTCCTTTGTGGCTGAGTCACTAAGGAGTGTTAACAATTATCATGGACACTAAACAGTTTTAGCATGAGTACTGACATGTGGACTGGTCACTAACTATTTTGCATGGATGAAAACCAATCATAGACTGAGCATCCACACTTAGAGGCACATTTTAGAAAGGACGTCTAGGTGCAATCTGGGATGTCTAGAAGGAAACGTCTCAAATACCATGGGAGTGGAAACACTGAATGTAGGCACGTGTACGTGCCTTCTAAAATTGCCCTGTCATTACCCTGAATGATACACGTCTCTGTGACTTTTAGAGCTAATGCACTCACGCATATCAATAGGCTTGGCACATGCATGTTTCGGAATGATTTTACAAACATGGAAATGCCTGAGATTAACGGCTCTAGATACTAGTACATAGATGCGCTTGAGATGCAATTGCTGAAAGGGAATATAGGAACATACGATATGCCATACTGGATTAGACCAATCCCAGTATCCTGTTTCCAGCAGTGGCCAATCCAGGTCAGAAGTACCTGTCAGGTTCCAAAAAGGTACAAAGATCCCATGCTGCTTATCCCAGGGGTAAGTAGTGGATTTTCCAGTCCACTTTAATAATGGTTTATGGACATTCAGGAACTTGTCCAAACTTCTTTTAAACCCAACTACATTAACGCCTTTTACTATATCCTCTGGTAATGAATTCCAGAGCTTGAGTGAAAAAAATAGTCTGAAATGTGCTACATTGTAGGTTCATTGTATGTCCTCTAGTCTTTCTACTTTTTGAAGGAGTAAACAACTGAGCTACGTTTATCCATTCCACTCCATTTATTATTTCATAGACCTCTATCATATCTCCCCTCAGCCGTTTCTTTTCCAAGCTGAAGAGCCCTAACCTTTTAAGCCTTTCTTCATAGGAGTATCCTTCCATCTCATTTATCATTTTGGTTGTTATTCTCTGTAAGTTTTCTAATTCTTTTGAATCCTTTTCAAGATGTGGCGACCAGAATTGCACACAATATTCAAGCTGCGGTCACACCATGGAGCGATACAGAGGCATATTAATATCGTTGGTTTTATTCTCCATTCCTTTCCTTATAATTCCTAGCATTCTATTTGCTTTCTTGGCCACCACTACACACTTGGAAGAGGATTTCAACATATTATCCATGATGACACCTAAATCCTTTTCCTGGGTGGTGATTCTTAAAGTGGAAACTTGCATTGTGTAACCGTAGTTTGGGTTCTTCTTCCCTAAGTGTATAACTTTGCACTTATCCACATTAAATTTCATCTGCTATTTGGATGTCCAGTCTTCCAATTTCTGAAGATCCTCTTGCAATTTTTCACAACCCTCTTGTGTTTTAACAACTTTGAATAATTTTCTGTCATCTGCAAATTTGATCACCTCTGTCATTTGCAAATTTGATCACTCAAAAACACACAAACTGCTATGAGAACCTCATCTCTTGCTGCCCCTCTTTAAAGAGGGCAAATAACAAAAACACGCAAACAGCTTTCCCCCACCCCAGGGCCAGTGCAAGGAGATGAGGCTTCATAGGAGAACCCTTGTGGCCCCCCTTCCCCCTCCAGTGCCCATTGTTGTTCCTCTCTGAAGAGAGGAAGTAGGAGTCTTGATTCCAGCAATAGGTTCACAAATGAATGGGGCAGTTATTAATTTAGAACAGAAATTAGGAGTCTAGGCATAGTTTAGTTTAGTTTAGTTTATTTCTTGACATACCATCTCTTGGGCTTTTTATGGGGTAGCTAACTGCATACAAAGGTACAGTACGTAGTGTAAGAAATAAATTACATTGATTACTAAAAGAAATAAATTGCATTAATTATATTCCTATGAAAGTGGAAAAGAAATTACATTAGTTCAAACTTGCAGTAGCAACAGTTAATCAATAGTCAGACAGCAGTCTCCTTGTAAGTAAGTAGTAAAGAGAAGAGAAAAGGAGGAATAAAAAGCAGAGGGGGAGCAGATCTGAGCAAATGCATGAATTTTCTAATTTGATGAATTACTATTCATTTGGGAACACCCCCACATAAAGATGTGCTCTTAAATTCTTTTTAAAGCAAGTATGATTCTTTAAAGCGAGTTTCTCCCCTTAAGTCCTGAGGTAATGTGTTCCATAAATATGGTCCTTAAAACGAAAAGCAGGTTGTTTTATTGTTTTGAGCCATATCTTGAAGGGTGGGTGGAGCAAAATTTGGTTTATGTATTGACAGTGAATTCTTTTGTATAAGGTTTGTGGAATTAATAGATCAGGAGGGTTAAGCTGGTGTTGCAATAAGTAGTATATCATGTCTTAATGAGAATATTTTCTAACAAATCCTGCAAATGATTGCTAGCCCAGGGCAGTTCCAAAAAAATACATGTACCTATCTGATTCCAGAAATGGCCTGCACGTTTCTTCCAATTGGCGGGGATGTCCATGTCAATACCTGCTCCATGGCACTAATAGGCTTCCAAAATGTGTTTGCTTCAGCACCCAAACACATGTGGGGAGGAGAGCAGAAGGCAGTCTCATATCCTCAACACTTTTTGCGATGGAAAAGAAACATGCAGATAAATGCAGACACTTATTTTCTGCCTGCTGCACTCCTGAGTGGAGGAGTAGCCTAGTGGTTAGAACACTGGCTTGGTAACCAGGGTTCAATTCCCACTAGTACTCCTTGTGGCCTTGGGCAAGTTGCTTAACCCTCCATTGCCTTGGAAGAAAGGCCTGGTAATCTACTTCCAGTAACACTGCCAAGAAAACCCAGGAGCTTCTGGGTCACCAGGAGTAAGGACTGACTTGAAGGCACACATTGCATTGCATTTGTGCTGCTGCATGTTTCCACTTGCAAAATGGCAGGCTGGAATGTGTATGGCATAAGGGATAGACATAATAGCTCCTCCTGCAAGAGGCTAACCTCTCAATCCAAGGATTGCTGTTTCAAAACTAGACTGTAATGGCAGTGGGGAACCACAAAGCCATTAATAAAAGGGGGTAGGGGTGGGCAGGGTCAGAGCTACCATTAGGAGAACTATGCAGTTGCCTAGAGTACTTGCCCTCTCTGGGGCATGCAGGAGCAGCAATGGCCACAAACAACCCTGTAACACTTATCTTGAAACTTTGATGTCACAGGGCTGTTTGCTTCAACCCCCTCAGACCATCCAATGATGACTTCCTGTTTACAAACAGTATTGATTTTCAAATAATTTTTCCCCATCCAAGGTTGATTTTTATTCATATAAGTGTTAATGTTAACATAAGTATCTTCAGTTGAATTAAATATTGCACTTTTAAAGTTTTAAATATCAGCTATTGTAACAACTGATCCACATCAAGGCCTAAACGGCTAGTCTGCAAGACACTACAGGAAATCAACTAGCCAGTCTCTTCTCCCATTCTGTTCACTCTTCTCAGCCTCCGTATCTACAGGAGGTGCTGGCTATAGTACATTCCTTCTGTTGATGTCATAAGAACAGCCCATGTCAAGGACTAAAGGACTGCCGTATAGGCAGGGTGCTTCCTAAAGGGGCATTATTGAAAAAACATGTCAAGCACTGTCCTTCCTGTAACCTGCATATGACCTGCTTGAATCCCTACATCATACCTTCTGCATAGGAAGCAAATTGAAGAGCTGTGTGCCTCATCACTGAAGAAACTCTTATGATAAGACCTTACATTGTTCTTCCTAGGACTACCACAATATACTCTGTTCCGGTGCTCTGATGTCTGGAAAAGATATACTCTGCTGATTGTCTCTCGACAAAATGTCCAGACTACTTCACTGCACTTTTTCCAGACCACCTTTTAATAACCAATCCCAAGGGCTTCTTAATGGAATATACTAATTTTCACAGAACCTACCCTATGAGCCCTTCAGTTTTATGTAATCCAACTCCTATTCCTAACATTAAGGTTACCAGATGTCCCCAGTTTTAGAGCTCTGTCCCTCAACTCCCACCTGCTTGGCAGCTGTCTGCCCCTGATTCAGCAATGGGACAGAGAGAGTAGAAAACATGTATTTTCAATTTAATGATTGTAATATGTCAGTTTTTAGAATTTACATCCATTTTTATCTTTATATTTTACACAGTAAGGGGGAACTGTAGCACTGTTTCTATTTCTCTTGTCAATTTGTCTGCTTAGAAGAGAGATTGTTGCAGTCATGGGATGGATGGGGGGGGGGGGGGGAAGAATGATGAGCACCTGGAACTTCGATGTCCCTAACTCATCCTTCCTCTCTCCTACCGCACAGTTCGGATAAGTGTCCCAGATTTGCCTACTAAAAATATGGTAACCTTACCTAACGTGTACATCCTATCTAAAGCCTTGGGAATTAAAATGCTGATTGAGAGGGGACGATACTCTCAGTGGGCTCCCTACTCAAAAAGGAAGCTTCTGTCATATCCTGACAGCTGATTCAGATAGAACTAACACTAAAATAGCAAGGGCCAGAGATTCAAAGGATCTGGGGAGTGTCGGGGCATCCTTCCCACAATAGTTTTCACTGTGCATTATAACTCCATTAGACTTAGAGAAAACAAAACTGCGACTCCTACTTCTCTCAGAGAACATGCAGTTCAACTGGCTCATGCTAGTCACCTTCACATGGCAAAAATAACAAGCTTGTTTGTGAGATCAGTCATAAATAACTAGGATGAGTCGCTGATCTTAAACTCTTTCTCATGCTCAGCAGTGTCCCAGAGTAATTTCAGATCATTCCACTTTCTCACAAAATCTTGGAGCTTGTAACTGTTGATGTTCATGTGCCTCAGAATAATGTCCTCTGCTTGCTTGAGATTAGTGGTTAATAGTCAAGGCCAGGGTTGGTGCAAGAATATGAGGTGCCCTAGATGAACCTCATTTCTGCCTTCCCTCCAAAGCTGCCCCTCTCCAGGACCCGCAGAGGCAGCAACGACTTTAAAACAGCACTGCAGCACTTTCCAAAAGCCTCCTCTGACACAGACTTCCTGCCTGCTTTGGAAGTGGTGGATGCACCACAGGGTGCAGCAATGGAGGCTTTTGGTAAGTGCCGCAGTGCTGTCTTAAAGTCATTTCTGCTGCTTCAGGCCCTGCTCAAAACATTCAGTTATAGATTTGTTCATTTATCTTCCGCTTGTTTGTGTTACTGGTTTTGAATCAGATATTTGCTGTTCCTTTATATGCCCCCCATTCTTAAGATATAAATTTGACATATAGCCTAGTCTAAAACATAGCAAATAAAAAATGTTCCTATAATTGAAAAAAAAACCCATAGCATTAAACATAATAACATAAGATATGCCATACTGGGTCAGACCAAAGGTCCATCAAGCCCTGTATCCTGTTTCCAACAGTGGCTAATCTAAGTCACAAGTACTGGGCAAGATCTAAAAAAGGTAGACATATTCCATGCTGTGTATCTCAGGGATAAGCAATGGATTTCTCCAAGTCTATCGTATGCACTTTTCCTCTAGGAACTTGTCCAAACCTTGTTTAAACCCAGCTAACTGTTTTTACCACATTCTCCAGTAACAAATTCTTGAGCTTAATTATGTATGGAATAAAAAGATATTTTCTCTGATTTGTCTTAAATGTGCTACTTAGTATTTTCGTTACATGTCTCCTTGTCTTTGTACTAATTTTTGTTTGCACCCTTAGATTGTAAACCCCCTGCAGACAGGGAAATACCTACAGTATCTGAGTGTAACTCGCCTTGATTTACTACTGGAAAGGGGTGAGCTAAATACTACTAAATAAAATAAATAAATACCCGTTTCACTCCACTCATAATTTTCTAGATTTCATATCTCTCCTCAGCTGTCTCCTCCAAAGTGAAGAACCCATACGTCTTTAGCCTCTCCTCATAGGGGTATCATTCCGTCCCTTTAAGATTTTGGTTATCCTTCTTTGTACCTTTTCTAATTCTGCTATATCTTTTTTGAGATGTGGTAACCGGATTGCACAAGATATTCAAGGTGTGGTCGCACCATATAGCAATATAGAGGTATTATGATATTCTCTATTATGTTCACCATTCCTTTCCTTATAATTCCTAGCATTCTATTTGCTTTCTTGGTCGCCAATATAGACTGATCAGAGGATTTCCATGAATTATCCGCAGTGACGACTAGATCCTTTTCCTGGGTCATGGCTCCTAATGTGGAACTTTGCATCATGTAGCTATAGTTTGGATTGTTCTTCCCTAGGTGGATAACTCTCCACTTCTTCATGCTTTATGTGCAAGACCAAGTCTATACAGTAATAAGTAGAGTGGAACAAGTAAATGCAAATCAGTTCTTTGCTTTTTCAGAAAGTACAAAGACAAGGGGACATGGAATGAAGCTACTAAGTAGCACATTAGGACAAATCAGAGAAAATATATATATTTTTTCTATTTCATGCATAATTAAGCTCTGGATGCCATTTGGATGATCAATATCCTCGTTGCTCAAGGTTCTCTTGCAATTGCACACAATCCTCTTGTGATTTAACTACTTTGAATAATTTTGTGTCATCAGCAGATTTGATCATCTCACTTGTTCCCATTTCCAGGGGATTTATAAATATATTAATGTAAGGAATCCATTCAGGACCCTTACCAATCCTGTATGCTTTATGTGCAGGACCATCCCATTTCTAGCCTTAGAAGTAGGTTCATTCTGTCTTACTGTGACATCCTGCTCTTGGGACTGCTGGTTTGATTCTGCCTGGGCTCTATACTGCATAATCTTAGGAAATATGATGTAAGGTGTGGTTTCCTTGTGTTTTTGTTTGTCAGTATGGTTCTAGGTTTCAGTTTGGGGTGTGTTTATGCAGAGGTTCGGCTTGTTTTATTTTGTGTCCTGTGTGGAATTAGCCCTTGATTCTTGAAGAGCCTTTTTGTGAAAATTGGAGAACCCATCAGAGGTTTTACCTATCCCTCTGCCTGAGTGTGGAGAAAGATCGAAGGAGTTGGATTGCTATCCAAGCCTAAAAAAGGACTTTACTGTACAGAAGAGTTGCCTGCTGGAAGAGATACAGTGGGGTGACTGCTTGCAAGATATACAGAAAGGATTAGAGGAATATGATCCCAGTGAGAAGTGAAAAAGTATACTGCAATCTGCTAAGTGCATAGGAGCCCAAATCGAGGATCCTTCTGCCAGAAGTAGAACTGATAAATATTTAACTGGTATCACAGACATAAGTACTTCAAAAGGGACATAACGCATGCCACCACAGATTATGTGTTTGTTGTACAGATCTCATTTGCTTATTAGTGTTTGAATTGAACATTTTATTTACAGTAAAGAAAACTGGAGCATCCAATTCAGAGTCAAGATCCTCTTTAATTTATGCATATTCACGAAGGATCTCCAGGGCTCCTTACCCTATTTTGGCCCTCAAGAATTGGAGCTGGATACAAAGGGAATTGTTGGTATCAAACCAACGCAAGGTAAAGAGTTGCTGCTCATCCCAAACTGCTCATTTTCAATTTTGGAGTATTTGCAAACCCCACAATTTTTATCCATGGGGAAGGAAAGGACAAGTGAATGTTATAGATGAAATAACTGTTATACACGCCTAAAATCTACATTTTATCTAGTTTCGCCAAGGCTGCATTTCCTTCCTGAGTTCCCATCAGAAATGGGGGAGAAGAGACCCGTCGCACCCTTCCTTCCAATCTTCCTCTCTGGTACTGGGAAGGAGGAAGAGATACTCCCATCTTTACCAAACCTGCCCTCTCCCGGCATTCTCTCTTTACCTCATATCAATCATAGAGCAGCAGCAGCAAAGATTTTCAAAGATTCAGCATGGAGCCTGCAAACCCTTGTGCACTGGACAGACCCTCTGGTGCCCTCCATCCACTCTCATGTGTGAGAGTATTAGGCGGAACACTGTCCAGAGAGCAAGAGGATCTCTGCTGAATTTCTGAAATGTATATTTTTGTTCCTGCTGCTCCAATATGTGCCCAGATTAAGGCATGGCAATAATGGCAATGCTCCAGTGTCTATCAGAAATTGATGCTGGAGGCAGTTGCCTATGTTACCTCTGCCTAAATTTGGGTCTGAATTTCACAAAGTGTAATATGTAGTAAAATTTCTTTTAGAAGAGAGACTATTTTCATAGAAGAAAGATGAAGTGGATCGTAGGGGTGTGCAGGCAAAACAATATTAGTTTTATTGAGTTTCCCCTTTCATTTGTAGATTTCTTTTTGTTCGTTTTGTTTTGTTCTCATTTTTATTTTGGCACGTTCTGTGAATAATGAATAATGCATACTATCGTTTAATGGTGTGCACTATTGAGCCATAGCGTACACTGTTATGCTATAGAACGTGGAAAAACTGTGGTGTTTTCTCCTTTGTTTTTGTTTGAAAATTATAAAATTATTATATTAAATAATTATTATTAAATAAATAATTATTAATATAACTAAATAAATTATGACATGAAATAGGAAATAACTTCGACATTTCCCATTTTGTTTCAAACATATGCACATCCCTAATGGATCACTGAAACCTTTGACAGTGTTTATGACCCATGCTCTATTTTCCATGTAAATACAGAGTTTGATATTCTTAAGCTTTATTTATCTAAAATGAGGTATTAGGATATCTACATGCATGCAAATATGGCCCCACTAACCAGTCACATTTGTACAATTCGAATTGCAAATTGAATTGATATAGAAGAAGGGACAAGGTCCAAAGTGTTCCTGGAGCAAGATCTTATAGATGCCAATGTACAGACCCCAAGGACTCCAAGAGAATATTTTATGTGCATGGGAGGGGATTCAGTTTGGTGAGGCAAAAGGAAGGGAGGAGCTAAAATATAAGAAAAGGAGGTTAGGAAAAGAAGTTAGTCACAAAGTTATTACACTGCCCTTGGAAGGGCATCAAGGTGGTTTACAATAATAAATCTAAATAGCATATAGAAAGAAAGAGGTGTGGAGGGAAAGGAAAAAGTCAGAAACAAGAGGGGAAAAGGAAGAAGAAGCAACTGATACATATTTTTCTAATCTGGCTTAAGAGCCGTGAATAAATCTAGAAGAAATGGATAGCACGGCTAGCTCTTTGCCACCCCACTCAGTCTCCAAGGAACTGAGAGATACTTTGTTATTCTAAAAAGCTTGAGAAAAGAAATATGCTTTCATGGAAGACTTACAATTTTTTAGTGAAGTTTTGAGATGGATATGTCAAGGTAATGTATTCCACAGTTGCGTGCCAAAAAGTAAAAGGAAGAATTTTGGGTGACATCAAGTATAGCCTGACTAGGTGCAGAAAGGACTAGGAAATTGTCTGTCTGGAACCTGAGTATGCTGGTTAGAGTGTAGGGCACACACAGATTAGAGAGGTAATAAGGTAAGCTAGCTCAAAGTGTCTTAAAAACTAGGAAAAAAAAGTTGAATTTGACCAGTAATTGAGAAGTTAAAAGTGTTTGTTAAGAAGAAGTTACATGGTTGTGTTAACCTGCATATGAAATACGTCTGACTACACTATTTCCACTGGTCAACACTGAAATCGTTACTGACTTTAAAAGGCCCTAATCTGTAGTATCTTTGTGAGCTGAACACGAATATAACATTAAAAAAAATATTGGCTCTCGTTTTGAAGATATTGCATGTAGTTCATTTTTGACGTTTCACCATGCAAATTTATCCAGTAGGACATCAACAACATCCCAAATAAGCCTTGAATGCTGTAATATTGCATCACATTGCATAATACCAGCATGCACACATCATCCAGAGTTGATTGCATCATTTTCTGATGCAATGCAATACTACTGCCAGATGGCTGCTGAAGCCATCTGACGTCAGCAGTGTACTATACGCAGGCAGAAAGGAAAGTAATCTGGTATTCTGTTCCGATATTGAAAGCCTCATGAATGCCTTAAAAATCACTCATGATCCAAAAGACTGGAGACTATTTATAGACTCTTCAAAACTGAGTCTGAAGGCTGTGCTTTTGAACAATGGAAACAGTCTTCCATCTATTCCAGTAGCGCATGCCGTCCACATGAAAGAGACATACGATAACTTAAAGCATCTACTGATTTCCATTAACTATAACAAGTACAGCTGGCACCTCTGTGGTGACTTGAAGGTAGTTGCCCTTTTAATGGGAGCGCAGCAGGGATATATAAAATAAATGTGTTTCTTATGTGAATGAGATAGCCGAGCAAGGGAGTGGCACTAGAAACATAGAAATATGGTAACAGAAAAAGACCACATGGCCTATCCAGTCTGTCCTTCCATATCAACAACTACAACAGTCCCCTTTTTACCTTCAGAGATCCTCTGTGTTTGTCCCATGCTTTTTTGAATTCAGTTACTGTCCTCATCTCTACCACCTCCACTGGGAGACTATTCCACCGATCCACTACTCTTTCCGTAAAAAAATATTTCTGCATATCACTCCTGAATCTATCTCCCTTCACCCTCATCCCATGTCCCCTCATAGCAGAACTTTCTTTCAATTGAAAGAGGCTCTCTCCCTGAACATTTATGCCACGGAGGTATATAAACATCTCAATCATATCACCTCTATCCCGCCTTTCCTCTAAGGTGTACATATTAAGATCCTTCAGTCTGTCCTCATATGCTTTATAATGAAGACCCCTAATCATTTTAGTAGCCACCCTCTGCACCGACTCCATCCTGTTCACATCCTTTTGAAGGTGCGGTCGCCAGAATTGCACACTATACTCCAAATGAGGTCGCACCAAAGACTTATACAGAGGCATTATCACCTCCTTTTTTCTGCTAGCCATTCCTCTCCGTATGCACCCAAGCATCCTTCTAGCATTTTCCGTCACCTTTTCTACTGGTTTAGCTACTTTAGGATCATCAGACACAACCACGCCTAGGTCCCGCTCTTCTTTAGTGGACAAAAGTACTTCACCCCCTATACTATATTGCTCCCTTGGATTGCTGCAGCCCAAATGCATGACCTTACATTTTTTAACATTAAATCCCAGCTGTCAAATTCTAGACCATTCTTCAAGCTTAGCTAGATCCCTCCTCATGTTATCTACACCTTCCTGGGTGTCTACTCTATTTCAGGTTTTGGTGTCATCCACAAAGAGGCAAAACTTACCCGACAGTCCTTCCGCTATATCACTAACAAAGATGTTAAAAAGAATCGGACCAAGGCCAGATCCCTGGGGCACACCACTGGTAACATCCTTCTCCTCAGAGTGAGCTCCATTTACTTGTACTCTTTGTCGCCTCCCACCCAACCAATTTCTAACCCAAGCAGTAACTTTAGGGTCCATCTCTAGGGTGATCAGTTTGTTTATAAGTCGCCTGTGAGGAACAGTGTCAAAGGCTTTACTGAAATCTAAATACACCACATCTACTTGCAGAAGGAATGGAATCATGGACAAAATGTAACAGTTGGAGAGAAGAATATCCAGCACCCAGCTCTGGTTGAGGCTCACAAAATCCTGCTACCACCCCTTTACATCAGACTAGATTTGATGAAAAACTTTGTGAAAGCCATGGACTGCACTTCGCCAGCTTTCTGATACCTGCATGAAAAATTCCCTCGACTCAGCGAAGCAAAGATTGAAGAGGGAGTTTTTGTGGGTCCTCAGATTTGAGAGCTCTTCAAAGATGACCGGTTCAATAACTTGCTGCATGGTGATGCGAAACAAGCATGGAATACTTTTTGCCTAGTGTCAACAAACTTTCTCAGGAATGTTAGGGCAGAAAACTACAAGGAACTAGTAGAAGACATGCTGATGCAATATCAGAAACCTGGCTGCAATATGTCTCTAAAGATCCATTTCCTTGATTCCCATCTCGATTTCTTTCCTGACAACTGTGGTATGGTTAGTGATGAACAGGGCGAACGTTTTCACCAGGATATCGCAATGATGGAGCAAAGATACCAGGGAAAATGGTCCACTACAATGCTGGCTGACTAATGCTGGACACTCCCCAGAGAAGCTCCCGAACAGCTGTACAAGAGACAGGCGAAAAAATCTAAGTAGTCTATGACTTGTTTTTTTACAGGTATTAACCGAAGGCCTATTATATATTTACTATTGACATGCATTTTGTGATGTAAACATTAATTCTTGTAGATTACAAAAACCCTAGAGCCAACTTTGCAATTTCACCGTCATATTCGTGTTCAGCATATAAAACTTGATAAGAAATGACTATTTTTATTTCAGTAACATGACTTTTGTAAAAATTTGTTGACCAGTGTAATTTGGAAATGCATCATGTTTACATTTGTGAGTCCATTGCAAAGTGAGTTGCAATAGTCTAATTCGTCTTAGAAAGTAAAAATGACTTCATTACTTAGGAAATTTGATGGACAAAAATTAGAGGAGAATCAAGGAAACACCCCTAATATCTGAACAACTGGTTGAATTTATAATACTTGTCTTAGAGCAGTGGGAGCTAGGGTAGGTGTAGATGGACAATCTATGATCTACAATTCAGTTTGAGATGATTCTTATTAATCCAGGTGATCATAGTTGCCAGGCAATTATTCATTGGTGTAAGTTCCAGTTTCAAGGGGCTAACGTAAACTACTTACTGTATATTTTCAGCAAAATAGAATCCACTGATGCCATAAATTTGAGCAGTGTAAAAACTAAGGCACTGAGAAATAAGTTGAACAGGATGGGTGCCAGTATGAAACTTTGTGACACACTACAGTTTAGGGGGTTGTTATTTAAGTACTATTGTGTTGATGTTGACTCCTGGCGACCCTATAGATAGTTATCCTAAACTGTGTTTGGTCTTCAGTCAGGTGACTAGTTGTTGATAGAGTGGCATCCATTGTTACTCTTATTGTATAATCCATTGCATTGCTGGCTTCATCTTTGGCATTGACTTTCAACCTTGCCACGCATACAGGTCCAGTGCAAGGACTGGTCGTACATTAGATGGGCCCTCCCATCCTGAGACCCTATGGTCCCCCTGCTGCCTCCATTGCTGTCGCTTCCTCCCCTCTCTGGGACCCACACCATGACACAGAGTTTGCTTACACATGCCAGCACTGCATCATGGTTTCTTTAACTTTGTATCTTCTGCTTCAGCCCCCCTCTGGCACAGACTTCCAGTTTATGCACTGGAGGGGATAGAAGCAGAAGATATAAAGTAAAAGAAGCCACAATGCAGCACCGGCATGTGTAAGTAAGCACTGCATCGTGGTTTGTGGTCCATTGCCACTGCTGAGGGCCCTGGGATGGGCAGCAGTGGCAGCAGTGTTGGCCCCTGGAGGGCTGGAACTCTAGGTGACTGCCTAGTTTGCCTAATGGCAGCAACAGCCCTGCAAACTGATATCTTTCTCTAATGATCTCTCTCTTTGCATGATGTGCCCAAAGTATGAAAGTTGACGTCTTGTCATTTGAGCTCCTAAAGAAAGCTTAGGTTTGATCTCCTCTAGTACTGACTGATTTGTTCTTTGAGCAGTCCATGGTATACAGTGTTCTTCACCAGCATCATAATTCAAAGACATCAATTTTCTTCCAGTTTTCTTCTTCACTGTTAAGGGAGTAGTGTGCTGAATTAGAAGATCTAGTAGTAACATAGTATTTCCTCTTCTCTGAAAGGACTTAAACCAGGTCAACACAGTACCTCTGAGATCTAAATCAATGAGGCATAATAGAAGCAAGTGGTGATATATTAAGTCATAATCTATTATTAGATGAAGTGAGACTAATGGTTATGTTTCCCTAGTCCAAGTGTTCTCTAACTTCACTTGTCAGGGCCACCGGCAGAGTCTCAGTGCAGTAATGATGTCTGAAACTTGATGCCATGCATAGCCAGAAAATAGCTCATGCCACAAGGTTTGCAACCAAGGGCAGATTTGAAATGAGTCTGTAGCTTGAGAGGGGCAGAAGGATTGAGTGAAATATTCTTTAGACTAGAATGAATTCTGCTGTTTTCCAAAATATAGGAACACAGCCAGAACGCAAGCTGTTATTAATCATGTTGAATAGAAATTGAAATAAATCCAAAATGGGATTTTTGACCAGTTTAGATGGAATTTGATCTAAGTCTGAGATAGTAGAATTGTAGGAGCTTATGGTCTTACCAAGGGCAAAATCTGTCATAGGGTTAAAGGTAGGCCATAATGTGACAAATCACAAAACTATTGGGACCCCTCAAACTATTCCACAGTCCTCATCGCAAAATGTTTAAAATTTGCATAGTCAAAACTCCAATTGCTCAAGATAACTTCTTCCAAATCCTGTATACAAGCAATTTTCAGTACTGCAAGAATCTTCTAACAGGCCGATGCAGAAAGCTAGCATGGGCTTTATGAGTCCATAACGCCATGTTTAAGCACATTTTTATTATCTTTCCCATGCAGGAAATAGACTTAAATGCCAGTGGAAAAACTAGCAACCAATTAACGCCACGTGTATTTAAATGATACTCATTATTTAAATGATACTCATTATTTAAATATGCCAGGCTGGTATGCAAATCATGGCTACACCTGATGCAGAGACAGGTGTAGATAATTTCACAACCAGCCATAGTGACAAAATTTTAACTGCAGGGTCTGAGTAGAAGTAAACCTGTAACGCTGCCCCCGACAGTATTTTGATTTTGCTTTCCCCGATACTTAGATCGTCTTCCCCCCAGATGATCAGGCGTCGGGCACAGCCCCAATGTCATCAAAACAGTGTTGGGGCCAAGCTAACAAAAAAAAAGATAAAGCCATATGAAACTGGTTTTCTGGTGTTCCTGTACCATGCGGTTCATCAGTCTGTCATCCGGTTAGATAAGAAGTTGCTGTGTGCAGATAACGCTACTGTTTTTAAATAGCCAGGAAGCAGAGAAATGACTGAAAGGAAAAAAATGCAAATTAGCCACCGGTGCTTGGGGAGAGCAAGCCATACTAGTGCAGACTTTTTGTGCGCATGTGTTTGGCTTGCTCTCCCATTTTAATGCTGAGGTGGCTCATTTTCTACGGTCGCTGGTTTTTTGTATTCCATCTTATTTATGAGACACAATGCATTTATTGCAGATTTTATCCGCAGGCCATAATAAGGATCTATGGACCAGATTATTGATAGCTACGATGGATGTTTCATCATTATACACCAGTATTCCTCAGAATGCAGCCTTAATGGTTGGTCGGGAGACCCTTCTAGCTCATCAGGATCTGAGTGCTTCTAAAGTTGATTTCATTTTCCAGCTTATGACTTTGGCAATGACGAAGAACTTTTTCTGTTTTGATAGGGATTTTTATCAACAAATTAAAGGGGTGGCCATGGGGGCCACCATGACCCCCTCTATTGCCAGTCTTTACATGGCCCATTTTGAGAGTCAATGGTTGGTTGATGGGTCTTTCCAATCCTACATACATTTATGGGTTAGATATATTGATGATATATTTTTTTTTTGTGGACTGGCACGGTGGAACAGTTGCTGTCCTTTCATCATGGCTTAATCATTGTGATGATGATCTTTCTTTTTCATTGGAATATAGTGCAACATCCATTTCTTTTTTTGGATGTTTCTTTGAGATGTCAGGATGATCGTTTAGTTTCCACGGTGTACTCTAAACCTACTCATCATATGGCTTTTCTTCATTTTTCAAGTGCACACCCTCAACGTCTTAAGGATAGTTTGCCTTTGGCCCAGTTTCTTCATTATCGTCGGAACTGTTCAACAACATCTGATTATAAATTATGTTCACAAGGCTTAGAAGAATCTTTCCTCACACAAGGTTACCCGCTTCATCTGGTCCGTAAGGCTCGGACTCGTGCAAGTTGCAATGATCGCACGTGGCTACTTACCCCCAGTGATCGTTCCATGTCTTCTGATACTGGCTTTGTTCATCATGTTTCTCGTTTCAATCCATTGAGTTATCGGCTCTCCAAGATTATTAATCGTCATTCTCACATTATTCATTTAATTCCTGGTTAATGTCATGTACATCTTTAATTTGATTGGAAGAACATTGGATTTTTCATCTTAATGCAGTGACACCAACAGGTTTGAATGATTCCATTGAATGGAAAACTTGTTTTTGATAGAGGCATTTTTGTTGCTTGGGTGGTTATTTTCTATTTTCTGTTTTTCTTTATTTAGATGTATAGAGGTTTTGGATCAGTGTTTCTGAGAGGCTGATTTATTGTTTGTTTGTTCATCGAGCGTGCGGGGGGACTCCCTTGATCTTGTCCGGGAAGCCTTTTTCATGTAATGTTCATTTCGCGGTTTTTGGCTTTTTCCGTTGGGAACTCCTGTAGCTGGCTTAGATTTTTGCATCTGTTTTTTGATTGGCTGGTGCATTGCCAGCCTGCCTGCTGGGAGTTTGGTGGTTCCTCTGACGTCATTGGGGATGTGTTTTTTAACCGCGTATGCTTGGTGTTTTTCTGCCTTTTGTGCCGGCAGTTCTTGCAGTGGGTTTATTGTTGTTTCTTCTGCTCGTCCTTTGCCTCGGGTGACTTTTGTTGTTTTTTTTTTTAATTTCTTTGATATTTTGGTTTTCTTTCCTTTTCTTTTTACTTGTTTCTGCATTTTGTTTTTTCTTTTTTTTTCAGTTTAGATTATTGAGTGAGAGCACTTTATTTTGTGTTTTTTAGACTGAGGACTGCCATTCATTGAGCTCCCTGAAGAAGCCACTTCGTGAAACATCTGGTGTCGGGGCTCCAGATAGTTGCCATGACTACTGAGGATTCAATGATTTATACCATGCTGCCATGTTGAGCCTGCTTATTCAAAGCTAAGTTTCTTTAATGTCTTTTCTGACTGGCACTTCTGATGGCTGTAATTGCTGATGTTATTGGAATGTTCTTACCACTTTGAGCCTTTTCTTGGGGTTTCTCTTGGGTATGTTTTGTGTTTTTGCCCTGATCCCCATATAGAGGTTTTTTTCTGACCACTGGTGTCTTTTTAACACAGTTCGATTGTTGTGGCACCATCTGGTTATTGTTCCTATTTGGTTTGCCCTTCGGCTGGCTTATCCTTTCTGACCATGTGAGCAGGAGGGATGACTGAGGTCTTTTTTCCCCTCTCTCTCCCTCTCTCTATCTATCTATCTATCTATCTATCTATCTATCTATACATTTTATTTTGGCTTGAAATTGGTATTTCTTTAGTGACTCTCACATTTTATTATGTTTTTAATTTTTAATTATGTGTTTTCTTCTTTGTGCCTTGTTTGGAGTTTTTTCTTTCTAATTTTTTCAGGGTTACCATGGTGGGTATTTGCAAATTCTAACCTTCTTGCCTGCCTGCATGTTAAAATGTGTGCTTTGTTAGGAACATTAAACAATCGATTCAGCGCGGGTCTAGCACCGGCCTTCTTCATTGGCCTGTAAGGTAGGCATTGGGGGGTAGCCATGTTCCAAGGATTTGAACTGTGAGAGTAAAAGTAGCTTCTAAAAGCAATAAGTAGTGTTTAAAAGTTTTCTAAGGGTTTAACTGGGATGGTGGAGTGAACATAAGAACATAAGATATGCCATACTGGGTCAGACCAAGGTCCATCAAGCCCAGTATCCTGTTTCCAACAGTGGCCAATCTAGGTCATTCGCACCTAGCAGTTTCCCCAAAAGACACAAGTTCCGCAATGCTTGTACTGGGTCAAGCATTGATATCCTGGGTCCCTTCTTAATAATGGTTTATGGACCTTTCCTCCAGGAACTTGTCCAACCCTTTTTTAAACCCAGCTACACTAACAGCCTTTACTACATCCTCCGGTAACAAATTCCAGAGTTTGATTACACGTTGAGTGAAAAAATATTTTCTTTTATTAGTCTTAAATAGTTTACCCTGTAGCTTCATTGCATGTCCCCTAGTCTTTCTATATTCTGATAAGGTAAACAATCGATCTACGTTTACCCATTCAATGTGAGTGCAATGTTAAGGTGTTCGTTTGTAAGCTTCTTTCTTCTCCCCTTTTTTCTTGCACAGTAATAAGCCGGCGGTGATTAAGTCCTTTGACAAGGACGTTGAGTAGACGTCTGGGGTCAGGTTTAGTGATCTTCCATGTTGAAAACAGAAGCAAGTTTGCTTGATGGGAGAAGCAAGATTAACAGTATGACAAAAGTGAAAGTACTGAAGTGTAGTAGATTCTTGCAGTACTGAAGATTACTTGTATACAGGATTTGGAAGAAGTTATCTTGAGCAACTGGAGTTTTTACAATGCAACTTTTAAACATTTTTTGATGAGATTATATGTACATTTTTTAAAGTATTTTGGACATATTATTATTCTTAATAAACTGTGGAATAGTTTGAGGGGGCCCAATAGTTTTTGTGATTTGTTAATTTGGAATTTTTGGCACTGGGTGGGTGTGTTTTTTTAGTCCATAATGTGATCAATGTACCTGAAGAGGAAGCCAAGGATATGGCAAAAAGCTCTGCAAGATCATCAATAAAGAGGGTAATTGGAAAATTCTTCATTATATCAGTGATCTTTTGAATAAAGTAATTATTTAGTTTAGTAGCTGAAGGGCCATGTTTGGATACCTTGTATGCAGATGGTTCTACTATCGACTCCTTAACTATGTGTAAAAGTTCTTTATCTGGATGTTCGCAGAGTACTGTGATTGGAATAGTAATTTTTCTTGGCTTTTTTGTCCGATTATTGGTAGTGGGTTTGTCTTTCCTTGCAAGAGATCAGAACATTTGAATCTCTGGTCTTCTTCCAGATGTGTTTGGCCCTTCTGGCCTGCTTTTTAGTTCAGTGATTTTTTTGGATTAATGTTTGGAGACTAGTCATGCCTGGGAGCTGAATTGACAGCCTGTCTGGACTGTAGTTATGCTGACCCTTGATGCAACTTTGGAAAACCTGGCTTCTGGTCGGGTGCATTTGGCATTCTTCATTTAATTGCTATGGTTTCAAATAAGTAGTTTCATTAATGTAGTTTTGAAGAATTGTGCTACTTGGGTTTTTTGAAGAATTTATTCTGATTGATTTTTATATACCACATATCTGATTTGTATGCCACTTACTGTTTTGTTTTAAAAGTTAGGGACTACTCAGAGATATGGGATTGATGACTGATATGTAGCCTTCTCCATATAATTGAAGGAGAATGGGACTAGTTTTGCCAATTTCTGATGGTCCCTTTCACTATTTATTTAATTAGTTTGACACTGGGTCTTTTTTTTTTTGTAGTTGTCCTTTTTATTTTGTTTTCTGTGTCTTTTCTTTTTTTTTTTAGTTGGTCTGCTTTTTAAGGAGGCATAATACTGGATGATGCCAAGAGGATGTAGGTTTTCCACTAAGGACTATACTCCTGTATGGGGCCACCTCATCAAATGCTATTCATAGAGATGAGTTCCATAAATGGATCTGGTCTTTCAATGGCAATTCTATAAAGCTATTATGTCCTTGGTTGTCTTAATGATCTAGTTTGGATGATCTTGTTGTGGGCAGGATTATCTAAAGGAGTATCTGAAATAAATGTGAGCAAATGGCTTGGTTAGGTTCAGGGATGGGCCAGAACAATAGGTAAGTAAATTCACTTGCCAAGGGTCTTGTCTTGGTCAGGTTTGGGGATGAAGTAGAACAATCAATTAGCAGAGATCCTGACATCACCTAATAATCACTAATATGTCATTGACCAGGAGGATTAGATGGGCTGCCCTTTGGGGCTGTGCCTTTTTTGATCCTTAGTAGGGGAAGAGAAGAAGCCTCTTCCTTCTAAGTTTGGAGAGGAGTTTCTCTTGAGTGTTGAAGCGAGAGAAACAGAAAATCTGGTGGCACTGACCTGAAGACGAAGAACCCTGAAGTCAACAATGGAAAACCTAGAGGGAACAGTGGGAGGCCCAAATGTTACAAAAATGAAGACTCAAGAAAGAGAAGTGTGCCTGTGCTCAGGTGAAAACTTTAAAAAAATCAGTGTTTTGTTTTTTGCTTATTTCTTTTAAATATTTTTAAATTGTTTTGCCAGTTAATTTCTTTGGTTTGGAACAGAGATATTAACTGGCAAAACTATTTTAATGGAGTAAGAAAAGTGACCCCCTAAGGGAAAGATTCCTCAGCTCTTGATGGTCCAATCTCAAAAAACACTTCCAAGACATTGTAGTGGATGTTTTTGGCTGCAACTTCTCACAGTGAACCCCTTCACCTCTATATGGAGTAGCATTCATCTCAAAAGGGGTTACACCCATTAGTGAGATAGTCAGCTACTCAAATTGTGAACCTAAATTGATCTGGATCTTTGAACACACATTTTATATAAAGAACGTCCATATGCAATTTGGAACGTCAAAAAAGGTGCATGCAAGTTCAGGTATGAATGAATGTGAACGAGCCGGATATGGACGTCTATGGAAAGGTCTATTGAGGTGATGTTAGGTGAACCCATGCTAATGTAGTTAGTATGCAGTGTGAACACAGGGATAACTGCACTGATCTTGCCATGTCCACTCTCCGCCCCTATCCTGCCCACTCACGATTTTAATGCGGGTTGCACAGTTAGAGTGAGAATCGTCCTGTGCATCATGGCTCTGCACTAGCTGGCAACACATGTCCTAGCATACCTTCAGGGAACCAGGGCGCTGCCAGGTAATGGCCTTTAGTAAAAGACCCCCCAAATGTCTGAAATGAACTGAAAACTATGCCTGGAAATCAAGATGAAGTCTGAAAACTCTTAAAATGAACCAGAAATGGTTTGCCTTTGCACATTCCTATTGCCTATTTATCCACTTTGCAGATACACCAGCTAGACTTTCCATTTAGAAAAATGTATAAAATAATGATTTCAGAAGTTGATAAATGGTTTCTTCTTTTCAAAGATATTTTTGATGCTTGTTTTTACCTATAGCTTCTCCTGAACGCAAGTAAATGGTTTCAGCTGCAACATTTTTCAGTACTGATGCTTCAGTCTAAGATATGTTCTCATAAAAAAATGTCAATCAGGAAAGAATTATCAACCATCCCTGGAACCCCCCTTTTGCCCACTTTCTGAAAACACAAGCTGTAGTATGATGCTTATCACACAAACACTGTTCCTATGGAGAAAAAAAGTGTGATCCCAGGCTATTTTTAGATTTGTTTGTACTTACTACACTATTCTTAGTGAATAATACTACTGCATGATAACATAATATAATTTATATTATCTGAAGCTATACAATTGAGGAATGCAGAAAGGGGGCTTCCTTTGGGAGTGAGCTGGTATGAGCAGGAGCAGCTTAATCATTCTTGATGGTGTTATATTGTATGGCATTGACTGGAAGAAGTTTGTGAGTTTTAGCATTGCAGATAACGTATTCTTCACTCCCTTAATGCTGTGGCAGGTAGGAAGGTGATAAGAACAAAACAAATGAAAAATGGAAGTATGACTTGATAGTCATGAGATGCTGTCAGGCAGGTCGACAGAAACCTAGGAAGCTGAGTGCTCAGGCACTAGCACTGTTGAATGTTTTTTCAGTTATTTAAATTAGTATTGAGCTTGGATGTATGACAAAAGGAGGGGCACTAAGTATTGAATTACATAGTAACATAGTAAATGATGGCAAATATAGACCAGCATGGTCCATCTAGTCTGCCCAGTGAGGTGGCTAGAGTTCGCTCAGCTGTTCCGTGCAAGTCCTGTCTCTGTGGTTTTTTGAAATGTAAAGCTATTTAAGTTTGCTTTGATTCCAACATCTTGCTATAAAGGGATCCTTTATGTCTTTCTCATGCTTTTTTGAATTCCATCATTTGTTTTGCCCCCACCACATCCTTCGGAAGGGCTTTCCAGACATCCACCACCTTTTCAATAAAAAAGTATTTTCTGACATTGCTTTTGAGTTTACCTCCTGGAGCTTCATTTCATATCCTCTAGTTCTACAAATTCTCCACCTTTGAAAAAGTTTTGTTTGTTCATTTTTACTCTTTAAGTATTTAAACATCTGTATCATGTCTTCCCTGCCCTCTCACCTCTATGGTATACTATACATATTTAGGTCTCTTTTCGTATATCTTCTTGTGCAGACACCATATAGTTTTGGTTGCCTTCCTCTGAACTGTTTCAAGTCTTTTTATATCCTTTGTGAGCTATGGTTTCCAAAACTAAACACAATACTCCAAGCAAGGTCTCACCAATGACTTGTAGAGGGGCATTAATACCTCCTTCTTTCTGCTGGTTATGCCCCTTTGTATGTAACCTAGCATCCTTCTGATTTTGGTCACCACCTTGTTAAATTGTTTTGCCACCTTGAGATCCTCAGGCACTAGCACCCTGAGGTCTCTCTCCTGGTCTGTGCACACCAATCTCTTGCCCCCTATCGCATTCAGCTCCTTTGGATTCTGCATTCTAGGTGTATCGCTCTGCACTTCTTTGCATTAAATTTTACTGACAATCAGTAGTCCATTCATCTCATTTTTGTAGATGTTTTCTCATGTTGTCTACTCCCTATGAGGTGTCCACTTACTGTAGCTGAAACTTTCTGTGCTATCCACAAAAAAGGCAAACTTTTCCTTTTAACTCTTTGATAATATCATTCTCAAAAACATTGAACACCAGTCCAAGGATCAATCCCTGAGGCACACCACTACTCAAGTTTCTTTCTTTTGAATGAATTCCATTTACCATGACCCTCCATCATCTGTCAGTCAACCAATTTCTGATCCAGTTAACACCTTGGAACGCACCCCCCAGGCTATTCATTTTATCCATAGGCCTCCTATGAGGAACAGAACCAGACTTTGCTGAAATTTATCAGATTTGTTTGGCATTACCTTCCTTTGGTAAAACCATGTTGTTTCAGATCTTACAACCCATTGGATTCTAGAAAGTTCACTCTCCTTTTTTTCAGCAGCACCTCAGTTACTTTTCTCACCACTGAAATAATGCTTACAGGCCTGTAGTTGGCTGCCTCTTCTCTGTTGCCGATTTGTGAAGAGACACCACATCGGTACTTTTCCAATCATGTGAATCCATCTTCGTCTTCAAGGATCTATTAAACACATCCTTTAAAGGTGCTGCCAGAACCTCTCTGAGCTCTCTCAGTATCCTGGGATGATTTCATTCAATTCCATGGCCTTGTCCACCTTTGGTTCGGCAAGTTGTTCATAAATACCTTCTTCTGTGAATGCTGTAGTATCTTCTCCATTCCCATTAGTACCTTTGTTATGTAATCATGTGTAGTCATCCTCCAGGATTTTCTTTCCTGAACATGAAACATAAGAATTTTTTTAACACTTCTGCTTTTTCCATGTCACTTTCCACAATTCAGTCCTTAGCATCTAGAGCAGGGGTGCCCAAACCTGTCCTGGGGCATCCCCAGTCAGTCGGGATTTCCAATGAATATGCATAAGAGAGATTTGCATACAATGGAAGCAGTGCATGCAGATCTCTCTCAGGCATATTCATTGTAGATATCCTGAAACCCCAACTGGCTGGGAGGCAGGTTTGGGAACCCCTGACCTAGAGTCTTGCAGTTCTACTTTTGGCCTTCCTCCTCTCCCCTATATTCCTGAAAAAAGTCTTGCCATCTCACTTCACATCTTTAGCCATTTTTTTCTTCTACATGTGCTTTTGCCATCCTGATTTCTTACTTTGTATCTTTCAGCTTTATCCTGTATCCAGGGCCAGGGTGGGTCCCCTCTTCCTTCCACCTTCCTGCCTCCCTGCCAGCACCAATGGCAATCATAAGAGAACTGCGATGCAGCACCCACCAAAGGCTCCAGCACTGTGTCTTGGTTCCTGCTTGCTATCATTGGCTACTTCCACCCCTCCTCTGGTGCAGACTTACAGTTTGGCATAAACCGGAAGTCTGCATTGGACGGGAGAGGAAGCAGCTGATGGTAACAGGCAGAAGTCACGATGCAGTACTGGAGCCTTTGGTAAACACTACATCACAGTTGCCTTGTGACTGTTACTGCTGCTGGCCCTAGAGAGGGGCATCAGCGGTCACTATGAGTACTCCCAAAGGGCCAGAGCTCTAGGTAGCCGCGTAGTTTGCCTATTGGTGGAACCGGCCCTGCCTGTATCCTTTTCTGTTCCTGCGTTTTTCTGATCTTCTGAATTCCAAGTATCACCCCATCTCCCTTCATTGCCACCTTTGCAATATCATTGATCAGGTCTCTGCTCATTTCCTCAGTGTGAGCTGGAGGTCTGTAGATTATACCAGTGTGGATGGTAGTGCCATCTCCTTTTTCCAAAACGATGCATAGTGCTTCTTCTTTTCTCCACATCCTGTGCATTTCAGCTGCTTTAATAATGGGTGGATCTTTGGTCACCACACTATTTTCGCAAATCTAGTCAACTCAACAGTTTGTTACGATTTCATAGCCATCACCCTTCTTTACGGAGAGATCTCCCTTTTGGCCAGTTTCTCTGCCTTCGTAGGATTTGTTCCTCCACAGATGTCGCATACCTCTCATTCTCGAAGTGACATCGGGCAAGCTTCGGACATGATCACAGGGGTGCTTCCGTTTATGACTCACACGGCACAGGTTACTAATCTGTTGAAAAAATATTGGCAGATTTTGCAACTGCATTCCTGTTTTCAGAAACCTCTCCGATTGGCATACACCAGAGGTAGGAATTTAAAGGACCAGTTGGTTCATACCTCTTTGAATCAGGGTGTTCCCACACCAGGAGGGTTTAAGCAGGGTCATTGGGCTTGTCAGAAATGCAGATATTGTTGCACCACTTTGGAGGGAGCTCAGTGGTGTCATCCTACTATGGGTAAATCTTTTACCTTTACAGGATCTTCTACCTGTCAGTCAACTTTTCTGGTCTATATGCTTATTTGCCCCTGTGCTCTATCTTATATTGGCAGAACGATTAGGCCGATAAAGGTCAGATTGGGGGAACATGCCTCCCAAATAATATCTGAAACTCTCTCAGCACCAATAGTTGAGCAATGTATACAGTTTAATCATAAGTTTGCTGATCTTCGATGGAGGATTATAGATAGTGTTCCTGTTACCCCCCGGGGAGGCAATCCCGAACGTCAACTTCAGAAACTTGAACAACATTGGATTTTTCGTCTGAAAACTGTAATTCCAACAAGACTCAATCTTGAATGTGACTGGTGGAGCTTATTGTAATACATGATAGCCCCATGTTATAGCACTCAGTGCGTTTGAATAGGCACTCCTCTTGTGACGTGTGGACGTCCAGCCAATCAGCTGCCATCACAGTTCTATAAAAAGAACCGTTGGGTTCGGCGTTTTTTAGGGCGATTATTTTCAACATGGAATGGTATCACTTGACACAGGGCTCTTGATGAGCCCGAAACATGCATGTCATGTGCAACAATATGTGCAACAATAACCTTGGTGGTGTGCAACAATAACCTTGGTGCTTCCTTATGGGCGATGAATATCGCCTGTTCATGAGATAAGTGTTTTTTCACTATTATAAAGTTATATGAAATTTGGAGTCTTGTACCTGTTTAATAAAAGGGATTTCCTGACGCAGAGGGGGAGGCTTCTTTCCTTCCTGCTCTTGCCGGGAGACCCCAACATAAAAAAGATTCTATAGGAGTTTTACAGATTCATAGAACTCAATGGTTAGTCATTTGATATTTTTGAGGTTTTAATTTTTTAATAATGTTCATGGCATAGAGGGCTACCTCTACTCCTTTTCTGCCCTGTCTATCCTTCCTAAATAGATTATAGCCAGGTGTAGTGATAACCCATTCATGAGACACACTGAACCATGTTTCCGTAATAGACAAAATGTACGAGCCCATTTCCACTATCGAGACTTCCAGGTCAGGAGCATTGTTGCCTAGACTGTGAACATATGTGCTTATTGCCTTCTAGAAATTATTTTGTTGGCTTGCTTGTATGTTACCTGGTAAAAAAAAAGATTTATACATATATTTTTTATTTATTTATTTATTTATTTTTATTTAGCAAGCATTTGTAGCCCGCTCCTTCCAGCGATCAGAAGCGGGTAGGATTACTATTGTGAAACTGCCGAATCAAGGCAGGTACAAATTTTGTTTACATACAGATTGTCAGAAAAGCACATCATACAGAGTTAACACTTCTTAGCTATGGGGGAGTTCATTTACATATATACATAAATACATATATACAGGATAATATAGAGGCCAATTCTGTAGGAGTATGTCCAGGCCATCCAGATGTCCAGAAATCCGGACAGCCTGGAGATGCATCCGATTCTGCTTCCGCAGGGGCTAGACGTCCCCACGGGAGCAGAATCATGGCATAGGGCCTGGACATCCAGGCCATGTCCCGATTCTGACCTCCTGAACATCCAGAGCCCTGCCCAGCTAACTCAGCCTGGCTCCTGCATGGAGTCATGGTGCCATGGCATCCCATTGCCATGGCACTGCAGCTGCATGCAGGATCCCTAGTCACCTGCACCACACAAAATGCCTGTTCCCCACTGCCCGACCCCCGATCGGGCAACAGGGAACCCTCTGACAGTGCCAGTGCTGGCAGGACTTATTCCACATCCAAGGTGGAATAAGTCCCCCATCTATCCTGGTGAACACAGATGTACAGGACCGTGACCGGAATCAGCCCTGTACATCCGGGTTGTGCGCCCGACTCTCCCTCCCAGCCTGCCCATTCTCTTCCCCATCGCCACCCATGCCTGCCCCTGTCCAGAGCTCTCCGCACATCTCTTATGTATGCGGGGAGCCTTGGGCAGAGAATAGGGGCTCAGGCGAATAGCGGGGATGTACATCCAAATCGGACATATGTTTGGCTGTTTGGGTTTATATTTTTATTTGAGGTTTCTTAAAAGGCATGTAGTCAACAAGGTAGATAATCAATAAGAGTGAATTGGAAATGAACTAATAGCCCATAAGCAGTCACACTTCTTCACGTGGTAGCTGGATTATATCCTTAAAATCTGATCATATTGTGAAGACTGAATGGACTAATTGGTCTTATTCTACCATTATCAGTAACATTGATATGGAAACATCTTTCCCTAGGAATGTTTTCATACTTCTAATATAATCCCTTTTGACTTGGTTGAAATGTGAAGGTAGAGTTGTTGTGTTTTTTTTTAATTCTCTTCATGAAGCTTTTCTCTAAAATTGCATAAATGTAAACCCCCAAATAAAAAGATAAATCCAACCAACCAAACAAGCAACAAACATATTAAAAAAGACAATAATGTAAAAGAAAAACTTGACTGCTGAGGGTGAGAAAAAATACACATAAAAAAAGAAAATCACAGCACATAGAAAGATACAGAAGACATGTTTATGATCTATCCAATTCACAAATCATCTGGGCAGTTCAAGTTAAAATAGTTCTGAGTAAGACTATTCCCATGTAAAGGATATTAGGGTAAAATAAACTCAATGATTGGCTATTTCTGCAAAAGCAAAAACAACATTTTTCTCTCACTTCAGATAATATAATTTGTATTAGGAATTGCTTATTGTTCAAATGCTGTTTTCACAGGAAAAAGAGGAGGTAGACTCCCATATACCTCATGGCTCTACTAGTTTTCCCTGTAAAAGGCATCCTTGAACAATAAACCATCAAGGCATAATTTTAATTTTCAGAAACATGTGACAGTTGTATGTGAGTCTTATTGTCTATATACTCTACCCCACTTTGAAAATGAGTAAAAATTATTTTATGTGAAGCCCCATTTTGCATAGTACATTGAAGTAAGAACTGGAATGTCCAGATCGGGATTTTCAGTTCCTTCAGTATTTTACAAAAGGCTGTGCAGAATGTAGCCTTTTGTAGCTTTTTGTAAAATAGGTATAAGAACATTGGCAAATAAGCATAGGGCCTAAAGCCTGATATTCATTGCCGGGGCCATATCTGGCCACCAGCATTGAATATCCAGGTCAGCTGGATAGCAGAGAAGCTAAACAGGCAGCAATGATATTCAGCAGCTGCCTAGTTAGCTTCTGCGGAGAAGGTTGGGCCATCCTTTAAGGTGCCCAACCTCTGCTGCTTAGCGATAACTGGGCAAAGGCTGAAATTTGACATTGTCCAGTTATCACCGGTGCCACCTCTGCTCCGTCTCCAGAATGCCTCAATGCTAGATGGTCAGCATGAGGGCATTCAGTGGCAGCCATGCCAATGCTGCTGGATATCCCAGTGAGCGAGATTTACACTGTTAACAGGTCTGCTAACCATGTTAATCATGTTGAACATCCTCCCCCCCCCCATATATTTTTGGCACATATAGCAGAAGAATTGATTTAAAGAACCCACGTGTGCAACGAAAGAACAGCATCACTTGGCAGCTTCCATATATAAATGTCAGCGATTATACGTGGAGTTGCAGTTTTTCTTATTTACACATAGAAATGCTACAAGTAGGGCTTTTTTTGAGGGGATACACAGTGGTACTTTTTCATTGCCTGCTAAAGTTGACCCATGACCCTCATGCATTTGAGTACCAGCCCCTTTTTCCCAAGGAAAAGTGCAGTGGCTACAACTATATATATAAGAACCATATTCCAGACACTCAGGAGTTCTTTTACTAAAGGGCACTAAGATGTTACATCTAACCTGACAAAACCATGGTGTGTTAGGTGCAACACCACCATGTTAACTATCAGGGATGTGGACAGCATCTTCCTGGCTGTTAACATGAAGCCCTGTCCCTTAATGCATACCAAATTAGCGCAGGTGCACTTAACTTTACTTACTGATGTGGCATTAGGTGAACCCATGCATATCACTCAGTGTGTATCCAGTAGTAACTGCACAGAGCTCACCATGATCACTCTTCACTCCTAACCCACCCACTGGCATCCCTAAAGCAGGATGCACAGCACGAGAATCAGCCCATGCTGTCATGGCCCCATCCTAGCAGGCAACGCATGTCCAAGGCACGCTTTTAGTGTGTGCCAGACATGAACTGCCAGCCAGTACCCTTTAATAAAAGACTGCCTTAAAGTACTTCCAATTAAGTGCTCTGAAATGGAATATTTTACAAAGTCCAACATTCTCCCACCACTGGTCTTCCTTCTGGCCTATCTCTCTTTCAGAATTATCCAAGGCTCTAGCTTCTACCCACAAAACAACCTGTCCATCCGATCCTATCCCCTCTTCCTGGATCCTTGACTCCTCTCTGGCCCTCGCCCCACTCATTCTTTCTATGTTTAATTCTAGTCTTCTTTTGGTTCCTTCCCATCTCCCTGGAAACATGCCCTAATCTGACCTATCCTCAAGAAAGTCTTCCTGGACCCCTCTGTCCCAGTCAACTGGCGCCCCATCTCTAATCTCCCTTTCCTGTCCAAGCTTTTAGAGAAACTGGTCTTCTCCCAACTCTCCTGTCACCTAAATGCCATCTTATCACTCCACCCATGTCAGTCTGGTTTCCACCCTAGCCACAGTACAGAATCTATCCTTCTTGCTATCCTGAATGAACTACATTCCGCATACGATCATGATTCTATTTCCATTGCAGTTTCCCTTAACCTATCCGCCGCCTTTGATCTTGTTGACCATCACAACCGGTTTACTCGCCTTCTCGATGTTGGGATTTTGGGTTCTGTTCTCCTTTGGTTCCTTTCTTTCCTGGCTAACAGATCTTTCTCAGTCCTCTCTGGCTCCTCCTCCTCGCCTGCACACCCGCTCACTTGTGGTGTCCCTCAGGGTTCTGTCCTTGCTCCCCTCTTGTTCAATGTCTTTCTGGTTCCCTTTACCCTCCTAGTGCAGCCATTTGGTATTTCTGCTTAATACTATGTGGACGATGTCATTCTCCTTCACCACACTGACCCTGTCACTCCTGACCTTACCCCCCCCCCATCCTGAACTTTTGTCTTTCCTCAATTAGTACTTGGATGTCTACTAACTACCTCCACATCAACCATTCCAAAACCATGGCCATTTGGTTTACCTTCGTCAGTCCTATTCCCACTATCACTCCTCTGCTCTCCTCCTCCTCTATTCCTGTTGTTTCCTCCCTGTGTTACCTCGACGTCATTCTGGACTCAGCTTTGTCATTTCAGGATAATATCTCTTCCATTATTCAGCATTCATTTCGCTCCCTAAGGATAATCCGTGCTGTCTGTCCTTTCCTCCCAGCTTCCTCCTTGACCACTCTGTTCCTCTCCCTTGTCATGTCATGTCTGGATTATTGTAATGTCTCACTTGCCGGGCTCCCCCAGTACCAACTGCACAGTCCTCAACTTTGTTCAAAATACAGCAGCTAGGATCGTTACACATGCTCCGATCACATCATCCCCCTCCTCACCCATCTTCACTGGCTCCCTGTGTCCTACAGAATCCAGTATAAAATACTTACCTTTGTCCATAGAGCCATTCACACCGGTGTCCCCCAGTACCTTTCCAACCTGGTCCACCCCCATCGTTCACTCCGATCCATCCATGCCAACCACATGTTCCTCCCCTCCCCTTCCCATGTCCACCTAGAGTGTATCCATTCCTCTGCCTTTTTCTTCCTTGGCCCCAGGCTCTGGAACTTGTTCCCACTCGCCCTTTGTCAGATTCAAGGCCGGCCTAAAGACCTATCTCTTCTGTACTGCCTTCAATCTGACTTCACCATCCTCCCCCCCCCCTCCTGTCCCCCCTTAGCTTCACGGTTAGTTTGTCCTTCCCTGTCTTAGGTCTGCCTGTCTGTTTCTGTTCTCAATTCTATCCCTTTCCTGTCCAACCAATGGAGTTCCGTTTCCCATTCATGCAGCCTTAATCTAATTTTTATATTGTAAACTGCTCTGGTACTTGTGTGTGGGCAGTATATAAAGTGATGAATACAGATAAAGATAAAGCAAAACAAAATACTGTGGGGGGGAGTAGGGAGGGCTAAATACAATTACCTGTTCAGTCACTTGTTTCAAGTCTTGCAGAAGTTGGTGGGGAACTATTTTGAACTATATGTGTATTCTCTTTGTAAAATGGGAAATGTGCATCTAATTTTTGACTCACCCTAACCTCACCCAAAACATGCCCTCTTTACATCTGTGAGTTCTGGGCCATCTCCACATCAAAACAGAGGCATTCTGAAATTCCCATTTATATATATAGGGCAAGTTTAAACTTTCATGGAACTTGAGTCCTATGAGTCAAAGGGAAAGTGAGCCATGCAGTGGTTTCCCCTTGAGAATGTGCTCGCTGAAGGAATGGGACCCGAACTTTGGCACCTGAGTTTGCACTTACTGTGAAGCAGCTGCCAATGTCCTCTGAATGAACACATGGAAGCTCTATGCGTAATCTCCTTCCCCGAACTCTCTCAATCCCCTTTTCACCAGTGGGTATGTTTACCCTTTTTTGTTTGGGGGGGGGGAATATCCTTGGGGACTTTTCCTCCCCTCCCCTGCTCCTGCCCTATCGGGGCAGTGGGAGCACGTTCCAGCTCCTGCCCTATCGGGGCAGTGGGAGCCCGTTCCAGCCGCCGGCAGAGGAGGATAAAAGCGGCGCCCCTGCACTAGGAGCGCCGCTGCCGGGCCATCAACACCTCCCCTCCCTGCTCCTGCCCTATCGGGGCAGTGGGAGCACGTTCCAGCTCCTGCCCTATCGGGGCAGTGGGAGCCCATTCCAGCCGCCGGCAGAGGAGGATAAAAGCGGTGCCCCTGCACTAGGAGTGCCGCTGCCGGGCCATCAACACCTCCCCTCCCCTGCTCCTGCCCTATCGGGGCAGTGGGAGAACGTTCCAGCTCCTGCCCTATCGGAGCAGTGGGAGCCGGTTCCAGCCGCCGGCAGAGGAGGATAAAAGCGGCGCCCCTGCACTAGGAGCGCCGCTGCCGGGCCATCAACACCTCCCCTCCCCTGCTCCTGCCCTATCGGGGCAGTGGGAGCACGTTCCAGCTCCTGCCCTATCGGGGCAGTGGGAGCCCATTCCAGCCGCCGGCAGAGGAGGATAAAAGCGGCGCCCCTGCAGGGTGCGCCCGCGCCTGGCAGGCCCACGCTTGAGGGCCTCGCCAGAGGGCCCTTTGGCGTGGCCCTTAGGCGCGGCACGAAGGCGAGCAGAAGGAAACAACAAAAGAAACAGCAACGCCGACAGCATCACCGCAGAACCCAACAAGGAGCAGACCGAGGCGAAGGACGTCAGAACCACAAGTAAAATTCTCACAGAACATCATACATTTCCCACCACCAAACTCTCACTTCCACTACCCACACCCTAATAGATCCGGCTCTCCCTCCACGGGACAGGCTCCCTCCACGGGACAGGCTCCCACACCAAGGCACCCTACACAGATCCGGCTCTCCCCCCACGGGACAGGCTCCCTCCACGGGACAGGCTCCCGCACCAAGGCACCCTACGCAGATCCGGCTCTTCCTCCAAGGGACAGGCTCCCTCCTCGGGACAGGCTCCCACACCAAGGCACCCTACGCAGATCCGGCTCTCCCTCCACGGGACAGGCTCCCGCACCAAGGCACCCTACGCAGATCCGGCTCTCCCTCCACGGGACAGGCTCCCTCCACGGGACAGGCTCCCGCACCAAGACACCCTACGCAGATCCGGCTCTCCCTCCAAGGGACAGGCTCCCTCCACGGGACAGACTCACGCACCAAGTTCAGCTCTCCCCAGGCGGACAACAGCCGAAGACTCAAGAAAACAGACATCACCCTAACAGAACATCACAAAAAAACAACATGCACGCCACATACTTCCTACCACTCTACCTACTCATCACACAACTCCTCCCACCAACCACACACCTCCACTACCCACAAGCAAACACAACATGGCACCCTCCAACTGCATTGCCATATCTAGAACCACAGCACACACACAAAGAGACACTCAGAACTCACCAGGCAAAGCGACCAAACAGACACAAGCCAAACCCCCACACCTGCACAAAGGAAGCACATGTAACAGCAACCTCATCAACAAGGACAACAACGATTGAGCTCATAAACGCCAGATCCGTCTGCAACAAGATACACACTATTGTAGACCACATAGAAGAGCGCCAGCCCGACATAATATGCATCACAGAGACATGGCTCAACCCTACCGACAACGTACTACTCAACCAACTAGTACCGGACAACTACTCAGCGTACAACTGCCCACGCACCCACAAGCGTGGAGGAGGAGTCCTGATAATAGCAAAAACAAAACTAAAGTTCAAGACACTGAGCTTCACTGATACACAGCAATGTAACACAATTAGCATCAAGAACAAGAACATTGCAATCTGCCTAACCTACAGAGCACCCAGAGCTCCACCCGACGAACTAGCCCTCACACTCGAAGAAGCCTGTGCCATAACAACAAACAACAAACCAGCGCTACTGATTGGAGACTTCAACCTCAAGTCCACCAATGCCAAAGACGCAGAGGCCTTCCTGCAAGCAATGAACTCACTTCAATTCACACAGATAGTCAATGCTCCAACGCACAGACATGGATCATCCCCAGACCTCATCTACGCATCCAATTACCTAACATCAAGAGACCTAATTTCGCCACCCACCATTACCCCAGTGCCATGATCTGACCATTACTTAATCGAGACAAAGCTGCAATCTCAAGAGGACCAGACAAACGAAAGAGCTAGCATCTCACACACACAAAGACGATTCAAGCATTTCGACAGGGACGAATTCATACAAAACACAATACAACACTTGAACATTACTAAAGACGACCTGGAGGAACAAGTTTCCAGCTGGAACAGCATTTTAGCTAACGCTGCCAAACCATCTGGTGACGGGACCGAGAAACAACACCACAACAAGAGACAAAACAAACCATGGTACTCAGCAAAAATACGACAGGAAAAGAGGGAGCTCATGAAGATTGAACGGAGATGGAGAAAAAACAAAGCAACTGCCGACCAACATCTTTACCTAACAAAGCAAAAACAATACAACGAACACATCAACCAATCAAAGAGGGAATTCCACACAAACATGATAAATACTTCCATCAACAAACCCAGAGAGCTTTTCGAAATAGTAAAGATCCTCACAAAAGAGCAAACAACAGAAGGGGAAGTACAAGTTGATCCACAGGAATTCGCCGACCACATCAAAAACAAATTTCACTCCACAAAGCGAACAACATCTAGTGGGACCACCAGGATGGACGTACACCCCAGAACCTGGGGCACATTCTACTCACCCTCAACAGAACAGATATCCCACATCATTTCTACAATCAATACAAGCACTGCTCCTACAGACCCGTGCCCAGTGTCATGGGTCAAAGCCACCAAATCCAGCCTCATCCCCACCATACATAAAATGGTACACAACTCGCTCACTCAAGGAATCATGCCAAAGCAACTAAAGCTTGCCTCAGTAAGACCAATCGCAAAGAAAACAACTCTCGACAAAAAAGATCCAGCAGCATACCGACCAATCTCCAGCATACCCTTCCTCGCAAAAATCATCGAAAAAACGGTTCAACTACAACTTCAGGAACACATCGACAAACACTCAACACTCAATGACAACCAACATGGATTTCGGCCCAACCATGGAGTCGAAACGCTACTGATCTACCTCTTCGACAGCATCCTAAGAATAATTGACAACACCAGGAATGGAATCATAATGATCTTCATTGACATCTCCTCAGCCTTCGACACAGTAGACCACAACACGCTCCTGGAAAGACTAAAGAACACTGGTATACACGGTATCACATTGAAATGGTTCCACTCATACCTAACCGAAAGACAACTACAGGTCAAGTTGGGACACAACACCTCCCGACCCATAAACGTCCAACAAGGAGTACCTCAAGGATCCGCACTCTCAGCACTCCTATTTAACATCTACATCCAACCAATATGCAACATCATGAAAGAGAACAACATTCAATACACAATATATGCAGACGACATCATGATATACACCCCGATATCAATCGACAACCCGGACTTCTCCAAGATAACAGACTGCCTCACCCAAATGGCGAGTTGGTGTCAAAACAACAACCTAGCAAAAAACTACAACAAGACTGAAGCTTTAATCATCACTCGGAACCAAAGCTTCATACACCCACCAAATATAAAGATACAAAGCACTACTATACCAATAAGATCAGAAGTGAGATACCTCGGAGTTACTCTGGACAATAAACTCAATCTCAAGCCACACATAAACAAAACAATCCAAAAAGCCTACTACAAGATGCGAATCATCAGGAGACTGAAACCGCTCCTCGCCCCAGAACACTTCTGTATCGTCTGTCAAGCACTGATAACCCCACTACTGGACTTCTGCAATCCGATATACCTTGGACTACCGAAACAAGCCCTCAAACCACTCCAACTGGCACAAAACACTGCAGCACGAATCATATCAGGAACCGCACGACAGGAGCACATCACACCCACCTTAAAGGACTTACACTGGCTTCCAATCCGTGCACGCATCAGATACAAAACAATCATAAACCTATTTAAGATAAAACAGCACACATCAGCCAACAGCCTGCACACCCTCATACAACCAGACACCAGCACACGTCCCAGAAGAAAACATACACACAACCGACTCAGCACCCCAAGTGAATACAAACACACACGCAAGGACACAACAGACAGAGCACTCTCCATGGCCGCTCCAACAATATGGAACAAACTACCGGACGATCTGAGGGCTACTACAGACCTCAAGGACTTTAGAAAACAGCTGAAAACCATGCTGTTCATAGAACACTATGGAAACATCACATAACCTCAGAAAATGTATAACAGCACATGATACCGCCTAAACAATGTATGTATGGAATATGTTTTCTGCACCACTGTATATAGCCCACTCTGTACATAGCTCATACCAATCCAGCACACAATACAACACACACTCAACTTCACCCTCACTGCATGTATAACACATTCACTTTACTCGATTGTTTGCTGTGATACCACCTTGATTATTAAGATAAGGCGGTTTAGAAATACTGTTAAATAAAATAAAATAAATAAATAAATAAAAATAAACAAGTGTATATCTAAGAAAAAAGCTTTGCAAATGTGCTTTATAATATGCGCAGGATTACTAGTTTTTCAGATATTATTTAAACATAACAAATATATATTGTAAATTAGTGCATAAAATAATTATGTTTACACTTCAAGAAAGATTATGGGACCCTTTACTTAAGGGTGTTATGGTGTCACAACTAACATAGTAACATAGTAACAGTATATGACGGCAGATAAAGACCAATATGGTCCATCTAGTCTGCCCTGCAAGGTGGTAAGAGTAGGTGCACCTGCCACTCCGTGCATTCCCATAATGCTCAAAATCAAGTGCAGCACCACCAGGTAGAAAGCATGTTTCTGCCATTTAGCACCGTGCACCCTTCCATAACGCAGCCTAAAATTAGCAAGGATGCACTTAACCTCCACTGATGGAGGTGGTGGTAAGTGACTCGTGCTAAAGGTACACCTCCCTGCAAGGCTCTCACCCCATTCACTCTGCGCCCCAACCCACCTATCTATCCATTTGCCACACTAATTGGGCTAGCACATGCTAACAGTCACCGTGGGTTATAGCACAGAGTTAGAAAGAAATTGTCAGCCATCACTGAAAGTACATTGATTTCAAATATATGATGCCCACAACATGTACCTTGCCCATGCCAATTGAGAAGCATGGGCAAGGTACATGTTGTGGGCATCATATATTGTATGCACAATGAATTTGAAATCATGGGCAAGATACATGTTTCCAAATTTATTGGAAAAAGTTTAGTTTGTATTGTTTTAAAATGTTAGATTTCTCCAATGGTTTTAGCTATTATATAAAGTGCTCATGGGAGAACCTATTTTCTAGGTCTCAGTGAAAGGCTTGCCATTTTTTCCATTTGTATGCCTTTTCTTTTTCGTTTTATTACCTTCTTACGTTATTCTGTATATTTTTCTCTTTCCCTTTTCCATCACATTCATAAATTTGAAATATCAATTATTTTCCTAGGGATTTTTATTTCATTAGAATGTGAACCAGCAGTTAAACAAATGGGTTATGTCATCCCCATTCAGCACTGATGAATGACTTTCAGAGCATTCTAGGAATTTTCTGAAAAGGTCATGCATGGCATTTCCTGTGTACACCTAGTATGCTGTGTGTCTCAGATCACATTTTTCACTGAAATCAATGGAAGCATTGACTTTCAATGATTCTCTAATTCTTTTACAGTAGTAACCAAGGATGGGAAAACTTGGCAGATTTTTCTGCTGATTTGTCATTCTTTGTTTGTATTCATTATATAACCTTCTAGTCCATTTCTTTAAAACAATTTCCCAAGTTTATTATTTTTCTGCATTATCAGTAAACACAAACCAGAATGATTCTCAGCAGGTAATGATTACCTGAGATACTCCCATCCCGACTTATAAAAAGCTGGATGCGAGAAAGCCGGATATGGTGGCTAAGGAGAAAAACACCTAAACGGATTTGATAATAGAGAAGTCAGTTCCAATCGACTACTCTATGAATCGCGTGGAGAGGCAGAAGACCCTGAAATACTAAGATATGCTGTCAGAGACCAAGAAACCAAGGCAGAAAGATACAGAAATATGTCCCATCGTGTTGGGTGCCACAGGCTTGATAAAGAAGAATTTCCAAACCCATCTTGACAAACTACCCATACATGCTATACTGTATCTTACAAACTCCAGCAGGAAGCTCTCTTTGGCACAATCCAAGTACTACGCCGAGTCATAGCAGTGAATTTGAGAGACTGAGATCATACTCCCCATACCCTGGCTTAGAAGTGAGGTTCATGACTGTCACAGTATGCGCAAGACTAAAACAAATCAGAAAAAAAAAACCTGTTAGGTTAACCTCAGAGTATTCTTGCTCTAATAACTAATAACTAAATTTGTTACAACACACTCTCACATGCCACAAACAAGGCTATAGCCAAATACATAAATGTCATCTAACGGAAGAAAAAAGACCTCAGGATGGCTGATAGTCCCTCTATGTGGCAAACTTAATTACCATAGGGGAAATACAGATAGCTCATATCACCAGTCTTAAAAAAAACCTCCCTTATAACATCAGAGCCCAAACTGAACTTCTTTAATTTATCATTTTTAATTAAGCATTTTTCTTAAAAAAGTACTTTTTAAAGAATTTCAAAAATATACTATTATCTCTTCTTACTTTATTTAAAGGTCTCTGCGTATCAAAAATTCAATCCATAGAGCATTGCTCTTTTCTGCTCGTATGCTGACTAATTTTCATTCAGGCTCGCTCGCCTCTAAACAACCCCTGTAACAAAACAAGTGCTCAGGTGACTGTACATATTTTGTACTATCAGCTTTAAGCACAAAAAGCCACTAGACCTTTAAAGACTCGCTTAGCATAACATTTCCCCTATGGTAATTGAGTTTGCCACATAGAGGGACTATCAGCCATCCTGAGGTCTTTTTTCTTCCATTAGATAACATTTAAGTATTTGGCTATAGCCTTTTTTGTGGAATGTGGGAGTGTGTTGTAACAAATTTTGTTATTAGTTATTAGTGTGAGAGTACTCTGAGGTTAACCTAAGGGTTTTTTTCTTATTTGTTTGAGTATCTCTTAGTGCAATGTTTTGTACTGATGTGCAAAACTAATCCATTTGGAGAAACTGCCCAGACAGATGCTTCTGCAGTGCCCACCAATCATGTTTTTTTTCTTACTCAGATCATTTTCTTAAGATTTTTTCTTTTAATTTTAATTATTCAATTTTAGGGATACTGTCCGAAAAGCTTTGAGTTTTAGTTGGACTGTCTACGGAAGATTTCTGAGAGATGTTTAAGAACTGTCCATTTATATTATCTGTTCAAGGATTTCACCAAAATCTTTCAAGATCCTCTGGGTGGGATTTCTGACTTAACTTGAGGATGAAAAAGTCCCAGGTCCACTGAAATGGCTTTGAAGGCAGCACCAAACCTGAATGTATATACTAAATCCATTGGGGAATATCTTCTCCACCATGTGAAAATTCTTGATTCCCAAACTATAAAGTCCCTTCTGAAATATTGGAATTCCAGTTAAGTTGACTCCAACATGTGAGCTAGTTCAGCTACACAGAGACCTATACAGCATCAGATTAGAAACATAGAAACATGATGACAGAAAAAGACCACATGGCCTATCTAGTCTGTCCTTCCATATCAACAACTACAACAGTCCCTTTTTTCCTTTAGAGATCCTCTGTGTTTGTCCCATGCTTTTTTTAATTCAGTTACTGTCCTCATCTCTACCACCTCCACTGGGAGACTATTCCACGGATCCACCACTCTTTCCGTAAAGAAATATTTCCACATATCACTCCTGAATCTATCCCCCATCACCCTCATCCCATGTCCCCCTCGTAGCAGAACTTGCTTTCAATTGAAAGAGGCTCTCCCCCTGAACATTTATGCCACGTCGGTATTTAAACATCTCAATCATATCACCTCTATCCCGCCTTTCCTCTAAGGTGTACATATTAAGATCCTTACATCTGTCTGCATATGCTTTATAATGAAGACCACTAACCATTTTAGTAGCCACCCTCTGCACTGACTCCATTCTGTTCACATCCTTTTGAAGGTGCGGTCTCCAGAATTGCACACTATACTCCAAATGAGGTCGCAGCAAATACTTATACAGAGGCACTATCACCTCCTTTTTTCTGCTAGTCATTCCTCTCTGTATGCACCCAAGCATCCTTCTAGCTTTTGCTGTCGCCTTTTCTATCTGTTTAGCTACTTTAAGATCATCAGACACAACCACGCCTAGGTCCCGCTCTTCTTTAGTGGACAAAAGTACTTTACCCCCTATACTATATTGCTCCCTTGGATTGCTGCAGCTCAAATGCATGACCTTACATTTTTTAACATTAAATCCCAGCTGCCAAATTCTAGACCATTCTTCAAGCTTAGCTAGATCCCTCCTCATGTTATCTACACCTTCCTGAGTGTCTACTCTATTGCAGATTTTTTTATCATCCGCAAAGAGGCAAACCTTACCCGACAGCCCTTCTGCTATATCACTAACAAAGATGTTAAAAAGAATCGGACCAAGGACAGATCCCTGGGGCACACCACTGGTAACATTCTTCTCCTCAGAGTGAGCTCCATTTACCTGTACTCTTTGTTGTCTCCCAACCAACCAATTTATAACCCAAGCAGTAACTTTAGGGTCCATCCCTAGGGTGCTCAGTTTGTTTATAAGTCACCTTTGAGGAACAGTGTCAAAGGCTTTACTGAAATCTAAATACACCACATCTAGGGCTCTCCCTGAGTCAAACTCCCTGGTCACCCAGTCAAAGAATTCAATCAGATTTGTCTGACAAGACCTGCCTCTGGTGAATCCATGCTTCCTCGGATCCTGTAATCCGCTGGACTCCAGAAATCTCACTATTTTCTCTTTCAGCAGTGTTTCCAATAATTTACTCACCACCGAAGTTAAACTAACCGGCCTGTAGTTTTCAACCACATCCTTACTTCCGCTTTGTGTAAAGACACCACAAGAGCCTCTCTCCAGTCCTTTGGCACCACTCCCGACTCCAATGAGGCATTGAATAGGTCAGTCAGTAGTGCTGCTAGAATGTCCCCAAGTTCCCTCAGTATTCTAGGGTGCATCTCATCCAGTCCCATCGCTTTGTCTACTTTAAGTTGAGCTAGTTTCTCACGAACACAGTCTTCCGAAAATTGTTCAACATGTCCCTCGCTTCTGTTCCTGTTTGTGGATGTTTTCTGAGGTCCTGCTCCTGGTTCTTCATCTGTGAACACAGAACAAAAATATTTGTTAAGCAATTCTGCTTTATCCTCATCAGCTTCTACATATTCCTCCCCTTCACCCTTGAGTCTGACAATTCCACTTTTGCCCTTCCTCTTCTCACTAACATATCTGAAAAATGTCTTATCCCCCCATCTTACTGCATTGGCTATTTCCTCCTCTTTTTGAATCTTTGCTTTCTTGACTACTTTGCTAGCTTCTCTAAGTTTTTCCAAATATAGATGCCTGTCTTCCTCGCTCTGTGATCTCCTGTATTTCATGAAGGCCTCCCTCTTTTTCTTCACTTTTTCAGCTACTTCTTTCGAAAGCCATAGCGGTCTCTTTTTCCTTTTACCTTTATTTACCATTTTAACAAAAAGGTTTGTTGCCCTTAAAATATCCCCTTTCAGTTTTGCCCACTGTTTTTCTACATCCCTCAGCTGTTCCCATCCCGCTAACAACTCCCTGAGGTATTGGCCCATCCTGGCAAAGTTATTCTTCCTAAAGTCTAAGACCCTCACCTTTGAATGGATTCTAACAGCCCATAAGAACATAAGAACATAAGATATGCCATACTGGGTCAGACCAAGATCCATCAAGCCCAGTATCCTGTTTCCAACAGTGGCCAATCTAGGTCATACGTACCTAGCAGTTTCCCCAAAAGACACAGGTTCCACAATGTTTCTACTGGGTCAAGCATTGATATCCTGGGTCCCTTCTTAATAATGGTTTATGGACTTTTCCTCCAGGAACTTGTCCAAACCTTTTTTAAACCCAGCTACGCTAACAGCCTTTACTACATCCTCCGGTAACAAATTCCAGAGTTTGATTACACGTTGAGTGAAAATATATTTTCTTTTATTAGTCTTAAATAGTTTACCCTGTTGCTTCATTGCATGTCCCCTAGTCTGTCTATATTCTGATAACGTAAACAATCGATCTACGTTTACCCGTTCCACTCCGTTCATTAATTTATAGACTTCTATCATATCTCCCCTCAGCCGTCTCTTTTCCAGGTTAAAGAGCCCTAACCTTTTTAGCCTTTCTTCATAGGAGTATCCTTCCATCCCCTTTACCATTTTGGTGGCTCTTCTCTGAACCTTTTCTAATAACGCTATATCCTTTTTAAGATACGGCGACCAGAATTGCACACAATATTCAAGGTGCGGTCTCACCATGGAACGATATAGAGGCATTATAATATCTTTTGTTTTATTTTCCATTCCTTTCCTTATCATACCTAGCATTCTATTTGCTCTCTTGGCTGCCGCTGCACACTGGGCCGAGGGTTTTAACATGTTATCCACAATGACGCCTAAATCTTTTTCCTGTGTGGTGGTTCCTAAAGTGGAACCTTGCATCGTGTAACCATAGTTTGGATTGTTCTTCCCTAGGTGCATAACTTTGCACTTGTCCACATTAAATTTCATTTGCCATTTCAATGCCCAGTCTTCCAATTTATCAAGATCCTCTTGCAATTTTCCACAACTTTAACAACTTTAAATAGTTTTGTGTCATCTGCAAATTTGATAACCTCACTCGTTATTCCACTTTCCAGGTCATTTATGAATATGTCAAAAAGCAGAGGACCCAGCACAGATCCCTGGGGTACACCACTATTCACCTTCCTCCATTGGGAAAATTGGCCATTTAGCCCTACCCTCTGCTTTCTATCTTTTAACCAGTTCCTGATCCACAGTAGTACACTGCCTCCTATCCCATGACTCTTTAGTTTTGCCAAAAGTCTCTGATGAGGGACCTTCTCAAAGGCTTTCTGAAAGTCCAGATACACTATAACAACCGACTCACCTTTGTCCACCTGTTTATTCACACCTTCAAAAAAACATAACAGATTAGTAAGGCAAGATCTTCCTTGTCGAAAGCCATGTTGGCTGTCTCCCATTAGGCCATGACTATCTAAATGCTGAATAATTTTATTCTTTATGATGGTTTCTACCATTTTTCCTGGTACTGACGTCAAGCTCACCAGTCTGTAGTTTCCCGGATCACCCCTGGAACCCTTTTTAAAAATTGGTGTTACATTGGCTATCCTCCAATCTTCAGGAATTAGAGATGATTTTAATGATAGTTCAGAGATTACTAATAGCAGGTCTGCAATCTCATATTTCAGTTCTTTCAACACCCTTGGATGTATACCATCCGGCCCAGGTGATTTGCTACTCTTCAGTTTATCTAACAGTTGTAATACATCTTCCCGATGTATCTATATTTCCTTCAACTCTTCTGCACCTTTAAATACCACTTCAGTCATGGGTAACATCCCTATATCTTCCTCAGTAAAGACCGAAGCAAAGAATTCATTCAGTCACCTCTTAGTGCCCCTTTAACGCCTCTATCATCTAATGGACCAACTGACTCTCTCACCATTTTTTTGCTGCGAATGTACTTGAAAAAAATCTTTATTTCGCGTTTTTGCTTCCGCAGCAAGCTTCTTCTCAAATTCTCCCTTTGCCTGCTTTATTAATGCCTTGCATTTGACTTGCCAGTGCTTGTGCTGTTTCCAGGTTTCGTCGTTTGGCTCTTTTTTCCATTTCCTGAAAGATGCTTTTTTGGCAACAACAGCCTCTCTGACCTCACCTTTAAACCATGCTGGCAGTTTTTTTGACTTCCTTCCACTTTTCTTAAAGCGTGGAATAAAGCTGGCTTGGGCTTCCAAGATAGTATTTTTAAACAACATCCAAGCTTGATGTAAGTCTTTAACCTTTGCAACTGCTCCTTTTAGTTTTTTCTTAACTGTTTTCCTCATGTTATCATAGTCTCCCTTTCGAAAGTTAAAAGGTAGTACTGTGGATTTCCTTACTATCCCTCCTCCACTAATTAAATCAAAGGTGATCATGCTATGATCACTATTGCCACTTGGCACCAACACCCTTATCTCTTGCACTACATCTGGTGTTCCACTAAGGACTAGGTCTAATATTGCTTCCCCTCTGGTCGGTTCATGAACCAGCTGCTCCAAGAAGCAGTCATCTATTTCATCTAGGAACTTTATCTCCCTAGCATGTCCTGCTGTGACACTGACCCAGTCGATACCGGGGTAATTGAAATCACCCATTATTATTACTGCACTGTAACGTTTGCTAGCTTCCTTGATTTCTTTGAGCATTTCATCATCCATTTGTTCATTCTGGCCAGGCGGACGATAGTACACCCCCACCGCCATCGCCTTCCCCTTTTTACATGGAATTTCAATCCATAGAGATTCTACAGCAAATTTTGTTTCCTGCAAAACTTTAATCCTTTCTGAGTCAATACCCTCTCTAACATAGAGCGCAACCCCTCCACCAATTTGATCAGCTCTATCATTACGATATAGTTTGTACCCAGGTATCACAGTGTCCCACTGGTTGTCCTCCTTCCACCATGTCTCTGACATTCCAATCATATCTAACCTTTCATTTAGTGCTATATATTCTAACTCTCCCATCTTATTCTTTAGACTTCTAGCATTTGCATACAAGCATTTTAGAGATTGTATTTTATTCATATTAATTTGGCTATTGGTAGACATGGGTAATTTGGGATCTTTAAGCTGTGTCTGCTCCATACTCGAGGGCATTTGGGCTACTTTACTCTTTTTTGGAACCTCTCTGCTTTTGGTAGTATCCTTCAAGGATACATTCTTCCGAACCATCCACTCTTGGGCGACTGTCGGCTTTCCCCTATTATCTAGTTTAAAAGCTGCTCTATCTCCTTTTTAAAGGTTAATGCCAGCAGCCTGGTTCCATCCCGGTTAAGGTGAAGCCCATCCCTTCGGAAGAGCCCCTCCTTTCCCCAGAATGTACCCCAGTTCCTAACAAATCCAAACCCCTTATCTCTGCACCATTGTCTCATCCACGCATTGAGACTCCGGAGCTCTGCCTGCCTTTTGGGTCCTGCACGTGGAACAGGAAGCATTTTGGAGAAAGCTACCCTGGAAGTTCTGTATTTCAACTTCCTATCTAAAAGCCTAAATTTAGCCTCCAGAACCTCCCTACCACCTTTTCCTATGTCATTGGTGCCGACATGTACCAAGACAGCAGACTCCTCCCCACCACCATCTAAGACCTTATCTAGGTGGCGCGGGGGGTCCGCTACCTTCGCACCAGGCAGGCATGTTACCAGATGATCCTCACGTCCACCAGCCACCCAGCTATCTACATGCCTAATGATCGAATCACCAACTATAACGGCTGTGCTAACCCTTCCCTCATGGGCACATGGCCCTGAAAAAACTTTCTCGGTGCGAGAGGGTTTTGCATCACCTGGAGGACAGGTCCTAGTTACAGGATCAATTCCTGCCACACCAGGGTGATGCTCTCCTGTCACGTGACCTCTCTCCTCCATGGCAACAGGGATGCTGCCAGACTGGATGTGGGACTTCAGGACTATATCCCTGTAGGTCTTGTCTATGTACCTCTCTGTCTTTTTTATGTTTTCCAAGTCTGCTACTCTAGCCTCTAGAGAACAGACTCGTTCCCTGAGAGCAAAAAGCAAAGAGCTCCTTGCACCTAGTGCACACATAAGACCTCTCACCAACTGGGAGAAAATCATACATGTGACACTCAATGCAAAAGACTGGAAAGCCCCCATCCCGCTGCTGGACTGCTGTCTGCATCTTAGTTTTAAGTTTTTCTTTAGATCTTTAAGTTCTTTTCTTACTAAGGAATGCTTTCTCTGTAATGTTATGGCAGAAAACTACAAGGAACTAGTAGAAGACATGCTGATGCAGTATCAGAAACTTGGCTGCAATATGTCTCTAAAGATCCATTTCCTTGATTCCCATCTTGATTTCTTTCCTGACAACTGTGGTATGGTTAGTGATGAACAGGGCAAATGTTTTCACCAGGATATCGCAACGATGGAGCAAAGATACCAGGGAAAATGGTCCACTACAATGCTGGCTGACAACTGCTGTACACTCCCCAGAGAAGCTCCTGAACAGCTGTACAAGAGATAGGCGAGAAAATCTAAGAAGTAGTCTATGACTTGTTTTTTTACAGGTATTAACCGAAGGCCTATTACATTTACTATTGACATGCATTTTGTGATGTAAACATTAATTCTTGTAGATTACAAAAAAAGTAGAGCCAACTTTGCAATTTCACTGTCATATTCGTGTTCAGCATATAAAAATTGATAAGAAATGACTTTTTATTTCAGTAACATGACTTTTGTAACAATTTGTTGACCAGTGTTATAAACTATAAATATTTACAGCCTGGTCACCTTCTGATCAGTTCTCCATCCCCCCACACCCCATCCACTGTCAATGGAATGCTTTTATGATTCACCTATATATTATGGTATTATCTGTTACTTATACTGTCCTGTCCTGACAATGAAGGTTTTAACCTTCGAAAGCTATTGAGTTAGCCCAATAAAAACGTATCATCTTATTTTTGTTTTTGTTTCTTTTTTTATTTAACTGCCATTAAAGTGGACTAACATGGCTATCACATTACTAAAGGAAAAAAGGAGACTATTGTAATTGATATGGAAGGGCAGACTAGATAGGCCATGTGGTCTTTTTCTGTCGTCATGTTTCTATGTTTATCCAGGATGTTTTCAAACAATTTTTCTTGTCTGAGGGGTCTAGATATGGCAATTTTACATTATCCTCACATACCCTCTCTTCTAAAATTGCCCTACTTTTGGGGACATTTCTACTTCCATGTGGCAGTGGCCACATGAACTGCCTTTCTAAAATGTGCCTCTTTAAGTATGTAGAATGGGTGTGCATGTAAGATGTCTATCTTATATTTTGTTTCAACATTTTTATTGAATTTTATGAAAACATTAAAGAAATAATACAAATTGAGAAAAGAAATAAAAATAACAAAGTGCAACACACAAACAAGTGCATGAATATACAAATGGAATAACATTATTAACATCATTAGTGAAACAGTTATACAATTAATATGAATTATGTATCTTAATTCTATGAGGAGACACAATTATGAAAAATAAGAGTATCTAGTAATAATTAAATGAGGAAAAAGAAAATACATAGCATAATAAGTTACATATGCAAGTTATTAATAATATAAAATCATGATATAAATGCAAGGGTGTTAATGGGATAGTCATTATAATAGGAGAGAGGAGACAGATTCCCACAGTTTCTTAACCTTGGATACCTTGTTAGTCTTTTCAGCAGCTTTAATTACAAATTTTTGAAATACAAATATTTATAGGACAAGGGAAGTTGGAGGTGGTCAAGAATGAAATGGAACGTGTACAACTTGATCTGCTGGGTGTCAGCGAACTGAAATGGACTGGCATCGGGCACTTTGCATCTGATGATCACATGGTTTACTATGCTGGAAATGAAAGACAAAGAAGAAATGGTGTTGCATTTATAATAAAGAAGAAACTTTCAAGAACTGTAATGAAATACAATGCAGTCAGCGAACGCTTAATCTCTATTCGTCTACGAGGATTGCCTATCAACACAACTATAATTCAAGTATATGCCCCAACAACAGCTGCAGAAGAGAATGAAATTGAAGAGTTCTATGAACAAGTACAAGCTGAAATTGACAGAACATGCAAACAGGATATCCTGATAGTCATGGGTGACTGGAACGCAAAAGTTGGCAACAAAGAAGAAGGCAAAGTAGTTGGAAAATATGGACTTGGCAACAGAAATGAAGCTGGAGAAAGACTGATAGAATTCTGCAAGACCAATGATCTATTCATCTCAAACACCTTCTTCCAGCAACACAAGCGGTGACTGTACACATGGACTTCACCCAATGGATTGTATAAAAATCAAATTGACTACATCTGTGGAAGTCAAAGATGGAAAAGCACTATAACATCAACAAAGACAAAACCTGGAGCTGACTGTGGTACAGATCATCAACTACTACTATGCAAACTCAAGCTAAAGTTGAAAAAGAGCAAAACACTCATGAATGCAGCAAAATATGAGCTTGAGAATATACCACTGGAATTTAAAGACTGCCTGCAAAATCGATTTGCTGCTTTAGATACAAATGACAGAGCTCCGGAAGAGTTATGGAATGACATCAAGAAGGTTGTGTTGGAAGAAAGCGAGAAGTCTCTACAAAAGGTGAAAAAGCAAAAGCAGCCAAAATGGATGACGGAAGAAACTCTGAAATTTGCCCAGAAACACAGAGAAGCTAAAGCCAGAGGAGAAAAAAAGACAATCGCAGAACTCAACAGAGATTTCCAACGTGCAGCAAGACAGGACAAGGAAAAGTACTACAATGACACTTGCAAGGAAATAGAAGCAGAAACTATTAGAGGAAGACCAAGATTGGCTTTCCTACAGCTACGAGAGTTAAAGAAAAAGTTCTAGCCTCGAATTGGAATGTTACAAGATGCTCAAGGTTCTATGTTGAATGATGCTGAGAAGATCAAGAAAAGGTGGAAGGAATATACAGAGTTTTTATATGATAAAAATCAAGTGGACCAACAGCTGTTTCAACCTGTACCTTATAATCAGGAACCATTGGTGATAAAAGAAGAAGTTGAAGCAGCATTGAAAGCCTTATCAAAGAACAAAGCACCAGGCATTGATAGCATTCCTATAGAAGTATTGCAGCAATCTGATGCAGCTCTTACCATACTTACAAGGTTCTTCCAAGAAATATGGAAGACAACATCATGGCCAACTGACTGGAAAAGATCTGTGTTTATACCAATACTAAAGAAAGGTGATCCAACTGACTGTGGAAATTATAGAACAATCGCTCTGATCCCACATGCCAGCAAGATTTTACTGAAGATTATTCAAAAGAGACTACAACCATACCTGGAACAAAAACTACCTGAAGTGCAAGCAGGGTTCAGGAAAGGGCGAGGAACGAGAGACATCATTGTGGATGTGAGATGGATCCTTGAAAAGACTAAAGAATACCAAAAGGATATCTATTTGTGCTTTATCGACTATAGCAAGGCTTTTGACTGTGTAAACCATGAGAAACTCTGGGCCACATTAAGAAGCATGGGTATACCAGAACACCTGATCGTACTCTTGCACAATCTGTACATTAATCAAGAAGCAGCAGTTCGAACGGAACAAGGAGAGACAGAATGGTTTAAAAAAAGCAAAGATGTAAGACAAGGCTGCATACTTTCCCCCTACTTGTTTAATTTATATGCAGAACAAATCATCAGAGAAGCAGGATTGTATGAAGACAACAGAGGTGTGAAGATTGGTGGAAGACTCATCAACAGCCTTCGCTTTGCTAATGATACTACATTACTGGCTGAAAGTGAAGATTATCTGAAACATTTGCTTCTTACAATCAAAGAACATAGTCTCAAAATGGGCCTGCACCTTAGTGTAAAGAAGACAAAGATCATGACAACTGGCATAATCAACAGGTTCATTGTTGAAGGAGAAGAAATTGAAATTGTGAACAACTTTAACCTACTTGGATCAACTATCAATAAAGAAGCAACAAGCAGTCAAGAAATCAAACGACGCATTGTTCTTGGCAGAATGGCTATGAAAGACCTAGATAAGATTCTCAAGAGCAGAGAGTCTCTCTCCATACAAAGATTCGACTAGTTCAAGCCATGGTATTTTCAATAACATTATATGGATGTGAAAGCTTGACAGTGAAAAAGACAGACAGGAAGAAAATTGATGCCTTTGAATTATGGTGCTGGCGGCGAATACTGTGTATACCATGGACTGCCCGAAGAACAAACCAGTCGGTACTAGAGGAGATCAAACCTAAGCTTTCTTTAGAAGCTCAGAAGACAAGACTTCGACTTTCATACTTTGGACACATGATGCGAAGAGAGAGATCATTAGAGAAAGACATCATTCTTGGCAAAGATAGAAGGTCAACGCAAAAGAGGAAGGCCAGAAATGAGATGGATTGATACAATAACAGCAGCTACAGGTACCAGTCTGTCAACAATGAGCCGCCTGACTGAAGACCGAACACAATTTAGAATAGCTATCCAGAGGGTCGCCATGAGTCGACTCCGACTCGACGGCACTTAACAACAACAACATGCCCCCAAAAGGTAATACTCAAATTAGATGAATCCTTCCAATTGTGAAGAACCATTTGAATTTATAGAGAAATTAAAATATCATAAAGTTTTTGGGAATTGGGATTGTCAATTGGTAAAGGCGGAGAAGAGGATTTCAGAATAACATAGCTTGCAGGTAAGGGTTGTGGGCCTGGTTTCCTACAAAAGTTCCCCAAATATTACCAATTACCAATGAATAGTTAAGACAACAGTTGCTTGGCCAGAAAAACTTAAACTTTTTATTTAGCATAGCAAAAAGAATTATAAATGCAGAATAGCAAATGTCTGTCTGAGAGATGACAGGCAGCGCTCTCTCTGCAAGGGGAGAAAGCACTGCCCCCGATCCTTTACAATTGCTGTCTTATATACCTCTCTGCTTCAAATTCCAGCAAATTCAGCATAAATTCTTAGGTGTTTGCAGGCTTCCTGCAAAGCTCTTTCCCAGGACCCTCTTATGTTTATACAGCTGGATCTGCTTATCAAGGTTTGCTTATCTATATGTTTATTATGTTTATTATACAGTTGATTGTAACCCTTCTGCCTTTCCTGTATTTTTCCATCTTCTGGCACTAATTGAAACCTTCAGGGCAAGAGTATTTGTGCTCATTAGTTTGAATTCCTGTATTGTCTTGCTAGGCTGCTAGGCCCAAATCCTGCATACTCCTGTACAAAGTATGGCTACCCAGTAGGGTGGTCCACTGCCATAGGGTAAAAAATAAAAGTAGGAATTGCTTTGCTCCCTGGCCTAATTCTGGTTCCATTTATGTAGAACACAATGTGTGCAAAGTTTGAAGCCAATCAAATAATATTTAGGGGTGGCTCAAGGTCCCTATCTATCAGGCCCCTGGATCCCCCCCCCCAGGGTTCGTCAGACCACTGGGTATTATCCGCTCATAGACAGGGGTATCATGCTTGCCAAGCACTCAATGTGGTCCAGATGCTAGTAAGGACTTTGACGATGTGGGGAACATCTTACGGTGTTGCAAGACAGCACCCAGAAGGAACTGGAGTTGCTCTTCTTTTGTGGTGTGTCGGCCGTTGAACTCCTCAATGAGTTTGACCCCTCGCTCAGCCACATCGTTGATCACTGGAAGATTTTTTACTTTCTTCAGACCGTCTTTGAATGATGCATTCTCTTCCCAGTCTTCTGGGTCTGCATTAAGAAAATCACTGTTGATGTCGAGGTGTTTCAGGAAACGGATTGACTTGCGAGTTGCAAAAGATTCAAGTGGTGGAATCATGGAACTTTTCAATTCGAGCCGCTTTGGGGGATCTTCGTCTTCGTCATCATACTCATCGCTTTCATCTGATTCTGCCGGGATCATGGCCGACACTATGGCCCGCTTTGTCGGTGCTGAAACAGCTTCATCGAACAGTGACAGTGCCACAAGCTCCTCTGACACATACCACAGATGCTGTTGCAGTTTGTCTCTGGCCGCTCTTCCAACACGGTCATTGTGGTAAGAGTGTAGTTTCTTCAGCATCTCCAAATCTGTTCGAGGAGCAACTGCGGCATCAGGGGCAGAAAACCAGGCTTCCACATGAATCAGGATGGAGAAAATGCTCACATCACGAACACAGGACTCCTCCTGTTGGGTAAGATCTTTGAGTTGTCCTCAGAACATCCAAATCTTGAGACAGTACAAGACTTTTGCCATCCATCTGGCATGATGGAAAGCTCCGGGTTTCTTGAAATTGAACCTAGGAAGATTCCCTCCAAGGCAGACAATTGTTAACTCCAAGAATTCCAGGTAATCATCTCGGTGATTGCCCTGTGCCAACTTGGATTCCGCAAACTTCATGATACGATCCCTGTCAGGTTGCAGCACCTCCAAGTCTTTTCCAGTTTGATAGTTGGACTTGTCAAGGGAGTCCCAATTCTTTTGGAACCAGCGAAAGAGTTGGACATCGGGACCCGATGAAGCTCCAGAGCATGTAGAGAATACTGCACCAAGAATTATTTCGTAAATGTGATGGCGGCATGCCAAATGAAGGACTGTGCAACGGAGTCTCTGTTCTAGAAGAATGCACGCTCCTGATCGACGTCCCGTGTTTGATGCAGTTGTATCAAAGCAGAAGCCTGCAACCTTTTCATCCAAACACCATTCCTGTAACAGTTCATAAACTGCTGCAGCTTGATTCTCGCCCGTTCCTGATGTCAGTTTTGGTACACCAAGAAGTTGTGTTTCTCCAGTGGAGACAGCCGTTATCAAAACTGTAAGGCGGTCAACGGATGTGGTTGAACAGAGGAGAGATGGCAATAACTTGCTATCCCAATGCACAATGCATGTTTTGCCTTCGGCTTTGAATGCGTTGTGCAGGTCCGTCCATTGTTGCTGACGGTGCTTTTCTCTATGGCGCTTGACGCTGGAGCGGCTGATATTGAGCTCCCCAGGATAATGTCCCAGACTTCTGGCGGTTTCAGCTACCACAAACAGAGCATTGCGATCCGTTGTCCCTGTCCAATCCAGGGCTGCTGTAAGCTCTGGGGTCCAGACATTGTTAGGTCGAAACTGCTTCGTTTGTGGAGTTGCTTTCTTCTGTCCGTTATCTGAATCCGCAGATGTCGACGAGTCTTCACCTGACTCTGCTGAGGAAGAAGATCCTTCCAGCTGAACTTGGCTTGTAGTTGCCTCGGCTTCGGCAACATGTTTTTGTCTGCGCCTTTTCAGTTCTTCTTCTCGCTGTTGCGATCTTGCTTCCGTGTTGGCCAGTTTCTTGTCCATCGCGCACATTGAGCCGCGGCGCCCTGGTTCTCGTTGCGCTATTAAGAATTCTTTGTCTTCTTGAATATGAATTAAAGACATTGCATTGGCATGCGCCACATCAAATAGGTTTTTCATTGCAACCTGGAATTCTTTTTCATTTGCCTCTTGTTTCCCTCCTCTCCCTTTGTTTTTCTTCAAAAGTTTCCACTGATTGAACAATTTCTTTACTTTTTCTTGAATTTTGTCATTTCTTTGAACAGGAAGCCTGGCCTTTTCCCAGTAAGCTTCTACTTCACTTGTTACAATAGATGCACTTTCACTAACGCCTTTGTTTAATGTCATATGGTGATGTAAAAATACACTTAACACTTGCTCCTTGCTGGGGAGCTTGGCCCCCAGAATTGTGGTGGACATTTCTTCAATGAGATAAAAACCACGTTTTTTCGCCATCTGAAAAGAATAAAGATACAAAGATAATAGTGCAATGTCTTTGCCACCTCTCAGAGACGAGATTAGTTCAAATATGACACAATCAAATGTAAACAGCATGGAACTGAGTGGATGATACAAGATGATGCAACATTTCGTCATCTGCTCCCAGGGGGAAATCTCAAGACTTGTTGAGCCACCCCTAAATATTATTTGATTGGCTTCAAACTTTGTACACAGAGTTTTCTACCTAAATGGAACCAGAATCAGGCCAGGGAGCAAAGGAATTCAGGAATTCATTTTTATGGACCACCCTACTACCCAGACTCCTCCATAGCAGGCTGCATATACTCTCTTGTAGCCCGCATGCGTTGTCTTTTGTGCCATCCATATACTGTGTAGTTTCACCAGGCAAGGGTGCAGTCATATAAAGCAAACATATAAAGCAGACCTGAGCCAAATTATCCCTTCATTCCAATTGTCCCTTCAGGGCATATCAAAGTGAAACAACTTTCAAATGTACTTTTCATCTGTTTTGCCAAAAATTATTAATCATCTTACATTCAAATAACACGAAGAAGAGTATCTTCATAGGTATCACAGTTCCAACACATATTGGTGGCCGATAAGGCAGCTTTACATTTTTTGGTGGGGGTCCAAAGAGAACGATGAAAAATAGCCGATAATGTGGGACAATTAGCATGTAGCTAAAAATGATGCCAGTCTATAAAAACATCTTCAGGTAAATGAAGATCATTCCCCCAAACCTTATAAAGAGCAGAAGACATGGAAGTAGGTTTAGTTAGTACTTTATAAAAGGATGAGGCAATATGACCTTTTCTGAAAATGTTATCTATTTATTTATTTATTTACAGTCTCTTCTATACCGCACTATTCGGCATCAGCGCGGTTTACATGGAACAAAAATGCTCAGTACAGTTAATACGTATGAGTTTACAGATAACAGGGCAAAAAACTTGGATAACAGGGGCAACTATTTACAAAACAAACTGCGTAAAGTCATATGAACAGGTAGTTCATCTAACAGAACATAGAGAGATGGTGTGGGAACTAGTGTATCAAGTTTAATAGAGCTTTTTTTTTAAGAAAAAGAAGGCCGCGGGGCAACGTCCCCGTTAGCCGGTGTAACCGTGGAACGGCGAGGTGCGAGGTCCCCGGATGTTTGGGGGCAGCGACTGTTGGGCAGCATGCCAGGAGAAGGAGCACGGCATCTTTTGAAGTGATTGGCCTCACCGCGGGAGTGATTGCAGCGGGAGCCAATGAGACATGGGATCAGTTGGTGGGGAAAGGATGAGCGCGGGTCGACACGAGCGTGGGCAGTTTTCGGCCTGGCAGCGGTTATAGGTGGTGCACTGCCTTCGTCCCACCCTCCCGCCCTTATTGAGTTGTTGGTTGGGGGACAAGTAAGGGGTGTTGCAGCTGTGGGGCGGGATCCCAGAGGTGTCTGGGGTCTGGAGCCTTAGGCAATACTTAGGGCGGGGGTGTGGTGCCCCCAACCAGGACAACACCTGGCTGGCTTTTGCTAATCATATGGCGAAGCCGGAAGAAGGGAGTGGTAGTTAAGCTAGCCATTGGCCTGTCACCGGCGGTAGCGGAGGATGCCACCTTGATAATCACATGGCTGGTGAGGCATGGATCCGCTAGATTGATGGTTATGGTTGAAGTTGATTTTATTTACCGTAAATGTTAATAAGATGCGACCAGTTGAATTCCCAAAAGGTTCGTGTGTTATTGAAAAAGGGAGTGTGGAAAGGTTTGAGGAAAGGAGGTGGGGGGGGGGAGGGGGGAATCACCTGGTCCATCATCCCTCGGTTACATGCGTTAATTGAAGCCAAGCAAAAAATTGGTAGAGTTGTAATTTTATTGGGACATTAAAGTATGAAAGGAGACAAAATTCAAACCATGGAGTAGATGTGCAAGACACCATATAACAAATGCATGCAATTTTGACCAGGATAAGATTTTGTGATTTATTTTAAATGTGGGAGTTATGTCACAAGGAAATGTCATGGAATGCCAAATAGAGATATCAAGCTTTTTATTTAATTGAAGAAGAGCAAATTGTGTATCTAACATAACTTTATTATTTAAAGTAGTGTTTTGTAAATCAAAAAACAAAATGGACCCGATTCAGGGTTGCAGGTTGAGGGGCTGCACTTCACGGTGGGACATGCAGCCCCGCAAGCCATCTGGACCCTACTCCCCCTCCTGTTCTCCCCACATGGCTAGTGCCGCAGGACGGGGAGAGCCAGCGGGGGACAGAAGGAGGCAGAATCTGGGCAGAGCATGTGCGGGCCGAGCCAGCAGAATTCACAGGGCTGATTCAGGTCACGGCCCTGTATGTCCTGCTGGGTCAGAGAGGATGTGCTGATTATTCCACCTCAAAGGTGGAATAATCATCACTGGCAGGGTGATTGGGCCCGGGGTTCCCTCCCCGGGTCCAGGGTCAGGTTCAGGGGGTCCCCAACACCCGATCCAGGCCCCAGCTTACCAGCTGTGGGTTGGGCAGCGGGGATGAGGGGGGTCTCAACCACGTGGCCAGGGGCACCTGTGGGGAGGATGTCCTTGCAGGCAGGCAGGGGCATGTCAGGCCATCCTCAGACCTGATTCTGTGTACCGCGGGAAAGTGTTGTTCCCACAGTCCAGAATCGCGTCCTAATGGGTCCATCTTGCTCAGGGATATCCAGACGGCCCAGATGTGCCCCTTCACAAATCGGGATCCACATATTTTAGGGGGATAGGTGATATTAGATCTACTTCAACATCATACCACAATGGCAGCAGTTCCTCATCAGAGAGAAGCCAGAATGAGCCAAAGCGAGCCAGGATATAACTGGAAATCAAGGAAGGCAACGCCTCCAGTGTTTTGGGGTAGTTTGAGGGCTTTCAAAGGGATTCTAGGTGATTTATTTCACCATAAAAACTTTACCAGTTTCTATTCTATTATTTTATAAAATTTTGGGGGCAAAATCTAGGCAACATCATGAGAATATAATTAATTTGTGGCATCATAACCATTTTAATAGTTGCTAGTCTATCCCACCATGAAATATTAAATGGAGTCCATTTATGAACATTTGCATCTATAATAGTGAGAATATGTTCCATATTTTATGTGTAGAGTCTGTTCAACATCCTTATTTAAATGTATAACTAAATATTTGAGTTGTAAGGGAGACCATTTAAAAGGGAAATCCTGTACATCTGTTTGAGAAATATGAACATTGAGTGGCATTATTTCAGATTTATCCCAATTAATTCTGTAACAAGAAAATATTGAAAAGGCATTAAGAACATAAGAACATAAGATATGCCATACTGGGTCAGACCAAGGTCCATCAAGCCCAGTATCCTGTTTCCAACAGTGGCCAATCTAGGTCATATGTACCTAGCAGTTTCCCCAAAAGACACAGGTTCCACAATGCTTGTACTGGGTCAAGCATTGATATCCTGGGTCCCTTCTTAATAATGGTTTATGGACCTTTCCTCCAGGAACTTGTCCAAACCTTTTTTAATCCCAGCTACACTAACAGCCTTTACTACATCCTCCAGTAACAAATTCCAGAGTTTGATTACACGTTGAATGAAAAAATATTTTCTTTTATTAGTCTTAAATAGTCTACCCTGTAGCTTCATTGCATGTCCCCTAGTCTTTCTATATTCTGATAACGTAAACAATCGATCTACGTTTACCCGTTCCACTCTGTTCATTAATTTATAGACTTTTATCATATCTCCCCTCAGCCGTCTCTTTTCCAGGTTAAAGAGCCCTAACCTTTTTAGCTTGTCTTCATAGGAGTATCCTTCCATCCCCTTTACCATTTTGGTGGCTCTTCTCTGAACCTTTTCTAAAATCACTATATCCTTTTTAAGATACGGTGACCAGAATTGCACACAATATTCAAGGTGTGGTCTCACCATGGGATGATATAGAGGCATTATAATATCTTTTGTTTTATTTTCCATTCCTTTCCTTATGATACCTAGCATTCTATTTGCTCTCTTGGCCGCCGCTGCACACTTATTAACAATGTTGATAAGATTAGAAATAGATATTTGAGGGTTAATTAAGAAAAGTAAAAGATCATCAGCATATTCCACAAGCTTGGTTTCAGTATGTTTGGTTTTGACCAGTAATGTGAGGATGGGAATGTATTGTTATTAATATGTGTTCAAGGGCTAAATTAAAAAGTAGAGGCGATAAAGGACACCATTGTCTGGTTCCACGATGAAGCTGTATTGGTTTAGAGATAATATTGTTGACTGTACATTGGAACGTGGGATTATAATATAATAACTTTATACATTGTAGGAAATCATCTCCCAAATGAAACCATTCAATTACTTTACAGAGATAAGGAGAGTCATTCCGAGGCACGAATAGCGGGGTTGGATGTCCCATTGAGACATCCATCCCTGCTATTCGGCTCTTCTGCCAACTCCGACTAATTTACCCGAACATTGTATGGGGAGGTTAGACGGGGTGGGAAAGGGGCGGTGTGGTGAAGAATTAGGGCAGGCAGTCGGTAGTCGGTAGCCCCGGATATACAAGGCCAATTTCAATGTTGGCTCTCTATGTCCAGGTCCGGCACACTCTGTGCATCCAGTTCCGCACAGAGGGCTGGCGCATCCAACTCAGAATCACGTCCAAGGCCATTCAATTCTATCAAACGCCTTTTCTGCGTCTAATGATAAAGCAATTGATGGAAATGGTTGTTTACTTGCTACATAATTAAGATCATAAAATAATCTTATATTATCACCTATTTATCTTCCATTCATAAATGTAATTGTGTTTTGTGAACTAAAAAAGGCAGGACTTTATTAATACTGGTTGCAAGAATTTTAGTTGGAATTTTGTAATCCCGATTTAATAGTGAAATGGGTCTGTAATTTGAGGATAATTAGATTCTCTATCAGGTTTAGGTATAAGAACAATATGAGCTTGAGTGAATTTCCATTGTTGTTCTAGGTTGGTATATATGGAATGATATAGATCTAAGAGGAAGGGATTAAGAATATCTGAAAATGTTTTATAAAATTCTACAGTGAATCCATCAGAGCCTGGAGTTTTAACAGATGGAAAGAATTTAATAGCTTTGATTATTTCTTCTGTAGTAATTCCAGATCCTAATTAATTTTGTGCTATGGGCTGTAGTTTAGAAGAATTCAAGGAACTGAGAAATTGATCATATAGGTCAGTATCTTTATCAGTATCTAAAAGAAATAAATGTTAAAAAAAGGATTGGAAAATATATTCTATGTCAGATTGACTTGTATGAATATTGAACGTGGTATTGCACAATGAGATGATAATATGTTTTCTGTGTTTTTCTTTTAGGTATTGAGCCAAGGATCTATCTATTTTATTATCACTGATATAATGTCCAGTTTTGTAAATAAAGATGTCCATATTGGCATGTAGACAAGTTAAGGAGTTATGTTTATACTTAGCCTGGGTTAATGAATGTAGATTTTGTGGAATAGGATGTTAAATATGCTTTTTTAACAATTCTTGAATTTGATGTTCTAGCTGAGTTAATTCCAATTTTTCTTTTTTCTTCATACAAGCAGAATAACTTATTATTTCACCTCTAAGGGGCATGTTTACTAAACTCCGAAATTGTGCGGGGCCGCGGTAGTGTGCCTGTGCCATATAAGGAGTGGGCGGTTCAGGCAGAGAAAAGAAAAAACCGGGAGACAGCGACCATACTTGTGCGCGTCGCGCTAATGTGCGGGGTCCACATTAGCGCGTGGGAAGGCTAAGTGGCGCGCTGCTGGGCACAGAAAAAAACAGAGCTGTAGTACAACGGTCAAGACACTGACCAATGGTGCAGGGGCCATGGGTTCAATCCCCCATTGTGTGCAACAAAAGCTTTTGTTTGAGGCAATAACTGTAATGGGTTAAAGTGCTGTAGGAGGCATATTAATTTTGTGCAGCATAAGGCGGTGCACTGTTAATGTTGGGCGACATTAGGCGGTGCGCTGTTAGGTGTGGGCGTCATAAGGCGTAGCACTGTAAATAGTGGGCATTAGGTGGCGCGCTGTTAAGGTTGTGCGGTTTGGGCAGCGGAAGGTGGTGCGCTGCTATGCCATGAAGGCCTAAGGCAGTGCGGCAATGTCCAAACACAGGAATAGAGCCACAGCACAGTGGTTAAGACACTGATCAATGGTGCAGGGATCAGGGGTTCAATCTCTCACAGTGCCCAGTGAGCAAGGCTGGCTGAGGCATAATGTATTATGGGGATGAGTGCTGTAGGAGGCATATTAGTTCTATTTTATTTATCAGTACTAGCAAACTCACTCTCAAAGCGTGTTAACATAAGGCGGCCCATACGGCATATGTTAAAGTTCACTGTCCACCAAGGCACCCTAGAATGTCCCCTATAGGTCACCATATATGTTGCGTCACAGGATAATGTATAGTGCACCTTATATGGACGGCAACCATAAGGTGCCCTATAGGGCGCCCTATAAAGCACCCTCAGCGGCACCTTATGGGTACAGTACACTGCGGGTGTTTTTGCTGGCTTCAACATATGTACATTAAATAAAAAAACTTTGGACAACCCTAGCAAATTAGCCCACTGTGGGTTTGAACCCATGACCTCTGGCTTCATCAGGCAGTGAAGTAACCATTGGGCTACAGCTGCCAGCAAGCCCCTGGCTGGCTGGCTGCAGAGAGCCTGCATGTCACCACACAGATAGTCTGCTGTGGTAGCCAGGATAGGGTTAGGCCACCCGTACCCATGATGCACTGCACATGCAAATCAGCTGTCCACAGATGAACACAAGATGGGGAATGCACCCCAACAGCTCCCCGGCGTGGTAGGGGGAAGTGGCCGTGTGCACCCACACAGCACCTCGGCCTGGTAGGGGGTACTGACCGGGTGTTTTACTGGCACAGAGTAGCTACACACCGTCACATTGTGCGGGTACTGTGCTCACCCTGAGGGTGTGAAGAGGCGCCCAGGACCAGGTCCACAACACCCTCCATGGATGAAAGTAGCCATGCCAGAGCTCCACAGCAGTGTTAATCTGTGAGCTAGGTAGTTTCTGCAGAAGCACCTTGGATATCACTTTCTGTCTTAGTCAGGGGAACACCTTATGGATACCTAGGTGGGCTATGTACCACCACCCAAGTTTGAAAAAACAGGGTCTCCTATCAACAGATCCACATTCTACCTTCCTGCAATGGTGGCAGTAGAGTGGACCATCAACCCCAGTCCTGCTGGGGAACAGACACCCTACAGGGCAGTCAAAGCAGCTCTATACACCTCCACAACACAATATTAGACAGACATTAGGCCTGGATATGCTAAGTTGCACCCCACCACTATCTGACATTCTCCTGCAGCAAGCCTTCAGCCGCTGCACCCTGCAAGGCACACCATCATGACACAGACCAGCTGAAAACAGTCAGCTAGCTAGTCCTGGTGGAAATGCATGCACCCAGAACTGAGATGGCAGTGCACACCAGCAGATAAGTCAGTGACTGGGCCCCAAAAGGAAACCCATATATATCACATGAGAGAAATACTATACAGCACTATGAGGGTGCCTAGACATGCTGTGGTCACTGCACAGTCAGGGTGAGAGTGATCCCCCAGCAGGACAGAAAGAGGTCACCCTGTCTGTGTAGGTGGTGGCCGGCCACAGCAATGTCCCAGGCAGTGCCCTATGCCCTGTGCAGATGCATCCTGGCCAGCCCACCCTGTCTGAGCTATACCCATGGTACCTTGCTGCTCTTTATGCACATTGGCAGGCCAGTAATGGAAACAGTGCTGGCAGTGTGAGCTGTGGAAGGTGTTTGCAGCCAACACACACTGTATAGACCAGGGGTGGGGGGCAATCTCGGTCCTGGAGGGCCGCAGACCAGTCAGATTGGCAGAATATCTGTAATGCATATATATCGCATGCTTATTCATTAGGGATATCCCGAAAACCTGACTGGTCTGCGGCCCTCCAGGACCGAGATTGCCCACCCCTGGTATAGACAGACACACACTCCCACACGTATGCCAGCATTGTGCTACTATAGAGGAGTTTATCAGCCTTGCCCACCACACCAGTCCTGGGCACAGCACAGGCATGGATATGGTACGCAATACTGTTGGGGGTCACTCCCCAGGGTGGTGAGCAATGTCAGAGACCAGACCTGAAGCATACACCGCAGACATCAGAAAGATTGTTATGATGGAGCTCAAAGAGCAAACTGTGCTTAACGTAGGAATGTCTATCTACCAGTACTCATAGCAAACGTTTGAGAGCTGTGTACCATATACCCAGGTGTAGGGTGGCATTGCTAAGGTATGCAGGTGCTAGTATTGGGAGATGCACGCAGGGCCCAATGTCCTGCCTCTCCAGGAGGCATTGGCCAATGGGGCCTGTGGGTGTGGGTGTGTCTGCCCCTGTTGGCTGCTGCTTTAAGGCAGAGGTTCCCAACTCCAGTCCTGGTGTGCCTAACACTGTTCGGGTTTTCCTGCTGTCCCTCATGAATATGCATGAGCTACATATACATGCCATGGGGGTGGTGCATAGATATGCAGCACAGGCATTTGTATTAGAGGCAGCATGGAACCTGAATGGTGTGTGGTCCTCCAGGACTGCATTTCGGAGACTCTGCTCTAGGTAATGCCCCTGTTCATGGTGTCTGTGCTCGGTGTGGTAAAAGATAGGCGTATTACCAATGCATATGCCCTCAGCAATAAAGGTTTGTCCTTACTATCATGGTTTAGTTGTGGGAAAAATATGTGGACAGGATTGGCAGTAGCCCCAGCTGGGCTTTGAACCTGTGACCTTCTGTTTTTGCACACACTGTCTGTGTGCACTGCACCACTGTGTTGCCACAGTTTGGCTGAATTCCCTGGGAGGTCCATGACTGTACATCCGACAGGGCCTGTCTGTTGCAGTGGATGGTGCCATCCTGCACATGGCTAGGCCACTGTCTTCTGTGGCTAGCAGCCACTGCCCCTCCACCACCTGTACCCTTCTGCCAACATGCTGCATGTCCTTATCGTAGTAAAACCATTTGACCTGATTGAGTTGTGGCACTCCAGGCCTGCATTTGGGGGACTCGGCTATAGGTAATGCCCATTGTTATGGTGTGTGAGTGGTGTAGGGTAAAATATGGGTGTTTGCAACATGCTTATGTTCTCTGCAATAAAGGAGTGTCTTTACTATCTCTGTTTGGTGGTGGGTAAAATATGGGGACAGGGCTGGCAGGTGTCCCAGCTGGGATTTGAACCTATGATTCTCTGGTCCTAGAGATACTGACTCTGTCTGCTGCACCACACTGTGGCCACAGAGACAGTGCAGTCCCTGGAGATAGGAAACCTGGCAAGAAGGAGTCGGAAGCCATGCTCTGCACATTTTTACTGTGGGCTCGTTCACCTTGTCTGGGGACAAAAGTGCAAATACACCACGAAAAAGTCTGCAAAAAAAGGGGGAAAAAAGATAGCCAAGCTGGGCAACAGTGTTATTAATGGGCAACCATACACAACACTCCAAGGACAGCTCCAATAGCAAGAAATGATTTTTGGAAGGGTCTCCACTCCGTGGACCCTTCCAAAATTCATTTCTAATGTTATGGAGCTTTCCAGGGAGTGTTTTTTGTTGTTGCCCATTAATATCACTGTTGCCCAGCTGAAGTACTATTTTTAATATTTTTGTTGTGGTCATTTTCGTTTTTTATTTGCACTTTTGTTCTATGCACATGTATCACACTGCTCACGTTTTGTAGGTTTCCCCGGTTTTCCTGTACATTGCTGACGTAAATGTTTCTATTCCCTTTAAATGCCCTCTACCGCGAGTGTTTCACTCGCGGTATTTTTTACTTGTATATTCGGCCCCGTAAATGTGCGAGGAGCCTCTCCCCTCCCCTTCCCCGCCCATTGCAGCTGTCTCTCCGCCCCTTGGGAGCCTTCCTCCGCCCTCCGTTAGCCTTTCCACTCCTCTATCGGACATTTGCGGGCCCATACTTGTGCGGAGCCCGTTAGTGTGCCGCGCACGTGTGCGGGGGTTCATCGCACGTGTGCGGGGCGCTTAAGAGCACTTAAGTGCTGCTTTTAGTGCGCTATTGTGCGGCGTGCAATTGTGCGGTTTTTAGTAAACATGCCCCTAAGTGTTGTTTTATACGTTTCCCAAAGCAGTGGAGGCTCATATAAATCTGAAGGATTGTTTTTAAGGAAGTATTGTGTAAAAGGTTTAATGTGTTAAATAAAATGAGGATCAGTAAGATGTGTATTATTGAATCTCCATTGTCTGTGTTTGAGTCTCTATTTCAAAATCAAGAGAGAGTGATTGCTGAGTGATCTGAAATAAGTATGGGCATAATTTGAAAATGGGTAATTTTATAGGATAAATCACGTGTGATAAGAAAATAGTCAATTCATGAGTATGTATTATGTAGGATAGAGTAGAATGTGTAGTCTATATCTAGAGGATGAAGTAATCTCCATGGGTCAACAAAATCAAAATTGGAGATCATATTATGCAAAGTTTTCCATGCACTGGTTTTAGAAGATCAACTGGTGGAATTTCTATCTAAAGTGTAATCTAGAGGTAGGCTAAAGTCACCTACAATGATTTTTTAATAATCCCAAAATTCAAGAAGATTTTGAGTTAGAGTTTGAAAGAAAGTTGGGTCATCTTCATTGGGCGCATAAAGATTTAATAGTATTATGTTCATATTAAGAAGATGGCCAGCAAGTATAAGCCATCTTCCCTGAGTATTTGAAACTTTATTTATTTATTTATTTGTTTGTTTGTTTTATATCACACTACTTTAAATCAGCGTGATTTCCAGTGAAACAACTCATTACATACAACAGGTTTATATAGAACAAGTGAACAAAACTTAGCAGGCATTACAATTGTCTTTCCAATTGAAAGTGTACTGCGGAAGAGGATTAAAACACCCACTTTTTTACTAAGTGCAGGTTAAAAAAAATGGCAAGTATAACATTTATCTTTAAATTTAAGGCATTCTATATGTGGTAAATGAGTTTCTTGTATACAGGCAATGTCAGATTTTTCTTTCTTAAGGTAAGTTAAGATTTTTTTGCATTTGATGGGGTGATTAATCCCATTAACATTCAGAGATAATAGTTTAAATATCAGAATAAAGGATATATTGAATTAATAATTCAAAGTAGTCTCCACAATAATAGCATTGCACTGCTTCACTATAAGAGAAAAGGTGAACTATAAGTAGGAGAAGGGAACCTGCAGTAAAAATAGTATAACTTGTAGGAGGGGAGTAGAGTGCCATCTATGAGATAGAGCAGGTAGTGCAAGCAATGAAAAAATTCTGATCATTAAACAATATGAGCCTGATCCAGGAAGGGGCACGTCTGGGCTGTCCAGACATCCCAGAAGACTAGGACAGGCTCCATTGTACCTGATTCCGCACCGCGAGAGCCAGACATTCCTGCGGGTGCAGGGGCACGGAGACAGCCCAGTGTGCCCCTGCTGCCCCATGGGAGATGTCCCCCCTGCATCACAGTCAGCCCGCCACAGTACCAACCCCCATTTCCCTGCCACCCAACCCAAAGTGGGAGCAATGAGGGCCCAGATTGGGTGGCAGAGACTCACCTGTCCCTCTGCTGGCCATGTGATAGGGTTGAGTGGGCTGTCAGCTGCTGCCCTCGGGGCTTATACTATCTCAGAGTTGGTATAGACCCCATATCTTGGATGCAGCCAGTGGACGTACAGGGCTGTGACTGGAATTGGCCTTTATGCACCAGGTGCCTGTCCCACCCCACCTCACCCACTCTCCACCCCCGTGCCACCCCCATCCGGATGTCCCCACACTGAGGCTGCGTGCGTGTGGGGAGATTGCTTTCCTACATATGGGCAAGACAGATAGTGGGGCAGCACATCCCACCAGGATGTTCAGCCCTGCTATTCGCATATCTAGACCGGGCCCTATATGAAATGAAATCAGAAAACATGAGGGGGCCTAAAAAGATAAAGAAATTATGTTAAATAATTGATATTTAATATCTTTAATATAACCAAAGCAAAATAAGATCCACGGTCAATTAGAATATGTCAAACAAGCACAAATGTTAGCAGACTTATCAGGTAGAACATGGTTGACTCATTGATACTTTTACAATTACAGAATTATATAGATAAGCATAATGTGATGTCTGAGTTGCAATTTGGGTTTCGTACCAATCATGAGATTGAAACATTATTTTTAACATTTGCTGGTTTTGATCAGAGTAATTTGCTTTGTATTTAATAGTGCTACTTGATGTATCTGCTGTCTTTGAAACTGTGGACCATTCCTTATTGTTAACTAGGCTTTGAGAACTAGGGATATGTTTGATATATTTTTACGGAATAGATGAATCCAAATTCGGTCCTCAGGGCAAATGTCATCATGGAAATGTATTGATGTGGGGATGCCACAAGGCTCTGCATTTTCAACCACATTGTTTAATCTCTACATTGCCCCAATTCAAACTGGGAGGGTCTGAATGTCATGTTTTGGGTCTATACTGGCGATGTACAGTTGATCTACCTATTTCATCATTGGAGAATTCCCTGAAATATGTGGAGAATTGTTTTAAGTCTATTGGATCGTGGATGTTTCAAAACAAATTAAAACAAAATGCTAAAAGACAGAAATTTTGTATTTGTCCTCGAATCTTTCATCTTATATGGGTTTAAATGTGCAACCTAGGTCTTTGTCTCTTGTGATTAGTGATGTGAGAGAGTTGGGTGAATGGTTGGATACTCAACTGAATCTACATGATTATATTCAAAGGGTGGTTAAAGTTACTTACTATAAGTTTTATCTTCTTCAGCAATTGAAGCCATCTCTTTCATGTAGTAGCTTTTGTTTTGTATTACAAGTTTTAGTACTTTCACCCCTGGACTATTGTAATAGTCTTTTTTTAGGTCTCTCAAAAGCTACTATGTCTTCTTTACAGTCAATTCAAAATGCTGCCGTACATCTCCTAAGTGGTTGCAAACGATTTGAGGATATTAGATCTCAATTGTTTGTTCTACATTGGTTGCCAGTTGAATTTTGAGTGTTATACAAGGTGATTATGATTACCTTTAAATGTTTGCACAAAATGGCTCCTATTAATTTGTCATATCTGTTTAAACCATACTGTCCATCTTGCACTTTGTGCTCTCAGGAGATGCATTTACTGAACGTTTCTTCTTTTACATCAATTCATCTTCAGTCAGTACACTAGAAAATTTTCTCTAAGACTGCTCCATCTATTTGGAACTCTTTGCCAATTGATTTGAGTGCTGAAGTAGACTTTTTTTTAAAAAACTGAAATGCCATTTATTTATTTAATAGGTTTTATATGCTGCTTTATGATTTCAATCAAAGCAGTTTATGTTGAAACTTACACTTGGTAATGTACATTAAACAGGGACATTGAAAACTTGGGTTTTTCTGAGGCAATGGAGGGTTAAGTAACTTGCTTAAGGCCACAAGGAGTGTTAGTGGGAATTGAACCCTGGGTTTTTGGCCCCCCAAGCCAGTGCTCTTAACCATTAGGCTACCCCTCCACTCTATTATGCAGGCTTTTCCTGAATTTGTCTGATGGGCAAGTGTGGTGTGTGGGCATTTAAAAACCTTCTTGAGCCTCTGATCACAATTATGATATAATATAGCAGTGTTTTTAATGGCTATTTTTAATTATAATGTTTGTATTTGTATTTTTCCTTATTGTACATGACGACTTATTGTGTATGATTTTGTAACCTGCCTTGGCAATTGTGTGAAATATAAATCCTTTCAAATACTTTATATTTATTTATTTATTTATTTATTTATTTATTTATTTAACTATTGAGGTATACCGTATATGTAACAACACAATAGTAGTATAATGGGTACACTAATCATCAAACTGATTGACAGGTGAGATAAGGATGACAGCAGCCAATCAGTACTCACTTCCGGTGTATGCCCCGCCTCTGGCCGCACCCCCTCCCATAGAAATGAATGGTGAGCTAGCTCCACCCATCCATGCCCCCAGGCATGGCCACACCCCACTTTACATGCCCCCACCCTGCCCCCAAGGATGACATCAGCCAATCAGCACTCACTTCTGGGTTTGTGCCACACCCACACCCCGCCCCACAATGATGGCATTATTTATTTATTTATTTATTTATTTATTTAATGTATTTATTTATTTATTTAATGCTTTTATATACTGCGCTCTTTAAAATCAGTGCGGTTTACAGATAATGTTTTGTGCAGAGTAGGAAGAGCCTGCTCTGCACTTACATCGAACAGGTGGAGCAACTTGGATTCAGAGCAGAGTAACTATATACAAGCTATTTACAATCTAGACAGGATGTTATACAAGCTATACAAGTCCAGACAGGAAATCACTATGCAGTTGTAACGACATAGTTTGCCCTGGGAGCTGTGTAAAGGGATGTGAAGTATTTACTGGGTTGTCTGTTTCATGCGGTTAGATTGTAGGGTTGTGTCAGGAGGGGACGTGCTGTTAGCCTGTGTATAGTGTGGGAGAAAAAGGTGGTGCTTTAGTGCCTTTCTGAATTGGACAAGGTCAGTGATTACGTGGATAGTTGCTGGGAGCTCGTTCCAGCAGGTAGGTGCGTAGAACATGAAGGCTCTGTTTCTTGTTGCCTGAGTGTATTTTGTTACTTTGCAGGGGGTTATTAGTGTATTGGTGGCGAAGGATCGTCTTGCTTTAGTTGCAGGTGTGGGGTGGATAAGATTCATCAAGGAGCTAGCGGTTGTGTTGTTGATGGCCTTGAATGTTAATAGAACTGCTTTGTAGATGAGTCGGCAGTAGATTGGTAGCCAGTGCAGGTCTTTCAGGATTGGCGTAATGTTGTCCCTTCTAGCGGCCCCATGTAGGAAGCGGGCAGCAGCGTTCATTGCTAACTGTAGTGGGTTTAGTGTATTCTTAGGGAGTCCATGAAGGATCACATTGGCGTAGTTGAAGTGGGGGGTTACTATTGCCTGGAAGACTGTTCGGAAGTCGTCTGGTTGTAGCAGGGGTCGAAGATGTCGATTCGTCCTCATCTTTTGGTAGATTTTCTTGACAGTGTTGCCTATGTGGGCTTTCACGTTGAGGTGCTGGTCAAGCGTGACTCCTAGGTAGCGGATGGTGAATCAACTTGGTAGCTCGGCGTCTCTCGTCTTTAATGTTGCCAGTGGTAGAAGGTATGGTTTCTCATGATGAACAGTACTTCTGTCTTGCTGAAGTTTATCTTGAGGCTCTGTGAGTGGAACCAATCAGTGATGGCATCAAAGCATTTTACTAGTGATGAGAAGTCTGGTTGGTTGATAGTGAATGGGGTGAAAAGTAGAACGTCGCCTGCATAGATCAGGCAAGATATGCTGAAGGAGCGTATGATTGCACATATGGGCTGCATATATATATTGAATAATAGGGCAGACAGCGAGGAACCCTGGGGAACTCCATGTTTTTGCTCCCCTGGGTGCTTTCACCAGAAATCCTTTTAATCTTGTTCCCTGTCCGCTCTCCATCACTACTTCACCTCCAATCCCCCATCCATCCCCCGTTTCCTCTCTCATCCTCTTACAGTTGGCCCTTCTGAATTGCCGCTCCGCCCGTTCAAAGGGTTCTCTTATCCAAAATCTTATCTCTCAACACTCGGTTGATGCCCTATTTCTGACCGAGACATGGCTCAGAGAAGGCAAAGAGCCTCTCCTGAACCGATGTCTCCCTCCCGGCTACTCCGCCCTATCTACCTGCCGTCGGGGTCGGAGTGGTGGGGGGGTTGCTGTTCTCTTCCGCTCCTCCCTAGCCCTCCAGGAGGTCCCCTCCCCTGATCTCCACTATCCAGAATCTCTCCTTCTTCGTCTCAACTCTTCCCCACCACTCTACTTCTACCTAGTCTATGCCCCTCCTGCTCTATCTGCCCCCCGCTGGGATTCCCTTGTTCAAACTCTCTCAGAACTTTCCCTCAGCCACCCACATCTTCTGATCCTAGGGGACTTTAATATTCACTCTGACTCCCCTTCCTCCTCCTGTGATTCCTCCTTTCTCTCCCTCCTCTCCGACCTTTCTCTGTTACAACACACCAATGTGCCTACCCATTCCGCTGGTCACTCCCTGCACTTGATTATATCTCACTCCTCCTCCCCTGCGGTCCCTGCCTCCCTCCGTACCTTGTCTGTCCCTTGGTCTGACCACCTCTGCTTATTTTTCCCCCTCCCTATCCCCTCTTCTCTATCCACTCAGGGCAGATCCCCCTCTGCCCCCCCCTCTGGTTCGTCATCTTACCCCTGCAGTTCTCTCTCAATTCCCTTCCTCTGAGTCCCTCTTCCCCCCAGATTTCCACTCGCTCCCTGCTGACCTCCAGGCTCAGTCCTGGAACACTACTCTCTCGGCTGCACTGGACCAGCTTGCCCCACGTCGACCTCCCTCCTCCCACTCTTCTCAGCATCGCTATCCCTGGTTTCACCCCGGTCTATTCCTCCATCGTTCCTACCTGGCACACTTTTGCCACTGCCACTCCCATTACCGTTCCCTGCTACATTCCGCCAAGCGTGACTATTTCTCCTCCCGTATCTCCCAGTCCGCAAACTCCACTCGACAACTCTACTCTGTCCTTCGCTCCCTCTCTGCCTCTTACTCTTTCACCTCTCCAGCCCCTTCCCCAATGACCCCTGATCCTGCCCTTTTGGCCTCTCACTTTGCCACTAAAATCCAAGACCTTCGGTCACTCCTTCCCTCCTGCCCCCTCCCCTCTCCTCTGCTCTTCCGTCGTTTGACTCTCCCCCCTCCCCCCCTCCTCCAACCCACCCTCTCTCTCTCAGAAATGGTCCTCCTTCCAGCCTGTGTCCCTCTCATATCTTTCCAGGGTATATTCTTCGCTTCGAAAGACCACCTGCCCCTCCGATCCCATCCCTTCCCAGTGGCTTCTAGACCCATCTCTGGCCCTCTCTCCCTTTTTACTCTCCATCCTCAACTCTAGTCTATCCTCTGGTTCCTTCCCCACCATCTGGAAGCATGCCATCATCCGTCCCATTCTGAAAAAGGCCTCCCTTGACCCATCCTCCCTGGCAAATTGGCGCCCGGTTTCAAATCTCCCTTTCCTTTCCAAACTCCTCGAGAAACTGGTTTACACACAGCTCTCTTCCCACCTGGAGGCCACCCTGTCACTTCACCCCCGCCAGTCAGGTTTCCATCCTAATCACAGCACAGAATCCATTCTGCTTTCTTTCCTTAATGAAGTCCACGCCGCACATGACCACGGTTCCATCACTATCGCTGTTTCTCTGGATCTATCTGCCGCATTTGATCTTGTGGACCATTACCGTCTCCTGTCTCGATTACATGACATTGGGCTTTCTGGTTCTGTCCTTTCATGGTTTCACTCATTTCTCTCCCACCGCACCTTTTCCGTCTCCACAGGCTCCTCCTCCTCCCCTCCCACTGCCCTTCCCTGTGGTGTTCCTCAGGGCTCTGTTCTTGCCCCACTTCTGTTTAACATCTTTCTGGCCCCCCTTGCTCTCCTCGTCCAGCAACATAGTATCTCCGCCCACTATTACGTCGATGATATCATTCTCCTTCACCATACAGACCCTGCCGCTCCAGATCTTGCCCCCCTCAACTCCTGCCTGTCCTCAGTCTCCTCTGCCTGGTTTTCTTCCCACTTGCTGCATATAAACTCCTCTAACGCTTTCGCTATGTGGTTTACCTCTGGTGCCCCGATCCCCCCTTTTGCCCCCATCCTGTCCAGTACCCCCCTACCAGTAGTCTCATCCTTGCGATACCTTGGAGTCACCCTGGATTCCGCTCTCTCCTTCAAAGACCATATCTCCTCCGTTGTACAGTGCTCTTTCCTCACTCTGCGTCAACTCCATGCCATCCGTCCCTTCATATCAGCTTCCTCCCTATCTACCCTGATACTGTCCCTGATTGTTTCCCGCTTAGATTATTGCAATGTAGTTCTAGCCGGCCTCCCCCAAACCCAACTGCGTAGATTACAACTAGTCCATCACGCTGCTGCACGTCTCCTTACCCATGCATCTCGTTTTGACCATATCACCCCCATTCTGATCCACCTACACTGGCTTCCCCTTCCTTACCGCATTCAGTTCAAAATTTTTATTTACGTACACAGGACTATCCATATTGGGGTTCCCCTCTATCTTGCTGGTCTCATTCATCTACACTCATCATACCGTTCCCTCAGATCAGTTCACCTGAATCGCATGTCCCTCCCCTCCCCCTCACAGGCCCATCTCGAGTCCACCCGCTCCTCAGCCTTTTTCTTTCTGGGTCCGAAACTTTGGAACTCGCTCCCCGTCGCCCTCCGCCTAGAACCCTCATACAAGACTTTTAAATCCAGGCTGAAGACTCACCTTTTTTGCACCGCTTTTGGTCTCCCTCCCCCACCTGTCTCCCTTTCCCCTCCCCCACGATAGTACCTGACTGTATGTTATTGTTACCTGATTTTGTTCCTCTTTTGATGTACTATCTATAGCCTTTCCTTTCTCCTCCTGTCCTGTTCTTTACATAATGGCGTTCTTTTTTGTTTCTGCAGCTTGTATTTTTATTATTGTACACCGCTCTGATGCCACCGGTAAAGAGCGGTATATTAAATCCGTAAATAAAGATAAAGATAAAGATAAAGAAAAGGCTCGGAGGTCATGGAGCCTGTACGCACCTGCTGCCATCTATCTGTTAGGTAAGATTTGCACCAGCTCCATGCTGAGCCATGAATTCCTTTTTCCTGGAGACGAGTCAGGAGTTGCGCATGGCTGACGGAGTCGAAAGCTGCAGAAATGTCCAAGAAGATCAGGGCATATCCTTGTCTGTTGTTGTTAATTCCTGTGATTAATGTGAATGGAAGAAAGAACAGGCTATACTTTAAAACACACTGGATTTGTGGAATAAATCCATTCTGAAGATGTTAGCAAAATAAAAAGAATAGTCAAAGCATGGCAATCATGAAGGAAACCTTAGTGAAGAGCATTTACTATGACCCCAAAGCAATAGGGAGCTTTGGGGCATACATCCTCTACTTCAAGCTGCTAAAAAGCACGATAAAACAGTCAACAGAAAAGATGTAATTAGATGGGCTACAGGACAAGATGCTTATACTTTACACAGACCTGCTATGGTCCGTTTTAAAAGAAACAAGATGATCGTGTCAGATGTGGATGCGCAATGGCAGGCTGATTTAGTTGATATGGCAGCCTTGTCCCATTATAACAATGGCTACAAATACATCTTAACAGTGGTAAACATCCTGTCAAAATATGCTTGGGTTGCAAGTTTAAAATCGAAAAACAGTCATGAAGTTGCTAAAGGCTTTGAAAAAAATATTTAATCTAGCTCGTATACCTGAAAAAAATACAGACAGACAAAGAATTTTTAACATATTAACATAGTAAATGACGGCAGATAAAGACCAGCATGGTCCATCTAAGTAAGAGGGCCATAGTAAGATGGCAGGAGTAGGTGCCACTCTGTGCAGGCCACTCCTCAGGCCACCCCTCCCCATGTCTTTGTTCAGGGGCGAACCCACCGCTCCATGCAGGACACCCCCATTTGTTGAGAAGTCAGATGGTTCAGTTTATTTTGATTTTATTCTGTTGCTATAAATGGATCCATTGTGTCTGTCCCATGCCATTTTGAATTCTGTCACTGTATTTGCCCCTACCACCTCCATCGGGAGGGCATTCCAAGCATCCACCACCCTCTCAGTGAAAAAGTATTTCCTGATATTGCCTTTCAATTTTCCACCTTGCAGCTTCATGTTATGCTCTCTCGTTTTACATCTTCCCCATCTTTGGAAGAGGTTTGTTTGTTCATTATTTCTCCTTAAGTATTTAAAGGTCTGAATCATATCTCCCCTGTCCCTCCTCTCCTCCAAAGTGTACATATTTAGGTCTTCAAGTCTCTTCTCATAAGGCTTCTGACGCAGGCTCCAAATCATTTTGGTCGCCTTCCTCTGAACAGTTTCCATTCTTTTTACATCCTTTGCAAGATACGGTCTCCAAAACTGAACACAGTATTCCAAGTGAGGCCTCACCAGTGACTTATACAGTGGTATTAGAACCTCTTTCTTTCTGCTGGTAATTCCTCTTCGTATGCAGCCCAACATCCTCCTGCCTTTTGCCACCGCCTTGTCGCACTGTTTTGCCACCTTGAGATCTACAGAAATAATCACACCAAGGTCTTTCTCCTGATCCGTGCACACCAACATCTCGCCCCCTATAGTGTACATTTCTCTTGGGTTTCTGCTACCCAAGTGCATGACTCTGCACTTCTTTACATTAAATCTTAATTGCCAAGCATTTGACCATTCTTCCAGCTTTTGTAGATCTTTTCTCATGTTAAGGACTCCCTCGGGGGAGTCCACTCTGTTGCAAATTTTCATTTCATCTGCAAAAAGACAGACCTTTCCATTCAGTCTTTCAGCAATATCACTCAAAAATACATTGAACAGTGCCGGGCCCAGGACCAAACCCTGGGCACCCCGCTAATCACCTTCCCTTCCTTTGAGAGAGCTCCATTTACCATCACCTTCTATCGTCTATCAGTCAACCAATTTCTGATCCAGTTTACCACCTTGGGACCCATCCCCAATTACTGAGTTTATTAATAAGCCTCCTATGAGGAACAGTATCAAAGGATTTGCTGAAATCCAGGTAAATAGGTTTCTGAAGAATTTATTAAAACAAAGAGGGGTTCATCATTTTGTAACCAATAACGATGTTAAAGCAGCGGTGGTAGAAAGGTTTAACAGGACTTTGAAATCCAAAATGTGGCATTATTTTACTACACACAACATATTTAGGTACCAAGATGTACTGCAGGCTTTTGTGCACATCTATAATCATAGTTTTCACAGAATAATAAAGACGAGGTCTGTAGATGTGACATACACAAATCCTCTGCAAATCTGGAAAAGAGTCTACGGTGATAGCATCAAGCATAAGCATACCAAGAACCCCTTAAAGAACGGAGATCATGTAAGACTTTCAAAAACTAAAGGAAAATTTGAAAAAAAGTTACGAGCAAACGTGGACTGATAAGTTATTTATAATAACGGACATTTTAAACAGGGGACAGAAAGCGACATACAAGATGCATGATTATGACGATGAAGCCATACAAGGTTCTTTTTATCCTGAAGAGCTGCTAAAGGTCACACCGCAACAGGACAGAATATAACATATCGATAAGGTTCTAAAGGTAAAAGGATGTGGCATGAACAGAGTCTACCTCATGAAATGGAGGGGATGGCCTGTTAAATTTAACAGTTGGGTTAAAGCATCAGAGATTCAAGACATCTGATTTCTTTCTTTCTTTTGAAACAGCATTAATATAAAAATTTAAATAAAATGAATGATGGTGGCTTTTATATCACACTGCCTAGCAATGCCTCAGCAGGTGTGTTCCCCCAAAAAAACAGATCTAATTTTACCATACAACTAGCAAGGCCGTTGGACTTACAAGGACCGTGGGAAGTAGGGTTAGTGGAAATACAATATCCCAACACTTGGGAGAATATTAAGGAAGATCAAAAGTATGTTGTCACCTCCATAGCAGGAAATATACAGCACCACATGACAGTCATGAGAGGACATTACGTGACCATGCAGAGTTTAGTGGAATCCATGAATCAGGACATTAGCAGCATCTATAAATCAGCGGCACCATGAATCATTTATGAACCCTATGCGCGAAGAATCCGAATAAAATCGGAAGATAAGTCTATTATTTCTGCAGATGGTGATTTGGCAACCATTTTGGGATCAGAAGCTGACGTTAATACACAGCGTTCCCATTTTCCAGTGGATATCACGGGCGGTTTTAATACCCTCTACCTGTACACAGATATTGTAGAGCACCAGTTAATAGGTGACCATTTTGTGCCACTGCTGCACTGTGTTCCAACTAAGGGGTTTAGGGGTGAGTTTATCACATTAACTTATGATAAGCCACATTATGTACCTGTGAACAAACAGCATATTGACACCATCACATTTGAAATAAAGACAGTTCAGGACAGATACGTCTCATTTTGTTGCGGGAAGGTGATCCTTAAGCTTCATCTGCGCCCGCGGAGGGTGGTTTTTTTTTAAAATGGTTGTGGTTATAGACTACGGAGACCCCAAAGCATACAGGCATTATTATACAGCACAAGCTGGCGATGGACTTTCAGGATATCATAGAGTACCAGTCATGTACGGTGCCAGTATCGGTGGGGTGTTTCGTAGTCTCTTTAGAAAAGCTATTTCGTTTTTGAGAAGGGGTTTTGAAATTATTAAACCACACGTGAAAGGCGCTGCAAAAAACATAGACAAGGATGTCATGAGTCATGTCACAATGGCTGTTCTAAATAAAATGAACCATTCTACAGAACAGACAGGATCAGGACTGGCTGTGATTAGAAGAGCTGTTAAAAGAAAGAGAACCAAGTCTCGGGAGTTACTGCAAGGACCGCCCAAGCCTTTTAAAAGAAAGAAACCCGAAGGTGACAAGTCTAAGAAGCTTAACAGCCGGTCTAAGAAGAGAAGCACTCGTTCTAGGAAGCGAGATATATTCTAAAAAAGCACCATGGCTTTTGTACACCACGGCTCTGAAGAGTGTATTAAATCGGAACTGGACCTGTTTTAATTAGCCCCGACCCAAACAAGTATCGAAAAAAGTATTTATGTGGAAATTCCACCATTATCAGCTTTGTCGGAAACAGCCCCTTTGCACTTCTATATCGCAGGTCATGGTGAAGACTACATTGATTTAAATAGTACTCTTTTGCACCTGACCTGTAAAATTGTGGATGAAGAAGGCTCAAACATTGATCCAGCAGCCAAAGTAGCGCTGGTGAACTACCCAATCGCATCTCTGTTTAGCCAGCTGGATGTTACCCTGGGAGACCAACTCATTAGCCAGAGCAACAACTGCTACCCCTACAGAGTCCTCGTAGAGCTGCTTCTCAATTATGGTGAAGGATCCCTCAAATCACAATTTACAAGTGGGTTGTTTTATAAAGACACAGCCGGGCAGCATGAAGTGAGAGAGATAGGATCTCGCAATGTCGGTTTTACTGAAAGGGCCCAATTTACTGCCTCTAGCCATAATGCTATTAGGGCATTTACATAGTGATCTATTTTTTCAAGAAAAGCTATTGATTAATAGTGTGGATCTCAAAATTAAATTGACCGCAACAAAAATTCTTTCTGTTTAATGAGCGGTGATGCCGAAAAAGTTATAAACTCCTTATCCTAAATGCTGCGCTCTTTGTAAAGAGAGTTAAAGTTTACCCCAGAGTGCGCTTGGGACATGCGGAAACTCTGTTGAAAGCTAATGTCAAGTATGCTATTGACCATGTGGGGCTGAAGGTGTTTAGCATACCAGCCGGAGCCCGGGTGACTAACCAGGAAAATCTCTTTTTGGGGCAGCTACCAAAACTCATTGTGCTGGGATTTGTGGATAATGATGCTTTCAGCGGTAATTATGCTAAAAACCCCTTCAATTTTAAACATTATGCTATTAATTTTGCCGCTCTGTATGTGGATGGTGAACAAGTACCCGGGAAACCTCTTCAACCTGACTTTCAAAATGGATGTTGTGTAAGAGAATATCTGCAACTGGTACAAGCAACTGGCAAACATCTGAAAGACACTGCTGCTGATTGACCGTCAGGAGTTTTACAAAGGTTATACCCTGTTGGCGTTTGACCTTTCACCGGATCAGGAGTGTGCAGACCATTACTCGCTGATTAAAACTGGTAACCTGCAGGCTGAAATACGTTTTGCCAGCGCCTTACCAGATACAGTTAACATGATTGTTTATGGGGTTTTTGACAATGTGATAGAAATTAATCATAGAAGGAATGTTCATTTTGATCATTCGTGAAAATGAACACCATGCAGATCTTCCGTATTTTAAAGAAGGACCCCTGTGTTGCAGATTTTTTTTAGATGTGCTTCCCAGTGACTGGTTAGCTGATGTACAAATATCAAGGAAGCCTGTGTGTTTGGTGATAAATACACACCCTCATAACCTACCTGGTTAGCCCTCTATATATGTGGAGATGGAACAGGGGAATCTTTTGATTCTTATGGACAACCCCCAGATAGTTTATTCTTTCCTACCAGCATTATGAACTTTTTCAACACGCATTGTAAAGCTGTTTTATACCACAGCAGACAATTACAGCACCCAATGTCCACGGCTAGTGGATGCCACTGTGTGTTTTTCTTGCACCACCACTGTAAAAGGGTGCCTTTTGAAAATATTTTAGAAATGTATTCTGAAGATTTAATGCAAAATGATGATGTGGTGTTACATTTTATAAAATGCAACAAACAAACTTTGTGTAGATCTTTTAGAAATCTGTTTCATAACCAGCAGGTGTGTGTTTCCTATCGTGAATGTTATGCTGTTTCTAAATAAAAAGTAATCCCTCTAAGGAGGTTTTTGAAAAGAAACCACTGTCTAGTCTTTTATTTTTGTTTTTAAACATTTTATTGAAAATACATTTTTACACACTCAACCACCGGTGGCTGTGAGATAATTTACGCTTTTTGTGAGGGAATAGCTCTTTGCTCTTTATCGGCTTCGTGCACATTTCGTAACCTTCACAGAGGGATTCTCCTTGAGGCGTGCCAGTACATCTTTGTTGGCTGCATTACCCATCACCGTGGAGGGCATATTTAATTTGGCTAGGGTTTGCATGAACTCCCCCAGCCCTTGGGTATTCTTCGTTGTGAAAGAGCTTGGGGCTGCGTAGCCCCATGAACGAGGTCAAGTAGGTTAGAGCCATTGACTGGGTTTCCCCGGTATACAAATTTTCCATTTCCCTCCCAGGATGCCACATCCTTGTTTTTTAAGTTTATTAAGCAGCACAGCGGCATTTTTCCTATAGCGCATATTGATGCTGTTTAGCACTTCTTCTATTGCAGGGTCTGGAGGCATAATATTTTCTAGAGATGCTGCCGTTGATGTCTCATCTTGTGCCTGTAAATACAAGTTTATTTTTTATTTTTCCATATCCCTTTGTCTGTTAAGCACGAGATAGCGCTGTAACACTTCTGAGTAACATTTAGCCTTTTCATGTTCATGATTGTACAGGACAGGAATTAGCAAAATATACATTTTGATTATGAGGCTTGGCACACAACACAGCAGCTAGGTTACTAAATTTACACTCCATTGATGGGGGGTGCCTTTACATATATACATATATACATTATTACAGGTCCATGATTGCAATTTCTTTTGACCTATGGTCGGGGGTAAAGTGAATCCACTTTGGCGCAGTGAGTAGGAAGAGGGCTCGCTGCCTAGGACAGGTTGTAATGAGTCTGGAATAGGTGAGTCTTGAGCTTTTTTCCTAAAGCCATTTAAGTCGCTGGTTGAACGTAGCTCGTAAGGCAGCTGGTTCCAGAGTAGTGGTGCTGCGTATGAGAATGTTCTGTTACTCGTATATGCTTTGACAGTTCTTATGCTATTTGGGACGCAGAGGGTGTTGAGGTTTGCGGTTCTTCTGTTTCTGTTGAGTGGTTGTGTGGTGATTAGGTTGGTGAGGTATGAAGGTGCTATGTTGTGTATGAGTTTGAATGTGGTTACTAGTGTTTTGTATTTGATGCGGGCAGTAATGGGGAGCCAATGCAGTTCAATTAGTACTGGTGTGATGTGCTCGGCGAAGCCTTTTTTCATGATGATTCTTGCAGCAACGTTTTGCGCCATTTGCAGTATGTTTAGGATTTTCTTTGGTAAGTCTTGTAGAATGGCGTTGCAGTAGTCCAGGTGGGGAGTGATGAGAGCTTGCGCCACTGTTCTGAAGTCGGATTGTTCAATGATATTACGTAGTGGTTGAAGGACTTTAATTTATGGAATATGGCCCGGTTGGACTTTTAATTTATGGCATGACTCTTCCCTTTTAAAACCTTTATCTGGTGTTGTGAAAGAGGAATGTTACCTTTTAGGGTGTTGAGAGCGATTTCAACTATAGCGGCTACCAAATCATTAGAAGCTGTATTCAGGATGGCTCTTCTGTGCTGCGGAGAGGCTTGAACCAAAAGTTTTAAAAGGGGTAGATTTCTCTTTACACGGTGAGACATGTTGTCTGAGACACACAAGCATGTATGAAGGGCTGGTTACATGTTCATTTCTTTTTATGGGGGATTTGTGGTTTTTCACAGTATACTGTAGTCCAATCTGGTGGGACAATATCTGTCCTCAGTCTGTAAGCCTCAGGCGTTGTGTTGTTTAAATCCACAACGAGATAACCAAACTGCTTTCTGGCGGCATCCTCAAAGACTTCTAAAAAGAATTTTGATTTTCCAGGGTACATCTGCCTGGCTAGAAAGGCAATCTGTAACTTATCTCTAGGATTCTTAAAGAGCACCATGTATTTGGTATTTAAAGTTATAGTTTGGCTTGCTTTGCCTTGGCAGAAAACATTTTGAACAATACATATGATGCTCAGGTTTCTGTGATGCACATACTTAGTAAAGGCTTTCTCTATTTCATCACTTTTACAGACAGAATCCATTAGATCATCAATAACCAAGTTTACTTTATTGGTTGGAAACATCCATTCATCATTAAAAGTATCAGGCAAAGTGTCCATAAATGTAATAAAAGGATATTTATTTAACATTTCTTTATACAAAGGTTGCCAGCAACTGTAACACCATACAATATTGTTAGGCATGAAAGTCAATACACGCCCAGCGTGTACAAAGAAGCTCTTGCCTGAATTGGATGTCCCAGCTAAAATACAAGAAAAACGATGTGACCAGCGCACATCCACCATGCTAGTATCCATGGGGTAGTGTGCTAAAGCCATCCTCCAACTTCACCCTTTTGTCATACACAACCTTTTGTGTTTTTTTAATCACACCGGTCTCTATTGTCCAACTCTTTTTTTTTTTCTTATAATACCAGGTTGTTGTATTCCTATCTTTTTCTGGGGTAAATCTGCTGCCCCAGGCTTGTAGTCCAAAACTAGATCTTTTAACCCTTGCACTTATGTTTCTTGTCCACATAAGACTCACATTTCTGGCACAGTATCTTAGATAAACACTCCACTTCTTTTTTCAGAGCCAAATACGTGTGTCTATCTAAACACTCTTTAGAACGACAAAAGAGTTTGTAATTAGGACATCTCTGTTGTACACCAACATTATTCGCACACGTTAGTGTCAAACAAAGACAGCACCATAATGTGCAATTATGATCATGACTGTACAGTTTCTGACAGTAACTACAGAGGTTGCGCTCCCTGTAGAATTTTTTGACATCGGTTATACCATAGAAATGGTCATCATGTAGCAACAAGAACACAGTCTTAGGGAACACGGGTCTGTCTGATGTCTTAAAACAGACCAATGAATTTGTGTAAAGCACAACGTGTATGTTTATCTTTAAATGTTGTTCAAATATTGCTACATCATCGAGCATGACTTTTCTATGTAGCGGCCATCCCAAATCATTATGTAGTTTTTTAGCACCTTCTAACAGTTCGACATCTGTCATTTTTACCAGTGACATGAGGGCTGTGAGGCTATCTGAAAAACACAGGTTATTATCAGTGTTATTCAAGTCTATCAATTACATCCTTTTCTTATGAATAATTTGGATAAATGGTATAGTTTTTAAGACCCTACGAGCCCCCCCCCCCTGATTTCTTATGACAAGTACAACAACACGGAATATATCACAAACCTGGATTTCTCTGTGACTCTGAAGGAGTTTAGCGATCTGATCTAAGAAATCATCAGCATCCAATGCTTCTGGGTTTAACTTTCCAGAATATAAGGAATTGTGAAAAAGAGATGAATGTAGATGCACCTGTACAGAATCACCAGATGAAACTCTGCTGCTAACCTCATCCAGAATATGCTGAATACCTTGTCAAATGGTGTTTTGAGCCTCAGATAATGTGGTTACCCTGTCTAAATTAATAAAGCAAAATTCTTCTAAATAAATTACACCATTAAACTTGTCCAATTTACGATCCTACCTTTTCACAAACTGAACATAGCTAACTGGTTCTGATTCTTCAGAGGGGTCTAATGCAAGATTATTTGTTCTGTCCTCTGAAACACTGTGATCAAAGACACGGCTTTCACCACGCTCTCCGTATTCTGTATCAACGTGTGTAGATTCACTGCATGATCTTTTCCTGTTAGACTTTACTCCCAGATTCGCTGATTTTCTAACATTTTCACGATCTGAAAAAGAAAACGTAGGTTCTAATACTTTTTTCTTTTACAGTGGCCTTAAAATTTAGGAAAGGGATAAAACCGGAATACTTACTATTTTGTTTATGTTTTGGCTTTTGGCAAGGAGCTGGTTGCTCTTCTCTATCGGCGTGTGTAGATTCACCGTCATAAAAACTCTCGCTGTATGTTCTTTTCCTGTTAGACTTCTCTCCCAGAGTCACTGATTTTCTAGCATTTTCTTGATCTGAAAAAGAAAACGTAGGGGCTAATACTTTTTTTCTTTTACATTGGCCTTAAAATCGAAGAGAGGGATAAAGCCTGAATACTTACTATTTTGTTTGTCTTTTGGTTTTCGGTAAGGAACCGACTGTTGATTAGGTTGGTCATCTTGTTTTGTAGCATCTTCTTGGTCTAAAATAAAACGATTAAATGTTGAGACACATTATGAAGAGCATAGCTGCTGGAAAATTTAAGAAAAAGAGAGTCTATTTATAAAACCCGGTTTCTGCTCCTATTTTTAAAGGCAATCATAAATTCAGAGACAGAAACATTATATAACCAATATTTTTAAAAAGTAAGACTCATATCTACTCACCATGTTGATGTCTGAAGAGATATCGATCTTACAATCTATAGAGACTATGGGGTATGTTTACTAAAACCCCGGTAAAGTGCGGGCCCTGGTAGTGTGCGGGTGCCATATAAGGAGTGGGCGTTCCGTCCTGAAAAAGGAAAGGCGGAATTTACATATGCGCTAAGGTGCGCGGCGCCCATGTGCGCCCCACACCTTAGCACATGAGATAGCTGCGTGGGAGGTATAAGTGGCGCGCTGAAGTGCAAGAAAAAGAGCAGAGCCACAGCACGATGGTTAAGACACTGCCCAACAATACAGGGATCAGGGGTTCAATCCCCCACAGTGCCCAATGAAGACAGCTGGCTGAGGCATTAATTTATGAGGCACAGAAATACTGTGCATCATAAGGCAGCACGCTAATGTTTTTGGCGGCATATTAATACTGGGCGGCATAAGGCGGCGCGCTGATGTTTATGGAGGCATTATAATACTGGGCAGTATAAGTGGCGCGCTGATGTGCAGAAAGAAGAGCAGAGCCACAGCACAATGGTTAAGACACTGATCAATGGTGCAGGGATCAGGGGTTCAATCCCCCACAGTGCCCAATAGAGACAGCTGGTGGAGGCATTTAAATGATGGGCAGCATAAGGCGGCATGCTGATGGGCACAATATTTTAGGAGGCTTTTTAATATTGGACGGGATAAGGCGGCACGCTGATATACAATCACAGGAACAAAACCATAGCACAATGGTTAAAACACTGACCAATGGTGCAGGGATCAGGGGTTCAATCCCCCAAAGTGCCCAATGAACAAGGCTGACTGAGGCATAACATATTATGGGGAAGATTGCTTTAGGAGGCATTTTATTCATATTTTTAATTATCACTACTAGCAAACGCACTCTCAAAGCGTATTAACATAAGGCGCCCTATAAGGCACATTTTAAAGTGCACTGTCAGCCAAGGCACCCTAGAATGATGCTTATAGGGCGCTTTAGAGGGTGCCGTATGAGGTACCGCAAGGTCAGTGTACTGTTTTTTTATGGCAGCACTGTGCAGTTTAAGGAATGAAAAGTATAAGTAGGTGCGCTGACAGGCAAGGAGGAGCAGCAGTGGAGCACAATGGTTAAGGCACTGACTGCTGATACAAGGGTCATGAGTTTGCTCCCCAGTGTGCCTAATACGTAAGGCTGGCTGTGGCATCAGCTTTGCATTGTACATATTTTGTCCTGCAGCACTTTATGTTTATGTTATTAATTGCTGCCAGCAAACACGCCCTCACGTGCCGTAATTGAAGGTGCCGTATAAGGCACCCTATAAGGCACTCCATAGGGCACATTATAAATTGCACTGTCTGCCACAGCACCCTAAAATGTCCCCTATAGGGCATCCTATAGGTTGCGTCACAGGATATTGTATAGTGCACCTTATATGGACGGGAACCATAAGGTGCCCTATAGGGCGCCCTATAAAGCACCCTCAGAGGCACCTTATGGGTACAGTACGCTGAGGGTGTTTTTGCTGGCATCAAACTATGTACATTAAAAAAAATAATGCATTGGACAACCCTATCAAATAACCCCACTGTGGGTTTGAACCCATGACCTCTGGCTTCAGAGGCAGTGAAATAACCATTGGGCTACAGCTCTATAGCTGCTAGCAAGCCCCTGGCTGGCTGCAGAGAGCATGCACGTCACCACACAGACAGTCTGCTGTGGTCACCAGGATAGGGTTAGCCCACCCATACCCATGATGCACTGCACATGAAAATCAGCTGTCCACAGATTAACACAAGATGGCCAATGCACCCCCACAGCACCTCGGCCCGGTAGAGGGAAGTGACCATGTGCACCCACACACCACCTCGGCCTGGTAGGGGGTACTGACCGTGTGTTCTACTGGCACAGAGTAGCTACACACCGTCACATTGTGCGGGTACTGTGCTCACCCTGAGGGTGCAATGAGGCGCCCAGGTCCAGGTCCACAACACCTTCCATGGTTGAAAGAGGCCATGCCGGAGTTCCAAAGCAGTGTTAATGTGTGAGATAGGTAGTTCCTGCACAAACACCTTGGATATCTCTGTCTGACTCAGTCAGGTGTAGCCCCCATGGACCCCCAGGCAGGCCAACCACCTCCTCCACCACCACCCCCCCCCCCCCCAGGCCGAGGGTGGCAAACAGGGCCTCCCATCAATAGATCCACATACTACCTCTCTGCAAAGGTGGCAGTAGAGTGGTCCATCAACCCCAGTCTTGCTGAGGTGCAGACACCCCACAGGGGCAGTCAATGCAGCTCTATACACATCCATAAACACAATAGCAGACAGATATTAGGCCTGGATATGGTGAGCTGCACCCCACCACCATCCAATATTCTCCTGCAGCAAGTCATCAGCCACTGCACCCTGCTCCATCACAACACTTACCAGCTGCAAACAGTGTGCTAGCTAGTTCCTAGTGGAGATGTCAGCATACACAGCAAGCAGATAAATCAGTGACTGGGCCCCAAAAAGAAACCCATATCTATCACATGAGAAAAATACTAGATAACACTATGGGGGTGCCTAGCCATGCTGTGGTCACTGCACAGTCAGGGTGAGAGTGATCTCTCAGCAGGACATACTGAGGTCACCCTGTCTGTGTAGGTGGTGGCTGGGCACCAAAATGTCCCAGTCAGTGCCCTATGCCCTGTGTAGATGCACCCTGGCCGGGCCACCCTGTCCGGCCTATACCCATGGTACCTTGCTCCTCATTATGCACATTGGCAGCCCAATACTGGCAACATTGCTGGCAGTGTGGGCTGTGGAAGGTGTTTGCAGCCACCGCACACTGGATAGGCAGGCAGCCACCCCCACACCTATGCCAGCATTGTGCTACTATAGAGGAGTCCAGCAGCCATACCCACCACAACAGTCCTGGGCACAGTACAGGCATGGATATGGTATGCACTACTGTTGTGGGTCACTCCCCAGGGTGGTAAACACTGTCAGAGACCAGACCTGCAGCGCACACCGCAGACATCACAATGATTGTTATGGTGGAGATCAATGAGCAAACTGTGCTTAACGTAGGAATTGATATCTGCCAGTTATCATGGGCAATGTTTGATAGCTGTGTACCATATACCCAGGTGTAGGGTGGCAGTGCTAAGGTATGCAGGTGCTAGTATTGGGAGATGCACGCAGGGCCCAATGTCCTGCCTCTCCAGGAGGCATTGGCCAATGGGGCCTGTGGGTGTGGGCGTGGGTGTGTCTGCCCCTGTTGGCTGCTGCTTTACGGCAGAGTGTCCGAACTCCAGTCCTGGTGTTCCAACCACTGTTCGGGTTTTCATGCTGTCCCTCATAGATATGCATGAGCTACATCAGCATACCATGGTGGTGGTGCATAGATATGCAGCACAGGCATCTTTCGTAGAGGCAGCATGGATCCTGAATGGTGTGGGGCCCTCCAGGACTGCATTTGGGAGACTCTGCTCTAGGTAATGCGGCTGTTTATGGTGTCTGTGTTTGGTAAAATATAGGCGTAAGAACCATGCATATGTTCTCAGCAATAAAGGTTTGTCCGCACTATCACGGTTTAGTTGTAGGAAAAACATGTGGAATGGATTGGCAGTAGCCCCAGCTGGGCTTTGAATGTGTGACCTTCTGTTCCTGCACACACTGTCTGTGTGCACTGCACCACCCTGTTGCCACAGATATGCTGTGTTCCCTGGGGAGTCCATGACTGTACATCTGACAGAGCCTGTCTGTTGCGGTGGATGGTGCCAGCCTGCACAGGCCTAGGCCACTGTGTGCTGTGGCTTGCAGACACTGGCCCCTCCACCACCTGTACCCTTCCACCAACATGCTGACATGTTCTTATCTTGGAAAATGCATATGAACGGATTGAGTTGTGGCACTCCAGGATTGAATTTGGGGGACTCGGCTGTAGGTACTGCCCATTGGTATGGTTTGTGTGCGGTGTAGGGTAAAATATGGGTGTTTGCACCATGCTTCTGTGCTCTGCAATACAGGGGTGTCCTGACTATCACTGTTTAGTGGTGGGTAAAACTATGGGGACTGGGTTGTTACAAGCCCCAGTTGGGAATTGAACCTGTGACCCTCTGGTCCTACAGGCACTGGCTGTGTCTGCTACACCACACTGTGGCCACAGAGACTGTGCATTCCCTGGAGATAGATAGCCTGATCGAACGGCTCAGAAACCCTGCTCTGCACAATTTTACTGTGGACTCATTCACCTTGTATGGAGACAAAAGGGCAAATAAACCTCAACAATGACCTCGAAAAAAGGGGAAAAAACACATAACCAAGCTGGGCAACAGTGATATCAATGGGCAACATTAAAAACACTCCCAGGTAAGCTCCAAAATAAAAAATGATTTTTGGAAGGGTCTATACTCTGTAGACCCTTCCATAAATCATTCCTTTTTTTTGGAGCTTTCCTGGGAGTGTTTTTTATTGTTGGCCATTGATATCAATGTTGCCCAGCTGGATTATACTTTTTAAATATTTTGTTGTGGTAATTTACAATATTTATTTGCAATTTTGTTCTGTGCACATGTATCACACTGCTCACGTGTTTTAGGTTTCCCAGGTTTTGCTGTACATTGCTGACGGAAATGGTTTCTCTTCCCTTTAAATGCAGTCTACCGCGAGTGTTTCACTCGCGGTAGTTTTTACTTGTAAATTCGGCCCCACTCCTGTGTGGGGAGCTTCTCCCCTCCCACTTTCCACCCATTGACCCCATCTCTCCGCCCCTCGGGGCCTTCCTCCGCCCTCCGTTCGCCTTTCCCCGCCTCTATCGCACATCAGCGCACCGCACACGTGCGTGTGTTCATCACACATGTGCGGGGCCCATTAATGTGACGCTCAAGCGTGCGGGGCACTTAAGAGCACTTACGTGCATCATTTGCGAACGCTCAAGTGTGCCCCGCACAATTGCGCGGTTTAGTAAACATACCCCTATGTGATCTTTTCTGTCAGCTGAAATGTACTGCGCCTTTTTAAATGAAATTCTTTGATGGGATTTACAGCCCCCAGACTCTTTAACATAAACAGCTCTGGATCTCATAATCTTATCATATGGCCTAGCTAATTCACACTGCCGTTTTTTTTTTTTTTCGCAGACAGTAAATTGGAATAGATGCTATGTATTGTGTATGTGGACCTATGTGGCTAATACACATTCTCCCATTCCCAGATGCTCTTCACATTCTTATCATATGGTCTATTGTGTAGGCCACACCTGGATAATTCACACTGTCCCATTTTTTCCAGACAACCCATTATAGGTTTAATTAACTAGGAATTCCTAAAACACACCACACAAAGCTGTAGGTTGAAAATGTTTTATTTCAAATAAAATGTTTTCATCTTGTGAACTGATTCATTTGAGCATTACAAGGTTTTTTTTTTTTAATATAAAGGCATACATATAATTTTTGTTCATCTGTATGTTCAGCTAATAGATTCTGGAAATACAAACATTTTCATAAAAAGTCAATTTTTACAGAACTCTGCGTTTTTTTTAAAGAACGATCTATAATCTCTGTTACAGATTAAACCTTCCACTAGCTCCATATCACAGTCTGCCACAGATCTAAGCAAAATATTGAGCAGCTGTCCTGGATTTCTACTGGTATTAAAATCTCTAATGAGTTCAAACAAAAGATTCAAATTTTCATAAACTAGGTCAGTTGCTTTCATTTTATGACCAACAATCATGGCAACATTTACAACAGGTCCTAGACACAACCTGTTGCAAGTTTTATGGATTTTCTGTTGTATTTCCTTGTGCCCCCACTTCAGGCAATCATGATGTCTTTGCCATGGAGCATGTATTAGATAAGCTGCACAGTCTCTATGATAATGTCCTGCCAGCATTTCTTGATAATACAGCACACCGTTGCTTGTATAACAGATTTAAATGTGTTTATTTCTTCAGGTTTTGAGTTGTCCTTTTGGTTAACTATGACATCAAATGCTTCCCTTTGATATGTACAGAGAAAGCACAAGCAGCATAGATTGATTGTCTGTATGTCCTCTAACTCTTGTAGGAGCTGAGATTTGTTACTTCCCTACAAAAACAAAACAAGATCAGTATGAAATGAACTATCTCTTCTATAACACTTTTCTACAAAAAAAGACTTCTCTTACCTCTGCTGATCCTAGTTCTTCCAGTAAACAGGTTGCTTCTGCATCTGCCACGGCATAATATAATTCTATGTCCTCTGGATCCATTGCATTGTCATCCGTTAAGTCAATATCAGTGCCTATGTCGCAAAGTTCTTGAGAGTCAAACAATTTTTAGGCATCTGGAAAATATTCAATCTCTGCTAATTCATGTTCAGACTCTGCCAGACTCTCCTGTTGTTCAAACAGATTTTCAATTGGTGGATAACCCTCAGCTGCTGGGTCAGGATCCTTAAGAAAATAATTAATGTTATTCACCCTGTTGGAAATTCTGCTTGGTGTTCCAAAAAGATCCATTTTTTCTTTTTGAATCTCCGTGTTAGAATTTTCCCCACACAGGACACACAGCCTTACACCAGGAGCATGCTCAGAACACCTGGAGCATGCTCTGAACAAGTCTCTTTTTTCTGCCAATCACATGTTACCATATCGTAAAAGCATGCTCAGACTTGTTTCTCTGTATTGGTTTTTTTTCAAAGCCACTAAAAAAAATAGCTGTAGTGGGATTTGAACTCAAGTCTCTCTCTCTCTCTCTCTCTCTCTCTCTGTATTTCAGCCTAAAAAGCTCTGCTGTCAGAATACTTCTCTCTAACAGTGAGGTCTTAAAAGCAAAATTCTATCACATGGACAGCACTGGTTTCTCTAACAAAGATGTGTTAATTGCATTTTAATATTTGGAAAGAAAAGCTTCTATACCAAGTGCTGTGTCTCTGCGAAAAGCCTGTATACCAAACGCTGTGACTATGCATTGTGTTCCTGTTGCTACCAAAGGGTTATTTTTAACAATCAGTTCTAAATAGTCTGCAATACACACAAAAGCATTGCACTGCTTTGTGAGAAAGAACTCGGGGGCAGGGGAAAAGAAAGCATTTTTGTTTGGTGATTTCCAGGATTCCTGCTTTTGCTGATGTCAGTTTAAACTGGAAGCAAAACACATTTCCAGAGTCAGTCACTCTGCGTCCGCTGATGTCAGCATAAACCAGAAGCATCACACATTTCCGGAGTCAGTCACTCTGCTTCCGCTGATGTCATCGAAAAGTGACACTGTCCATTTCCGATGACACCCTGTTTCCGGTGATCTCATTTCCGATGATGTAGCCTGGGGCGTGGTTGAGGGTGGGAGGACGTGGGTGTGGCACAAACCCAGAGGTAGGCGCTGATTGGCTAATGCCATCATTGGGGCAGTTTGGGTGTGTGGCACAAACCTGGAAGTGGACACTGATTGGCTGATGTCATCCATGGGGTGGGGTGGGGCGTGTCAAAGTGGGGCTGTGTCCACGCCTGGGGATGTGGATGGGCCGGGCTAGCTCACCATTCATTTCTATGGGAGGGGCATGGCCTGAGGTGGAACATACACCAGAAGTGAGCGCTGATTGGCTCCTGTCATCCTTATCTCACCTGTCAATCAGTTTGAAGAGTAGTGTACCCATTATACTACTCACAATGTTTAGTGAAGTATAGAAATTGATAAATTTAATGAAGTGCTCGAGTTCAGCATAAAGTAATAAAGTTCTGAGAAAAAAAATCAATGAGGTAGCCATAGGAACTTTGAGTGCATGTAATCAACTATAGAAGAGGGCCCTAATGGGTTATAGCAAGGAAATAGTCACAGCATAGTGCATTGATCTGGTGTCATAAACTTGAAGAGTCAAAAGAGAAGTGTAGAGTGTAAATCTGGTGGACAAAATCATATAGCAAGGAGTCCACTGCAGCACACAAGGTCCATAAGAGCAAACATCTATGTTGCCAACCAGATTTATACTTACCTCTGGTTGGTGAGGTAAATCCATAGAAGCAGTATTGAAATGAATACTGAATAAAGTAGTGCAGAGATAAGAATATAGTCAAAGATAGAGTCACTGCATCTTGTCTATGAAATCCTGAATCTGGTCAGGATCAGTATAGGTAGTGGTTTTATTTGCATATGTGATAATCATTCTGACTGAGTAAATGAGGCTGAATTTTGTTCCTATGTCTTTTAGGTCTTTGTCTCATTTTAAGAAAAAATTTGCACTTAAGCATAGTGGTTTTAGTGAGATCTGGCATGATCAATATTTTCTTACCTTCATAAAGAAGTTGCTTTTTGGCTTTAGAGGTTGCCAGAATTTGCAAGACCTGTTGATAGCGCGGCAGTTTGATGACTTCAGGTTTTGGATATTTGCTATCTGAGAGGGGTCTGGATGGCATTGGATGACCTCTTTCATTTTCCAAAGCAGATTGGAAAGAAACGTCAAGAAGGGTGGTATGAAGTGAAGCATATCAGAACCTTCAGCCCTTCAGGTATGTCTAAAATACAAATATTATTTTGTCAATTCCTGTTGGAGAGGTCTTCAAAGTCATTGGGCAGTTTTTTAAAATTTTAATTCATTTTGTTTAATGGTGTACATGTGAGTTTCAAGAGTAGATGTTTGGCGTTCCAAATCTGCAATTTTCTCTTGTGAAAGAGTAAACTTGTTGTTTAGGCTTTCAATCTCTCGTTGAAGTTCTCTAGTAAGTTCCAGTTGAGTTTTAAGCATGTCTTTTAAGAGCTAAATTTCATGCATTATCAGATCCTGTAGAAAGGCCTTGTCCCAAGGTGAAGCCTTTTCTGGAGTTGGGGGAGTTGTTTTTGGTCCTTTATTACCAGTTCCAAGAGTCACAGTTGATTCTGCTCTGTTGCCTTTGTTTTCTGACATGTTATTGTTATTAAGCACTGAAGGATTAAAGATCATAAGTCAGTATTTAGTAGTTTTATCCTGCTGAATGTAGGAGCTCTCACATGCTTCTGACTCTGTATAGCTCCAGGCCCCCTCTGTCTTTTAAGATTAGAAACTCTGTATGGGGTAGAGCCAAACTCTAGTCCTCTTAAGGTTCATATTTATAATTTATGGTTGCATCCTTAAAGAGAAAAAAAAAGAAACTTTAAAGTTTTTAAAGAAACTCCTCAGAACTTATATCTATCATTTTCAAACTTTAATACTAGGGTAAAACAAACAGTTAAACTGTTAACAAAGAAGCAGACTATTCCTATCAAGGCAAATTTTTGTCTTCTTTCCATTATTGTTTAACAGAAATAAGATAAAACCCAAATTCTAGCTCCACAGCAATGAGATGTTTTCTGGTGTTAAAAAGAAAATCAAAGAACTTGTTCCAAAGCAAGAGAGACCTGCTCATTGTTTCACTCTGAGGAGTTTCACAATATCCAGTGGTGGGATCTGAACTGACTAGGAACTGGTTCAGTCCCAGCCCTCCCACCTGCATGATGTCCAGGTTGCTGAACCTCGTGTGGAGGCATTGCAGCGGCCGCACACATGGGCCGCTGCCCTCCACCAAGGTTCAGCAACCCGGCCATTGCCCTGCGGCCCGATCCCCTGCCTGACAATGTTTTGATGGCATCAGGGGCTTCTCCCGATGCCGTGATCCCCTGATGCTGTCAAACATTGCCAGGCAGGGGGATTCCCGCCACTGCAGTGCCAGCGTTTCAATGCTATGTTCAATGCGGTTCACTGAATGTGGGCCACGGCAGGAACTTGTTCACGTGAACCTGGTCAAACTGGCCCAATCCCATCACTGAAAATATCCCATGATGTCCAACTGAGTTTTTCACCTCAGTTCTCCCTCTCTTTACTAGGGGCATGCATTCATGAGTGTGCATTAGGTTCATTTGGGTGCCTAAACATTTTAAGTGCATTCATTTTTGCTTGTATGAGCAAGTCAATTAACCCTCCATTGCCTCAGGTACAAACTAGACTGTAAGCCCTCTATGGGCAGGAAAATACCTACCGTATCTGACTGTAGCTCGCCTTGAACTTCTGAGAAAGGTGTGTGCCAAATCCAATTTCCTTTCTCCCACAAATTAATGCACATGCAAAAAATTCCTAGGGCACATACAAGTTGAATGTTTGAAATGAATGTGTGAAAAAACATGAAAAAAAGGAAAATTTGGAAAAATCAGGAAATCCACAAATAAAGCAAACTCTTTTTGGTTGTATGCATTCTTATTCACTATTAATCCAAAAGATAGCTTTTAATGGCTGAGGACTGAAGGATGAAGAGTGAGACTGAAGACTAAAAAATGAGATTTTTCAGACATTGTGTCCAGGGTATCAATCTAGAAAGATTTAAGTGTAGCATTGCGTTACAAATGAAAAAATAAAAAACAGCATAAAATGATATTTGCTTGTCTTTGCCACCTCTTAGAGGAAACAGGGGCATGTTTACTAAGCCCTACACTGGTAATTCACATGTGGGCTATCTTACTAGTGCGACGCTGCATATTACCTGCAGGGGGATGGGCATAGCCATCCCCCTGCATTTACTGCACTTCACTGTAGTAGATGAGCCGTTGAAGCAATTAATGCCACTCCCTGAGGTGGTATTCGTTGCACCTGTGGTACTTGCACTAAGTGAAGGTGGTGCGGGCTACAAATGGCCATGCTAATTGTACTGTGGTGGGAGTAGCCCTCATTGATATGTGTTGCCAGGGTAGTGTGAGGTTCCAGTGCCTCACTAAAGCAGTATTAAACCCTGCGGTACACTTTCCTAAACATGCCCTACAGAGCAGAAGCAATATGGGTAAATTCTTTCGAATGAAAAATCTTGTTCAGTTGCCAACAACATTCTTCTTTTTATATATTTGTATGTTTTTTTTAGGAACTAAGCACAAAACTATGATGGAAGCGCGGACTGGAAGTGGAACTATTAAAGCTTTTCCTCGAACGGGAATCAAAGGCAAAGGCCCTGTTAACAAGGGGAGCACAGGCTTACAAAACAAAACATTTCACTGTGAAATCTGTGATGTCCACGTAAACTCTGAGACACAACTTAAACAGGTCAGTAAGGGTATATTTCAGGTAAATACTATGGGGAATGCTCACACCACCCCCCCCCCACCTCCCCTCCTCCCCTCCCCCCCACCCTACCTTTTGAACATCCTCTTGGCGAGATGCAGTCAATAATCTGGTTTTCCCATATAGTAAGCATCATGAAAGGGTTCATTTATGGGCTCCTCATGATGACTGCTTTCCTATAATATTTAGCACTGTCTTTAGGATGGCAAAATGGAGCCTTTTAAAGGAGCGGCATTTATGTACCTTTGGTATGGCTGAAAGGACTTAAACAGCATCACATTTTATAAAAGAAACATGAATTTTGAGTGGTCGCACTTGTGTGCAGACATTTGTGATTATTATGCTTGATTACATGCCACATTATATTCTGTTTGATTCACAAAACTACTGTATAAAAGGATGTTAGAGGGACTTAATATGCAAAGATCCTACTAAAAATGGAATTTATGAAGACAGAGCCCAATGTATAAGTACATGACTGCCTGCAATGCTGAAAACAGACTTGTAAGATATCTGTTGCTATGAGGTGGAACCCTTCTGTGCTAGTGATTAGATTTAAGGTCCCTTTTACTAAAGCCCACTAAGAAATTGCAATTAACATGACAAACAAACACATGTAAATCACAAAGCTTCCGAATTAGCTATCTGGTGTGACCAGTATGTTCCCAGCAGCTAACACGTGATGGGCCAATCTAGCGTGTGCGCCACCAAGGCGGGTTGACTTAAGTGGTGCTACTCTCATAGTGGTGTTGTTATGTGAACTTGCATTAAGAGCTGCATTGCCCTGAGCACATGGCCATTGCCCCGGTGCTAGCGGTAATGTGTTCTCCACACCCATACTCTGCCCATTCCCACCCCATCTTGCAATTGTTAGTTAATGTGCATTTTAGCATGCAGTGGAGGACATGCTCACATGTTAATGTTCCTATTAAAATGCACTTTAACCACTTAACAGGCTTTAGTAAAAGGAGCCCTGTTTCCTCCTTTTACTGGCCTTGCAGTCCCATGTTATGTTGGAGACTGATAGGAGAACTGAGGCACTTAAAGCACTGCAAATTTCAAGAGCTGATGAGTCAATGTTGTGTTTTAACGAAAGATGCTTTTGTATGGTGATGTCAAGCCTGTACCTTAATGGTAAAAACATCTGTAATTCTGCAAAGGAGAGCTAAAATTGCTAAATTGTGTTTCATTTCACATGTTGATTTGAAATGCTGGATGTAGTGAGGTTTCTGGAGTCCGGCGGATTACAGGATCCGAGGCAGCATGGATTCACCAGAGGCAGGTCTTGTCAGACAAATCTGATTGATTTCTTTGACTGGGTGACCAGGGAGTTGGACCGAGGGAGAGCTCTAGATGTGGTGTATTTAGATTTCAGTAAAGCCTTTGACACTGTTCCTCACAGGCGACTTATAAACAAACTGAGCACCCTAGGGATGGACCCTAAAGTTACTGCTTGGATTAGAAATTGGTTGGGTGGGAGGCGACAAAGAGTACAAGTAAATGGAGCTCACTCTGAGGAGAAGGATGTTACCAGTGGTGTGCCCCAGGGATCTGTCCTTGGTCCGATTCTTTTTAACATCTTTGTTAGTGATATAGCGGAAGGGCTGTCGGGTAAGGTTTGCCTCTTTGCGGATGATACCAAAATCTGCAATAGACACCCAGGAAGGTGTAGATAACATGAGGAGGGATCTAGCTAAGCTTGAAGAATGGTCTAGAATTTGGCAGCTGGGATTTAATGTTAAAAAATGTAAGGTCATGCATTTGGGCTGCAGCAATCCAAGGGAGCAATACAGTATAGGAGGTGAAGTACTTTTGTCCACTAAAGAAGAGCGGGACCTAGGCGTGGTTGTGTCTGATGATCTTAAAGTAGCTAAACAGGTAGAAAAGGTGACGGCAAAAGCTAGAAGGATGCTTGGGTGCATACGGAGAGGAATGGCTAGCAGAAAAAAGGAGGTGATAATGCCTCTGTATAAGTCTTTGGTGCGACCTCATTTGGAGTATGGTGTGCAATTCTGGAGTCCGCACCTTCAAAAGGATGTGAACAGGATGGAGTCGGTGCAGAGGGTTGCTACTAAAATGATTAATGAGCTTCATTATAAAGCATATGAGGACAGACTTAAGGATCTTAATATGTACACCTTAGAGGAAAGGCGGGATAGAGGTGATATGATTGAGATGTTTAAATACCTCCGTGGCATAAATGTTCAGGGAGAGAGCCTCTTTCAATTGAAAGCAAGTTCTGCTAAGAGGGGACATGGGATGAGGGTGAAGGGAGATAGATTCAGGAGTTATATGCGGAAATATTTCTTTACGGAAAGAGTAGTGGATCCGTGGAATAGTCTCCCAGTGGAGGTGGTAGAGATGAGGACAGTAACTGAATTCAAAAAAGCATGGGACCAACACAGAGGATCTCTAAAGGTAAAAAGTGGACTGTTGTAGTTGTTATGGAAGGACAGACTAGATGGGCCTTGTGGTCTTTTTCTGTCATCATGTTTCTATGTTTCTATGTTTCTAGTTAATGATTTCTTTCTAAGTTAAGGCACTGGTAAAGATATCTGGCACAGAAAAAAATAGTATCTTATTCCTTTACGTGGGTTGCATTTTTATCTATATTGTTTTATGTAAAGGATCCTAATATGAGTTTGAGTAAGCCAATGACACAGTACTGCAGATTTATTCTGGAAAATGTTTTGGGCTTATTGTCTTTGCTTACATCATGAAGAAGAAACCAGCAAGGTGGACACCAATAGGGTAATTCCAGAAGCCGAATAAGCATTTGGATGTGCACAGGGGATGTGTATGTGGCAAAAACATCTACAAATGTATTCTGATAAATGGCACCTAAGCACATTTATCTCGCTTGCAGGGGGATGCCCACGCATGTCCCCGAGGGGATAAAAGATGGGCATGGCCAGTCCCTGAGACATGTACACTGTATTCCAGAAAGCCCCGTGCATGTTTCTGGCCTTTCCCACAGACATGCACATTATTCCTTAAGGAAACATGGAACAAGGCCAGGACTTTGACAATTGTACGCTGTCTTCTAGGATTCATCCCTTCAAGTGAGAGTGTGTGTGTGCACAATAAGGTTGGAGGGTTGCACAGGGGGAGCTGGTCCCGGGATCCGCAAAGCATGGAGAAAATGAATGCCTGGTTTGCAATGTCCATGCTGCATGAGGTAGACAGTAACCTCCTAACATAGTCACTTTAGCATATTATGGCACGTAAAGACCAGTATGGCCCAGCTAGTCTGCCCATTTTGGTGATTAGAGTGGTTGTAACTGCTGTTCCAAACAGTTCTGCCTTCCTCTATTAAAATATATGTGAGTTTGCTTTGATTACATCCTCTTGCTATGAAGGGATCCACCGTGTCTGTCCCATGCCATTTTGATTTCTGCCACTATATTTGTCCCCTCCACTTCCATCAGGAGGGCATTCCATGCATTCACCACCCTTTCAGTGAGAAACCATTTGCAGATGTTGCTTTTAAGTTTACTGCTTTGTATGTCCTCATCGTATGTCCTCCAATTTTACAGCTTCCTCTTCTTTGAAAAAGGTTTGTTAGTTCATTAATACCCTTTAGGTATTTAAACATCTATATCATATCTCCCCTATCCCTCCTCTCCTCTAGTGTATACATATTTAGGTCTTCAAGTCTCTTCTTATACGTCTGCTGGCACAGGCTCAAAAACTGAAAACTGTACTCCAAGTGAGGCCTCACTGTTGACTTGTATAGGGGCATTAATACCTCCTCCTTTCTACTGGCTATTTCTCTCTGTATGCAGCCCAGCATTCTTCTGGCTGTGGCCACCACCGTGTCACATTGTTTCACCACCTTAAGATCCTCAGACACTAGCACTCCAAGGTCCTTCTCCGGTTCATGCACATCAACCTCTCTCCCCCCATCACATTCAATTCCTTCGGATATCAGCATCCCAAGTGCATGGCTATGCATGTCTTTGCATGAAATTTCAATTGCCAATCACTAGACCATTCTTCCAGTGTTTGTAGATCTTTCTTCATGGTGTCCTCTCCCTCAGAAGTATACACTCTGTAGCAAATTTGTGTGTCATCTGCTAAAAGGCAGATTCTGCCATTCAATCCTTCTGCAATATCACTCACAAATACATAGAACCATATTGGGCCCAGGACCAATCCCTGAGGCACGCCACTATGCACCTTCCTTTCGTCTGAGTGAGTTCCATTTAATACCACCTTCTGTCATCTGTCAGTCAACTAATTTCAGATCCAGTACACCACCTTGGGACCTATCCCCAGATAGAGTACGGAGGAGGGCAGCAAGGAGGCTACCCTATCAGAGGGTACCTAGGCTGAGAAGCCAGTGCATGAATCTTACTGATGAACACAGTGTTACCAGATCCTGCTTTGATTGGGCAACCATAAATAAGCTGTGTCAGGAGCTGGAGCCCTACCTCAGTGCAGTGACACACAGGGGATAGGCCCTGCCTGTGCATCTAAAGGTGACAACAGAATTTGCCTTCTTAGCAACAGGTGCCTCCCAATCTGTGCTCACAGCAACTGTAGGTCTGAGCCAAGCAGCAGTGTCCAAGTGCATCACCCAGTTTCTGAGTGTTTTCCTGAAGCGTGCCTCGGATTATGTTACATTCCCTCACACAGTGTAGCAGAGGCAACAGACATTGCTTCAGCATCATGAGGTGGCTTCTGTGCTGGGGTTGACTGGTTTTATGCATGTGGCCAAGGCCCCCTCAACAGAGGGAGGCCACATTCCACAACCAAAAAGCATTCCACTCTCTCAATATGCAAGTAGTGTGCAATGCACTGAGAGAAATTACTGATGCTTATGCAAGCATCCCCGGATCGTGCCACAATGTATCTATCCTTATCCAGTCTGTGATCTACACAAGCTTTGAGAGTGGTAGATTCTGGGGAGACTGGCTATTGGGTAAGCTGACATTGAGATTCCCCTCCCATGTCCACTCAGGCCTGACCAGGGGAGCATTGCCACAAATCAGACTGTGAGATGGCAGGCAGGATTGCCCCACAGATAGAAGATGTGTACATACCGAAATGAGCCAAAACAGAGGGCAGATGCTATATGGGACAGGTATAGCAACCTGTCGGGAGCTGCTGTGAGAAACATCAGCACCCAGTTCTGGTGCACAAGATTTCTCTAGTGCTTCAGCTCCTCAATGTCTCTGTTATTGTGCTATGTGGCATGGAGCTTGCGGCAAATGGCAAGCTATTTCTAGGCACCTACTCGTGTGCCCTCATTTCCTATCATAACATCCAGATGAGCAAGGCTCTCCTGTAACGTGGTTTAGCTCTCCCTCAGTGAAAGTGCACTTTACTGTGGGAATCTTTGGAGTCATTTCCCAGTGAGAACAGAGGCTTAGGAGATGCAAATTTTAACTGGAGGGGCGTGGCCATCTGAGAAGTCCACATATATATCCTGGAGACATGCCCGATTGGAGACGTGGATGTTTTCAGAATATGATGCATGCATGTATGTCCCTGCAAATGGATCCATCCACTTTGTCAGGATGCTGGATGGGATGTGGCAAAAATGTCCCCGGGGTGATTCCGGAAGCGCTTGTATGTCCATACCCTTGGATCTGGAATATGGTCAGAATCACACCCGTGCCTGATTTACATGTGCCCATGGGACATATGTTGCCTTTGTGGAATCTCCCTCCAAGAGAAAAGAAATAAAATATTTTTTAAAAATATATAATAAACAATCAAAACCTCATAACTAGCTTAAACAATTTTAATGTTAATGATAGGTTTAAAAGAACAAAGAAAAAATCTTGTTTTCTCCCTGCTTTTAGTTTTGCATATCATTTTAATTTGACACCCCTGATGAAGGTTTATGCCAAAACATGGCCAAAGTAGGTTTTATTTTGATCTTCTAATTTGCTATTGATAAAGAAAGGTTTTACTTTGTTGTTTTAAATACATTCAATTTTATTTATTTATGTCTGTATGTATTTATTTAGTTGGTTTGTATCCCGTGTTATCCACAAAGTCCACATAGGTAACAAATAAAATTGACATTTATTTATTTATTTTTTTATTTGCAAATCTTTTATATACCGCCACTTCCGAAGATCAGTGGCGGTTTACATCCCAACAACATTGTATTACATGGAACAATTGTAGTAATATATACACAGGTACATTGAACTGTAGATAAACTATATACAGGTGGTATAACAATGTTTTGAAACTATTTACAAGTTGTTACATAATTTTTACATATATACATATTGGTGGTTCATCTTGAGTTCAGTTATAGGATTTGTAGAGAGAGTAGTGGAGCCAGTATATTTATTAGTGAGTTACAGTGGATAGGAGGTCTTATCTAAGTCATTATCTCTGATAGAGTAGTATTGTGAGAACAGGTATGTTTTTAAGTCTTTTCAGAATTTTTGTAAGTCTTTTGTTTCCCTGAGTTGATCTGGAAGGTCGTTCCATAATGAGGGTGCTACGAATGAGAAGGCACTGGTACTTGTTATTTGTTTTGTTTTTCGTATAGAGTCGGGTACTAGGATGGTATTAAGGTTTTTTCTTCGTCTTAATCTATTTTCTGTAGGACTATGAATCAGTGTGGATAGATATGAGGGGGCAACCTGATTAATTAATTTAAAGGTAGTCAATAAGATTTTATATTGAATTCTACTGGATATAGGCAACCAATGTAGAGAATAGAGTATCGGGGTAATGTGGTCAGATAGCTTGGCTTTGGAAATTATTCTCGCAGTAACATTTTGGGCCATTTGTAGAATTTTTATGTTCTTTTTCGCTACTCCTAGTAATATTCCGTTACAAAAGTCAAAGTGGGGGGTTATTAGTGCTTGTGTGATAGTTCTAAAGTCATGATTTTCTAAAAGTGGCCTCAATTGTTGAATGGAGCGAAGCTTAAAGTAAATTGTTTTGGTTATTTTTTTAATGTGGTTAGTGAAACTTAGGGTCTTGTCAAGGGTGACTCCTAAACATTTAATCTCTTCCTTGACGGGTAGGGTAAAATTCAGAATTTTGATATCAGTTGGTGGGGTGTAATTCACGTTTCTGGATGTGATTAATACCTCCGTTTTTTTGAAATTAATTTTCAGATTGATTGAACGTAACATTTTTGTTTATAATTTGAAAACTGTATAAATAAAAAATTAAAAAAAAAAAGTAAGGTAATGCATTTGGGCTGCAGCAATCCAAGGGAGCAATATAGTAATGATGTAACTTAACATAATAGCTGGTATAACATAATAGCATGGAGTCCAAGGACTCAAAAAATGATCCCCGTTTCTCACCCAAATGTGATTCCTTTCCATACTCACTCACATACTATTCCTACATCAACAGTCCCATTTTTCAGGACACAGGTATTGTAAGGATCCCCTAAATTAGCTTCTTTCACGCAAACAGCAAATGTCAGCATGGCCAGAACAATCACTATAGCTCTTCTTAATATTTCTTTCAGGGTAGTTATTAATGCCTCTTTATCTTACAAGATTCTCACACCTCTGATTTCTGTTCTTTATAAATGCATCTTGTGATATTTTTCCATTCTGCAATCCCCCAGTTTAGAACAGATTAGCCATCACCTTTATACAAACACAGCAGAATATTTTCTAAGTACTAGCCTTATTCCATGTCTTAAAACCAACCAACAAAGTAGCACTGTGCCACGAAAACCAGGAGACCAAGTCCAAAAACGTAGCACAAGGAAGGAAAAGCTTAACAACTATTTAGTTGATACTTGAATGAGATTGCGTGCCAAAGACCCAACACAGGCTGTGTTTCGTCACACCTTCATCAGGGGTATTGGCGTACTAAAATCATAAAACAAACATAATTAAATCACATATAAATAACCATTTGATAGGTACATTAAAAACATAGATAAAAACATAAATACTAAACAATGGAAAATGCAATTGTGTAAAAGAGGAGAGAAAACTCATATAAAATGATGATACATGCATATATAAATAGGCTCTATAATGAATCACATAAATAAATCCCTAACAAACCAATAAATACATAAAAATATGTAATATCAACTAAACCTATATATTAAAGATGAGACAACATCTTAAGAACACAGTTGAAAGAAATGAAACTTGTACAAATGCCTCTCTTGGCTGTATGTTCGATATTCAGAAATAGCTTTTGAATAATCGCGCCAATTTCTTATTGGATACTTGTGCCGATTATACATAATCCTTATATTTTCCTCATCAGATGAATCAAGAGAATATTTTGATGGAGGTTCTGGAATAGGAAGTCCCTCACCATGTGGAATTGGTCTCAATGCAGACGGAATGTTTTGGTAGATTATGCTCGACTTCTTTTGCTTCGTTATTCCACTGGAAAGAGGAGGAACCAAGCAGAAGTAACAGTCATTTATGTGGTTGTTTGGCTCTCTCCACACCATGGGGACTGCAAACGGCATTGATGGTCTTTTGCAATTCAACCACTGTGAAAGCTGTGTTGTACATGTAGCGCAGCATATATGCGGGGCCCAAGGCTTGTCTTGGTCACCAATCTTGCATCTGAAGTAAAGATGATATGCCTTCTTCAGTTGAGGAGTGATACTTTTCTTCTAGTTGGCAAATGTCAGTTCCCCACAAATGTAGCAGAAATTGTCAACGGTATTAACACACTTTTGCGGCATTACTGTTCTGTATTGTACCTAAATGGCTAAAATTATATGATTAATAAAAGTTCCATGTAACAGTAGCTTAAACTGTCTCACACACAGTCTGAAATATTTTAAATGCTCAACCTTTCCGACTGCGTATAGTACACAGCTGACGTCAGATGGCTTCAGCAGCCGTCTGGCAGTAGTATTGCATTGCATCAGAAAATGATGCAATCAACTCTGGATAATGTATGCATGCTGTTATTATGCAATGTGATGCAATATTACATCATTCAAGGCTTATTTGGGATGTTATTGATGTCCTACTGGATCAATTTACATGATGAAATGTCAAAAATGAACTACATGCAATATCTTCAAAACAAGAGCCAATAATTTTTTTTAATATTATATTCGTGTTCAGCTCAGCAAGATTCTACAGATTAGGGCCTTTTAAAATTAGTAATGATTTCAATGTTGACCAGTGGAATCCTTATCTTCGAATGAACAATCTCACTGCGCTGTAATATCAAATCTCACCATACCATAATCACTGGATCCCAGATGGTCACTCAGACAGATGGTCCCCGTTTGCAAGCAGCAGGTCCATTCAGCCCCTCCTAGATGTATGATGTTCCTAGCTGCCAGAGCTGTTCTCCCCTCATAGAATTCAGCATTTCCCTACTTTTAAATGACCCCATAACTGGAATGTCCAAGTAAACACTTGGCAGATAGAAATCACCTTTCAATAATATCACAGCCCATTTCTTCTGTCTGTGTATCATCATAATATAAACAGATGTTCTCTTCCCTCTTTACAGATTAGCACATTGCTCCCTCGCCTTACCATGTATATTCTGCAGTAGTTGCTTTAATATTTTTTATATAAAGTACCATACTTTCTCCCTTTCTTCCTACCTTGTCCTTCCTGAAAAGATCGTGGCACATAATTACTATATCTTAGTCATCGCTCTCCATGTACCATGTCTCCATGACCACTGCTAAATCCAAGTCTGCCTCTTCTATGACTGCCTCTACATCTGAGACTTTGCTTCCCATGCTATACATATATTAGTATTGTCACGCCCTTGCCCCTTACATCCAGTATGGAGGGGCGTGGTTATCATAGAAAGTTTCACCTTCTAGCCTTTAACTGACTGGTTCTTTTGCAATACCTCTTGGGAAAGGTAGTTCAGTCACAATTCACTTGGCTTCAGGTAAAAAAACAATTGTAGTTGGCTCGAATGATAAGGCAATGACAGAAATGTATTAACTCAACGCTAGGTTCACAAATATCACCTTTGGATTCTTTCTCCAGGATTCTTCCCAATACACATCAGGACATAAATAAACTCAAAGCAAAATTTCAGCTTATAATGTTCTTCAGCTCAAAGATAAAGTCCTTTAACAGCCAATGCTACCAGCCTTGGCTAGCATTGCTGGTTAAAGCAAACAAAAACAGCTTTCCTTAAAGCAGATTTATTTTCTTACATTCCCAACACTTCCAGGTTGTTTGTCTCCTTATAAACAAAGCAAAACTTTCACCAAGGATAAAACTTATCCTAAGCAAGCCATGCCCTATGCAAGGCTTTTGGAATATTTAAAAGCAAATCAGAGCTTTACTTCCTCTCTCCGTTAGCTCGGCTTCTTGCTGGTGCACTGCTCTGGATAGCAGGTGTTTAACCAGCACAATTAGAGAGCTTCAGCTTGCTCTTACTTTCTTAGCAAATGTATTTCTTCTTTAACACAGGACATGCACAAATTATCTACAGGCTTTCAAGGGTACCTGGGTCTGAAGGTTTTCACTTAATGGTTGGCTTTCTTTCAACTCCTCCGTACTTAAGGACTGGCATAAAGAGCAATCCATGAAGGTCTCTCCTTCATTCAAAGCTACGTCTGGTTCACCTATTTGCATAGGTTCTATCTCTCCTTCCAGCATACAGGGCTCAGCTGACTGCCTCTCATTAGAGCTGCGAGTATCTCTTGCAACTCTGCACTGCTCCGTGTTAGAGAAACTTCTAAGGCTTCTACCTGGCTCTGGACTTGTGTCGGCTTCTTCTTTCTCATGCTCTGGCCACCATTATCCTGTACTTCCTCGTCCTGTCCTCCAGCTTGTGTTCCTTCTGCCTGTGTTCCAGCTTGGGTCTCTGCCTGGATCTCTCAGTGGCAGTCTCTCTGGCACTCTCTGTGTGTCCTCTGGAACTCTCTGTGGGTCTCCTGGAACTCTCTGTGTGTCCCCCTCTGAATAATCTATCCTGGACTTCAGCCCCACCTCTTCTCCCCTCAGGTGACGGAGATCAGCTTGCCTCCATGCAGCTGAGTAATTAGGGAACTCGGTGATGTAAGGGTCTCTTACCTTGGGTCTGCATTCCCTCACCTTTACTCCACTAGGGGAACTCTGAAACCTATCCCCGCTGTGAATTTCCTGCTTTCTAGGTGTGATTGGGGTTCTGTTTCTCTGACCTTGTAAAATAGGTCTTTTTGTAAGGGTGAATTTCTTTTCTTTTTCCCTTTTTCCTAAGTCATGATAAGCTTCCTTATCACAGTATACATAGGAGCTCTTTTGCTAAAAGGTGGCAAGCAGTTAGTAATAGTTACCACATGGCCTCAGCACTTACTCGCACCTGCTAATTCCTGCAGTAACTGCTATTGCAGGGGGAAGGGAAGGGGGGACAATGGGTGGGCTATGGGTGTGGAGTGCACTTGCAGTTAGTGCATGGTAAGTTACTGCATGCTATGACTGCTGCAGAGAGTGTGGATGCACTTACCACCATCTTAAGACTAGGCGGTATGCACACCCACATTATAAACATGCATAGCTTCATGGTACCCTAATTGTTTTTACCTTATATGGCAGTTTAAACCTCGAGAAGACCGCTAGGAGTCGAAGCTGTCATCCAGAACCCAGGACAGCAATAGGGCACAAGCATCCAGGGATTGATCCTTCCCTGCCATTTTGCCACTAGATACTCTCCCCCCTCACGATAAATGCTGGTGGGCTGGAGTAGGGGAAAGGGGTCAGGTATATCTTTGGGGATGGGGAATAGAGAGGAAGTGAAGCTGCTACTAATTGGCATGGTGGGAGGCTGGGGGCTTATGCTGCTACTGATTAGGGTAGGGTGGTAGAATGGGAGGGGTTAATGCTGGTACTGAAGGGGGTGAGAGGAGGGAAGGGGAGGAATTCTGACACTGATGGGGGGGGGGCGACACTCAGAGTTTGAGAACTTTTCTGCATGGGGCCACAGTTCAACACTTTGGCAGATAGCATGAAAGCGCTTATTGTGCTGTCGACGCATTTACCAGACAGTAAGTGTTTGCCTTGTGTGGTAACTGCAGGGCAGATGCTAAGGGTGCCCACAACAGTAACCATAAAGGCTTTGCACTTACTGCACATTAATTTTTGAACCTAGGACACTGTAAGTACAACATTTACTGCACTTCAGTAAAGAACCCATAGTTTTCCAGATTAAGCCCTTTTTCCCATTTCTCTACATGTGGTTTATATTATACTTACCTGTATGTTTTGTCTACTCATCCATGATGATCCTACTCTAAAGTCCTCCACAGTAGGTTAGATAGTCTGTTCTAGAGGATGCTTAATCCTTTCTTTGATAAATGGATGCCATTTTTGCTCAGCCATTCTTGAAATAGTGTCTCCAGGGAACCATTTAAAAACAACTACTGCCAGAGGCACAAGGAGATTTTGTTCAGCAAGATCAGCTGCAGGGAGTAAAGAGGTGATCTCCTTCCTGCTCCCTAATCAGCTGTTCATTGGTGTCTCCCGGGAACCACTTAAAAACAACAACTGCCAGAATCACACCCATGCCTGGCAGGCTCGCACCTGAGGGCTCTTTGATGTGGCCCTTAGGTGTGGTCCTCAATATGCAACAACAAAAACAGTAGCTGTGATATTCACTATTCTGACCTGCTCCTGTTCTTCCCTACAGCTCCCATACGCTCCTGCTCTTCCCAGATCCTGCCTGTGTTCCTTGCTGGATCTGCCTTTGCGCTGAGCTTACTATTCTGTTTTGTGTTCAGAGCTGCTGCTTGCTTTACCCGCAATTCCTGCTGCTGTCCCCAGCTTCCAGCGCTGACCAGATCATGTGATCGACGCTGATCAAGTGACTTGCTGCCGACACCACATAAAGTCCACAGTAATGGACAAGTACTCAACTTCCATTGTCCATCCCCATATGCCTCTGCCTGCACATTCTGAGTTATACCACCGTGCTCAGGATTCCAATGTCTCCCCAAGACCTCTTCCGCTGCCGCTATTGTCTCCTCCCCGGAACATTGGTAACCCAATATACTGCCCCATTGTGCAATCATTTTTGCTTAGGCCCCTTGTTCCCATTCCCTACCTTCCCTCCTCTTCCCTCTCTTGTGGACTTCTTAACTGTAGGTCCCTCCGTGCCAAGACAATTCTACTCAATAATCTTATTACTGTCTTCCCACCGATTACTCCTATTTCTCCACTTCTATGGCTGCCTGGACAGATGGAGGCATAGTGGTTATTTTCCAGTCCTCTATTCCCCTGTCGGAACTTCATATCCCATCTCTTCACTACCCAGAGGTGCTGCTGCTAAGTTTGGCCACACAGCCAACTACTCATAAGAACATAAAAACATAAGATATGCCATACTGGGTCAGACCAAGGTCCATCAAACCCAGTATCCAATCTAGGTCATAAGTACCGAACAGTCTCCCCAAAAGACACGGGTTCCTCAATGCTTGTATTAGGTCAAGCAATGCATACAGATCTCTTCCATGCACATTCACCGTGGATATCCCAAAAACCCGACCGGCCTGGGCGTCCCAGAGGACTGGGTTGAGAACCACTGCTCTTACTGCCCAGTCTTTCACCAACTCTCTCCCTCCTCCACTTCTTCCCCCCTTTGTCCACCATCTCTCTCTTGCTCCATCTCGTCTATCTCTCTATTACCCCATGTACCTTTCTCCCACCTGTGTCTAGCCAGCATCTCCTTTATGTCCATAGTTTCCTCTTCTACTCTACTCCTCCCCCCTTCTCTTTCTACTTCCCTTTGGGACTCCCTCTTACTTACTATCACCACCATTTCTTATACTAATCTCTTCATCCCTGGTTATTTTAATCTCCATGTTGACCTTCATCTCAAGTCTTGTGACAGACTTTTTACAACTTTTCTTCTGATCTCCAACTGGTCTGATACATCTCGTTCCCTACCCACTCTGCTGGTCATACCTTGGATTTGAATATTTCATCCCCAATCCCTTCCTCTCAGTTTTCACATGTTTCCTTCTTATCCCTTCCCTGACTGATCATTTCCTTATCCTTTTCTCCCTCCTCTCCCCACCCACTCCCTTCCGTTGTGTCTAGTCCTTCTTCGAGACTGGTCCATAAACTTACTCCAGATGCTCTGCTGACTTTCCCATCTTCAGACACTCTTTTTCCTCCTTCTTTCCATTACTTGCCTGTGGATGAACAGGCAACTCTCTGGAACTCTCTTCTTCTCTCTGCATTGGATCAAGTTGCCATGGCCTGTACTTCCCAATGTCAATGGCACCATATTCAGCCATGGTTCCATCCCGGCCTGCGGTTCGCCTGCACTCATCTTCAGTGGAGATGCTTTCAGTCTCCTGATGCTCTCCAATCCTTCCACAATGCTCAATGATCCTACCATCATATGGTTGTTGCTACCAAAAAAGATGACATTTCCTCACTGATAGCCCAATCCCCCTCAAAACCTCATCAGTTGTCTTCTTATGTTGAGAACATAAGAACATAAGAAATGCCATACTGGGTCAGACCAAGATCCATCAAGCCCAGTATCCTGTTTCCAACAGTGGCCAATCCAGGTCACAAGTACTTGGCATTTTCCCCAAAAGACACAGGTTCCACAATGCTCGTCCCAGGGCAAGCAGTGGATTTCTCAGGTCCTCTTTAATAATGGTTTATGGACCTTTCCTCCAGGTACCTGTCCAAACCTTTTTTAAAACCAGCTACACTAACAGCTTTTACTATATCCTACGGTAACGAATTCCAGAGTTTGATTGCGCATTGAGTGAAAAAATATTTTCTCTTATTAGTCTTAAATGGGTTACATTGTAGCTTCATTACGTGTCCACTAGTCTTCCTACTTTTTGATGGCATAAATAATCAATCTACATTTACCCGTTCCACTCCATTCATTGATATATAGAGCTCTATCATACCTCCCTCAGCCATCTCTATGTTCTTATGTTCATAAAATGCTCTCATAAACACAGTCTACATAGCCCTGTATTCATCTGCAGAATGAAAGCTTTTCTCCTCATCCTTTATCCCAGCTGTGAGAATTAAGAAGAACATCATCTGTGTGCCTATCTGCTTTCCCCTCTATCCCAGAGCTATTAAGTTGTATTTGATTCTGAGAAGAAGATACCTGACAGCAGTAGGATTCATATCATGGATGAGGGGCACTGGAAAACAGTTAGTAGGCTTGAGGAGTCTCAGCAACTCTCCATAATAATTCAGATCTCGGCACCTGAAAGACAGCATGCATTCAGTGACATCATATCTGGTAAGTGGATGAATGCCTTCATGCCTCTCTGAAGGACATCACCAACTAACCAGCCACCACTGCTGTGAATGTACATAGGCAAGAAAAGTTCAGCTAGTTTTCCATTATTTTCATCAATTTTTCCCAATTTTCAGGTGCATTTTTCACTAAAGAGTTTATTCCAGAAGCCAAATAGACAATTTGCATGAGCATGAGAGACAGGTATGTAGCAAAAACATCTACAAATGTATTCTGATACAAGTGCAAGGGGGCAGAATGGGGGCGTGGCCAGCCTCAGAGACATATACACCGTATTCCAGAAAGTCCCGTGCACGTTTACTGATTTTGCCGCAAGACATGCCTGTTTTTCCTGCTAGATGCATGTAACAAGGCCATGACTTTGCCAATTTACTGCTATCTTCTGGGATTCATCCCTAAAAGGGAGAGTGTGTGTGTGCACAGTAAAGTTGGAGGGTTGCACGGGAGGAGCTGGTGTTGGGATCCACAAAGTGTAGAGGAACTGAATGCCTGGTTTGCAATGGCCAGCACGTATAATGAAGATTGTACCAAAGGAAACTGAAGTTCAATTTAAAAAAAAAAAAATATTTTGAAAAATCAGTGATTCAAACTTAACCTGACCTTGACTTTGACCTTGACATCACCGAGTCACTAAGTTGTAGGATTGCTGTAGCCTGTGACCTTTCAGGTTCTGCAACTATGGCATTGGAATCAAGCTCCACAAACAAAACAAAGTATCAGTGTGACTTATCACATGTAACTTTGTAAAAAACAGCACTTAGCTTTTAAGCAACTAAGCATCCAACGCCATAGTCGCAGAACCTTACATGTGATAAGTCATATTGATATTTTGTTTCCCTCGTGGAGCTTGATTCCATAACATGCACATCCGGCCCACAAACACATCTAAATGAAAAACGGGCCCCATTTGACCCTGATTCTGAATGCGTGGATCTGGATGTGCCTGCAAATCTGGAATCGGGACAGAGGTGTGTTCAGAGTGGCATGCACAAACCCCGGAACATAGGTATATGTAGCAAGTGGTGTGGATGTCCCTGCCCTCAGCGAATTCTGAAAAGATGTATAGCTCTTCTGCTGCCCATCTCCATGTGGCCACACCTCCTCAGTTAAAACGTGCATACCCGAAGCTGTTTCTCACACTGACGTGTGGGGCCCATGCCAACTATCCATAAAAATGGATGATACAGATGTGCTGATGCAAAACAGACCATATAAGTTAGTCCTTTGCATGACTAGGACACTGCAAACTGTTCTCTGTGCATTTGGAGATGTTGCAACAGCAAGTAGAAAGTGATATGAGTGTCCTGGCATACCTTGCAGCACAACACACATGGCAGTAAGTGAACATTTTAGTTGTGCTTACATTGGTCATCTCTGACAACAGTCTGAACAATGCTATGTATGGCCCAGAGGAAATCAGAAATGATCCTCTACAGCTGAATGTCAGAGCATATGCCTGACATTAAATAGGGACTTTCAGACTGAGTGCATGCACCAGTGTAAACAGGACTACTAGATGCCCAAGGACACCAGCATCTGTCTATACAAATGTGCACATTTGTGAGACCATTGATGATGCTGTGTGTCCTGTTGCTTGCACTCATTCTGAGAGTCCCTTATCGCTGACAGGGATATACTTTGACATTTAACCATAGAAATCCCGTTCAGCTGTATCCTGGCCAATCACACTGGCACTTGGTAATGCTGCGGTCAGCCCTATGGACCATGTATGGCCAGGCACTGATGTCCCCCTAAAATTGCAGTTGTACACATCAGGTCCCCCCATACATCCCTCTAATCACACACACACACACTCTCTCTCTCTCTCACTTGCAGTCACACAAAATAAACATCTGCAGTACAGATGCCCTGCACCTCTTGAAAACAACTGGTATAACATGATTGCAAGGGGGTCCCAGGGCTACTAATCTGATCTGCATTTCTCATCCACACATGTATCCATCCTATACTCACCCAAATAGAATCTTTACATCAAAAGTCCCTCTTCTTGGATGACAGGAATTGTCAAGGTGCCCTAGATCATCTCCTCTAGCTCACACAGCAATTGTCAGCATAGCCGGAATAATCACCATTTCACCTCTGAATATTTCTGTAGGGTTTATTTATTTATTTATTTAAACAGATTTGTATTCCGCCTTTTCCTTCAATCAAAGCGGTCACAAAACAATACAGTACAAGTATAAACATAGGAGACTATAACATGTACAACATATACCACTTTTCATACAATCAAAGCAGTAGTAAAACACAGGGAGTACATTACATTACATGCATAGGATAAATACATAGAACAAACACAGGATAGGTTACATTCCATTACATACAATCTAGAAGGGGTGGAAACTGTCCATGCCACCACACCTCGCCCAAAGGCCATACCCGCTGGGAACTACAACAAATATAGACGCCACGGACCAACGCCTAAGGGCCACGCCAAAGGGCCCTCTGGCGAGGCCCTCAGGCGCGGGCCCGCAAGGCGCGGGCGCGCTTCATAGTCGGCGGTTTAGAAGCCGGTGTCCAGGGCTGTGGAAGGCTGCTGATTGGTGGGGCATGGAGGTGAGGAGGAGCTCCCGCTCACTCCCTCCGTTGATGGCTGTTTCCCCTCGTTCTGCCAGCGCGCTTCATAGTCGCTTCATAGGGTTGTTTAGTAATGTGCCTTAACCATACAATCTTCCCCCACCTCTGCATTCTGTTCTTTACAACTGCATCTTGGGGTCTTCCAGACTGCAGACACATCAGTTCACAACATCTTTGTCACAGCCATTCATCTCTATGGGACGCATTGCAGAACAGATCATAAAAGTTTCTAAGTCCTGGCCTTATTTAATTTTATTTATTTATTTATGTATTTAGCAGCTTTTTTCATACCGCTTTATCCTGCGGTTGAATCGGTTTACAATAAAACAGAACACAATACATTAAAACGGGATCTCTATGGGGCAAACTTAAAATGAAAGGGAATCAACAGATGAAAGGTAGGAGAGAAAAAAGGTAGCCTATAAGTAAAGGGAGTACAAGAGAACAGAAAAAGTGGGATTATATACCATCATCTGGGTAACAGTTCATAAATAGGTGCGTCTTAATGGCTTTTCTTATGGTCTTTTGTAGCTTGGAGGTTGTATGGGAGCGTGTTCCAGAGGGATGGAACATATTAGGAGAATGCTCTCTTAGATGTGGTGGTAAAATGTGAATGTCCACAGGAAACACGCAGAACATACACAGGCCTTTACTGAATATGCATTGCACATCTCTGCTGCTGATCATGCCCCTATTCCGTCCCCTCCCACCCACACTCTGAGATCCCAGTGCTAGTACCATAAGTGTTTTGTGTATGGGATGCTTTCTATGCCCAGCCTTTGGCATCACACAAGAGCAATGATGAAGTAATGGGAATGGCAGGTGGATGTATAGATCGCCAGTAAGACCTCCTTTGAGCTCAGTGATGTTAAGGTCACGGTCAAGGTCGTTACATTTGAATCACTGATTTTTCTAAATATGTTTTGATTTTTTGTTTTAAATTGAACTTTACTATTCTTTGACCCAATCTTCATTATATGTGCTGTCAGAGCTTTGGTCCCGTTTTTGAGTGTAGTGATATTTTTGCATTGCCATGCTGCATGAGGCAGATAGAGGAAGGGGGAGGGTAGCAAGGAGGCTACCCTATCAGAGGGTACCAAGGCTGAGAAGCCTATACATGAACCTTACTGATGAACTCAACATCATCAGATTCCGCTTGGATAGGGCAGCCATACATCAGCTGTACCAGGAGCTGGAGCCCTACCTCAGTGCAATAACACACAGGGGGCAGGCCCTGCCAGTGCATCTAAAGGTGACAACAGCACTCAACTTTCTTAACAATAGGTACCTTTCAATCTGTGCTGGCAGCTACTGCAGGTTTGAGCCAAGCGGCAGTGTCTGAGTGCATCACCCAGTTTCTGAGTACTTTCCAAATGTGTGTTCTCACACTGCAGCAGCAGTAACAGACCCTGCTTCAATTCCATGAGGTGACTGGGTTCCCTTCTGCGCTGGGGTTGATTGATTATATGCATGTGGCCCTGAGGCCCCCTCGATAGAGAGAGGTCACATTCCACAACCTAAAAGCATTCCACTCCCTCAATATGCAGGTAGTATGCAATGCAATAGGAGAAATTACTGATGTTGATGCAAGCTTCCCTAGATCATGTCACAATGTATCTATCATTACCCAGTACGTGATCTATGCAAGCTTTGAGGGTGGTGGATTCTGCGGAGGCTGGCTACTGGGTAAGCTGACACTAAGATCTCCCTCCCATGCCCACACAGGCCTGACCAGGGGAGCATTGCCACAAATCAGACTATGAGATGACAGGCAGGATTGCCCACAGATAGCAGATGTGTACAGACCAAAATGAGCCAAGACAGAGGGCGGACATTGCATGGGTAAGGTATAGCCACCTGTTGGGAGTTGCTGTGAGAAATGTCAGTACCCAGTTCTGGTGCACAGGCCTCCATTAGGGGGAGGGGGAGGGGTGAAGGAGGGGGTGGTGGACCCATAGGCAGATTATGTACCACCACACAACCCACCCTCTGGGGCTCAGGGTGGGAAACAGGAGCACCCACCAATAAATCCACAGTCTACCTCCCTGCAATGGTAGCAGTAGAGGGGACCATCACCCCCAGTCCTGCTGGGGAACAGACAAAGCGCTACACATCCATAACACAATGGCAGACAGACGGCAGGCCTGAAAATGCTCAGCTGCTCACCACCATTATCTGACATTCTCCAACAGCAAGCCTCCAGTTGCTGCACCCTGCAAGGTGTTCCAGCAAGACACATACTAGCTGCAGACAGTCCTCCAGCTATTCCATAATGCATGGTCCTGGGGGGAGATGGATGCACCCAGAACAGGGATGTCAGCATACACACCAAGCAAATAAATCAGTGATTAGACCCCAAAAGAGAACCCATAAACATCACACAAAAAAAAAATACCATATGGGGAACCTAGCCATGCAATGGTCACTGCTCAGTCAGGGTGAGAGTGACCTCCCAGCAGGACATGCTATGGCCACCCTGTCCATGCAGGTGGTGGCCAGGCACTACAATGTCTGAGCCATTTCCCTATGCCGTGTGCAGATGCATCCAGGTCAGGCCACCCTATCCAGGCTATTCCCACGGTACCTTGCTCCTCATTATGCACATTGGCAGGCAACAGTGCTAGCAGTGAGGGCTGTGGAGGGTGTTGGCAGCCACCACACACTGGATAGAGAGACACACACTCCCCACACCTATGCCAGCATTGTGCAACTATAGAGGTGTTGGGCAGCCCAGGCCACCACACCAGTCCTGGCATGGCTATGGTATGCAATCAGCGCGCTAGTGTGAAGGGAGCCTCTCCCTGCCCACTCTCCGCCCATTGACCCCTTCTCTCTGCCCTCTCTCCACCTTCTGCGGTGTTTTACCGCACCACAGGAGTTTACGATTGTTAACTACGGTTAACGCGCGTTATGTAACATTAACGATCGTTCACACGTCATAACGCGCGTTATGACGCGCGAACCATCGTTAACATTACATAACGCGCGGAGAGGGCAGAGAGAAGGGGTAAATGGGCAGAGAGTGGGCGGGGAGAGGCTCCCTTCACACTAGCGTGCTTATCTGAAGAGCTCAATTCCAACGCGAATGAAAACCTGCCGTTAAATGCACATTACAGAGGAGAGAAACCATTTAAGTGTCAGCAATGTACAGCCCAGGCAGGGAAACCTGAAAAACGTGATAAGTGTGATACATGTGCACAGAACAAAAGGGCACATAAACACTGAAAATGACCCCAACAAACTGGAAAAAACCATAACCAAGCTGGCCAATAGTGGTATCAATGAGAAACATCAACCCCTCCCCCCGCCAAGTAAGCTCCATAGAAAAGATATAAATCGTGGAAGGGTCTATACTCCATCCCCATACAAGGTGAATGAGCCCACAGTGAAATAGCGCTGCTCAGGGTTTTCCCCACCATCGGACAGGGTTCTTATGGCATGCACATGTCCCGCAACATCAGGGCGGGCATGTAGAAACGGCAACTGGACAGATGCCGGAGAAGGGGATACAGTGGGCTGCAGGCGGCACATGCTGTGGTGGAGCTGGGCCACAGTGCGGACTAGGGTGATGTCTAGGTGGCCCATACGAATGCTGAAACAGCAGAGCAGCCAGACAGCAACTGCTGAAGACCAACATGGGCATGAGTGTGTTTCCCACAGTGTCACAGGGGATAGTACCCAACAGCCACCCCCAAGGGCACGGAACATTGGCAGGCGGGGCTGGGGGAAGCGTCGACGTCTATGCAGGCACCCCTACCCCAGAACCCACACCATAGGCAGCCGCATACCTGCACACTGGATGGCCTGAGACTGCGCACCACCAGCACCACCAGCAGAAGGGCATGTCAGCATGGCGGCTGAGGGATACTGGTGGTGGAGGGGGCAGTGGCAGCTGCCCAGTGCAGACCGTGGCCTAGCCCTGTGTATGTGGGTGCCGTGTACTGCAACAGACGGGCCCTGTCTGACGAACAGTCATGGTATCACCAAGGAATGTATTGACTCTGTGACAACAAGGTGGTGCAGTGCACAAAACCAGTGTATTCAAAAGCAGAGGGTTACAGGTTCAAGTCCCAGCTGTGGTTCCTGCCAACCCAGTCCCCATATTTTACCCACTACTACAACTTGCTAATACAGACAGCACCTTTATTGCAGATGACGTAAACATGCCCAAAACACCTACATTCTACCCTACAGAGCACAGACACCATAAACATGCACATTACCTAGAGCAGAGTCTCCCAAATGCAGTCCTGGAGGGCCAAACACCATTCCGGATCCATGCTGCCTCTGATAAAGATGCCTGTGCTGCATTTCTATGTGCCACCCCCATGGTATGCAGATGTATCTCATGCATATTCATGAGGGACAGCATGAAAACCCGAACAGTGTTTGGCACCGCAGGACTGGAATTGGGAACCTCTGCCGTAAAGCAGCAGTCAACAGGGGCAGACACACCCGCACCCACAGGTCCCATTATCCAAAGCCTCCTGGAGAGGCAGGACTGTGGGCTCTGCATGCATCTCCCAATATTAGCACTTGCATACCTTAGTAATGCCACCCTAAACCGGGGAATATGGTACACATCTATCAAAAGGTTGCTATGATTACTGGCAGATAGCAATTCCTAGGTTAAGTGCAATTTTCTGAGTGAGCTGCATCATAGCAACCTTTCTGATGTCTGTGGAGTGTGCTACAGGTCTTGTGTTTGACAGTGTTTACCAATCTGGGGAGTGACTCCTACAGTATTGCGTACCATAGCCATGCCTGCACTGTGCCCAGGACTGGTGTGGTGGCCTGGGCTGCCCAACACCTCTATAGTTGCACAATGCTGGCATAGGTGTGGGGAGCGTGTGTCTGTCTATCCAGTGTGTGGTGGCTGCCAACACCCTCCACAGCCCTCACTGCTAGCACTGTTGCCAGTATTGGCCTGCCAATGTGCATAATGAGGAGCAAGGTATTGTGGGAATAGCCTGGATAGGGTGGCCTGACCTGGATGCATCTGCACACGGCATAGGGTAATGGCTCGGACATTGTAGTGCCTGGCCACCACCTGCACGGACAGGGTGGCCATAGCATGTCCTACTGGAAAGTCACTCTCACCCTGACTGAGCAGTGACCATTGCATGGCTAGATTCCCCCATAGTGCTATATGGCATTTCTCTCATGTGATATTTATGGGTTCTTTTTTGGGGCCCAATCACTGATTTATCTGCTTGGTGTGTATGCTGACATCCCTGTTCTGGGTGCAAGCGTTTCCCCCAGGACCATGGACTAGCTGGTGAACTGTCTGCATCTAGTATGTGTCTTGCTGGAACACCTTGCAGGGTGCAGCAGCTGGAGGCTTGCTGCTGGAGAATGTCAGATAATGGTGGGGGGCAGCTGAGCATTTATGGGGCCTGCCATTGTGTAATGGATGTGTAATGCTCTGTCTGTTCCCCAGCAGGACTGGGGTTGATGGTCCCCTCTAATGCTACCATTGCAGGGAGGTAGAATGTGGATCTATTGGTGGATGCTCTTGTTTCTCACCCTGAGCCCCAGAGGGTGGGTTGTGTGGTGGTACATAATCTGCCTATGGGTCCATATACCCCCCCCCCTTCACCTACAGTAGGTAACCATGGCACCAACACAGGCTATGCACTATTCTGGGTGCATCATCGCACATAGGGACTAGACATGACTGAGACATACAGCAGGACACAGATGTATCCTAGGTGTGTCTAACGGAACTACCTATCACACACTGATGGGGACCTGCAGCATGGTGTATTTCAGCCATGGAAGGTGCTGTGGACCTGGTGCTGGGCGCCCCACCTCAACCTCAGGGTGGGCACAGTACCCGCACAATGTGACTATCTGTGGCTACTCTGTGGCAGTGCCACACACGGTCTGTTCCCCCTACCATGCCGAGGTGCTGTGGGGCTGCACATGGTCAGGACCCCCCACCAGTCCTAGGTAATGGGGGGGGGGCACACCTCAACATATGACCATCTGTACACGGCTGTTCTGCATGTGCAGTGCACCATTGGTATGGGTGCGTTGACTCAGATCCTGGCCAACACAGCGGGCGGTTTGGGTGGTGGCCTGACGCCCTTCAGTAGGCAGCCAGGGGGTTGTTAGCAGCTTTGGGGCTGTAGCTCAGTGGTTCCTTCATTACCTGTGGGGCCAGTGGTCATGGGTTCAAACCCACTGTGGAGTTATTTTATAGGGCTGTCTGCAGCATTGTCTATTTTTAATGTACATTAGTGCTGCCAGCGACAATCCCTCAGTGTACTGTAACCTTACAGTGCCTCATAAGGCGCCCCATGTGGCACCTTATATGGCGCCCTATAAGGTGCCTTATAGGGTGTTCTATAGGGGACATTATGGGGTGCCTCAGCGGACAGTGCACTTTATAATGTAGCCTATGGAGTGTGTTATGGGGTGCCTTATGCGGCACCTTAGGTTACGCCACTGTGAGGGTGTGTTTGCTGGCAACACTACTGAAAATAAATGTAAAATGCCTCCTCATTCACTACTTAAATGTACAGGATGATGCCTCAGCCAGCCTTATACATACTGGGGAATTGAACCCATGACACCTGTATCATCAGTTAGTGCAGTAACCATTGTGCTACAGCTCTGTTTCAGTGTTTTGTGTCTGTGCGCCTTCTTAAGTTTAACGCACGGTAACGCACCACGACACCCTCTAACGCTCGTTAATTTCTGTAATGCGCGTTATCGGTAATGATGTACCGCCCATGTCCTGATTTGGGATTTCTGGCTCTACCGCGGCTCCTAACGCAAATCAAACTAACGCAGTTTAGTAAACATACCCCTAAGTTATGGTTGTTTGGGCATCTCCACAACTCTACATTTATGTTCCAACCAGAGCATTTAATGAACATTTTTATGTGGAATTTTCAACTATAAATTATGTCTTGGAGGGAGAGATTGCTATAAACATTCTAAATAGTTATCTTGATGCAGATTTCATCCCCACCTCCTTAGGAGGTCAAATGCAATTCAATTAGTTCATACCCTATAATCTTTTATACTTAATGACAAACAAACAAACAAACATATACATATTAATTAATGATTTTGAAATGCTGTTTATATTACATCTTTATAGAGTCACCACATACTGATCAATATATAGCGATCGCTGGATAGTGGCACTGAAAATTTTTAAAGACCACCCCTGAACTATGGGGGTCATTCTGTCCCTGCCATTCACCCTCCTGCCAGCACCAGCAAAAGCCTCCCCATATGAACAACGCATTTGTATGGAGAGGCTTAGACGGGGGGGGGGGGGGGCGGGAGGGGATGTTCCAGAGAAAGAGCAAGGGCAGGGCATGGGCAGTCCACAACCACGGATGTATAGGGCCGATTCTGAGGTTGGCCCTGTACGTCCAGAGCCATGGAACATAGATGGGGAACTTATTCCACCACAGAGGTGGAATAAGACCCCCTAAACATTGGGGGATCCTGCTGCCAGGCCCAGTAAAATAGGTAGGGGTGCAGGAAGTTCCCCGCAGCCAGACCCTGGCCATGGGAGGCTAGATAGAGGGTCTGGCTGCGAGGAATGAAGTTAATCAGCAGCGACTGGTATTCGCAGCTCCTGAGTGGAGCCACGGTGCCATAGCAACAGGATGCCATGGCACTGTGGCTCCATTCAGGAGTCTGACTGAGGTAGCCGGGGATCTGCTGTGCATGCAGGCCGATTGGAATCAGGACCCGGCCTGCACGTTCAGACCCCTAGAGCCTAATCTGATTCTGTGGGATCAGAATTGGGTCTATCTCTGGGTGTCCCGATTCCGATCGGCTGCACAGGGGCCTGCACACCCTTTTCGGAATGTGCCTCCACCTGTATAGTGCAGGGCAGAGGTGCGTGTTCTACCTGTCTCTATGGATAGCTGTCAATATTCATCCACTATCCATACAGCAGGGGTAGGGAACCCTGGTCCTGGAGAGCCGCAGACCAGTCAGGTTTTCGGGATATCCCTAATGAATATGCATGAGATATATATGCATTAGAGATATCCTGCCAAACTGACTGGTTTGTGGCCCTCCAGGGCTGGATTTGGAGACCCCTGCCTTACACCTCTGTCAGTTAAGATTGTGAGTGGGCAAGGTGCAGATGTCCAAGACATCAAAAAGGTTAGATAGAATGCGTCACATTCCTCCTCACTTCTCACCACCACCAAAATATTGTCTATTAGACAACTTTTTGGTGGTGATGAGAATCGAGGAGGAATGTGACACATTCTATATACCCTTTCGATGTCTAGGACATCTGCACCTTGCCCACTCACAATCTTAACTGACAGAGGTGTAAGGCAGGGGTCTCCAAATCCAGCCCTGGAGGGCCACAAACCAGTCAGGTTGGCAGGATATCTCTAATGCATATATATCTCATGCATATTCATTAGGGATATCCCGAAAACCTGACTGGTTTGCGGCTCTCCAGGACCAGGGTTCCCTACCCCTGCCATACAGCTATGCAGTTTAATTTGGAACAGAAAATAAATGCCCTAAATCAGGGGTCCTCAAACCTGTCCTGGAGGGCCGCAATCCTGCAGGTTTTTGGGATAGCCCTAATGAATATGCATGAGATATATATGCATTAGAGATATCCTCCCAACCTGACTGGTTTGTGGCCCTCCAGTACTGGATTGGGAGACCCCTGCCTTACACCTCTGTCATTTAAGATTGTAAGTGTGCAAGGTACAGATGTCCTAGACATCAAAAGGGTAGATAGACTTTGTCACATTGCTCCTCGATTCTCACCACCACCAAAAAGTTGTCTAATAGGCAACATTTTGGTGGTGGTGAAAAGCAAGGAAGAATGTGATAAAGTCTATCTATGCCTATGTTGCCTGTGTCTATCCCCACCCCTTATTTAAAAGCACCCAAATATAACAAAGCCTTAATTTTTCTCCAAAAAGGACAGAAAGTCTGTCTTTAGCCAAAGTGGCAGAGGCTAGGAATTCCACTGTTTAGGAGCACAACATGCAAACACCCATTTCCTCATACACTGCAGCCTAATTTCCTCTGAGACTTATTTGAGCTGTATGGCATTAATAATATAGTCAATTACCACATGAAACAAGGCTTTGAAACCAAACAAAGAATCTTACACTCTGTATTCTACTGGTAACCAGTGTAACTCTTGTAATGTTGATATTTTGTGATAAATTGGTTTTAGCCAGTTAAAAAGTGAGCCATTGTATTTTGCATAATTTGAAGCTGGCACAACTGTTTTTGCAAAATGCCACAGTGTAGGTTCTTGCAATAATTAAGCCTTGACATAATTAAGGCATATACTATCATAGCCAAATCGCTTCCCTTATAACAAACTCTGCAGTATGGGTGCATGATGCAGACTCATAAAGCAGGATGGTACTACCACGCAAAGTCATCATTTCACAGAATCTTTGGAATCTAGCTGTATTCCTAGCCTCTTTGTTCTGGTGTCCGCTGTCAGTTTTGTCCCACATGTATTTGGCCAAGAGTACAATAAGCTGTCTTGTCAACATGTCCAAATAGCTTCTGACTTACTTGGGTTTAACGTATGACCTTGCTGCTCTAGCCAGTCCACCATCGCCCCATATAACGATTTAAATAGTTTTAATTTAATCAGGGCCAGTGCAAGAGTATTGGGCATCCTAAGCAAACTTTCAATCCTTTCACCTATGAGATTAGCAATCATGATCACTCAAACAACATCTCCTCCATAATAATCCTGTAAAAATGTATAATGGAACATCATATATTTAACAATTAAACTTTGTTTTGTATGTATGTATGTACCCACCTTCACTGCAGGTAAAAGGGTGTGATAATGATTCTTTGACATTGTGGGTCTGTTAAATCAATTATATTGCTGTGACTGCTGCTGCTGTTCTTTAACATCACTCAAAAGCTGCCACCTTCTGAAACCTTCTAGTCTTGCTTATTGGTTGGATGGGTTCTGGATTTAATAGAGTTGCAATCTGATGAACATCCACTGGCATCACTTGCTACATATAGGGGTATGTTTACTAAACTGCGGTAATGTCATTCGCATTAGGTTCCGCAGTAAAGGTACAGATGGCCATATAAAGGAGTGGGCAGTGCATCGTTACAGCAAGCCGTATCAGCTAACGCATGTTACAAACTAATGTGCGCTACAAGGCGCCTCATATGGCACCTTACAAGGCACCTTATAAGGCACCTTACAAGGCACATTACAAGGCGCCAGCAGAAAGGATGTATGTATATATACTATATATATATATATATATATACAGTATATAGTATATATATATATTTTAAATGTTAAAATTTTCACAAACTTACAATCCAGTAAGGAAATAGGAAACATGACTTTTCAGAGAAAAAAAATAAAGGAAAACAACAAATAGTTTAAGAAACAAATAATCCACAGAAAATGTCACACTCAGCCCACAAGAAGAAGAAGGCAATATAGCAAGGGAAAATCAAAGTAAATAGACTTCATCTTTCATTGTTAATAATAATCTAGGTCCCAATCCAAAAAGCTAATTAGAAGTAATACTGTCTTTTTAGTTGGTTTCTTTATCATGTAAAAATGTTTCTAGATGAGTTGGGTCACAAAATATATAACGACTCCTCTGACAAGTTATGACACTTACAAGAGAATCTTAAGAAAAATGTACTCCCACCAGTTAAAACCATAGTATTTAGGGATAAAAATTGCTTCCATTGTACCTGAGTGGCCAGAAAAATCTGAAGTCAAAATTAATTGGATTTAACATAATTAAAGCTATTAATCCTTGGGCAATTCCAGTCATCAGATGTAATGTTGGAGTTGTAAACTGGACACAAACTGACTTAGATAAACTTGATTGAAGAGCCAGGAAATTGACAATAAATCATGCCTTATACCCAGTGGCTGGATTCGATCCGAACAGGAACCGGTTCAGATCGATCCCGCCACTGCCAGAACGGAGAGGGTTGCGGCATGGCACGCATTTGCCACAGCGCTGCATGCTCAGTCCACTGGCAGCAACCGCAAGGCAGCAACTCCCTGGTGGCCCAGTGGTCCAATCCTCCCACCCACCAGTGGTTTGACAGCATCGGGGGCTTCCCACAATGCCACGGTCCCCCAATGCCGTCAAACTACTAGTGGGTGGGGGAATTTGAAACAGTGCAGTGCCAGCATCGGGACACCGTTTTCAGCCGGTTCAGTGAACGTGGCTTGTGGCAGGAAAGCATTCTCCCAAAATAGCCAAATCCACCACTGCTTCTACCCATGAAGTAATATTAACAGATTATATATACCAAGAACCAGAGCAGGAAGATGGAAAACATGGCCTGAAAGTCTATTTTATGAAAAGCAAAAGCCCATGTTAACTGAGGTTTGAGAAGAAAAAATGCCGAAAAACATCAGAATTGAAAATAGAATATTAAAACAATGCAGATTCAAGAACTGGAATGACAAGCCACTGCATGGCCAATATACAAAAAGACATGGAATGGAAAATGTGGAATAAAACTATCACAGCGATGACTGAAAATTGGATAACTTATAAAAGAATGTATAGGAATGACCTTAGCAGCCCAAGAATGAGCATTGCAAACAAATGTTATGAAAGCTAAGACTAAAACAAATTCAAATAATAGCAAATGCTGGTTATGCTAAGCCAAGGATGAAACTGAAGGCAGTCTAATCAGAGCCTTTAGCAAAATAGGCCAAAGTAACTACGAGTATAAACAACGTTATGATCAATTTTTCCTTGGGAATCTTTGCAAAAAGTATGGTTTTATTGCAGCAAACAACTATTGACACCATACCATTAAAAAAGTTTTACAAAATTAGCAGGTCAAGATGCTATGGGATTTTAAAATATGAACTGACAGGCACATAGAGCACAACTCTCCTGACATCGCGGTCGTAGAAAACAGTATGGTTTAAAGATGTGGCAATAGATGTGATAACAGAATCACTGAAAAATAGCTGGAAAAAAATTATAAAATACCATGATTCACAAACTGAAGTAGAAAGACGAGGAGACAATCGATGATAATACCAATTGTGATTGGAGCTCTTGGAGCAATATCCACTAGACTCCCAAAATACTTGGAAACTTTAAATTTCAGAGACATAAGCTCATTTATTTTGCAAAAACTGCCCTATGGGTCCTTGGATAGGGAACAAATTAATATACTTTGATGTTCCAATACCAGGATGTCTAGGATAATCTAATGGTTAGAGTAGCGGGCTAGGAACAGAGTGATCCAAGGTTCAAAACCCACTGCTGCTAGCATTAAAATTATGCTGAGTACTGGGGATGATGGAGTGCTTTCTTCTCTGCAGGCTTTCAGTCAAAACAAGCATGTTTCATGATGCCTGTTCTTGTCTGGAGCAGGGCTAAACTTCGACACAGGGTCTGGGACATTTCTGAGATCAGGTAGGGATGTCCAGGTTCCTGGGAATGCCTTCACCACGTCCTTTTTCAGACTTGGACATCCTCAGACTGGGGATAACCCCAGAGCTGGCTTTTAAAATGGCTCTGGAGATATTTCTGTGCTTGGACATCTCTATGCCCATTTCTGGACATCCAAAGCATGAATAGAGCTTCCAAAATTACCATCTATGTGTGTACCTGTGCATTTTTATAAAATATGTGGGCACATCGCAACACCGCCCTGCTCCAGCAAAACTATGTCCCTAGGGACTCTTACACACAGCACAAGTAAGCAATTTTGTCACCATGTGTACTTACATGAATTTAGAAGGGCCTTTTCCTCATGTAAAACAGCCTTTAATAAGAATATAAGAAATATCATACTGGGTCAGACCAACAGTGGCCAATCCATGTCACAAGTGCCTGTCAGGTTCCCAAAAGGCACACAGGTTCCCGGGTCCTCTTAATAATGGTTTATGGACCTTTCCTCCAGGAACTTGTCCAAACCATTTTTAAACCCAGTTACACTAACAGCTTTTGCTACATCCTCCAGTAACGAATTCCAAAGTTTGATTACATGCTGAGTGAAAAAATATTTTTTCTTATTAGCCTTACAGTAAATGGGTTACGTTGTAGCTTCATTGCATGTCCCCTAGGCTTTCTACTTTTTGATGGCGTAAACAACCGATCTACGTTTATCCATTCCATTCTATTTATTCATTTATAGACCTCTTTCATATCTCCCCTCATCCATCTCTTTCCAAGTTGAAAAGCCCTAACCTTTTAAGCCTTTCCTCATAGGGGTATCCTTCTATCCCCTTTACCATTTTGGTGGCTCTTCTCTGTACCTTTTCTAATTCCGCTATACTGTATCCTTTTTAAGATATGACGACCAGAATTGCACATGATATTCAAGGTGAGGTCGCACCATGGAATGATACAGAGGCATTATAATATCCTTTGTTTTATTCGCCATTCCTTTCCTTATGATTCCTAGCATTCTATTTGCTTTCTTGGCTGCCTCTGCACACTAGGCGGAGGGTTTCAACATATTATCCACGATGACACCTACATCTTTTTCCTGAGTGGTATTTACTAAAGTGGAATCTTGCATTGTGTAACCATAGGGGTATGTTTACTAAATGGCGGTAGCAGCTTCCGTACGATATCGGATGGAAGCCGTAACTGCCAATTAGTAAACGTACCCCACAGTTTGGTTTGTTCTATTCTAGTTGCATAACTTTGCACTTTTCCACATAAAATTTCATCTGACATTTAAACATCCAGTCTTCCCAATTTATCAAAATCTTCTTACAATGTTTTACAATCCTCTTATTTATTTATTTATTTATTTATTTTATTTACTTTTCTTATATACCGCGCTCTTCGATATCAGTGCGGTTTACATGGAACATAGGAGAGTTTTACAGTGGGGGATTACACCGTAATTACATAGAACAGGTACCTTATGTTTTAACAACTTTGAATAATTTTGTGTCATCTGCAGATTTTATAACCTCACTCATTATTCCCATTTCCAGCTCATTTATGAAGATATTAAAAAGCAGCAGGCCCAGCACAGATCCCTGGGGTACTCCACTGTTCACTTATCTCCATTGAGTAAATTTGCCATTTAGCCCTTCTCTCTGCTTTCTATCTTTTCACTAGTTTCTGATTCACAAAACTATACTGCCTCCAATTCCATTACTTTTTAATTTGGCCAAGAGTCTCTTATGAGGGACCTTGTCAAAGGCTTTCTGAAAATCAAGGTACACTATATCAACCAGCTCACCTTGGTCTACCTGTTTATTCTCACCTTCAAAAAAATATAACAGATTAGTAGGACAAGACTTTCCTTGGCTAAATCCATGTTGGCTTTCTTCCATTAAACCATGACTATCTTATATGTTCAGTAATTTTATTTTTTATAATGGTTTCTACCATCTTGCCCCATACCAATGTCAGGCTCACCAGTCTGTAGTTTCCCAGATCCCCCCCTGGAACCCTTTTTAAAATTGTCATTACATTGGCCATTCTCCAATCTTCAGGTACTACAGATGATTTTAATGATAGTTCACAGATTACTAATAGTAGGTCTGCAACCTCATCTTTCAGTTATTTCAATGCCCTTGGATATATACCATCAGGTCCAGGTTAATTACATCTCTTTAGTTTATCAAATACTTGTAATACATCGACATGATTTATTGATACTTCTTTCAATTTTTCCGACATATCACCTTTAAATACTATTTCAGGCATAGGCAACTTCCCTACATCTTCTAATATTTGCTCACATTCAATTTATAATCCGCAAACTTAAAACTCTTAAAACTATCTGTAAACATGTCAGGAGATTTTTAAATAGGGACTGTGAGTAAAACTTTATATATTTTGTTTACCACTTCAATTTTGTAACCGGGGCAGGCGGACCTGGTGCTTCGGGTCCATTTCCTCCACCCCCCATCACCCCCAATCTCCCAACCCCACAAAAGACACCACACCAACAGTTCATGGAACACAACTGGTCGCAGCTTTATTAACCTTTTAACAATTTCACAATATGCCAGCCTCCTACACGTTCTCGATCGATTAGCGGCACCCGGCCCGCACCAGCCATACCTTAGCAAAGTGCCTTGCCACCGCTAACGCCATAACTTGCCCCCCGGCAAGTTACCTAACCCTTCCCCCGACTTCGCCATGCTATTAGCAAAAGTCGGCCAGGGTTTGACTGGGTCAGGGGCACCCCGCCCCCGCCCAAGTGTAGCCTGAGGCTCCAGACCCCGGAAACCTCCGGGATCCCGCCAACCCCCCCCCCCCCAAGCTGCAACACCCCATAACCCAAACCCCCATAAACATGAGTGGGCGGGCGGGCGGGCGGGAAGCCGGCACCCCCGAGCAGCCTTCGCCTTGACTGACCACGCGGAGGCTGCCTGCCGGGCCCAAACCACCTACCATGCTGACATGGCGCTCCCTGATTGGCTCCCGCGCGGCTGCATCCGCCGGGAGCCAATGAAATTAAATCGACCTTAGCCGCACGCAAGATCCTCGCCCCTGGCCACGCGCCCGGTTAGGGTCGGCCGTCGGGACCCTGCCCGTGGCCTCGTTAGTAACCGGGGCAGGCGGACCTGGTGCTTCGGGTCCATTTCCTCAACCCCCCATCACCCCCAATCTCCCAACCCCACAAAAGACACCACACCAACAGTTCATGGAACACAACTGGTCGCAGCTTTATTAACCTTTTAACAATTTCACAATATGCCAGCCTCCTACACCTTCTTGATCGATTAGCGGCACCTGTCCCGCACCAGCCATATCTTAGCAAAGTGCCTTGCCACCGCTAACGCCATAACTTGCCCCCCGGCAAGTTACCTAACCCTTCCCCCGACTTCGCCATGCTATTAGCAAAAGTCGGCCAGGGTTTGACCGGGTCAGGGGCACCCCGCTCCCGCCCAAGTGTAGCCTGAGGCTCCGGACCCCGGAAACCTCGGGGATCCCGCCACCTGCACAGGTGACAACCTTGTTCCTGTGCCGCCCCCCCCCCCAACGCCAAGCTGCGACCAGTGAGCATCCCAACCGACCCGTAAGCATCCCAACCAACATCCATTTCAAGGCCTCCTGCAATTGAAAAGGAGCAGATCCATCCCGCCTGGCTATAACTGCCCCTCCATCCCTTACAAAGCCCTGGACTCAACCTCCACCCAAGAATGCAGTATCTGGTACCCCCAGGACGACCAACCCAGCAACAAATCGTAGGAGAACTGTCCGCCAGCCCCCGCGACCAACGCCGCGGGCCCCAGCAGGCAGGCCTTGGAACCACGTCAGACCCCATCAGACTGACACCCCGAAACATCTGCCAACCCACCCAATCCTCCGGCGCCGCTCTGATCAGATGCCAGCATGACTGGAACTAGGTCGTTGCCTCCAACACCGCAGGCAGTCGCAATATCCACCCTTGGCGCCGTAGCGAAGGAAGCCGCTGCGACCCGCAGGGTCCGCACTCACCCAGCCATGAGACAGCCACCAAACTGGATCGATCCCCAAATTGGCCTTCACCTGCCTCGCCACAACTCGCCATCCAGCACATTGGACAAAGGAGTGACCAATCCCCAACATTCAGCAGGCTCCAGACCACACCTGCAAAATAAAGAACAATGAAACTCCCTGACCCCCACGACCCCCCTTAGCTGTCACAGCCGCACATAACCCGCAAACGCCCGAGAGCGCCATCCGCCAATGCTCATAAGAACATAAGACATGCCATACTGGGTCAGACCGAGGTCCATCAAGCCCAGTATCCTGTTTCCAACAGTGGCCAATCTAGGTCATACGTACCTAGCAATATCCCCAAAAGACACAGGTTCCACAATGCTTGTACTGGGTCAAGCATTGATATCCTAGGTCCCTTTTTAATAGTGGTTTATGGACCTTTCCTCCAGGAACTTGTCCAAACCTTTTTTAAACCCAGCTATACTAACAGCCCTTACTACATCCTCCGGTAACAGATTCCAGAGTTTGATTACACGTTGAGTGAAAAAATATTTTCTCTTATTTGTCTTAAATAGTTTACCCTGTAGCTTCATTACATGTCCCCTAGTCTTCCTATATTCTGATAGCGTAAACAATTGATTCACGTTTATCCGTTCCACTCTATTCATTAATTTATAGACCTCTATCATATCTCCCCTCAGCCGTCTCTTTTCCAGGTTAAAGAGCCCTAACCTTTTTAGCTTCTCTTCATAGGAGTAGCCTTCCATCCCCTTCACCAATTTAGTTGCTCTTCTCTGTACTTTTTCTAATAACGCTATGTCCTTTTTAAGATATGGTGACCAGAATTGCACACAATATTCAAGGTGCGGTCGTATCATGGAGCGATACAGAGGCATTATAATATCCTTTGTTTTATTCTCCATCCCTTTCCTTATGATACTTAGCATTCTATTTGCTTTCTTGGCCGCCGCTGCACACTGGGCGGAGGGTTTCAACATGTTATCCACGATGACTCCTAAATCTTTTTCCTGGGTGGTGGTTTCTAATGTGGAGCCTTGCATTGTGTAACTATAGTGTGGGTTGTTCTTTCCTAGGTGCATAACTTTGCACTTGTCCACATTAAATTTCATCTGCCATTTGGATGCCCAGTCTTCCAATTTATCCAGATCCTCCTGCAGTTTTCCACAATCCACTTGGGTTTTAACAACTATAAACGGTTTTGTGTCATCTGCAAATTTGACAACCTCACTAGTTATTCCCTCTTCCAGGTCATTTATGAATATGTCAAAAAGTAGCGGACCCAGTACAGATCCCTGGAGTACTCCACTATTCACCTTTTTCCATTGGGAATATTGGCCATTTAGCCCTACCCTCTGCTTTCTATCTTTTAACCAGTTCCAGATCCACAATAGTACACTGCCTCCTATCCCATGACTTTTTAGCTTCGCCAAAAGTCTCTGATGGGGGACCTTGTCAAAAGCTTTCTGAAAGTCCAGATACACTATATCAACCGACTCACCTTTGTCTACCTGTTTATGCACACCTTCAAAAAAACATATCAGATTAGTAAGACAAGATCTTCCTTGTCTAAAGCCATGTTGGCTGTCTCCCATTAGGCCATCACTATCTATATGCTGTGTAATTTTGTTCTTTATGATGGTTTCTACCATTTTCCCTGGTACTGACGTCAGGCTCACCGGTCTGTAATTTCCCGGGTCACCCCTTGAACCCTTTTTAAAAATTGGTGTTACGTTGGCGACCCTCCAATCTTCAGGTATTACAAATGATTTTAATGAAAGTTCACAGATTACCAATAGCAGGTCTGCAATCTCATATTTCAGTACTTTCAACACTCTGGGATGTATACCATCTGGTCCAGGTGATTTGCTACTATTCAGTTTATCAAATAGTTGTAATATATCTTCCCGGTGTAGCGATATTTCTTTCAATTCCTCTGCAGTATCACATTTAAATACCACTTCAGTCTTGGGTAACATCCCTACATCTTCCTCAGTAAAGACCGAAGCAAAGAATTCATTCAGTCTCTCTGCTATAGCCTTGTCTCCTCTTACTGCCCCTTTTACCCCTCTATCATCTAATGGTCCAATTGACTCTCTCACAGGCCTTTTGCTACGAATGTACTTGAAAAAGTCTTTATTTCGTGTTTTTGCTTCCGTAGCAAGTTTCTTCTCAAATTCCCGCTTTGCCTGCCTTATCAATGCTTTGCATTTAACTTGCCAGTGCTTGTGCTGTTTCCAGTTTTCATCATTTGGCTCTTTTTTCCATTTCCTGAAGGTTGCTTTTTTGGCAGCAACAGCCTCTCTGAGCTCACCTTTAAACCATGCTGGCAGTTTTTTGGACTTTCTTCCACTTTTCTTAATGCGTGGAATACAGCTGCTTGCTGTAAGTCTTTAACCTTTGGAACCGCTCCTTTTAGTTTTTTCCTAACTATATTCCTCATTCTATCATAGTCTCCCTTTCGAAAGTTAAAAGGTAGTACTGTGGATTCCTTTACTATCTGTCCTCCACTAATTAAATCAAACATGATCATACTATGATCACTATTGCCAAGTGGTCCCAACACCCTTATTTCTTGCACCAGATCTGGCGTTCCACTAAGGACTAGGTCCAGTATGGCTTCCCCTCTGGTCGGTTCATGAACCAGCTGCTCCAAGAAGCAGTCATTTATTTCATCTAGAAACTTTATCTCTTTAGCTTGTCCTGCTGTGACACTGACCCAGTCGATACCGGGGTAATTGAAATCACCCATTATTACTACTCTGTTGTGACTTTTGTTAGCTTCCTTGATTTCTTTGAGCATTTCATCATCCATTTGTTCATTCTGGCCAGGCGGTCGATAGTATACTCCCACTGCCATCACCTTCCCCTTCATAAATGGAATTTCAATCCATAGAGATTCTACAGCAAACTTTGTTCCCTGCAAAACTTTAATCCTTTCTGACTCAATGCCCTCTCTAACATAGAGTGCAACCCCTCCACCAATTTGATCAGCTCTATCATTACGATATAGTTTGTATCCAGGTATCACAGTGTCCCACTGGTTATCCTCCTTCCACCATGTCTCTGAGAGTGCAATCATATCTAACCTCTCATTTAGTGCTATATATTCTAACTCTCCCATCTTATTGTTTAGACTTCTAGCATTGGCATACAAGCATTTTAGAGACTGTATTTTATTAATATTAATCTGGCTATTGGTAGGCATGGGTAATTGGGAATCTTTATGCTCTGTCTGCTCCTTACTCAAGGGCATTTGGGCTACTATACTCCCTTTTGGAACCTCACTGCTTTTGGTAGTATCCTTCAAGGATACCTTCGTCCGAACCATGCGCTCCTGGGTGACTGTCGGCTTTCCCCTATTTTCTAGTTTAAAAGCTTCTCTATCTCTTTTTTAAAGGTTAATGCCAGCAGTCTGGTCCCGTCCTGATTAAGGTGAAGCCCATCCCTTCGGAAGAGCCCCCCCTTTCCCCAGAATGTTCCCCAGTTCCTAACAAATCCAAAACCCTCATCTTTGCACCATTGTCTCATCCACGCATTGAGACTCCGGAGCTCTGCCTGTCTTTTGGGTCCTGCACGTGGAACAGGAAGCATTTCGGAGAATGCTATCCTGGAAGTTCTGGATTTCAACTTCCTACCTAAAAGCTTAAATTTAGCCTCCAGAACTTCCCTACCACATTTTCCTATGTCATTGGTACCAACATGTACCAAGACAGCAGACTCCTCCCCAGCACTATCTATGATCCTATCTAGGCGGTGCGTGAGGTCTGCTACCTTCGCACCAGGCAGGCATGTTACCAGGCGATCCTCACGTCCACCAGCCACCCAGCTATCTACATCCCTAATGATTGAATCACCAACTAAAACAGCTGTCCTGACCCTCCCCTCATGGGGACATGGCCCTGGAGAAACGTCCTCGGTGCGAGAGGGTTTTACATCACCTGGAGGACAGGTCCTAGTTACAGGATCATTTCCTGCCACACCAGGGTGATGCTCTCTTGTCATGTGACCTCTCTCCTCCATGGCAACAGGGATGCTGCCAGACTGGAGGTGGGACTTCAGGACTATATCCCTGTAGGTCTCGTCCATGTACTTCTCTGTCTTTCTTATGTCTTCCAGGTCTGCTACTCTAGCCTCTAGAGAACGGACTCATTCAATGAGAGCAAAGAGCTCCTTGCACTTAGTGCAGACGTAAGACCTCTCACCAACTGGGAGAAAATCATACATGTGACACTCAATGCAAAAGACCGGAGAACCCCCATCTCGTTGCTGGACTTCTGTCTGCATCTTAGTTTAAAGCTTGTGTTTAGGTCTTTTAAATTCTGTATATAATAAGGATTGGTGTAGATGCCTCGTTGCCGCGCTGATCGGTCTGAAACGGGCCAAAACAACCCGAACCGCCCCGAAACCCAAAGTGGGGCCGTTGAAACCCCCTCCCCTGCCCCAACCGAATCTGCCACCTACTCTCCCCATTCGAAAGGCCCCAAAAAACAGCAATACAAAAGACTGCCCAAACATGGCAGCTTCATACCCCACTGCAGCCATACGCAGTACCGCTGCAAGGAGCCAGACCGGCCCATCATGCTGGAGGGGCCGCCTCGGACCCCGAGGAAAAGGCCGAGCATGCACCCCCCCCCCCCGCAGTAGCCTGCGAGTTACAAAATCGCCCAACCAGCGATCCTCACCCCCACCACCTTCACCAATCTGAACCGTACCAACTGCGAATGCCCCACCGGCCTGGAAAAAAAACCCCACCCTATACCCTCCAAGCAATGCAGCTGGGTTGCCACCCGTGCACGACCAAAATTGGACCACTGAGTCACAACCCTGCTGAGACCCAGACCACGGCCCCAGTGAAACCGAACTCTGCAGTAAACTCAGCATGTCTCCAAGGCCAGTACGCTATAAGTTCCCCAGGACCCCTGATCCCTCCTTGTCCGCTTCCGGGCCAAAGCTCGAAATAAAAGTGTATCTAATAAAAGTATCTAATAAAAGTGTATCTAATACCCCTAATACACCTTGTGTACCTGAAGCTTAATTAATTAATCTCAGGTCCTCTGTGTATGACTGATTTGGATAAAGAGCTGCACCTGAGAGCAGCCCCTTTCCTCTAAGATGTGCAAGTACCTATAAAACTACAATTACCCCAGGGGTGTGTGGGTGCTGGGGTGGGAGGGAGGGAGGAAGATAAGTCCTATTGAAGAGGGCAGTTACAAGGTACCCTGTCCTGAACCCTCAGCAGGGGGGAGGGGGGTACCACACAGAGCCCAGTTAGTTGAGAGAGTCAAGGTAAGTTGCAGCTGAGAAGGCTGAACTAGCACACCACTAAGACAAACAATAAATAATTAAATAAACAGTTAGACAAACAATAAATAATTAAAGAAACAGCTAGAACTCACAGCAAGGTGTCACAGGAGGCAAATATCCACTTTTCTAGCAGAGCACTGTAAAAGCACTGCTCTTCTCTGATCAGAGAAAAACAAACTAAAACAGGCTATGCACACGTGGAGGAAAGAGGAAGAAGGCTACACAATACCTCAGCAGGGGGGGGGAGGGGGGATTCACTCAGGCAGGCTAGGACAGGAAAAATGTTTAACACACAGCAGGTTCTGGGGAGAGAGATTTAATTTAAAATGAACAGTTAACCTGGCTACCACACAAAGCCCAGTTAGTTGAGAGAGTCAAGGTAAGTTGCAGCTGAGAAGGTTGAACTAGCACACCACTAAGACAAACAATAAATAATTATATAAACAGTTAGACAAACAATAAATAATTAAAGAAACAGCTAGAACTCACAGCAAGGTGTCACAGGAGGCAAATATCCACTTTTCTAGCAGAGCACTGTAAAAGCACTGCTCTTCTCTGATCAGAGAAAAGCAAACTAAAACAGACTATGCACACGTGGAGGAAAGAGGAAGAAGGCTACACCAATACCTCAGCAGGGGGGGGAGGGGGAGTATTCACTCAGGCAGGCTAGGACAGGAAAAAGGTTTAACACACAGCAGGTTCTGGGGAGAGAGATTTAATTTAAAATGAACAGTTAACCTGGCTACCACACAAAGCCCAGTTAGTTGAGAGAGTCAAGGTAAGTTGCAGCTGAGAAGGTTGAACTAGCACACCACTAAGACAAACAATAAATAATTAAATAAACAGTTAGACAAACAATAAATAATTAAAGAAACAGCAGGAACTCACAGCAAGGTGTCACAGGAGGCAAATATCCACTTTTCTAGCAGAGCACTGTAAAAGCACTGCTCTTCTCTGATCAGAGAAAAGCAAAATGACCTGTTCTGCCACCCCGCAGCGCAAAATGCGTAGGCTCTGCACCCACCAAACGCAGCGCCATCCTGACCACCTCGGGCACCAGAACCCCTCGGGCCCGAAACAGGCCAACACTCCCCTACTCTATAAGAAACCCCCAGCCGACTCGGGGGGCACCCACAGGTATCACTGCACGGCAGCCACAGGGCATGTCACAAAGCCTGAAGCCCACTTAAACGCACCCTCGCTCGTTGCCGCGCTGATCGGTCTGAAACGGGCCAAAACAACCCGAACCGCCCCGAAACCCAAAGTGGGGCCGTTGAAACCCCCTCCCCTGCCCCAACCGAATCTGCCACCTACTCTCCCCATTCGAAAGGCCCCAAAAAACAGCAATACAAAAGACTGCCCAAACATGGCAGCTTCATACCCCACTGCAGCCATACGCAGTACCGCTGCAAGGAGCCAGACCGGCCCATCATGCTGGAGGGGCCGCCTCGGACCCCGAGGAAAAGGCCGAGCACGCACCCCCCCCCCCCCCGCAGTAGCCTGCGAGTTACAAAATCGCCCAACCAGCGATCCTCACCCCCACCACCTTCACCAATCTGAACCGTACCAACTGCGAATGCCCCACCGGCCTGGAAAAAAAACCCCACCCTATACCCTCCAAGCAATGCAGCTGGGTTGCCACCCGTGCACGACCAAAATTGGACCACTGAGTCACAACCCTGCTGAGACCCAGACCACGGCCCCAGTGAAACCGAACTCTGCAGTAAACTCAGCATGTCTCCAAGGCCAGTACGCTATAAGTTCCCCAGGACCCCTGATCCCTCCTTGTCCGCTTCCGGGCCAAAGCTCGAAACTGCTCCACCGGAAACGAGAAAGAGCATCACCAATCTTGTCAATACAGCCAGGGATATGCCAAGCCTCCTCCGACACTTGCAACTGTAGAGATGCCCACACCACCCCCCACAGTAAACCCGCTACTGGCAAACTCCAGTGGGAGTAAGGAGGGACCATACTGCCCACAGCCGCATGGCCGCACCACCATACCACCTCACGGTTGCAGAGCCTATCCGGCTATAACTCCCAAACCCACCCTGAGCGGAAACCGCTTCAGGAAGGAGATATTGGCAGTCAAACCCGATACCTGCCAAGACTGCGGCCGTCCGGCCGTGCACCAGGCCCCACCAAGGTACACGCCCCACCCGCTGCATCCGTGTAGAGCTGCAACCCCTCACGTGGCACCTCCTCCTCCATCAAAACCGATGTCCCGTCAAATTTGGCCAAGAATCTACTCCAGAGTGTCAATCCGCCCACATGACTCCGTGACCCAATCCGGTGGTGCGGATACTACACCCCGCCCCCGTGCAAAAAGCCAACTGTCGCGAAACACACTTCCCATCTGTAGTGCCCGGCGCACAAACGATTCCACGATCCCAGTAGGCCTGCAGCCCCGCAAGGTCACCCTGAATGACGCCAACACAAATAAGCCACCAAACCCCCAAACCGGCAACCTCCCTCAGCAGCAGGGGAGATACCAGATCCGCCGAGTCTAATTCCACCCCTAAAATTATTCTCGTCGCTGGACCCGCTGTCTTGCCCTTCGCCAATGCCCACCGAAGTTCCGCGATAGCCCTGCAAACCCGTTAAACATCTCCTGTCACTCCGCCGTCCAAGCCGCCTCCACAAACAGAAAACATCCAATAATGCACCACATTCGTAACCACGGCAGGAAGGTACCGAACATCTAAAAGTACGCACCAGAGCCCGAGCAGCACCTAGGCCAGCAGTTGTCAAAATAAGATGCCCTGTGAAAACGGAAGCCCCACAAGTAAACACAGATGAATGCACCGCCAACAGGCAAAAGGCCAAGGCAGTCTCAACCCTGTCCAGCAATGCGGCCCCCACCCGCTACCTGCACCATTATTGCCACCCGATCAAATGACGCATACCACACTGAACACAACCCGCGCGGAACGTGGACAGAGACCGACACCCCCTATAGAACAGGGACAAATGACAAAGTAGCCAGAACTGCCCAGGCTCCTCATTCGGCACCATCGGCCAAGACGCCATATGGAATGTGAATTCTGAGTACTAGGCACCACCACCGTGCCCTGCCCTGGAATAACGAAGCCAAACGGAAAACTGAACCCCTAGTATAACCTTATCCCGCCGCCTCGGATACCGCTGAGACCACCATCGCAAAACGTACCCCCGTATCCGACCCCTTTGGAACAACGCCTTGTAATGGAATGCCCTCCGCCACCAACCATGCAAAAGTGCCAGAACCCGCTGACTGAAAATGGGGGGGTTGACTTATTGCACCCCCCACACATATCACCGACCCCCCCCCGCCCCAGTGGACCGCTGGAACTGACCAATAGCGAGATAAAGGAACAAGCCGCCCCCACTGCCAGCAGCGCCCCCCCTCCACCACCCCTCCATCCCCCACATGCCCTATCGGACCACCGCCCCATCCACCCTGTCCCTGAACATTCCAGCATAGTTCCACCACGCCTGCACTCCACGCGGCCGGAACGTCACCAAAACAGAATGCGCTTATGCCAATAGCATCCCAGATGGCGGGCGCCGAAAGGAGCGAGCCCACTTCGCTACCGTGCGCGCAACCGTCCTATCCTGCCCCGCCTGCGCATCCGCCGCCCACTTTCCCGGCTCCCCCTCGAGCGCTTTCTGCCGCCCAACAGTCAGTCTGGCGTAGAAGTCATCTGGGCACCCCTTCCCACAGCTCCGAACGGACCCACAGACCCCCGGACAGGGCCCCCCCCAGGCCCCTGCCACCCCTGCACTATCCGCCCCCTCCTCAGCAGCTCCCCCACAGATGCCGACGATGAATCACGCAAGGAGGAGGAGGGGAAGGTCGACACCGAGCCAATGACACCGCCTGCTCTCCCACGCCGAACCCCCCCCCCTCCCGGAGCTTTCCAACCGGGCAATCCTGTGCCCGGAGGGCCCGACCACTTACCCAGCTCGCGACCCTCTGCAGCCACAGCAGCAGAAGTCCTGGATTCCAGTTGGTTGTTCTCTGTGCTGGCCTGCGCCGTCTCCCGCGCATCACACCGGATGCCGCCACGGCAGCACCTGTCTTCGTGTCCGCTCCACTGCCCTCTGCGCTGGCCCCTGTGGAAACAAAACAAAACGGGGGGGGGGGGAGGAACTGCCGGAGATCATGCATGCGGCCAGTGCCCACACCACACCGATCCAGACCTATTCCACCCGCCCCCAAGCCAGCGCTCCACAGGCAAAGGCCCACCAGCCACCCCCCAATCACCTCGCACCAGAGACCAACCAGCAGTAGCAAAGTGTCCCCTTACCCTACTGCCCCCCAACCCCATAGCAAACCCCCCATCTGCCCGAGCTCCCCTCGCTTCCCCCACTGCTCCCACCAAATCACCCACCATTCACCACCCCACCCCCCGTAGTCTCCCCCCGACCACCCAACCCCCCGAAGCAGGGCACCTATAACCCGCCCGCTGAGGAAGGGGCTCCAGCACCCAGGTCCCCCCACGCCGAGGCCCTCCCCACCCGATGGCAGCACCGAGAGGGGCCCCCCAACGCCCACAACCAGCCCCCCGCCCTCTCCCTGACATCGGCACGGGCGCAAGCAGACAGGGCGATGCACTGTACAGCTGCCGTAGAAATACAACAGGCAGGCTGTCGGTCAGGTTCCCCCCTTCCCCCGAGTCTAGCACGCACCTGCCAGGCACTAGAGCCGGCGCCCGTCGAGCACCCTTCCCTCCCCAACCCCAGCACCCCCCAGCGGGCGCCACTTAGTTATTGGTAGAGATGCTGCACCTACCGGGTTTTCCCCACAAAGAAGAGCAGCATGAGCCGGGGCGCGAGGCAGACTCAGTCGGAGCATAGCTCTGCCTTAGCATGCCGTCCACCTCGCTCTCGTCGGGTCCCTGATGCTATGTGTCCCAGGACAGCGTGTTCCTGGCCATGCCATGGCAGGAGGAAAGACCAAGGGTGCAGGTAGGCCCGCGGGCAGCAACGACGGCGTCCGACGTCATCTTCTCCCTCCCCGCTCTCCTTCCCGACTCCTGCCGCATCCGGTGAGCGCACCATGCGGGAAGCCCCGGGGAGAGCTCGCGTGCCGCGGGGAGAAAGCCGGCACCCCCGAGCAGCCTCCTCGACGTCATCTTCTCCCGCCCCGCTCTCCTTCCCGACTCCTGCCGCATCCGGTGAGCGCACCATGCGGGAAGCCCCGGGGAGAGCTCGCGTGCTGCAGGGAGAAAGCCGGCACCCCCGAGCAGCCTCCGCCGTGACTGACCACGCGGAGGCTGCCTGCCGGGCCCAAACCACCTACCATGCTGACATGGCGCTCCCTGATTGGCTCCCGCACGGCTGCATCCACCGGGAGCCAATGAAATTAAATCGGCCTTGGCCGCGCACAGGATCCTCGCCCCTGGCTGCGCGCCCGGTTAGGGTCGGCCGTCGGGACCCTGCCCGCGGCCTCGTCAGTTACCTTCTCATTCCAATATCATCTCCAACCCACTCAACAAGGGATATACAGTAGCCCATTCCTATCAAATCACTTCTCCTTTACACATCTCACTTGTCCATTCCCACAGTATCAAAACCAACCCCCCAAATCAGCCCCAACCCAAAAGGGAAAGTCTGTTCACAAATCTTTGTACTCCCCTGGTGGCCTCAAGAGTGGGGTTGTGTTCAAAGAGGTGTTATTTTCATATTCAATGAAAAAAATCAAGGATTGGGATGGGTTCAACAAGGACTGCACATGTTTTAAAGGGTTCAAGGAAGTAATTTTTTTAACTGCATGGTCCTCTTTCAGTTGCTTCCTGGGAGCATCAACTAGCACGTTGGCGGGGTAATGCTATCAACATCTCCTGACGTATAACTTTCAATGAATAATGCAGCTTGCCGAGTTTAATGTAAGCTGCATTACTCATTTTTTAGACTAATTCTATCCTTTGTCTGCTTTGCATCTCAATATTAATTAACTCACAATTCGGAAAAAAACACCAACTTGCATTGAGCTGTGTTGTTGTCAAATAAAGCCCCTTATTCCCAATTAACACAGCTTAATTGACAAGGAATGCCCATTATTTATCATAATACAGCTTAATAAGTAGATCCCATAATCTCTAGTTTAATAATATGGCCTACCTTCAAGCATGGTTTATATGAATACACGCTGGTTATTCAAGTTTCCATTTTGGCTGAAGTCTTTCTTTTTGAATTGGGTTATTGATAGCCTGATATGCACACTCAAAATGACACATTTTTTTGTAATTCAATTTTTCAGCACATAAGCAGTAGAAGGCACAAAGACAGAGCTGCTGGAAAACCTCCAAAACCTAAATATAGCCCCTACAATAAAGCTCAAAGAGGGACAACTCAAGTTGGGGTAAGCAAATAACTGTTTCCTTATCACTTGATACCAGACACATTCATATAATGCAGACAGGCAGTATTTAAAAATGCTAATTTGAATGGAGGAACAGAAGCCTAGTCAGTAATAGATTTCCACTGATTTTTTTCGCTAGAAATGGACAGACTGGATTCAGTTAACTTTGATTTTCTCTGAAGTTTAGAAAGTCATAGAGGTAAATTTTTTTTTTTTGGATTAGCATGTTCATAGCTGATTTTAACTCATTGTGACTCCACTTGAATCTAAGCCAAGATCCAAAACAATTCTAGTTTTTACCCACCTTATCAAAAACGAGGGCGACTCTGATCTATAAACTCACATGACATTGTACAACCTTAAGATTACTTGTAGCAGCAAATGTATGAGTAATAGGGATGTTAACATCATAAAAACCAACCTGTCCACCTCCTACTTGGCAAGTTGTCATTTCCCACTGAAATATGCATCGTCTTGTGAAAAAAAACATGTGAACTGAGCTGGACAATGGGGATGTGCCTTTGTTAGCATGGCTTAAGTTTGTTTCGGCACCTGAAAAATTTTTAGTGCACATGAAATTAACTGTATGCAAATAAATCTATAAATGAACATATATACAATCAGTGCATGTGGGTTACAAAGTTCTAATGTGTATAAAATGTACATATCGCAAACCAAAGCAGGAAAAGAACTGAAAGTGCCAGAAAATCAGGAAAAATGTTCAAAATCTGAAAACAATCCAAAACGTTTTTGGCTGTGCACATCCTTACTGGACAAACCAGGGCTTTTTCAGAGGGATTATGCAGAAGTACTACGTACCGGCACCTTTTTCATTGTGTACTAAAATGGACCCATGATTCTCATGAAGTATTGAAAGAGCCCTGTATATCAATACCAGAACATTTTTCTATAGGAAAAATGCCCTGGAGAAAACCAAGGGGCATGTTTACTAAAATGCAGTAACTTAGTGCACGTTCAGCCCCAGAACCTGGTATGGGGGTGACACCGAACTGTTCCTAACAAATGGAGGCATGCCTAGCATAGTTAGTGCACATTAATGATGATAGTGCTCACCGCAATGCACATGCTTCACCCCAGGATCATCCAGGCTCTTTACCAATTCACACAAAGTGGTAAGAGCAGGAATTTTAGTGCAGCCTTTGGTGCACGGTAGCAGTTACTGCAACACACTTGGCAAGCACTAAACCTCACCCTAATCGTTACTGCGGTTTAGTAAACATATCCCCAAATGTATTTATGTATTGATGAAGATTCATTAACCACCTTTATGAGAAGGTTCACCCAAGGAAGTGTACAACAGGTGTAGTTTTACAAAGGCACTTTATATTGTAGAATCGGCATAGCTTACCTTCCAGATCTGAATTTTAGTGCATTGTAAGTTATGAACTATCAGAAAGCTAGATAAAAATGTAACCTGTTACATAAACCAATAAGATCCAAAATCAGATTAAACTAATATGTCTGTCCTTAATTCTTATGAATTTATAGCTTTCTATTACCTACTAAGGATGCGTTTCTCATTTGAAATGAAATAGAATATGCCAACAAAATTCTCCCTTTTTGTTTCCTTTCAATTTAATAAATTAATAAACACCTCCTCATGCAACTAAAGTTTAAAATGTGGCTCCCATTGGCTTAGTCCCTTCTATCTAGATTTCCCAATGGTGCATACTAAAAGTTAGCCACTAACCCCCATCCCCATACCTAATAAACAAAAAAATGGCCCCTAGGCACAATGTGTTCCATCCTAGCCTCCTTCTCCCAGGCTACAAACACTCCTGCCCAACTCGAAGAGAGAAAAAGTTGCACTACCCCCAATCAGCAGGAACACCAGCTTGAAGCTGCTCAGTGGGAATAGGGCTGATGTTACCATCAGGCAAACTAGGTGCTCATCAAGAGCTCCGGACTCCAGGGAGGTGCACTGCTGTTGCTGCTACCCCTCACTGGGATGGGCAGCGGTGGCATTGCTTTTGAAAGGGCACCAAAGAGCCAGAGTTACCTTTAGCTCTGGCACTGTGATGCCATTCCTGCTTCCACCACCCTCCGATATCACTTTCTTTTGCATGAGGGTGGAAGAGTGTGTGTAATGCCACTTTGGGGCCCCTTTACTAAGGGGCACTAGGACGTTGTACCTAAAGCGCCATAGTTTTGGTGCTTTTAACTCACTAGATACAACACTCTAGTGTTAATAAAAGGGCCCAAAAGTGGCATTACATACACTCTTTTACCCATATATACTTAGAGTAATTTTATAACAAGTCATTTCCACATATAAATCTCTCTTTGATGCATTGAAATGACTTTTAAAATTGCCCCTTTACCAGGTAGAACAGTGTTTTACATGACCAGGTAGACAAAACTAAAAATGCCCATGTGTATATGTACATAAAAGTAGGCTCTTGGGGAATCAGAGCAGGGATGTGATCGGTACTTATTCCATTAATTCCTGCTTGAGCTAACTATGTTGGTCTTTTTTCCTTATGATATGAATCACTCCCAAATATGTAGTCTGAGTATTTTAGTATGGTTCTTTTTTCTCTTTTTTTAATAACGCATATTTTCTATAGTCACATGATTGCTTAATGTTTAAAATTTGTAATGATGTAAAATAATAAGAAACAAGCTGAAAATTGTACACTAGTAGTGTGAAAATGACATATTTTCCCTATTTCCAGAATCAGGCATGTGGGCCCTGTGCATATGCATGTATGCATGTGTACATGTGTGTGTGTGTGTGTGTGTGATTAGGAGTACTGGAGTTGCATGCATCAGTGTGTGTGTTATTGGGAGTGTTGAGAGTTGCGTTTATGTTATAGGGAGTTTCATTCATGCATACATGTATGTCTCATGGGGAGGGTGTGAGGCTACATGCTTTGCATATGTGTGTGCCATAGGGAGTGTCGGGGAATGTGTGTGTGTGTGTGTGTGTGTGTGTGTGTTTGTGTTTGTCTCTTTGTCTCATGACCCTCCTCTCAAGCTTCTTCCAGTCTCTCTCTCTCTCATAGCCCCCCCAAGCTTTCCCCATTCTCTCTCTCTCTCTCTCTCCCTCCTATAACCCCTCCCCAGGCTTTACCCAATGTTTTTCTCTTTCTGTCTCTCTCGCTGTCTCATAACCCCTCCCCCACACTTAACCTAGTCTCTCTCATAACCCTCCCCTCTATCCAGTCCATCTTTCACTCAGCCATTTTTGTCCTTGGCTGTGGCTCTTCAAAAATGCGTTGGTTCACATTTCCCTCACTGCAAGCGCTTCTCTGCAAGGTGAAGTCATGTGGCACAGAAAATTTGGGTTGATCTCATGGTTGCAAGACTTCATATCATGAGATGAGCCCAAACTTCCTAACCAAGTGGCTCCACCATTCAGACAGCCAATTGCAGTGGGGGATGTGTGAACCACAATGTTTTGACTAGGCTTGCATGCACATGTATGTTTGCATATGCATATTTTATTTATTTATTTATTTATTAAATGTTTTTATATACCGCACTCTTTAAAATCAGTGCGGTTTACAGATAACATTTTGTACAGAGCAGGGAGAACCTGCTTTGCACTTACATTGAACAGATAATGCAACTTGGGTTTATAACTGGGGTAACTATATACAGTATAAGCAGGATGTCACTGCGCAGTTGTAGCGACATGGTTTACCCTAATAACTATGTACAGGAATGTGAATTATTTACAGAGTTGTCTGTTATTTACAATTGGCTGGTTGGGTGTATGGTGGGTGAGGTTGTGTTGTTGGCCTGTGAGTAGTGTAGGAGGAAGAGATGGTGCTTTAGTGCCTTTTTGAATTGAGCAAGGTCAGTGATCGCTTGAATGTTAGTTGGGAGCTCGTTCCAGCAAGTGGGTGCATAGAACATAAAGGCTCTGTTCTTTGTTGCCTGGGTGCATTTTGTTATTTCACTGGGGGTTATTAGTGTGTTGGTGGCGAATATCCTTCTTGCTCTGTTTGCAGGAGTGTGGTAGAGAAGGTCCGTCAAGGAGGTAGAGGATATTTTGTTGATGGCTTTGAAGGTTGTAGGTGAGTCGGCAGTAGATTGGTAGCCAGTGCAGGGCCTTTAGGATTGGCGTAATGTTGTCTCGTCTAGAGGCCCCATGTAGGAAGTGGGGAGCAGAGTTCATTGCTAACTGTAGTAGGTTTAGTGTGTTCTTAGGGAGTCCATGCAGGATCACATTGGCGTAGTCAAAGTGGGGGGTTACTAGTGCCTGGAAAACTGTTCGGAAGTTGTCTGGTTGCAGCAAGGGTCAGAGATGTCGAATTGTCCGCATCTTATGGTAGATTTGCTTGATAATGTTGCCTAGGAGGTGCTTTCAGGTGAAGCTCATTACCCAAATCAGTCATACACTAAGGACCTGAGATTAATTAAGCTTCAGGTGAACAAGGTATATTAAACGTATTAGGTACAGTTTTTATTGGTATAAATACCCATAACAACCCCTAGTAAGTAAGAACTTAAAGATCTAGACACAAACTTAATCTAAGATGCAGACAGCAGTCCAGCAGCGGGATGGGGGCTTTCCAGTCTTTTGCATTGAGTGTCACATGTATGATTTTCTCCCAGTTGGTGAGAGGTCTTACGTGTGCACTAGGTGCAAGGAGCTCTTTTCTCTCAGGGAACAAGTCCGTTCTCTAGAGGCTAAAGTAGCAGACTTGGAAAACATAAGACAGACAGAGAGGTACATAGACGAGACCTACAGGGATATAGTCCTGAAGTCCCACCTCCAGTCTGGCAGCACCACTGTTGCCATGGAGGAGAGAGGTCACGTGACAGGAGAGAATCACCCTGGTGTGGCAGGAAGTGATCCTGTAACTAGGACCTGTCCTCCAGGTGATGTAAAACCCTCTCGCACCGAGGAAGTTTCTCCAGGGCCATGTGCCCATGAGGGAAGGGTTAGGACAGCCGTTATAGTTGGTGATTCGATCATTAGGCATGTAGATAGCTGGGTGGCTGGTGGACGTGAGGATCGCCTGGTAACATGCCTGCCTGGTGCGAAGGTAGCGGACCTCACGCGCCACCTAGATAAGGTCTTAGATAGTGCTGGGGAGGAGTCTGCTGCCTTGGTACATGTCGGTACCAATGACATAGGAAAATGTGGTAGGGAGGTTCTGGAGGCAAAATTTAGGCTTTTAGGTAGGAAGTTGAAATCCAGAACTTCCAGGGTAGCATTCTCCGAAATGCTTCCTGTTCCACGCGCAGGACCCAAAAGGCAGGCAGAGCTCCGGAGTCTCAATGCGTGGATGAGACAATGGTGCAGAGATGAGGGTTTTGGATTTGTTAGGAACTGGGGAACATTCTGGGGAAAGGAGGGGCTCTTCCGAAGGGATGGGCTTCACCTTAACAGGGATGGAACCAGGCTGCTGGCATTAACCTTTAAAAAGGAGATAGAGCAGCTTATAAACTAGATATTAGGGGAAAGCCGACAGTCGCCCAAGAGCGGATGGTTCGGAAGAATGTATCCTTGAAGGATACTACCAAAAGCAGAGAGGTTCCACAAAAGAGTAAAGTAGCCCAAATGCCCTCAAGTATGGAGCAGACAGAGCTTAAAGATCCCAATTTACCCATGTCTAACAATAGCCAAATTAACATGAATAAAATACATTCTCTAAAATGCTTGTATGCAAATGCTAGAAGTCTAAAGAATAAGATGGGAGAGTTAGAATATATAGCACTAAATGAAAGGTTAGATATGATTGGAATATCAGAGACTTGGTGGCCACTGGTGCCGGCAAGATTGCAGTCTGCAGGGGTGGACATGGGCAATGGCATTCCGAGCCATCAGATTGATGGCTCGTTGCCAAGGCGCTAGAACGCTATGACTCCCTCATCCCAACCATTGCATTCTGGCATCAGAATGGGCAGCTCCCTATACACCGATCTCTTTGGCATATGGGGAGTGCTCAGATGTCAAAGTCCCCGATTCTGCCATCACGGGAACGTCCAGGCCCCATGGCAGCAGAATCGGGTCCATCTCCCGCACGTCTGGTTTTTGCATGTCCAATGCGACTGGATGTGCGGGAACCAGAATGTTCCTCCATGTATCTGTCAGTGTAGTAATACTGGGCACCTTTTTTGATGGAATGAAATATGTGCATTTGTGTCACTTTTGAATCATCAGCATTGAAAAGACACAAAAACTGAGTGGAGGATTGCATCGGATGAGGGGAGTGTTTTATTGATGTTTATCAATAAAATCCTAAGATGAGAAACTACAAATAATTATATACATGTTGAATCTATGATAATGCTTTTATAAGGACTACCTAGTTTAAGCATGTTTTCAGTCACCTATATTAGGGAAATTTCATAAAGGGAAGTACGTTGCCTACTTGTCTATATAAAATACTAAGTTACGTGGCAGATCTTATGCCTACATTGCAGGCAGAGGCATTAACACCAGTCCTGGAGATGATGTAGAAGTCCATGCCTATAGTTTTTGGATATGCCTGCAAATTACATGTATTTACAGTTTGTAAATGTAGATGTACACTCTGTCCATGGTCCACCCAAACTCCACTCTTGTGCACGCCTACGATAGTGCCAAATATGCACCATCATGTCAAAGCGTGTACTTTTACGCTGGTCGGGCTTTTATAAAATGCCATTTATGCATCTATCTGTCCACATATGTACAAAAATGACCTTAAAAAATAACCTTCTTTCTGCCTAATTGTGCCCATATTCAGCGAGTCATTTTCAAAAATCCCCCTACCATGCATAAATCCTAGCTCTACATGTGGCAATGCCTTTGCAAATTGGCCCTGTGAAGGCAACTTTCTAAAGCTGTTCACTTTAACACTAGAAGCCCCAAAGTGCGTCAATTGACCAGTGTCACTGCTAGAACCATGTCAGTCATGTTCCATGACTTTGTTAGCAAGGTCAAGATGTTCAAATATGTGCATCAAAAATTAATGACAGATGCACCACCTAGCGGGAAAATGAATTTATACCTAGAAGCCCAAAAGTACGTCAATTGATGCACTCAATTGTCTTGGATGCGTTAATTGACGTACTTTGGGACTTCTAGGTATAAATTCATGTTCCCACTAGGTGACGGATCTCAATCACTGTTTACAGTTTTACTCTGACATTACAAACAATAAACACACGATGACGCCATGTAATGATGTCACATACTGCACGTATTTAACAAATAAGTAACTTCACATTAATTCACATCTGCATTTCATGCTAAGCGCAGTCATCGTGATAATGCGTCAATTGACACACTTTGGGGTTTCTAGGTAAAATTCCTTTTGGGGCTTCTAGTATTAATGACTGTCTACTCTCCACACAAACAAAAGTAAAACATTTTGCTCAAATTAAGAAGAGGCATTCCTGGGAGGCCCAAGGGTGATGCAGGGCCATGTGCGGAGACTCATTGCAGGGCCTCATTTGCAATGCCACTGGATCTCATTTGCATAAATGTAATTAATTTTATTTAAACATGTATATGTTGCCCATCTAAAATTTTAGGCAGCTTTCAAAGGAGCCTTTCACAACCTTCTTTTTTATCCTGGCAATGATTTAGGGGCATGTTTACTATTAATATGCGTTAAGTGCCACTGCGCCAATATAAATAAATGGGTGTTCCTGCAATTAGTGCACATTAACATTTGTGAATACACATTAACTTTTAGTACACATGCCTCTTAATGAGTTCTCAATATCATTTGCATGGGCAGTGATGATATCAAGACTATCAGATTTCTACATTACTATACTCCAGTGTCAACTGGCAGGCACATTAGGAAGTGCTATACACCCTGCTCAATTAGAATCCATCGCAAACCCGCTGTATCATAACAGCACTACTAGGACTCACAAAAGCAACAAATCCTACCTATCAAAAAGGCAACACTGCAAATATTAAACCAATACATCTCAGAGAATACCAATACATCTCCTAGAGGGGAAAGAGAACAAGTGGCACTGTCACATAGAAACTACAGGAACAGAATACTGTAGCTCGGTTACACATGCAAAACATAGACCGTCACCAAACATAGAACAAGGGATCACAATTTAGAAATATGCAGACAATAATTAAACTGGGAACCCCAAAAGCCAAACTTGGAATATACAACAACACTGGAGAAATAAACTATAAATTAATTTCCTCTTCTACTAAGTAAAATGCAAAATGTTAGCGATGCACATTTCCCTGAGCTGACATATTCCAGTTAATAAATTCAAAATAAAATAGGGGTTTTTTTCTACCTTTTGTTGTTTGGACATTTTATTTTATTTTATTTTATTTTATTTAATATTTATAAATTTTAACAAAAAAAAACCTCAATCAAAACAAGCTTGACAGAAAAGGGAATACCATCCAATAATACATCATCAACAAAATTTTTAAAAAGCAACAAGAAATACAGGTTCACCTATAGTCCACAATTTTTGGGGAGAGTGAAATATAACACTTGGTGGTAGAGGACCCCACTAAGATTAGTACAAATAATATAACGAAAGAAAAAGGCAGCCATAGGGCAGAGGAGTATACCTAATATATAGCAAGGTTACTTCAACCAGCAGCTTGGGACAAATTCGGGGATAATCTAGAGCTAATAAAAGCAGATAAAGCTTCAGGCTGAAAAAATATAAATTTTTGTGAGTTATATACAATAACACATTTACAAGGGAAAAGTAAATGATATGTCCCCCCTATCTACAACACCCTACTCTTCATCAAAATAAATTGCCTACGTCTCGTCTGAGAGTCTCTACTAATATCAGGAAACATATGCACTTTTACCCCATAGAACAAAGAGAAACGTTTCTTGAAGAATAATTTAAGGAGCCACTCCCTGTCTGAGACTACAGCAAGAGAGACCAACAAAGTTGCCAATTTAACAGAGCTTTCAATTGGGGACGCTAACAAATCAAAGACATTTAATACATCTGAAACCACATCAGAAATCACATCATTCTTTATAGACCCAGAATCCCTTTTTCCCTGAGGAAAGTAGAAGACCTTCGAAATTGGTGGCATTAAATCATGAGGCCCTGCTAGCACTTCAACCAAATACTTTTTTAAAAGTTCCAACGGTGTACTCCCTGGAATAATGGGAAAGTTCAGCTCTCTCAGATTAGCAGCCCTGCCTGCATTTTCCAGACCCTCCATCTTAGCACGAAGAGAATTGTTAACTTTAATGAGAGCCATATTAGTATCCGAGACAGAATTCAACTTTTGAAGAGTTTCTCCAGCCTGCTTTTTAAGTTGGTCCACATTGAAACAGCAACCCTGTATTTTTTCTTCAACTTGATACACTCGCTGAAGTTCCAGCAACCTGAGCAGTGACTGCAGCTGATAATGAAGCAATTGCATCCCATATATTGTCCAAAGTTATTGTCTTGGGGCGAACAAGCTCAAAAGCAGAAAGAGAGACCTCACAATCTGAGTCAACATTTTATTTTAGAGTTGCAATTGCCCCAGTCTCTTTCTTCTGCTTTCTTCGTGTCTTCTGCTAACTCTCCATTGTCTGCTGTCCATTTGTCCTTTTTTTTCTCTCTTCTAGTTTTTTCCATCCTCTCTACATCTGCTTCTAACATACTGATCTTTCCTCTTTTGCTCTTTCTTCCAATTCTTTCTTTATTCCTTTTTCATCCACTCAAATTTCATCCCTCCGTCCTCAGTCTCCCAAAACTCAGTCACTCCTTCCACTTACTCTCCCAGTACTCAGCCAATCATAGATTTCTCTTCCCTCCCACACAAAATATCTGTTCCCCTCTCCATCCTCACTCCCCCAGCTTCTTTTTTTCTCCTGCCAATCCCAGCCCCACCCCTTCTGATCCTCCCCCAGCATCAGCTCCCTTCTAGTTCCAGCCTCTCCCAGCTTCCACTCCCTTCCAGTCCCATTCGCTCATCCCCCTGCATCAGCCCATTTCCAGTCCTAGCTCCCCAGTATCAGTTCTCCTCCAGTCTCTCCCAACATCAGCTCCATCCAGTCCCAGTCCCAGTCCCTCATCACCACCCCATTTTCAATCCTAACCCCTCAGTATCAGTTCTCTTCCAATCCCTCCCAGCAGCTTCTCTCTTCCTTCGTAGTCCTCCATCATCAGCCCATTTCTAGTCCTGCTCCCCCTCTTGTTCCTGTTCTAGTCCCCACAATTCTTGTTCATGCCCCCATTGACCTTCTGGAAGTCAACGTGCCGGCAGGTTCCTTTTTATCACAGTTGCAGGAGAAAAGGCAAACACTGTTCTTTATTCCCGCAGCTGTTCAGAGGTCAGCCTCCACGGCTCCCTCTGCAGAAGGTCAGATGCAGGGCCCCCCTAGATATGGGGCCATATACGGGCAAATTTCCTGCACAATGGATGGCTGGCCCTATTCCTAGAAGGTAGGGGCGGCCCAAGTGGGGTGCGGGGCCATGTGCGGAGATTAATTCTGAGGCCTCATTTGCATAAGGAGTCTCATTTGCACACATATTTGCATAATATTAACATGCACTTTTAGTAAACATGCCTCTTAATGAGTGTCTGGATAAAGAAAGACTAACAGATTTCTACATTTCTACAACTGCCAGGACCATTAGGAAGTACTATAAACACTGACCATTTAGAATCCATAGCAAATCCACCATATCATAACAGCACTACCAGGACTCACAAAGCACCAAACCCTACCTATCAAAAGGCAACACTGCAGATATTAAACCAATACATTTTAGAGAATACCAATACATCTCACTGGGGGGAAAGAGAACAAGTGGCACTGTCAAACAGAAACTACATGAACAGAATACCTCAGCTCGGTTACACAGAACATAGACCATCACCACACAAAGAACAAGGGATCACATTTTAGAAATAGGAAGATAATAATTAAACTGGGAACCCCAAAAGCCAAACATGAAATGTACAACACTGGAGAAATAAAACTATAAAGTAATTTCCTCTTGCACTAAACAAAAACACAAAGCGTATACACACTTCCTAGACCAGGCATATTCCAGTTAATAAATTCAAATAAAAAGTATTTTTCTACCTTCTGTTTGGGAATTTTATTTTTCAGTTGCAATTGCTCCAGTCACTTTCTTCTGGTTTCTTCGTGTCTTCTGCGAGCTATCCATTTGTCCTTTCTTCTCTTTTAGATGTTTTTCATTCTCTCTCTATATCTGCTTTAACATACTGATCGTTTCCCTTTTGTTCTTTCCCCCATTTCTTTCCTTATTCCTTTATCATCCACTCAAATTTCACCCTTCCATTCTCAGTCCCCTCTTACTCTCCCAATACCCAGCCCATCGTAGACTTTTCTTCCACACAAAATATATTTTCTCCTCTACATTCTCATTCTCATTCCCCATCCATTCTAGTCCTCCCCCCAAATCAGCTCCCTTATTTTATTTATTTATTTATTTATTTATTTATTTTATTATTATTTATTATAGTTCTAGACCCACCCAGCATCCACTCCCTTCTAGTCCCATTCTCCCATGCCCCCACATCAGCTCATTTCTAGTCCTATTCCAGCTCCTCATCAGCCACTTTCCACTCCAAGCTCCCCTATCAGCCAATTTCCAATCCTCGCCCCCTCGTCAGCCACTTTCCAGTCTTATTCCAGCCCCCCATCAGCCAATATCCACTCCGAGCTCCCCATCAGCCAATTTCCAATCCTAGCCCCCTCATCAGCCCACTTCCAGTCCTATTCCAGCCCCCATCAGCCTATTTCCAGTCCTATTCCAGCTCTTCATCAGCCCATTTCCAGTGCTAGCCCTCCCATCACAACCCATTTCCAGTCCTAGCCCCCCCATCACAGCCCATTTCCAGTCCAAGTCCCCCCATCATAGCCTCTTTCCAGTCCTAGCCCCCCCCCCAACCATCACAGCCTATTTCCAGTACTAGGCCCCCCCACCATCACAGCCTATTTGCAATCCTAGCCCCTCCCATCACAGCCTATTTCCAGTCCAAGTTCCCCCCCACCATAGCCCATTTCCAGTCCAAGTTCCCCCCCCCCACCATTACAGCCCATTCCCAGTCCATGTCCCCCCAACCATCACAGCCCATTTGCAGTCCTAGCCCCCCTAATCACAGCCTACTTCCAGTCCAAGTCCCCCCTCCCCCACCATAGCCCATTTCCAGTCCAGGTTCCCCCCCCCCCCCCGCATCACAGCCTATTTCCAGTCCAAATTTCCTCCTCATAGCCCATTTCCAGTCCAGGTTTCCCCCCAATCACAGCCCATTTGCAGTCCTAGTCCCCCCATCACATCCCACCCAGTCCTTGGCCTTCCCCCCCCCCCCCCCGACCTGCCCCGCAGCTGTCTGAGGGGCTTCAGAGGGAGCCGGGGAAGCCCACGCGAGGTCCTGGCTCCCTCTGTACAACCGCCAGCATGAAGATCCTTTTCCTTCACGCTGGCGGCTGTTTGTGTGAAGCCGCGATTGCTAAGAAAGGTTAAAGGCAATGCCCTTTAACCTTTCCCAGCATTTGTGGCTTCACACAAACAGCCGCCAGCATGAAGGAAAAGGATCCTCATGCTGGTGGTTGTACAGAGGGAGCCGGGACCTCACGCGGGCTTCCCCGGCTCCCTCTGATGCCATCCAGTGTGCCATAATGATGTTCGCGTGGGGCCCTGCGCGAACAACATTATCGCACAATGGACAGGCCGGCCCTGTTGGGAGGCATGTGTGTGGGGAGCCCTATGATAAATGCTATTTTGCATTTAACTTTATACATTGGAAAGAAAGAAATATCCAGGCTAAAGCAGATAAAAATCTCTGAGAATGCTTTCTCCCTTGGCAGTTCTTGAAGTGAAAGTATGCATGGCGTTTCCCTTTCTAGATGGTTGCAAAGTCCACAGGTTAAGAACCCACCGGCTTCGTCAGAAACCCGCACCATCCTGAAAGTTTCCCCCTTAAGTCTTCTGCATTAACTTCTGTATTAGTTTTGTTGTCAGTAGCAATTTTGTTAAAATTTGACTTTTCATTCTTTAACAGAAAAACACACATGCATAAATATGTCTTTGCTTTCCACAGATAAAATTAACATTCCCCAAGGAACACTCCAAGCCATTGCTTCCAAGAATCCTACCAAACCACCTAGCAGCGGCAGCAGCTGTGGCGGCTGTAGCAGTGAATTCACCCTTCAGTCTTCGAGCAGCTCCAGCGGCCACCCTATTCCAGACCTCAGCACTTCCTCCAGCACTCTTACGACCAGCACCTGGGCCTATACGGACCACCCACACTCCTCTTCTCTTTGCTCCCTATTGAACTTCAAACAGAAACAATTGTACTGCAATAATTTTTCAGAAACATTGAACTATGCAGTGTTTATTTATAGTTTAAGATATATGAAGAGTGGGGACTTTTGATAGTAAACTGAGCAACTTCAACGATGGGAATGGGGAGGGGGCGGGTGGAGAAATATTGTATTTTTCTCTAAATGAGAAGTTCCCTTGATATGGGCCATTTTAGTTGCAAGCTCCAGTACTGATTTGTAGTGGCAAAGAGTATAGAATATATAAAGCCTTTGTGACTGTACTGTTTTGCACATACTCCTTCTGCAATGTCTCCTGCTTTATGAAAGAACTCTGAAACGTGTCAAGGGCATTATTAACTGGTTCCAATGTACATATACTATTTTATTCTGTAGATTAAAAAAAGAAACACTGTGAATAGTACCCTTAAATCAAACATAATACCAAGTCAGCAGTCGCTGGGTCTTTATCTGAGAAAATGTAGATGCAGTAGATATCTCTTAACCTTAGTGCTGTGTCTCTAGTGATACGACTGGGTTTATTACCAGGCTGCAAAAGGTATAAAGAACAAATTGTCTTACTTTGATAAGCAAATTCACAAATAAATGAAATGTTGTTGTGGCATCTTCCTCGTCGAGAAGTACTAATTCCTTGACTCAACTGAAGTGTGAAAGTAAAATAAACAAAACACATGCTGTTTCACATTGACAGTATTTCTTGTCAAATTCTCTATTCAAACATCAGACTGTAGGTTCAAACCTTAGAGCTAATAAAGCATGTTTGTGTACCATAGGGAGATATGAGGTGTGATCAAAAAGTATCGAGACTTGCTGTGTAGCTATATAACAATATGTCGCACTATGACCTCCTTATATGCTCTGCACGTGCAGAGTGTAGTGTGGTTGCAGCACACCTGTACATTTTTTAATCACACGATGTTTGGTATCGTGTAAAAGCAGTTCGGCAGATCTACGATGAGTGAAAAATTGAACAGCGAATTTGCATTAAATTCTGCCAGAAACTTGGAGATTCATGCAAAGAGACTTATGACAAGTTACAGCAAGTATATGGCAATTAAAGCTTGAGTCATGCTCCAGTTTATGACTGGTACAAATGCTTCTAAGAGGGCCGCCAAAGTGTTGGCAGTGATGAATGTTCTGGAAGGCCATCCATGAACAGGGATGAAGACAAAGTTGAAACAGTGTGTGCTGCAATACGCTCAAATCATTGATTAACTATCAGGAAGCTTTCTGAGGACATGGACATCAGTTTTGGGTCAGTACAATCCATTCTTACTGTTAGTTTGGGGATCAGATGTGTATCTCCTGACCAAAAAGAAGATTGATTGTCTGCAGCTAGGGAGTTGTTGGAATGCATTGGAAATTACTCAGATTGCATCAAATTGATTATTAAAGGTGATAAATCATGAAAGACTCCAAATAACATATGGAAAGCAGTGTGTATAAATGCCCGTAGCATGGGAAATAAGATCCCTGATATTGAAGCTTTGGTAGGAGTGGCTGACTTGGATTTAGTGGCAGTTACAGAAACATGGTTCACAGAAAACCATGACTGGGATGTAACTATACCTGGCTATACTTTATTCAGAAAGGACAGGGTAGGAAGAAGGGGAGGAGGAGTGGCACTATATGTAAAAACTACTATTAAAGCTTTGGAATTACAGAGCTTAAAAGGGAGAGAGGAGGCATTGTGGGTTAAACTAGAAAGAGGGAAAGAGAAATCTATTTGCATTGGTGTGATATACAGACCTCCCTCACAAGAGGAAGAGGTGGACAGAGAGTTAATTGAAAACATATGCAGCATTGCTAGGAAAAGGGAAGTGCTACTGATAGGAGATTTCAATATGCCAGATGTTGATTGGCACATTCCTGCTGCAGTATCATCTAGAAGTAAGGAGATCCTGGATTCTCTACAGGGAGAACTATTCAGGCAATTGGTAACAGACCCCACACGTGAAGCAGCCATACTGGACTTGGTGCTTACCAATGCTGAAAGTGTTTCTGATGTAGTGGGAGATCATTTTGCATCCAGTGATCACCAGATGGTGTGGTTCAGTATTAGGACTAGGGCTGTTAGAATCCATTCCAAGGTGAGGATCGTAGACTTTAGAAAGACTAACTTTGCGAAGATGGGCCAATACCTCAGGGAGTCGTTAGTGGGATGGGAACAGCTGGGGGATGTCGAAAAACTGGGCAAAACTGAAAGGGGGTATTTAAGGGCAACCAACCTTTTTGTTAAAATGGTAAATAAAGGCAAAAGGAAAGGAAAAGGAGACCGCTATGGTTTTTGAAGGAAGTAGCTGAAAAAGTGAAGAAAAAGAGGGAGGCCTTCATGAAATAGAAGAGATCACAGAGAGAGGAAGACAGGCATCTGTATTTGGAAAAACTTAGAGAAGCTAGCAAAGTAGTCAAGAAGGCAAAGATTCAAAAGGAGGAGGAAATAGCCAATGCAATAAAATGGGGGGATAAGACATTTTTCAGCTATATTAGTGAGAAGAGGACGGGCAAAAGTGGTATTGCCGGACTCAAGGGTGCAGGGGGAGAATATGTAAAAGCTGATAAGGATAAAGCGGAATTGCTTAACAAATATTTTTGTTCTGTGTTCACAGATGAAGAACCAGGAGCAGGACCTCAGAAAACACCCACAAATAGGAACAGAAGCGAGGGACATCTTGAACAATTTTCAGAAGACTGTGTTCGTGAGAAACTAGCTCAATTTAAAGTAGACAAAGCGATGGGACCGGATGGGATACACCCTAGAATACTGAGGGAACTTGGGGACGTTCTAGCAACTCCACTGACTGACCTTTTCAATGCCTCATTGGAGTCGGGAGTGGTGCAAAAGGACTGGAGAGAGGCTCATGTGGTGCCTTTACACAAAAGCAGAAGTAAGGATGTGGTTGAAAACTACAGGCCAGTTAGTTTAACTTCAGTGGTGAGTAAATTATTGGAAACGCTGCTGAAAGAGAAAATAGTGAGGTTTCTGGAGTCCAGCGGATTACAGGATCCGAGGCAGCATGGATTCACCAGAGGCAGGTCTTGTCAGACAAATCTGATTGATTTCTTTGACTGGATGACCAGGGAGTTGGACCGAGGGAGAGCTCTAGATGTGGTGTATTTAGATTTCAGTAAAGCCTTTGACACTGTTCCTCACAGGCAACTTATAAACAAACTGAGCACCCTAGGGATGGACCCTAAAGTTACTGCTTGGGTTAGAAATTGGTTGGGTGGGAGGCGACAAAGAGTACAAGTAATTGAAGCTCATTCTGAGGAGAAGGATGTTACCAGTGGTGTGCCCCAGGGATCTGTCCTTGGTCCGATTCTTTTTAACATCTTTGTTAGTGATATAGCGGAAGGGCTGTCAGGTAAGGTTTGCCTCTTTGCAGATGATACCAAAATCTGCAATAGAGTAGACACCCAGGAAGGTGTAGATAACATGAGGAGGGATCTAGCTAATCTTGAAGAATGGTCTAGAATTTGGCAGCTGGGATTTAATGTTAAAAAATGTAAGGTCATGCATTTGGGCTGCAGCAATCCAAGGGAGCAATACAGTATAGGAGGTGAAGTACTTTTGTCCACTAAAGAAGAGCGGGACCTAGGCGTGGTTGTGTCTGATGATCTTAAAGTAACTAAACATGTAGAAAAGACGATGGCAAAAGCTAGAAGGATGCTTGGGTGCATACGGAGAGGAATGGCTAGCAGAAAAAAGGAGGTGATAATGCCTCTGTATAAGTCTTTGGTGCGACCTCATTTGGAGTATAGTGTGCAATTCTGGAGACCACACCTTCAAAAGGATGTGAACAGGATGGAGTCGGTGCAGAGGGTGGCTACTAAAATGATTAGTGGGCTTCATTATAAAGCATATGAGGACAGACTTAAGGATCTTAATATGTACACCTTAGAGGAAAGGCGGGATAGAGGTGATATGATTGAGATGTTTAAATACCTCCGTGGCATAAATGTTCAGGGAGAGAGCCTCTTTCAATTGAAAGCCAGTTCTGCTATGAGGGAACATGGGATGAGGGTGAAGGGAGATAGATTCAGGAGTGATATGCGGAAATATTTCTTTACGGAAAGAGTAGTGGATCCATGGAATAGTCTCCCAGTGGAGGTGGTAGAGATGAGGACAGTAACTGAATTCAAAAAAGCATGGGGCCAACACAGAGGATCTCTAAAGGTAAAAAGTGGACTGTTGTAGTTGTTGATATGGAAGGATAGACTAGATAGGCCATGTGGTCTTTTTCTGTCATCATATTTCTAAGTACGTAGAAAGAATAACGCACCATGGTACTCAAATGATATCAGAGAGGCAAAATGTATACTAAGAAATTTGGAACATAAATGGAGACAGAACAAATCTCAGCATACAGAGTTTTTATATAAGGTGAAGCTAATTGAATATAACAATTTGATAAATAATCGCAAACAACAATACCATACAAACTTAATTTTAAAATCTGCTAATAAACCAAGGGAATTATTTTATATTGTGAAACAGCTTACCAAAAACAACTCTCCTTGTCAAAATCACCGGATAGATCCTCAAGAATATGCGAACTACTTAATAAATAAAAATGGAAATCAATTAACCTCTATAATATCTTCACAGCCTAATCAATTAACGACAAAGATACTCTCTGATTCCAGACACCTTTGGTCTAATTTTTCAATGCCAACAAAAAACCAAATTGAAAATATAATAAGTACAATTAATACAACAACCTCCCCAACTGATCCAAATTCTCCCAGACCCAAGAAAGCCCGTCAGGTGAGGAATAAGGTCAAGGTCATGTTTACAGTTTTCTTTGATTACCAGGTATTGTTCATCATGAGTATGCTCCAAAAGACCAAAGCATCAATAAGGAGTACTATGTCAAAGTTCTGACTCGTTTGAGTTGCAGTTCGCTGTAAGTGGCCGGAGTTGCATAGGAATAGTGAATGACTGCTTCATCATGCTAACTCCCCAGCTCCCGCATCACATCTTGTCCAGCAGTCCTTGGCCACACCCCAAATTGAGCAAGTCTCCATACTCATCTGACCTCACTCCCTCTGACCTTTTCTTATTTCCAAAACTGAAACTACCACTGAAAGGAAGGAGATTTGACGACTCAGAGACCATTGAGCAAAATTTGACACAGCAGCTTGACAGCATAAAGAAAGAGGCATTTCAAAATTGTTTCCAGCAGTGGCAGGAACGCTGGAGGAAGTGTGTTTTATCAGAAGGGGACTACTTTGAAGGAGACTGAGTGCAATAGCTGTCAGTGTTATACTTCTTGTGTTATTGTACAGGGCTCGATTCTTTTTGATTACACTTCGTATGCTGAAACTTTATGTGATTGAAGCTCACATGCATATGGACCAGGTTGACATTATTTATTTAGCCTCTGATCATGTGCGATCCTTCCAGACGTCTGTAGAATCTAGGGATGCACACTCATTAGTGTGAATTTTCTTCATTAGTGTGCCTTAAAAAAATGTTGGGGCCCTTTTGCCAAAGTGCACTAAGGGTTCACACACACTTTAAATGGTTAGCATGGGCCAATGGTAACAGCTACCGTTCGCTAAAAACAGTCAGTACAGTAAAAATCCCACATTAAGAGGGTAATTATAGAATGATCGTTTACTTCAATGTTTGTATTTGGCACCTATTCTATATGGCAAATACGTACATAATTTATAGAATAAGGGTGTACACGGTGAGATTACATGTGCCGAATCTAGTAGCAAGCACTTACACCAGTCCAAAATGGAGTAAATGCCTGCAACTAAATTTGTAGGGAACATACATAAGTTATAGTATTTTATAACTTATATTATTCTATAACTTATGCACATAAATTTGCATTCCACCTACATTCTTTGCAAGCTTCACCCCTGTGCTTACCCATTCCAATACCACACACCATTGCCCTGATGCATGTGCTTAAAGAATAGCCACCGCCTACACTCTGCACATCCATGCCCATTTCCATGCAAGTCATTTAAGATAGATGAGTTATGTGCATGAATGGCATACAAATGTACACAGCTCATTATGAAATGATCTCTTAACTCCTTAGCACATGAGTGAGTTGGGACAGAGAATGGGTGTTGACCGTGGGGGTAATTACTACATTCCAATAGTCAATGATGCAGTAAGTGCGAAAGCACTTTACACCTTCTCAATGGGTGATGTTAAGTGCACTCGTATTAATTGTGAATGCTCCTGCTGCACATTAGGGAACTCTTTAGTGTGGTAATTTCCAGGAACATGCTGTGCCCACCCCAGACAGCACAGGGCCATTGCATTTAGCGCACATTAGTTTTGCTTGTCATGCAAAGTAAAAGCAAAGAGTCATCACATTTCAGTAAAAGATTCCCTTGGTGCACGCTAAAATAATTTAATACACACTAGTTGACTTAACACACTTTAATTCAACAAAATACAGATTCTTCATGAGCAGATCACAGACAGCAAGACAGACCTCATGTTCATCACCGAAACATGGTTATCCAACAGCGACAACATTCTACTCAACCAGCTTAACACCGACACCCACACCATCCACAACTGCCCATGCAGCAGCAACACAGAAGGAGGTGTCTGGCATCCTCTCTCACAAAGCACTGAAATTTGAGAACATCAGCACCATCTCTACACCAGCTATGGACATCACTATCTGCCTGGCATGAAAGGTACACCCTCCTCGATGCCATCTGCTCTCACACCTCCCACCACAAATACCTCATTCTCCTCAGACACTTGAACCTACCATCTGCAACCAAAGCGTCACTTTCCTTCAAGCCATGCAGGACCTGTAATACACACAACTCATGAATACCCCAACTCACCACAAAGGAGGAACCCTGGATCTAATTTTCCTCCCCAACCTCCTCCTGACCTCGCCTGGGTACATCCCCCCAAACTCAATCCCCATTCCCTGGTCAGATCACTGTCTTATCACAATCACTCTGCCCCTGCAACACATTGATTACACACCCCAAGATGCCACCCCCACAGCAAGATGTTTTGTAGCCTTCAACGAACAGACCTTCCAGCAAAATACCCTACAACCCTGAAGGAATTATTACCTGAGACTAAAGCTGACCTTGAAGCAGCAATCACCATATGGCACATGACCATCTCTGCCGCGGCCTCCATATCTTTGCATCCGAGTTCCACCAAGCAGTGCAGATAGGCGCCTTGGTACTACAGCAAGTTAAGAGAACAGAAATGGGCCTCTTGTCTCATAGAACATCAGTAGAGGAAATCTAGAGATTCTGAACTGCATTCCACATACCTAGATAAACTCAAGGCCTATACAACAGCACACTAGAGGCCAAGAAGGAGTTCTACCACAACGCCTTTCTCAAAGTACTCAACAAGTCTAGGGAGCTTTTTGACATGATCAGGTCACTCACAAGGGACCCCACCCAACTACATCAATAATATGCCCTCAACCCCCAGGACAAGGTAATGTACCTTCAGATCAAACATGGGTCTACAAACCTCCCTATGCTTATTATACCTACTGGGAGCAAGTCAGTGGACAGCTCCCGACCCTGGACCACCTTCAGAGACCAACCCCTAGAAGAAGTTGATGCCATCATCTTACACATCAATACAATGACTTCCCCGCTGAACCAATGCCCAGTGGCATGGATAAAGACCACAAAGGACCATATCTTGCCATTTATATCAGCCATAGTGCACAAATCCTTATCCATGCCTATCTCCCCCCACTACTCAAACAGGCCTCCATCCGCCCCCTCCCAAAGAAACCCAACTTAGAGCCCGGATCACCCACCTCATACCGATCCATTGCCAGTGTACCGTTCGCTACATTGGAGGTCATTGATGCTATTGGGCACTACATTTAAGCGGATTATCTAGTCTGCAAAAAAGTGCCAAAGACATCTGAGACCTCCATTAGCAGTAGAAAAAAAACTCAGAAATTAACTACCAGAGACTAACTATAGTGGTTATTTGTTTTTTGGTTCTATGTTGATGAATTGAGCGTTTTTCATTTTGAAATTTCTTTGGGTCACTATCGCTCAGGAAGAGACCAATAGTAGTTGTTTTATTACAAGTGTACCCTTCCTGGCAAAAGTCATAGAAAAAGCAGTCCAAATCCAGCTCCAGTAGCACATTGACCAGCATGCACCCCTCAACTAATACCAGCATGGCTTTCACCCACATCACAGTGCAGAATCCTAGCTGACTCTATTCACATTCAATACAGTGTCACGCCAAACACTGCTGAACCATTTCCACGAGACTGAAGTGCAAAGAAAACTGCTCCAGTTCCACTCGTACCTCTCGCAACGCAGCCAACAGGTCAGAGAGGACAAACCTCATTTTCCCTGTACATCCTGCCACAAGCATTATCATCACTGCTATTCAACATCTACATCCGCCCCCTATGCACAACCCTTCAGAAGCACAATGTCAGGTATCTGATCTATTCAGATGACATAATGGTATATATATCATTCTCCACAGTCACCCCCAACTACTCCAATCTCTCAGCCTGCTTTGAGGAAATGATCAAGTGCCTCCAAAATCAAAACCTAGCAATCAGCTTCAACAAAACTGAGATTCTGCACATCACCAGGGACCCTGAGTTCACGTCTCCAACATCCATCAAACTTGGAGTCACAGACCTCCAAGTCAAAACTCAGCTGAAATACCTCAGAGTCACCTTATACCAGCACCTAGACTTTCAAGCCCACATCTAAAATACCACTAAAGCAGTTTAATTCAAGCTCAGAACATTACTCAACCTATGCCCCCTCCTCTCCTCTGAGGACTTCTGCCCAGTCTGCCAGGCAAAAATCACCGCCCCCCCCCCCCCCCCCGCTTGACTTCTGCAACTCCATATACCATGAGCTACCCAAACACACCATCAATCTGCTACAGTTCATTCAGAACACTGCAGCACAAACAATCTTTCGAACACCTAGGCACCCCACATCACACCCATCCTAAGATCTCTCTACTGGCTACCCATCGCCTCCAGGATTAAGTTCAAGGCCCTCACCATCATCCACAAAGCTCGGAATGGACTCACTACTCAACACCTCCAAATGTCAACCAGTGCACCCAGCTCCACCAGGCCCCGCAGGCAGACCATAACCTGCTCAGCCTGCCAATGCAAATCCGCAAAAGCGCCCAGTATACCTGCCAGAGGTCCTTCCCACTCTGCCCCCACACTCTGGACCAACTGCCACCCACCCTAAGAAAAATCAAAGAAACAAAAGTCTTCTGTAAACACCTAAAGACTCATCTCTTCCAGGAGCACTAAGAAGCTGGCTGATCTCCTCAAGAAGCTACCATACTGACCACTGCACCCACATACTGTACCCCTTGTAAATGCTTCTAACTTCACTACTGTGTATCTCCAGAAGCTATCCTCCCCCCCCCATCCTGATCCCCAGGATATTCGAGTACACTTGTCTATTTTTGCTAAGTTGTCCACTGTTTTGACTGGTAGAAAAACGGTATACCAAAAAACCAGTTAAATAAATAAATTTAGCATGCACTAAAAATTCCCCATTTAGTATGAATGTGTGAAACTAACTGAAAATCAAACAATTCTTGCTTGTGCACATCCCTTGGGAACTTCATACCATTTTGAATTGTTTCAGTAATTCTAAATTTTGCTGTTGCCTTTAGCAAGTCACGTAACCCTCCATTGTCTTGGAAGAAAGGCCTGGTAATTTACTTCCGACCGCACTGCCAAGAAAACCCTGGAGCTGCTGGGTTGCTAGGAGTCAGCATTGACTTGAAGGCACACATTGCATTTCATTGCATTATCATGACAACACTACAGACATGGTTTGGACACAGCTCCCTTTGGAAGCTTTTACTTTCCACATATTAAGTGGATCTTTTACTAAAGAGTGATAGCTAGCAAGTTAGTGCAAGGCCATGACAGTCAGTATGGGCTGATTCCCGTGCTAACTGCGCATCCTGTGTTAGGCAGATGAGTGGGCAAGTTGGTGGCAGAGGGTGGGCATAGTGATCTCTGTGCAATTAACACAAGGTAAACATTGTGGGCTAACTGCCTCCTGTGCAATTAACACAATCCACCTAATGCCATCTCAGTAGGCACCCCCGCCATTAATTTGGCATGCATTAGAGGACAGGGATCTGCATTAACTGCTGGGAAATATGGTGGTGTTGCAACTAACTTGCCATGATTTTAGAGCTATTGACACGTTAGGTGCAACACCTTAGCACCCTTTATTAGAAGACCACCTAAGGGGCTGGAAGTTATCAGCATTCAATATTAGTTTAACATATTAATGTTGAAAACCAAAATAATGATTTCAAATTGGAAAACAGGGATTTATTTATACATATGGAATGTTAAGTTTCATTAACTGCCTGAATATCCAATAAGGATATGCAGACAAAGAAAAAAAAGATTTTTATTTTGTTTCCTGTGTCATTCACAGTTTGTTGGGGGGGGGGGGGGCATTATTTTTTGTGTTGGTTTTATACATTTCCATTTCTTGGCAATTAAGTTAATGCTGTCCTAATAAAAAAAATTAAAAAACCCTCACAGCAAACCACCCGAACCCCATCACTACCATTACTACTGATCATTTGTATAGCACTACAAAGCCTATGCAGTGCTGTACAGACACATGTAAAAGACGGTCCCTGCTCATCAGAACTTACCAGCTGGTCAAGTCAGGCAATTCAACAACTGTGGATGAGGATACCTCTATGGGAATGGTGAGGAAACATATAGGAGACTATGAGAATCAGGATCCAAAAGTGGACTCAAAGAGGTGAATTTTCAACCTGGATTTGAAAAGAGCCAGAGATGAAGCCTGATATATAGACTCAGGTAGTTTGTTCCAGGCATAAGGAGAAGCAAGGTGAGAGGATCAAAGTCTGGAGTTGGCAGTAGAAAAGAAGGGCACAGATAAAGGTGATCTGCCAGAAGAGTGGAATTCCTGAGGAGGGGTATAGGGAGAGATAAGAGAGGAAAGGTAGTAAAGAACAGTAGAATGAGTACACTTATAGGTCAGTAGGAGAAGTCTGAACTAGATATGGAAACAGATAGGGAGCCAATGAAGCGTCTTGAGAAGAGGGGTTATATGAGCATGCCGAGACTGGTGGAAGATTATTCACACAGCTGAGTTTTGAACAGATTGAAGGGGAGAGAGATGATTTAGAGGGAGACCAGCAAGGAAGAGGTTGCAGTAATCTAGACGGGAGGTTACTAAAGTGTAGATAAGTGTCTTAGTAGTGTGTTCAGAAAGGAAGGGGGAACTTTTGCTGATGTTATAGAGAAAAAAAAGATAGGTTTTAGCAGTCAGTTGGATGTATGTGGAGAAGGAGAGGGAGAAGTAAAAAACGACCCCTAAGTTGTGAGCTGAGGAAACACAGAGTAATAGAGCATTATCCACAGAGAATGAGAAAGGAGGAAATGGGAGGTGAGTTTAGGGGGAAAAATAAGAAGCTTGGTTTTGGCCATGTTTAATTTCAAATGGCAGTGAGATATCCAAGCAGCAATGTCAGTTAGGCAGGCAGAGATCTGGGTCTGGATTGCCAGAGAGATTTCAGGTGTACAGAGGTAGATCTGAGAGTCATCAGTGTAAAGATGGTTCTAAAAACCTTGGGAGGAGATGAGTGCACCAGCCCAAACCCCTGCCGACAAGAACTCACACCTCAGTAAGAGCACCGCTTGACTCACCCCAACCCCCTCTCCAATATTCCTTGCACTTGCATCAGACAATAAATCACCCCTTCCCTCCCAGATGTCAGCATCACTCCTGCCCCCCCCCCCCTCCTTCTACTGAAGAGGCAAATGGTGTTCTTGGCACTTATTGGGAGAATCATTGGTGGTATAAGGTTAAGGCAGGAATAATCTCCCTTTGCTCCCAGCCTTGTTGCTGCCCATGTTGAAAAAGATAGGTAACAGAGTTTTGGAGTTGACCTCCATATCGTGGAAGATGGATTCAGGAATGTAGGATCCCTTGAAGCCAGGTTTGGTGGGCTCTTCGGCACTGAAGCCAGAACAACCATGGAAATTGGTCTCTGGAGCCAGGCTTTCCAGCAAAGAAGCAAGAACAGCCAGGGCTTAAGTCTGTGGAACTGAAGTCTGCAGTATGAGAGTCCCTGAAACCAAGTCTGAATACATAGATGTTGAAGAGTTGGGAGCAAAGGTAGCTGCAGCCTGTGCTGGAATACCAGGAGATGGAGCCTTGGAAGCAAGAAACACTCAAGAAAAGTAGGTGTAACCTGGATTGGAATACCAGGAGCTAGATTCTTGGAAGCCAGAGGCTTTGGAACATGACTTAAGCCACAGGCTTAGGAAACTTTGGAGCAAGTGAAGGCATCCCAAACTTGATGGCCACAGCCGTTATAAAGTTGTTCAGATAGCACAGAAGTGGACCATTCTCGTCCAATAGGGGGTAACCCAGCCTAAAACTTTTAATTTGAAGAGGATGCAAATAAAGCCCATATGCACCTCTTCTGTAAGATCCAGAAACCACTGGAAATATTTCATAAGGAGACTCTGTAATTCAGAGATGCCAAGTTATCCAGTTCCAGGAAGGTTACTTTTGGACAATCCTAGGGAGGACTGTAAAAAAATGGTAAACCAGTGCAAAAAAAAAGAAAAGAAAAACAACAAGCAGTGAAACTTTTCACCAATGCTCACACCTTCGCAGATCGAGCAAATCATAGGATCACTAAACACCACAACCTCCTCCACCCATGTCCAATAGCCACGAAGGACAAAATCAGCATGAGCCTCCAACAAATCATACAGCTATCTCTACAGCAGGGATATATGCCTGAAGCCCTAAAACAGGCCATCATATGACCAGTCCTCAAGAAGAGTACCTTGGACACATCTGACCCAAAACCTAGCATCCAATCTCTAGCCTCCCTTTCTTGGCCAAAGTCCTTGAAAAAGCCGTTCAGAGACAACTCCAAAAACTCATCGACATATACGCCCCTCTGGAAACTCAACAACATGGGTTCAGGCCACAGCACAATGTCGAGATGCTCCTCACATCATTATTTGATAATCTTATCACCGGCATTGACAACACAAATAAAGGATTTCTTCTAATATTCATGGACATCTCAGTGGCTTTTGACTCTATATCCCACACCATTATGCTACAATTGCTTCAGGAAATCGGATTGAGCTGCAATACTCTAAAATTGTTCACATCCTATTTAAGCAACCAATCCCAACAGGTCAGGTGTGGCGAAATCAAATCTGCCGAATTCAACATATCGCAAGGCATCCCTCAAGGCTCGGCACTATCCTCCATACTTTTCGAACTTATACATACAGCCAATCTGCAACACCATCAGGCATCACAAAATGCTCTACCACATATATGCAGATGACATCATGGTCTACACCCCCATTGACATACACAGTCCTAACCTCGCATCTATTACCAATTGTCTCAAGGATATGCTTGCATGGCTTACTAGCAACTGTCTCTCTGTGAACTGCGACAAGACAGAAGCTATGTTCATATCCAGAAACTCCACCTTCATACCTCCTCGTACAATTAGCATCCTAGGTAAGAACATAGCAGTGAAGGATGAAGTAAAATACCCTCCAGTTGCACATCAACAAAACTGCCAGCAAAGCACACCACTGCCTCAAGCTCATCAGAAGACTCAAACCCATCCTGGACAATGTCCACTTCCGCAGGGTATGCCAGGCTATAATCATGCCTGTACTGAACTATGCCAACTCACTCTATCAAGGATTGCCCAAGCAATATCTCCACCCCCTACAGCTGGTACAAAACACAGCGGCTCTCATCATTACAAATGCTGCTAGAAGCGAGCACATCACACCAATACTTTAGCAGCTGCATTGGCTACCCATCCACTCACGGATAAGATATAAAGCAATCTTAAACATCCTTAAAATCTTTCATAATCTCTCAGCCTCTGCACTACAGCACATTATAACCAAGGACTCCAGCTCAAGACCCAGATGAAGCAACATGACAAACAAAATCATCACTTCACCCGGCTTCCAACGTGCCAACCAATCCACCACCAAAAGAGCCCCTTTTCTTGCTTCACCTACACTTTGGAATGCCCTCCCTGAAGCAATGCGCTCGACAGAGGACCTTAAGGATTTCAGGAAGATGCTCAAGACACTACTCTGTGCTGAACACTATGGCTCCATCAACCAATAATCCCCACACTCTATTACCTCACAGCATTGTTTATTGTTCTGTATTGTTTTCCTCCCCCCCCCCCCTTAAATGTCCCCTCTATCCACCCTTTTTTGTAACCACTTTGATTGAAGGAAAAGGTGGTTATACCAAACTCAATAAATAAATAAAGTGGAAAAAAAAGACCTCAGTGAGTATTGTCACCAAGCCGACGCAACAGCTCTATGTCAATAAACACAATTAAACCTGCACATGTATGCTACACAGACACACCATCACAGGTCAGAAAAAAGCTCCACTATTAACTTCGGGAAACCAATGAATAAATTATTGCATGATTCATATAAACATCACCAGTGCATGAATATACAAGAACTGTATACAACAAAATGTTTAGCAAAAACACAAGTCGTCAACATTATCTATGCTCTATATAAATATTACACAATTAGCTGGATCACAAGTTGCAAACATTGTGCACACTCCAACACCAGGCATTTCGCCGGACCTGCATCAGGGAGGACACTTGCCCTGTATAATCATGTCACTATAAAAAATCAAGAAATCAAACAATATAAATAGCTTCACGTGCCTGCAAAACCCAAAAGAAATCCAAACATACAGCCCAATGACAACTACATCTAAGCCACTGCAATATACAAACTGCAATCTACAACAAATATTCGGTATACTCACACGCTGTGGGAACAGATCAACACTTCCAACTAAAGTGCCTTCATCACAATCAAATCGATGGAAAACGCCGCACATGTGCTTTAAACAACCTATTGGGCGGAGCAACCCATTGGGCAGAGCTTACTGACAATACTAACTGCACCATCCAAACAAACCCCAGTGTTTCATTCTTAACGGTATGAAGCATACCGCGACTGCACAGACACAACTCCCATCAATCTGGTGCTCCAAATCCACACACATAATATCGCCAAAAAACACTTTATATTAGCTAACTGGATCCACCAGCAAGTCTACTAGCAAGCCTACCAGCAAGCCCTCCAATCTATGCTTTCATTTAAGCTGGATGGAACAGACATGTTAAGCCTAAAAATCCACTACTGCTCTCTTCGGGTTAATATCAAAGCCCTATCACCACCTCTCTGTAAAGGGGGAACATGATCGATGAGCCAATATTTCAAATCACCAAAGGTATGTGACGCAGATTGACAATGGTCTACAAGTAGGCATGAGGAGGTGGTATCATGGAATATGCTTACACAAACATTGAAAAAACTCATACAATTGGATCATTGTGGGAATATATAAGGCGTCAACACATTCCACAGAGATTACGAATCATCAAGGAACCATGGCTCTTTACAGATGTTCCTGAGTTCATGGACAATTGGAACAAAATATTGAAAAAGTGTGCTCAGGATCTGATGATATATATAATTGATACTACAATTACTATTGTGTCCACTATACAGGATGAGTTGGAAAGCCAGAAGGCAGCTGTATGTCTAACAGAGAGTGAAGATTCTTATCACACTCAATTGCAATGCTTACAGAGTCAGGTGGATAAATTTAGGACTGTTATCAAGAAATTTAAGTTGGATAAATTGAAGAGGGATGTGGCTGATTATAGTATGGGATATGTGAACCCCTGGCAAAATCCGGACCAGAAGAACAAGAAGAAGGTTTCTTTTGACTTCTCATCTGATGATTCAGAAGGAGAAGGGGTCCATCCCATCGAGGTTTCATCTTCATCTTCTTATTTTTTGGACAAAGAAAGAGGTCGCCAAAAATGCAGAGGGGCAGGGCCATTGGAAGATAAGTGACAATTTTTCTGGACACCGTCTGTGGACATGATCGGAACCTCATCAGGAAGTCTAATGGTAAATTTGTCATCATTGCCATTGACACCAGCACAGTTATCAATGTTGAATAAGGGATTGTCTTTTGCCCCATGAGCTGAGTATGATGCTTTTTCATTCTGGATAGATTTAGAAAAGTTTTTGCAGAAGGTCCATCAACGAGCCTTTTATGCTTCTATTGAAATTTTGACATCTACGGCCCTTCAGAATGAATCCTCTATGCCTGATAGGCAGGTATCACTATCTTTTGTGTCCTCCTGGTCCCCACTGACTCCCCCACCCCCTTCTATGCAGGTCTTTTGGGACCTGGTCCTGCATGATATTCATCTTGGAGTCTATAGGTCTGGGTATGGATGGCTACTAGACAGGGATGCTCGAGGCTTGAATACTTGACAAGAATAAGACAAGAACTAGGATTCATTAAGATAAGTTGCAATATCACCAACTGCATCCAACACAAAAGTGCAAACAATGATTATTGGAATATAGGAGCATAAAAACTTTAAGACTTGCCATACTGGGTCAGAACAAAGGTCCATCAAGCACAGTATCCTGTTTCCAACAGTGGACAATCCAGTTCACGTGTACTTGGCAGGATCCCAAAAATTTAGACAGATTCCATGCTGCTTACCCAAGGGATAAGCAGTAAATTTCCCAAAGGTCACCTTAATAATGGTTTATGGACTTTTCCTCCAGGAATTTGTCCAAACCTTTTTTAAATTCAGCTGTTCTAACACATTACCACATTCCCCGGAAACAAATTCCTGAGCATATCTATTGAGTGAAAGTATATTTTCTCTTATTTGTCTTACATGTACTTCTTAGTAACCTCATTGTGTGCCCTTAATCTTTCTACTTTTTCAAAGAGTAAAGAACTTATTTGTGTTTGCTTGTTCTACTCCACTCATTATTTTATAGATATGTTAATCTCCCTTCAACCATCTCTTCTCCGTGAAGAGCCCTAACATCTTTAGCCTTTCCTTACAGGGGTTTCATTCCATCCCCTTTTCATTTTGGTATCAAATATCAGAGAGGTAAGCTAAATTCCCCTCTTGATCATTCATACCAACTCCAGGTCCAAAGGTGCAGTTAGCTAACACCCCCTGCTTTGGAGAAGGGGTTATGTGTCAGCATCTTGCTTTTTAAAATATGCATGTATTGTCATTGCAAAATTGGACATGCACACATGCACCTCTGACCTGCCCAAAACATGCCCACAGCACACCCTGTGTGTACTGTGGATCTACACATCACAATAGCAGGTTCACATGTAGCTATTTACATGAATAAGGTACTTATATGTCTTAATACCACTACTTATACATGAAAAAATTAAACAAGTCTTTTAGAATGACTTCCATTGTATATATATTTTTTAAGATACATATGTCCTTTGCATTTGGGAAGACAGATGCATCATAATTATTGGAATTTGTTACCGAAGGAAGTAGTAAAAGCTGTTAGTGTAGATGGGTTTAAAAAAGCTTTGGAAAAGTTCCTGGAAGAAAGGTCCATAAACCATTATTAAAAGGGACCCAGGCACTGTTCCCTCTAAGCTGTGCGCGTGTGCGCGCGCACACACCTCGCCGAGTGAGCGCACATACTTTACAACAGAGCGCACAAAAATTATGGTTCTGATAGAAAACACAGACATTCTTAAAATTGAAAAGTTGTTGTGTATTTACGGTTTTCACAAGTTCTACAATATTTTCTAGTGCAATCAATGTGGTGTACATACTGTATTCTGACGTGTAGTCAAATTTTAAAGTATATAACTCCAAGTGTCGTTATGTGGCGCACAAAAATTTAACCTTCCTTCAAAAGCTGCAGAGCTGACATTTTATGCGCACACAGCCTACAGAAAATTAGAGGGAACATTGGACCCAGGATATCACTGCTTGACCCAATACAAGTATTGAGGAACCTGTATCTTTTGGGGAAACTTCTAGGTACTTATGACCTAGATTGCCCACATAAGAACATAAGAACATAAGATATGCCATACTGGGTCAGACCAAGGTCCATCAAGCCCAGTATTCTGTTTCCAACAGTGGCCAATCTAGGTCATATGTACCTAGCAGTTTCCCCAAGAGACACAAGTTCCACAATGCTTGTACTGGGTCAAGCATTGATATCTTTGGTCACTTCTTAATAATGGTTTATGGACCTTTCCTCCAGGAACTTGTCCAAACCTTTTTTAAACCCAGCTACACTAACAGCCTTTACTACATCCTCCGGTAACAAATTCCAGAGTTTGATTACACGTTGAGTGAAAAAATATTTTCTTTTATTAGTCTTAAATAGTTTACCCTGTAGCTTCATTGCATGTCCCCTAGTCTTTCTATATTCTGATAACGTAAACAATCGATCTACGTTTACCCGTTCCACTCCGTTCATTAATTTATAGACTTATATCATATCTCCCCTCAGCCGTCTCTTTTCCAGGAAACAGAATACTGGGCTTGATGGGCCTTAGTCTGACCCAGTATGGCATATCTTATGTTCTCATGAGACCTCACAGGTTATCTAATGTCACAATTCTATACTGTAGATTAAAACATTGGTGTCAGAAGCATCACCCGGCCATGCTGTGTCACAAAGAATTCAGCATGTATTAAAGGGAGTTAAATAAGAGGACACTTTGCAATAAGATTAATTCTTTGCTGTAGTTGATTTAATTTGAAAGCCCATGTTTTCCTTCCACTAAACAAGCCTAAAGCCCTGTGTAAGTAGGGATTGGTGTGTTCCCTGCTTCTATCTGCTGAGAAATAGCAGCTCATCTCTAATTTAGCAAGAGTTCCCAGCAGCAAACATCATTCATGGATTGGGATTGTATTTGGATCCATTTGCTACGGTTCATTGATATTGCAAGACATAAATTGGACAAGTAACTTGTTTGTGATGTTGTTTGATTAATACAAGTATTGCATTTCAGTATATTGGATGCAAGGAGCAAAGAGGAAAGCTATTCACATTGTGAGAAAAGAGCAGCGTGGAGCGTGCTCCCCAGCAAATGAAAACAGGGATCCTTTTTTAACTTTCTGAAAATAAAGCGCAGATGTGTAGAATTACTAGTTTATTGTTTTTCTGTTGCTTTTATAGTAAACAAAATGAAGCAGTCCTTTTTGTCCTGTGATTTCCCTTTTTCTCTGTCCCTGGGATGCTTTTCCCGCCTCCTTTAAAACAAATTCTTTGCACGAACGCACTAAGGCCTTGATACTAAGAAAAAAATCCCTTTTTTGGTATTTGTTATAGCTGGGAAATCCATCTTTAACAGACCTTCTTAATGACTAAAGAAAGTGTTGGCTGCCAGCTCATCACTGCAACAACAACATATTCCAGCATGCTTTCGTGAAACTGATTATAAAGAACTTATTTGCCCACCTATATATTTGCCACTTAAGAGTGATAGTGACTCGCAGCTAATAAAATAAAAATATATAAATAAAGCCAGATTTATAAATGCTTATTTTGCATAAGCACAGTTTGTTTAATTGGGGGGAGGGGGAAGGGCAAGGAGTAAAGAAGGTAGATTGGTGGGTAGTGGGGTAGAATATTTCTCTCCCTTCTCGCCCCCTTCCCCTGATCCTAGTGCTGCCCCACCTTCCTCATTTACTCCTCAACTCCAGCACTTTCTCTCTTTCTCCATCCCTGCCCTGCAACTCTCTCTCTCTGGTTCTATATAGGACACGCAGAGAGGCATGCGTAAGGCCCTATTCTGAAGGACGTACGAGCACGAATGTGCACTTATATGTGTGCTTTGGACTGTTGCTATTCTGCTAGCATGTGTGCATATATTCATCTGGGATATTCACGGTGCTGAGACTGTGCAGATCATAGACAGGGCCAACGTCTACACGCATAAGTTATAAAACAGCATAACGGGGAGCCCAATTCCATAAGGGGCACATCTGGGCCATCTGGGTGCCTCTGAACAGGATGACCCTGTTAGTAACTGATTCTGCAATGTGGGAGCTAGGTGTTCCCACAGAGGCAGGATCGGGCACTGAGACAGCCTGGTGTGCCCCTGCATCACTGCGGGAGACATCCATCCTGCCTCACAGCCAGCCCGCCGCAGTGCCGACCCCCATTTCCTCGCTGCTTGACCCTTGGTGGGGTTGGCTGGGGCCCGGATTGGGCAGCGGGGACCTACCTTCAGCTGATCCCTGCCTTGGGGGGGTTCTGAGCCCAATCGCTGCTTACCCTGCTGCTTATTCCACCTCCAAGGTGGAATAAGCAGCACGTCTTACCCCCCACTCCTGCAGGACATACAGAGCCGTGACCTGAATCGGCCATGTACATCCTGGCACCTCGGCCCACACAGCTCTGCCCACTCTCCCTCCTCCCACTCCCGTCCGGCTCTCCCAACACTGCTGCACTGTGCGTGTGTGGCAGAATTCAGTCCTACCGGGATATACAGCCCTGCTATTCGCCTCACAGAATCGGGCCCTTAGTCTCATGACTGCTCTGATTTGGAGCAGGCATTACTGCTGTGACTAGACTCTGGCATACATTACTTTGTAGAATAGGCCTGAAATATGCATGTGATAATTTGCCTGCACATAAAATTTATTTATTTATTTATTTATTAATATTTCTTATATACCGCACTATTTGACATCAGCGCGGTTTACATGGAACAGAAACATCCGACAAAATTACATACGTCTGGTCTTACAATTAACAGGAAGTAGAACCTGGATAACAGGGGAAACTACATGAAGAGTGTCGCAAGAAAAGGAGACTGTTTGGTGGTTTACAGTGTTAGTGATAATTATAGAGTTCCCCTCTAAGTACTGTTTTAATAAATATGCACACACATCTGATCATGCATGCTCAGACATGCACAGAGGCGGAGTTTGAGCAGAGCATGGGAGGGATGTAAAGCTATGCACATAAATTATAAAATGCTATATATACTTAACATTTGGTAGAAATCTATATGCAGCTCTGGGGCTGGTGTAAGTGATTGCACCACAAATGAATACTTGTTCTCCAGCACGTATGCTCTGTTTTATATAATCAAGTGTGTACTCAACTTTATGAAATAGTGGTTAATATAAGTTTAGTGACAACTGCTAAGAGGATAATTTTATATCAGATCTTTGATGCTCATATTCCAGTATGCACATTTAAAATGCCTCTTATAAAACAACCCCCTATGTAAAAAGTACATGACTCAGGTGCAGACATGTTTGATGGAAGATTTTGGGTTGACAGTAGGTGGAGTCATAAGTTACACTCATTGGACCCGCTATTCAAAGGAAGTAATATGGTTAGTGTCACGAATATCCACGGGTACTGCTGTTGCATGCCTCTATGCTAACTGGTTAGCATCGGGGCGGCACCCAGCCATAACTGGACAGCTACAATATTGAGCCACTGGCTGGTTATGACTAAGCGGGGAAAGTAAGGTATAACAAAGGCTGGTCTACCTTTCATTGCGAAAGCTAACTGGGCAGTAGCTGAATATCACCACTGCCCAGTTAGCTTCCAGCAAATCCAGGCAACCCAAATAATCAATGTTGGGGCTGGATATGACTCTGGCATCGAATATCCATGTTTAAGGTTCAGCAGCAGGGGCTAGTCGCATTAGCTCAGCTAGTTCCTGCCGCTGAATATCCCCCGCATTGTTTATAAACTATGCATGTATATGGATACAACTACCTGGTTCGTAAAGTTAGATGTTACATCTTTTTACACCCAGATTCTTCACAATGAAGTACATAGTGGCCTCCGTGACCTTACATTTATATATAATCTATGTGCATCTACAAGAACTTATATACAGTGGGAGTCATTCTGAGTCATGTTTAGTGGGGATGGATGTCTGGTTTGGATGTCCATCCCTGCAAAACGCAAGGGGAATGATGCACAACAGAGAGCTCCCCACACATATGGAGGAGATATGCAGGGAGCTCTGTATGGGGGTGGGAGGGGGCGGGCAGAGGAGGAGCGAGGGCAAGCCAGAGGTGGGACCCTAGCCCAGATGTACAGGGCCGATTCTAGTCATGGCCCTGTGTGTCTGGGGGGCATAGCCTGAACAGGGAACCTATTCTACCTCAAGGATGGAATAAGTTCCCCTGACGATCACAGTGGAAGCAGTGAGGACCTGGGAGGAGGTGAACGGTGGCAGGGGGATTCCCAGCAGCCTTATCCGAGCCTTGGGAGGTCTGATCTGGGGTCAGGCAGCGGGGAACTGTGCACATCAGGAGCTGGCCAGCAGTCGAAACTCCTGCATGGCATCCTGGTGCCATGACAAAGGGATGCCATGGCTGCATTGTGCAAGGAACAGGGTGGACGTCTGGGCCCTCAGAATTGGGGCAGGTCCAGCCCATCTAGATTTTGGACATCTGAATGGGCCGGACATGCCCGAGGGGAATTGACCTCAATATGTACAAAGAGGTGTTTAAGGCTCGGGGGGGGGGGGGGGAGGTTGCAGAGGAATGGAATAGCATTGTGCCGGGGGACCAGCGGGTGGGAGATAGGGTAATACACACTAGCTAATGCCCTAAAGTGTTCAATAAAGAAAGTTGTTTTCGGTTTCTTCCAGAAGTCTTTATCATCAGTGTTGGCTCTTAGATCATCCAGAAGGGAGTATATCCTTATTACCAGTGGTGTGCCACAGGGATCTGTCCTTGGTCCAATTCTTTTAAACATTTTTGTTAGTGATATTGCAGAAGGACTGTCAGGTAAGGTTTGCCTCGTTGCAGATGATACTAAAGGAGTAGATAACATGAAGAGGGATCCAGCTCAGCTTGAAGAACGGTCGATAATTTGGCAGTTGATATTTAATGATAAAAAAATGCAGAGCCATGCATTTGGGCTGCAAAAATCCAAGGAAGCAGTACAGTGTAAGAGGTGAAGTACTTCTCTCCACAAAAGAAGATTGAGACCTGGGCATGATTGTTTCTGATGATCTTAAAGTGGCTAAACAGGTAGACAAGGTGACAGCAAAAGCCTGAAGGATGCTTGGGTGCATAGGGAGAGAAATGGATAGCAGGAAGAAGGAGGTGATAGTGCCTCTGTATAAGTCTTTGGTGAGACCTCATTTGGACTATTGTGTGCAATTTTGGAGACCACACCTTCAAAAGTATATGAACAGGATGGAGTCAGTGGAGAAGGTGGCTATGAAAATGGTCAGAGGGCTTAATCTTAAGGCATATAGGGACAGATTTAGATATCTCAATATGTCAACTTTGGAGGGAAGCCGGGAGAGAGGAGATATGATAGAGACTTTCAAATATCTCCATGGCATAAATGCACAGGGGGAGAACCCCTTTCATTTGAAAGAAAGTTGTGCGACGAGGGGGCATAGATGAAGATGAAAGGGGATAGGCTCAGGAATAATACATGGAAATATTTCTTGATGGAAAGAGTGGTAGATGCATGGAATAGTCTCTGAGTAGAGGTAGTAGAGACCAGGACAGTATCTGAATTCAAGAAAGCATGGGACAAACATGTACAATCTCTAAAGGGAAAAAAAGGGACTATAGTAATTGTTATGGAAGGGCAGACTGGATGGACCACATGGAGTCTGATTTCCAGAGGGGTGCATCCGGGCCATCTGGACATCCCCGATGAAGACAATCCCATTAGGACCCGATTCTGGACCGTGGGAACTAAGCATTCCTGTGGTATATAGAATTGGGCCCATGAATGGCCCAGTGTGTCCCTGCTGCCTGCGGGGACGTCTTTCCCGCAGGCACCCCCGACTCCTGCAGCTTAGGGACCCCCTCCACTTCCCTGCCACCCAACCATGGATCAGGCCAGCCATGGATTGGGCAGCAAGAAAACCCCTGTACCCAGCCCCGGCCCTGGCCCCCGGGGGGGGGGGAGGGGAGTTCCCCATGCCTGATCTCCAGGTCAGTGTTGATTATTCCACTTTCGAGTTGCAATAATCAGCATGTCCCCTCTGACCTGGCAGGACATACAGGTCCATGACCTGAATCAGCCCTGTACTTCCTCCCAGGCTAGCCCGCCCCTGTTCCACCCCAACCCCATCCCCTCCCGCCCCCTACTGGCTCTCTCCGTCCTGCTCTTCTGGATGTGCAAGGAGAGACGGAGGGTGAATTGGGCCAGGATGGCTTGTGGGGTTGCAACCCACATCTCTGCATTTGGCCCATAGTATTTTTCTGCTGTCATGTTTCTATCATCAAATGGTCCATCTGACTCTCTCACCCTGATGTACGTTACTTCTCCACAGACTGCTCATGTGCTCCCGGTTCTGATTTTCTGCTGCTGTTTGCTTCACCCTCTGTTGCTGCTTCCATGTATCCCTGACAAACATGCATTCTACTTGCTACTCCAGGGCCGCTGGGGTTGACCTGCTTCCGTTTGTACAGTACTCCACCATACCTTCCCTACTCCCTGGCATGCCCTCTGCCTGTTTCTGCCTGTACAGTTGCTGCCTGTGATCTGACACCCACACTCTTTCCTTGCAAGTCGCTTATGCTCCCATGGTCTTTTTTCTTTTTACCTTACTGTCTGAGACATCAAGGCATGCATACTACTCCTGACCTTTGCTGCAACTACATGTCTTGGGGTCCCTTACATTCTCTGTGCCAACATGTGCTATCCTCTATATCAGTTCCATTGCTTGCCTCCAATATCTGGTAATCTGAAAGGGTCTGAGATAATTGATCTGGACAGATGAGCCCTCATATGACACCTTTTAAGAACATAAGAACATAACATAAGAAATTCCCTACTGGGTCAGACCAAGATCCATCAAGCCCAGTATCCTGTTTCCAATAGTGGTTGATCCAGGTCACAAGTACCTGGCAGTTTCCCAAAAAGACAAACAGGTTCCATAATGCTTGTATTGGCGCAAGCAATGGATTACCTGGGTCCTCTTTAATAATGGTTTATGGACCTTTCCTCCAGGAACTTGTTCAAACCTTTTTAAAACCTAGCTACACTAACAGCTTTTACTGCATCCACCGGTAATTGATTACGCGATGAGTGAAAAAAAAAATTATCTTATTAGTCTTAAATGGGTTACACTGTAGCTTCATTGCATGTCCCCTAGTCTTTCTACTTTTTGCTGGCATAAAGAATCGATCTACATTTACCAGTTCCACTCTATTCATTAATTTATAGACCTCTTTCATATTTCCTTCAGCAGTCTCTTTTCCAGGTTGAAGAGCCCAAAGTCTTTTAAGCCTCTCCTCATAGGGGTATCCTTCCATCTCCTTTACCATTTTGGGGCATCTTCTCTGTACCATTTCTAATTCTGTTATATCCTTTTTAAGATATGGTGACCAGAAATTCACACAATATTTAAGGTGTGGTTGCACCATGGAACGATAGAGAAGCAGTATATCCTTCGTTTTATTCCTGATTCCTTTCCTAATAATTCCTAGCATTCTATTTGCCTTCTTGGCTGCTGCTGCACACTGGGTGGAGGGTTTCACGGTGATGCTTAAATCTTTTTCCAGGGTGGTGGTTCCTAATGTGGAACCTTGCAACGTGTAACCATAGTTTGGGTTGTTCTTTCCTAGGAGCATATCTTTGCACTTGTCCATATTAAATTTCATCTGCCATCTGAACATTCAGTCTTCCAGTTTATCAAGAACCTTTTGCAATTTTTCACAATCCTCTTTGGTTTAACAACTTTGAATAATTTTGTGTCATCTGCAAATTTGACTACCTCACTCGTTATCCCCATTTGCAGGTCATTTAGGTTGTTAAAAAGCAGCAGACCCAGCACAGATCCCTAGGGTACTCCATTATTCACTATTCATCCATTTTCATGGGTAGTTTCCATGAGCACCACACCATCAGTGTGAGGAGAAGCTTTAGGGATGTACGTTTTAATTGAGGAGGAGTGGCCGTATGGAGACCAGCAGCAACGGATCCATACATCTTTTTGGAATTCACCGAAGGCAGGGATGTTCAGGCTGCTTGCTGTGTATACCCATGTCCCAAAGTTTGTGTATGCCACGTCAAACACATCCATAGAAGCTAAGAACATAAGATATGCCATACTGGGTCAGACCAAGGTCCATCAAGCCCAGCATTCTGTTTCCAACAGTGGCCAATCTAGGTCATACGTACCTAGCAGTCTCCTCAAGGGACACAGGTTCCACAATGCTTGTACTGGTTCAAGCATTGATATCCTGGGTCCCTTCTTAATAATGGTTTATGGACCTTTCCTCCAGGAACTTGTCCAAACCTTTTTTAAACCCAGCTACACTAACAGCCTTTACTACATCCTCCGGTAACAAATTCCAGAGTTTGATTACACGTTGAGTGAAAAAATATTTTCTTTTATTAGTCTTAAATAGTTTACCCTGTAGCTTCATTGCATGTCCCCTAGTCTTTCCATATTCTGATAAGGTAAACAATCGATCTACGTTTACCCGTTCCACTCCGTTCATTAATTTATAGACTTCTATCATATCTCCCCTCAGCCGTCTCTTCTCCAGGCTAAAGAGCCCCAACATTTTTAGCCTTTCTTCATAGGAGTAGCCTTCCATCACCTTTACCATTTTGGTGGCTCTTCTCTGAACCTTTTCTAAAATCGCTATATCCTTTTTAAGAAACGGCGACCAGAATTGCACACAATATTCAAGGTGCGGTCTCACCATGGAACGATATAGAGGCATTATAATATCTTTTGTTTTATTTTCCATTCCTTTCCTTATCATACCTAGCATTCTATTTGCTCTCTTGGCCGCCGCTGCACACTGGGCCGAAGGTTTTAACAAGGTATCCACAATGACGCTAGTCCTTTGCATGACCAGAACACTGCATGGAATCAGCCTCCTTCCATCCTGATCAGTTCTCCCTTCACTCCAGCAGCCCCATATTCACCGCAGTACACCAGCGATTGGCGGCAGAACCAAGGAGCAGGAAGGAAGCAGGTGCAGGAATGATTACATGGGCAACGTCCCTTTAAATCCAGGTACCTACATGGAATCAGCCTCCTTTCACCCCAATCAGCTCTCCCCTCATTGCATTGGCCCCAGATTCACCGCGGCACACCAGCGATTGGCAGGAAAACAAAAGAGCAGAGAGGAAGCAGGTGAAGGAACAATCGCGTGGGCAATGGCTCTTTAAATCCAGGTACCTGCAGGCATACCCGCACATGGTGGGCCCGCGCCTAAGGGCCTCACCACTTAGGCGAGGCCCTTAGAGTGGCCAGAAGAGTGGCAATAGTACATAGAAGCAGGAGATTAAGATAAATTAGTCTCTGCAAAGGACAACACACTCCTGACAAAGATGTGAATCTACAGCGGCACACAGTGACTGTAACATTCAATCGATCTACCCACAATGGAGGGAATAAGACTTAGGCATCACATCCTAATAGTTCGCCTTTTCCTTATTACAATATTGTCTGCACTCCTCACCAATGCATTCCAAACAAAGCAGAACACACAAATTCCAATGATACACAAGCATAGACAACCAAATGATATCACCCAAGATATTCTGTTCTGAATGCAACAGCACAAACAACATTACACACTGGCCAAAATAAACATAGACAACAATCCTTTTCACACCTCAAGAAACTTACTGACCGTTAATAGGTAGATAAGATGTACATTATCCAATGTAAGTTCTGCCCGAAACAAAATTTCCACAATTACTGACTTCAACTACGACCATGACCTCGACATATTTTGTATTACCGAGACATGGTTTACTGAGAACGACAATGTCCTCCTATACCAACTATGCCCACCCTCATATTCCATGCATAACTGCAACAGGACATCCATCAAATGCGGAGATGATGCATTGTAGCTAAAAGCAACCTAGAACTTGACACCGTCGATACAAGCTCCACAGACAACATTTACATAATAATGGTTTCAAACAAGACACTGTCATTGTGTCTAACATACAGAAGCAGCCTGCTCACTCCCAGTGAACAACAGACCATTCATATTGGTAGGAGACCCGAACATAGCATCTGCAACCACAAAGCAAGCATCTTCCTTCCTAGATGCTATGGGAAGCCCCCCCCCCCCCCCACTACACACAATTCATTTCCAATCCTACTCATAAGAAAGGAAACAATCTGGACCTCATATTTACTCCTGACTCCATTACATGGAGCATTGCTCAGACCCCTCAAGCAATTCTTCCAATACCGTGGTCAGATCACACATCTATATACTTCACCATTCCTCACAAACCCACATAGACCCCCCTATCCAAAACAACAGCCACAAACCGTTAATTCCAAGTTTATCGAGCAAAAGTGCATCATGAAAGTACTCCCACAACTAAATCTCATGAAGCTCAAAGCCAGCCTAGAAGAAAGGATCACAGGATGGAATGTCGCCAAAACTGCAACGTCACTAGGACTACAAAGAAAGAGCTCATAAAGTGACAAGACAGGTCCCCCTGGTACTCAACAAGTCTACAGAAACATAAGAAGAGCCTATGCTAGCTTGAAAGTAAATGGAGAGATTCCATGGACTTGCTCTCCCAAGCCATCTACATGGAAAAAAACAGAGGGAATACTGCAAGGAGGCACTATAGCAACATTATCATGCACTCCTTAAATAAATTGAGGAAACTTTTTGAATTAGCAAAAGCCCTACTAAGAGAACCTAATCAATGAGCTCCCAAAGAGAACATTTGCCCCCAAGAAATTGCAAACTACCTATGTACAAAAAGCAAGCCTGACCCTCTTTCATAGTGAAAATATTAGAAAAATGGTACTTCCTCAACTGCAAGATCACATGACTTTAGACAGAACTACAGTGTAGAAACTCTGCTTACCTCTCTACTTAATACTCTGCTCACAGGTACCTAAAACATCACTCAAGGCTTCATCCTCATCTTTCTAGATATCTCATAGGCTTTTGACTCCATACCCCACCATCAGCCCCTATGTAGACTCCATGACATCGGTCTCCAAGACATCAAGATGGTTCTGTTCCTACCTAGAAAATCATAGCCAGAAAATAAGGATTGGACAGAAAATGTCACTCTTATTCTCCCAACAACAAGTACCTCAGGGCTCAGCCCTCTCAGTTCTTATTCAATATTTTCCTACAGCCCCTATGCACAATATTCAAAACACATAGGATCCAATACCAAATATATGCTGATGACATTATGTGCTAAACCTCATTCAATACTTCAAAACCTGAATGCACAGAATATTCAAATGTTTCTCTGACATGAAATAGTGGCTCAAACAACACAACCTATTCATCAACCAAACAAAGACGGAGGCACTTCATGTATTCACAGATCCAGCTTTCACCCCACCACAATCACTGAGGCTTGAAACAGAAGTTAAATATCTAGGCATCATAATAGACCAAAAATTATACTTCCAGGCACAAATCAAGAGAACATCTAATGTCATTTACTATAAGCTGAGAATGCTAAAGAACCTACACCCCCTCCTGACACCAGCACTATACTGGATGGTTTATCAAGCAATAATCACCCCAATCTTTCATTACAGCAAAATTATCTATCAAGGCCTACTCGAAATGGCACAGAATACAGCTGCCAGACTAATTCATGGAGTCCCACAACACGCACATATCACCCCCATTTTGATGCAACTCCAGTGGCTACCTGTGGCTACCTGTAGAAGCAAGAATAAGGTAAAAGTCCCCACTCACTACATTTAAAGTCATGTACAACAAATCAACAAACTGTCTAGAACCTCTCCTATCAAGACCAAATAGTGGCAGGATGCAAAGAAACAACTTCCTCAGTCTCCTCTCCATATTGATACAAAAGGCCAAGAGCAAGCAATCAAAGTGTAACCATGCGTTCTCACTCTATGCCCCCACGATGTAGAACTCCCTCCTTCCAGATCTAAGAGGTTGCTGCAACCTAGGTGACTTTTATAAGAGACTGAAAACTTACCTATTCCAAGAATATTATAGCTCTGCTATACCCCATAATCCGCAACCTAGCAACAACCCAGAACAGCCAAACTGCATGAACACTTACCCACTCAACTCACCAACTGATACCGGAACAGTATTCAAACTGTAAATTCCAAATGCTTTATCAAAGTGTACATACATTATATCCTAAACTCTAAATGCTTTAGGTAAGTGTACATAAGTCATTTATACAATCTCTCCTTAACCCCCTGATGTTATGTTCTGTTATGTTATAACGTTCAGTGTACAACAGATTGCATAATTTCGCTTTGTTCAAGTTATGGGTTACCTGTAAACCACTTTCAATTGTAGAAAAGTGGTATAAAACTAAATTTAAATATATAAAATAAATAAATAAAAATAAATCTCTGTGCACTTAGGGATAATACAACAATAAGTAGAAAGTAATATGATTGTCCTGACAAACCTTGCTGCAATACATTCATGGCAGTAAGAGAACATTTTAGTTGTGCTTGCATTGATCATCTCAGACAACCAGGGGCGGCCCAAGGAGGGTGCGGGGCCATGTGTGGAGACTCGGTGCGGGGCTTCATTTGCATAAGGGACCTCATTTGCATAACTATTTGCATAATGTTACCAATACACTAACTTTTAGTAAACATGCCTCTTAATGAGTGTATGGATAAAGAAAGACTAAAAGATTTCTACATTACTATAATCCAGTGCCAACCGCCAGACACATTAGGAACTACTACAAACACTGCCCATTTAGAACCCATGCCTATACTATTTCATGATTCTTTCCAGTTTCGCATTGACTTTGCGAAGTTCATGCGCAAGTTACATCTAAAAATCTTTTTTGCACAAATGGGGACTTCGAGTTTGGGAGTAATCTCATCTGAGATAGATCCACAAATTCCACGAATACCTTTACCATATAAATCCACATGGGTTCCCCCCAACCCCGCTCCACCAGCGTTACAGGTGTTTCAAGACAGTATTAGCGGATGTTCAACGTCTGGAAGCCACAACGCGAAAGAGTAAGTCTTTATTGACTAGATCGGAGGAACAGACGTTACATCAATTGCGGGAGCGACAAGATTTGGTCATCAGGAGAGCCGATAAGGGGGGAGCAATCGTGATTTTAGATCGGCAATATTATATTTCAGAGGCATTACAACAATTACATGATGAGCATACATATAAGGTTCTGGAGTGTGACCCCACGCCTCAGTTATGTGGAGTAATTAAGGACATCACCTTAGCGGCTTTGCAACACCATTTGTTAAGTAAGAAAGAATTTTGCTATTTAAACAGTACATCTTGTTCTATAGCACAATTTTATACTGTGCCTAAGATCCATAAAAATTTATTCAATCCTCCTGGGCGCCCAATAGTGTCTACAAAAGGAACCCCTTTAGAACCAGTCTCTACGTACATCGATTCCTTCTTGCGTCTGCTTCTGGTGCGAATTCCGTCATATCTGAAGGATACCACGCATTTCCTGAATATTTTAACTCAGTGTGCCCCATGGGCAGAAAAACCAGATACCATCTTGGTGACGCTGGACATAGTTGCGCTGTACACCAGCATTCCTCAGAAGGCAGCGTTAACGGTAGTAGAACACTTTTTGCGAGATCGGGGTGATTTGTCTGAAGATACCATCAATATGTTGTTGAAATTATCCGAGTTAGTGATCTTTCATAACATTTTCCAGTTTCAAGACACAATTTACCAACAGATCGCCGGCGTAGCCATGGGTGCCACATGTGCCCCCTCAATCGCGAATTTGTACATGGCTACGTTTGAACAGCAATGGCTAGCACAGTCTCAATATGGGCAGAACATAATAGAGTGGAGACGGTTTATTGATGACATTTTCGTGATATGGAGGGGGACAGAAGAAGACCTCACGGCGTGTTTTGATTGGCTCAATTCTCGGGATCCCCACATTAAGTTCACTATGGCACACGACAATAACAGGATCCACTTTTTAGATGTGGAGATCTCACGGAGTAGCCATACTTGGAACACCTCCGTTTTTCGGAAAGAGACTGATCGTAATACTTTTCTACATTTTACAAGTGCTCACCCACGCCAGTTGAAAGAGGGGCTTCCCTTTTCTCAATTTCTTAGGTTCCGTAGAAATTGTACAGAAATTTCATAGTATCGGCGAAAATCTAAGCAACTCATAAAGAATTTTTTATCTCGGGGGTACCCGGAGCCATTGATATGACGGGCCTACACCAGAGCATTGTACAATGATCGGGGGTTATTGCTATCTTCTTCGGGTCAAGCACGTCAGGCTCGGAAGATTTTTGATGATAACCGGATAAATTTCATCACTCGGTTTTCCCACCTAAGTGGATCTGTTCAAAGAATTCTGAGAACTCATAGCAACATTCTTCACACGCTTCCGGGGCTGGCCGATAAGAAAATCAGATGCGTATGGAATAGGGGCAGAAATTTTAAGGAACAGCTGAGTCCTTCGAGAATTCAAGGTCGAGCCGATAGGGAATCTTCAGCCTGGGCTCTGGGGCATAAACGTTGTGGAAACTGTAGTTTATGTGCGGTAAATCTGGAAGTGAATGAGTTTGAATATCAGGGAATACATTATTCTATACGTAGTACTACCACTTGCCAGTCGACTCATGTTATCTACGGAATACGCTGTCCCTGTGGATTAATGTACGTAGGAAAAACAATAAGAGCATTAAGACTACGTCTAGCAGAACATCGTAGCCGATTAAATCGAGGAGTTACAGCAGCGCCCATAGTTCAGCATTGTCTTACGGCGAATCACAGCTTTGAGCAATTGGAATGCTTTGCCATTGATCAGATCTTAACGGGTAGAGGCAGCAGCATGGTGGATCAATCTTTAATGCGAAGAGAGCAGCGTTGGATTTTTCAACTGAACACTGTCATACCGAACGGATTAAATGCTTCCATTGATTGGTCCCTATGTTCATAGGAGGCTATGCTTAAAGAACTGTTTCGGTCTGTGAATTGTGAGTGAAGTGTGATGATACCCTCCCCTAAGGAGGAGGAGTTTAGAGGAGCCCTTTAAAATCTGGCTAGCTCACCGAAGCCGCATGCGCGGCGTCTTAGAATAACCGGCGGAGGGACGAGAAAAAAGTGTCCTCTGAGGCGATTCATGAGCGAAGACTGATTTTACAGGTAAAGGAAGATTTCTCTACTTTTTAACATACCCTTGACACCTAAGTGGAATGTGATATAGTTCCTTATAGTTTGCGATGTTTTGTAGATCAGTATGGGAGATACCTTCCCCTGAAGAACTTGTCATAATGAAACGCTTGGGCGCCTTAGATTAACGGCGTTGGGATTTATGTGAAGCTGAGTGATACTTCTGACATTGCTATATCAAGATATCATCCTTCGGACTGGCCAGCGCTACAAAGAAAGGAAACGTCGGAGATAGTGCTGTAAGAAAAGGAGTACGAATTGGGGCGTTTTCAAGATAAGTGCTGATCATGCTCAGTTCCTAAAGGACAGCAACGGACAGTAACAACTTTAGGAAGTACCACCAGTGTGATTCTACATTTTTGTCTTTGCAAATCTTGTGGATGCGAAGTGAATGAGAAGAGCAACCATAGTGAAAACATAGTAGAATCAATTGTACTGATCTTTTTCAGCTTGTTACAGAAAGCAGATTATGAGAGCAGTATTGCTTATTCAAGTTTTTTAAGTAAAAAATAAAAAAGAAAAAAAGAAAAAAGAAAAAGGGATTTATGTGAAGCTGGGTGATACTTCTGACATTGCTATATCAAGATATCATCCTTCGGACTGGCCAGCGCTACAAAGAAAGGAAACGTCGGAGATAGTGCTGTAAGAAAAGGAGTACGAATTGGGGCATTTTCAAGATAAGTGCTGATCATGCTCAGTTCCTAAAGGACAGCAACAGACAGTAACAACTTTAGGAAGTACCACCAGTGTGATTCTACATTTTTGTCTTTGCAAATCTTGCGGATGCGAAGTGAATGAGAAGAGCAACCATAGTGAAAACATAGTAGAATCAATTGTACTGATCTTTTTCAGCTTGTTACAGAAAGCAGATTATGAGAGCAGTATTGCTTATTCAAGTTTTTTAAGTAAAAAAGAAAAAAGAAAAAAAGAAAAAAGAAAAAAGAATAATAAGGGAATAGTGTTTTCTGTTGTGAGACAGAGAAGAAGGCATTGATTAAAGGTCATTGATGTGAACAGCAGCTGCAGTTTCATTGAGAAACTTGTTAAAAAAATCCAAAGGATTGCTGCGTTGTTTTAAACTGAGACCTCAAGGCCTGACACTGTGTTTTACAACATTATTCCATAGGTTACAATTTGAGTTTAGGCTTGTCCTATCACATGTGTTAGAATAGAAGCTCAATAGAGAAAGCCCATATTTAGCATTTAGAACCCATAGCAAACCTGCCGTATCATAACAGCACTACCAGGACTCACAAAGCACCAGACCCTACCTATCAAAAGGCAAAACTGCAAATATTAAACCAATACATTTCAGAGAACAAGAATACATGACCTACTGGGGAAAGAGAACAAGTGGCAATGTCAAATAAAAATTACATAAACAGAATACCTCAGCTCAGTTACACATGCAGAACATAGACCATCACCAAACAAGGAATAACAATTTAGAAACAGGAAGACAATAATTAAACTGGGAATCCCAAAAGCCAAACTTGGAATGTACAACACTGTAGAAATAAAACTATACATTAATTTGCTCTTGTACTAAACAAAGCGCAGACGTTAATGATGCACATTTCCCAGAGCTGACATATTCCAATTAATAAATTCAAAATAAAGAGATATTTTTCTACCTTTTGTGCATTTTTTTTCAGCTGCAATTGCTCCAGCCACTTTCTTCTGGTTTCTCGTGTCTTATGCTAACTCTCCATCATCTGCTGTCCATTTGTCCTTTCTTCTCTCTTCTAGTTTTTTTTCCATTCTCTCTCTCTACATCTGCTTTAACATACTAATCTTTCTCCTTTTGCTCTTTGCCCATTCCTATTTCGTCCACTTGAATTTTACCCCTCCATCCTCAATCCCCACTTACTCTCCCAATATCCGGTCAATTGTAGATTTGTCTTCACTCCCACACAAAATATTTGTTCCCTCTCCATTTCACTCTCCCAGCTACATCCCATTCTAATCCTCCCCCCAGCATCAGCTCCATTCTAGTTCCAGCTCCACCCAGCATCCGCTCCCTTCTAGTCCCCGCATTAGCCCATTTCCAGTCCTAGCCCCCCATAAGCCCATTTCCAATCCTATCCTAGCCCCACCATCAGCCCATTTCCAGTCCTAGCTCCCCTATCCATTTCCAGTCCTATCTGAGTCCCTCCATCAGCTCATTTCCAATCCCAGCCACCCATCAGCCCATTTCTATCCTTTCCAAGCCCCATCAGTCCATGTCAAATCCTAGCTCCCCTCCACTCAGCCCAATTCCAATCCAAGCCCCCCATGAGCCTACTTCCAGTTCTAGCCCCTCCATGAGTCAATTTCAATCCAAGCCCCACCACAGCCCATTTCCAATCTTAGCACCCCCCAACAGCCCATTTCCAGTCCTATTCTAGCCCCTCCATCAGCCCATTTCCAGTCCTAGCCCCCCCCCACTCAGCCCATTTCCAGTCCTAGCTCCCTCCCCTCACAGCCCATTTCCATTCCAAGCCCTGTCCCCATCAGCTATTTGCAGTTCAAGCCCCCCTTCCACTCTGCCCATTTCCAGTCCTAGCAACCCCCCGCAAGCCCATTTCCAGTCCTAGCCCCCCCATAGCCCATTACTAGTCCTAACCCCCCCATCAGCCCATTTCCAGTCTTAGCCCCCTATAGCCCATTACATCCTATCCTCCCCCTCACCCATTACCATTCCTAACCCCCCATCAGCCCATTTGCAGTCTTAGCCCCCCCATAGCCCATTACCAGTCCTAACCCCCCCCCCATCAGCCCATTTCCAGTCTTAGCCGCCCCATAGCCCATTACCAGTCCTAACCGCCCCATAGTCCATTACCAGTCCTAACCCCCCCATAACCCATTACCAGTCCTAAACCTCCCCATCAGCCCACTTCCAGTCTTAGCCCCCCCATAGCCCATTACTAGTCCTAACCCTCCCCCATCAGCCCACTTCCAGTCTTAAACACCCCCCCCATAGCCCATTACCAGTCCTAACCCCCCCATCAGCCCATTTCCAGTCCTAGCCCCCATAACCCATTACCAGTCCTAACCCCCCCATCAGCGCACTTCCAGTCTTAGCCCCCCCCATAGCCCATTACCAGTCCTAACCCCCCTCCCCCCATCATCCCAAGTAGAGAAAAAAACAAACAAACCGGCTGCTTCTGCCGCTTCTGCAGTGGCAGCAGCAGAATCAAGCGTTCCTCCGCGGGGCCCCCCTGCCCGGCAGAAGCCTCCCTGCCCGGCAGAAGCCTCCCTGCAGCATCAGCTAGATCCGGAGTCCCAAAGCGCGGGCTTTCAGAGCCGCGAGAGTTTCCCTTTCTCGCGGCTCTGTTAATCCCGCCGGGGCTGATGGGATTTCCCATCACCCTCGGCAGGCTTAACAGAGCCGCGAGAGATCAGAGAAGCTCTCTCTTTGCGGCTCTGAAAGAAGCTCGCGCTTTGGGACTCCGGAGCTAGCTGATGCTGCAGGGAGGCTTCTGCCGGGCAGGGGGGCCCCGCGGAGGAACGCTTGATTCTGCTGCTGCCACGGCAGAAGTGGCAGCAGCAGCCATTTTGGTTTTTTTTGTTTTTAATCTACTTGGGATGATGGAGAATGTTTTTTGCGCGGGGCCCCCTGAATCGCGGGGCCCTGTGCAAAAAACATTCTTGCTCAATGGACAGGCCGGCCCTGCAGACAACAGTCTGTACAATGCTATGTATGGACCAGAAGACATCAGAAATGGTCCTCTACAGCTAAATGTCAGAGCATATCCCTGACAATAAATAGGGACCCTCAGATTGAGTGCATGCACCTGGGCAAACAACACTAGATGCCCAAGAGCACCAGCATCTGTCTATACAAATGTGCATATTTGTGAGATTGCTGGTGGTGCTGTGTGCCCTGGTGCATGCACACATTCTACTACTACTACTACTACTATTAATCATTTGTATAGCGCTACAAGGTGTACGCAGTGCTGTACAAACATATAAAGAAGACAGTCCCTGCTCATAGAACATACAATCTAATCAAGCCAGACAGAACAATACAAGAGGAACAAGGGGAGGTTCAAATAGGTAAGCAGACACAAGGAGAACAAGGGATTAGGATCCAAATGTGGTCTTAAAGATGTAAGCCATTAGCATGGATTTGAAGAGGGGGAGAGAAGAGACTTGACATAAAGATAGAGGAAGTTTGTCCCTTGCATAAGGAGCAGCAAGGTGAAAAGATCGAAGTCTGAGTTTGCAGAAGAGGAAAAGGGCATTGAGAGAAGAAAACCAGGGGAGGAGCAGAGTTCACGAGGAGGGGTGTAGGGAGAGAGAAGAAAGGAAAGGAAATGAGGGGCAGTAGAGTGAATGCATTTATATGTTAGAAGGAAAAGTTTGAATTGGATATGGAAACAGAAGGGGAGACAATGCAGTGATTTTAGAAGAGGGGTTATATGAGTGTATCAGGGCTGGCAGAAGATTAGCCTCAAAGCAGAGTTTTGGATAGACTGAAGAGAAGAGAGAAGACATTGAGGGAGACCAGCAAGGAGGAGGTTGCAATAGGCAAGGCAGAACATGACCAAAGAGTGGACAAGAGCCTAAATAATGTGTTAGAGAGGAAGGACTAATTTTGTTAATGTTGCAAAGAAAGAAATGACAGGTTTTAGCTATATGTTGAATATGTGTGGTGAAGGAAAGGGAGGCGTTAAAGATGACCCCCAAGGTTGCTGGCGAGGAAACAGGAAGAAAAAGAGTATTGGCAACAGTGATAGAGAAAGGAGGAAAGGGGGAGGAGTTTATGGGGAAAGATAAGAAGTTCAGTTTTAGTCATATTCAATTTTAGGTGGCGGTGAGACAGCCAGGCGGCGATGTCAGATAAGCAAATAGAGATACAAGTATGGAGCGAAGGAGAGATGTCAATTGTAGATAGATAGATAGATTTGAGAGTCATCAGCATAAAAATGATACTGAAAGCCATGGCAAGAGATGAGGGCACCAAGAGACTGGGTATAGAGAGAGAGAAAAGGAGAGGGCCAAGAACAGATCCTTGAGGTATACCAACTAAGAGAGGGATGGCAGAAGAGGAAGAACCTCCAGAACAAACACTGAATGAGTGATTGGAGAGATAAAAAGAGAACCAAGACAGTACAGGGCCTCTAAAACCAAGAGAGGATGAAGTTTCAAGGAGAAAGAGGTGGTCAACAATATCAAAAACAGCAGAAAGATCAAGAAGTATGAGAACTGAGTAAAGGCCTTTGGACTTAGTGAGGAACAGTTCACTGGACACTTTGTCAAGAGCCATTTCAGTAAAATGAAATGGATGAAAATCAGGTTGAAGTGGATCAAGGAAGGCTTGAGAGGAAAGAAATTCGAGACAGTGGCATAGAACTACACATTCAAGAATTTTGGAATGAATGGGAGAAGGGAGATGGGTCAATAATTAGAAGGACAAGTAGGGTCAAGTGAGTTTTTTTTGAGGAGAGAAGTGATTGCAGCATGCTTGAATGATGCTGGGAAGACTGCAGTGGAAAACAAAAGGTTGAGAATATGTGAGATGAAAGGGATGACAGAGGAGATGGAGTTGAGGAGATGGGTGGGGATAGGATCAGAAGAACAGGTAGAGAGTTAAAATGAGGAACGAAGAAGAGAAGTTTCCTCAAGAGAGATTTTAGAAAAGGATGAAAGGGTGATAGAGATTGAGGGGAAAAATTGCTAATGGAGAAGAAAGATTTAGTGGGGAAGTGAAAAGTAATCTTATGCACTTTGTCATGGAAATAGTCTGCTAGGGTTTGGGCAGAGAGAAGGAGGGATTGGAGGTGGAGGTGCCTTAAGAAGAGAATTGAGAGTAGAAAAGTGATAGCGAAGGTTAGAGGCAAGATGGTTAGTCAGATGGAGAAAATAGTTTTGCTTAGCAAGTGCAATGGTGGACTGGAAAGAAAAAAGCATGAACTTGAAGTGAAGAATGTCAGAGAGAGAGTGGGATTTGAGCCAAGTGCTCTCAGCTGAGTGGGCATAGGAACATAGGTAGCGAGCAGTTGAAGACAAGCAGGGCTAATGTGAGGTGTGCCTCACAGGATGTGGAATGGGCAGAGCAAGAGTTTCTAGAATAGAGGAGAGAACAGTATTATAGGAAGCTATGGCTTCATCAACAGACTTAGAGGACGGGAGATGCCGCTCGTCGGGGGAGAGAGATACTTCAAGGGTAGGCAGCTCCAAGCTCACCTCATCCTGGGCTGCAGCACCCGCTCGAATCTCCCCAATTTACTGCTCAGACAGTTGGACGAAACGGTCCATCGGACCCGAGGTAATAGCAAGCTTGGGCTCCATGGGAGAAGCCTTTTGCTTGCCCTTCCGCTTAGGCATCTCAAACACTAGGAAAACGCTGCCGCCGCCCCGTCAGGGGTCCGGAGCTCTCTCCCACGAGAAGAGACGAGGCTTCCCCGAGAGGTGAGAGAGTGATGTCTCAGGAGCGGGTCTCGCTGGTGGAGAAGCCTGGAGGTCAGCTGTTGGAACCCGGGGTTCTCCCCGTGGTTACGGATTCGGGTCAGGAGTCTGCATCACCTACTCACCGAGGGGAAGGAGAAACTTTACAGGAACCTTCTTTGCTGTCTTCTGTAATTAAGGGCTTTGCTTTGAAGCGCCCGAAAGTAATCTCCCTGGACTCTATCTGGGAAGCTATTTTTCAGCTATCAACCGCGGTGTCTCAACAGGTGGAATTGACGGCTTCGCGTTTGGAACATCTTGAGAATACATCAGCTGGATTTCAAGGAGAACTGACTGATATACGAGAAAAGTTGGCTACCGGAGACCAGAAAGTTGGGCAGGTTTCTGCACTTACTGACTCAATTGTGAAGGATAATATGGCACTTAGGGTGAAAGTGGAGAATATTGAAAATGTTGTGCGGGCGTCAAATTTGCGCCTATTGAATTTTCCCGTTGTACCTGAAATCTCCCCGGTAGAATTGTTTAAGAAGTATATGTATGAGACCCTTCTTGTGCCCCCAGATTTGACCCCCCCAATTGTTAAAGCATATTTTTTGCCTGTGGGGAAAAAGGTAGACCAAAGAGTAGTGGGTTCTTTAGAAATGGAAGTTCTAGATGTTTCTGCCTTGTTACAAACACCGAAGGAAGATTATTTAAAATTATCTACTATGTTAGTTTCGTTTGCTATTCCTTCAGATAGGGATTGGATCCTGAAACTATATTTTAAGAGGCGGTCTGCCTTATTTATGGGTAAAAAGATTACCGTTTTTCCAGATGTATCCAGGGAGACGCAAAAGAGGCAGAGAGCCTTTTTGCTTCTTCGACCTGGTGTGATTCAGCTGGGTGCTTCTTTTATATTACGGTATCCATGCAAATGTATTATTTACTTTAGACAGGTTAAGTATATATTTTTTCAACCGGAGGAGCTGTCTTCGTTTGTTTCCTCCCATGTACTGATATCTTCTTCCCCTCTTGAGTAAGGTTCTCGTCTTTAGAATGGGTTTATGGATCAGTCTTTGCTGATGTATTTGTTTCTTCTCACTTTTTTCATTGTTTGGGATCACTTTTTTCATTGTTTGGCACCTTACCCTAGCTCTTTATTGGAATGTTATTCCCCCCTTTATAATTGTGGGCTAACTATACTACTGTGGAAGTTTTACTTAATTGCCTATTGATTTGATTCTTTGTAAACGTTTGGGCTTTATAGTAGTAACTTTTCTGCACAAGCATTGCTTGATTGTTTTTGTAAAATTGCATAAATATAAAATAAAAAAAAAAACAGACTTAGAGGACAAAGTGGAAGAGAGAAGAGATGAGACACTAGTAGATAGAGTCAGTGGATCGATAGCATGAAGAGTCCTAAAAAGATAGAAGGAGATTGGGCGAGATTGAAGGGGGTAGTAATGAAGAATGAAACTTAACAGGAGATTTATTTTATTTATTTATTTAACTTTTTTTATATACCGCCTTTCAGATTCTCAAGGCAGTTTACATAGAACAGAACTTGTTTGCATAAAATGTTTCATTAGAACTATCTACAAAACTGTTAACAGTGATTACATTTAACAATTAACTATTTACAGCTTTGTTTGTGGTTATATACAATGTTTAGATGACTGGAGGTTTATGGAAATGCTCAGTGAATAAGTGAGTGTTTAGTAGCTTCCTGAAGTCTGTGGTGTCTATGGTAGCTCTCAGGAGGGGTGGGAGAGGGTTCTATAGCAAAGGGATGTAGAATTCAAATATAAGGTATTCTGGGAGATGCCTGTGTATGATGTGGTGCTTGCAAAGGAGTTTTGGTGTTGGGTTCTCCTTGATCTGTTGTCAGGTGTTCTTCTAATTATGTTTTTTAAGCAGCTGGCAGATTGGTCGTGTTGAATCTTGAATGCCATCATTATGGCTTTATATTTTATTCGAGAGTTGATGGGGAGCCAGTGTAGAGATTCAAGTATGGGAATGATATGGTCATGCTTGCTGGATATTGTGATTAGTCGGGCTGTTGCGTTTTGGGCTAGTTGTAAGGTTTGGATGGTACGCTTGGGTAGGCCATGTAGAATTAGGTTGCAATAATCAAAGTGTGGTGTAATTAGTGCCTGGCAGATGGACCAGAAGTGGTTCTGATCAAATAAAGGTCTGAGGTTTTGTAGGAGCTTTATTTTATAATAGACCTTAGCGGTAGTCTTGTTAATGTGGGACTGAAAGTTGAGCCTCTGGTCAAGATGGATTCCCAGGTATTTTACCTCATTTTTTACTGGGTTGGATCTGTTTCCAATTGTTATGTTTTCTGTAGGTTTGAATGTGGGGTCCCTTGTGACTATAAGGGCTTCCGAATTTTTATAGTTGATCTCGAGGTTGCGTAGGTTTAGCCATTCGGTTATTGCTGACATGCATGAAGAGATGCTGGAGTAGTTGGGATTCCTTGTGTCTAGGTCGGCGTATATCATTAGATCATCTGTGTATAGGTGGTACAGTAGTATATGTTGTAGTCTTGTAGAATTTTGCACACTGGCTGTAAGTAAAGGTTGAAGAGTAAGGCTGAAAGAGATGATCCTTGAGGAAGCCCTTGTTTTAAAGGGAAAGGGCGAGAAGTGTTGCCTTTTATTTTGACTTGGGATTTTCTGTCTTCTAGGAAGGAGTGAAACCATGCCAGAGGTGTGCCACTTATTCCTCTTTCACTTAGCCTGTCCAGTAGTATGGAGTGGGTGATTGAATCAAAAGCTGCTGTTATGTCTAGAAATAATAGGACAAAGCCCTTTTTTGATATCTTCGAGTCCCTTGATTACTGTGTTCAGGAGGGATGTCAGTAAAGTTTCAACCTTGTGGTACTCTCTGAATCTGTGCTATTGGATGTCAAGTAGGGCAGAAGCATCAACGTGGTCTTGCAGTTGGCATTGGACTGCTTTCTCTATTAGTTTAGATACGAGTGGAATGCTGGAGATAGGTCGGTAAGAGGCAGGGGAAGTCGGGTCAATTATGCTATTCTTTAGTAGAGGTCTAATAGATGAGATTTTCAGTTGAGGTGACATGGTTCCTTGTGTTAGTGAGGTGTTAACTATCTTGCACAGTGTTGAAGCTAGTTTGTGTGCCATTGTCTTTATCCAGGTAGTTGGGCATGGATCTAGCGGAGAAGTGGATGTGTTTAGGGCTTTGAGTAGGTTGATGCAAAGGTCTTCAGTAACTGGATAAAAAGTGGACCTGCTGTTTGATTGGGTTTGGTCAGTCAAAATTGGTGACAGAAAATGTTGTGGTGTTTGTGAGCAGGATAGTTTTATTTGAAGGTAGGATGCTTAGGTTTCAGGGGTTAGGGCATCTGTGTCTTGGTTTTGAGGGGTGTAACAGTGCAGACCCCGAACAACCCGAGAAAATGCAGTTCAGCATAAAGGAGCACAGAAAAAGTGACAGGGTAAACAAGGAAATGTCAGATGGTTACCGTGAGCAACCTAGAAACACGTGCAAAAGCCCAATGAGGACACACCCAGCCAGCAAAGGAAGGGAATTCACTTTACCTGACAGGGTTCAGCTGGGTGGGGGTGGAGCAAGGAAACACTGGGATAAAATAGGCTCCCAGACAATCAGAAAGAGAGAGAGAGAGAGAGAGGAGCTGAAGCAGCCACGGACACACTCTGAGAGAATACAGCAAAGGCAGCTAAAACCCTGGGAAGCATGGAGCAGGTATGAGAATGTAAGAGAGAGTGACAATGAGGCTTTGGAGCAACTAGAGAGCCAGCGTGAAGGTCAGAGGGGAACCGAAGACCTGAGTGAAGCAGAGAGATATCAACAGCCAGATAGTGTGTTTGAGCCAGAGAGACGCAAGAAGACTGCAGTTGCAGGTTCCAGTGCACAGAGTGAATGCAAGAGTGATTTGCCATATGAAAGAAGACAACCCTGGAGGTATGGAAATAGGCACACAAGGTCCCACTATCTAGAGGCTGAAAATATCCCTTCTTCTGGTTTTAAAAACCCTAGAAGAAAAAGGTTTTACTTACCAGATAAAGCTGAAGAGTTTTGTAGTCATTGTAAGCTCACAGCTCCCTGTGAAACTCCGTCACGAGCTCTCCAATCTAGCTCAGCTGGGTTACAAAAGGGAAGCCTGAACTGGCAGAGAAATTCCCTTAATTATCCCACTAGCAGAGCAAACCAGGAGTTGAGCTATATTCTAAAATACCAGCAGGGGCAGTGCCCTGAAAAGCTCAACTCTAGAATACATGGTAATTCCCAGAAAGACACTAGCTCTAAGGAAGAGAGGAACTTCCTGTCTGACGAGGTTAACCAGCCATTCTCCCACGTTACTGCTGAGGTCCAAAATGAACCTTCCAGTCAGCCGGAGTTAATGGAATATCAAAATGCAGAAGAAAATGATATGCCAGAATTGATGGACTGCTCTTTGACCTTGATTGAACCTGAGTTCTCTCTCAGATAAGTAATTAGTTTGTGTCTTAGCTTTTGTGTTATAAGCAACAGGCTGCAGCTCTCTCTAAGTAAAGCAGATATAAGCTGTGCTGTCAGCTATAGGAGAAAGAACCATATTGAAGTATTTAAGCTGTTTTGTTCTTTTCATTTATTTATTGTTTTGGAAGCTGAAGGAAGCAAGTTCTGTTTGCTTTTGTTACTTTATGTTATATGTCCAAGCAAGGCATTTGATTTATGTTCCTGAAGATAAAGTACCCTCAAGGGACGGGGAATAAAACCCTTTAATTTGGAAAGAAGTGTTTTGTGGTTTATATCAGGGAAGGCACAACTACCACCCTCCAGAGCCTTGCAATACCAGTAGCTACCGCTTGGCCAGAGAGGGCACGACATAAATGGCGTAGTTGGCAGGATAAAAAAAATTTTCAGGGGCATAATAAGGATTTGCCTGAAAGGACATTGCTGAAAGGCAAAAAGAAGTGTTTTAAAGCACTAATCAAGGAGGATTCAGCTGGTAAGGCGGCCAGCGGTGGAAAAGACCCCTTCTCACATGCTGATGTCACCAGGATACTATGGTATTGGTAGCCTGGGTAGACGGGTATAGGATACCGTGAGAAAAGGGAGCTAAAAAAAACAAAACAAAAAAAAAAACAACCTTTGTGTGTGTGCCGCACTTGGTGGGTCTCTTCTCTTTTATTTGCAGGTGCAACAAAAAGGAAGATGGATCCCCAAGATCTATGGGCCTGGATGAATGAGCAGCAGGAGAAGCAGGCCAGGATGCTCCAACACCTGCAAGAACAGTATATGACTACACTGAAGGAACAGCAGAAACCATTGCTGGAAGCCATGACAGCGTTACTGGAAAAGGCTCGGGAAGACAAAGCTACAATACCGCAAGTAGAAATGAATACGGGACTTGTATGCAAACATTTAGGGCGGGCAGATAACCCCGACGATTTTATAGAGGCCTTTGAACGCATTGCTGAGAACTTAAAATGGCCTGTGGAACAATGGGCTATGCGTTTCGCAATGACTTTGAGTGGCGAGGCCTTATCCGCTTTTAAAACCATGCCTGCCAGTTTGGCAAATAATTATAATGAAATTAAAAAGGCCGTGAAAGACGGCCTTGGTCTCACGCCCAGACACTACCGGAGATTATTTAGAGAGGCAATAATGATGGAAAACGAGACTCCGAAAGCCTTATGCCAGAGGCTCAAGAACCTAGCCTATAAGTGGTTGGATCCTGAGGGCAAAACGCTTGAGTCCATACTTGATGAGATTGTCCTAGAACAGTTTTTGATGTCAATACCAGGTGAAATGAAAACGTTTTTAACCAGACAAAATTGTTTAAACACAGTTGAAGCAGCTCAGATGGCTGAAGTGTTCAGGGAGGCAGCACATACTAGTACTTTTAAGGTGAACCTTTCAAAAGGTGCAAGTGTGACTGGAGTGGATGAGTGTGAAAAGTACGCGGGAGATAGAGTGACTGCATATGACCCTAGCAAAGAGGGTAGAGATAGGAACACTAGAAGGTGCTACAGATGTAACAAACCTGGTCATGTGATAAAAGATTGCCGAGTTAAAAACAGTTCTTATGGTAGGGGCAGGAAATCAGTTCCAAAAGGAATATTCCTGCAGGTACAGGTTGAGGGGGCAGATGCTCTAGCCATAATGGATTCAGGGGCGGAGCAAAGTTTAATAGCCCGAGAATTTTGGGAGACTCTAAAACAGTCTCGCCCAGTAGCCCCAAAACAAATAGAAATAAAATGCGTACATGGCGCACAGCTTCCTTACCCTTTATCCCAAGTGCAGGTAAAAGCACTAGGAATAGAAAGGAAGGTGCAAGTAGCGGTGATCCCTGGGCTGCCCCAAAAATTAGTTTTAGGCAGGGACTGGCCTTCTTTTACAGGTGGGTTGAGGCAGGGGATAACCATGAAGGCAGGTTTAGTTTCAACGCGATCCCAGATCCCCATAGATACACCCAAGAAACTCCCGTAGAGGAAGTAGAAATACCTACAGAAAAAGGGGAAAAAGAAGTTCCTGAGGAAAAGACAGAAGAGGCAGAAGAGGTGAATCCGCTACCTAATCATGATGATTTGGTGCAGAACCCTGAGGGAGAAGGTAAGAAAACTAGGGCTAAAAAACAGCAGGGAAGAAACAAAAGAGCCCACGAGAGAAGGGAGTTAGAAATGGGAGAAGGACTACCCTGGGTCCCTGCCGCCCTTGTACAAAAATTTCCATCGTTCCCAATGGAGCAGAGAGCAGACCAAGCTCTCAAAAGAGCTTTCGAATGGGCCCAAGAAGAGCGGGAGGTGATGCCCGGTTCTTGTTGGATAACAATATTTTATATAGAGAAGGTTTGGATCCCTATACCGGAGCGGTGAGAAAGCAATTGGTCGTGCCGGTGGCCTTTAAGGCAGTAGTTCTACGCTTAGCCCACGACCATCCGATTGGGGGGCATAAAGGTGTTCAAGGAACCCTTGATCAAATTTTAGCACGTTTTTATTGGCCTGGGGTGTATCAGGAAACAAAAAGATACTGTGATGCATGCCCTGCATGTCAGAGGGTTTCTGTATCTAAACCCAAAGCAGCCCCAATGATACCATTACCCACCATCGCTGCCCCTATTAGAAGAATAGGGATGGATATCGTAGGCCCTTTAACAAAAACACCTAGGGGTTTTCAGTATCTCTTAGTCATCGTGGACCATGCGACCCGATTCCCATGGGCCATACCCCTTAGAAACATCTCTGCTAAAGTCATAGCGCAGGAGCTAATAAAGCTATTTTGCGAGGTGGGGTTTCCCCAGGAAATCCTGACCGATCAAGGCACTAACTTTGTCTCGAGATACCTTGCGAGAGTTTGGGAGGCGTTTGGGATACGCCACATTAAGACATCGGCGTATCACCCCCAAACCAACGGGCTGGTAGAACGCACCAACCAATCGATAAAACACCTATTGCGAAGAGGATTAAGAAAGGATGAAATGAGAGAATGGGATACATTACTTCCCTTCGTAATGTATACTTGCCGAGAGCGGGTACAAACCTCACTGGGAGTATCCCCATTTGAATTATTATTTGGGAGGACGCCAAGGGGGGTGTTAGACATCTTAAAGGATGAATGGGTAGAACCGAAAGTGCCAGAAGTAGGGATTCCTCAATTCCTGAAAGAATTGAGGACACGCTTAAGAAAAACATCCCAAGCCTCAGGGGAGAATCTAAACCGTAGCAAACAGCGCCAGAAGCGTTATTATGACAGGGATACACAAACTAGAGAACTGGCAGTGGGTGACAAGGTTCTTATCCAAGTAGCGGACCCAGGTCCGAAATTCGAGTCTCGCTGGAAAGGGCCAGCTGTAGTAATAAAAAAGATAGGTTTTGTATCGTACTTAGTGGAGAATGACAGAGGTCGAAGACAAGTATACCACATAAATGTACTAAAACCGTGGAAAGAAAGGGTAGCCACGGCCAATTTGGCCTATCACGAGCAGCACGGTTGGACCCCGCAAGGGATTACTTGCTGTCCGCTAAAAACTACGGCAGCAAGTAATATTTTAAGGAGGGGAATATGTAACAGTGCAGACCCCGAACAACCCGAGAAAATGCAGTTCAGCATAAAGGAGCACAGAAAAAGTGACAGGGTAAACAAGGAAATGTCAGATGGTTACCGTGAGCAACCTAGAAACACGTGCAAAAGCCCAATGAGGACACACCCAGCCAGCAAAGGAAGGGAATTCACTTTACCTGACAGGGTTCAGCTGGGTGGGGGTGGAGCAAGGAAACACTGGGATAAAATAGGCTCCCAGACAATCAGAAAGAGAGAGAGAGAGAGAGAGAGGAGCTGAAGCAGCCACGGACACACTCTGAGAGAATACAGCAAAGGCAGCTAAAACCCTGGGAAGCATGGAGCAGGTATGAGAATGTAAGAGAGAGTGACAATGAGGCTTTGGAGCAACTAGAGAGCCAGCGTGAAGGTCAGAGGGGAACCTAAGACCTGAGTGAAGCAGAGAGATATCAACAGCCAGATACTGTGTTTGAGCCAGAGAGACACAAGAAGACTGCAGTTGCAGGTTCCAGTGCACAGAGTGAATGCAAGAGTGATTTGCCATATGAAAGAAGACAACCCTGGAGGTATGGAAATAGGCACACAAGGTCCCACTATCTAGAGGCTGAAAATATCCCTTCTTCTGGTTTTAAAAACCCTAGAAGAAAAAGGTTTTACTTACCAGATAAAGCTGAAGAGTTTTGTAGTCATTGTAAGCTCACAGCTCCCTGTGAAACTCCGTCACGAGCTCTCCAATCTAGCTCAGCTGGGTTACAAAAGGGAAGCCTGAACCGGCAGAGAAATTCCCTTAATTATCCCACTAGCAGAGCAAACCAGGAGTTGAGCTATATTCTAAAATACCAGCAGGGGCAGTGCCCTGAAAAGCTCAACTCTAGAATACATGGTAATTCCCAGAGAGACACTAGCTCTAAGGAAGAGAGGAACTTCCTGTCTGACGAGGTTAACCAGCCATTCTCCCACGTTACTGCTGAGGTCCAGAATGAACCTTCCAGTCAGCCGGAGTTAATGGAATATCAAAATGCAGAAGAAAATGATATGCCAGAATTGATGGACTGCTCTTTGACCTGGATTGAACCTGAGTTCTCTCTCAGATAAGTAATTAGTTTGTGTCTTAGCTTTTGTGTTATAAGCAACAGGCTGCAGCTCTCTCTAAGTAAAGCAGATATAAGCTGTGCTGTCAGCTATAGGAGAAAGAACCATATTGAAGTATTTAAGCTGTTTTGTTCTTTTCATTTATTTATTGTTTTGGAAGCTGAAGGAAGCAAGTTCTGTTTGCTTTTGTTACTTTATGTTATATGTCCAAGCAAGGCATTTGATTTATGTTCCTGAAGATAAAGTACCCTCAAGGGACGGGGAATAAAACCCTTTAATTTGGAAAGAAGTGTTTTGTGGTTTATATCAGGGAAGGCACAACTACCACCCTCCAGAGCCTTGCAATACCAGTAGCTACCGCTTGGCCAGAGAGGGCACGACAGGGGTCAGATAAGTAAAGAGTGGAAGTATGGAAATTAGAAGGTAAATAATTAGAGTAGAAAACGAGGTCAAGGCAGTGACCAAGCTGATGAGTGGGGGCAGAAGAGCAAAGCTGGAGGTTGAAAGAGGAAGTAAGGGAAAGGAGCTTAGATGCATAGGGGTCAGTGGGGTTATCAATATGAAAATTAAAGTCACCAAGAAAAAAGGAGGGTGAAGAAAAATCCAGGAATAAGGAGAGCCAAGAGTAAATATCAATGAAGAAGGTAGAAGAGGACTTATCAGGGAGTCTATAGATGACAGTGATCCGGAGAGGTAGGAGATTAAAAAAATGGATGGAATGGACTTCAAAGGAGGGAAAGGAATGAGACTGAGGGAAAAGGAGGAGTTGAAATTGGCAAGAAGGAAAAAGTAGAAAACCAACACCACCGCCACGGCCATTGAGACAAAGAGAGTGGGAGAATTGATAGTCGCAGTGGCAGAGGGCAGCAACTGAAGCAGTGTCATCAGGGAGGAGCCATGTTTCAGTAAGAGTGAAAAGATGGAAAGCACAAGAGATAAAATGGTCATGAGTAAAGGGAAGTTTATAGAAATGGAATGAACATTCCATAAAGCACATGAGAAGGAGAGAGAGGAGGGGGAAAGGAGACATGTGTGGATAAGATTAGGGTGGTGGAGAGAGGAACTAATATGGGAGTGAGAGAGAAGTGAAAGTGGACCATGGTTGGGATTAATGTCACCAGAGGACAGAAGGAGAAGGAGAAGAAGAGTGTGAGGGAGAGAGGAGACAGCACAGCGGAAATGGGGATGAGGTTGTTTTAGAGAGGAAGCAGAGGGATGAATGAGAGGAAGGAGAAGGTGAAGCTCAAGAGATGAGGAAAGGGTGGAGGATAAGATGGGGGAGGAAACAGGGAGGATGGCGAGAAGGTGAGAAAGGGGGGGTATTAGGTTGGTAGAGTGAGAGAAGAAGGTTAGAGAGGATCAGAAAAAGGAGCAAAGAATGATGTGGGTCCATAAGAAATGGCAGAGAGGGCAGTAAAGTTAGAAGAAGGAGAGGGATAATAAGTAGTAAGTGAATAAAGGTAAAATAAATGAAATAAAGTAGAATAAATAAAATAGAATAAGATACAGATAAGTAAAAGTCTTAAAAGACACTGAGATTATCTGATAGGGAAACTTATTAGCAGAGGAAATAATCAAATAACAGCGAATGAGAACCGTAGGCAGGCAAGCCTTATCTCAAGCAGACTATATGTCTATAAAGTGTAATATATAAAATATTAAAATATTACAGACATCAGACATGGATCGATTGAAGTCATGTGAGCAGCCTCAGTGCAATGGGAATAAGAGTCCCCATTCCAGAATGACTGAGATACAATAAAAAACCCAGCAGGCAATGTCAAAAAAACTATATTTTAGGGTTTTTTATAGCAGGTAATCTGAGAAATTAAAGTAATTGCATCTTTAAAAGGGGGTGGGGGAGGGGTAGTAGCCTCTAGACTACATGGGTTCCCTCTTCTTTCTTCTGTCGGTGCTGCTTGTGCTCAATTAGATGGTGGGTAAGCTGCAGGCTGTTCCCCAGTAGTTGTGTAGAGCTGTTGTGGATTCCAGTATTAACTGATCCTGCCTTGTTCATATATGTAAGACATAGATAGGCAGGAGGTTGTGGTTACCGGCACTCAGAGGTCACTCTAAGGGCTATGCCTAAGGGCCCTTTGGCATTGCCCACCGGGGTGGGCCTGCCTGGTTGGGCTGCATGGTTGAAGGAGCAGAGGAGTGGGGGGAGGAGCTCACCTCCCTACTCGTTGCTGTGGCTGAAGGGAACTGTGACAAGGAAGAGGCTTTGGCTCCTGTTAGCCCTCTAAATTTAAACAGTTCATCGGGCTGCCTGGTTGGAGGAGTAGAGGAGCTCCCTTCCTTGCTTTCTGCTGTGGCTGAAGTGAGCTATGATGATGAAGAAGCAGGGTCCCTTATCGCTGACAGGGATATGCTTTGACATTTAGCCATAGGGACCCGATTCTGCTGTATCCTGGCCAATCAAACTGGCACCTGGTCACGCTGCAGTCACCCCCACGGACCAGGTACTGGCCAGGCACTGATGTCCCCTCAAAATTGCAGTTGTGCACACCAGGTCCCCCCATGCATCCATCTAACCACACACGCATTCCCACTTGCAGTCACACATACATCTGCACTACAGATACCCTGCACCTCTAGAAAACAGCTGGTATAACATATTAATATGCATTAAGTGCCACTACGCCAATAGAAATAAATGGGTGTTCCTGCACTTAGCACACATTAGCATGCCTCTTAATGAGTGTCTCAATACCATTGGCATGGGCAGTGAGGATAAAAAGACTACCAGATTTCTGTATTACTATACTCCAGCGTCAATTGCTAGGCACATTAGGAAGTACTATACACCCTGCTCAGTTAGAATCCATCGCAGACTCACCATATCATAACAGCACTGTCTGGAATCACAAAGCACCAAACTCTACCTATCAAAAGGCAACACTGCAAATATTAAACCAATACATCTCTGAGAATACCAATACATCTCCTACTGGGAAAAGAGAGCAAGTGGCACTGTCAACCAGAAACTACATAAACAGAATACCTCAGCTCAGTTACACATGCAGAACATAGACCATCACCAAACACAGAAAAGGGGATCACAATTTAGAAATATGAAGACAATAATTAAACTGGGAACCCCAAAACCTGAACTTGAAATGTACAACAACACTGGAGAAATAAAACTATAAATTAATTTCCTCTTGTACTAAACAAAACTCAAAACGTTAACTATGCACATTTCTTACAGCTGACATATTCCAGTTAATGAATTCAAAACAAAATAGTTTTTTTCTACCGTTGTCTGGGCATTTTATTTTTCAGTTGCAAATGCCCTAGTCTGCTTTCTTCATGTCTTCTGCTAGCTCTCCATTGTCTGCCGTCCATTTGTCCTTTTTTCTGTCTTCTAGTTTTTTCCATTTTCTCTACATCTGCCTGTAATATATTGGTCTTTCCTCTTTTACTCTTTCTTCCATTTCTTTATTTCTTGTTCATCCACTCAAATTTCATCCCTCCATCTTCAATCCCCACTTACTCTCCCAGTACTCAGCCAATCATAGATGTTTCTTCCCTCCCACACAAAATATCTGTTCCCCTCTCCATCCTTACACCCCCAGCATCTTTTTTTCTCCTTCCAGTCCCAGCCCCACCCTCTTCTGGTCCTCCCTCAGCATCAGTTCCCTTCTAGTTCCAGCCTCTCCCAGCATCCACCTACTTCCAGTCCCATTCACCCATCCCCCCACATCAGCCCATTTCCAGCCCTAGCCTCCTAGTATCAGTCCTCCTCCAGTCCAATTCTCCATCTCCTGGACATTTCCAGTCCTTACCTCTCAGTATAAGTCTTCCTCCAGTCCCTCCCAGCATCATCTCCCTTCTAGTCCCAGTCCCTCAGCCCCAGCCCATTTCCAGTCCTAGCCCCCCAGTATCAATTCTCTTCCAGTCCCCGCCAGCATCCATTTATTTCCAGTCCAAGTCCCCCATCCCCCAACATTAGCCTATTTTCAGTCCTGGCCCCTAGTCCCCCCATTCCATTCTAGCCCCCTGTTCTCGTTCTAGTTCCCAATCCCCCCAACCCCGCTCCCATTCCCATTCCCATTTTAGCCTCCAGTCTCCCCTCCCAGCCACACACTAAAAGGGGCCCTGTACCTGATCGGCTTCAGAAGAAGACAGGGAGGCCCAAAGCCCCAGCTCGAGTCACCTCTGAACAGCCGTGAGAATAAATAGTAGCGTTTGCTTTCTTTCCCACAGCTATGATGAAAAGGAGCCCACCAGCGCATTCCTCTGCAGCTGGTTAGGTGCGAGGCCATATGCAGGGAACATTCCCACAAAATGTATGGGCCAGCCCTGGCCAGAATAATCACCATTGCACCTCTGAATATTTCTGTAGGGGTGTTTAGTAATGTGTTTTTACCATACAACCTTCCCCCTCCTCTGCATTCTGTTCTTTACAACTGCATCTTGTGGTCTTCCAGACTGTAGACATACTGGTTCAAAACATCTTTGTCACAGCCATTCATCTATATGGGACGCATTGCAGAGGACAGCCTTATTCCCTTTTCCACTGGTATAACATGGATGTCCTGGGAAACATGCAGAATGTACACGGGCTTTTCCTGAATACGCATTGTACGTCTCTGCTGCTGACTACTCCCCATTCAGCTCCTCCCGCCACATTCTGAGATCCCCGTATTAGCGCTGTGTACATGAAGGGCCACAGTGGTTTCAGAATACGGCTGTAGACATTTTCACTAGAAAAATGTCTATGCCGCACGACCAAAGGTGTTATTCGTGTTTTGGAATGACCCCCTAAGTTAAATAAATTAAACTAAATCAATTGCATGCCTTCTGTGAACTTTTTTTGCATTCATAAAATGACTGAATGTGTATTGATTCATATGTAGATGTATACACAAGCAATTTGCACATACACAATTTTTTAAGGCATCCAATCGAACTGCTATCCAGATCACTTGAATTTCCACACCACCATCCTTCCTCCTCTTTACTATAGGGGGTTATTCACAGCTACAAATAGCGGGGATGTACGTCCATCCTGGACGTATATCCCTGCTATTCATGCAAACGTAGCTGCCAGTACAAGGCTCCATTCAGGAGTCTGACTGAGGTAGCCAGGGATCTGCTGGGCATGCAGGCCGATCAGAATCGGGGCTTGCCTGCACATTCAGACTGTAGACCCGATTCTGATCCCGCGGTCACGTCTAGCCCCTGCAGTATCAGAATTGGGTCTAACTCTGGGTGTCCCACTTCCGATCGGCCGCACAGGGGGCTGGACGGCCAAAGCAGAATGTGCCTCTATATGTATAGTATTAGGCTATTCAAATGGACTTTTGGCTTGATACTAAGATCCAAAAATCCAAGAATAGTGAAGTTATATGTGCACTAGACACTGGTGACTATCTAATGTCTTTTGAATATTGGACTGAATAAGATTAATTTCATACTCAGTTGTGAAATATGTTGTGAACCTCCTAGTCTCCTTAGCACAATTAACTGGCTGATCAAAATCAGATTTTTAAATAGATAACAAGTAAATCTCTCCTGCAAAGGTGCTCCACATGGCTAATTTTTCATTTTTGGATGAATAATAAAATGTAGGAATGTGCACATAGCAAACATTTTTGGTTCATTTACAATTCATTTGGGCTAGTTTTCACGTTTTTCAAATGTTTGTCAGTTGGCTTCACACATTAGTTTTAATACAAATGTTTTTAATATGCTTTTAAACTTTTTAACGTGCACTAATTTAGTTGACACATGTTAATTCATAGGTTAATAAGTGTTAAATCAATTTAGAGAGAACTACATTTTTAAAGACATTCTAATGAATGTGTGCTAACAAATACACATTACTAGTAAAATGTGATAAATAAGGGCATTTTTGGTTCAGTTCCTTAAAAGAAACCACACACCAGCATGATTCAAAAACTTTAATCGAGTATGAATCTATTATAGTCTAGGGAAGCAGAAAAAGCAGCCTACCATTCAGCTTGGCCAGACACCACAGAATCTGTTTGGGAAGAGAAACAAAGCAACAGGAGTCACTTCACTAATCAAGAGAAGCTTTTTTCACAAACAGGCAAACACGCTTATCCCAGTCTCACTTCTTTCGGTGCCTATAGCTTGTGATGTCAGCAAGAAACTGAAACAGAAAGCAACTACATTTTCTGCTTGTTTCCTGGTTTTCAGAGGGATAGGGTGGCTTGCGAGATGCAGACTAGGAGAGCTAAAACAGAGGTGAAAATTAAACAAAATCATCACCCTTAGAAAAAAAAAGCAAAAAATAATACATTCAGGGCTCAGACACAGGCAGAGACTCCTTCAAGTTGATATATCTGACTGATCAATATTTATAGGAAATTCATAGTTGATGTTTTTGTGGCTCAAGAAGGTAGCATTGATTACTGAATGTAGCATTCACATACTTTTTCATACAAGCATATCTTTTGTAGAGTAATCATAATAACCTTGTCTTATTTATTCAATGAGGCCATCTTTCTCTCTTATCAGGATTTAGATAAGGAACTCATTATGTTCTAAATATAAATTATGCTAAATATACTACAGAGTTCACATACCTTTTCTCTAAACTTTATGTTCTAATTCAGTTATGAAATAGTCACATATATGATAAATCATTTATTAAATGGACCATCTTTATGCTTAACACTGTCCATATTGGGAGATAGTTACCAGAGAGCAAGTTCTTTATACACTCTGGCAATTACCTCTCGTCCTAAATGTTCATTAGCAACTGTTATATTATAACAAGGCACTTAAGCAAGAAAGTCACATAAATGCCTCTGTTGTGACTATTTTATAAAGGCTATAAAGCTCCAACTATAAACCATTTATACAGATGATTTCTCAGTTACTGCTTAGCAAAATTATTTTTTGTGGGACCCCAAGTTACAGTGGTAAATGCTAAAAAAAGCTATCACCATCCCTTTGTGAGGTTAATTTTACTTTAATATGCACTCATCGTCTCACTCTTAAAAACATTGTTTTGGGATTCAAAAAAGATGTTATACTTTACAGTTTTATAGGTCAGGCTGTTTTTACAGTTCTGCTCATGGAAGTAAAGACTCCGATGCCTTAATCCAAAGCTGTAACTCCAATAATTTCATCAAACCAGATGTGTCCAAATGCATGCGGCTGTTTTTCATGATTCTGTGTGAAGGGTGAATGAATCCCAAATCAACTTTATATCCGACAATTATCTTCTTCTTCAATAACTCCTGGCTTTAAAACTTTAAATCCTTGACATCTTAGGATAACCCCCACCTTCTCACATACGTCTGGGAAGGGTAGAGCTGCTTCACTGACATCAGCACAGAAATAGTCCCAAAGCTCACCCTTTTTTAATGTGGGATGGGACCTGGCTCAAAAAAGAAAAAAGAACCACTGTAGTATTCATGACGCTGTCCTTCTCTGGGGCCATTCTTTTCTCTCTGATTGGTCATTTAAGGTTTCTGCAGGTTACCATCTTTCATCCCCACTCTCCCTCCCCTTTTGGGTGCCCCAGGGTTAGGTCCTGGCCCATCTACTATTTAATATCTTTATGAGCCCGCTGCCTACTCTCATTCAAGAATCCGGGATTACCCCATATTTGCATGCTGATGATATCTTGCTTGTAACCAACACCAATCCTCCCTGTTCTAACCTAACCTCTCTGAATTCCTGTCTTTTAAAAGTTGCTGATTGGCTTCACAACAACTGTCTCCATCTCAGTCCTCAAAAAAGTACAGCGATTTGACTTTCTGGTTCCTCCATGCCCCCTACTCTAAGCGTTCAGATATCTTGGTGTTACTATGGGTTCCCACCTCTCCTTTTCTCAACATATTAACTCCATGGTTAGGTCCTCTTTTAAGTCTCTCCTGCTATTCCAGGCTATTTGCCCATTTCTGGATTTACCAGCACAAAAGACTGTTCTTCTGAGTCTCACCATTTCATGACTTGATTACGGCAACGCAATTTATACAGGTCTACCCACCTATCAAATAAAGAGACTTCAGTCGGTCCAAAACATGGAAAGCCATTTACTTTGCAAAGCATATAAATTTGATCATGTCAAACCCCTGTTAATAGAGCATCACTGGCTTCCAATTTCCACTCATATTTAATTCAAGATTCTTTCCCTAGATTTAAGGCACTCAGTAACAAAGCTCCCACGTATCTTTCCACTCTTATCTCCCACTATGCACCCACTCAGCTTCTACACTCGGTACACAGTAATCGACTCTGCATTCCACCTCCTTCCAAGGCTATGAGTCAACTTGACAATCAGAATTGTTCTTTGTTGCTCCTTCACTCTGGAATTCTCTTTCTTCCCATGTGTGCTTTGAGTTCACCTATAAATCATTAAAATCAGATTTGAAGACATTCCTGTTTGAGCACGCTTTGATATTCCAGCGAGATGAAGGCTCAGTGTTGTGGTTATAGTCTGCCATTTTTTTGTCCCCTCCCCCTTTTTATGTCCTATCCCTGTGTACCTTAGCTGTTCATGGATTGTCCATGGGATTTGTTTCATTTATGTTTTTAATCTTTGTTTGTAAACCGCTTTGTTTTTGATTATAAAGGTTATATATCAAGTCAAATAAATAATAAACCATAAAAAACAGTATTTATAAGGCAATCCAGATAGTGAAATCTCTGGAGGCTAGAGTAGTGAACTTGGAGGAGCTCAGACAGACAAAGAGATAAGGGCTCATTCCATCCCTGATGTAATCCTCTCTGTACGTCCGGTCTGAGCCGGACGTACAGAGGGGATTGCGATTCTGATCCCGCAGGGCTAGGATCAGAATCGTGAACAGTCATGTACATGCAGGCCAGGACTGCGATTCAGTTTGTCCTGCACTTATAGGACTGTCCCACTCAGTCAAGGCTCTTCTATGGAGCTGCAGCGCCATGGCGTCAAGTTGCCATGGCACCGCAGCTCCACTGAAGAGCCGCGATGCCAGCCACTGGACTTCAGGGACTCATGCCCTGCAACCCAACCCCAGATCCGGCCTCCTAAGGACAGGATTGGGTTGCGGGAAATTCCTTCAGGCCCACCTGCCCAATCCAAGCCCCAGGTCGCCGATCTTTTACGTACGGGGAAGTTATTCCACCTCTGAGGTAGAATAACATCCCCGTACAAGTCACCGGTCCTGGACATACAGGGCCGATGAAGAATCGGCCCTGTACATCCAGGGCCGGTGACCACCCACCCTGCCTCTGCTTCCGATCCTGCCCTTCCCCACCCCATCTAACGTCCTCGTACAACCAGTGGGAAAGTTAGACATGGGCAGAGAAGGCACGAATAGCAGGGGTGGATGTCCCATTGAGATGTCCATCCCCGCTATTCATGGCACAGAATTGGGTCCATACTGTATATAGTTGAGACCTATAGGGATATAATTGAGAAGTCCCACCTCCAGTATGGCAGCCTTTCTGCTGCCATGGAGGAGAGAGATCCCTGAAAGGAGAGCATCACCTTGGTGTGGCAGAAAGTGATCCAGTAGGTAAGACCTGTCCTTTAGGTGATGTAAAACCCTCTTACACAGAGGATGTGTCTCCTGTGCTATGTGCCCATGAGGGAAGGGTTGGGATGTTCATTATAGTTGGTGATTTGGAAACAGCACAAGCACTGGCAAGTCAAATGCAAGGCATTGATAAGGCAGGCAAAGGGAGAATTTGAGAAGAAGCTTGCTGCGGAAGCAAACACGCGAAGTAAAGACCTTTTCAAGTACATTCGTAGCAAAAAACCTGTGAGAGAGTCAGTTGGTCCATTAGATGATAAAGGGGTTAAAGGAACACTAAGAGGCGACAAGGCGATAGTGGAGAGATTGAATGAATTCTTTGCTTCAGTCTTTACTGAGGAAGATGTAGGGATGTTACCCATGACTGAAGTGGTATTTAAAGGTGTGGAAGAATTGAAGGAAATATCGATATATCGGGAAGATGTATTACAACTATTAGATAAACTGAAGAGTAGCAAATCACCTGGGCCGGATGGTATACATCCAAGGGTGTTGAAAGAACTGAAATACGAGATTGCAGACCTGCTATTAGTAATCTGTGAACTATCATTAAAATCATCTCTAATACCTGAAGACTGGAGGATCGCCAATGTAACACCAATTTTTAAAAAGGGTTCCAGGGGAGATCCGGGAAACTACAGACTGGTGAGCCTGACATCAGTACCGGGAAAAATGGTAGAAACCATCATAAAGAATAAAATTACTCAGCATGTAGATAGTCATGACCTAATGGGAGACAGCCAACATGGCTTTAGACAAGGACGATCTCGTCTTACTAATCTGTTATGTTTCTTTGAAGGAGTGAATAATCAGGTGGACAAAGGTGAGTCGGTTGATATTGTGTATCTGGACTTTCAGAAAGCCTTTGACAAGGTCCCTCATCAGAGACTTTTGGCAAAACTAAAGAGTCATGGGATAGGAGGCAGTGTACTATTGTGGATCAGGAACTGGTTAAAAGATAGAAAGCAGAGGGTAGGGCTAAATGGCCAATTTTCCCAATGGAGAAAGGTGAATAGTGGTGTACCCCAGGGATCTGTGCTGGGTTCGCTGCTTTTTGACATATTCATAAATGACCTGGAAAGTGGAATAACGAGTGAGGTTATCAAATTTGCAGATGACGCAAAACTATTTAAAGTTGTTAAAACCCAAGAGGATTGTGGAAAATTGCAAGAGGATCTTGATAAATTGGAAGACTGGGCATCAAAATGGCAGATGAAATTTAATGTGGACAAGTGCAAAGTTATGCACCTAGGGAAGAACAACCCAAACTATGGTTACACGATGCAAGGTTCCACATTAGGAACCACCACCCAGGAAAAAGATTTAGGCGTCATTGTGGATACCATGTTAAAACCCTCGGCCTAGTGTGCAGCGGCGGCCAAGAGAGCAAATAGAATGCTAGGTATGATAAGGAAAGGAATGGAAAATAAAACAAAAGATATTATAATGCCTCTATATCGTTCCATGGTGAGACCACACCTTGAATATTGTGTGCAATTCTGGTCGCCGTATCTTAAAAAGGATATAGCGATTTTAGAAAAGGTTCAGAGAAGAGCCACCAAAATGGTAAAGGGGATGGAAGGATACTCCTATGAAGAAAGGCTAAAAAGGCTGGGGCTCTTTAACCTGGAAAAGAGACGGCTGAGGGTAGATATGATAGAAGTCTATAAATTAATGAACGGAGTGGAACGGGTAAACGTAGATCGATTGTTTACCTTATCAGAATATAGAAAGACTAGGGGACATGCAATGAAGCTACAGGGTAAACTATTTAAGACTAATAAAGAAAATATTTTTTCACTCAACGTGTAATCAAACTCTGGAATTTGTTACCGGAGGATGTAGTAAAGGCTGTTAGTTTAGCTGGGTTTAAAAAAGGCTTGGACAAGTTCCTGGAGGAAAGGTCCATAAACCATTATTAAGAAGGGACCCAGGATATCAATGCTTGAACCAATACAAGCATTGTGGAACCTGTGTCCCTTGGGGAAACTGCTAGGTACATATGACCTAGATTGGCCACTGTTGGAAACAGAATACTGGGCTTGATGAACCTTGGTCTGACCCAGTATGGCATATCTTATGTTCTTATGTAAAGATTCCTTCTGCATGCCCACAGGAGATTGAGGCAGAAAGAAGTCTTTGCCATGATTATTTTTCTCTTCTGCCTGTGTACATTGGAAAAACTACTAGCATTTTCAAAATTCGAATAAATGAACATCGCTGCAGATTACGCTGTAAAGTACAGGAAGCCCCTATCTTAACACATTGTCTGGAAAACAATCATAAATTTGAAGACCTGCAGTGTTTTTGCATCAATATGATCAATAGAGGAAAAGATGGGAAATCCAGGGAGCAAATGTTGTTAATATGTGAACAAAAATGTATATAAAAGTTGCAGACGGTCATTCCGGGAGGCTTAAATAATGCCGTTGAATGGGGTGCATGTATATAAAACATAAGCAGTGAACAGAAAATTAGGAAACAAACTCAGAACACGGGTTAAGTTCCTTTTTGAATGAAATATATAGAAGTGATTGTGATGTTACACAGCCCCAGTTTCATTGGAGGGACATTTAAAAGGAGAACATCCCACCAGTCTGCATGCGCGGTGTTTTTTTGAAGCCGGAGGGCTCAAGGTAACACGCCAAACAGCGGAGAATTAACTGGTGGCATTTCATAATAAAGGTATGGCGATACGTTAGCATATAAATAGCTATGTTGTATAACTATAAGGATAAAGGCAAGGGAGGAAGAGTTATCATAGAATTCTTTTATTAATAGTGCTTGAATGGAAGGAACCCCTTGAGGAAACTCATCGAGGTGAAACGCAGACACGGTGCCAGAAAGTAGCATCAGGGCACATTCACGATAATCAAGATAAGCACTTTTTTTGACTTTTGAAGAGATGTTTTCAAACATGATAATTTTATTTGAACAATGAGGTCATTGATGCAATAACGGCATGGAGCAAAAGATAAGCTCTGTAAATTAATGCCAAGGAGAGTCTGAGACCTCTAGGTTCATATATAAAATAAAAAAATAACCATTTGGTAACTATTTAGCCTTAAGGAAAATTGGAGGAATGTTCATTTGAATATTGTTGACCTTCAATATCGACTACCATAATAGTCCCCTCTTTTCCCTTATAGATGCTCTGTGTTTGTCCCAAGCTTTTTTGAATTCAGATACTGTCCTCATCTCTACTACCTCTACTGGAAGACTATTCCACACATCTACCACTCTTTCCATAAAGAAATATTTCTGCATATTACTCCTGAGTCTATTCCCATTCACTCTCAACATATATCCCCTTGTAGCACAGCTTGCTTTCAATCGAAAGAGGCTGTCCTCCTGTGCATTTATGCCATGGAGATATTTAAACATCTCTACCATATCTCCCCTATCCCTCTATTCTGTATCATGTTTTAAAGGCAGAAAGCCAGCATGGATTTAAGCAAGGAAAGTTTTGTCTTACTAATCTGTTAAATTGTTTTGAAGGTATGAACAAACAAGTAGATAAAAGTGAGCCAGTTTTTATATAGTGTATCTGGATTTTCAGAAAGCCTTTGACAAAGTCTCTCATGAGAGTCTTGTGGAAATTAAAAAGTCATGGAATAGGAGGCAATGTACTATTGTGGATTAGGAACTAATTAAAAGATAGAAACAGAGTAGGGTTAAATGGTTAATTTTCTTAATGGATTAAAGTGAATAGTGGAGTACCCCAGGGATCTGTGCTGATCCTGCTGCTTTTTAATATATTTATAAATGATCTCCCTCATTTGGTTTGCAGCTTGTCGTGCTGTGAGGGCTTGTATGCATTAGTGATGCTGACGGCTCAGCTATTGGTAGCTTAACTACTGGCAGGCTCTCCCAAGATGGACAGGTCTCAGCTGAGGTGCCAGACCAAGACAAACTGCCCATCTGGGTAGCAGCCTAATGGGACAGTGTTGGTGGTGGAGGAGCACATTTCTGTGACAATGGCAACAACACTAGAATTAAACTGCGCAGAAAAAAGGCTTGGCAATCTACTTCTGTATCTTGCCACAAAAACCCAATGGATAGCCACAACAAAACAAATTGCACTATAGTGCTGGAAGATGAGATCCCCAGGTTGGAAGGTACTCAACTGACTACTGGGGAGGAGCTGAAGACTTTTCAGAATAAAGCCAGCATTTATGATGTGGTTGGATCAAAGCCCTTGGTACATTTGACTGCTGATGCATCTGCGTATGAAATGAGAGTCAGAAGCTACAAAGATGTCTTACATAGTGGGACATGGAACATATGAAACATGAACCAAGGGAAGTTGGAGGTGGTCAAGAATGAATTGGAATGTGTACAACTCGATCTATTGGGTGTCAGCGAACTGAAGTGGACTGGCATAGGGCACTTTGCATCTGATAATCACATGGTCTACTATGCTGGAAATGAAAGACAAAGAAGAAATGGTGTTACATTTATAATTAAGAAGAAACTTGCAAGAACTGTAATGAAATACAATGCAATCAGTAAACACTTAATTTCTATTCATATATAAGGAATGCCCATCAACACAACTATAATTCAAATATATGCCCTAACAACAGCTGCAGAGGAGAATGAAGTTGATGAGTTTTACAAACAAGTGCAGGCTGAAATTGTCAGAACATGCAAACCGGATATCCTGATAGTCATGGGTGACTAGAAAGCAAAGGTTGGCAACAAAAAAGAAGGCAAAGTGGTTGGAAAATATGGACTTGGCAACAGAAATGAAGCTGGAGAAAGACTGATTGAATACTGCAAGACCAATGATCTATTCATCACAAACACCTACTTCCAATAACACAAGTGGCGACTGTACACATGGACGTCACCCAATGGATTGTACAAGAATCAAATTGACTATATCTGTGGAAGTCAATGATGGAAAATCTCTATAACATCAACAAAGACAAAACCCGGAGCTGACTGTGGTACAGATCACCAACTAGTAGTGTGCAAACTCAAGCTAAAGTTGAAAAAGAGCAAGTCACTCATGAATGTAGCAAAATGTGACCTTGAGAATATACCACTGGAATTTAAAGACTGCCTGCAAAATTGATTTGCTGCTTTAGATAGAAATGACAGAGCTCCAGAAGCATTATGGGATGGCGTCAAGAAGGTTGTGTTGGAAGAAAGTGAGAAGTCTCTAGAAAAGGTGAAAAAGCAAAAACAGCCAAAATGGATGACTGAAGAAACCCTGAAAATTGCCCAGAAATGCAGAGAAGCTAAAGCCAGAGGAGAGAGAGAGACAATCGTAGAACTCAACAGAGATTTCCAATCTGCACCAAGACAGGACAAGGAGAAGTACTACAATGATGCATGCAAGGAAATAGAAGCAGAAACTATTAGAAGAAGAACAAGATCAGCTTTCCTAAATCTATGAGAATTAAAGAAAAAATTCCAGCTTCAAATTGGAATGTTACAAGATGCTCAAGTATCCATGATGAATTATGCTGAGAAGATCAAGAAAAGGTGGAATGAATATACAGAGTCATTATATGAGAAAGATCAAGTGGACCAATAGCCATTTCAACCTGTACCTTATAATATGGAACCATTGGTGATGAAAGCAGAAGTTGAAGCAGCATTGAAAGCCTTATCAAAGAACAAAGGATCAGACATTGATGGCATTCCCACTGAAGTTTTATAGCAATCTGATGCAGTTGTTACCATACTTGCAAGCCTCTGCCAGTGAATTTGGAAGACAATATCACGGCCAACTGACTGGAAAAAATTTGTGTTTATACCAATACTAAAGAAAGGTGATCCAACTGACTGTGGAAATTATCGCACAACCACTTTGATACCACATGCCAGAAAGATTCTACTCAATATTATTCAGCAGAAACTACAAACATACCTGGAACGAGTATTACCTGAAGTACAAGCAGGGTTCAGAAATGAGCGAGGAACAAGAGATATCATCGTGGATGTGAAATGGATCCTTGAAAAGACTAAACAATACCAAAAAGATATCTATATGTGTTTTATTGACCACAGCAAGGATTGTAAGAAACTCTGGGCCACATTAAGAAGCATGTGTATACCAGAACACCTGAGCGTTCTCTTGCATAACCTTTACATTGATCAAGAAGCAACAGTTTGAATGAAACAAGGAGAAACAGAATGATTTCAAAACAGCAAAGGTGTACGACAAGACTACATATCTTCCCCCTACCTGTATAATTTATATGCAGAACAAATCATTAGAGAAGCAGGAAGCATGAAGACAACTGAGGTGTGAAGATTGGTGGAAGACTCATCAACAACCTTCACTATGCTGATGATACCAAATTACTGGCTGAAAATGAAGATGCTATGAAACATTTGCTTCTCAAGATCAAGGAACATAGTCTTAAAATGGGCGTTAATGTAAAGAAGACAAAGATCCTGACAATTGGCAAAATCAATAAGTTCATTTTGATGGAGACGAAATCAAAATAGTGGATAGCTTTAATCTACTTGGATCATCTATCAATAAAGAAACAACATCCAGTTAAGAAATGCAATGATGCCTTGCTCTGGGCAGAATCTCTATGAAGGAACTAGACAAGAATCTCAAGAGCAGAGATGTCTCTCTTCATACAAATATTTGACTCATTCAAGCCATGATATTTTCAATAACGCCATATGGATACAAATGTTGTACAGTGAAAAAGATAGACAGGAAGAAAATCGATACCTTTGAATTATGGTGCTGGCGACGAATACTGTGTATGCCATGGACTGCCTGAAGAACAAACCAGTCAGTACTAGAGGATATCCATCCTAAGCATTCTTTAGAAGCTCGGATGACATGTCTTCAACTTTCATACTTTGGACACATCATGCGAAGAGAGAGATCATTAGAGAAAGACATCATGCTTGGCAAGGTAGAAGGCCAATGCAAAAGAGGAAGGCCAGCAATGAGATGGATCAATACAATAACAGCAGCTATGGGGGCCACTCTGTCAACAATGACTGACTGAAGACTGACACAGTTTAGGACAACTATCCAGAGGGGTGCTATGAGTCGACACCAACTCGATGGCACTTAACAACATAAATGATCTGGAAATAGAAATAACAAGTGAGGTTTACAAATTTGCAGATGACACAAAATTATTCAAAGTTATTAAACACAAGAGTATTGTGAAAAATTATAACAGGACCTTAAAAAATTGGGAAACTGGACATCCAAATGGCAGATGAAATTTAATGTGGACAAGTGCAAAGTTATGCACCTAGGAAAACAATCCAAACTATGATTACACAATGCAAGGTTCCACATAGGAAAAAGATTTATGTATCAGTGTGGATAAAATGTTGAGACCCTATGCCAAGTGTGCAGCCATGACCAAGAAAGCAAATACAGTCGAATGCTAGGAATTATAAGGGAAAGAATGGAGAATAAATCGAAGGATATGTATTATAACGCCTCTATCGCTCCATGGTGCGAACACACCTTGAATATTGTGTGCAATTCTGGTTGCTGTATCATAAAATGGATATAACAGAATTACAAAAAGGTACAAAGAAGAGCAACTGAAATGGTAAAAGGGATGAAAGGATATCACTTCAAGGAAATGCTTAAAAGATTCGGGCTCTTCAACTTTGAAAAGAGACAGTTGAGGAGAGATATGATAGAGGTCTATAAAATAATAAATGGAGTGGAAAGAGTAAATGTAGATTGGTTGTTTACTTCTTCAAAAGGCAGAAAGGCTATAGGACATGCAATGAAGCTACAATGTAACACATTTAAGTCTAATAGGAGAAAATATGCTTTCACTCAATATGTAATCAAATTCTGGAATGGATGAGGATATAGTAAAAGCTGTTAGTGTAACTGGGTTTAAAAGAGGTTTGGATGGATTCCTGGAGGAAATGTCCATAAACCAATATTAAAGAGGAATGGGAAAATCTACTGTTTACCCATAAGACAAGCATCATGGAATCTATATACCTTTTGGGAATCTGACTGATTATTGTGATCTGGACTGGCCACTGCTGGAAACAGGATACTGACTTGGTCTGACCCAGTATGGCATATTTTATGTTCAGGGCAGCCTGCATATGGGGGCAATAGAGGTAGGCAGTAGCATTCTACTGAACAATCCCCCTTGTGGTATGCTTTTCAACAGCATGTAGGGAAGAGGGGGGTCATGGACATTCACCCACAGAAGGCCCCATGCTCCTTTTTTCCAGGCATCTCTCTGGGAGAACACCTTAAGGAGGTGATGAATCCCAAACACCTCCTATGCTGAACACTTTAGCTGTCCTGGCAACAACAACCCACCATACCTGGGAGGATCACAAGAACTTCCCAAGTCTATGGATTGTCTCAGACCGTAGCCAAGAGAGGACACCAATCAGTGAGCTCCAATACTAGAGGCTCACATTCACCATTAGAAGCATTATGTAGCTGCTCAGAGCTGGTAGCTCTCCGAACATCTTCTCCTATCAGGGTAGGGAGCTATCTGCTCACAGGAACATAGCCCCAGGCAATGGCATGGGCCTCCCAGGGTATGTATGCACTTCAACATGCCCCTCCATGCAGGGAAGGCGGGGGTCAGTTGGCTGTTTTGCTGCCACACTGTCATGTTGCTAGTAAGTGCATCACTTAATTTGAATGCTCCTCTCCTCACTCTTCTCTGCTGGCTCCAACTCTGATAATGGGGCTAGTACTGATTGTAGCTCACAGCAGAGGCCCTATCTCCTGACACTTCTTCAGTAAGCAATACTGGAGCCCTCTGAAATCTATTTCTTGCATATGCAGATATGAACAGCAATCCATCAGGACAGCTGTTGACGTTTCTGTGGATGTTTGCCCAGTGTCCCAGCAGGGTCACTCCTGACCTGCAGGTTCTGGTTTTGTGACTGTCAGGCTGTTGTGGTCCACTGCCGTGTCAGCTCCACCATTCCACCCCTCCAAACCTGTGTCCTAGGCAGGCACCTTGTTACTCCACTCACATCTCCTGTTGCCACTAAATTCTCTTGGAAAAGTTGTTTGTGTTCTGCTGGGAGAGTTTCTGGACTTTATGCATTTCAGATAAGGTTATTTTTTTCTGTTCATAATAAAAAGAGTCTTGATCTCTTTTCCTTGCACTTGCAAAACATTTCACATGACTATAAAAATATTGCTACTAAAAATAGATCTGAACAAATGTAGCATGTCTAAATCATTGTCTAGGAATAATGAACAGTCTATGGAGAATTGTACTGCACTTCTGATCAGCATGAATTTTCTTTGTATTCTGGCAGTTAAAAAAAATAAAAACAAGAAAAAAATCATTGCTAAGGAGAATAAACCTGCAGCACTGTGTAGGATATGTGAACACTAGAGATCCATTCATTTGACCAATGGGAGGATCCACTCACTGCTGCAGCATAAGCTTGTCGCAGCATCATCCACTGTTCGGATTCTGATATCCACTGAGCTTCCTCATGAGTGGTGAGGTTGGACATCCAGGTTGTATGGCTGATGGAGCACTTTGTGGTCTCTGAGGTGATGGCATCCTCAGCTGTTCCTCTCACCACAGAGTCTAGTGCTGGCTCTGAAAGCACTCCCTTAACTTTCTCATCCCCTTCCTTTCATGCCTGGTCCTTGTATTGGCAATCCAGTTTATTTATCTGGCATAGAAAAAGGCAAATTATCCAATAAATCTTTTCCTTTTTACAGAACATAAGTCTTCTCTGATCACCTCACTGGTTCCCTTTTCCAGGTTATTTATAAACATGTTCAAAAGCAGTGGGCCCAGCACAGATCCTTGGGGTACGCCACTATTCACCTTTCTCCTTTGATAAAATTGTCCATTTAGCCCTACTGTTTGTTTTCTGACTTTTAACCAGTTCCTAATCCACAAGAGTGCACTGTCTCCAATCCTATGACTTTTTCATTATCATGAGGGATCTTGTCAAAGGCTTTCTGAAAATCCAGATACACTGTATCAATCAACTTTCCTTTATCTACCTGTTTATTCATACCTTCAAAAAACTATAAGAAATTAGTAAGACAAGACTTTCCTTGATTAAATCCATGTTGGTTTCTACTGTTTTTGCCCAGCACTGGCATTAGTCACCAGTCTGTAGTTTCCTGGGTCATAAATCTTCAGGTATCATAGATCTGGGCCTTTTTGAGGGGGTATGCATTGCCTGCTAAATTGACCCATGGTCCTCATGTATTAATGAATGAGTCATGCGTATGAGTACTAACACCTTTTTTTCTAGGAAAAATGTACTAATATAGATGATTCCAATGATAACTTACAAATTACTAATAGTAGGTTTGCAATGCCATTTTGTAGTTCTTTCAGCGCCCTGTGATGTCTATGGGGTCCAAGTGATTTGCTACTCTTTAATTTTTTAAATTGCCCTATTATATATTCCATGTTCACTGAGATTTGTTTCAATTCCTCAGAATCATCATCATCTTTAAATATCTTTTCTGGCATGAGTATCTCCTTTACATCATCTTCAATAAAGACCAAAGTAAAGAATTCATTTAGTTCTTCCACTATGACCTTGTCCTCCCTTGGTGCCCCTTTTACCACTCTGTCTATCATTTAATGGTCCAACTGACTGCTTCACAGGCTTCTTGCATTGAATGTACCTGAAAATGTTTTTAGTAAGCGCTTCTGCTTCCACAAGATTCATTTCAAATGTTTTCTTTGTCTGCCTTACCAATGCTTTGCATCTAATTTACCAGTGCTTATTCTGTTTCCTGTTTTCTTCATGCAGATCCTTTTTCCATTTGTTGACAGATGTTCTTTTGACTATAATGGCCTCTCTTCACTTACCTTTTAACCATGCCTGCTGTCATTTGGCCTTCATTCCACATTTTTTAAAACATGTAATACATGTGGTTTGGGCTTCGAAGATGATATGTTTAAACAACGTCCAAGCCTGATGCAAACTCTTAACATTTTCAGCTGCACCTTTTAGTGTTTTTCTCACTTTTTTTCTCATTTTATCATAGTTAACCGAAAAAGTTTTACCTTGCAAATAGACAAGTTACCTGAGATCTTGGAAAATAATTCACTTAGGAACACCAAGAGTTCACTGTCTTAAATACAAAGTCACCTGAAATTGGCTAATGTTTTGCTGCAAGTTTCTTCAGGGATTCCTTCATAAACAAAATGAGAACAGTGTTATATTCTGGAAAGATGGTGGGAGAGCTTCCCTTATTATAGAAATGATTATAAGGAAGCACAGTTGAGGATGATATATGGATAGCAGCATTCAAACACCAAACTTTGGCTGAGGCTTGACATAAAAGCAGTTCAAGTGGGCTCGCTGCCTTCAAATATCTGGCTACCCCCTGTGATATGTAAACAGTAACACCTACGTTCAACATACTTGACAGCCACCAGACAAATATCCAGCAGCGCCGCAGGGCCGGGTCCCAAGGCCGGCATAGTAACCGGGTCCCTGGAGCCCGAACCCATTGCGGGCTTGGTGATGCGCTGGTTGGGGGGGGGGGAAGAAGTACAAGTGCTGGAAGGAGGGGTGGGTTGGGTCCAATAGCCCGTGGCGCTGCTGTTGCGCGCCATGATTGGCTGAATCTGGCCAGGGGGGCGGGGCAGCAGGGAGTGAGGGAGAGCAGCGCTGTGCGTTCTCCCTCTTCCTGCCTGCTCGCCCTGGAGAACGGTTTCCCTCCCAACCCTCCCTTGTGTCATAGGGTTTGGGTGTTGATTGTCGCAGCTGGGGGTGGGGGGGCAGTTGGCATTTAGTCTTTGCGGGGTAGCGAGCGGGCGCTCGCCGACCCGGTGGGGCATTGGAGGCTGATGCCGCTTTGAACGGGAGCGGTTCTGCTCCTCAGGTTGGGAGAGACGTCCCGGCTGGGGTCTCTGCCCGGTAGAAGGCAACTGGAGCCGGCCTTTGCTAATAATATGGCGAGGTGGGTGGTAGGGGGAATGGGGGGGAGGATGATGCACCACTTTGCTATAAATGGCTGGTGGGGGGCATCATCCGGAAAAGGGGGGGTGGGGGGGGGACATACGTGCATTTGTCAAGATAGAGTTGGCCCATGTTGGGGCCGGATTTTCATTGTTGTTAAATAAAGCTGCGACCAAGCAATTGTTTACCATGACCCGTTGTCTGCATGTTTTGTTCGGGTGTACCAGGTTTGGGGGGGGGGGGGAGGTGGCTGGTTATTGAACAAGTTGGGGGGTATAGGTGCCCGAGGTGAGAAGGTAATGATTTGGGTAATGCATTGGGTCGGGCATCCGGATACCCCGGTTACTGGGAATGCTGCAAGACCTTATTGTTGGAAGAGAAATGCATCTTTGTTTTAGTACCTGTAGAACATAATCAAAACTTTCAGATGGGTCTGTCAGGAAAAGTCTTTGAGCAGTGAGAGAGGCTAAAATTTGCGTGCTTATACCAGTTTTATGATCAAAGACAGATGCAGACTTTCAGACCCTATCAGAGCAGTTAAGCCTTGATGTGGAAGATTTGCATATATATTTGCAATTGAGACATTATTTGCAGTCACAAGGGGTGAAGGAATATATGGAGGATGATAACAACTTTTTGGAGAATCTCTCTCAAGGGATATTGGGTAGTAAAAGCATTATTGCTAAGATTTATTTGGCCCTAGGGGAGAGTAACTTTCCCCCCCCCCCTCCCCCTAGGCACCAGATCTAGTGGGAATGAGGCTTTGGGGAGGGGGCCCTTACCTGAGGGGGTATGGAAGTTGGTTTGGTCAAGTTGTCTATTTCAGCACTAGTGATGGAAAATGGGTACAAGATGTTGTACTGATGGCATTTGTCAATGTAAAAACTGCATAAATTTTCCATTTCCATTCTTGTAACTTGTTAGCAAAAATGTGGGTGATTTGGACCTACTACCATATATGGTGGACTTGCCCACAAGTCCAAACTTACTGGGAGGCAAATATAATATTTATGGAAGTGCTAATAGAGAAGCAACTCCCATAGGACCCCAAGATATTCTGACTTTCCTATAGACCCCCTGAGATTGCATGTGCATGGAAGTGTGAGAAGTTATCAGAGGGTAGTGGGTTTAAAAAGAAACTTGAGAAGTATTATTTACTCAGTAAGCTCACAACACTCAGGCAATGTCACTTGGAGGACTTTGAAGAGATTTGGGGTAAATATGAGAGTTGGATCAAGACATACACATAGGGTTATGAGTTGGGCACTGCAGAGGGGGAAGGAGAAGGAGGGGGAGGAGATAGGGATGGATTGGGTGGTCTTATAGTTATCTATAATGTGAGGGTTTTTCTCTTAAATGCAGTTGATGTTTGGCTGGGGGTTTCTTTTTGGGTGGGGGGGGGGGAGGAATCAATAAACATAAATTAAAAAAAAAATTAAGGCATGATCACTTACAGCAGCCCTGGAACTGATATAAATGACCGCACCAACCTTTTGCAAGTACGCAAATAAATTATTGCATTTTAATAATCAATGCATCTACTTGCACACTTCACCCCTGTGCATGCCTACAGTGAAAGGATGCGCCATGCTGGCCAGTATTCTATAGGAAGCAATTTAGAAGTGACCACATAATGCACATAAATGCCTGTATTTTATTTATTTATTTATTTATTTATTTAATAGTATTTATATACCGCCTTATCAAACAATCAAAGCGGTTTAACAAGAAATACAAACGCAGTGAAAATATGAACAGACATTAATGACAAAATACATAGTTAAATAAATTTGTGTGTTTTACATAGATATAGTGTGCTATAAACATTGTGTACTATAATACAATGTGAGCTATAATACAGCTAATTATATGATTGCTTTCTCTCTTACAAACTGAATTGCTTATTCAGTAGAACCATAATGCTCAATAAACAGGACAGTTTTTAATTGCTTTCTAAAGTCTTTAAGGTCCTGAGCAGCTCTTAAATCATTTGGGAGGGAGTTCCATATATTTGGTGCCGCAAACGAGAATGCTCTATCTGTTGTATCTTTACGTGCTTTTCTAAAGTCAAGAGATGTGCTGACTCTGTTGGTAGATCCTAATCTTCTAGGTCTTATAGTATCGTCTGATTGAATGAGAGTAGCCAGACTGTTTGCAGAACATTGATGTTTTATTTTAAAAATGTATATAATAGTTTTATATTTTATGCGATGTGTTATAGGTAACCAATGCAGCTCCCTCAAAATGGGTGTTATGTGTTCCTGGCTTGATACTCCAAATATTATTCGAGCTGCAGTGTTTTGAGCAAGTTGTAAGGGTTTAATTGACTGCTTATGAAGACCAAGGTATATGGGATTACAAAAATCGAATAATGGTGTGATTAAAGCTTGGCAGACGTTACGAAAGTGGGATGTTTCAAGTAGTGGTCTTAATCTTCTAATGATCTTCATTCTATAATATGCACTCCTGATTGTCTTACTGATATGTTTTTTAAGATTCATTTCTTTGTCAAGAATGACTCCAAGATATTTTACTTCAGATTTTATAGGAATATTAGAGTTTTCTATCATGATATCAGGAAGAGGAGGGAAATCATGGTTACGTGAAACAAATAAGGCCTCAGTTTTGCTGAAATTAATTTCCATATTATTGCCTTTACACCACGCAGACATTTGTAGGAGACAATCCGTAATTCTATGATAGTCAGGGTTATTAATTGAAACAGGTGTAAATATCATTATATCATCTGCATAAATGGTATAATTAATGCCATTCTTTGAAGGTATGTTGCAAATTGGTTGTATGTAGATGTTGAATAACAGAGAAGATAGGGCAGAACCTTGAGGAACTCCTTGTAAAACTCTTATTGGTTGAGAAGCTTTGTCACCTATCTTTACTTGTATGTGTCTCTCTGTAAGATAAGATTGGAACCATTTTAATGTGATACCATAAAGTCCGATCTCCTCTAATCTGTCTAGTAATTTTTTATGATCCACAGAGTCAAACGCCACAGAGATGTCGATAAAGATCATTATAATGCCTTTCTTAAAGTCATCTATGGTACGTAGTATTTTGTCAAAAAGGTAAATCATTAGGGTTTCTACTCCATGATTTGGTCGAAAACCATGTTGATTGTCATCTAATGGAGCATAAATATCAATATGGTCTTGAAGTTGAAGTTGTACAATTTTTTCAATAATCTTAGCTAAAAATGGAATACTAGATATTGGCCTATATGCAGCTGGGTTGTTTTTATCTAAAGTAGTTTTTTTTGGGATAGGTCTGACAGATGCCAGTTTTAATTGCCCTGGTAATATACCTTGAGTAAGTGAAATGTGCACTATGTGTTGTATAATGTGAAGGAAGCTTGATTTAGTAGCTTTGATCCATGAGACTGGACAAGGATCAGTTGGAGAAGTGGTTGTATTTATTGCTGAAATGATATGGGCTAGTTGATCATTTGATGGAGGATTGAATGTATTCCAAATCCTATTATGCGAGACTGAATTTTTGTTCGTAAGAATTTTTGATTGTACTTTAGAATGAAATTTGTCTTTTATATAGTTTGCATAAGTCTGTGGCTCAATTACTACTTCACCCTCGACTCTTTGCTCTTTTGTTAGTGTCTTCACAATTTCAAACAGCTCTCTGGGCTTGTTGATGGCTGACTCAATTAAATTTGTGTGGTATTCTTTTTTATGTGTTTAATGTGTTCATCATATTGCTTTAATGTTGTTAAATATAGCTGTTTTAGGTCCTTTGTATTGTGTTTTCTCCATTTACGTTCTATTCTTCTGAGTGCTCTTTTCATATGACGTAAAGCTATTGTATACCAAGGCTTGTGATGAAGTTTATTGTTCCGTGTTTTCTTTGGACGCGTGTCCGTTGCTCTGGCTGCATTAGAAATGATGTGATTCCAATTGGATATTTGATTTTCAAGCTCATCTGAATCTGTGGACAGATGAGGTATGACTTCTTGTATAAATGAATCCCTGTCAAATTTCTTAAAGCGTCTATGAAAGCAATAGTTGTCTGGATGCACATTAAAAATTTTTGTTTGTACTAGGATCCCTATCTTAACTAAATGGTGATCTGACCAAGGTATTGGGGTAATGATAGGTGTTGTAACAAGACCTCTTGAAGTTATATTATTAGATACAAAGTTGAGGTCAGGTAAATTACCAAATTTGTGTGTGGAAGCATTAATTATTTGTGTGAACTGCAAAGAAGACATAGCTTGAAGGAAGGAATCAGAATCTCTGTGGCTGATTGATTTAAGGTTAAAGTCTCCTAGAACTATTGAGTATTTGTTGGGAGATGTAAGGGCACATATATTTTCAAGTAATGATGCAAGTTCCACAGGGGAGGCATTAGGTGCTCTATAATGTAGACAAATTGCCATAAATTTGTTTTCAATACAGATAGAATTACATTGACGTGAATTATAGGTGCTTTGAATTCTGAATTTTAAGTTCCGTTTTGCAATTATAAGTACTCCTCCTCCACGTCTTAAAGAACGAGGACAACTGTAAGCGGAGTATGAGTTAGGAACCAACTGATTAATAATTACATTGTCAGTTGGATTTAACCATGTTTCTGTAATGCAAAGCACATCAGGTTGAGCCTCATCTATATGATCTACTATTGTATGGATTTTGTTGCATACAGATCTGGCATTAATTAATTCAATCCTCAGTAAATTGTGTGAATTGGTTAAAGCTTGAGATTCTTTTGTTCTGTATAGAGAGATATCATACATGTATGTATATAAATATATCCAGGAGAAAGGGGGAATCCGGATATAGTTGTTTGATAGGTATTGGTATTGGAAATGTTGTGAGCTGATGAGGCAGATTGGTAAGAGCAAGATATAATACATAGTTAACTATAACAATAATATTATACTTGCTGTTTGATTGAAGGCTGTTGAAGCTACTGCATAGCGATTGTATTTGCCAGGGTATTATATTAGTCTTTTATGCGCCTATGTTCCACGCCTAAGGGCCATGCCAAAGGGCCCTCTGGCGAGGCCCTCAGGCGCGGGCACGCCTCTGCTGCAGCGGTTCTAATTCAGTTGAGCAGGGCTGTGATTGGAAGCTCACTCTTCTGATGTGCAGCACAGATAACAGCACACAGCTGATAGAAATGGTGATCCCGATGTTTTACCAGCCTCTGCTGCAGCGGTTCTAATTCAGTTGAGCAGGGCTGTGATTGGAAGCTCACTCTTCTGATGTGCAGCACAGATAACAGCATACAGCTGATAGAAATGGTGATCCCCGATGTTTTACCAGCCTCTGCTGCAGCGGTTCTAATTCTAATTTTAGTCATTTATGCGTATGCTAGCAGCTAAAAATAGATGCCTCCCATAAACTCATCCCCTACAAGTTTAAAGAAACTTTTCCCATGACACATGTTGCAATCCAATTGTTCCATAAGCTGTGTTTGGTACAGCTCCTTTGTGACAGCCTGGGAAAAAGTAGAGATGAATGCTTAGGCCGTATTCCAACCTTCCTTTCTACAAGTGCAGAATTCCAAGATACATTTGTCTTTCCTTCTAGCAAAGGTGGAAATTTAAAGAACAGCATTGTGAGATTTTAACTACAAATCTTACTCTGCCCATTTTGCCTTTAAAAACTATATATATTTGACATTCATGCACAATATGATCATTGTAGTGCTGTCAACATTGAAAGCTCAATTCATTCAAAAATGTTTGACCTCTAGAAAACAAATATCAGGAAAAACCTGCATATGAAGTAAATACCGGGAAATATTTACTAAGGAAAACAACAATCATCTTGACCAAATGGCATTTACATTCAGCAGGAGAAGGATCCACATGAGAGTTTCATTAAATGCCTCCATGCCACCAGAAGACATTCTTATTAAAATCTATTCTCCAAAACACATATGCAACTCCCCCTCTGGCAATGCACACAGCAAAATACATTCATTTGTGCAGCTATTACTTTCTATTGAAATAAATTTGTTTTTGTGCATGCTATTAACCCTCTCCCCATATGTGAACAGAGGAAGAGAATTTTAAGACCTAGCAGATTTTGGGGCATGTTTACTGAAGTGTGCCAAATGGTATGGGATTATCACGTGATAACTTTTAGTGTAGGCCCGCAGTAATGGATACTGCACACTAAAAACAGCTAAAAGCCCACCGAACTGCTTAATGTGATATAGGGTGGGAACTGGGTGGATTAGAGGTTGAGACAGGTCGTGGACAAAGTTTGTAGTTAGCACTTGGCAAGTTACCATATACTGTTGCCAGAGTCATACAAAGGGCTGCGCTGGCAGTGTGGCTTTACAGGGCGCACATATGGAGGGGGCACCAATGTCGTCACTGGGTGTCCGGGAAGTCCAAGGAGAGTGAGGGCAGTTCCTGCATATGGCCAGAGATACACTTCCTGGGAATCCCTTTATAGCCTGGACGTACAAAGGAGATCTGTGTCTGGGACAGAATCAGGCCAATGTATATAGTTCCTTTGTTTCATGTAATTGATTTGGTACTGTTTACTGTACATCTCAAAAGTTGTTCGATGTAAACCGCATTTGATCTACATGGACAATGCAGTATAGAAATCCAAATAAATAAATAAATAAAACTGTTGACAGGGCCAGCCCATCCACTAGGTGGGCTAGGCAGCCTCATAGGGTGGCAGACCATGCCGGGTGGCATGGTGGCTTTGTGCCGCCTCTTTGGTGCCCACGGCAGATCATGTGCTTTGGTACATATGGCCTGCCACTTCTGACCCCCCTCTGATGCAAATTTCTTTTAGAGGGTGATCAGAAATGGCAGGCCATGTGTGCCTCTGCTGCCTGTCCCCCAGAAGACTAAATATATGGAGACAACAGGGGGCCGGCAGCGGCACGGCTCGGTGCAGGAGGGTGCAGCTCGGTGTGAAGGGGAGCGGTACTGTCGGTGCTCCTGCCTGGGGCAGTCAAAACCATTGAGCCAGCCCAGCTATTGATATGTCTGTGAATGTTTGCCCACTGTCCCAGCAGGGTCAACCCTGAACTGCAGACTCTAGTAGTCAAGCTGTTGTGGTCCACTACTATGTCAGTTGCACCTTGCAGCCTTTCCAAACAGGTAGCCTAGGCAGGTGCTTCGGTATTCAACTCACATCTCCAATTATCCCCATATTATTCTTGTATCAAGGAAAGTGTTTTATTACGTAACATGTGCTGCTATTGACCATGTGATTGCATCTCCCTATGGTTTTTGTAGAGATCAGGGGCTTTAAATGCCACATTGCAATGGTACTCATTTTTTTAATGCTTTTTGAAAAATCTTTTTCATGATCTGTTTTTGTATAAGAAATTGGGAATTGAGAAAAATTGGATTATGTTAAGTATTGTGGCTGGATAACCATATTTTAAAAGGGCTTTAAAAGAACAGCTAGGGACATAAGCACCAAGATGATTAGTAGAAAGTATCACATTATCTGCTACACATCATCCTTAAAAAAAGCATAGCGAAGATGAAGTTAGTAACAGACGCAGAAAACATTGTTTAAGAAGAGACAGTAAAATATGTGTAAGTGCTAAAATTATGCTGTCTTCAGTTAGTTTAATTCTTCATATTTTCAGTCCTTCATCATTTTACAGTATTTATTTTGAACAGCATGACAGCCAAAAAACTGAACTGGAATTAATGCTCTGACGCAGCTTCCAGTGGCAAAACAGTGACCATTGTCAGCAAGGCTGCAGCTGGTACAGCTCAGAGTTCTGGCAAAGGTCTGCCTGCTAGACTCAGATTCAGGCTAAGTGTTTTGAAAAGATTTGTCTTTGAAATTGTTGGAAATGATTGTTCGAGTTTGTTAATTGGGACATTTTGGAACAGTGCAATTAGGTGAAAATGAAATTTAGAAAAGAAGCATGATGAATAATAATAACCTTTTAATATTCACTGTGGGAGGGTTTATAAAATACATAAAACAACAGAAGAAAAGGAGATTTTTTTTTTTTAAATCACCGTTGATGTAACTTTGACAGCTTTGGCTTTATGAGTGTTTTTCTACTGAGGCAGTTTTTCACTGAGGTCTTTTTCTCTATTTTGTAGTCCCTTAAATTGCTTTTGTTGAGAGGAATTTGCTTGTATGAATAGGATCTGGTTATTACCTCACCTCAAGAAGAGTTGGCTCTGACATCGAATAGAAGGGTTTGTATCAAGAGGGGTAGAGCAAGGTGGTGGCTCACTAGTGCTTAGGCTCAGTGTATCTTTACCTCTTTAATATTTCCTTAATATGGGCAAGATTAGGAAAAGAAAAAAATATAAGGAATGCCATACTGGGTCAGACCAAAGGTCCATCAAGCCAGTATCCGGTTTCCAACAGTGGGCAATCTACATCACTAGAACCTGATCCTACCCTGTAAATTTGGATTCCTCTGTGAGGGTTTTTTTTTTCTGTCTGTTTATTTATTGGATTGAAGTTACAAGTAACAAAGCAATAGAAAAACAAAGGCAACAAATACAACACCAGTGCATGTATTGTTCATGAACACAGGGCATATCAAAGCCTTAAAAGGCTAGAAAATCAGTCAACAGCTGTCATTCCATTGCAAAATGTGTTTGACATCTCTTGCTAGCTAACATCAATTCAAATCTGTAAATAAAGCACACAGTATTCCACCAGAAATGAACATTTACCAAGGATACATTTTCCCAGTTATCTCGTAGCAAATCTTCTGTTTTCCTCTGTTTAGAAAGGGACCAATCCTTCTTATCACACACTAAGGGATAATACCACAATTTTCCCCAGTAGTAATTTTGGTATTATCCCTTAGTGTGTGATAAGAAGGGATGGTCCCTTTCTAAACAGAGAAAAATGGAAGATTTGCTAAGAGAAAGAGTTTCTCTTTCATGGCAAATGATCCATCAGAATAATGTATGGCATATTAGTAATTAGGTTATTCAGGTATAAGTTTATCCTTTAATTGAATTAAATATATAGGTGGGGATAATAAGCAGTCTCTTTTTCTGTTGATAGGACATGATTATTGGCACCCTTATAAACAATTCAAATCAGTTTGAACAGAAGAGCCACATTCCCACTGCAGAAAAATTAGATGCACCTGTAAGCAATTGTCAGTACTCATATGACTTGAATCAACCAATGAATGGTGGCTCTCACGTTTAAAATGGCCACATTCACTCCCTGTTCCATTTTCACAATGGTGAAGACAAGAGAGCTGCCTGAGACCATCAGAAAAGCCATTATCATCAAACCTCAAAGGGGTACAAGGCCATCTCCAAAGACCTTGGGATCCTGTGACTATACTTTGCAATGTTATTAAGAAGTTTGCTGCTCATGGAGCTGTCAAGCACTTCCCAGGATGTAGTGGGAAGAGAAAAAATAATCCAAGAAGTCTTTGAAGGTTAATGTGAACTGTAGAAAAAAGCATCACGTACAACATCCAAAGAGCTTAAGACTGACCTAGAGCAATCTGGAGAGGTGGTTTCAACCCACACCATACACCGTACACTAAACAAAGAAGGACTTCATGGGTGAAGGCCAAGGAGGACCCCACTGCTCAAAGACAGACATAAAAAGGCATGCCTGATCTTTGCCCAAACCCACCTTAAGAAACCACAGTCCTTCTGGGAAAATATTCTGAGGACAGATAAAACCAAACTTGAGCTCTTTGGCAATGCAGACCAGCAATACATTTATAGGTGATGAAATGAAGCTTGTAAGGAAAAAAACACCCTTCCTACAGTTAAATACAGTGGAGGTTCTGTAATGTTGTGGTGCTGTTTTGTTGCCTCAGGAACTGGAGGCCTGGAACGTATTAAAGAAATCCTGAAGTCAGAAGACTACAAAGGTATTTTGGAGCGAAATGTGCTACCAAATGTCAGAAAGCTCGATCTGGGTCAAAGGTCATGGGTCCTCCAGCAGGACAATGACCCAAAACATGCATTCAAAAATACAAAATAATGAATATAAAGGAACAAACAGACTGTTTTAAACTTGCCAGTAATGAGTCCTGATCTCAATCCAGTTAAGAACCTTTGGAAAGAATTGAAATCTGTCATTGGTAAAAGGTCATCCTGGAAACATTCATGAGTTGGAACAAATTATAGTTGAAGAGTGGGAGAAACTACCAGCGGACAGATGTATAAAATGTATAGATGGCTACAAGAAACATTTGGAATCTGTCATCACTGCTAAGGGTTGTGCAAACAAACAATAATGAAGGGTGCCATTAATCCTATCTAGGTCATTTTGTTTTTTTTCTCAAAAATTATTATGCATAAGTTGCACAAACATCTTTTTTGTTGTTGTATACCTATGAACATACTATTAAAATAGCATGAGGACATACAGTTGGAATATTTCCAATTATTTCTCAAGATATTGTACACAACATACCTAAAATGCAAGGGTACAAATAATATTTACCAGGGCAACTAAAACAGAACCAACAGACATTGGACTGCATTAACCTCACTTGGAAAAAGCGCACAGGGGCCCATATACCCTAATGGCAAAAAAACAGAGAAACTGCAATAAACACGCAGATCTCAGGGTGGAAAACAAACTGTGCCAGAAATGGGGCCATGACATAGAGTCCAGAAAAGGACCTGTATCTCCTCCTCCAAGCCCTTACACGTACCGCGCCAATGCTTGTTTCCAAGATCCCAAAGCATATGATAAAATCTGGAGACCAGATGGCCAGAATCTACCAAGTCAGCAGAGATCTTTAAGAGGTCTGGAGTCCGGGCAAATTTCCCAAACTTAAAACCGCCAGCTCTTAGGCAATGAGATAGCTGAAGCCATGCAAAAAACTGTGAAGCAGGTAAGTGATAGCTGGAGGACATTTCAGCAAAGGTGAGGGAGGTGCCTGTCCTCTACCTCATCCCCTATTAACCAAATGTCCACATTTTGCCAAAGTACACACTTAATTGGCTTGCCACCAATACTGTTCAAAGATTAGTGTTCCTCCACAGTGGACACTTCAGAGTGGCTTTCCAGAGTATAGAAAGTCAAGAGTCAAAAAGTGTAAAGTACAATGAGTAGCAGAAAAACAAGGATTACCTCGGAGACGCTGAGATAAGGAAAGAATGGGGGATCAGTTGACCAACCAATCGGCTACAATGCTTCCCTCTATAAGAAGCCATTTAGGAGTGAAAGTACACTCTGCCTTTAAACAGAGAATGCCCTCTCAGCAAGAAAGCCTAATAATATAACCCCAATTCAGGAAATTGAACACCCCCTCCCTCCCTTTCCCCCCACTCCGGCCTTAGAAGCTTTTAACTTCCTCAGACTTATGTGAGGAGATTTATTGGCCCAGAGAAACTTGGATAAACAATGCTCTGGGACTGTAAACAAGGAGGCAAGAAAATCCAAAGGTAGCATACTAACAAAATACATTATCTGAGGAGCAAGCACCATTTTGATCATTTCTAACCTGCTCCACCATGAGAGAGCAAGCGGGAAGCATCCATTAATCTTATCCTGAATCTTCTTAGTTATAAAATCTATATTATGTTGAAGGGTAGCATCAAGATCCTTACCAAACCAGACACCCAAGAACTTCAAGGGCTGGATGCCCTTTGAAAATCAGCACACCTTATGGATTCTGTCGTGCACTTATTATTAAGTGGGAGAATCTCATATTTGTCACAATTGATTTTATAGCCAGAATTCTCCAAGAAGGAAGCAATTACCCATAATAAGGCTGGAACAGACCTAGATGGATTGGACATATAAACTAGAAGGTCATTCACATACGCGCCTATCTTAACCTCCACTCCCTGAACAAGTAAGCCCACTACATCATTCTCTTAGTGGATTGCACCCAAGAGAGACACTAGGGCCAAATTAAAGAGTAGGGGGAAAAGGACATCCCTCTCTGGTCTCCTCTCCGGGAAAGAAAAAGGGAGAAAACACCCCATTAGTATTAATATGGGCTTTAAGCGAGGCATACAAGACAGACAACAACATAATAAAGGGTGCCGGAAGGCCAAACTTCCATAAAGCATAGAATAAATACCTCCACTTGTCCCTGTTGAAAGCTTTCTCATCATCCACAGCTAATGCCAAAGCAGGTTCAGCAGCGGTATGTGCCCAATGCATCATGTTACAGAGGAACTGGGTATTATTTGAACTTGATCGTCCTTTCATAAACCCCACCTGATTAGAACAGATAAGCTTGCTCATGACCTTGTCTAGCCTTGCAGCCACAATCTTTGTAAAGATCTTATAATCTGTGTTTAGTAGGCAAATGGGTCAATAATTTTGAGGCTTAGTGGGATCACTCCCTGGTTTTTCAAAAACAATTATGATGGTCTCTGAAAAGTTCAGGGCAGCAGAGGCATTATCACAGAGGGCCATAAAACAACGCTGCAGGAGTGTAGCTAGCATAGTAGCAAGTTCAGGTAAAACTCCAGAGGAAAGCCCAGAGATTTGTCAAGGCCAGAGACTGTATAGCCTACATTATATCTGCCTTGGATGAGAGCAGCTAGCACCTCGTCATCCACATCCGTCAACCAGGGGAAATCTAATGATGGAAAAAAAACATTCAAAAAAGGGCTCTTCACACTCTACCTCAGAGGCACAGAGGGAACAATTAAATTCTTTTTGAAACGCTTTGCTTATCTCAGAGTTTGAGGTCTTAATCTGCCCCTGTTCGTTCACAAGAAAGGCTGCCCTCTGCCTATCCCTCCTACCCTTAAAGTATTGGGCCAATAAATGTCACACCAAGCTATTAGCTTCATAATAAGAGGTTTGATGCTGAAAGACCACTGCAAAGGCATTCTCAGAAATCACAGCATTCTATGAAGTTTTAACTTCTGCAACTCTGCCATCAAAAGAGTGGAAGGAGTATAGAGACATGTTTTCTCTATTTCAGCAATAGGACTGGAAATTGACTTATTGGGGGGGTAGGACTGGTTATAGGCTGATGGGGACTAGGACGAGTGGGATGATAAGGGGGATAGGACTGGAAGTAGGCTGGGACTGGAAATGGGCTAATGGGGGAGGGAAGGAGAGTGCTGCTGGCCCTGGAAGAAAACTAGGGGCTAGGGCTACAAATGGGCTGATGCGGGGGAGGGGGGGATGGTAGAATAGGACTGGAAGAGAGTGTATACTGAGAGGGTCTGCCAGCGGAAGGAGGGGGCAGGAAGTGAGCTGACATGGGGAAGGAGGGGGATGGAAAGGAGCTGATATGGTGGGGGAAGGAGGGGGTTGGACTGGAGCTGACACCTGGGATGTACTGAAGGGGGTCTGGAAGGGAGCTGATACTTGGGGATGGGAGTGGTAGGTGGCTGGGTAATGGGGAGGAAGCTGGAAGGGAGCTGCCATGCCAATGGCACTGGAAGGGGGCTGGACAGAGGGTAGGGTGACTGGAAGGGAGCTGACTTGGGGGGGGGGTGGCACTGAGAATGAACATGAGCTGATACCTGGGATGGTATTTGGACTAGAATGGGCTGGAAAGTGGGGAAGGAGGGGGGCTGGAAGGGAATGGACTCCAGTGACAGTTGTGGGAATGCAAGGTGGTTGACATTGGAAGGTACTGGGAGGGGAGGACTGGAAAGGGGGCTGATACTGGGGAGGGTTGCTAGAACTCGAAATAGGCTGATGGAAGGAAGTGAAGAAAACAAAAGAAGATATAAGAAATGGCAGATAGACCATGGACCATAGACCACAGAAAGAGAGCTAAGAGAAGAGAGGAAAGCAGAAGCCTCAGATCGGACCAGCATGATCAGAGAATAAAATGGTCAGACAACAAAGGTAGAAAAAATAATTTTATTTAATTTTAGTGATTGGACTTTGTGCTATTTTTATATTTTACACAGTATTGGGGAACTGCATCTCTTATTTATCTGATGTTGCACTGCATGTGGACTCTGGCTTCTTGGGGTTTCAGTTTAAATTTTGTCTACATATTATTATTTTTACTTTAGATTGTGGTTACTTATTCTGAACTTGGTGAGGGTCGATGTTGAGTGTGTGACTGAGGTCAGGTGTTCTGTTAACATGGAGTTTGTACATAAAGATCTATACTGTACTGCAGCAATTTGACTTGTTCAACTTTTCAAATAGGTGTATGGATGTTCCAGGGCCCATTGTAGTATTTACAGTGACGCTTTTTTTGGATGGGCTCCTTATGTGAGTTTTGGAAGTTTGTGCTGATATGGTATGGTAGGTTTGCTCTTTGTTGTAGGATTTTGTATTAGTTCGCAATATGCCTGGTACTGGAGAACAGTGGTTGTTGTTGTTAGTGAGATGATCAGAATTAGATTTTTTTTTTAAATATTGAGTTCTGTGGGTGAATGTCCTGGTTCTGCTCTGCAGCTACTGTGGATGCAAAATATATGTTGAAAAAGAAAAAGCAAGAACCATAACGCAATTTATAACAACAAAATAAAAATGAGTTATAATTTAGTTTTATAAACTGTGCTGTTGGTTCTTGCTATCTTTTAGTTCCTTGGTGTGCAAACATGATTGAACCTAGACCTGTGCAAGCGGTGCAAAGGCTTGGGGGGCACATTTCAGCTGTGTGCTGTTGCCTTGCCACCGCTGGCAGGACAATAGCAGGCAGCCGAAATGCGCCCCCCAAGCCTTTTCGCAGCACTTTAAGCAGGCCTGGTCCCTCCCTCCCTCCTCCGATGCGATGTCAGAGCAGGGAGGGACAAATCTGCTTAAAGTGCTGGCGCCTTTCAGATCAGGCGCATGCCCCCTCTTCCTCCCCATACCTCCGTTCAGCGCTGCCTGTTTTTCCCTGCTGCCGGCGCTGCCTTGAAAAAAACAGAGAGCAGCAGCAGCAGGAAAAGAGCAGGCAGCGCTGGACGTAGTTATGGGGGGGAAGGGGGGGCGTGTGCCCGAGCTGAAAGTTGCACAGGGTGCGATTGCAGCTTGTTACGGCCCTGTGTGCAAACATTTTGCATTTCCTCCATATAATCTAATCGGCTTTTTGGTTTGATTCAGTTTCTGATTGGATTTCTGAAAAAGCTGCGCCCCCCCTGTAAGGTGTGTGAGGGGGAGCGCCATCTCATTCTTTTCCTCAAGCAGCAGATTGCCTTGAGCCACCCCTGAACAGTATGCTGATATTCCTAGCTGTTGGATGAGTAAGGTGAGTGGTGCCAGAAAGATGTTGAATAATAGGGGAGCAAGAACTGACCCCTGTGGAACTCCACAGGGGAGAGGGACAGGATCAGAAGAGGCATCACCTGAGAGAACCGAAAAAAAGAGTGAGAGAAGAAAGGAGTGAAACCAGCGAAAGACGCAGCTCCTAATGCCGGCTTTCCAAGGCAAGATAGAAGGATAGAGCGATCAACATGGTCAAAGGCTGCAGAGAGATCCAGGGATATTACCAAAGAAAAATCACCATGATTGCGTGCTACATGAATTTTGTTAAGGAAAGAGAGGATAATTTTCTCGACACTGTGACCTGGGCGGAAACCGGACTGCCGGGGATGGAGAAAGTGAATGGAGTCAAGGTAGTGAACAAGCTGTGAAAAAATGGCTTTTTCAAGAATTTTAGTGACAAAAGAGAGATTAGAAACTGGGCAATAGTGGGCTGCGACAAGGGGATCAAGAGATTTTTTTTTTTTTTTTAGGAGCAGACAGACGAGGGCATGCTTCCATGGAGAAGGAAAGGTACCAGAGGAAAGATTAGTGTTTAACATATCAAGGAGGAATGGGAGAAAAGTGAGGGAAGGTTCTAATAACCAAGATGAGGGCACTGGGTCCAGAGAGCAGTTGGTCTTCCACATTGAGGAGATAGATTTAAACAGTTCTGCATTACTGAGAGGATGAAAAGACGTCCAAATATGTGAGAGGGAAATAGGAGCGGGGGTGGGGGGGGGAGGCAGAGGGAGGGGATGCTAGAGGTGGGGGGCAAATGGCTAGAGTTGTGTGGAGATCCTCAATCTTTGAGGTAAAGAAGGTGGCGAGGAGAGAAGGAGGGAGAAAGGAAAGGGGCATTGCAGAGCAAGAGGGGGGAGGAAGGGTGAATGTTAGAGAGAGTTTTGAGGGCTGAGTAGAGCTGATGAGAGGCATTCAGAGCTGAGAGAAGTAGGAACGCTTGGCCTGATGGACAAGCATACAGTAGTGCTGATGAGAGGACCTAAAGTGTTGGAGAGTTGTGGGTGAGTGAAATCTCCTCCAAAGACGTTCCGACCGGCGTAGGTGAGACCGCACCAAATTAAGCCCAGAGTGGTACCAGGGCTGGTGGGAAGGACTAAGAGGGAGTTATGGCTGAAGGTGTGCTAATTGGACTAAAGCAGCGAACAAGGAGGAATTCCAACAGGAGACCTGAGAGTCAGAGGAGAGTGATGAAAAATTGGGCAGAAGAAGCAGATCAGATGGAGGGGAACTGTTGAAGGGTAACGGGTATGATGCAATGAGACAGACAGCAGTAGGCTGGATCAGATGGAACTGGAAGGGACGAGGGCCAGAGCTAGAGGGATGAGGAGATCAAATTTATTTATTTATTTTATTTAGCTGTATTTATATCCCGCTTTTCACCGGGTCAAAGTGGTCAATTCGGGGATACATTTAACATGAGGGGATGAGAGACACACACATTCATACTTACAGGGAACATGGGCAATGGAGGGTTAAGTGGCTTGCCCAAGACCACAAGGAGTGCCTATAGGACTAGAAATCCCAGTCCCTCCGGCCTGAGATTGCTGTCCCCAGGTGGGACTTGAACCCCCGGCCCGAAGTACCTTGTCCTAACCACTAGACCACTCCTCACCTCCACTCCTCACCACCACTCCTCAAATGTAATACAGAAGTGATCAGTCCAGGGGAGGGGGTGGCAAGCAAATCTGGAGGGCACAAGAGAAGAAGCTGAAGGGGTTATAACAAGATCAAGGGTTTGACCTGCCATATGGGTAGGCAGGTTCACGTGTTGCAGTAAGCAAAGGTCATGGAGAAGTGTTAGAAAAGAGAGATCACAAGAGGAGGAGGGGGCCGAGCATGGATGCTGAAGTTTCCTAGAAGCACAAGGTAGGGATATTGAAGCAAAATCTCTGAGATCATTAGAAGAAGGGGTCCCAAGGGGCGATGGGGAGTAGACTAGGAGAAAATGAAGGGGGGGGGGTAGTGTGAAGGCAAGTAAGGAGAGACTCAAGGTAATTGAGGGGAGAGGAGTTAATCTGAGTGAACGAGAGGAAGGAACTGTGCAATATTGCAAAGCTCCTCCCCACCCCCACCCCACCCCTGTGCAACACAGATGAGGGATAGATAGGGTTGAATAACCGGGCAGGAGATACCAGCCGAAGAAGGGTTCATCGCCCTCCCTCAGCCAGGTCTCCGAGAGGAAAAACAAGCTAAAGTACTCCTGGAGGAAGAGGTCATAGAGGAGAAGTGTTATCTCTTCCATTGGACTTTTAGATGGTAATTTTATATAGGTGCTTGATCTGTTCATGAATTCTATGAAGTACCATAGCCATATCTGTACTTTATAAAATGGGTGCATATGATAAGCACCAATTATGCACCCATGTGAAACAAGTGCCTGTGACCATCTGCATGTACTTTTACATGATGTGAGCATTAATGTGACAGAAATGAGGACATCATCAAACCTTTGGCAGGCAGGGCACCTTCCTACTGGACAGACTCAGGCTAGAATATGACACATAGTTGTTTCCAGTGCCATATTCCAGAGGATGGATGCAGACAGAATGTGCAGGGCATAGAAAAGGCTGACTAGGTGCTTCAACTGTCAGAAATCATACCCGAGACAGATAACGTGCTTATACAAAACTTACATGAGCTATCCTACTGATTAAGAAATGCAATCAAAAACTTTTGAGATATTTCAGCCAGCTTCAACATGGAAGGGATGTGTAGGTGTCCCTCCAAAACAAGGCATTCATAAACAGTGAATGTGATAGGTGGTAACATTTAGAGTTGAGAATATCCTGAGACAACTATGGGTTTCTTCCCTTGATTTTTAAATTCACTTTGATCGCATAAAAGAATAAAAGGACTAATATACTAGGAGCAGCTGATAAATAGCAGCTTTGAATGAAATAGTCTGACAAAAATAATTATTTTGGATGAGCTCTTTTACATGCAGGATTTAGTTTTGTCACTTGTGGGATTGTTGTTCCTGTAAGGATTCAATAATTAGTGTTCTCCATGGAAGTCTGGCAAATCAGTCACGACCTTAAAAGTAGATAGACGTGACCTTGTAAGTTAACATGGCACTCTCTATCTCTCCAGATTGAGGATCTGAAGAAGTGGGCTATATACCTGTACCTGCATTGGGCAGACTCAGTGAATGATGTCTGTGCTGACATGCAGCATGCACACACCTGGGCTACAGCACAGAAAACATGACAGAGGATGTCAACTCACTGAGTTCAGAGAGTACGAATGCCAGGCAGTCCTGCCTCTCAGACATTCTCCTTCAGATAACATAGGGACTGTTTCACACTGATGGCTCAACTAGCTGGAATTTGAGAAATGCATATTTAGACAGCCAAGGGTCAGGGGTTCAAAACCAGTCTGTGGTCTGCATTTGGCCAGCTTTCTTACCGTATGGCTCTGTTTCCCATGACAGCTGTAATTCTCTTCTTAGCTTTTCACGTACCCTGCCTGCCAGTTGTACCCCACCACTTGCGAACATATAGTTGGCAGAACATAGCAAACACTTTACACTCCCATGTGGCTCAGATGGATGTGTCACATAAATGTGTACTTTCTCCTGAAAGGGTCACTGGTTCACAGACAAGTCTAGGTCATCATTTGGCAACTGAGATGGGGTGTTATCATATTTGTTAATATTCCATGCTCACTGGCATATTTTTCAAACCACATGCACATATCCAGTCAATATGTGCAAGTGGGGGGCTTCCAGACTCACCCCTCAGCTGTCTAAGTACTAGAACACGGCATATTACTGCATGATCTGTGAGTCATGGGTGGACACAGTAAACCTGGCCACCACTTTGGAACTGATAACGTAGCCAGGACACACCATGTGCACATTCAGGGCATGATGGCAATAGCATTTTGCAGTCACCGCTTCCCAGTCACTAGATGTTATAGGTGCCATATGTATGCTGTGTATCAGCACCATCAACTGTGCTTGTCCACACATTCTCTCACACTGCAGGTTAAGGATCATGCACTGTTGTCTCTCATTTGGAAATGCATGGGCAGTCCTAACACAGCTGCTGATGCCTCACGGCACCCAGGGCCTGCCCATGGACAAGGCAAACTAGGCAGGCACTTAGGGTGCACAGCCTCTGGTGGGCAGCATCCCAGCCAATCCTTCCCTCCTTCCCTGACAGTGTACAACAGCCACACATATGCTGCAGGTGGCCTTACAGAAGCAGTGCACATGCCCCCCTCTGCCAGGTTGCGAGCTCACAGGGTGATTGACAGTGTTGCCACAGTGGGATCTGCGCTGTTGGCACTTAGTTCTCAGCATGCACAAACTGCTTTTGCATAGGATCACCTACCTTCACTTCAGTAGGTGGCGCAACATGCACCCATGCTAACACCACACACAGTATGGGCTCCACTTGACCAGAAAGTGACATGCATGGCATTCCCCTGACAGTACACAGAGTAGCATTGCACCTGACATCCAATGCAGGAGGCAAGATATCTTCAGCACCAGGAAAATACTGCTGCCGCCACCACCCCACCCCCACATGCTGCTAATATGGCTGCAGGATGTCAGTGCCAGTGGCACAGCTCCTTTGTCATGTGTGTGACACTGCTGTCACAACAAAGTTACACCGGACATCACAGATGTACACCCTAGGTGGCTGCCTGACAGCCTACGAAGCCCCACAGAGTACCTTACATGGCATCACCTTTGCCATTTTGCCACCAACAACATAATGCCCTTTATTGAAACAGCACTATGCTGTAATTGCAAATGCACCACTACTATCACATATTTCAGGGCTCCTGTCTGGGAGGTGCACACTGCCTACATGTGAATGGTCTCTCTGTTTGGTGTTTAACGGGAGTGAATGGCTCTCTGTCTTACAAAGCAGCTCTTAATGCCAGCTGAAAGCTGAAAGCAGTCAAGAAATCTGACAACACATTGCTCTTGGCAGAATGGCTATGAAGGACCTAGACAAGATTCTCAAGTGTAAAGATGACTCCATTCAAAGATTCAACTTGCTCAAGCCATAGTATTTTCAATAACATCATATGGATGTGAAAGTTGGACAATAAAAAAGATAGACAGGAAGAAAATTGATGCCTTTGAATCATGGTGCTGGCAATGAATACTGTGTATACCATGGACTGCCCAAAAAACAAACCAGTCAGTACTAGAGGAAATCAAACCTAAGCTTTCTTTAGAAGCTCATATGACAAGATTTCGACTTTCATACTTTGAACACAGCATGATAAGAGAAAAATCATTAGAGAAAGACATCATGCATGGCAAGATAGAATGTCAATACAAAAGAGGAAGGCCAGCAATGAGATGGATCAATACAATAATAGCAGCTATGGATGTCACTATCAACAATGAGCTGCCTGACTGAAGACCGAACACAGTTTAAGACAACAATCCACAGGGTCACCATGAGTCGACACCGACTCGACAGCATTTAACCACAACAAGTTCTTGCTACTCTTCTCTAGAAATCCACTAGATGATTTGGTGACCCAGTCTTTATGCTCAGGTTTGAATAGAAAATAGTGCAATTAGAAGTATTGAAAATTAAGGATATGTACACCATGTTCTCCCCCAACTTTGCTTTGAACAACAAGGTACTTTTCTCAAAGCAATCTGAAAAGCATAAGGCATCATCCCCTTTTCTACCATTACACCAACCCATCTCTCTCAGAAATTCTTGGGCACTAAAGGGCATAAAGGGGAAGAGCCAAGGAGACGCATTATCCATCTTGTGGATATGGAACCAATACTTTCATACCACGCTTAAGAAAGGGTTGCTATTCACCTGTTGTTTAAGCCTGTTGGGGGGACAAACAAAAACGCTTGAAGAAGGACAGCCGAGACCTCCAGTGACTCTAGCACAACCCAAGCTAATGCGCCCACAGACCTATGCCAGTATTTAATAGCATACAAGCAGGTGCTGTAATAGTAAATCAAATATCAGATAGGCCAACCCAATCTAACTGAATGGGAGTTGACAGAGTCTTAACACATGGGATTTCTTGTGCCATATAAACTGAAAAGACCCCTGATTTCCTTGAAGAAGCAGCAAAGAATTTACTCCACTGTTTGGGATCTTTTATGTAGATGAGTGTGTCCCCCTGCCCAGCTGGAATGGTCTGGACAAATAACCATTGACTAGGACTGAGGCGGTTGGTTCACTATAGCTGGATTCAATCAATTGGCAAAATCTGTGGTCAAAACCGAACCCCCTTAATACTCTAAATAAGTATGGCCACTCAGTCTTGTCAACTGCGCATCTAATGACAAAATGCCACATTTGGTCTCTTTAAGCTGTACCCCATGTATTTATGTCATCTAACGTTATCTGTGCCATAGCGATGTTTAATGACACCTATTTGGCCTCTATGCACCAGATTATGCATAATCCCCTCCATGCGGTAACTCAATATCTTAGTTAATATCTTGTAATCCCGGGGTCTCAAACACGCGGCCCACGGGCCGCATGTGGCCCGCGAGAGCATCTTGTGTGGCCCAAGATGCATTTGGCCCGGCGTGTTAAGCAGCTGGCCGGAAGAGTAAAAATAAATCCAAACTTGCTGCTGCTGCTGCCGCCACCGCTGCAGTATCAAGCGTCCCACGGCGCCCCCCTGCCCGGCAGAGTCCTCTGCTCCCTGCAGCATCAGCTCCAAAAGCGGCGGCTTTCAAAGCCGCAAAGAGAGAGAGTTTCTGCTCGATGACTCTTGCCAAGAGTCTGGCGTTTTGGCAAGAGTCATCGAGCAGAAGTAGATGTTGAAGGAAACGTGGGCAGCATCCTTGTGAAATGCTAAATTTGACCGCCTGAAGAAACTTGATTCTGAGTGAAACGTTTGGAAGGGCGCCTGAAGGAGGCATTGGGGAACGTTTAAAAGATAAGCATTCATGTTTTAATAGAGTGTGAAGATCTTTTTTAAAAAATGGTGGAGGGCACAATATAAACAGTCAAACCCCAGAAGAGTCATTGATGCTACAAGCGCTATTTGATGGTTTGTATACTGTCTGATTTGTGCGCTATTGAGTCTGAGACTTTCTGGTGGAATGGTTAAGATCTGTTCACACTGCTGTTTTTCATTACCACGCAACTGTTAAAGTGGAGCAATTGAAGTGATAATAATGGTTTCTAAATGGGCAGTGTTTGTTTGTAGTAGTTCCTAATGTGCCTGGCGGTTGGCACTGGATTATACTAATGTAGAAATCTTTTAGTCTTTCTTTATCCATACACTCATTAAGAGGCATGTTTACTAAAAGTTAGGGTATGGTAACATTATGCAAATATTTATGCAAATGAGGCCCCTTATGCAAATGAGGCCCCACATCTTATGCGGGCCCCCGGGTTATTTTACAAGTCCTCATTTGGCCCTCAAAGCAATTTGAGTTTGAGACCCCTGTTGTAATCTATATTTAACAATGAAAAAGGATGATAGTTGCTGCAGACCGTTGCATATCAACCTACGTTATGGATAACCTTGATAGTAGCATCATAAAAGGATTTTGGGCGGGTCTGCACAAGTTCAATTGTATTAAACATCTTCACTAATAAGGGAGTAAATTGCTCTGAAAGGCATTTGTAGAGATCTGCCTGCAAGGAGTCATAGCTAGTGGCCTTATTATTTTTCAAGTGTTCCATGACCCTGCTGACTTCTTCTACTGTAAACGGTCTATCAAGCTGTTCCCCTTGGCATTCTTCCAGTTGCAGAAGGTTCCTATTCCTCACCTAGGACTCTAATTGGTTTTCTTCAACTGAGGTCTGAGCCAAGTACAGTCGACTATAATATCGTGCAAAGCTAGATGCCATCTGCTCTGAAGTCAGAAGATCTGACCCTTTCTGCTCTTTAAGCTTTAAAATGCACCTCTTAATCCTTATCTTATTTAACTGCCTCAAAAGTACTTTACTAGCCTTATTTGAGAGCTCATAGAAATGTCTCCTTGTCATTTGCAATGTTTTGGCTGTTTGCTATATGCCAAGAGCATTCAATTCTTTTCATACTTCCAGCAAGCGGGTATGGATTTGATCCTTCTGATTGCCTAAAAATGTATAGTTTCCTCTTCAGGACAATTCGTCTGGGTTTGATACTGAGCAGCGGAGCACGGCTCCTCATGGTGAGATTTCTCTGAAGGACATATGAAACATTGTGTCTCATACGGAGGCTTCTTTAACTATTTCTTTACAGCAATTTTCGGAATTTACCAGAGAGTCTGTGGCTAAATTTGTCCACAAGATTCACAACTAGGCTCTGTTGACTCTCGCCTATCTGTCTATAGCTGAATCCCAGATTTCTACAGTGCAATCTGTTAGGTCTTCATCTGTAAAAGATAGTTTAGTGGTGCACCATCAGTGGGAAATGTTAGAGAATGCTTCTAGAGCAAAAATCAGTGTTGTTTAAATGTTCCTGTTACTAGTTACCTGTCTCCTTTCATCCTGTTTCAAAAATATCTTAAAGAACACAAGAACAACATAAGAAGACAAATACTAAGGAATGCCATACTGGGTCATACCAAGGTCCATCAAGCCCAGTATCCTTGATGTGGCCAATCTAAATCACAAGTACCTGAAAGGTTCCCAAAAGGCACACAGGTTCCACAGCGCTTGTCACGGGGCAAGCAGTAGATTTCCCGAATCCTCTTTAATAACGGTTTATGGACCTTTCCTCCAGGAACTTGTCCAAACCTTTTTTAAAGCCATCTACACTGACAGCTTTTACTACATCCTCCAGTAACGAATTCCAGAGTTTGATTATGCGTTGAGTGCAAAAATATTTTCTATTATTAGTTTTAAATGGGTTGTACTGTAGCTTCATTGCTTGCCCCCTACTCTTTCTACTTTTTGATGGCATAAATAACTGATCTACATTTACCTGTTCCATTCCATTCATTAATTTATAGACCTCTATCATATCTCCCCTCAGCCGTCTCTTTTCCAAGTTGAAAAGCTCTAACCTTTTAAGCCTTTCCTCATAGGGATATCCTTCTATACCCTTTACCATTTTGGTGGCTCTTCTCTGTAATTTTCTAATTCTGCTATATCCTTTTTAAGATGTGGTGACCAGAATTGTACACAATATTCAAGATGCTATCGCACCATGCAACAATACAGAGGCATAATAATAACCATTGATTTTATTTCCCATTCCTTTCCTTATGATTCCTAGCATTCTATTTCTTTTCTTGGCCACTGCTGCACACTGGGAAGAGGGTTTTAACATATTATCCATGATGACACCTAAATCTTTTTACTGGGTGGTGGTTCCTAATGGTAGAACCTTGCATCGTCTAACCGTAGTTTGGGTTGTTCTTTCCTAGGTGCATAACTTTGAACCTGTCCACATTAAATTTCATCTGCCATTTGAACATCCATTCTTCCAATTGCAAAGTTCTCTTGCAATTGTTCACAATCCTCTTGTGTTTTAACAACTTTGAATAATTTTGTGTCATCTGCAAATTTGATCATCTCATTCATTATTCCCATTTCATTTATGAACATGTTAAAAAGCAGTGAGCCTGATCCAGGATGGCTACAGCCAGTGACTGAGAGCTCACATGCAATCCTGATGGTGAAACGGAAGGGGAAATTGGTGAAAGCTCTCCCCGGCTTGCCAAAACCGAGCTGCGGAATTGTCTGTTTGTGGCCCACTGGACCAATTTCTTATTTTGCTTGGACAGCCAGAGCAGCCTGGAGAAAGAGGAGCAGTAATCCCGGTGTAAGGGGTGTCAGAGGGTGTGAGCTTGGCATTCTCCTTGGGGCTGGAACTTACCCTTCCAGAGGTGTGGCACCCTTTGAAACTGGACACCATATTGCTCCCGGAACGGATTTCCTTGTTCAGCAGTTCTGACAGTGGTGTGCCGGCCTTGGAGTGGGAGTCATTTCCGGGATTGGTGGGGCCTGGACTTTAGACCTCGCCTTTGGGATTACAGCTGGTATTTGTTTGGCGTCGGATGACAGGCAGTAGCCTGGTAAGTCTGATAAGGAGAAGAGAGACATGGCTGATCTTGAAGGTGCTATGGGGGGAATTACTTTGGATATCTTTCTTGCTCCCCCTGGTTAGATAACCCTGGAATTGATATGGTGTGCTTTGAAACAACTGACTGACGCTCTTTTACCAAAGGTTCATAATATTAAAGTTCAATTGCAGTACATACGCCAGGATTGTAATAAGAATATCAAGGATATTTCCAAAGTTAAAGGGGACTAATGATCTATTGGTCTGTGTGGACAGGGTTGATGGTTGTGTGGAGGCTCTGGTGAAACATAGTAACATAGTAAATGACGGCAGATAAAGACCAGTATGGTCCATCTAGTCTGCCCAGCAAGATGGCAAGAGTAGGTGCACCTGCCGCTCTGTGCAGGCCACCCCTCACCATGTCTCTGTTTAGGGGTGAACCCATCGCTTCATGTAGGACACCCCTATTTGTTGAGAAATTTGATAGTTCCGTTTATTTTGATTTTATCCTGTTGCTGTAAAGGGATCCACTGTGTCTGCCCCATTACATTTTGAATTCCATCATTGTGTTTGCCCCCACCACTTCCATCGGGAGGGCATTCCAAGCATTCACCACCCTTTCAGTGAAAAAGTATTTCCTGACATTGCCTTTCAATTTACCACCTTGCAGCTTCATGTTATGCCCTCTAGTTTTACAGCTTCCCCGTCTTTGGAAGAGGTTTGTTTGTTCATTATTTCTCTAAGTATTTAAAGATCTGAATCATATCTCCCCTATCCCTCCTCTCCTCCAAAGTGTGCATATTTAGGTCTTCAAGTCTCTTCTCATAAGGCTTCTGATGCAGGCTCCAAATCATTTTGGTTGCCTTCCTCTGAACAGTTTCCAGTCTTTTTACATCCTTTGCAAGATATGGTCTCCAAAACTGAACACAGTATTCCAAGAGAGGCCTCACCAGTGACTTATACAGTGGCATTAGTACCTCTTCCTTTCTACTGGCAATTCCTCTTTGTATGCAGCCTAACATCCTCCTGGCTTTTGCCACCGCCTTGTCACACTGTTTTGCCACCTTGAGATCTTCAGAAATAATCACACCAAGGTCTTTCTCCTGATCCGTGCACACCAACCTCTCTCCCCCTATCGCCTACATTTCTCTTGGATTTCTGCTACCCAAGTGCATGACACTGCACCTTTTCACATTAAATCTTAATTGCCAAGCATTAGACCATTCGTCCAGCTTTTGCAGATCTTTCCTCATGTTAACCACTACCTCGGGGGACTCCACTCTGTTGCAAATTTTCGTGTCATCTGCAAAAAGACAGACTTTTCCATTCAGTTCTTCAGCAATATCACTCACAAATACATTGAACAATGCCGGGTCCAGGACAGAACCCTGGGGCACCCCGCTAATCACCTTCCTTTCATCTGAGTGAGCTCCATTTACCATCACCTTCTGTCATCTGTCAGTCAACCAATTTCTGATCCAGTTTACCACCTTGGGACCCAACCCCAAACTACTGAGTTTATTGATAAGCCTTCTAAGAGGAACAGTATCAAAGGCTTTGCTGAAATCCAGGTAGATGACATCCATCGCATGCCCTGATCTAGTTCTCTGGTCACCCAGTCAAAGAACTCAATCAGATTTGTTTGGCAAGATCGTCCTTCGGTAAAACCATGTTGCCTCGGATCTTGCAACCTTTTGGTTTTGAGAAAGTCCACTATTCGCTCTTTCAGAAGCGCCTCCATTACTTTTCCTGCCACCGAGGTAAGGCTCACAGGCCTGTAGTTTGTCACTTCTTCCCTGTCACCACTTTTGTGAAGAGATACAACATCAGCCATTCTCCAGTCCTGAGGAACCTCTCCTGTTTCCAAGGATCTGTTGAAAATATCCTTTAACAGCCCTGCAAGAACCTCACCGAGCTCTTTCAGTATCCTGGGATGTATCCCATCCAGTCCCATGGCCTTGTCCACTTTCAGTTTTGCAAGTTGTTCTAACACATCATCTTCATTCCCATTTTTATATTTGGGAGTCACAGGTGCTCCTTCTCCAGGATTTTCTTTAGTAAAACAGAGCAGAAATATTTGTTTAGCAATTTCGCTTTTTCAATGTCACTTTCCATGAGTCCGTTCCCAGCACTTCTGAGTCCTGCAATTCCACCTCTGATCTTCTTCCTTTCCCGAATATACCTGAAAAAAGTTTTGCCGCCACACTTCACATCTTTAGCCATCTTTTCCTCTGCCTTTGATTTTGCTTTCCTTATTTCTCTTTTTGTCTCTTTGAGTTTGATCCTGTATTCCTTTCTGTGTTCCTCTGTTTGCAAGATTTTGAATTTTGTGAAAGCTGTGTTTTTTGCCTTTATTTGAGCAGCCACTTCTTAAGAAAACCAAATAGGTTTCCTTCTCCTCTTGCATATTTATCTGTTGCCCCTTTTATTGCCACCTTCAGTTTAGCCCATTGCAATTCCACATCCCTTATCCCCTTCCACCCTGCCAACTCCTCCTTTGGGTTCTTGGCCTTTTTACTGAAGTCAGTGTTTTTGAATTTTAGGACTTTGAGCTTGCTATGATTGGACTACACGTTGACTTTTATCTCAAACCATACAGTGTGATGATCACTGCTGCTCACAGGAGCGCCCACCCAGACATTCGACACGCTATCACCGTTGGTGAGCACTAAATCCAGCGTTGAGCTTTCCCTGGTTGGTTCCATCACCATTTGTCTAAGTAACACATCTTGTAAAGCATCCACAATTTCTTTTGTTTCTTTCCAGATTTGCAGAAGAAGTAATCCAATCCACATCTGCTAGATTAAAGTCACCCAATATGATCACTTCCTCCTTTGTGGCTATCTTGGCAATATCTATAATCAATTCATTATCTATCTCTTCGATTTGAGTTGGAGGTCTGTAGACTACAGCAGTATGGATGACAGTGCCATCTCCTCTTTCCAACACAATCCAGAGTGCTTCTTCTTTTCCCCATGCCCCCTTCATTTCAGTAGCTTTAATATTGCTTTTGACATACAAGGCTACTCCTCCTCCTTTTCCACTTTCTCTGTCTCTTCTGAATAGATTATAGCCAGCTATGGCTATATCCCAATCATGTGATTCATTAAACCATGTTTCTGTAATGGCCACAATGTCCAAGTCCATTTCCACCATTAGGGCTTCCAGGTCCGGAACTTTGTTGTCTAAGCTTTGAGCATTTGTGCTCATTGCTTTCCAGCATGTAACTGGCTTGAATGTATTTTGCATTGATTTTGTTCTGCCCACTTCTTCCCACTTGTCTTTGATGTGTGGTTTAAAAGTGTGGCTGTTGCTGATGTTATTCTGCTTTTGCTGGGAGTGACATCCTGAACTTGTCCTTCCCATCCGTCACCCCCTTTTTCTAGTTTAAATGCATATCCACATACTGCCTGAATTGTTCACTTAGGATTCTTTTCCCTGTGAGAGATGTAGTCCATCAGCACAGTATAGTCTCTTGTTGGTCGATCTGTTTCCCCAGTTGCCTATAAATCTGAATCCTTCGTGTTTGCATCAGGTCTGGAGCCATGTGTTAAAGCTGTTTATGCGATGCAGCCTTTCTGCCCCCTTACCAAGAACAGGTAGAACTTCTGAGAATGCTACAGTGTTAACAATGGGCTTCAGTTTCTCTCCCAGAGTATGGAAGTCCCTTTGAACTGTAGTGGCACTGTTTCTAGCCAGGTCATTTGTACCCAAGTGAATGACAACATCAATTTTGGAGTGCTCACTTTCAGCGCTAAGTACATCAACAATTTGGTTTGTATTCCTGTTAGCTGAAGAGCCTGGGAGGCATTTGACTATCTTCTCTCCTTTGAACTGTGTTCCCAGTTGGTGCCTCTGATGATGGAATCACCAAGTAGTAGTAGTTTTCTGTTTCATGAGTTTTTCTTCATATTTGGTGTTTTTTCAGGAGATTGGGCATTGACTGTCTCATTTAAGGTTCCTTCAGTTTCCATGAATTGGGCATCCTCATTAACCAAATCAGAGAAGGCATTATGCAGTGATATTTCATGATGTATAGGGTGTCTCTGCGTTACAGGTCCCAATCTACCAGAGCCCACTGTGATCCATTTGTTCCTGGGATGTTTGATTCTTTGTGGGAGCGGTGGTGGACTTTGTTCTGTTTGTATCCTAGAAGAGGTGCATTTCATTGCAGCTAGTTCTTCCCTTAATGGAGTCAATTCTTTATGCATGGCGGCTAACTCGAGGCATATAGGACAAGCACTTAGGTTCCAGATGATTCTTCTCAGAATGAAGGCACCATAGTTATTGCACTGAATACAAGACATGCTTGATCCTAGAAGAAGAAGCTACTTCGATGAAAGCAAAAACTGAGAAATTGGAACATGCAGTCTGCATATCTAACCTCCGGTTGATACATTTTTGTAGCTCCCAGCTTGTGTCTCCTAAGGATATGTTTAAAGGTTCCCTGGAGGAAGTTTTGGGGTTAAACCTAAGTCTCAGCCACCTGTGATTAAAGTTTATTATCTACCACAGGGCAAGATATCAGCTGGACAAATGGGGGTTTCACCCATGGGTCAATTGGATGTACTTAATGTGTCAGCTATTTTGGAGAGTTTGGAAGATGTAAGTGTGGTCCCTGTGATGTGTCTTATACAATTTGCATTAGCTGCTGGTAAAGATTGGTTTATGCAAATGTTTTCTCATAGAAGGAATATTAGATTCTGTGGGCTGCTGGTTAGGGCCACTCCTGACCTGCTGAAAGAAAGGAGTTTCTGGTCATAGAAAGGAGTTTCTCCTCCTCTGGCCAAGGGATCTCCAGCTGTGGGCCTTTTTCTTTATAAAATATCCCTGCAAGTGTATTTTGAAATATCAGTCTAATTCCTATGTTTTCCTGTATCACTCTCAGCTTATATCTTTCCTCAATGCCCATCCAATTCTCAGTGCTGCGATAGATATATCTGCTATATCTCTAACTTCAAGTGGGTTGCCCTTTTTCACTGGTCTATTCCTTCAAGTTTAATAAGAAATTGTTTCCTTTGGTTTTCACCCCCTCTTGTGGGCTTGCGATGTTGGTTAGTTTTGTTGACTGTATAGAGGTTTGTTTGTTTGTTTTTTTAAATTTCCTATGGGGGTCATTCTGAACCACGAATAAGCCCCATGTACATGTGGGATAGATATGTAACCAACGGAAACATCCAGACACATATTCTGGAACATTGCATCCCCACACATACATGCCACTTAAACGGGGATCCCAGAACATGGATAGGAGGGGAAGAATGGGGCATGGCCATACGTGGGGATGTACAGAGTGTATTCCAGTTGTGCCCATGTGCATCCCTGGCAGTTCACCCAGATGTCCATGTTATAGCTGCTGAAATGTAGAATAAGAGCAGAACTTAAAATAAATCCTGCTCCCAACTCCAATGTATCCCATGGAAATGATGACAATGAGACGTCTGTATTGATATGACGTGTCTGCTGTCTGAAGGAGCGCAGGATGCTGTGGTAAGGAATGGAATGCACAGGTGTGTGTGGGTGTGTGTGTGGGGGGGTGTTTATATGGCACGGTAATATTAAGAACAGCCTGACAGTAATGTTAGGTACTGCATTAGTCTTCAATCTGGCATGTGCTGAATGTGCCAGAGGGGCAATGCATAGCCTCCCCAACACAGTCCGTAAAAAAAATAAGAACAAAGCTGCAGGGATGGTATATGTATAGCTGAGAATGTGGATCCTATGTGTAGCCCTAAGACACCATACATTCTTTATCTTTATTCAGTTTTTAATATACTGCCCATACAAGAGCATCAGAGCAGTTTACAATAAAATGCCAAACGCTGCTAGGAAAGGAAACAGAATGCAAGTAAATAAACAGGAAAGGGATAGTTTAAGAGAAGAAAACACAAAGGAAGAAACCTGAAGCAGAGGGGGGGTAGGAACCTTACTGAGAGGGGTTGGTGGAGAGAGAGGGCGGGGGAGCGAGGTCAAAAGCTAGATGGAAAAGGTGGGTCTTCAGTCTTGCTTTAAAGTTGATAAAAGAGGGCTGGGGGGAGCGAGTTCCAGAGCCTGGGGCTGAGGAAGAAGAAGGCAGAGGACCGGGTGGACTCCAGGTGGGCCTGGGAGGGGGAGGGAAGGGACATGAGGTTTGAATGTATGGACCTGAGTGAACGCTGGGAGGTGTGAAGGCAGACCAGGTTGGAGAGATATTGAGGTGTGCCAGTATGAATTGCATTATGGACAAAGATGAGAATTTTATACTGAATGCGGAAGGCCTCAGGGAGCCAATGGAGGTGGATAAGGAGGGGAGTGACATGGTCTGAGCAGCAGTAGTTGTGTGCAGGGTATGGTCATGGCAGAAGTATGTTATCTGTGCTTGCAAGCAGGAGTGTGTGTGTGTGTCTGTGTCTGTGTGTGTGTGTATTAGATGCATGCGGGCTGCAGGAAAGGCCCTGTGTACTGATCCACACATCTGGGGGGGAAATGTATGCCTGGCCAGTTCCTGTACCATAGGGCTGACCACAGCATCACCAGGTGCCAGTGTGCATGGGCAGTATATTCTGTCAAACTGCTCTGCAGCAATATAGCAGGGCATGTCCCTGTCAGCAGTGGGGGACCCTCAGAGTAGGGACATGCTGCAGTGCACACAGCACTAATACATATCAAATTGCACCAGCGGGGGTCTCTAGCATTGTGCACATCTGGAAGGACAGCTGCTGGTGCACATGGACCTGTATTGCTCAAGTTTTCACTGTTGCATGTTCTCATCCTGACGGGTCCCTGTTATTGTCAGGGCTATGTTTATGTTTATGTTTATTGAATTTGATATACCGCCCTTCAGAGGAAGCAGAGCGGTTTACAATGTACAAATAATCCAAGAAGCAATAGGCTAGAAAAGAAGAAAAGGAAGTTACAATCTTAAACAGGAAAGCAGGAGGAGGAGAGGGTACAACACGAGACTTAGAAAGAAAGGACTATACAAAAGGGGAGGGAAGGTCAAAGGCAAGGGAGAAGAGGTGGGTCTTCAGGTTATGCTTAAAAGTAGGATGGTGGGGCTCGAGACAAAAGGAGGAGGGGAGGGAGTTCCAGAAGGTGGGGCCTGCAAAGAAAAAGGCTGAAGAGCGTGTGGACTGGAGATGTGCAAGAGAGGGAGAAGGGAGAGTGAGGCGGTTAAGGTGGAATGAACGAGGCGTGTGTCTAGGAGTGTGAAAAGTGATGAGGTCTGCCAGATATTGTGGAGTGTTAGTGTGAAAGGCTCGATGCACAAGAGTAAGTAGTTTGTATTGGGAACGGAAAGGTAGAGGTAGCCAGTGAAGATGGGAGAGCAGGGGAGAAACATGATCACGGGCAGAGGAATGAGTGGCAATGCGGGCAGCTGTGTTTTGGATACGTTGGAGTCTGTAAAGTTGAGATTTCGGGAGGCCAAGGAAAATAGAGTTGGAAAAATCAACACGAGACATGACCAGGGATAAGAGTAGTGTGGCAAGTGCGGCAGGAGTAAGAAAGGGGCGAATTGCGCAAATTTGATGCAGGAAGAAGAAGGAAGTTTTGGTGATGTGGGAAATGTGGGCGTGAAAGGACAGGTCAGAGTCAAAGAGTACGCCAAGATAATGAAAAGTGGAGACCAGGGGTATGGGAGAACCTGAGAAAGACGGAGCTAAAGAGGGGGAGGGACTGCCGTGAGAGAACCAAATAGCAATAGTTTTGGTAAGGTTGAGGTGAAGACAGTTTTGAGACAACCAGCTGGCAACGATGGAAAGACAAGAGTTAAGTGGGGAGAGATCAGGGTGGGAAGGGGAGATGTGATGAAGGAGGACAATGTCATCAGCATAGTAGAAGGCGGAAATCCAGGTTTGTTGAATTTGCAGAGTGAGGGGAGCTAGAAAGAGGTTAAAGAGGAGAGGCGCAAGTACAGAGCCCTGAGGGACACCACATAGCAGGGGAAAGAGGTCCGACGCAGGGATGGAAGGGGAGGAAGAACGAACCGAGCAAGACCGTGAAGATAGGAAAGAGTGAAACCAGCGAAAGACAGTGCTGCAAAGACCCGCTTCCCATAAGCGGAGGAGAAGGAGAGAGTGATCAACTAGGTCGAAGGCAGCGGAAAGATCAAGTGCTACCGCCACCGAGATGTCACCGCGATCGTGAGCTACATGTAGAGCATTAGTGAAAGCAAGTAGGACGGTTTCGACACTGTGACCCTGACGAAACCCAGATTGACGAGGATGAAGGAAGTTGGTGGTATCCAGGTGGTGGGAGAGTTGAGCGAATACAATTTTCTCTAGAAGTTTGGAAAGAAAAGGGAGATTGGATACTGGACAATAGTGGGATGGGGTCATAGGGTCAAGTAAGGGTTTTTTAAGAATGGGGCGGATCAGGGCGTGCTTCCAAGAGTGGGGGAAGGTCCCAGTGGAGAGACTGGAATTGAGCATAGAAAGGAGAGGGGGGAGAAGTGCCAGAGATGGATTAAGTAACCAGGAAGAGGGGATAGGATCAAGGGAGCAGAATGTTTTATTAGATGAGGAGATAAGCTGGTAGAGCTCAGCAGCGGTGGTCGAGGAAAAAGAGGACCACATGTGTGAATGGCTGGGGGAGGGAGGAGGAGATGCAATGGGAGGGGGGGAGAGGATAGGCGGAGGACAAGAGGGAAGGGAGGCTCTAAGAGTAGATATCTTGTCACTGAAGAAGGTAGCGAGAAGCGGAGGAGGAGGAGATGGATGGGAGGAGGAGGCTAGAGTGGAAGGGAGAAGGGAAGTGAGGGAGTGAAGTGTATTATAAAGGTGACGGGTCTGGTTGGGAGCGTTTGAGATAGCGGAAGAGAAATAAGTTCTTTTGTCTAGGTGTACCTGTGAACAATAGTAGGAATGGTGAGCCTTGAATGTAGACAGAGTGGTCGGAGAGGGGGCCTTACGCCAAAGGCGTTCGGCCCTGCGGAGCTGAGTGAGAAGCAATTTAAGGCCGGTATGGTACCAGGGTTGTGTAGGGCGGTGCTTTGGGGGACAGGGCTGGAGGGGGGCTAAGTTGTTGAGGGTGTCGGAAAAAGTGGAGGACCAGAGATCAGCTTGAGAGTTGGGAGAGAGAGAGGAGAAATCGGCTGGAAGAAGTTGCAACGCGGGAGGAAACTGCTGAATGGTAAGAGGGGTGATGCGGCGAGAGAGGCGCTGAGGAGGGGAAGACAAGGGGGTGGGTGGTTGGGGGGGCTCTCGGAGGGAAAGCAGGAAAAGAGTAGACAATGATGATCAGTCCAGGGGAGAGTGAGGAAGGACAGATCACAGAGCCGTAAGGAGGATGAGGAAGAGGTTAGGAGGAGGTCGAGAGTATGACCAGCCTTGTGGGTGGGGAAGGAGACATGCTGCAGGAGGGAGAGGTCATTAAGAAAGAAACAAAGGTGTGATCTCTAGAGGAGACAGGGGAATCAAGGTGAAGATTGAAATCTCCTGCAATAAGCAGCTGAGGGATGGCCAGGGTTAGGTCAGAAACAGTGAGAAGTAAGGAATCCCAAAGATCGGGATGAAGGGCTGGTGGGGAGTAGATGAGAAGAACATGTGTTGGGGGAGACATATGAAGATGGAGAAGCAAGGCTTCAGGGTAATGAATCAATGCGGAGAAGACTTGTGTGAAGGAAAGGGCGGGATGCAGGATGGCGGCCACCCCCACACCGGAGCGGCCAGACCGAGGAACAGAAATTGCGGAGAAACCAGGAGGAAGGCAGCGAGCGAGGAGGGTATCCTCCCCTTCCTTCAACCAGGTTTCTGTGAGAAGGGTGAGGTCAAGAGAAGATTGGGCTATGAGATCCTGAATGAGGAGGGTTTTAGTTCTGAGTGATCTGCAATTAAGAAGCCCCATCCTAAGAGGGGGTGGAGGGTAGGAGATACGTGAAGTGTGGGGGGTGCCGGTGGCAGTCTGACAAGGACGGAGATGAGCATGACATCGAGGACGTATAGAGATGGAGGGTGCCGGGCGGCGCCCCCAGAACGCAGGTATATGGGCCATTGAAAGGGAGAGGGCGGAGGGAGTAAGGGGGTGGTTAGAGATGAAGGGACTTACCGGAGGCAGAAAAATCACGGCTGTGAAGGGCGATGAGAAAGGACAGGCCGAGGGAGGCGTTGAGTGTTCAGAGTGCCGGAAAGGCACTAAGATGGTGAAGAGGAGAAGGAGTGAAGTAAAAGAAGAGCCTACGCAGCCGGAGTGGCCCCAAGGAGCGCACCTAAGGAGCACGTCGTGCTCCATAGGTGCGCTCCTTCGGTGTGTGCCCACATCGCGCGCCGCGGCGACTGGCGCTGCTGGCGCTGCAAATTTATGTGCAAAGGACAGGGTACCTCTCAGAGCACGGCTGCGTTCGCGCGGCTGCGTGACTTCCGGGGGAGGGACCAGGCAGGAGTCAGGAAGCAGTTGTTGAAGTGGGAGAGGGCAGACTCTATAAAGAAAACATTTAATCATATATTTACAAACTATGTATATATTATCACAGATTTTTTCACTATTACTAATTTTCTCTTTTGTTAAACCGCTTTGATTGTATGATAAGGCGGTATAAAAATCCAATTAAATAAATAAATAAAAAATAAAAATAAATATGCACGTAGTAACAGCAAGCAGAGTGACAGCATTAACAAATAAAGCAAATAATAAAGCAGGTAACAGGACGCCGCTGGCACTGCGAATGTATGTGCAATGGACAGGGTACCTCTCAGAGTGCGGCTGCGTTCACGTGGCCACGTGACTTCCGTGGGAGGGACCAGGCAGGAGTCAGGAAGCAGTTGTTGAAGTGGGAGAGGGCAGACTCTATAAAGAAAACATAAATATGCACATAGTAACAGCAAGCAGAGTGACAGCATTAACAAATAAAGCAAATAATAAAGCAGGTGACTGGACGCCGCTGGCGCTGCGAATTTACATGCAATGGACAGGGTACCTCTCAGAGCGCGGCTGTGTTCACGCTGCCGCATGACTTCCCGGGGAGGGACCAGGCAGGGGTCAGGAAGCAGTTGTTGAAGTGGGAGAGGGCAGACTCTCTCAGAGCGCGGCTGCGTTCGCGCGGCCGCGTGACATCCGGGGGAGGGACCAGGCAGGAGTCAGGAAGCAGTTGTTGAAGTGGGAGAGGGCAGACTCTCTCAGAGGGTGGCTGCATTCGCGCGGCCGCATGACTTCTGGGGGAGGGACCAGGCAGGAGTCAGGAAGCAGTTGTTGAAGTGGGAGAGGGCAGACTCTATAAAGAAAACATAAATATGCACATAGCAACAGCAAGCAGAGTGACAGCATTAACAAATAAAGCAAATAATAAAGCAGGTGTGTGGACATCTAGCTGTAAGGAACCATTCCAGGCTTTCCAGGACCATACTTTGCAGTGCATATACTGTCTGCAGCAGTATCCACTGCAGGCATCCCTAAGGTGTTCTACACAGCCCATATATGTGTTGCTGTCAGGGCAATCACCTCTCCTGTCACTTGCTGTTACAGTAGCCTTGGTGCACTTAGATAACTTTCTACTCTTCTGGGCATACAATAGGTTTACGTAGTCCCCTTTGCATGTGCACATGTATTTCAAGAGTATTCCTGTCTTGTTTACATGAATACAACACTGTCAGTGTTAGCAGCAGCTTAGGAGATGGATATTTTTCCAGCGGGGACATGGCCACATAGAGACGGGGATCATTGTACACATATATCTTTCTGGAATACGGCGAGTGCAAAAACGTGCAGGCTATTTGCCGCATATACCCATGTCCCATAATAGCAACAGCAGTTCTGCTGGTACGTATATCTCCGCGGTTCCGGAATCGGGTCTGGAACATGCCTGTTTACGGCCTACATGTTTCCGTCGGGTCTAGACGTTCTGACCTGATTTGACCTGTATGTGTATTTCAAACTATCCACATTGTTTTCATTCAAATCTACCTTTTTGGAGCATTTGTATTTTGAAAATATATACATATATATATTTTTTTTTTTTTAAAGCAGCGGGGCCAGCACAGATCCCTAGGGCACTCCACTATTCACCTTTCTCCATTGAGAAAATTGGCCATTCAGCCCTACTCTCTGCTTTCTATCTTTTACCCAGTTCCTGATCCACAATAAGACACTGCCTCCAATCCCATGACTTTTTAATTTGGCTAAGAGTATTTTATGAGGGAGCTTATCAAAAACTTTCTGAAAATCCAGGCACACAATATCAATTGGATCACCTTGGTGTACCTGTTTATTCACATCTTCAAAAAAATATAACAGCTTAGTAAGACAAGACTTCCCTTGGCTAAATCCATGTTGGCTTTTTCCCATTAAACCATGACTATCTAAATGTTCAGTAATGTTATTATTTATAATGGTTTCTACCATTTTGCCTGGTACTGGTGTCAGGCTCACCTGTCTGTAGTTTCCCAGATCCCCCACTAGAACCCTTTTTAAAAATTGGCATTACATTGACCATTCTCAAATCTTCAGGTACTACAGATGACTTCAATGATAGTTCACAGATTACTATTAGTAGGTCTGCAATCTCATCTTTTAGTTCTTTCAACACCCTTGGATGTAAACCATCCAGTCCAAGTGATTTACTACTTTTCAGTTTATCAAATACTTGTTATACATCTTCCTGATTTATTGACATTTCTTTCAATTCTTCCAATATATCACTTTTAAGTACCATTTCAGTCATGGGTAACTTCCCTACATCTTCTTCAGTAAAGTCCAAAGCAAAAAATTTATTCAATCTGTCTTATATTATATTATTAAAGACTTATAAAGCGCCGCAACATACGAAGCGCTATACAAACATAGAAGAGAGACAGTCCCTGCTCATCAGAGCTCACAATCTAATAAGACAGAAAACAAAATAAGTTACATAATACAAATAACAAAAATTTACAGGACGAAGTAAGCAAATGTTGATAGAGAGATCAAGATAGGGTAAGACAGGAACGGAAAGCAATAGTGAAGAGGTGGGATTTTACTCTGGACTTGAAAATGGCCAGGGAAGACACCTGGCGCACAGAGATAGGAAGACTATTCCAAGCAAAGGGTGCTGCTATTTGGAAGGAGCGAAGTCTGGAATTGGCAGTACGAGTAAAGGGCACAGATAAACGAAGACTGTTAGAAGACCGAAGCAAAGAATTTATTCAATCTGTCTGCTATCACCTTGTCCTCCCTTAGAGCCCCTTTTATCCCTCTATCATCAAATGTTCCAACTGACTCTCTCACAGGTTGTTTGCTATGAATGTACTTGATATTTTTTTTATTATGCGTTTTTGCTTCCATGGCAAGGTTTGTTTTTTTCAAAATCTCTTTGCCTGCTTTATCAATGCCTTGTATCTAACTTGCCAGTGCTTATATCGTTCCCGTTTTCATCATTTGGCTTCTTTTCCCATTTCCTGAAAGATGATTTTTTGGCTACAGCAGCCTCTCTGACCTAACCTTTAAATTATGCTGGCAGTTTTTTGGACTTCCTTCCACTTTTCTTAGTGTGGAATATATCTGGTCTGGGCATCCAAGATAATATTTTTAAACAAAGCACATGCTTGATGTAACTCTTTAACCTTTTCAACTCCTCCTCTTAGTTTTTTCTTAGCTATTTTCCTCATTTTATCATAGCCTTCCTTTTGAAAGTTAAAAGGTAGTAATGTGGATTTCCCTGTTGTCCTTCCTCCACTTATGAAATCAAACTCAATCATGCTAGGATCACTATTGCCAAGTGGCCCCAACACCCTTACCTCTTCCACCAAATCCTGTGTTTCACTAAGGACTAGGTCCAGAACAGCTTCCCCTCTTCTTGGTTCATGAACCAGCTACTCCAAGAAGCAGTCATTTATTTCATCTAGAAACTTTACCTCCCTAAATGTCCTGCAGTGACATTGATCCAGTCAATATTGGGAAATCACCCATTATTACTATGATGTAACTTTTGTTATCTTCCCTGATTTCTCTTATCATTTCATCATCAATCTGTTCATTCTGGCAGGCTGTCTGCAGTACACTGCCATTGCCTTCCCCTTTTTACATGGGATTTCTATCCATAGAGATTCTACAATGTATTTAGTTTCCTGCAAAACTTTAATCCTGTGTGACTCAATGCCCTCTCTAACATAGAGCGCAACCCCTCCACCAATTTGAACCAACCTATCATTGTCATATAATTTGTTCCCAGGTATCAAAGTGTGCCATTAATTGTCCTCCTTCCACCAGGTCTCTGAGATACCAATCATATCTACCTTTTCATTTAGTGCTATATACTCTAGCTCTCCCATATTATTTTTTAGACTTCTAGCATTTGCATACAGGCATTTTAGAGGTTGTATTTTATTCATAGCCTATCAGAATTCTGATGCTTTGTCATTAAACAACATTTATTATTTGCCTAGAGGTGTTTGATTTAAGTTGGAGGGGCTGAGGGATTAGATCTGGTATTGTCTGTTGATAGCTTAGATTTATCGGCTTCTTTGGAGTCCTCTAAGGAGGAGAGTTCAACACAAACTACTTTCTTAGTTTCCTTTAACTCTGAGTTGGATAAAACCATTATTTTGAGGTTGTATTTTCAGAAAAAGAATGAATTATTTTGTGGTCAAAAGGTTAACATTTTTCCTGATGTTCCCAGTCCTACTCAGATGAGATGTAAAGCCCTGTTAGCTTTGAAACCACGTATTTTGGCTTTAGAGACAATTTTTATTTTTAAAGTTTCCCTATAAGTGCTTGATCTCATTTCAGGGCAAGTGTATTACCTTTTTTAAAGCTCCTCTATTGGAGGATTTTTTGAATGGGAAGAATCTCTGATTTAGTCCTCAGAGCTATGTTTTAGATCTTTTGGGTTTTTGGATTTAATATTTGACCTTGATTATCCAATGCAATCTATAAAAATATGCTACCATTTAAATGTCTTTGAATATCCACCCATAATCTCTGCACTGGTCTTTTCTAAACAAGTTAGTACTCTCTTTCTCTTTATTGGGGAATTCAAGCCCTGTAAGTTCCATGTAACAAATCTAGTCATTCTCTCCAGTCATATAAGTGCTATTTTACTACCCAAAGCCATTTGTCTATCTTTTAAAGCCATAATATTCCATAAGTGAAGACCGCGTGGCCGAGTCCATGCTGGCTGCCTGTAACCGGGCGGCGCAGCGAGGGCGACGTGAAGGCTGCAGGAGTGTAGCGGGGGGAGGGGGGGGTAAGAGACATGGTCGGACGCGTTTTTTTAAATCATTGGCTTCCTTCCCGTTGGGAGCGTGGGGGGGGGGGGGGAACCAATGAAATAAAGGAAGGAAGAGGCAAGTCATTTTATTACCAGGACGGCCCTTAGCGGACAGGCGAGGAGCCCGGGACATCTGTGTCCCACCCACCCACCCTTGTTTTGGTTTTCTTGTGTTAGTGGTTGTATAAGGGGAGATAGGTAGGGGTGTCACAGTTGGAGGGGGGTTATAAGCGGGATCCCAGAGGTTTCCGGGGTCCGGACGCTTAGGATAAGCTTGGGACGGGGTTTGGGTATCCCCGACCCGGACAACCCCCTGGCTGGGCTTTTGCTAATGACATGGTGAAGTCGGGGGCTAAGGGGGGGAAAGAAGAGTACAAAAGCGGAGGCGCTATCACCTTGCTAGTGATATGGCTGGTGATGCAGGAGTCTGCTGTTATATTTTATTTGAGTTGATGGTTCATGCATTAATGGTTAATAAAGCTGCGACCAGTTATTTACCAAACTTGAATGGTGTCAGACTTTTGTGTCCTATGGGGAGAGGTAAGGGGGGGTGGGGGGGAAGAAGGGGTGAAAGGGGAAGAAGTTATAAGTTGGGAGATAAGGAGGAGCATGAGTCCGCGCTCCCTCGGTTAGACATTCCAGCCATCCTCCCCACTACTCCTCCCTCTCATCCATTCAACATCTATACCAACTTTGTGGAACATGTCCTCCGTAACTCCCTCATACCCCTATCCTCTTTGTGGAGAAAACCACAGTACTACAAGGGTCTTCACAGGGACATACTCCACCTTCCCCCTGAATTACATACATCGTGCACAATCTCACCAGTTGTAGCATACTCATATCAGACCATCCTTTTCTCCCAGCATTATTCTCCCAAAAAGAATAAGATGAGTTTCATCATAAGAAATCAAAGGACAGCTGCCCCTCAGTAACAAGGGCTGAGCATCCCTCCACCTCCCCACTCCTAGCACACCAATACAGTTCAAAACTTGGGTCCGAATGGACAGGATAAATTCTGATGCTCGACAATGAGTGTTTGATGCAGGGTATCATTATTGGCAGAAGCTAGGGGCAGAATTAAACTAACTTTGAAGTGTTCATGTCCTTATCCTCTGGGACATCACCCAGGTTCCAAAGCTCTTGACGGCTCCCTGGGCCCTTCCTTTGCTTTGGAGTAGATTCCCTCATTCTGGACTGCGACAGTGCTGTGGCCCAGCTCTCCTATCTTCAGAAGATTCTGAGAATTCCTCTGCCAAGTCAGAAATACAATAGGATTTATTTTCCATTTAAAAAAAAAACAGAGCAAAGGGGAAATCCCAGCGATATGTAATCTCCTTATTCTGGAGCAAATGAGTTAAGGGACAAAAGTTGCAATGTTTCTCCAATGTATAGAGTGACAAGTCTGGGTAGATCTGTAGGCAATATTGATGAAATTCAGTCATGCATTTCCATCTTTTACTTTGCAATAGGGTTTGCTCATCCTCAAAGTAGTGAAAGCAAGCTATGATCGGTCTAGGAGAGTCCTGTTTCTTGGTGCCCTGCCAATCTGAACTTTGGACTTACTCCCAGGCACACAAAAAGCATATTTATAGAAACCAGTGCACGCCAATCCCGCAAAATCCTCTGCACTTTGGATTACCTTTGGCCTTCCACCCCCCCACGTTGCTGCCTACCATTGGCTCTCATCCCGTCCCTCTGGTACCAACCCTCCGTTACCTGGGCGTTACCCTAGACCCCTCCCTCTCCTTTCACAAACATATCTCCTCTGTTATTCGTTCTTCCTTCTTCCACTTACGTCGTGTCAAGGCCGTTCGTTCCCTTCTTCCCCCGTCCTCTCTCATTACTCTCGTTCTGTCTTTGGTTATCTCTCGTCTGGACTATTGTAACGTTATCTATGCCGGCCTTCCATCTTTTCAACTCCGTCGTCTCCAACTTGTTCAGAATGCTGCTGCCCGTCTTGTCACCTCATCCTGTATTCGATCGCATGTGTCCCCGTGTCTCCTCTCTTTACACTGGCTCCCTGTTAAGTTCCGGTTTACCTTCAAACTACTCATCCTTGCTCACAGGGCTCTTCACTCTGATACCCCCCAGTACTTAGCCGACCTTATTCATCTTCAGCCCTCCCCCCGCCTCCTTCGTTCATCTCACGGCAATCGCCTCTTCCTTCCCTCACCTACACAGGCCCACCTCGAATCCACCCGTCATTCCGCTTTCTTTTTCTTAGGTCCCGCCCTCTGGAACTCTCTTCCCCTCCCACTCCGCACCAAACTGTCCTACACCCGTTTCAAAGCCCTCCTCAAGACACACCTCTTCTGCCAGGCTTTCGATCTTCCCCTCCCTGCTGATGGTGCCTCGTCCCTCAGTCGTGCCCTCCATCCCCCTTGATTTTCCCTTGTTCCTTCCCCCTCCTCCCCCCCCCCTCCTGCCCTTCCTTGGGCCCTCTCCGTTCTCTATCTGTGTGTCTGTCTCTCTCTGTCCTATTATTTTTGGCGTTCTTTTCTTTCTTCATTTCTAGCGGCTGTCATTTTTGCTATTGTACACCGCCCTGATGCTCCGGCCTGGGCGGTCTTTCAAGTGTTTTAATAAAGATAAAAGATAAAGATATAATAAGAATAAAAATTAACATTTTTTTTACCTGGGTTTTCAGGTGCCTTTGGTGGGATGGTGATGCTGGCATTGGACAGGAGAAAGCTGGAACAGTGTCAAAAATAAAATAAAAGCAGGGATGACATGACTGCATGCAAACAAAATAAAGTCTGGACTTGCTGCAGTTCAGGGCAGCAAGGGTTAAAACCTTAATAATGCTTCTCAGTTTTAAATGAGATAGAAAGTATGGCAGCCATTTTAAAATTAAAATAAAGAAAAGAGTAGGGATGTAATGCTGAGCAGGTTTTAAAAAGCATAGCTGTGGTACAAAATTAAAGATTGGGGCTACTGGCTGTCAAATGAAAGGACACCATGCTGCAGATTATCAGGCAGAACAGGGATCTCCATAGAGAGCTCTGCTGAAGCTTATTGCAGGCAGGAAGACAGCGTTTCAGCTACTAGTTTTGTAAATTGTATTTCTAATCTATTAGGATTTAAAGTGATAGTACTAAAAATCATTAGGGGTGTTATGGGGGAGATTTTCTTTAATTTATAGAAAAGAGTGTATTTTGAAAGGTGCCTGGAACTATTTCTTTGGGAAAGGAGTGGAAGAATACTTTTCTGATTGGTTTGGTATGCTGATGTTTTTGGATGAAAAGTGAGTTGGGGATTGTAGGGTGCAGAGAGACAGAAAGAGAGAGGGAGATTTGCTGGCTGCAGTAATGAGGGAAGGCTGGATTTAAGGATTTTTGGAGGTATCTGGACAGAACTTTATAATATTTAAAGAAGAAGTGGTTTCTTTAATTTTGGGGAGCAGAAAGCTTGGAAGTGTGGCATTTTTTGGAGAAAATCTTTAGAAGAGATTTGATTTACACTTTTAAAGCACCTTCAGTAGGTATTGTTCAAGGATTGATTAAGCTGTCTAATATTTGTTGGCTGAAAATCTGTAAATTAATTTGAGACTGGTCAGAGGAATTTGACTGTGGTTATAGTGGTCAAAAGCTGATAAACTGGGTTAAAGCTACTTGGATTGTACCAGTTTCAAACTAGTTGATTCAGAGGTTCTGCAAGTGCTGAGAGAAAATATTTTATTTATTTATTTAGCTCTATTTATATACCGCCATTCTCCAGGTCAAAGCAATTTACATAGAACAGTTGCAAATACTTTATAACAATGGCATGAAACTATATATCACTGCCACATTCAAAATTCTCCACAACTTCTCAGCTCCCTGCCTCACTGATCAGATCAAAAAGCATCCACAACGAGACCAAGAAGAACTACGAACCAGAATCTCCTGATCATTCTTCCACTCAAGTCCAAAAACACTCAACAGACAAGTAACAGGGCATTCTCACTTTATGCCTCCATAATTTGGAACTTCTTACCCGAAGCCATCAGAGCTGCACAATCCAGTAAAGATCTGAAATAAATACTCAGAACGCACCTCTTCAGAGAATATATGAACCTTATGACAATACCTAACTATAACTGTATCATACTTTCATGATCAGCTGACCAGATCAACTCTTCATACTTATCCCTTTCTGTAATATAAATGACTCATCTCTCTATACTTGACCCTCTGTTCAACTACCGCTTATTCCCTCCCCCACAGTTAACCCCATATTCATCTTCAAGGTATTTCTCCCTGTTTATTGTAAAACAAATCCACTGAGATTATGTTACGTTGTTCAATGTTGGACAAAGGCATATAGAAAAACTGTTAATGAAATAAATAAATAAATATACAACATACAAATAAGACCCCAGATGGATCTTAACTATATACACATTGTAACAATGACTTCAAACTATATACAACATAGGGGTCATTCCATGCCGCTTTTAGTGGGGATGGACATCAAGGTCGTACATCCATCCCTGCTAAACACCGAGACCGAATCCCCTGCCATAGGAGATGTACGGGGCACTCTGGACAGGGGCAGGAGGGGGCAGGCCGTGGGAAGGGATGCGTCCCTGGACATACAGGGCCAATTCTGAGGTTGGCCCTGTATGTCCGGGGTCGCCAACATGGACCGGGGAGGTGGAATAAGTCCCCCTGGATGTTGGGGGATGGCAGCACAGGGCCAGATTAGTGGGGTGAGGGCGTGCAAGAGCTTTCCTGCAGCCCAATCCTAACTTTCGAAGGTTGCATCAGGGGTTCAGTTGTGAGGAATGAACTTTGTTGCAGCAGCCAGAGATCACAGATCCTTAATGCAGCCGCAGTTCCATGGCACAGGATGCCACAGCACCACAGCTCCATGCAGGATCAGCATTAGGGACTAGACCGACTCATCCAAATCCTGGATGTCCGGGCGGACAGGACATTCCCCCTTCGGAACTGGGCCCCATGTGAACAAGACCCCAGCGGGATTTTAACTATATACATTTCAGACTATGTACAGGATAATTAAATCTATCATGTTTTAACTTTATGAAGGAGGGGGTTATGCAGTTGTGCTGAAATGTCCCATGAATAGGTGTGTCTTTAGGTGTTTTCGGAAAGTCTTGAGGTTGGCGAGGAGTCTGAGTTTGTCTGATAGTTTGTTCCATATGGATAGTGCATATAACTGGAATACTTTTTTACATGCTTGCTGGTTTGATTTGGTTCTGGTGTGAAAAATGACAAAGGTGTTTATTGTGAAGGTTAGTCTGGTTCTTTGTGGTTGAATGTTGTAGAAGTGAGCTGAGGTGCGTGGGGGTCTGAGTGAATGGCTTTATGTGTTAACATTATAGTTTTATACTTTATGCGGTTCTGCAGAGGGAGTCAGGGTAGTTGTTTGAGTATTGGAGTAATATGATCCTGTCTTGCTGCTTCTTGTAGTATTTTTGCTGCTAAATGGAAAGCTGTTTGGAGTGGTAGAAGTGTGGACTGAGGTAGTACTTGGTGTATGGCGTTGCAGTAATTTAGGTGTTGCTTGCAGTACAGTCCAGAAGTCTTCTGGTTTGAGGAGTGGTCAGAGTCATTGTAGTGTCTTTGTTTTGTGGTAAATTATTTTTATGGTTTTGTTTATATGGGGTTTGAATGTTAGATGCTGATCTAGGGTGACTGCAAGGTATTTGACCTCTGTCTTGGTTTTTATTGTGGTGTTATTCAGTGTTATCGTAGATGCTGGTTTTTTATGATATGGCAAGGATCATATGAAGAATTGTATCTGTTTGTAAAGTGGCTTAATAGCTGTGATACCAACTTATCATTTACTTTTGAGAGTCATAGTCAGCGGATCACCTACCTGGATATTTTGATAACTAGGGCTTCGGATGGTTGGGACACTATGGTATTTCGAAAGTCTACCCACAGGAATACATTTTTACACTATTCGAGTGCTCACCCCACGGGCTTAAAAGATAGTCTCCCGTTATCCCAGTTTTCGACAACAGAATATAAACAAGCCTCAAAATTTTTAAAAAAGAGTTTTTTGGAGAGAGGCTACCCGGTAGCGATAATTCACCGAGCATACCGGTGAGCATTATATAATAACAGAGAACTTTTACTAACTCCGAAGAATACAGCCAGGAGAGAAATAAATGAACAAAAAATAAATTTGGTTACTACCTACTCTCCTTTAAGTGAGAAAACATGTTATCCAAGTTGTTTTCTCCTGTTTTATGTGAAGCCAAACAGTTTGTTATGGTCATTTTGTTGTATGTAAACCGCGCTGACAATAGTGCGGTATATAAGAAATTGTAATAAATAAATAAATAAATAATAACTAAATATAAAGCAGTTTTGGGAACGGTACCGGGCTTACAAGATAAAGCTGTGCGGTGTGTTTGGAAGAGATGCAAAAGTTTAAAGGAATATCTTTCCCCTACAGTATTGAGATCGCGGGATTGGACCGGGAAGACTGACAGAATAGGAAGACACACGATGTGTGGTCACTGCAGTATCTGTCCAATTACCTTAGAAATTTCAGAGTTTACTCATCGAGGAGTAACATACCGATTGAGAAATGTTACTAATTGTGAATCTAGATCAGTTGTGTATGCAATACGGTGCCCTTGTTCCCTATTGTATATAGGGAAGACAATTTGAGCTTTGAACGTTCGTTTGAAGGAACATGAAAGTAGATTACGATGTCGGCGAACAGAGGCTCCGATTGTACAACACTGCTTGGGCCATGGTCATAATTTTGCTATGTTACAAAGTTGGTGTATTGAACAGGTACTACATGGATCAAATGGTAAATCACAAAATCATACACTATTGTATCGTGAGCAATGGTGGATTCATAGTTTAAAATCAGTTCAACCAGAGGGACTAAACGTTAGCGTTGACTGGCTAGCGTGTATTTGACAGATCCCATCAATTAAAGTTCAAGGAAGGGTATTTAAACTTAAACCTTGGACGCATGCGTGGCGTCCTTTGCTTTGATTAATATAACGGATAACAGCACTGAAGGCCGGCGATAAGGAGTGAGAGCTGGATTGTTCACAGAAGTCTTTTGGTAACGTACACAAATTGTGATGTATTAAAGAAATGGGTTGGAAAATGATGTCTTATTCAACCAGGTAACACTGCTGCTTTTGTTTGTGTTGCTAGAGAAATATTAATAATGACATTGAAGAAAATGAGTATTTGAACAGTCCCGATGAGAAGCCATTTATACCCTTGATAAACCCGACAGGAGAAACGCTAGAGCGCTTGGATCATTGAGGCGTTGGGGTGCTTTCTTTTTACAATGTTGAAGGGACGTTGAGTGACATCGTTCTACCTAAGATAAGTGGAGAGATGCTTTTTTCTATCAATATTTCAAAGAAAAATGAATGAAAGAGAAATTTGCAACACAACTGTTAAAAAATTAAAAATATGAAAAAATAAGTAAATAGAAAAAGCCTTGGTCATTGATGTAAACGAACACTTTATTGGGAGATTCACCCATAAACAAGTGTAACAAGATATCATTTATCTGAGACCATTGGCAAAAGAAAGAGGTTGAATTTAAGAATATATTCCAGTGAATTTTATTGTTTTTGATTGATTGTTGTTCACTCTTCTAATAGACCAGACTAAGTTATTTGTTTAGTACAAGTTCATGGAAGGTCTTCAATGTTGGAAGGAAACCTTGAGTTTCCCACAAGAATTTATTACATCACTACTTAAAGAAAAAACACCGTTTTCAGAGGTTACCACGAAAGGAGCGACGTGTGATTTTGAATCTCAGTGGGATAATGTAATTAAATTACAAAAGAAAATGATCAGAACTGAGTTACATAGGGCCTCACTATTGGAATATATTAATAGGGAACAAATTCCCCGATGTCTGCGGATATACAAAGAACCAAGAGTACCGGCTATGGATTCAGATTTTTTAGATAAATGGCATAGGATTCTTAACAAGTGTTCCTTGGATCTCATGGTTCTGATAGTTAGTACTGCTAAGGAACATCTTGAACAGACATCGAAAGAAGTAACTGATTTATTGACCGTTTTAAAAGAGACAGAACCATAAGAACAATTTCAGAGTCATCAAGAATCTATGAAAAAACAGCTAGAGACAGTACGTGTGGAAACTATGGTAAAGAAAACTAAGAAACTGAAACGTGATGCCGTTGACTATACAACCGGATACGTATATCCTTGGCAGAATCCACAGAGAAAAATGCAGAAGAAGAAAACAACAATGGATAAGAAGCAGGTAGAATTTAATGACACCACAGAGGATGAAAGCAGCTCCGACTCCAGCCGAACATCAAAGGAAGTTTTTTTAGACGAGACCGAAAGTCGGCTACGAAGAAAAACCCCCGAAAATTCCAACAACAAACGTCAGGATCGAGACAAACAGAAGAAGTAGGATCTGAATCCCTCGTGGTTAACATTTCAAAGAAAGAATTATCAAAGACAGAAATTGATTTATTAAACAAAGGTTTATCATTTATTCCTAAAATCACATTTGATTTTTTTCAATTTCAGGTAGATTTCATGGAGTTAATTAGAAAATTACAATTAAATTTTTTTTTTGATTCACAACCCTCACCGGAGGGCCGGGAAGTTATTGAAGATACTCCGGGTCGAGTACCGCTACATTTTAAATCACAATGGATACCATCAGTACCAATACATCCAGGGATCCAAGTGTTTAGGGATTTAGTTTTGAAAGAGGTGGCTGAACTAGCTGAAAAAAACTCTAAGAGTAGAAGCATCATAACAAATGAACAAATGAATACTTTGAAAACTTTACAAGCTCGGACTGACCTAGTAATCAGAAGAGCCGATAAGGGGGGAGCACTTGTAGTTTTGGACCGCCAATATTACATACAGGAAGCAGTCGTCCAACTACAGGACCGGAACACCTATGAAACATTGTCAGAAGACCCGACGTCTCGGTTACAGCAACAAATAGCTTCACTTGTTAAAGACGCTACACAAGTGCGGGCTGTAACCGGGTTCCCGGGGCCTGACCACGCGGCAGGCCTTGCTTGTTTGGGGGGGATGGGGGGGGGCTCAGGCTTGGCAGCGGGCGGGGCATCTGCACCTGGGCTCCATGCTTGTAATGTGGAGCCCGGCGATTGGACCGCGCAGGCGGTCATGTGGGCGGGGCGGCGCGAGCAAGGAGGGAGCACCGGCTGGCGGTCTCCCTCTTCCTGTTTGCTCGCGCTGCCTGAAGGTTGGTCTTGACGGGGGCTCCGTTGTGGGCATTGTGTGTCCCTAGGCCTTTGCCCCGCGGTGTGCCGGTCGGCGGGGGGTTCCCTTGTCTTGGGTTCGGGGCAGTCGGGAGAGCCGCAAAACCTCCCTAAACTTATCAAAAAAAAAAAAGTTGATAAGCCGACGGAGTTTCTTGCTTTCCCTTCCGTGGTTCGGGTGCTCCGTAGGTGGGGGGGGGGTGAGGCTCGGGGGGGGGGCGAATTGGGGGCTGGGGGCTCTGTGCTTCTACCAATGACTACTAACACACAAAAAAAAAAAATATATATATAATAACTCAAATAGGAAGGACAACAGATCTCAGTAGTCAACCTCCAAAAAAAAAAAAAACTTTGCCTAGCCCTCATACCCCCCTTTAGCCCTTTAGCCTTTAGCTGTGCCAGGCTTGGGGCATGGCCCGGCGTATGATTGGGCGGGGTGCGGCAAAAGGGCCGCGGGGTGCTGCTCGGGGGCAGGGCACTGCGAGGTGTGGGGCCGTGCCCCCGGGCCGCGGCAGGGCGGCCCATACCACTTTCCCGGTTCCTAGTGTCCTGCGGGGGGTCAGGCAGGGGCGTGGGCATGGGCGCAGCAGGTCCCAAGGGGCACGGGGGTGGGGGGCCGCTCGTGTGCCTCCCGTGCCCCTGAATGCAGCCGAGGGAGCGCTGCAGGGAGAGCCAGTCCCTCACCCGGGGGTGTTGGGTGGTGTTGACATGTCGGCGGAGCTTGGGGGTGGGGGGGATCCTGGCCGCCCGGTTGTTGGCGGGGCGGGGTCCCCGGGGATTCCAGCCACTGGCCCGTCCCTGGAGGACGGGGTTGGCAGGCCCTCTGGCTTGTCAATGACCCCGGTCGCTGGGCGCCGTTCCCCCGTCCCTCTGGGTTCCCCTTCCCTGCCCGGTTTCTTTGGCCCCCCGGGCCCGTGGGCGTATGGGGCTGTCCTATGGGGGGGTTTAGGGCACTGGGGGGGGGCTGGGGTGGTTGGTTCGGTGACGGGCGTGGGGTGGCTGGGAGTGCTGCTGCGTGGGATGCCGGTGGTCTGGGGTCTTCGGCGCACGGCTGGGGAGCCGGGCCGAGTGCAGCGTCTAGTACTCCTGGGGCTTTGGCTGCTGGTTTTTCTTCTTTCTCTTCACAGGTCCCGTGGAATTTGACGCCTTCGACGTCCATGGCTGCTTCTGCCAGGCTGTCCGGTGCAGGCCCTTCGTGTTCCATGAATGAGCTTATTGCGGCGGCGCCTGGGCTTTCTCCTGTGGGTGCTCCGGTGGACTCCTCCGGTGGGGTTGGTGAGTATGTAGGGGTCTCCAGCGGGGCTACGGGAGGGGCCTTTGCTTCCGTTCCGGGTTCGGCTGTGGCGACGAAAGAAAAGCCTAGGCGTAAGCGGGGTCGTCGTTGTCGCCGGACATCTTCGTCTTCCTCTTCCTCGACGTCATCCTCGGCCTCCTCGAGTGATTCGGCACCTGCGACGGCTAACGCCGGGGCGGGCGTCAGGACCTCCGTCGTCCGTTGCGCAGAGTTGTGGGAGTGCATCCCGCGTAAGTTGCGCCGGCGGATCAAGCGTCGCAAGTACATCGATATCTTCCATCTGCTCGATGGTTGGAAGCGTTCTGGCGAGAGCAGGAAGAAGCGCAAGGAGGATGAGAAGGCGGGTAGGGTCCGTAAGGTCTCTCGCAATACCCTTAACTGGACCTGTGCCTTCTTGCACTTAGCGAGTGTCTGGGGTCACTATTTCCCGGATCAGTATGGGGCCTTGTTGACTTACGCCGATAACATTTTGGCGGCGTCCCAGGCACATGAGGGGTGGGCCTGGTTGAATTATGACGAGGAGTTTCGGGATCAGATGGAGGAGAATTGTCACTTGTTGTGGGGGACGAAGGACATCAATCTTTGGTTGACCCAGATGTCCGTGAAGGGTCGGGTCGCGGGATCGGGTGCTGCGGTCGGAAGGGCGGGGTCGGATCCGGTACCACCGGGGGGGGCGTTTCTTTCGATCCTCAGTCTCAGTCCTGCCTCAGTCCAGAGGGGGAGCCATTGGGGGGGACGTTTGCTGGCGCTTCAACAAGGCGTCCTGCCCGTTCCCCGACTGCAAATTTAAGCATACCTGCTCCTTGTGTGGGGGCGCACACGCGGCCACCAAGTGTAGCAGAAAGGGGGTCGCGGGAGCCCCTCCTGGAGGTAAGTGAGGCTGTGGGTGGGGCGCTGGCCCCTACTCCCATGAGGGTCGAGGCGATGCGCCCATGGTTGGTTGAGTACGGGCGGTCCCGTCGCGGGAAGGTGGCTGGTTTGCTCTTATGGGGGTTCTTGGGGGGTTTTCGCATCCCTGTCCAGGGCGCGTCCACATGGGGGGAGGGCTCCGTAACGCTGCTTCTGTGCAGGAACATGGTGATTTCGTGCGTCGGAAGATTTCGGAGAAGTGTGCACTGGGTAGGGTTGCGGGCCCCTTTCTGGTGCCCCCCTTTTCCCCGTTCACGGTCTCGCCATTGGGAGTGGTTCCCAAGAAGGAGCCGGGCAAGTTCAGGTTGATCCACAACCTCTCTTACCCTCCGGGTGCTTCGGTCAATGACCGCATACCGCGCGAGCTCTATACGGTCCATTATGCTTCTTTTGACGCGGCCGTTTCCCTGGTGCGCCGATGTGGGCCCGGTGCCCTGCTCGCCAAGGTGGACATTGAATCGGCCTTTCGGTTGTTTCCGGTGCATCCTTCGGCTTTCCCTTTGCTTGGTTTTCGTTTCGAGGCGCAGTTCGTTTGAAGGAACATGAAAGTAGATTACGATGTCGGCGAACAGAGGCTCCGATTGTACAACACTGCTTGGACCATGGTCATAATTTTGCTATGTTACAAAGTTGGTGTATTGAACAGGTACTACATGGATCAAATGGTATATCACAAAATCATACACTATTGTATCGTGGGCAATGGTGGATTCATCGTTTAAAATCAGTTCAACCAGAGGGACTAAACGTTAGCGTTGACTGGCTAGCGTGTATTTGACAGATCCCATCAATTAAAGTTCAAGGAAGGGTATTTAAACGTAAACCTTGGACGCATGCGTGGCGTCCTTTGCTTCGATTAATATAACGGATAACAGCGCTGAAGGCCGGCGATAAGGAGTGAGAGCTGGATTGTTCACAGAAGTCTTTTGGTAACGTACACAAATTGTGATGTATTAAAGAAATGGGTTGGAAAATGATGTCTTATTCAACCAGGTAACACTGCTGCTTTTGTTTGTGTTGCTAGAGAAATATTAATAATGACATTGAAGAAAATGAGTATTTGAACAGTCCCGATGAGAAGCCATTTATCCCCTTGATAAACCCGACAGGAGAAACGCTAGAGCGCTTGGATCATTGAGGCGTTGGGGTGCTTTCTTTTTACAATGTTGAAGGGACGTTGAGCGACATCGTTCTACCTAAGATAAGACCCGACCGTGAATTACCGCGACGGCGCACAGATGTGCACAGGCTAGCCGAGGGCGGGAGAAGGAGGGGCGGGGGGACGTTTGGGGGGGGGGGCGGGCAGCGAGCCGCAAATAAAAGAGCGTGCTCGACACCAGCTCGGCCTCTTTGTCCAGAGCACAGATAATGAATATAGGACGATGGCGCTCGGATAGATACAAATTGTATATACGTCCAGCGGAATAAGGAACGCGGATATATTAAAAAAAAACAACAAAAAAAAACCTCAATGACACGGGGAAGTAATGTTGGTATAAAGTTGGTGTGATGATTATGGTCTGGATAGTGCTGATGTAACCATGTCTTTCTGATTGTGATCCAATGTAGGAACAAGTCCCCGCCCCTGGCCCCACGAAGCATGGATATGCGGCCATTCATTTGTTCACTGGGCGCAAAAGCGGACTCAGTGCAGACCGCAAGGGCTGAATTTGGGTCTCCCAAGCACAGAAGTTAAGGTGGTGTGGCTCGGACGACGGGGTATGGTGTGGGACCAGCTAGTACCGCTCCTGCTACAAAGGAAGAGAGTGACCGGGAAACCTGTGCTGATCTTGATCCATCTGGGGGGCAATGACCTTTGCAGCCACACGCAGCGTCGAGCTCACCAAGAAGATGCAAAGCGACATGCAGACGCTGGCAAACACATTTCCCGGGACACGTCTGGCATGGTCTCACATCATACCGCGGCGCGTATGGAGGGGCGAGATTTCCCACAAAGCGGTGGAGAAGACGAGACAAAAAGTAAACAGGTGGATGGCCCGCTTCATGGGGACTATAGGGGGCGACAGCATCAAACATGACCTCATAGAAGAGAGATGCCCGGGGCTGTATCGAGCAGATGGTGTACACTTGTCGGACATAGGGATGGACATTTTTCTGTGCACCTTGCAAGATGTGGTTGAGCGGTTATGGCAGAAGTACGCGTTGGCCACAGCTGCGTGTTGATAAGTGGGGCCCCGTCAACAAGCGAGGAGTCGCTGTTGGCGGGGTTGGCAGAAAAACGCACCCGGTGAGAGAGAACACAGCCTAGGCTTTAAGTAAAGGGGGAGAGGTGCAGGAGAGAAACCTGGACCTGCCCCCAGAGAGATGGAACAGGTCACAAGAACACAGCGCAGAGGGCCCCCGGCCTCGCTTTGACGGCGGGCAAAAGGGGGGTAAAGCAAGAAAAGTTGCCAAGCCTGCTTGAATGGCAGGCGTAACAGCGTTGCGACTGAAAGAGATGGAGAAGACTAAGGACTGAGAAAAGCTTTCACGGCTGTTCTCCTCCTGACATTTAAAAGGACCCTGGGATATTGGCTGTGTCTCTCGAGGGGGCGGAAGGAAAGGAATTGTATACAGTGTTTTGTCGAGTGTTATGTGCATGCTGTGGCCAACAGTTTTCTGAGCTGTTAATAACCATTGTAAATAAATAAATGGAAACAGTTTTGTTGAAAGAATCTGTGGAGAATCGTGGACTTATTTGGTGGGGGGGAGGGGGGAGGGTAAGGGGTGGGGGGCCAAACCCGAGGCTATTATGCCGGTTGCGCGGCTGAGACCCGACCGCGAATTACCGCGATGGCGCACAGACGCGCACAGGCTAGCCGAGGGCGGCAGAAGGAGGGGCGGGGGGACGACGGGGGGGGGGGGGGGCGGGCAGCGAGCCGCAAATAAAAGAGCGTGCTCGACACCGGCTCGGCCTCTTTCGCCGTTCCCCCCCCCCTTTGTCCGAGAGGAAGACGGACACCCTCCCGACCCACCCAATTGGCAACTGACAGGAGGATAGCAGTAGAGGAGGATTCACCAAAACAGACACTGAAAGTGTGGTAGAAGGGATAAGAAGAGAACCAGGATAGCTCAGAGCCCTTAAAACCAAGCAAGGACAAGGTATCGAGGAGAAGATGGTGTTCAACAGTGTCAAAGCAGCAGAAAGGTCAAGAAGGATAAGGATCAAGTAAAGGCCCTTGGATTTTGCCAGGCAAAAGCCGTTTCAGTAGAATTTAAAGGACAAAAGTCAGATTGCAATGGATCCAAAAAGACTAGAGAGGAGAGAAAGTCAAGGCAACGGCAGTGAATGACACATTCAAGTAGTTTAGAAATGAAATGGAGGAGGGAGATGGGTTGATAATTAGAAGGGCAGATAGGGTCTAGTGAGGGTTTCTTGAGGAGAGGTGTAACCATAACATGTTTGAAGGCTGCAGGAACAGTTGCAGTGGAAAGCAATAGGTTGAGGATATGAGAGATGGAAGGGATGGCAGTGGAGGACATGGAGCTTCGGAGTTGGGTGGGAACAGAATCAGAGGAGCAGGTAGTAAGTTTGGAGGAGGAAAGAAGATGTGTGGTTTCCTCCTCAGAGATCTTAGAAAAGGAAGAAAAGGTGGCAGAGGTTGAGGGAAGAGCTGGGAGTGAAGAGGAGAAGAGGTGATGGGGCAGTTCTCATGGGGAATTTATGAATAATTTTGTGGACTCTGTCATGGAAATAGTCGGCTGAAGTTTGGGCAGACAAGTAAGGAGCGGTCAGAGGCGGAGGCATTTTGAGGAGAGAGTTGAGAGTTGTAAACAGATGGTGAGGGTCAAAGGCAAGAGAGTTAGTCAGGTGGACATAATACTCTTGGCTGACTCGAAAGATGCAAGCATGAATTAGAAGTGTAGAAAATTTGAATGGGTGCAGGATTTCAGCCAAATGCGCTCAGCTGAATGGGCACAGGAACATAGGTGGTGGGTATTGGAAGACAGCCAGGACTAAGGTACAGTATGCTTCACAGGATGTGGTATAGGATGAGTAAGAGCATCCAGAGCAGAGGAGAATGCAGTGTTAGAGGAAGTTACTACCTCATCAACAGATTCAGATGACATAGCGGAGGAAAGAGATGATGAGACAGTAGCGGAGAGAGCCAAGGGGTGGATAGCATGAAGATTTCTAAAGAGGAGACTGGGCAAGACTGAGGCAGATTTGTGAAATCCTGTCTGTATCTGGAGGTGCATGCATTTTTTTCAGACTTTCTGGCTTATATGTCCCAGATTGCATTTGAATGGATCTTCTAAAATTCCCCTCAATGGACCTGATTCCGTCCCGCATGTAGATCCCCTTTGTGCTTCCGGTCTGAACCAGACACACAGAAGGGATTGTGATTCTGATCCCACGGAGCATGTCTAGCCCTGCAGGATCAGAATCGCAAACAGTTCTGCACATGCAGGCCAGGACTGTGAGTCAGTCAAGCCTGCATGTGCAGGATTGTCCCCGGCTAACTCAGTCATGGCTCTTCAATGGAGCCACAACGCCATGGTGTCATGTTGCCATGGCACCACACCTCCATTGAAGAGCTGCGATGCTGGCTGCCAGAATAAAATGCCTATTCTCCGCAACCTGACCCCCAATCTGGCTTCCTAAGGCCAGGGTCGGGCTGCTGGAAATGTCCCCTGACACCCTGCCCCATTTGCCTCCCAGATAAAGCAAGAAAAAATATCTAGGGAAGTTTCACTGGCCCTGGATGTACAGGGCCGACATTAGAATCATCCCTGTATGTCCAGGTCCAGCGACCGCCCACTGCCTGCATAACATAAGAACATAAGAACATAAGATATGCCATACTGGGTCAGACCAAAGTCCATCAAGCCCAGTATTCTGTTTCCAACAGTGGCCAATCTAGGTCATACGTACCTAGCAGTTTCCCCAAGGGACACAGGTTCCACAATGCTTGTATTGGTTCAGTATTGATATCCTGGGTCCCTTCTTAATAATGGTTTATGGACCTTTCCTCCAGGAACTTGTCCAAACCTTTTTTAAACCCAGCTACACTAACAGCCTTTACTACATCCTCCGGTAACAAATTCCAGAGTTTGATTACACGTTGAGTGAAAAAATATTTTCTTTTATTAGTCTTAAATAGTTTACCCTGTAGCTTCATTGCATGTCCCCTAGTCTTTCTATATTCTGATAAGGTAAACAATCGATCTACGTTTACCCGTTCCACTCCATTCATTAATTTATAGACTTCTATCATATCTCCCCTCAGCCGTCTCTTTTCCAGGCTAAAGAGCCCCAACCTTTTTAGCCTTTCTTCATAGGAGTAGACTTCCATCCCCTTTACCATTTTGGTGGCTCTTCTCTGAACCTTTTCTAAAATCGCTATATCCTTTTTAAGATACGGCGACCAGAATTGCACACAATATTCAAGGTGCGGTCTCACCATGGAACGATATAGAGGCATTATAATATCTTTTGTTTTATTTTCCATTCCTTTCCTTATCATACCTAGCATTCTATTTGCTCTCTTGGCCGCCGCTGCACACTGGGCTGAGGGTTTTAACATGGTATCCACAACGACGCCTAAATCTTTTTCCTGGGTGGTGGTTCCTAATGTGGAACCTTGCAGCGTGTAACCATAGTTTGGGTTGTTCTTCCCTAGGTGCATAACCTTGCACTTCTCCACATTAAATTTCATCTGCCATTTTGATGCCCAGTCTTCCAATTTATCAAGATCCTCTTGCAATTTTCCACAATCCTCTTGGGTTTTAACAACTCTAAATAGTTTTGTGTCATCAGCAAATTTGATAACCTCACTCGTTATTCCACTTTCCAGGTCATTTATGAATATGTCAAAAAGCAGCGGACCCAGCACAGATCCCTGGGGTACACCACTATTCACCTTTCTCCATTGGGAAAATTGGCCATTTAGCCCTACCCTCTGCTTTCTATCTTTTAACCAGTTCGTGATCCACAGTAGTACACTACCTCCTATCCCATGACTCTTTAGTTTTGCCAAAGGTCTCTCATGAGGGACCTTGTCAAAGGCTTTCTGAAAGTCCAGATACACAATATCAACCGACTCACCTTTGTCCACCTGTTTATTCACTCCTTCAAAAAACATAACAGATTAGTAAGACAAGATCTTCCTTGTCTAAAGCCATGTTGGCTGTCTCCCATTAGGCCATGACTATCTACATGCTGAGTAATTTTATTCTTTATGATGGTTTCTACCATTTTTCCGGTACTGATGTCAGGCTCACCGGTCTGTAGTTTCCCGGATCACCCCTCGAACCCTTTTTAAAAATTGGTGTTACATTGGCGATCCTCCAATCCTCAGGTATTAGAGATGATTTTAATGATAGTTCACAGATTACTGATAGCAGGTCTGCAATCTCAAATTTCAGTTCTTTCAACACCCTTGGATGTATACCATCCGGCCCAGGTGATTTGCTACTCTTCAGTTTATCTAATAGTTGTAAGACATCTTCCCGATGTATCGATATTTCCTTCAATTTTTCCACACCTTTAAATACCACTTCAGTCATGGGTAACATCCCTACATCTTCCTCAGTAAAGACCGAAGCAAAGAATTCATTCAGTCTCTCCGCTATCGCCTTGTCGCCTCTTAGTGCTCCTTTAACCCCTTTATCATCTAATGGACCAACTGACTCTCTCACAGGTTTTTTGCTACGAATGTACTTGAAAAGGTCTTTATTTCGCGTTTTTGCTTCCGCAGCACGCTTCTTCTCAAATTCTCTCTTTGCCTGCCTTATCAATGCCTTGCATTTGACTTGCCAGTGCTTGTGCTGTTTCCAGGTTTCATCATTTGGCTCTTTTTTCCATTTCCTGAAAGATGCTTTTTTGGCAACAACAGCCTCTCTGACCTCACCTTTAAACCATGCTGGCAGTTTTTTGGACTTCCTTCCACTTTTCTTAAAGCGTGGAATACAGCTGGTCTGGGCTTCCAAGATAGTATTTTTCAACAACACCCAAGCTTGATGTATGCCTGCACAGACTCCACCGCTGGGCTGCCCATTCCCCACTGCCATCTAACTTCCCCGCACCACTGCCAAGGAAGTTTGTTGGGGGGCAGGAGCCAGCACGAATAGTGGGGATGGATGTCCCATTGGGATGTCCATCCTCTCTATTCGTGGCTCAGAATGATCCTGAATATGTTTATTTTATTTTTTAACACCCTGCAACCAGTCACACCGCTTCAAAACCTTGGTCCTTTAAAAGGAATACTCCCAAGCCACTCCAGCAACTCGGTCAAAAGTATTATGGCATCCACAGTTCACAGTAATCCGAGGGCATGATGCCAGGATGTGTTCCAACTCTCAGTGACTACAGGACAGGATTTGCCTCAGGAACATGTTGACAGCAAAAAGCAAACTGCAAAGGCCAAACACAGGAGCGTGATACCAAAAATAAAACATCAAAGTCTAGTTCTGTTTCTGAGATTCAATTTTAAGATTTGTCTTCTTTTTATGTATCCAAAAGTAGATAATGTATTGCCTATACCAAAATAAATGGACACCAGGCTGAAGTATCAGAAGTGGTTGCCAAGCTCGTGCCCATCTCAGAAGTCCGACTGAGAGATCCTTCTGGACACAGCTACTCTGTATTATTTAGTTCATGCACACCTAGATGCAACTATCTAAGTTATGAAAACACATTGGAGTCAGCTGTGTCAACTGCTTCATTTTTTTCAGAATGATGGTCTGTTTATTGAGCAATGAGTGGTATAAAACTCAATACAGCTTAGATTATTCTAGGATCCTTTGCTTTGAAATCTGTGTCTTTTTATGATTCAGACAGACATTAATGTGACCTAAGCTGGAGGAAGGTATAGGGCCACTGCAGGGCCTGCCAGTGTACACATACCAATGACTGGCTCTGTGATTAATTTCTTTTCTATTGGCCCTATTGAAGTTCTCTGACAGGAGATGAACTGATGCCTCTTTCAACTTCACCTTTGGTTTGGGTTCAAGCATACTGTAGCTATGCCGCTGGCCTGAATCCAAAGTGCATGAGCCATAGCAGTATGGCAGTAGTGAGGCAGGAGCATCTGCAAATCACTCCTGTCTTCTTTGGACTCTTAAACTTGGGTAAGATAGTTGGGATGGCCAAAGCAGTGGGAAGGACAGAGGGTACATCAGATGGGGAGGAGTTTAAGCTTGAGGGTGAGTTTAAGGATAGAGCTCACTGCCAATTTTTAGTGTGTACTATTTGTTAACAGCCCATGACAAATGGCAGAAATAGAAGAATCAGATTTTCTTCATGTTTCTGTGGTTTCATTTACAAAATTAAACAACATGACATAGGAAAGGTTGTGCTTATATGCAATTACATGAAGAAGGCTGTGAAATAATTTAACTAATTCATCTGGATGGCTGATCATCTGATTCTAATACCACTAAAACTGAAACAGCAGCAGGCTGATTAGCAGAAGCTTTGCTACATTAATTGTGCAATTATTGGTCCTGGTGCCTAGTCCATTGCTTATTTAAAGTTTGCCTAACTCGCAAAAGAACCCTCATAAAACATTTGCTATATACAGAAACTCTAAGAGAGACAGGAGAGAAAAAAAACCAGGCAATAATGTTCATCTTAGGCTATAGCTAGCTTGTTAACAGTATGGCTATTAAGTTTTCAATTTAAGATGTAATAAGCTACCATTATACACTTTTCTGCTGTATTTAACGGATAGTGCACAGTTGACATCACATAGTTGACTTTCAGTCTTCTGCTGATGATATGCAAATATACACAGAAATGGGTAATGATTATGCTCAGTATAAAACTGTTTGGAAGTTATCTATTTGGATGCAGCACAATGTTCCTACGGCTGTTGTTAAACCCCTTTTGAAGACAGAAGTGCTTTGGGTAAGGGTGTCTGTTATGCAGTTTGCTCCCTGTTCCCTCCACTTATTTTTTCAGGACTTGTTTTTTGCCTATTAAATTGGAAGAATGCATCCTGGTCGTAACAATGGAAGCTGAATAAAATTTGCAGTTGATATGCACACTTGCAAACTAACATCTGCCTCTTCTTGAATAACAAACATTTAGCAAAAGTGAGTCATGCTTTAGTTGCTGGGAGACTTGATTTCTGCAATTCTTTCTTCAAAAAGGATTACAAAATAGATTTTAGTCAGCTGCAGGACATGCAGAATATTGCACAAATATTTTGGGGGGCTTATGATGTAGAATCGTATTACATTTGTTCTGCACAAGTTACATTGGTTGCCATCTAGGTTAAGATCAACTTTAAAGGGCTTGCTTTGATTTTTAAGCATGTTTAAATCTGTCCCTGCTCTGCATGGTAGATTAAAATGGTATGTGACAGCAAAAACATCATTTTGTCCCAACATGCTTCATTTTCTGCTGCTTCGCCACACCACATGTATTAAGGGGTATGTTTACTAAACGGGACCGCAGCTCCAATATCGCACGGAGTCCACTACCGCCGTTTAGTAAACATACCCCTAAGTATGTAGAGATTATGAAGAGGGTGGGTTTTTGTTCTGTCCTGGACCATCAGTGTGGAACTCATTCTAAAGGGAATTCAGATTATGCTGAATCTCTCCTATAGGAAGGGGAGTTTGAATTCTATCTCACACTTTTTTCAGGAGTAGCTCAAAGCGCCTTGCATTTTGGTACAGCAGGTGCTGTATTTCCTGTCTCTGAAGGGCTTACAATCTAAGGGGCCCTTTCACTAGAGTGCAGTATTTTTTTACCCCAAATGCGTGTTTTGAGCCAAATCAGTGCATGTTAGGTGCCATCGCACTGTGGTAATTGTCAGGGGCATGGCCAGCATGTGACTGACAGCATGCAGGCAAGTCCACAGTATGTATTTTAGTTCTTGGCAATTAGCAAATATGCACCTAGCACTACCCGTTAGCCACAACCACTCTCCACCTCAACCCCACCCAAACTCTTCCCCTTTGCATGATGCACGGTTAATGCATATTTCAGTGCATGGTAATTTTCCCACCTGCACAGTAACAATTACAACAGGGCACAAAAGCAAAAGTTGGCTTAGGGTGCTACTACCTCTTGAGATGGCCCTGATGGGAAGGCCAATGTAATGACTTAATAAGAGGTGTTACATAGTCATAAGAGGACTGGAAAACATAACTAACACAGCTGAATTTTAGATAGATTGGCTCTCAGCTCATTTCCCTAACCACTAGGTCTCTCCCTCATCCAACCAAGTGGTTGCAGATAGATGTTGAATAACACTGTGGACAATTTGAACCTTGAAGAATTCTGAAAACAAATATCACTCAGAAGACAAATAATAACAGGGTAAGGTGGACATATCGCCGTCACGCTCCTCTCCCCACCCCCCCTACAAACAACACAACACCTTTTGGGATTAAAACTGGTCGCAGCTTTATTTAACCTTTTAACCATAACCAAACTTGTTTTAAACACAAACATCTTGCCTCCCCCCCCCCCCCGCGGAGCGAGCCCTCACCAGCCATGTTATTAGCAAAGTGGCACCGCTTCCGCTTCCGCCGAGCCCGAGCCCGGCTAATCGTCCTAGCCCTCCCTCATTCCGGCTTCGCCATATTATTAGCAAAAACCTGAGGGATTGTCCGGGTCAGGGGTACTCCACCCCTGCCCCAATGTTTGCATCCGGCTCCAGACCCCGGAAACCTCCGGGATCCCGCCACCCCCCCCAGCTGCAACACCCCCACCCTCTTGTCCACCCCCCCATTGAAGGGCGGGCGGGAGGGACGTCTGTCCGCTCCGGCACCAGCCCCGAAAAGACCGGGGCCGCGTGGCAACCTCTCCTAAGAGCTTGCCGACACGGCCCCGCTTCCAATCATTGGCTCCCGCGCCCACAAGCAACTGCGGGAGCCAATGACCCTGCAGGCTCCTTGCGCCTGCCCCCCCCTCAATCGCCGATCACGCCGAGATGCGTGCGGCTAGCCGCCCCCCCCCCCCCCGCTTATCTTCGGCGGCGCGCACATGGCGCCGCGGCCTTCCATTTATCTAATATGATTTTCTGTAAGTGCCATTCAAGAAATGATTGGAACTCTTGAGACAGTGCCTTTTGCACCCAATAAGTCTAAATAATTTAGGAAAATGCCATGGTTGACTGCATCAGATGCTGTGGTCAAATCAAGAATTAAGGCTGAATCATAGCTTCTACCTAACTCCAGGTTGAGGTCATCAGTCATACTGTAGCCTGAGCCCTGGCTGAAAATTAACTACACTTCTAATAGAGCTTGAATTTGGAAAGCTACAGCAGTTTCAGTTTTCTGAGAACTGAAGTTATCTAACTTATCTTTCCACAGTGGCTTTTGTAATGGGTGGACTAAAGTCTTTTTCAATGGAGCAGGGAAAGTTATTTTCTTCATAGAGTTGTTTACTGTTTAAGTGATAAGATCTTCCTACTATTTTTAACTAGCTTTAATTAGCTGAGATGGGAAGGAATTAAATGAAAAGGTAGTGGCATTAATCTTTAAAAAAATACATATGATTACTACTATTACTACTAATTATTTTTATAGCACTACAAGGTGTATACAGAGCTATACATATAGATAGATTTATTTTAAAAAATTTATACTCCACACATAACGTGGTGGAGTACAAAAGACACTCACAATAGTTCACAATATTTCAATAAAATAATAATACAAAAATAAAAAATAAAAAGATACAAAAATAAAATAAATTTACTTAATAAAACCAAACAATACTAATATTCAATACAATCATAAAACCTAGCCTGTAAGCAAAGGGAAAGTTTGTTTAAAAAGATGCGTTTTTAATTTCCATTGAAAAAACAACAACTCAGAAATTTTTCGTAATTCTTCAGGCAATGAATTCCACAAAACTGGAGCACTCATGGAAAACAACCTATTTCACAAAATCTGAAAATAAATCTTTCCAAATGATGTAATATCAAGTAAATTAGTATCTTGAGATTGCAACACTCTTCTTGGACAATATAGCTGTAAAAGATTTGAAAGACTTACTAGGGCCTGGTGATGAATTCATTTAAATGGAATAATAATCACTTTGTACTGTATTTGATATTTTATTGGTAACCAATGTAGATTGAAAGGTTGCTATTACCTACTGAATAACTACAATCTGTCACAAGACATGTGGCAAAATTTTGGACCGCTTGTGATGGACGAAGTGACACTGCAGAAAGTCTCAATAGAATACTATTACAATAATCAAATGATGAAAGTACTAAAGTCTGAATCATCGTATGAAAATTATCAGTGGTCAAAAGTGGCTTCAAACGTTTTAACAAATGTAATTTGTAGTAAGCTGTCTTTACTAATTTCTGAATGTGAAACTGAAAATTCCAGGAAGATACCAAATCCTGAACAACAGATTTAATTTTCAGTAAATCATAATGTCTATCCTCTAAGATAGAAATTGGCTCTGGAAAGCTACATGAAATATATAAAACTTCAGTTTTATTTACATTCAAGGTCATCCAGAAAGCAAAAAAACATGATCACATCACTCCAGTCCTGAGAGAACTGCACATACTACCACTCGAAACAAGGATCAAATGCAAATCTGCCCTGCTTATCCACAAAGCCCTCTATCAAACGCAGACATCCCAACTCCGCTCTCTACTACCCCAGCCCACCCTCAACAGGACAATCTGACAGACCACCAACAACACCCTCACTATCCCCCACGAACGAACTAAGTGCAATCAACGGACCTGCAACAGAGCTTTCGAACTGTATGCACCCTCCCTCTGGAATTCCCTACTGAGCCAAATCAGAAACAACGGTGATCTTTCCACATTCCGGAAACAACTAAAAAACATCCTGTTTCATGAATATCTTTGACCAAAAACAGACATCCATCACTGACAACCCTTCGAGACCTTCTGACATATCCCCAGAACTACCTACTAAGAGACTCATGTCAATTGTCTAAGTCGTAACAGCACACAGGAGAGCAGGGCTCCTGCAGAAACCAGTCAGTACACAAGGAGCAGAAGCAATGGACGACCCAGTTGCTTAATGTAATCTCAAACGGCTTTGGGGATCTACAATAAAGCCGTTTGAGATTACATTAAGCAACTGGGTCGTCCATTGCTTCTGCTCCTTGTGTACTAATTGTCTAAGTCGTTACTTTCTGTTCGGATCATCAATGTTGGCCCCCTTGTTGACGCCCCCCCTCCTCTCTGTGAATTGATTACTGTCCTCCCTCCCTTTTTTGTTAAACCGCTTTGACCCGGTGAAAAGCGGAATATAAATGCAGTTAAATAAATAAATAAAAATAAATTTATTCTCAAACATCCACGTTTTTACTCCTTTAATACAGAAATAAACACATTTCAAAGAATCTATAGATGACATCACTGGGACAATACATTGGACATCATCAGCAAATACCCAATAATCCACATTTAACACATGAAATATTTTACAAAGAGGAGAGCTGTAGATATTGAATAGCATGGCTGAAAGCGCCGATCCCTGTGGTACTCCTGCTTTCAAGATTCGCCAAGAGGAAACCTCACTTGATGATCTAACTTGAACTTGTCTATCTTGTAAGAAAGATCTGAACCACTTCAGAACCAACACTTGTGTCCCGAGGGAATCAAGTCTTGAAATTAACATATCATGGTCAATTGTGCCAAATGCTGACAAAATATCTAATGTCACTAAAAAATGGCTCATACTTTTATCAAAAGCAGAGATACATTTTTCTATCAAAGTTAACATAAGTGGTTCCACACCATAATTTGGCCTAAAGCCAAATTGAAAATCGGACAAAACATTATGATTATCCAAAAATTGCTGAAGCTGTATTAGTACTATTTTTCAGTAACCTTAGATAAGCATGATAAAGATGAAATTGGGTGATAGTTAACTGGATCAAATTTATCTCCTGATGAATTTTTTAGCAATGGAAAAACAGATGCTCTCTTCAAATCAGCTGGAACTACTCCTTGTGAAAAGGAAGCATTAATAATTGCAGCAACTGGTCTCTTTACAGAGCCCTTTAAAAACTTAAAAATACCCTTGGAACATGATTCCAAATGACTAAAAGTGTTATTCAGCATGGTTAAAGTTGCAACCATCTGAGTTGGAGGATTGGCCTAGTGGTTGGGGCAGGGTACTTCAGGCCAGAAGGTCAGGGGTTCAAATCTCACTAGAGGACAGCAACCTTGGGCCAGAAGGACTGTGGTTTCTAGTCCCACAGGTGCTCCTTGTGGTCTTGGGCAAGCCACTTAACCCCCCATAGCCCATGTTCCCTGTAAAATAGTTATCTCCAAGTTATAATGCCCTGTTCAATGTAATTTCAGTTTGTTCAATGTAAACTGCACTGATGCAGAATAGCTTGGTATATAAGAGAATGTAAATAAATAAATAGTTTCTGAAATATTATCAAAAGTAGACCAAAGTTGCAAATCCTTAACTAAGGATCCTTCAGATATAATCACCGGAACTACAACATCTCATGCAAAAGATGCTTGAATAGTCTCTATCTTATTACAATGAAAATCTAAAAAGATTTGCAGATCGATTTCTACCTTAGTAGAAGTAACATTAACTGGAGTTGTCAAGCATTTAACCACAGAAAATAAACCATTGGTAGAGCCTAAACATACCGTGGTCTGTACATTAAAATAGTGCTTTTTACTTTCTTCAATCAAAACTTGATATTACGATAGTAGCAGTAGAAGCTCCTGTCAAAGTTGAATTAGAAGATGTCCTTCACTGACACTCTAGCTTTCAAAGATTATTTCTTTTGTTCACTAACTCAGAAGAAAACCAAGGTTACTTATGATAGGTGTTTAAAAAAGTAGGACAATGTGATTTCAATGGTGCAACAAAGTCCAATGATTTCTGAAAAGATTCTAAACAGAATTTAATAGCAGCAGTAATATCATTGGCAGCTACCTCACTTACAATTTCAAGTCTGGTTCCCATACTTTCAATAAATTTGTGGCTATATAAGATTTAAAATAACTAAAAGAAGCTGATGACACTTCTTTATCTTTACCAGATACCGCAAAGTCAAGCAACAGTTCAGAAGATAAGGAAAATTTCAACAAAGAGTGATCTGACCAAGGAACATGTCTTATCTCCAATAATTCTGCTACATAACAAGAATTATCAATGAACATTAAATCTAAAATTCTACCGGCCTGATGAGTGGACAAATTAACTAGTTGAGAAAAATCTAATGCTGACAGAGCAGCTAAGAGTCTGTAAGCACTGCAGATTGTATCTTTTCCATATGCAAATTAAAATCACCCGGTATGACATTGGGTAAAACAAGGAAGGGCCCCATAAGAAAAAACTCTACTAAATTTGTTGAATGCACCTCTAGAACTCCAGGCGGACAATATATTAAACAAATAACAAACTGTATTACTTTAACAAACAACAATTCACAACCTTCTATCATTGATGTGTCCACTTCTATTTCATTAAAACCTAACTCATTTTTAAAAATAACAAGTAACCCACCACCCTTTCTTCCTAGCCATGGATTTGCGATCCAGGCCTAGGTAGAGGGACATAATTGATTAGCAACTACTATATCTGAATCAAGCAACCATGATTCTGTAATACAAAGTACATTTACATGTCCTCCATTCAAAAGATAGCCAAAATCTTATATCTAACTGATCTTGCATTTATCAAATCTAACGTTAATGTTTTAAAGGACTTATCCCACATCTTTTTTAGAGGTGTATATATTAACGGACATAAAACTCTCATTGGTCTAAAGTATTATGACATCTTTTCCGAGACAATTGACCATAATGCCCCTGACCCATAATTACAGGTATAGAGAACCCACACACATTATCCTAACTTATACCACTACCAGATACTCTTCCCAACTGCTCCCCCTAAAATAGGAAGAGCGGCTGTAAGACACAGTCCCTGCACATCAGAGCTTACAACCCAATTAAGATGAAAAAACATGGGGACTAGAGTATGGCAAGATACACATAAGTAGTGGACAAGAGAATGAGAAGCATCTGATTCAAAAGCAGCCTCAAAGAGGTGGGTCTTCAGCCTTGAATAGGGCCAGAGAAGGAGCCAAACACACCAGCTCAGATAATCTGTACCAGGAATATGGAACAGCAAGATGGAATGAACGAAGTCTGGAGTTGGCAGTGGCAGAGAAGGGCACAGATAAAAGAGATCTGCCAGATGAGCAGAGTTGAAATGATCTCTTGAAACCTAGGGGCATGTTTACTAAAGAACGCTATTTGTGCCGCATCCCGTTATCGCGCGGTAAGGTACATTACCGTGCGGTAAGGTACATTACCGCGCGATAATGGCGCTTTAACGCGCGATAAGGTACCTTATCGCCCGTTAAAGCACCATTATCGCACGGTAATGTACCTTACCGCGCGATAACGGAACGCGGCACAAATAGCATTCTTTAGTAAACATGCCCCTAAGCTTTGAGAGATTCTCATTATTAGGATCCATGATGTCACAATGGCTCCAAAGCTTATAACATTGGCACTAGCATTCCTGCCTCACTCCTGACTACAAATAAATCACCCCATACTGAATTTTCATTTTGGATCAGCGTATGTTTTACATATATAAGGTTTCCATACTTGTTACTCAACTGTTTACTAATTAATGGTTATAAATTCAATGGAACTATGTTTAGCTATTATCGTTATGTCAAAAAGCATTATATACAGATTTTTTATCTGAGATCTAGTTAGTTTAATAGGTATTCGAAATTTGCTGATTTTGACGGTACTGGTGGCTCAACATAAAAAGATCACAAAAAATAGTAAGTAGCTTATAATGCTTTAATAGCTACTATTTTGCAAATAAAAGTATTTGTAGACTTTAGAAAATAGGTTTAGATAACTGTAAGTTACGTAGTGTCAGAGTTATTGGTGCATATATTGGCCTTGTATGTTTTTCATACGCTGGGCTAATATGTTGTCGAAACTAATTGCTGTCAAGCATTCTGTTCTAGGTGTTTCAATGGTGCAATATTGACACACTGCATCAGAAGTGTTTTCACGTGGGGGGCGGAGCCTGGCCGGGAGCAAGATGGCAGCTTGATTCCCGCGCTCCCTGCAATCCTGACATAAATCCTGCACTCCCTGTCTGTTGTTGGAGATTTCTCCCCCCTTTTCATTTTGAACGAGGTAGAGGATGTCCGCGAGTAAATCCGGCAAGTTGGACTTCAGCCCTGTCGGGGCCGCTGGTGTGAAACGGCAAAAGCCAGACCCTCCCTCCCCGCAGAAGGCTGCATGGCCCAGAGAAAGCATGGACGCTATGCAAGAGCTGCTTGCTGAGATCTGAGCGGTCCGTGGGCTCGTGGAAGCAAACAGGGAGATGCTCTCTGGAGTGCAGGCAGATATACTTGAGCTGAAGGAGATGAAAGAGCAGCTTATGGGGCTCGCTGAAAAAGTTTCTCATGTGGAAAGCCAGGTGGAGTGTCATGAGGAGCGCCTAAAACTTACCTTGGCTAATAGTAAGCGCCTTGCCCAGCTGGAACGCAATTTAGAGGACCTCAATAATCGCACCCGCCGAAACAATGTGCGTATCATCGGAGTACCTGAGGGCGCTGAAGCGGGCAATATGTTGGCTTTCTTGAACACGCAACTGCCGAAGCTCTTTCACTTGGATTTCAACCCCCCGTTGGAACTCGAAAGGGCACATCGTGTTCCAATGCACTCGGGGCCACACACTAAGTAGCCGAGACCCATTATCCTGAGGTTGCTGAGGCATCAGCAGGCCTTGCAAATCATGACGGCGGCTAAGGCCTTGGCGCTGATCAGCTTTGAGGGTCGGAACATTTCCTTCTTCCCTGACTTCAACAAAGTGACAGTAGAGAAACGGCGGCAGATGTTGGCTCTTCGTCCCTGCTTGCAGCAGCTCCAGGCACGCTATGGTCTCTTTGCTCCAGCGCGATTTCGGGTGACCCTACACAACCAAATGCGCACGTTCGAAGATCCGCATGCTTTGCTATAGTTTGTGGAAGAGCAGGAAGCCATGCTGATGCGCTGATCTAGATGTGCTGGAGTATGGTCTTTTAGGGTGCTGCTGGAAATTGGGACTGATTGAGACCCTGTGGAGTCGGGGGGGGCACTAGCTTTTATTTGTTTTTGGCTCATGTTATTCTGTGCTGACTTCGTGAGGTATCCCTGGTTAGGGGTGTTTGGATGATTGTTGGGGGGGGGGAGGTCTGGTTTATTGGGGTCTGGTTTATCTGGGTCTAGGGGGGTTTACGGTCAAAGAGGCTGGGTGGATACTGCTCCTTCCTTCCCCTTTTGTGTTTGTCCTGGTGCCCCTCTCCTGGGCCCTCTCCCTGCCTCCAGTCTTCCCTTTACTTGCCTTTTTCTATATATTTATTTTCACAAGGTATCCATAGGGTGGCTGGGGAGGGGGGGGTGGGCGGGGGGAGTAGCGAGGGGGGAGGGAGGGGGGGTTGGGCATATGGAGGTGTGTATGTGTGTGGGCTTGGGGGTACATATGAGTATGAGTTTGGGTAGTGGTGGATGGGTACTGGGATGGAAAGGGGGGCTATGAGTATTAGAATGTTTGAGGGGGGGAGTGCTTACAGGTTATACGGGTTGTGGGGGGATTGAGGTGTAGCCTTGTTCAGGATGGTTCACCCGTGTAGTTTTAGTTTTAAGGTTGGGTTTGGGTCTCAGTTGTCTCCGTGGGGTGGGGTATGGTTTTCTATGGGGGCTGGGTCTGATTGGAGTTTTGTATTGTGCCCTCTCCTGTCTGGTATGATGTTAAGTTGCTGTGCTGGGATCACTTAATTTCATGTCTTTGAACGTAAAGGGAATCAATAACCCCATTAAGAGGAACAAGATTTTGCTATATTGCAAGAAGATGGGGGCTGACATTGTTCTGCTTCAAGAGACCAGCCTGCCGCTATGGGAGGCACAAAAGTTGGGTGGGGGGCAATATATGCTGATTGGGGTGGCTGGGGCATGTCACAAAAAGAATGGAGTGCTCATTTTGGCTCGGAAGGCTCTCCAGCCGGTTATTGAAATGACTCGGGCAGACCCGGGAGGGAGATGGGTGAAAACCCGCTTGCGGGTTCGGGATCGGACTTTTGACATAATGAATGTCTATGGTCCGAATTCTGATGATGTCTCCTTCTTTCACGAGGTAGCGGAGGAGTTACAAGACCTTAACTATTGTAACCTTATCCTAGGGGGGATTTCAATCTGGTGTTGGACCCTTTAATTGACCGCCAACCCTATCGATCCATAAGGGTCAGCCGTGCGGCCACGGTGCTCAATAGTATGGTGCAGGAGATGAATCTAGTAGATATCTGGCGATTGTTCCACCCCTCCCAGAAGGAATTTACTTTCTGTTCTCTCCCGCATGGGTCACATTTGAGGATTGATTTTTTCCTGATTTCCAGGTCTCTTGTGGCCCATGTGGAGGACGCACAAATTGGGGCGTGTTCAGTCTCAGATCATGCGGCTGTTTTCCTGTTCTTTTTACCCGATTCAACCCCTGATAGGAGTTTGGGGTGGTTCTTCCAGAGGTCTCTGCTTGCAGATCAGGACTTCCGTGAGTTTTTGGGAGGAGCAATTAAAGAATACTTCTCGGTGAATCTCCCTGAGGCCACTTCTGGCTGGGCATGGTGGGAGGCTTTTAAGGTCTTCTTGCGTGCTAGAATCACCAGCTTTTCCATTGGGGCGTGCGCGACGAAGGAAGCTAGCACTGAGTGAGCTGGAGGCTCAAATTAGGGCGGGTGAGAGGTTGTTAAAAACGAAAGTGGACCCCTGTATCTTGCTGCGCTTACAAAAGCTAAGATTTCAGTTTAATAACATTTTAAGCATGGAAGCTGAAAAGCTTTCGCATGCATCTAAGGCAAGATATTATAGGGAGCAAAACAAGGTGGGTAGGCTGTTGGCGACAACTTTGAACCCTAGAGCAGAGAGGGCTAAAGTGGCTGCTCTCAAGCTGAGAGATCAGAAATTGCTCACAAAGACACTGGATATAGCCGAAGCTTTTAGGGATTTCTATGCCGGGTTGTACAGCTCTGAGAGGGGGGGGACAATGGGGAGGAGTGTGACGCTTTTTTGGAGCACATTCCGCATCCTACTCTTTCTGTTCAACAAGCGTTGGATCTGGAAGCCCCCTTTTCTTTGGGTGAGCTTCGCACTGCTCTCAATGCGGCTAAAAAGGGTAAAGCAGCGGGCCCGGACGGGCTACCTATCGAGTTGTACCAAGCGTTTCAAGGGGAGCTTCTTCCTTTCGTGGCCAAATATTTTCAGCTTTTGCAGGACCAGTTGCCCTTAGTGGGGAGTTTTAATGAAGCGACGATAGTGGCATTGGAAAAGCCGGGTAGAGATGCCCTTAAGGTGGAGAACTATAGGCCGATATCATTATTGATTGCTGATTATAAATTATTTGCAGCTGTTTTGGCAAATAGGCTGGCGAGGGTGTCGGACGATTTGATTCACCCTGATCAATGTGGTTTCATGCTTGGGAGGGCGACGTCGGATAATGCTCGGTTGTTGTTAAATCTCTTGGCCGCTTCGGAACAGTCTGGTTCTCCCTTGGTGGGGATCTCTTTGGATGCTGAAAAGGCCTTTGATAGGCTTGAATGGGTCTTTCTATTCAGGGTCTTGCGATGGTTTGGTTTTAGGGATGGCTTCATCAGATCAATTCAGGTCCTGTATTCTTCTTCGCAGGCTCGTGTCCTTGTAGACGGGCTACTGTCCGCTCCCTTTTCGTTGTATCGGGGGACACGGCAAGGTTGTCCCTTATCGCCGATTCTATTTAATTTAGCATTGGAGCCATTGGGGCTATTAATCAGACATTCAGAGAGGGTTCGGGGCATTTGGATTGGGGACCTTCAGATCAAGCTTCCGGCCTATGCTGATGACCTGTTGCTTTTTTCCCAACCTAGCTCTTTAGAAGAGATCCTGAAGGTCATAGATAGTTACTCGAAGGTGTCTGGGTATAAAATAAACTGGACTAAGTCCGTGGCCTTCCCTATGAATAGAGTCACTTTTTCGGAAGACGTAAAGGATTTTTCCTTCTTATGGGAAAAGAAGGTGATTAAGTACCTCGGAGTACGATTTTGTTGTTCTCTTGAAGAGACTTTTCAACTTAATCGCCAGCATATAGAGGAATTGATCCAGACATTCATGACAAAATGGTCCCCGTTGCATTTATCGTGGTGGGGGAGCATGCAGTCTGTCAAAATGGTTCTAGCCCCCAAAATAAATTATATTTTAGAAATGTTGCCAATTTCTTTCCCACAGAAGGTATATAAGGGGTGGGAGAGGTCAATAGCTTCCTTTTTGTGGCAAGGGAAGCCCCCCAGGATAGCTCTTGGCAAGTTAAAGGCAAGTAAAGACATGGGTGGGGTAAACTTTCTGGATTTTTACCATTACCATCAGGCGTTCATGCTCAAGCAAGGTGCATTGTGGTGTCCCTGAGAGAGGGGGGGCTCGTGTCCAGTTTGGGTTGAGGTGGAAAGGCGGTTAGTAGAGCCAATCCCCTTGGATCTATTGGTCGGTATGGTGTGCCCGGTCTCCTCCCCTGCCCTGGCAATAGTCGCGGCAACCCAAGCTGCTTATCAACATTTGGCAAGAGTAATGGGTTCCGAGAACCCAGTATCCCCTTTGATGCCAATCTGGCTGAACCCCATGTTCAAAATTGGTCGTAAAACGATAGGATGGCGGCAGTGGCAAGTTAAAGGTATTTGGATAGTCGGCCAATTGCTTCAGGAAGGGAGATGGAAACCCTGGGATAGGTTGCAGCAGGAGTTTTCACTGCCGTCGGCGAGTCAATTTCAATGGGTCCAATTAATAAGTTGTTTATCATCTGCTGGGGTGACCAGTAGGAAGCTGGAACCGTCCTGGGGTCTACACGAGCTGGCCCTCTCATTTTCTGGTAAATCTGGTGTAGCATCCAAGTTCTATGCATATTTGCGGGAGGGGGGCTCTTCTTCAAAGGTGAGTTGTAGTAGTAGGGAGGCTGATTTAGGTATACAAATCTCCTCTCATGACTGGTCGCTACTGTGGTCTAGGGTCAGCAGGGTCTCTAAAGCAGCTGCTATAACGCAATCCTTATTCTTCTTGTTACATCTCGCTGTTATCACTCCCAATCGGCTCTCCAGGTGGAATCCTGGATCCGGTAACTTATGTTGGTCTTGTTCTCTTTGTCCTGGAACGTATAAACATATGTTCTTTGATTGCCTTTACGTTCATTCCTTTTGGCTCCCTGTCTGGGATAAGATACAAAAGATTTTGTGTTTCCAGTTTCCCCTTTCTTGGCAGGTAGTGATTCTGCGCTCCTCCATGAGTGGCCTTCCAGACATGAAAGGAAAGCGCTTCTTATTGGACTTTCTAGTTGCCATAGCCTTGAAGCACATTTTGGTTTGTTGGAAAGATTCTAGCAAACTAGATGTCCATCAGTGGTGGAATATGGTGTGTCTCTATGCCAGCTATGAGAAGGCGCAGGATCACGTCTCTAATCTTAAGGGGTGTAAAGGTAGATATGCGGGGGATATATTCTCAGACAAGTGGTTGTGTTTAGATGAATATGTTGCAAAAGCTTAATTGAGCATGTAAGGGATAGGGTCTGTATTGGGGGGTTCTTTGGACCTGCTTGCTCCCTTTGTATTTGTGTTGTTGTGCATGAGGGGTACCATGTTGGGACGGTGGTGGTGATGTTTTGCTCGTATGGAGACGGGATAGTAGTAATAGAGGGGGGGAGGGTTGGGAAGGGTGTTATTTCTCTTTTGTTTGTTTTAATGCTGTCTGTATGTTTAAAATTTAAATAAAGGATTAAAAAAAAAAGAAGTGTTTTCATGTGTATCATATTCCGCCATCAGAATGGACTGTTGACAAACTATATTATATCATAATAAAGTGTTTTAAATGGAAACTGCAATTTCAATAGTATCATACAGTATGTTTATGTCAATGAATATTGGAACTGAATCCTATCTTTTCTGAAGACGGACAATATACTATATTGGACCAGTGTATGAAACCATACACTATGGGGCATGTTTACTAAACATTCCTAACGTGCAGGGCCGCGGTAGTGTCCTGTGCCATATAAGGAGTGGGCGGTTCAGGCCGAAAAAGGAAAAAAAAAGACCGTATGTGTGCGCGTCGCGTTAATGTGCAGGGCCCACATTAGCGCGTGGGAAGGCTAAGCGGGGCTTTTTAATTCTATTTTGTGATAACTACTAGCAAACGCACTCTCACAGCATGTTAACATAAGGCGGACCATAAGGCACATGTTACAGTGCACATGTATCACACTGCTCACGTTTTGCAGGTTTCCCCGATTTTGCTGTACATTGCTGACGGAAATGGTTTCTCTTCCCTTTAAATGCCCTCTACCGCGAGTGTTTCACTCGCGGTAGTTTTGCTTTGGGATTCGGCCCCGATAATGTGCGGGGAGCCTCTCCCCTCCCCTTCCCCACCCATTAAACCCGTCTCTCCGCCCCTCAGGAACCTTCCTCCGCTCTCCGTTAGCCGTTCCACGCCTCTATCGGACATTTGCAGGCCCGTACTTGTGCGGGGCCCGTTATTGTGCCGCGCACCTGTGCGGGGGTGACACGCACGATTGCGGGGCGTTTAAGCGCTCTTAGGGGGCATGTTTACTAAAAACCGCTAATTTGCGCGCCGCAAAATAGCGCACTAAAAGCGGTACTTAAGAGCGCTTAAACGCCCCGCAATCGTGCGTGTCACCCCCGCACAGGTGCGCGGCACAATAACGGGCCCCGCACAAGTACGGGCCTGCAAATGTCCGATAGAGGCGTGGAACGGCTAACGGAGGGCGGAGGAAGGTTCCTGAGGGGCGGAGAGACGGGTTTAATGGGCGGGGAAGGGGAGGGGAGAGGCTCCCCGCACATTATTGGGGCCGAATCCCAAAGCAAAACTACCGCGAGTGAAACACTCGCGGTAGAGGGCATTTAAAGGGAAGAGAAACCATTTCCGTCAGCAATGTACAGCAAAATCGGGGAAACCTGAAAAACGTGAGCAGTGTGATACATGTGCACAGCACAAAAGTGAAAATAAAAATAGAAAGTGACCACAACAAAAATATCACAAATAGTAATGCAGCTGGGGAACAGTTATAGTAATGGGCAAATATAGAAAACACACCCAGGAAAGCTCCAGAAAGAAGAAATGAATATTGGAAGGGTCTACGGAGAGGAGACTCATCCAAAACAAATGTCCTTTTTGGAGCTTTCCTGGGAGTGTTTGCTATGGTTGCCCATTAATATCACTTTTGCCCAGCGTGGTGATATATTGTCCCCCAGTGTCTGTGGTCATTTCCGGGGTTTATGTGCACGTTTGTCACCAGACAGAGTGCATGTGCCCACAGTAAAAATGCGTAGAGCAGGGTTTGTGACTCCATCCTGCCAGGTATACTACCTCCAGGGGCTGCATTGTCTCTGTGGCCATAGTGTGGTGCAGCGGACAGAGCCAGTACCTCTAGGACCAGAGGGTCAGAGGTTCAAATCCCAGCTGGGGCACATGCCAGCCCAGCCCCTATATTTTACCCACCACTAAACAAAGATAGCGCAGACACCCCTGTATTGCAGGGAACATAAGCATGGGGAAAACACCCATATTTTACACAACACTGCAAAAACACAACAACAATGGGCATTACCTACAGCCAAATCCCCCAAATGCAGTCCCGTACTGCCACATTGCAATCTGGTCATCTGCTGTTTCTGAGAGCAGCTCATGCCAGCATGTTGGCGGACGAGTACATGTGGTGCAGGGGGCAGTGGCTGCTAGCCACAGAAGACAGAGGCCTAGCCATGGGCAGGCTGGCACAGTCCACTGTAACAGACAGGCCCTGCCGGATCCACAGTCATGGACGTTCCAGGGAAACCAGCCAATCTGTGGCTACACGGTGGTGCAGTGCACACAGACAGTGCATGCAAGAACAGAAGGTCACAGCTTCTAAAGCCCAGCTGGGGCTTCCACCAATCCTAGCCACATATTTTTCCCAAACCTACACAGTGATAGTAAGGACACACCTTTCGTGTCGAGGACATATGCAATGGAAATACGTCTATCTTTTACCCCACTGAGCACAGACACCATGAACAGGGGCAGTACCTAGAGCAGACTCTCCCAAATGCATTCCTGGTGTGCCACACACCAGTCAGGTTCCATGCTGCCACTCATACAAATGCCTGTGCTGTATATCTATGCACCACCCCCATGGCATGTAGATGTAGCTCATGCATATTCATGAGGGACAGCAGGAAAACACGAACAGTGTGATGCAGACCTAGACTGGGGTTGGGAATCTCTGCCGTAAAGCAGCAGCCAACAGGGGCAGACACACCCACACCCACACCCACAGGCCCCATTGGCCAATGTCTCCTGGAGAGGCAGAACAGTGGACCCTGCGTGCATCTCCCAATACTAGCACCTGCATACCTTAGCAATGTCACCCTACACCTGAGGTATACGGTACACAGCTCTGAGACGTTTGCTAGGAGTACTGGCAGATAGATATCCATACGTTACGCACATACTGCTAGTTGACCCCATCAGAACAATCTGTTAGGTGTTTGCGGGGCGTGCTCCAGGACTGGCCTCTGACGGTGTTTACCACCCTGGGGAGTGACCCCCAGCAGTACTGCATACCATATCCATGCCTTGCCGTGCCTAGGACAGGTTTGGTGGCCAAGGCTAATTACCTCCTCAAAAGTAGCACCATGCTGGCATAGGTGTGGAAGTGTGTGTCTGTCTATACAGTGGGTGCTGGCTGCAAGCCCCTTCCACAGCCCACACTGCCAGCACTGTTGCCAGTATTGGCCTGCTAATGTGCATAATGAGTAGCAAGGGACCATGGGTATATCTCAGACAGGGTGGGCTGACCAGGATGCAGCTGCACAGGGCATAGGGCACTGGCAGGGACATGGTAGTGCCCGGCCACCACCTACACAGACAGGGGGACCTCTGTATGTGCTGCTGGGGGATCACTCTCACCCTGAGTGTGCAGTGATGGCAGCATGGCTAGGCACACCCATAGTGCTGTATTGTGTTTCTCTCATGTGATATATATGGGTTTCCTGTTGGGGCCTTTTCACTGACTTATCTGCTTGTGTGTGCTGCCACCCCAGTTGTGGGTGCATGCATTTCCATCAGGACCAACCAGCAGACTGAGCACAGATGGTATGTGTCTTGATGAGTGCCTTGCAGGGTGCAGTGGCTGATGGCTTGCTGCAGGTGAATATCAGATAGTGGTGGGGTGCATCTATGAATATCCAGGCCTAATGTCTGTCTGATATTGTGTTATGGATGTGTGGAGCTGCTTGGACTGCCCTGGGGGGGGGGGGGGGGGGGGGGGGGTCTACATCCCCAGAAGGAATGGGGTTGATGGTGACTCTGCTGCCATGGGGGGGGGGGGGGGTCTATTTCCCCAGCAGGACTGGGGTTGATGGTTGACTCTGCTGCCATGGGGGGGGGGGGGGGGGGGGGAAGGGGAAGATAGTATGGAGATCTGTTGGTGGGAGACCCTGTTTTATCCACGGGGATGTTCCACTAACTGTGGCAGACAGCGATCTCCAAGATGTTTATGCAGCACCTACCCATTTCACAGGTTATTGCTGCTTTGGAGCTCTGGCATGGCCGCATTCAGCCATGCAAGGTGTTGTGCACCTGGTCCTGGGCGCATCATCACACACTCAGGGTGGGCATAGTAACCGCACAATGTGATGGTGTTTAGCTACTCTTTGCCGTTTGTCCACCCACTCAGGGCACCCTACCAGGCCGAGGTGCTGTGTGGGTGCACAAGGACACCTCCCCCTACCAGGCCGGGTAGCTTTAGGGGTGCAGTTCCCATCTTGTGTGCATCTGTGGACAGCTGATTTGCATGTGCAGTGCATCATGGGTACGGGTGGCCTAACCCTATCCTGTTTACACCAGCAGACTGTCTGTGATGTGACGTGCAGGCTATCTGCAGCCAGGCAGGAGCTTGCTTACAGCTATAGAGGTGTAGCCCAATGGTTACGCCACTGCCTGTGCAGCCAGAGGTCATGGATTCATACCCACAGTGGGGTTCTGTGATAGGGTTTTCCAAAGCATTTTTTACATTTACTGTACATATGTTGATGCCTGCAATAACACCCTCAGCGTACTGTACCCATAAGGTGCCTCTGAGGGTGCTTTATTGGGCGCCCTATAGGGCACTTTATGGTTGGCATCCATATAGGGTGCACTATACATTATCCTGTGTCGCAACATACATGCTGCCCTATAGGGGACATTCTAGGGTGCCTTGGTGGACGGTGCACTGTAACATGTGCCTTATGGTCTGCCTTATGTTAACATGCTGTGAGAGTGCGTTTGCTAGTAGTTATCACAAAATAGAATTAAAAAGCCTCCTAAAGCACTCCACAACATAAAATATACTGCCTCAGCTAGCCTTTTTCAATGGGCATTGTGAGGGATTGAACCCCTGGTCCCTGCACCATTGGTCAGTGTCTTAACCATTGTGCTGTGGCTGTGTTCCTTTGCTTTAGCATCAGTGCGCCGCCTTGTGGCCATCAGCGCGCCGCATCCTGCTGCCCACAATGAACAGTGCGCCGCATCCTGCTGCCCACAGTGAACAGTGCGCCGCCTTATGCCACCCCAATATGAACAGTGCGCCGCCTTATGCCGCCCCACAATGAACAGTGCGCCGCCTTATGCCGCCCCAAAATTATTTTGCCTCCTGACACACATTTCCACATTCAAGGTGGTGCCTCAGCCAGCCTTTTTGGGCTGCACACACTGGGGGATTGAACCCATGGCCCCTGCACCATTGGTTATTGTCTTCACCGTTGTGCTATGGCTCTGTTCCTATATGTGCCCAGCTGCGCCCCGCTTAGCCTTCCCACGCGCTAATGTGGGCCCCGCACATTAACGCGACGCGCACACATACGGTCTTTTTTTTTCCTTTTTCGGCCTGAACCGCCCACTCCTTATATGGCACAGGACACTACCGCGGCCCCGCACGTTAGGAATGTTTAGTAAACATGCCCCTTAAGTACCGCTTTTAGTGCGCTATTTTGCGGCGCGCAAATTAGCGGTTTTTAGTAAACATGCCCCTATGTGAAACTTTTATTTTCTGCAAAGTTTTAATATTTTTTATTATTGCCGGTATTTCATGGTTGTTTGAGTGTAACAAATCTAATAAATCATGCAGAACAGAGAAAGAATATCCGAGCTGTCCAAAACGGGTTAATGACAAAACAAATGGTCACAAGTTTAATCAAAACTTTATAACATCTCAACCATTCAGAACATGAACAGCTCTTAATATCTCTCAGATCAGCTTTCCCCATTACCCTTCCCAATCCTCCCACTCATTGGTAATGACTGGACTATGGTGAGGTCCAAATGCAATGTGCTCCCTCCCTCACGTAGCTTGTGGTGATGCCAAGCTATGCTTTTGAAGCTTGCAGCAGTGTTGCAATCTAGCTTCTATATTCTTTATCCCCATCCATTTGACAATGTTCCCTTTCAACCGGCTGATCTTGAGTGTAACCAAGCACCTGGACTCCATTCCACTAAAATGTGTTAAGTAGTAAGTGTATGCTCTAGCACTTGGTAACTGCGCACTTGGATCCATGGTAACTGTTAGCGCAGGGGCATGACATCATGCCCTGAATCAGGTGCTAATTGTAAATAATGCATTGCAGCAACAATGGGCGGTGGAGAGCAAATTGCAGTTAGCTTAGGCTAACTGGCAAAGTTGGAATTATTGCAGGTTCACTTAATGCCACCTCAATGGGTTATATGAGGTGCACCCATGTTAATTGTGCTGCATGTTAGGGAATGTGTCCCCTCAGTCACTGCTGGGAACATCCTGGCTATGCCCTTGAAGTTACTGTGGAAGTTTTGTACTTAATGCACGTTAGTTTTATCACTAAATGTGCATTAAGGAGGTCTTTTACTAATGGTAGCATGTGTTCTGGAGTGCATTGAAGGTGCGCTGGAACACATGTTGCCAAAGTGTGAGACCATGACAGTGGGTGCGGGACGATTCTCACACTAACTGTGCAACCCGCATTAGGGTTGTGAGTGGACTGGTTAGGGGCAAAGAGCGGGAATGGTGAACTCATTTCAGTTAGCGCTGGGTTCACACTCCACTCTATCTGCATTATCATGGGTTCACCTAATACCGCTCGACCAGTGGCGTTAAGTACACCCGCACTAATGCTGTCTGCATTAGGGGGAAGTGTCCTGCAGTAACTGCTGAGGAAATGCTTTCCACACTCCTGACAGTTGCACCTAACACACCATAGTTTCAGTACTTTTGGCACATTAAGTGCAATACCTAATGTCTCTTAGTAAAAGGGCTCTTAAGTATAAACCTAATGCACTACAGTAAAAGGACCCAATAGTATTTACTAATTGTAGTTCAACAAAAAAGAATTTGGTGGTGATTGGTGCAGGGAAAAGACCCAATTTTAATACTGAAGAGATTAGGAGCGAGTGACATAAAACTCAAATGAAAGAACAGGTTTAGTATGTAGCCAGAATTGTGTACTGGAGTTTGCATAATCTGTAAAAAGCATGCATAGCTCAGTATTGAGCTGTGGTGGCCACTGAGTTTTAAAAAACACATGTAAACAGTGGCACTATCTGGATCAGCAGCTCTGAATATATGTATAGACCGCTGATAGCTCTATATGTACAATGGTGATATTCAGCCATTATACATATACTTACGCAAAAGTCCTTTCTTTGCCCAGAACTATCCAGATAGTGTTGGGACGATTAGAGGGAATTTTCAATGGGATACATCTAGCTGCTGCTGCTAAGCATATAAAGCCCATTAAATACTGACCTGATGGAGGCTAATATTGAGGTAATTGTGTGCACATAAAATCAAAAGAGAACTTTGTCTAGTTAACTTAAACCTGCAATCTGCATCAAAATGGCAGATGAAATTTAATTTGGACAAGTGCACGGTTATGCACCTAGGGAAGAACAACCCAAACTATGGTTACACGATGCAAGGTTCCACATTAGGAACCACCACCCAGGAAAAAGATTTAGGCGTCATTGTGGATACCATGTTAAAACCCTCGGCCCAGTGTGCAGCAGCGGCCAAGAGAGCAAATAGAATGCTAGGTATGATAAGGAAAGGAATGGAAAATAAAACAAAAGATATTATAATGCCTCTATATCGTTCCATGGTGAGACCGCACCTTGAATATTGTGTGCAATTCTGGTCGCCGTATCTTAAAAAGGATATAGCAATTTTAGAAAAGGTTCAGAGAAGAGCCACCAAAATGGTAATGGGGATGGAAGGATACTCTTATGAAGAAAGGCTAAAAAGGTTAGGGCTCTTTAACCTGGAAAAGAGACGGCTGAGGGGAGATATGATAGAAGTCTATAAATTAATGAACGGAGTGGAACGGGTAAACGTAGATCGATTGTTTACGTTATCAGAATATAGAAAGACTAGGGGATATGCAATGAAGCTACAGGGTAAACTATTTAAGACTAATAAAAGAAAATATTTTTTCACTCAACGTGTAATCAAACTCTGGAATTTGTTACCGGAGGATGTAGTAAAGGCTGTTAGTGTAGCTGGGTTTAAAAAAGGTTTGGACAAGTTCCTGGCGGAAAGGTCCATAAACCGTTATTAAGAAGTGACCGAAGATATCAATGCTTGACCCAGTACAAGCATTGTGGAACTTGTGTCTCTTGGGGAAACTGCTAGGTACATATGACCTAGATTGGCCACTGTTGTAAACAGAATACTGGGCTTGATGGACCTTGGTCTGACCCAGTATGGCATATCTTATGTTCTTATGTTCTTATCTGGCTGACCCAAGTTACCTGATTAGCTTTGTGTAGCCAATAATGACAAGCATCCCTCTCAGGGCAAAGTTGAACTCATCTACTTATTTTTCAACTAAATTTTGACCAAAGAGCTATGTATCAGATATGGTTTTGCTAGATTGCAGGAGAAATTGGAAGCACTTTTTTCTCCAGCTTATTACCAAGGCTAGCAAGACAAACTATTTCACTTTGAACCCCACTAGAATCAAAAACAACTGAGGAGACTGTCAGCATAGATTCAACTAGGAGTTGTGTATGGCCAAAAAACTTAAGACCCTACTTGTTTAAAATGAATTTTGCCTGATTTTTAGGCATCTTTCACATATTCTTGCTTTAAGAATGTATTGTATAAATGCTGAAACTTTTTCAATTGCTCAAATCTGTTGTATGCATGTTAATTTCTACTGTAGGTATCCATGCATACAAGCAATTTATGTGCACTTTAAATTTTTAGGTACCCAAATAAACGAAATGTGTGCTCATGAATGCACATTCTTAAATTGCAGGTTGAAGTCACAAAGGACAAAAAAGGATGAGCTTGGGAGAATCCAACAGTGCTTTCAAAATTATTTCTGAGATGTAATTTAATAAACAATATGGCTGAGAGAGATAGATTTTCCTCTAATTTAGAGACTTAGCTCATCATAGAGCCTTGATTTTAGAATAAAATACTCAGTCCCCTCCAGCTGATGACATGCCATGGGACAGAAATGGAGAGAACTGTAAAAAATAGTAACATCTCCCTTCCCTCACCCTCTAGCTCTTCCTGATATGTGGCCTAAAATAGTGATGGATAAAACAGACAGAATGGCATAAAAGGGCCAAGGCTGGCTCATTATGAGAACACAAGAACATAAAACATTCAATAGTATAACAGACCAAAGTTCTGTCAGACCCATAATTTATTTACAACAGTGGCTAATCCAAATCACAAGTACTAGGCAGGATCCCAAAGACTAATGGGCCTGATATTGAGTAGGGCAGGCTATGCACCGCGGCGGCGCATAGCTTGCCCGCCGAGCGCTGTAACTCAGATTTTCAGTTCCGAGCAGGAAGAAGTGAAAATCCGGGTTAGCCTGGACACCCTGGCAGCCGCAGAGGCTACACGGGTAGTAGTGATTTTCGATGTTACCTGCATAGCCTCTGCGTCTTAAAGATAGGCAGCTCCAATATCTCACGGAGGCCACTACCGCTGCTTTGTAAACATACCCCTATATCTTGTTTGTGATGAAGTGCTAAGAACCACACACAATACTTCTGATGCAGTGCACCATGGATTGATCCAGAGGAATTGTGATATACTCTGTTTCATTTTCCATTCCTTCCCTATTCTATTTTTTAACTGTCGTGACACATTGAGATGAGGATTTCACTATGTTGTTCACAATGACAGCAAGATCCTTTTCCTGGGTGGTTCCCCCTAACATAGAATTCAGCATTATGTACTAGAACTTGGGTTATTTTATCTATTGTGCACCACTCTTCACTTGTCCACATATAATGCCAGAATTGTAGTATGCCTCTATCAAATTAGGCTACCAGATTACATGACATTTCATCCACCATTTCGATGCCTAGATCCCACATCTTGTAATATCCTCCTGCAAGTAATCACAATTTGCTCGTGATCTAACAAACAGGCTTTAATTTCCAGGGGAATGGCCTGGAACACGGTTCCACGTCTTCTTATCAAATTCCAGGGCAGCAGGGGTGATTTTTGTCCAACCCCTCCCTTTCAGACAGCCTTCAGGATAGAGGAAGGGGGGGGGGGCCTGGAGCAGACCAAAGAACAATCATTTTACTCTCTAATCTAACCGCTCTTCCTGTTGTTTCTGCTCCTGGCCTGACAACCCCTGCACCTGGTATGCCAGTTCCACTTTATTTTTGTCTACATGTTAAGCCCTGCTAACAACTTTAAGTAGTTTTGTGTCAACTACAAATATGACCACTTCACTCATTGTTTTCTTTCCCAGACTATAAATCTGATAAAAAGCACCTGTGCCAGCACAGATCACTGGCGCTCCAGTATTCATCATTTGCTATTGAGAAAAATGACCATTTAACCTTACTCTCCCATTTCTTATTTGCTAGCCAGTTTTAAATCCACCATAAGCCATGGTCTTCTTTCCCATGACTTTTTAATTTTCTCAGGCGTCCTTCACGAAGAATTTTATTCAAGCCTTCTGAAAAGCCAGATACAGTATGCCAGTCATTTCACCCTAATGAATCCTTCAATAAAATCTGACAGATTGGTAAGGCAAAACTTCTTTTTGTTAAACCCATATTGGCTCTTCCCCATTAAGCTGTGCCTATCCATTTATTCAATAATTTTATTTTTTCAGAATGGCTTTTATCATTTCACTGGGCAATAATATCAGGCTTACTAGTCTATAGTTTTCAACTAACCCCAGAATCATTTTTAGAAACTGATGTTATATTGGCTATTCCAATCCTTTGGAACATGTATGGATCATCAAAGCAGCATGGGTTTTCTAGCACAGGGCACCATGCAACGTTTTAAGCACAGCACCAAAAATGCATCTTCCTTTTACATCACACTTCTTCTGCACATCCTGACATCACTCCTCTCAATGACTGTTTATCCTTAGTCTCTACCTGGCTCTCTACCAATTGTCTCGTCCTCAACATAACTAAGACTGCTGCTCTATGGTTCCCTCATGGCTCTGCCTGCCCATCTCTGGCCCCTTCTTTATCTGGTACTCCCATTACCCTAGTATCTAAGCTTCGTTATCTGGGTATCCTCCTTGATAGCGATCTTTCATTTACCCACCACATCTCTCAGGTATCACGGCGTTCCTTTTTCTATCTCCGGTGCATTCATGCCATTAGGCCATTCCTTTCTCCACAAGCCCTATCTAATCTTCTTCTCTCCCTAGTCAGATTGGATTTCTACAATTTTGTTTTTACTGAAGTCCCCAAATATCAGCGTAATAGGATACAATTGATACAGAACACTGCAGCCCGTCTAGTATCTCATGCCTCCCCCAGGGATCACGTTACTTCTCTTCTTTTTCGACTTCATTGGTTACCCTTAGAGTATCGGATAAAATTCAAGGTTCTCACACTGGTGCACCAGGTTATGTATACTCATAAACCCCAGTATCTGGCTGATCTTCTAATATTTCACCTACCCTCTCGCTGTCTCTGTTCAATACATGTCAGCCACCTATATCTCCCTTCCCCAGCACAAGTGCATCTCCAATCAACCTGGCAATCTGCCTTTTTTTACCTTGGTCCCTCCCTGTGGAATTCTCTCCCCCCTCCCCTTCGTCTAGAAGAATCCTATCCCCAGTTCCGCTCGCTTCTGAAAACTCACCTTATTTCTTTAGCCTTTAACCTCCCCTCATAATTTTTAAGCCTTATGTTCTTTCCTACCCTACTTGGTGCCCTTATGTCTGTGTATGCTTGTCTATGACCTTATCTTTCCCCCTCTTTTCTTTATACATATTGTAGTTCCTTTCTTTCCTCCTCAAATATTTTTGTTTTGTTATATTTGTAAACTGCCCTGATGTAATGGGGGGCGGTATATCAAATTCCTGAATAAACATAAAAATATAAACATAACCTTGTGCCACCCCAGTAGTGTTCTTTAGTAAACAGGCCCCTTAGTTTCTCTACTATGGCCTTATTCTTCCTGCGTACCTCTTTTTTCCACTTGGACATCTAATTAAACAATTGACTGATAGGTTTTCTGCTTTCACTGTACGTAAAAATGCTTATTATGAATGTTTGCTTCTACAGCAAGTTTTGTTTTGGATTTACTTTTGGTGTGCTTTAGCACTGCTCTACATCTGACTTACAAGTGCTTATGCTTGTTCCTACTTTATTCACTTGAATTCACTTTCCTTTTTTTATAAAGTCATATTGTGACTTGAATATGCTCTTTTGCTGCAGCCTTTACCCATGCTGGTAGCCGCTTATTCATTCTTTGATTTTTTTCTAATCCATGAAATACATCTAGACTGGATATCAAAGATGGTTTTGTAAATGGTATCCATCTGTCATGTAAGCATTTTACCTTTGCAACTGCTGCTTTTTTTAATTTTTTCATCAAAATCTCCATTTTTAAAATTAAAATCTACAGCAATAGTTTCCTTTCATGTCCTTCTTCCAATGATTTTGAAAAATTTGATCCTGTTAGGAGCACCACTGCTAACCTTACCCCTTGTACCAGGTCCCAGATTCCAGTGAGGATTAGATCTAAAGGGCCTAATATTCAGCGAAGGTAGCTAGCCCTTCTATATCAGCTAGCCATTGCCACTAAATTCTAGACCCAGATATTCAATGCCAGGACCATATCCGGCCATCGGCATTGAATATCTGGGTTGGCCGGATGACAGTGAAACTAACCAGGCAGCAGCCAGCTAGTGCCTAGCAGTGGCACCCACAGATATTCAGTGGTACTAACTGCATTAGTGCCATTGAACATCTCGGTCACTGCAATTAACGCAGTTGTTGCGTTGAATCTCAGACCCAAAATATTTTCCTCTCTCATTGATTCCAGGATCTGCTGCTTCATGAAGCAGTCATTTATGGCATCTAGAAACTTTCCCTACATGGCATGTTCAGATGAGAAAATTAACCAATCAATTCTGGGGTATTTGAAATCTCACATGAATATCGTGTTACCAAATTTGTTAGCCTTCCTATTTTCTGTCAACATTTCATTGTCTGTCTCTTTATCTTGTCAACGTGTATTGTTGTATCTCCTCCAGTGCATGTGGTTCCCTACACGCATGGAATTTTATCCATAAAGATGTTATATTGCATTTTATTTCTTGCAGCCATCACAATCTTTCAAACTATTTGATCCACCTTATCATTTCTATATAATAACTACTAGAGGTATACATAGCCATAAAGATGGTTCATGTTTGTTTAAAATTATATTTTCCCAGTTTTTGTGAACTTTTTCATGTTCATGACACCTATTTTTTTTTAGGCATGCATTTTAAGCGTGCAAAAATGTTTTAAAGCATGCAATCATTGCACATGCATTGTTTAGTAGGTATATGTGTATACAAGCAATTTGTGTGCACTTAAAGTTTTTATATGCCCAAACAAACCTAATGCATGGTCACAAATGCACACTCCTAATTACTATTCTGGTATCACAGTATCCCAATGGTTATTCTCCTTCCATCTGGTCACTGAGATGCCTCTTTGGAATACATTTTCATTTACTTGCTATGGTTTTGCCTACTGATATCTTGCTGTGATTTTTAATTTTAATTTAATAACTCTTCAATTTTAATTTTAGAATTCTGGCATACACAAACAATTTTAAATGTTTTTTTTTTAATTTGTATTCACAACCTACTAATCAGTTTATGGGGTAATTTGGAATCATTTATCTCTGTGTCTTATTTAAGTATACCTGAATTATTTCAGCCTTTCACAACTGCAATATTGAGATATTCTACCTTCAGCATTTTATCATTATCTTACTCTGAACTATGTGCTTCTGAGCAACTGTTGACTTTTCTCCAAGACTTATTTTAAAAGTTGTTCTATCTCCATTTTAAATGTTAGCACCAGCGGTCTGGTTCCATCTTTGTTAAGGTAGAATTTATTCTTCCGGAACAAGTTCATACTTCTCATAATGTTATCCAGTTCCCAACAACTCCAAAGTACTTTTCCTTGCACTGTTATGTCATCCATACTTAAAGACTCTGGAACTCTGCCTGTCTATTCGATCCTGAACATGGAAAGGAGAGCATTTCTAACAATGGTACCCTACAGGGTCTTGTACAGCTACTGCCTATACAACTTGTTTGAGGCCACATGTACCAAACTGCCTGAATCAAACAATATGGATTTGCTGTTGCATAAGTCTCTGAACTTGCGATGTTGTGACTGACAGCCTGCCAAGCTGTCCATGCTCATGCTATCACTGAAATACCCATTGTTCTTTGTTTTCACAACATACTGTACATGCTGTGAAGCAGAGGCCCAGGAGTTCATAGCCTCGGACCAACTTTGAAGACATTGAAAGATGTCACGTTGTTGTCAACCAGCCCAAACCAGTACTGGAAACAGACTATCTTCATCTGCTTCATCTGTCTGTCACCATGGGCCATACTGTGCATCTGCCTGCCATGTGATTTTCTTAGCCAGTTCAGAAGGATGTACATGTTCACTGATAACAACTCAGCAAAAGCATAAAAGATATCTGCAGAGACAAAGATTGTTTTTACTCTTTTGGCCAAAGATACTGCTTGGCTACCTAAGACTTTATCTCTTATTACTGAGGGACAACACCAAGAGTTGTGCAGGCATGACAGGTGCTCTGCTTTCTCATCTAACCCTTGCATGCCAGAAAAGCCTACTCTCAAGGCCCTCTGGGGACAGCGAAATAACTACTGTACCTAAATGTAACTCGCCTTGACCTGTTACTGGGAAGGTGTGAGCTAAATACAAAGAAATAAATAAACATGATTCACCTGATGAGGGCTTCAGTCTGTGTAATAAAACTTGCAATACTCAGAGTACTGCCATTTCCTGGGACCTGACCTGGAGCTGGCTTCTTCCCATCTAAGGCTATAGTTTCATTTATTTCCCTTTTAGCTTGAGCTCAGATAGAGAAATTTATTTTTGTTATTGTAAATCTAAATCAGGACTTGTGACATTTTGGTTCATAGATGTTAGGGAAAAATTATAGTTTACATAAGATAAAAGCTTTGCTATTTATTTGCTGTTAACAAAAAGCATACCTACTGTACCTCATTTTGTATTTGCTAGTGTTATTTTTGTATGATTGCTATTTGTATAAGTTAGAACACCAAACTCTTACTCTGACAGCTTATTACCAGCTAATCATACTGTAATAACCAAGGGATAAATCTTTAGGCACCATAAATGAGCTTTATACATAAATACATTTGTGTCTGTCCTACAATCTTTATCTTTCTATCTAAAACCTAAATTTGGTTCCAGAACCTACTCCTTATTTATTTATTTATTTATTGCTTTTATATACTGCACTATTTAAAATCAGTGCGGTTTACATTATAACATACTTTGTGCGTAAGAGGTGCTCTGTTAAGCACTTACAGTGTAACGGGACAATACAACTTGGGATTCAACTGGGAGAAACTATCTACAGCTATATACAGTTATCTGCAAAATTTGCATGAGACTGTTTACTAGTTACTATTTCCCGGAAAGGTGTATGGTGGATGGGGTTGAGATACTGGGTTGAGAGCCTTCGTATTTCATTGGTACCCAAATACATCTTCTCCCTAGTATTGACTACAAACCTAGCTAGATGGTATGTGATGCGATGTCTAGCACCTTTGCACCAGGGAGGCAAGTTACCAACCAGTCTTCACACTGACCCATTATCCAGATATCTAAGAACATAAGAACTGACATGTTGGGTCCATCAAGCTCAGTATGATGGTTCCAAATGTGGCCAATTCAGGACACAGGTATTTATTATTTGTTCATATTTATAATCCACATTATCCAATGACCTAAGCATGAATATCTGGCAGGATACTCTAAAGTACCTATATCTTCCAGAAACAAATTCCAGAGCTTAATTATATATTGAGTAAACAATGATGTTCTTCAGCTTCTTTTAAATATACTTAGTATTTATCATCAATTCACCTTTACTCCTAATAAACAAGACAGAAAAAGAGAGAAAATAGCAACATTACTCTGAATTATCAGAATATATAACCGACAATCTAAGTTCCCCTGCATCCCCATTGTGCCTATTGTCCTCCCCACCCCAAAACGGTACATGTATCCCTCACCTACAAAATCACCTGGGATCAAAATGTATAGATCACAGATTTTGTTAGCTATCTCAGGCAAAACCAGCCAGTAGACTATGCCTTATATAGTCCAAAATAAGTTTAGGGCTCAACAAATCTGAATGTACCGAAAAAGAGGATTTCAAGTCCTCCAAAAACTAGGTGACCTATTTCATTTTTATTTATTTATAGGCTCATTCCATCAAGGACATATAGCCCCTATGTATGTCCGGTTTGAACCGGACATACAGAGGGGGTCATGATTCTGATCCCGTGGGAACAGAATCATGAACAGCCCTGTATGTGCAGGCTGGGACTGCGATTCAGCCTGGCCTGCACATACAGGAAAAGCCTGACTAACTCAGTCAGGGCTTTACAATGGAGCTGTGGTGAGGCAGCCATGAGGCTCTTACACAAGTGCCTGACCCTTCCCCCAAGCCATGAGGCTCTTACACAAGTGCCTGACCCTTCCCCCAAGCCATGAGGCTCTTACATAAAGTAATCAGCCTGCTATTTCAGTAGACACCCTTCCCCCACTCCAGGTCTGAGCACAGTATCCCCTAGCCCAGAAGCCAAAAGACCAGAGCACACCGGTTTGGACAGGTCACCCAGGTACCTTCCCCAGGGGCTGCTGATTGGTGGACAATAAATACCTGTGGCAAATGGGATTACAGAATGAGTTTGAAATTATACTGTATTTAAGGCATTGAAGGACGTCCCTCGGGGCTCAGACTCTTTTGTGGAGGGTACCGGCTCTCTGTCTGAACCTGTGCACATTAAAGATCCTGTTTGCATTCCAGCCTGTCTGTGAGTTTTCCTTCATTGGGTGAGTGATTGAATAAGAACTTTTCACAGCGTTTGCTATAACATTTCTGGTGCATTGGCCGGGAAACTTTAAAGAAAAGCCTCTCTCATCACACCCACGGTGGGAAGACTACTACTTTTTGCAGGATCAGGGCCTCCACCGGTCAGGGACTGGCCCCTCCAGGTGATTAACGGTCCTTGGCGCCCCGGGCCACTTTGTGCTCGGAAGGACACCTTGATTTGTCTGGTCAGTTGGTCCCTGCGGCTGAATCCCCAATTGAAAACCGGCTGGATAGACTGGCATCCAAACTACCTGTCTGATCAGAGTTCTGGTGAGTACTGCTACCTTACTCTTTGGGGCTAGTTCTGTACTCTATCTGTAAATCCTGTAAGCCTGTAGCGGCCTGATCACCTGCACGAGCAGTCCTAATAGGGGCTTTTGTGGCCCTGAAACCATTGCTCGTCCTGTCTGTATCTGGTAAATCTGTAAAATCTGTAAAATCTGGTAAAATAAAAAAGGGGGGGGGGCGCTTGCGAGTACCGGTAAATAACTGCAGTAAAAATTTAACTTTGTCACTTCGGGCCCCTTAAGGGTATTTAAAGTGCAGCGCTGCCAAAGCTATTAATAAAAATTTGCCCCAAGCTAATTATTAAAATGTTGTACTGACCGCAATGTGTGCCGCGGGCCGGCTGATTCTCCCCTCGAGATTTGCTTCTTCTGTGCGCCGCGGCCCGGCTGGCTCTCCGATGTTTAAAAGTGCCTTTTTCCTCTCTCCTGCTTGTGTGGTCTGTGCGTCGCGGCCCGGCTGGCTCTCCGATGTTTAAAAGTGCCTTTTTCCTCTCTCCTGCTTGTGTGGTCTGTGCGCCGCGGCCCGGCTGATTCTCCGACATTTAAATTGCTTTTTTTTATTCCCCTGCTTGTGCGGTCTGTGCTCCGCGGCCCGGCTAGCTCTCCGACATTTAAATTGTTTTTATTCTCTCCCCTGCATATGTGGTTTGCGCACCGCGGCCCGGCTGGCTCACCTCCACTGATTTGGTCCTTTGCCTGTCCACGAGTGAAGGCTGGGCGTGCCGGGGCGTCCGTTTCGGGCCTGCTGCCACTTGTCCCTGCTGGCCCCTTTTGGTTGCGCCGGGGGGTCCAGATCTGTGTTCCCTTGCTTCCCTTTGCGATCCGGAGCTGTTTGGCCCGATGTCTGTTCCCTTGTTTCCTTTTTAGGGGTTCAGGAACAGCTGAGTCATGTCCGGAGGTGTGCAGAGATAGAATCCAGTGTGGAACGCATGAGGAGGCGGCCATCTTGAAAAGACCACGTGTAAGCTACACTCCAATATACTTAAAGTGATTCTGGAGCTCCATCTAGTGGACATTAGCTGTATTTACTACTATTTCTCATGGTTAAAGTGATCCTGGAGTTCCATCTGTTGGACATTTAAGAATAGCTAGCTTACTCTTATCCAAATTAAATCTGAGTATATATTTTGTAAATTGCCAAGACCTATATTGTAAATATTTTGTGTTTTTTGTCTCTCTCTCTCCCCTCCTGAATTAGGACTAGATAGGGTCTGTATTGTAAATTGTATTATTTTTCCTGGATTAAGTCTAGATAGGATCTGTATTGTAAATTGCATTTTTTTCTTACTGTAAATTGCATTTTTTTCCCCTGAATTGAGATTAGGTTAGAAGATCTGATCCACATTGTATACTGTACTTAGTTATTGAACTAGAATTAGAGCATGGGGTCGGGAAAGTCAAAAGTGAAAACGCCCCTACAGTGCATGCTTCACAATTTTAATTCTGGGTTTAGAGAGGATTATGGGGTACCTCTCTCCACCTCCAGATTATCCTTTTTGTGTGAGAGGGAATGGCCAGCCTTAGTTAAGCTATGGCCTCCCCAGGGGTCTATTGACCTGGCCACTGTGTCCTTGGTCCATCAAATTGTAGCAAAAGAGCACCCTGACCAGTTCCCATATATTGACTCTTGGCTGACCATATGCCAACTCAGACCAAGGTGGCTCCAGCGCTGTCACGAGGATCAGTGTAGAGTAATGGTGGCGGCCATCTGTCGCCAAAAGGGATGGACACCCGCCCCTATCTACCAGGGACGGGACTCTCCTGATATTCCTTCACGCCCCCTCTCTCTACTTCAACCCCGTGTCCCGTCCGCACCACTGCGGGATCCGCCCACAGCTGAAAGGTCAGGAAGACCTCTTCCTGGGGTGGGTGATGCCAGATTTAGGGAAGATTCAACAGACTCCGGCCCCTCATCTTCAGATTCCCCTCCCACATCTGGTGCCACCTCCAGTGCCACCATCTCCTCCCCTGAGAGCACAGGGGCTGGGCTTGAATCGTCACCCCTGGTAGCCCACCGCCTGCGGTCCCAAAATCTCCAATTACCACTACGACAAGTACAGGGGCTCCCTTATATTGATGCTACTGGAAAGGTGGCAGTGGGACCATCAAGCCTGATTTATGTCCCTTTCTCCACTACGGACCTGCTCAACTGGAAAACCCACTATGCCTCATATACTGAAAAGCCCCAAGAACTGACAGAGCTTATGACCAGTATTATGCAAACACACCAGCCTACCTGGTCGGACACTAAACAATTGCTTTCCACCTTATTCAATACAGAAGAACGGGCGCGCATTGTACGGGCCACCCTCGAGTGGCTGGAGACACATCCTGCCCATGAGGGAGTTATAAATCCACGGCAGCAGGCAGAGGCAGATTTCCCGAATAAAGACCCCCGCTGGGACCCGAATGACCCTGTTGGAGCAGTGGCTCTCACTCGTTTCCGGACTGCGCTCCTTGAGGGCCTTAAGAAAGGGGGGCAACGAGCTATGAACATCAGTAAAATCGCAGAAGTTCTCCAGCTTCCTGATGAAAGTCCGGCGGTATTTTATGAGCGTCTGACTGAAGCATACCGATTATACACCCCCTATGATCCAGCAGCCCCTGAGAATCTTTAGATGGTGAATAATGCCTTTGTGACTCAGGCACAAGGTGACATACGGCGGAAGCTGCAGAAACTGGAAGGGTTTGCGGGCATGAATACAACACAATTGATGGAAGTGGCACAAAAAGTATATGTAAATCGTGACCAGGAGCAGAAGCGAGAGTCGGAGCGCCGGATGAAGAAAAAGGCAGACTTCCTAGCAGCCGCCTTAGCCGAGCGACCACCAGTTCCAGCCTGGGCCAGAGGAGGAAATATGGGACGAGGATGCGGATATGGGGGGCCGAGGATTTCCCTAAGCCCCACTCAATGTGCCTACTGCAAAGAGGAGGGACACTGGAAGAATGACTGTCCAAATCGTAACACAAGGCGAGGGAGATATCCATCCACGAGGGGTGTAAGAGCACCCATACGAACTACACGGGAGCAAGATCAGCATGATGCTTACCCGCCTCCACCGGTTCCAGCTCTCGAAGGCCTTGCAGCTATGGAACATTATGACTCGGATGACTACTAGGCCGGACCGGGCTCCAAGTTTCTGTTGGGTCCCCAGGAGCCTATGGTCAGCATGAATTTAGGGGACCGGAAAATGCAATTCATGGTCGATACCAGAGCAACACACTCAGTGGTCACCCAACAAGTAGCCCCGATCTCCTCACAGTCAGTAACTGTTGTGGGAGCTACGGGGGAGAGGGCCCAGAGACCTTTCCTGCAAAACCGCACGTGCCAGTTGGGGGGACGGACCATCACTCACCAGTTCCTGTATATGCCTGAATGTCCCATACCCTTGCTGGGTCGGGATGTTCTGGCAAAACTCCAGGCCCAAATCTCATTCGGGTCTGACGGCCAGGCTGAGCTCGAAATACCCAGCCTGAGCCCAACAGTTTTGGTACTGTCCGTCCCCCGAGAAGAAGAATGGCAGTTATATGAGAACAGGCCCAAATCTGATGTGGCTACCCTGGTTACGTGGGAATCAGTGCCCCCTGGAGTATGGGCAGAAGGAAACCCCCCTGGAATGGCCATTAACATCCCTCCCGTATGTGTTGAAATGAAGCCGGGAGTCTCCCCGGTGCATGTGCGACAATACCCGCTGCCGCAGGCAGCTGTAGAAGGAATTCATCATCATCTGGTGCAGCTACTACAGCATGGTATCCTGCGGCCCTGCCAATCGGCATGGAACACTCCTTTGCTGCCAGTTCGAAAACCTGGAACCACCGACTATCGACCTGTTCAGGATCTCCGTCGTGTCAATGAGGCCACTGTGACTCTGCATCCAGTAGTACCAAACCCTTATACACTGTTGGGCCTCATCCCGGTGACTGCTTCTCACTTCTCAGTACTGGACCTAAAAGATGCCTTCTTTTGTATACGCCTGGCTACTGCAAGCCAGCACCTGTTTGCTTTCGAGAAAGAGGACTCTGCTACTGGCAGAAAGTCCCAAGTTACCTGGACTCGTTTACCACAGGGATTCAAGAACTCCCCCACCATCTTCAGCACAGCATTGGCCCAAGATCTCGCTAGTTTCCCTCCAGGGGAGCCCGGCAGACGAGTACTTCTGCAGTACATTGATGACCTACTAATCGCTGCTGACTCTGAGGCTGAATGTGTACTGGCAACCACAGAGCTTCTCCAACTTCTGTACGATGCGGGATACCAAGTCTCCAGAATAAAGGCTCAGCTATGTCAGTCGGAAGTGAAGTATCTGGGATTCCATCTGTCAAAAGGAAGCCGACAGTTGGGGAGCGAGAGGAAGGAAGCAGTGTGCCGGATCCCAGTGCCAACAACCCGCAAGCAAGTACGTGCTTTTCTCGGGGCCGCTGGGTACGGTCGTATCTGGATTCCCAACTTCGCAAAGATCGCAAAGCCCCTCTATGAGTCTACAAAGGGCCCAGAGAAGAGCCCCCTTGAATGGGGTCGTGACCAACAGGAGGCCTTCAAACATTTGAAAAGGGCATTACTGTCATCACCGGCCCTAGGCCTTCCGGATGTCACCAAGCCTTTCACCCTCTATGTGCACGAAGCAGCAGGAACAGCTTTGGGGGTCTTGACCCAACAACTGGGGTCTTGGCCACGACCAGTCGCCTACCTGTCAAAACTGCTGGATCCAGTGGCCAAGGGATGGCCACCTTGCCTGAGAGCAATAGCAGCAACAGCCTTGTTGGTGGAAGAATCTGATAAACTGTCCATGGGCCAAGGCCTTCTAGTCACCGTCCCGCATTCAGTCCAAACATTGCTAGAGCATAAAGGAAGTTACTGGTTCACCAGCTCCCGAATGTTGAAATACCAGAGCATGTTATGGGGAAATCCCAGGGTGCAGATAACTACCAGCCAAGCCTTGAACCCTGCTACTTTCCAGCCTGTTGGCCCGGGACCACCTGATCACGACTGCCTGGAAGTGATGGATACAGTCTTCTCCAGTCGCCCTGATCTGACGGATGTGCCGTTAAGAAATCTGGATGAGACCTACTACGTAGATGGAAGCAGTCTGGTGCTGGAGGGTCGCAGGTGTGCAGGATACGCGGTGGTGACGATGGAAGAAATAGTTGAAGCCCAGCCTTTGCCCCCTGGAACCTCCGCACAGAAGGTGGAACTCATTGCCCTTACCCGTGCCTTAACCCTTGGGACTAACAGTCGTGTAAATATATACACAGATTCCAGATATGCCTTTTCCACTCTCCATGCCCACGGGGCCCTGTACAAAGAAAGAGGGTTAGTTACTGCAGCTGGTTCTGAGATAAAGAATGGCCCCCAGATATTGGCCTGTTAGAAGCAGTCTGGCGTCCAAAAACAGTAGCCGTAATGCACTGCAGAGGCCACCAGAAAGGGAACAGTGAAATAGCTAAGGGAAATAGACGGGCTGATGTAGAAGCCCGGCGAGTAGCAACCACATCCTTGTCCCAGTCTTTCCCGCAGAGCTCCCAGGATCTACAAGCCCCCCTGTTTCCAGTCCCACTAAGCCATTGGGCCAAGAGGTACACTACACGAGAGCTAGATTTTTTCTGTCAGGAGGAGGGTGGGGTGTTACACACAGATGGTTGGATAAGGTTACCTAGAACAGGGACAGCTCCAGTGATAGTCATCCCAGACAGCCTTGCCCCAGCATTCCTATCATCCTTTCATCAGGCCACTCATATGGGCAAGACAGCAATGGAAACTGCCCTCCGCCCATATTTCTTCATTTCCTGCTTATCCTCATTGACAGCTGCAATTGCTAGACAATGCACCACATTTGCTAAAAACAATGCCCGTCAAGGCCCAAGCCAACCCCCAGGGGTCCAGTCTTATGGGGTCACCCCTATGGGAAACATCCAGGTTGACTTTTCAGAAATGCCCCGAGCAAATGGGTACCGGTATCTGCTGGTATTGGTCTTTACTTTCACAGGGTGGGTGGAGGCCTTCCCAGTCCGCACAGAAAAAGCCAGAGAAGTGACTAAGGTGCTGCTGCATGAAATCATCCCCCGGTTTGGGCTTCCAGTAGTAGTGGGATCTGATAATGGACCTGCATTTGTGGCCCAAGTGATACAGCAGGTAGTAAAGGCCTTACAGATCGATTGAAAGCTACACACAGCTTACCGCCCGCAGAGCTCAGGGAAAGTAGAACGCATGAATCGCATCATAAAGAGCCAGTTAGCAAAATTGTGTCAGGAAACCTCACTGAAGTGGCCCCAATTGCTCCCTATAGCTCTGCTCCGCATACGGTCAGCCCCACGAAAGGGTATCAGTGTTTCCCCCTTTGAAGCTGTATATGGTCGCCCTGCACCCCTCATACAGGGCGTCCATGGAGATTTAATGCAGATAGGTTCAGAAATAACCCGGCAGGAACTGTCGGCTCTCAGTTCTGTATTGCAGAAATTGCACCGGTGGATCCAGGAGCGACTCCCCATCAACCTGACTGAAGCGCTCCATACGCACCAGCCTGGTTCCCAAGTGTGGGTCAAGGAGTGGAAGAAAGATCCATTGACCCCCCAGTGGCGCGGCCAGTATACTGTTCTGCTGACCACCCCCACGGCTGTTAAGGTGGCTGAAGTCGCTCCATGGATCCATCACTCTCGTGTCAAGGCCGCTGCACCAGATGTTGTTCCAGCCTGGACCGCAGTCCCGATTCCAGATCAACCCCTGCGTTTGAAACTGAAGAGGGACCTTTCTGCCCAGTAAAGGGCTCTAACAGACTGCCGACGAGACCCCCGGAGAGACTGATCTACGAGACCCCCTTTTCCAGAACCGGGAGCAGAATGAGAAGCGGTGCCCTAGCCTTACTCGTTTCCCTGACATGGGCCCGTTTTCCAACAAGTGCAGAGACTACTAACACAGCAGTATTACTCGCCCAAACTGCTCTGAACATGACAAACTTTTGTATTCATAACTCTCTACAAACCTCTCTTATTGCTGTACCGTCTAGTTTGTGTGAGATGCAGAACTTCACTATGCTTGCTAATTTAAACTGTAAACAACCTGGAATATATTTCTACCATATTGGGGTTACCCGACTGACTTCTACACTTTTCAACCAAGTGCCTTTTTCCTTACAGGTAGTTTCCACTCTAAATGCTACTGATTGTTTCTTTTTTGTCAATGCCAAGAGGGGAGGAAACAATGTATCAAATACTGTGTTATCATGCAGCTCTGTTACAAATGTATCCTATTCACACTCAGAAATGTATCTTCCCTTAGGCTGGTTTTTAGTATGTGGCAAAATGACGTACACTTACGTCCCTGCAAATGCCACTGGTGGTCCGTGCACTTTTGCTAGGCTTACAACTGCTGCCTTCGTCCGGCCCCCCAGTTATCCCCGATCTGCCCCCATGCCCTCGACCTGTAACTCAAACGTAGAGCCTTACAGTGATGAGACAGCTCTTGGACTGTCAGTATCAATCCTTGGGACACCTGGGTTATTTATTTTATTTATTTATTTACATTCTCTTATATACTGCGCTATTCTGCATCAGTGCGGTTTACATTGAACAAACTGAAATTACATTGAACAGGGCATTATAACTTGGAGATAACTATTTTACAAGGAACATGGGCTACGGAGGGTTAAGTGGCTTGCCCAAGACCACAAGGAGCACCTGTGGGACTAGAAACCCCAGTCCTTCCAGCCCAAGGTTGCTGTCCTCTAGTGGGATTTGAACCCCCAACCTTCCGGCCTGAAGTACCTTGCCCCAACCACTAGGCCACTCCTCCACTCCTTGGCCCTACACAACTCCCTGGAGGTAAGCCGACTCGCTTGCTCCCTAGCCAAGACCATTAACCTCACCTCAACCATACTAGCTTCCATAAATTACGAGCTGTCCAGCCTACGTACAGCAATTCTACAGAATAGAATGACCATAGATTTCCTGCTGTTACGCCTCTACCATGGGTGTGAGGAATTCGAAGGAATATGTTGTTTTAACCTCACAGATGAAAGTGTGTCCATTGAACGCTCAATCCAAGACCTACGTGACTTAGCGAAGCAAATCTCAGACCCATCCATGGGACTGGGGACGGGGTGGTTCTTCAAATTGTTTGGTTGGTTGGGGGGCCTAAAACCCTAGCTATAGGCGTTTTCCTTCTCTTCCTAGTATGTGCCCTCATACCATGTTGTATCCCCATTCTCCACTGCTCCATTACCACCACCCTTGACACCCTGGTAGAACGCAAGGCTGCTACCACTGTTATGGCCCTGACCCAATACACTCCTCTGCGGCTTGCCTCCAGTAATACTGCCCTCTACCGCCTCTAGCGGTTGAGGTCTCACTTAAAAAGGGGGGAGTGAGGCAGCCATGAGGCTCTTACACAAGTGCCTGACCCATCCCCCAAGCCATGAGGCTCTTACACAAGTGCCTGACCCTTCCCCCAAGCCATGAGGCTCTTACATAAAGTAATCAGCCTGCTATTTCAGTAGACTCCCTTCCCCCACTCCAGGTCTGAGCACAGTATCCCCTAGCCCAGAAACCAAAAGACCAGAGCACACCGGTTTGGACAGGTCACCCAGGTACCTTCCCCAGGGGCTGCTGATTGGTGGACAATAAATACCTGTGGCAAATGGGATTACAGAATGAGTTTGAAATTATACTGTATTTAAGGCATTGAAGGACGTCCCTCGGGGCTCAGACTCTTTTGTGGAGGGTACCGGCTCTCTGTCTGAACCTGTGCACATTAAAGATCCTGTTTGCATTCCAGCCTGTCTGTGAGTTTTCCTTCATTGGGTGAGTGATTGAATAAGAGCTTTTCACAGCGTTTGCTATAACATTTCCACCATGGCGTCCAGTTGCCATGGCACCATTGCTCCATTGTAAAGCCGTGATCCCAGCTGCTGGCTTAACAAAGGCTTGCCCTGCAGCCTGACCCCTTATCCGGCCTCCGAAGGCCAGGGCCGGGCTGCAGGGAATGTCCTCAGGCCCCCCCTGTCCTATCCGCGCCCCGGGCCTACCAAAAAAAAACATCCAGGGTAGTTATTTCAAATTGGTGGAGGCACTATATGTTAAAGAGGGCATTGATTCAAATAGGATAAAAGATAATAAAATGCTAAGGGAAATTAGAGAAACTAACAAAAGTGGCACCACAGCAATAATGGTTGATTTCTATCATTCTGGTATCAACTGGGACATGCTAAGCAAATAAAGTTTCTATATAAAATACATGAATGCTTCATGAAGCAGCTGGTTCAGAAACTGACACAAGAGAGAACTATTTTAGATCTAGTTCTTAATGGAACACAGTATCTGGTGTGAGAAGTGATTGTGTTGGGGGCCACTTGGCAATAGTGATTATACGATAATCATATTTTCTTTAAGAAACGGAGGTAGGATAACAAGCCATGTGATTTCCACTATACACCTGTCTATTGAATCTCATGGGGCTAGATAGTTGTATGTGGGTATTGGCTGTGTGCCTGTTTCTGAGCTGCTTGCTCTGCATAGATGTGCCTTGTAGCACATCCTTTACCAGGACACACATGTCTGCCACATCCATCCTAGCCACTTTAACACAAAACAGCTGGAAGATAGGTTGCCACTTACAGTTTTAACAGTGCTTTGCTAGGCACTCTGTTATATGTACCCCCAGGTTTAAGCACCGACGGCAGTGCAGTGTGTCACATGATGTTTCTGAGTCAGCACATCAGAAATCCTGGACTTAGTTCAAAGTGTATCCCAGAAACTGGGTGACTTGGAAAGACTGCACATATGGGGACAGTGGCCAACCCCGGCAGCATCAGATGTAGGAAGAGAGCAATGGACAGCACTACATCATGGTGGGGGAGTGCAAGAGCTCTGATGTTCCTTGCGTGCAATCCACTCTGTCTGACCATATTTGGTACAGCCTAAATGCAGCTGAGTTGGCAGGTGTTACAGTTCATAGCGTGCTTTAGGGATACTCTCCTGGAGACATGGGAATCCCAAGGTGATGCATATTGGTCCCTGGCACAACAGTTTCTAGAGATGAGGGACAGGACTGAAAGATGAAACACTTCCTGAGAATGGGAATGTGAGACCTCCAGATGGGGCACATATTCCACCTTGAGGATTTGGGCTGAGATTCACACATACCCTGTTCCAGGTATAATTTCAGAGTACTGTGTCAGATGTCTCATGATCTGCAACTTGGGCATTCTATAACAAGAAGGGATCATTTACAAGCTAAACATCATCCCTAACACATGAGAAACTGTCTGTGCATGCACATTCACACCTACATCTGGACTACACAAGTATGTGACCATACACAGCCAGACACACTGACTTGCTTTTATGAAGCCTCATCCAAGGGCATGTAGTTGTCACATAGTGACCACAGGACATGTCTGATGGCACACAGCCCTCAGGATTGTGTTCCAACTAGGTTCAGCAAGATCACAGTTCCTGGGCCTTGCACTTTGTGGCCACATAAACAATAAGGGCCAGCTGTACCCTTGGGATAATGTGGGACACAGAAAGAAAAGACCTCTCTTGTAGTACTGATATATGTTTGTCCAATGCACTGCAACAGGACACATGTGTTGACATGTTTGTCACATCAGTGATGTAGGAAGGGCACCAAGTGACACAGGGCAGCTTTGTCGTGTGATAGCAAGTGTAGAGGGAGCAATGTGCCATAAGCCGATATGCACAACATGTCTTCAGTAATCCAGCAACTGAGCACACTGCATTAGCTGTTTGGGCTGATCTCTTATGGGATTGTAGCCTTATGGGATTGTGTCATCTATTTGAGGAACATGCATCTCAACTCTGCACTCTTTCCTTGACAGCTGGAAGATGTACGGAAGAAAAGCCAGGAGCTGCGCCGGATGCATCCAGACCTCCTGGAGGGGGTGCTGGTGGAGCAGCAGCACAAGCAGGAAGGTAAGTCAATACAACTCTCATCTCGACACACACAAACTCCACAGTCAGTAGTGCATAAATCCCCAGCAAGCAGCTTTACAGAATTGACCATTGGACTTGTCTTCATCCAGCTGTAAGGTATGGATACTTTGCCCAGGGTGTTGTTGCAACAATCATGCATGCAGCCATACCATGCCACACATGGCACATGTTTTCTGGTGCAACATGTGTCGCTTTCCACTATGGGCAAGAGTTTCATTATGCATTTTTGAGGAACTACACAAGGTACATGTGTTCACACCATACATTTTATGTATGTAGCCCTGTCCACTTGCCTGTATGATGTGCATCCCCTACACACCATCTCTAAATGGACATAGTTCACTTAGAGGGGACAAGTCCAGCACAAGGATATCTCAGAACATCACCAAGGTGAATGGCCTTTCACTATCTGTCTGTGAGCTCTATTGGTATTACATATGGTGTGTGAGCTAAGCCCCTTCTTAGACACACTGAAACATAGAAACATGATGGCAGAAAAAGACAATATAACCTATCTAGTGTGCCCTTTCAAATCAACTACAATGGTCCCCTCTGTTCCTTTGGAGAACTTCTATGTTTGTCCCATGCTTTGTGGAATTCTGAAACTGTCCTCGTTTATACAACCTCCACTGGGTGACTAGTCTACACATCTATCCTCTTTCACCCTATGTCCTATTGTAGCAGAGCATGATTTCACTCACAATAGGTCCTCCCCTTGTACATTGCTGACATGGACGTATCTACATATCTCTATCATTTCTCGTCTATACCACTGTTCTTCTAACATACAAATATTATGTTTTTGCCATGTATCCCATATGCCTTAAAACAGGCACCATGGACCATTTTAGGGACTGCACTCTGCACCAACTCTATCCTGTTAATATCATAAGAACATAAGTCATGCCATACTGGGTCAGTCCAAGGTCTGTTAAGCCCAATATCCTGTTTCCAACAGTAGCCAATCCAGGACATAACTACCTAGCAATTTCCCAAAAAGACACATAGGTTCTACAATGCTTGTATTGGTGCAAACAAAAGATTTCCTGGGTCCTTTTAATAATGGTTTCCTCCAGGAACTTGTCCACATCTTTTTTAAACCAAGCTTCACTAACAGCTTTTACGATATCCTCTGGTAACAAATTCCAGAATTTTATTATGCATTGAGTGAAAAAATATTTTCTCTTATTAGTCATAAATGGGCTACACTGAACCTTCATTGCATGTCCCCTAGTCTTTCTACTTTTTGATGACTTAAACAATTGATCTATGTTTACCCGTTCCACTCCATTCATTAATTTATAGATTTCTATCATATCTTCCCTCAGCCATTTCTTTTCCAGGTTGAAGAGCCCTAACCTTTTAAGCCTCTCCTCATAGGAGTATCCTTCCATCCCCTTTACCATTTTGGTGGCTCTTCTTTGTAAATTTTCTAATTCTGCTGTATCCTTTTTAAGATGCGGTGACCAGAATTGTACACAATATTCAAGGTGTGATTGCACCATGGAACGATACAGAAGCATTGTGATATCTTTTGTTTTATTCACTATTCCTTTCCTTGTGAATCCTAGCATTCTATTTGCCTTCTTGGCCACCACTGCACACTGGACAGAGAGTTTCAATGTGTTATCCACGATGATGCCTAAATCTTTTTCCTGTGTAGTGGTTCCTAATGTGGAACCTTGCATTGTCTAACCATAGTTTGTGTTGTTCTTTGCACTTGCTCACATTAAATTTCATCTGTAATTTGAACATCCAGTCTTCCAATTTATCAAGGTCCTCTTCCAATTTTTAACAATTCTCTTGGGTTTTAACAACTTACAAAATTGTGGGTCATCTGCAAATTTGATTACCTTACTCATTATTCCCATTTCCAGGTTACGAATATGTTAAAAAGCAGTGAACCCAGCACAGATCCCTGGAGTACTCCACTATTCACCTTTCTCCAATGGGAAAATTGGTAATTTAGCCCTAACCTCTGCTTTCTATCTTTTAACCAGTTCCTGATCCACAATAGTACACTGCCTCCTATCCCATGACTTTTTAATTTTGCCAAGAGTCTTCTTGTCAAAGGCTTTCAGAAAATCCAGATATACTATATTGACCGGTTCACCTTTGTCTATCTGTTTATTCACACCTTAAATAAAATATAACAGATTAATAAGACCTGGAAACAGCACAAGCACTGGCAAGTCAAATGCAAGGCATTGATAAGGCAGGCAAAGGGAGAATTTGAGAAGAATCTTGCTGCAGAAGCAAAAACGCGAAGTAAAGACCTTTTCAAGTACATTCGTAGCAAAAAACCTGTGAGAGAGTCAGTTGGTCCATTAGATGATAAAGGGGTTAAAGGAGCACTAAGAGGCGACAAGGTGATAGCGGAGAGACTGAACGAATTCTTTGCTTCAGTCTTTACTGAGGAAGATGTAGGGATGTTACCCATGACTGAAGTGGTATTTAAAGGTGCAGAAGAATTGAAGGAAATATCGATACATCGAGAAGATGTATTACAACTATTAGATAAGCTGAAGAGTAGCAAATCACCTGGGCCGGATGGTATACATCCAAGGGTACTGAAAGAACTGAAATATGAGATTGCAGACCTGCTATTAGTAATCTGTGAACTATCATTAAAATCATCTCTAATACCTGAAGATTGGAGGATCGCCAATGTAACACCAATTTTTAAAAAGGGTTCCAGGGTGATCCGGGAAACTACAGACCGGTGAGCCTGACGTCAATACCGGGAAAAATGATAGAAACCATCATAAAGAATAAAATTACTCAGCATGTAGATAGTCATGAACTAATGAGAGACAGCCAACATGGCTTTAGACAAGGAAGATCTTGTCTTACTAATCTGTTATGTTTTTTTGAAGGAGTGAATAATCAGGTGGACAAAGGTGAGTCGGTTGATATTGTGTATCTGGACTTTCAGAAAGCCTTTGACAAGGTCCCTCATGAGAGACTTTTGGCAAAACTAAAGAGTCATGGGATAGGAGGCAGTGTACTATTGTGGATCAGGAACTGGTTAAAAGATAGAAAGCAGAGGGTAGGGCTAAATGGCCACTTTTCCCAATGGAGAAAGGTGAATAGTGGTGTACCCCAGGGATCTGTGCTGGGTCCGCTGCTTTTTGACATATTCATAAATGACCTGGAAAATGGAATAACGAGTGAGGTTATCAAATTTGCAGATGACACAAAACTATTTAAAGTTGTTAAAACCCAAGAGGATTGTGGAAAATTGCAAGAGGATCTTGATAAATTTGAAGACTGGGCATCAAAATGGCAGATGAAATTTAATGTGGACAAGTGCAAGGTTATGCACCTAGGGAAGAACAACCCAAACTATGGTTACACGATGCAAGGTTCCACATTAGGAACCACCACCCAGGAAAAAGATTTAGGCGTCATTGTGGATACCATGTTAAAACCCTCGGCCCAGTGTGCAGCGGCGGCCAAGAGAGCAAATAGAATGCTAGGTATGATAAGGAAAGGAATGGAAAATAAAACAAAGGATATTATAATGCCTCTATATCGTTCCATGGTGAGACCGCACCTTGAATATTGTGTGCAATTCTGGTCGCCGTATCTTAAAAAGGATATAGAGTTATTAGAAAAGGTTCAGAGAAGAGCCACCAAAATGGTAAAGGGGATGGAAGGATACTCCTATGAAGAAAGGCTAAAAAGGTTAGGGCTCTTTAACCTGGAAAAGAGATGGGTGAGGGGAGATATGATAGAAGTCTATAAATTAATGAGCGGAGTGGAACGGGTAAACGTAGATCGATTGTTAACCTTATCAGAATATAGAAAGACTAGGGGACATGCAATGAAGCTACAGGGTAAACTATTTAAGACTAATAAGAGAAAATATTTTTTCACTCAACGTGTAATCAAACTCTGGAATTTGTTACCGGAGGATGTAGTAAAGGCTGTTAGTGTAGCTGGGTTTAAAAAAGGTTTGGACAAGTTCCTGGAGGAAAGGTCCATAAGCCATTATTAAGAAGGGACACAGGATATCAATGCTTGAACCAATACAAGCATTGTGGAACCTGTGTCCCTTGGGGAAACTGCTAGTTACATATGACCTAGATTGGCCACTGTTGGAAACAGAATACTGGGCTTGATGGACCTTGGTCTGACCCAGTATGGCATATCTTATGTTCTTATATAAGACCTTTTTTGGCTAAAGCCATGTTGGCTGTCTCCCATTAAGCCATGACTATCTACATGTTTAGGCATTTTGTTCTTTATAATGGTTTCTTCCATTTTGTCTGGTACTGACATCAGGTTTACCGGTCTGTAGTTTCCAGGATCTACCCTGGAACCCTTTTTAAAAATTGGTGTTACATTGGCCATCCTCCATTCTTTAGGTATTACAGATGATTTTAATGATAGTTCATAGAATACTAATAGTAGGTCTGGAATCTCATATTTCATTTCTTTCAACACCCTCGGATGTATAAGTTTCTAGGATGTATACGAGGGTCCAGGTGATTTGCTACTCTTTAATTTATCAAATAGTTGTTATGTATCCAGAGGTTAAAAATGACAGATATTTACCTGGCTGGGGGTCTGGGGCTGCCCCTGAAAGTGTAATGGTGTTTTGGGGCTGGCATGGATCCTCCTGTAGAACAACTTCTTAAACACCCTCGTATTTGATTAAAGATTGCCGAAGTCAGGATTCTTGTATATTGCCCTCCGGAGCACAGCTCTTACACATCCATTTTGACCAGAAACCAGGCTCCGCCCCCGGAAAGGAAATATTAATTTGTTGTAAGCTCTGGAACAAATCTTCTCAACTGATTTACTTTAATTTATTTAGTTAAAAATAAATTTAACTAGGGAGCTATCTTGCTGTAATTCATATAAAGATAGTCCCTCATCTTTAGATTAATTTGAGGCTCTTTTAACACTGTGTTTCTCCAGCTCTACAATATTATTTAAGACCATGTTCTTAAAAGTCAACAATGCAGGGTCCATTGGACTAGGGTGAATACATGTAGCTTTCTTCTGGAGCAATGAAAGATCCATATTGCTTATTATCCAAAAATAGTTTCAATTGTAAATGTGACCCCCTCGGGGTTCGGCGCTGGCCCAGGCTCTGATTGCAGCGGCCGACAGGGGTGTTGACTACTGATCACGGTAGCAGGCCAGTTGTTATTCCCCAAGAGCCGGACCACACAACCCCCAGTCTTCACAGCAGGGCGCACATAAATAGGGATTTTACATTTCCTTAAGAGTGCTACTTTAGCATACACCTTGTTGTTAACTTAAAGCACTCAAGCAGTTTTCAAATGTAAAAAATTCACATTTTATTCAACATAACATCAAGAATATTCACACAATAGTTTGCCCCTTCCCCAAATTTTATTATAATTTCAAGCATAAAGTCCACTGCAGCAGTCTATACTTAGCTTCCTTCTCCCAAGTTGGTAGGCGTTGGTACAATCAGCGCTGTACTTCTTCTTCACCGGTAGGAGCGTTGGGGCCCTTGCAGAGTAGATCCAAGGTTCTTCACCCTCACCTATCTTTAAAAAAATCAAATGAAGGAAAACCCTGACTCTCCCTGAATATCTTTAGAAAGCTTGACTGGGACAACTTTAGTATACTTATGGGGCTCTATCTATGGGTGAAAAATAAAAAGATAATTGAAATTCCCTGCTACCTGTTTTCTCAGTCGTTCTCCTATTGTTCATTACACTCTATAGGAGCTTTGAGCTTCTTCTTTAGGTTGTAACAACTTGTACCTTACAAAGCTAGATTCTCTCTCTGTTACTTCTGCACATATTTTGGCAATTCAATATTTCCTGTCTAACAGTGTTGTTTCACACCTTCAATAACACTTCTCTTATAGGCACTGTATTTCAGACCAACATAGTATAAACTCTCTTTTCCTAAAGAACAGTGTTACAGTATTGAGATGCAACTCTCCTCTTTTGCAAACTCTGCAACTTAGCATACAATGAGTTTATCAACACTTTATAAATTGCCATTAGCAATACATCTTTTCACAGGAAACAACATTTAGAACAGAACAATCCTGCACTGCTATTTAACTAAGACAGATTGCAGTTAAAGAACTATTTCAATTTGCAGAATAATACTTCTCTGACCATAGTAAGTTTCTCTTATCCATCTACAAATGTGTCTTCAGAGAAACTGCAGAGCAAAACTTCTCTTTAAAACAACAAGCTCAACTCAATATCTCTCTGCACATAAATAAAAACTAGCTTGCATCAATCCTCCCATGAGAGAATGATAGAGACACTACTATGCTATTTCACTTATCTCTGCCCTTAACTCTGCTCTCTGGCTGTGCTCTCTGGACATCCTTCAAAAAGCACCTTCTCTCCAGGTAGAGCTGTCTGTGTCTGTTAAACAGTAAAACTTTAGTTTCCTAGGAGACAGGAATTCCACTCAGCCCGTGTGACTGCCACTAACCTATCACGCGCTACATTGCTAAAATTCTAAAGGTTGTTTACTATTAGAATATTCATGTAATCTCCATTTTAAACCACTTTTTCATATTACTTTCTATGTGAATTTCCTTTTCCTACCCCAAACTATATCAATATATCTTAACATAATAACTTTGGCACCCTCTTAATCAGGATCTCAGCAGCCTTCTCACAGTGGTTTTAAAATTTGAATTGTGCCAAGGACAAGTGTACTACAGTTTCTTTCCAATATTAAACAAAACAAATTTCCAAACTTACCCTAATCTATTTCAAAAATTAAATTATCCCTTCAGGTATCCCCCACGTTGAATGTAATCCAGTAATCAATTTTGGTAGCCCCCCAAGACACAAAGTTCATTTATCCCTAAATTCAGTATAAAATATGCTTTTTAAAATCTAGAACCTACTTGCTTATTTTATTTACAACCCTCAATTTTATTGGAGCCCAAATTTATAACCTTCTAACGATTTGAACCCCCCTAAACATTAAACCCTGTAAAATTAAACCCTTAAACATTAAAATTTCCAAATTCTGATTCCACATTTGATCTTCCTATATCCCCTTTACACAAACTAGACCCCTTTTAAAAAATCTACAGGACCTCCAGATCTCCCTGGGGTTTACATCGTTTTGGGTAACTTTCCACCTAAACTCCTGGAACTATTCTCAGCAGAGCTGTAATTTAGGCCCCGGCTTCCCTCTGGGCCTGCTACAACCCCTTCAGCCAATCAGAAAGCTCTTTTCACTTCCACCAATCAAAAGATCCCCAGCTCATCCTAAGGGAGTGATTAATATATTTCTTTTAACAAACCTCATTTTTAACCCTTCGGGTTACATTCACCCTTGCTAAGTAAAATGTCGACCCGACATTTGCAACACCTATTTCATCATTTTTTTTTAAACAAAATAAAATCTAACACATCACAAATTCTTTTAGGTAAGCAGGTTTTTGTCCTTTATTGGTTCTTTCCGAGCGTCTTAAGCACGGCACCTCATTCTGAAATTACCTCTACCTCTATTTCCGGTTCCATGCATTCACTAACATTTTCTCCTATTTGGTCAGATTCAATATTACCTTCAGGTCCATTTTCTAGGAACCAAACAGTTTCTATGGACTCTGGTGTCGCATAAGATTGCTCTGCAGCATCATCTGTTTCTACATTTGTTTCAGATACCTTTGGAATTATACAGGGACTCCATAAGGGATTTGGCAATAACCTAATATTATTTCGATGCACTACTTTACAATTTCCAAGCCTATCTTTAATTTTGTATGTGCTTCCCCCTGGTTCAAACACATGTAACACTTCATAAGGTGAATTCTCCCATTTGTCTTTGAGTTTACGCTTTCCCCTACTCTTGTTGTTTCTAAGTAACACTCTATCCCCTTCAGAGATGAGTGCACCTCTCAAACAACGGTCAAAGCGTCGCTTCTTAACTGCTGCCCTTCATGCTGATTCTTGTTGTGCCACAAGGAAGGTTTTCCGAAGTCTCTGATGATGTTGTTCAACCCAATCGTCAAGTTTTTCTGCTCTGTTTTCTGAAGTCTTTGTCTGTAGATCATACGGTAGTCTGGAATCTCTACCAAACAACAAATAAAATGGTGAATATCCAGTCGAGCTATGTGCGCTGCTGTTGTAGGCTAATACCAATTCCGGTACATATTCAGCCCATCTTTTCTTTTTTTCATCTGTCAGGGTTCTTAGCATGTTCAACAAGGTGCGATTAAATCTCTCGCATTGTGCGTTACCTTGAGGGTGATAAGGAGTGGTATGACTTTTTCTCATATTATAAACATTACAAAGTTCACGGATAGTAGCAGACTCAAAGTTCCTGCCTTGATCCGAGTGTATCTGCGCTGGACACCCATAATAATTCATCCAGTGATGCACTATTGCTTTAGCCGTTGTCTGAGCCGTTTGATTTCTCGTAGGCACAGCCACTGCATATCGAGTAAACATATCCGTTAACACCAACACATGTTCCATCCCATTAGTACTAGCTTCTAAAGTTATATAGTCCATAGCCAAAATTTCCAGCGGATAACTTGCTTGAAAGGTTTTATATTTAGCTCTCTCCTTAGGAAACAAATCTTTGGCAAAAATACACCGTGAACACTGTCTGATCCACATCTTTATATCTCGGTTCATGTTTGCCTAATAATAATCTTTTCTTATATTCTTTAGTGTAATCTCTTCATTTGGATGCCCAGCATTATCATGTTTCGCTTGAAAGGTTTCTTTGCGTAACTTTTCCGGAGTTATGAATTGCATGATTTCCATATTATCTCGGGGATCAATCATTTTTCGATACCATAAACTTCTTTCATAGTGTAATCGGCCTCGCTCTTTCCATAGCTTCTTTTGATTACTGGTCCAGCTGCGGATATCAACAGGGTCTTTCTTTTTAAGATGGTACAGAACCTTTTGTAAGTCCAAATCTTCACTCTGACTCTGTTGTAACTCTAATCTGGAGCAACTTAGAATTTGTCTAGCACACATTACTTCACGAGATTTTATCACATTTCCTGCATTAGGCCATTCTCCCGCACCTCTTTAATCTTGATTATGGAATCTTCAGATTTTATTTCTTCTTCCACTACTTCTTCCTTGGGAGGTGAACATCTTGATAAGGCATCTGCCACCGTGTTAGTTCGTCCAGGTTTATATTGGACCTCAAACTCCAATTCTGCAAGCTGAGCCAACTATCTTTGCTCGGTTGCATGTATTTGAGCTGTTTCTAAATACTTCAATGGATTATGATCCGTTTTTACTAAAAATTTCTTATACATCAAATAGTCCCTAAATTTTTCAGTGGCAGCCCATTTTAGTGCTAGCAATTCTAACTTAAAAATACTATAATGCTGGTCATTTCTTTCAGATTTTTTTTAACCCTCTACTAGCATAAGCAATCACCCGTTCTTGTCCTTCTTGAATCTGGCTCAATACTGCTCCTAGACCTTGGTGACTCGCATCCGTTGTTAAGATGAAAGGCAATTCAAAATCTGGATATGCCAGTATTGGTGATGAAATTAAACTTTCTTTGAGCTTATCAAAGGCTTGCTGGCATTCCGAACTCCAAAGTATTGCTGCTTTCTTGGGTCGCAACTTATTTTTACCAGTCAACCTGTGAAGTGGTGCAGCGATCTTAGCAAATGATGGTACAAATCTGCGATAATAACTCGCTAAACCCAAGAATTGTCGAACTTCTTTCACCGTGGTGGGGACCTTCCAATTCTGCACTACTTGGGTCTTCTCTGGGTCTACTGTCACTCCCTCCGCGGAGACGATATGACCTAAATATTTAACTTGCTTGCTCAGCATAGTACACTTGTTTGGCTTCAATTTTAATCCACTTTCGCTTATCGTCGTGAACACCTTATCTAAGTGTTCCAGATGAGTGACAAAATCTTTGGAGAACACCAGAATATCATCAAGATATAGTAGCAAAATTTTGAAAACATAGTCATTCATTACATTCTCCATTAGTCTTTGGAATGTAGCTGGTGCATTTGTTAGTCCAAAAGGCATTCTAGTCCATTGAAAAAGTCCGAATGGTGTCGTAACTGCAGTTTTTTCCTTATCCTTTTCAGACATAGCCACTTGAAAATAACCTGATGTCAAATCCAAAGATGTAAACAATGTAGCATGACTCAACGCATCCAGGGATTCCTCTATTCTGGGTAAGGGATATGCATCTTTGACAGTAACGCTGTTCAGCTTTCTATAATCAACACAAAATCGTATGGATCCATTTTTTTTTCTAATGATAACAGCTGGCGACGCCCAGGGGCTCTTACTTGACTCCAGAATACCTTGAGTCATCAGGTCTTGAACATGTCGCTTAAATTCTTCGTATATATGCGGTGATACTCGTCGATATGCTTGCTTGATAGGTGGATGTATTCCTGTATTCACTGTATGACAAATTTTGTCCGTATACCCGATGTCATTTTCATTCACAGAAAACACTTGACGATGTTTCCAGAGTAGACACCTCAATTGTTTGCTTTGTTCTGCTGTCAGCTCTTCCCAATTTACCTTAACAGCTAGACCTTGAATGAATCTATCCACATCTTTATCAGCATCCACACTCACTGCACTTTTCCTCACCACCATGGTATCTCCATCTAATTGGCATTGTAAATCGGAAGAAGCTAAGATTTCTTTGGGTTTATATATTTCAGCCACTCGAATTCTTGGAGGCAAGCTGATAGGTTTTTGACCAGCATTCAACACATGTACTATTATCTTGTCTTTGTTTGGTATAACCAATGTATTGGCTACACATAAATCAGTAGGTAAAATGGCCGTTTCTGTGCTAGACACTACCACTGGCGTTACTGCATATTCTCTCAACTTTGTACAGCTTTCTAGTAACATGATCTCAGACAGTGGAGGAAGTGTCACCCTTTTCCTTCCAATCAACTTGACAAATCCAATTTTTTCGTTTTTGTTATTCTGCACTTGTCTCCGTATTTTGTAAATCTCTCCTCCCTTAAGCCAGCTATTGGCCACTGAATCCCAATTTAGTTCTTGCAATGCATTCATGCCCAAAATTCCGGGTGTCATGTTAACTTTTCTATAGGCCATATCATCTTTTACTATGAGTACGCCACAATGCTTTACTTCTTGTCCAAGACACGTCATATCCACCTCCACACATCCCACAATCGGAATGTTTACACCATTCACAGCGGATAACTTTATTAGACTTGCTTCTTGCATTTGATTACATTCCTTCAGATGTTGTTGGAAGTAGCTTTCTGTCAAGGTCGTTACTTCTGACCCAGTATCTATACAACACCTTACTGGTACTCCAGCCATTATAACTTCTCTAATCGGACTTTTTCCAAATATTTTCCGTTCTTCATCCTCATCTCCAAGGGAACTTACTCGCAGTACTCGAATAGTAGATGGGGAGGGTAACTTGGTAAGAGTTGTCTCTGCTTTCACTGGAGTCCGAATTGGAGACATAACCTGTTTCCGTTGATAATCATCTAGATTAACTGGCACTGTACTACTCGTATTTATTCTAGCGTTAACTTTTATTCTTGATGGGTCTTGTGCAGTATCAGACGAATCACCAGGAACATTAGTCTGAATCACTTCTGGAGTCCATACTCACTCACTCCTACATTGTCTTGCCACATGCCCCGATTCTAAGCATCGATAACACACTAGGTCTCCTCTCTCGTTTCTTAGTGGTGCCCTTCGTACTGGGTATCTTTCAACATATTCTGGCCTTCTTTGACTCACTGCCCTGTATGTGGTTCTCTCATAATCAGACCCATATAACGGATTGTTACCATTCCAGATACGTCGTGAGTAGTAACTGGGTTCTTGTCGCTGTCTTTTTTCTTGAAGTAACTCAGTCATCATATGTTTCAATTCATTAATCTCCATTTCATAATTGGTTTCAACAGTAGCTCCTCTTACTGTAGCTTCATTGCGACCTCTCGACAAAATCTTCACGTTTCCCTCTCTCCAATCACATGACACATCTTCCTCAGACCACTTAACCGCTTCTTGCAATAAGGATGCGAAAGTTATTTCTGGAATTCTCTCCAATCTTTTCTTCATTTCTCTTCGCAAACTTTCTTCTCTTATTCCTAATACAAATCTTTCTTTTAGTATCTTCTGAGGATACCTAAAACAATCAGGATCAATAGCTTCAATCCTAACTAACTTTTCTTGTAGCGTATATGCATAAGTACGCATATCTTCCCCCAGTTCTTGCCTTCTGTCAAAGAATTCTTTGATTCGTATGCTCACAGGAACTTTATCACCATAAACAATTTTTAGTACATCAAACAAGTCTTAAACCGAATTTTGTGTATCCGGTGGAACAAAACGAGCTGTGTCTCTAGCTTGTCCAATTAAATGGTCTTTAACAATTTCTAGTTGATCTTCCAGAGGTATTCTAAGAACTTTTAGTGCCGCTTTTGTCCTTTCTATCCATTCTTCCACCGTATAATCTCCATGTTTCTTTGGCATACCTGCGAAATTAGGTATCTTTTTATCCCTGGGAATATACATGGCTGTCGGCATCCTAGGGCCTTCTATGAATCTCTCCAGAATCTGCCGTTCTCTCCGTTGCTCCTCCTGCATTCTCACTACAGCTTCTTCTCTCCTCCTCAATTCTTCCTCCTGCAATTCCATCCTGGTTCTGTATGCTCGCCATTCATCTCTCAGCTCCGCAGCCCAGTCTTCCATGGCGCTAAGGTACTCAATCTCCTCTAGCCAACAGGAGTGTCACTTAGAAACAACAATTTTGTGTCTGCTATAGCTACTCACAATAGCAATCTTGGAATAACCCGCAATAAAAATGAAAAATCCTGTCCGTGACGCCAAAAACGCACCTCCTGTGACGCCCTTGGGGTTCGGCGCTGGCCCAGGCTCTGATTGCAGTGGCCGACAGGGGTGTCGACTACTGATCATGGTAGCAGGCCAGTTGTTATTCCCCAAGAGCCGGACCACACATCCCCCCAGTCTTCACAGCAGGGCGCACATAAATAGGGGTTTTACGTTTCCTTAAGAGTGCTACTTTAGCATACACCTTGTTGTTAACTTAAAGCACTCAAGCAGTTTTCAAATGTAAAAAATTCACATTTTATTCAACATAACATCAAGAATATTCACACAATAGTTTCCCCCTTCCCCAAATTTTATTATAATTTCAAGCATAAAGTCCACTGCAGCAGTCTATACTTCGCTTCCTTCTCCCAAGTTGGTAGGCGTTGGTACAATCAGCGCTGTACTTCTTCTTCACCGGTAGGAGCGTTGGGGCCCTTGCAGAGTAGATCCAAGGTTCTTCACCCTCACCTATCTTTAAAAAAATCAAATGAAGGAAAACCCTGACTCTCCCTGAATATCTTTAGAAAACTTGACTGGGACAACTTTAGTATACTTATGGGGCTCTATCTATGGGTGAAAAATAAAAAGATAATTGAAATTCCCTGCTACCTGTTTTCTCAGTCGTTCTCCTATTGTTCATTACACTCTATAGGAGCTTTGAGCTTCTTCTTTAGGTTGTAACAACTTGTACCTTACAAAGCTAGATTCTCTCTCTGTTACTTCTGCACATATTTTGGCAATTCAATATTTCCTGTCTAACAGTGTTGTTTCACACCTTCAATAACACTTCTCTTATAGGCACTGTATTTCAGACCAACATAGTATAAACTCTCTTTTCCTAAAGAACAGTGTTACAGTATTGAGATGCAACTCTCCTCTTTTGCAAACTCTGCAACTTAGCATACAATGAGTTTATCAACACTTTATAAATTGCCATTAGCAATACATCTTTTCACAGGAAACAACATTTAGAACAGAACAATCCTGCACTGCTATTTAACTAAGACAGATTGCAGTTAAAGAACTATTTCAATTTGCAGAATAATACTTCTCTGACCATAGTAAGTTTCTCTTATCAATCTACAAATGTGTCTTCAGAGAAACTGCAGAGCAAAACTTCTCTTTAAAACAACAAGCTCAACTCAATATCTCTCTGCACATAAATAAAAACTAGCTTGCATCAATCCTCCCATGAGAGAATGATAGAGACACTACTATGCTATTTCACTTATCTCTGCCCTTAACTCTGCTCTCTGGCTGTGCTCTCTGGACATCCTTCAAAAAGCACCTTCTCTCCAGGTAGAGCTGTCTGTGTCTGTTAAACAGTAAAACTTTAGTTTCCTAGGAGACAGGAATTCCACTCAGCCCGTGTGACTGCCACTAACCTATCACGCGCTACATTGCTAAAATTCTAAAGGTTGTTTACTATTAGAATATTCATGTAATCTCCATTTTAAGCCACTTTTTCATATTACTTTCTATGTGAATTTCCTTTTCCTACCCCAAACTATATCAATATATCTTATTAACATAATAACTTTGGCACCCTCTTAATCAAGATCTCAGCAGCCTTCTGACAGTGGTTTTAAAATTTGAATTGTGCCAAGGACAAGTGTACTACAGTTTCTTTCCAATATTAAACAAAACAAATTTCCAAACTTACCCTAATCTATTTCAAAAATTAAATTATCCCTTCAGGTATCCCCCACGTCGAATGTAATCCAGTAATCAATTTTGGTAGCCCCCCAAGACACAAAGTTCATTTATCCCTAAATTCAGTATAAAATATGCTTTTTAAAATCTAGAACCTACTTGCTTATTTTATTTACAACCCTCAATTTTATTGGAGCCCAAATTTATACCCTTCTAATGATTTTAACCCCCTAAACATTAAACCCTGTAAAATTAAACCCTTAAACATTAAAATTTCCAAATTCTGATTCCACATTTGATCTTCCTATATCCCCTTTACACAAACTAGACCCCTTTTAAAAAATCTACAGGACCTCCAGATCTCCCTGGGGTTTACATCGTTTTGGGTAACTTTCCACCTAAACTCCTGGAACTATTCTCATCAGAGCTGTAATTTAGGCCCCGGCTTCCCTCTGGGCCTGCTACAACCCCTTCAGCCAATCAGAAAGCTCTTTTCACTTCCACCAATCAAAAGATCCCCAGCTCATCCTAAGGGAGTGATTAATATATTTCTTTTAACAAACCTCATTTTTAACCCTTCGGGTTACATAAAGTTCTCCCGAACCTCTGAATTGCCACCCAACTCTGAAACAGATCATAAAATGGACCAGGCACATAAGATAATCCTTTAGACAATAATGATAGTTGAGCAAAAGACAATTCCTTAGATGATAAATTGTCCCTGTGAGGAAAAGAAAAAGTTTGTGTATTATAATTGATAAGTATTATTTAGCCAGTTTTGTATACCAACTTTTCCTTCATAAAGGTGGTTAGGGACAAGACAAAGGGTCTGCTAGTGCTCCTTGTGGCCTTGGGCAAGCCACTTAACCCTCCATTGCCTCAGGTACACTTAGATTGTGAGCCCTGCGGGGACAAGGGAATAAAAAGTACCTGTTAGTATACATGTAAACCGCTCTGATGCGTAAGTAAAGGGCGGTATATCAAATGCCTAAACCATAAACCATGGACATTTCGGCGGCCTTCAACACTGTGTCCCACACTAAGTTACTGCAACGCTTACAGTAAATAGGACTATGCAAGAATACCCTGAAATGGTTTACATCATACTTGGAAAGGCAAACACAACAAGTCAAATGCGACCAAAAGAAATCACTGCAGTTCCCTGTCATGCAGTGAATACCACAAGGCTCAGCCCTATCATCAATGCTCTTTAACATCTACATCCAGCCCATATGCAACATCATCAAGCACCACAAACTCCACTACTACATTAATGCTGATGACATCATGGTGTACACTCCAATCAACCTACTAGCATTAAACACCACAACAATAACCAAATGCCTCAAAGACATCAATGACTGGCTCACAGCCAACAACTTAACAGTCAACTACGATAAAACTGAGGCAATGTTTGTCACCAGGAACCCCACCTTCATACCTCCACAAACTATCAGCATCCTAGACAAACATATAGTAGTCAAAGAAGAAGTTAAGTATCTGGCCATCACATTGGACAGAGTTCCGAACCTGAAATCCCACATCACCAAAACCGCAAACAAGGCCCACCAACGTTTGAGGACCATCAGACAAATCAAACCAATACTCCATCAAGACCACTTTCACACAGTGTGCCAAGCACTCATCACACCACTGCTTGATTACGGAAACTCACTATATCAAGGCCTCCCTCAGCAGACACTACACCCACTACAGATGGTGCAAAACACCACAGCATGCATCATTACAGACACTCCAAGGACCGAGCACATCATCCCTGACGTTGAAAGTAAAGAAAGCATTTTTCAATTACTTTTGTTTGTGGTATTCTCAACCCCTGAGGAAGCTGGTGGTTGGCGAAACAAAAGCTTTTGTAGGGTATGAGTTAAGAGTATGAAAGTGCTTGAAGGGCTATTGTAAGATAAGTTTCCTGCTCTGATTTGGAAGACAGGAGAAGATTCTTGATCTACAACGGATCGTTTTGAAGCAGCCACGGACTTTGAAAATTGAGCTTTAAAGATAAGTAATTGTAGACCTTGCAAGGCATATTTATTGCTGTTTGTATCTATTAAGTTCCTCTTCTGTTGTTTTACAGGGGATGGAAGTTCAGTCCAGTGGTGCCCTGTTGAGCTTTTTAAAATGACGCTATTTATGTATTGTGTATGCTTTGTGGTATGTTAGGTTGTGAGTAATTTCGAATCCCCAGGAGTACTCATGTGGAATTGAAATGTTACGGTTTGAAATTTAATATTATGAATAAAAAATTATTTTAGAGACTTTATTGACCAGTGATGTGAGCGTCAGCTGTTCCCTATAGTGGATTTTTCACTAAATGTAGGGTATAAGCCATCCTGAGGTCATATTTGCCTAAGATAAAGAAGTTTCCAGTTGTTTTTAGGAAATTATTTTGGTGACTAATTGTGTCTTAAATTAAGAGCTACTTGTCTTTTCAGTTGATTAAGCTCTTATACAGTTATTGTTGTGGCTGTAATAGCTCTACCATAAATGACTGCCTTCTGACCCAAAAGTCAATAGTTAGAAGCCAGTCTCTGTTTTTTTTTTAATTTACTTGAAACCTCTAGTAGCCTTTCAGCTATATTTTTCATTTGGGTAGCCACCACAGCTACATCTTTAATTAATAAAATTGCCCTAAAATGAAAATGTATTAAAATGAAACATAATAAAGTGAAACAAAATGACACAGGAAATGAAGCAATATGATTTTTTTTTGCGCTCACACATCGCTGTTAAATAATAAGACTCTTTCTTTACATTTCTACAATATGTTTTATTTTTAAAAAATGTATATGAACTTCTTTGAACCTTGCAGAAAGCAGTGAAACATGATTTGCAAAATAACTTCCTAATTATGCCATCTCCCAATATGCGCAGTTTTGAACTTTGCATGAGAAACTGCCTGAACTGTTCATTTAAAAATCTGTCCTAATATTAGCCTATAATATAACATAAATTGCAGTGTCAGGAAGACTTGCAGCGCTGGTACGTTTGCATTAACATGCTCTTGCAGAACTAACCATGGGCTCCTGCAGCTCCTTGATTGGCTTTTACTGGATATCTCTTTGCTCCTCCTATTTCTTTTATTTTACTGTTCCTTTTCTATCATTACATGGTGTTCTTTTCTAACAATTTTATTTTATTTTTTAATTTTTATGCATTGTAAACTGTTCTGTTGCCTCGAAGGGTGCAATATAAAGTTTTAAATAAACCTTAAATCTTATGAGTTAAATGTAAGCATACTCTGCATTGACAAAAATATCCTACCTCCCTCAACAACAGGTACAGATTAGAACTAGGGCATTTCTCCATATAAGTCACTATACAAAATATATTCTGATTTCCATGTTATCTGAGTAACAGCAACATAAATATCTCCATTACCATGCATGTTGTTAAATAATACAAAACCTGAAAAACATCCCCACAGAATGCTCATGTAGGAAACCTGCTGTACCACAGTAGTATCAATTCCTATGATTCAAACACCAAAAACCTTAGCCGCCAGTAGGCAGCACTACAGCATGATAATGGGCCCTAGAACACCAATATACCTACTACTGGTAACACAGGACAAGTAGGGCTACTGCAGGTTTCTACAAAGAAACTACAGACTACGAATTCTGCGCCTCAGTCACACGCTATACAGACTCTCTCCAAATAAAACAAGGAACCACAGATTAAGAGAAATATGAATTCAAGAACACTGGAGAAATAATACACAAATGTATTTCTTCTTGTACTGAATAAACAAACAAAAAAACCCCATGATCCATACTTCCCAAAGCAAACATATCTCAGTTGATAAATTCTACTTTTGAGGTCTGGGCATTTTATTTTCACAGTCATGTTCATCCCAGTCTCTCTTTTCTGCTTTCCTCATCTGACTTCTAATGCTCTTAGCACTGTCTGCTGTCCATTTGTTGTTTCTCCTTTCTCCTCCTAACTTTTCCCATTCCCTCCCTGTATCTATCTCTGACATACTGTTCATCCCCTATTTAGTCCTTTCCTCAGTTTCTTTTTTCTGCCTCTCTGTCCATTCAAACATCCCACTCAATCTCTTTCTTTTTAATTCTCATTTGCCTATCAACTTCCCATCTTCTTTCACCTCCTGCTCAGTCCATCTACCCTAGATCTGTCACTTTCTCTGCCTCTCTCCTTCCCCAATCTCTCATCCCCTTCTATCTTCCATACACTCCCCATTATATTTCTGTCCTCTGTACTAAGCTTCATCCTTGACAATGCCCCCATGACCTCTTCTTAATGGTGACACCATAGCCAAGCAGCAGCACCCCCCCCCCCCAACTCTTGTAGTCCAGCATTCCCCCCTCCCTTTCACCTCCAATAGCAGAACATCTGCCTTCTCCCCTATCCTACCACCCTAAATACAGCAACTACCCATCCTCTTCCCCACCACCTCAATAGTACAGCATCTGCCCTCTCCCTTAACCTGCCATCCTAAGTTCAGCAACTTCCCCTCCCCTGCCTTACTATCCAACTAGTACAATAATAGTTGCTTTCTCCCTTCACTCCCCCCCCCCCCCACCAATACCTCATCTGCCCTCTCTTAGGCAGCAAAAGATACGGTGATAAAAGCTGCTGTATTTTCCTTCACTTTAAACAAAACTGCACTCCTTTCCAGAGTCACAGTGGCAAGAAGAACTTATTATGATTTCACTTCCAGTGTCATCACACACTGGAACTTAAATCATGTTAAGTGCCTCCTGCTGCTGTGACCCCTGGAAGAAGTGAAGCTTTGATTAAAGTGAAGGAGAATGCCATGGCTTTCACACACATTGTCTGCTGCCAGGTTTTGTAATCTGTACTTCCCGCTGCTGCTGACCTGCCCGCATCAGCCCCATGACACACTGAGGATTTTCAGTCGATGCAGCAGCTTTGGTGCCCCTGTACATCGATGCCCTCCTGCCGCACTTGCCCTGTTTACAGGGTAGCACCGGCCCTGATGAGAGGGGTTCATAAAGCTGTCTCACATGATGAACATTATGGACTTCTTGCTTGATTCTATACAGATGCTGTTTATGCACCCTGTCTCCCACAGTTAGGGACACAGCACAGACTCACGGCATGTCTGCTTTCCTGAGTTGTATGCCCTTCCCTCTTGAACTTAGCCTCATTGCTCTGAGCTGTGCAGCCAGATATGCCTATTACCAGTCATACCTCTCTATTCTAATCTGTCTGGTCTCTACTTTCCTGTAGGTGTGACTGGGACACATTTATTGCTATCTGCAGTGGTTCTGTAGCCTACTGCTGCCCTAATAACACATTTGTAATTTTCACTTGCAGGGCACAAGTAGCACATGCCTTCACAATATGCATGCACTATGGCCATGCTTTCCCCACTACCTCACTAGTGATGTGACCTGCATGCTGGTAGTAGCCTACCACAGTCATGCCCCTTGCAACTACCATGGTCACTAGGTCCCATTCTATTGAAAAAGTGTGTTAAATGTGCATTTGTCCTGTGCTATTCGCTGCACTTTCATAAATATGCCCCACTGTCTGCAGTGGTTGTGTAGCCCACTGCCACCCTAATAATGCATTTGGAGCTTATTCTTGCAGGGCACATGTAGTGCATGCCTTCACAGTGTGCATGCGCTTTGGCCAGGGGAAACTCTATCATTAGACTAAGAGAGGTGGCTTCCTCAGGTGGCAAAGTTTTGGGGGTGGTAGAAAATACCTCCGAAACAGCCCAGCTAAAGTCGCCTCACTCTGCCTTTGACCTGCTGCTACCACTGCCGCTGCTTCTACTGGGTCTGTGGTGGCGGCGGCAACAATCACCCTACCTCCAACAATAAGCGGCAGGTTAAAAAATCATGCAAGCAAAAGTTTAGGATCTTCCCGACTCCTGCACACCTCTAAGGCTCTAATGGTCTCCCCCTTCTGATGCATACTCATGTCAGAGGGGGCAGTACCAGCAAAGACTTTCAGGCTCATTCTGAGCCACAAATAGAAGGGCTGTACACCCCAATGGGACGTCCATCCCCACTATTCGTGGCTCTTCCCACCGGCATCTAACTTGCCCACCGGTTGTACGGGGAAGTTAGATGGGAGCGAGAAAGGGGAGGATTAGGGGCAGCGTTAGGGCAGGCAGTGGGCGGTTTCCGCTCCTGGACGTACAGGGGTGATTCTAATGTCGACCCTGTATGTCTGGGGCCAGCAACTTGAACGGGGAATTTTTCCACTTCCGAGGTAGAATACGTCCAGATTCAGCTGGATCGGTGGGCCCTGGTCTGGGAAGGGGCGGCAGGGGCAGAGGGCATTCCCCGCAGCCCGACCCTGGCTCTGGAAGGCCAGATTGTGGGTTGAGCTGCAGGGAAAGCAATTTGGTGCCCAGTGGCCAGGGATTGTGGCTTTTAAATGGAGCCACGGTACCATGGCAACCGGATGCCATGGCGCCACAGCTGCATTTAAAAGACCTGACTGAGTTAGATAGGCAAGGCCTGTATGTGCAGGCCAGGCAGAATCATGGTCCTGGCCTGCACATATAGGCCTGTTCGTGATTCTGATCCTGCAAGGCTAGATGTGCCCCGTGGGATCAGAATCACGACAACCTCTGTGTGTTCAGTTCCGACCAGGCGCACAGAGGGCCTGCATGCCCCTGATGGAATCAGACTGTTACTTAACAAGTGCACTGGCAGTTTAGGTGCAGGAAGGAAGGGAGGCCACGTTAGGCTTTGACTGCGGGGGTAGGGGACCATGAAAGTGGAGGGCAGATAATGAACACGGGGTGCAGGGGAAGCCAAGGTAGATGTTAGATGATGGACATGGGAGGGGGCAGGGGGACAGATGATGGACACGGATCAGGCAGGGGGACACATGCTTGATACTGGGGACAAGGGAAAGATGCTGAATTGGGGGGGGGGGAAGAAGGACAGATGTTGACCATGGGAGGAGAGGATAGAGAGGACAGGTGATGGTAACAGGGGAGGCAGAGGGCAGATGCTGGCCATAGGATGATGGGACAGAGGGCAGAAGGTTGCCACAGGAAATATGAAGAGAAGATGCTTGGCATAGGGAGGATTGGGAATAAAATACAGATGATGGCCATGGTAGGGGGACATAGGGGAAAAAGGCAGAAAATGGGCATGATGGGTATAGGGGAGAAAGAGCAGATGCAGGACATGGGGTAATGGAGGGACAGTTGCTCAACATGGGGGCATGGAGGGTAGGTGCAGGGCATGGGGTGGAGATAGCAAGGGAAGATGCTGGACATGGGATTAGGGAATAAAGGAAAGATGCTGGATACTGGGGGATGGAGGAAGAGAGGAAAGATGCTGGACATTTGGGTGGAGGAATGATAGAGGAGAGATGCTGGAAACAGAAAGCGGGAAAGAGGAAAGATGGTGGACTTGGGAGGAGAAAAAGGAGAGATAAGAGGAAATTCTAGAGAGTAAGAAGAAGAGGAGAAAGAGGTTAAATGCTGGACATGGTTTGTGGGAAGATGCTGGACACAAGAATAGAGAAAAAGGGGGATATATTGGACACGTGGCAGGAATATAGAGAGGGGGAATGGTGGGGTGGGGTGAGAAAAATAGGCCAACACATTGGATGAAGGGTGGAGAAAGGAGAGAGATGCTGGACATAAGGGGAGGAAAAGAGAAAGGGGAGAGTTACAGGCTGGGTGGAATAAGAGGCTTGGGAAGGAGAGAACTGTGTTAAGAGTTGAAAAGTGGTAGATGCAGTATTAAAGGGGGACTGAATAATATGAACTGATAGAGAGAGAAAAAATAAATGGAACAAAGCTGAAAGGAAAAGAGAAATGCCAGAGATATAAGGAAATGAAGAAAACAGGAGGGGAGAGAAGTAGCAGATAGGCCGAAGACCCTACAAAGTGAGTTACATAGTAAGATAGTAACATAGTATATGGCGGCAGATAAAGACCAGTATGGTCCATCTAGTCTGCCCAGCAAAATGGCAAGAGTAGGTGCACCTGCCGCTCCGTGCAGGTCACCCCCTCCCATGCCTTTGTTTTAGGGGTGTACCCACTGCTCCGTGTACATCACACCTATTTGTTCAGATATAAGAGATAGCTATGCTTATTTTGATTTTATCATGTTGCTATAAAGGGATCCACTGTGACTGTCCCATGCCAATTTGAATTCTGTCACTATATTTGCTCCATTACTTTTCCCGCCACCGAGGTAAGGCTTACCATCCTGTAGTTTGTCACTTCTTCCCTGCTACCACTTTTGTGAAGTGGCACCATATCAACCCTTCTCCAATCCTGAGGAACTTCTGTCTTCAAGGATCTGTTAAAAACATCTTTTAATGGCCCTGCAAGAACCTCTCTGAGCTCTTTCAGTATCCTGGGATGTATCCCAACTGGTCCAATGGCCTGTCCACTTTCATTTTTGCAAGTTGTTCTAACACCACATCTTCTGTGAATGGTGTGGTATCTACTCCATTCCCATTTGTATATTTGGGAGTCACAGGTGATCCATCTCCAGGATTTTCTTTAGTAAAAATAGAGCAGAAGTATTTCTTTAGTATTTTCACTTTTTCAATGACACTTTCCACGAGTCCATTCCCAGCACTTCTGAGTCCTGCAATTCCACCTCTGATTTTTCTCCTCTCCCGAGTTAAGAGATGACAGAGAAAAGCAGAAGCTAGAGATTGAGATCAGCATGATTAGAGACTAAAATGGCCAGTCGTCAAAGGTAGAAAATTAATTTTATTTTTAATTTAGTGATTGGAATGTGTCAGTTTTAGTTTACATGTTAAATCTTTATATTTTGCACATTAGAAGGGCATGTGCATCTCTTCCTATTTTCCTGATGTTGTACTATATGCAGTGGTGGTGCACCCAAGGGTGGGTCTTGGTGTGCTGTGCCTTTCCACTCTGGTATTAGGCCCACCCAATCAGTGGCAGAATAGTCAAATGAGTGGATAACTGGAGGTAGTGTTAACATTCATACTGCTTTGTGCCTATACAGGTTAATCCCAGGCCCAGGGCCGGTCACAGAGTGAGTTCAAGGTGTCGGCATCCTAGGCAAATCTTAAGACTTAGGGGTATGTTTACTAAACCGTCTTATTATTACCGGCGCTAGTTGCAGCGTTACTGTGACGAATGCCATATAAGGTAGTGGGCATTCCAGACTTAATGTAGCAACGGCGGGTTACCGCGCAACAGAGGGTGCCCTGGCTGACATCACACGATAGGTGCGCCCGTGGGACATCAGCACGCAGTAACCTTAAGTTCACACGCTGAGCTGTGATCAATGAACTAGAGGTGTAGCACACTGGTTAATACAATGACTGCTGCTACAGCAGTCATGAGTTTGATCCCCCAGTGTGGGATATGTAATGAGGCTGTCTGAGGCAATTCCTTTTCCTGCCTGTAACAGTCAGACACATCCCAACAATCTGTACTGTCATCCAAAAAAACCCACATCCCAGTGCTGTAACCCAAAGCACCTTTTAGGGTGCAGCATAAGGCACATCATAAAGTGCTACGTCAACCAAGGCAGATCAGAATGTGCCCCAGAGGGCACCACGAACGGGTGATACCCCCCAAGGCATCATATAAGGTGCTGCATAAGCTGGAACTACCTAAGGTGTCACTAAAGATGCCCCAAGGATGTAAGGGTGACTAAAGAAAGGTTTGCCAGGGGCAGCAAGGTGCACCAACCTCACAAGCATGAAATGTATGGGTCAAACACAGATGTAACCCTAACACAGTACAGAGCAGCAACGCAAGGCAATGAAGAAGTGATGTAAGGAAGTAGATGTCTAAGGTGATGGAGCTGCCAAATCTGCGTGCAGAACATGTGGCAGCTGGTAAAGTTGACAAATGTATCAGGGGCAGCTGTACCGATGCACAGGGTGATGGTACTGTAAAGTGCAACAATCACAGTGTGTGGAAGAGGATGGGAATACGTGTCTAGCAGAGGAGCCAGAGGTGGCAGGATAAGTGCAATGACAGGAAGACAGAGGACTAGCAGTGCCATGCAGAGCAGACACAGGAGAGGCAAACATGAAGAGCTGTGATGCAGAAAAAGGTGCCAGTGCTGGATATGGGGTAGCAGCCTGCACATTAGGGCAGGACGGCACACAGCTGGGAGACACAGATAGATGGACAGAAGGATGGTCGGCAACTGTGATGAAGGCATAATGTGCCAGCAGCACAGATCCTCACAGATAGGACTGTGACAGGAATGCAAAGTAGTTTTGTAAGAGAGGCATAAATATGATTAGAACAGAGAGGAATCAAACTCATGACCACTAGCACAAATGTCAATGCACAAACCGGTAGGCCACAACACCAACGTGAGTATGCCAGCAAAGGCTGCATACAAGAACACTGCAGGGCACCACACCAAAAGCCAGCTGTCTGCCAGGATAGGGCAACCCCAACAGCAATGAAGATGCACTGCAAATGCAGAACAGGTGTGTACAGCTAATATCACAGTCATTAATTGGGATGACAGGCACATATAAACACATGCACATACACAGTGAAATGTTCTGCAGTGGATACAGCATGCAAAAGAGCAAAGAACCCAAACCCAAAGGGTGGCGGGGGATGCTCTGTGGAGCAGGGCAAAATGTGGAACAGAACAGAAAAGGAGCATGTGAGAGCTGAACCTACAAACAAACATGGCCCAGATCAGATCAACAACAGCAATGCCAATCCCCAAAGCCAACATGGACAGTACATAGAGCCATATGTAACAGCTAATATGCGATGGATAGGCTGCATCAAGGGCACACTGTGGTGTACAGTGAAGAGATGGAAGGGTGTGTGGAGAGGTGACCAATCTTAACAGAGTTCATGGTCAGGTTAGCACAAAAGCAGGAAACGTGGGAATCAAACATGCAACCTATGGTGCTCTAATGCATGTACACAACCACTATCCCAAACAACCATAGTAAGTGCAAAGCAAATATGTCCCCCAATGGGAATGTCCAAATGGAAACCCTTAGCACCCTGTGATGTGGCAGACGGCTCCCACATAGACAGCTGCCACCGTACAAGGATGTGAGCACAGGTGGGCCATGTACATTACCCGGATATCACTAAATACATGTGTCAGTGTGGTAAAGCAGCAGCAGAGACAAATGTGCGTGAAACACTCATTTTTATTGTGGGTAATCATGAGACATATCGTACATAGTGCCTGTCATCATATCAAGGTAGTTGGTTTACAGTGAACAAACAGAAACCACATTGAGCATTGCAGCCACCCACATGTCACACAAAAGTCACTGTGCCATCTAAAGATGATGGGCAGGAGAGATAATGTGCTGTAGCTGCATGGTGTTCACTATGCAGTAGCCCCCCAGCCCCCACATGCTACTGCAGGGCCTAGTCACATATGTGTGCATGTAGACACTAGGCGGTGTATGATGAGGGCCCAACACACATCAATCATGAATTGTCCCCCAAAACATATGTGCCTGCCAATACAGGAGGAAAACACCTTAAAACTCATACCTAGCAAGATGTAAGCAAGTGTACACACAGATAGAGATAGATATGTTACAGCTGGTCCAAAATGCATCAATCAAAGCATCAGCAATGTAACCCAAAACAAAGGCGAAGTGCAAAATGAGGATATGGGAACAGGTGCAAGAGGCACAGTATCCCAGAGAACACCAAAAAAAGAACCACACAAACATGCAGAGATAGCACCATGCAGAGGTTCCTCTGCAATGGGTGGTGTGGATACATGAACCGTAGACAGAGATCAGGGTACCTGGGATGCACAAATGAAGGAAGAAAAACAGACAATCACACAGCCACAATGCAAATGTAATCGGCCAATGTGAGTGGCGGAATGTCAGGGGATAAGGACGACTGTGCAGACATGCAATGCTATGTTTGTAAATCAATGTACAGCGGCATGTCTATACAGTAACCAAACACAATCACCTGTATATGGAGTCTGAAAGAAAGGTCAAAGATGGGCCAGTACCCCACAAAGAAGCCACACTGCCATACGCACTGGTGTAGCATCATATTCAGTCACATGTACATGCACCATGTACGTTGAACCATGACACAGTAATGTCCCAGATGCACTGTAACCCCCTTGGTGAGGACAAACATCAATCCAAGATGTTGGTGGCCGTTAAAGTGGTGTGGTGGTAACAACTGTGTCATGTCCAAGTGCAGGGTAGGCTGACATATACAAGAGTACCTATACAATGTTGCCACTCTGCCACACACATGGCTGTATGCTCCGGGTGACCGCAATAGATGAGGATATCCTGCGGTGCATGTTACACACATGGGCAACACACACTAACAAAATGTCAGATGGATGTAGAACATACAGCGACTATGTCAGTCCATGCTGCACATGTAGGGACCAGTACACAGTGTCTACACTGCAAAGGGTGTCGGCAACACAACATGTCGCGCTAAGACTGTCCGTGAATCCATGGGCATGCATATTCAAGTACGACATCTCAATGTGCTACAGTACTCGAAAGGTCATGTGTGTCTCGCACATTCAACAAGACACCCAGCCAGAGCACGGCAGCAAATGTGTGTTGGACAGGCCTGGTAAATTCAAAGTAGAAGTCAAACAGTAATGTTCATCATAGGCATGTGTCCCACTCGCAGAGGTAAATCATCCTATGGTACCATCTCCCAGGGATAGTTGCATGGTGGTGTTGTGTCCTCCAACTGGTGGTTGATGTGGGCCGCAGATGCACTGTAGTAGATGTGCTGTGTATGTCCTTGGCCCTGTGTCAAAATAAGGAGAAACAGTGTCTTGGTATGCTGTACGCAATATCAGGGCACATTGCAGGGAGTCAAACATCAATATCTACATAATGCAACGTCACACAGGCAAACATTACATGATCACAGCACAGAACATTGCTGATGTTCTGGACATTTCGCAATGGAAACGAAGTCGAGCATGTCCCATGGATATGGTCATGTCCATGCCCATGCCCATGTCACACAGGCGTCTAACAGCCCCACCCCATGTCCATCAGCACTGGATAGACACCAGGTGCACAGACACCTAAAAGGAAACACCCATGAAACAAACAGCAAAACACGAACATGTAAAGGCTGATGCCACTCACAAATGAAACTAGGTGCAACCTGCCATTTGTCAGCACCAAGTGTCTGGTTTGGAGTCTATGAGGCAGGCAAAGGCCACAACACATCACAGTGAAGGCAGAAGATGCCCACAAAATGTGTGGAATCACCATATCCCAATGTCTAGTCACCGTTGATGCATGTCCAAGTAATGGCAATATGTGTGATAGATAAATGCTGTTGTGCAGTGGTCTGTCAACACACAAGAGATAGGTAAACCCACAACCCTCAACACATGCGCACAATGTTCACACGGTCAACACTAGTAAGGTAGAGATAGCACAGTCACCACCGCTCCACAGGTGTACAAACACCCCCCACCACATGATAATGCAAACGGCATGCACACGGTATCATTACAGACCCAAACATACAGACACGGTATCATTACACCCAAACAGACAGACACATGATAAGGTGAGCATGCCAGAGTAACATATGGCCTGTATGTGCAGAATTGGAGATTAGTGGAGTTTAAGGTCTTTGATATGCGATGATACACTGCTGTCACCTGATGCTACAATGTCAGGGAAGGGTGTAAGTGCGGGCCACCACCAGAATACCTAGGACCTGTAGTCACACGCAGCTCTGTTGGATGTGACCCAGAGACAGTGCTAGAAAAGACAAACTGTGCATGAGCACATGTGGATATGTGTGCCGACATCAAAATATAGTGTATGGGGAAGCATGCAAGATAGGTCCACCACAACATATGTGCATTAGACAGATAACCTTATACATGTGCTGCTCATGACTCTCCACACAGACAAATTACCTGTATGTCCACTACCACAGAGTCCTGCACATTGAATGACGTACACACAGCTGCCACTGCACCACAGCACCAGGAACATCAACAAGCATGTTTTGTGGTATGAGAAACACAAGAGAAACATACATATGTTATGTTGGAGATGTGCACCAAACACAGCACCCTCATGTACCCACCTCTCATACCCCCCCCCCCCGATCCATCACAGTCTGACAGTTCATCATGACACTGTACCGAATTGCCTCCTCCCAAACACCCCACTGACGTGTCCCTGGCCAAATACAAGGGCCTGAAGCCAGTCAGGCCCCTTCATGCACTCACTGATGCCCTTGGTACCATTGACCACAACCGTCTCCTCGCTACCCTGTCCTTACCTGGCCCAAAGGCCTTCGTACAAACCTGGCGCACCCATATCTCTCACAGTGCACCCTCAGTGTGTGTTCCTTTGGCTACACCTCCCCTGGTAACCCACTCACAGTTGCAGTACCAAAGGGATATATTCAGGAGCTGCTACATTCCCCTGGCACCATACCCAGTTCTGTGGTGCAGCAAGCTCACACCCTGGCATTCAGGACAAACATCAATCCAAGATGTTGGTGGCCGTTAAAGTGGTGTGGTGGTAACAACTGTGTCATGTACAAGTGCAGGGTAGGCTGACATATACAAGAGTACCTATACAATGTTGCCCCTCTGCCACACACATGGCTGTATGCTCCGGGTGACCGCAATAGATGAGGATATCCTGCAGTGCATGTTACACACATGGGCAACACACACTAACAAAATGTCAGATGGATGTAGAACATACAGCGACTATGTCAGTCCATGCTGCACATGTAGGGACCAGTACACAGTGTCTACACTGCAAAGGGTGTCGGCAACACAACATGTCACGCTAAGACTGTCCGTGAATCCATGGGCATGCATATTCAAGTACGACATCTCAATGTGCTACAGTACTCGAAAGGTCATGTGTGTCTCACACATTCAACAAGACACCCAGCCAGAGCACGGCAGCAAATGTGTGTTGGACAGGCCTGGTAAATTCAAAGTAGAAGTCAAACAGTAATGTTCATCATAGGCATGTGTCCCACTCGCAGAGGTAAATCATCCTATGGTACCATCTCCCAGGGATAGTTTGCATGGTGGTGTTGTGTCCTCCAACTGGTGGTTGATGTGGGCCGCAGATGCACTGTAGTAGATGTGCTGTGTATGTCCTTGGCCCTGTGTCAAAATAAGGAGAAACAGTGTCTTGGTATGCTGTACGCAATATCAGGGCACATTGCAGGGAGTCAAACATCAATATCTACATAATGCAACGTCACACAGGCAAACATTACATGATCACAGCACAGAACATTGCTGATGTTCTGGACATTTCGCAATGGAAACGAAGGCGAGCATGTCCCATGGATATGGTCATGTCCATGCCCATGCCCATGTCACACAGGCGTCTAACAGCCCCACCCCATGTCCATCAGCACTGGATAGACACCAGGTGCACAGACACCTAAAAGGAAACGCCCATGAAACAAACAGCAAAACACGAACATGTAAAGGCTGATGCCACTCACAAATGAAACTAGGTGCAACCTGCCATTTGTCAGCACCAAGTGTCTGGTTTGGAGTCTATGAGGCAGGCAAAGGCCACAACACATCACAGTGAAGGCAGAAGATGTCCACAAAATGTGTGGAATCACCATATCCCAATGTCTAGTCACCGTTGATGCATGTCCAAGTAATGGCAATATGTGTGATAGATAAATGCTGTTGTGCAGTGGTCTGTCAAAACACAAGAGATAGGTAAACCCACAACCCTCAACACATGCGCACAATGTTCACACGGTCAACACTAGTAAGGTAGAGATAGCACAGTCACCACCGCTCCACAGGTGTACAAACACCCCCCACCACATGATAATGCAAACGGCATGCACACGGTATCATTACAGACCCAAACATACAGACACGGTATCATTACACCCAAACAGACAGACACATGATAAGGTGAGCATGCCAGAGTAACATATGGCCTGTATGTGCACAATTGGAGATTAGTGGAGTTTAAGGTCTTTGATATGCGATGATACACTGCTGTCACCTGATGCTACAATGTCAGGGAAGGGTGCAAGTGCGGGCCACCACCAGAATACCTAGGACCTGTAGTCACACCCAGCTCTGTTGGATGTGACCCAGAGACAGTGCTAGAAAAGACAAACTGTGCATGAGCACATGTGGATATGTGTGCCGACATCAAAATATAGTATATGGGGAAGCATGCAAGATAGGTCCACCACAACATATGTGCATTAGACAGATAACCTTATACATGTGCTGCTCATGACTCTCCACACAGACAAATTACCTGTATGTCCACTACCACAGAGTCCTGCACATTGAATGACGTACACACAGCTGCCACTGCACCACAGCACCAGGAACATCAACAAGCATGTTTTGTGGTATGAGAAACACAAGAGAAACATACATATGTTATGTTGGAGATGTGCACCAAACACAGCACCCTCATGTACCCACCTCTCATACCCCCCCCCCGATCCATCACAGTCTGACAGTTCATCATGACACTGTACCGAATTGCCTCCTCCCAAACACCCCAGTGACGTGTCCCTGGCCAAATACAAGGGCCTGAAGCCAGTCAGGCCCCTTCATGCCCTCACTGATGCCCTTGGTACCATTGACCACAACCGTCTCCTCGCTACCCTGTCCTTACCTGGCCCAAAGGCCTTTGTACAAACCTGGCGCACCCATATCTCTCACAGTGCACCCTCAGTGTGTGTTCCTTTGGCTACACCTCCCCTGGTAACCCACTCACAGTTGCAGTACCAAAGGGATATATGCAGGAGCTGCTACATTCCCCTGGCACCATACCCAGTTCTGTGGTGCAGCAAGCTCACCCCCTGGCATTCAGGAGCAGCTGTATGGTGATTAGTCCCAAAAATATCTCCCCATGCCTGAACTATGGTTCGCAATCCACATCACAATCTCAGCTTGCCTACTGACATTGCTGGCTGCATGTTCCCCCGCTGCTTGAAAATGAGCATGGCCAAGACCGGACATCTGATCATCACCCCCAAACCCTCCCCAAACTTCAGAGTGTCTGTGTCTAGGTTCGTACACTGTCCATCTATTTTGTCTGCAAGGTATTGTTTGTCAATGACTCGTCTCTACCCCTCTCCACACATATCCATTGCGTAGCTAGTGCCTGCCGTGTAGTTCCAGAAAACATACTCAAAACTCCTGCCCTCACCCCTGAACACAGATATTAAATGCAAAGGTCCCCCTTCATCATCTGCCATCCTGTCTGATGTAACCTATGTCTGCCTTTGAATCCTCTCTGTCCGCTGCAATGTATGCAACACAGCGCTGCATGGCTAATATACTGGTGGTCCCATCATGGCAATAATACACCACATGTCATGACACCTCACAGGCTCCCCATCTGTCTATGCATACAGGTCAAGCCGTACCTGCTGATCTTTACATACAGTCACACTGTCAGGGCAGTGCTGTGTATGACAGTGCGATACTAATGCTCAGTAGTAGTAGTACATATATATCTAACAAAAGGTTATGTCCAACATATGCAGTTCTTACATGAGAAAAGCTCCACAATCAGCTGCTGCCTGATTGCTGTGCCCTCACGTGTGTCACCATAGGCACGTACAGGAGGGCACGTTGGATCTTCTTCCAGATCCTCATTAATTTGGACACCGATATCATGCCTGAGTGCAATGTTGTACAGGATGCAACAGGCCATAATGATCTCTGCCACAGTCACGGGTTTGTACTGTAAGGGCCTGCCGGTACGATCTAGAAACCTAAAGCGACTTTTCAAAACGCCAAAGGTGCACTCGATAACGGAGCGACTGGAGGCATGGGCCTCATTGTACCTCATCTCTGCACATGTCTGTGGTAGACACACAAGGATCAGCAACCAGGGGCGACACCCATATCCTGCATCAACTGCAGAAAGAAATGTTTAATGTTAAACCACGAGCTGATGTCCACACACATACCTACAAGACTGTACATGCAAACCAACACAACAGACAGGTTAGACTGAAACATAGGGCAACACATGATGGGACACAACAACTAGGCCCCCGTGTTTGGAGGTGTGAGCAACTGAGCAGGGGGGAGGTAGGAAGAGTGCAATAAACATAAGCCCCCATCACTGCAGACACATGGCCAGACACCAGAGGCAGAAAGGTATTAGCGCCAGCCCAGAACCCATTGGAGACACACATGAAATGCACCCTGGACAAGGGATGAGTTGCTGACCTGTGCAGGCATGTGAAGGTCATGATACTGTCCACAGACAGGTGGTGGGACAGGAACAAGAACCTCACCTTACCAGACAGGATGGCAGAGACACTACACTGTTGAGAAACATGAAGCATACATGTGCATTGTACTGTGTCAACACAAACACACAATGTCAAATGGCCAGAAACATCAGAGGTCATTGTGCTGGCAACACACAGCTCCGCAGCACAGAAGACCTTGAGTGACCTCCCCCCAGCGTTAGCCCTCACACACACACATGACACAGACATACAACTGGGGACACGTCTGAAAAAACAAACGTGTGCATCCGGTAGGTCAGGGGTACATGATGTGCATGTCAGAGATGACAAATACCCACCCAGCAGTATACATTCCTCATATTGGCCAGCCTCAAATTGTCCATATATTCCAGAGTTACGCAGGATATAGGAGTCATGGGTGACCCTGCAAACCTCGGGACCACATTCAGAATGTACATATTTGCATCACATACAACTTGAACATTCAGGGAGTGGTAGTGTTTGCAGTTGTGGAACACTGCCTCCCTGTCTCTGGGTGGGACCAGGGCAACATGTGTGCAATCGATAGCTCCTATCACGTGTGATATCCCAGCAAACACCTCAAACGCCAGGTTCAGGCCCCCCTACTGTTACCTAGTGTTGGGAAATGCAATGTAATTCCCCACCCGGCTGATCATGTCACGCAGTACCTGGTGGAGACAGCATGAGAAGGTTGGGTGGCTCATGCCACCCACTGCAGCCACAGATGACTGGAAACAGCCAGAGGCAAAGAAATGTAGGGCACCAAGGAGCTTGACCAGACCCAGTATGGAATTTGACTGACCAGTCAGGGGCTCAAGGTCAGCTCTTTGATCCTCATAGAGCTCCCCTATAGCCCCTGTGTTCAGGCGGTAGAGGGAGATGACCTGGTCCTCAGCCATACCCTGGGGCTGGGCCCTGGGCCTGTAGAGGCGAGGCTGCTGAGCCTGCAACTCGGCATGCCTCCTGCGCAGTGCTGGCACAGCCCCTGCCTGGCCTTAACCCACAGCTGCAGCCCTTTGATGCAGCGGGACTGCACCCATGCCCTGTGCATCACCCCATGAACACCATCTCCCTCGTCAGGAAACCGCAGCCCCTGCACATCCCCCAGTGCACAAGAAGCAACCACAAAGCCTGCCATAATGGACACTATAAACTCAACCTCCCTAACAACCTCTACCTCACAATAACCCAGCCACTCACCTCCCCCACTACTCACCAACTGTGCCACTCCCCCCCACCAGCCACTAACCCAGCCACTCACCTCCCACACCACTCACCAACCATGCCACTCCCCCCACCAGACTCCAACCCAGCCACTCACCTCCTCCACCACTCAACAACCATGCCACTCCCCCCACCAGACTCCAACCCAGCCACTTACCTCCCCCACCACTCACCAACTGTGCCACTCCCCCCACCAGACACCAACCCAGCCACTCCCCTTCCTCACCACTCACCAACCGTGCTACCTACGTCCCACACCACCCACCAACCCAGCCACTCACCTTCAACACCACTCACCAACACCAGCACCCACCTCCACCACTACTCACCAACCCACCCACTCTCCTCGCCTAACCTGACTCTGTCCCTCTCCTTGCCTCGCCTCACCAACACCAACGCACGCCTCCCTTCTCCATCACCTACCCAAACCTCTCAGTGTGTGGCACGTCTGCATGTCTGTTTATGCTTGTTTTGCCGTCTGTGCGTGTGCGCGTTTTGTGCATGTGCAATGGCGGCGATGCAGCATATGAGCAGCGGCCATGCATGAGGTACATACGCGGAACCTGCCATCACACATGTGCATGCACACTATGTGTCTGTGGAGGAGTCGTACGCATGTGCGGTGCAAGTTACCACCACATCCTGTCTGTTGCAGCGTGTGTGGAACCATGCGCCACACATGCGCATAGCCTGTATATGTCTGCACATGTGCGGCGCATGGATCCGGGCATACCGCAATGGACACAGCATGCACAACACGCGCACGCACACGCAGACAGAAAATGAAGCATAAATAGACATGCAGACGTGCCATACACCAAGGGGTTTGTGTAGGTGACGGAAAAAGAAGGCGTGCGTTGGTGGTGGTGAGGCGAGGACAGAGACAGAGTCAGGTTAGGTGAGGAGAGTGGCTGGGCAGGTGAGTGGCGGTGGAGTTGGGTTGCAGGGTTGCTGAGTGGTGGTGGAGGTGGGTTGCAGGGTTGGTGAGTGGTGGGAGAGGAGACTGGCATGGTTGGTGAGTGGTGGGGGTGGTCAGTGGCTGGGTTGGTGAGTGGTGGGTGAGGTGTGTGGCTGGGTTGGTGATTGGTGGGGAGGTGATTGGTGGGGGTGGTGTGTGGCTGGGTAAGTGAGTGGTGGGGGAGGTGAGTCTCAGGAGGTCAGACATGTCTGGAATACAGAGGGAGGACAGGGAGAGCACAGACACACCGGGGGCTGACATGACAGGTGGGGCATCCGGGGAAACCCCAGGGACACGGGCCAACGAGCCGGGAGAGTTGGGTCACCAGGTGTCTGAGTTTGCAGACCCATCTGGTATGTCCGACCCCACCCAGGAGCAGACAGAGGGGTGCCAATCAGCCAAGCATAAGTGTAAGCCTGTGCCTGATGAAGCGAGGAGGAGGGTATTACGATTCAGCCAGCAGGAAAACCACAACCTGCTGGTAAGTGTCCTGGAACACTATGAGGACATCTATGGCCGCATGAGCTCATGCACACCTGTGAGCATAAGGACCCAGGTGTGGGAGGAGGTGCAGGAGGCCGTGGCACAGGCAGGGGGGCCACCAAGGGCCCTTGACAATCTGAGGAAAGCATTCAACGACATGGGGTGGAGGTCCATGCACACATGACCGCTGAACGCAGACATGCTAGCACCACTGGCAGGGGTTGTCCCTTCACCCCAAGCCTCACACCCCTGGAACTGCAGTTTGCTGAGCATCTAGGCCTGATCTACCTCCATGGACTGTCTCCAGCACTGGACATGGCCCACCCATAAGCAGGTATGTCCGAGACATGCAGCACATGTACAGCTATCCGCCAAGCACATGCTGTGTTAGCCACGGGGTGGTGCGGACCCATGTCCTGGGAACAGGTGTGCCCCAAAAGATGCATGTGAGGCCACAGGGGCAGCAATGTCTAACTATGTGTCGCCAGGGAGGCTATGACAGGTAGCTGGGGGTGTGTTGCAGACATGCACAGTAGTGGATATGATACAGCATGGAAGAGATGTATGGAACGATGGGGGGGCCACTCGGTCTGGCAGGTAGGTTGACACCACTCCCCAACCATGCACCGGTGAACACAATGATCTGCAGACAAGGACGGCCAACCTCGCCCCCCCCACACAAATATCTGTCTATGCTGCATCTACCCCTACACGCCACATATGTCACACTTATCAGATAAACGCATGAATGCAGCATCCAAACCTCTGTCACAGACGCAAACACACACCACATGCAGACCAGGCGACAGACACACCAAGTGCCCTGGCTTATCCACACTACAGCCGCCGATAACAGGCATAGCGTCATAAAGACATGTCCTGGCCATAGACAGATCATAGCACAGTGACAAGGAATAGACCCAGGCATACCCAGTGATGAGCTGGGGTGTATGTTACGCAGATATCACACACGTACCACACACATCACAGCTGATATACCGTGGTAAGCTGCGAAGCAACAGCTCGGGTGAATGTGTTATACAGTACACCAACATTAACGGATCCGTCATGTGAGTGTGTGCCCATTCCCAATAGACCCTTTGTAGCCCCTGACATGAATCTGCCGCTCCCACTCACACCTCCCATTGCCCTGTCAACTCTGCAATCCCTGGTGGCCGTTGAGCATGGATCTGTGATGGCCCTGTGCCTACACAGAAATGCACACCACCTCAGATCTATTACCTGTCAGTGGATCACCTAGGCCACCAATCACCTTCACATCGTGGCAGTGTTCCCAGTACCTATGTCCATGACACACCGGGTATATATATGTTGTTTTAGTGTGTCCCAGTGCATGTCTTGGTGACACGTGACCCTCATACACATGGGACCACCTACTACGTGCTGTTGGTAACTGTGGACTATAGGGTTAGCATTGTCTTGGCCCTAGGCTGTGGGAGGCATCCATGTCCAGTGAAAGGGGTGTGACACCCTGCAGTATATTGAATATTATGTATCAACCACAGAGGGATATGCCATGTCACCATGTCATGTTCAATGTCATGTGCACATGTGCAAATGAACCACATACCCCAGTCCCTCCCAGCACGTGACACCACCATCAGCATAGGTGTGCCCCCAGTCAGCCAGGCATCCCACTGACCACCCCAGGATACCCAAAACACGGACATATGTGCTGATACACCCCCACCAACACAGTGAACTCACCCTCCCACCTCCTTGTCATGTCCCTATCTCCAGGCCTACTGGCCCCTGTAACAGATGCACCTACACCAATACCGACACCACCAGGGGTCATCCCCCTCACAGACACCGCAGTGCCAGGGACACTGTTCCAATCCCCCCTGTGCAACCTCATGCACAGCAGGGCCCCCCCAACCCCCGCATAGGCGGACCATAGGGTGCACAGTCCTGCATTGCTTCCCACCTATGACACACATGGTCCAACACTGCACCTGTCCCCACACATGTCTGGCTGTCCGCCATGCCACCAGCAATATCTACCCAGTGCATACATGTCACTCACACACAATGTCACAGGCCTCACCCACCTTGCAGGGTCCTATGCACACACCTGCCACATGTAGCTCTGTGCTCACAGTCCCTGTCTCACACACAGTGTGCACCTGGTGATGCGCAATGTGTGTGCAGCACTCGCCACGATGACCGCCAAATCCAACATAACAATGTGGTGCTGCACCTCACGCACCATAACGTGCTTCCCCCCCCCCCACACACAGGGACATCATAGTCGACACACATGTGCTGACCCCATTGTAGGCGCCGTGACATCTCCTACAGGTGGTACACACATTGCCCATGGTAATGACGTCCCAATGGTCTCTACGTCTGTGTCAGTGTCAACCCCATATCTACTGGGCACCTTGTTCCACCCTCCAGGTGACATCCAGGCCATCAAGGCAGGTGAGGAGGGCTATGGCAAAGAGTCTGAGCCAGTATGGGTCCCCGAGGAGCCGTATCCAGAGACTGCTGCCAGCACTGCTCCAGACAACCCAGGGGCCGATGTGATGCCTGAGGTTGTGGCCGCACCAAAGGATGAACACACACCACAGTGGTGTGTTCATACCAGCGCCACAGTAGCTGGGGGGTGGGCGGAGGATGTGGGGGTCAGTCCCACAATGCCACCACCAGGGCCTGTGGCCGCACCACCAAGCACAATGCATGTTGTCCTCCAGGAGCTGAGGGCACACACAGCATCGGCATGCAGGGATGCTGCAGGTAGGTAACTGGCAGGATGTTTGCATGTGTTGGTGTGACACACCAACCCCCAGACACAGTGGTGGGGGCTGACACACGCACAATGACAGTGGGCCTCCACACATACATATGCCCCCCTAGTAATGTCTGGGGTGGGTGGTGTGGCATGTTGGGGAATGGACAGGACATGCACGTATGGGTATGTGCAGCAGATGTCTCAGGTCATGCTCCCTCCTACCCACAGGCACTCGCTGGGCGTTGCTGGCACTACAGTCGGAACTGTATGGACAGCGGGAGGCACAGCTTGCCCAATGCCAGACAGTCCGGGCCCTCACTTGGGCGGTACTGGGGCTCCGCAGAGACATGTGGGAGCACAACCAGGAGACACAGCAGCTGCGAGGGACAGACGTAGAGATCGCAGCGGGGATAGGCCGGGTGGCTGATGCCCTCAAAGTTATGGCAGCTTGAGTCCAGCAGCCAGCTGCGGCACCAGAGGCATCAGTGGCCCCAGTGCCAAGGGGTGTGGGGGTGTCATGGGTGGGGGTGAGGGCAGGGGCGGCCACACAGGCGGTAGTGCTGTTATTGTATGTATGACAGAACACTGCAGCAAATACATCCTTTGTTTTGGTTACCTATGTGCATGTATCCACTGTTTGTGTCGGGGGTTCCATGGGTGGCCTGTTCCCATTGGGGTCACCATGGACACATGTGCCCTACCATGCCACAGATTGGTGGGGTGTCTGCATCAGCAGCAGACATGACAGATTTCTCCACACATGCCCTGTGTGCCATGCACCGTGCCATGTGTGCACAGCTATACCTATATCGGGGGTTACACCCTACTTCCCCCTCCCACCTGCTGTATATGTCTGCTTGATCACTGACATAATGAGGGGCATCACCTCTCTGTCACCGCATATCATCCACATCGAGCTATCCACATGGGTGACCCGTCTATCACACACACCAAGGTCTCTGAGTCATACTAACCGCACATGTTTTGACTACAGACCCGACGGACAGATCTACCTGGCTGCGGCCAGTTGATTATATCCCTCCAGTGCCTGTAGGCAGCTGCTGCTTCCCCACACCAGCAAACACAACCTCTCAGAGCATCACCACCTCACACCCCGTCATACACGTGAATAAACGAGTCCATATCAGGTAACGAGTTTCACAGGTACAACTCTCTTACCTCTTCACCATCCTGTCACATGGTGCATCCCTGCTACAGACTGACTATACGTGACAACGTGGATGTCTCCATGTCTGCTGAACTGTGCAGCATATGGTTACATCAGGGTGTCAGCAGGGGATACATCCGGATGCGCAAATGACGCTCCCCACACCCTGTTGTGGGCCCTAGTCCATGTCTGTGTGACACATACACATTGGGACATGCACACAGGTGTCACACTCACCGCTACAGTATGTATTTACAGAGGACACATTTATTTATTTATTTTATTTTATTTAGCTACATTTATATCCCGCTTTTCACCGGGTCAAAGCGGCCTAACAAAAAGGGGGGGGGTGGAAAGTAATCAAGTCAACAGAAAAAAAGGGGGGGGCTATTTTCAAGAAGGTCAACATTAATGATTCAAACAGAAAGGAACAGATTAGACAAAAGACGTAGACAAAAAGACGTAAGTTTCATACTTGGTGATAGAGGGGGGTCGTTTAGGGGCTGGAGGTGCAATCAGTGAGAGGAGTCTTTTTCTGGTCCAAGATATTCGTGAAATAAGATGTTTTTTAGTTGTTTTCAGAATGTGGGGAGGTCACTGTTTCTTCGGATCAGGTTCGGGAGGGAGTTCCAGAGGGAAGGTGCATACAGTTCGAATGCTCTGTTGCAGGTCTGCTGATTGAATTTAGTTCATTCATGGGGGATGGTGAGTGTGTTGTTAGTGTTCTGATGGGTTGGATTGTTGAGGGTGGTCTGGGGTAGTAGAGTCCGGAGTTGAGAAGATTGTGTCTGATGGAGGGCTTTGTGGATGAGCAGGATTGATTTGTATTTTATTCTTGCTTCGAGAGGGAGGATGTGGAGTTCTCTTAGGATTGGAGTGATGTGGTCAAGTTTTTTTGCTTTCTGGATGATTCTTGCTGTGGTGTTTAGTGCTATTCGTATGGGGTTGATGTGGGTGGCGGGTAGTCTGTTATCAATTGTATTACAGTAGTCCAGGTGGGGAAGCGTCATGGCTTGCATGATCATTGCAAGTGTTGCTTGACCTCATGACGTTTTACTTCACATTTGTGTCAGTACTTGCCATACAAATGTTAGATATTCCAAAACATACAACACTCACCCACAGGCGGGTAAACATTACCACTATATTACATTTGGTAATATGTACCAATGAGCGGCGTTTGTTACCCTAACAAAGAGAGAGATTGGCTACGGAGATGTAGTCTGTTTGGGTTTTTTTTACTATCGGACGCGGGCAGCATCGAAGCACAATAAAAAAAGAAAATGCAGATCCCCTGAGGAAACTGATATCGTGAAACGCATGAATGGTACCTTGGGCAGGCGTCGGGATCAATGTAGTATTTATATAACAGAGGAGCTAAGAGAATAGCAGTTGAAATTTGAAAGCTAAGTGTACAGTTTGTTTTCATTAAGGCCGTTACTGCTTTAATGCCAGTTTGTACACCAGCTCTCCATGAATTAGCTCCACTGGTGGAAATAGATCGAAGGTCGTTGATGCAATAAGGCACAGTACTGATTCAAGATGACAGTCTGAAAGGTAGTGCCGAGACTGAGACCTTCGTAAATGTCACGGGTGCTTCTGATTTAATTAAAAGGAAGGATTTTGGATCTACTTCATTTTTCATAGAGTTAATATTGAATGACTTAGGTGTACATTGGAGATCGTTCATAACAAGACCACGATGCAGTATGATAATGTTGGTGGCGCATCTCCTCAGCCATACCCTCAACAGCTGCTGTCAGCTGCCTGATGGCGTGGCCATGGTCTCTCAGGGACCTCATAATGGTGCCCATCGCCACACACAGGAGACCCATGCATTTGCCACCCCACCCATACCAGGTGGCTGTTGTCTGGGTGGTGGCATCTGCATGGCCGCTGTGTGTGGCGATGTGTGGGGGTCCCACACCCAGGCCGACACCATGACCATGCATATGGGCAGGTGGCAGGGGCCCCCGGTGCCCTGTGCTGTCCTGTGTCTGCTCCCAGACACAGGCTCCCCCTCCCCGCCCTCCATGGCCCCTCTGCCCTCCCTGCCCTGCCCGGACCCCTCGCCTTCCTCCTCACCTTCCTCCACGCCCTCCTCCTCCCCACCTCCCCATCACCCTCGTACACCCCCTCCTCCCATCTCTCCCAACCATCCAGGCCCTCCATGTCTTCCTACCCCACATCCATGCTGTCCTCCGCCGCAGCAGACCCATCCTCGACATCCGGCCCTCCAGTGGTCGTGGGGGGAGGCTGCCACCGTGTGTTGTGGTTGCGGAGGTCCCCTCCCCAGCATCTGCAGCCTCTGTGGAGAAGGCAGACATGAACAGTGCGTCATGAATTTCGCACATCACAGACACATTGTATGTGGCACCACAGGCTGCTGTATCCCTGGGACATGGTGTGGCACCATTCAGAGGCTAAGACACTCACCGTCACCCTTGGCCATTGCCTCCCGCTGCATGCGGCGTAGGTACCCAGGGCAGTGTAGCCACATCTCTCGCCCCTTCTTGCGTAGGTCTTCTACCTGTGGGGATAAGCAATGTTTGCGGCCATTAGGTTCCTGATATCCCTACACATGGCAAACTACATGGCACACATGTCTGCGTGCAACGGTGGCCGTTTCTGGTACGGCCAGTGTGTCCCATACTAGCTATTGGCACCTCTGCCTGCATGTGTAGGCGTGAGGCTGGGCAGGTGTCGTGCGACATCTACCTGCCCTGTGTGTTGCCTCGCAGGCATCCCATGCCCTGTACCTGCCATCTCCTTGCCTGACATGACAGCAACATGGCATGTGCGGCGCTGCCATTCTGATCTCCAGGGGATGTGATTCCATATGCTCAGTGCAGTCCAGCACACACCTCAGTGTTGGGCTTACAATCCCACATCAACAGGAACCACCATCATGACACCAGGGCCCTGGACACGCCTCTATGCTGTGTCCTCCACCATCTGGGGGTGTGGGGGAGCTGGGACACTGCACCTATAACAACTACCATTACAACGGGGTGCCTGTTAGGGCACTGTGATCTGGTGTGATGCCTCCTGGGGATGGGCTGGGGCTGAGAGCCTGCAACAGCAACAACAGCCATAATACCAGGATGAGTAATAGACCTCTGTGATGTGGCCTTGGGCCTCCTGGGGGTGGGGCACAGCTGGGAAACGGCACCTGGAGCAGCCACCATAACACCAGGATGTATACTACACCTCTGTCATTAGGTCTGGGGGCCTCCTGGGGATAGGGTGCTGTTCCACACATCAACAGTAGTGACTACCAGACCACCAGGATGACTACTTGACCTCTGTATTCAGGTCTAGGGGCCTCCTGGGATTGGGGTGTTGTTCCACACATAGACAGCAGCAACCAACATAACACCAGGATGCATATGGGACCACTGTGATCTGGTCTGGGGCCTCCTGGGGATAGGGCAAAGCTGGGAAGCTGCAGCAACAGCACCCACCATAACACCAGGACATAGAATAGACCTGTGTAATCTGGTCTGGGGCCTCCTGGGGTTAGGGCAGAGCTGGGAACCTGCAATAGCAACACACACCATAACACCAGGCTGTAGAATAGACCTGCACAATCTGATCTGGGGCCCCCTGTTGATAGGGCAGAGCTGGGACACTGCAACTGGTGCAACCACCATGACACCAGGATGTTTAATACACCTCTGTAAGCAGGTCTAGGGGCCTCCATGGCCTAGGGTGATGTTACACACATACACAGCAACAACTACCACAACCCCAAGATGACTACTGGACCTCTGCCATCAGATCTGATGTCTCCTGGGGATGGTGCAGGGCTGTAATACTCCAACTGCAGCAGCTATCAGTACACCATGATGACTAATTGACCTCTGTGATCAGGTCAGATTCCTCCTGGGGATTGTCCAGAGCTGGTAATGCGTCACAGCAGCAGCCATCAGGACATTGGGTTGCCTAGTAGAGCTCTGTCATGGGGGCTGCCACTCCTGGGGGTTGAAAACACCCAAAAAATGCAGTCTGATTCTTCTTAAACGGTAAACTCCAGGTTATTTATAATACACGCCGTTTAATACACGCACCATTCAGAGGCTAAGACACTCACCGTCACCCTCGGCCATTGCCTCCCACTGCATGCGGCGTAGGTACCCAGGGCAGTGTAGCCACATCTCTCGCCCCTTCTTGCGTAGGTCTTCTACCTGTGGGGATAAGCAATGTTTGCGGCCATTAGGGTCCTGATATCCCTACTCTTTACTCTTCAAACGGTAAATCCAAGTGGATTGAATGTCCGGTTGGAATTAGCACTCTGTCTTTGACCATTGGAGTTTTTTCTATTTTTTATTTTCATGATATATAATTTTGCTTTATCTGCAATATAGTTCATTACCTGATAGTGAGTACAATGAGAACACGTGATCAGTTTTACCCTTTAAAAATGGAGGTCTAACCTGGATCCCGCATGCGCGGCGTTTTTTTGCACAGAGATTTTTCCTACTGAGTGTTTGGAGGTGCAATTAATACGTGGGCAGCATCCAATTTTAAGGTTTTTGATATATATAATAAGTTTTGATATGCTACAACACAACTGGCTTTATAAATAATTTTCACGTTTTTATGTTTATTCCCTGAGGAAACTTCTTAAGTGAAACGCTTGGGGTGCCTAACTGAAGGCGTTGGGATTTCCCTGCTTTGACCATCTGACTGACTCTTAAAAGCTAAGTTTACTTTTTTCCTTTGAGCCATTGAAAAGTTTACTATTAAGAGTCTTTGATTGAAGGTTTCAAGATAATGCTTTCAAGATAATAGATAAGTTTATCGATATTAAAAAAAACCTACAACACTGAGTCATTGATGTTAAAACGGGCACCGTTAAAGGGCTATGAGCCCATGGTTGAGTGCCGATAGTTTTTCTGAGACCAGTGTTACAGTGAAAACAAGAAAGCTTCATGTTGTTATGTGTGTTATTAAACGGCGTGTATTATAAATAACCTGGAGTTTGCCGTTTAAGAAGAATCAGACTGCATTTTTTGGGTGTTTTCTACAGAACATGGATAGTCTGGCAATTTGGAATGACACTCTGAGTTTTTCTCAAGAGTTCATCAAGGATCTGACTAAGGAAAAGACCCCGTTTTCTACATTTGAAACTGATCCTGGTTTTGAAGACGTCTCACACACTTGGGAAGCATTGTTAAAATTGCAACAGAAACGAGTACAAATTGAGCTCCATCGTTTTTCTATGATCGAGTACATCAATCGGCAGCAGATTCCCCGAGGACTCCGTATCTATAAGGAACCCCGTATGCCTAATTTAGAAGTTGAGTTCATTACCCAATGGAATAAAGTATTAAACAAGTGTTCACTTGATCTAATGGTGCTGATTGTTCAACATACAAAAGCAGAAATGGACAAATTGACCGCAGAAATAGAAGAAACGTTGAAAAAATTGAAAATATGTAACACTGAAGATAAGTTTTCCAAACAAATAGAGGACACGTCGACAGGTTGAAATTGTTCGACGCGAAGTGATGACCAAAAAGGTCAACAAATTAAAGCGGGATAATTTAGTGAAAACAAGAAAGCTTCATGTTGTTATGTGAGTTATTAAACGGCGTGTATTATAAATACTCCTGGGGGTTGGGCAGAGGTGTGAACTGCAACAGGAGCAGCTAAGATGCAACCACGCTGACCTCTGCACCTCTGTTTTTATGTCTGGGGCTCCTGGGGATTGGGCATATGTGCACATAGCAACATGCGCAGATAGATTGATCACAGGCTTGGCCACAGACAGGTGTCTCTCCCATGTGGTGCATGTCTTATGTGTTTTGATTGCTGGATCTTGTGTTGCACACCTTCTATTTTGTGACCTGTCCCCATACACTTACGTCATGTGGGTAATATGCTACACGATTGAAGCACCTTGTGACGCGCACCCACGCCCTCCTGACGCGTTCAAGATCCTGTCGTTTTGATGCGCCTGGAAAGAGGCGCGGCTGCCTGGTGCAGATTAATGCTGCCAGCTGACGTAGATCAGAGTGGGTAAATGCTGGCTTGCGGGATTGCGTTGCCATTTTAGGTGGTGCCCATGTATTGGTGACGCACGCACGTATGCCACGCATGCGCTGTATCGTGCATGTGGCCAGCCACGCCCTACTATGCCGCGCAAGCCATGTGCGTGTGTCACGGCCGCCACATGGTGAAAAGTCTCTGGGGCTGCATGAATACACGTCAGATACGGCGACTGGCGGCCACGGTAGCTGGCTTTAGTTATGAGCATCGCATGCTTGTAACTGTTTGGCCTGAGCCACATCTAGTGCACCTAGTTTGGGCGCCTTATGACATACTTTCGGCGATGCCATGCCACGCCTCTCCTTAGGGTACGGGACAAAGGTTAAAGTGTATTAGGCTTAAGCCACTGATTGTAGTGATGTGTCTGACTGTTACAGACACTCATCTTGATATTGGTGCATTGGGGACTCAAGCCCATAAGCAGTGACTCTGAAGGCATTGTATTAAGCAGTATGCTATGCATTTTCTCATAGCAAGGGCTGACTACACAGCAATTGCAGGTCAACCCAGAATTTGTCAGCTGTGCTTACTGGGATCGGGTGGACCCCCAGCTAAGGCACTCTATAGCTGAGGTGATGGTTTCTTTTTGGTGTACACACTGATATTTGCTATATGTCTGACTGCTACTGCCATAGACGGCCGTAGCCTCCAACAGTCTTACTAAAGGAGGCCCACGGTGTGAATTAACTCATGACCTCTGCCAATGAAGTCATTGTATTACCCATTGTGATACATCAATGTGTGTTTTGTGCTCCCAATGGCTGGCCACAGCACGGGTGTGAGTCACCGAACAAACTGTCTGCTGTGGTTACGTGGATAAGCTGGAGCCAGGGATACCCATAATGCAATTCACATGCAGAACAGCAGTGTACATCTGCTCACCAGACGATGTATACACCTCTACATCATGTCAGCTTGGTTGGGGGTACTGAGCGTGCATCTTACTGCCACTGGGTACCTACTGGCCATGCTGATATGGCTGTTCTGTGGTCACCCTGAGGGTGACGTGGCGTGCCGTGCACTAGGTCTGCATTACTCGGATTGGTTTGGGTACGTTTTGAAGCAGGTCACCATCACTACCAATTTGTGACAGACATTCTTTGCAGAGATGCCACTGATCTCTGGAAGGGGTGGTATAGAAAAGTACAACAAATAAACAAATGGATGGATAAATAAATAAACATTCTGTGTTTTTCATCGTCACTCATGTCTGGCCCTTGTGGACTATGATACTCCCAGTATAGTGCATTTCCAGTGTGTCTGACATGGGCACAGGTTCAGGGAACAGGTGTGTGTCAGGACTCACATGATAGTGATGTACGGTGCAAACGACCATCACTGGGCGGGTGGGGGATACGATCTGGTCCCGACAGACCTGCACTCTCACCATTTGCAATGGGGGCAGTGGAGTTACAAGATGACAGGCTGTCGGACCAGCAATCCCAGTCTGGTTAGCTGACACCCAGCTGATGCGCTTCTGCACTTGGAAGACAGGTAGTCTGCATGGTAAGCTCAGCTGCCCCCCACCACGATCTGACATTCAACAGCAGCGGCCAGTCAGTCTGCACCCTGCAAAGTGTTGCGGCCATACACATGCTAACTGCAGACAGTCTGCTAGCCAATACATAGTGCATGTTCACCCAGATGGGGGTATTGGTACAAACACCAAGCAAGTTTGTCAGTGATTGTGCGCCGGAAATGGGAAAGCACAAATGTCACTTGACAGAAACACTGTATAGCACTATGTGTGTACATGGACATGCCATGGTCACTGCTAAGTCAGAGTGAGGGTGACCTCACAGCATGACATGCTGTGGCCAGTCTGTCATTGCAGGTGGTGTTTGCACAATACATTACCCGAGCCATTGCCCTGTGCCCTGTGCATATGCATCCTGCCCATACCAACCTGTTGGGCCCATACCCACAATCCCTCGCTCCTCATTATGCACATTGGCAAGCTTACGCTTGAAACTGTGCATGCATTATAAGAACATAACATAAGAACATAAGATATGCCATACTGGGTTAGACCAAGGTCCATCAAGCCCAGTATCCTGTTTCCAACAGTGGCCAATCTAGGTCATATGTACCTAGCAGTTTCCCCAAAAGACACAGGTTCCGTAATGCTTGTACTGGGTCAAGCATTGATATCCTGGGTCCCTTCTTAATAATGGTTTATGGACCTTTCCTCCAGGAACTTGTCCAAACCTTTTTTAAACCCAGCTATACTAACAGTCTTTACTACATCCTCCGGTAACAAATTCCAGAGTTTGATTAAACGTTGAGTGAAAAAATATTTTCTTTTATTAGTCTTAAATAGTTTACCCTGTATCTTTTGTTTTATTTTCCATTCCTTTCCTTATGATACCTAGCATTCTATTTGCTCTCTTGGCTGCCGCTGCACACTGGGCCGAGGGTTTTAACATGTTATCCACAATGACGCCTAAATCTTTTTCCTGGGTGGTGGTTCCTAATGTGGAACCTTGCATCGTGTAACCATAGTTTGGGTTGTTCTTCCCTAGGTGCATAACTTTGCACTTGTCCACATTAAATTTCATCTGCCATTTTGATGCCCAGTCTTCCAATTTATCAAGATCCTCTTGCAATTTTCCACAATCCTCTTGGGTTTTAACAACTTTAAATAGTTTTGTGTCATCTGCAAATTTGATAACCTCACTCGTTATTCCACTTTCCAGGTCATTTATGAATATGTCAAAAAGCAGCGGACCCAGCACAGATCCCTGGGGTACACCACTATTCACCTTTCTCCATTGGGAAAATTGGCCATTTAGCCCAACCCTCTGCTTTCTATCTTTTAACCAGTTCTTGATCCACAGTAGTACACTGCCTCCTATCCCATGACTCTTTAGTTTTGCCAAAAGTCTCTGATGAGGGACCTTGTTAAAGGCTTTCTGAAAGTCCAGATACATTATATCAACCGACTCACCTTTGTCCACCTGTTTATTCACACTTTCAAAAAAACATAACAGATTAGTAAGACAAGATCTTCCTTGTCTAAAGCCATTTTGGCTGTCTCCCATTAGGCCATGACTATCTACATGCTGAGTAATTTTATTCTTTATGATGTTTTCTAGCATTTTTCCCGGTACTGATGTGAGGTTCACCGGTCTGTAGTTTCCCGGATCACCCCTGTAACCCTTTTTAAAAATTGGTGTTACATCTTCAGGTATTACAGATGATTTTATTGATAGTTCACAGATTACTAATAGCAGGTCTGCAATCTCATATTTCAGTTCTTTCAACACCCTTGGATGTATACCATCCGGCCCAGGTGATTTGCTACTCTTCAGTTTATCTAATAGTTGTAATACATCTTCCTGATGTATCGATATTTCCTTCAATTCTTCCACACCTTTAAATACCACTTCAGTCATGGGTAACATCCCTACACCTTCCTCAGTAAAGACCGAAGCAAAGAATTCTTTCAGTATCTCCGCTATCGCCTTGTCGCCTCTTAGTGCCCCTTTAACTCCTCTATCATCTAATGGACCAACTGCCTCTCCCACAGGTTTTCTGCTATGAATGTACTTGAAAAAAATCTTTATTTCGCGTTTTTGCTTCCGCAGCAAGCTTCTTCTCAAATTCTCCCTTTGCCTGCTTTTTCAATGCCTTGCATTTGACTTGCTAGTGCTTGTGCTGTTTCCAGGTTTCGTCATTTTGCTCTTTTTTCCATTTCCTGAAAGATGCTTTTTTGGCAACAACAGCCTCTCTGACTTCACCTTTAAACCATGCTGGCAGTTTTTTGGACTTCCTTCCACTTTTCTTAAAGCGTGGAATACAGCTGGTCTGAGCTTCCAAGATAGTATTTTTCAACAACATTGTAAGGTGTGTGCACCTATAGAACACTGGTTAGACATATACATCCTCCGACACCTAATTCTGCTTTGTGCAAAGATTGAGGTGTTTGCCAGACCTGGCTGCCACACCAGTCCTGGGCACAGTGCAGGCAGAGTGATGGAGCACTATACTGTTAGGGTCACTCTCCAGGGTAGTAAACACTGTAATAATCAACTTTGGGGACACACTCCACATATATCTGCAAGATTGCTATGCTTAATCTGTGTTAACCAGTTTTGTAACGATTTGGATTTCTCATCTGACATTATTCAGAGCAACCTTTTCATATATATGCAGCGTGTTTCCATGTTGATGACGGCATTGGTAGGCCATGCAGATGCTATTGGTGTTCGCTGCTTCTCCGCCAGGGCCCCACAGCCTGACTCTCCATGAGGTTTTTGGTGGTGGAGCCTGTGGGTGTCTGTGTATGTCCCCCTGTTGGCTGGTGCCCTGGAGCACCGGTTCCCATATCTGCTCCTGGTAGGCCTGTCACAATTCAGGTTCCCGGGCTGTTCCTACTGAATTTTCATGTGAAACATTTGCATACAGTGTGGTGGTGCATGCAAATGCATCTCATGCATATTTCTTTTGGACAGCCTGACAGCCTGCATGATGTTTGCCCCTCCAAGACTGGAATTGGGAACCTGTTCTCTAGGAGGAGAACATGTGTACGGTGTATGTGGTCTGTAGGGTAAAATATTTGAAGCAATGAATAGCAAAAACCTCCGCACAAGGTAAAACCAAACAGAATCAAACTAAACCCTGGTGTGATACATAAGAACGTCTGAAACAATAACTTTTGTCAGAGTGATCATTCAAAAGAGGGAGGAATCAAAACCTTCCCCTCGCCGTGACCACTCCTTTTAATCATTTGAAAAACAGTGTAATGAATGAAACACTTAACTTATAGGCTTTCCATGAGCTTAAAGAAACCACAGAAATAGTGATGGATGACGTGGCATGTTTTGGGTCAGAAATATTTCTGACCCTGCATCAGGTTTAATGAATCCTGTAGTAGTGAAAGCTTCAGTGTCCAAAGGGCAGAGTGTTCCAACCTTTAAAGAATTGGCGTGTGACGTAAACGCTTAACAAACTCGTGATCCTCATTGAAGAAAAATCTGACCTATCACAAAATAGGGAACTTACTATAGCCAATGGAACGTGGGGAAACACTATGAGTGAGTGAATCCCCTGTTCCTATTGGTTAAAAAACAGGAGGTTGACCAGTTGTATAACAAAAAATTGACATACCGAGTTAAATCATGCTGTACCATTCCAAGGATTCATTTAGACCCGAAGGGGAGACAGTTCCCAGTTTGTAGATCCATTGTTGTTCCAATTTTTGCAATTTATAAATATGGTCGCCTTCCCTGGGGTCTGGCGGGACACTGTCAAGAACACGCCATTTCAGATGGTTAAAAGCATGTGTTTTTTGCAAACTGTTCCACTAAAGATGCAGTTAAATTCTTCGTGTGGAGACGGGAAGCATGTTCTCCTAAATGGACCTTAATACTTCTGATAGTGCAGCCAACGTAATATAGTAAACATGGGCATTGGATTAAATAAACCACAAAAGTAGAATCAAAATGAGTATGCCATTTGGATCTATAAACAACCGAAGTATGAACATCCGTCCAAAGAGGGCCCAAAAGAGCCATTTGGCAATAGCGGCAGGAGCCACATTTATAAGGACCTGGGTCTGAATGTGCTGTAAGAGGCCAGTCAAGAGGAGATTTATTTATTTATTTATTTAACAGTTCTTATATACCGCGCTATTTTTTATCAGTGCGGTTTACATACAACAAAATTTTACTCAGACATTTAGGACATGTCTTAAGTTTACAAATAACAGGGAACGTAACATGGGCTTACAACTGGGGGGAACTAAGTACAATTCAACATAAAACGTGAAGGTAACTTCTATTTACATTATGTAAATATGTAGTCTTGACCACCATATCCCGCAAGTTAGGTCCTCTGGAATAGGCAATCATAAGCCGTTTATTAGAAAAACAGGGATGTAAACTTAAAATTGGCCAAAAATGATGTAATATGTTTACAACCCTAGATATTCCACCAAGGTATGGGAACACCCCTGTAATCTTTTCTTCAGAGAATTGCTCATTCTGAGATAATTGATGAGGTGTCAAAAGCCATTCTCTGAGAAAATCGTGCACACTTATACGCTGTTCTAAGCAGAGCATAAGGATAACCTCGAAGTAATAAACGATGTTGAAGATCTAATGCATTGACTAATATTACCGCTTTTTTGGAAGATTCTCTTGATGTAATCTCATTACGGGTCACTTTGTTGTCACTTTTTCATCAATTTTGAGAAACAACGTATATTAAAAGCTTTTTTCAAGGCTAAGTCATCTAAATTCTCTGGGCAGACTATAAATATATTCCCAGATGTTACACGCTCTACTCAGATGTGTCGGAAGATCTAATGCATGATGCTGAAATTCATCCAATGTAGAGCAGTTTCGACAAAGCCTGAGGAATTGTCCATATGGAAGATCCCGTTTAAGAGCAATAGGAAGATAACTTGAAAAGTTTAGTAACGTGTTTCGTTGCACTGGTTTACAGTATAAAGTGGTATTTAAACCATCTGGAGTTAATTGAATAATAATATTAAGAAATTGTATTTGAGGCTGCTCCATTTGAGCCGTAAACTGGATATTAGGCATATGAGTATTCAATGATTTTACAAACATGTCCAATAGGGTGGTCCACTGCCATAGGGGAAAAAATAAAAGTAGGAATTTCTTTGCTCCCTGGCCTGATTCTGGTTCCATTTATGTAGAAAACAATGTGTGCAAAGTTTGAAGCCAATCAAATAATATTTAGGGGTGGCTCAAGGTCCCTATCTATCAGGCCCCTGGATCCCCCCCAGGGTTCGTCAGACCACTGGGTATTATCCGCTCATAGACGGGGGTATCATGCTTGCCAAGCACTCAATGTGGTCCAGATGCTAGTAAGGACTTTGACGATGTGGGGAACATCTTACGGTGTTGCGAGACAACACCCAGAAGGAACTGGAGTTGCTCTTCTTTTGTGGTGTGTCGGCTGTTGAACTCCTCAATGAGTTTGACCCCTCGCTCAGCCACATTGTTGATCACTGAAAGATTTTTTACTTTCTTCAGACCGTCTTTGAATGATGCATTCTCTTCCCAGTCTTCTGGGTCTGCATTAAGAAAATCACTGTTGATGTCGAGGTGTTTCAGGAAACGGATTGACTTGCGAGTTGCAAAAGATTCAAGTGGTGGAATCATGGAACTTTTCAATTCGACCCGCTTTTGGGGATCTTCGTCTTCGTCATCATCCTCATTGCTTTCATCTGATTCTGCCGGGATCATGGCCGACACTATGGCCCACTTTGTCGGTGCTGAAACAGCTTCATCGAACAGTGACAGTGCCACAAGCTCCTCTGACACATACCACAGATGCTGTTGCAGTTTGTCTCTGGCCGCTCTTCCAACACGGTCATTGTGGTAAGAGTGTAGTTTCTTCAGCATCTCCAAATCTGTTCGAGGAGCAACTGCAGCATCAGGGGCAGAAAACCAGGCTTCCACATGAATCAGGATGGAGAAAATGCTTACATCACGAACACAGGACTCCTCCCGTTGGGTAAGATCTTTGAGTTGTCCTCGGAACATCCAAATCTTGAGACAGTACAAGACTTTTGCCATCCATCTGGCATGATGGAAAGCTCCGGGTTTCTTGAAATTGAAGCTAGGAAGATTCCCTCCAAGGCATACAATCGTTAACTCCAAGAATTCCAGGTAATCATCTCGGTGATTGCCCTGTGCCAACTTGGATTCCGCAAACTTCATGATGTGATCCCTGTCAGGTTGCAACACCTCCAAGTCTTTTCCAGTTTGATAGTTGGACTTGTCAAGGGAGCCCCAATTCTTTTGGAACCGGCAAAAGAGTTGGACATCGGGACCCGATGAAGCTCCAGAGCATGTAGAGAATACTGCACCAAGAATTATTTCGTAAATGTGATGGCGGCATGCCAAATGAAGGACTGTGCGACAGAGTCTCTGTTCTAGAAGAATGCACGCTCCTGATCGACGTCCCGTGTTTGATGCAGTTGTATCAAAGCAGAAGCCTGCAACCTTTTCATCCAAACACCATTCCTGTAACAGTTCATAAACTTCTGCAGCTTGATTCTCGCCCGTTCCTGATGTCAGTTTTTGTACACCAAGAAGTTGTGTTTCTCCAGTGGAGACAGCCGTTATCAAAACTGGAAGGCGGTCAACGGATGTGGTTGAACAGAGGAGAGATGGCAATAACTTGCTATCCCAATGCACAATGCATGTTTTGCCTTCGGCTTTGAATGCGTTGTGCAGGTCCATCCATTGTTGCTGACGGTGCTTTTCTCTATGGAGCTTGACGCTGGAGCGGCTGATATTGAGCTCCCCAGGATAATGTCCCAGACTTCTGGCGGTTTCAGCTAACACAAACAGAGCATTGCGATCCGTTGTCCCTGTCCGATCCAGGGCTGCTGTAAGCTCTGGGGTCCAGACATTGTTAGGTCGAAACTGCTTCGTTTGTGGAGTTGCTTTCTTCTGTCCGTTATCTGAATCCGCAGATGTCGACGAGTCTTCACCTGACTCTGCTGAGGAAGAAGATCCTTCCAGCTGAACTTGGCTTGTAGTTGCCTCGGCTTCGGCAACATGTTTTTGTCTGTGCCTTTTCAGTTCTTCTTCTCGCTGTTGTGATCTTGCTTCCATGTTGGCCAGTTTCTTGTCCATTGCGCACCTTGAGCCGCGGCGCCCTGGTTCTCGTTGCGCTATTAAGAATTCTTTGTCTTCTTGAATATGAATTAAAGACATTGCATTGGCATGCGCCACATCAAATAGGTTTTTCATTGCAACCTGGAATTCTTTTTCATTTGCCTCTTGTTTCCCTCCTCTCCCTTTGTTTTTCTTCAAAAGTTTCCACTGATTGAACAATTTCTTTACTTTTTCTTGAATTTTGTCATTTCTTTGAACAGGAAGCCTGGCCTTTTCCCAGTAAGCTTCTACTTCACTTGTTACAATAGATGCACTTTCACTAACGCCTTTGTTTAATGTCATATGGTGATGTAAAAATACACTTAACACTTGCTCCTTGCTGGGGAGCTTGGCCCCCAGAATTGTGGTGGACATTTCTTCAATGAGATAAAAACCACGTTTTTTCGCCATCTGAAAAGAATAAAGATACAAAGATAATAGTACAATGTCTTTGCCACCTCTCAGAGACGAGATTAGTTCAAATATGACGCAATCAAATGTAATCAGCGTGGAACTGAGTGGATGATACAAGATGATGCAACATTTTGTCATCTGCTCCCAGGGGGAAATCTCAAGACTTGTTGAGCCACCCCTAAATATTATTTGATTGGCTTCAAACTTTGTACACAATGTTTTCTACCTAAATGGAACCAGAATCAGGCCAGGGAGCAAAGGAATTCAGGAATTCATTTTTATGGACCACCCTAATGTCCAAATCACTAGCCGATCCCATCCAAAGGAAAAAAATATCATCCAGAAAATGGCGCCAGAATGCTACATAGCAAAATAGAGGCAATATATACACATATAACTTTTCAAATTGAGACATATAGCTATAGAAGGAGCCACTGTAGCCCCCATCGCTGTACCACAAACTTGCAAGAATAAACACTGTTGATATAGAAAATAATTATTGTTTAACACCAAATCCAAAAGATTAAACAAAGAAGCTCATGGAATCCGTGAAGGAAGTACCAGTGGAAAGGTGGAAAGACAGGTAAGTACTTCAGCCTAATCAATGTTCGTGTATAGTGCCTGAACATCTAGAGTCACTAAAAAACAACAACAGCAAAAAAAACCCCAATAGGAACAGGGGATTCCCTCACTCATAGTGTTTCCCCACGTTCCATTGGCTATAGTAAGTTCCCTGTTTTGTGATAGGTAAAATTGTTCTTCAATGAGGATCACAAGTTTGTTAAGCGTTTACGTCACACGCCGATTCTTTAAAGGTTGGAACACTCTGCCCTTTGGACACTGAAGCTTTCACTACTACAGGATTCATTCAACCTGATGCTGGGTCAGAAATATTTCTGACCCGAAATGTGTCATGTCATCCATCACTATTTCTGTGGTTTCTTTAAGCTCGTGGAAAGCCTATAAGTTAAGTGTTTCATTCATTACATTCTTTTTCAAATGATTAAAAGGAGTGGTCACGCCGAGGGGAGGGTTTCGATTCCTCCCTCTTTTGAATAATCACTCCGACAAAAAGTTATTGTTTCAGGGGTAAAACATTTGGACATGGTCTGCAGGGGCACCAACTGGGATTTGAACCTGTGACCTTCTGCCTCAGAGCACAATGCCTATGTGTACTGCACCAAACTGTTGTCACAGAGGCATTTTGTTTCATGGGGATCCCATGACTGTTCTTCATACACACCTTGTGTGTTGGTCTGCACGCCACCCACCTGAGTGGGACCTGGCCCTGGTCTGCTGTGTGCAGATGCCACTGCCCCCTCAACCACCAGCACCACTCAGCTTCCCTTCTGGCATGGCCCTATGCCGGTGGTGCGCATTCCCGGGCTATCCAGTGTGCCGGTAGGCGGCTGCCTATGATGCGGGATCTGGGGTGAGGCTGCCTACATAGACATCCACACTTCCCCCCAGCACCGTCTATCACTGCTATGTGCCCTTTGGGGTAACTGCTGGTTGGTTTCCCCAGGGACACTCTGGCACTCACACTCAGGCCATGTTCAACCCTCGTCAGTTGCTGTCTTGCTGCTTTTCGGTTTGTGCCTTGCTATGTGCTACCTAGGCATCTGCCTATTCTGCACTGTGCCCCAGCTGGACCACTGCATGTGCTGCCTATGGCCCCCTGTACCCCATTTACATCAACACCATGTTGCCCTTTCCTACGTGGACACTCTGCTGTTGCTGCAGATGTGTACGCCACATCTGCAAGTTGCTCAATGCACACAACACTAACCCCTCCTCAACACTGTTTCAATAATGTTACATTCACTTTGTGGGGGGAATGTGACTTGACACTTCCGGAATTGCAATCCTCCGTTTTATTCTTTATATGTGGTGTTGCTTTCGGTTTTTCTATATTGTTTCTCTTGGCCAGCTTTGTGTTTTTTATTTCACCTCTGGTTCTGGTCATGTTATATGGTTTTTGCATCTTTGGTTGCTGCACATGTATCACTACTATCACTTTTATGGGTCTCCTTGCCTTTGATGTACATTGCTGAACTGAAATGGTTTCTCTCTCCTGTACATGTGCCATTAACGCCAGGTTTTCAATGATGCTAATTTTCTGGTCTTCAGATGCCACCGTTAGTGTAACAGGCACCTCTCCCCGCCCACCCCCTGCCCATTGACCCCTTCTCTCCGCCCTCTGTGTGCCTTAACACCGCCGGCGACGTTATCATGTGAAACATAACGTTATCGTGCAATTATGTTGCGTTATCGCACAATAACATTACGTATCGCATGATAACGTTGCCGCTGCGACATTAGCGCCGTTTAGTAAACATACCCCTTATTCTACCCCTGGCTGTCAGGATCTACAGTACTGTTTAGCTTTGAATGCCCTGTTCTTTGTCATACCCACCCCCCAAATGCTGCCATCCTAGGCGACTTCCTAGTTTGCCTAATGGTTGGGCTAGCCCTGCCTAGCTCACACCTAGGCCCCACCAAAAAGTCAGTCTTGGCTGTGCCACTCTTGCAGAGTCTGGCTTCTTTGGGTTTCAGTTAAATTTTTGTCTACATATATCTATTTTTAGTTTGTGGTAATTTATTCCTTACTTGGTGAGGATCTATCTATTTTCTTAGTGTGTGACCAAAGAGTTTCTATGTAGGGATCTGTAGTAATCTGGCTTATTCAGTTTTCTAAATAGGTGTAGGCCCATTGCAATATTTACAGTGCTGCTCTTTTCTGGATAGGCCCCTTGTGTGAGTTTTGGATATTAATGTTGTATAGTATGGTAGATTTTCTCTCTAGGTCCTAGGTCATTTTTGCAAGATTTTGTATGTCCAGTATTGGTGAGGATTTATATTGCTGTTCACTGAGATGATACCGGGATCAGATATTATTTTTTGTATGTTGAGTTTTGTGGGAAATGTCCTAGTTCTATTCTGCACCCATTATTGGGAGAGGGGTTTCTTTGGATGCAGAATATATGTTCAAAAAGAAAATGAGAGATCTTCAGCACAGTTTAAAACGCCAAAATAAAATTTGTTATAATAATTTTATTTTGATGTTATAAATTGCGCCATGGTTCTTGCTTTTTGATTTTGCTCCTTGGTATATGATCACCTTACATCTCCATGTCTTTTGCAGAATATTTATTTACATTAAAAATCACACCAGTTCAGTATGTAGTATCAGGATTCAATATATTGTATATTAGATAATTAAACTGCTACAATTTTTTTCTGCATATAAACATCATTGAAAAGTTTTGTTTTGTTTAATTTTTTTAAATTATATAACCTGGAAACATATTTTTTCCTTTATTCTTGGGACAACCACCTTACTGGTGTCCTGAGTGAGGGGACCCCCTGTTCCCCAACTAGAGCTCTGAGAAGACCCCTCCATTTTGGCTGCTGGGAGGGGGGTGGGGCGCCAGCTCATCTCTCATCTCAGGCAGCAGATTGTCTTGAACCGCCCCTGGATACCCCTAAGATTTTTGTCTTACAAATATACATTAAAAATGTAAAAAACAATTATTCCATAACTTTAAAATTAACTGAATTCCAGGCTTTGAAGAGCATTATAAAAATGTGATAGGAAAAAGCCTGACTCATCCAGCTCAAATATGCTTCCTTTTTAGTAGAGCATATATTATGATTTATGGCCTGAAATCTCCATTTGACAGAACAATCCTCCCTCTTCCCCTAAACTCCAGAGGAATGGAATGAGTCAGTCTCAGGTTTTGTGTATTTATTGCAAACATGCCTGCCAGCTGTCAGCATCCAGGTCCCAAAACTTAAGATTAACTACCAGATGTTCATGTACTGTAAGTTGCTTGTTGCTGTCTAGTTATTTTTAGCCATGAAGTCGATGCATTCTATTTGGGTACCTGATTTCATCCCACCCCCACTGGTCTTGTCAGCCTCTGGAGAGTGAATTCCTCTGTGGAGTTAGTTTTTTTGCCAATTGACTACGGTTGTTTTAGTGCATGGTAGCAGTTACCACAGCCTTGCACTAACTGCTTAGTTTGAACTAAAGCACATGGTAAACGTTAGGGCACTTTAATAAACATGCCCCTATATGCATAACAGCAACCAAACAAGGAGCAAAGTTCCTAAGGCAATTTTTTATATTTTAAAGGTGATATTAATTATCAGAGGGCTAAGGACTCTTTTCAATCTATGGCAGAAACAAGCATTTGTCTGTAATGTATGTGTGCTTGGAAGAAGTGCCAAAGCTGATAGGGAAAAGTTTTAAATTATACCTTTATTCCCGTGCAAGATCAAGAATGCATAAATACTTCCTTGGACAGCTCAAAATGTGTTCCCTTTGAATCCGTGCATCCTGCTGCAATTCTGTGTTTAAATACTGGCATTCAAAAATCAGCATTTAAATGTATTAAGCCATGTAAAAGTGCAAATGATACTATTTATTTTATTTAGACGGTTTTGTATACTACCTTATCCTTCAATCAAAGTGGTCACAACACAATTGGGGGCTACATTTAACACGAGGGGATATGAGACACATATACTAATACTTACACAGGGATTGTGCAAAGCTTCTAAGATGACCTCCTTTATTTGGAAATAATACAAGCTGAAAGGAAATGAAACAGAACCCCCCCCCCCCCTAGATTTCCTGAATTCTTTAGGGGTCTTTTTACTAAAGCACGCTAATGGTTAATGTACACCTTAAAATATGATAAGCAGTTAGTGTGGGGCCGGGGTAACTGTTACCGCACTGTCATGATAGCTATCACATGCTAATTTCCATGTTGTTTTACATATTTCTTTATTTATTTTTGTGGATTTAGCTCATGCCTTTCGAGTGCTGGTTCAAGGGGAGTTTCATGCAGGTACGTAAACATTTCCCTGTCCCCAGAGGGCTTATAATCTCAGGGCCTGATATTCAAAGGCAGTTACACGGTTTACAGACTTGTAAACCGTGTAGCTGCTTCTAAGAGGGATATTCCCCGGATACCACTGCTATACACCCAGATGCTACAGGGTTAGCACTGGGACATTTTGGGGGTAGTATCTGTTGCTAACCGGTCACTGCCTGGTTAGCAACTCATGTGTAAAGATAGGCATGGTAAAAGCTAACTGGGCAGTGGTTCTATATTGCCGCTGACCAGTTAGCTTCCGGGCTGTGTGTCAAACCCAGATATTCAATGCTGGTAGTCGGATATGGCCCAGCATTGAAGATCTGGATTTAGCATTCAGTGGTGATGGCTAGATACTGTAATTGCTCTAGCCGCCGCTACTGAATGCTCATCTCAAGAAGAGGCGAGGAATGGGAAGTGTATGGTCAGTGAGTGGGCATGGACTACATATTGCAGTTAGTGTACAGTACTTACCCGCTATTACTGTTGCAATTAGCGTGGATGCACTTTAACATCACCTCCACAGAATGCATTAAGTGCACCTGCAGTTATTGTGAATGACCTTAGCGCATGATAAGGGGATTGTTGGTGTGATAACCGACAGGAACATGCTGCAATTTTTGGTCCCCCATAAAAATTTCAATTACAGAAGTAGTGGAGTATGTCAAATTGTTTATCCATGGTTTGGCCCTAGGTAACTGCTAATAGATTAGCCCTGGATATTGAAAAGACAATGTTAATTTTGTCTCAAAGATCTGAGGTGAATTTTCTCCCCAATATTCAGGTAGATACTTGTTCCATTCCAGTTTATACCTTGAAGAATATAAGGGTGATAACTGATGACTCATCATCAATGACTTTGCATATAAAGGAAGTTGTGAAGAAAGCATTTTTCAAATTGTACTCCTGGAGGAATTCTGTGAAACTGCGTCATGCAGAATTTGCGCAGAATTCCCCATCTGAGCAGAATTCTGCAATTGTTAAGCAGAATTCTGCACAGGCACCACCGGCGACTCTTTCCTTCCCACAGAGATCAAGCCAGCCATGTTCTCCTCTTCTATCATCCTGGGCCCAACTATTCATTCGAACTTCACAGCTGTATAGAGGCTCGTGTGGTTCAAATAACCAGTTGGGCCTGGATGGCAGAGAAGAAGGCAATGGCCCGATGTGCATCTTTTGGTAACCATGGCCCGATGGGTAGTCACCGCTCGCAGCCACAGCCCAGAGAGAGCACTGGGTAAGCTGTGGTAAGTATTCTGGGGAGTTGGTGAAGGATCAACTAGGCCTGCCTTTTTTCTGTTCCATGAATGGTACTTTGTTTTCCTTTGCTATTTCACACTCTCTTCAATTTCTCAGATCCCCCACCATATCTATTATGCATGTGCAATGGAGAAAATTGTTGGGAGTGTGTGTAATGCGGGTAGGGAACAGAGCGAGTTTGGGGGTCTGCCATAGGAGTGGGGAATAACAATGAAGTGAGTGGAACTATGTGCCTGGTGATGGGGGAAGAATGAGAGGTAAGTGTGTGTGAGAGAGAGGAAGAATGATGGTGGGGTGTGATGTGTGCCTGGGGGAGGTGGAGAGAAAGAGAGGAGGTGACTCCCCAATTCCAACGTTTTATTCTAGATGCTGTTACTAGAGAGCATATCTGCACAGACTGGGTAAGCCCTCATATTTCTGTCGCATCTCATTTTAATAGTTTATAAAATAAGTCCCTTTCTGCATTACCAACTTTTCCCCTCAACCTCTATCACCTTTTCATCCTTTTCTAAAATCTCTGTTGAAGAAACCTCTTGTCTTCTTTCCTCTTCTAAACTTACTACCTGCTCTAGTTATAGCTATAGTTGGTGATTCGATCATTAGGCATGAAGATAGCTGGGTGGCTGGTAGATGCTATGAGGTAGATTCTGAGCAGCATTAGCGGGGATGGATGTCCGGTTCAGACATCCATCCCTGCTAAATGCTTGGGTGGCGATTCATCAAACAGAGTTCCCCACACGTACATGCAAGATGTGCCGGGAGCTCTGTTCCTGTGAGGAAGAGGGTAGGCCATAGGAGGAGCAAGGGCAGGGAGTGGATGGGAACGTAACCCCGGATGTACAGGGCCGATTCAATGTTGACCCTGTACATCCATGGTCAGCCATTTGGACGGGGGGACTTATTTCACCTTGGAGGTAGAATATGTCCTCCTGGATGGCAGAAAATGTAGGATCCTGGCATGGAAAAGGAGGTAAGGGCATGCCGGGGGTTTCCTGTAGCCCGACCCTGGCCATGGCAGGCCTGATTGGGGATCGGGTGGCAGGAAAAGAAACATCTCAGGGCTGCTGAGGATCGCGGATCCTGCATGGAGCCACTGTGCCATGGCAACAGGATGTCATGGTGTCATGCTCCATTCAGTAGCCTGGCTGGGCTAGCTGGCTAGCTGGATGTCTGGGTGCCCAGAATCAGGGCACGGCCTACACATCCGGCCGATTGCACCCGATTCTCATCCCGCGGGCACATCTAGCCCCCATGGGATCAGAATCTGTTGCAACTGGGGCACATCCAGATTCTGGGTACCTGGACAGGTGGGGGATGCCTAAAACAGAATTGGCCTCTATGCTATTAGTTCTATAGAGCTATCATTCAGCAGAGTTGATGTCCATTTCAACCTAAGTTGATTATGATCTTCACTTGCCCTTATTTTGAGTAATATTTATACTATTGATAATAAGCTGCTTGGGTCTTTCTGAAGAAATCTTTTGTTGAATTGTTTCCATTTACAAGTTCCCTGACAGTGCTCCTGTACTGTCTATCCCAAGTTCTGAATACAGCAAAGTAAGTTTCATTTGCTCCTTCCCTTCTCACCCCCCTCCCGCCAGGTTTTGTCGTGATTTTTCTAATTATAATGTCCATTTTATTATTTTCTGGTGTGTTTGCACACAAATATATTGTTCTCCTGCCTGACTGTTCCATCTGACTAGGGATCTGAAACATTCTATACCTGTCTTAGTGATTATTTCTGCACCTGCCTTAGGTCCTCCAGTTTTAATGTGTACACATAATGGGTTTACATTATGAATGACACTAGTATACATCTTTACCGCCTTCCTATAATCCTCAAACAAAATGTCTCTTCAAGTGCCATTATTGCACTTTGCTAATACTATTATATTCTTTCTATTTCTACTTTCGTCCTCACTGGAGAATCTTTTATGTTTTAGTTTTTAATATTTAATATTTTATTAAGTTGACTTTTTATAACTTCCTTGTTAGTTATGACAAAATGTTTTTATTTCTTTACATGACATGTAATTTTACTTATGTTTTAGTTAATGCTTTTTTAACTATTTAATGTTTATTTATGTCTGTTCTTTGTTGGAAGTTTGACCCCCTGAAGAAGGTGTTCCGCTGAAACCCTGAGGAGTGACTGAGAGGGGGAATCAATCCTCTCCACACCAGAGACCTTGTACTGGGTTCCCTACAACCTAGGTGAACAGGCACCCTGGGCAGCTCAGGGTAAGGTGGGATCATATACCTGCCCCCATCATGGACATTGAGGGCACCCTGTATCTTCAGATGCCACGTTTGCACCCTCTCTCCTACAGTTAGGGACACAGCACAGATTCTCTGCACATGTCCGCTTTCCTGGTTTGCCTGCCCTTCTTTCTTGTACTTAGCCCTACTGCTCTGAGTTGTGTAGTCAGTCATGTCTATTCCCAGTCATCCCTCTCTATTCTGACCTGGCCAGTTGCTACTTTCTTGTAGGTGGGGTTGGGGCACATATATTACTGTCTGCAGTGGTTCCATAGCCTTCATAATGTGTTTATGGCTTTCTTTTGCAGGGTACATGTTGCAAACTCATTCAATGTGCACTTGATGCTATGGCCACATGTTCCCCACTACCGTGCTAGTGATACAACTGCCAGGGACGCGCAGCTTGTGTTTACTGTTGCCATTGGGCTCTCCTGTGGTAAAAACACATGCTAACCATGCGTCGGCTCCACGCTACTCATGGCACTTTAGTAAACATGCCCCTTTACTTGTGTAGAAGAAAGGCAATTTTCAGCCAGCCAGTTTACTTTGGTAAGATGCTATTTGCCATGTAAATGGCTTTGAAACCTGACGTCTCTTTTCCCACACATCTAAGACCTACTCATTTTCCTCGCGAACTCTTAACCCTGAAATATTTACTCCATCTCCGCAGAGGAATATTTTAGGAAGGTCCCTTGCTGCAGCTTCCATCACATGTCTAGAGAGTGATTTTGGTTCTTAATGCTGTTTTCCTTTTATGGTAAAATCAACAAACTGAGCTATTTTACAGTATCACATTGTGTAAGAAATAAAAGCAACAAAAGCCGATTGCGGTTGAAAGTGTACTGGCTGCATTTTCTTATAGCACAAACCATTATTAGAAAAGCACTCATTTTCAACACTCTAGTGGCAATCATCTTAAAAATGCCTTTATTCTACACAACCATCCTAAGATTCTCACTTAGCCCCCCCCCCCGCCTCCATCCCTTTCAATCAGACCTCGTATTCACATGCTCTGTTTCACAAATATATTAATAGCACACACACTCTATGCATCCTTACTCTTGCACTCACGCCAACACATGGTTTATACATCTGTACCTGGAAGAAAGGATGACATGCACGAGATTTATATGGAATAAAACCATTTCTTCAAGTCTCATCAAAAATTAAAATTATTGGGGGGATATTCAGTGGCAGCGGCTACCCATGAACTTTAAGCCTGGATATTCAGTGTTGGATAGTGAAGAAGCGAACCAGGCAATGGCAATATTTTAGCTGCTACCTGGTTAGCTTGAGTGGCGAAAGTTAAGTCAGCCTTTAAGGTGCCTAACTTTCACTGCTGAGAGATAATCCGGCTGCTACGTACCCTGATGCTAACTGGTTAGCATAGGGGCATGCCGGGGGTGTTCCAGGGCAGCACCCGTTGATAATCGGGCAGCGATGATATTGAATTGATACTCGGTTACTGAGATGGGATGGAAGTCCGGCCAGATATGGCCCCAGCAGCGAATATCCAGGTTTAAAGTTCAGCATCAATAGCTAGTGGTTTCTGACCTACAAATGCACTCATTCTACTGCTCCTCACTATCTTTCCTCTATCCCTACCCCCTCCTCATGAACCCCGCTCTTCTACTGGCTTGCTTCTCTCTATGCCCTTTTCTTTCTCTGCCAACTCCAGACCTCATTCCTTTCACCTTGCCGCTCTGTTCGTCTGGAATAAATTACCTGCGGCTATACATCAGGCTCCATCTCTGAACCTTTTCAAATCCATTCCAAAGGCTCACCTCTTTGAGGCTGCTTATGGATCCTGACCCCTTGCTTTCCTTCCTTTCCTTATTTGTACACTTGTTCTCAGCTGTTGTATTGTCTGTCTTGATTAGATTGTAAGCTCTGATGAGCAGGGACCGTCTTTTATATGTGTCTGTACAGCGCTGTGTGTGCCTTGTAGCGCTATGTAAATGATGAATAGTAGTAGTACTACTACTACTTTGTATAGATAACATATCAAAATATAAGGGATAATTTTATAGAAGATACATACAACACACATGTGTGAAAAGGGCACATACGGAGGTATATTTTCTAAAGGAAGGGGGAATATTCACAATGGTTTAACCAGTTAGTCGGACCTGCTAAGCAGCTAAAACACAGTGATCCCAATATACAGTAGTGATATCCACAGAGTAGCACCAAATATCACTGCAGACCGCACGAAAGATACCTGGTTAAAATCAGGGTGATCTGTGGACAGTGTGGGGGCAGTAATGGCAGCTATCCTTTTAGCTGCGATATTCAGCTGATAACCAGTTAGCTAAACCACAGAGTTAGAACAAGTCAATGACTGTCCTAACTTCATGCATTTTTTGCTATCCTGTTTAGCAGCTGAATATCTCAACTAACCGGATAGCAATCATTCTGTCCGGTCAAACTGGATATTCAGCACCAGAGACGGGTTAAACTCCAGCACTGAATATCCGGTTTTAATTAAAGTGCTGACAGCCAGGTACTCGAAAAACCCTGCCCACTGCCACTGAATTTCACCCCCTGAAATAATAGGTACATACATAGGCAATGCTGTAAAGAAGTTCATGCCTCTTTTATAATATGTTCTGGGCACAGAATGGGTATGTGCTGTGCTTTTTATAACATTTCTACATGCCTGTGTCATCACAAGTGAATTTCCTACTTTACACCTGCTATAAAAATTACTCACAAAACCAGGAAGTTGTCTTTTGAGACCTGAACCATTGTTTGATTGTAGCTGAGAGTTTGTGGTCAGTCACTGTTCCTCTTTATACTTTGTTGTTCTCTTTTTCCTTCCTTTATTGTCCCACACTTTCTCAGTCTCTCTTCTCTCCTCTCTGCCTCTCCCTCTTCTTCTTCTTCTCCTCCTCTCTCTCTCCATCCTCTTCACCTCTCTTTCCCACTCTCTAGCTGCTACAGTGTAGTTATCTCCCTGCCCTTCCCCTCTCTTACTGTGACCCTCTGCCTCTGTGTGTAGCCATGTCTCTCTGTGTATGTCCTTCTATGGGTTTGTGTCTCTGTGTGTGGTCCCATGTGTTGATGTGTGTGGGTCTGTGTGCCTCTGTATATGGATCTAGGTCTGGTGGTGGGCAGTTAGCAACGATGAGTGGTGCTTTCCTAGACATAACTTTACTATGGCTTTGAGGAGGTGTAGGCAACAGAGGAGGGGATAGCTCTCTATAGAGAAGATGTACAGGCCCTGAACACAGGTAACAAAATTGTCTGAGAAGCAATGTATACACAGGTTTAAATTGCACAAGGAGACCATTCTTCACTTCTTGAAGGGACATCTCCTGCCAGTAGACCAGAAGGTTACCACAGTCTTTGCCTTCTTTGTCACTGAAAGCTTCCAGATACTTTTTGAGGCCACAGCTGGCATGTCAGCCATCTGAATCTGCATAACTGTCCCTGAACATTTTTCTTAAGAGAGTCAATTAATAGATTGCCTTCCCCAAATAACAGCAGCAGATACATGAAATTGCGACAGAATTTCATAAGCTGACACATTTTTCACCAGTGATGGGAAGCCTTAAGGAATAGAGAAAAGAGGTGGAGATAGTTGAACAGGGGGCAGTGCAGGACGGAAGCAAGCCACAATCTTCTCCAAAAGGAGTCCTTTAGTAGAAATGAATGCTTGCTGGTCAGTGCAAATCTTTACAATATCCTGGCAAATCTGTGGCTCTGCACATCTCACCAGTGGTCTGCTGTCTCAGAGACATGGGACCTGCTTTGCTGCTCTTCCAATGACTCCTCTGGTGAAAGGAAAATAGAAGGGCTAGACTACACTGGCTCCTCATCAATGATGCCTCTTCCTCACCTCTCTCCTCCTCATGCTCCAAAGGTTTCAGGCAGCTTTTCACACTCTTAGCGCTGATACACAGTAATTCCAATCACCTAAGCTCATACAATGGCTTAAACCAGTCCATCCTTCATCGCCTCAAAATTATCCAAAACATAACTGATAAACTTCTCACAGGAGCCACCAGATTTGATCATATTCCTTTCCTAAACATCCTCCATTGGGTACCAGAAAATTTAAGAATTTGATACAAAGTACTGCAGTCACAACCTACTGACTCTGGCCTAGTTCTCTTGCACGACTTGATCTCAATACATAAACTGCCTCCCATCACTGCCTCGAAATAACAAGATGCAGTGATGATTTGTGAGACTTTGGCTGGGAGATAAGATCCACTGGGCCTGCTTTGGAGACAGTGCAGCAAACCACCCAACTCCCAGGTAAGCTTGCCGTGCTGCCTCAAAAGTGTGGGCCAGATGTGAGTATACCCCTTCCCAGCCGGCACCTGGGGTAGGCCACTCCCACCGCCCCACCCTGACAAGGCATACTTATTTTTCCTATTTTGGCCCCCTTTTCTGGAATTCCCTAACCCCAACCATAAAAGGGCAACCTAACAAAGACAGCTTTAATGCATGCAGCCCTAAATCCTTCCTGTTTGCCCAAGCTTTTAGAGACCTGTGAGGTGAACCCTAGCCACTGGGGTGGAGACCGGAGTCATTCTACTTGTTTTCTTCTCATTTTTCTAGCATATAAAACCCATCCACTGTTTCTTCTCCTCTCTTCTTTCTCCTTTCATAGTCTTATGAATTCTGAACTGCTTTGCTGCCCTGTGGCCGAAAGGTGGCTATATCAAATGACTGAATAAACTAAGCTATACTAAACACACTAACTACTACATTTTCCATACCCTCCTCATGAGGATTTATCCGAATATGCACCTGTCAACCTCTATTCCATTTATTTGTCAGCAAGGAACAGGGCACGCCTCCTACTCTGCTCTGCTGGCTTGACCTGCTGCTGGCCTCCTATCTCTCCATCTTGCTCTGCCTCTGCCTTTCCTTGATCGTCTGTGGAGCTGGGGCCAGTTAAAAGGTCTTTTACAGTTGCATCAAAAGTTGCAGCTATTGTGCTTTCCTCTTTAAAAAAAAAATCAGCTTGATTTATGAGTTCTAGACTTTAGAGAATATCATCCTTGTTTGTCCCTGTTAGTGCTGCTACTGGCTCTAGATCTGTCAGGAGCCTCAAATGACTTACCTTTTCTGCTTCTACCACCATTTCCAAGCCTATCCATACCAATGTTTGCAAATCAATTAGACTAGATTGCAATCTCTATCAAACAGGAACTGATTATCTTATACGTGCAGGTACTGTTCTGCATCGTAACTGGTAGCATTTTTGACACTGTAAGACAATCTGCTCTGCATGCACTCTTTGTTTTTTGAGGTTTTTTTTACTCTGACTTGAATAGGAGGATAATTTTATAACAGGGTGCCTAGGCTCATTGGGCAGGATGGTGAGTATTTTGACCCTATTTTATAAAGACGTGTAAGCGCCTATATACATTTATAAAATAGTAGTACAAATCCAGCAGAAATCATGCCTACATTGAAGGCACAGATATTATTCCCACTTAAAAGCAGGTGTAAATGTCTGCTTATAGAGTGCAGGAATACATGCACAGATTAGTGTATTTTATAATCAATGTGCATACTTTGCAACCCCGCCTGTGTTCTGCCAAGACTATGTCCCCAACAATGTCTGCAGTAAAAGTTTATGTGTTCATGTCATCACCTGTACTTTTATTCCTCATATTATTTTATAATTCTTCGTGGACAAGCAGGAATGAGTTCTCACATATGGGTGATGTCCCTGATGGAGCCCCATGCGGGAATGCTCCCCAGCTTCTATTGAAAGCTTTAGGGAAGCTCCAACTCGCCTGCTGCCTTCTTCCCAACTGACACCATGGTGCCTTTTGGGTTCTGTGGAGCCCCACTGACACATTCCAGACACCTCTACTGGTAAACTTTTTTTTTCCCTTATCAGGTTTTTTTCACCTCAGGTTTTTTGACCCACTTGCCTGCTATCACAGTTCTCTTCTCCCTTTTGCATATTTCTCTTTCAATCATTAATTTCATTCTTGTCATGGCATCTCGGCCCTCCTAGTGCTGATGTTCTGGCAGGCCACGGCCCTCATCATTGAGCCATATGACTTTGCCTTGGCTATTTTTCCGGACGAGATATCACCGAAACCTACTAGAAAGTTCAAGAGGTGTTCCAGGTGCTCTAGGACCATATCAGTCACAGATACACAAAATTGGTGCCTACAGTGCCTGGGACCCGATCATCAGCTTCTTGCAATTTGTGTTCACAGATGACAAAAAGAGAACTCAAGGGTAGTGAGAAGCAGTGCAAATCACTTTTGATGCTCAGAAGTCCGATCCGTCATCATCAGCAATGACGGCAAGGGGCTCTCAAGCTCAATTGGAGCCAAGCACCCATAGTGCCCTGGAGCATCGGCCATCGTTCGATATCCACCTGAAAACAAGGAAAGATTTGACCACATCTTCTTCAATGTCGAGGGGTGACCATGCCTAACATTGGATGATGACTTTGGTGCACTGGCACTGGAGTCTATCGAAGCATGGCATTGAGAGCAATGGTGGTTTATGTGAATGCACCTCAAAGGTGCCCCAAAGGGGAGAGAACTCATCTTACAGGATATCAGAGGGGCACTGACAGCCTACTGACAGTCGAGAACCAGCCACTGATATCCCTGTACACCTTCGGAACTGGCAACCATGGAAAAGCACCTTCGGCAAGTGCTCGAACAATGCATCCTGGTATTGTTGGCAGCATAGCATGCCGGGGCTTCAAAGTCAGCTGCATCAATATCGGTCACCATACAGCTGATCCTCGAGATGCATTTCCTGCCTGTGGGAGAGGCATTGACATTAGGGCATCGAAGGACCCAGACACTAGTGCCTGCCTGGCCAATATCCTATCTAGTGTCTCGAGGCCCAATGTGCCCTTAAGATCTAAAAGGGTATCAGCGCATCATCGCTCCTGAAGGAACTCCCAGTCCTCTTGAAGCAGGAGTGATCCAGGCAGAGACTAAGAAGTACTTTGACTTCCTTTCTGAGCCTGACTCAGAAGGCTGGGGCAATGATGTGGAATTGGAGGATTTGTTATACGGCAGGTCCCCTAAGCTCCCGTTGGATCCTTTTCCACCTCATGAGTGGTGCAAGTTCCCTTCTGAGGACATGACTTTCCAAGAGTTTGTGAGGGATATGGCCAAGGCCATTCCATTTTCTTTGGAGACTGAGGATGAGCCTAGGGTAGAAAAGTTGGATATCCTACAGGAATCCTCGGCCCCTAAGAAAGTGGTGACAGTGCCCATGCACCGCATCATACAGAGAGTACAGATGAGAATGTGGGAGAATCCCCTCAATGTACTTCCAGTTAGTAGAAGACTTGACTCCATGTACAGAGTTTAGAAGGCTGCACACCTGATTCCACCATTATAGAGTGGTCCTTCATACTTTTCCTAAATTCCTTCCAAAAGTGGTATCGGATTTCTACTTTAATCAGTCAGTTATTCTTCAAACATTTTTCCTGGGACCTCATGCACACAAAGGGGAATCTAAATTGCAAATGTTGGACTGCAAGTGAGCCTTAGCCTTCTACTTGGAGCAGATATAAGCTCATAGAAAGTCCATCCAACTTTTTGTTTCTTTTGACCCCAGCAAGCTAGGGGAAATCCAGATGGAAAGAGCCATACCAAGTGCTCCTGGTTTCCTGCTGCAGTGAAGTGTGGAAACTTCCTACTTGGATTCACATGTCACATTGCCAAAAGGCCGAGATACTATCTAATGAGAGTAGAAGGTCCAACCTTTGAGAGAAATCAAACTTAAACTTCAGAGAACGGTGAAGTACACTATAAGGTCCTGAAGAACTAGCTGAGAAGCAGGATCAAATTATCTGAAGAATGGAAGGAGAACCATTAGAATGATTCTGTAGGAGAGACCCAAGTAGAAAGTGGTGTCTGATGGTGACATTTTTAACTATTTTCTTACTTATTATTTTCTTTTGTTAACATTACCTTACTAAGTAATGGTAATTCTACAGTATAATTCTGCTATGTATATTTCTAAGACAGCAAGAATGCAAATGGAGGTGCCACAGTATGCCATCCAGCTACTTGGCATACATGGCTACCCAATCTGAATACTGTTAACGTACCCTTATTAAAAAGAAAGAATATCATACCAGCCTGGTTAGATCTTCACTCAACAAGCTAAGGGAGCTTTTCAACATAGCCTTAAACCTACTCAGTAACTCAACCGCAAACAAGCCCCAGGCCACATTATCTCATGAGGACATGGCACAGTTTTTACAGTCCTAGCGATCACTAATCAACACCACTGCCCCCCAGTACTGTGACACTGCCAGCACCCTAGGTAAGCAAATCTGGTCAAGTGTCAGTCCTCCATCTGCTCAGCAGCTTGAAAACATCATTGCAAATCTTAACAGCACAACCTCCGCTTTAGACCCCTGTCCCTTCTCCTGGATTAAAAACTCAAAGCATGATCTCATCCCAGTCATTTTAGCTATGGTTCAAGCCTCACTAACTCTGGGCTACATGCCAAAGGATCTCAAGCAAACCTCCACTGGGCCTCTATGAAAGAACTCAACAGCTGACCATTCAAACTCATCATCATACAAACCAATCTCAGGTATCACATCTCGGTGGCGGTAGCCCTTGATCTCTCTGTTGCCTTCGGGAAGCAGGCCTATGTAGCACAGTCTATCGCTGGTTTCACTCCTTTCTCTCCTTTCGGTCCTGTGCAGTTCTTTCTCCCTCTCCCTCCATCCCTTCCTCTGACCCATTTCCTTTTCCCTGTGGGGTTCCCCAAGGTTCTGTCCTGGCCCCCCTCCTCTTTAATCTTTTCCTAGCTCCCCTCGCTTTACTGATACAACAATCTGGGATCTCCGCTTTCTACTGCGCAGATGATATAGTTCTTCTTTTTCACACTTCCCTTACCCACCCTGACCTTTCTACACTTAATTCTTGCCTTTCTACTGTTGCTGACGGCTGACCCGAAACTGCCTCCACCTCAATATGACCAAGACCACTGCAATATGGTTTCCTCATGGTAGCCCACCCCGCTCATTGGCCCCATCTTTCTCCGGTACTCCCATACCTTTGGTTTCTACCTTCTGCTACATAGGCATACTCTTTGACTCCGATCTTACCTTTCAACCACATGTCTCTCACGTCACCAAGACCTCGTTCTTTTTCCTTCACCAAATCCATGCGATTCGACCCTTTCTCTCTCCACCTGCTCTCGCTACTTTACTACTATCACTTGTTATGTCACGCATCGATTTCTCTAACTCCATTCTCACCGGTCTCTCCAAAAGCTCAACTGAACAGACTTCAGAGGATCCAAAACACTGCTGCCCGTCTCATCACTCACTCCTCCCCTCGAGATCACGTAACACCTCTTCTTCTCCACCTCCATTGGCTGCCCGTTTCCTTCTACACCCAGTTTAAACTGCTCACCCTTGTCCACAGGGCACTTCATACTAACACCCCACAATATTTGGCAGATCTTATCCACTTTCACACTTTCACACATCCAGACATACCCCCCATTCATTTCACCTTAACCGCCTTACACTTCCCCCCCCTCCCTTGTCTATCTCCAGTCCACCCGCTCCTCAGCTTTCTTTTTCGCAGACCCTGCCCTATGGAACTCCCTCACCACTTCCCTTCGTTTAGAACCCCATCATACCAACTTTAAACATGACCTAAAGACCCACCTCCTTTCCTTGGCCTTTAATCTTCCCTCCCCTCTCATGTGAGTCTCTCCTTCTACGTTTACTGTCCTATTTTCCTCTTTTCTCCCCTATTCTGTCAAGGTTTGTAAATTATTTTTCCATTTTCCTGGCCTTGTGTCTCTCCTTTTTTTTAAATTATTTATTGTATTGTAAACCGCTCTGATTACCACAGAAGGGTGGTCTATCAAGCGTAATAAACATTAACATAAACACATCAACACAGCCCTAGCCAAACTCATTAAAACGGTGGTGCAAATACAATTCCAAGACTACATTGATTCCTACGCTCTCTTGATCATCACCAATCCTCCTCCCCTTTCAGACTTCACCAAGGCCTACCCCAGGGCTCTGCCTTATCATCCTTGATGTTCAACATCCTCATCCATGCGCTATGTAACATCATCCAGAGTCACAACACCCTCTAGCATCTGTACACTGATGACATTCTAATCTATGCTGCATTCTCCATCAACGACCCAGACTTCTCTACAATAGGACATTGCCTGGAGACGGTCATCAGCTGGCTAAGCATCCACAACTTACACATCAGTCCTAACAAGACTGAGATCCTCCAAATAACCAGGAACCCCACATTCTCACCACTATCCACAATCAGCTTAGCCAATTTAATACTACACATCAAGGACAAGTAAAATACCTAGGCATTACACTGGACCAAAATCTTAACTTCTAAACCCATATCAAGAAGACTACGAAGTCTGCATACCTCAGAATGAAAGTGGTTCAGAACCTTTGGCCTCTATTAGACCAATCCAATTTCAGAAATGACTGTCAGGCCCTCATCACTCCAATACTGGACTATGTGAACATCATCTATCATGGCCTACCAAAAAACACTCTACTCCCTCTACAGCTCACACAAAACACAGTTACTAGGATAATCACAGGATCATTGTGACAAATGCACATCACCCCTTACTAAAATAGCTCCACTGGCTCCCCATCTACATGCAAGGGAAGTACAATTTTTCCCTTACCACCTTCAAGATCTTCCATGGCCTTTCAGCGACTGTCCTCCAGACCCTCTTAACCAAGCTCCTCGACAATAGACCAAGAAGATCAGCCAACCACAACCTTCTTTCTCTCTCAGCCTCTTTCTCCCGCACTAACTGTGCCACCTCCAGCAAAGCTTTCTCCTTCTATTCACCCATGACTTGGAACTCTCTCCCTTCAGAGATTCACATCTTATCGGACATTGTGGAATTTAAGTGTAAGCTTAAGACCTACCTCTTCCTAGAACATTTTGGAACAGACATCTAACTACACCTCTTGTTCATCCCTCTAAGCAACCTTAGCCCTCTTTCATCTTACTTGTACAGTATAAACACTAGTACTTTACCCCATTTTGTCACATTGTCTGCTAAATAAATTAATCTGATGAAGTTTCTGATTATGATGGAGTAGAAGGTGAGGTTCAGAGACTGATGGAGATGACAGTATGAGTTATGAATAGATCCATAATGGGATCCATAAAAGGGGGGGCTGTAGAAAGAAAGGGTTAACCAGAGACTGGAAAAGCTAAAAACAAACTGCTGATTTGTTGGCTTCAAAGGCTTCAGACTAATTAATGAACCTAATCAAGCATGTAGCATGACTGTGTCTCCAAGAACTGTCTGCAGGAACTTACACGCCGATAAGATAAGGTGTTATAACTCAAAGTTGGCAAATGTTGTGTAAATCATCTGCAAACTTTGATGCAGCTCTTATATACAGTAAGTCAGAGCTGCTGCAAGCAAGCTTTAGAGAAAGCATTCAGTTGTACACTGTTTCTTCTCTTGCTAGCAAAATAAAAATAATGCTAAAGCAGGTATTGTATAGTGTAATCATTTATTTCAAATCCACAACCCCCTGACATATACATGCCTGCACTGAGCCATTAACATGCACACATATGCACATACATAGAGCCCTTCTGACACACACACACATACATCCATTCATGATACACACATTAACATTCACACACAACCCCCAACACACACTTCTCTGACACACACTTATGACACACACACACTCACATACACATGCATTGCCTGGAACAAACTGAGTCTGTACGTCAGGTGCCTTCTCTGACCCTTTCCAAATCCAGGATGAAAACTCACTTCTTTGCTGGCTTCTTTCGGATCTTGATTCACCTAATCTCCTTTGTGTTTCCTTAGCATTCCTCCTAAATGTATTCTATGTCTACAGCTACTGTGCTGACTGTGTTGACTAGATTGTAAACTCTGATTAGCAGGAACGGTCTCTTGCATGAGTCTGTGCAGCGCTGTATATGTCTTGTAGTACTATACAAATGTTCAGAAGTAGTAGTAGTAATACATTCATACCCCCCCACACACACTCACACTCACATATGCACACTATGCCCACCCACCTAGATACCCACTCATATATCCCTTGCTGTCCTACTGAGACACACGGTGGTTTCGGCCAAGGATCCCACAAAGATATGCCTAAGTTGTGAATGGAGGAAAGGGGAAATGCAGGACTTTTGGCACACCGTATCTCAATAAAGCCTTTTGTCCTCTTCACGGTGTGCTGGAGTCCTGCTTTCCTTGCTGCTCAGACACTGCAGGTGGTGTATTCTTGTTGTTTTCTGGGAAAGGGGAAATGCGCTATTACTGTATGTCACACTCTAAAATAGGATAATGGATGCACATACTTGCAACATGTAGGCATGTTCATTTACACCAGGTCTAGGGCTGCTATAAATGGTCATGCCTCAATTTAGGGCATGATCTCTGGCACATAAGTGAGTATTTTATGAAGACAATTAGGCAGCTACTTATCTTAATTAAAACACACTTTAACGAGGTGCTTTGTTATCATAATTTTGTCATTCTGTATAAGGAGTAATTTTATACATTTTTCCTTTCTGTAATACCCTGTTTTATGCATAAAATTAACCTAAGAGTTACATGTATACATCCATGTGTCATGTCAAGAAAGTCCATACTGTAATGTGACCCTATAGAATAGGTATGTTCAGGAATGGGGGCCGCCATTTATACATCTGCTGTACCTTATGCGCTAACATTACACCTGCTCCCAAGCAAGCATACATGTCTACAGCATCAGCCAAGCCATGGTTTCTGCCAGTTCATCCCTAGCATTTAATAAAGACACGTAAAGGAAATTGTATGTGGTGCTTATTCATGATTTATAGCAGGTGTAGATTGGCATGTTCATAATTTTTGCTCTGCACGTTGCTGGCTTAAATGAAATGAGTCCAGAACGTGGAAACACCAGTGTCACTCAAGCCACGCCCCATAACACCCCTGGAATGCCTCCTGGAAAAACATGCAGCATCAACGTGCCTGACGCTAGAATGTATAGCTTGCAGCCTTTGTTATGTTGCGTTTTAAACCTTGATGGGGCTTCCACGTTTTTCTGCCACCACATCTATATTTAAAATGTCAGTAGAGCTTCTAAAATAACCTCTGTAGGCACCTATGTGTCTTTATAAAATAGGCTTAAACTAGGTGCCTGCTTGCCGTCTCAAACTAAGAACATAAGAACATAAGAAATGCCATACTGGGTCAGACCGAGGTCCATCAAGCCCAGTATCCTGTTTCCAACAGTGGCCAATCTAGGTCATACGTACCTAGCAGTTTCCCCAAAAGACACAGGTTCTGCAGTGCTTGTACTAGGCCAAGCATTGATATCCTGGGTCCCTTTTTAATAGTGGTTTATGGACCTTTCCTCCAGGAACTTGTCCAAACCTTTTTTAAACCCAGCTATACTAACAGCCCTTACTACATCCTCCGGTAACAGATTCCAGAGTTTGATTACACGTTGAGAGAAGAAATATTTTCTCCTATTGGTCTTAACTAGTTTACCCTGTAGCTTCATTACATGCCCCCTAGTCCTTCTATATTCTGATAGCGTAAACAATTTATCCACGTTTATCCGTTCCACTCCATTCATTAATTTATACACCTCTATCATATCTCCCCTCAGCCGCCTCTTTTCTAGGTTAAAGAGCCCTAACCTTTTTAGCCTCTCTTCATAGGAGTAGCCTTCCATCCCCTTCACCAATTTGGTGGCTCTTCTCTGTACTTTTTCCAATAACTCTATGTCCTTTTTAAGATACGGTGACCAGAATTGCACACAATATTCAAGGTGCGGTCGTACCATGGAGCGATACAGAGGCATTATAATATCCTTTGTTTTATTCTCCATCCCTTTCCTTATGATACCTAGCATTCTATTTGCTTTCTTGGCCGCCGCTGCACACTGGGCGGAGGGTTTTAACATGTTATCCACGATGACTCCTAAATCTTTTTCCTGGGTGGTGGTTTCTAATGTGGAGCCTTGCATCTTGTAACTATAGTGTGGGTTGTTCTTTCCTAGGTGCATAACTTTGCACTTGTCCACATTAAATTTCATCTGCCATTTGGATGCCCAGTCTTCCAATTTATCCAGATCCTCCTGCAGTTTTCCACAATCCTCTTGGTTTTTAACAACTTTAAACAGTTTTGTGTCATCTGCAAATTTGATTACCTCACTAGTTATTCCCTTTTCCAGGTCATTTATGAATATGTCAAAAAGTAGCGGACCCAGTACAGATCCCTGGGGTACTCCACTATTCACCTTTTTCCATTGGGAATATTGGCCATTTAGCCCTACCCTCTGCTTTCTATCTTTTAACCAGTTCCCGATCCACAATAGTACACTGCCTCCTATCCCATGACTTTTTAGCTTCGCCAAAAGTCTCTGATGGGGGACCTTGTCAAAAGCTTTCTGAAAGTCCAGATACACTATATCAACCGACTCACCTTTGTCTACCTGTTTATGCACACCTTCAAAAAACAGATCAGATTAGTAAGACAAGATCTTCCTTGTCTAAAGCCATGTTGGCTGTCTCCCATTAGGCCATGACTATCTACATGCTGTGTAATTTTGTTCTTTATGATGGCTTCTACCATTTTCCCTGGTACTGACGTCAGGCTCACCGGTCTGTAATTTCCCGGGTCACCCCTGGAACCCTTTTTAAAAATTGGTGTTACGTTGGCGACCCTCCAATCTTCAGGTATTACAGATGATTTTAATGAAAGTTCACAGCTACCCTAATAATGTTCACAACTACCCTAATAATGCTGCCAGATTAGAAAAAGACAGGTACTTAATCATATAAGTACCTTTTGAAAATGGGCCTCATCCAAATTTGTTTCTATATCTTTATCTATATCTATATCTAAATAAGCGGATAGACAGAGAGATAGGGAGTGAAAGAGAGACAGGGAGAGGAATCTATTCCTGGTGTGCATTCATTAGTGTGTGTTCGGCTCATTAGAATGCCTTAAAACATTAAGCGCATGCTACATTAATTTAACATGCACGAATTGACTTAGCATGCCTTACTTTGTCACTTAGTGCATGTTAAATCAATTTGTCATGCACTAAAAATTTCCTATTAAAACGAGTGTGTGAAATTGACAAAAAGCACCAGAAAATAAGTAAAACTTCATGAAAAAAAAATGAAAACGATAATGGATTTTCTTGCCTGTGCACATCCCTACTATCTCTCCATCTATATGTATATGTGTTTAGTAAGGGGGAGGGGGGTTGTGATGTAAAAAGGTGAATTTACCTCCAGGAACCACAGCTGACACCTCATCTGTGCTGGTGTCTGCTGGCAGCTCTGACACAGCTTCAGGCAGAAGCATTTGCAGACATGTACTGTATGCCTCTCTTCTACCTGCTCAACATGCTCCTCTCCCCCATTGTCTTCTGCACCTTCTCTGCACTCACACTCCTTTCATGACCCTACATACAGAAAGTCACATGTCCTTGCCAAGCTTCATTCTCTGCACTCTCATGTACGATCATCCCTATCTTGCAAACCCTAACACAGAGACCAAGGGACAGACACCTGTTTTCACAAGGCCAAATACTAGAAAGGGCAACAGTAGAAGACCAACTATAGCCTCCCAATTTAATTCTTTCTGCTCATAATGGAAAACAAAGCAAAAATAAGCAATAGAAACATGCAACACATGACACTTCACAGAGCAATCTTCCCCAAACCCCTCAGGCACTGGATTCTCTTCTTCTAAACTAGAGTTCTGTAATTTTCACCTTTTGTCCTTTCGGTGCTGACAGCCAGACTATGGGGTATGTTTACTAAAACCCCGGTAAAGTGCGGGCCCCGGTAGTGTGCGGGTACCATATAAGGAGTGGGCGTTCCGTCCTGAAAAAGAAAAGCCGGAATTTACATATGCGCTAAGGTGCGCGACGCCCATGTGCGCCCCGCACCTTAGCGCATGAGATAGCTGCGTGGGAGGCATAAGTGGCATGCTGAAGTGCAAAAAAAAGAGCAGAGCCACAGCACAATGGTTAAGACACTGACCAACGGTGCAGGGAGCAGGGGTTCAATCCCCCACAGTGCCCAATGAAGACAGCTGGCTGAGGCATTAATTTATGAGGCGCAGAAATACTGGGCGTCATAAGGCAGCAAGCTAATGTTTTTGGTGGCATATTAATACTGGACGGCATAAGGCGGCACGCTGATGTTTATGGAGGCATTATAATACTGGGCGGTATAAGTGGCGCGCTGATATGAAGGAGAAAAAGCAGAGCCACAGCACAATGGTTAAGGCAATTGCCAATGGTGCAGGGATCAGGAGTTCAATCCCCCACAGTGCCCAATAAAGCCAGCTGGCAGAAGCATTGTTTTAGGAGGCATTTAAATGATGGGCGGTATAAGGCAGCGCGCTGATGGGCATAAGGCGGTGCGCTAATGTTTTAGGAGGCTTTTTAATACTGGGCGGCATAAGGTGGCGCGCTGATGGGCAATCACAGGACCAGAGCCACAGCACAATGGTTAAGACACTGACCAATGGTGCAGGGATCACAGGTTCAATCCCCAAAGTGCCCAATGAACAAGGCTGGCTGAGGCAGAGCATGTTAAGGGGAAGATTGCTTTAGGAGGCATTTTATTCATATTTTAATTATCACTACTAACAAACGCACTCCCAAAGCATGTTAACATAAAGTGCCCTATAAGGCACATTTTAAAGTGCACTGTCAGCCAAGGCACCCTAGAATGTTGCTTATAGGGCGCTTTAGAGGGTGCCGTATGAGGTACCGCAAGGTCAGTGTACTGTTTTTTATGGCAGCACTGTGCAGTTTAAGGAATGAAAAGCATAAGTAGGTGCGCTGACAGGCAAGGAGGAGCAGCAGTGGAGCACAATGGTTAAGGCACTGACTGCTGATACAGGGGTCATGAGTTTTCTCCCCAGTGTGCCTAATACATAAGGCTGGCTGTGGCATCAGCTTTGCATTGTATATATTTTGTCCTGCAGCACTTTAATGTTATGTTATTAATTGCTGCCAGCAAACACGCCCTCACGTGCCGTAATGGAAGGTGCCGTTTAAGGCACCCTATAAGGCACTCCATAGGGCATCCTAAAATGTCCCCTATAGGGCACCCTATAGCTTGTGTCACAGGATATTGTATAGTGCACCTTATATAGAGGGGAACCATAAGGTGCCCTATAGGGAGCCCTATAAAGCACCCTCAGAGGCACCTTATGGGTACAGTACGCTGAGGGTGTTTTTGCTGGCATCAAAATATGTACATTAAAAAAAATGCGTTGGACAACCCTATCAAAAAAACCCCACTGTGGATTTGAGCCCATGACCTCTGCCTACAGAGGCAGTGAAGTAACCATTGGGCTACAGCTGCTAACAAGCCCCTGGCTGGCTGCAGAGAGCATGCATGTCACCACACAAAAAGTCTGCTGTGATCACCAGGATAGGGTTAGCCCACCCATACCCATGATGCACTGCACATGCAAATCAGCTGTCCACAGATTAACACAAGATGGGCAATGCACTCCCAAAGCACCTCGGCCCGGTAGAGGGAAGTGACCATGTGCACCCACACACCACCTCGGCCTGGTAGGGGGTACTGACCGTGGGTTTTACTGGCACAGAGTAGCTACACACCGTCACATTGTGCGGGTACTGTGCTCACCCTGAGGGTGCAATGAGGCGCCCAGGACCAGGTCCACAACACCTTCCATGGCTGAAAGAGGCCATGCTAGAGGTCCAAAGCAGTGTTAATGTGTGAGATAGGTATTTCCTGCACATAGCACCTTGGATATCCCTGTCTGACTCAGTTAGGTGTGATCCCCCAGGTGGGCTATGCACCACCACCCCCCTCCTTCCCCCCCCCCGGCAGCAAACAGGGCCTCCCATCAATAGATCCACATGCTACCTCCCTGCAAAGGTGGAAGTAGAGGGGGGGGGTCCATCAACCCCAGTCCTGCTGAGGAGCAGACATCCCACAGGGCAGTCAATGCAGCTCTATACACATCCATAACACAATAGCAGACAGATATTAGGCCTGGATGTGGTGAGCTGCACCCCCCCCCACACTATCTCATATTCTCCTGCAGCAAATCAGCCACTGCACCCTCACAACACATACCAGCTGCAAACAGTGTGCTAGTTAGTCCACAGTGCATGTTCCCAGTGGAGATGCATGCACCCAGAACTGGGATATCAGCATACACAGCAAGCAGATAAATCAGTGACTGGGCCCCAAAAGGAAACCCATATCTATCACATGAGAGAAATACTATATAGCACTATGGGGGTGCCTAGCCATGCTGTGGTCACTGCACAGTCAGGGTGAGAGTGATCTCTCAGTAGGACATACTGAGGTCACCCTGTCTGTGTAGGTGGTGGCCGGGCACTAAAATGTCCCAGTCAGTGCCCTATGCCCTGTGCAGATGCACCCTGGCCAGGCCACCCTGTCCGGCCTATACCCATGGTACCTTGCTCCTCATTATGCACATTGGCAGCCCAATACTGGCAACATTGCTGGCAGTGTGGGCTGTGGAAGGTGTTTGCAGCCACCACACACTGGATAGGCAGACAGCCACCCCCACACCTATGCCAGCATTGTGCTACTATAGTGGGGTCCAGCAGCCATACCCACCACACCAGTCCTGGGCACAGTACAGGCATGGATATGGTACGCACTACAGTTGGGGGTCACTCCCCAGGGTGGTAAACACTGTCAGAGACCAGACCTGCAGCGCACACCGCAGACATCACAATGATTGTTATGGTGGAGATCAATGAGCAAAATGTGCTTAACGTAGGAATTGATATCTGCCAGTTATCATGGGCAACATTTGATAGCTGTGTACCATATACCCAGGTGTACCCAGCTGTGTACCCAGCTGTGTACCATATACCCAGGTGTAGGGTGGCAGTGCTAAGGTATGCAACTGCTAGTATTGGGAGATACAGGCAGGGCCCAATGTCCTGCCTCTCCATGAGGCATTAGCCAATAGGGCCTGTGTGTGTGTGTGTGGGTGTGTCTGGCCCTGTTGTCTGCTGCTTTACGGCAGAGTGTCCCAACTCCAGTCCTGGTGTACCAACCACTGTTCGGGTTTTCATGCTGTCCCTCATAGATATGCATGAGCTACATCAGCATACCATGGGGGTGGTGCATAGATATGCAGCACAGGCATCTTTATTAGAGGCAGCATTGATCCTGAATGGTGTGGGGCCCTCCAGGACTGCATTTGGGAGACTCTGCTCTAGGTAATGCGGCTGTTTATGGTGTCTGTGTGTGGTGTGGTAAAATATAGGCGTATGAACCATGCGTATGTTCTCAGCAATAAAGCTTTGTCTATACTATCACGGTTTAGTTGTAGGAAAAATATGTGGACTGGATTGGCAGTAGCCCCAGCTGGCCTTTGAACCTGTGACCTTCTGTTCCTGCACACACTGTCTGTGTGCACTGCACCGCCATGTTGCCACAGATATGCTGTGTTCCCTGGGGAGTCCATGACTGTACATCCGACAGAGCCTGTCTGTTGCGGTGGACGGTGCCAGCCTGCACAGGCCTAGGCCACTGTCTGCTGTGGTTTGCAGCCACTGCCCCCTCCACCACCTGTACCCTTCCGCCAACATGCAGACATGTCCCTATCTGGGAAAAAGCATATGACCTGATTGAGTTGTAGCACTCCAGGACTGAATTTGGGGGACTCGGCTGTAGGTAATGCCCATTGTTATGGTTTGTGTGTGGTGTAGGGTAAAATATAGGTGTTGGAACCATGCTTATGTTCTCTGCAATAAAGGAGTGTCTGTACTATCACTGTTTAGTGGTGGGTTAAACTATGAGGACTGGGTTGGCAGGAGCCCCAGCTGTGATTTGAACCTGTGACCCTCTGGTTCTACAGGCACTGGCTGTGTCTGCTGCACCACACTGTGGCCACAGAGACAGTGCAGTCTCTGGAGATAGGAAACCTGGCCGCACTAGTCAGACACCCTGCTCTGCACAATTTTACTGTGGGCTCGTTTACCTTGTATGGGGACAAAGGTGCGAATAAACCTCACAAATGCCCTCCAAAAAAGGGGAAGAAGAAAACCAAAACCAAGCTGCGCAACAGTGATATCAAATGGCAACCAGGAAAAAACTCCCAGGAAAGCTCCATTAAAATGCAGTTCTTTTGAATGAGTCTACGGAGCGTAGACCCTTCCAAAAATCATTTCTTTTTTTTTTTAGCTTTCCTGGGAGTGTTTTTTTTGGTTGCCCATTAATATCACTGTTGCCCAGCTGGATTATAATTTATTTGGAATTTGTTGTGGTCATTTGCAATTTATATTTGCTATTTTGTTCTGTGCACATGTATCACACTGCTTACGTTTTGCATGTTTCCCCGGTTTTGCTGTACATTGCTGACGGAAATGGTTTCTCTTCCCTTTAAATCGGCTCTAACGCGAGGTTTTCACTCGCGGTATTTTTTTGCCGAAATTCAGCCACGCTCCTGTGTGGGGAGCCTCTCCCGTCCCACTCTCCACCCATTGACCCTGTCCCTCCACCCCTCGGGGGCCTTCCTCCGCCCTCCGTACGCCTTTCCCCGCCTCTATCGCACATCAGCGCCCCGCACAAGTGCGCGGGCCCATTAATGTGACGTGCACACGTGCGGGGCACTTAAGTGCATCATTAGCGTACGCTAGTGTGCGCGGTTTAGTAAACATACCCCTATGAGTTAGGTTCCCTGTTACATGAAAGGGATGCAAGTGTCATGAAAAGTTGACATGAAGCACGGCTGTACATGTGAAAAACAATGTGCAGATGACAATTGTGTTCCTAGACACATGGCATCTGGGGCTTGCGCCTCCCCTTGCAGCTGGTGATGCCCCCCTTGCAGCCCCCACCATGGTGCAGCACACTTCCCCCCACTGGGTTCAAAGGGCAGAACTAGCATGACAAACTTAACTTAAAGCTATGGATGGCTTGTTGCGATTCACAAAACTTCAGCCAGGAGAGAACAGCCACCAGGTCTGGAGTGGAGGCAGCGCGGCAAGCCATCTACGACTTAAGTTTTCTGCACTGGCTCTGCCCTGTGGGCCTAGCAGGGGTGCACCCCCCTTTTGGTCAGCACCCAGGGTGGGCCACAGCTACCACCCTACCTTTTATATGCCACTAGTAGACAATATATAATATGGCACATATCACAGAGAAATGAATGCAAAGAGGCCAATTCAGTGATGTGCGTCCCTGGGCCTTCTGGACGTCCAGGCACCCGATTCTGCTCCCGTGGGGGCTAGACAGCCCCGCAAGAGCAGAACTGAGGCATACAGCTGGGATCAGGACATGACAAAATTCAGGCACCCCAGATATCCCGACACTTACTCGACTAGCTCAGTCAGGCTCCTGCATGGAGCTGTGGTGCCATGGCATCCCATTGCCATCGCACCTCGGCTCCATGCAGGGGCCACGATCCCCAGCAGCCACAGCAAAGTTCTTTTTCCCACAGCCCAACCCCTGATCAGGCTGCCGTGGCAAGGGTCAGGCTCTGGGGAAGCCCCTGCACCCCCTCACCTTCCTTTCCGGCCCCGGATCTGTTGTCCTCTTTGTCTATGGAGACTTATTCCACCTCCAAGGTGAAATAAGCCCACCATGCAAATGGCAGACCCCGAACGTACATGGCCGACCATGGAATGAGCCTTGTATGCCCGGGGTCAGGTTCTCGCCTACTCTCTGCCCTCGCTCCTCCTCTGGCCCACCTCCTCCTGCCCATGAACAGAGCTCCCCGCACAACATGCCTATATGTGCAGGGAGCTCTGTCTTCCGGATTGGCAACCCGGCGTTTTACGGATCTGGACGTCTAGATTGGACGTCCAGCCCCGCTAAACGCAGGTCAGAATGACCCACAAAATATCTAGGATCCACATTATAAAATGAAACCAAATTTGTCAAGGTATTATACAATTTGTATGCCATTATCTTAATGAACAACATGCTGTGATTTTAGTGTGTATGCTAAAAGAATACCATGTGAATGTGACATTGTTTATACAGAAACAGTAGTGAATTGTCCCTTTCATCTCTGAACATTTTCCAATTGTGAAAAATATCTTGGCATACCTTTCTAGAGTGTGGTTACTATTTGCACTTTCTAACTGTGTATACGTAAGAGAGAAGGAAGGCATCAGATTAGTTTGAAGGGGGGTAGAGTAATATAACAAGCAATTATATTAGGTTTATTGTGTAGGACCTCTTAAGATGTGGAGTTCTATGAAAGAGTTTTAAGAAGGCAAGCAATATAACATCCTATGACATAACTAATGTTTTTACTGTAAAACTGCCTTTGACCTGGCAAAATGGTAGCCATTTTTTAAAGTAAAGGTAGATTCTTTTTATATTTCTTTAGGACAGCATATGATGGAGGAAATGGCAGCGGTTTTTGGAGAGATGGTCCCCATTTTTCCCATGAGTGGAAAATAAAGAAGAAAGTTTGAAAATTGATCCATTCACTATTGTGAAAGTCATTGCTTTGACACAGTTCCTAACCAGAAATATTCTAGTTTTAAGCAGAGTGACTCCAATTGCCTTTGAGGATTCCAGGATGTGAACAGAAAACACATGTATGTGGGTGATGAATCCTTTATGGAACTGGCCCTTGTACAGCTGGAGGGAGTTAATGGCATGGTTATGGTGATGCTACATCCTGCAGACTCCAGATTATCTCTTGTTTTTGTTGAGCAATGATGAATATATTTTTGTTTACTCTGCATATCTCTCCCCTTCATGGCAGCTACAAAACCAAAATGAAGATCTGGAGCTCTTAAAACATGGATGGGGGAGGGGGGGGGAGATGTGGAAGTAGGTCCCATTTTTTCTCCATAAATTATCTCCTCTTTCCAAAGAAATGTTTTTGGCAGTGGCTGATGAAATCTTACCTTATAGTCATGGCAGTGGTCAGCAGCAATAAAAATATGTGAGAGCCACTGGGGGATATCTGTTCTAAGAGTCCTATGTATTTTTCTACTATTAAACCCTGTTGCAGACATACAGCTATTCAGAATCATTGCTCCGTTATTTTAAATTCACTAAAGCAGTAGTCATTCTTCTCTGGGTAACTAGGAAACAAAGCTGCACTGACAGCAGGAAGCTGTACATAAAAGAGATGTTTGGGAATGAAAGTCTGCCTGTGAAAAAGGTGAATTTGTATCCCATGGTGATATGAAATTATAAGGAAATGTTCCAAAATCTGCCTCAATTTTAACATCTGACTATGAGTACATAAATAAGATTGAAAAAAGGTTAACCGAAAAGAGAAGTAAGGTGACGTTTTACTTACCAGATAATGTCCTTTCCTTGAGTCCTGCTAGACTAGTGCAGACAAGTAGGTTGTGTTCCTCTATCAGCAGATTGATGGAGACAAAGCACTAATGAAAAGTCCAGGCTTCAATGACATCACTCCTATGCCTCTATTAGCCTCAGCCACCAGAGGTTTCTTTAGTCTCCTTCCCAAAGCATATGGCAAGCCCCACACAACCTCAATGGTGGGCAACAATGAATAATCAACAGTAGAGAACTAAATATAGGAAAACAGAAATAGAAAGCTGTCAGTAGATGATGAACCTGCAGAGCCAAGCATAACATTTATAGCAGACCCTAGAGTACTGCAGCAAAAGAACAGAGAAATTATAGTTACAAGGATGGACCCATATAATCCTGCTAGACTAGTTCAGACAAGTGGAACAGATGAAAGTATGACTCCTCTGGGCGGGAAGAAGACACAGCAGTTCATAAAACCCTTGAGCCAAAGGCTGTATCTACCCACACATGGACATTCAAGCGGTAATTCTTGACAAAAGTGGAAAGCGATGCCCACGTTGCCACCCGTCAAATGTTTGCAGGGGCTACCGAGCTCTGCTCAGCCCTCGAGGACACTTGCGCTCAGGTAGAATGTGCACACAAACCCTTTGGAATCAGCCAGTTCTGCAACAGATATGACAAGGCAATGGCCTCCTTAATCCAGCACCCTAAGGTAGACTTAACCAACACGTCACATATGCACGGGCCAGAAAATTGCACAAAAAGATGGTTGAACTTACAAAAAGGAATTCGTAACCTCAAGTACTGGAGAAGGACCCTCCGGACATCCATAAGGCAAAGATCCTTATTCTTCCCCCAACACTGCTCCTCAGGGTCGAGCAGAGTCTGATGAAAAGGGGACACCAGCCTGCTTCGCAGACCCAATGGACCTATCTTCCAGAGGGCAGTAAGATTTTGTCTTGCTCCGTTCCTTCATCAGTTTCTCCAAATTGGTTCCAAAAAGAAGCTTCCCTTGAAAGCCAGTTGTGCCAACTGGGCTTTGGGAGATATATCTGCCGCCAAGTGCCGGAGCCATTCCTGACATTTCTAAAATCAAGCGGGGACGTCTAAATCCATTGAATCTCCCAGACATGCCTTCACCACGCCCTCTGCCTTTGTGGATGGCTCCAGTGGGGATGTCTTTAAAAGCCATTTGTTAAATTACTCCCTGTATGTTTCCATGATTTGAACATCCAAATCACTACTAATGATTTTAAAATTACTACCATGGGCACCTAAGGAGGTTATTTTAGAAGAAACTCCATGTGGGGGGGCGGAGCCTGATGTCCAGCGGGTTAGACGCTTCGCGCTGAAGCTCCCGAGAGGCCTACTCAGAATCCTGACTTAATACCTACCTAAACTTAATATTTTGCTCCGAACTTACCGGGGTACCTCGGGGGGGATGGCGGCCCACAAACCAGCGTGCTTAGACTTCGGGTCTCCCTCTTCTTCACACGGAAAATGCTCCAAAACAGAGTTGTCTTCCCCACAAAAGACCGTTCCACTTCGGGAAAACCCCGAAATGCAACAGGAGATCTTGGAGGAAATACGTGGTGTGAAGGAACTGGTACAGTCCAACGGAGAAGCGCTCCGAGCCATGCGAGAAGACTTCGGTATGCTTCAGGACCGGCTTGAAGGTCTCTCATTACGGCAGGACAACATGGCGGGGGTCCTCGACTCGCACGCAGTGCGCTTGGTGAAACTGGACAAGGCTGAGCGTCAGATACAGAATCTTCAAAAAGAGTTAGAGGATAGCAATAATCGAGCCCGTCGCAACAATGTAAGGCTCATTGGAGTACCGGAGGGGGCCGAAGCAGGAGATATAAGAGAATTCCTGGTCAAAACTCTTCCCTCCTTGCTGAAGATCACTTTTCACAGAGATCTGGAAATTGACCGAGCACATCGTGTTCCTACCAACATGGCCCTCAATCGGACGACCCCCCGGCCTATCATCTTTCGATTACTGAGATATCAACAAGTTGAGCAGATTCTAAATGCTGCCCGGGGGAATCATCATCTGGAGTTTGAAAGTCATAAAGTCTCCTTCTTCCCTGACTTGGCAAAGCCCACAGTTGACCGTCGGAAGAGACTCCTTGCTTTTCGCCCTAGACTTCAACAGCTACAGGCTCGCTTTGGCCTATTGTATCCAGCGAAGCTCAGAGTGACTCTCCATAACCAAACTAGAACATTCGAAGATCCTGATCTACTAGCAACATTTTTAGATTCCAAAGAAGCAGACCAGATGCGCTAATCCAACAACTTGAATCTGTAATCCGCCGGCTCTGCCCGCCATTTTGAATGGCCCGACGCTGTGATCACCGCCTGGAACAGAGACTGCCTGGACTTTTCTTTCTGTCTATATATAACTTTCTTGGTCTCCTATCCCTCCATGATGTGCACCTCGGTTGGATTCGGAACACGCACAGCTATACAGGTTATATGTTTCAATTAGGCCTTCTCTGGGGTTTCTCCCCGCAGACACATGGTCGCCAGTAATTTCTGGGGTTTTGCTTCTTCTCTAATGCACTTCGGTGCTTATTTTTTTATATGGGGCGCTTCATTGTTTTTCATTAGCTTATTTTCTATCATGTCATGTGTACAGCCATATACAGTTAATATGAGGGACATTGTGAAATTATGTGCGTTATCATGTTCTTTTTCAGAATTTTTAACTTTTCTGAATGGCCTTATGTAAGCTCTTATCACTGAATGTAAAAGGCATCAATAGTCCAATCAAAAGAAAGAAAATCCTTAGCTATCTTAATCATGAGCATGCTGATTTAGTGTTCCTTCAGGAAACGCATTTAAACTCCACTGAAACACTGAAACTTAATGCTAAGCCTTACATGGTGGCTGCCTACTCTCCCGCCGTTTCTAAACGGTGTGGGGTAGCCATCTTGGTTAAGAAGTCTTTGCAAGCTACTGTACTGGATACTAGCTCTGATAAGGAGGGTAGATGGGCCCGTGCACACCTTAAGGTTGGAGATAGTGAAATCACGTGTATTTGTATTTATGCTCCGAATGTGGATAACCCTACTTACTATGCAAGTATTGCGCAGTTGGCACAGGCCTCTGCCAATACTCCATTAATACTTGGCGGCGATTTCAACCAAGTACTTGATCCTTTGATAGATAGACAGCCGCCTAGAACGAGTGGTCCACCCAAGAGTCTTGATACCCTTACAGCTCTGATGAAAGATCTTGCGTTAGTAGATATATGGAGGCTGCTTCACCCCTCCGACCTAGAGTTCACCTTTTTCTCAGCCCCCCATCACTCACAATCTAGAATAGATTTTTTTCTTATCTCCAAAGCACTGATACCCCAAGTGGACACGGCTAGGATTCATCCTCTCCATATTTCAGATCATGCTGCCATATCTTTCTCATTACATGTCACTACGCAAGGTGAACATCCCCGTGCTTGGTTTTTTGATAGATCCCTACTAGACCAAAAAGATTTTCAGGTAGACATAAAGGCCGCTATCCAAGACTATTTTCATTTTAATTCACCCCATGACACTGCGAGCTGGGCTTGGTGGGAGGGTTTCAAGGCGTCTATCCGTGCAACTATAACTAGCTATCAAATCCGACAGGGGAAACAACGAAAGCAACATTTACTGATTCTAGAACAACAGATACAAGCTGGAGAGCGTCTCCTCACGTCCCGTACTGACCCATGTATTTTACTTCGCTTACAACGCCTTCGTTTTCAATACAATCAGCTTTTATATACCGCTGCTGCTAAAAATATTGAATCACAACAAGGGATGTACTATCGGGAAAATAACCGTGCTGGCAAATTGCTAGCCAATGCCCTGAAAGGTCAAAAAGAAGCCAAGCGTGTTACCGCTCTCCGCAATCCGTCGGGGGGGAGCTTGGTCACTAAAGATACAGAAATATTAGAACTCTTTCGTGATTTTTATACTCGGCTTTATCAATCTGAATGTGACTTCGAGCCAGAAGTATTTGAACGATTACTATCAGGGGTACAGCAACCGACCCTATCTGACGAAGATAGAGAGGCCATGGACAAACCATTCACTTTAGCAGAAATTCAATCGGCACTCAAGAGATGTGCCACAGGTCGAGCCGCAGGCCCGGACGGTCTCCCAGCTGAATTCTACAAAACTTTTAACGCTGACTTAGCTCCGTTTTTGAAACGTTATTTTTCTGCTCTGGCCGAGGAGGGATCTCCCTCTGGATCCTTCTCAATGGCAAATGTAGTAGTTTTTGAGAAAGAGGGGAGAGATCCGCAACTAACAGCTAATTATCGTCCAATTTCCCTACTAAACGCAGACTATAAATTATTTGCCACCATTCTCTCCACCCGGCTCTCTGACAAGATGTCTACTTTAATACACCCAGATCAGTGCGGTTTCATTCCCGGTAGATCAACCGCTGATAATGCTAGGACCCTATGTCATGTACTGACTGCTGCAGTTAATCTTGATCGACCATTGGTTGGCCTCTCACTTGATGCTGAGAAGGCCTTCGACCGCTTAGAATGGCCCTTCTTGTTTGCAACTCTTCGCTGGTACGGATTCGGAGAAGGCTTTCTCCGTTGTCTCCAAACCATGTATGCACAGCCTACAGCTAGTATCTGTGCTAACGCTTTAAAGTCTCAGCCATTTCCCCTGCAACGCGGTACCCGCCAGGGATGCCCACTGTCTCCACTTCTTTTCGATCTCGCACTCGAACCCTTAGCTTTACTAATCCGGCAATCCAAGGATATTCATGGAGTCCCTTTCTCTCATAGGGAAATCAAAATTTCAGCATATGCTGATGACCTGATGCTCTTTGTCTCCCTAGACTCAGTGCCGGCTGTCCTAGAGCAAATTGGTAAATACTCACAACTCTCGGGCTATAAGATAAATTGGACCAAATCGGTCGCCTTTCCACTAAATCCTTTGATCCATCAGGCAGATATGCAATCCTTTCCCTTTTTATGGCAACCTCACATGGTCAAATACCTTGGGGTGCACTACTGCTCTCCTTTAGAAGACACCATTACCTTTAATGCTAAAGACTTAACCTCTAAGGTCCGGGCGCTTACTCAACGCTGGACTCCTTTAACACTTACTTGGTGGGGCCGCCTAGAAACCATTAAAATGATGATTGTTCCCAAAGTGAACTACATTTTAGAAATGTTGCCATGTCTCCTACCTCGACGTACATATAAAGATTTAGAGGGTCTTCTGACTAGATACTTATGGCAAAACAAGACACCTAGGATAGCGAAACATAAGTTACAAGCAGATAAAGAAAATGGTGGTGTCAGATTCCCTGACTTCCTGAAATACCACCACTCTTTTCTTCTCAAACAAGGCGCTCGTTGGCTGGAAGACCTCACACCGAGTAGACCAGTGTGGCTAGATATTGAGGAGGACCTTTGCAAACCAATCCCTCTTACTTATCTCCCCGGTATGACTCTCCCATCAAACTCCCACTATCCACCAATGCTCTTAGACACTTTAGGTGCCTTTAATACCCTTGTGCAATCTCTAGACTCCCGACTTTGTCCGCTAGATAGACTCCCGCTTTGGCACAATGCTCGATTTCAAATACAAAATAAACCGATGGCGTGGAGCCCCTGGTACACTAGGGGCATTTGGATCCCTAATCAGCTGTTCTCTGCTGGTCGCTGGAAGACTTTTAGCGAATTACAAATTGAATTTGGTCTCCCAGCGAAACACTACTTTCAGTTGGTGCAACTTCAGCATTGTCTTCGGAGTGCTAAGGTGCTCCCGCCATCGGAACCCCATACCCAAGGATTGTCGGAGATTATCCGATCTATCGGGAGCTTATTGGGGGTAGCATCTAACTTTTACAAAACTTTATGTAATGCTGTCAATAGTGGCACTCCTACAGCACAGAAATCCTGGGAGCGGGAAATGCATGTAATTTTGACCCCGGAGCAATGGAGCCTAGTCTGGAGCAAGGTGACACGGGTCTCTCGATCTGCCTCACTCACTCAGACACTTTTCTTTCTAGCCCACCGATGTTTCTATACTCCTGACAGATTAGCCAAATGGAACGCCACCCTGAGCAATAGTTGCTGGACATGCCATGCGGCCATTGGTTCACTCACTCATGTTATGTATGAATGCCCCGCATTACAGTATTACTGGAGTCGGGTCTGGGGTCGTATTCAATCTATTTTGCACTTTCAAGAGCCCCTCTCTTGGAAGATAGTGGGACTCCGCTCAGCTGCGGGGATCCCCTCTCTTCCCAAATCGGCTTACTTCCTTTTAGACTTTATGCTGGGCATAGCTATTTCCCTAATTACGAAATACTGGAAAAATAGCTCCCATCTGAGCCCCAATGAATGGTGGAATCATGTCTGTCTCTACAGCAAATATGAGCAAATACCTCGTATGTTAGCTTCTTCCGCTCAGACCCCCCACCACTTGTCTAAATGGAAGATGCTCAACGACTATGTTCAAACTGCTCAATGCTCTCATCTGACTGTTTAAATCTGTGTAAATCTCTGTCACATGATCATTCTGTATCGCAGATACTATTTCTGTTTGTTTTGATGTACAATTACTGCTGTTTGTAAGCGCTTATATGATGATACTTATCAGTTTAGAGAAGAAGCATAGGGGTGGGGGGTAATTGGGGTTGCTTTTCCTTATTGTATGTTTGTATTTGTTTCCTTTGGTGTGTTGTTTCTTTTGCTTGTTGTAAAATGAAAATAAAAGCTTAAAAAAAAAGAAGAAACTCCATGTGAAAACAGTGGCATTTACATGTGCATAATGGAATGTATGTGTAAATATCCTTTCAGATATCTACCCGCAGAGATTTCAAGGGGGGCATGGTAGAGGTCTCGTTTGGATGTTGTTTGGACAGGTCAAAAATCTATGCATGTATTCACTATTATACATAAGGAATCTATATACATATGGAAAAACATTTCTGCATCAGTTTTTACATCATCTCTAGGGCATGCATCAATTGTAGATACAGGAATCCCAAGGTCTTTGAAGATGACCCTGTACCTCTTTGAAGTTTGATTTTTTGTGATAATTGTTTTTCTGATGGTCTCAGGCAGTTCTCTTGTCTTCACCATTGTGAAAATGGAAAAGGGAGTGAATGTGGCCATTTTAAACATTAGAGCCATCATTCATTGGTTGATTCAAGTCATGTGAGTACTGACAATCGGTCACAGGTGTGTCTAATTTTACTGCAATGTGGTTCTTCTGTTCAAACTGATTTGAATTGTTTATAAGGGTGCTAATAATCAAGTCCTGGAAATACCCAGTTTTTATACTATTCCCTACTATTTCCTTTTTTAATTGGTCTTGTTTTATTTATTTCACTGGCCACTTTTTTCAGGAGATACTGGACATTAAGGGATTGAACTGCAAGGGTGCCAATAATGTTGACCACAATTGTATTTCTTGTTTGAACTGTTTCCTGATTGTATTTGCTGGATCCCTGCACCCACACGATGCTTTGGTGTCCCGACATCAGCCTGAGGGACTATCTAAAACTAAGCCCCACCACGGGACTCCAGGGACACATTTCTTGTTTGAACTGTTTCCTGATTGGATTTGCTGGATCCCCTACATCCATGCGGCACTTTGGCATTCTGACATCAGTCTGAGGAGCTATTTAAAGCTAAGCCCCACCATGGGACATAGCAGCGGATGCATGCCCGAAGGGGCTGTCCAAAGGGGCAGGTGCTGCCCCTTTGGAGCCCCTTCAGAGCACATAAGGAGTTGGAGTTGTGAGACAGCCTCTCTGGAATGGGAAAATGGAAGAAGAGAGGCCTACAGTCTTCTAGTTTGAAGACAGTCAAGGTTGTCGGTCCCATGGATTCTCATATTAAAGTTTTAAGTCATGTGGATTTGGAAGGATGGTCCCCTGGCTCTGATGCTATGTCATTGATTGTAAGTACTCTCTTGCCTTTACCATCCCTCCATCATTATGGGTGTTGAAACCCCGCCCAGTCAGTGTTTGGACTCTGCTGTAGAAGGCACCTCTCCTGGGAAGGAGGGGGAGGTCTCTTCAGGTGCAACTCTTTGATAGAATCGTTTTCCAGTGAAGATGGCTCTATATGCTGAAGAAAATGTCCTCTGCTCACTCCTCTTGATTATTCCTTCGCTCATGAGTAAAAAACTATACCTCCCAAGGAAATTTCTCTTAGAGACATATGGGATGTTGTTTCTCACACTGAACTGTCCCTTCATTCTTTATAGAAAGTTTCTGATTTCTCTAAGGAGGTGAAGCTTGCTGAATAAGAGACAAAATTATCACTAAAACTGAATCGCAAGTCTCTGCAATGCAAGCAGCTCTCTCCTCTTCTATACAGGATTCTTTCTTGTTGCACCACTAATTAGAATTAATAGAAAATGCTTTTTGTTCTAAAAATCTGCGTTTCTTGAATTTCCCGTGAATGCACTACCTTTCACCAATGATATTTTTCCTCAAATACCTTAAGGAGATTTTACTCTATCTAGATGTGGATACTGTTAAATTCTCCAAGATTTATTATATTCCTAAGAGAATTACGTTGGCAGCAAAGAGTGGCAGTGCTCCTGGGGATGAATTTGACCATTGGTCACCAGTAGATCGTTTAGATGTTTTGGCATTTTTGAAGATCTCCATTGACAATTTTTTTTCTCGGGCGATTCTAATTGTTACCTTTTTGTCTGAATCAGAAAAAGATTGAGTTTTACACTGATATTTTACAAAAAAGAATGGAAATTTTCATGGGCAGGTGATTCAGGTTTTCCTGGATGTATCTAAATTTACTCAGAAATGTACAGGGAGCTTAGACCTAGGGTCTTGGCTCTCGGTGCTTTTTTTTTTCTTACATACCCGTGTAAGTGTCTGTTAGTCTTTATCTTTATTGCATCATTTAATATACCACTCAGACATAACATAACTGAGTGGTTTACAATGCAAAAATTATAGATGAAAAGGATAAAAAAGAAAAGTCATAAATCAATAGGAAAGTACACAGCAATCGTACTAGAAGAATGGTTAAAAATAAGGAAGGGAGAGAGCTAGGACTGGGAGAGACGAAGATCAAAGGTGGAGTGGAAGAGATGGGTTTTTAGTAAGGCCTTAAACCTTTTGAATAAGAGATCCAGGTGGAGTGCAGTGGGGAGGGAGATCCATAAGGTGGGACCAAGATACATAAAGGCAGAGTTACAAGTAATGTCTAAATGAGTTTTTGTAGGAAACAGGAGAAACAAATGGTTCGAATGGACAGACTGTAGGAGCCTGGGGGAGCGTGAAGGTGAATAAGGTCTGATATGTATTGTGGGGTAGAGGTGTGGATAGCCTTATGAATCAGAGTGAGTATTTTGAAATTAATCCTGTATTTGATAGGGAGCCAGTGCAGGTGAATGAGAAGGGGGATGACATGGTCTGAACACAAAGTATGTGTGAGAATCCTAGCTGCAGTATTTTTAAGAAGTTCGAGACATTGCAATCAGTATTGATGGAGACTGGCAAGGGTAATGTTGCAATAATCCAAATATGTGATGACTAAGGAGAAGAGGAGTGTGGTCAGTGATGGGAGAGATAGGTAGGGGCAGATGGTGCAGATCTGACGAAGCGACTAGAAAGAACGGTGAATTAGGGAAGACAGATGCTCATGGAAAGAGAGGGAGGAATCCAGAGTGATGCCAAGAAAACAGAGGGGGAGATGAGAGGGATAAGGCTGTGTGAGAGTATGGGGGACAGGGACCTCTGAAGTTAAACCAAATGGTTAATGCTTTGGAGGGATTCAGATGAAGATAGTTGGATGACAACCAGAAAATGACATGGGCTAGGCAAGGAGTTTAAGGGAGCCAAGTTGGGTGGTGGGGGGGGGGGGGGAGAGTTAGTGTAGTGCAGAAGAATAACATCATTCACGTAGTAGTAGACAGAAACACAGTGCTGTTGTATAAGGAAGGTCAGGGGGGCTAGAAAAACACTGAATAGGAGAACAGCTAGGACAGACCCTTGTGGGAAACTACAAGGGAGAGGGCTGATAGGAGAGGATTGAGAGCTAGAAAGAAGAGAGAAGGTCCTGGAGGAGAAAAAAGAAGAACCAATGTAGAACAGTCCCACAGATCCGAAGACCATGAAGGCGAGTGAGAAGAGTGGAATGATCTACCAAGTCAAACACAGAGAATAGATCTAAAGAGACAGCTAAAGAAATGTCACCACAGTTGTGGGAAACATGTAGTTCATTCAGAAAGGAGAGAAGAATGGTTTCCGTGTTATGGCTTGATCTGAAACTGGACAGATAGGCGTGAAAGGTGTGAGTAGAGCCAAGATGTGAGGACAGTTGAGTGAAGACCAACTTCTCCTTTACCTTGGAGAGGAAGGGAAGGTTTGAAACGAGACACCAGTGTGCAAGAATACATGGGTCTAGGGAAGGTTTCTTGAGGAGGGGATGAATTAAGGCATGTTTCCAAGCAGTGGAAAAAGAGCCAGAAGAGAATCTGAAGTTAAACATACTGAAGAGAACCGGGAGGACCAGGGATGGATATAACCAAGAGGAAGGAATGGGGTCAGAAGGACACGTAGGGCCCTATATTCAGTTAAAAATATAAAAACATAAGATAACATAAGAACATAAGATATGTCATACTCGGTCAGACCAAGGTCCATCAAGCCCAGTATCTTATTTCCAACAGTAGCCAATATAGGTCATAAATACCTTGCAGTTTCCCCAAAAGACATACGTTCCACAATGCTTGTATTGGATCAAGCAGTGATATCTCGGGTCCCTTTTAATAATGGTTTATAGACCTTTCCTCCAGGAACTTGTCCGAACTTTTTTTAAAACCAGCTACATTAACAGCTTTTACTAATCCTCCGGTAACAAATTCCAGAGTTTGATTACATGTTGAGTGAAAAAATATTTTCTCTTATTAGTCTTAAATAGATTACTCTGTAGCTTCATTGCATGTCCCCTAGTCTTTCTATATTTTTATGATGTAAACAATCAATCTACATTTACCCGTTCCACTCCATTCATTAATTTATAGACATCTATCTTATCTCCCCTCAGACATCTCTTTTCCAGGTCAAAAAGCCCTAACCCTTTTAGCCTCTCTTCATAGGGGTATCCTTCCATCCCCTTTACCATTTTGGTGACTCTTCTCTGTACTTTTTCTAATAACACTATATCCTTTTTAAGATACAGTGACCAGAATTGCACACAATATTCAATGTGTGGTCGCACCATGGAATGATACAGAGGCATTATAATATCCTTTGTTTATTTTCCATTCCTTTCCTTATGATACCTAGTATTCTATTTGCTCTCTTGGCTGCCGCTGCACACTGGGCGGAAGGGTTTAACATGCTGTCCACCATGACGCCTAAATCCTTTTCCTGGATAGTGGTTCCTAATGTGGAACCTTGCATGGTGTAACCATAGTTTGGGTTGTTCTTCCCTAGGTGCATAACTTTGCCCTTATCCACATTAAATTCCATCTGCCATTTGGATGCCCAGTCTTACAATTTATCAAGATCCTCCTGCAATTTTCCACAGTCCTCATGGGTTTTAACAATGTTAAACAGGTTTGTGTTATCTGCAAATTTCATAACCTCACTCATTTTTCCCATTTCCAGTTTATATATTAATATGTTAAAAAGCAGCGGACCCAGCACAAATCCATGGGATACTCCACTATTCACCTTTCTCCATTGGAAAAATTGGCCATTTAGCTCTACCCTCTGCTTTCTATCTTTTAACCAGTTTCTGATCCACAATAGTACACTACCTCCTATCCCATGACATTTTAGTTTTGCCAAACGTCTCTGATGAGGGACCTTGTCAAAGGCTTTCTGAACGTCCAGATACACTACGTCAACCAACTCACCTTTGTCTACCTGTTTATTCACACCTTCAAAAAAACACAACAGATTAGTAAGACAAGATCTTCCTTGTCTAAAGCCATATTAGCTGTCTTGCATTAAGCCATGACTATCACATGTTCAGTAATTCTGTTCTTTATGATGGTTTCTACCATTTTTCCTGGTACTAACGTCAGGCTCACTGCTCTGTAGTTTCCAGGATCACCCCTGGAATCCTTCTTAAAGATTGGTGTTACATTGGCCATCCTCCAATTTTCAGGTGTTACAGATGATTTTAATGATAGTTCACAGATTACAAATAGCAGGTCTGCAATCTCATATTTCAGTTGTTTCAACACCCTTGGATGTATACCATCTGGTCCAGGTGATTTGCTACTCTTCAGTTTATCAAATAGTTGTAATACATCTTCCCGGTGTATCAATATTTCTTTCAGTTCTTCAGCAGTATCATCTTTAAATACCACTTCAGTCATGGGTAACATCCCTACATCTTCCTCAGTAAAGACTGAAGCAAAGAATTCATTCAGTCTCTTCGCTATGGCCTTGTCCCCTCTTAGTGCCCTTTTACCCCTCTATCATCTAATGGTCCAACTGACTCTCTCAAAGGTTTTTTGCTATGAATGTACTTGAAAAAGTCTTTATGATGTGTTTTTGTTTCCACAGCAAGCTTCTTCTCAAATTCTCTCTTTGCCTGCCTTATCAATGCCTTGCATCTAACTTGCCAGTGCTTGTGCTGTTTCCAGTTTTCATAATTTGGCTCTTTTTTCTATTTCCTGAAAGATGCTATTTTGGCAACAACAGCCTTTATGCCCTCACCTTTAAACCATGCTGGCAGTTTTTTGGACTTCCTTCCACTTTTCTTAAAGCATGGAATACAGCTGGTCTGGGCTTCCAAGATACTATTTTTAAATAATACCCAAGCTGTACAGTAAGTCGTTAACCTTTGCAGCTGCTCCTTTTAGTTTTTTCTTAACTATTTTCCTCATTTTATCATAGTCTCCCTTTTGAAAGTTTAAAGGTAGTAATGTGTATTTCATTACCATCCCTCCTGCATTAATTAAATCAAATGTGATCATGCTATGATCGCTATTACAAGTGGCCCTAACACCCTTATCTCTTGCACCAGATTTGGTGTTCCACTAAGGACTAGGTCCAAAATGGCTTCCCCTCTGGTCAGCTCATGAACCAACTACTCCAAAAAACAGTCATTTATTTCATCTAAAAACTTTATCTCCCTGCCGTGATACTGACCCAGTCAATACTGGGATAATTGAAATCACCCATATTACTATGCTGTAACTTTTGTTAGCTTCCCTGATCTCTTTTCACATTTAGTCATCCATTTATTCATTCTGGTCAGGCGGTCAATAGTACAACCCCACTGCCATCGCCTTCCCCTTTTTACATGGAATTTCAATCCATAGAGATTCTACAGGAAATTTTGTTTCCTGCAAAACTTTAATCCTAGGTGACTCAATGGCCTCTCTAACATAGAGTGCAACCCCTCCACCAATTTGATCACCTCTATCATTACAATATAGTTTGTACCTAGGTATCACATTGTCCCACTGGTGTCCTCCTTCCACCATGTCTCTGAGATACCAATCATATTTAACCTCTCATTTAGTGCTATATAGTCTAACTCTTCCATCTTATTTTTTAGACTTCTAGCATTGGCATACAAGAATTTTAGAGACTGTAGTTTATTTGCATTAATCTGGCTATCTGTAGGCAGGGGTAATTTGGAATCTTTACGCTCTGTCTGCTCCGTACTCAAGGACATTTAGGCTACTTTTGCCGTTATTGGAACCTCTCTGCTGATATGCCCTAACTTCATTCTTTTTTTTGTAGTATCCTTCAAGGATACATTGTACCAAACGATGCGCTCTTGGGCTACTGTCAGCTCTCCCCTATTATCTAGTTTAAAAGCTGCTCCATCTCCTTTTTAAAGGTTAATGCAAGCAGTCTGGTTCCATCCCAGTTAAGGTGAAGCCCATCCCTTCAGAAGATCCCCTACTTTCCCCAGAATGTTCCCCAGTTCCTAGAAAATCCAAACCCCTCATCCTTGCACCATTGTCTCATCCATGCATTGAGACTCCAGAGCTCTGCCTGCCTTTTGGGTCCTGCGCATGGAATGGGAAGCATTTTGGAAAATGCTACCCTGGAAGTTCTGGATTTCAACTTCCTACCTAAAAGCCTAAATTTAGCTTCCAGAACCTCCCTACCACATTTTTCTATGTCATTGGTACGACATGTAGCAAGACAGCATACTCCTCCCCAGCACTATCTAAGACCTTGTTTAGGTGGCACATGAGGTCCACTACCTTCACACCAGGAAGGCATGATACTAGGCGATCCTCACGTCCACCAGCCACCCAGCTATCTGCATGCCTAATGATCGAATCACAAACTGTAATGGATATCCTAACCCTTCCCTCATGGGCACATGGCCCTGAAGAAACTTCCTCGGTGCGAGAGGGTTTTACATCATTTGGAGGACAGGTCCTAGCTACAGGATCACTTCCACACCAGGGTGATGTTTTCCTGTCATGTGACCTCTCTCCTACATGACAACAGGGATGCTGCCAGACTGGAGGTGGGACTTCAGTACTATATCCCTGTAGGTCTCATCTATGTAACTCTCTGTCTTCCTTATGTCCTCCAAGTCTGCTACTCTAGCCTCCAGAAATCAGACTTCTTCCCTGAGAGTAAAGAGCTCCTTGCACCTAGTGCACATGTAAGACCCCTCATTTCATTTTCATTTTCATTTATTTGATTAACCGCCCTTCAGGGTAGGCAGAGCGGTGTACAATAAAAATCAACAAGTACAGAGTGGCAATTAGCCAGAAATTTGGAAAAGAAGTTACAATTAATTAAGAAAAAGAGATAGCAACAGAAGTGGAGGGAAAAACGGGGAAAGGTAGGGCATAGGCTAGGGAGGGGGGAGGTTGAAGGCAAGGGAGAACAGATAGGTTTTAAGGGAGCGTTTGAAGGTAGGGTGATGGGGTTCGAGTCGTAGGGGGGAGGGAGAGAGTTCCAATGTGCAGGGGCTACAAAAAAGAAGGCTGAGGAACGGGTGGACTGGAGGTGTGCGCGAGAATGTGGGGGTAGGGTTAGACGGTTGAGATGGAAAGAGCGGGGTGTATGACGAGGGGTGTGGAAGTGAAGTAGATCAGCCAAGTATTGAGGAGTGGAGGTGTGTAGTGCCTTGTGAACTAACGTGAGAAGCTTAAACTGAATGCGATAGGAAACAGGGAGCCAGTGAAGTCGGAAAAGGAGAGGAGTGACGTGATCTCTGACAGAGGAGTGGGTGACGAGACGGGCAGCGGTATTTTAAATGCGTTGTAGTCGGGAAAGCTGTAGTTTTTGAATACCAGAGAAAATGGAGTTCGAGAAATCGAGACGAGAGATGACGAGGGTGAGTAGTAAAGTGGTTAAAGCAGAAGAAGAGAGGAAAGGACGAATAGCACGAATTTGCCGTAAGTGGAAGAAAGAAAGTTTAGAGACATGGGAGACGTGTGCTGAGAAAGAAAGATCGGAGTCGAAAAGACATTTTCATTTTCATTTATTTGATTAACCGCCCTTCAGGGTAGGCAGAGCGGTGTACAATAAAAAAAAAAAAAACTGGGAGAAAATCATACATGTGACACTCAATGGAAAACCCCCATCTTGCTGCAGGACTACTGTCTGCATTTAGTTTTAATGCTATGTGTTTAGGTATTTAAGTTCTTTACCTACTAAGGGTTGGTGGGGATACTTATATTAATAAAACTACAATTAATATGTTTAATGTACTTTGTGCACCTGAAGCTTAATTAATATCAGGTCCTTAATGTATGCCTGATGAAGACAAAGAGCTGCACCTGAGAGTGAATATGGCTCCTCCTTTCCTTTGAGAGGTTTGTGCACCTATAAAGCTACAATTATCCCAGGCATGAGTGGTTGTTGGGGAGTGAGGGAGGGAAAAAGATGTATTAAAAGCTGGCTGCTACACAGTACCCTGTCCTGTGCTTCTAAGTTAATCTGTGACCAATTACCAGGGGAAGTCCCACAGCCCTTGCTTGGATAGAGGGAGTCTTGGGGTCTGCATGAAATTTAAACTGGACGCTCTCTGCTGGGTTCAAAATTTAATCAGAAAGCTCTCTTCTATGTTTTAAGTTTTAACTGAAAACGTTTTGCTGCTACTAGGCCCTTATTGATTCTTTTTTTTATTTTATATTTATCAATTTTACAGTATAAACCAAGCAAAACATCTTGTACAGAAAAGGTATACTTGTGGAAATACAAAAAGTAAAAAAGCAAATGAACCAAGCAATCAATTAGATACAAGTACATCATAAGTCCTCAAAAAAGGGGGAGTACACCACAGAAATATAAGTAGGGGAGAGGAGACACCCCCCTACACAAAACTTAAAAATTAGAGAAAAGGAGGCAAAGAAACTGACAATCATTAAATCTATACAGAACTAGGCTTACATGGGTAAAGAACTAACATCCCGTGTGGCGATAAAGGCGGACAACTCATTAGGCTGAAAGAAAATATATTTTTGTGAATGATATATTACAATACATCTACAAGGAAACCTTAACGTAAATTTTGCCCCCATTTGAATAACCCCAGGACATAATAACAAAAAGGATTTTTGACGCTTCTGCGTTTCCCTCGAAACATCGGGGAAGATGGATATTTTCTTACCCAAAAACAAGCTGGTTCTCTTCCTATAAAACAATTTAAGCAACCACTCTCTATCAGATGATATAGCAAAGGAACAGAAAGTGCTCTCTATATCGAATGATATGGCCCTTACTGATTTAACAAATACACTGGGTTCACAGTTTAATCAGCTTTAATCTAAAGAATTCCTTTTTCCCCCCAAATTTAAAAAAATCCAAGGAAATAAATGCTTACAATTGCAGATCTCTGTCCAGAAGTAGCATTCCCCTTTTGTAGTCTTTCAAGACTGAGAATCACAGAACTCTGGTTGAACTATTTATGTCTGTGGTTCTGAGGTAAGCTGTGACCAATTTCCTGGGTGATTAACACAGTCCTTGCTTGGATAGAGGGAGTCTTTCAAAATGGTCCTTTGATCTGCCACCTGGCTTTAACACCTATTTAAAAAAATTCACAGGTCTCTTGCCCCCTATGTAGAAGGACTCTTTGTAAAGGGCTCTAGAAATAATTTATTGCTCAAAGAATACCGACCCTGTTTTGCCTTTTTTGCTAAGTTATAGTCTGATTTGATTTAAATTAAAGCTCTTTGCTGCTACTAGACCCTGACTGATTTAACAAATATACTGGGTTCACAGATTAATCAGCTTTCATCTATAGAATTCCTTTTTCTCCAAGATTTAGAAAAAATCCCAGAAGTAAATACTTAAAATTGCAGATCTCTCTCCAGAGGTAGCAGCCCCCTTTTATTTATTTATTTATTTATTTATTTATTTATTTATTTATTTAACAGGTCTTCTCTACCGCCTTATGATACATTCAAAGTGGTTTACATGGAACAGTTACAGCAACAAGCTTTACATAGAACAGGTATATACAACTTGGAGGTTAGTTGGGGTATAGCAAGCAATTAACAATTGCTAACTATATACAAAGAAACTGTTGCAATGTTTAGAGGTCTTCTGGGGTAGGTCCACAGTATTCTAGGAAAAGGTGAGTTTTTATGGTTTTTCTAAAGTCCACTAGGTCTTTGATTGCACAGGTTGTGGTGGGCAGATCATTCCACAGCTGGGATGCATACAGAGAGAAGGCTCTATTGCAGGTGGATTGGTTTGCTTTTCTGAAGTTTAGTGGGGTCTCAAGGATGTTGTCTGCTCCTTTTCTTGTTCTGGTTGGGAGAGTCCTCCTGATAAATGGTTGGAGAGTTGCTTGAGAGAGGTTATTTAATATTTTGAAGATTATTATTATGTTTTTGTATGTAGTGCATACAGTGACAGGGAGTCAGTGTAGCTGGTGAAGCATGGGGGTTATATGGCTGTATTTTGCTGTTCCAGTAATGATTCTGGCCGCAGTGTTTTGTACAAGTTGTAGGGGAAGAGTTGTTTTCTTTGGAAGGCCATGGTAAATTGCATTACAGAAATCTGTTATAGGCATTATTATGGCTTGACATTCAGTTTGGAAGTCATCTGTAAGTAGTGGTTTAAAAGTTTGCGTAGCATTCTGAACTTGTGGTAGGCTGATCTGGTCATCTTTTTGATGTGGGACTGGAAGCTGAGTTGCTGGTCAAAGGTAACTCTGAGGTATTTGACTTCCTGTTTATTGCTTATGGTGTGGTCAAAGATCTTTATTGAGTCCGGTGGAGAGAATATAGTACTCCTGGTAATGTGCAATAGTTCCGATTTTTTGTAATTTATGAATAGGCTTTGACTGTTGAACCATTCTGACATTGATTCTAGGCATGCTGTGATTTGTGTGCAGTCTGGGTGTTGATGTTTATGGGGGTGCATACCATGATGTTGTCTGCGTATATTCTGTAATGGATGTTGAATGGTTTTATAATGTTGCATATTGGCTGAATGTAAACATTGAATAGTAGTGCTGAGAGAGCTGAGCCTCATGGGACACCTTGGTGTTGGGTGAATGGTTTAGACTGTTGATTTTTGATTCTTACTTGCTGTGTACAGTGGGAGAGGTATGAGAAGAACCAATCTAGCACTGTGCCATTTATCCCCACATCTCTGAGTCTTTGCAGCAGAGTGTTCTGATTTACTGAGTCAAAGGTGGCAGTGATGTTTATGTTTATGTTTATGTTTATTTATTTGATAAAAACCGCCTTTCTGAAATAACCAAGGCGGTGTACAATTAAAACAATTTTAGTAAAAGAAGGCCAAAGGCCAACGAGAAGGAAAAGAAATGTACAATTTTTTTTTAAAAAGGATAGTAGAAGAGAGGAGGCAGGACGAGACAGAACAACATGGGGGAGCGTCAGAAGGAAGGAGGAGAGAGGATAGTAGAGTCACACAAAAGGAGAGGGAAGATTAAACGCTAGGGAAAACAGGTGGGTCTTGAGGTTTTGCTTAAAGACATTGTATTGGGGTTCTAAACGGAGGGAGGAAGGGAGAGAATTCCAAAGGGCGGGGCCAGCAAAAAAAAGGCAGAGGAACGAGTGGATTGTAGATGAGCACGGGAGGGGGAAGGCAAAGTGAGACGGTTGAGGTGAAAAGAGCGAGGGGTGTATCTGGGAGAATGAAAGTAGAGGAGATCTGATAGGTACTGGGGGGTGCTGTCATGGAAGGCTTTATGGACCAGAGTTAATAGTTTGAAAGTGGTGCGGAAGGGGACAGGCAACCAATGAAGATGAAATAGCTGAGGTGTAATATGGTCGCGGAGAGAGGTGTGCGTAAGGAGGCGTGCTGCAGTATTTTGGATGCGTTGCAAGCGATTCAGTTGGGATTTGGGGAGACCAATGAAAAGTGAGTTGGAAAAATCCACACGGGACATAACCAGGGAAAGCACCAGGGTAGTGAGTGCAGAGGGGGAGAGAAAGGGACGAACAGAGCGGAGCTGACGAAGGAAGAAAAAGGATGTTTTAGTAATGTGAGAAATGTGTGTATGATAGGACAGATCGGAGTCGAAGTGTACACCAAGGTACCGGAAAGTGGAGACCAGAGTCACAGAGGAGCCAGAAAAAGAGGGGGCCAGTGAAGGGGAAGGAGCACCGTGAGTGAACCAAATAGCGATAGTCTTAGTCAAGTTTAGATGAAGACAATTAAGTGTTAGCCAGTTTGCCACGGCTGAGAGACAGGAATCCAGTGCAGAGAGATCAGGACTAGAAGGTGAAGTGTGGTGAAGTAGCAGAATGTCATCAGCGTAGAAGAAAGAGGAGATACCAAACTGTTGTATTAGAGAGGCAAGAGGGGCTAGGAAGAGATTGAAAAGAAGTGGTGCAAGGACAGAACCTTGAGGGACCCCACAGAGGAGGGGGTGGGGATCAGAAGGGGGAATAGAAGAAGAGGAAGGAAGAACTGAACAGGACCGAGAGGAGAGAAAAGAGTGGAACCAATGGTGGACTGTGCTGCAAAGACCCGCATCCCGTAGGCGTTGTAGAAGTAGGGAGTGATCGACCAAGTCAAAAGCTGCAGAGAGATCTAGAGCAACTGCCACCGAGATATCACCACGATCTTGTGCTACATGTAAAGCATTTGTGAAAGCCAAAAGAACCGTTTCAACACTGTGACCCTTACGGAACCCAGACTGGCGAGGGTGAAGGAAATTAATGGATGCAAGGTGGTGAGAGAGTAAGGCAAAGACGTATTTCTCCAGTAGCTTAGAAAGAAAAGGGAGATTAGAGACAGGACGGTAGTGAGCAGGGAGTAGAGGATCCAGAGAGGGGTTTTTTCAGAATGGGGCGTATAAGAGCGTGTTTCCAGGGAGAGGGAAAAATTCCGGTGGACAGGCTAGAATTAAACATATTAAGGATAAAGAGAAGGAGCCCAAGGGAGGGGGTGAGAAGCCATGAAGAGGGAATAGGATCAAGGGCACAGGAGGTCTTCTTAGATGAGGAAATAAGGTGATGGAGTTCTGGAGCTGTGATTGGGTCAAAGGAAGCATAATACCAAGCCCTGGTGTATATTGTCCATGCCTGTTATAAGGGTGTTACAAGGGTGTCCAAGAGAGATGTAATAAGTGCTATGCCATGGTTTTGTTTAAAGCCATATCGGTGGGGATCCAATGGGGTGTAGGTGTCTATGTGGTCCTGTAGTTGATGCTGTACACATTTTTCAATTATCTTAGCTACGAAGGTGAAACTGGATATTGGCCAGTAGGAATTTGGTTTGTTTTTGTGAAGATTATTGTTCTTAAGGACTGGTCTGATGGATGCTTTCTTGAGTTGCTGGGGGAGGTATCCTTGAGTGAGTGAGGATTCAACAATCATTTGTAGATGGGGTATTAAGTATTCTCTTGTTTGCGTGACCCAGGTAGCTAGGCATGGGTCAATAGGTGAGGTTGTGTTTAAGTTGGTTATGATGGAGTTGAGTTGTTGTCTTGATGGGATGTGGAATGTGTCCCATGTTTCATCCTTTATATGTTGTATATTAGATTTGGTTGGTTTCTTGAGTGGTGTTTGTGTGTATTTGAGCTGTATATAGTCTGCTAGGTCTTGTGGTGGAATGGAATTTGGATCATCTGTTTTAATCAGTTCTTTTGTGAGATTGCTTACTATGGAGAAGAGCTCCCTTGGTTTGTTAATTGATTTCATTATCAGGTTTGAGTGATATTCCTTCTTGTGACTGGTTATCATATTATGGTATGCGGCTTGCATTTTGCTGTATTTTGTCAAGAGTTGATGGCTTTTGGTTCTTCTCCATTGTCTTTCCATATTCCTGAGGCATTTTTTATATTCGTAGATTTCACATAAATACCAGGGGACGTAGTGTTTTCTTTTGTTGTCATGGGTTGGTTTATTTGGTGCAATTGCTGCATTATGTAGAGTTTTGTTCCATTTGGCAATGGTGGTATCAAGGTCTGTTATGCTTTGCTCTAGTTCTGTTAGTACGTCTTCCAGGAATTTATCTTTGTGGAAGGTTCAAAATCCTCTTTTTACCTTGAGGTTTCTTTCAGGTGCTTGGCTCATCATGGGTGCATTTCTGAAGAAGTTGATCCTGTGGTGATATGACCAAGGTATTGGGGTGACTGCTATGTGTGTTATCATGTCATTGATGTAGTGTTGGCTTGGGGCGAATACAAGGTCGAGGGTTCCTCCCAACTTGTGGGTTGGGGTATTTATTAGTTGGATTTATTGCAGATCTTCCATTGTTTCCATGAAGGTATCTTGATTCAGGGTGGATAATGATGGAATGTTGGGGTTCCCTAGGACTATGAGAGGTTTGTTTTGGATTTCAAGGGAGCAGATTTGTTCCAAAATGGTGGAGAGTTTGTCTTCATTTGAACTTGGGACTCTGTAGAGGAGGCAGAGTGCTAGATGTTTATTTGAGATTGTTACCATGTTACTTTCTGTGGAGCGGATGTTGGAGATGGTATTGAATTGTAAGTGTGACTTTGCGATAACTAGCACACCCCCTCCTGTACGTGTTGGTCTTGTGAAGTTGTGTGTTGTATACTGTTGGGAGACCATTTGATTTATGAGTATGTTGTCAGTATCAGAGAGCAATGTTTTGGTGATGCACATGATGTCTATGTCCTGGTTCTGTATGTAATCCATTATTGTGTGAATTTGTTCCGTATGGATCAGGCATTGACTAATGCGCAGGAGAGTGTGGTATATTGTGGTATTTTGATAGGAAATATTTCTTCATTGCTGGTAGGAGTTATGTATATTATTCTTTGTGGTCTGTTGTGGTGTTTTTGATTTGTATCTGTATGTATCTTGTATATTGCATATCTGCCTGTTTGCATAATTGGTATCTGGTGTATGTGTGATGGTAATTTGGCTTCTCTAGTATGTGAGTATCTGCTTTTGAGGAGTAGGAGCAGCAGGAATAGTGTGAGTATTATCTTTTTATCCATTGTACTTGGCTTTGTGTATGTTGTGTGAGTGGTGAATAGATTTAGGTTGAGATTGATTGTGCAGTGACTAATAGGCACGTAAATTGGTCTTCCTTTATGTGTGATTGAATTATATATGGTTGTTCTGTTCAGCTGAGTGTTGTGTGCAAGGTTTACTCACAGTTCTTCACATTCTGTGTCTTGGTTTGTTTCCTGAACTGTGTCCTGTTTTGAGCTTTTGATTCCTCCTGGGGGATGGGTTGGAGGCTTCAGGGTGTTAATCAGATGGTGTTCTTAGGCTCCATTCACTTCACTTTTGTAGTCTTAGGTTTGCTGTAGGAACAAACAATCAAACTAGAGAAAAAGTATCTTCATGTTTCTTCTCCTGGTTATTGAAGGAGGTTCAAAAGCTAAAGATGTAATACAATTCTATATTGAGTAAGAGGGCATTATTTTTCAGAGGATTCTCATTATTACAAATCAAACAACCATGTTGGGTGTCTTCTTGCTCAGTATCTGAAAGGTCAGAGCAACTGGCAGTGACTCAATTCCCTAAGGAATGACCAAGATGTGATTGTGGCCTTGGATTCTGGGATACAGAACATTTTCAAGGACTTTTATGCCATACTTTATACTTCTGAGATTGATTGTTCCAGACATTTTTGAAAACTTTTATCAGATTTTACACTTACCTCAGTTAAATAAAGCAGATCAGCCTTTTTTGAGTCCCCAATCACAGATATTGCAAGCTATGCAGGCACTCTCACTGGATAAATCACTGGGCCTGATGGATTCCCCATAGAATTATATCACAAACTGGCTCCCTGCTTGTTACCCAACTTACAAAAATATTTTGTTTTCCTGCAAAGTCACTCAGAAGCTGCCTCTGCTTTTACTGAAGCTGTTATAATGGTCATTGAGAAGCTGGGGCATGATCTGGGAAAGCCATAGAATTATCGCTGTAATTCTTTATTGAATACTGACTATAAGATTTATGCTAAGCTCCTGGCTACAAGGTTGGAATCAGTGCTAGGTTGTCTCATTGACCTCAAGTTGGGTTCATGAAAGGAAGACTGGACTCTGGTAACACTCAGTTATTCTGAAAGGTGATACATATCCAGGTGCAAACATGTTTTCAAAAATGTGTACATGCTCAACATGGACATCTATGGTGGTGTCTACATAGACATTCCCAGAATAGTATTTCAGTGCCTAAATGTCTAGGAATAGTCTAATGGTTAGAGAATGGCTAAGAATAGCCTAATGGTTAGAGTAGTGGGCTAGGAACGAGGGCAACCAGGGTTCAAATTCCACTGCTCTTATAATTAAAATTGTGCTGAGTACTGGGAATGATTGAATGTTTTCTTTTCTACATCCTCTGGATGTTCTTCAGTCAAAACTAACACTTTTCAGATGTTTGTTTGTGTCTGGAGCAGGTCCAGCAAGGCTGGATGTCTGGGATGTTTCTGAGATCTGGTGGGGATATCCATGTTCCTGGTAACTCCCCAGCCATGCCTCCACCACATCTCCTTTCAGACTTGGATGTCCTCATGCTTGGGATGTCTACAGAGCCAACTTCTAAAATGGCTCCAGAGAGATCCCTATGCCCATTTTTGGATGTCCAAAGCATAAATAGAGCTTCCAAAATGACCTCCCAAAGTGTCTCTGCCAACCATGCTTCAGCTTATTCAGAGTTTCTCTAGATTGTCTGATTATAAAGTTGTCTGATTAATCCGAGATTCTGTTTCTAAATGTGCATTGCAATAAGAGTTTCCTGGAGTCTTATGCAATCCAGAGGGCATCCCAGTCAATAAAATATCTAGGTGTCAAATTTGGAATAGACTTGGACAGTACAATGGACCCCAATGCATATGCACAGAGTTGGCTTAGCACAATCCAATGTATGCCGGCCTTGTCTTTAATTATTCTGGAAGTAGGAGGCAGAAAGTAACTGGCATACTGGGCCTGAGATGCCTTCTTTTATATCTTTCATATTGTATCATCATGCTAAGACCTGCTTGCATAAGAGGTACAATCATATATGTGCAGGCTATGCTTCTGGATATAATGTTAGTTATAGCTGTATTAAATATTCTTGGCAATTGGAAGAACCTGTCATTAGCAAACATACATTACTGGTGGAACTCCCTCTGCAACTAGTTCAATGCTGGCTAGTCGTTGCCGCAGAGTGGAGCATTTTGTCAAGAAATGGAGCATTTTGTCTTCCTACCTGGCTTCCTAACCTTGTTATTATAGATATATGGTGTATTACTGTGGTTAAATTGTACATCCACCGACTAGCATTGACACTTTGCTGTACTTGTGTGCTATGCCCATGCATAATCTTTTGTTATTGTTTTTGTTGCTTTGCTATTTTGCAATTTGATTTTTTACAGTAAAGATATACAGATAAAAAAATGTTTTTTTTTTTCACACAATGCATAGTTAAGTTTTCAAATTTGTTGTTGGAGGATGTGGTAAAAGCAGTTAACATATCTGAGTTTATAAAGGATTTTGACACATTCCTGGAGAAAAGGTCAGTAGACTAAGGTAGACCCGGAGAATGTCACTGCTGTACTTGGGGCAAAGAAGCATGGAATCTAGCTGCTTTATGGGATCCAGCCAGGTACTTGTGACCTGGTTTGGCCATTGTTGGGCTTGATGGGCCTTTCGACTGACCCTGTATGCAATTCTTATGTTCTTATTTTCTCAAGAGAATGATAGAACGGGGAAGAATACCTGTACTCTACAGGAACTGATTAGCATGGGTGAGCTGTTATCCCTAGAGACATAACAAATGGCATATTACTGTATATCACACTAGTGAAAATACATTTTGGGGTTGATATTGAGTGGTGGCGGTCAGCATCTTTAAAGTACCTGGCTACTGGTGTCTGGCATCTAGCATCCATCACTAAATATCCAGTTTCACCAAATAGGGTTTGCTATCTGGTTAGGGTGATATTCAGCTGCAAACGAGACAGCAAAACTGCATAAAGTAATTAGAGCTGTTGATCTGTCCTAACTTTATGCAGTTTAGCTATCAGGTTAGAGACTGAATATTGCAGTTAACTGGACAGCTGCCTGAGCAACCCAGCTTGACTCACAGACTGCCCCAGAATTAACTGGGAGGCTGTACTGTGGTCTGTGGTGATATTCAGTGATACGATCTGGATAGTGCCATTGAATATCAGGATTACTGGGGTTTAAGTGATTTGTAGGTGCTGCAAACCACATAAACCTATCTGAATATTGGCCCCCTTATTTTTATGAACATATGGGTAAGACAGGCTAATTGTTATTGGGGCAATTAAAGCGGGTGAGAATTAAGAATAAGGAACTCGTCTTAAGGTCTAAACAAATTGCTGACTGTTTTGTGGATTATTATAATCACCTTTATACCTAACAATCATAGCCTTGCAATGATTTATTATACAGTCATTGGAGGAACAGAATTGTTGTGTTTACATATAGACAAAAAAGTATATTGATAGACCTTTTCACTAGAAGCATCCATAATGCAATCTTTGAAAAACACTGAGGGCTCTCTTAAAAACTTTATTCATGATTTACATGTCAATACGACCACTTACACAAGTAAATTGCATTCACATGTAAAAGGCTGTTTTAAAAAACATTCATTTTATACATGGATTTGGAAAGTAGATGAGGCGTGTCAGGGCAGGGCCTGGGTGGGACAAAAATTCACCCATCTAGACTAGAAAAATGTCACAGATACACATGTTTAAGTGCCAACATTTACAAGTGATCATTGTGAAATGCCAGCACTTACACATATAAAGGGCAAAAGTGGTATTGTCAGACTCAAGGGTGAAGGGGAGGAATGTGTAGAAGCTGATGAGGATAAAGCGGAATTGCTTAACAAATATTTCTGATCTGTGTTCACAGATGAAGAATCAGGAGCAAGACCTCAGAAAACACCCACAAATAGGAACAGAAGCGAGGGACATCTTGAACAATTTTCAGAAGACTGTGTTCGTGAGAAACTAGCTCAACTTAAAGTAGACAAAGCAATGGGACTGGATGGGATACACCCTAGAATACAGAGGGAGCTTGGGGACGTTCTAGCAGCTCCACTGACTGACCTTTTCAATGCCTTGTTGGAGTCGGGAGTGGTTCCAAAAGACTGGAGACAGACTCTTGTGGTGCCTTTACACAAAAGCAGAAGTAAGGATGTGGTTGAAAACTACAGGCCGGTTAGTTTAACTTCGGTGGTGAGCAAATTATTGGAAACGCTGCCGAAAGAGAAAATAGTAAGGTTTCTGGGGTCCAGCGGATTACAGGATCCGTGGCAGCATGGATTCACCAGAGGCAGGTCTTGTCAGACAAATCTGATTGATTTCTTTCACTGGGTGACCAGGGAATTGGACCGAGGGAGAGCCCTAGATGTGGTGTATTTGGATTTCAGTAAAGCCCTTGACACTGTTCCTAACAGGTGACTTATAAACAAACTGAGCACCCTAGGGATGGACCCTAAAATTACTGCTTGGGTTAGAAATTGGTTGGGTGGGAGGCGACAAAGAGTAGAGGTAAATGGAGCTCACTCTGAGGAGAAGGATGTTATCTGTGGTGTGCCCCAGGGATCTCTCCTTGGTCCAATTCTTTTTAACATCTTTGTTAGTGATATAGCGGAAGGGCTGTCGGGTAAGGTTTGCCTCTTTGCAGATGATACCAAAACTGCAATAGAGTAGACACCCAGGAAGGTGTAAATAACATGAGGAGGGATCTAGCTAAGCTTAAAGAATGGTCTAGAATTTTGCAGCTGCAGCAATCCAAGGGAGCAATATAGTATAGGGGGTGAAGTACTTTTGTCCACTTAAGAAGAGTGGGACCTAGGCGTGATTGTGTCTGATGATCTTAAAGTAGCTAAACAGGTAGAAAAGGCGACACCAAAACCTAGCAGGATGCTTGGGTGCATATGGAGAGGAATAGCAAGCAGAAAAAAGGAGGTGATAGTGCCTCTGTATAAGTCTTTGGTGCAACCTCATTTGGAGTATAGTGTGCAATTCTGGAGACCGCAACTTCAAAAGGATATAAACAGGATGGAGTCACTACAGAGGGTGGCTACTAAAATGGTTAGTGGTCTTCATTATAAAGCATATGAGGACAGACTTAAGGATCTTAATATGTACACCTTAGAGGAACATAAGAACATAAGATAAGATATGCCATACTGGGTCAGACCAAGGTCCATCAAGCCCAGTATCCTGTTTCCAACAGTGGCCAATCTAGGTCATACGTACCTAGCAGTTTCCCCAAAATACACAGGTTCCACAATACTTGTATTGGGTCAAGCATTGATATCCTGGGTCCCTTCTTAATAATGGTTTATGGACCTTTCCTCCAGGAACTTGTCCAAACCTTTTTTAACCTAACAGCCTTTACTACATCCTCCGGTAACAAATTCCAGAGTTTGATTACACGTTGAGTGAAAAAATATTTTCTTTTATTAGTCTTAAATAGTTTACCCTGTAGCTTCATTGCATGTCCCCTAGTCTTTCTATATTTTGATAATGTAAACAATCGATCTACGTTTACCCGTTCCACTCCATTCATTAATTTATAGATTTCTATCATATCTCCCCTCAGCCGTCTCTTTTCCAGCTTAAAGAGCCCTAACCTTTTTAGCCTTTCTTCATAGGGGTATCCTTCCATCCCCTTTACCATTTTGGTGGCTCTTCTCTGAACCTTTTCTAATAAAGCTATATCCTTTTTAAGATACGGCGACCAGAATTGCACACAATATTCAAGGTGCGGCCTCACCATGGAACGATATAGAGCCATTATAATATCCTTTGTTTTATTTTCCATTCCTTTCCTTATGATACCTAGCATTCTATTTGCTCTCTTGGCTGCCGCTGCACACTGGGCCAAGGCTTTTAACATGTTATCCACAATGACGCCTAAATCTTTTTTCTGGGTGGTGGTTCCGAATGTGGAACCTTGCATCGTGTAACCCCTTGCATTGTGTAACCATAGTTTGGGTTGTTCTTCCCTAGGTGCATAACTTTGCACTTGTCCACATTAAATTTCATCTGCCATTTTGATGCCCAGTCTTCCAATTTATCAAGATCCTCTTGCAATTTTCCACAATCCTCTTGGGTTTTAACAACTTTAAATAGTTTTGAGTCATCTGAAAATTTGATAACCTCACTCGTTATTCCCTTTTCCAGGTCATTTATGAATATTTCAAAAAGCAGCAGACCCAGCACAGATCCCTGGGGTACACCCATTGGGAAAATTGGCCATTTAGCCCTACCCTCTGCTTTCTATTTTTTAACCAGTTCCTGATCCACAATAGTACACTACCTCCTATCCCATGACTCTTTAGTTTTGCCAAAAGTCTCTGATGAGGGACCTTGTCAAAGGCTTTCTGAAAGTCCAAATACACAATATCAACCTACTCACCTTTATCTACCTGTTTATTCACACCTTCAAAAAAACATAACAGATTACTATTATGTACTATTTAGCATTTGCATAGCGCCACGCACGCAACACTGTACAGGTATACATACAAGAGACAGTCCCTGCTCGTCAGATTCATGCTCGTCAGAGCTTAAAATCTAGTTGAGACAATACAGAGCAATAGTCAATTCGGTGCAAAGCACAGTATGGTCTTTAGAATTCGGTCATGAAATTTGATGGGAGTCAGTTTGAAATAAGAGAAAGATGTCAGGATCTGAAAGCGACAGTGAAGAGGTGGGTCTTCCATCTGGATTTGAAGAGGGCCAGGGAGGGTGCCTGGTGCACAGACACAGGTAAGCTGTTCCAGGCTTAAGGTGCAGCAAGGTGAAAAGAGCCAAGTCGTGAGTTAGCAGTGCGAGTGAAAGGCCTAGATAGAAGTGATTTGTTAGCAGAGTGAAGTTCCCGAGAGGGTTGTAAGGAGAGGTAAGAGATGAGAGGTATTGAGGGGCCGCAGAGTGAATGCATTTATAGGTCAGCAGGATAAGTTTGAAGTGGATGCGGAATTGGACAGGGAGCCAGTGAAGCGACTTGAGAAGAGGAGTAATGTGAGCATGGCGAGGTTGATGGAAGATTAGTCAAGCAGCATGATGGAATAATGTGGGCATGGTGAGGTTGATGGAAGATTAGTCGAGCAGCATGATTTTGTATAGATTAAAGAGGAAGGAGATGGCTAGCGGGAAGACCAACAAAGAGTAGGTTGCATTAGTTGAGGCGAGAGGAGATTAAGGAGTGGATAAGGGTTTTGGTAGTGTGTTCAGAAAGGAAGGGGCGTATCTTGCTAATGTTGTAGAGAAAGAAACGGCAGGTCTTAGCTACGTGCTAGATATGTGTGGAGAAGGAGAGAGAGGAGTCAAAGATAACTCCCAGGTTGCAGGCCGAGGGAACAGGAAGGATCGTAGAACCATCCACGGAGACTAAGAAGGGGGGAAGAGGAGGGGAGAAGTTGGGGGGAAAGACAAGGAGTTCAGTCTTGACCATGTTTAGCTTCAAGCGGCGATGAGACATCCAGGCAGCGATGTCAGAAAGGCAGGCGGAGATCCTAGTCTGGATTGCTGGAGAGATATTAGGTGTAGAGAGGTAGATTTCGGAGTCGTCAGCATAGAGATGGTACTGAAAGGCATGTGAGGAGATACGTCTGCCAAGGGATTGGGTATAAAGAGAGAAAAGGAGGGGGCCCAAGACCGATCCTTGGGGTACACCAACATGGATTAGTAAGACAAGATCTTCCTTGTCTGAAGCCATGTTGGCTGTCTCCCATTAAGCCATGACTATCTACATGTTCAGCAATTTTGTTCTTTATGATGGTTTCTACCATTTTTCCCGGTACTGACATCAGGCTCACCGGTCGGTAGTTTCCCGGATCACTCTTGGAACTCTTTTTAAAAATTGGTGTTACGTTCGCCATTTTCCAATCTTCAGGAATTACAGATGATTTTAATGATAGTTCACAGATTGCTAATAGCAGGTCTGCAATCTCACATTTCAGTTCTTTCAACACCCTTGGATGTATATCATCCGGCCCAGGTGATTTGCTACTCTTCAGTTTATCTAATAGTTGTAATATATCTTCCCGATGTATCAATATTTCCTTCAATTCTTCCGCACCTTTAAATACCACTTCAGTCATTGGTAACATCCCTACATCTTTCTCAGTAAAGATCAAAGCAAAGAATTCATTCAGTCTCTCTGCTATCGCCTTGTCTCCTCTTAGTGCCCCTTTAACCCCTCTATCCTCTAATGTACCAACTGACTCTCTCACAGGTTTTTTGCTACAAATGTACTTGAAAAAGTCTTTATTACACGTTTTTGCTTCCGCAGCAAGCTTTTTCTCAAATTCTCCCTTTGCCTGCCTTATTATTCCCTTGCATTTAACTTGCCAGTGCTTGTGCTGTTTCCAGGTTTTGTCATTTGGCTCTTTTTTCCATTTCCTGAAAGATGCTTTTTTGGCAACAACAGCCTCTCTGACCTCACCTTTAAACCATGCTGGCAATTTTTTGGACTTCCTTCCACTTTTCTTAAAGCGTGGAATACAGCTGGTCTGGGCTTCCAAGATAGTATTTTTCAACAACACCCAAGTTTGATGTAAGTCTTTAACCTTTGCAACTACTCCTTTTAGTTTTTCTTAACTATTTTCCTCACTTTATCATAGTCTCCCTTTCGAAAGTTAAAAGGTAGTACTGTGGATTTCCTTACTATCCCTCCTCCAATAATTAAATCAAATGTGATCATGCTATGATCACTATTGCCAAGTGGCCCCAACACCCTTATGTCTTGCACCAGATCTGGTGTTTCACTAAGGTCTAGGTCAAATATGGCTTCCCCTCTGGTTGGTTCATGAACCAGCTGCTCCAAGAAGCAGTCATTTATTTCATCTAGGAACTTTATCTCCCTAGCATGTCTTGCCGTGACACTGACCCAGTCGATACCGGGTAATTGAAATCACCCATTATTATTACTGTTCTGTAACTTTTGTTAGCTTCCTTGATTTCTTTCAGCATTTCATCATCCATTTGTTCATTCTGGCCAGGCGGTTGATAGTATATAGGTGGGATAGAGGTGATATGATTGAGATGTTTAAATACCTCCATGGCTAAAATATACAGGGGGAGAGCCTCTTTCAATTGAAAGCAAGTTCTGCTATGAGGGGACATGGGATGAGGGTGAAGGGCGATAGATTCAGGACCGATATGCGGAAATATTTCTTTACGGAAAGAGTGGTGGATCTGTGGAATAGTCTCGCAGTGGAGGTGGTAGAGATGAGGACAGTATCTGAATTCAAAAAAGATATATTTTGTAAACCGCTCTGCTTATCAATGAAGGGCGGTCAATCAAGACAATAAACATAAACATAAACATAAACATGGGACAAACAGAGAAGATCTCTAAAGGAAAAAAGGGAACTATTGTAGTTGTTGATATGGAAGGACAGACTAGATAGGTCATGTGGTCTTTTTCTGTCATTTTTCTATGTTTTTATGTTTCTAAATTTCCAAGTTTCCTTTATTGATTTTTCCCACGTGTATATTTAAAAAATTGCTCCTCTCACTGCATGTAGAGTTGTATTTTAGAAATAGTTCCATATTTAGCAGGATGATTCCTAAAATACCATTGGAATTGAGTACATCGATGTCACAATTCTGATCTCCACATTCTATCTAAAAGGTGCTTTTAAGATAGCAGGTCCTGACTTCCCACAGAAGTTCATAAAGCAATGAAGGATCATGCAGCTCCAGTTTTGATGGAAATATTTAATGACATTATTGCTTGAGAAGGCTTTGCCAAATTCCTTTTGTGGTTGCTATCTTTGTAATCATTAAGGAAGGGAAAGACATTACATCCTGTGCTAATTAAAAACCAGCTTCCCATCTTAATATAGATTACAGGATGTTTACCAAGCTATTATGTACAAGAATGGAGAATGGAGCCATGTAATGGTAATTTCTTCTACTAAGAAGGTGGAGGATGACTATGCAGTTCTATCATTGAAAGCTGAGAATGCTTTTGATCGACATTCCTGCTAAGCAGCTTTGAGCTGTGTTGGAGTCCTCCACTAGTGTTCCTGCTGGTTCAGGGTGGTGCAACATGATCATGCTTTGAATCACAAGGGACAGGCAGATTTGGACCCGCCTGTCCCTTGAGACCTGCCTGTCCCTCATGATTCCAAGCGCAATCGCATTGCACCACTCCCACCAGCACGAATGATGGACTTAATGCTTAAAGTGAATGTTGTTTTTGATTAGGTTGAATGACATATTAACTTATTTATTTATTTAACTTTCTTTTATACCGTGCTTTTTAATATCAGTGCGGTTTACATAAAACATATTTTTGTGCAGTGTAGGCGACCTGCACTGGACGTACAGTAAACAGGGGATTATGTACAGGTTTTAAACAGGGTAAACTAAACAAAATCACTCTGAAATATGATATGGAACATCTCTAATATTTACATACTGGCACTGCTATTTACATACTGGGTCTGCTATGCTCATGGTGTCGATCGGGGGATAGTATTCCTACTTGTGGGCTGGGCTGGGTTCAGTATCTACGGGGTGGCTGTTTGGGGGGTGTCTGCCTGGTCCCACAGGTGTGGCTGACTGTGGAAGGTCATCAGTCAGGTTAGTGTAGTACTGAAGGAACAGATGGTGCTTCAATGCCTTCCTAAACTGGGAGAGGTCACTAATGGCCCTAATGGAAGGAGGTAGGGCGTTCCAGCTAGCGGGTGCATAGAGCGCCAATGCTCTGTTCATGGTTGCTTGCGAGCATTTTGTGAGTGCTCTTGGGAGTTTCAGGGAATTAGTAGCAGCTGATCTCCTTGCTCTGTTAAGGGGGTGGTCTGAATGAGATCTGTAAGTGAAGTGGAAGAGCATTTATTGATGGCTTTGTGGGTCAGCATCAGCACCTTGAATGAAATCCTACACTGGACTGGGAGCCAGTGCAGATTTTTCAGGATTGGGGTTATGTGGTCCCTCCTAGATGCCCCGTGCATGATTCTAGTGGCTGCATTCATTGCTAGTTGCAAGGGATTCAGCGTGTTTTTTAGGAGACCGTGTAGTATGGCATTCGCGTAGTCAAAGTGCGGGATTACTAGTGCTTGGTAGACTGTTCGAAAGTCTTCCGGTTCTAGCAATTGTCTCATATGGCGAAGCGTCCTTATTTTGTGGTATATTGCCTTGACCATGTTGCTTATTTGGGCCTTCATATTGAGCTGTTGATCCAGCTTAACCCCGAGGTACCGAATTGTAGGCTTGCTTAGGAGCTCCGCGTCCCGCACCTTCAGTGAAGTTGGAGGAATGAAAGTGGTATTCCTTGTGAAGAAGAGGACTTCAGTTTTCTTAAAATTTATTCTTAGTTTCTGCTCGTGTAGCCAATCAGTGACAGCATCGAAGCAGGCGGATAGAGGTGATAGGTCTGATTGGTCTGTCAGGAAAGGCATGTAAAGTAGCACATCATCGGCGTATATTAGACAGTTGATGTTGAAAGAGCGGATGAGGTTACATATAGGCTGCATATACACGTTGAATAGTAGGGCCGACAGAGATGAATCCTGTGGTAGCCTTTTTCTTGAAGGAAAGGTGATGAAGTGGAGGAACCGGTGCGCACATGCTGCCATCGATCTGTTAAGTACGAAGCACACCATGCTAGTGCGTTGCCCTGGACACCCTTCTCTCTGAGGAGTATTTCGTGGCAGACAGTGTCAAAGGCCACTGCAATGTCTAGGAAAATCAGTGCAAACCCTTGTCTGATGTTGTCTATCCCAATAGTCAAAGTGTTGATTAATGTGGTCAGCAGCGTTTCAACCCCATGTGCTTCCCGGAAACCGTGCTGGCAGGGGTCGAGGGGTGCGCTGTCCTCAATATATTGGTGGAGTTGCCATTGTATGACCTTCTCAATGATTTTTGCCATCAGTGGGATGCTTGAAATTGGCCTGTAGGAGTCCATCTTTGCTGGGTCCAGCTTGCTATTTTTTAATAGCGGTCTAATAGCTGTTTGCTTCAGGCTATAAGGGAACGAACCAGTTGAGAATGAAAGCCCAATGAGTTTGGAGAGGAAAGGGCTAAGCTCCGCCTGCAGGGATTTTATCCAGAATGCTGGACAAAGGTCGTTAGGTGCTGTGGTGGTATTTATGGTGGTGATGGTGTCTTGTATGCATTTTTCTGTTGGGGCAGAGAAAGTGGTGATGTTAAGCTTGAAGCCCTTTGAGGAATCCATTGGGGTGGGTGGCTGAGTTGGTCGGGGAGGGGTATACGAGGAGGACGCGTTGGACTGGCCTGTCTTGGCATGTAGGTAGTCCGCATACTCTTGAGGGTCAGGGAGGCTTAGATGTGTGGGAGATGGCTCCTTTGCTAAGGTTTTAATTAGGCTGAAGAGCTCATGTGATTTGTTTAGGGATCACTGTAATCTCTCTGCATGGAATTGTTTCATCTGTTTTGTGACTGCTGATCGATGACTTCCCAGGAGATCATTGTATAATTCGAGACTCTCGGCTGATCTCGAGTGGCGCCAGTGTCTTTCGAGCTTTCTGAGAATAAGGAGTGACATCCGGAGTTCAGGGGAGAACCAAGGTGCTTTCATTCTTCCGGTTGCCAATTTTTTTGTGAGGGATGGTTTGACTATTGCGTCCAGACTTGCATTCCATGTGGTGATCATGTCATCAAGGCATCAACTGAATTAAGCTTTCAAGTAAATTGTCTTCTGTTTTTACTAAAGAAAATCCTGGAGAAGGGCCAGCTGTGATTAACAAATATACAAATAGAAATGGAATAGATACTACACCATTCACAGAAGATGATGTGTTTCAGCAGCTTGCAAAACTGAAAGTGAACAAGGCTATGGGACCAGATGGGATACATCCCAGGATACTGAAAGAGCTCAGAGAGGTTATTGCAGAGCCGTTAAAGGATATTTTTAATATAGCCTTGGAGACAGGAGAAGTTCCATAGGACTGGAGAAGGGCTGAAGTGGTACCTCTTTACAAAAGTGGTAATAGGAAAGAAGTGGCAAACTACAGGCCAGTAAGCCTTACCTCAGCGGCGGGAAAAGTAATGGAGGTGATTCTGAAAGAGAGAATAGTGGACTTTCTCAAAACCAATAGGTTGCATGATCTGAGGCAACATGGTTTTACCAAAGGACAACCTTGCCAAACAAATCTGATTGAGTTCTTTGACTGGGTGACCAGAGAACTAGATCAAGGGCATGTGATGGATGTGATCTACCTAGATTTCAGCAAAGCCTTTGCTACTGTTCCTCAAAGGAACTTTATCAATAAACTGAATAGCTTGGGGATGGGTCCCAAGGTGGTGAAATGGATCAGAAATTGGTTGACTGACAGACAACAGAAGGTGATGGTAAACGGAATTTACTTGGATGAAAGAAAGTGATTAGTGGCATGCCGCAGGTATTTGTCCTGGAAATGGTACTGTTCAAGGTATTTGTGAGTTTTATTGCTGAAGTACTGAATGGAAAAGTCTATCTTTTTGCAGATGACATGAAAATTTGCAACAGAGTGGACTCTCCTGAGGGAGTGGATAACATAAGGAAAGATCTACAAAAGTTGAAAGAATAGTCTAATGCTTGGCAGTTAAGATTTAATGTGAAGAAGTGCAGTGTCTTGCACTTGGGATGCAGATATCCAAGGAAATTGTATGCGATAGGGGGCGAGAGGTTGGCATGCACGGACCAGGAGAAGGACCTCTGAGTGATTGTTTCTGAGGATCTCATGGTGGTGAAAAAGTGTGATAAGGCGGTGGCCAAAGCCAGAAGGATGCTGGGTTGCATACAGAGAGGAATTACAGTACCAGCAGAAAGGAGGAGGTACTAATGCCACTGTAAAAATCACTGGTGAGGCCTCACTTGGAATATTGTGTTCAGTTTTGGAAACCTTATCTCACAAATGATATAAAAAGACTGGAAATGGTTCAATGGAAGAGTACCAAATGATTTGGAACCTGTGCCAGAAGACATATGAGAAGAGACTTGAAGACCTAAATATTTATACTCTAGAGGAGATGAGAGACAGTGGAGATATGATACAGACCTTTAAATACGTACAGGGTATTGATGAACAAGCAAACCCTTTTCAAAGACGGGGAAGCTGCAAAACTAGAGGACATATAATGAAGCTGCAACTGAAAGGCAACATCTTGAAATACTTTCACTGAAAAGATGGTGTTTGTTTGGAATGCCCTCACGATGGAAGTGGTGGGGGCAAATACAGTAACAGAATTCAAAATGGCATGGGACAGACACAGTGGTTCCCTTTATAGCAACAGTATAACATCTAAATAACCTTAACTGTCTCTGCTATCACAACAAATAGGGGTGACCTGCATGGAGCGGTGGGTATACCCCTAAACAAAGGCATGGAGAGCAGTGACCTGCATAGAGGGGCAGGTGCATCTACTTTTGCCTCTTGCTGTGCAGACTAGATGGACCACAATGGTCTTTATCTGCCACCATATACTATGCTACTATGTTCAGTGGATATGGACTTTACAAATCCCCATCATCTTCAATTTTGATTATTGACTGCCTCGTTTCTTCAGAGGTGCATGACATGGGTGTCTATTATCTCAAATGTTATTTTCCCTGGCTGTTGAACTGCTTGCCTTTTCTATTTCAAACACAAATAACATTCAAGGAGTAATGGCTGGGGATGAGATGGCTTTGATTTATTATATGCTGATGACAAACCTATATGTTTAAAAGAATTTGTTAACACTTCTGGATTTATTAGCTATAAAGAATTTGGGCTGATGTCAAGTTATTCTGTTTTCTTTTTAAATCAACTCTCATGTCATGCTGCACATCCTTGGTTAATAATTAGGCCAGGCTAGCCAAGATTTATGGGTGCTGATCTCATATGACTTAACTATTTTACTTTTTGAGTTAGTAACAAGAACATAAAAATTGGCATACTGAGTCAGACCAAAAGTCCATCAAGCCCTATATCCTGTTTCCAGCAATGGCCAATCCACTTACCAGGCAGGATACCAAAATTGTTAGATAGATCCTATGCTGCTTATCCCCATGGATAAGCAATGGATTTCCCCAAGTCCAGTTTAATGTTGGATTATGAACTTTCCTCCAGGAATTCCTTTCTAAATCCAGCTATGCTGTTTTATCACATCTTCTGGCAAAAAATTTCAGAGCTAAATTGTGTCAAATGAAAAAAAAATATCCTCTCCGATTTGTTTTCAGAAGGTGATTTTATAAAGTTATTCCAAGATATATGCAGCCACATCGTATATGTATAAATAGCCTCTTATAAAATACCAACTGGCATAAAATTATCTCCTTTGGCATCAAGGCACATACTTTGCCAGGTAACCTGTACATGGGCAGAGCATAGGCAGACTGTTCAAGTAAGCACATAGGGCCCGATTTTGATTAAGACAGGCTATGCGCCATGCGGGCACATTGCCTGCCCGCTGACCCCTTTAGCCCGGATTTTCACTCCCGTGGCGACGGAAGTGAAAATCCGTGTTATGCTGGATGTGCCAGCAGCCACTGAGGCTAAGCGGGTAGCAGCGATTTTCGATACTACCCACTTAGCCCTTGCGCCTTAAAGATAGGCCAAGGAAAACCTTGCCTATCTCTAAGGCACAAAGGGTTAAGAGAGTAGCATTGAAAATCGCTGCCACCCACTTAGCCCTTTTCTCTGATCCCGCTCCGTCCCAGAACATCCCCAACACCTCTCAATGCTAACCATATAGCATATGGGCACGTTAGGGACTTAACCGGGATTTTTGAAAGGCACTACCCATATAGGCGCCATTCGAAAATCCTGGATAAGGCATTTGCATGGGTAACTAGGGCAGTTACCTGTATGCCGCCCATAGATTATAAATAAATCTTCTGTTCTTAGGTACCAATCAGAGGTCCTTTGGGGGGTACAAAAATTAGTATTTATCAGTGTTTTGGTACCATAGACACTATTACTCGGTATCTTTTTCGATGGAATCAAAATGTATATCTGAGTCACTTAGAAGTCATCAGTGCAGAAAAGGCACAAAAACTGAGTGGAGGACACAAGGTGCGCCACTGGAAAGATGAGAGAGTACTAGAGGAAGTGGTGCTTATCCAGTGTTCATCCAATAAGAACCTATTTTCACTTTTGCATCAAGGGTATTAGTATTTATCAGTTAAAACTTAAAATCAGAAGCTCTAATTATGAAATGCTATATTTTACGAGCATACTTGAAAAATACAGATGTGGCCATTTATATCAGCTCTAGGCTTGTTGTAAATGTCAGCGCCTGCGATGTAGACATGTGTTAGGCCACCTACATTAGTATTTTATAAAGACAAATAGGTATAGGAATAGTTTGGGGGGCATGAGGGCCGTAGCCCCCCAAATGATGCAGGCACTAATGGTGATCTGGTACCTCTGCCCTCACTGTCAGTATGTCTTCCTTATCTTTTGTCCTCCCCCCCCCCCCCCAAAAGAAGGCAAACTACACCGATGCAAATAGGCACTTACTTTTCTTTATAAAATAGACTTAATATAGGTGCTTTAAAACCCTCTTTAATTAGGTTCCCCCTTATAAAATTACCCTCCACATGCTACAAAGCAACTTCATGGCCTGTCACTGTTTGAAAGAGTAAACAACTGATTAGAGTCTATCCATTCTACATCACTCAGGATTTATAGACCTCTGTCATATCTCCCCTCAGTCATCTTTTCTGCAAGCTGAAGAGTCCTAACCTCTTTAACCTTTCCTCATAGCAGAATCATTCCATTCCCTCAGGTGCGGCTCAAGGCAATCTGCTGCCTGAGGCGAAGGATGAGATGCCCCCTCCCCCCCTTTCCCATAGAGGGTGTGGCTTTCTCAAACCTCCAGTCAGAGACTGAACCAAAACAAAAAGCCAATTAGATTATATGGAGGAAATGCAAGATGTTTGCACACCAAGGAACTAAAAGAGAGCGAGAACCACAGCACAGTTTATAAAACTAAATTTTAACTCATTTTTGTTGTTATAAACCGCGTTATGGTTCTTGCTTTTTCTTTTTGAACATATATTTTGCATCCACAGAACCCCCTTCAACAGTGGGTGCACAGCAGAACCAGGAAATTCATCCACAGAACTCAATATCTTAAGAAAAAAATCGGATTCTGATCCTCTCACTAACAACAACAAACATTGTCCAGTACCAGGCATATTATGAACTAAAACAAAACCCTACAACAAAGTCACTGAGTATCTATTGAGCAAATCTACCATACCATACCATATCAGCACCAACTTCCAAAACTCACGTAAGGAGGCCATCCAAAAAAAGTATCACTGTAAATACTACAGTGGGCCCTGGAAATTCCAAACAGCTATTTGTAAAGCTGAACAATACAGATTACTACAGTACAGATCCCTATATACAAACTCGATGTTAATAGAACACCTGGTCTTGGTGACACACTCATAACACAGACCCTCACCAAGTACAGAATAAGTGACTACAACCTAAAATAAAAATATGTAGACAAAACTTAAACTGAAACCCCAAGAAGCCAGACTCCTTATGCATTTCAACATCAGATAAATAAGAGACACAGTTCCCCCATACTGTGAAAAATATAAAGACAGCGCAAAGTCCAATCATTAAAATGAAAAAAAAAATTCTACCTTTGTTGTCTGATCATTTTATTGTCTGATCATGCTGGTCCTGATCTGAGGCTTCTGCTTTCCTGTCTTCTCTTAGCTTTCTTTCTATGGTCTATGGTCCATCTGCCATTTCTTATCTCTTCTTTTGTTTTCTTCACTTCCTTCCATCAGTCTATTTCCAGTCTCAGTAACCCTCCCCAGTATCAGCCCCCTTTACAGTCCTCCCCTCCCGTCCCAGTACTTTCCAATGTCAACTGCCTTGCATTCCCAGGACTGCATCTGGTGTCCATTCCCTTCCAGTTTCCATCCTTCCCCACTGTCCAGCCCCATCTAATCCAAATACCATCGCAGGTATCAGCTCACTTCCACCCTCAGTGACACCCCCCCTCCCATCAGCTCCCTTCCAGTCACCCTACCCTCTGTCCATCACCCTTCCAGTGTCAACTCCACATGTCAGCTCCCTTCCAGCCTCCTCCCCATTACCTAGCCAACTACCGGTCCCATCCCCAGGTGTCAGTTCCCTTCCAGCCCCTTCCTTCCCCCATGTAAGCTCTCATCCTGCTCCCACCTCGCCCCCATGTCAGCTCCTTTCCTGCCCCCTCCTTCCGCTGGCAGACCCTTTCAGCATCTGCTCCCTTCCAGTCCTGTTCTCCCATCCCCCGGCATAAACCCATTTGTAGCCCTAGCCCCTAGTTTTCTTCCAGTGCCAGCAGCTCTCTCCTCCCCCAATCAGCCCATTTCCAGTCCCGGCCTATTTCCAGTCCTATCCCCCTTATCAGCCCCAGGGGCGGCCCAAGGGGGGTGCAGGGCCATGTGTGGAGACTCGATGCAGGGCCTCATTTACATAAGGGCCTCATTTGCATAAATATTTGCATAATGTTACCATACACTAACTTTTAGTAAACATGCCTCTTAATGAGTGTATGGATAAAGAAAGACTAAAAGATTTCTACATTACTATCATCCAGTGCCAACCGCCAGGCACATTAGGAACTACTACAAACACTGCCCATTTAGAACCCATACATGAAACATACACCTTTGGAAATCAACCGTAATAAATCCAAAAATACTTAATTTCCCTTACCTATTCTTCCTACAGGAACTATCACTACACCCCAACCAAATTTTTGTCGGATCACTCACCGTGAAAAAGGAACCTTCCTTTTCTTGTAGTGAGCCCTCCTTTTAATCACTTTTATTGACCACATCCGGTCCCAACCCAGCATAAACAACACTTTTATGTTGTCATGCAAATTTTTTAGCCCCGTTTGAAACTCTAACCAACGGGCCTTCACACTATCCAAAATCAGTCCACTCCTTGATGTTAATCAAAATACAAGATGACAAAGTACTTAGCTGGACTGGTATGCTGAAGGAGCTCCATGTACTCTCAAAATCCGTTTGTTGCTGACATTTGCCTCCTTCCTTTCAAACAGCCCCACACTGCCTCTCACTTCGGGCTACATGGAACCTCTTCCAAACCCCTAACCTCAGGGTTCACGCGACACTCCACAGTGTTTCAAGCCACCCAGCCTCACGGCTCTTCATCAGGCGAATGAACCCCGCCATTCCACAGTTCTGGTTATATCATGTGATGAGGATGATGTCAGATCCCAATATCGTCAAACCCCGCCTCTCAACAAAATGCAATCACAACTGTAAACCCCACCAATCAACCTCCAAATTCATTCCCTCTGGGGCCACAGATTTCAACCGATAAATCCATTGCTGTTCCTTACAGTGCAACCGTGCCTGACGATCCCCCCCTCTGTTTGAGGGGGGAACCACTTCCAACACTCTCCACCGCAAATCCTTAAAGAAATGGCCCTCCTGTTGACAATGGGGGACCATAGGGGCAGAGGACTGCCGTGTGTTAATCCTTGAACGGTGTTCTAACAAACGCTTTCTAACCGGGCGGATCGTTCTCCCCACATATTTTAAATTGCAGGGACATAGCAACAAATAAATCACAAATGCAGTTTGACAATTGGAATATTGTGACAGGGTATACTGAAACCCTGTTTTGGGATCTTTCCAACTTATTCCCTGTAATGTCGTAGAACAGAAATCACAATGTCCACAGGCAAAGTGTCCCCGCTGCTGAGGATCCTCCTCCTCTTGGTTATTGGTACGTACTATCCAATTTCCAATAGTCTGAGTTCGTTGATAGGCTACTAACAATGGTTTCCGAAAACATGTATGTACAGATAACATTGCCCAATTTTTCTTCAAAATATGTTCTATCTTTGAAGCACTTGGCACAAAGGGGACTACTCCTATAACCTTGTCCTCCTGATTGTGAAGTCGAGGGGCATCTTCTCCCCACCATCCCGGATGATTATATAGGGCCCTCTTGTAAGCTTTACATATTATCCCCTCCGGATAGCCTCTCCTCCTCAAACGGTCACTCAAATCTCGTGCATGCAAACAATATTCATCCCTAGACGAACACAGTCTCCGAATCCGAAGCAATTGCCAGAATGGCAAACCTCTCCGCAATGCGGGGGGATGAAAACTGGAAAATTTCAACAGCACATTACGCTGCACTGGCTTCCGATAAAGGATACTCTGCAATGTTGTACCCTGCACATACAACAAAAGATCCAGATATTCTATCCGTTGTTGATGATATTTCGGAGTAAACTGTAAGTTGCTATCCAAAGTATTGATCCACAGCAAAAACCGCTTCAACATTTGTTCAGAACCCCTCCAGATAAAAAAGATATCATCGAGGAAACGTTTCCATAATAATATATGCTGAAAATAATCAGAATCATAGATGAATTGTTCCTCAAAATTCGCCACATACAATGACGCTACGGATGGTGCCACAGTGGCCCCCATTGCCACCCCAAACCTTTGATGGTATAACTGATTGTCGTACATAAAATAATTGTGATCCAATACCAACTTCAATAAATTCAAAACAAACTGCTTTGGTAACCGTGGAGGAAGATCCCAATAAAGCCCCGCTAAAACAGTATAAGCTCTATCCTGAGGAATATTTGTATATAAGGAAATCACATCTAAAGTGACCAAAAAAGAATTTGGTGGAATATCCAACTGAGATGTTAAAGACAACACATGGAAAGAATCCCGTACAAACGACCGAATGGTCCGCATTAAAGGCTGAAAAAAATAATCGCAGAACTTGGACAAGGGTTCCAATATCGAATTCCGACACGACACTATAGGTCGCCCCGGGGGATCATCCACTGATTTGTGCTCCTTAGGGACCATATACATTATAGGGATGACAGGAAAAGCAGGATTCAAAAATTCATATTCTTTTTTCGTTATCCAACTGAGATCAAAGGCCTCCAAGGTGAGATCTTTAATAACCAGTTGTAACTGGCTAGTGGGATCCTCTGTCAGAACCAAATAATATTTTGCATTAGACAAATGTTCCATCATTTTACTATGATATTGTGTAGTTTTCAAAATTACAGTTGTGCCACCCTTATCAGCTCTCTGAAAGACCATTCCCTTATCTTCTCACAGAGACTTCAAAGCTTCAAATTGTAACGGTGTGAGATTGGAACAATATCTCCTCTCCAGAGACTCCAATAACTGCACATCACATAAGACTAAAGTCTGAAAAGTAGTCAAAACGGCATCAGTACTAATAGGTGGTCTCCAAGTAGACTTATTCTTACAGATTGATATGTCCCCCATTATAGACACCTCCCCCGAGGAAAAATAAAGCATTATATGCAATTTCCTAAAAAATTGATAAAGCGCTATCCTCATGTAAAACGGGTCATATTTAGGAGCGGGAACAAAACCCAATCCTAATTCCAAAACTTCTTGCTGTACTCTTGTTAATGATCGTCCTGATAAGTTGATGACTGTTGACGCGTCTGTGAGCGAGTGGACGGGACCCTCCAACCCTCCTGGTGGTACTGTCGAGGAGGCCGTCGATATGAAGGGCGGCCTCTGTGAAAACCCCGCTGCTGTTTTTGATCAGTACTGCTTTTAACCATACCAGAGGCCCCGTCAGAGGAATCCAAAGTTCTATCCTCCGTGGAATCATCAGACGTTACTTTCCTTTGATCACCTCCTCTATCAGAATTTTGTCTCCGCCAAGTATACACTTTGTCCTTAGCATAGTCCTCAGTATCACGTGAAAACTTATGAATTTTGGAAACCCATACCTGTTCCCGAAATTGCTGATTGTATTCTACAAGTTCCTTCTTGTTTACTTTAAAAGTTTCCTCCATCATGTCCTTTTTCAATTTCTGTTCCAATTGAGTTAATGGACTTGTAACAATTTTTCTTCTGTTGAGAGTCTCTCAATCAACAGTGCAATCAAATCTAATCCACATTTGTTCAATATGCTGTTCCATGTGGCACAAAAAAGTTTGTCCTCCGTAAACATATGGGGGGGGGGGGCTTTAGCACTCGCAAACCCCGCGGGATCATTTGTTGTTTTATTTTTTTTGAAACTTTTATTTTCATTTTGCAACAAACAAAGAAACAACACACCAAAAGAGACAAAACAAGTATACAATAAGGAAAAGTAAACCCATTACCCCCCACCCCGGTGCTTCTTCTCTACCCGTTTGTATCAGCATGTGAGCGCTTCCAGTTAACAGTGATTATACATCAAACAATCAAAAAAATATCCACAATACAGCATGATCATGAGACAGAGATATATACAAAGTTAGACAGTCAGATGAGAGCATTTAGCAAAATGTACATATTCATTGAACATCTTCCATTAAGACCAATAAGAAGGAGTCTGAACGGAGGAAGCACACAGACAAGGTATTTGTTCATATTTACTGTAGAGACAGGCATGATTCCACCATTCATTGAGGCTCAGATGGGAACTAATTTCCCAGTATTACTCAATGAGGGAAACAGCAATGCCAAGCATAAAGTTCAAAAGGAGATAAGCCATTTCTTGGGAGAGAGGGGATCCCCGCAACTGGGCGAAGTCCCACTATCCTCCGAGAAAGGGACTCCTGAGAGTGCAATATAGACTAAATACGACCCCAGACCCGACGCCAGTTATACTGTAGTGCGGGATATTCATGCATAACATGAAATGAAGTAATAAACCAATGGCCACAGGACGTGTCCAGCAACCATTACCCTGAGTAGTGTGCCATATGTCTAAACTGTGAGGAGTGTAAAAACACCGGTGGGCTAGAAAGAAGAGGGTCTGAGTGAGTGAGGCGGGTCGGAAACCCGTGTCCCTCTGCTCCAGGTAAGGCTCCATTGCTCCGAGGTTAAAGTCACATGCAATTCTCTCTCCCATACTTTCTGCGCTATAGAGGTATCTCTAGTGATAGCATTACATAAGGTTTAGTAAAATTGGATGCTACACCCGGTAAACTACCGAGAGATCGGAAGTTTCCAATCAACCCCATGCAGAGAGTGCCGATGGCGAGAGTACTCTAGTGCTCCGAATGCAATGCTGAAGTTACACTGACCAGAGTCGGGAGTCGAAAGGTTGCATAGGAATATTAAAGGCACCTAAAGTGTCGAAAAACATTGGTGGATAGTGGGAGTCTAATGGGAGAGTCATACCAGGGAGTAAGGTAAGAGGAATCGGTGAGCAAAGGCCCGCTACTATATCTAGCCACACAGGTCTGCTCGGTACTGGAGCTTCCAACCAACAAGCACCTTGTTTGAGAAGAAAAGATTGAGGGAGCACTTGAATAAAATCGCCACCAAGTATTAATGGAGCATTAGCGGAGGCCGAGGCCAACTGCGCAGAACTTGCATAGTGAGCAGGGTTGTCCACATTCGGGACATAGTGCAAATACACGTGAATTCACTATCTCCAACCTCAAGGTGTACACGGGCCCATCTACCCTCCATGTCAGCGCTAATATCAGGTACAGTAGCGTGCAAAAACTTCTTGACCAGAATGACTATCCCGTACCATTTGGAAACGGTGGGAGAGTAGGCAGCTACCATGTGAGGCCTAGCATTGAGTTTCAGTGTTTCAGCAGAGTGTAATGCGTTTCCTGAAGAAACACCTAATCAACGTGCTCGTGGCTAAGATAGCTAAGGATTTTCTTTCTGCTGAGTGGACCAGCAATGCCTTGTACGATGAATAATAAGATTTTACATGAGGCCATTCGGAAAAGTTAAAATTCTGAGCATGATAGCACACATAATTTCACTGTGTCCCTCAAACTGACTGTATCTGGCTGTACACATGACATAGGAAAATAAGCTAATATAATACAATGAAGCGCCCCACATTAACAAAGATAACCGCAGTACGGTAGAGGAGAAGCAAAACCCCAAAATTACTGGCGACCATGTGTCTGCGGGGAGAAACCCCAGAGAAGGCCGAAATTGAAAAAACATATAACCTGTAGGACTGTGCGTGCTCCGAATCCGACCGAGGCACACATCATGAAGGGATAGGAGACCAAAGACAAAAGTCATACAGAGAAAGAAAGAAAGTCCAGGCTATTTCTGTGCTGGGCTATGACCGCCGCATCGGGCCCTTCAAAATGGCGGACAGAGCCGGCAGATAAGAGTCCAAAATTTGGGATTAGCGCATCTGTTCTGCTTCTTTGGAGTCCAAAAATGTTGATAATAGATCAGGATCCTCGAACGTCCTGGTCTGGTTATGGAGAGTCACTCGAAGCTTCGCTGGATACAACAGGCCAAAGCGAGCCTGTAGCTGTTGAAGTCGAGGGCGAAGAGCAAGGAGTTTCTTCCGACGGTCAACGGTAGGCTTTGCCAAATCAGGAAAGAAGGAGACCTTACGACCTTCATATTCCAAATGATGATTCGCTCGGGCAGCATGTAAAATTTGTTCCACTTGTTGATATCGTAGCAAGCTAAAGATAATAGGCCGGGGGGTCGTGCGGTTGAGCGCCATGCGGGCAGGAACACGGTGTGCTCGATCGATTTCCAGTTCTCTGTGAAAAGTAATCTTCAGCAAGGAGGGAAGAGTTTTGAGCAAGAATTCTCTTATATCTCCTGCTTCCACTCCCTCCGGCATTCCAAGGAGCCTCACATTGTTGCGACGGGCGCGATTATTGCTATCTTCCAACTCCTTTTGAAGATTCTGTATCTGGCGCTCAGCCTCGTCCAGTTTGCCCAAGCGCACCTCGTGCGAGTCGAGGACCCCCGCCATATTGTCCTGCCGTAATGAAAGACCTTCAAGTCGGTCTTGGAGCACTCCAAAGTCTTCTCGCATGGCTCGAAGCGCTTCTCCATTAGACTGCACCAATTCCTTCACGCCGCGTATTTCCTCCAAAATCTCCAGGTGCATTGCGGGGTTTTCACGAAATGGAACCATCTTCTGCGGGGAGGATACCTCCGTTTTGGAGCGTTTTCCGTGAGAAGAAGAAGGAGACCCGAAGTCCAAGCGCGCTGGTTTGTGGGCCGCCATCCCCCCCGAGGTGCCCCGGTCAGCTCGGAGCAAAATAGTAAATTTATATAGGTATTAAGTCAGGATTCTGAGTAGGCCTCTCGGGAGCTTCAACGCAAAGCGTCCTACCCGCTGGACATCAGGCTCCGCCCCCCCATCATTTGTTGTTTTAAATATTGGGTCATTGTTGCCGCATGCAGCTGAACCCTGATAGCTTTTTTATATAAATTCTTAAACTCAGACCATGAAGTAGTCGTTGTAGATTTTATAATTGCCACACCTTCTTCATCCAAAAGAGAGGGATGTTTTAAAAGTTCAGATATCTCCGCCTCTGAAAACGCAAAAATCACCGTATTCGAAGGAATGGCAGGAATGACAGGGTTCTCTGACGTCTCACTCATTTTTGGGCCCCTCTATTGAACTAATACATGAAACATACACCCTTGGAAATCAACCGTAATAAATCCAAAAATACTTAATTTCCCTCACCTATTCTTTCTACAGGAACTATCACTACACCCCAACCAAATTTTTGTCAGATCACTCACCATGGAAAAGGAACCTTCCTTTTCTAATAGTGAGCCCTCCTTTTAATGACCACATCCAGTCCCAAACCAGCATAAACAACACTTTTATGTTGTCATACAAATTCTTCAGCCCCGTTTGAAACTCTAACCAACGGGCCTTCACACTATCCAAAATCAGTCCACTCCTTGATGTTAATCAAAATACAAGACGACAAAGTACTTAGCTGGACTGGTATGCTGAAGGAGCTCCATGTACTCTCAAAGTCCGTTTGTTGCTGACATTTGCCTCCTTCCTTTCAAACAGCCCCGGACTGCCCCTCACTTCAGGCTACATGGAACCTCTTCCAAACCCCTAACCTCAGCGTTCACGCGACACTCTGCAGTGTTTCAAGTCACCTAGCCTCACGGCTCTTCTTCAGGGGAACGAACCCTGCCATTCCACAGTTCCGGTTATATCATGTGATGAAGATGACGTGATGAATTTTGCGAATTTTGAGGAACAATTCATCTATGATTCTGATTATTTTCAGCATATATTATTATGGAAACGTTTCCTCAATGATATCTTTTTTATCTGGAGGAGTTCTGAACAAATGTTGAAGCGGTTTTTGCTGTGGATCAATACTTTGGATAGCAACTTACAGTTTACTCCGAAATATCATCAACAACGGATAGAATATCTGGATCTTTTGTTGTATGTGCAGGGTACAACATTGCAGAGTACCCTTTATTGGAAGCCAGTGCAGCGTAATGTGCTGTTGAAATTTTCCAGTTTTCATCCCCCCGCATTGCGGAGAGGTTTGCCATTTGGGCAATTGCTTTGGATTCGGAGACTGTGTTCGTCTAGGGATGAATATTGTTTGCATGCACGAGATTTGAGTGACCGTTTGAGGAGAAGAGGCTATCCGGAGGGGATAATACGTAAAGCTTACAAGAGGGCCCTATATAATCATCCAGGATGGTGGGGGGACGATGCCCCTCGACTTCACAATCAGGAGGACAAGGTCATAGGAGTAGTCCCCTTTGTGCCAAGTGCTTCAAAGATAGTACATATTTTGAAGAAACATTGGGCAATGTTATCTGTACATACATGGTTTCGGAAACCATTGTTAGTAGCCTATCGACGAACTCAGACTATTGGAAATTGGATAGTACATACCAATAACCAAGAGGAGGAGGATCCTCAGCAGCGGGGACACTTTGCCTGTGGACATTGTGATTTCTGTTCTACGACATTACAGGGAATAAGTTGGAAAGATCCCAAAACAGGGTTTCAGTATACCCTGTCACAATATTTCAATTTTCAAACTGCATTTGTGATTTATTTGTTGCTATGTCCCTGCAATTTAAAATATGTGGGGAGAACGATCCGCCCGGTTAGAAAGCGTTTGTTAGAACACCGTTCAAGGATTAACACACGGCAGTCCTCTGCCCCTATGGTCCCCCATTGTCAACAGGAGGGCCATTTCTTTAAGGATTTGCGGTGGAGAGTGTTGGAAGTGGTTCCCCCCTCAAACAGAGGTGGGGATCGTCAAGCACGGTTGCACTGTAAGGAACAGCAATGGATTTATCGGTTGAAATCTGTGGCCCCAAGGGAATGAATTTGGAGGTTGATTGGTGGGGTTTACAGTTGTGATTGCGTTTCGTTGAGAGGCGGGGTTTGACAATATTGGGGTCTGACATCATCCTCATCACATGATATAACCGGAACTGTGGAATGGCGGGGTTCATTCGCCTGAAGAAGAGCCGTGAAGCTGGGTGGCTTGAAACACTGCGGAGTGTCGCGTGAACCCTGAGGTTAGGGGTTTGGAAGAGGTTCCATGTAGCCCGAAGTGAGGGGCAGTCCGGGGCTGTTTGAAAGGAAGGAGGCAAATGTCAGCAACAGACGGACTTTGAGAGTACATGGAGCTCCTTCAGCATACCAGTCCAGCTAAGTACTTTGTCATCTTGTATTTTGATTAACATCAAGTAGTGGACTGATTTTGGATAGTGTGAAGACCCGTTGGTTAGAGTTTCAAACGGGGCTGAAGAATTTGTATGACAACATAAAAGTGTTGTTTATGCTGGTTTGGGACCGGATGCGGTCAATCAAAGTGATTAAAAGGAGGGCTCACTACGAGAAAAGGAAGGTTCCTTTTTCACGGTGAGTGATCCGACAAAAATTTGGTTGGGGTGTAGTGATAGTTCCTGTAGAAAGAATAGGTGAGGGAAATTAAGTATTTTTGCATTTAGAACCCATAGCAAACCCACCGTATCCTAACAGCACTACCAGGACTCACAAAGCACCAGACCCTATCTATCAAAAGGCAACACTGCAAATATTAAACCAATACATTTCAGAGAATAACAATACATGACCCGCTGGGGAAAGAGAACAAGTGGCAATGTCAAATAGAAACTACATAAACAAAATACCTCAGCTCAGTTATACATGTAGAACATAGACCATCACCAAACAAGGAATCACAATTTAGAAACAGGAAGACAATAATTAAACTGGGAACCCCAAAAACCAAACTTGGAATGTACAACAGCACTGTAGAGATACAACTATATATTAATTTCCTCTTGTACTAAACAAAGCGCAGACGTTAATGATGCACATTTCCCAGAGCTGACTTATTCCAGTTAATAAATTCAAAATAAAGAGATATCTTTCTACCTTTTGTGCATTTTTTCTTCAGTTGCAATTGCTCCAGCCACTTTCTTCTGGTTTCTTCGTGTCTTCTGCTAACTCTCCATCTTCTGCTGTCCATTTGTCCTTTCTTCTCTCTTCTAGTTTTTTTTCCATTCTCTCTCTACATCTGCTTTAACATACTAATCCTTCTCCTTTTTCTCTTTCCTCATTCCTATTTCATCCACTCAAATTTTACCCCTCCATCCTCAATCCCCACTTACTCTCCCAATACCCGGCCAATTGTAGATTTTTCATCCCTCCCACACAAAATATTTTTCCCCTCTCCATTTCATTCTCCCAGCCCCATCCCATTCTAATCCTCCCCCAACATCAGCTCCCTTCTAGATCCAGACCCACCCAGCATCCGCTCCCTTCTAGTTTCCGCATCAGCCCATTTCCAGTCCTAGCCCCCCATCAGCCCATTTCCAGTCCTTGCTCCCCCATCCATTTCCAGTCCTATCCGAGTCCCTCCATCAGCTCATTTCCAATCCCAGCCCCCCATCAGCCCCTTTCTAGTCCTTTCCTAGCCCCATCAGCCCATGTCAAATCCTAGCTCCCCTCCACTCAGCCCATTTCCAATTCAAGCCCCCCATGAGCCTACTTCCAGTTCTAGCCCCTCCATGAGTCAATTTCAATCCAAGCCCCCATCACAGCCTATTTCCAATCTTAGCTCCCCCAACAGACCATTTCCAGTCCTATCCTAGCACCTCCATCAGCCCATTTCCAGTCCTAGCTCCCTCCCCTCACAGCCCATTTCCAGTCCAAGCCCCCCTCCCCATCAGCTATTTGCAGTTCAAGCCCCCCTTCCACTCAGTCCATTTCCATTCCAAGCCCCCGTCCCCATCAGCTATTTGTAGTTCAAGCCTCCCCTTCCACTCAGCCCATTTTCAGTCCTAGCAACCCCCAACCCACTACCAGTCCTAGTCCCCCCATAGCCCATTACCAGTCCTACGCCCCCCCATCAGCCCACTTCCAGTCCTAACCCCATCAGCCCATTTCCAGTCTTAGCTCCCCATAGCCCATTACCAGTCCTAACCCTCCCATCAGCCCACAGCCCATTACCAATCCTAACCCCATCAACCCACCTCAAGTCCTAACCCCCCCCATCTGCCCATTTCCAGTCCTAGACCCCCCATTACAAGTCCTAACCCCCCATCAGCCCACTTCCATTCCTAACCCCCCATCACCCCATTTTCAGTCTTAGCCCCCCCCCATTACCAGTCCTAACCCCCCCATCAGCCCACAGCACATTACCAGTCCTAGCCCCCCTCCCACCCATCAGCCCAGGGAAAATTTTCACCTGCCTTCCGCTTATGTGTACGTGGACCCTTTGAACTGCTGGAGCCACCAATAGGGTGTCTTCGGGTGCACTTGGATCTGGACTTCTGCTTGGATCCTTCGGGGGGGGGGGAGACAGCCTTTGGAGAGAGACCAATGGATTCTGGGTTAGGCGGAGATGGGGTAGAGCCTCTGGCCTGTGGTTTAAGACTCTCGGATATTTCCTCAATTTCGGTGTTGGTAGGAGGTCTGCCTCTGGCCATGTGGCAGCCCCTTCTGTCCCTGATTGTACCTTGTCTGAGCCCGATGGGACTGGGACTGGGCCAGGAGAAGAAGCAGGCTCTGCCATAAGAATAAAAGACAGTTACATTGAGCACACTGAGTAAGGAACTTTTCCTCAGGCATTGTGGAGCTGCTCTGCTGTTTGTTTTTTAAACTGTTGCTGCAGCATTGCTTTGCTTCCTGTGCTGTTGTTTTTTTTCCAAGTTCAGCGCTGGAGCTCAATTGCTCTGGAGTGAGGGAGAAATGTTAGTTTCTTTGCTGCTGTTCTTAGTGAGCCAAAGGGAGCTCGTGCTGGTCAACCTTGTGCTGGTCAGCGGCAGAATTGAGTGTCCTGCGGGGGCCCCCCCCCCTGCCCGGGAGAGCCCTCCCTCCCTCCCTGCATCAGTCCCTCTCGCGCCGGCTTTCAGAGCCGCAAAGGGAGAGCTTCCCTCTCGTGTCTCTGTTAAGCTCGCCAGGACTGATGGAAAACGCTCTGCCGGGCAAGGGGGGGCTGCGGGGCATTCGATTCTGCCGCTGCCACGGCGGCAGCAGCAACAGACAGCTTTTTTTTTTTAAATTTACTTTTAAAACAGAATGTTGTTTGCACGGGGCCCCCTGAAACGCTGTGCAAAAAACATTCTCGCCTTAATGGGCGGGCCGGCACTGATCAGCCCACTCCACTCCTAGCCCCCCCCCCCATCAACCCATTACCAGTCCTAGCTCATTTCCAGTGCTTGCCCCCCAATCAGCCCATTTCCAGTGCTAACCCCCATCAGCCCATTACCACTCCTAACTCCCCTGATAAACCCATTTCCAGTCCTAGCTCCCTAATCAGCCCATTTGCAATCCTAGCCCTCATAACACAGGTACACTAAAAAAAAATTTTTTTAAACTGCCTCTAATGTTTCGATTGATTTTTACGTTTTTTGGTGCGCTGAATCCAAATCTGCTAACCAATTTGCTCCATCACGTACAGATTTTTTGCTACATTGGGTTAGCAGTTTGAGGTGAACGTTTCAGATTGAGTGCGATCGAGATAACAGTTTCTTGGATGAATTCTTTATACTAATTGTTTAGTAGTTATTCAAATAAGAATAAAGAAAATTGTAACAAGGCAGCACATAAGAATAGAGTAATGTCAACAAAACACACTGTGATGGTAGCAAAATTGTCTGCACTTAAAACAGCCACATACATGTGCACAAACATTGAGCATATAAGAGCGAGGTTAGACACAAAGCAAAGCAAAGAAATGTGCAAAAATTGTTGTACAGGTATGTATGTAAGAATAGAAAACGCAAACCGCACCATTGCAATACATGAAGACAAACACCCGATGGTGTGAAAATAAAATTCTAATAAATGAGATCCGACACTGTGGTAATAACTAGCAAATTTTTATTTCAAAGTTTAGTAAAAACACGATATTTGTCAACACAGTTTAGATTTTAAAGTCATTCTTGGGTCAATCAATCTCCTGGTGGGCCCGTTTCTTCTTCCCCCGAATGCTTCTCTTGGTGCGCTGCTTGGCGCATTTTTCATCTGGGGTTTCCCGCAGCAGCAACCAGCAGAAATCAGCCATCATAGTGGTGTTCCATCTTCCTTGGTACCTTCTCTCTGCGTCCTTGATGTCCTGGTGAAACCTTTCACCTTGTTCTTCACTGTACGCCCCCAAGTTTTCGGGAAAGTAGTTCACATGGGAGTGCAAGAAATGGACTTTCAGGCTCATGTTACAGCCTTGTTCTTTGAAGGCATTGAGCATCCTGGCAACAATATCCTTATAGTTCTCATCCCGCCTGTTCCCCAAGAATTTGAGAACAACATCCTTGAAGGAATCCCAGGCTTCTTTTTCCTTCTCAGACATCGTTTCAGCGAATGCTCCATCTGAAATGAGTTTCCTTAAATCAGGGCCAACAAACACTCCTTCCTTTAGCTTTGCTTCAGAAAGTCAGGGAACTTTGAGCAAAGGTACCGAAAGCACTCACCATCTTTTGGAAGGGACTTGATGAATTGCTTAATGAGACCCAACTTAATGTGGAGAGGTGGTAATAGAATTTTATCACGAGGTACCAAGCTCTCATGAAGAACATTTTTCTCACCAGGTCTCAAATACTCCTGAATTGGCTAGTCTTTTTTCCCCCAGTGTAGGTCGCGGGCCCGGCTATCCCACAAGCAAAGGAAGCAGGGATATTTGGTGAAACCGGATTGCTGCCCTAATAGCATGGATAGAATTTTAAAGTTTCCACAAATCATCCACTTATGCTCATCATAACGAATCTTCTGAAGAATCAGGGCCAAATTCTCGTATTTTTCTTGGAGAATAACAGAGTGAGCAATAGGAACTGAAGCGAATGTGTTGCCATTATGAAGAAGAACACCTTTTATGCTGTCTTTTGACGAATCAATGAACAGCCGCCATTCAGCAGGATCATACTTGAGTTTAAACTTTTCCATCACTCCGTATATATCGTTGCAAAATACCAAATCTTCCTCTTTGCTGAAATACTTCAAAAATTGTGTCTCGCGGTTGCGGTACCAATAAAAAGTTGTTCCTGGTGACAATAGATTTTTCTGTTTAAGCCGAGAACCTAGCAGTTGGGCAGCATCTTTTGGGAGTCCTAAATCCCGGACTAAATCATTCAATTCAGCTTGAGAGAAAAGTTCAGGTTTCGGATCTGGTTCAGTTTCAAACTCGGAAGTACTGGACTCATCGGGAAAAGCCATCTGATGAGTCTCATCATGATCAGAACCGTCCACACAAATATGATCCAAAGATTTTGGTGGTTCAGGCACAGGTACTTCGTTGCTATGAGGCATAGGCCTAATTGCTGAGGGAAGGTTGGGGTAACTTATTACGTTCTTATTTTTTAAGTTGTATCCCTTCACAATGCAAGAGCAAAAATAGCAGTCACTGCTGTGGTCTCTTTGTTCACGCCACATCATAGGTATTCCGAAACGAAATGCTTGTTTTTTACCTTTCATCCATAAGCGTAGATCTTCCTCACATGTCTTGCACACTTTGTGAGGAGCCCACGGTTTGTCTTGATCGCCTAACTTCAAACCGAAATAGGCAAAATATACTTTTTTAATAAATGCAGAAATGTTCCTCTGCCGCTTTTTCACGGTATATTCCCCACAAATAAAACAAAAACTGTCCGGAGAGTTGACGCAACCTCTGGCTCTGTGAGCCATCACAAATACACAGCACTGCAAACTACAACTGTAGTGAACCACTTCGGAATAAAGCTGGATTACGACTGAGCAAACAAAAGGTAATAATGAACTTGCAAGAAACTGAAATTTGACAGGAACGTTCATGTCGCAACCACCGTGTTTGAGCGAGCGAACGAGGCGAGGCAAACAGGAAAGAACATGCGCCAGCGTGAGTACTGGATTTAGCCCCCCGCCTCCCAATTGTCCTGTTAATGTATAAAATGAATACAAAACACTCTAAAATATCATGAGAGAGTGTTTCTAGTTAGTTAACCATTACAACCTCTATTTTGGGCCAAGAAAATAAACTGCAGTCGGCTAAAAAGAAATTATGTGAACATTCCTTATATGGGTAAGAAATCTAATTTTGCAAGAAAACGTGACGTGATGGAACATTTTGGCTATTTTTCCTGGATTCAGCACCCCAAAATCTATAGGAATCAGTTGCAAAACTGGAGGCAGTTTTTTGGTAGTGTACCTGTGTAATCAGCCTTTTTCCAGTCGTAGCCCATTTCCAGTCCTAAACCCACTTGATCAGCCCATTACCAATCCTAGCCTCCCTTAAGCATCCATTTCCAGTTCTAATCCCCCCATCAGCCCATTTCCAGTGCTAGACCTTCGATCAGTCAACTATCAATCCTAGACCCCTCCCCTGATCAGCCCATTACCAGTCCTAGCGCCCCCCCGATCAGCCTGTTTCCAGTTGTAGCCCATTTCCAGTCCTAACCTCACCTGATCAGCCCATTACCAGTCCTAGCCCCCTAATTGGCGCATTTGCAGTCCTAACTCCCCCAATCAGCCCATTTCCAGTCCTTGCCTCCCTTAAGTGCCTATTTCCAGTTCTAGCCCCCCCCCCCATCAGCCCATTTCCAGTGCTAACCCTTCCATCGGCCCACTACCAGTCCTAACCCTCCCCCCCGATCAGCCCATTACCGGTCCTATACCCCCCAATTAGCCCATTATCAGTTGTAGCCCATTTCTAATCCTAACCCGTCTGATCAGTCCATTTCCAGTCTTAACGCCCATCAGCCCTTTTCCAGTCCTATCTCCCCCCCCCCCCCATCAGCCCATTACAAATCCTAACCCCCTCATATTATTTCCAGTGCTAACCCCAGCCCAACTCAGCCCCAGACCTCCTCAGCCAATTTCCAGTCCAAGCTCCCCCCCAGGGTAGAGCTCTGCTGTCGTTTACCCTCAGCATCAGCAGGCTCAACTTTAACAGAGCTGCAAGAAAGAAGGGAAACGATGTCCCTTCTCATGGCTCTACAAAGGTGAGCCGGGGCACCTGTAAAATGAAGGTAGAGCTCTTCTGGGGCAGTGAAGGGGGGGCAGCGAGGGGGGGCCCATGGGCCGCTGATTCTGTCATTGCTGAGAAGCCGCAGCAGCAGCTTGTTAGCCCTTTTTATTGTTTAAATTTTGAAGGCCGAGTGAGGCGGCCTTTTTGGGGGCATTTTTGCCGCCCCCAAAATGTTGCCAACTGAGGCCACTGTCTCACACGGCCTCATTATAGAGCCACCCCTGCATTCCCTTGATCATTTTGGTCACTCTTTTATGTTCCTTTTCTACCAATTTGTTATGTTGGAAAGAATTCTCCATCTCATGGCTGCAGAGAATTAATTTTATTAAAATGCTGGTGCTACCTCAAATATTATTTTAGTTTTCACTTTTAGAAATTAGCTTATCCAGAATATTTTTTGCCTTTCTACAGAAAGCTTTTTATAAAGTTTACTTTGTAGAACTAAAAAGCTCAGATTTATTAGGAGATTTATTAGGATATCCTGTCTTCCTCTTGGGGCTTGGGAGAAATAGTTCTTCCAAATTTGTTACTTAGTTATTGGTGTAACAGTCTCAAGACTACCTTTTGGGAACATGACAGGTACTTGTGACCTGCAATGGCCACTATAGGAAAAGGGATACTGGGCTTCACAGACCTTTGGTTAAACCCAATATGGCATATCTATCTTATGTTCTAAGGGCCCAATATTCAAAGTGATTAGTGTGATTAGCAGAGCCGCTGACTGCATTTATCATGGTGAATGGGATATTTAGCATCACTATCACAATTAGTACCACTGAATATCTGTGGGTGCTGCCTTTGCATGCCTCAGTGCTAGCCAGTTAGCATCAGGGCATGGCGAGGTGGAGTCAGCACCTATCGCTAAGCAGGCAAAGGCGATATTGAACTACTACTCAGCAATATGCAATGAAAGCCAGGCGCAGGTAACTTTCAGCACGTACTGTATCACTAAACAGGTAGTAACTCAATGTTGCTGCTACCCATTAGCAATCGGCAAATGCGGTGAACCTGGATATTCAATGCCGTGGCTGGATATTTCATGTTCAGTGCCAGTGGCTAGCCACCTTAGCAACGCTAGCCACCAGGGCTGAATGTCAGGTCCTAAGACTATATACTACTGATATAGCATATTGACCCATCTTCATCGGACATATTTAGAAACCTGACTGTCACTGCCCATTCCCTTATCAAAATATCTTTTGTAGGCAATAAAAGTGGTATAAAAACTGTGGGGATAACTTGTATTATGAATAAAATTAAGTTTTGGAAAAGGGTGTAGAAAAATGCAAGTTTCTCTATCTCCCCAAATCTCTCTTTTAGCCTTGGATTTTATATGAAGAAGGTAATTTAGGACTCACAGGTACATAAATTAGGATTAGATCCTTTGAACTTTTTGATAAGAATATTTTTAGTTACAAAAAAGATAATTAAAACAGTAATGGGAGTGGTGTATCTGTTCTACACTATTTCCACTTAAGATGTTTTGCTTTTATACCTAATCACAGGATTGCATTTTAATGCCACACATTTAAATTTGAAACTCATAAATGCATGAAACAATGGAAAGAACTTTTAGAATTACAAGAAAGAGGGGGGAGGCGGAGCCTGGAGCATGGTGGAATGGAAGCCTGAGTCAGAGCTCTGAAGGGCTATTCACAGAATCCGGTCTAAAGTGCTGACGTTTCTTAAGTGTGCGTGGAAAAAGTGATACAGTGGAGATCAGAGGGTGGTCGGACGATGGCGGGACCAAAACAAACCCGATTGGACTTTGTGGGAGGCCAAAACGCCAGTGTAAAAAGATCCAAAACGGAGCCACCATCCCCCCAGAAAATGGCGGCAGGCCGAGATTGGCTGGAGGCAGTGCAGGAGATACTCACTGAAATCCGAGCAATAAAGGACATAGTGACACATAACAGCGATTCGCTATCGACGATGCAAGAAGATGTGAGTGTGTTGAAGCAGCAAATGGAAGCGTTGGTGGTGCGTCAAGATAAAGCGGAAATGCAAGCGGCTGTGCATGAAGAGAAGCTTAAAGAGCTTAGCAGGCACGCAAAACAAATTAAGGCCTTGCAAAGGGAGCTCGAGGATAATAACAACAGGTCCCGGAGGAATAATATAAGGATTATAGGGCTGCCGGAAGGGGTGGAAGGAGGAAAGAACATGTGCGCTTTTTTGCAGCAGCTTATCCCCAAGGTTTTGAAAATCTCATTCGAGTGCCCGTTTGAGATTGAGAGAGCTCACCGGGTTCCATCGCAGCCGCTGCTGAACAGTACGAAAACAAGGCCAGTCATTCTTAAGGTACTGCGGTTTCAACAAGTGACTCAAATCATGGATGCAGCACGTGCACGGGCGCCAATAGAACATGATGGTTATAAACTGATGTTTTTTCTGGATTTTGTGAAGTGCACGGTGGACAGGCAGAGAGACTTTCTGGCGATGAGGCCTAGACTGCAACACTTACAAGCCCGTTTTGGACTCCTGTACCCTGCGAGAATGAGGGTGACTCTTCATAATCAGACCAGGAATTTCGATGATCCCGAAGCCCTTCGGGCCTTTCTGGACAGCAAGGAAGCTGAGCTGATGGCTTGATTATCGTCAACGGTGCCCAGTTAGGGTTCCGGTCTTAATCTGTGAGAGAGGATGTTGTTTATATAATCAACGCTTGTGCAAAATGCTAATTTAAAGTTAATGGGTTGCCTGGGGGGCCTCATTAATGGTTTGGGGAGTGCCATATTTGTTTTTTTCGTCTTTTTATTTTCCTTTCTTTGTTGGCTCTTCCCTACCCTCTCGGGAAGGTCAGCACGATACTTTTGAACTGAGCTCGAGCCCGGGCCTCTTCTGCCTCATAAGGTTCACCTATTTGGGGTATTATGGGTATGCTCCTCACTGGGGTCATTGGGATCAGGTCATAGATTTAGTTGTAAGGGTTATTATGGATCGGGCGGTGGTGCGCATGAAGGTTAACCAGCTTGAAGGAGTTTATCCTGGTATGCTCTTGGGTCAAGTAATAGCAGAAGAAAGAGGCCTGTATCAGTTATGTGTGTAATTTTAAGATGGGTCCTATGAGAGTGTTATCTTTAAATGTCAAAGGTATAAATGGCCCCATAAAAAGGAAAACTATCATTCAGTATGGCCAGCATGAAAAGGCAGACATATTACTTTTGCAAGAGACACGACTTAATGCGCAGGAGTCCCTTAAGCTGAATATTAAACCATTTATGGTGGTGGCTTACTCTGCAGCAATACAGAAACATAATGGAGTGGCAATTTTAGTCCGGCGGTCCTTAGCTCCGTTGGTGTTGTTTTCACTTGCGGATAACTGTGGTAGGTGGGTCAGGGTTCATCTCCAAATCGAGCAAGATGTCTTAGCTATAATTAATTTATATGCACCAAACTGTGATAGTCCGGAGTTCTTTCGGGCCATAGCAGAGGAAATACATAGAGACACTACCTGTCCGCTTATTATAGGGGGGGGACTTTAACCTTGTGATAGACGCTTTAGTGGATAGGAAGCCCCCTAGGTCCGGTTAGCCTCCCAGAGCTCAGTTAGTGTTGGCCTCAGCCATTCAGGAGTCTGGTTTGGTGGACATTTGGCGGCTTTTTCACCCTTTGGAACAGGAGTTTACTTTTTACTCACCCCCACACCATTCATTATCTAGAATTGATTTTCTGCTAATTTCTAAGTCATTGATTACCAGTATCTCGGCCGCAGAAATACAGGCTACCCACATCTCGGATCACGCAGCGGTCTCCATCATGTTGCATACTAGGCGGTCGGAGTCGCCCCAGGCTCAATGGTTCTTTGATAGAACCCTTTTAGAACAGGTGGACCTTAGGGGCAAAATACGTGCAGCTATTAGTGAGTACTTCCAGTTTAATCCCCCTCAGCAGACATCTGGCTGGGCGAGATGGGAGGGTTTCAAGGCCACCATTAGGGCGGTTATCATAGGATACAGTATCCATCAGTCTAAGCAGAGCAGAAAGCAACTTCGGGACCTCGATACTCAGAACAAAGCGGGTGAGCGCATCTTAGTGCAGAGACAAGATCCTTGTATCTTGCTTTGCCTTCAGCGCCTGAGGTTTCAGTATAATCAACTGCTAACTAGCGAGGTAACCCGTAATATTAGAGCGCAGGAAGGCCAGTACTATTGGGAAAATAACAGGGTGGGGCGATTGATGGCTAATGCTTTAAAGGCCAGGAAAGAAGCCAGTCGCATAGCGGCCATAAAGATCGAAGGGGACCCCAATTTATTGGTAACTGATAGAGAGATTGCTGAAGCTTTTAGGGGGTTCTTCAAAGAACTATATACCTCTGAGAGAAAGTGTTCACGCGAGGCCTTCATGCAATTATTTGATAAGATCGATAGGCCTCGGCTCGACAAAGTAATGTCTAGGGCACTGGGGAATCCAATCTCTTTAGATGAGATAGAACAGGCCATAATGTCGCTAAAACCTCGTAAGGCGGTGGGCCCTGATGGCCTGCCCCCTGAATTTTTCAAGGTGTTTGCTAAGGAGTTAGGTCCATTCCTACAAGAATACTTCCAAGCCTTGGTGGCAGAGAGCCCGCAGGTGGGCGCTTTTGCTGCAGCCAGGATAATTGTGCTGGAGAAGCCAGGCAGAGACCCACAAGTGGTAGGTAATTACCGTCCGATCTCCCTACTCAACGTAGACTACAAAATATATGCAACCGTGTTGGCAAATCGCCTGTCCGCCGTGCTGCCGACCTTAATACACCCGGATCAGTGTGGCTTTGTTGAGGGACGTTCCACTGCAGACAATGCTAGGCTGTTCTGCCACGTCCTGGCTGGGGCAGAGTGCAGGAATGAGCCGCTGGTGGGTTTATCATTAGACGCAGAAAAAGCTTTTGACCGTGTTGAGTGGTCATTCCTGTACTCTGCCCTAGAGTGGTTTGGGTTTGAAGACCGCTTCCTCCAACTACTTAAAATTATGTATGAGAGGCCTATCGCTAGTCTATGCGTGAATGGTATCCAGTCTTCGGACTTTCCTCTGGGGAGGGGGACACACCAAGGATGTCCACTTTCACCTATCCTGTTCAATTTGGCGTTGGAACCCTTGGCCCTCCTTCTGCGGCAGAATAGTAAAATACAGGGGGTTACCCTTGCTGGCAAAGAAATCAAAATTTCTGCATATGCGGATGATCTGCTTCTTTTCACCAATCCAGCATCGGTTGCACATATTTTAGAACAGATAGACTTATATTCTTCAGTCTCTGGTTACAAAATAAACTGGGGAAAATGAGTTGCCTTTCCTTTGAACAAGAGCATGCACAAAGCAGATCTTTTAGGGTTCCCTTTTGTGTGGGAAGCTGAGAAAATTAAGTATCTCGGGGTGCGATACAGCCAACCCTTGGATGGGATGTTGGAAAGTAATGCTGAGACAATTCTGGCCAACATTCAGGCTTTGACAGCAAGGTGGTCCCCGCTGCTGTTTTCCTGGTGGGGCAGACTGGAAATAATAAAAATGTCTATTGTACCTAAAATCAATTACATACTTGAGATGGTCCCACTTTTTTTTCCTTTGCAGGTGTATAAGCGGGCTGAAAAACTTTTGGCTCTTTTCCTTTGGGGGAACAAGCCGCCTAGGATAGCCCTTAGAAAGCTAAAAGCAGATAAGGAGGATGGAGGGGTGAGGTTTCCGGACTTTCTTGCTTATCACCAGGCGTTCTTGCTGAAGCAAGGAGCTAGATGGTCTGAGCCCATAACATCTAAGAGTACGGTTTGGCTGGCCTTAGAAGAGCGCTATGCTGCTCCATTCCCTATACGCCTTATTCATGGTATGGTCTTTGATGTGTCTTCTAAAAGGCCCAGGATTATTTCCGACACACAACGGGCTTTTAGGGAGCTGACTAGAGTGCTCGAACCTGGTGTCCACAACTCCACGTGTCTTCCCCTGTGGTATAATCCCACTTTTAAAATCCAACACAAAACCTTTGCGTGGAAGCACTGGTATGAAAAAGGTATTTGGACCGTAGGGCAATTACTGGATCAGGGCACGTGGAAAAGCTTTGACAGGCTGCAGCGGGAGTTCCTCCTCCCGGACAGTCTCATTTTTCAATGGATTCAGCTAAAACACTGTGTAGGTAAGGTAGTGGGTAGGTGTACTTCAATGTTAGAGGTGTCGGAATTAGATACTATAATTTTACAAGCGAAACAAGTCAGTGGTGTGGCCTCTTTCTTCTATAAGGAATTAAAGCATAGGGCTTTAACACAGCTCCTAGGGTTACAGAGAATTTGGGAGCATGATACGGGCCTGCAACTGTCTAAGCACTCCTGGAGATCCTTTTGGAGCCGACAGACCAGGATCGCTAAAGCGGCATCTGTCACACAGAGTCTTTTTTTCTTTGCACATAGGGCTTATCTTACGCCGGTGAAGCTTAGTAAATGGGACAGAGAAACAGTTGGAACATGTTGGTCCGGTTGTGGCCAAACTAGTACGCTGAAACACATGATGTTTGACTGCCCTATAGTGCAACAGTTCTGGCTACCAGTATGGGATCGAATTCAGATGGTGCTGGACCTTGATACTCCCTTCACCTGGGGGCTATTAGTTTTTCGCTCATTATTACCCATCCCGGGGTTACACAAAGAGAATAGGTTCCTGCTGGACTTTATGTTGGGGGTAGCCATACATGTTCTAGTACGGCACTGGAAAAGTATGGCAGACCTACATTTCCAGTTCTGGTGGAATTCTCTTTGTGCGTATAGTGTATATGAACAAATGCCCCGAAAGGGGGTAACCCATGGCCCCAAGAGCATTCTAAAATAGAAAGCCCTGAAGGATTTTGGGGAGGGCGCACGAGGTTGCCCGTTGTAATCATATGAACAACATTAACAATGCGCTTGTTGTCAGGATTTTCTTATATTTTCTTATTTTTTCTTGCTCGATCCTATGTCTGACTCAGTGGGGGGGGGGGATGGGGAGGAGGGGATAGGGGTAGGGGTTTTTGATGTTGTTAAATATTTTGTTGGACTGTGCAAGGATGTATTGCTTATACCCGGTGTGTGATTTACGGGTCTGTGTTATTCTTTTTTGTGTTCTTTTGTTTGGAAAAGAAAATAAAGTTATTAAAAAAAAAAAGAATTACAAGAAAGAGAAAGATTGTTGTCATTAATTTCTTAAACCCCCATGGATTTAATGTATATTAGTATGTGCGTATTCGAGGCCTCTTTTATAAAGTTCATTACGCACATACTTTACTTTACAAAATAGGAGCATAACTTGGGTTAAGACATGTGCAAACTAGGCTCGAGCACTTTGCTTTCTCTATGACGTACAAATGCCCACATGGAAATTTTTCAAACATAAGTTTTTATATTATGCATGTAAGCTTAATCCCCACCCATATTCAGCCTCTATGTACACTCACACTGAACGTACACAGGATCGAACTTATGTGTGTGCTTACAGAATACTGAATGCTTAAAGTAATCATTCAAGTGTGTGACTAGAAACATAATATCGCAGCAGCTCGCTCTTCTAGCAGCAGCTTTGCCAGAGGACTCTTGCGCAGCTTGGCTGAAACATGGCCGATCTTCCCATATGAATCCCCTACCCGACCACCTTGGAGCATGAAGAACCCCCCTCCCCCCACAAGACCTCCCTTCCCTGATCCCATCCCTGGCCTTACCGGGGATCCCAGGTGTTTATCATGAGCAGGAATGTTCCCCATTTACTCCTAGAAACAGAGAAGCATGATGGCAGAAAAAGACCCCATGGCTTATCAAATCTGCCCTTCCATATCAACTACTATAGAGGGTCATTTTAAAAGCTATAGTCATGATTTCTGAAGAGGTGCATATGGACATCTCTCCATAGTTATTCCACACTGGTGCAGGGATGTCCAAGTAGGCACAGGGGTGGGAAGAGTCAATGTACTACACGTGCCTGTTTAATCTCAGAAACATTGGAGACCTTTGCAGGCATGTCAATGTTCATACCTACTCCAGGCAGAAATAGGTATCAAGCAGATGCTTGTTTTCACCTTAAAATACCCAGAGAGTGCAGGGAGCTAAGTGACTAGCCTCAGACCACAAAGACCCATATCAGGATGGGAACCCTGACCACCCTGCTCTTAAGCTACTACTCTAACCATTATACTATTAGACATCTTGGTATCCTGGAGACATCTGTTTAGACATAGTAACATAGAAACATGGGATGGCATTTTCAAAGGCATTTACATGGGTAACTGCCCCAGTTACCCATGTAAATGCCATATCTGGGATTTTCGAAGGGCACCTACACAGATAGTGCCCTTCGAAAATCCCAGATAAGTCCCTAACATGCCCAGATGCTATGTGGTTTGCATCGGGGCATTCCGGGACAGAGAGGGGGAGGAGAAAAGGACTAACTGAATAGCACTGATTTTTTATGCTACACACTTAACCCTCTATGCCTTAAAAATAGGTGAGGTTTTTCCTTGCCTATCTTTCAGGCACAGGAGCAAAGCGGGTAGCATCGAAAATCAGTGCTACCCAACTAGCTCCTGTGACTTCCAGGTTGTGTGGCAAGACAGCAGCCCAATCCATGATCTGGCCTACCATGGCCAGGATCGGACTGCGGGGAACCCACTGCACCCCCTTACCTTCCTGCCACCAAAGGCCTCCGCTGTGCCCTGACATACAGGGGGACTCATTCCACCTCTGAGATGGAATAAGTCCCCCATCTAGAAGGCTGACCTTGGCTGTACAGGGTCAACCTCAGAATTGGCCCTGCACGACTGGAGTTATGGCCCGCCCATACACTACCCTCTCTCTGCCTCTCTCCTGCAGCCTCCCACCCTCGTCTAAGGCTCCCCATATAACCCCACTGTTCATACAGGGAGCCTTGAACGGTGATGGCAAGGGGGACAAATAGTTGGGAAGTACGTCCAGGCAGAGAATATATCCCAACTATTTGTGCCTCAGAATGACCCCATAGTATATGATGGCAGATAAAGACCAGCATGGTCCTTCTAGGTGGTAAGAGTAGGTGCACCTGTAGCTCCATGCAGGTCATCCCTCCCCATGCCTTTGTTTAGGAGTGTACCCACTGTTCTGTGCAGGTCACCCCTATTTGTTGAGATAGCAGAGACAGTTAAGATTATTTTGATTTTATCCTATTGCTATAAAGGTATCCACTGTGTCTGTCCCATGCTATTTTGAATTTTGTCACTGTATATGCCTCCACCACTGCCATCGGCAAGGCATTCCAAGCATCCACCACCCTTTCAATGAAAAAGTATTTCCTGACATTGCCTTTCAGTTTATCCCCTTGCAATTTCATGTTATGCCCTCTAGTTTTACAGCTTCCTATTTTTGAAAAAGGCTTGTTTGTTCATTATTACTCTTTAAGTATTTAAAGGTCTGAATCATATCTCCCCTGTCCCTCCTTTCTTCTAGCGTATATATATTTAGGTCTTCAGGTCTCTTCTCATATGTCTTCGGGCACAGGCTCCAAATCATTTTGTTCGTCTTCCTCTGAAACATTTCCATTCTTTTCATATCCTTTGTGAGATACGGTCTCCAAAACTGACCACAATATTCCAAGTGAGGGCTCACCAGCGACTTATACAGTGGCATTAGTTCCTCCTTCTTTCTGCTGGTAATTCCTCTCTGTATGCAACCCAGCATCCTTCTGACTTTAGCCACCACCTTGTCACACTGTTTCACCACCTTGAGCAGCATGGCCAGAGGACTCCTGTGCAGCTTGGCTGAAGCATGGCTGATCATCGCATTCCAACACCCCACCCAACCACCTCTTGTGAAGAAACTCCTCACAAGATCTCCTTGTCCCCTGATCCCATCCCTGGCCTTACCAGGGATCGCAGGTGTTTAACAATCAGATTTGCCAAATTCTTGACCATTCTTCTAGCTTACCTAGATCCCTCCTCATATTATCTAGTCCTTAAGAACATAAGAACATAAGATATGCCATACTGGGTAGACCAAGGTCCATCAAGCCCAGCAGTCTGTTTCCAACAGTGGCCAATCTAGGTCATACGTACCTAGCAGTTTCCCCAAGGGACACAGGTTCCACAATGCTTGTACTGGGTGTCTATTCTATTGCAGATTTTGGCATCATCTACAATGAGGCAAACCTTACCCAATAGCCCTTTTGCAATATCACTAACAAAAATGTTTAAAAGAATCAGATCAAGGACAGATCCCTGTGACACACCACTGGTAACATCCTTCTCCTCAGAGTAAGCTCCATTTAACTGTATCCTTTCTGAGCTCCCACTTAACCAATTTCTAACCCAGTCTGTCACTTTTGGGTCCATCCCTAGAGTGCTCAATTATTGATAAGTCACCTGTGTGGAATGGTGTCAAAGACTTTACTGAAATTTAAGTACACCACATCTGTGTCTCTCTCTCTGTCCAAGTCTCCTGTCACCCAGTCAAAGACGTCAATCAGATTTGTCTGACAAAATCCTGCCTCTGCCATACTGCCTTGGATTCTGCAATCCATTGGACTCCAGAAACCTCACCATCCTCTCTTTTAGCAGCATTTCCATGAATTTACTCACCACAGAGGTCAGACTAAAAGGTCTGCAGTTCTGAACCTTATCCTTACTTCTGCTTTTGTGTAGAGGGACCACATATCATTTCTCCAGTCCTCTGGGACTATTCCTGACTAGAAGCATTGAAAAGGTCAGACAGTGGAACTCCTAGAACTTCCCCAAGTTCCTTCTAAACTCTCGAATGTATCCCATCTGGCCCCATCACTTTGTCTACTTTTTGTTTTAGTTTCTCACAAACACAGTCTTCTCAAAATTGTTCAAGATCCCTTTCACTTCTGTTCCTATTTGTGGGTGTTTTCTGTGGTTCTGCTCTGGGCCTTCATCTGTGAACATAGAACAAAAATATTTTTTAAGCAATTCTGTTTTATCTTCATCAGCTTCTACATATTCCTCCCCTTCACCCTTGAGTATGACAATACCACTTTTGAACTTCCTCTTCTGCTAACATATCAGGCTCTCCCCCTCCCCCCCCCCCCCCCCCCACACACACACATTTTATTGTATTGGCTATTTCTTCTTCTTTCTGTATCTTTGCTTTCTTGACTACTTTCCTAGCTTCTCTTTCTAAATCCTTGTCTTCCCCTTTCTGTGATCTCTTATATTTTAGAAAGGCCACCCTCTTTTTCTTCACCTTTCCAGCTACTTCTTTTGAGAACCATAGCAGCCTCCTTTTCCTTTGACGTTTATTTATCTTTATAACAAAAATGGTTGTTGCCCTTAAAATATCCCCTTTCAGTTTTGCCCATTGCTTTTTTACATCCCCCAGCTGTTCCCATTCCACTAATGACTCCTTGAGGTATTGTCCCATCTTGGCAAAGTTAGTTTTCCTAAAGTCCAAGACCCTCACTTTAATGGACCTAATCACCTCTAGTCCAAATACTGAACCACACCATCTGGTGATCACTAGATGTGTGATAATCTCCCACTATAATATCAGAAACCCTTTCCTCATTAGTAAGCATCGTCCAGTATGGCCCCTTCACGGGTTTGGTTCTGTTACCAGTTGCCAGAAGAGTTCTCCCTGTAAAGAATCCATGATCTCCTTACTTCTAGATGACATCTCAGCAGAGATGTGCCAATCAACATCTGGAATTTTGAAATCACCCATCAGTAGCACTTCTCCTTTCATGGCAATACTGTGTATATATTCTATTAAATCTCTGTATACTTCTTCTCCCTGTGAAGGACATCTGTATATCACACCAATGCAAATGGATTTCACATAGTGCCTCCTTGCTCCCTTTCAAGTCCTTCAGTCCTATAGCTTTATTTTCATTTTTTACATATACTGCCACTCACCCTTCTCTTTTTCTACCCTGCCCTTCCTAAATAAAGTATAACCTAGTATAATTATAATCCCAGTCATGGTTGTGCATGGACCATGTCTCTCTTACTGCTACTTACCTGAGGGCTTTTACTTACCTGGGGACTTTCTTCACCCATCGCCAATGAATCTAGTTTAAAGCCCTCTTCAGTAGGTTAGCCATTTTGCAGCACTTGGAACATCATCCCATGGTCCAGTAAACCAAAACACTCTTGATGACATCATCCGTGCAGGCTTGCATTCATCTCCAGGATGTGAGCCTCTTTGCCTCGCCCTTTACCCTCAACAGGGAGGATTGAAGAGAACACCACCTGCACACCTATCTGCTACACCCTCTGTCCCAGAGCCATGAAGTCACTCGATACACTTGGAGGGATACCTAACAATATCATTTGTGCCAACATCAATGAGCAACAGCAGATAATAATCTCAGATTTTGGAACCTGGCAGACAGCACACCTTTCTGGACATCAAGTCTGGTCAGCAGATGGATGCCCCGGTACTGCTCAGAAGACAATCACCAGCCATCACTATCTTTCACGTCCTTGTGGTGACTGATTTTGCAAATTTGCGCTGCTCGAGCTCTGGTTCTTCCCTTTCCTGGGATGCTTTCACCTCCTCCATTTCCAGGGTTGCATATTGTTTTTTCATTTTGAGGGCTAAATTAATTGGATTGTCGATTCTGCAGGCTCTGGTGACTCATATCCAACTCTCTTCATTCTGTAGCATATTATATTCGCCTATGTCACAGAGCTTGGATGCTTTAAGAAGCATCTCATTAATGTACTTATCACCATCTCAAATGCTTCTCAGCTTCACCACATCTTCTCTGAGATCCTCTGCTTATTTCATGAGGGCTTCAGCTTGCAGGCATCTTTACACATGATTCGACTTATGCATGTGCTTACAGAATAGGGACTGCCTAAAGTACGCATGTAAGGACCCATTCATGTGCGTGACCAAAAGCATAATATTGCAGCAGCTCGCTCTACCAACAGCAGCATGGCCAGAGGACTCCTGCGCAACTTGGCTGAAGCATGGCTGATCATCCCATTCCAACACCCCACCCAACCACCTCTTGTGAAGAAACTCCTCACAAGATCTCCTTGTCCCCTGATCCCATCCCTGGCCTTACCAGGGATCGCAGGTGTTTAACATGAACAGGAATGAACCCCATTCACTCCTACTCTCCATGACCCCAGTTTCAAAATGGCACCTGTGAACCCTAGCAGTAATCTCATGGAATTACCCCTAGAGATCAGGCTGCCAAATAAGAGCAAAATGTTGTATGTTAGCAAATAAAATGCCCTTAGTGCACATCAACTGTTAAAGTGCTATAATATACACTAACTGCCATGTTAATAACTAATGTGGCATAGTAAACAGGCCCAGCAGAGTTTTAGAATCATTAACCTTAATAAGAATGCATTCAATGTCATTAACTAATTCAACTGTGAGTTGAGGTACTGAGAATGAATACCTAAAAACCTATTCCACTCTGTGGAGGATGCGTTCAATCAGGCTAACACCCTCAGCATCTCAAAGCCAAATCTCTGCTTAACATAAAACTTAGCATTACACTCTCAAATGAGTTTAGTGGACTCATGCTGTTTAATTTGCTGTCAGCAAATAAATTTGTTATGCTATTTAACCAATACATTCTTGGCTTCTTGCCTTAAATCATAGTGAGCCCATGCTATCAGGGTATTTCTTTCACCCCGTGCATCTAGATCTCATTGGGTTGCTTATTAAGTTTCATTTTAACATGCATGCTCCGTTTTTACTTTCTCACATGCTAAAATATTTATAGCAGAATTCCTTAGCATGAAAACAAATTCTCCATTTAGAAAGAGAATGAAGGAAATCATTTTATTGAAAAGCTTCAGTTATGTCAGCTCAAAGATAAACATAACTTATTTCCATTCATGAACTTAGTCCTTGTCAGTTTAATTTGACTAATAGGAAACATGAGATTTTTGCCTTTGAATTTAAGAACTTTTAATAACTAATGATACCAGGCTACAGAACATTAACTGGGAGAATTGCAAACATAACTGGTGAGGGTCATTATAGCAACCTTTTCCAAACTAAGAATATGACCACCCACAACGTAAAAAAAGAGCATTAAAACTGCCTGTAGAATTTTTTCCTTCCAGCGGGATGAATGTTTCCTTTGACCTTTATAAGCATTTAAGCCGAACTTTCAGCAGACAGGAATTCATGCTCTGCTTAGTTTGACTAAATGGACAGCTAACAGGGACAAGGACAAACAATTACAGAGCTAAAGCATTGTCACCTCATTGTACATTAAATTATCTTTCTAGAGGGAAGAATTTAGAATCGGCCATGGAAGAGAAGGACATAAGTAAAAGGGGCATCTTTAAATCAAATGATGCCTCTGATCACTAGGGCTTTGTAAATAATTATGCAAAAATAGCAAACACACCATTTTTGGCACTTGTGTGTGCGCAATGAATATTTGCAGACATGCTTTGAAGTTTCTACACTTTTACATAAAGCTGGCAGAAATCAACCAAATGATTTTGCAAGATTTGCAAAAATGCAATAATTTTGGTCTAAAACATTCCCTATCAAATGTTCATTCAGGCTTCAAAATAATTGGTTACCTAGTTGCTGTTCTTTTCTAAATGATCCTGAAATTAGTAGTATTCAGCAGTGACACAACTACCTTTAGGATCTTATTTGCTGTATTTTGCTTAAGCAATAATACGTGTGGTCGAGGGTCTGATCTACGTTAGTAGCTGTGTGTCCACATGCATCTTTTTGCAGATGAATAAACAAACTGATGTGTAAGACATCATTTCGCTCTCTAGTATTTTTTGCTTCCAAGTAATCAAGGACCTTATATCTTTCCTTCTTTACATAAGCCTGATGATTTCCCCACGAAGATAAGCTTTACATGCCCTCCACACTGTAGATAAAGGCATATCTTCTATTAGATCATTCTGAAAAAAACTCTTTTATAGCCATCTTAATTTTAGATTGAAATTGAGGGTCTTCTAACAGAGAACTATTGAATCTCCATCCCTTAGATCTTACTTGGGCAGGGCATAGATGAATATCACAAGATACTGCAGGTATCAGTGATTGAAGTATCAGTCACTTCAGGCATCAGTTTTTAGAAATCAAAATATAATCCAGCCGGGAATGAGAATGGTGTGGAAAAGACAAAAATGTAAATTCCCTGCCTGTAGTGTTCAAAACTCGCCAAGTCTCCACTAGACCACAGTCCGGAAGAATAGTTTTGAGGACTTGGATGCACCAGCTCTTGCATGAGATTGCCTATCAAATGCTAACTCTCAGACTAGATTGAAATCTCCTGCTAACACCATTGGCATGAAGAAATGTGCATCAAGTATTCGATGAAGAGTAGCAAAAAAATCAGAGTCATCAACAGTAGAAGCATAAATGTTACAGAGGAATACTTGCTGATTTCACCATTCTAACACCGCACAGACCCAGTGGCCAAAAGGATCATATTGGTAATCACACATAGAGCATGTTATGGAGGACTTGAGCAACAGTGTCACACCATTCTTTTTTGGAAGCTGTGGCAAAAAAGTAATCACAACCACAACCCCTAAGCTTCATACTCTCAGCCATATTCAAATGAATTTCTTACAATAAAACTATATCTACAGATCGCTTTTTAAAATAATTAAGAATACACTTCCTCTTAATGGGTGTGAAATGCCATTCAGTTTTAGGGTCAGCAGTCTTAAACTTTTAACCACTGGAAAAAACCCAAACAGTAGCTATTGAAAGTACACAAACTGGAAGCAAGGTCAGGGAGAAAACCTCCACTCCCCTCCCTCCAATACATCCATACAGTGTAAAAGAGAAATAGAAAGGAAGAACAAAACCGTTCTTCTGTAGCAAAGCTCTTATCTAACCTCAGGACAAGACAACAAAATGTAGCTTTCTCATTGCTTCAACTGATCATTCAGAATAATGCTTACAGCATTCAACAGATATACTTCTCAAGCAATATTCAGTTATGTCTCTTATACAATCACAATGTGATGTGTGCCTTTGAGTCAATACTGAATCCTGGTGACCATCACCTCCTGGGTTTTCTTAGCAGTGTGACTAGAAGTAGATTGCCAGGCCAATTTTTCTGAGGCAATGGAGGGTTAAGTAACTTGCCCAAGGCCACAAGGAGTGCTAGTGTGAATCAAACACTGGTCTCCAGGTTACCAAGGCAGTGCTCTCGAACCATTAGGCTACTCCTTTGATTATTAAGCTTACTAAAGGTGACAACTCCCACAAGGAAGTAGGAGCATAAACAATGCAAAGCAACATTTCTTTTGGCTATAAGACCCTTAATGCAACTCTATACTGTTAGACAGAAAATTGATCCTGATAACCAGAGTATGCATATGCAGGAACATCAAACTCCATCAATAATTCCAAAGCCTTGTGTATGAAGAAATCCAATATGAAGCACTGCAAATCATTCCATTCCTCAGTGGCCTGATTCGTTAGCCAGATATTCTTCTAAGGCTCAGTATAGTATCTTGTTACATTCTTATGAGTCTCCCAAAATCTGGCCAGGTAAAACAAAACATATTGTGCACCCATATCTTTCAGCTGAGGTCTCATTTATTTATTTATTTTTTATTTACATTCTCTTATATACCGTGCTATTCTGCATCAGTGCGGTTTTCATGGCCAAAAAGAGCTTGTGCTTGGAAGCCATAGTTTTAGAGAAATCAAGAACAGCTAGAACACGCTTTTCTTGAAAAGTCAGACTGGGAACAGCTTTCACTCTCAGAAGAATTTGCAAAGCTTTTTGGTACCACAATAGTTTAGCAATTATACGTCTCGGGTATTTGGATCCAGCAATTGGCTGAGACAGTACTTGATGAGTCCTTTCAATTTCCAGTATTGGGTCAAACTGTAGGCTGTGGTGCTTCAGGAGAAAGGAAGTCAGATCGTAAATCATGTCTCTCCCTTCTGCCCCTTCCACCACACCTAAAATTCGGATGTTATTTTGCCGATTCCTGGTAGACAAGTCTTCCATGTCTAAATGGAGCTTATGAGTTGCCATCACATTGGCCTTTATCTGGCATGAGTCCTCTTTATACGAGTTACATAGATCTCAACCTGCTCAACGCTTCCATTAGAGGATTTTAGCAGAAAGATTTGTAAGCTCTGCTTTAATGTCTTGCATAGTACCCAATTGGGTTTGAGTGAGGCCCAGTAAGCTCCGAACTTCCTTTAAAAGCATGTTAATGGAATTTCCAGAAAGATTGCTTGACACCATTTTCTCCGGCATTATGTGTTCAGCCTTGTGACGCTTGAGGCCCAAGTTTACTGCAAATCCACTTTGGAGAATTTGGTATTTACTCCTTCCTGGGTGTCTATTGCAGAATTTTGTATCACCTGCAAAGAGGCAAATCTTACTCAACAGCCCTTCTGAAATATCACTAACAAAGATGTTAAAAGAATCAGATCAAGAACAGATCCCTGCAGCACCCACTTCTCCTGAGTGAGCTTCATTTATCTGTACCATTTATCGTCTCCCATTCAACCACTTTCTAAGCCAATCAGTAATTTTAGGGTCCATCCCTAGGGTGCTCAGATTGTTCATAAGTCACCTGCGCGTAATGGTGTCAAAGACTTTACTGAAATCCAAGTACACCACCATTTTGAGGACTGCTAGAGCTGGGGCAGGAGTGGAGGGGGAATACTCCTGCCCCATCAAACCCGACTGCCCGAGATGACCCAGTTGGATCTCAGGTAGGTGCTGAGTGGACGTGCAAGTGGATTGGTTTGGGAGGCTTTCCTATAATGGCATTGGTGGGCTCCTTTGCAGAGCCTCCATGGCTGAAAGGCTTTCTGGCCATGGTAGTCCTGAAAAGGTACTGATTGGGAGGGGGATTGCAGGGTGAGGTGTGATGGGGGGGGGGGGGGAATAATTGGAGGAGGGTTCTTGCTTGGGAAAGTCAGATCACAAGTGGGGTGGCAGGCAATACGAGTGCTCCCATGCTTCCTGGAAAGACAGGAACACAGGGTTGTGTGGTATTTGTCAGCCCTGTGTGCTACTGTAAATGCAGGGCAGATAATGGGCACACCCCCTGCACTACCATAGCAGTTTTGCATCTATTACACATTTTTTATGATGATAAACCTATGGTAGGTGCAAAGCCGTATCACACTTTAGTAAAAGGGCCCCTAAATAGGCTATTTTGGTAATTTTTCTGCATATATGCTAAACAAACCATCATAGAAGCAGCACAATATGAATACAATTGAGTTGTGAAGATTGGTGGAAGACACAGCATTAACCTTCACTATGCTGAGGATACCACGTTACTGGCTGGAAGTTTAGACAATCTAAAACATTTGCTTATCAAGATCTAGGAACATAATCTTAAAATGGACCTGCGCCTTACCATGAAGAAGACAAATATCCCAACAACTGCCAAAATCAATAATTTTATCTTTGATGGAGAAGAAATATAAATAGTAGACAAATTTAACCTGCTTGGTTCAATAAAGCCATTGATGCTCTTGGCAGAATGACTATGAAGGACTTAGACAAGATTCTCAAGTGCAGAGATGTGTCTCTGCATACAAAGATTCAACTTGTTTCTAGAGTCCAGTGGATTTCAGGATCAGAGGCAGCATGGGTTTACCAGAAGCAGGTCTTTTCAGACAAATCTGATTGATTTCTTTGACTGGGTGACCAGAGAACAAGACCGAGGGAGAACCCTAGAGGTGGTGTACTTAGATTTCAATAAAACCTTTGAAATTGTTCCGCACTGGCAACTTATAAAAAAATTGAGCACCATAGGGATGGACCTAAACGTGACTGACTGGGTAAGAAATTAGCTGAGTGAGGGCCAACAAAAGGTACAGGTAAATGGAGATCACTCTGAGGAGAAGGATGTTACCAGAGCTCTGCCACAAGGATCTATGCTTGGTCCGATTCTTTTTAACATTTTTATTAGTGATATTGTGAAAAGGCTGTTGGGTAAAGTTTGCCTCTTTGTGGTTGATACCAAATTCTGCAATAGAGTAGACACCCATGAGGAGGGATCTAGCTAAGCTTGAAGAATGGTCAAGAATTTGGCAGATGAGATTTAATTCTAAAAAACACAGGGTCATGCATTTGGGCTGCAAAAATCCAAAGGAGAGGTACAGTATAAGGGGTGAAATACTTCTGTCCACAAAGAAGCGCAGGACCTGGGTGTGATTGTTTCTGATGACCTTAAAGTGATTAAACAGGTAGAAAAGGTGATGGCAAAAGCCAGAAGCATGCTTGGCTGCATAGGGAGTGGAATGGCCAGCAGAAAAAAGGAGATGATAGTGCCTCTGTATAAGTCTTTGGCAAGACTTCATTTGCCTGTGCCCACATCCAAACTTAGACCTGTATCCTGCACCTGTTATTCATAGATGGTGTGAACCCTTTTGACTCCCATGGCTGTCCCTAGAGATATACATTCATTAGTGTGCATTTGGATTGTATTGACACTTCAAATATTTTAGTGTGTGCTAACTCATTTCAACACATGTAAACGTACAGACCAACATGTATACAATCAATTCACATAGGTTAGAAAATCCTAACACACATAAAACATGCAATTTAAAAACAAAGATCTGAAGTGAGCACCTAAAAATTTGGTAAAATTCAGAAAAATCTGAAAAACAAACTGAAACCTTTTGGCCATGCACATACCTAACATAACTGAAAAACTTGAAGACTGAAGAACATCTCAGAAGACATTTAGATGATTTTTATCCTTAACAAATGTGCTTAGGTGACATTCTTTAAAGGAATATTAAACAAAACTGAAAATATCTGTTTTGCTGAAAACGGTAACATAAAGAAACCTTAGCAAGAAGATGTATATAAAGATCTACAAGTAGGACAAGGATAGAAAATGCAACGTATATTACTTTCATACCACTCTGGTCTTGAAGGACTACAAAAGAGGACTGCTACTTCTGGAGAGAGATCTGCAATTGTAAGTATTTACTTCTGGGAATTTTTCTTAATCTTGGGGAAAAAGGAATTCTTTAGATTAAAGCTGATTAAGCTGTGAACCCAGTGTATTTGTTAAATCAGTCAGAGCCTAGTAGCAGCAAAGAGTTTTCAGTTTAAATTTAAAACACAGCAGAGAGCTTTCAAGTTAAATTTAGAACCCGACTCCCTCTATCCAAGAAAGGGCTGTGGGACTCCTGCTGAAGATTGGTCACAGATTACCTTAGAAGTACAGGATTACCTTAGAAGCACAGGGTACTGTGTAGCAGCCAGCTTTTAATAAGTCTTCTTTCCCTCCCTCCCTCCCTCCCTGACACCCACCCATCCCTGGGATAATCATAGCTTTATAGGTGCTTAAACCACTTAAAGGAGGTGCCATATTCACTCTCAGGTGCAGCTGTTTATTCTCATCAGCATACATTAAGGACCTGAGATTAATTAAACGTCAGGTGAACAAAGTACATTAAATGTATTAGGTATACTTTTATTAGTATAAGTATTCCCAGCAACCCTTAGTAAGTAAAGAACTTAAATATCTAAACACAACCTTAAAACTAAGATTCAGACAGCAGTCCAGCAGCGAGATGGGGGTTTTCCAATCTTTTGTATTGAGTGTCACATGTATGAATTTCTCCCAGTTGATGAGGGGTCTTACGTGTGCACAAGGTGCAAGGAGCTCTTTGCTCTCAGGGAACGAGTCCAATCTCTGGAGGCAAGAGTAGCAGACTTGGAAGACATAAGGAAGACAGAGAGGTGCATGGATGAGACCTACAGGGATATAGTTCTGACGTTCCACCTCCAGTCTGGCAGAATCCCTGTTGCTATGGAAGAGAGAGGTCACTTGACAGGAGAGCATCACCCTGGTGTGGCAGGAAGTGATCCTATAGATAGGACCTGTCCTCCAGGTGATGTAAAACCCTCTCACACCATGGAAGGTTCTCCAGGGCCATGTGCCCATGAGGGAAGGGTTAGGACAGCCATTATAGTTGGTGATTCGATCATTAGGCATGTAGATAGCTGGGTGGCTGGTGGACGTGAGGATTGCCTGGTAACATGCCTGTCTGGTGCGAAGGTAGCAGACCTCACGCGCCACCTAGACAAGGTCTTAGATAGTGCTAAGGAGGAGTCTGCTGTCTTGGTACATGTCGGTATTAATGACATAGAAAAATGTGGTAGGGAAGTTCTGGAGGCTAAATTTAGGCTTTTAGGTAGGAAGTTGAAATCCAGAACTTCCAGGGTAGTGTTCTCCGAAATGCTTCCTGTTCCACGCGCAGGACCCAAAAGGCAGGCAGAGCTCAAGAGTCTCAATGTGTGGATGAGAAAATGGTGCAAGGATGAGGGTTTTGGATTTGTTAGGAACTGTGGAACATTCTGGGGAAAGGAGGGGCTCTTCCAAAGGAATGGGCTTCACCTTAACTGGGATGGAACCAGGCTGCCGGCATTAATCTTTAAAAAGTAGACAGAACAGCTTTTAAACTAGATAATAGGGGAGAGCAGACAGTCGCCCAAGAGAGCATGGTTCGGAACCATGTATCCTTGAAGGATACTACCAAAAAAATGAAGTTAGGGCACATCAGCAGAGGGGTTCCAATAAAGAAAAAGGTAGCCCAAATGTCCTTGAGTACAGAGGAGACAGAGTTTAAAGATTCCAAATTACCCCTGCCTACCATTAACCAGATTAAAATACTGTATCTAAAATGCTTGTATGCAAATACTAGAAATCTAGAAAATAAGATGGGAGAGTTAGAATATATAGCACTAAATGAGAAGTTAGATACGATTGGTATCTCAGAGAGATGGTGGAAGGAGGACAACCAGTGGGACACTGTGATACCTGGGTACAAATTATATCATAATGATAGAGCTGATCAAATTGTGGAGGGGTTGCGCTCTATGTTAGAGAGGGCATTGATTCATAAAGGATTAAAGTTTTGCAGGAAACACAATTTTCTGTAGAAACTCTATGGATTGAAATTTCATGTAAAAAGGGGAAGGCAATGGCAGTGGGGTTGTACTATCTATCTCCTGGCCAGAATGAACAAATGGATGATGAAATGCTCAAAGAAATCAGAGAAGCTAACAAAAGTTACAGAACAGTAATAATAATGGGTGATTTCAATTACCCTGGTATTGACTGGTTCGGTGTCATGGCAGGACATGCTAGGGAGATAAAGTTTCTAGATGAAATAAATGACTGCTTCTTGGAGCAGCTGGTTCATGAACTAATCAGATGGGAAGCCATTTTGTATGTAGTCTTTAATGGAACACCAGATCTGGTGCAAGAGATAAGGGTGTAGGGGCCACTTGGCAATAGTGATCATAGCTGTATTCCACGCTTTAAGAAAAGTTGAAGGAAGTCCAAAAAACTGCCAGCATGGTTTAAAGGTGAGGTCAGAGAGGCTATGATTGCCAAATAAGCATCTTTCAGGAAATGGGAAAAAGAGCCAAATGACGAAAATGGGAAACAGCACAAGCACTGGCAAGTCAAATGCAATGAAGGCACTGATAAGGCAGGCAAAGAGAGAATTTGGGAAGAAATTTGATGTGGAAGCAAAAATGTGTAATAAAGACTTTTTCAAGTACATTTGTAGCAAAAGAAACTGTGAGAGAGTCAGTTGGACCATTAGATAATAGAGAGGTAAAAGGGGCAGTAAGAGGGGAAAAGGATATAGCGGAGAGACTGAATTAAGTCTTTGCTTCGGTCTTTAATGAGGAAGATGTAGGGATGTTACCGATGACTGAAATGGTATTTAAAGGTATTTAAAGGTGATATTGCAGAAGAATTGAAAGAAATATTGATAGACTGGGAAGATGTATTACAACTATTTGATAAACTGAAGAGTAGCAAGTCACCTGGACTGGATGGCATACATCAGTCTGGATGTTGAAAGAACTGAAATATGAGATTGCAGACCTGCTATTAGTAATCTGTGAATTATCATTAAAATCATCTTTAATACCTGAAGATTGGAGGATCATCAATGTAATGCCAATTTTTAAAAAGGTTTCAAGGGGTGATCCGGGAAACTATAGACCGGTGAGCCTGATGTCGGTAATGGGAAAAATGGAAGAAACCATCATAAAGAACAAAATTACTCAATATGTAGATAGTCATGGCTTAATAGGAGACAGCTAACACGGCTTTAGACAAGGAAGATCTTGTCTTACTAATCTGTTATTTTTTTTGAAGGTGTGAATTAACAGGTAGAAAAAGGTGAGTCAGTTGATATAGTGTATCTGGACTTTCAGAAAGTCTTTGACAAGGTCCCTTATCAGAGACTTTTGGCAAAACTAAAAAGTAATGCAATAGGAGGCAATGTACTATTGTGGATCAGGAACTGGTTAAAAGATTGGAAGCAGAGGGTAGAGCTAAATGGCTAATTTTCCCAAAGGAAAAAGGTGAATAGTGGAGTACCTCAGGGATCTGTGCTGGATCCACTGCTTTTTTACATATTCATAAATGACCTGAAAAAGAGAATAACGAGTGAGGTTATCAAATTTGCAGGTGACACCAAACTATTTAAAGTTGTTAAAACCTAAGAGGATTGTGGAAAATTGCAAGAGGATCTTGATAAATTGGAAGACTGGGCATCCAAATGGCAGATGAAATTTAATGTGGACAAGTGCAAAGTTATGCACCTAAGAAAGAACAATCCAAACTATGGTTACACGATGCAAGGTTCCACATTCGGAACCACCATCCAGGAAAAAGATTTAGACGTCATCGTGGCTAACATGTTCAAACCCTCCACCCAGTGTGCAGCGACGGCCAAGAGAACAAATAGAATGCTAGGTATCATAAGGAAAGGAATGGAAAATAAAACAAAGGATATTATTATGCCTCTATATTGTTCCATGGTGCAACTGCACCCTTAATATTGTGTGCAATTCTGGTCTCCATATCTTAAAAAGGATATAACATTATTAGAAGAGGTACAGAGAAGAGCCACCAAAATGGTAAAGGGGATGGAAGAGAGGCTAAAAAGGTTAGGGCTCTTCAACCTGGAAAAGAGACGTCTGAGGGGACATATGATAGAGGGCTATAAATTAAAGAATAGAATGGAATGTGTAAATGTAGATCGATTTTTTACATCATTAGAATATAAAAAAGACTAGGGGACATGCAATGAAGCTACAGGGTAACCTATTTAAGACTAATAAGAGAAAATATTTTTTCACTCAACATGTAATCAAACTCTGCAATTTGTTACCGAAGGATGTAGTAAAAGCTGTTAGTGTAGATGGGTTTAAAAAAGGTTTGGACAAGTTCCTAGAGGAAAGATCCATAAACCATTATTAAAAGGAATCCAGGATATCACTGATTGACCCAATACAAGAATTGAGGAACCTGTGTCTTTTGGGGAGACTGCTAGCTTCTTATGACCTAGATTGGCCACTGTTAGAAACAGGATACTGGGCTTGATGGACTTTAGTCTGACCCAGTATGGCATATCTTATGTTCTTATGAAAATGTAGACAAGCCCCAGAAAAGATATTAACCAGTTGAATGTATAAACAAGAAAGCTCCACCAGGCCCAGCTGATAAGTCCTGTCTAATTTCAGTCCTCAGGGGCTGGACACAGGTCAGATTTTTAGGATATCCCTAAAGGATATGCACGAGAGATATTCGCAATACTGTGGAAGTAGTGGGAATGTAACTATCTCTTGGGCATATACATTAGGGATATCCTGAAAGTCTGGATGTTGAGAACTGAACTTAGACAAACCTGGTTTAGAGTGTACATTCCAAGAACTTCCTTCATAAGTCTCCAGGCATACCTAACAGCTTCAGACTCATAAAGTTCTGAAGTATGAAAGTGAATGGCCAAAGTGTATCTCCATCCTTAAAATTGGACAAGTGTTTCAACAACTAGGAAGAATGGCATTGGAAAAGACACAACAGAATTTGCAAAATAAGTACAAAAATCTTTAAAGGATAAGACCAGCAAACAAGGAAAAACAATTGGTTAAAACCACATGGCCTATCAAATCTGCCCTTCCATCAACTACAATAGTGTCCCTTTTTCCTTTAGAGATCCTCTGTGTTTATCCCAAGCTTTTTTGAATTCAGATATTGTCCTCATCTCCACCACCTCCACTGGGAGACTTTTCCACTCATCTACCACTCTTTCGATAAATATATTTTTCCACATATTACTCCTGAGTCTATCCCCTTTCACCCTCATCCTATGTCCCCTCATAGCAGAGCTTGTTTCATTCAGAAGAGACTCTCTTCCTGTGCATTTATGGCATGGAGGTATTTATTTATTTAGCTATATTTATATACCGCTTTTCTCCGGGTCAAAGTGGTTTACATAGAACTAAAGATGCAACTTACATTGAAACATTGGTATTAAACTATGTACAGCATGCAATCCATGAGCGTTGGCTCTTAACTATCTAGAGGTTTCTTTATATATACTATAAGTGCAAGGTGGATGTGCATTGTCCTTCTGTGGGGGGTTATTTACTGGTGTGGAAGTGTTCAGTAAAGAGATGCATTTTTAACTTTTTGCAGAAATTATTGAGGTCCTTGATGTTCCTGAGCTGGTCTGGTAGTCTGTTCTACATGGACGGTGCGTAGAGTTGAAAGGCTCTTTTGCATGCTTGTTGGTTTGATTTGTCTCTGAGGTGGGGGATGTTGAGGTATTTATTGTTGAGGCCTGCCTAGCTCTTTGCAGTTGTGAGGGCTGTATGAGTGATCATAGGTGTGTGTGTGGGAGGGGGGGGGTCTGAATGGATTGCTTTGTGAGTGAGCATGATGGTTTTGAATGTTATGCGGCTCTGCAGGGGGAGTCAGTGAAGCTGTTTGAGTATTGGGGTGATATGCTCTTTTCTTGTTGCTGCTTGTATGATTCTTGCTGTTGAGTGGAAAGCTGTCTGAAGAGAGAAGTGTGGAATGCAGTTGTCCTTGGAAGATGGCATTGCAGTAGTTTAGGTGAGGTATTACTGATGCTTGGAATACCGTATGGAAATCTTCTGGTTCAAGAAGTGGTCGGAGGAGCTGGAGTGTCTTTGCCTTGAAGTAAATTGTCTATGTGTGCTTTGAAGGTTAAGTGTTGGTCGATGGTGATTCCTAGGTATTTCACCTCGGATTTGGTTTTAATTGTGATGTTGTTCACTGTTATTGTGGGAGGTGGGGTGAATGCAGTGTTTCTTGTCACGTAGAGGGATTCTGTCTTGTTATAGTTTATTTGGAGGTTATTTTCTGCTAGCCACTTTGTTATTTCGGTGAAGCATTCTTGGTGGGCTGTTATTTTGGATTGACATGTGTCTATTGGTTCATAAATCATAACATCATCAGCGTAGATGTGAAGGTTTAGTTTGTGTGTCCTTATGACTGAGCAGAGGGATCGCAGGTATAGGTTGAAGAACATAGCAGAGAGGGTGGATCCTTGTGGGACACCTTGGGTTTGTTTGCATGGGGTTGAGGAGTTATTTCCAATCCTTATCTGCTGATATCTGCCAGTGAGGCAGGATGTGAACCATCTGTGAACAGTTCCCTGTATTTCAATTGTGTGAAGGCGTTGTAGTAGTATTTGGTGATTGACGGTGTCGAAGGCCAATGAAATGTCCAGGAAGATTAACATGAAGCCTTGGTTGGCCCACTGTATTCTCTGAGTGAGTGTGTTTATTAATGTAGTTAATAATGTTTCTACTCCATGTTAAGGTTGGAGCCTTGCTGCTGGGGATCTAGGAGATCATGTCTATCAATGTGTTCTTGTAGTTGGTGTTACACCGTATTCTCTATGACTTTTTTTGTGAAGAATAGGGTTGCAATGGATCTATATGATGCTGAGTCTGATGTATCCAGGGTTGTTTTTTTCAGCATAGGACGAATGGAGGAGGTTTCCAGCTGATTATTCTGTTTTTTTGGGTTGCCTTTATCCATGATGTTGGGCAGGGATCCAGAGGGGAGGTTGTTGTGTTTAGGTTTGTTATGGTGTTCTCTATTTGTCTTTCGTTGATTTAGTTGAATGACCTCCAGATGTCTATATGATCATCCATGGTTGTGATGTAACTCTAGGTGTCTGTGTGTTTGTCCTTGTTGGTGGGTGAGGAGTTGTCTTTTGGTTGCAGTTGTAGCTGTTTGTAGAGTTGGGCAAGTTGTTGATGGGTGATCTTGTTTTCTTGGTTGTCGGTGGCTGGAGTTTTTGTTAGCTGTTTCACAATGGAGAAGAGATCTCTTGGTCAGTTGATTGGGTTTTTTAGTAGTTTGGTGTGGTGTTCTTGCTTTACTTTGTTTCGATATGGTATTCTTTCATCAACTGTTGATATTGGGCTTTGTCTCTTTCTTGCTTTGTTTTTTGCCATTTTCTTTCATGTTTGCTGAGTAGTCTCTATCATAACTCCCCTATCCCACCTTTTCTCTAAACTATACATATTAAGTTCTTTAAGTCTGAAAACATATGCTTCATAAAGAAGACCACTAACCATTTTAGTAGCCACCCTCTGCACTGACTCCAACCTGCTTATATCCTTTTGAAGGTGAGGTCTCCAGGATTTCACACAATACTCCAAAAGAGGTTGCATTAGAGACTTATACAGAGGCATTATCACCTCCTTTTTTCTGCTGGCCATTCCTCTCCCTATATACCCAAGCATCCTTCAGGCTTTCACAGTTGTTTTTTCTACCTGTTTAGCTATTCTAAGGTCATCAGACACAATTACGCCCAGGTACCGCTCTTCTTTCGTGGAAAGAAGTACCTCACCCCTATACTGTACTGCTCCTTTGAATTTTTGCAGCCCAAATGCATGACCCTGAATTTTTAAGCATTAGATTTCAGCTGCCATATTCTAGACCATTCTTCAAGCTTAGCTAGATCCGTCCTCATGTTATCTACTCCTTCCTGGGTGACTACTCTATTGCAGATTTTGGTATCACTTGCCAAGAGGCAGACCTTACTAGACAGCCCTTCCACAATATCACTAACAAAGATGTTAAACATAATTGGATCAAAAACAGATCCCTGCCACACACCACTGGTAACCTTCTCCTTAGAGTGAGCTCCATTTACCTGTACCCTTTGTTGCCTCCCACACAGCCACTTTCTAATCCAATCAGTATCTTTAGGGTCCATCCCTAGGGCGTCAAAGGTTTTACTGAAATCTAAGTATACCACATCTAGGGCTGTCCCTCGGTCTAACTCCCTGGTCACCCAGTCAAAGAAATTAATCAGACCTGCCTCTGGTGAATCCATGCTGCTTTGGATCCTGCAATCCATTGGACTCCAGAAACCTTCTATTCTCTCCTTTAGTAGCCTTTCCAATAATTTACTAACCACAGAGGTTAGACTAACCGTCCTGTAGCACTCAATGTCATCCTTGCGTCCACTTTTGTGTAAAGGGACCAATGTGCCTTTCTCCAGGCTTCTGGCACCACTCTTGACTCCAAAGAAGCATTGAAAAGGTCAGACAGTGGAGCCGCTAGAATGTTCCCAATTTCCCAAAGTATTCTTGGATATATCCCATCTAGACCCATCACTTTATCTACTTTTAAGTTTAGTTAGTTCCTCATGAACACAGTCTTCTGAAAATTTGAAATCCCCATTGCTTCTGTCCCTATTTGTGAGTATTTTCTGAAGTCCTGCTCATGGCCCTTCATCTGTGAACAGAGAACAGAAATATTTGTTAAGCAAGTCCACATTATCCTCATCAGTTTTTACATATTCCTCCCCTTCACCCTTGAGTCTGACAATATTTCTTTTGCCCTTCCTCCTGTCACTAACATATCTGAAAAATGTCTTATCCTCACATTTTATTGCATTGGCTATTCCTTCTTCTTTTTGTATCTTTGCTTTCTTGACTACTTTGCTAGCTTCTCTAAGTTTTTCCAAATAGAGATGTTTGTCTTCCTCTCTCTGTGACCTCTTGCATTTTCTGAAGGCCTCCTTCTTTTTCTTCACCTTTTCAACTGTTTCTTTTGAGAAACCTAGCAGCCTCTTTTTACTTTTACATTTAGCTACCTAACAAAAAGATTTGTTGCCCTTAAAATATCCCTTTTCAGTTTTGCCCACTGTTTTTCTACATCCCGCAACTGTCCCCCTCACGCTAATGACTCCTTGAGGTATTGTCTCATCTTGGCAAAGTTAGTTTTCCTAAAATTTAATACCCATGCTTTTGAATGGATTTTATCAGTCCTAGTCCTAATACTGAATTATACCATCTGGTGATCATTGGATGTGAGATGATCTCCCACTGTTACATCAGAAACATTTTCCCCATTGGTAAGCACTAAGTCCAGTACGGCCCCATCACGTGTGAGTTCTGTTACTAGTTGCCTGAATATTTCTCGCTGTAGAGAATCCAGCATCTCCTTTCTTCTACATGACACCACAGCAGGGATGTGCCAATCCACATCTGGCATATTGAAATCACCTATTAGTAGCACTTCTCCTTTCATGCCAATACTGCGTATATCTTCTAAGAAATCTTTGTCCACTTCTACTCCCTGTGAGATGGATCTGTATATAACTCCAATGCAAATGGATTTCCCTTGCTCTCTTTCTATTTTAACCCACAGTGCTCCTCTCTTCCCTTTAAACTCTGCAATTCTATATCTTTAATATTATTTTTTACATATAGTGTAATCCAACTCCCCTTCTTTCTACCCTGTCCTTCCTGAATAAAGTATAGCCCAGTATAATTATAGCACAGTCATGGCTTTCCGTGAACTATGTCTCCGTAATCACCACTAAATCCAAGTCTTATTTGCCATGCTATGAGCATTTATACACACCGCTTTCCAGATGTTGCCCCTTTTACCCATTTCTACAGAGGTATTTAATGTTTCACTGACCTGGGGGCTTTCTTCACCCATTACCAAAAAATCTAGTTTAAAACTCTCTTCAATAGGTTAGCCAGTCTTCTGCTGAAGGACTAGAAAAAAAGACTACTACTTCTGGAGAGAGATCTGCAATTGTGAGTATATACTTCTGGGAATTTTCTGAAAGGACTTCTTTGTATTAAAGCTAATTAATCTGTGACCCAGTGTTTTTTGTTAAATTGGTCAGGGCCTAGTAGCAGCAGTTTAAGTTTAAATTTAAAACACAGAAGAGAACTTTCTGGTTACATTTCATACCCAGCAGAAAGCTTGTAGTTAAATTTAATAGTCACTCAGGGCCTAGTATCAGCAAAGTACTTTTAGTTTAAATTTAAAACACAGAAGAGAGCTTTCTGGGGAACCCAGCAGAAAGCTTGTAGTTTAAATTTCATAATAAGTCAGAGCCTAGCAGCAGCAAAAAGCTGTAATTTAAATCAAATCAGAATATAACTTAGCATAAAAGGCAAAACAGAGTCAGTACTCTTTGAGCAACAAATAAAGTCTTCTAGAGACCTTTACAAAGAGGCCTTCTACCTAGGGTGCAAGAGACCTGTGAAACTTTTTCAATAGGTGTTAACACCAGGTGGCATGTCAAAAGGCCATTTTGAAAGACTCCTTCTATCCAAGCAAGGACTGTTAATCACCCAGGAAGTTGGTCACAGCTTACCTCAGCAACACAGGACAGGGTACTGTGTAGCAGCCCTCTTTTAATAAGTGTTATTTCCCTCCCTCCCTCCTCAACACCCACCCACCCCTGGGATAATTGTACCTTTATAGGTACTTACACATCTTAAAGGAAAGGAGGTGCTCTCAGATGAAGCTCATTATCCAAATCAGTCATACACTAAGGACCTGAGATTAATTAAGCTTCAGTTGAACAAGGTATATTAAACATATTAGGTACAGTTTTATTAGTATAAATATCCATAGCAACACTTAGTAAGTAAAGAACTTAAAAATCTATACACAAGCTTAAAACTAAGATGCAGACAGCAGTCCAGCAGCAAGATGGGGCTTTTCAATCTTTTGCATTGAGTGTCACATGTATGATTTTCTCCCAGTTGGTGAGAGGTATTACATGTGCACTAGGTGCAAGGAGCTCTTTGCTCTCAGGGAACGAGTCCATTGCCTAGAGGCTAGAGTAGCAGACTTTGAAGACATAAGAAAGACAGAGAGGTACATAGACGAGACCTACAGGGATATAGTCCTGAAGTCCCACCTCCAGTCTGGCAGCATCCTTGTTGCCATGGATGAGAGAGGTGACGTGAGAGGAGAGCATCACCCTGGTGTGGCAGGAAGTGATCCTATAACTAGGACCTGTCCTCCAGGTGATGTAAAACCCTCTTGCGCCGAGAAAGTTTCTCCACGGCCATGTGCCCATGAGGGAAGGGTTAGGACAGTCGTTATAGTTGGTGATTCGATCATTAGGCATGTAGACAGCTGGGTAGCTGGTGAACGTGAGGATCGCCTGGTAACATGCCTGCCTGGTGCGAAGGTAGCGGACCTCCCGCACCACCTAGATAAGGTCTTAGATAATGCAGGGGAGGAGTCTGCTGTCTTGGTACATGTCGGTACCAATGACATAGGAAAATGTTGTAGGGAGGTTCTGGAGGTTAAATTTAGGCTTTTAGGTAGGAAGTTGAAATCCAGAACTTCCAGGGTAGTATTCTCTGAAATGCTTCCCATTCCACACGCAGGACCCAAAAGGCAGACAGACCTCAAGAGTCTCAAAGCATGGATGAGACAATGGTGCAGAGATGAGGGCTTTGGATTTGTTAGGAACTGGGGAACATTCTGGGGAAAGGAGGGGCTCTTCCGAAGGGATGGGCTTCAACCTAACCGGGATGGAACCAGGCTGCTGGCATTAACCTTTAAAAAGGAGATAGATCAGCTTTTAAACTAGATAATAGGGGAAAGCCCACAGTCGCCCAAGAGCGTATGGTTCGGAAGAATGTATCCTTGAAGGATACTACCAAAAGCAGAGAGGTTACAAAAAAGAGTAAAGTAGCCAAAATGCCCTCGGGTATGGCGCAGACAGAGCTTAAAGATCCCAAATTACCCATGCCTACCAATAGCCAGATTAATATGAATAAAATACAGTCTCTACAATGCTTGTATGCAAATGCTAGAAGTCTAAAAATAAGATGGGAAATATTTAGCACTAAATGAGAGGTTAGATATGATTGGAATATCAGAGACATGGTGGAAGGAGGACAACCAGTGGGACACTGTGATACCTGGGTACAAACTATATCGTAATGATAGAGCTGATCAAATTGGTGGAGGGGTTGCGCTCTATGTTAGAGAGGGCATTGAGTCAGAAAGGAGTAAAGTTTTGCAGGAAACAAAATTTGCTGTAGAATCTCTATGGATTGAAATTCCATTTAAAAGGGGATGGCGATGGCAGTGGGGGTGTACTATTGACCGCCTGGCCAGAATGAACAAATGGATGATGAAATGCTCAAAGAAATAAAGGAATCTAACAAAAGTTACAGCACAGTAATAACAATGGGTGATTTCAATTACCCCGGTATCGACTGGGTCAGTGTCAAGGCAGGACATGCTAGGGAGATAAAGTTCCTAGATGAAATAAATGACTGCTTCTTGGAGCAGCTGGTTCATGAACCGACCAGAGGGGAAGCCATTTTGGACTTAGTCCTTAGTGGAACACCAGATCTTGTGCAAGAGATGAGGGTGTTGGGGCCACTTGGCAATAGTGATCATAGCATGATCGTGTTTGATTTAATTTTTATTTATTTTTTATTTTATTTAACAATCATTTATATCCCGCATCTTCCAGAGTTCAGATGTGGCTCACAATTGAACAACAGTCAACAAAGCAGGACTTGTTTTACATGGAACAATTTTTGACAGTAAACAATGTAATAGTTAAATACGTAACAGAACGGTGAATGGTTAAATGCATAACAGAACAATGTAAAGGTTAAATACATAACAGAACAAGAACAATTTATGAACTATGTACAGATACAGGTTTGTAGGTTCCTTAGATTTAAATCATGGGTATTTACAAGAGGGTGCAAATTAATTAGTGGAGGAGGGATAGTAAGGAAATACACAGTACTAGCTTTTAACTTTCGAAAGGGAGACTATGATAAAATGAGCAAAATAGTTAAGAAAAAACAAAAAGGAGCAGTCACAAAGGTTAAAGACTTACATCAAGCTTGGGTGTTGTTGAAAAATATCTTAGAAGCCCAGACCAGCTGTATTCCACGCTTTAAGAAAAGTGGAAGGAAGTCCAAAAAACTGCTAGTATGGTTTAAAGGTGAGGTCAGAGAGGCTGTTGTTGCCAAAAAAGCATCTTTCAGGAAATGGAAAAAAGAGCCAAACGACGAAACCTGGAAACAGCACAAGCACTGGCAAGCCAAATGAAAGGCATTGATAAGGCAGGCAAAGGGAGAATTTGAGAAGAAGCTTGCTGCGGAAGCAAAAACGCGAAATAAATACTTTTTCAAGTACATTCATAGCAAAAGACCTGTGAGAGAGTCAGTTGGTCCATTAGGTGATAGAGGGGTAAAAGGGGCACTAAGAGGCGACAAGGTGATAGTGGAGAAACTGAATGAATTCTTTGCTTCGGTCTTTACTGAGGAAGATGTAGGGATGTTACCCATGACTGAAGTGGTATTTAAAGGTGCGGAAGAATTGAAGGAAATATCGATACATAGGGGAAGATGCATTACAACTATTAGATAAACTGAAGAGTAAAAAATCACCTGGGCCAGATGGTATACATCCAAGGGTGTTGAAAGAACTGAAATATGAGATTGCAAACCTGCTATTAGTAATCTGTGAACTTTCATTAAAATCATCTGAAATACCTGAAGATTGGAGGATCTACAATGTAAAGCCAATTTTTAAAACGGGTTCCAGGGATGATCCAGGAAACTACAGACCAGTGAGCCTGACATCAGTACCGGGAAAAATGGTAGAAACCATCATAAAGAACAAGATTATTCAGCAAGAACATAGTCTTGGCCTAATGAGAGACAGCCAACATGGCTTTAGACAAGGAAGATCTTGTCTTACTAATCTGTTATGTTTTTTGAAGGTGTGAATAAACAGGTGGACAAAAGTGAGTCGGTTGATATAGTATATCTAGACTTTCAGAAAGCCTTTGACAAGGTCCCTCATCAGAGACTTTTGGCAAAACTAAAGAGTCATGGGATAGGAGGCAGTGTACTATTGTGGACCATGAAATGGTTAAAAGAAAGAAAGCAGAGGGTAGGGCTAAATGGCCAATTTTCCCAATGGAGAAAGGTGAATTGTGGTGTACCCCAGGGATCTGTGCTGGGTCTGCTGCTTTTTGCATATTCATAAATGACCTGGAAAAGGAAAAATGAGTGAGGTTATCAAATTTGCAGATGACACAGAACTATTTAGAGTTGTTAATACCCAAGAGGATTGTGGAAAATTGCAAGAGGATCTTCATAAATTGGAAGACTGGGCATCAAAATGGCAGATGAAATTTAATGTGGACAAGTGCAAAGTTATGCACCTAGGGAAGAACATCCCAAACTATGGTTATATGATGCAAGGTTCCACATTAGGAACAACCACCCAGTAAAAAGATTTAGGCGTCATTGTGGATGACATGTTAAAACCCCCAGTCCAGTGTGCCACGTCGGCAAAGAGAACAAATAGAATGCTAGGTATCATAAGGAAAGGAATGGAAAATAAAACAAAATATATTATATTGCCTCTATATCGTTCCATGGTGAGACCACACCTTGAATATTGTGTGCAATTCTGGTGGCCGTATCTTAAAAAGGATATAGCGTTATTAGAAAAGGTTCAGAGAAGAGCCACCAAAATGGTAAAGCAGATGGATGGATACTCCTATGAAGAAAGGCTAAAAAGGTTAGGGCTCTTTAACCTGGAAAAGAGACGGCTGAGGAGAGATATGATAGAGGTCTATAAATTAATGAACGGAGTGGAACGGGTAAACGTAGATCGATTGTTTATGTTATCAGAATATAGAAAGACTAGGAGACATGCAATGAAGCTACAGGGTAAACTATTTAAGACTAATAAAAGAAAATATTTTTTCACTCAACGTGTAATCAAACTCTGGAATTTGTTACCGGAGGATGTAGTAAAGGCTGTTAGTGTAGCTGGGTTTTAAAAAGGTTTGGACAAGTTCCTGGAGGAAAGGTCCATAAACCATTATTAAGAAGGGACCCAGGATATCAATGCTTGACCCAGTCCATGAAGTTACTTTTGATATGCTCGGAGGGATACCTAGCATCATCATTTATGTTGACATGGCTGAGCAATATCAGATAATATTCAGTAGGCTTGATGAGTCTCGGCAAGCTCTCCATAACATCTCAGATTCTGGCACCTGGCAGACAGCATACCTCTCTGGACATCAAGTCTGGTTGGTAGATAGACACTTCAGAACCCCTCAGAAGAGAGTAGCCAACCACCACTACCCTTTGCTTCCTTGTAGTGACTGATTCTACAACTTTGTGATGCTCGAACTGTGGTTCTTCCCTTTCCTGGGATGTTTCCATCTCCTCCACTTCCAGGACTGTATACTGTTCTTCACTTCAAGGGAAGGCGAAGTTGGAGTATTGATACTGCAGGCTCTGGTGACTTATGTTCAACCTTCTTTATTCTGTAGGCAATGGTAATAGGGTTATGTGTAAACAGTGATCATAATGTGATCAATTTTGACAATAACTAGTGGGAGGGTACTAAGGAAAACTACAGCAAAATAATTTAACTTTCAAAGGGGACATATTTTGCAGCATTCTGCAAACTGGTTTATCAACTTGAGTGTTTGACCACTCAAATTTAGTATTCTCTTTACTGAACTGGCATGTTCAGTTTTTTAAAAAGTCCTCTTCATGTCCAGCCCTTTACAGGAGTAATTAAGGGGATATGCTCCTTAATCTGGCAATGTTTATTTCCCCCTCCTCATTGAAATGAGCAGAGGGGGAAATAAACATTGTCTAGTTTTAGCTGTGGAGGCTAACTGAGTAGTGGTCCAATATTACCGGTACCTAGCTATTGGGACTCCCCACCTCTGCCCTGCCCCAGAACGCCCCCAACACGCCTCGATGCTACCCAGATAGCATCGGGGCACATAGGGGACATAGTCAGGAATATTCAATGGGACTAATTGTATGGTGCCCTTGAATATTCCCAATTAAGTGTGCTACAAACCATGTAAATGCCTTTCGAATACTGGGCTCTACATGTTTACCTCTATTGATTTTTCTACATGCAGAATTGTAAAATGGCTCCTCCCACTCCATGTATTGGCAAATTCACATGCATTGCTGAACTATTTTAGAAATGGCTGCACTTTTAACAGGGCCATTTCTAAAATACTGCTGGAATTGTATGCATCTACAATGTCTCAGTTCTGATCTCCATTTACTATCCTTGCACTTTTCTTACCTGACCTTGACCAAGGGCCAGTTTATTCTTAAAAATGAAGGGGCGCTTTAACAATGCTAACTGATTATTGAGTGTTTTAGCATGCAGTTACTGGCAGCGGTAAACACTAATGAGCATGCATGCGAGTTACCAGCCACTAAAACACATGGCAATTGACCATCATGCACTATGACAAGAATGAGTGGACCAGGGAAAGAGTATGGGATGGAAAGCACACTGTTCCAGCGCAAGGACAATTGCCATGTGCTCATTGATAATGTGGCAATTATCATACATGTACATAATGATACCTCTATGGGTGTCGTTAGGTGCACCTGCATTAATCGTGCCACACAGAGTTTGTGATTGTGTACTAACTGCAAGGAATTTACTGGGCATCCCATCATACGCTAACTGCAAGGAATTTACTGGGCATCCCATCATACGCTAACTGCAAGGAATTTACTGGGCATCCCTCGACAGCGTATGATAGGTGCACTTACTGAATTTGGTATGCTACTAATCATGTGGTAAGTGCACACCTTTAGTAAAAGAACCCCTAAATCCAAAATATGCCCCTTCTCATGAGTTAGAAAATATACTGTTGGAACCTCAGCATGGATATCAATGTCTATAACTCCTATGCTTTTCAATCTTTCTCCTGTTTAGTCTATACTAAATGATAAATTAAAGCTATCAGAGAAAATTGATGCCTTCAAATTATGATGCTGGTGAAGAATACTATGTATACCATGGACTACCCAAAGAACAGATCAGTTGGTACTAGAGATCAAATCCAAACTTTCTTTAGAAGCTGAAATAACAAGACTTGGGGCATATTTGCTGAAGATTAATGTGTGTTAAGTACAGTTAACTTGTGTTAAGTGCTGCAGTGGCCCACAGAAATGAATGGGCAGTGGCAGCATTAATGCACGTTAACTTTACTTAGTGCATGTTATCCTTTAGTAAACATGCCCCTTAGACTTTCGTACTTTGGATACATCATGCAAAGAGAAAGATCATTAGAGAAATACATTATGCTTGGCAAAGTTGAAGGTCAACACAAAATAGGAAGGCCAGCAATGTGATGGATCGATACAATAATAGCAGCGGTTTATGCCACTCTATCAACAATTAGCTGCCTGAATGAAGAATGAACACAGTTTAGGACAATTATCCGTAGGGTCACCATGCGTTAACATTGACTCAATGACATTTAACAACAATCTTCAAGATACACTTGATTTAATAATGGTAGAAATTGTATAAAAAAATTAATGAACATATAGATAGTCATGACTTAATGGGAAAAAGCCAGCAGGGATTTAGCTAATGGAAGTCTTGCCTCACCAGTCTGCTACATTTCGTTTAAGGTGTGAACAAACAGGTACATAAACATGAGATGATGAATATAGTGTATCTGGATTTTCAGAGAACTTTTGACAAGGTCCCTCATGAAACACTCTTGAGAAAATTAAAAAGTCATGGGATAGCCGGCAATGTCTTATTGTGGATTGGGAACTGGTTAAAAGATGGAAAACAGAGAGTAGGACTAATGGCCAATTTTTTCAATAGAGAAAGGTGAATAGTGGAATACCCTAGGGATCTGTGCTGTGCTTGGAAATGAGAATGAATGAAGATGACACAAAATTATTTAAAGCTGTTAAAACACTAGAGGATTGTGAAAAATTGCAAGAGGAGTTTGAGAAACTGGGAGACTTGACATGCAAAGGGAAAATGAAATATTATGTGGACAAGGGCAAAGTTATGCACTTAGGAAGGAACACCCTAAACTATAACAAGGTTCCACCTCAGAAATCACCACCCAGTTAAAGGATCTAGGCATTGTTGTGTAAAATATGTTGAAATCCTCTGCTCAATAGGCAAGGGCAGCCAAGAAAACGAATATAATCCTAGAAATTACAAGGAAAAGAATGGAATGGAGAATAAAACAAAAGATATCATAATGTCCCTGTTTTACTTCATGGTGTGACTGCACATTGCATACAGTTCTAGTCACTAGCTAAACTGGCAAAGGTACAGAGAAGAGCGACCAAACTAATAAAGAGGATGGAAGGATAGACTTAAACGTTTAGAGCTTTTCAGCTTGAAGAAGAAATTGCTGAGGGATGATATGATAGAGGTCTATGAAATAATGAGTGGAATAGGACAAGTAAACATGAATGGGTTGTTTACTCCTTCATAAAGTACAGACTAGGGGACACACAATGAAGCTACAGTACAAAGTAGTACCTTTAAGACTAACAGGGAAAATCTTTTTTCACTCAGTATGTAATTGAGCTCTGGAGTCCGATGCCAGAAGATGTTGTAAAAGCTGTAAGTTTAGAAGAGTTAAAAAAATTTCTTTTATGAGTTCCAGGAGGAAAAGTCCATAGACCATTATTAAAGTGGACTGGGGAAATCCACTGTTTATTCCTGGGATAAGCAGTAAGGAATATATCTATTATTTCAGATCTTGTCAGGTACTTATGACCTAGATTGGCCCTTTAAAGATAGAATACTTGGTTTACTGGACCATTGGTCTGACCCAGCATGGCAAATGTTGTTCTTATGTTCTAATTATCTTAAATAAATGTCTAGCAATTCTGTAATTGAAAAATATCTATCTTTAAATCAATTAATACCTACCTTAAAATGTCTACTTTACTTTTTACTGAACATGCTTTGATGGATTATATATATATATGATGTCTGAATGATGAATGCAGAGTTGGGGTAGGATAATGTGTTGTAGGGAGCTATTATTGTTTCTTATTACGTACTGTATATTTTACTATATTTATTATGAGTTGTTTTGAGCTTAATGGTCTCATGTGTTTGCAAAATTTACTAAATAAATGAAATAAAAGCTACCCACTAATAAAATCCCTGGGAAATGTTCTCTGGAAAGAGATTGAGGGAAAGTTTACACTTAGGTGCATAATTTTGAAAATTCAGACATACAAATATAATTACTCATAGACAAACTGCATGCACCGAAGAGCAATTGTAAATAGGCACACAGATCTTATTGGGTAATTTTCAAAGCAAAAGTGTGGTTATATTATAAAAATCTGCTTAACAAAAAGTGCATGCATACTTTTCACTAATGCAAACAGCTATACAATTACTTTCTTTATGATTATATTATTGGGGTTCTTTTAGAAGCCCTATTCATGCTTTGGACATCTGAAAATGAGCATGGAGAAATCACCAGAGACATTTTAGAAGCTGGATCTGTGGATGTCCTCAGGGTGAGGACATCCAAGACTGAATGGGGGCATGGAGTAGGTGTGTCTGGGGCATTCACAGAAGATATACATCCTTACCCAATTTCAGAAATGCCCTGGATGTCTCAAGCTGTTTCCAATGCATACTCCAGGAAAAGTGCTTGTTTCATCAGACAGTCATTTGCAGGGTGTAGAGTAGGAAATACACTCCTGTCTCCTCTATTTTCCATTTCAGTAATGAATACTGACCCAAACTATGGTTATACGATGCAAGGTTCCACATTAGGAACAACCACCCAGGAAGAAGATTTAGGCTTCATCGTGGATAACATGTTAAAACCCTCTGCCCAGTGTGCTGCGGTGGCCAAGAGAACAAATAGAATGCTAGGTATCATAAGGAAAGGAATGGAAAATAAAACAAAGGATATTGTAATGCCTCTGTATTGTTCCATGGTGTGACCCTACCTTGAATATTGTGTGCAGTTCTGGTCGCGGTATCTTAAAAAGGATATAGCGTTATTAGAAAAAGTACAGAGAAGAGCCACCAAAATAGTAAAGGGGATGGAAGGATACACCTATGAAGAGAGGCTAAAATGGTTAGGGCTCTTCAACCTGGAAAAGAGACGGCTGAGGGGAGATATGATAGAAGTCTATAAATTAATGAATGGAGTGGAACGGGTAAATGTAGATCGATTGTTTACATCATCAGAACATAGAAGGACTAGGGGTCATGCAATGAAGCTACAGGGTAACCTATTTAAGACTAATAAGAGAAAATATTTTTTCACTCAACATGTAATCAAACTCTGGAATTTGTTACCGGAGGATGTGGTAAAAGCTGTTAGTGTAGCTGGGTTTCAAAGGTTTGGACAAGTTCCTGGAGGAAGGGTCCATAAACCATTATCAAAAAGGACCCGGGATATCACTGCTTGAGCCAATACAAGCATTGTGGAACCTGTGTCTTTTGGGGAAACTGCTAGGTACTTATGACCTAGATTAGCCTCTGTTGGAAACAGGATACTGGGCTTGATGGACCTTGGTCTGACCCAGTATGGCACATCTTATGTTCTTAGGTTCTTATGTAATGAGCACTCATATATTCATTTTGCTATGCTGCTGGAGATCCTCTTATGCTAACTTGCATGAGATGGGCACCCGCGCCCCATACTGTCCTAAGGGGGATGTCTATGTGGCTGCTGGCATTGATTCCCATGCCAGGGATGTTTATTTTACTAAAATTGGATGGAGACATAGATGTCCCTGCTATTTCTCAGCATGTTCTTCCCTGGAAGTCCCCGATTTGATTTGGACATCCTTTCTAAAATGCCACTTTATATATTTAAAGTTGTTTTTCACTGAAAATTCCACAAGAGTAGCAGAATATAAATGAAAGTTAAATAGATAATAATTAAAGAAAACAAATTGTTTTTTCATTGATAGGGCAAGATCCACCAAAGCAATCTGACAAAATCACCGAGTCTCAAATCATAAGAACATAAGATAAGCCATAATGGGTCAGACCAAAGGTCCATCAAGTCCAGTATCCTGTTTCCAACAGTGGCCAATCTAGGTCTTAAGTACCTAGCAGTTTCCCCAAAAGACACAGGTTCCACATTGCTTGTATTGGGGAAAGCAGTGTATAATCTGGGTCCACTTTAATAATGGTTTATGGACCTTTCCTCCAGGAACTTGTCCAAACCTTTTTTTAAACCCAGCTATACTAACAGCCTTTTCTACATCCTCCGGTAATTAATTCATCATTAATGTGTGTTTTTAGTAAGTAGATCCCATTGAATAGCATGGAATCTGGGCTAAAATAATGTGTGTTAACAGTGAATTAATGCACCTTAACATTAGTACACCTTAGCAACCAGACTCGTTATACTGTTAGTAGCCGCTAATAAACAGAATTCCCTTTGAATATTGAACTGTGTTTTTATAAGGCAGTTTCCCCGCAAAGGAAACACTGGTAACCTGCTGATACTATAAGAAGACCTTAGGATTAGATCTGCAGTTTTTTTCTTTTAATACCAACTTTGTTGTTGCACATTTGTTTTGTTTAGTTTTTACCATACGGGTACTAGCTGGCATTGTGTGTTATGGCGTGTGCTGAAGGTATGTCGAGACACGCATTGTCAGTTAGCTTGTGCCCATGACAGCATGGGACGATTCCTGAGCTACCGATGTTAGAGTTGTGAGTGGGTAGGTTGGGAGCAGAGATTGGGCATGACGAGCTCACAGCACTTAGTGCTAGGTACATGCCACACACTAACTGTATTAATGTGGGTTCACCTAACGCCACCTCAGTAGGTAGAGTTAAGTGCACCTGTGCTATTGCAGTCTATGTTAGGGGACTGTGCTTTGTGTTAACTGCCGGGCAAATGCTTTCCACGCCCCCCCCCCCCCGACAGTTAACATGGTGGTGTTGCACATAACGCTCCATAATTTTGGTGCTATTGGCACGTTAGGTGTAACACCTTATCGTCCTTTAATAAAAGACCCTATTAAATCCAGGAGGGCCACATCCTTGAATCAAAGGAGCCATTTTACTACATGCAGCTAAGGTTTCACACTTAGCAAGCATTGTAAAGCGCTAGCTCCCAGTGACATGACCAGTATTTTTCAGCATCTAATGTGCAACTGGGTGTTGTAATGAATGGCAAAGTAACATAGGTGAATCCGTGCTAAGCGCCACATTAACTTCACTTGAGTGCTAATGTGTTCGCCAGGCCCATTCTCCACCTATAACCCACCCACTGTCCAAATTGGCATGTGAGTGCCGGTTAGTGCGTGTTTCATCAGTCGACAGCTGGCATGCCCATCCTTTAGGATTCACTGCAGCCAGTTATCGCTTGCTAAAACACATGTCAAATGATGTGTGATATTTAGTTAAAGGGTTGCAAAGAGTTAGAAGAATGAGTCATTAATAGAACAAGAGTATATTTCCCTTCCTTCAAAACCACAGGCAGACAATGGGTTTCAGAGGCAATAACTTAATAATCCTTTAATAAAAACAAAAAAGTGAGTTGGTACCGCACCCTCTCTTTGTCAGTTATGCAAGCATGAATACGCAAGCCAAATTTGGTAATACCCCAACAGAGGACATTTTAAAAAAAGACAATCAAATTAAAAAAAACAATATTGTGGTTTAGAAAAACTGGCCCAAATATTTGCAGTGATACAGATTTTCAGCAGTATGAATTTTCCTCCATTTACATTTAAGCAATCTGGCTTGCTGCTTTAATAGCCTAAACCCTGCATGATACCAAGCTGTTTTTTTCTGAAGGAAGAAATAACAACATTTCTATCAGGAAAGTTGAATCAAAGACCTCTATAGGTTTGGTAATCCATAAAGGGACTTGCAGGTCTGTTTACTAAGCGACACTAGCGGCTTCCGTGAGAAATCGGAGCTACGGCCCCATTATATTCGAAGGGGCTGCAGCTCTGATTTCGCACAGAAGCCGCTTGCGTCACTTAGTAAACAGACCCCTTGGTTATCCACAAATTAACAAAAAATCTGATTCTAAAAATTTCAGTTTCTCCATAATACTAATGCCAGTCATAGCTGCCAAGTTACAAAAATAGAACCTAGTAATGGGAACAAGAGGCCCGATATTCAATGATGGTAGCCATCTATTGTAAAGAGGAAGTCTCAAGAAAAAGAGGAATCATACATTGAGAGGACCACAGTTTGGAAGCAGCAAACTAGAAGCTAAGTACGGAAATTATTTGAATGGTTAAAAGAAGGTTCACTGAAAGTTATTTTCCTCTGTATTTAAAATACTTTGAAACGCAAAAAGCATTGAAGTTTGTTAGATGCCTTAAGCTTTAGGACTATGGTATTAATCAAAAATAATCTTCTGCACATATTTAAGAAGAAAATAATAAAAAGGACCTATTAAAAAATTGCTCATGGTTACTGTGCTAGTGACTAAATTATATAACCCTGGTAACCCGGAGGCCCTCCTCGCCCTCCATCACACCTCTTACCCCCTACCCTTTCTTCCCCTTTTCACACCAAACACCACAGAGACCGTATTATGGTACAACTTTGGTTGCAGCTTTATTTAACACGTATAACAACCCGCCCAACATGGGCCAAACATACTCAACATCCCAACATCGCCCCCCACCCCATCACCGGAAGATGCCCCCACCCGCCATATTATTAGCAAGGCGGAGCATCCTCCTCCCCACCCCCCACCGCCTGCCTCACCATGCTAGTAGCAAAGGCCGGCCCTCACACCCCGATACTGGGCCGAGACCCCCAACCGGGATGTCTCGCCCCACCCCGGGGAGCCCTTCGCTCCCCCACAGCTCCTAAATCAGTTAAAGCCCCGCCGCCTCGGCGAGCTCTGGCTCTCTACCCTGCCCCCCCCAGCTGCAACAATCTTATCCCTACCACCTCAAAGGGAGGGTGGGCGGGAAACATGTCCTCTCCTGCCGAGGAGCCGCGCCGAAAAGAGGGAGCCACGTGGCTCCTCGCTGGACCAAGCTCCGCCCCCTCCCTGTCGTGGCCAATGGAATCGCTCCCCAATGCTGAGGAGCGATTCCCTCACTGCCGCGTGGCTCCGTCATCCTTCCCACCCCCACCCGAGCCCCTGTCACGTGCCGGAGGCCGAGGCCGGGCCCAGGCCCAGGTTACTGTCGGCCGCGGGACCTGGACTGGCGGCCTCGGGCATTAACCCTGGTAACCCGGAGGCCCTCCTCGCCATCCATCACACCTCTTACCCCCAACCCTTTCTTCCCTTTTCACACCAAACACCACAGAGACCGTATTATGGTACAACTTTGGTCGCAGCTTTATTTAACACGTATAACAACCCACCCAACATGGGCCAAACATACTCAACACCCCAACATCGCCCCCCACCCCATCACCGGACGATGCCCCCACCCTCCATATTATTAGCAAGGCGAAGCATCCGCCTCTCAACCCCCCGCAGCCTGCCTCGCCATGGTAGTAGTAAAGGCCAGTCCTCACACCCCGATACCGGGCTGAGACCCCCAACCGGGATGTCTCGCCCCACCCCGGGGAGCCCTTCGCTCCCCCAAAGCTCCTAAATCAGTTAAAGCCCCGCTGCCTCGGTGAGCGCTGGCTCTCTACCCCGCCACCAGTGCGAGGTAGTTACCTATCCTCGCACCGACCCACCCCAATAAAACTGCGACCAACCCACATCTCCAGCACCTCCTGCCAATCGTTTAATAAAAGGTCTTGACGCACAGGAGATAGTTGCACCCCATCTGTGCGGTACAGCCCCGCACATTTTGCATCTGCCCAAGGGTGATGCACCTGCCAGCCACCTGCCTGCTGCACCCAACGCCCAATCTGCCGGTTGACTTTTGCTAGTCCTCTTGACCAACGCCGCTGAGACTGGCAGGTCAACCTCGGGATAATGTCGGACCAGATAATCGCCACTCCTGGCCAGTCCTCCTGCAGCACTCGAATGTCCCGCTGCACCGCTCGAATGAGCTGTCGACAAGTCCAATTGGACAGGTCGTTACCGCCCAAATGTATCAACACTCCCAGTGGATGCTGCCGCCGGTCTGCTTGTCGTCGAACCACCGGAAGAAGTTGCTACCAATGCATGTTGTGCTCCCCCATCCACAGCAACCGAATGTTGCGGGTTACTAGGCCCAGATGCACTCCTAGCGGGCGCAGCAAGGCCCTCCACTCCGCCCAGTACACAAAGGAATGCCCAATAATCCACCACTCACCAGCTGGGCACTTGCCCGCACCTCCGTCCCAGGGGTGTAGACGCGGCTGCGACCCTGAAACATGAAACACATCGTTAATACCCCCCACAAACAACCCCCCTGCACACCCCACCCACAATCACCCTTCACAATTGCTCCAGCCGGACATAACCCGCATAAGCCCCTGAACGCCATCGGCCAATCCTTTGAATCACCTCACCTCCAGCATGAACACAACCCCGGAGTCGCTTTCAGCAACACCCTTCTGCCTACTTCTTTCTGATTCGTCTTTGACAATATGCTTCAGAGCTTCTTTTTAACTGAAAGAGGCCCGCTTCCTTTGCTATTATATCTTGGAGGTATTTAAATGTCTTTATCATATCTACCCACCTTTAAGTCTATCCCCAGATGATTTACAACAAAGACCAGCTGACTATCTTAGTAATCACCCTTTGGACAGACTCCAGCCAGTTCACATCATTTTGAAGTTGTGGACTCCAGAATGGCACATAATACTCTGAATGAGGTCTCAGAGAAATAGAGGCACCTATAATCACTTTTTTTCTACTGGCCATTTTTACCTTTATGCACCCAAGTATCCTTCTGGCTTTTGCTGCTGCCTTTTTGGTTTGGCCACCTTATGATCATGAGAAATGATCAACCCCTGGTACCCCTCTTATTGTGTGCACAGAATGGTTGAGAATTTCTCAGCTAAAATTTAATACAAAAAAAATGCAGAGTCATACATTTGGGCTGCAAAAATCCAGGGAAAAGGTACAGTATAGAAAAGTGGGACCTAGAGATGATTGTTTCTGATGATCTTAAGGAGGCTAAATGGGTAGAAAAAGTGATGGGGAAAGCCAAAAGGATGCTTGGATGCACAGGGAGAGGAATGGTCAGCAGGAAGAAGGAGGTGATAGTGCCAGTGTATAAGTCTTTGGCGAGACCTCACTTGGAGTATTCTGTACAATTCTGGAGACTACACCTTCAAAAGAATATACACAGGATTGAGTCAGTGCAGATGGTGGCTATCAAAATGGTTAGTGGTCTTTGTCATAAGGCATATGGGGAGAGATTTAAATATCTCAATATGTATACTTTGAAAGAAAAATGGGTTGGGGAGATTTGACAGAACTGTTTAAATAAATGGTATAAATGCACAGGAGAGCCTCTTTCAATTGAATTAAAACTCTGCAATGAGGGGGCATAGGATGAAGATGAAATGGGATAGACTCAGGAGTAATTTGAGGAAAAAATTATTTATGAAAAGAATGGTAGATGCATGGAATAGTCTCCCAGTAGACGTGGTACAGAAGAGGACCATATCTGAATTCAAGAAAGCAAAGGAAAAAAATCACAGAGGATCTTTTAAGGGAAAAAAGAGAACGTAGGGCATGATATTCAAAGGGATTAATATGTTAATATGATTAATATGTTAATCTCCTTGCCTGGGATATTCAATGGTGCTGAATATCCGAAGGCTGCGTCGCTGCATGACCCTGATGTTATCCGGCAGGGCCATACCAAGTCATAAATGTGCCCTGTGCAACCTGCAGACCTGGAGCTTCCCTTCAACATCTGACATTTGTCATTTGCTCCATCTCCCCATGCCCAGCTTTTCCCCATCTAACATCACACCTCTTCCTGTCCAACCAGCTACCCTCTGTGCTGCTTGCCTTTGCCCTACCACCATTTTCCTGTTCCCTTGGTGTGGTGGCAGCGGAGCGGACCTCCAATTTTAAAAAAGCACACGGATCTTTCCGAGTCCATGCTAGCATGACTGGTCTGAGCCCTCTTACCTCTGACGCGAGCATATGTCAGAGGAGGGAGGTATCAGACCAGCCATGTAAGCATGGAATTGAAAAGACCCATGTGTTTTTTTTAAATTGGAGGTCCACTTTGCTGCTGATGCCACCATCATCCCCTGCCACCAAGGAACAGGAAAAATAGCAGCGGGACAAGGGCAGGAAGCATGAGGAGGAGCTAAGGCCGGTGGTTGGCAACCTTAAATGTGCCTCTATTATTTTGTGCCCCATGCAGCTGCACCACTCACACAGGCCTAGGTATGGTGCTGTTAACCGGTTAGCTTCAGGGCATTCTGGGTGGACTCTGGGGGTGCGGGAAATAACTGGGCAGCAGTGATATTGAGGCACTATCCGATACTACAATGCAGAGAAAGTCAGGTGCAGTAAAGGTTGGCCTATCTTTTGCTGCTCATTGTAACCGGATAGTGGCTGAATATCGTTGCAGCCCATTTAGCTTCATGGCAATCTGGGCAATCAAGATATTCAATGCTGATAGCAGGATATGGCCCTGGCATTGAATATTTGAGTCTAAAGTTCAGCAGCAGTGACTAGCCGCTTTAGCAGTTCTAGTCGCTGCTGCATGAATATCGGGCCGTTAAAGCTTAGTAGTTAGTATGGAAGGGCAGACTAAACAGGCTACATGCTCTTTATCTGTCATCAGTTTTCTATGAAGGCCAATCAGGCCAAAGAGAAGCAGGAACTTTGTTTAAATTTCTTAGTGCCTCCAGGCATGCCCGCGCCTGGTAGGCCCATGCCTGAAAGCCTCACTAGAGGGCCCTTTGGCGTGGCCCTTAGGCGGAGGACTTAGGTGGGCTGAAATCATCTCCTTTTCTGGGGTTTTTTTTTGTGAATCTACCGCAGTGCTACAATGACCTGCTTGCTGTAAGTCACCTCCTCTCTACTAACATTTTGCCTACCTTCTTCTGCAATTACTTTGACCCTATCACACTGCATATCTACCTTCAGTGCTGTTTACAAGATCCCCTTTTGCTCAGTCCCATCATCACTAAAGCACAGCATGGCAGCCCAACATGGCAGCCCAACACGGCAGCCCAACACTACTTCCTTGTTTTTCTCCTTCTACTCAACTTCCTTCTCAGCTACTATCCCACAATGCTTCATTATTATCCAACCTAGCAGATCACACACAAATGCTACAGCAGGAGACACCTCACTCTCAACCAATGCCATAACTCACACACACACATGCCGCACAAACACACCTCCCCACACCTCCCAATCAGCTTAGAACTAATTAATGCCAGATCGATAAGGAACAAAATCAACACCCTGTCAGACCACCTCCAATCCCAACAACCTGACATTATATGCGTCACTGAAACTCGACTATTCCGCACTGACCAGGTTGTTTTCAATCAGGTCACACCACCCACACACACAGCATTCAACTGCTCCCGCATGCACAAGAGTGGCGGAGGTGTCCTAATCCTAGCAAGAAGCACTCTCAGATTCAAGGCCCTATCAACAGCTAGTCCAGAGCACAGCAACACATTCTTCATAGTGAATAAACATATCACCATCTGCCTCACCTACAGAGCTCCTAACACCACCACTGATGAGTTCTCCACTACCCTCAAATCAGTGTGTGCAGCCAACTCCCTCCAGAAGCCACTGGTAGTCCTCGGTGATTTTAACCTCAAATCCACCTCTCCTAAAGAGGCAGCGACCTTCCTCACTGCCATGGACTCGCTGCAATACACCAAACTAATCAACTCTACACACAGACTAGGATCCACCCCAGATCTCATCTTCATACCTAATCAGCTCCTTGAACACAACAATGTATCTACACCAATGATAACCCCAATTCCTTGGTCTGACTATACATTATATACATTAAATACCTTTATGGAAATGGGTAACAGAGGGAACATATGGAAAGCAGTGTGTATAAATGCCCGTAGCATGGGAAATAAGATCCCTGATGTTGAAGCTTTGGTGGGAGTGGCTGACTTGGATTTAGTGGCAGTTACAAAAACATGGTTCACAGAAAACCATGACTGGGATGTAACTATACCTGGCTATACTTTATTCAGAAAGGACAGGGTAGGAAGAAGGAGAAGGGGGAGTGGCACTATATGTAAAAACTACTATTAAAGCTTTGGAATTACAGAGCTTAAAAGGGAGAGAGGAGGCATTGTGGGTTAAACTAGAAAGAGGGAAAGAGAAATCAGTTTGCATTGGCGTGATATACAGACCTCCCTCACAAGAGGAAGAGGTGGACAGAGAGTTAATTGAAGACATACGCAGCATTGCTAGGAAAGGGTAAGTGCTACTGATAGGAGATTTCAATATGCCAGATGTTGATTGGCACATTCCTGCTGCAGTATCATCTAGAAGTAAGGAGATCCTGGATTCTCTACAGGGAGAACTATTCAGGCAATGGTAACAGACCCCATACGTGAAGGGGCCATACTGGACTTGGTGCTTACCAATGGTGAAAGTGTTTCTGATGTTGTAGTGGGAGATCATTTTGCATCCAGTGATCACCAGATGGTGTGGTTCAGTATTAGGACTAGGGCTGTTAGAATCCATTCCAAGGTGAGGATCTTAGACTTCAGGAAGACTAACTTTGCGAAGATGGGCCAATACCTCAGGGAGTCGTTAGTGAGATGGGAACAGCTGGGGGATGTAGAAAAACAGTGGGCAAAACTGAAAGGGGGTATTTTAAGGGCAACCGACCTTTTTGTTAAAATGGTAAATAAAGGCAAAAGGAAAAGGAGACCGCTATGGTTTTCGAAGGAAGTAGCTGAAAAAGTGAAGAAAAAGAGGGAGGCCTTCATGAAATACAAGAGATCACAGAGAGAGGAAGACAGGCATCTGTATTTGGAAAAACTTAGAGAAGCTAGCAAAGTAGTCAAGAAGGCAAAGATTCAAAAGGAGGAGGAAATAGCCAATGCAATAAAATGGGGGGATAAGACATTTTTCAGATATATTAGTGAGAAGAGGAAGGGCAAAAGTGGTATTGTCAGACTCAAGGGTGCAGGGAGGGAATATGTAGAAGCTGATAAGATAAAGCAGAATTGCTTAACAAATATTTTTGTTCTGTGGTGCCAAAGGACAGGAGAGAGGCTCATGTGGTGCCTTTACACAAAAGCGGAAGTAAGGATGTGGTTGAAAACTACAGGCCGGTTAGTTTAACTTCGGTGGTGAGTAAATTATTGGAAACGCTGCTGAAAGAGAAAATAGTGAGGTTTCTGGAGTCCAGCGGATTACAGGATCCGAGACAGCATGGATTCACCAGAGGCAGGTCTTGTCAGACAAATCTGATTGATTTTTTTGACTGGGTGACCAGGGAGTTGGACCGAGGGAGAGCTCTAGATGTGGTGTATTTAGATTTCAGTAAAGCCTTTGACACTGTTCCTCACAGGCGACTTATAAACAAACTGAGCACCCTAGGGATAGACCCTAAAGTTACTGCTTGGGTTAGAAATTGGTTGGGTGGGAGGCGACAAAGAGTACAAGTAAAAGGAGCTCACTCTGAGGAGAAGGATGTTACCAGTGGTGTGCCCCAGGGATCTGTCCTTGGTCAGATTCTTTTTAACATCTTTGTTAGTGATATAGCGGAAGGGCTGTCGGGTAAGGTTTGCCTCTTTGTGGATGATACCAAAATCTGCAATAGAGTAGACACCCAGGAAGGTGTAGATAACATGAGGAGGGATCTAGCTAAGCTTGAAGAATGGTCTAGAATTTGGCAGCTGGGATTTAATGTTAAAAAATGTAAGGTCATGCATTTGGGCTGCAGCAATCCAAGGGAGCAATACAGTATAGGAGGTGAAGTACTTTTGTCCACTAAAGAAGAGCGGGACCTAGGCGTGGTTGTGTCTGATGATCTTAAAGTAGCTAAACAGGTAGAAAAGGCGACGGCAAAAGCTAGAAGGATGCTTGGGTGCATACGGAGAGGAATGGCTAGCAGAAAAAAGGAGGTGATAATGCCTCTGTATAAGTCTTTGGTGCGACCTCATTTGGAGTATAGTGTGCAATTCTGGAGGATGTGAACAGGATGGAGTCGGTGCAGAGGGTGGCTACTAAAATGATTAGTGGGCTTCATTATAAAGCATATGAGGACAGACTTAAGGATCTTAATATGTACACCTTAGAGGAAAGGTGGGATAGAGGTGATATGATTGAGATGTTTAAATACCTCCGTGGCATAAATGTTCAGGGAGAGAGCCTCTTTCAATTGAAAGCAAGTTCTGCTACGAGGGGACATGGGATGAGGGTGAAGGGAGACAGATTCAGGAGTGATATGCAGGAATATTTCTTTACAGAAAGAGTAGTGGATCCATGGAATAGTCTCCCAGTGGAGGTGGTAGAGATGAGGACAGTAACTGAATTCAAAAAAGCATGGGACCAACACAGAGGATCTCTAAAGGTAAAAAGTGGACTGTTGTAGTTGTTGATATGGAAGGACAGACTAGATAGGCCATGTGGTCTTTTTCTGTCATCATGTTTCTATGTTTCTATTATATGACTCACCATGCTGATCCCCCTCACAAACACACATTCAGAACAGATCCACCCAGGAAGAATATTCTAGAGCTTTGTCAAGGACCAATTCCTCCACAAAACCCTCCCTAACTTAAACCAAGATTTCAAGGATCTAGATAATATAATTGACAACTGGAACACGACTATTGCTGCAGCAGCAAGAGCACCAAACAATAAGAACACCAAACCCCTGGCAAGAAAATACAAATCCTGGTACTCCAAGGTTATAAGGAAAGCAAAGAGGACTCTATGAAAAACTGAAAGAAGCTGGAGATAGAACAAGACCCAAATCACCCAACAGCTATATCAAGCAAAGCAACAGGAATACAATAACCTCATCAACCAACACAAACAAAAGTACCATACCAACCTCATACTCACATCCATCAATAAACCCAGAGAACTATTTGAGATAGCCCGGACACTCACCAAGGAACCAGTTCATAAAGGAGAAAACATGACACAACCACAGACGTTTGCCAACTACCTCCAGACCAAAAATATGTCTCCCCAAAGATAAACCCCAAACAGGTCCAATATCCCTGAAGCCACATAAACCAGCTGCACCTGGGGAGAATTCAGCAATCCTTCCATCGATCAGATATTTTGAACTTTCTCCACTCTGAACACCAGTATCACACTGACAGATCCATGTCCAGTACCTTGGATAAAGGCAGCAAAAGAAGAACTCAATTCATCCACAATATTATACACTTATCCCTTTCCCAAGGATACATGCCAAGCCCCCTCTAGCTAGCTACCATCTGCCCTATACCCAAGAATATAACTTTAGATAAGAGTGATTCTGCTGCATACTGCCCCATATCCTGCCTACCCTTCCTCACCAAGGTCATCGAGAAAATAGTACAAGTTCAACTACAGGACCACTTTGACTCAGACAATACTTCATGTGTGGGAATAATTGTCTGTAACTAGCTTTATTGTCACCAAAGAATTTATGGGGCGCGGCACCTGCCTGATCACCTGAGCTGATGTGAAGCAAACATGTCTGCTGTACTGTCTTGCCAGCAATGCTATCTTGCAGGGGCATGGTGGAGACCTTGCCTTGCAGTGCTAAGCTAGGCTTATACTGTGCCTGCTAGTCCGCCTTGCCTGGAGGGGTGTGCTGGGCTACCCTGCCTTGCTGCCAGCTAGGGTAACCAGCCCCTCCCTCTTCGGGACCTGTGCATAACTGGTATTTGGCTTGGGTACCCACTGGTTAGCTGCAACAAATGGGACAAGCAAAAACAAATATAAAATGCAACTGTGGGATTAGAAAGTAGCCTTGTTAGATTTTGCATTGCCTGTCTAAATGAGAAGTGTGGGGTGGGGTGGGATGGGATGTGCTCTGATTGGGGCGAGAGCGGCCGGTTCTCAGACCGACTCCTGCTTTAATCCCCTGTCTCTTGCCACACCCCTGCCATGTGTTGCATCATCCCAGTGCGCCTGGAGACTTCTGGCTTTGTCCTGCTCTTATGACTTGCAGTTAAGCAATGGCAGGGGCTTTCCAATGCAGGCTTCCAATGGGGATTCTGGGGATTCTGCCGTCATGGTAACTGTCGGGTCCCACGTACAAGGCTCGGTTCCTCCCCAAATGCATAAGTAAGGGTGAAGTTGAGAATACAGGCCAGTTAGTCTGACCTCTATGATGAGTAAATGAATGGAAATGCTACTAAAACAGAGGATAGTCAGGGTTTGGGAATGCAATGGATTACAGGATCCAAGTCAGCATGGTTCTACTAGAGGCAGGCCTTGTCAGACCATTCTGATTAATTTCTTTTGACTGGTTGACCAGAAAGTTGGACTGAGAAAGACCACTAGATGTGGTATACTTAATTTCAATAAAGCTCTTGACACTGTTCCGCACAGATGATTTATAAATTGAACACCCTAGGGATGGATATCAAAGTGACTGAGTTAGAAACTGGTTGAGTGGGAGCGAAAAAGAGTTTAGATAAGTGGAAGTCACTCTGACAATAAGGATATTACCAGTGGTGTGCCATAGGGATCTATCCTGAATGTAATTTTTTTTAATAGTTTTGTAAGAGCTATTGCAGGAGGACTGTCAGGTAAGGTTTGCCACTTTGCAGATAATACCAAAATCTTCAATAGGGTAGAAATCCAGGAAGGTGTAGAAAACATGTGAAGCTTGAAGAATGGTCAAGAATTTGGCAACTAAGATTTAATGCTAAAAACATAGGGCCCGATATTCAAAAGGCATTTACACGGTTAACAGCCAGTTAACCATGTAAATCCCTGCTAACCTGATATTTGACGGCACATACATGGGTAGTGCTCTTGAATATCCCCAACTAAGTCCCCTATGCGCCCTGATGCTAGCCGATTGGCATTGAGGGTTGCCGGGGGCATTCCAGGGTGGAGCAGAAGTGGGGACTGGCGCTAATCATGCACCACCGATATTGGAAGCTGCATGGTTAGCACTCCATGCCTGTAAGATAGGTGAGGAAAATCTTTACCTATCTTATAGGCACTGAGGCTAACCATACAGCATCCAATATCAGTGCTGCACGATTAGCCTCAGTGGCTTCCGAGCAGCACAGCCAGACCTGGATATTCATTTCCACTGCCGCGAATGTGAATATCTGGGGTTAGGGGGTAGGCAGACAGGGCTAAGTGGCTACAGCACTTAGCCCTGCCCAGTTGAATATCAGGCCCATAGGTCTTGCATTTCAGCTGCAAAAATCCAAAAGAGTGGTACAGTATAGATAGCGAAGAACTTCTATTCATGAAGTAGGAGCCGAACCTGGGGGTGATTGTTTATGTTTATGTTCTGTTTATGTTTATTCCATTTGATATAACACTCTTTATAACATCAGGGTGGTTTACAATCACCAAAATATACAGAAGGCCAAGGCCAGAAGAAGGAAAAAGAACTACAATACAAGACAGGAAAGTGAAAGAGATAAAGGAAACAAGACAAGAGGCAACTGGGAAAACAAAGGGACATAAAGAAAGCAAAGCAAGAGACATGGCAGGATACACAGGCAGCTGGGAAAAATAGAGGATCAGACAATGGAGGGTGGGAGGTCAAAGGCAGAGGAAAACAAATGGGTCTTGAGGAGTGACTTGAATCTGACATAATTCTGCTTTAATCTGAGAGGAGTATGGAGCGAGTTCCATAGGGCAGGTCCAAGGAAAAAGAAGGCAGAATGGCGGGTGGACTGCAGGTGGGCACATGCCAGAAAGGGGAGGTGAGCTGAGTGAAGATGGCGGCTAGGTGTAGGAAAATGAAGGAGATCTGCCAAGTACTGGGGAGTAAAAAGTGGCTAAACAGGTAGAAAAGTTGATGGCTAAAGCCAAAAGGATGCTTGAGTGCATAGGGAGTGGAATGGTCAGTAAGAAGAAGGAGGTGATAGTTCCTCTGTATAAGCCTTTGGTGACACCTAATTTAGAGTACTGTGTGCAATTCTGGAGACCAAACCTTCAAATGACTATAAACAGGATGGAGTCAGAGAAGAGAGAAACTACCATAATAATGGTCAGTGGTCTTCATCATAAGGCATATGGGGATAACTTGCAGATTTCTATATATATCCTTTAGAAGAAAGGCAGGAGAGGGAAATATGATAGAGATGTTTAAATACCTCTGTGATGTAAATGCACAGGAGGAGCGCCTCTTTCATTTGAAAGAAAGCTCTGCAAAGAGGGGAAATAGGATAAAAGTGAAAGGGGAGAGACTTAGGAGTAATTTGAGGAAATATTTATTTATGGAAAGAGTGGTAGATGCGTGGAATAGTCTCCTAGTGGAGGTTATAGAGACGAAGGGGGACATAGATGGATTTACGTGATTTGCATGCAAAATTGATTTAACACACATTAACCTACAAATTAAAACATATATGACTAATTTGCACACTTTAAAAAGTTCTAATGTCATTTTAAAAAATGGTTAAATATGTTAAATGAACCAAAAAAACCCCACACTCAAAAACTGGGAAAATTTCCCCAAATTTCTGAAAATGAATTAATCCATCAATCTTTCAACGGAGGCAGACACTCTGATTGTTATTCCTGGATTGCTCTGGTGGGTTGTGTGTTGGACCTTGCTCCTAAGCATGAAATCCAATATGCAGATCAATGTTCCAAGGCAAAGATTAATTCTGATTTTAACAACATTTGGTTATGCTCCCTCTGAATAAGTGTCAGCTGAATCATAACATAGAAAAGAGTGGTCAGTACTAGAACTCAAACTGAGCCCCTAGAAGGTTTATATTTATGCTACTGAAGGATGGTCCCTCCATGTCTTCAACTGATTCTGATCACTGAGTCGGGCCTTTATATGCTGATGGCACCACGCCTAAGTTTTGAGCTCAACTGCTAAGAAAGGCTTTAACTTCTTATCATTCCTGCACTCCTTCCTTAAATGTTTCATTTTGAGAAAAGACAGAGAAGAATCCTTCCTTGAATGTTACTGGAACTGGTCTTTTCCCAGCATAGCCTAGGAATCTAAGGGACCCTTTTACTAATGTGTAGCAAGTTTTTGCAGGTATTGCATGGTAAGTGCATAAGCTGTGTGATTACTTTGGGGGGGGGGGGGGACATATCCTCTGAATGTAACACAGGAAAACTCCCTTACTATGCATTAAGGGGGCTATTTTGCAAGAAATGGATGTGGGTTGTACATTTGAATAGAGCAAGTTGGATGTGTTGAAGACCAGGACATAGAAAGCAGAATCACAGACATTCTCATCGTTGGCAAATCTGGACATCCACTTGGATACAATGGATGTGTTCGAGGGCTAGGAGAAGAGTGAATCAAATAGGGAAGAAGAGTGTGAATTCAAGAGGGAGAGAGGAGAGAGAGAGAGAGAAGGAGATAGGAGAGAGAGGAGGGAGAGAGGAGAGAGGAGAGAGGGAGAGAGAAAGAGTGAGAGAGGACCCTGCCTGCTGTTGCTATCTGCCCAGCGAGCCTCTGTGTCCCTGAACTGTATTCCATTGATCCATCCCTACCGGCCCTGCCCTACACCCTCTACCCCAGCCACAGGCAACCATCCCTCCCCACCCCCCCACCCCCTACTTTGACCCCTGAACCCCATAATCCCTGTGTCTGCACAAGGAAATGTCATCAGTGCAAGTACATGCAGAGTAAAAGTGGACATTGTTGTGTATGTGTAGGAACAGGGGAGGGTGTGTGAGTATCCGTTAGCTGAGTGTCCCCATGTGTATGTCCATATTCATCCCTGTCAATGCACACAACACACTGCACTGCATGTTGATGGTGGCAGGGCAGGGTAGTTGACATTAGGGAAAGGGGCAAATGGTGGTGGACCCCCATAAGTATTGATGCAGGGAGCAGACATGCATCGAGTGAACGGTTGGTTCGCTGAAGCCATTGAGGAGGAGCTGCAGAGGGAGAGCAGGAGGGTGCACAGGTGGCACCCATACCAACTAATAGACTAACTGAGAGAGCAGTAAATGAGGCTGACAGATGACCAGTATCTGACACAATTCTGGTTTGACAGAGACACCATACTGAGCCTATGCCAGGAGATAGATCAGGATCTCAATACCAGCACACAGCAAGGCCGACCCCTACCAGTGTTTGTAAAGGTCACCACAGCCCCCATAGTTCTTGTGATAGGCAGCTTCCAGGCTGTGCTGCTCTGTCTCATGCAGTTCTTCGCTGCATTCCTCCCCAGGATGATCTCATACAAATATTTTCCAAGCTATAGGGGCATGCCTGGTAAGTTCCCGGAAGTTAGCACACAATTGCGAACCTTAATGCATGGCACAGTTAACACAGATATCTCTAAAAAACATCCATAGAAGGATCACTATGTGCACTCACGCTCATTGCCACATTTCCAGTGATCACATGGCAGGAACGTGCTCTTCATGCCCACACCCTACTCCTAACCTGCCCGCTCTTTACCCTTGCGTTTTAGTGGCTGGTAGCTGACATGCATGTACACTAGCATTCACCACTGCCAGTTATTGCATGCTAAAATATATGTTAACTGGTTAGCGGCATTTAGTAAAAGGACCTCTTAGAAAAGAAGTTTCCATAAATTTTCCCTTTGAAACTATGGGTTACTTTTGCACCCATGCCCTTTCACCTGTGATAATACAGGATCAAAGTATACCCCAGAGAGTATCCCCGCTGATTTGAAAACACAGTCAGTGAACATACAGGGTGGCCCAAAAAAAGTGAGAACATCTCATAGCATATAAGTTATTTAAAATTTCAAAAAGACAGATTAAACAATTGACAAATTTTAAAAAAGATGGTGACTGGAAATTGTCGAAATAAAGACGTTATATAGCTAAAAAAGGTAAATAAGTAAACTATTTAAGCTTTTAATTTACGAGATGTTCTCAATTTTTTTGGGCCACCCTGTATTTTCTGTCCTGCAATCTCACTTTTTTGTATGGGTTAAAGAACCACAGGCATTGTGACAGAACACACATACTTTTTTCTGCAAATTTCAAAGCTATTTTGTTGCAATTAATTTATCCACAGAAAAGATAGTGGAAAATATTTTAGAGACATTCTTTGTTGAAAATGTACATATTGTTCCTTGCCATTCTGTTCTAATGGTGTTATAATTATGGAATAAATGGAATCACTGTTAAAAAAGAGAATAGTTCATTATGTTGAATTCAAGGGAAAAGAAGATCCAAGATCTGTTTAATAGAAGTAGGTCTTGTTTAACAAGTCTAAGTGAGCTGGTCATAGGACAATGCATGCCATAGGTGTTGGAAAGAGGTGGGTCACATGGGCCCCGGCCCCACAAAAATCCCCAAATAGCAGGCAGCGGGCAGAAGAAGAAAAGCCCTTTCCTGTCTGCCCATGAGAGATCGAATCCCTGCAGACAGATAGGTCTTTGCTGCGATCACAGCTTCTCTTCTTCTTCTGTCCAGAGGGGATCGGATCCCCACGGGCAGCCTACTGTCTGCTGGCTGCGATCATTGCAAAGACCCTTCCTATCTGCCTTCAAGGATCATAAGCAGACAGCAGGGGTCTTTGTAGTGATCACAGTGCACAGGCAGCAGTCTGCCTGTGGGGATCCCATCACCCATCAGCAGAAGAAAAGCCACAATTGTGGCAAAGACCCTCCCTCTCTGCAAACAACAAAGGTCTCTGCCTGTGGGGCAGAGCTTTGGTGGAATGAGGGCAGAGCTTGAAGTGGTGCATTGGGTGGAGTTAGAGTGGAGCTTGGCGTGGTGCTTTGGGTGGAGTTAGAGTGGAGCTTGGGGTGGTGCTTTGGGTGGAGTTAGAGTGCAGCTTGGCGTGGTGCTTTGGGTGGAGTTAGAGTGGATCTTGGCGTGGTGCTTTGGCTGGAGTTAAGGCGGAGCTTGGGGTGGTGCTTTGGGTGGAGTTAGAGTGGAGCTTGGCATGGTGCTTTGGGTGGAGTTAGAGTGGAGCTCTGCGTGGTGCTTTGGGTGGAGTTAGAGTGGAGTTTGGGGTGGTGCTTTGGGTGGAGTTAGAGTGGAGCTTGGGGTGGTGCTTTGGGTGGAGTTAGAGTGGTGCTTGGCGTGGTGCTTTGGGTGGAGTTAGAGTGGTGCTTGGGGTGGTGCTTTGGGTGGAGTTAGAGTGGATCTTGGGGTTGTGCTTTGGGTGGAGTTAGAGTGGAGCTTGGAGTGGTGCTTTGGGTGGAGTTATAGGAGCTTGGGGTGGTGCTTTGGGTGGAGTTAGAGTGGAGCTTGGCGTGGTGCTTTGGGTGGAGTTAAGGCGGAGCTTGGGGTGGTGCTTTGGGTGGAGCTAGAGTGGTGCTTGGCGTGGTGCTTTGGGTGGAGCTAGAGTGGAGCTTGGGGTGGTGCTTTGGGTGGAGTTAGAGTGGAGCTTGGGGTGGTGCTTTGGGTGGAGTTAGAGTGGAGCTTGGCGTGGTGCTTTGGGTGGAGTTAGAGTGGAGCTTGGGGTGGTGCTTTGGGTGGAGTTAGAGTGGAGCTTGGGGTAGTGCTTTGGGTGGAGTTAGAGTGGAGCTTGGCATGGTGCTTTGGGTGGAGTTAGAGTGGAGCTCTGCATGGTGCTTTGGGTGGAGTTAGAGTGGAGCTTGGGGTGGTGGTTTGGGTGGAGTTAGAGTGGAGCTTGGCGTGGTGCTTTGGGTGGAGTTAAGGCAGAGCTTGGGGTGGTGCTTTGGGTGGAGTTAGAGTGGAGCTTGGGGTAGTGCTTTGGGTGGAGTTAGAGTGGAACTTGGCGTGGTGCTTTGGGTGGAGTTAGAGTGGAGCTCTGCGTGGTGCTTTGGGTGGAGTTAGAGTGGAGCTTGGGGTGGTGCTTTGGGTGGAGTTAGAGTGGAGCTTGGGGTGGTGCTTTGGGTGGAGTTAGAGTGGAGCTCTGCATGGTGCTTTGGGTGGAGTTAGAGTGGAGCTTGGGCTGGTGCTTTGGGTGGAGTTAGAGTGGAGCTTGGGGTGGTGCTTTGGGAGGAGTTAGAGTGGAGCTTGGAGTGGTGCTTTGGGTGGAGTTAGAGTGGTGCTTGGCGTGGTGCTTTGGGTGGAGTTAGAGTGGTGCTTGGGGTGGTGCTTTGGGTGGAGTTAGAGTGGTGCTTGGCGTGGGGCCTTGGGTGGAGTTAGAGTGGAGCTTGGGGTAGTGCTTTGGGTGGAGTTAGAGTGGAGCTTGGCATGGTGCTTTGGGTGAAGTTAAGGTGGATCTTGGGGTGGTGCTTAGGGTGGAGTTAGAGTGGAGCTTGGTGTGGTGCTTTGGGTGGAGTTAGAGTGGAGCTCTGCATGGTGCTTTGGGTGGAGTTAGAGTGGAGCTTGGGGTGGTGCTTTGGATGGAGTTAGAGTGGAGCTTGGAGTGGTGCTTTGGGTGGAGTTAGAGTGGTGCTTGGCGTGGTGCTTTGGGTGGAGTTAGAGTGGTGCTTGGGGTGGTGCGTTGGGTGGAGTTAGAGTGGTGCTTGGCGTGGTGCTTTGGGTGGAGTTAGAGTGGAGCTTGGGGTAGTGCTTTGGGTGGAGTTAGAGTGGAGCTTGGCATGGTGCTTTGGGTGAAGTTAAGGTGGATCTTGGGGTGGTGCTTAGGGTGGAGTTAGAGTGGCGCTTGGCATGGTGCTTTGGGTGGAGTTAGAGTCGAGCTTGGGGTGGTGCTTTAGGTGGAGTTAGAGTGGAGCTTGGGGTGGTGCTTTGGGTGGAGTTAAGGCGGAGCTTGGGGTGGTGCTTTGGGTGGAGTTAGAGTGTAGTTTTGGGTGGTGCTTGGTTGGAGTTAAGGCGGAGCTTGGGGTGGTGCTTGGGTGGAGTTAGGATGGAGCCTGGTGTGGTGCTTGAGCCCTCCCAAAAAAAAATCTCTTCCGCCACTCCTAGTACATGCTGTGATGGACTTTGACTTCAGGAAGCCCTTTGGCATGGTTCGATATCTATGACTTACGAATATATTCAGTGTCCTAGGTATGGATCTAAAAGCGAGTAAGGAACTGATTGAGAGAAAGATAACAAAGTATACAAGTTAATGGAGTTCACTTGAAAGAAAGTGGGTTACCAGTGTGCTACTGGGATCAGTTCTGTGTCTGGGCACTGCAAAAGGGTCTGAAGGAAAGATGTGCCTTTTTGTAGATAATACTGCAATCTGCAGCAGGTTGCATTCCCCAGAAGGCATAGAAAGCAAGAGCAATGATAAAAGGAAGCTGAAGCAATGGTTTACAGTTTGGCAAGTAATGCCAGGCTATGCCCAACCCCAAGGGGCAATACAAAATAAGGGAAGAAATTCTTATATGCACTAAACCAGAGAACAGTCGTGGAATTTCCATATCGGATCATCTAAATAAAGATGATTAAACAGCAGCAAAAGCCAGAAGGATATCAGGATGTATAAAGAAAGGCATTATTGGGTGGAAAAAGAAGTGGATATAAATATCTCGTGAGACCTCACTTAGAATATTGCATCCAGTTCTGGAGGTCACACCTTCAAAAGAATACAGACTACAGGACAACTACTAGGGAGGGCAGTTTTATAACAGATCACCTAACTTGTGTAAGTGATAATACTCTTACTTTCCCTATGAAAATTATCATACTGCAAGTGCACATATCCATTTATACCTTCTATTTAATATGTACAAATTCCCAGGTTCGTTACATGTATATAGAGCCCAATATTCAGCGGAGGTGGTTAGTACCTAGCTGTCTCACTGAACACTAAACCTGGGTATTCAATGTCGAGGCAATATTTGGCCACTGGTATTGAATATCTGTGTCAGTCACAGAAGCATACTGAGCAGTGGTGATATTCAGTTGCTGCCCAGTTAGCTTTGGCAGAAAAAGTTAGGACAGATTTTGCTGTGCCTGACTTTCACTGCTGAAGGATAAGTGGACAGTGGCTGAATATCACATATAGTGGCAGCGCCCGGGGATATTCAGCGGACAGCAGATAAAGACCAGTATGGTCCATCTAGTCTGCCCAGTAAGGTGGATAGAGACTGTGCAGGTCACCCCCTCTATACCTTTGTTTAGGGTTGTACCCACTGTTCTGTGCAGGTCCCCCCCTATCTATTTGTTGAAGTATAAAACATAGTTAAGTTTCTTTTGTTTTTATCCTCTTGCTAAAAAGGGATCCACTGTGTCTGTCCCAAGCCATTTTGAATTCCGTCACTGTATTTGCCCCCACCACTTCCATCGGGAGGGCATTCCAAGCATCCACCACCCTTTCAGCGAAAACGTATTTACTGACATCGCTTTTAAGTTTACCTCTTTGCCATTTCATGCTCTGCCCTCTAGTTTTACAGCTTCCCCTTCATTGAAAAAGGTTTGTTTGCTCATTAAGTGCTGCTGAATATGCCGCTTAGGGACATTTATCCGGTTTATAGGTCTGTAAACCATGTAAATATCTTTGAATATTGGGCCTGTACTTTACAGAGCGTGTGTATAAGTGCTAACCCCTCTCCAACCTTTACCTTGAGAATGCCTTCTCTCAGGTCAGCTAAACTTACATATGTGCAAGCTGCGTGGGCATTCTGTTCACATCCATATATTCTTTTTTTTTCTTCCAGTTTTAAACAATCTTTATTTGAAAATAAAGCAGGAATACATAATCAAGTCCACATCTAGGAGACAGTCACCTAAAATAAAGAAACAAATACAACGAGATAATAGGATCAAAACTTACAAGCCCAATTTACCTGGAAAGGGAAGAAAAGTAATCATTCATATAGACTCTTTACCGATCAGAAATGCCTCAAATTGACCGACATCAAGAAAGACATACTTAACGCCCTCCATCACCACAATACATTTACAAGGGTATTTAAAAAAAAAAAGAGGCCCCGATGGCTAAAACTCGTTCTTTAAGGGCCAAAAATGCCTTCCTACGAACCTGAGTGCTTCTGCTCACATCAGGAAAACTTTGTATGGAATCCCCACAAAAAACTTGATTTTTCTTTTTAAAATATAAATTCAAAATCATATTTCTATCTTGTAAAGAAATAAAAGAAGCGATTAAAGTAGCTCGCTGAGGAATTAAATCAGTAGAGGATTCCAAAAACTGAGAGACATCTAGAGAATCTGCACCAGCAGGATTCCCTTCGCAGGAAGCACCAGGAGAGGAAGCCTTCACGGAAAAAGGAGTTAGTGGCACGTACGGATGGTTCTTTTCATGCCTCTTTCTCCCAAGTTGAGCGTTTTTCTGTTGAAGTAGTACAAAAACTTTCAGACCATGATGTAATGCATTCTAATACTAATAGGTCCCTGGCTAAACTAGAGGGTCGTTTTACTGTATTGGAAGCAGCTATGTCTTCTGCTATAAAAAATAGTGCTTTAATTCACCATCAGTTAGAGGCCTTAGAGAATAATAATCATTTAAAAAATTTGCGTTTTCTAAATTTCCCTTGCACCCATTACCTTACTCCTTTGATTTTGTTACAAAAATATTTTAAGGAGGTCTTGCTGATTGATGATGTGGAATCTATTAAGTTTTCCTCTTTATATTATATTCCCACATCCATATATTCTGGACAATTTTGTAAAAGACTATTTCTACATATAAAACGCGGTTTTCCCTGTAGAAATGCATATTAAAATTACCCCCAAAATAATCAGCTACCTTTACCACAAGACATGAGGTGAGAGATATACGATCATAAACATGCATGCTCTTAAAGAAAGGAGGGAATAGCAAGATAAGGTAGAAACATTTGAATACGTCTAAGGAATAAATATGCAGGATGCAGCTCTGTTTTACAGAAGGGGAAAATGGGGACAAAGTAATCATGGAATGAGGAGTGAAAGAGGGAAGGCTTAGAAATACACTGGAGAAATGTTTCTGCATGGTAAGAAGGGCGGATGTTGTGAAAGTGTCGCAGTGAAGGTGATAGAGATAAAAATAGATCCGATTTTATAAAAGTGTGCGACAAGCACAGGTGATCTTTGGGAAGGGGGGAAAGAATGAAAATGGCAAGGCCAGGATAGGATTTGCAGTAAGAGGGATAGGAGATGAGAAGAATGGATGAATCTTACGGTCTTTATCTGCTGATATGTCCTGTGCAACTGCATTTATAAAGAAAATGACGTCCCTTCTTCTCCAGCACATGTTAAACGCAGGACTTAGGGTATGTTTACTAAACAGGGCGAATGGTTCACCTGGGCTATCTGCAACTAGCTCTCATTGAATAACATGGGAACTAATTGCAGATAGCCTGGGTTAACCATTAGCTTACTAGACCTATCCCCTGGTAGAAGCATCTACAGTATATATCTTATTCCATGAATTTGCTCTGGAATTAACTTTTCTTTTACCTGCCTCTCTCTGCTTGTGATGTCCTACTGCTCTCCCTTCTGCTCTGAAAAGCTGTTCTCTTATTTATAGTTGATGTCTTCTTTACACATCTTAGCAATACCATTTTTGACATCACTGATAGCTCTTTTCATGGCATCAGTTGGCTTGGTAATGTCTTAGGGGTGTGCATTTTCATGTCATTTATTTCACCCTGAAAAAATGTTAGTGCGTGGTAGTATTCACACACAATGCTGGCTGGTGTTAGTAAGAAGCGCTACAGCGTTAGTACATGCGGCTGCCATTAATGCATGTAGGGCCCGATAATCAGAGGTGGCAGCTAACGCAATTCCAGTGCCTAGCCATCAGCGCTGAACACTAAACTCGGATATTCAATAGCGGGGCCATATCTCATCGGCACTGAATATACAGGTCAGCCATGGAAGCCGGAAGCTAACCAGGCAGTGACGATATTCAGCCACTGCCCGGTTAGCTTTGGTGGGAAAAGTTAGGACAGCTTTTGCTACATCTAATTTTGCCATTGAGGGATAATCGCCCAGCAGCTGAATATCACTGCTGACCAGAACGCCCCGGGAACGCCCCTGGAACTCCCCAACCCTAACCGTTAGCATCAGGGCATATAGCAGCAGTACCCATGGATATTCAGTGGCACTAACAGTGTATCCCCACAGAATATCCCACTTAGGGACATTTACACAGTGTACAGGTCTGTAAACCTTGCAAATGCCTTTGAATATTGGGTCTGTTATTTATGCAAGGTACCTACTTACTAATAACTCACATTAATGCGCTAGAGTGCACTAATGAGGAAGCACACTAATACAAAGTAGCACACATTAAGGTGTATCTTTACTAAAGTGCATTAGAGTTTTGCAAGTTCTCTATCGTGCATTTAAGGTAAATATCAATGTATGGTACATGCAAAAGCTGTCTGCTACATGTTGGAGGTGTGCATGGCATGGCCCCTGCAGATACTGCACTAATCCAGGCCCTAACCTGATCCAATGCAATTTTTTTATTTGTATTTAGCTCATGCCTTTCCAGAGGGAGGAGGTCAAGGCAAGCTACATTCAAGTACAGTATGCATTCCCCTGACCCCAAAGGTCTCACAGTCTAAGCTTGTACCTGAGGTACTAGAGGGGCTAGGTGGTTTGCCCAAGGCCACAAGCAGTGCTAGTGGGATTTGAACCCTGGTCTTTTTGGCTTTAGGTTTCTGCCCCAAACATCAGGCCACTCTGCCTTTAATGATGCTAATTGAGCTGGTGTTACCTGTACCTGCAGTACTGATGGCGAACAGACTGTCAACACCTGCGCAAATCACAAGGTGTAGCGATGTCTGTGTTCTGCCCCTTTACCTCTTTGTTGTGGCCTAAGGAAATAGCATGGAATTAACTCCATGCTGTCTCTTTAGTGTAAGTGCTGTTATCACGAGCCATTGACACATGCTCAAGCCCTCATTAACAGTTAGCACAACTTAGCAAACATGCCCCATATACATTAATCACATGCCATTTCATTTAGTGGGCACTAATTCATTTTAACACTTCTTAAAACAAAATAGAAAGCATTGATATGAAATATATGAAACAAAAAGAAACTGAAATGCAATGCAATATTATGTTCACTTCTAATTATGTTTTCGAGGGGGAGCAAGATAGCGGTGGAGAAGGACACTGAGGGAGCTGCTCGTTTTTTGGCTCTGTCTTTTTGCCTGTGTAAATGGATAAGTGAAAGGCGAAGGTTGTGGTAAAGATCCCTACTCTGCCTTCTCAATCTACTGTTTGCCAAGCTATAGCTACTGAGCAGCTCGCTCCTCAAATTCCTACTCACCCTGGGAGTATGGCCGCTGCATTGGAGCCTCCAGGAGAGGGCTCCCTCCTTGGCCCTGACATCTTCTTGAGTCCTGGGGGAAGGCCATTTTTGTCACTTCAGAGAGGCTCCGGTGCTACTGACAATTTCAGCTGGGAGGCTTACCAAAGTGCTGTGGAACCTGGCTCGGTTATAGTGGAGGCTGTTGGCAGTTCCTGCACGGTGCCTGATATGTTCCTGGCAGAGTCAGGAAGTGGAGCTGGCGTGGCAGGATCCCCGCTCTCCTCTTTGGTGGTGACTGACGGGGGTGATCTGCAGTCTGTTGTGGCCATTATTCAAAGTAAGGCCTCACTGGTGAAGACATTGAAGGTATCTATGGAGAGCTTGTGGCAGGCAGTAGCGTCTATAGATCAGATTACTTCAACTATGACTACTATTACTCTGGACATGCATTGTAATTTGCAGACCAAAGATGTGGAATTTTCCAAGTTGGCCCCTTGAGTGAAGCAAGTTGAAGAATCGGTGACTCGGCTTGCTGAGGTGCAATCTACCTTAATCCAGCACAAATTAATGAATGCATGTAAATTTGAGAGTTTAGACAATGCTGTTCAGGCACTTAATCTTCGTTTCCTTTATTTTACTGGTGTCTCTATTTTCAACTTCAGCCATTTTGCATAAATATTTCTAAGAGGTTCTCAAAATTCCTGAGAATGCTTTTCCCCCTATTGTCAAAGCTTTCTATCTTCCGCCTTAGGCTATGCCTAGCTAGGGTTACCAACTTTTTCACCGAGAAAAACCCGACACCTGTGGCTCACCATGCCCCACCCATTCTCCGCCCCTAGCCCCACCCCTGCCCCACCCCCAGCCCCACCCATGCTGCACCCCAGCCCCACCCACAAAAATTACCGAGGATAAGTGTAGGCTAACTCCCTTGGTCAGATAATAATTAAACTGGGAACCCTAAAAGCCAAACATGAAATGTACAACACTGGAGAAATAAAACTATAAAGTAATTTCCTCTTGCACTAAACAAAAACGCAAAGATGTTAGCAATACACACTTCCCAGACCAGACATATTTCAGTTAATATATTCAAAATAAAAAGTATTTTTCTACCTTCTGTTTGGGAATTTTATTTTTCAGTTGATATTGCTCCAGTCACTTTCTTCTGGTTTCTTCGTGTCTTCTGCGAGCTATCCACTTGTCCTTTCTTCTCTTTAAGATTTTTTCCATTCTCTCTCTATATCTGCTTTAACATACTGATTGTTTCCCTTTTACTCTTTCCCCCATTTCTTTCCTTATTCCTTTATCATCCACTCAAATTTCACCCTTCCATTCTCAATCCCCTCTTACTCTCCCAATACCCGGCCCATCGTAGACTTTTCTTCCACACAAAATATCTATTCCCCTCTCCATTCTCATTCTCCATCCCCTTCTAGTCCTCCCTCCAAATCAGCTCCCTTATAGTTCTAGACTCACCCAGCATCCACTCCTTTCTAGTCCCATTCTCCCATGCTGCCACATCAGCCCATTTCCAGTCCTATTCTAGCCCATCACCCATTTGCAGTCCAAGCTCCCCCAATCAGTCCATTTCTAGTCCTATTCCAGCTCCTCATCAGCCCGTTTCCAGTCCTAGCCCCACATATGCTCTTTTCCAGTTCCATTTCACCCCCCCATCAGCCAATTTCCACTCCAAGCTCCCCATCAGCCAATTTCCAATCCTAGCCCCCTCGTCAGCCCACTTCTAGTCCTATTCCAGCCCCCATAAGCCCATTTCCAGTCCTATTCCAGCTCTTCATCAGCCCATTTCCAGTGCTAGCCCTCCCATCACAGGTCATTTCCAGTCCTAGCCCCCCCATCACAGCCTATTTCCAGTCCTAGACCCCCCCCCCAACATCACAGCCCATTTGCAGTCCAATTCCCCCCCACCATCACAGCCCATTTGCAGTTCTAGCCCCCCATCACAGCCCATTTCCAGTCCAAGTCCCCCCCCAATCATCACAGCCCATTAGCAGTCCTAGACCCCCTAATCACAGCCTATTTCCAGTCCACGTTCCTCCTCCCCCCACCATAGCCCAATTCCAGTCCAGGTCCCCCCCATAGCCCAATTTCATGGCAGCCCCCCCCCCCCATAGCCCATTTCTAGCCCAGGTCCCCTCCCATAGCCCAATTCCAGTCTAGACCCCCTCATAGTCCATTTCCAGTCCAGGTTTCTTCCCCATAGCCTATTTCCAGTCCAGGTCCCCCCCCCATAGCCCATTTACAGTCCAGGTACACCCCCCCCCATAGCCCAATTCCAGTCCAGATACCCTCATAGCCTATTTTCAGTCCAGGTTCCACCACCCCCATAGCCCAATTCCAGTTTAGGTTCCCCCCCATAGACCATTTCCATTCCAGGTACACCCCCCCCCATAGCCCAATTCCAGTCCAGATCCACCCCCATAGCCTATTTCCAGTCCAGGTCCCCCCCCCCATAGCCCACTTCCAGTCTAGGTCCCCCCCCTATAGCCCATTTCCAGTGCAGGTACACCCCCCAATAGCCCAATTCCAGTCCAGATCCACCCCCATAGCCTATTTCCAGTCCAGGTCCCCCCCCCCATAGCCCACTTCCAGTCTAGGTTCCCCCCCTATAGCCCATTTCCAGTGGAGGTACACCCCCCCCCCCATAGCCCAATTCCAGTCCAGTCCCCCCCATAGCCCATTTCCAGTCCAGGTACACCCCATCACAGCCCATCCAGTCCTTGGCCCCCCCTCCCCCCATCAAAGCCCATTTGTAGTCCTAACCTCCCCCCCCACCAGCCCCACGGCTGTCTGAGGTGCTTCAGAGGGCACCAGGGAAGCCCGCGTGAGGCCCCGGCTCCCTCTGTACAACCGCCAGCGTGAAGATCTTTTTCCTTCACGCTGGCGGTTGTTTCTGTGAAGCCGCGAATGCTGGGAAAGGTTAAAGGACACCTCTGTGGTGGACAAAGTTCTTCTAGATGGGTAGTTCAGGCAGGCCCAGGGTGCAGCAAAGGAGGGAGGGGTCAAAGGAGGTCAGGCTGTGGGGAATGAAACTTCTTTTTGGCGGCCACGGATCACGGCACAAGAATGGAGCCGTGGTTCCATGGCATCTGGACGCCATGGCGCCGTGGCTCCATTTAGGAGCCCGGACTCAGTTAGCCAGCCAAGGCCTTTACGTGCAGACTGACTGGAATCGGGATCCTGGCCTGTATGTATAGGCCTGGAAGCGATTCTGATCCCGCAGGGCTAGATGTGCCCCCAGGGATCAGAATCCCGTCTAACTCTGTGTGTCCGGTTCCACTTTTAGGAGGGGGTTTCACACACATTAATAAGCGAACGCAGGATGAGGTGGGGAATGGGTGGAGTGTGGCTGTGGAGAATGCATTGCAGCTAGCACCAGGGCAATTGCCACATGCTCTTTGGCAGCACAGCTCCTAACATGGGTTCACCTAACGATTCCCTAAGTGAACCTGACCTAGTGGAGGGCACATTGGGAAAACCTGTCATGCGTTAGCTGCTTGAGACATACTGAATATGTCCGGACAGCTAACCTGTGGTCTTTGCCATTAATGTATATGAGATTGGCATGTTAATGGCAAATCTGTAGCATACTTTAGCAAAGGAGGCCGTTAATGTGCTGTAAGAGACTTTTCCATGTGGTAAGTTTAGAGGACATGCCTCCAACAGTTACCACATGACTTTCTCACTTACTGCACATTAGGCATGTTTACTAAAGTGTGGTAGGGAGCATGGGGTTAACGTGTGAAATTTGTACATTAGTATTGATCTGGAGCCCATCGGCAGCAGTAAACACAAGGGGTGTGACCACCGTATACTACTACTGCTGCACTAGCCATGGTACTAGCATGGTAGTATTGAACGCACGGCCCAGTGCATACACATATTGCTCACGGTCTTGACATTTTATTTATTTATTTTATTTAGTAGGTTTTCTATACTGCCTTCTCTTATAATCAAAGCGGTTTACAGATCAACATTTCAACTTTTACATAAAACATTGGGAGAGGGGGCATTCATGGGATTGGTTTCAACTATTTACAGAATGAGCTATTTATTTTATAGTACAATGCTTGTTAATTAATCGAGTGGGGCTGTGTTATGGTGTCTTGCTGTGTAACGTCTCCAAAATGTTCCACATTTTGACATGTGATACTGGGGCATCTGTGGGTCTTGTATTCACTGTGGACAGTAAGAACTGTTCCCCTAGCACCCAGACAGGAAGGTAGCAACAGTCCAGGATTTTGTGCTGACTGAAAGTGGGCTGAACAGCCAGCACAACTCAGAGCACAGGGGATAAGTACAAGAGGGCGGGGCATGCATTATCAGAAAGCAAACGTGCAGAGAGTATGTGCTGCGTTTCAAACCATCGGTGATAAGGTGCAAATGTGACATAAGGAGATGCAGAAGGCTTTGTATGGGATCAGGCAGGATGTCCACCCTGTCTATTATGGGGTACAGGGATATGGACCCCCTCAATCCGGGGCAACTAAGGAGGCTGTTTGCCTAGGCTGCAGGGAACACAGTACAAAGCCTATGAAGGGAGAAGCACCAAAGTTTATTCCCCTTTCTCTGGTTATGGCTTGGGTAGTGCCTTAGCCATTGTAGGGCGAGTTCCCCAGTGTTGAGGGAAGATGAGCACAAGGGCATGGAGACCAAGCAAAATCAGCATATTTACTCAGGGCAGCCTGCACATGGGGGTCACAGCATCCAGCAGCACCCCCTGGCCCCCCATGTAGAACACCTACCCCTGAGTTCTAGCAAATTCTAATAGGGAGGGTGACATGCCCATCCATCCACAGAGGGCCCCCATAACCCTCTTTCTGGGAGTACACTACATGGAGTTGGTGAATCCCACACAGCCCACAGGATGAGCACACCAGCAGTCATTGGTCATGGCTTACCAGAATTGAGAGGATCAAAAGACCCCCCCACCCCCCCCCCCCCCGATCTATTGCTGCAACTCCAGTGCAATGGGAACCAGAAACGTAATACTAATCAGCAAGCTCCAATACCGAAGGCCTATATTCACTGATAGAAGTATTATGCAGCAACTTGGAACTGTTAGGCCTCAGCCACATCTTCCTACAGTCAGGGTGAGGGGCCTTCATGTCCCATGAAATGCACCCCTACACATAGGGTCCAGGGGTCAGATGGCTCCTGTGCTGCCACACTGTCATTTAGCCATGAAGTGCACCACATAATTTGCATGAACCCCCCCCCCCCCCAACACACACACACACACTATACTCTTCAGGCTCAAAGTCTGCCTCTGAGGCAAGTATTGACTGCAACACAAAGCACAGGCACTATCTCTTTGTTCACTCTTGCTGAGCCTATACAGAAGGCAGTTTTCAGACTGTCCTTATTTCTGCAAAATCCGCAGGCTCTTTTTACCTATAGGTTTTGTACCAATTCTTGCCTTTATCATTGAGCTAGGTTTACTTGTATGCCCTATGGATGCCAGCAGGAGAAGTCAAGGGAAAAAGAGAACTGAGCATGCTCATTTCAGTATGCTCTTACCACTTAGGGGTATGTTTACTAAACTGCGGTAATCGTGAATAACGCGCGTTATGTAACGTTAACGATCGTAAGCGCATCATAATGCGCATTATGATGCGCTTACGATCGTTAATGTTACATAACGCGCGTTAATCGTAGTTAACGATCGTAAACTCCCGCGGCGCGGTAAAACACCGCAGAAGGTGGAGAGAGTGCGGAGAGAAGGGGTCAATGGGCGGAGAGTGGGCGGGGAGAGGCTCCCTCCACACTAACGCGCTGATCTGAAGAGCTCAATTCCAACGCGAATGAAATCCTGCCGTTAAATGCACATTACAGGGGAGAGAAACCATTTCAGTGTCAGCAATGTACAGCTCAGGCAAGGAAACCTAAAAAAAGTGATAAGTGTGATACATGTGCACAGAACAAAAGGGCACATAAACACTGAAAATGACCCCAACAAACTGGAAAAAAAACATAACCAAGCTGGCCAATAGTGGTATCAATGAGAAACATCAACCCCTCCCCCCCCCCCGAGTAAGCTCCATAGAATAGATATAAATCGTGGAAGGGTCTATAATCCGTCCCCATACAAGGTGAATGAGCGCACAGTGAAATAGCGCTGCTCAGGGTTTTCCCCACCATCGGACAGGGTTCCTATGGCGTGCACATGTCCCGCAACATCAGGGCGGGCATGTCGGAATTGCAACTGGACAGATGCCGGAGAAGGGGATACAGAGGGCCGCAGGCGGCACATGCTGTGGTGCAGCTGGGCCACAGTGCGGACTAGGGCGATGCCTAGTGGCCCATACGAATGCTGAAGCAGCAGAGCAGCCAGACAGCAACTGCTGAAGGCCCAACATGGGCATGACTGTGTTTCCCACAGTGTCACAGGGGATAGTACCCAGCAGCTACCCCCAAGGGCACGGAACATTGGCAGGCGGTGCTGGGGGGAAGCGTGGATACCTATGCAGGCACCCCTACCCCAGAACCCGCACCATAGGCAGCCGCCTACCTGCACATTGGATGGCCTGAGACTGCGCACCACCAGCAGAAGGGCATGACAGCATGGTGGCTGAGGGATACTGGTGGTGGAGGGAGCAGTGGCAGCTGCCCAGAGCAGACCGTGGCCTAGCCCTGTGTAGGTGGGTGCCGTGTACTGCAACAGATGGGCCCTGTCTGACGAACAGTCATGGTATCACCAAGGAATGTACTGACTCTGTGACAGCAAGGTGGTGCAGTGCACAAACCCAGTGTATTCAGAAGCAGAAGGTCACCGGTTCAAGTTCCAGCTGTGGTTCCCACCAACCCAGTCCCCATATTTTACCCACTACTACAACGTGCTAATACAGACAGCACCTTTATTGCAGATGATGTAAACATGCCCAAGACACTTACATTTTACCCTACAGAGCACAGATACCATGAACATGCACATTACCTAGAGCAGAGCCTCCCAAATGCAGTCCTGGAGGGCCAAACACCATGCCGGTTTCATGCTGCCTCTGATAAAGATGCCTGTGTTGCATTTCTATGTGCCACCCCCATGGTATGCAGATGTATCTCATGCATATTCATGAGGGACTGCATGAAAACCCGAACAGTGTTTTGCACCACAGGACTGGAGTTGGGAACCTCTGCCGTAAAGCAGCAGCCAATAGGGGCAGACACACCCGCACCCACAGGCCCCACTATCCAAAGCCTCCTGGGGAGGCAGGACTTTGGGCTCTGCGTGCATCTCCCAATACTAGCACTTGCATACCTTAGTAATGCCACCCTAAACCTGGGAATATGGTACACATCTATCAAAAGGTTGCTATGAGTACTGGCAGATAGCAATTCCTAGGTTAAGTACACTTTTCTGAGTGAGCTGCATCATAGCAACCTTTCTGATATCTGTGGAGTGTGCTACAGGTCTTGTGTCTGACAGTGTTTACCAACCTGGGGAGTGACCCCTACAGTATTGCATACCATAGCCATGCCTGCACTGTGCCCAAGACTTGTGTCGTGGCCTGGGCTGCCCAACACCTCTATAGTTGCACAATGCTGGCATAGGTGTGGGGAGTGTGTGTCTGTCTATCCAGTGTGTGGTGGCTGCCAACACCCTCCACAGCCCACACTGCTAGCACTGTTGCCAGTATTGGCCTGCCAATGTGCATATTGAGGAGCAAGGTACTGTGGGAATAGCCTGGATAGGGTGGCCTGGCCTGGACGCATCTGCACACGGCATAGGGCAATGGCTTGGACATTGTAGTGCCTGGCCAACACCTGCACAGACAGGGTGGCCATAGCATGTCCTGCTGGGAGGTCACGCTCACCCTGATTGAGCAGTGACCATGGCATGGCTAGGTTCCCCCATAGTGCTCTGTAGCATTTTTCTTATGTAATATTTATTGGTTTCCTTTTGGGGCCCAATCACTGACTTATCTGCTTGGTGTGTATGCTGACATCCCCGTTCTGGGTACATGCATCTCCTCCAGGACAATGCACTATGGACTAGCTGGTGGACTGTCTGCAGCTAGTATGTGTTTTGCTGGAACACTTTGCAGGGTGCAGCGGCTGGAGGCTTGCTGCTGGAGAATGTCAGATAATGGTGGGGGACAGCTGAGCATTTCCAGGCCTGCCCTCTGTCTGCTATTGCGTTATGGATGTATACCGCTCTGTCTGTTCCCCAGCAGGACTGGGGTTGCTGGTCCCCTCTACTGCTGCCATTGCAGGGAGGTAGACTGTGGATCTATTGGTGGGTTATCCATACACCCCCCTCCCCCCTCCCCTCCCCCCCTCCCCCCCTCCCCTCCCCTCCCTCCCCTCCCTCCCCTCCCCCCCTCCCCTCCCCTCCCCCCCTCCCCCCCTCCCCTCCCCTCCCTCCCCTCCCCCCTCCCCTCCCCTCCCCCCTCCCCTCCCTCCCCTCCCCTCCCCTCCTCTCCTCCCTCCCCTTCCCCCCCCTCCCCCCTCCCCCCTCCTCCCCTCCCCCCCCATTTCCAGGCCTGCCCTCTGTCTGCTATTGCGTTATGGATGTATACCGCTCTGTCTGTTCCCCAGCAGGACTGGGGTTGCTGGTCCCCTCTACTGCTGCCATTGCAGGGAGGTAGACTGTGGATCTATTGGTGGGTTATCCATACCCCCCCCTCCCCTCCCTCCCCCCTCCCCCCTCCCCCCCCCTCCCCCCCTCCCCTCCCCCCCTTCCCCCCCTCCCCTCCCCCCCTTCCCCCTCCCCCCTCCCCTCCCCTCCCTCCCCTCCCCCTCCCCTCCCCTCCCCTCCCCCCTTCCCCCCTCCCGCCCTCCCCTCCCTCACCTCCCCTCCCTCACCTCCCCCCCTTCCCCTCCCCTCCCCTCCCCCCTCTCCTCCCTCCCCTTCCCCCCTCTCCCCCCTCCTCCCCTACCCCCCTCCCCCCCCCTTCCCCCCTCCCCCCCCCTCCCCCTCCCCCCCTTCCCCCCTCCCTCCCCCTTCCCCCTCCCCCTCCCCCCTTCCCCCCCTCCCCCCTTCCCCCCCCTCCCTCCTTCCCCCCCCCCTCCCTCCTTCCCCCCCCCCCCTCCCTCCCCCCTTCCCCCCTCCCTCCCCCCTTCCCCCCCTCCCTCCCCCCTTCCCCCCTCCCCTTCCCCCCTCCCCCTCCCTCCCCCCTCCCCCCTTCCCCCTTCTTCCCCCCTTCCCCTCCCTCCCCCCTCCCCCTCCCTCCCCCCTCCCCCTCCCTCCCCCCTCCCCCCTTCCCCCTTCCCCCCTTCCCCCTTCCCCCTCCCCCCTTCCCCCCTTCCCCCTCCCCCCTTCCCCCCTTCCCCCTCCCCCTTCCCCCTCCCCCCTTCCCCTGTCCCCTCCCCCTTCCCCCTCCCCCTTCCCCCTTCCCCCTTCCCCTTCACTTACAGCAGGTAACGATGGCATCAACACAGGATATGCACTATTCTGTGTGCAGCATCGCCCATAGGGACTAGACATGACCGAGACATACAGCAGGACACAGATGTCTCCTAGGTGTGTCTAACTGAACTACCTATCACACACTGATGGGGACATGCAGCATGGCATATTTCAGCCATGAAAGGTGCTGTGGACCTGGTGCTGGGCACCCCACCTCAACCTCAGGGTGGGCACTGTACCCGTACAATGTGACTGTCTGTGGCTACTCTGTGGCAGTGCCTCACACGGTCTGTTCCCCCTACAAGGCCGAGGTGCTGTGGGGTTGCATACCCGATCTTGTGCCCATCTCTTGACTGCTGATTTGCATGTGCAGTGCATCATGGGTACGGGTGAGTTACCCCTATCCTGGTAACCACAGCAGACAGTTTGTGTGGTGACATGCAGTCCTGCAGCCAGCCAGGGCTTTGTTCACATCTTTATAAGGTGTCCTATAGGGGACATTATAGGGTGCCTTGGCGGACAGTACACTTTATAATGTGCCCTATGGAATGCGTTATGCGGCACCTTAGGTTATGCCACCATGAGGATGTGTTTGCTGGCAGCACTAATTAAAATACACGTCACATGCCTCAACAATTGCTACTTAAATGTAAAGGGTGCTGTCTCAGCCAGCCTTATACATTAGGCCCACTGGGGGATTGAACCCATGACCTCTGTACCATCAGTCAGTGTTGTAACCATTGTGCTACAGCTCTGTTACTGTGCTTATATGCCTGCGTGCCTTCTTAAGATTAACGAGCGGTAACGTGCCCTGTAGCGCTCGTTCATTTATGGCGCCTTGTAACGCGCGTTCTCAGCGCGTTCTCGGAAACGATGTACCGCCCATGTCCTTATTTGGGGTTTCTGTCCCTAATGCGGCTCCTAACGTGAATCGCACTAACGCAGTTTAGTAAACATACCCCTTAGTTTCCCTTTAACTATCAATTATCAGCTATGAATTATTTTTTTTTCCAGACCCCAAATTTTCCAAACCCAAATTGAGTATTCAAAGGCAAAATTCAATAACTCTCAAAATATATTTCCAAGAAAACTCATTGCAGCGTCAATCATCAGACTTTCAATCTAAGCTGAATGATTCATACGCTTTTGATATTTTCAGTTTCCTTTATTCTTTCTTTATTTGAACACAATTTCTGGATCCAGTGTCATTTACTGACAGCCACCATTAGAATCTTCTGATATGGGCCATGTTTCACTTATATTGACTTTCTCAAGGAAAAGATTCAGAACATGATGCCATTCTGCTGTAGATACCATGACTAGTTAATGTATTATTTTAGCATATTTGACTCCGGCCTATCATAATATCAAGCCCACAGCAAATTACAAACAATGCCTTAATACAATTGCAATAAGGCCCAGTGTCACGTAGCACACAGCGCCGATTCCAAACAAACCTTTTTTTAATCTTTCAAACTAAAATTTCTCGTGCTTATGCTCTAATTTCCAATAATTCTATATATATCCTTTTGCGTTATATACTGTTTCTCCTAGGACAAGCAGGATGCGTCAGCCACACATGGTGACGTCATCCGACGGCGCCGTGACGGAGTGCTCTCTAGAGCTCAGAGTTCTGAGCATGTGCGAGTGGCCCCACCTCCCCGGCCCGCCCCTAGCCAGATCAGTTTTTTCTTTCTCCGCCTTGCCTCAAGACGGATAGTTAGCTCTCTGCTAAAATTATCTACTTTTACATGATGCCGGGTTTTAAAAAATGCCCGGAATGCAGCCGCAAGATGAATGCCATCGATACTCACAGATGCTGCCTCCGTTGCCTTGGAGCTTCCCATAACACGGAGGATTGTGCTGCCTGCATCAGGATGTCCCCGAGGGCCAAGAAGCACAGGGAACACAACCTCAAGGACTTCCTTGCGTCCTCTTCGGGCTCCGGTGCTGCGTCTAATGACCCCTCTAGTGCCAGGAAGAAATCCAAGAAGTCTACAGCAAAATCTTCCAAAGGTCTGACGCATGCAGCCATTGCTCCGGCACGGGATGTGCCCTGCAGGGCCTCCATCCCCGGCCGTTCAGAGCTCTCCCTCGATGCCTCGCTGAGCCAGGATGCCGTTTCGGTGAGTACTCTGGCTCACATGGCGAATTCTTATATTGCTGATGCTCCTGCTTCTGGACAAGATGGCGCCGGCAGCGTAGCCTCCCGTAGCCCCTCCCAGCAGCATCACATTGGGCGTTCCAGCCGGGCTTCCTCAGGCTCCGCCCACGGCTCCGCCCATGGCGCCGCCCCTTCGCTTCCTATTGGCTCGGCCAGCAGGGCTTCCCTGGTCTCCGCCCACCATGACGAAAGCAACCCTGCTGCCCGCGCCGACGTGACAGAAGCTCCACGTCAGCGCGGGGAATCTCCTGAAGATGAGGCCGCCGCTCCGCGCCGATGCAGGGAGTCCCCCTCCCGCTCTGGTCATCTGCGCGGCAAAGAGAAGAGCCGTCAGCGATCCCATTCCTGCTCCAGCCATCAGCACGGCAAGAAGAGCCATCGGAGCCGATCGGCGGCAGGGGATAGCAACGCTGATCGGGCACACAGCTCAAACAGGCCAAGGCACTGTAGCAGCCCCAAGCACCATAGGCATCACAGGGCTGTTCAACACACTGCCTCCTGTTCCCACCACCAGCGGAGAACAAGTCATAAAGATCACAGGCGGCGAACACCCAGCTCTTCTCCCTCCATTGCCTCCTCCTGCTCTTCCACCTCCAAGAGACCGCGATCCGAGCACTCTGCGGAGGCCAGGACATCGGAGGCCATACTTCAGCTCCTCTCTAAGCTCGTGCAGCAGACTGCCAACCCTGTAGAGCTTACGCAGGAGCAAGTCCCAGACAAAGATCAACGTCACAAAAAACCCAGGACTGCCTCGCCAGTTTCCAGCATGCCCCGTCGCAGTCCTTCTCAGTCTCCTGCCAGAAACTCTCCATACACGGAGCTCGAAGGCTCTTCGGCCGAGGACGGAGCCTTGTCCTCTCACGAAAGTGATGCTGATGACGTGGGCCTGGGTTCCCCCGCGGCTAAGGACACGCTCACCCCAGAGGAGAATCAGCGCACACTACCTCCCGAGGACCTCACCTACCCAAAATTTTTAAGGAAGGTGACGGACAGGCTACACTTGAACAAGGACGATGCGTCCACAGAGAAGGAACCAGAGGTCATGAAGTACCTCAGTGCTCCCAAGCCTGCGCTGGCCTTACCCCTGCACAAGAAGTTGCAGGACACTCACAACTCTGTGTGGCAATCCCCAGCCTCTGGTCGGGCCTGCCACAAGAGGCTCGAGACAAAGTACCTCCTGCACCCTAGCCCAGCTTTCCAGAAGACACAGCTCTCACACCAATCCATCGTGGTCTCTTCAGCCTTAAAGAAAGTTAAGTCATCACGCACCCAGTCCAACCACCCACCAGGCCGAGATCCTAAGCTCCTCGACGAGGTGGGCAGGAAAGTCTACCAAGGGGCAATGCTCAATGCCAAGGTGGCGGCCCACCAATTCCAACACATCCTCTTCCAGGATGCCCTGATGGCCGATCTCAAGGAAAACCTGTCATTACTCCCTAAAGGGAACCAGCAAGCGGCATCTGCCACGCTACAGGACCTAGCCGAATGCAGCAAGCACTTGATGAGCACTGCGTTCGACGCCTTTGACACTGCTGTCCGGACCGCGGGCACTGCCATTGCGGCCCGACGCTGGGCGTGGCTCCGTGCGTCTGGCCTTAGAGAGGACACGCACAACAAGATTGTGGACGCCCCCTGCACAGGCGACTCCCTCTTTGGAGACAAAGTCGCAGATACGGTGAATGACCTCAAGGAACACTGTACCACCTTGCAGACACTAGCAGCAGATGGTCTGGAACGCCCCTCCACTTCTCAGAAAGGGAGTTCTTACCGCAGACCATACTATGCCTCCAAAAAGTACGGCTCCGCCAAAAAGTGGCAGGCCCCAAGGTACAAGCAACCTTATCACTCCTCATCCTTTCAAAGACAGCCGAGAGACCGTAAACAAAGGAAGCAGGCCACATCACAAGCAGCAAAGACCACTTCCTCCTTCTGACTACCCGACACGGGCGGAAGCGCCCACAGTGCAACAGGAGGCTCTGCCTGTGGGCGGCCGTCTCTCTCAGTTCTTGCAAGCATGGAAGGCCATCACTACCGACAATTGGGTGTTACAAATCATCGAGTCGGGCTACCGGCTGAACTTCGCCTTCACGCCTGGCCAGACCAAACGACCGACCGATCAGCGTGACGCCCCCACACCTAAAAGCAGCGATGTTGGAGCTCCTGCAAGGCCTTCTGGCCGCCCATGTGATAGAACCGGTGCCGCCGGAGCAGTGCAACACTGGGTTTTACTCCCGGTACTTCCTGATTCGCAAGAAGTCCGGTGGCGTGCGACCTATACTGGATCTCCGCAAACTCAACCTTGCTCTTGTGAAGGAAAAATTCAGGATGTATTCCCTCAACTCAATCCTCCCGCTTCTCCAGGCAGGAGACTGGCTAGCCACTCTGGACCTGCAGGATGCATACTCACACATCCCAGTTCACAAGACTCACAGGAAGTTCCTACGCTTTATAGCGATGGGCCACCACTACCAATACCGGGTACTACCTTTCGGACTGTCCCCGGCACCCAGAATCTTCACGAAGTGTGTAGCCGCGGTCACAGCACACCTGCGCAAAAAAGGCGTCGCCATATTTCCCTACCTGGACGACTGGCTTCTCTCTGCCCCCTCTCCTGCCGGTCTACGGAGGGGTGGTGCACACGACCACGTGCACTCTCACCGCGATGGGATTCCTCCTCAACAAAGAAAAGTCTCGCCTACTGCCGACGCAGTCCACGGAATTCATAGGGGCTATCATCGACACAAACGCCTTCAGGGCATACCTGCCGGAACAGAGGGTCAGGGCCATTACATCCCTGGCCAGAAAGGTCTCCAGGTCCAGACAGTCCACGGCACGCTGCATATTGCGCCTTCTCGGACACATGGCGGCCACCACCTCGGTCCTTTCCCTGGCGAGACTCCGCATGCGCCCTCTACAGTGGCACCTACGGGCTCAATGGAAGCAGCGTTCGCAGACTCTTCATGCCCGCATCAACATTACCACGCAAATCAAGAAGGACCTCCAATGGTGGACGGAACCGAGCAACCTGTCCACTGGCCGGGACCTCCGGAACCCCAGGCATCAGGTTGTCCTCACTACAGATGCCTCTGCCACGGGTTGTGGGGCGCACCTACAACACATCAACACTCAAGGCGCCTGGTCCAGGACAGAGCAGTATCTCCACATCAACCTGCTCGAGCTCCGGGCTGTCAGGTATGCCATGAAAGCCTTCCAGGAACAGCTGACGGGAAAATCTGTTCTCGTCCAAACGGACAACCAAGTCACGATGTTCTACATCAACAAGCAAGGGGGCACAGGCTCTCGAAGCCTATGCAAAGAAGCCCTGGACACCTGGTACCTGGCACTCTCCATCAACTGTATCCTACAGGCGACCTACCTGCCCGGGGAACAGAACACTTTAGCGGACAGACTGAGCAGACAACTACAACCCCACGAGTGGTCTCTCCACCCCAAAGTGGCGGACAGCTTATTTCTTCGCTGGGGCACTCCTCAAGTGGACCTCTTCGCGTCAGAAGCCAACACGAAGTGCCCAGTTTTCTGCTCCAAGCTCCCATCCAGCAGAAGCCTCGCAGCCGACGCATTTGCAGTGCCATGGGGCAGTTGGACGCTGGGATATGCATTTCCACCTACACCTCTGATTCCCAGAACACTTCAGCGGATCATCTCAGACTCGGCACACATCATTCTGATTATGCCGTATTGGCCACGGCAGATGTGGTTTGCCATGCTTCTCCGCTTGGCGCAGGAGCCACCGCTGCGACTACCGTCGAAACCGGATCTGCTATCCCAGAGCAACGGGAGCACGTTGCACCCCAACCTCCAGGTCTTAGCCCTGACAGCTTGGAGATTGAAAGGATGAGTCTCACAGCCCTTCATCTATCTTCAGAGGTCCAGCAAATCGTGCTAGCGGCCAGAAGGCCGTCCACCCGCAAGTCTTACAATCTTAAGTGGAAACGCTTCAGTGTGTGGTGCGAACACCAAGGCCTCCTGCCTGTGTCCTGCCCAGTGCACAAAATCCTGCAGTATCTCGCCCACCTCTTTGACTTGGGACTGAAGCCACCGTCTATCAGAGTGCACCTAGCAGCTATTGCTTCCCTGCACGAACATGGGAAGGATGCGAACTCAAGAACCCTGGCAGCATTACCTGTTGTAGCCCGGTTCATGAAGGGCCTTGTGAACCTCCGCCCTCCGGTCCAAAAGCCTGTACCAGCTTGGGACCTTAACCTGGTCTTGCAGCAGCTCACGCAGGAGCCTTTCGAGCCGCTACAATCAGCAGACCACAAGTTCATGTCCTGGAAGACACTGTTTCTCATTGCCATCACCTCTGCCAGACGTATCAGCGAGCTGCAAGCGCTCGTGGCACATCCACCGTATACACAGCTCCACCACAACCGCGCTTCCCTCCGAACGCACCCAAAGTTCTTACCCAAGGTCTCATCGGAATTTCATGTGAATCAAACGGTCGAGCTGCCAACCTTCTTCCCTGCTCCACACTCCTCCCCGGAGGAGGAGCGCCTGCACTCCTTGGATTGCGTCAGAGCCCTGCGCACCTATATCGACAGGACCTCCGCCATCAGGCAAGGAGCACAGCTTTTCGTGTCTTTTGACCCCAACAAGCCGGGCCGGCCGGTCGGAAAACGCACACTGTCCCTCTGGATCTCGGCATGTGTCACCTACTGCCTACAGAAGGCAGGCGCACCTGCTGCCGGCAAGGCCGGAGCGCACCAACTTCGCGCTCTCGCTACCTCACTTGCCAACTTGCACGAAGTTCCAGTCAGAGACATTTGCAAAGCCGCCACCTGGTCCTCACGGCTCACTTTCCAAAAACACTATTGCCTGGACCTCCTGGCGGAATCTGATAGCGCATTCGGCCGCACTGTCCTAGCAGCAGCCACCAAGACTGCGCCACCCTCGCCGGACCTGTTGCCATAAGACTAGTCCGGCCATGTCTGACTGTTGTGTTTTCAAAACTGACATATTATGGTTTGCACGGATATTATGTACACGTGATGATTTGCACAAACATTGTTATAGCACCTTATGTTGTTTCTTACAAATCATGTTGTTCTTGCACATTCACATTGCACCATGTTATACAGGCCACGTTGGACTGCCTGTACACTCGTGCCTGCCTGCACTGTCTACTTGCTGTTCGTATTGTTGTTCTTATGCACCCTCCTGTGTGAGAGTTCACTGTGTGCAATACGTTTAATGTTCTAATAAATGTGCATTACCACCTCCTGTGCGAGTGTCCTCCTTTGCATGCCTCCCTCATCCACCTCAGCTACTTCTCAGCTTGGGAGGCACCATGTGTGGCTGACGCATCCTGCTTGTCCTAGGAGAAAACGGAGTTACTTACCTGTAACAGGAGTTCTCCGTGGACAGCAGGATAAGTCAGCCACACACTCCCACCCTCCTTCCCCTGTATGAGGCAGGCCTGCTCCCTAGCCTTACGCCTACCGGCGGAGCTAATCACTAACTGATCTGGCTAGGGGCGGGCCGGGGGAGGTGGGGCCACTCGCACATGCTCAGAACTCTGAGCTCTAGAGAGCACTCCGTCACGGCGCCGTCGGATGACGTCACCATGTGTGGCTGACTTATCCTGCTGTCCACGGAGAACTCCTGTTACAGGTAAGTAACTCCGTTTTCCCTGCTTTCCTGTCCTGTTTTCTTCCTTTGTGCCCCTATTTGCTGTCTCTATCCTTCTGTCTTATTCTCCAAAATACCTTCACCATTTTCTTCCTTCACTATCATCTGTCTTACTGCCCTCCATCTCTTCCACCTTTTCTACTCTGCTGTCCCTCACTTCTTCCTGTTTTATGCCTTTCCAGCCCCCATCTCCGGCCTCCTGCCTGCTCATTCTTCCCCACTCTCATCCATGCCCCTCATCTCTTATCTCACTCCTTGTCGTCTCCCAGTTTTTTTCTCTTTCCTATCCACCCCCCACCTTTTTTCTCAATCCCATCTCTGCCTCTCACTTCACTTAATTTCGCATCATCCCACTTGTCTCACGTGTTTCTGTCCCTAGTTTGCTTCCCTCTATTCTGCCTTTTTTACATTCCCCTACCACTTGTATCCTGCACATCTGGATTGAATTGTAAAGATCTCAGTTTTGTATGGATCATTTCAACTATGAAACAGGCAATTTTCTTGAGAGGGTAGTGTGAGATATTGCATCCTTTTGAAATCCTCTTTTTTCCTCGCCAGGTTAAAATGTGTTATATCACATTTCCAGCTAGTTGCTTATGAATCACAAGAGTGTTCCATATTCGGAGCAATGCAACCAATCAGCAGACATCACTTACTAAATCTAGTTATGCTCCAATGAGAACACAGCAAATGAGAAATTATCCAGAGCCATAGTCAACCTTGTGAGGTGCTCAAGCTGTTGTCCAAAAGCCATTAATCAATTTTTACTGCAACTTTCTGTTCTGGCACTGATGATTCATCATCATTTAACAGCGAAAGCTGAAGTGATACAAAATGAAAAAAATGTCATGGATTCTTACAATCAGAAAATTTGCAATTAATGTTCATTATTTTGGTTCAGAAGGGACTGCGTATGCTCATATCATTGTTTTAATTCAGGAAAACTTCAAAAAAGCATTTTAAGCAAGTATTTTAAACTATGCTAGCCCTCCTGTGAGTCCTAGGAAACATGTAAGCCCTGCTAGTGCTATTTGGATTTGCTGAGTCCTGTCCTGCATATGCTATTCTGGAAGCTGGGAACTTTCCACTGGCCAATAAAAATAAACAGACATCTTAAAAATAAAATCTAGTGGTGATTTATGACTCTTGGCTTTCACATAAGACTGTCATTACCAAAGGTATTTGAGCAAAGAAAAAGAAACATACACTTCAATATGCGATCAAAGCGTCCAAACTAATAAACAGGTTTTTGGCTGTTTATCCAGGGCTTCACATCTGAGATATCATAACAGTTTCTGGGAACAAAATACAAGAAGAAGCAAAATAAAGACACAATCTCAAAGAAAACGGATATAAGATAAGCAACCAGGACATCAAAAGATAGCTGGAAAGATTTCACACACTGAAGAACTACATAAGTTATACATCATACCTAAGGTAAAAAGTGTGGCAAAAATAAAAAAATCAGCAAGGCCACAATCTGCATAAAGGAACCATTTATTGATATTAAAGAAAGGAATAGGATCCAACACTATGCAGCAAAAATTGTTACTGAGAGAAAACCACTGAAAAGGATATAGTGCCAGATGAAAAGAAGAAAGATAATAACTTCTCCATGGGAAAAAATACATTTAAGGGAAAATAAAATCACTGCATGCAGAGGTGTTCCTGATAGATGGGCCTTGCAAAGGATCAATATCACCAAAGTTAATGAGAAAGATCCAAAGCATCAAACTGAAACATGCTGCATTAACTGAAGAAGATCTTAATGCTCCAATAATAAACTGAAAGTAGCAGCAGAAGTATAAGGAAAAGCCCTTGGTCTAGGCTGAGGGCCCCCTTAACATGGCCGAGGTAACTTAGCTAGTTTAATGGTAGAAAAAAGAGGGAGGTGGGAAGGGTGGGATAGAAAGGGAAGGAAGGAGGTTTCGTGACTGATAGCCCACAGGCATAGGGAGGGGTAGGTGATTGAGGGAATGGGGGAAAGCTCAATGGATTGGAGGTGAAGGCAGTTAGATGGGCGGGCTTGCAAGGAGGACGCTGTGGGTTGCACAGTCGTTATGGTTCTCCCAGTGGTTTCCTTCCCAACTTCATTTCTGTTACCTTCCCTATCTGTTTCTGGCTGTCTCCAAGGGCTGTCACTGTCCTCACTGCCCACTGCATGTTCTAGGGTGGGGATCCCACAGTTGGGCTGAGTTGGGGTGCTTGATGATACACTGGGAAACAGTTGTGTGATCTGTTCCTGTTCCTGCAACAGCCAATAGTCAATGGGGTGCTGAAATGGGTGGTCTCATTTGCACCAGCTTTAGCTATCTAGGGGCACCTAAATAAATGAGGCCAGTCTTTGGCACTCTTCAGTGGTGATTGGGGTCTGGCAGCTAGATGTTGTTGACCTCTTTGGTGTCCGTTGGTTTGTGCTACTGCCAGCACAGTATTACTGTGGGGATTTGGGGTGTCAGATAATGTATTGTTGAGGGATGGGGTGGTTCTATGGGTTGGACGGCAGTGGAGCCTGTTTGCTGGCTCTCCTGGTATGTGGTGGGGATGTGGAGAGGTGAGAGAGAGTCTCTGGAGTCTGGAGCTTGAAGGAAAGGTGCAGGATGACTTGGTGCAGGTTGAATGTGTTGTTGCCTGAAGCATGGGCATATCTTGCCTTGGGCTGATGGGGGCTGTAACTGATCCAGGCACTGATATTGGATGGCTTCTGCAACAGTGTGTAGGCCCATGGTTGGGACCAGTGGGTGCAGCACCCGGAGGGTTCTAGAGCTGAAAAGTTTATTTTGCAGTTCACTAAAACATCACCTCAGGCCCAAAGTCCACAAAGGGCTTCGGAAGCCTCTGCAGGCTATGACCTGTTCAGTGTGGAAAATGTGGTAGTTCCAAAAGGGGGGAAAACATTAGTTGATACGGGCTTGCAAATACAAACTCCTGAAGGGTGTTATGGGAGAATAGCATCACGGTCAGGGTTGGCGGTTAAGCACTTTTTAGATGTGGGAGCCGGGGTAATAGACCCCGACTATCGGGGCCCGCTCAAAGTCCTACTTTTTAACTTTAGCAAAGAGGACTATGAAGTAAAGGCAGGCGATAGGATTGCCCAACTAATCTGCGAGCGGGTAGACTTTCCAGATGTAGTGGAGGTACCCTCGCTGACTTCCACAAGTAGGGGAGCGAGTGGTTTTGGCTCGACTGGGAAGCGGGAGGTAAAAAGCTTGACAGCTGTGGCTGATGAAAAATAGGAAGAAGACCTAGGACCGCAGCCTGCTGATTGGAGGGAACATCCAAAGCCCATAATTGGCACGGATTTATCCCCACAACAAAAAAAGGAGTTAGCGGTGGTGTTGGGAAGGTTCTCAGACGTCTTGACGACGGTGCCCGGGCAGACAAATGTTGTGGCACATGAGATCATTACAACACCGGGGAAAGTAGTGAGACAGAGGCCGTATAGGTTACCAGAGGCCAAGAAAAATGAAGTTATTTCCCAAGTGAAGGAAATGGTAGAGATGGGAATAGTGGAGGAGTCCAGAAGCCCCTGGTCGAGCCCCATTGTCTTGGTCCCAAAACCCGACGGTACCCTCCGTTTCTGTATCGATTTCAGACAAGTCAATAACATCTCCCAATTCGATGGATACCCAATGCCCCGAATTGATGACTTGCTGGATAGGTTGGGCCAAGCACAATATTTAACCACGCTCGACTTAACCAAAGGGTACTGGCAAGTACCACTAACTAGGGATTCGAAGCCCAAGACAGCATTTAGTACGCCAGTGGGTTTATACCAGTTCCGCCGTATGCCGTTTGGTTTACACGGTGCAGCGGCTACGTGCCAACGACTGGTAGACCAAGTATTAAGACCTCACCAAGACTACGCGTTAGCCTATATGGATGACGTCGTCATCTATAGCCGCACGTGGAGAGAACACTTATCCAGGGTAGAGGCAGTTTTGGGGGCCATACGAAAAGCCGGGTTAACCCTAAACCCGGGAAAATGTCTGTTTGCCAGTAAAGAGGCCAGATATTTGGGACATGTGGTGGGGAACGGATTGGTAAAGCCTATGGCGAACAAGGTTGATAGCGTTCGGAATTTCCCCAGACCATCTGACAAAAAACAGGTGCGCAGCTTTTTAGGCCTCATCGGTTATTACCGCAGGTTTATCCCCAACTTCACGGAAGAAAGCGCTATATTCACCGAAATGCTTAAAAAGAATGCACCCAATTCGGTGAAATGGTCCCCGGAAGCAGAAAAGGCTTTTATATCTCTTAAAGAGAAGCTTTGCAAAGCTCCGGTCCTGAAAGGGGTTGATTTTACATTACCCTTTATAGTCCAGACTGACGCCTCAGAGACCGGGTTGGGGCGGTTATGTCCCAAAAGTTTGATGGGATAGAGCATCCGGTCACCTATCTTAGTCGAAAATTATCCAGTGCAGAAAGAAAGTATTCCACAGTGGAACGAGAATGCTTGGCCATAAAATGGGCTGTGGAGGAATTGAGGTTCTACCTCACCGGCCGTAGATTCCTCCTGGTCACGGACCATGCTCCACTAAAATGGCTCAGTCAAATGAAAAATAACAATGCTCGTTTGACAAGATGGCACTTGGCACTGCAAGCCTTCAGCTTCGACATACAGCATAGGCCAGGACGACTACATGGCAACGCGGATGCATTAAGCAGGATTACAGGCTGGCAGACTCAGGGAGCCGCAGCCTGTAATATCTTAAGAGGAGGGATATGTAATGGGGAAAAGATATCCTTTGATAGGAAAGCAGAGGAACCTATGAGTAATAGGGCTGTTTCTAGCAGGAAGGAAGATATCAGGACACCCAGTTGCCAAGAGCAACATAAACATTCCCAGCCACGAGGGAAGGAACCCTGCACAGCTGATAGGCATTCCCCAGCTCTTAGCTCTAATAGCTTTCACCTGGGAGGGGGAAGGGCTGGAGTAGAGCCTCAGAAAACGTATAAGGGACGTTCATTAGAGAATAGGGTTAGCAATTTATTTATTTATTTTTATTTATTACAAGTTCTTATATACCGCACTATTCGGTATCAGCGCGGTTTACATTATAACATAAAGACCATAACAACAAGCTGTTTGGTTTACATCGAACAGGAGTACAAACTTGGAGAACCGGGGTAAACAATAGTGGCAGTAGTAGGAGCAGCAATAGCAGGAGCTGGAGAAGGAGTTCTGACTTTGGCTTTGGTAGCTCCGGTAACTCCAGAGAAAGCAGTTTGGAAGATTCAGTGAAACCAGTAACTGGAAGCAGGAGAGACGTGCTGAATGAGAACCAGCTGGATACTGAGTGCAAGCTGAGGTTTGAATCTGGGAAGCAACGTCTGCTTTGGGCTGGTAGGAAAACTGATGTGAGTGACTTTAATTCTGAATGTGAAAGAGAAAGGCAGATAACAGCTGATAGTCTTAATTGGAGGAGAAAGGCTCAAAAACCTTCTAACCAAGCCTCCAAACATATACCTTATGGTGAAGGCATTTATAAGGAGAAAGTACCAGTCAGAATAACTGGAAAGCAAGTACAAGCCTCAAGAAAGAAAGAATATACGGTGCCAGACATCTGTATGTTGGAAGAGGGTGACAAACAGCCTAAGCATAGAGAAAAGCCTCTGAGGTTTAAACCCCTACTGAATGAAGCTGTGCATAGCTTTTCTCCTGCCTCAAACCAAGAAGGTGGGCTAATTAACCAAGGTAAAGCTGCTTACAAGTCTTTTTCACCTAGAAGTTATAAAGGACATAAGTCTTATTGGAATTGCATGCCAAGATATGGTGACTCTGACCCTTACCTGCTGGAGGAAGTAGTAGGGAGGTCAAGGGAGCTGGCAGAGGAGAATAATCTGCCAACACACTATAGGCAACAATGTTATGCAGATGATAGTCAGATTGAATCAATGATAATTGATCCGCCAGAGCCTGAATTATCTGACTACCAGATGGACTGTACATTGGCTGTGATAAACGATAGGTTTTCATTGTGCTGAAGATATACGATGCTGAAAGTGTTTTAACTGCCTGTTTAAAAGCACCAGACTTTACTTTATCCTTTTTGCCAGAGTGTATGGCTTTTGTTCTTTTGTTACCTGTGTTTATTTATTTATTTATTTATTTTAAGTATCTTCTATACCGCACTATTCAGCATCAGCGCGGTTTACATTGAACAAAGAATTTACACATTTCCGATGGTACTTTGTGTTTACATATGAACAGGAATAAATAACTTGGATAACAGGGGTAACTATTTACAGATTAAGACAGGTAACTATTTACAAATAAAGACAGAATCATGAACATTTCTTGGTTTCAGCGTTATTGGTTTTGGGAGGTCTGTGAGGTGGTTGAAATAACTGCATTGGTTACTGGGTAATACAAGAGGAAGAGGTGGTGTTTCAAAGCTTTTCTGAATTGCAATAGATCCGGGATTGCTCGGATGTCTTGAGGGAGGCTGTTCCAACACCTTGGGGCACAGAACTTGAAAGCCCTGTCTGCTGTTGCTTTGGTACAGTGTGAAATTGATTTTGGGACTACAAGTGTGTTGAGTGTTACTGACCGTCGGTCCCTATTTTGAGGTGTCACCTGGATCAGATCTGATATAATATAATGTGTTATAATCCAAACCCCGGGAGGGGAAATAAAACCTTGATTTGACCTTACCACTCGTGTCTCAACTATCTTATTGCAAAGGAGCCCAACTACAATCCTTTCAATAAAAGGTCCCCCTGTAGCCCAACCAGTATACTACACTGCTGACCGCGCAGAGTGTGACACACCGGAATCAGATTTTGGATGCTACTGTTGGGGGAGGGGTTTTGTTGGACACCAAATAAATATTCAAAAATAAAAAGAGACAATTTCTGTGGTTCTCTTTTTGTCCCTTGGCATGTGAGCACATTACATCTCCTTTGTTTTTTTGCAGAATATATACTCATATTTACAGGTGTCAGTATTTTTTCATATTCGAGTTCCAGGCTAAATAATTAAACATATACAATTATTGCTATGTTTTAATTATATAGCCTGGGAATATGCTGGTTTCCTTTTTTTTTTTTTTGCAAAGCCACTGAATGAGAACCTCTGCTCTCTTTTTGAGTATTTGGGAGCAACAGTTCAACCCTTGCCTGTGTGATATACTGGCTTCCTATCCAACTAGTGTGTTTTTTTTAAGATAATGTTAATGAATATGTAAATAAATCAGCAAATATGCAAGTCATATGAACATATGTCACCTCACCCTTTGCCCTCCCTTCAAATGAAGAAGTCAAGCTATGTCAATGAGTTAATGTCAGACCTGTCATCCAGAATTTAAGGTGGTCAGTAGGGGGGTCAGATTTAGCAGGAAGGCGTGTGTGCATGTTGTGGTGTGGTGACTGTCAGATTGGAGGGAAAATGGGTTGGTGGGTGGGGTGGTAACAAGCACAATTGACTGATCCATGGTGGGAGTGGTAGGAAGAGGGATGGTGTGAACTTGGGACCATGTTGGGAGGAGGTAGGAGCTATAGAAGACAGTGAACTATTTGATACAGGCTGAGAGCAATGGTATAATGAGGGGGCTGATTTTGGATGTGGAAAGAAAGTGGTAAATAGGGACTGGGGGATCAGTGGAATCATTTTCATCACCCAGCCATTGGGGCAGAAGCCATCTGCGAGTTAATCTGGCAGCAGTTTCATGTGATGGGGTAGAAGCAGTAATTGTACTCTCAGCATGACTGTTGGTGTCTTCCAGTGGAAATCTGCCTAGGATTCCATCAGTGGAAGGGTATGATGGGCTTTGGGTATATAGCAATGTCATCTTTTAGCATTGGATGCACTTAATGCTGCCCACCGACCTTACGTGACACCTAGATAAGGTTTTAGATGTGCTGGGGAGAAGCCTGCTGTTGGTGCCAATAACAGAGGAAAGTGTGGGAGGGAGGTTCTGGAAGCCAAATTTAGATTTTTAGGTAGAAAGTTGAAATCCAGAACTTCCAGGGTAGTATTCTCAGAAATGCTTCCCATTCCACATGCAGGATCCAAGAGGCGGGCAGAGCTCCAGAGTGTCATTGTGTGGATGAAACAATAGTACAAGGAAGAGAGTTTTGGATTTGTTAGGATTTGGGCACATTCTGGATAAGGGCGGAGGGTCCAAAAGGATGGGCTCCAGGGTGGAACCAGAAGTCTGACATTAACTTTTATAAAGTAGATAGAACAGATTTTAAACTAGATAATGGGGGAAAGACAATGGTCACCTAAGAGTGCATGGATCGGGGTGATATATCTTTGAAGTATACTAGCAAAACAGGAAAATTAGGGCATCTCAAAAGAGAAGTTCCAAAAAAGGTGAAGGTAACCCAGGTGCCTTAAATTAAAAATCAGACCAAGTTGGAAGATTCCAAATTACCCCTGTCATCCTGTAAATATGAACAAAAGACAAACTGAAATGTCTGCATGCTAATTTTAGAAGTCTAAAAAATAAAATGGGAGAATTAGAATACTCAATGAAAGGTTAGATATAATTGGCATCTCAGAGACCTGGTGGAAGGAGGATAACCAATGGGTACAAACTATATTGCAATGAAAGGAAAGATCACATTGGCGGAGGGGTGGTGCTAAAGAGGACATTGAGTCAAACAGGATAAAGGTTTTGCAGGAAACAAAAGACACTGTAAAATCTCTATGGATAGAAATTCCATGTAAAAAGGAGAAGGGAATGGCAGTGGGGGTGTACTACCATCCTCCTGGCCAAAATGAACATACAGTTGATAAAATGTTAACAGAAATTAGGGAAGCTAGCAGAGTTTACAAAACATTATTAATGGGTGATTTCAATCACCCCAGTATTGACTGGGTCAATGTCACATCAAGATATGCAAGACAGATAAAGTTTCTAGATAAAATAAATGACTGCTTCATAGAACAGTTATTTATTTATTTATTTACATTTTCTTATATACCGCGCTATTCCTCATCAGTGTGGTTCACATGGAACATATAACATACACAGTTAGTTTATGAATCAACAAGAGGGGAAGCTATTTTCGACCTAGTCCTTAGTGGAATAGAGGATCTAATGCGAGAGGTAATGATGTTGGGGCCACTTGGCATCAGTGATCATAACATGATAAATGGAGGGAGGATAGCAAAGAAATTGACTGCTCTAGCATTTAACTTTAAAACAGGAGACTATGATTAAATGAGAAAAATGGTTAAGAAAAAAAACTAAAAAAAGCAACTGCAAAGGTTAAGAGTTTACATTAAATATTATTTAAAAATACTATCTTGGAAGTCCAGATCAGATGTATTCCATGTTTTAAAAAAGGTGGAAGGATGGCCAAACGATAGCCAGCTTGGTTAAAAGGTACGGTCGGAGAGGCTGTTATAGCTAAGAGAGACTCTTTCAAAAAAATGGAAAAAAGAGCCAAATGATGAAAACAGGAAACAACATAAGTACTGGTGAGTTACATACAAGGCATTAATAACAAGGCAGGCAAAGAGAGAATTTGAAAAGAAACTTGATGTGGAAGCAAAAGTGCATAATAAAAACTTTTTAAAGGGCATTCATAGAAAAATACCAGTGAGAGAGTCAGTTGGACTCTTAGATGATAGAGGGGTAAAGGGGGCACTAAGAGAAGACAAGGCCATAGTGGAGAGACTGAATGAATTCTTTGCTTCAGTCTTTACTGTAGAAGATGTAAGAAACTTAGCCACGCCAGAAAAGATATTTAAAGTTGATATATTAGAGGAATTGAAACAAATCTTGATAAATCAGCAGTTTGATAAATTAAAGAATAGCAAATCACTTGGGCTAGATAGCATATATCCCATGACGCGGAAAGAACTGAAATATGAGATTGCAGTCCTTTTTTAATACTATGTAAACTATCAATAAAATCATCTGTAGTACCTGAAGACTGGAGGGTGATCCAGGAAACTATAAAGCAGTGAATTTGATGTCAATACTGGGTAAAATGGTAGAAACCATTCTAAAGAACAAAATTACTGAACATGCAGATAGTCATGGTTCAATGGCAGACAGCCAACATAGATTTACCCAAGGAAATTCTTGTCTCATTAATCGCTCATATTTTTTTAAAGGTTTGAATAAACAAATAGATAAAGGTGAGCTGGTTAATATAGTGAATATGGATTTTCAGAAAGCCTTTGACAAGGTCCCTCACGAGAGACTCTTTGGAAAATTGAAAAATCATGGGATAAGAGACATTGCTTACCGTTGTGGATTAGGAACTGTTAAAATACAGAAAACAAAGATTAGGGCTAAATGGCCAATTTTCTTAATGGAGAAAGGTGAATAGTGGAATACTCCAAGGATCTGTGCTGGGCCTGCTGCATTTTAACATATTTATAAATGACCTGGAAATGGGAATAACAAATGAGGTGATCAGATTTGCGGATGACACAGAACTATTCGAAGCTGTTAAAACAAAATAGGATTATGAAAATTACCAGAGGATCTTGGAAAATTGGGAGACTGGGCATCCAAATGGCCGATTAAAATTTAATGTGGACAACTGCAAAGTTATGCCCTCAGGGCTCAATTCTGTCCTGAACGTAGATCCCCTCTGCACGTCCGGTCTGAACCAGACGTACAGAGGGGATTGTGATTCTTATCCCCGCGGGATCCGAATCACGAACAGTCCTGCACTTGCAGGCTGGGACTGCGATTCAGTCTGGCCTGCACGTGCAGGACTGTCCCTGGCTAGCTCAGTCAAGGCTCTTCAATGGAGTCACACCATGGTGTCATGTTGCCATGGCACTGTGTCTCTATTGAAGCCACAGCACCATGGTGCCATGTTGCCATGGCACTGTGGCTCTATTGAAGAGCCACGATGCCGGCCACCCGAGATTAGAGCTAATTCACCACAGCCTGACCCCTGATCTGGCCTCTTAAGGCCAAGGTCAGGCTGCGGGAAATGTGCTTCGGTCCCCCCTGCCCCTTCTGGGCCCCAGCATTTCAATAAAAACACGTCCATGGAAGTTATTCCACATCAGTGGTGGAATAACATCCCTGTACATGTTGCCGGCCCCGGACATACAGGGCCGACATTAGAATTGGCCCTGTACGTCCAGGGCCGGCGACCACTCAGAGTCTTCCCATACTCCACCCCCGGGCCTCCCCTTCCCCACCCCCGTCTAACTTCCCCACACAATCGGCAGGGAAATTAGTCCCATTGGACCATCCATCCCCACTATTTATGGCACAGAAAAAAAAACCTTAGGGAAGAAGAACCCAAACTATGGTTACACAATGCAAAGTTCCACATTAGGAACCACCACCCAGGAAAAGATCTAGGCCTCATTGTGGATAATACACTGAAACCCTCTGCCCACTGTGCAGCCTTGGATACTCTATTGTGTGCAATTCAGGTCACGAAAAACTTAAAAAGGATATAGCAAAAATGGAAAAAGTACAGAGATGAGTGACAAAATGGTACAGGGGATGGAAGGATGTGCCTAAGAAGAAAGGCTTAAAAGGTTAGGGCTCTTCAACTTGGAAAAAAACAGCTGAAGGAAGATATGATAGATGTCTATAAAATAATGAATGGAATGGAATGGATAAATGTAGATTAGTTGTTTACTCCATCAAAAGGTAGAAAGATTAGGGACACACAATGAAGCTACAATGTAGCGCATTTAATCAGATTAAATATTTTTTCACTCAATGTGTAATTAAACTCTGGAATTCATTACTGTTAATGTAGCTGGGTTTAAAAGAGGTTTGGATGAGTTTCTGGATGAAAAATCCATAAACTATTATTAAAGTGCACCAAAGGAATACACTGTTTACCCCTGCGACAAGCAGCATGTAATCTATATACCTTTTGGGAACCTGACAGGTACTTGTGACCTGTATTGGCCACTGCTGGAAACAGAATACTGAACTTGATGGACCTTTGGTCTGATCCAGTATGGCATATCTTATAAGTTCAAACTCATTAGCTGCAATATTGACAATTGCAAATGCAATGTGTGCCTTTGAGTCAGTCCTGACTCCTGGTGACCCAGAAGCTCCTGGGTTTTTTTGGCAGGGACACCGGAAGTAGATTGCTAGGCCTTTCTTTTGAGGCAATGGAGGGTTGAGTGACTTGCCCAAGGCCACAAGGAGTGCTAGTGGGAATTGAACCCTGGTTGCTTGGTTACCAAGCCAGTGTTCTAATCACTAGGCTACTCCTCCACTCCTACTGACAGTTAGCATATGTTAATTTCTTCATGCTAACTGAAATGTTCAGTCAATACCTATTCTCCACCCCAACCCACCAAGTCCCCGTTCTGCTGCACACTAAGTAGTAAACATGGTAATTTCCCTAGTGTGACATTTTTTTTAGCATGCAATTGCTGTTGCTGTGTTCCCATGCAAATCACTTAGCATATGCTAAAGCACACATTATCTTTTAGCAACTATAGTAGACATGTCCCTTAGTATTCATTTATTCGCTTCACTCCTCTGCAAGTCGATCAGCCCCCATTCTGAAATGAGTTCTGAAATAAGATAGATCTATTTGCAGAGAAACAAAGTGCATGAATGAATATCAAATACTAGTAGCCATCAGCAGTACCAGTGCTCCATATTCAGTCCAGTGGGAAGAGGTAAGACCCTGGCTTCAGAGACTCGTTCAAACTGGATCCAAAATTACTTTGCTGTTGCTGGTAGTGGGTTTTTTTAGCCAATGAATGGGGAGGTTGGGGTTCAAAATGGAGAGGGGACTAGGGGGAGGATTTACAAGATGGAGTCAGTTGGACTTGTTTGAAGCGCACATTTGGTCAGATGGGTAGGAAGTATAAGGGATGGGTGGTTCTTTGTCTTTCAGACCACCTTACATCTCTACATAGCATTCCTTAGATGTTCATGGTCCTTTGGACTCTTACCTTGTCCATGCACCTCAGTATCCAGTGGAGATGGGGGAGGTTTGCCGAGCTTCAGTGCTGGCAGTCAAAGGACTCGACCACTGCTTTGGCGTCATCTCTATCCCCTGATGTGAGGCTGGCATCCAAGGCTCTGCATTACCAGCACTCTCCAAGAATCATTCTGAGCCTGGACGTTTTCTCCATGGAGGGAGATACCCCGGGGCTGCGAAGGCCAGGTCATGTGGTTCAGCAAGTGGGGGGGGGGGGATTTGGCCCCGGAACAACACTCGAAGGCGTGTGTGACCTCCATGGTGAGTGTGCTTGCCAGGTTGGGAGGAGCAGAGATGCCAGTACAGATGGAGGATGCACATGCTGCCCCGTCTGCCTCAGGTGATTCAACGATGTTTTCATTAGTACGTCCAACAAACTTCACATTGGAAACTATTTGGCAGGCTATATTTTCTTTGGGGGGAAGCTTTGCTTCCTCAGGTTTGGTCTTTGGTTCTAAAAGTTGCAACTAATTTGGCTGCAGTTGTGCAGTTACAGAATAAGGTGGACACGATTCAAACTCAAGTTGTGGAGTTATAAGCAAGAGTGGTTTCCCTGGAGGAGCAGTCTTTGCCTCATATTAAGAGTTCTGCTGGGGTTAGGACCGTACCTAGCCCTGTGCGAGCGGTGCGGCCGCACAAAGCGCAAAGGCTTAAGGAGCGCATTTTAGCTGTCTGCCGTTTCCTGCTGCCCCCACTTTTTCTTCTCTCAGCAGTGACAGGCAACGACAGACAGCTAAGATGCGCCCCTTAAGCCTTGCAGGGAGGGACAGATCTGCTTAGCATGCCGGCGAGAAGGCTTAATGAGTGCGCCTCTTCTCTCCCACCGTGGGTGGGGGGGGGGGTGGCGCGCACCCAATGTGCAAGGAGCACAGGGCGCGATTTACACTCGGTACGGCCCTGGCTGGGGTTACTGCTAAATTGGAGATTTTGGAGAATTTGTCTCGTGCTAATAACCTGCGATTAATTAACTTTTCTAGGCTCTCAACTATTTCAGCCAAAGATATGTTAAAGGCGTATTTGACTGAAAGATTGGCTGTGCCTCCCAAAATTATTCTACCTATTGTTAATGTTTATTATCTTCCAAGTGCTAGGAAGGTTTCAGATTCACGAGGAATGAAGATCAAAATCAAGGCCAAAGGACTGATGCTTTAAATGTGACAGATTTATTGGAGATTTCACATGAAGAGTTGCTTGTTCCATCTACTTTGTTGACTCTGTTGTTTGACAATGAATGGCTTTTTAAGTTGTTCTTTCATATAAAAAGTTTGTTATTTCATGGTTTATTAGTATGAATGTATCCTGATTTGATTAGGGATACCCAGTGACGCTCCACGGAGCTTTTACTGCTGCGTCCTGGAGTTCTTCAATTAGGAGTGCTCTTTTTTCTTAAGCACCCTTGTAAGTGTTTAGGTAGATATCCTTCCATTTCCTGTATATTTTATGAACCCTCTCAACTGATAGCCTTCATTAAGGCTAGCCGATTAGAATCCTCCATTGTGCTTCCAGCTGAATAATCATGGTGTTGTATTGTGTATACACTGGATACTAGTCTCGCTGTATTTTCTTTCTTTACTTGGGATTTGGGAATTTGGGGTAATCTCCTCTCCCCTAATTGTGGACTGGAGTGAGCAGACTTTTTGTGCATATATAGGATTGCTTTATTTTTGTTTGCTGCTTTTGTTTTCTTGTGGTCTGCTCTTTTGTTTGATTGTTTTTTTTTTACTTAATTGATAAGTAAAATTTAAAAAAAATGGAGAGGGGACTAAAAAGCCTGAATGGCGAGGCAACAATGGGTGGGATTCAATGTAAGGAACGATGGGGCAACAATGCTGTGGGAAGAGGAAGCAAATTATTTTATTTGTCTATTTAATGCCTGGCTTTTAGCAATAACTGGCTAAGCATTACCAAAGAATCCAGCTGGTCAAAATGTCATTAACTGCATATTGAAGTATATTTGCCTGAAAACCTAGCCTGAGAGGTTCATCTCACTCATGCCCAGTACTTATATTGGACAAGAAGCAACAGTTCGAACAGAACAAGGAGAAATCAGCAAAGGTATATGACAAGGCTGCATACTTTCCTCCTACCTGTATAATTTATATGCAGGAAAAATCATCAGAGAAGCAGGATTGTATGAATACAACTGAGGTGTGAAGACTGATGGGAGACTCATCAACAAATACCACGATATTGGCTGAAAGTGAAGATGATCTGAAACATTTGCTTCTCAAGATCAAGGAACATAGTTTTAAAATAGGCCTGCACCTTAACGTAAAGAAGACAAAGATCCCGACAACTGGCAAATCAATAAAGAAATAGAAATGACAAGCATTAAAGGAATTTAGTGATGCCTTGCTCCTGGCAGATTATAAGGGACCAAGACACAGTTCTCACGTGTAGAGATGTATTTCTTCATACAAAGATTTGCCTTATCCGAGTCATGTTGGATGCAATATTGAGTTGGGACGGCTATGCGCCTCTAAGGTGCATAGCCATTGCCGCCGAACTTTAACTCCAGATATTCACTCTGGGGCCATAGCACCGCTGACCGGTTCCCCAGATACCGCCCCTGGAACACTCCCGCCACGCCCTGATGCTAAGCGGTTCCATTGGGGTGTATAGTGGCATTACTCTTGGATATTTAGCATCACTAACCATGTTAGTGCTGCTGAATATCCCACTTAGGGGCATTTACATGGTTTACAGGTCTGTAAATTGTGTAAATGCCTTTGAATATTGAGCCTGTTATGTTGAGTAACGTCATATGGAAGCGAAGATTGGACAGTGAAAAAGAAAGACAGGAAAAAAATCGATGCTTTTGAATTTTGGTGCTGACAAAGAATACTGTGTATACTATGGACTGCCAGAAGAACAAACCAGTCAGTACTAAAGGAGATCAAACCTAAGCTTTCTTTAGAACCTCAGATGACAAGACTTTGATTTTCATACTTTGGAAACATCATGCGAAGAGAGAGATCATTAGAGAAGGACATCAGGCTTGGCAAGAATGAAAGTCAACACAAAAAAGGAAGGCCAGCAATGCAATGGATCGATACAATAATAGCTGCTATGGATGCCACTCTATCAACAATTAGCTGCCTGACTAAAAGCAAATTTAGGACAATTATCTAGAGGGTCGCCTTGTCGGCATCAACTTGACAGCATTTAAGAACAACTAGCTAAAATTCTCTATCTTCTCAGTGGGTATTTGTATATTAGTCTCACATTTTTCTTTCCTTAGCAGATAATATTCCCCGTCTTTCATTCTTAGCAAACAGAATTCTTTATTTTTGTCTATTGAAAATGTTTTGTATTTATTAGAAGTTGATCTTTTCACTCTCACTTTTTCAGGCACCTTATTTACATTCCTTACATAGAGATCTGTTGTCATTATTATAATTCCTTTTAATATAGTTTTAGTATACTGCAGATCACCATTCTTCCACTTCAACTACCTTTTCCCACCTTGCCGGTGCCTTATTTTATTTTACTTATAAGAGAATAGATTATGAAACAGTTAGTTCAAAATCTCACACAACTTGGTTCTTCTGATTTTCTATGGGTGAAGTAAAGAGTGTTTAGGGAATTTACCCTGAAAATTTTATTAACATCAAGGTGAATGTCATTTTTTTCAGCCCTTAATATTTTTTTTTACTTAGCCCATTTTTCTTCTAATTTACCTATACCTTAGGGTGCTCTTCCCTCTGTAGTGCTGGCACTCCTGAAACCAAATGGTTTGACCTTTGCATAGCTCATGTCTCCATCTTTGCCCTCATGCTTAATCACTCTGTCTGTTGACCACTGGGGCTGAGGTGATCACACTCTGCAACATCAGGAACACTGTTCCCATTCATAAGGTCAAGTTCAATATGGCCCCTTCCTTTGTGAGCTCTGTTAGAGGTTCCTTGAGAAACACCCTTTGAAGTGAACTTGTGAGTGTTTCTGGAATGGGGAGATTCCGCATTTAAGATTTAGAGGATTAGAGTCTCTCAGCAGAAGCAGTATCTCCTTTTCTTTACAATCTTGTGGGATTGGAAAGGAGAGAATGGTGAATAGCTATTTAGAAAGGCCGAAATAAAAAACAACTCTCCTGAAAATTTGAGCAGAGGCTACACAGGAGGCTGAATAATGACTAACTGAATGATAACACAGGTCTGCGACTAAAAAGCTGTTTGATTATTTTCATCTAATTTCCATGTATTTTGGTGTGCTGAAAACAAATAAAATATTGAAAAAACTCCTAGATGTCATGATTTGCCACAACATGCAAAATTGTCTTCAAATTTATCAAACTTTTTCAAATAGCTATTAATTAATTCACATAAGTGCATTTAAGATATAAAATGCTAAAAAAAACCTTAAAGGGGTTGTCCGAGTTATGTAAAAAAAATATAGAACTGTAAATCTGATGGTCAGCAATATATACATAAGCTAAGCAAGTTTTAAGTCCGTGCTTCTAATGGTAGAAGGGGTTAATCTTTCCTGAAGAATCCAGTGGGAGGGAGACACAGGGCAGATAGCAGCAGCTCCAGTCAGTGCAGGGGGGCGTGGCCAGCACTGTGACGTCTCGTGTACAGACACAGAGCTGCTCTCTCCTGCATGCCACACTTGTGCACGAATCATCATCAGGTTCTTGGTTCTAGGCTGTTCACACTTTTTCATCGCAATTCGGGTTATCTCGTCATTCTTCAACCGTTATGTTATGGCTCTGCGAAAGTGTATTAATTAGCCAGACAGTTTCTGTTTCATCTGTGGTGAATACAGAGTGTTGAAGCAACAGCAGAATATTACAGACTTTGTGAAAAAAGTATACTTTGAATACTTTATACTAAAAATTGGAGATCAAGATAAAGTCTGGGCTCCTCATAAAGTGTGCAAACGGTGTGTTGAGGACCTCCGAAACTGGTTCAAGGGTAAGAAAAAATCTTTCCGTTATGGGATTCCTATGGTATGGCGAGAGCAAAAGAACCATAGTGATGACTGTTACTTTTGTTCATGCGATGTGAAAGGGTTTAATTCCAAATGGAAGCATTCCATTTCATACCCCAATCTTCACTCGGCAATTTGTCCCATCCCCCATGGCACAGATATACTAGTACCCAAGCTCCCTGCTACCTTGGAAGAGATACCTAGCTCCGATGAAGGTGAAGTCATACCTGAACCAGATGACGAATCAAGTTCTGACTTTGAAGATGATACAAGACCAAAATTGTTTTCTCAGGAGGAGATGAATGATTTGGTAAGAGACTTGAATCTTCCCAAAGATGCCACTGAGTTACTCGGATCAAGGCTGAAAAGCAGGAATTTATTGTTGCCAGGAGTGTCATCTTCATGGTTCAGACATCGTGAAAAGGAGTTTGTTCCTTACTTCGCCCAGGAAGATAAGTTGGTTTATTGCATCGATGTCGAAGGTCTGATGGGTCAATTTAAAATCCAATATAATTCAGAGCAATGGCGTCTTTTTATAGATTCTTCAAAAAGAAGTCTCAAAGCAGTTTTACTCCACAACGGTTTGGCATGGCGAAGGTGTTCCCAGGAAGTCCCTGCCTAATCTCAGAAATATCATGAACATCCAGCATTGCATCCAAGTTTAGACTTGTTCTAGGCACCTGAACAGTGCTTGTATTGGCTCAAAAACCATCCAGAGGGTGTAGAAAAGATAGCATTGCATCAGTGCAATTTGAACCCTGGCTTCTCTGTTCCTAGCCTATCACACTAGCCATTAGGCCATTCTAGATGTCCTGTTCTGGAATATGGTTCTGTGGATGTCTATGTCAATGCTTCCACAGATGTCCACAACAAGCATGTCCACATTTGTGAAACTGTGTCTGCACCTGGACATGCTCACTTTTTTTTTCAGACATTCTGGCTTACATGTCTCAGTTTGCACTTGGACGTTCCTTCTAAAATCCCCGTTTGTTTAGTGGAAATATAGATAAGAACCAGCTCTTTTGCACCTCTCTAAAGTTAGACCCTTATTATACTCATGAAATCTGGCCATATAGTGAGTTAAAGAGCCTGGCTTTATCTATATAATGGCTGAGAATTTATGGATTTGTGACTTATGTGTTCGCCAACTGTCAGCAAACACATTACTTGCTTTAGAAACATAGAAACATAGAAATATGATGACAGAAAAAGACCACATGGCCTATCTAGTCTGTCCTTCCATAACAACTACAACAGTCCACTTTTTGCCTTTAGAGATCCTCTGTGTTGGTCCCATGCTTTCTTGAATTCAGTTACTGTCCTCATCTCTACCACCTCCACTGGGAGACTATTCCACGGATCCACTACTCTTTCCGTAAAGAAATATTTCCGCATATCACTCCTGAATCTATCTCCCTTCACCCTCATCCCATGTCCCCTCGTAGCAGAACTTGCTTTCAATTGAAAGAGGCTCTCTCCCTGAACATTTATGCCACGGAGGTATTTAAACATCTCAATCATATCACCTCTATCCCGCCTTTCCTCTAAGGTGTACATATTAAGATCCTTAAGTCTGTCCTCATATGCTTTATAATGAAGCCCATTAATCATTTTGGTAGCAACCCTCTGCACCGACTCCATCCTGTTCACATCCTTTTGAAGGTGCGGTCTCCAGAATTGCACACCATACTCCAAATGAGGTCGCACCAAAGACTTATACAGAGGCATTATCACCTCCTTTTTTCTGCTAGCCATTCCTCTCCGTATGCACCCAAGCATCCTTCTAGCTTTTGCCGTCGCCTTTTCCACCTGTTTAGCTACTTTAAGATCATCAGACACAACCACGCCTAGGTCCCGCTCTTCTTTAGTGGACAAAAGTACTTCACCTCCTATACTGTATTGCTCCCTTGGATTGCTGCAGCCCAAATGCATGACCTTACATTTTTTAACATTAAATCCCAGCTGCCAAATTCTAGACCATTCTTCAAGCTTAGCTAGATCCCTCCTCATGTTATCTACCCCTTCCTGGGTGTCTACTCTATTGCAGATTTTGGTATCATCCGCAAAGAGGCAAACCTTACCCGACAGCCCTTCTGCTATATCACTAACAAAGATGTTAAAAAGAATCGGACCAAGGACAGATCCCTGGGGCACACCACTGGTAACATCCTTCTCCTCAGAGTGAGCTCCATTTACTTGTACTCTTTGTCGCCTCCCACCCAACCAATTTCTAACCCAAGCAGTAACTTTAGGGTCCATCCCTAGGGTGCTCAGTTTGTTTATAAGTCGCCTGTGAGGAACAGTGTCAAAGGCTTTACGGAAATCTAAATACACCACATCTAGAGCTCTCCCTCGGTCCAACTCCCTGGTCACCCAGTCAAAAAAATCAATCAGATTTGTCTGACAAGACCTGCCTCTGGTGAATCCATGCTGCCTCGGATCCTGTAATCCGCTGGACTCCAGAAACCTCACTATTTTCTCTTTCAGCAGCGTTTCCAATAATTTACTCACCACCGAAGTTAAACTAACTGGCCTGTAGTTTTCAACCACATCCTTACTTCCACTTTTGTGTAAAGGCACCACATGAGCCTCTCTCCAGTCCTTTGGCACCACTCCTGACTCCAACGAGGCATTGAAAAGGTCAGTCAGTGGAGCTGCTAGAACGTCCCCAAGTTCCCTCAGTATTCTAGGGTGTATCCCATCCGGTCCCATCGCTTTGTCTACTTTAAGTTGAGCTAGTTTCTCACGAACACAGTCTTCTGAAAATAGTTCAAGATGTCCCTCGCTTCTGTTCTTATTTGTTGGTGTTTTCTAAGGTCCTGCTCCTGGTTCTTCATCTGTGAACACAGAACAAAAATATTTGTTAAGCAATTCCGCTTTATCCTTATCAGCTTCTACATATTCCCCCCCCTGCACCCTTGAGTCTGACAATACCACTTTTGCTCTTCCTCTTCTCACTAATATATCTGAAAAATGTCTTATCCCCCCATTTTATTGCATTGGCTATTTCCTCCTCCTTTTGAATCTTTGCCTTCTTGACTACTTTGCTAGCTTCTCTAAGTTTTTCCAAATACAGATGCCTGTCTTCTGCTCTCTGTGATCTCTTGTATTTCATGAAGGCCTCCCTCTTTTTCTTCACTTTTTCAGCTACTTCCTTCGAAAACCATAGCGGTCTCCTGTTCCTTTTGCCTTTATTTACCATTTTAACAAAAAGGTTGGTTGCCCTTAAAATACCCCCTTTCAGTTTTGCCCACTGTTTTTCTACATCCCCCAGCTGTTGCCATCCCACTAACGACTCCCTGAGGTATTGGCCCATCTTCGCAAAGTTAGTCTTCCTAAAGTCTAAGATCCTCACCTTGGAATGGATTCTAACAGCCCTAGTCCTAATACTGAACCACACCATCTGGTGATCACTGGATGCAAAATGATCTCCCACTACAACATCAGGACTTTGAAAATCAGGCCCATTATTTTCAGAGCTGTTTTACTCTACCAAGAGTACCGGTTGTTGAGAGTATATCCAATAAGGATGTGGTCTCTTATTTGGCAGATTCACCCCTAGCACTCAGGCACTGACATTTTTATACATAATAGCAATGGGGCAGGAGTAATTAAGGATCCCTCCTGCACCTTATAGATTTCATAAGGCAAGTGTGAGTCTGGATCTGTCACACGTAGTTCACGAAATGCTGGTGCGCAGAGCTTGGCACGGGGAGTGTGAATTTCTGTGAGGCTAACTGTTTTCAAACTTTTGCCCCAGTCCAGGACTGGATGGGGCATTTGGGCTAATCTAGCAGGAATTTATGAGTCCTTCCCCCCAGGAGAGGATTCCCTTTCATATGCTGTGGTGTGGAGGAGGGAAACTGGAGGGTCAATGGCCCGCTAAGGAATTTAAAGTATCAGTTAGGAGGGTATGCTAGAGGACGGAAGCTTTCTTTAATTCAGGCAGACCCATTTAATAAAAACACATTTCTAGAAGTACATATTGTGAGCCCCGCCCCTGTGCCAAATAGCTTGACCAGCAGGAGGCGCTGCACCTTAACCTTGAGGTTGTATAAGAATTTGTAGTTGAGCCGTTGGTTAAAGATCACAGATTTTTATTTGGGTTCTCAGAGACTCACAACAGGTAATGTCCATAGGAAAACAAAAGTAGGGATACTCCTCCCAAAGAAAATATATGCAAACTTTGCCAGGTCAAAAATAAAGTCTTTTAAACAAGCTTTTCTTCTTAGCTCTTACAAAAGGTATTTTCCCTCTTAACAGTTATTCACATACAGTGCAACAATCACATTCCATGTCAGTGACTGAAGGATCTGAATCCCCTTTGAAAGAGTCAATTTCCATGCTCTCTGGAGGACTCTCAGGTAGTGGTTCTGGACTCTTAACTGGAATGGTATTAGTTCCATACATTAACAGTTTCTTCAGTCTTGGCCACCAAATAGGTTTCTCCCCTTTAAGTAAAAGCTCATGGGGTTTCAAAAGCCGTGGTTTAAAAGTTCCTTTCCTTTCATGTAAATGTCTACAGGTAATCTCCTCCTCATCTGAAGAACTATCCCTGTGTTCAGGTTTGGGCCTAGGCTTTCTCCTGGTTTGATGCTTAACTTGCACAGTTTTACATACAGGCCTTCTATCAATAAAACCCTCTTCTGAGCTGTAATCAGAGGACCGGTCAGACCTCCTTCGGGCTCTATAAAAAGTTCTTGCTTTGGAAGCTTCCCTAGCAGAGCAATGCCTGCATCTAGGTTCCAGCAAGGGTTTTGCCTGGGTAAAAGTTCTGCCTTCTTGTGGCTTCTTTAAGCTTCTTTCAAATACAGGATTTAGCTTGCCCACTAACCTGCATTGTGGTTTCACTGCACTAGCAGTGTATTTCTGGGCCTCGCAACAGCAGCTGCCTGGCCTGTGAGTATTTCTTCCTGGAGAGCAGCAGTATTTCCCTTTCTCCTGGGGAGCGAATCTGGCTTCAGGTCTTCCCTTCCTCTCAGCATAGAGCCTGGGAGCCTTGTTCCAGTCAGGTTCAGAATCCTCGTGCTGGTAAGACAGGTGATTCTCTTCTTCTGCTCTCCTCTCTCTCTCCCTTCTCCCCTCCGTTTCTCTCTGCCCTTCTTTACAAGCAGCTACGTGACAAGGGCACCCCCTTGCAGGCTCCTCCCCCGAGTACCTGCTTCTCTGATTCCTATCTGGTGTGTAACGTGGGAATGACTCAACACTAGTTTTGGCCCACTGACTATCAACCCTGGGGTTTTCCTGCTGTGAACTTCTAACCCTGGGTTTTCTCTGACAAGTGTTTTCTAATGTGCCCATCCCCCCAGCCAAGGTAAAACCTTCAATGTTTCCTGCTTTTCTAGGTGGCACTACTCTCTCCTTGCCACATATCCCCCCCCTTAGACTATTGCCGGCTGGCGAGACACTTCGCGCACAGCTGGTAATACGGGACAAGGCATCTGCATTTGTGTGGAGCTTCCCTGGTCGATGTTCAACCTGAAAATCGAACTCTTGTAGTGCCATGTACCAGCGAGTAAGGCGTGCGTTATTATCTTTCATTTTGTGCAGCCATTTAAGTGGGGCGTGATCGGTCACCAATAAAAACTTCCTCCCTGTCAAATAAAACCGTAGGGCGTTCACGGCCCACCGTATTGCCAAGCATTCTCGCTCAATGGTTGAATACTTCTTTTCAGGAGGGGTGAGCTTCCGACTTAAAAACATAACGGGATGTTCAGAGCCCTCGAACATTTGGGACATAACGGCTCCCAGCCCCGTTTCAGAGGCATCGGTTTGGATAATAAAGCCTTTGCTAAAATCCACCCCACATAACACCGGGGCCGCCCACAGTTTCCCTTTTAGTTCCCTAAAGGCGCTCTCAGCCTCAGAGTTCCATTCCAGCACTGTGGGAGCATTTTTTTTTTAGCATCTCCGTGAGGGCTGTAGCCCTTGTCGCGAAATGCGGAATAAACCGTCTGTAGTAACCCACTAGGCCTAAAAAACTTCGGAGTTGCTTCTTGGACTCTGGTGTCGGGAATTTTTTTACGGCCTCTACTTTATCCAAGAGGGGTTTTACCTTGCCCTGACCCACCAGGTGGCCCAAATACTTAACCTCCGAGGCTCCAAACATACATTTTGCGGGGTTCAGCGTAAGACCAGCTTGTCTTAATGCTGTCAATACAGCGCCAACTCGTTTTAAATGGTCGTCCCAGCCCACACTGTGGATGACTATGTCGTCCATGTAGGCCCTAGCATAATGATGGTGAGGTCGTAGTACCATGTCAACCAAGCGCTGACATGTGGCAGCGGCTCCATGGAGTCCGAAGGGCATCCTCCGAAACTGGAAGAGCCCGATAGGTGAACTAAAAGCTGTCTTCTGGCGCGATTCCTTTGTAAGGGGAATCTGCCAGTACCCCTTCGTTAAGTCCAACGTGGTCAAATTTACAGCTTGTCCCAAGTGATCTAAAATCTCTTCAATTCGGGGCATGGGGTAGGTGTCAAAACGCGAGATTTCGTTCACTTTCCTAAAATCTATACAAAAACGCATAGACCCATCGGGTTTCGGGACTAGGACTATTGGACTGTTCCAGGGACTCTTTGAGGTCTCAATAACCCCTAACCTCAGCATCTCCTGTATTTGGGAAATTACCTCCCTTTGTTTCGCTTCTGGTAGCCTATAGGGGCGTTGGCAGACAAGTTCTCCGGGTAGGGTCAGTATCTCGTGGGCAATTAAATCAGTTTCCCCAGGGGATGTTGTGAGGACATCCGAAAACTCTTTCAACAGGGCAGACAACTGGTTTTGCTGGGGCCACGAGAGTTTCTCCCCTAGGTTATAGGTCTGTTCTTGGTTAGGGACCGGGAGCTGAGGCCCTAACTCTTCGTCTTCTTGCCTCAACGCACAGGCGGTAAGACCTTTTATCTCCTTTATGCCCGTGGACCCGAATCCCTGGGATTCCCTAACAGTGGTAGCCAACGTTTCCACCTCTTCGAGGGGTGGAAATCCCACCCTTTCACAAATTAATTGTGCGATTCTATCGCCTACATTCACCCGGAAATTTTCCTGCGAAAAGTTAAACAGAAGTACCTTTAACTCGCCCCTATAATCAGGGTCAATAACGCCTGCACCCACATCAATAAAGTTTTTAAGGGCTAAGCCTGATCTGGGCGCAACCCGCCCATAACAGCCCGGCGGTATTTCTATTTTCAATCCTGTTTCTACTAGTGCCTTCCCCTGTTTTGGCACTATCACATCAACCGCACTGCACAAATCTAGGCCCGCGGCCTGTTCCGTTGCCCGTTTTGGTATCTTAGCCCCGGGAGTCGTCCTACAAAAGCGTAGCACGAACTTTTGTTTGATTGGGGTGCTGGCGTCAGGGTTAGCTATTAGAGTCTCCTGCTTTCCCCGTCTGCCAAATAAGGGTCTAGACACTGCAGGAGGGGGTAGAGATTGTAAGCGGGGAGCATCTCCTCCTCGGGTAACCTTGGGTTTTTCCCCCTGTGTAGAGACTAGGTTTTTCTTCTCGTGCAGCCTATTCTCTATCCCTTTTCTAAAGTGTGCCCAGTCCCGCCCCAACACTATTTCATAGGGAAGCCTGGGCATAACTGCTACTGCAACTGCCTTGCCACTACTTAGCCCTTTTATGCGCACTACATGCACTGGGTAGGTGGATGCAGCACCGTGCACGCACCTAATTCTAACATGGTGGTCAGGGGACTCGGATGGGGATTCTCGCTGGGCCTCTATCTTACCCCAGAGGGACCTAGAGATCATTGATTGATCTGCCCCTGAGTCTAGGAGCGCTTCTGCGGATATCCCCTCTACCTCGACGGTTAAGAGAAAACCCTCACCAGTGTTCTTAACTCGGGCAGCTATCAAGGCATCCCTACCGATGCAGTCCTTTCTAAAATGTCCCACCTCCCCACAGGTAAAACATTTTCTAGACAGGGAGTCTGCTCTCGTGATAACTTTCCCTTTCGCTGTTTTTCCGGTAACATACGTGGCTCTCTGTTCTGGGAATACTGATTCGTGTTTCTTGAACAGGCCTTCTTTCTTGGAGCCTACCTTGTTGGCTTCAAGGAAGCGGTCCGCTAAAGCAACAGCTTCATAAGCAGTGTTACAATTCTGTAAAACCAACCAGCTCTGTAACTCTTTTGGAACCGCCTCAGTAAACTGTTCTAGAATTATAGTGTCAAGAATGGCATCAATAGTTTTACCCTCAGGCATTAACCATTTGTGAACTAAACTTTTAATTCTATAATACAACCCTTGAGGCGTCTCGCCTTCCTTAATTGTGCAAGACCGTAATAGTCTCCTATAAACAGAGGGATTTAAGCCCATCCTGTTCCGGATAGCAGTTTTCACTTTTAAATAATCAGATATCTGATCTAAAGGTAGTGCTCTATATGCGGCTAATGGCTCCCCGGATAATGTGGTGGCAAATCTGACTGCCCATTGATCCACAGGCCATTTTGCTAGCACAGCCACCCGCTCAAAAGCTTCGATGAAATCATCTATATCATCACCCTTTACATATCGTCCATATGACAAAGTCCCAGTATTGGTATTTTCCCACCCTGGAATCAGGTTGGGTGTTACCAGTCCGGTAGTGGTGCTTTGCTTTAACATGTCCTCCTGGGTCTGAATCATCTTCGCCAAGAGGTCCAGGAGAGGTTGCTGTTGCTCCTGTAGCATCGACGCCGCCTTCTCCTGGTTCCTCGCTGCCAGTTCCTGTTGCTGGGCAAACTGGTTTGCTACCCATGTCGGGAAATCGGAGATCTCCATCCTTGCACTGGAGCTGAAAGAAAAACACAAAAACAAACGACCGAGTGCGGTACCTTTTTTTTTTTTTTTTTTTTTAAAAGTGCCTACTCTCCCACTATAGCTTATGGTGACCACCCTTCTGCACTTGGATCCAGGCCTAACCCTCTTAGTCACGGGTTACCTGATATCGGTGCAGGTCTTAGCTCTGCCACCAGATAAGCTCTCCGTCAGGTCTGCAATGCGTCTGCTCCTCCGGATACGTTGGATGCGTCCTTGGATTTCCGGTCAACCCTTCTGTTCCTGTTGGACTTGGCTGCCGGACCTCTGGAACCGCGAAATCCTAAATACTACGCCACTGTGAGCCCCGCCCCTGTGCCAAATAGCTTGACCAGCAGGAGGCGCTGCACCTTAACCTTGAGGTTGTATAAGAATTTGTAGTTGAGCCGTTGGTTAAACATCACAGATTTTTATTTGGGTTCTCAGAGACTCACAACAGGTAATGTCCATAGGAAAACAAAAGTAGGGATACTCCTCCCAAAGAAAATATATGCAAACTTTGCCAGGTCAAAAATAAAGTCTTTTAAACAAGCTTTTCTTCTTAGCTCTTACAAAAGGTATTTTCCCTCTTAACAGTTATTCACATACAGTGCAACAATCACATTCCATGTCAGTGACTGAAGGATCTGAATCCCCTTTGAAAGAGTCAATTTCCATGCTCTCTGGAGGACTCTCAGGTAGTGGTTCTGGACTCTTAACTGGAATGGTATTAGTTCCATACATTAACAGTTTCTTCAGTCTTGGCCACCTAATAGGTTTCTCCCCTTTAAGTAAAAGCTCATGGGGTTTCAAAAGCCGTGGTTTAAAAGTTCCTTTCCTTTCATGTAAATGTCTACAGGTAATCTCCTCCTCATCTGAAGAACTATCCCTGTGTTCAGGTTTGGGCCTAGGCTTTCTCCTGGTTTGATGCTTAACTTGCACAGTTTTACATACAGGCCTTCTATCAATAAAACCCTCTTCTGAGCTGTAATCAGAGGACCGGTCAGACCTCCTTCGGGCTCTATAAAAAGTTCTTGCTTTGGAAGCTTCCCTAGCAGAGCAATGCCTGCATCTAGGTTCCAGCAAGGGTTTTGCCTGGGTAAAAGTTCTGCCTTCTTGTGGCTTCTTTAAGCTTCTTTCAAATACAGGATTTAGCTTGCCCACTAACCTGCATTGTGGTTTCACTGCACTAGCAGTGTATCTCTGGGCCTCGCAACAGCAGCTGCCTGGCCTGTGAGTATTTCTTCCTGGAGAGCAGCAGTATTTCCCTTTCTCCTGGGGAGCGAATCTGGCTTCAGGTCTTCCCTTCCTCTCAGCATAGAGCCTGGGAGCCTTGTTCCAGTCAGGTTCAGAATCCTCGTGCTGGTAAGACAGGTGATTCTCTTCCTCTGCTCTCCTCTCTCTCTCCCTTCTCCCCTCCGTTTCTCTCTGCCCTTCTTTAGAAGCAGCTACGTGACAAGGGCACCCCCTTGCAGGCTCCTCCCCCGAGTACCTGCTTCTCTGATTCCTATCTGGTGTGTAACGTGGGAATGACTCAACACTAGTTTTGGCCCACTGACTATCAACCCTGGGGTTTTCCTGCTGTGAACTTCTAACCCTGGGTTTTCTCTGACAAGTGTTTTCTAATGTGCCCATCCCCCCAGCCAAGGTAAAACCTTCAATGTTTCCTGCTTTTCTAGGTGGCACTACTCTCTCCTTGCCACAATATACATGTACAAACAAACACGCGTGTGGACAGAACATTTAGACAGCCTCTTGAACCCTCAAGAATAGATGCTATGCAAAATGAAACACATCTACAAATATTACATCTTAACTGCCAAAGTGATCACCAACAAATATTCTGATCACAAAAAATGTTATGGCTCTCTCTAGATGACATGATAGGCAGAAAATCTCTAATGAGAAATATTCAAATCATGCGCTCTTTGACAATCAGCTTTGACAGTATACCTATGTATACCTATGTGCTATGGGTATTCATTTTATTTTTGTCTGTTTTTGTCTCATTCCTTTTCTGTAGTAGCTCAAGATGAGTTATGTTCAGGTGCAGTAGGTATTTCTCCATCCCTAGAGGACTTGCCATCTAAATTGTGTATCTAAGGGGCTTGTTTACAAAGCTGCAGTAGTGGTTTCCGATCGTTATCGGAGCCGTGGCCCCATTGAAATCATTATGTGCCTTCTGAAATCAATGGGGCCGCGGCTCCGATAACGATCGGAAACCGCTACCGCGGCTTTGTAAACAAGCCCCTAAGTCTTTTGAGGGATAAGTGATCTGCCCAAAATCACAAGGAGTGTCAGTGGGATTTGAATACTGCATTCCAGCCTGCGCTCTAATCTCACCTACTGCTCCACTCTTGCTAGCATTTAGTTAGTTATTTATGTGCTGCATTAACATTCTCTTCCTACAAAACAAATTCATTTCAGCAGACTACAGAAGTGAAGAGAAATACATTAAATAAAACCAATGAAACAGAATGTTATTAAGAAAAAAACACATCAATTAATATTGACAAAGCTTTGCACCTACTTTCTGTTTGTACTTTTTAAATTGAAGTCAATGGGAGCCGTATACAAAAGAGCTTGTCTGGCTAGCAGGTCTTGCAAGTCTCTCTGAGCCCAATCTTCAGTGGTGCTAACCGAATAGTGCCATGGGATATTTTCCATGACTACTGTGTCTCTATCCAAATAGTGCCGGGGTAGTCCATGGGAAGAGCTGGGGAGAGCTTCACCCTAGCATGCAATGATGAATTACATTTTGGTTGCCATACAGTAGAGATTTTCAGCAATGCTATGTGGATATGTTTCTGCATAACTTAGGACAGCAAAAACGTTGTTGCAAGTGTCTATGGATTAGCTAGGGGGTCTATTCTGTACTGCAAATAGTGGGATCCCTGCTATTTGCCCCCTTCCGTCCCCGGAAAAAGCCTCCTTGTACGAATAAGGAGTTTGTACAGGGAGGCTTAGACAGGGGCAGGAGGGGCATTTACGAAGGCGGAGTGAGGACGGGCAGTGGGCGATCCGAGGCCCCAGACATATAGGACTGATTTTAAAGTAGGCCCTGTATGTCCGGAGCCTCGGATCTAGATGAGAGACGGCAGGTCTGGGCAGCACAAGTAAGGTGAGGGGTGAAGGGGCTTCCTCGCAGCCTGACCATGGCCATGGAAGGCCAGATCAGTGGTCAGGCTGTGGGGAAAGGAAAGAGTGGACGGCAGCCGGGGATCACGGCTCCTGAATGGAGCATGACTGAGTTAGCTGTGCATGACTCTGTATGTGCAAGCTGATCGGAATTGGGCCCTGGCCTGCATGTACAGATCCTAGCCCCTGCAGACTCGAATTCTGATTGGGCACACAGGGGTCTGAACACACTTGTTGAAATGTGCTTCCACTTGAATAGTGGCTGAAAGTCCAGATAGCTGCCACTGCTGACTGCAAAATCCATATACCGTATTTTCCGGCGTATAAGACGACTGGGCGTATAAGACGACCCCCTACTTTTCCTGTTAAAATATAGGTGTTTGGCCTATACTCGCCGTATAAGACTACCCCTCTTCCAGCGCACACCAAAAAAAATACGCCGGAAAATATCACAACAACAAGTAACAATATTTGATTTCAAAATTATGATGATTTTGTAGTCAAATCACTAATATGAAATAAAATTATTTTTTCTACCTTTGTTGTCTGACCAATTTATTCTCTGATCATGCTGGTCCCGATCTGAGGCTTCTGCTTTCCTGTCTTCTCTTAGCTCTCTTTCTGTGGTCTATGGTCCATCTGCCATTTCTTATCTCTTCTTTTGTTTTCTTCACTTCTTTCCATCAGCCTATTTCCAATCCCAGTAACCCTCCCCAATATCAGCCCCTTTCCAGTCCTCACTCCCAGTACCTTCCAATATCAACTTGCATTCCCATGATTGCCACTGGTGTCCATTCCCTTCCAGTCCCCCTCCTTCCCCACTGACCAGTCCCTTCTAGTACAAATACCATGGCAGCCCCTCTCAGATCCACTCCCTTCCAGTTCCATTCTCCCATCCCCTCATATCAGCCCATTTGTAGCCTTAGCCCCCAGTTTTCTTCCAGGGCCAGCAGCTCTATCCTCCCCTCCCCACAATCAGCCCATGCCCAGTCAAAGCCCCCCAATCAGCTCGCTTCCAGTGCTAATCCCCCATCAACCCCATTACCAGTGCTAGCCTCCCCTAATCAGCCCAATACCAGTCCTACCCCCCATCAGCTCATTACCAGTCCTAGCCTCCCCTAATCAGCTCATTTCCAGTGCTAGTCCCCCCTCAACCCCATTACCAGTGCTCCATCCCTCCATGTCAGCCCCCCTCCCTCCACCCATCCATATCAGCTCCCTCCCTCCATGTCAGCCCCCTCCATCCCTCCATGTCAGCCCACCTCCCTCCATCCATCCATATCAGCTCCCTCCCTCCATCCATATCAGCTCCCTTCCTCCATGTCAGCCTGCCTCCCCAATCCATCCATATCAGCTCCCTCCCTCCATGTCAGCCCCCCTCCCTCCATGTCAGCTCCCTCCCTCTCCCCTTGTCTGCCTCCCTTCTAATGCAGCCGCAGCTCCCTGCCTCTTAGGGAACCGCGGCTGTGCTTGTAAAATCATCGCGGAGCCCTTCCTGTTTTGACGGGCTCCGTGCAACATTGTCCCGCCTCCAAAGGAAGTGGTAAACAACTTCCTTTAGAGGTGGGACAATGCTGCACGGAGCCCGTCAAGACAGGAAGGGCTCCGCGATGATTTTACAAGCACAGCCGCGGTTCCCTAAGAGGCAGGGAGCCGCGGCTGCAGAAGAAGGAGTCGGTGAGTTTGTCACTGCCGAGAAGCGGACTCGGCAGCGGCAGCAACTTCTGCGCATTTACCGGTAATTTTAATTTTTTAACGAGGCGACCCCCGCTAAATCCTATAGGTTGAGAACCGCTGTGCTAGAGTGTTGGAACGCCAAGGCAATGCTTTGCATAAGTCAAGCAATTGGATTCGTAGCAACGTTGTACACAAAGCGAGACAGAGCCACGTCGCAGAACGTGGACCGGCGTATAAGATGACCCCCGACTTTTGAGCATATTTTCAGGGCTTAGAAAGTCATCTTATACGCCGGAAAATACGGTATTTGGGGGGAGGAGTTGTAACCCAAGATGGCCGCGGCAGCGTTTCTTTGTCTTTACTATGCCTAAGAGGGAGGGGAAGTTGAGGTCTGCTCCCTCTGCACCTCAACCGCCTAGTTCGGATCCAATGGACCGCTTTGTCAAAATACCCCCGGAGAAGGTGCAGGAGATTAGAACCGGCTTGCTCGTGCCGATGGCAGAGGACCGGTCGCTTCCGTCGGCCATCGATACATCTCTCTCTCCTGCGGTGAGGACTCCTCCTCTGTGCCCCGCTGCTTTGGAGTCCGCCTCAGCTCATGTGATGTCGACGCCTCCCGAGGTGGGGGCATTGGCTGATGAGAGGGCACACGCTGTGAGTCTGGCCTCCTTGACTCCCGATAGCCTCAATGAGACCTCGGGTGGCAGTTTGGAGCTGAATACTCCATTGGGAAGCCTATCTTTGCAAAGATTGCCTCCCCTCATTCGCCCTAAGGTATTTATGTTGGAGACTATTTGGGATGCTATTGCTAATCTTTCCTCCTCAATTAACTCTCAGACTGCTGTACTCTCCTCCCAGATACAGGAGAATGTCACTAATATCCAGAAAATGTGGTGACCATTCAGTCTGTAGTGTCTACTTGTGAACAGATTAAGAAGGATCATATAATTCTTGGTGCTCAGCTTGATACAGTTTCAGACATGTCTTCAGCTTTGGCAAAGGAGAATGTTGTGCTTAAATACAAGTTGGAAGTGTTGGAAAATGCTTCCAGAGCGTCTAACCTTCGGGTATTGAACTTTCCTCATCTCTATGAGGTGACAGCTTTAGACATGTTCAAGCGATATATAGTGGAGTTTTTGAAAGTTCCTCCTGACTTGATTCCACCTCTCAGTAAGGTATATTATCTACCCTCTCGAAGAAAAGCTGAGACGTCTGTGGCAGTATCTACTGTGAATTTTGATGTTCTGGATGTGACTGGCCTTCTGGAGGATACTGGGGGTCAAGCTTTAACTCCTATTCCGTCAACCCTTCTTGTGCAATGTGCTCTGGTCACTGATAAAGACTGGTTGTTGAAAATGTTTTTCAAGAAAAGACGTGATGTCTTCTTGGGTCATAGAATATCAATGTTTCCAGATATAGTTAAGGAAACTCAAAGGAGGAGGAAGCAGTTTCTGCTTTATAAATCGGGGGTGTTAAATATAGGGGGTACCTTTTTCCTTCGGTTTCCCTGTAGATGCCTAGTGCTTATTGATGGGGTTAAATGTATTTTTTTCTGATCCTATAGATCTGAGTAAATTTATCAATGCTAGACTTCCTGCTGGGTCCGCTATTGAGTAAATGTGGATGTAGTACATCTGTATCCTCCATGTGTGAATTTCGGGGGCCTGTGGCCATTTTGGGTTTTTTTCTTCTTTATGTTTCACAATTTTCTATCTAGTACATCTTCCAAGTCTCTGTATTGGTTTGATGGATGTTCTCCTCCTTCTCACATCGTGGACTATAACAGTGCATGATTTTCATTTGTGCTTATTATATTGTTACCTATGGATTTGTCAATCTTGCATACACTGTATTCGCTGTAAGAAATTGATTTCTTGCTGTTTTGTTTGAAATTCTATAAATAAATAATTTTAAAAAATCCATATATTTGGTGGTAGTCACTATCCAGATACCGTTGCTGAGTATCTGGATATTTTTTCCTATGGCAGCCAGAAAAAAAAACACCTGACCACTTCAGGCTCAACATTACCTTCATTATTTTATTCTCTTGACTAATGCATTCCTCTGGGGACTTCTTTTCTTAATGTGGATGTGATTAATATCTATGTTGAAGAATGAGCAAACTTGTTGCCACAACGAGGGAGTTAAAATGTCTTTTACCTGTATAAATGGACTTTGACAATTGCAGTGGGGTAATTTTAGAAAGTGGGGTACACACATGTAACTAAGCATTCTGAAAGACACGGCCTGCCTTTATGCCACCTTTAGATAGGTGTAATTTGGGCATAATGGGGCAGAGCTACAACGTCTGCATGCATTTTGTAAAATAGATCAGCGCTCATGTAATTTACATGCACAGATGCACGCCTTCAAAGACCCTGTAAATTTGTGCATGAGCATCAATGCCGTAGTGGGGTTAGTTCTGGGTGTTTTCTTTTTTATAAAGACACATTAGTGCCTATGTTGCCTATATAAATTAAGCCTAGGCACCATTAATGTAGGTGCCTGTTAAAAAATCCCCTCTCCCCAAAATTTATACATGGATTTCTTTGAAAAGTAAAATTCGGAGGGATTATGTGACCTCATGACACATTATGCCACAACTCTTCTCAAAATACCTCCCTCTCATTCCCCCCTTTTCTCTCCTGTGCTATTCTCTCCTTTTTTCACCTCTCTGCTACTTCTCTCCATTATTTTACTCCATGGCCTGCTTGTTCCTAATGAGGTAACATTTCCCAGCAAAGACATGCTTAAAATAGCCTTTTCCCTACCAGCCGGAGCCATGCAGACAGAGGGTTAAACAGTGACAGATTTTAAGCAGTCTTTCTGTTGTTGCACCTCATTAGTAAAGTACAATGCACAACCAGCGCCACATAAATCTTCCTTGATGGCAGATTATTTAATAGGGGGGTTAATATAATAGAGCAAAGAATGCATCCCTAACAGGCTGTCCTGCTCTTTCTTCAAATGCCAGCGTAATTGAGCAATGGTGCAGAACTAACGCAAGAACTAAGATATCCAATAATTTTACCCATAGAAAGCACCCCCTTAGCTTTCCATGTGCAAACAAACATTATGTACTTTCAGAGGTTAATAACACAAACTGATTTTCATTATACTGATCAGTCTTCCTCGTATGCAAACAGTTTTGGTCTCATTGGACACAAAAACTATCATTAACTGTAGCTACAATTAAAAAAATGTGAACAATAATCAGCGCACAACAGAGAGAGCTTTAATGACTTGTTCCAAGAAGAATTTCTTGCTATGCATTTCTTGCCATCTGAAAATTAATATTTTTAATTTGAAGTTGGTTGTCTATATCACAATTGTAGACAACAAACTGTGAAATAGATCTGCTTCTGAAGTACTGTACATCTTGCACGCAATAAATCCTCTTTTGTGAGTGTTCAGTTCATAACTCAGTCACCAGATCTTCTTTGTTCTCATAACTGGAGTTTTCACACTGAATTGGGTCATTTATGAAACAGCAGTGGTTCGGAAAAAATATGAATGTGAAATCACTTGAATAACTGAATTATAGAAAATCTAAAATGCAATTAATTTTCACAGGTCATGGTGAAAGCCAATATGAAAATTGCCTCTAGAAAGTAACCATTTACCTCAGGACATTTTATTGACTTGAAAGTCCAATTGAATATCAAGAACAATCCCCTCCCCCACCTCCCATACACACATACAATGATTGTATTTGATTGCATGACTTATTGGTTTCTATAAAACATTCAGATGTATATGGAATTCAAGTAAATGAGTTATTGCTATCTTACTCAGAAGGGAGCATTGAACACATGGCAGTATTTCTTCGTATAATCACTGGAAAGGGGCTCTCATTTAATGAGGTGTGAACCGAGAAAAGGACATTTCCTGCAAGTTCAGAAGTGAATAGCATTTCCACGGTAGCATTTTTTCTCATTAATTCTAAAAGGTATTCTCATCTTGAATAAGCAACAAATTGAATTAAACAATAGCATTTTTGTGAAGCCTCTCAAATCACTGGACAATCATGCCTTTATAATGATGGTTTTGACACATCAATGATGAATGTTTTATATTTTTCACCCTTGGTTTCCTCATAGTGATAATAATGATGTATGATTTCTGATATGAAAGATAAACTGTTAGGGCCTGATTTTCTGCTCATCTGGCCAGCTAAGCACTAGCGCTGCCACATAACTTATCCACTAACGCCAATGAATATATGTCTGATTGATGACTGTAAGTGGTATTTTGGAAGGGACATCTAAGGACAATCTGGAATGTCTAGAGCAACACTTGCAGAAATCCGGGGATTGGCAGCAGTAAAGGGAGGCATGTATAAGTGCCTTCTGAAATCACTAAGGGCCCAGTATTCAAAGACACTGATACTGATTGCAAACCTGTAAACTGTGTAAATGCCTCTAAGTGGGATATTTAGCAGTGCTAACATGGTTAATGCCACTGCATATCCATGAGTACCGCTGCTATATACCCAGAGCATTCCAGGGCATTCCGTGGGTGGTACCCAGGGATAACCGGTCAACGGCAATATTCAGCTGCTGTCTGATTATCCCTCGGTGCCAAGAACATAAGAACATAAGATATGCCATACTGGGTCAGACCAAGGTCCATCAAGCCCAGTATTCTGTTTCCAACAGTGGCCAATCTAGGTCATATGTACCTAGCAGTTTCCCCAAGAGACACAAGTTCCACAATGCTTGTACTGGGTCAAGCATTGATATCTTCGGTCACTTCTTAATAATGGTTTATGGAACTTTCCTCCAGGAACTTGTCCAAACTTTTTTAAACCCAGCTACACTAACAGCCTTTACTACATCCTCCGGTAACAAATTCCAGGGTTTGATTACACGTTGAGTGAAAAAATATTTTCTTTTATTAGTCTTAAATAGTTTACCCTGTAGCTTCATTGCATGTCCCCTAGTCTTTCTATATTCTGATAACGTAAAGAATCGATCTACGTTTACCCGTTCCACTCCGTTCATTAATTTATAGACTTCTATCATATCTCCCCTCAGCCGTCTCTTTTCCAGGTTAAAGAGCCCTAACCTTTTTAGCCTTTCCTCATAGGAGTATCCTTCCATCCCCTTTACCATTTTGGTGGCTCTTCTCTGAACCTTTTCTAAAATCTCTATATCCTTTTTAAGATACGGCGACCAGAATTGCACACAATATTCAAGGTGCGGTCTCACCATGGAACGATATAGAGGCATTATAATATCTTTTGTTTTATTTTCCATTCCTTTCCTTATCATACCTAGCATTCTATTTGCTCTCTTGGCCGCCGCTGCACACTGGGCCGAGGGTTTTAACATGGTATCCACAATGACGCCCAAATCTTTTTCCTGGGTGCTGGTTCCTAATGTGGAACCTTGCATCATGTAACCATAGTTTGGGTTGTTCTTCCCTAGGTGCATAACCTTGCACTTGTCCACATTAAATTTCATCTGCCATGTTGATGCCCAGTCTTCCAATTTATCAAGATCCTCTTGCAATTTTTCACAATCCTCTTGGGTTTTAACAACTTTAAATAGTTTTGTGTCATCTGCAAATTTGATAACCTCACTCATTATTCCACTTTCCAGGTCATTTATGAATATGTCAAAAAGCAGCGGACCCAGCACAGATCCCTGGGGTACACCACTATTCACCTTTCTCCATTGGGAAAATTGGCCATTTAGCCCTACCCTCTGCTTTCTATCTTTTAACCAGTTCCTGATCCACAATAGTACACTGCCTCCTATCCCATGACTCTTTAGTTTTGCCAAAAGTCTCTGATGAGGGACCTTGTCAAAGGCTTTCTGAAAGTCCAGATACACAATATCAACCGACTCACCTTTGTCCACCTGTTTATTCACTCCTTCAAAAAAACATAACAGATTAGTAAGACAAGATCTTCCTTGTCTAAAGCCATGTTGGCTGTCTCCCATTAGGTCGTGACTATCTACATGCTGAGTAATTTTATTCTTTATGATGGTTTCTACCATTTTTCCCGGTACTGACTTCAGGCTCACCAGTCTGTAGTTTCCCGGATCACCCCTGGAACCCTTTTTAAAAATTGGTGTTACATTGGCGATCCTCCAATCTTCAGGTATTAGAGATGATTTTAATGATAGTTCACAGATTACTAATAGCAGGTCTGCAATCTCATATTTCAGTTCTTTCAACACCCTTGGATGTATACCATCCGGCCCAGGTGATTTGCTACTCTTAAGTTTATCTAATAGTTGTAAGACATCTTCCCGATGTATCGATATTTCCTTCAATTCTTCCGCACCTTTAAATACCACTTCAGTCATGGGTAACATCCCTACATCTTCCTCAGTAAAGACCGAAGCAAAGAATTCATTCAGTCTCTCCGCTATCGCCTTGTCGCCTCTTAGTGCTCCTTTAACCCCTTTATCATCTAATGGACCAACTGACTCTTTCACAGGTTTTTTGCTACGAATGTACTTGAAAAGGTCTTTATTTCGTGTTTTTGCTTCCGCAGCAAGCTTCTTCTCAAATTCTCTCTTTGCCTGCCTTATCAATGCCTTGCATATGACTTGCCAGTGCTTGTGCTGTTTCCAGATTTCGTCATTTGGCTCTTTTTTCCATTTCCTGAAAGATGCTTTTTTGGCAACAACAGCCTCTCTGACCTCACATTTAAACCATGCTGGCAGTTTTTTGAACTTCCTTCCACTTTTCTTAAAGCGTGGAATACAGCTGGTCTGGGCTTCCAAGATAGTATTTTTCAACAACATCCAAGCTTGATGTACGTCTTTAACCTTTGCAACTTCTCCTTTTAGTTTTTTCTTAACTGTTTTCCTCATTTTATCATAGTCTCCCTTTCGAAAGTTAAAGGGTAGTACTGTGGATTTCCTTACTATCCCTCCTCCACTAATTAAATCAAAGGCGATCATGCTATGATCACTATTGCCAAGTGGCCCCAACACCCTTATCTCTTGCACTAGATCTGGTGTTCCACTAAGGACTAGGTCTAATATGGCTTCCCCTCTGGTTGGTTCATGAACCAGCTGCTCCAAGAAGCAGTCATTTATTTCATCTAGGAACTTTATCTCCCTAGCATGTCCTGCTGTGACACTGACCCAGTCGATGCCGGGGTAATTGAAATCACCCATTATTATTACTGCACTGTAACTTTTGCTAGCTTCCTTGATTTCTTTGAGCATTTCATCATCCATTTCTTCATTCTGGCCAGGCGGACGATAGTACACCCCCACTGCCATCGCCTTCCCCTTTTTACATGGAATTTCAATCCATAGAGATTCTACAGCAAATTTTGTTTCTTGCAAAACTTTAATCCTTTCTGACTCAATGCCCTCTCTAACATAGAGCGCAACCCCTCCACCAATTTGATCAGCTCTATCATTACGATATAGTTTGTACCCAGGTATCACAGTGTCCCACTGGTTGTCCTCCTTCCACCATGTCTCTGATATTCCAATCATATCTAACCTCTCGTTTAGTGCTATATAATCTAACTCTCCCATCTTTTTTTTTAGACTTCTAACATTTGCATACAAGCATTTTAGAGACTGTATTTTATTCATATTAATTTGGCTATTGGTAGACATGGGTAATTTGGGATCTTTAAGCTCTGTCTGCTCCATACTCAAGGGCATTTGGGCTACTTTACTCTTTTTTGGAACCTCTCTGCTTTTTGTAGTATCCTTCAAGGATACATTCTTCCGAACCATGCGCTCTTGGGCAACTATCGGCTTTCCCCTATTATCTAGTTTAAAAGCTGCTCTATCTCTTTTTTAAAGTTTAATGCCAGCAGCCTGGTTCCATCCCAGTTAAGGTGAAGCCCATCCCTTCGGAAGAGCCCCTCCTTTCCCCAGAATGTTCCCCAGTTCCTAACAAATCCAAACCCCTCATCTCTGCACCATTGTCTCATCCACGCATTGAAACTCCGGAGCTCTGCCTGCCTTTTGGGTCCTGCGCGTGGAACGGGAAGCATTTCAGAGAACGCTACCCTGGAAGTTCTGGATTTCAACTTCCTACCTAAAAGCCTAAATTTAGCTTCCAGAACCTCCCTACCACATTTTCCTATGTCATTGGTACCGACATGTACCAAGACAGCAGACTCCTCCCCAGCACTATCTAAGACCTTATCTAGGTGGCGCGTGAGGTCCGCTACCTTCGCACCAGGCAGGCATGTTACCAGGCGATCCTCACGTCCACCAGCCACCCAGCTATCTACATGCCTAATGATCAAATCACCAACTATAACTGCTGTCCTAACCCTTCCCTCATGGGCACTTGGCCCTGGAGAAACCTCCTCGGTGCGAGAGGGGTTTACATCACCTGGAGGACATGTCCTAGTTACAGTATCACTTCCTGCCACACTAGGGTGATGCTCTCCTGTCACGTGACCTCTCTCCTCCATGGCAACAGGGATGCTGCCAGACTGGAGGTGGGACTTCAGGACTATATCCCTGTAGGTCTCGTCTATGTACCTCTCTGTCTGTCTTATGCTTTCCAAGTCTGCTACTTTAGCCTCTAGAGAACGGACTTGTTCCCTGAGAGCAAAGAGCTCCTTGCACCTAGTGCACACGTAAGGCCTCTCAGCAGCTGGGAGAAAATCATACATGTGACACTCAATGCAAAAGACTGGAAAGCCCACATCCCGCTGCTGGGCTGCTGTCTGCATCTTAGTTTTAAGTTTGTGTTTAGATCTTTAAGTTCTTTACGTACTAAAGGGTGCTATGGATATTTATACCACTAAAACTGTACCTAATAAGTTTAATATACCTTGTTCACCTGAAGCTTAATTAATCTCAGGTCCTTAGTGTATGACTGATTTGGGTAATGAGCTTCACCTGAGAGCACCTCCTGTCTTTTAAGTTGTGCAAGTACATATAAAGCTGTGATTATCCCAGGGGAGGGTGGGTGTGGGCAGGGAGGGAGGGATATAACACTTATTAAAAGAGGGCTGCTACACAGTACCCTGTCCTGTGCTGCTGAGGTAAGCTATATTCTGATTTGATTTAAATTATAGCTCTTTGCTGCTGCTAGGCTCTAACCTATTATGAAATTTATGAAATTTAAACTACAAGCTCTCTGCTGGATTCTAAATTTAACCAGAAAGCTCTCTTCTGTGTTTTAATTTGAAACTAAAAGTACTTAGCTGATGCTAGGCCCTGAGTGACTATGAAATTTAAACTACAAGCTCTCTGCTGGATTCTAAAGTTAACCAGAAAGCTCTCTTCTGTGTTTTAATTTGAAACTAAAAGTACTTTGCTGATGCTAGGCCCTAACCTATTATGAAATTTAAACTACAAGCTCTCTGCTGGATTCTAAATTTAACCAGAAAGCTCTCTTCTGTGTTTTAATTTGAAACTAAAAGTACTTTGCTGATGCTAGGCCCTGAGTGACTATGAAATTTAAACTACAAGCTCTCTGCTGGATTCTAAAGTTAACCAGAAAGCTCTCTTCTGTGTTTTAAATTGGAACTAAAAGTATTTTGCTGATGCTAGGCCCTGAGTGACTATGAAATTTAAACTACAAGCTCTCTGCTGGATTCTAAATTTAACCAGAAAGCTCTCTTCTGTGTTTTAAATTGAAACTAAAGTACTTTGCTGATGCTAGGCCCTGAGTGACTATCAAATTTAAACTACAGCTCTCTACTGGGTATGAAAGGTAACCAGAAAGTTCTCTTCTGTGTTTTAAATTGAATCTTAAACTGTTGCTACTAGGCCCTGACTGATTTAACAAAAAATAGTGGGTTCACAGATTAATTAGCTTTAAAAGAAAAAAATTCCTTTCAGAAAAATTCCCAGAAGTATATACTCACAATTTCAGATTTCTCTCCAGAAGTAACAGCCCCCCTTTCTAGTCCTTCAAGAGTAAGGTGCAGCAAAAGCTAGCCTAACCTTTGCTACTGAGGCTAACCAGGCAGCGGCTGAATATCACTGCTGTCTAGTTAGCTTCCTGCTTCTGCAGCTGACCTGGATATTCAATGCTAGTGGCTGGACTTGGCCCTGCCACTGAATATCTAGGTTTAGTGTTTCGTCAGCAATGGTTGAGAGCTGTAATCACGCTAGCTGCCTCCGCAGAATATCAGGCCCTACATCTTTACCATGCAAAAAGAATGTCCCAGTAACCAGTTCAGAAAACGGGCCCTGTGCAGATAGCAAGGTCTTGAATTCTCTGCATGGTCACCTCCACCGCATCTTCTCCCTCTTCAATCCCAAATTCTTCCATTACCTTCAGTCACCCTGTCTTCCTTTTCTGAAATCACTGAGGAGAAAACTGCTAATCTTCTTTCCTCCTCCAAACTGACTAACAGATCCTCAGATCTCATCCCCACCCATCTACTAAGCTTTATCTCTTCTGCCATCATCCCTTCCATCTGTCATATCCTTAACCTATCACTTTCCACTGCAACTGTTCCTGGGGCCTTCAAACATGCTGTAGTTACACGTCTCCTCAAAAAGCCTTCACTAGATCCTACCTGTTTTTCCAGTTATCTACCTATCTCTCTCCTCCCCTTTGCTTCAAAACTACTTGAATGAGTGGTTTACCACCACTGTCTTAACTTTCTTTCCTCTCAAGACCTTTTGGACCCACTGGAATCTGGCTTTTGTTCTCTATATTCCACAGAAACGGCTCTTGCCAAAGTCTCCAGTGACTTGTTCCTTACCAAATCCAATGGCCTCTACTTGATTCTCATCCTTCTTGACCTTTTTGCTGCCTTTGACACTGTTGATCACCACCTTCTCCTTGATATCTTGTCCTCACATGGATCAGGGGCTTTGTTCTGACCTGGTTTTCTTATCTCTCCCATCACACTTTTAGTGTATGTTCTGATGGTTTCTCCTCTGCCGCCATCCCACTTTCAGATGTTGTACCTCAGGGCTCAGTCTTGGGACCTCTCCTTTTCTCTCTCTACACTCAGTCCCTTCATGCACTTATTTCCTCCCATGGTTTTCAGTACCATCTTTATACTGATGACTCTCAGATCTACTGTTCTGTCCCTGACATCTCTCCAAGAATCCAGGTGCAGATCTCTGCCTGCTTATCCAACATTGCTACCTGAATGTCTCACTGCCATCTGAAACTGCACATGGCCAAAAATGAGCTTCATATCTTTCCTCCTAAACCCACCTCCCCCCCCCCCCCCACACACACACCTTTCTCCCTTCTCTATTTGTGTGGATAACTCTACACTCCTCCCTGTTTCCTCAGCTCACAACCATGAGGCTATCTTTGACTCTACTCTATCTTTCTCTCCACACATCCAACAGCTAAAACCTGTCACTTCTTTCTCTGTAACATTAGCAAAGTTAATTCCTTCCTTTCTACACACACTATTAAGACACTTATCCATTCTTCAGTCACCTCCTGTATAGACTATTGTGAACTCCTCCTTGCTTGTCTCCCTCTGAAGCATCTCTCCCCCCTTCAGTCTGTTCAAAATTCAGCTGCACAGCTAATCTTCCGCCAATCTTGATATGCTCATATAACCCCCTCAAGTCCCTTCACTAACTGCCTATCTGTTTCTGTATCCAGTTCAAACTTCTCCTACTGACCTATAAGTCCAATCAATCTGCTGCTCCTCACTACTTTTCCTCTCTTATCTCTCCCTACACCCCTCCTCTGGAACTCTGCTCTTCTGGCAGATCCCTTCTATCTGTGCCCTTCTCTTCTACTGCCAACTCCAGACTTCTATCTTTCCATCTTGCTGCTCCTTATGCATGGTGCAAACTACCTGAGTCTGTGTGTCAGGCTTCATCTCTGGTCATTTTCAAATCCAGGCTGAAAACTCATCTCTTCGAAACCACTTTTGGATCCTGATCTGCTTAGTCTCCTATGTGTTTCCTTACTATTCTCCTAGATATATCTCTGTCCTCAGCTGTTGGGTTGTCTATCTTGACTAGATTGCAAGCTCTGATGAGTAGGGATTGTCTTTTATATGTGTCTGTACAGCGCTGCGTATGCCTTGTAGTGCTATACAAATGATAAGTAGTAATAGTAAGATATGTGCACAGGTGTAAGTCATTTTACAAATATGGACATTCCCGACTTGCAAGGTCTCAGAACTGGATACTTGGACATGCTGGCAGGACATCTCAGGGGGGCGAGTATGTTATGAGACTTGCACATCCATTTCAGATACTCAGATGTGCAGTGGTGGGCCAGTAATATGTTTGGAGCATGTATTTACATGCAGGCTTCTTTTGGCAGGAAATATTACTTGTGGCGATGAAAGCACATTATGTGCTTTTGTCTGGAAAAGTTACATCAATGAAGTGAACAGGGTTTTTTTTACCTTAATCATGGTCAGGAGCAGTTATAGGAACGGACATCTCACCAACCAAAGCTAGGCATGTTTGTGCTGTTCCGAAATCACACTGTGACGTGCATCGTCCTTGCTCCGCCCAGACCAGGCCTCCACCACATCCCCATGCTACATGGACATTCTTGAACTGGTGACGACTATATACCCGGCTTCTAAAATGGTTCTGGGGACATCTCCATGATTTGCACGTCTAAGTGCTCATTTTCAGATCTCCAATTCACAAATAGGGCTTCTGAACTACACCCCTGTGCCAGTGCCTATCTATTTAAAATTTGGCCTGCTATTTAGTAGGCTGAAATTTAAACACATTTATTTAATCGCTAAATATTGATGCTAAATGTATTAATTCTGGTTCTGCCCTCTCCAGTGCCAACCCCTTCTTCTATGGATAAATTGTGGACATTTAATGTCACACAAATCATCCCAATTTCATCCATATAAGCATCAAAAATACATTCATAAGTGAGTTTTCTACCCCAAAAGCTTGGGTGTGCATGTTTACTTATGGGGTCATTCCGAGGCATGAATAGCAAGGATGGACGTTCTGTTGGGACGTCCGTCCCTGCTATTTGTGCCCTCTCCCGATCTCATCTAACTTCCCCACACGTTGTATGGGGAAGTTAGATGGGGGTAGGAAAGGGGTGGATCAGGGGCGGGGTTAGATCAGGCAGTGGGCAGTCGTCGGCCCCGGATGTACAGGGCTGATTCCAATGTCAGGCTTGTACATTTGGGACCAGCAGCTTGAATGGGGAATTTATTCCACCTCAGAAGTGAAATAGTTACCCTAGTCAGCGGGGACAGAGGACATTCGCCACAGTCTGACCCTGGCCTTGGGAGGCCAGATCGTGGGTCAGGCTGTGGAGAATGAAACTTTGGTGGCCGGGGATCGCAGCACTAGAATGGATCCATGGTGCCATGGCAACCAGACACCTGACTGAGTTAGCTGGCCAAGGCCTGTACGTGCAGGTTGACCAGAATCAGGGTCCTGGCCTGCACGTACAGGCTTGGAGGCAATTCTGATCCTTCAGGACTAGATGTGCCTTGCGGGATCAGAACCCTGGCTAATTCTGTGTGTCTGGTTCCGACCGGGTGCACAAAGGGCTGGGACATCCAGGACTGAATCGGGCACTTAATATTTTTTATGGAGCTGACAGCCTATAAATTAAAACAAACAGATTTCTGCTAGGTTCATGTAATTTTTATTCTTATAAGTTGAATGTTGCATGTGACCCATTCTCTCCTGTCTCCTTGAGGCCTGCTTGGCTTCATGCCTCAGCTCAGGGTACAACCTTTGATCCTATATCAATTCCAGAACCCCTGTTATGGCCTACCCTGGGTGAAGAATGGATGGAAAGGCTAGGCCAAGGACAGAATAGTGCCGGCACAAGGAGGATTAGAAGCCAGCTGTGGATCAGGAGCCAGGAGGTGTAGCAGACAACAGTACAGGATCAGGAACCAGGTGAGACTCAGGATCCAGAAGTCTTGGCAGTGAACAAGAAGAAGTAGGCAACACTTGGAAGCACTAAGAAAAGTGACGGGATCTGGATTGACAGTGGATGTAGGTTAGGCCCACCAAAAACCGCAGAACCAGCAAGAGTGTGCCTGACTGGGCCTTCCCATACATGGTGTACAAAAGGACATGCCCCTTGCTGTCCAGTATGCACCCCCAGGGAAAGCCCCTCCCTTACCTGCCTCTAGGATGTCATAAGAACATAAGAGATGTCATACTGGGTCAAATCAAGGGTCCATCATGCCCTGTATCCTGTTTTCAACAGTGGCCAATCCAGGTCACAAGTACCTGTCAGGTTCCCAAAACAGTACACAGATTCCATGCTGCTTATTCCAGAGGTATACAGTGCATTTCCCTGTCCTCTTTAATAATGGTTTATGGACTTTTCCTCCAGGAACTTGTCCAAATGTTTCTTAAATCCAGCTACACTATCAGCTTTTACTACATCCTCCAGTAAAGAATTCCAGAATTTCATTACGCGTTGAATGAAAAAATATTTTTTCCAATTAGTCTTAAATCGGCTATGTTGTAGCTTCATTCCATATCCCCTAGTCTTTCTACTTTTTGAAGCAGTAAGCAACTGATCTAGGTTTACCTGTTCCACTCCATTCATTATTTTATAGACCTCTATCTTATCTCCCCTCAACCATCTTTTTTTCCAAACTGAAGAGTCATTCCTTGACTTTGGCACCAGTCTGATTGTTTTCTGTGGCTCTAGCTGCAAGCTACTAGCCTCTATTTCCCACAGCTGTGGATTTGAGTCACAATTAACCTAACAGAATATCCCCCCTCCCCCACAATAGCCATTTCTGGAACTTCAGGACCTGGCTTGTCTGGATGTTCTCTATGGAACTGGGCAAGTAGGGCATAGGCATTAGCGGCTGCATTTTTCCAAGCCATATCCCTTCCACTCCACCAGAGATAGTGTAGATGAGCTTAGAATGGGAAATATTTATCATGAATAATCTCTGATGTCCCTGTATTGTCACTGGCTGTTGAGATGGGAGATAATGACCTAGAAAGGGATTCTGTTTATTGGGCTTCAACAGGGCCATATGGATCATTGGATGGGTCTGAAGATTTTCTGGGATCTGTACTCAAAATGTCACTGGATTACAAAGGGGCCCATGAAATTGTGATGCAGTTTACCAGTGGATATATTACTCTTCTGATGTTTGGTGGAAACCCAGACTTCATCTCCAACAGCAAAAGGGGGAATCTCTCAGCATTCCTTGTCAGCATACTTTTTCTGGACTTCTTTTCCCTTTTCCAGTTCTGGTCACTCTTGTGCATGCTGTTCACTCAGGGCTTTGACCCAGTCTGCTGTTGCTGGAACTCTTGAATCTTGGACTTCACAAGAATGTACAAATTTGTTAAAAAAAGATGGTGAATGTCATTATTCATAAAAAATGGTGAAGGTAATTGCAAATATTCGGAATTATTATATACAAACTGTCATTGGAAGTAGCTGGGTCCAATTGATTTGATGGTAATTGCAGAAGCACTGTAGGTATTGCTCTGAGGTCTGGGTCACACATTCTATTTACCCATGGGATTGTGGGTGGTCAACTTAAGACAAGTGGATTTGAGTGTCTAGAATCTTCATCACTTCTCACCAAAACTGCACAGTGAACTGCATACAGTACCTCTGTCAGAGACTATGTGAGAAGACAGCACATGAAAGAAGACCATCTCTCTGACCAATAGGTCTGCTGTTTCGTGTGCTTTTGGGAGGTCAACAGCAGTGATAAAGTGAACCATTGTGGAGAAAGCATCAGCCACCACCAAGATTGTGGATTGTCCTTCTGGCAGAAGTATGTAATGAAGTCTATGGAAATTCACATCTGAGGTTTCAAGGATATGGGTAACAGCATTAACAATCCTTGGGTACTTTCACTTGGAACCTTATTTTGTGCACAAACTTCAAAGGAGTTAACATATTCATTTATATTCTGGCCCTACCCTGGCCACCAGAAGTCTCAGCCAACTAGATTCCTGGTCTTGTAAATTCTAGCATGGCCTACCAGTAAGGCATCATGGCAGCAATCGAGTACTTCTAGGTGCACCTTGCCCTTACATACATATAATCTGTCTCTCCTTTAAAGAAATCCATGATGACATTTCCACCTTGTCTCTTCTTCAGATCTCATCATTCCCTGCTATTGGTCATGAGTGAAATCATCACTGGGCAAGGTGACCTTTAAATGCTCCAGAATGTCCATCTTTCTGGTGTCCAGGGCAACATTCTCAGGTAAGAGGATCATGGACAGAGGCTCTGGTTCTGATGTCTCATCTCCTTCTTTCAGGGGATGAGGCATTCTTGAGTTCCCGGTTGGTAGGTCAGGATGAAATTGAATTGAGAGAAGAAAAGTGACCATGTTGATTATCTGGAGTTCAGATTTTGTGAGGTTTTCAGGAATTCCAGATTGTTATGGTACATGTAATCTTGGACTTGGTGGTGTGTTTCTTCAAGTAGGTGTCATCACTCTTTAAAGATACACATACCCTTAATGGCCAATAATTATTGGCCATTAAGGGTATGTTAACTCCTTTGAAGTTTGTGCACAAAATAAGGTTCCAAGTGAAAGTACCCAAGGATTGTTAATGCCGTTACCCATATCCTTTAAACCTCAGATGTGAATTTCCATAGACTTCATTACATTCTTCTGCCAGAAGGACAATCCACAATCTTGGTGGTTGCTGATGCTTTCTCCACAATGGCTCACTTTATCACTGCTCTTAACCTCCCAAATTTTTATTCGAGAGCTGTTTTGCTTATTCCACATAATCTTTAAGTTTTTTGGTGCGCTGAATCCGAAAATGACCTCCCTTTTGTCATAGGACATCATGTTTCCTGACAATTTAGGTAACTATGTTAAATAAGGCAATACCTCAAAATAAATGGAAATAGACTTATAAAATTAAAGTTTTATTACAATATTTTCATGAAAATCCTTTTTTGAACTGAAATGAGCTCACCTACACACACTAAACTCAATCCTTCTTCCTTGTGAGGCTCCTCTTGGTGCATTTACGCTTATGAGTAGCATCTGGAATGTCTCTCTGAAGCATCCAACAGTAGTCTGCCATCATTGTAATGCTCCATTTTCCCTGGTATCTCCTTTCCATCTCTTTAATGTCTTGGTGGAATTGTTCACCTTGTTCCTCACTCACAGCTCCCAAATTTTCAGGAAAGTAGTCAAGGTGGGACTGGAGGAAATGCACTTTCAAACTCATTAGGCAACCTAAAGCTTGAAATGCTTTCAGCATTCGTCTGACGATCTTTTTGTAGTGAGGATCTTTGTTATTGCCTAAAAATTTCTGTACAACTTCTTTAAATGCAATCCACCCTTATTTTTGAGTATCCATCATGGCATTGACAAACTCTTGATCAACTATGAGCCTTCTAATGTCTGGTCCGATGAACACACCTTCCTTCAATTTTGCCTCCAACAGGCCTGGAAACTTGGTGACCAAGTATTTGAAGCATTCTCCATCTCTTGGAAGTGATTTTACGAATTGCTTCATCAATCCCAATTTTATGTGGAGAGGTGGTAGAAGAACTTTATGGGAAGGTAGCAAAGTATCTCGGAGGACATTTTTTTCACCGACTGTTAGCACCCTCGGCTGCCAACTCTTCTTGGTCCAGTGATTTTGTCGGTCTCGACTGTCCCATAGACACAGAAAACAAGGATATTTGGTATACCCAGCTTGTTGCCAGAGCAGCATGCACAAGACCTTCAAGTCCCCACACACTTGCCAACCATGGTCTTCATATTTAAGTTTACGAAGAACCAATTCCAAGTTCTCGTAGGTTTCCTTCAAGTGTATGGAATAACCTACAGGTATGGAAGCGTAAAAACCGTTCTGGAGTAAAACTGCTTTGAGACTTCTTTTTGAGGAATCTATAAAAAGATGCCATTGCTCTGAATCATATTGGATTTTAAATTGACCCATCAGACCTTCTACATCGATGCAATAAACCAACTTGTCTTCCTGGGCGAAGTAAGGAATGAACTCCTTTTCACGAGGTCTGAACCATGAAGATGACACTCCTGGCAACAATAAATTCCTGCTTTTCAGCCTTGATCCGAGTAACTCAGTGGCATCTTTGGGAAGATTCAAGTCTCTTACTAAATCATTCATCTCCTCCTGAGAAAACAATTTTGGTCTTGTATCATCTTCAAAGTCAGAACTTGATTCGTCATCTGGTTCAGGTATGACTTCACCTTCATCGGAGCTAGGTATCTCTTCCAAGGTAGCAGGGGGCTTGGGTACTGGTATATCTGTGCCATGGGGGATGGGACGAATTGCCGAGTGAAGATTGGGGTATGAAATGGAATGCTTCCATTTGGAATTAAACCCTTTCACATCGCATGAACAAAAGTAACAGTCGTCACTATGGTTCTTTTGCTCTCGCCATACCATAGGAATCCCATAACGGAAAGATTTTTTCTTACCCTTGAACCAGTTTCGGAGGTCCTCAACACACCGTTTGCACACTTTATAAGGCGCCCAGACTTTATCTTTTTCTCCAATTTTTAGTCCAAAGTATGCAAAGTATACTTTTTTCACAAAGTCTGTAATATTCTGCTGTTGCTTCAACACTGTATATTCACCACAGATGAAACAGAAACTGTCTGGCGAATTAATACACTTTTGCAGAGCCATAACATAACAGTTGAAGAATGATGAGCTAACACGAATTTCGATGAAAAAGTGTTAACAGCCTAGAACCAAGAACCTGATGATGATTCGTGCACAAGTGTGGCATGCAGGAGAGAGCAGCTCTGTGTCTATACACGAGACGTCACAGTGCTGGCCATGCCCCCCTGCACTGACCGGAGCTGCTGCTATCTGCCCTGTGTCTCCCTCCCACTGGATTCTTCAGGAAAGATTAACCCCTTCTACCATTAGAAGCACGGACTTAAAACTTGCCTAGCTTATGTATATATTGCTGACCATCAGATTTACAGTGCTATATTTTTTTTATATAACTCGGACAACCCCTTTAAGGTTTTTTTGGCATTTTATATCTTAAATGCACTTATGTGAATTAATTAATAGTAATTTGAAAAAAATTGATAAATTTGAAGACAATTTTGCATGTTGTGGCAAATCATGACGTCTAGGAATTTTTTTCAATATTTTATTTGTTTTCAGCACAGCAAAATACATGGAAATTAGATGAAAATAATCAAACAGCTTTTTAGTCGTAGACCTGTGTAATTTCTTAAACATGTTAATTTTTCTCAGGTAGTGTCAGCTTCCAGGAATAGAAAGCATATGGATTGAGGAGATTCCCCAGTTCCTTCCTATTGGACAGTATGCTTCAATAGCCCCTCTGGATGTGTGACTCTTCACTATGATTGACTGTTCTGGATCAGTAGAACTTTCCACTGTAGCCTTCAAACATGCTAAGGTTACACCTCTCCTCAAAAAGCGTTCATAAAACCCTACCTTTCCTTCCAATTATCGGCCTCTCAAACCTTTATGGATCCATTGCAATGTGGCTTTCATTCTCTACATTCCAGAGAAAAGCTCTTGCCAAATTCTCCAGCAATTTGTTCCTTGCCAAATCCAAGGGCCTTTACTTGATCCTCATCCTTCTTGACCTTTCTGCTGCATTTGACACTGTTGATCAACACCTTCTCCTTGATACCCTGCCCTCGGTTGCCTTTAGGGGCCCTGTTCTGTCCTGGTTTTCTTATTTCTCCCATCACACTTTTAGTGTATGTTCTGATGGTTCCTCCTCTGCCGCCATCCCACTTTCAGATGTTGTATTTCAGGGCTCTGTCTTGGGACCTCTCCTTTTCTCTCTCTACACTCTCTGCACTTATTTCCTTCCATGGGTTTCAGTGCCATCTTTATGCTGATGGCTCTCATATCTACCTCTGTGCACCTGAAATCTCTCCAGGAATCCAGACCCAGATCTCTGCCTGCCTATCCAACCTTGCTGCCTGGATGTCTCACCGCTATCTGAAATTGAACATAGCCAAAACTGAGCTCCTTATCTTTCCCCCTAAACTCACCTCCCCTTTCCTTCTGTCCTTCTCTATTTCAGTGGATAAGACTACACTCCTCCCTATTTCCTCAGCTCACAAACTTGGAGTCATCTTTGATTCTACTCTTTCTGCACAGATCCAACAGATAGCTAAACCCTGTCACTTCTTTCTCTATAACATCAGCAAATTCATCCCTTCCTACTAAGACTCTTATTCTCTCTCTAGTCACTTCCTGTCTTGACTATTGTAAACTGTTCCTCACTGGTCTCCCTCTGAATCATCTTTCTCCCCTTCATTCTGTTCAAAACTCATCTGCATGGCTTATCTTTTGCCGGTTTCACTATGCTCATGTAACCCCTCGCCTCAAGTCCCTATCCATTTCAACATTCAATCTAAACTTCTGTGGTTCCTCACTATCTTTCCTCTCTTCTCTCATTCTACACCCCATCTCGGGAACTCCACTCCTCTGACAGATCCCTTTTATCTGTGTCCTTCTCTGTCACTGACAACTACAGACTTCATTTATTCCACTTTGTAGCTCCATATGACTGGAACAGACTACCTGTATCAGTGTGCCAGGCTCTTTCCCTAGCCCTATTCAAATCCAGGCAAAAATCCTATCTCTTTGAGGCTGCTTTTGGATCCTGATGCTCCTCACTCTTGTCCACTACTTAGCTTGGTTCCATGGGCATTTCTAAGGCCTTTTTAGCTAATCTGGGTGCTGTTCTGGTCCTCATGGCATAAAGTAAAGTCTTACAGATGATATGAGTACTGTGCTGATCCCAATGGCATGTTTAAGGTGTTTCAGCCAACCTGGGTGCTATGCTGGCCTCCTTAATATTTTATTCCTCTCAAAGTGCCTTGGTGTGCTTCCACCAAATCTGGGGCCATTTTGCTCTCTTCTACTATCTTAAGGTCTTCATTGCACTCTTTATACTTCTTTGCCTTTCTACCATCGTACATATTTAGGGTTGCCAGGTGTCTTTATTTTATCAGGATTGTACTGATTTTTGGAAGCTTGTCCTGAGTTGAAAAATGTTCTGATTTTGTTCTGAATTTTGGTGTTTTGTTCTGACTTGTCCTGAATTTCTGTAAAATTTTGACAGATGATTAAGATGAACATTATAACACAAATGAAGTTATTTTTATTCACTTATGAGATTATTCTGAGGCACAGGGAAATTAGACGGGGGCAGGGAAGGGGCAGCACAGGGGCGGAGAGTAGGTGGGCAGTGGGTGGTCGCTGGCCCTGGATGTACAGGGACACGGATGGGGCTGGGGGGCCAGAGTTAATCTCCTGTAGGCCGACCCTGGCCTTAGGAGGCTGGATAGGGAGTCGGGCTGCGGAGAATTAATTCTATTTTGCGGCAGCCGGCATCGCGGCTTTTAAATGGAGCCATGGCACCATGGCAACATGACACCATGGCGCCGCGGCTCCATTTAAAAGCGCTGACTGAGTTAGTCAGGCAGGCATATATGTGCAGGCAGGGACTGAATCACACATACATGCCTATTTGCGATTCTGATCCCATGGGGCTATACATGCCCCACGGGATCAGAATCGCTACGTATCTCCTTTGTATGTCTGGCTCAGCCTGGACGTACAAAAGAGATGTACGTGCGGTACAGAATCGGGCCCTTATTGTGTATAAAAAGGAGAAAGAAACATTAATTATACGTTTTATTTTTCAATGTGTGAGTGTGACTCAATGTTTTTGCCCAAAAACATTCCTTTATCGGGTTTGTTTGAAAAAGGGGAAACATTTTGGGCTCTTTCCCGAAAATGTGAAAGTTTGGGTTCCATTGTACATACAAGTATAGTGAATTTAAGATATATGTAAAAAGGGAGAAAATATAAAAAGTTTCCAGAAGCGCAAAGGCTTCATCATGAGTGATATTGCTGAAGAACTGAATGGAAAATTCTGTCTTTTTGCAGATGACACAAAAATTTGCAACAGAGTGGACTCCCCCGAGGGAGTGGTTAATATGAGGAAAGATCTACAAAAGCTGGAAGACTGGTCTAATGCTTGGCAACTACAATTTAATGTGAAAAAGTGCAGTGGCATGCACTTGGGTAGCAGAAATCCAAGGGAAAAGTACACAATAGGGGGTGAGAGGTTGGTATGCACGGTTCAGGAGAAAGACCTTGGTGTGATTATCTCTGATGATCTCAAGGTGGCAAAACAGTGCGACAAGGTGGTGGCAAAAGCCAGGAGGATGTTGGGCTGTATACAAAGAGGGATTACCAGCAAAAAGGAAGAGGTACTTATGCCACTGTACAAGTCACTGGTGAGGCCTCACTTGGAATACTGTGTTCAGTTTTGGAGACCATATCTTGCAAAAGATGTAAAAAGACTGGAAACTGTTCAGAGAAAGGCGACCAAAATGATTTGGAGCCTGCGTCAGAAGCCTTATGAGAAGAGACTTGAAGACCTAAATATGTACACTTTGGAGGAGAGGAGGGACAGGGGAGAAATGATTCAGACCAAAGACGGGGAAGCTGTAAAACTAGAGGGCATAACATGAAGTTGCAAGGTGGTAAATTGAAAGGCAATGTCAGGAAATATTTCTTCATTGAAAGGGTGGTGGATGCTTGGAATGCCCTCCCGATGGAAGTGGTGGGGGCAAACACGGTGATGGAATTCAAAACGGCATGGGACAAACACAGTGGATCCCTTTACAGCAATAGGATAAAAGCAAAATAAACGGTACCATCTAACTTCTGAACTATCTAGCATCTCAACAAATAAGGGTGTCCTATATGGAGTGGTGGGTTCACCCCTAAACAAAAACAAAAACATGGGGAGGGGTGGCCTGCACAGAGCGACAGGTGCACCTACTCTTGCCATCTTGCTGGGCAGACTAGATGGACCATGCTGGCCTTTATTGTGGGCCGGCACCCATACTAGGCAGTGGCCTAGTGTGGGCGGCGGGCCATATTAACTTGTGTCTTGCTTCAGTCTAGTAGCTGAGGCCCTTAATTGTGTAGTTGTGGGGCAATAAAGCAGTCCAAGTGGAAATAGGCTAACACAGGAAAATTTATTTTTAAATTTTGTTTTAATCATCAAGTTTGCAATTGGACCTTGGCAGAAGGCTCCAAACCATGAACAGAAAGTGAGGATATTTTCTCCAACAAAAAGCTTCTTTATAAAGGTATTTCAGCAGTGCTATGACAAAGCAGTTTCTTTCAGTCTTTGCAACCAACATAAGTTTCCTTTTTAGCCAAACAAAACACAGTTGAAAGTCACTGTTATAAGCAAAGTCCAGCTAACCTTGCTAGCTTCTCCCAGCTGTTTCAGGTAAGCTTAAAAGATTCTCTGCTTCTCAGTATAGGAACTAAACTGCTGTTTAAAACATTTTCATAGCAGACATATTATTGCAGCTTTAAAAGATGAGACTTCTGTCTTTCCAGCACTTCTCAGTAGCAATTACTCAGAATAACTACTTCTTGGGCTTTCTTCACCCTATCTAATGAATGTTTTCTTAATCACTTCTCATGCATAATGAGCATTCCATTAGGACCTCTATGGAATCCGAATCCTCTTTATAGAGTTCCACTTCCATGTCTTCCTCTGTACTGCAAGACTCAGGGACTTGGATACATTCAGGGATTTCGAGTTTCACTTTTCTTAAAAGCTTAAAAAGTTTCTCCCAGTGAACATCCCTTCTTCCCCCTGGAATAATGGCAGTGCTCCTAGACTTCCTTCCCTTTAGTGAGGCACTTAAAGGTACTGTCTGTTTTACCTTGTTTGTAGAAACCTTCTTCCTATCAGGCTTTCTAGAAGGCTCTGTTTCTTGCTCAGAGTCTGAGCTGCTTGCTTCTGAGTTAGAACTATAATCCTTTAACTCTCTCAAGCATCTTCCTGCTCCTCTCTGGCCCTGCCACTCGTTCTGGCAGTTCTGGCTGCTTCTCCCGGTTTCCCCGGTTCTCTCAGCTCTCCTCTCACTTGTTGACTGACTGTGTTTAAATGTTCGCCAGTGTGCTTCCCTTTTTGGCCCCACCCTATCTCTCCCTGCTGTTGCCATGGAGTCCGGGTGTGGCTTCAAGCTAGCCTTGCAAGTGTGTGTTTCCTATAAATTTCGTTTTGTAACCTGTGCTTGGGTGAGCCCATCCCCCTCTCAGGGAAAAAGTTTCTTTTTTTTTCTCTTTCCCAGGTCTGTGCTGCACCCGCCTTACCACATATCCCCCCCCCCCCCTTAAGCTATTACAGGCTGGCACCACAACCCGCGCACAGCTTGTAATCCTAGATAGGACCTGTGGGTTACTGTTCTCTCTTAGGGCTAATTTGGCTGTTCGCTCTTGCCATGGGCACAGTATATTAATATGGTATACTTGCTGCCTCCCTTTCCCGGTCTCCAATGCATAAGTTACAGGACCTACTTGTTTTAAAACTCTGTAAGGCCCTTTCCAGGTATTCTCAAACTTCGAGCTAGCAGCTGCGTCCATCACAAGTACCCTATCCCCAACCCTTAGGATATGTGGTCTCTCTCGTCGGTCATGATAAGACTTTTGACAGGCCTGACTCGCTTTCAAGTTCCCTTCTGCCACTGTAGCCATTCGCTGCAAGCCTCCTTTCAAATCCGTCAGGAACTTGGGTACCTCTTGCTCGCCCTCAGTGGGTGCTATCCACTGTTCTCTCAGTATATCTAGTACTCCCCGCGGAGCACATCCATACATGAGTTCATATGGGGAAGTGCCTGTAGAGGTCTGCTTTCTCTCCCTACATGCGTATAGCACGAATGGGAGCATTGTATCCCATTCCCCCATGTTACCTTCAAGGGTTCTCCTCAACATGCTCTTTAAGGTCTGTTTGAACCTTTCTACCAGGCCATTGGTTTGTGGGTGATATGCCACCGTGCGAACATGATGGATACCAAAGGCATCCCATAGCTGAGCAAGGTATCGGGACATGAAGTTGCTCCCCCTATCTGTTAAAACCTCCCGAGGGAACCCAACTTCACAAAATACCTTTATCAATTCCATGGCTATGATACGTGTGGACGTATTTCGCAAGGGGACTGCCCAAGGAAATCTAGTGGCGAGGTCCATTATGACCAGTATGTATCGGTAGCCCCTTGGTGTTTTTAACAATGGTCCCACTATATCAACTGCCAACCTGTGTACTGGTTTGGTTATAACTGGCATCGGGATCAAAGGCATCTCCGGCGGATGATTCGCCGTGACCCTCTGACAGGACGGGCAAGATGCGCAAAATCTTGACGTCTCTCTAAAAACTCCGGGCCAATAAAATCTAGCTAGTACCTGATCCAATGTGCCTTGTACCCCTTTATGTCCCCCCACTGGGTGATCATGAGCCAATCTTAAGATTATGTTTCTAAAGGAGTGAGGTATCACTAACTGTTTTCTTGTATCACCTGTTCTTGGGTCTGAACTCTCCCAATATAGCAGGTTATCCACCAAGAGAAATCTTGGCAGGGTCTCAGATCCTTTCCTGGCGTATTCAAATGCTCAGACCAAGGCAGGATCTGCTATCTGTTCCCTAGGAAATGAGGGAAATTTTTCCCTTAAGTCTGCAGGAACCCAGGGCAATTCCTTTCCAGCTATCAACTCAGCCCTATTCTTTGCCCTGGTTTGCCTTTCCCGCCACTTTTCGGCCTTTCCCTTCCTGGGGATGTCTTTTGGGGGAGTAATCAATTCCTCATGAAAGGATGTCCCTGGTATAGGGTCTTCCTGAGGATCATTTTCCTTTTCTGAAGGCTTAAAGCCTGTGTGGGTAGTTATCATACCTGCCTTGTCTTCTCCTAGCCTGGGGTCAGCAACCTTTCCTACCTTGGGTAAGGCTTTCTCCCTGGCTAAGTCATCTTCCTGAGAAAGGGTAGCTGGTTGACTTGTGTTGCCCTGCAACTCCTCAGCTAAGCCTTTCCTGAATTGAGGCCAATCGCGGCCTAGGGCTATGTCAGGTGGAAGTCTCGGTAATATAGCCACATCTATTTGCTTTTTCATACCTAATCCTTTTATTTCAACGGGATGTATGGGATAGGTAGAGGCGGCTCCATGGATACAGCGAATCTTAATATGATTTCCAGAGGACTCTGGTAAGGGTTTATCTTTTGCCTCAATTTTCCTCCACAGCCTCTGAGACATCATAGATTGGTCTGCACCTGAGTCCAATAATGCCTCGGTTGGGATCCCTTCCACCTCCACTGTTAACAGGAACCCTTCTCCTGCATCTCTGTGATTGGTAATTACAAAAGCTTTCTTAGCTTTACAATCCCTTTTAAGATGACCCAACTCTCCACACATAAAACATTTTCTCTGTGCATCAAATCTTTTATCCAAAGTCATACTTTCTTTCCTAAAGTTTGCAAGCTTTGCCTTCCTTTCTAATAACTCCACATTTGCATTCTTTAAAACACCTTCTTTCTCGGGGCTCAATCTGTTAGCCTCTAGAAAGCGGTCAGCCAGCGCAATGGCTTCCTGAGTGTTTTTGCAATCTTGGAGGACTAGGAAAGTTTGCACATTGCTGGGTACAGCTTCCATAAACTGTTCTAGAATCACAGTGTCTAATATGGATTCTAAATCTTTAGTCTCGGGTGTAAGCCATTTATAAACTAAGCTCTTCACTCTATAATAGAGAGCTTGAGGTGTCTCACCTAACTTCAATTTACAGGAACGTAGAAGCCTGCGATAGACCGTAGGGTTTAATCCCATCCGATCTTTGATAGCTCGCTTTACTTCCTTATAATCTGCAACTAAACTGGCGGGCATGGCCCTATAGGCCGCCAAAGCTTTGCCCGTGAGAGAAGTGGCGAATCTTAGCGCCCACTGTTCCTTCGGCCATCTGGCCAAGAGAGCTATTCTCTCAAAGGCCTCAATATAATCGTCTACATCATCATCTCTAGTAAGGCGTCCACAAGAGAAAGTCTCAGTGCCTGATAGGTCCCACCCGCGGAAATCTCCCCGTGAACCTGGCACTGTCCTGGCAGCTTCGGCCGCTTTCTCCTGCGCTGCAAGCCACCTGGACATCATCTCCAGTAAAGGTCCTTGCTGGGCCTGGAGCATGGCCTTCGCCTGTTTCAGGCTCTGCGCCGACATCTCCCTTTGCTTGGCAAACTGTTCAGCCACCCAGGTCAGGATATCACGACTCTCCATCGTTATAGTAGTGCTGTGAATAAAACAAAGAGAAACAAACACCAAGTGCAGTACTTTCTTATGCTCCCCTTTTCCCTAGTGAGCACTCCCCTATAGCCTCCCTCTTACACCAGAATCCGGCGATAACCCCTCTAGTCTACGGGTTACCTGGCCCTGGTGCAGAGTCTCGCTTTGTCAACCACGTGGATATCGACTTCGGCTCCACTGCCACTCCGGATATTTTCCTCCGCTTAGCAGATAGCGCGTGTGTTGACAGCTGCTTTTCTGGGGGTCCTCTCCTCCTTCTGAGGTCAGGATCTTCTTTTAGTCGTGCAAAAACTTGACGAAAATCCAAGAACTACGCCACCTGTGGGCCGGCACCCATACTAGGCAGTGGCCTAGTGGGGGCGGCGGGTCATATTAACTTGTGTCTTGCTTCAGCCTAGTAGCTGAGACCCTTAATTGTGTGGTTGTGGGGCAATAAAGCAGTCCAAGTGGAAATAGGCTAACACAGGAACATTTATTTTTAAATTTTGTTTTAATCATCAAGTTTGCAATTGGACCTTGGCAGAATGCTCCAAACCATGAACAGAAAGTGAGGATATTTTCTCCAACAAAAAGCTTCTTTATAAAGGTATTTCAGCAGTGCTATGACAAAGCAGTTTCTTTCAGTCTTTGCAACCAACATACGTTTCCTTTTTAGCCAAACAAAACACAGTTGAAAGTCACTGTTATAAGCAAAGTCCAGCTAACCTTGTTAGCTTCTCCCAGCTGTTTCAGGTAAGCTTAAAAGATTCTCTGCTTCTCAGTATAGGAACTAAACTGCTGTTTAAAACATTTTCATAGCAGACATATTATTGCAGCTTTAAAAGATGAGACTTCTGTCTTTCCAGCACTTCTCAGTAGCAATTACTCAGAAAGCGTAGTTACTCACCTGTAACAGGTGTTCTCCAGGAGCAGCAGGAATCAGTCCTCACATATGGGTGACGTCGGCGCCGACGGAGCCCTCGCGGAGCAATTTTCCCCAGCTTTCACAGAAAGCCTTTGGGAATTGCAGCGCGCATGCGCGGTCGCCTTCCCGCCCAAGGGTGCCATCTTAGCCAGTCTGATGACATAGCTAAAAGACAGCATAAAAATTTGCAAAAAACTTAAGCAGATGATTGCAACTCCACGGGGAGGAGGGAGGGTTGTGAGGACTGATTCCTGCTGCTCCTGGAGAACACCTGTTACAGGTGAGTAACTACGCTTTCTCCAGGACCAAGCAGGAAGTCAGTCCTCACATATGGGACTCCCAAGCTTAAGGCTACCGGAGACCCTAAGCACAAAAAATGAGCTCCCTCTAGCTCGGCAGTACAGAAGGAAGGAATCTTCGCTGAATTATTACCCACCGGTAGCCCCCATCCGGGATGGAGGGTAGGAGTTGCTCAAACCTCGAAGAGATTTCGGAGGACTGCCTGTCCGAAAGCACTGTCCCTGCGGGACTCCCTCTCGAGACAGTAATGGACCGCAAAAGTCTGGCTCGAAGACCAAGTAGCGGCCCGGCAGATGTCTGCCAGCGGAACAGAGCGGAGGTAAGCCACTGACGTAGCCTTCGCCCGAACACAATGAGCCGTGACTCGACTTTCTAAGGAGAGTCCGGCTGCCCCATAAGCCCAAGCGATACAGTCAGCAACCCAGATGGACAAGGTACGCTTGGAGACCGGGAGCCCCAATTTATTGGGGTCAAAAGACACAAAAAGCTGAGCAGCTTTACGGTGCTCCCGCGTACGGTCAAGGTAGAAGTTCAGTGCCCTTCTACAGTCCAGGGTATGCAGGACTCGTTCAGCTCGGCTGGAGTGAGGCCTGGGAAAGAAGGTTGGAAGTACCACCTCCTGATTGATGTGAAAAGGGGAGACAACTTTTGGAAGAAATTTTGGGTGAGTCCGTAGGACTACCCTATTCTTGTAGAACCGAGTGAATGGAGGATCAGACACGAGGGCCTGCAATTCACTTACGCGTCTAGTGGAAGTGAGGGCTATCAGGAATAAGGTTTTCCACGAAAGAAAACGCAGAGAACAGGTAGCCATCGGTTCAAAAGGCGGACAGGTGATCCGCTGTAAAACCACATTCAGATCCCAGTCAGGTGCTGGCGGGCGCAGAGGTGGTTTTAGTAGAAGGAGACCTCGAAGGAACCGTGCTACAAGAGGGTCGCTGGAAAGAGGTCTGCCGTCCACCGGCACATGGTGTGCTGAAAGAGCACTGAGGTGGACCTTGACGGAGTTGGACTTAAGTCCCAGATTAGAGAGGTAGAGCAGGTACTGCAAGATCACCGACACCGGGCAGGAGAAGGGATCCTGAGACTGCTGTACACACCAAACGGAAAAGCGACGCCATTTAAGGGCGTAGCATTTGCGGGTAGAAGGTCGCCGAGAAGCTAGGATGACCTCTTCCACCTCTGCCGGCAGGAGAAGGGGAGCAAGGACTACCCTTTCAGCCGCCAGGCCATTAGATTGAGCGATCTGAGGTTGGGGTGTAGCAGAGACCCCTGATCCTGTGTTAGGAGATCCGGTTGAGACCCCAGAGGGAACGGATCCTCTATCGCTAATTGCAACAGGAGTGGAAACCAAGGCTGTCTGGGCCAGCGAGGGGCCACCAGGAACATGGACGCTTTGTCCCGGAGAACCTTGAACAGAGTTCGGGAGACTAGCGGGATGGGAGGAAAAGCATAGAGAAGGCTTTCCGACCATGAGAGCAGAAATGCATCTGCCGCTACCCGAAGGGGATGTGGCTGATGCGAGCAGAAGCGAGGAAGTTGCTGGTTGAGAGGACTGGCAAAGAGATCCATCGTGGGGAGGCCCCACTTCAGAAAGAGTTTCTGGACTACCAAGGGATCCAGACGCCACTCGTGCGGCTGGAGTATCCTGCTGAGTTTGTCGGCCAGGCAATTCTCCTGGCCTGGGAGATAAACTGCTTTGAGAAGAATGCCGTGACTGACTGCCCAAGAGCAGAGCTTCTGAGCTTCTCGGCAGAGAAGGAAGGAGCCCGTGCCGCCCTGCTTGTTCACGTAGAACATGGCAACTTGATTGTCCGTCTGGACAAGGACGGACTGGTGAGAAGTCAGGTGGGAGAAAGCCTTGAGCGCCAGACGAATAGCTCTGAGCTCCAGGAAGTTGATCTGTTGAGCAGATTCCCACGCGGTCCAGAGACCTTGAGTACACGCCCCCTGGCAATGAGCTCCCCAGCCCAGGAGGGAAGCATCGGTCGTCAGCACTTGAGTCGGCTGAGGCGACTGAAAAGGCATTCCGAGCACCAGGTTCGGCCGATGAAGCCACCACTGTAGGGAAGAGGCCAGCGGTCTGGAGAGGCGCACTAAGTCGGCTAGCCCGCCGGTGGCTTGTTGCCACTGCTTGCGAAGGCACCATTGAGCCGGCCGCATATTCAGACGAGCATTGGGGGTCACGTGGATGGTGGAAGCCATATGGCCGAGTAGTCTCAGGAAGCGCCTGGCGGAGACCAGGGACTGGCTGCGAAAACGGCCGGCTAGGTCCATGAGCCGTTGAGCCCTGTCGAGAGGCAGGAAAGCTCGAGCCTGAGGAGTGTGCAGTCTTGCGCCGATGAACTCGAGATCCTGTGAGGGGAGCAAAGTGGACTTTGCGAAGTTTATGACAAAGCCCAAGTACTGCAGCAGAGTCACCGTGCGGTGTGTGGCATTGGTGACTGCCGGAGGGGACGACACTCTGATGAGCCAGTCGTCGAGGTACGGAAAGACATAGAGGCCGTGAAGCCTGAGATAGGCCGCCACCACCGCGAGACATTTTGTGAAGACTCGCGGTGCGGAGGACAGGCCAAAGGGCAGTACTCTGTACTGGTAGTGATTTCCGGCCACCACAAACCTTAGGTATTGGCGGTGGCTTGGGTGGATGAGGATGTGCGTGTAGGCATCCTTTATATCCAAGGAGCATAGCCAATCTCCCTGCTGGAGGTAGGGCAGAAGGATTCCAAGGGTAAGCATCTTGAACTTTTCCCGCACAAGGAACTTGTTGAGGTTGCGCAAGTCCAGGATGGGTCTTAGGCCTCCTGTCCTTTTTGGTATTAGGAAATACCTGGAATAAAAGCCTTGACCTCTCAGGTGGTGGGGCACCGGTTCCACAGCCTGGTCCTGAAGAAGACTTGCTAACTCCTGAAGGAGTAAGTCCCTGTGCAGAGGGAGTCGCGGAGGCTCTCCCGGAAAATAAGAGGGAGGGACCTGATGGAATGGAGAAGATATCCTTCTCGCACGACTTGAAGCACCCAGGCATCTGAAGTGATGTTGGACCACCTGTGGGCGAAGTGAACCAGCCGGCCTCCGGTGCTGGGAGGAACCAGCTGAGGGGGAGAGGCTATGCTGAGGAAGTCAAAAACCACCACCCTGCTGAGCAGGGGCTGGTGGTGCAGGCTTGGGGGCTTGCTGCCTACGGGACCCGTTACCCCGTCCCTTGGCCTGCTGACCCTGTTGGGGAGCTGGAGGGGCCTGATATTGGGGGTAGTGTTTATAGGCAGCCGCCTTTCTCGGGTAAAAGGACTTTTTTCCCGAGCCCTTCTTTTTCTGGGAAGGGGCGGAGGTCTTCCTAGAAAGCCTGGTCCTGGTGAGAGTCTCCGTCTCGATTTGTGCAGCCTTTTCAGCCATGGGCTTGCCAAAGAGGTTCTCACCTCTGCAGGGGACATCGACCAACTTGTCCTGCACCCAAGGCTCAAGGTCAGACGACTGAAGCCAAGCCTGTCGGCGGGCACCGATGCCGGCTGCGGCCACACGAGCCGATGCTTCAAAGCCATCATAGGCTGCTCGGGACATGAATTTGGAGCATTCCCGAATACCAGATGTTAAGGCTAGGAACCTCCGCAAAGGTTCCTCGGACAGTCCAGCAGAGAATCCGGCTAGCTCTTTAGCCAGGTCTCGGAGATACATGCCCATGTATAGCTGGTAGGTCTGGACACGACAAGCCAGCATAGAGCCCTGGAAACACTTCTTACCAAGGCCATCCAGGTTACGGGCCTCCCTGCCAGGGGGCACCGAGGAGTGCATTTTCTGGCTCTTAAGCCTATGCATGGCCGATTCCACTACCATGGAATGGTGTGGTAGCTGTGCTTTTTGGAAGCCAGGACTCTTGCGGACTCGATAGATGGAATCGACCCGCTTGCTCAATACCGGCGACGAGGCCGGACTCTCCCACATGCGGAAGAGTAGTCGTTCCAGCATGGGAGGCACCGGTATAGTAAAGTGCTCCCGGGCGGGAGAGTCGTACTGAAGGGCGTCGAGCTCTTCGGCTCGAGGCTCCTCCTCGGGATCCGCCGGGAAGGCCAAAGCCTTGGCCATATCCCTGACGAAGTCCGAGAACCGGGCATCCTCCGTAGGGGACTGTTTCCGAGGTTCGGACTCAGGTGAGTCCGAAGGGACACACCGAGTCCGAAAGGAATCAGGTGACTCTTCCTCTTCAGACTCCCAGACCGACTCCGAGGAGGAATCAGTGGGGTCGGCTCGGGCAGGCGGAGGCGTCGGCCGCCCCGACGCCAAGGGAGTCGGCGGCGACGACCTCAGTCCCGAACGGGAGGCCGAGGGTGACCTCGACCGAGGATCGACTCGAGTTCGCATGGACTTGAGGATCGGCTCGGTCTCCGGGGTCGACTTAGACGTCGACGTCCCGGCGGTCGGGGCAGCGGCGCCAGCGAGGCTAGCGATCAGTGCCCGCTGCTGGTCCATGAAGGCAGATATTCTGCTCTCCAAGGCCGTCAACCTGAGTCCGACCTCAGGTGACCCAGAAGTCCCCGACTCGGGCCCCGACGGCGTCGGGCCCGACGTCGGACCTCTCGGAGGCGAGTCCAGAAGGACCACAGGACTTACCCGAGCAGGCAACTCCGACTCCAGGCGAGGTCGCTTCGGGAGGTGCTCCTTCTCCAAAGACCCGGGACGGCTGTCGGGGCTATGCGACCTGGCCCCCGCGGAGCCAGGAGCATCCACCGACGCCGCCCTCGCGGGTTTTGTCTTCCGTCAATGGTCTCCGGAGGGAGAACCCCTGTTGGAGGAGCTTCGGCGATGTTCAGAGCTGGAGCCTCTGGATGCCGAGGCCTCCGACAAGGTCCGGGTACGGCTGGGGTCAGCGAAGATTCTATCCCGCTGATGCCGCCGACTCCTCAACGCTTTGGAGGACATTTTGCCACAGGCTCCACAGATCATTTCTTCATGATCCGGGCCCAGGCAGCGGAGGCAATTATCGTGTGTGTCAGTGAGTGACATATTTCTGTCACACTGACCACACCGCTTGAAACCACTGGCAGCCATCGGGGGAAAAAGGGCCCCTGCAAGGTCAAAGGACCGGGCTGCCAGTGAAAAACCGAAAACGAAACTGACCAAAAATCAGAAAAACCGAAAAATAAGGGAAGGACTCGCAACGGCGTCGCGAGTCCGGGCAGGAAAACAACCGGCGTCGAACCGAATTGAAAAACGAGTAAAACTCACGAAAATCAACTTTTTTAGCGGGGACACGACGGGTACGTCTGTAGGGCTCCGCGGAAAAAAGAAGACTGGCTAAGATGGCACCCTTGGGCGGGAAGGCGACCGCGCATGCGCGCTGCAATTCCCAAAGGCTTTCTGTGAAAGCTGGGGAAAATTGCTCCGCGAGGGCTCCGTCGGCGCCGACGTCACCCATATGTGAGGACTGACTTCCTGCTTGGTCCTGGAGAATAACTACTTCTTGGGCTTTCTTCACCCTATCTAATAAATGTTTTCTTAATCACTTCTCATGCATAATGAGCATTCCATTGGGACCTCTATGGAATCCGAATCCTCTTTATAGAGTTCCACTTCCATGTCTTCCTCTGTACTGCAAGACTCAGGGACTTGGATACATTCAGGGATTTCGAGTTTCACTTTTCTTAAAAGCTTAAAAAGTTTCTCCCAGTGAACATCCCTTCTTCCCCCTGGAATAATGGCAGTGCTCCTAGACTTCCTTCCCTTTAGTGAGGCACTTAAAGGTACTGTCTGTTTTACCTTGTTTGTAGAAACCTTCTTCCTATCAGGCTTTCTAGAAGGCTCTGTTTCTTGCTCAGAGTCTGAGCTGCTTGCTTCTGAGTTAGAACTATAATCCTTTAACTCTCTCAAGCGTCTTCCTGCTACTCTCTGGCCCTGCCATTCGTTCTGGCAGTTCTGGCTGCTTCTCCCGGTTTCCCCGGTTCTCTCAGCTCTCCTCTCACTTGCTGACTGACTGTGTTTAAATGTTCGCCAGCGTGCTTCCCTTTTTGGCCCCACCCTATCTCTCCCTGCTGTTGCCATGGAGTCCGGGTGTGGCTTCAAGCTAGCCTTGCAAGTTTGTGTTTCTCTATAACTTTTGTTTTGTAACCTGTGCTTGGGTGAGCCCATCCCCCTCTCAGGGAAAAAGTTTATTTTTTTTTCTCTTTCCCAGGTCTGTGCTGCACCCGCCTTACCACATTATCTGCCGTCACTTACTATGTTACTATGTTACTATGTATCATAGTTTATCATTTGTTAAAATTTTTCAATTTGCTTGTTTATTTTCATACTTTGTCTAAAAATGGCAATGAAGAGGAAGAATCTTTTCCAGGAAGAATATTCAAAGGATTTTGATGGTATTAAAAAGAGTAAAAAGGGAACTACTTTTGCCAATTAATAAAAAATGGTCCACTTTATTTGAAAGCAAAAAATTCATTGATTTGAAAAGCACTAATTAGCATAATTTTTTCAGTTCCCACATCAAAAGCGCTGTGGAACGAGTGTTTTTGGTGTGCAAGAAGCAATGGATGGATGATCAAAATCAGTTGGATATTAAAACGTAGAGTACTTGCTTCAGGTTAAAATATTCATTATCTTGTGGTTATATGTACAAAAAGATTTTGGCTGACAAAAATCTGCTAAATCTAATATCGTTGAACAGTATATACATGTAAATAATGTTTTATTGTGTTTGATGCCTAATAAAACATTTTTTTAAGTGTTATATTTTGAAAAAATATCCTGATTTTGGACCAAAGTTATCTGGCAACCCTACACATGTTCTTTGCTCATTTTCTGGTGTCCCTGAGAGGTTTCTGACACTCTTAACAGCTTCTAGTGCTGCTGGAGAAGTCTACATTCAAGACTAATGCAGGTTTGATTGAAAATACATGGCAAGCCTGTCTGTTAACATTGTAAAAAAGCTTCCCCCATAGACTTTAATATATATATATTGTGATGAACAAAAATGAGCCAAAAAATCATTAGAACCCATATCCCTCGTTTCTAACTTCTTCCTTCCTTCCACTTCTGTGGACAAGAACCTCATCTACCCATTTCCAGCCTTCTGGGATAACTCCTGACTCTAATGAAGCATTCTAAAGGTCAGATGGAGGAGCCACCAGCACTTCCTTAAGCGCCTTCAACGCACTTGTATGAATCTTGTCCACCCCAATCACTTTGTCTACTTTTCGTTTAGCTAGCTCTTCATGAACACAATCTTTTGAAAATCTTTCAAGGTCTACCTCACTTCCATTCCTATTTGTATTTGTTTTCTGAAATCTCATTCCTGGCCTTCATCTGTGAAACCAGAACAGAAATAATTGTTAACCAATCCGACTTTATCCTAATCAACCGCTGCATATTTCCTACCTTTACCCTTGAGTCTCACAATGCCACCTTTACACTTTCTCCTGTCACTAACATACCTAAAAAAAGTCTTGCCCTCATATTTTATTATATTGGCTGCTTTTTCTTCAACTGGTATCTTTGCTTTCATAACTACTTTACCAGCTTCCCTCAGCTTCTCTAGATATTGTTTAATATTATTTTTTACATATAGCTCCATTCATCCTCTCTTTCTTCCCACCCTTTCTTTCCTGAATAGATTGCAGCCTGGTATAACTTTTCTTTTCTGTGCACCGGGTGTCCGTGACTGCCATTATATCCAAGTCAGCCTCTTCCAGTGTAGCTTCTAAATCTGGAACATTATTTTTCATGCTATAGGCATTAGTATATGCAGCACTCCAGATGTTGCCCTTTTCCCCCTTTTCTATACTATTCTATCCTGAAAACATGACTGTCCATGAGCCTCAGGACAGGTTTCGGAATTTGTTTTCTTTAGCACTTAAAGTTTGTGCCTCTGCAGTGAAAGATGAAAGGCAATGTTCAAAAGAGAGGCATGACAGAAACTAATAATATTCCAGTGTCAGGAATTGAAAAAGCAGTTGTGTGTGAGCAGTGAGCTGTGCTAAACTTAATTAGTTCAATTCTGCTTTGAATGAGGTGTAGATAAGTACAAGTGAAGCAATACAACTCAGTCCAAGGTAACATAAAAGCTAAAAAAAAATAATCTATTATCTGTTCTAAGCATTGGAGAAGAAATAAAGTGAACCAGAATGATCAAAATAAGAAAATCATAAACCTGTTCTCTGAAAGGAATGTTTAAATGAAAAAGATGCTGAATTTAGGAAGGACCTGATGTCTAACTATGAGGGCAATTTTCAAACTGTCCAGGTTGGCATAATTTTATAAAATGCATCTATTTGTATGTAATATGTAATAAAGGCATTTTCCAAGTACATTAAAAATTATCCAACCCAATAGAAAGAGAGGAATTCAATACACATTCAGGTAAATCTTTCTATCCCCAGATAGATCTATGTTTAAATATTATGGACTTCAAAAACCTAAAGAACATGTAGAGCCTGATCAAGGAATGGGCACGCCCGGGCCATCCAGGACAGACTCCTGTGTACCTGATTCTGCACCGAGGGAGCTAAATGCCCCCCGTGGTAGCAGGATCGGGCACCAGGACAGCCCAGCGTGCCCCTTCAGCGGCCGCAGGAGATATCCAGGTGGCAGGACAGCCAGGACCCCTCTGCTCCTGTAAGTCAGACACCCCCCTGACCAGGTTTCCCACCACTCGACCCTCGGTGAGGTCTGTCAGGGCCGGGATCAGGCGGTGAGGCCTCACCTTCAACTGCATCTTTGCTCCTGGGGGGGCTTCCAGGCCGGTGAGAAGAGGCAACCCGTGCTTATTCCACCTCCAAGGTGCTCCACAGACATACAGGGCCGTGACCTGAATCGTCCCTGTACGTCCAAGTGCATAGCCCACCCTCACTCTGCGCATGCCCGCCCCTATCCTGATCTCCCTGCACAGTGACTTTGTGCATGTGGGGAGAGAGGAATGCGGAATTGGGGCTGGACAGCTTGCGGGGCTGCACGTCCCACTGGGACTTACAGCCCCACAAGTCGCTTTACAGAATCAGGCCCTTAGTGGATAAAATTCATATTCAGTGTCTCTTCACAGATTTCATCATTGGTCTAATATAACATCTCTATATTCATTATTTCATAAATCTCCATATTTTTCTATCTTCTATGTATTTCATATAACTCATTCTTCAGTAAACATATGTTAGTCTTCATAATCATTCAAAAAACATTTTTCTGTCACAGTACTAGGCCAACATAATCCAGCACTAAAATAGCTTTCCAGCTTCATAATAGTTAATAAACACTTATCTGTTGTGGTGTATGATCCATTGTTAAAGAATAGCTTTCAGACACCAACAGTTCTGGCATGACATCATGCTTTAAAAACTCATAGGCTTCAGGGGTGTACTCTTAAACATTGAAAGCAATTTTTGCTTTTTTTGGTCCGAAACAATGCCAGAGCTAATCACATCTCAGCCTTTTACTGCAAATAGAAAGAAAATGGTGCCAACATAAAAAACAAAACAAAACAGGTTGTATGGAATATCCCACTGATCACAAATATAAACATAAACCAACCAGACATATTTTTAAACCAATGATAGCCACTCAGTATCCAAATTTAACCCCATCAGAGCTATTGTTTGCAGATAAAATATTCAAATTGCCCCTATGGTTCAACTATTTATCTCTATCACCTCTCCTCCAATTAGAGATAAATGGTTGCACTACTATCATAAAAACCCAAAAGATTGCTCCAAACCCAAAAAATATCTTAGAACATACACAGCACAAGATTTATACAATTCAATGGCAAAGACCTCAGAAGTTTTCACACCCCACAAGTAGCGCCCAAAAGCACTATAGGGAGTAAAGACGTTCACAACACCGGTCTTAATGCCACCACACAACCACCCTTAGAAATCACTCACAGCATTCAAAACACCAAATAACTATGGGAAAGCTCTTCTAAACAACATTAACCATCTAACAAGCATACAAATCCATACATACAAACATATACATACATACATCAACAACACACTCACAACAACGTCTTAATACGAGACTCAAAAGAGCCTCAATATGCAGGAAAGAGCCGGGGTTACCCGAGGCCTGAATACAGAACCTGAAAAGGGAGTTGTGGTTATCTGCGATATTCATGAGTTTGCTGTTTCCTGCTATACTTCGGAGGTCCTTGGGATCCTATGTGTATTGACGTTTTGGTGGAGGTCTTTGCGACCCTGTGGAATCTGACGCTGATGTGGAGTTGCTGTGGTCTCGATGCTTTGCTACCATCTTTCAGTTAAGTGATTGGAATCATTTGTATGTTGTAGTGTTACACCGCTTTTATAGTTGATTTCTATCTCTTTTCAGGTTCTGTATTCAGGCCTCGGGTAACCCCGGCTCTTTCCTGCATATTGAGGCTCTTTTGAGTCTCGTATTAAGACGCTGTTGTGAGTGTGTTGTTGATGTATGTATGTATATGTTTGTATGTATGGATTTGTATGCTTGTTAGACGGTTAATGTTGTTTAGAAGAGCTTTCCCATAGTTATTGGGTGTTTTGAATGCTGTGAGTGATTTCTAAGGGTGGTTGTGTGGTGGCATTAAGACCGGTGATGTGAACGCCTTTACTCCCTATAGTGCTTTTGGGCACTACTTGTGGGGTGTGAAAACTTCTGAGGTCTTTGCCATTGAATTGTATAAATCTTGTGCTGTGTATGTTCTAAGATATTTTTTGGGTTTGGAGCAATCTTTTTGGTTTTCATTGTTTTTGCTCCTGTACAGCTTATTTAGTAGTGCACTACTATCATGCCAGGGGCCAGAGATACAGCAGCAGCAGTAGGAGGAAGAGAGTTTAGAGACGATTCCCTCATGAATGGCTCGCACCTTCAACATATAAGTGTCCTTGCGGCTGTGGGGCTGTGACCAGATCAGTGGTGCCCTCCAGCATATTGCAATTTCTTCCTGTTTTGGTCTGGGTGGTCTGTAACAGTACCTTTGTGAAATCATTATGACACAATCATGAAATAAACCTTTAGGAAAGAAAGAGAGTGCTGGGAAAAAGGAAAGAGAACACACAGATAGTGAGTGAGTTCTGAGGACAGGGAATATCTGCTTTTTAAAATAGAAACATGACGACAGAAAAAGACCACATGGCCTATCTAGTTTGTCCATATCAACACTACAACAGTCCCCTTTAATTGCATTAACAATGTGTTAATACATACGGAAAAAAAAATATTTGTTTATTCTGAGTTCAGTTAGCCTCAGCATCCAAGGGAGACCCATACCTGTTAGTTGGCTCATTTCTAGTACAGCCCAACATCAGAATGAGTTTGACACCCCTGACCTGTATATCCAAGGAATAACTGAGACCTAACTGGAATAAACTGAGTTGTCCCACTGACTGACCTATGCCCAATAGGATTCACCATCCAATATCGACCAGGACCAGGGAAGCAGGCTGGAAGGATAGTAGTCCTGATCCAAGAGACATTCAAACTGCATAGGCACCATCCTCATCTTTTTGATTCAGAATGTTTTTTAATCCATCTAGAAGGTGAGAAGCCAATTTGACTGCTCATGGTCTACTTCGCAGCTCACAGCAGAAAATCATCTGTGAGAGCTATGGCATAGACAACATCAAGCTTCTCTAGGTTAGCGATTATGAGTGATTTTAACCTACATGTTCAAACTCCAAACACCACCACCACTGTCTTCCTAGAGCAGAGATTCTCAGACCAGTCCTCAGGATACACCAAGCCAATCAGGCTTTCAGGATAGCCATGATGAACATGCTTGAAAGAGATTTGCAGGCATTGCCGCTATTGTATGCAAATCTCTTTCAAGAATATTAGTTGTGGTTATCCTGGAAACCTGGCTGGCTAGGTATGCCCAGAGGACTGGGTTCAGAATCCCTATCCTAGTCACGATGGAGATAATTTTGTAGTCATTAGTGTGCATATGTACCAGTTTATGAGCATTAATGGACTCTTATAAAACACCGAGCAGCATGAAAGCACATGCTTTGACATGAAGATGAGTACTTTGCCAGTAGGTGTGGCTAGAAGTGTGGTCTGGAAAGAGTTAGCAAGTACATGCTTTTATTATAAAATACTTTGATTTACTTGTGAATGTTACATGCTTTTATTTACACCTGCCTTAGAACAGGTGTAAATGTTGGTGTCCTAATTGTCTTTATAAAATAGTCTTAAAATAGATGTATTTGGGCTGTCTTAACTTAGGTGCCCTATTATAAATGTAACCAGTTGTTTAAATGCAAATAACTAGAATAATGAAAGCAAAAAGAGCATAGGCTGTAGGATCCTGATCGTTACCATGGGGAACTGCAACCTGACGTCTCCATAATTGTGATGGAGGTCCAACGCTGATGATAGGCACATGACAAAAATTTTATGAAAAGAGAAAATCAGGTCAGGGCCAGAGTGGGTGTGCAGACTGCTCCAGATTGGAACTGCATGGTTGCCATGGTTTGTGGTCTGTGAGATGCAAGGAGCCAGGAAAGACTATAGTTCACAATTTGCATCAAGGCTGCAAATTGGAGGGGCCATATGAGGTCTCATATTTTCGAGTGAAGGAGTAGCGTAGTGCTTAGAGCAGAAGTGTGGGAGCCAGGAGACCAGCATTTGAATCTCACTTAACCCTCCATCGCCTAAGGTACAAACTTAGATAGTAAGCCCTCTGGGGACAGGTTAATACCTATGGTGCCCGAATGTAACTCTCCTTGAACTCCTACTGGAAAGGCTTGAATTAAGTAAATAACAGACAGAACCCACAATTTGCAGCTTGTGTGGTCATGGTACTGGAAAAAGGGGCTGAGATATGGCCTGAGGAAATAGGCAGGACCTGGGGAAGATCAAAGTTGCCTTGTAATAAAGCAAGAGATTGGGCAAATAGCAGCTGACCTTACACTTGCAGTGAGATGTGGCTAACCTTGGAGATCATGTAGAGGAAGCCGAGCAGTGAGTAGAGGTGCAGGAAGATGATATCATGTTGTTGGCGGGCTGCACAGGTAGGATGGAGTCTATCTCGGCTGACTTGCAACTATAAGTGGAGGATATGGTGAATCAGGAATGTTGCAATATAATCTGTGGGTGAGGAGTCTGCTCAAGGAAGAGGGTTATGTGGAGCATACTGCAGGCTGTGGATCTGGGACTGAGGTGCCACCAGTCCTGTTAGAGAGAGCACATCAGGTCTCCATGAGAAAATCTTCCCAGAGATAGTATTGTCTACCTGCACCTTTATCCAGTGAAATAGAGACTGCTGCAAACATCTAGGAAAATTCCTGACTTAACTTTCGGTTCACTAAAATTACAATCTATAATGACTTGTCTCAAGCCACACTTCAGAAAAAGAGAGACTTTTGGGAGGGTACAGCAGTGCTTAATAAGCATTCCGTCAAGTAACAGTGGCTGCATCCATTTAGATTACAGTTTATAAAAAGGGTAAAGCCTGCCGAAGTAAAAATCTTGATGAAGCCTGGGAACACCTACAGGAGGCTGGACTGGCAACAGGTGTACCAAGGAAAGTGACATAGGGGCATGCAATTAGCCTTCTGCAGCCTAAGAGGCCATGGGTGTCAGTAGGAGGGAAGCGGCTGAAGTGTCAGTCAGCTGGTGCAGCACGGGACTCCTATAAAGGGGACTGACTGGGCTGCTTGGGAAACTTTGCAACTTGAATTTCTGTCTATAAGCTGTTGGCTGGATTCATTCCTGACATACTTTAGCAGTGAAGGGAGAACTGTAGTCCAGGAATGTGACTAATGTTTGTATTGTATGATGGTTTGCAATTCTAGTTTTCCCAGTTATGTATTCATTAAATTCAGATGTGGGATCTGCTTCTGGGGAAGGGTAGGAGGGCTGAAAGGGAATGTGCCTATGGAGGGAGATTGGGGGAAACCTTTGGGAAGTTTAATGGGTGTGGAGCTGATGTGTAAGGCTAACGGTAATGGCTGGTGGGAATGAGAGTGAAGTTATGGATGGTACCTTGTATGAATTGGTACTGTGGTTGTCTGCTGAGATGGGGCTGTCTTCCTTGTTAGCATGCTGAAAGGGCCTCAAGGAAGGGTATAAGAAGGGGAGGGAAGGGGAGCGTGGAGGGTGGGGGTGGGAAGATGTTGGAGGGGGAAGAGTGAGGTGAGGAATGAGGTGAATGTAACAGTTCAGGGATGTGGAGGCAGAGTGGGGCATTGAAATTTTGCGTGGGGTCAGTGTGTATTGTTATATGCATGGTTGCACTGTAGTGGGTCCATGGAATTGAGGGTGATGTCTTCTTGGAATGTGGGGGGTTGGGGTCCCTCATTAAGAGGAGTAAGATCTTAGCAGCCTTGCATTGCTATAAAACTATGATAGGGCTCTTTCAAGAAACTCATCTTGATGCGGTGAAGAATCAGAAACTGCAGAGTGCCTGAGTAGGTAAATGTTATTTTGCATATGCCCTAAATATCAGAAGAAGGGGGTTGCAATTCTTCTACACAAGTCGGTTCCCTATGTGGAAGCAAAGATGATCCATGATCCCAATGGCCAGTATGAGGGATACTGAGAGAGCTATGCGGTGAGTACATGTAGATACTGTAAGTGGGGAGACATGAGCAATTTTTTGCGCACATAGGTACACTGCTCTTGGGATGGGAGGATGCACCTGTGGTGTTCACTGGTGATTTTAATAGGATAGCAGACTCTCAGATGGACTGCCAATCTGTAGTGCAGAGGGTGAGGTAGGAAAATAAAGAGTTACCCTGGTTACGTCAGAAGCGTCACTTAGTGGATGCATCAAAGGTTTTTCATACTGGAGATAGGGAGCATTAACATGTTTCCAAGGCACAACTCAAACAAATTAGGTTGGATGATATTCTGGTCTCAGCTGCACTCTTTGCTAATGTAATATAGGTTGATATTGGGCCATTGGTGTTATTGCATCATTTAGTTATTTATTTGACTATTTTTCTATACCACTTATCTCCAGGAACAAGCAGGAATGAGTCTTCACATATGGGTACATCGGTACCGACGAAGCCTGCGTGGGAACGCTCCCCAGCTTCCCAAAAAGGAAAGCTTTTGGGAGCATCCCACAGCGCCTGCGTGCTGCCTTCCCGCCTTTCCTAACCGCCTCTCCACAGTTCTTCTTTTCCGCGGAGCCAGCAGGTCGTGTTCCTGTCACCGCTGAAGAAGTTCTTTGTTTTATTTTATTTCTTTGGTCGCGCGTCTGCCTTCCCCGACGTCGGACCGGTACCGCCGGTCTTTCTTTCTTTTCTTATTAAAAAAAAAAAAAAAGAACATATTTTTTCCCTCACTTAGTGTGTTTTTCCTCTTTGGGCCTTAGGCCTCACGAGAAATGTTCCTCATGGAAAAAACAGCCTCCGGGTTTAAAAAATGCACTAAGTGCAGCGGTACTATTTCTGTCACCGACACCCATGAATGGTGTCTTAAATGTTTGGGTCCTGACCACTCCATTTTGGATTGTCCGTCCTGCTCCTTAATGTCTAAACGAGATTTACAGAACCGAGCAGCTAAGCTCCATGTGCTGTTTCCCTCTGATGCAGCTTCAGTGGCATCGACATCTTCCAGGGCCTCTACTTCCTCCCATGGATCTCAGGTAACCAAACATAAATCCAGCCGGTCCTCGAAGGGTAGATCTCCTTCCAAGCATCGAGATGCCTCCGGGCTTGCCCTCGAGGATTCCACACTGGCAAAACAACCCCGGCGGGAAGCTCTGGCTTCCAAAGCTCCTCCTATGGGGTTACAGGTTGACATCGATGGCACGGCCTCGACCGATCACCTGTTAGAATGCTCTGGGGTACCGGCGCAACCTTCCGGTACCGAATTCCAGGCATTCATGGTGTCGATGGATCAGAATGTTCTATCCATGCAGCAGGCTATCACGGCCTTCATTCAAGCTGCGACGCCGCTGATACCACAACAAACTCCGTTGTCGGTATCGGCTCCGGTACCGGCACCAGTGTTGGTACCGGTATCGACTGCATCGACATCGACCAGGATGCCGACTGCAGCGGTTCCCTGTCCAGGGATGCCCATCGGTACCGAACCGGTCCCGATGACGCCCGATGTCGATACCGCTCGATACGCGTATCGAGCTTTGGAAGAGCACCCTGACAGTCGATACTTTGATTCCTCCGAAGACTCTGATGCATCGGAGGAGTCTGCTGAAGTATCTATAGCTCTTCCTGAAGAGCCTTCTTCTCCAAAAAGAAGAATGTCTCCTCCAGAGGACTTGTCCTTTCAAGACTTCATCAGAGAGGTGGCTAAAGGGCTTTCTATTTCAGTAACCTCTGAATCAGAGCCTAGAGCTAAAAAATTGGATATTTTAGGTTATTCTAATGTGGCAGGTGCAGGCCTGTGACCCACAGTGTCCGAACATAAGCAGGCCAGCATGGCTAGCTTGACCTGTAAATGAGGCCTGTGGAGAGGCATATAGGATTGCACATCCCCCAATATGCTGCTATTGTAAGATAGAACTCAGTAGAAGTATTGAATTAGCTTAGGTAAGCAGAACTACAGTATTGAAAGATGGAAAAATACAGAAAAGACATGTTTAAAAGTTACTGATAAGAAAAAGTACATCTGCAAAGAAATAATTGGGAGTGCTGACAGATGAGTTGCAGAGCCCAGCTCCTCTTCACGTACAAATTGGTTCTATAACCTTGAAAGTGTGAAAGTAACAAGTTGATGAACTGACCATTGTAATTGGGACTAGAAGGGGGGTATGCAGGTGTCATGCCCACTGGAGGGACATAACTGGATAACCTTATCAGTACCGGGACCAATAGAAGAGGTACGGGAGGTACGGAAGGTTACCGGGACCAATGAAATGTTTTTCTATACCTAGAATGGAACAGAAGTCTATAAAAGTTGTTGTAATGCTTGAAAACTTTGCTCAGCCATTTTGAAATTGATTGGTTCGAGACTTGTGCACAAATAAATGATTTGGACCTTCTGAACAGACTCCTGGTATCATTGGTTTGTCTGCGCTTTGCTGCTACATATTCCTTGGTGCATTGGCCGGGAAGTTGTGGAATCAAAGTGTATATAGGGCAATATACCACGACTTTCCGCCTCTATAGGCTTGGTCCTGCCGGGATCGCGCCTTTCCGACGAGGGCTGCTCCCTGGCGCCACCGGTCCCTTGTATCGGAGGGAGCTGGTCGGACCTCGGCGGGTGACGAGCCCGGCTGGAGTCAACGCCTCGAACCCGAGTGAGGGGAGTCCGAGGTCCAACTCATGCGCCTGCTTGGGAAGTTTGAGGACCGGATCCGGTGAGTATAGTTTTGATTTTGGGTCTAGACAGAAATAGAAAGAGCAGTACTGCCATTGGAACTTGGAACTTTGGAATTTGTAACCTCGAGATATTGGGAATTGGTAAGAGAGCATGATCACCTCTCAAGGAAGGGCCGAGTAACCCCGCATGGGAATTTGCCGGGTGAAACCCCCATCCTTTTTGTAATTGGGAAATTGGAAAAGACTAGTCAGAATAGGTAGAAACGAATGCATTCTGGGATACGTTGCTAGCATGATTGTGTGAACGAAGTGTGAATGAGAGGTCTGGCAGCACGGACCAAGTGAAGGCGGACCCCTGAGTAGCGCATTTCCTGACCGGGCGACCGCGTTCAGGTCGCGAAAAGGGGGAAGCGATTGTCGTCTTGTCTTGTTATTTGTACTCCTTATACGTTTCCAGGGCCGTGAGGACCCCTTACCCACGGTCCGCCCTCCTTTTCCCTTCTGTCTGTTGTTGCGCGCACACATCGAAATGGGAGGGGCGGGGTCTACTAGAAACACTCCATTAGAATGTATGATCGCACATTTTAAAGAGGGATATTCAGGAGATTATGGTATTAAAATGACAGCAGCCCGTTTGCAGATTTTGTGTACTAGGGAGTGGCCCGATGTAGACCCCATCTGGCCCCGAGAGGGAACGTTCAAAGTAGAGATTATTCAGTCAATACACCGTAGAGTGCGGATAGCGCACCCCGACCAGTACCCCTATATAGATTCCTGGTTAAGTATTTGTGAAGATCCGCCCCCCTGGGCGCAGCGCTGTTATGAGGAACAGTGCAGAATAATGTTAGCTAAAGCTGATTGTAGACAGAAAACGGAACAGCCTAGAATGAAAGAGCAGGATAAGAAAGCCAGAAAGAAGCCCATCCTGGCAGATCCTGATTCCCCAGAAATAACTCTCAGGCAGCCCCGAACCCCAGGTCCAGTAAGAGTAGCCCGGCGTCCTGCCCCAGAACCCCAGAGACGGCCAGAGCCGAGGCGGGACCCAACTCCTGATCCCCCTCCTGGAGAAGAGAAAGAGGAAGAATTAGCGGGAAAAGAAGAGGAGGACCTAAAAAGCGAGTCAGAAGTGGAGACTGAAGAAGGAGAAAGAGAGAATCCCCCAGATGAGGAAAGTGTACAAATAATTGAGAAAGCCAGCACTAGCACTAGCACGCCAGTGACAGAGAAACCCAAAGCAAAACCTGTTGAGAAAAAGAAAGTGACTCCTGCAAAGGCAACGACAATAACCCTTAGATCCCAAAAGACACCCATGGCAGCTAAACTGTTTCCCTTACGGCAAGTCCCGGGAGTGCCCGTAAAGAATGATAATGATGAAGTGGTAGCGGGACCCCTAACTTATGTGTATATCCCTTTCTCTACAACTGATTTATTAAATTGGAGGTCGCATTATGCCTCCTATACTAGTAAGCCCCAGGAGCTGACAGAATTAGTAACTAGTATTATGGAAACTCACCAACCCACTTGGCCAGATTGCCGTCAGCTCCTGACCACCCTATTCACTACAGAAGAACGAGCAAGAATTAGAAAAGCAGCTATTGAATGGATGGCAGAAAACCCTGCAGCTCCGGCACAGGGGCAGAATATAATAGACCGTAGGGAAGCAGATCAGAGAGAATTCCCGAATGAAGACCCCCAATGGGATCCAAATGCAGATGAAGGATCCACAGCCCTAGCCCGTTTTCGCCAAGGCTTTTTACAAGGCCTGAGAAGGGGGGGCCAGAAAGCTATGAACCTTTCCAAAGTTACAGGAGTTATCCAAGGGATAGATGAGAGCCCAGCAGATTTTTATGAGAGATTAACTGAAGCTTACAGAATGTATAGTCCCTATGATCCCGAGGCACCAGGAAGTTTATGTATGGTGAATTCTGCTTTTGTAAACCAGTCTCAACCAGACATTAGACGCAAATTACAGAAGTTAGAAGGGTTTGCGGGCTTGAATGCAACACAGTTATTGGAAGTCGCTCATAAAGTGTATGTGAATCGTGATACTGAAAGACAGAGAGAATGTGATAGAAAGATGAAGAAGAAAGCTGATTTTTTGGCTGCGGCCATAGTGGAACAGAAAAGGGGAGGTGTCCCTAGTCGAAGGAGCAGAGGAAGAGGGCGGGGTCAAGGCGGAGGCCGGACCCAGAGACTAGGCGTGAACCAATGCGCCTATTGCAGAGAGGAAAGACATTGGAGAGATACGTGCCCGCAACTCGAAGACGCCCAGCATGATGACGACAGCAGCCATCAGTGGCGAGAAGAAAGACGAAGCTATCCCCGAAGCCGAGGAGGAGCCAATCGAGAACAATTCCAGCGAGAGAGAGGAGGAACCATTCAAGCATTGGCCACACCAGCCCATGATGAGAATGACGTGGATTAGGACAGACCGGGCTCTAAGTTTGCTTTAGGTCTCCAGGAGCCTATGGTCGGAATACAAATAGGAGACCAAATTATGGACTTTATGGTTGATACTGGAGCACAACATTCAGTAATAGACAAAAAGATAGCCCCATTCACTACAAAAGCAGTCACTATTATAGGAGCAACTGGTGCCAGAGCCACAAAGTCTTTTCTTCAAAACCGAATATGCAGTCTGGGAGGACAGCAAGTAACTCATCAATTCCTTTACATGCCCGAATGTCCAGTGCCACTACTGGGACGAGATATGTTAGCCAAGCTTCAAGCACAGATATCTTTCTCTGAGCAAGGAGAAATGCAAATGACAGTAAATCCCCAAACCAAACCAGCAGGAGTGATGCTGCTGACAGTTCCCCGAGAAGAAGAATGGAGATACTACATTGATGATTCGATTCAAGATACCTATTTTGAACAAGCTTTGAAAAGTATTGATGCACCACCTGGAGTATGGGCAGAAGGCAGCCCCCCAGGCCTAGCCAAGCATATAGCTCCAGTGATTGTAACCCTCAAGCCTAGTGCTACACCAGTGCACGTCAAACAGTACCCTCTCCCAAGAGCCGCAATTGAAGGCATCCATCGCCACCTACAAAGATTGCTTGAGTATGGCCTACTAAAAGTATGCCAATCCCCATGGAACACTCCACTTTTGCCAGTAAAGAAGCCTGGGACAGATGATTATCGCCCAGTGCAAGATTTGAGAAGAGTAAATGATGCAGCTGAGACCATACATCCAGTCGTACCCAATCCTTACACCCTCCTAGGACTGATACCTGCTGAAGCTACCCATTTCACTGTACTGGATTTGAAAGATGCATTCTTTTGCATAAGATTAGCCCCTGTAAGCCAAATATTGTTTGCATTCGAATGGCAGGACCCCATCTCTGGAAGAGGGGGCCAACTTACCTGGACAAGATTACCCCAAGGATTCAAGAATTCGCCTACCATCTTTAGTGCCGCACTGAATCAAGACCTTTCAAGCTATCCAGTAGCCCCGGGGAAGAGAGTGCTTCTCCAATACGTGGATGATCTGTTGATAGCTGCCGTATCAGAAAGTGAATGTATACTAGCCACTAAAGATCTCTTGCAGTTACTAGAGGAAGCTGGATACAAAGTTTCCAGAGCCAAAGCACAGCTATGCCAAAAAGAAGTGAAATACCTGGGTTTTCGTATCACCCAAGGAAACAGGAGATTAGGCAGAGAAAGAAAAGAAGCAGTATGCAGAATTCCAACTCCAACAACCAGAAAGCAAGTCAGAGCCTTTCTGGGAGCGGCAGGATATTGCCGAATCTGGATACCCAACTTTGCCCAAATTGCCAAACCACTGTATGAAGCCACAAAAGGAGAAGAGAAGTCACCACTGGAGTGGGGACTTGAGCAGGACACAGCCTTCCAGAAGTTAAAAGAAGAATTGATGTCATCACCAGCACTTGGACTACCAGATGTCCACAAACCTTTTCACTTGTTTGTACATGAAGCACAGGGAAATGCCCTAGGCATGTTGACTCAGAAATTAGGAAATTGGGAGCGACCTGTAGCCTACCTATCGAAACAATTGGACCCTGTGGCCAAAGGATGGCCACCTTGCTTGAGAGCAGTTGCAGCTACAGCACTACTAGTGAGTGAAGCAGACAAACTCACACTAGGACAGAACATACGAGTCACTGTGCCACATGCAGTCCTTGCCCTTATGGAACAAAAAGCAAATTATTGGCTCACCAATTCCCGAATGTTGAAGTACCAGAGCATGTTATGTGAAAACCCACAGATACAACTTGAAGTGAGCCATGCCCTGAATCCAGCCACCTTGATACCTATCAGTGAAGAACTCCCAGAACATGACTGTATCGAAGTCATGGAGACTGTGTTCTCCAGCCGACCCGACTTGACAGATGTGCCCATAGACAATCCTGACCAAACCTATTATGTTGATGGGAGCAGTCTCATCCTTGATGGACGACGCTGTGCCGGATATGCAGTCGTCACTCAACACGAAGTAGTTGAATCATCAGCCCTAGCCTCAGGCACATCAGCCCAGAAAGCCGAATTGATAGCACTCACCAGAGCATTGTTGTTAGGAGAAAAACTTATACTGAATGTATATACAGATTCCAAATATGCCTTCACTACCCTGCATGCCCATGGAGCTCTCTATACAGAAAGAGGACTCATCACATCCGGAGGAAAATCAGTCACATATGGTCCCGAAATATTGATGTTACTTGATGCCGTTTGGGCCCCAACACGTGTAGCTGTCATGCATTGCAGAGGACATCAAGCAGGAAAAGGAGAAGTTGCCCGAGGAAATAGATTTGCAGATGCCTCAGCACGACAAGCAGCTATGACAGGACAAATTGCCCCACAAGCTATGCCAATGCAAGCAGCATTATTTCCAGTACCTTTGAATCTATGGACCCCACGATATACCACCAAAGAATTGGACTACTATTGTGACAAAGAAAATGGAGAATTGAAAGACGGATGGATTGAGCTGCCACCAGAAGAGGGCAGTCAACCTCCAGGACGAATAGTAATTCCTGAACTGTTAGGACCATCCTTTGTCAAAGCTTTCCACGAAGCCACCCACTATGGGAAGAGTGCTATGGAAAAAGCACTCAGACCACATTTCTACATCCCTCTGATGACAACCATATCAGCTTCAGTAGCACGACAATGTCAAACTTGTGCCAAGAATAATGCCAAGCAAGGCCTTATTACAGCACCCCGAGTTCAGTCAAGAGGTGTGACCCCCATGCACAACCTCCAAGTTGATTTCACCGAAATGCCAAAAGCCAATGGGTACCATTACCTATTAGTATTAGTTTGTACTTTCTCTGGGTGGGTAGAAGCATTCCCAACCAGAACTGAGAAAGCCCGAGAAGTTACCAAAGTCTTAATGAGAGAGATTGTCCCCAGATTCAGAATTCCAGCAGTAATAGGGTCAGATAATGGACCCTCATTTGTCTCCCAAGTTACTCAGCAGTTAGCAAAAGCTTTGCAGATACAATGGAAACTCCACACTGCATACAGACCCCAGAGTTCAGGGAAAGTTGAGCGCATGAATCGTACCTTGAAAGCCCAAATGTCTAAGCTTTGTCAGGAGACACAATTGAAGTGGCCCCAAGTGCTCCCCATAGCTTTATTCAGAATACGCTCAGCTCCTGTAAAGTCAACAGGATTTTCCCCTTTTGAAGTTTTGTATGGTAAACCCCCACCAATAGTGCAGGGAATCAAAGGAAGTCTAGCCCAAATTGGTTCGGAAATAACCAGACAAGAACTTCTAGCTCTTAGTTTTGTTCTGCAGACTCTCCATACGTGGATCCAAGACCAGTTGCCTATCAACTTGACGGAACCCTTGCATCCCTACCAGCCTGGTACTTCGGTGTGGATCAAAGATTGGAAGAAGACACCGTTGGAACCCCATTGGAAGGGACCGTACACCGTCATCCTGTCTACCCCAACTGCAGTAAAGGTAGCCGAGATCGACGCCTGGATCCACCACAGCAGAGTCAAGCCCGCCGCCGATCCTGAACCAGAGCAGTGGACAGCAGAACAGCACCCTGATGTACCCTTGCGAGTTACTCTGAGACGGCAACCAGCAGCATAGACACTTCAGCACAAGTGCTTTGCAGTAGCCAAGTCTTTCGAAGAGGATTGCTGTTTTCCATGCAGCAACAGTTTTGTTTCAACGAACTCAATTTGTGTGTGATTTGACACACTACTTTGAGACTACACTGACTAAGCCAGACTCCACAAGCCAACTGAATTGCTAAGTTGGTCAATGTGTACTGGACAACTTGAGGATCTTCAATCAACACTCAGCACCCGTTAAATTGCTTCATTAGCAAACGGGACGAAGAATAATAGATCGTCGTGATCAAGATCAGCAAGCTGAGGATTCAGAAGAACTCCAATCAACATCGACATGCATCTTTACTTTTGCTTTACTTTGGTTGCCTTCTTTGGAGGTTTTGAACAGACTTATGCTTTACCTCCATGCACTGCCTGCATTACTTCTACTAGAATTGGACTGAAAGTAACTCAGACTTTGCTTTATCATTCTTACTATACCTGCGAGGGAACAGTAACTCGGTGTATCTATAACACCACTGAACTAAATGTTTGCACTCATGGGAAAATTAAAACATGTTATAATCCGCATCAGAATCCATCCTATTATACGATGGAAATAAGATGGAAGGATGCAGATGGACCTATATTAGCTGCAACGCCACCACTTAAGGACATTACTAAACCTGCTGTTTTGAATTTTGATGCATGCAATGCTATTAATAGAGATAGTTATTCCACCTGTGGTACATGGGAGAAAGCGTATCGAAATGACCATAAGTATATGTGTCCAGAAGGTGCCACGGGATGGAGAAAGTGTACCGGTAAAAAGGAAGCAGGCTATAGTACTGCCCCAGCAGCAGACTACTATTGCCCGTATTGGGGATGTGTTTTTTTATGCTACCTGGAACACTGGTATAACTGATGAGAAAATAGATAAACGAATGGCTACTTTAACCAAGCCAACCACAAATGATAAATGTCAGAAAGATGCTTGTAACCCCTTACACTTACGTATACACAATCCCCATGCATGGAAACAAGGATATAAGTTTGGTTTACGTATTGCTGGAGGAGCAATAGATCCAGGGACCATTGTGTATATCAGATTGAATACCCAAGCCCACAAGTCATCTAAATATCATCTTCATAATACTTTTTATGAAGCCATGCATGTAAATAAGTTTGAGATCCCTCACCCCTCACAGAATTTATTTCTAGAATTAGCCGGAGCAGTAGTATCTAGTCTTAAGATCACAGATTGTTATTTCTGTGGCGGAACCCAAATGGGAGATCAGTGGCCATGGGAAGCCCAAGAATTGAATTATTCCATGATTTACAATCAGACTGAATTACACAAGACTACCAGTGAATGGGTGTTAGCGCACTCAATCGTTGGACGTCTTTGCTATGCCAGAACTGGACCCCAGTTCACCCAAAAGGTAGGACAGCTGGTCTGTCTTAGCCAGAAATACTATAATGCCACGACCACAAAGACAGCATGGTGGTCAGGAATCGGACATCCTGAACCTCCTAACCCATTAGCCAGATTTCCTGAACTTGCAGGTCTATGGACTAACCTTGCTAAAGTCCAAGCCTGGCAAGCCCCACCTGGCCTATATTGGATCTGTGGAAACCGAGCATATGCACAACTCCCACCACACTGGGGAGGAGCATGTGTCTTAGGAACCATCAGACCTTCTTTCTTTCTTTTAAACACTGAACATGGAGAACAATTAGGATACCCAGTATACACTACCCACCGACACAAAAGAGCACTAAGACAGAAGAGAGAGGCCTTACAGATAGGCAAGTGGGAGAAATGGCAAGGTGATGATTGGCCACCAGAAAGAATTATTGAGTATTATGGACCCGCCACTTGGAATGATGATGGTATGTATGGTTATCGTACCCCAATTTATATGATTAATCGTATTATTCGCTTACAAGCAGTAGTTGAAATAATAACTAACGAAACTAGTCATGCTCTTACGCTCTTAGCTAGACAAAGTACACAGATGCGCACTGCGATATATCAGAACCGCTTAGCACTTGATTATTTGTTAGCAGCTGAAGGAGGAGTATGTGGTAAACTGAACTTAACCAATTGCTGTTTGAAAATAGATGATAAAGGTCAAGTAGTTGAAGAAATTGCTAAAGATATGCAAAGACATGCTTATGTGCCAGTACAGACGTGGCACTCATTGAAATTTCCTAATTGGTTTGCTAACCTCTTTTCATGGGTGGGAGGATTTAAGACTTTCATCGTATTGGTACTAATCCTTGTTGCTGTTATCTTCTTATTACCATGTTTAATCCCATGTTGTATGCGTTCCATTCATAACACTATTGATAGTACAGTAGAGCGAAAGACCGCAACAAAAATCATGGCTTTATATACAGCCAGTCCTGGTAGAAATCCTGTAGCCAGGATGTGATTCTTCAGAAAGTGATTTAATTCTCACACCTTATTAAGTAATAGGGTGAGATTAATCAAAGGGGGGAATGTGGCAGGTGCAGGCCTGTGACCCACAGTGTCCGAACATAAGCAGGCCAGCATGGCTAGCTTGACCTGTAAATGAGGCCTGTGGAGAGGCATATAGGATTGCACATCCCCCAATATGCTGCTATTGTAAGATAGAACTCAGTAGAAGTATTGAATTAGCTTAGGTAAGCAGAACTACAGTATTGAAAGATGGAAAAATACAGAAAAGACATGTTTAAAAGTTACTGATAAGAAAAAGTACATCTGCAAAGAAATAATTGGGAGTGCTGACAGATGAGTTGCAGAGCCCAGCTCCTCTGCACGTACAAATTGGTTCTATAACCTTGAAAGTGTGAAAGTAACAAGTTGATGAACTGACCATTGTAATTGGGACTAGAAGGGGGGTATGCAGGTGTCATGCCCACTGGAGGGACATAACTGGATAACCTTATCAGTACCGGGACCAATAGAAGAGGTACGGGAGGTACGGAAGGTTACCGGGACCAATGAAATGTTTTTCTATACCTAGAATGGAACAGAAGTCTATAAAAGTTGTTGTAATGCTTGAAAACTTTGCTCAGCCATTTTGAAATTGATTGGTTCGAGACTTGTGCACAAATAAATGATTTGGACCTTCTGAACAGACTCCTGGTATCATTGGTTTGTCTGCGCTTTGCTGCTACACTAAGGCTCCTAAGGAGGCAGTCACCTTGCCAATTCATGAGATTCCTTATGATCACATGATTGACTTATGGGAGACTCCTCTCACTATCTCTCCTCATTCTCGTAGGTTGGACACTATGTACCGTGTCCCTCCTTGTCCTGGGTTTCATAAAACACAGCTTCCTCACCATTCTATTGTGGTAGAGTCAGCTATGAAAAAGATAAAGAGTGCAAAGAGACACTCCTCTGCTCCTCCAGGAAGAGAATGCAGGACCTTGGATGCTTTTGGTAGGAAAATCTTCCAAGCCAGTATGCTCATTGCCAGAATCAACTCCTATAGTCTTTATATGGGTATGTTTCTGAAAGAAGTTGCAGATAAGCTGCACACTTTCCTCCCTTTCCTTCCAGAGGATAAAAGGGAAGAATTTCTTATTTGGATTAAGCATACTCAGGATATTTCAAAGTTTTCCAACCGTGCAGCTTTTGATTCCTTTGAAGGTGCCAGAATTGCTTGGCTCCAAGCTTCTGATCTGGAATCTTGGGTCCAGGATGGCTTGGGAAATCTTCCCTGTACTGGAGAAAACTTGTTTGGCAAAGATTGGCAAATAAAAGCCACTCAAATGGATGCAGAAAATTCTGCTTTGGATAGACTTTCAAAGTCAACCTCCATTCCTGCCAAGAAAAAACCTTTCAAAAAGTATTTTTTCAAGAAAGGCAGATTCCATCCTGCTTCTGGCCAACAATCATCTACAGGTCGTTTTGCTGCTAAGCGTCAGCAACCTAAACAGGCCAGGCCTAAGCCTACAGGGGCTGCTGCAACTCAGCAGACCCAGCCTCCTCAGGGTTTTTGACTTGATGCTAGAGAACTTAGCCTTTCTGGTTCTGAAGCAGCCAGAGCCTCTCACCATTCCAGGAAGGTTAGCTCATTTTGCTCCCAGATGGGAGCAAATTACAGCAGAGCAGTGGACCCTCTCCATTATAAGGGAGGGCTACAAGCTTCATTTCTCAAACCTTCCTCCTCACACCATGGTGAGACATTTCAATTCTCCAACATCTCTCCTCGACCTTCTAGGTCAGGAGGTGGCTACCCTTCTTGCCCAAGGGGCAATAGAATTGCCTCTTCTTCAACAAGGGTCAGGGTTCTACTCCCCCTACTTTCTGATCCCAAAGAAGACAGGGGGCTACAGACCCATATTAGATCTCAGAGAATTGAACAAATTTCTATGCAAGGAGAAATTCAAGATGCTTTCTCTAGGCACTCTCCTTCCATACCTTCAGAGTCAGGATTGGCTTTGTTCTCTAGATCTCAAGGATGCGTACACACATGTCCTCATCCATCCATCTCACAGAAGGTTCCTCCGTTTTCTTTTCCAAGGAAAGCATTACCAATACAGGGTGCTTCCTTTCGGTCTGGCCTCTGCTCTAAGAGTGTTCACCAAATGCATGGCAGTAGTAGCTGCATTTCTACGCACTCTGGGAATATTTGTATTCCCATACCTGGACGACTGGCTCATCCGAGCTCCATCTCAGTCAGAGGCCCAGACTTCCCTGGACTGCACAAGGCACATTCTGCAGTATCTGGGACTTGTGGTAAACCTCCCAAAGTCCCAGCTCACCCCTACTCAGTCCCTAGAGTTCATAGGGGCCTGGCTGGATACTACCACTGCACGGGCCTATCATCCTCAGGCCTGTTGCCTACGCCTAGTGCAGTTAGCCTCCCAAATTCAGTCAAAGAGCCATTTAACTGCCCGGGAGATGCTACAACTGCAAGGCCATATGACATCCACAGTGCATGTGGTACCCTATGCTCGCCTTCACATGAGAGCAGCTCAATGGACTTTGTCCACCCAGTGGACTCAAGCATCAGGAGCTCTCTCAGACCAAATAGCAACCTCCAAACGCCTCTTTTGGTCTCCCCAGTGGTGGATGTCCACCCAAAATCTGTTGCTGGGGTCCCCCTTCCAACAGTTGTTGCCCCAGGCAACCCTCACAACAGATGCCTCCCAAACAGGTTGGGGAGCTCATCTACAAGACCTCTCCACTCAGGGCACTTGGTCTCCACAGGAGACCTCTCTACATATCAACCACTTGGAGCTCCGAGCAGTTTTTCTAGCTCTCAAGGTCTTTCATAAGAACATAAGAACATAAGATATGCCATACTGGGTCAGACCAAGGTCCATCAAGCCCAGTATTCTGTTTCCAACAGTGGCCACTCTAGGTCATACGTACCTAGCAGTTTCCCCAAGGGGCACAGGTTCCACAATGCTTGTATTGGTTCAAGCATTGATATCCTGGGTCCCTTCTTAATAATGGTTTATGGACCTTTCCTCCAGGAACTTGTCCAAACCTTTTTTAAACCCAGCTACACTAACAGCCTTTACTACATCCTCCGGTAACAAATTCCAGAGTTTGATTACACGTTGAGTGAAAAAATATTTTCTTTTATTAGTCTTAAATAGTTTACCCTGAAGCTTCATTGCATGTCCCCTAGTCTTTCTATATTCTGATAAGGTAAACAATCGATCTACGTTTACCCGTTCCACACCGTTCATTAATTTATAGACTTCTATCATATCTCCCCTCAGCCGTCTCTTTTCCAGGTTAAAGAGCCCCAACCTTTTTAGCCTTTCTTCATAGGAGTAGCCTTCCATCCCCTTTACCATTTTGGTGGCTCTTCTCTGAACCTTTTCTAAAATCGCTATATCCTTTTTAAGATATGGCGACCAGAATTGCACACAATATTCAAGGTGCGGTCTCACCATGGAACGATATAGAGGCATTATAATATCTTTTGTTTTATTTTCCATTCCTTTCCTTATCATACCTAGCATTCTATTTGCTCTCTTGGCCGCCGCTGCACACTGGGCCGAGGGTTTTAACATGGTATCCACAATGACGCCTAAATCTTTTTCCTGGGTGGTGGTTCCTAATGTGGAACCTTGCATCGTGTAACCATAGTTTGGGTTGTTCTTCCCTAGGTGCATAACCTTGCACTTCTCCACATTAAATTTCATCTGCCATTTTGATGCCCAGTCTTCCAATTTATCAAGATCCTCTTGCAATTTTCCACAATCCTCCTGGGTTTTAACAACTTTAAATAGTTTTGTGTCATCTGCAAATTTGATAACCTCACTCGTTATTCCACTTTCCAGGTCATTTATGAATATGTCAAAAAGCAGCGGACCCAGCACAGATCCCTGGGGTACACCACTATTCACCTTTCTCCATTGGGAAAATTGGCCATTTAGCCCTACCCTCTGCTTTCTATCTTTTAACCAGTTCCTGATCCACAATAGTACACTGCCTCCTATCCCATGACTCTTTAGTTTTGCCAAAAGTCTCTCATGAGGGACCTTATCAAAGGCTTTCTGAAAGTCCAGATACACAATATCAACCGACTCACCTTTGTCCACCTGTTTATTCACTCCTTCAAAAAAACATAACAGATTAGTAAGACAAGATCTTCCTTGTCTAAAGCCATGTTGGCTGTCTCCCATTAGGTCGTGACTATCTACATGCTGAGTAATTTTATTCTTTATGATGGTTTCTACCATTTTTCCCGGTACTGATGTCAGGCTCACCGGTCTGTAGTTTCCCGGATCACCCCTCAAACCCTTTTTAAAAATTGGTGTTACATTGGCGATCCTCCAATCCTCAGGTATTAGAGATGATTTTAATGATAGTTCACAGATTACTGATAGCAGGTCTGCAATCTCAAATTTCAGTTCTTTCAACACCCTTGGATGTATACCATCCGGCCCAGGTGATTTGCTACTCTTCAGTTTATCTAATAGTTGTAAGACATCTTCCCGATGTATTGATATTTCCTTCAATTCTTCCACACCTTTAAATACCACTTCAGTCATGGGTAACATCCCTACATCTTCCTCAGTAAAAACCGAAGCAAAGAATTCATTCAGTCTCTCCGCTATCGCCTTGTCGCTTCTTAGTGCTCCTTTAACCCCTTTATCATCTAATGGACCAACTGACTCTCTCACAGGTTTTTTGCTACGAATGTACTTGAAAAGGTCTTTATTTCGCGTTTTTGCTTCCGCAGCAAGCTTCTTCTCAAATTCTCTCTTTGCCTGCCTTATCAATGCCTTGCATTTGACTTGCCAGTGCTTGTGCTGTTTCCAGGTTTCATCGTTTGGCTCTTTTTTCCATTTCCTGAAAGATGCTTTTTTGGCAACAACAGCCTCTCTGACCTCACCTTTAAACCATGCTGGCAGTTTTTTGGACTTCCTTCCACTTTTCTTAAAGCGTGGAATACAGCTGGTCTGGGCTTCCAAGATAGTATTTTTCAACAACACCCAAGCTTGTTGTACGTCTTTAACCTTTGCAACTGCTCCTTTTAGTTTTTTCTTAACTGTTTTCCTCATTTTATCATAGTCTCCCTTTCGAAAGTTAAAGGGTAGTACTGTGGATTTCCTTACTATCCCTCCTCCACTAATTAAATCAAAGGTGATCATGCTATGATTACTATTGCCAAGTGGCCCCAACACCCTTATCTCTTGCCCTACATCTGGTGTTCCACTAAGGACTAGGTCTAATATTGCTTCCCCTCTGGTCGGTTCATGAACCAGCTGCTCCAAGAAGCAGTCATTTATTTCATCTAGGAACTTTATCTCCCTAGCATGTCCTGTTGTGACACTGACCCAGTCGATGCCGGGGTAATTGAAATCACCCATTATTATTACTGCACTGTAACTTTTGCTAGCTTCCTTGATTTCTTTGAGCATTTCATCATCCATTTGTTCATTCTGGCCAGGCGGATGATAGTACACCCCCCACTGCCATCGCCTTCCCCTTTTTACATGGAATTTCAATCCATAGAGATTCTACAGCAAATTTTGTTTCTTGCAAAACTTTAATCCTTTCTGACTCAATGCCCTCTCTAACATAGAGCGCAACCCCTCCACCAATTTGATCAGCTCTATCATTACGATATAGTTTGTACCCAGGTATCACAGTGTCTCACTGGTTGTCCTCCTTCCACCATGTCTCTGATATTCCAATCATATCTAACCTCTCGTTTAGTGCTATATATTCTAACTCTCCCATCTTGTTTTGTAGACTTCTAGCATTTGCATACAAGCATTTTAGAGACTGTATTTTATTCATATTAATTTAGCTATTGGTAGACATGGGTAATTTGGGATCTTTAAGCTCTGTCTGCTCCATACTCGAGGGCATTTGGGCTACTTTACTCTTTTTTGGAACCTCTCTGCTTTTTGTAGTATCCTTCAAGGATACATTCTTCCGAACCATGCGCTTTTGGGCGACTGTCGGCTTTCCCCTATTATCTAGTTTAAAAGCTGCTCTATCTCCTTTTTAAAGGTTAATGCTACAAGACAGTCCTTATTCATACGGACAATCAGGTAGCCATGTTTTACATAAACAAGCAAGGAGGAACTGGCTCTCTGTCGCTTTGCAACGAAGCTTTAAGATTGTGGGCCTTCGCCAGAGAACATCAAATCCATCTCCTGGCCGTATACCTCCCAGGAATCCAAAACTCTTGGGCAGACAGACTCAGTCGAGTTCTGCTTCCACACGAATGGTCCCTGCACATGGACCAAGTACTCAGAATCTTTCAAGAGTGGGGAACCCCGGACATAGACCTCTTTGCAAGTCCGTGGAATGCCAAACTTCCCCGGTTCTGTTCCAGAATTCTGTGTCAGGGAGTTCAGGCCAAGGATGCCTTCCTCCTTCACTGGGGTCAAGACTTTCTGTATGCCTTTCCACCCATTCCTTTAATTCCCAAGACTCTGTTCAAGCTCCAGAGGTATCAAGGATCCATGATCCTCATAGCTCCACGGTGGCCATGCCAAGTGTGGTACCCTCTACTTCTGAATCTCTCTCAAGCTCCCTCCCTAGACTTGGGAGCTGTTCCAGACCTTCTGTCCCAGGAGGAGGGGACTTTGTGGCACCCAAACCCCAAGTCCCTTCACCTCAGAGCTTGGTTGCTGAAGGCCTAGACCTTCAAGGTTGGAATCTTTCTCAGCAGGTGAAGGATATCCTCCATGCTTCCAGAAAACCTTCTACTAGACGTTCCTATGCTTTTAAATGGAAAAGGTTTTCCATTTGGTGTGCTGAGAAGGATCTTGACCCTCTAGCACTACCTTTGAATTCTCTATTGGAATATCTCCTGCATCTCTCCAATGCAGGCCTTAAGACAAATTCAGTAAGGGTCCATTTGAGTGCTATTGCAGCATCCCTTAAGCCTATTAATGGACAGCCTATCTCCTCTCATCCTCTTATTGCAAGATTCATGAGAGGCCTAACTTTAACTAAACCTCCCATTAGGCCTCCTCCGGTGGCATGGGACTTAAATCTGGTTCTTGGTCAGCTTATGAAGCCACCTTTTGAACCCTTAGCCACCACCTCCTTGAAATTTCTTTCCTGGAAGGTTATTTTCCTCATTGCAGTCACCTCAGCTCGCCGCATCAGTGAACTGCAGGCCTTAGTGGCTAATCCACCTTATACAAGGTTCCATCATGATAAGGTAGTCCTTAGGATCAATCCACATTTTATGCCTAAAGTGGTTTCACCTTTTCATCTTTTTTCCAGGTCCTCATGCATCAAGTGCAGAGAGGAATCTTCATACCCTGGATTGTAAGACAGCTCTTGCCTTTTACTTACAAAGAACACAGCAACATAGAAAGTCTTCTCAACTCTTTGTTGCCTTTGATCCCTCTCATTTCGGACTTCCAGTCTCTAAGAGGACACTGTCCAATTGGATTGCTCAGTGTATTTCTTTCGCCTACCAGAGTAAGAACCTTTCTCTGGAAGACCATGTCACGGCTCATAATGTGAGGGCCATGGCCACCTCTATGGCTCATCTAAATTCTGTGTCCATCGACCAGATCTGTTGAGCGGCCACCTGGGCCTCGGTTCATACCTTCACAGCCCATTACTGTTTGGACAAGGACTCCCGCCAGGATGCCTTGTTTGGTCAGGCTGTTCTCAAACACCTGTTCCATGCTTAATCAACTCCTGCCCTCCTTCCCTGAATGGATGCCTGAGATCCATAGGAGGAGATAGAGCCCTTCACAGGGTCTCATAACCTTGGGGATCTCCCAGGCATCTCTAGCTAGGGAGTCCCCATATGTGAAGACTCATTCCTGCTTGTTCCTGGAGATAGCACAGTTACTTACCTGTAACAGGTGATCTCTGGGAACAGCAGGAATAAGTCTTCACAACCCACCCACCTCCCCTAGGAGTTGTATCTCTCTATCTATTTTTTCCTTTCCTCTCTCTCTTTGTCTCAGCTTTAAAACTCGAACTGGGGAGAGGCGGTTAGGAAAGGCGGGAAGGCAGCGCACAGGCGCTGTGGGATGCTCCCAAAAGCTTTCCTTTTTGGGAAGCTGGGGAGCGTTCCCGCGCAGGCTCCGTCAGTACCGACGTACCCATATGTGAAGACTTATTCCTGCTGTTCCTAGAGATCACCTGTTACAGGTAAGTAACTGTGCTTTCTCTGGGTCAAAGTGGCTTACAAATAACTGTAAAAATGGTTTACAAGTACCTGTATTTATTTATATTCTCTTATATACTGTGCTATTCTGCATCAGTGTGGTTTACATTGAACAAACTGAAATTACATTGAACAGGGTAGTATAACTGGGAGATAACTATTTTACAGGGAACATGGGCTATGGAGGGTTAAGTGGCTTGCCCAAGACCACAAAGAGCACCTGTGGGACTAGAAACCCCAGTCCTTCTGGCCCAAGGTTGCTGTTTTCTAGTGGGATTTGAATCCCTGACCTTCTGGCCTGAAGTACCTTGCCCCAACCACTAGGCCACTCCTCCACTCCATTAGCTTATGTATGTTACAAAGAACTGTTAACAGGCTGCCATCAGTTTTACGAGTTACAGGCTTATCAGCTGTTATATATATATTCAGGCTTATTAACTATTATACGTATATTTCAGTGTTTGAATGGAGGGGAGGAGTGTAACAGTGCTAGATTCTTAGCTCATTCAATTGTGATGTTTGAACATAATCAACTGTTGAGTGCGGGATTCCGCCTGTCTGATTGGCCCATTAAACTACTTGTGTTTTGTCTCCAAAGTGTTCAATGAATAATTGAGTCTTTAGTTCCTTGCAGAATATTAAGAGCGGGGGGAGGGGGGGTGATAAGTCTCTAGCCTTGTAATGAAACAGAAAGCTATGGGCACACTTCAGTTCCGGAGGTCCAAATGATCTCTCTGTAGTTTTGTTTTATTTGGTACCCCCTTGTACTTATTCAGAAATGTTTTGTGATCTTTCAGATCATGCATTCCACAGCTCTGGTGCATAAAATGAGAATGAATATGGAACAATAACTCTTGCAGTGGAAAATGTTGCCATTCTCTCTGGTTGGGCACAGTTCATAAAGATGGCAAAACTACCTAAGTGGCTATATGTGCTTCAGTCTTTGCCTTTGGTGTTGTGGAAGTTGGATTGTGACATGTGGGGAGAAAGCTGTTAGTAAGTTTTTGTGGAAGAATAAGAAACATTAATTATGCTTGAATATGCTGTAGATCTCGATTGTGGGTAGGGTGTCTGGGGATATGCATTTGTATAATGTAAGCTGCTTGTTGCATTATGTGTGGAGTTGGCTTCTAGAACAATCTGAATGTGTGGATCTGGAAGTGGAATCCCAGCTGAAATTGCTCTATAATTTAGCATATGCTCTGCATGTGGAAATTCCAGGTCATTATATTGGGGGCCTGCAAAGTCTTCTTGTGAAATTAACATGGTGGGTTAGGCAGTGAGAGCGAAAAAGGTTTGGTTTGTCTACACATATATTAACATATTTGCCCATATCTGGAAATGCAGCTTTTGAGCCTGGGATGCAAGGACCCTATGCACAGTCGAGCAGAAGAAAAGTTTTAAGGGGGTGGGGCAGTTTTGGGAGAAGGGCAAGAGTCAGACTCAGAGCCAAGGAGTTTTATGGCACGTAGATGGATCAATTCAATAATAGCAGCTGTGGTTGCCTCTCTGTCAATAATAAGCCGCCTGACTGAAGACTGAACACAGTTTAGAACAACTATCCAGAGGGTCGCCAAGAGGCAACACCGACTCCACGGCACTTAACAACAATAACAGGCATTATTTGGAAACATACTTGTAGGTGCAACAACTGGCTTTTCGGGATACTCCTTTTGATTTGATAGTCTTTAGGCAGTTTCTAAAAGTGGGCTTGGTGTCCCGGTTTTAAAACAATTTCAAGACAGGCTGGAGGGTGAGGGGGAGTTCTTTGCCACAGTCCAGAATTGCGTGCCTGATGTGAACGTGGAGCTGGAAGGCAATTATTTTTGAGCATGAATGCATGGGATGACTGAAGTGGTGCAGAGCCCACTTATTTCAATAGGCTTTTCTCCTCCCCCCATAGAAATAGCAGTTGCTGTTGCTCGTGTGTGTATGTGTGTGTGACTGCTTGTTATCTTTACTTTCAATTTATGATGTTCCTTTCTGACTACTCTTGGATTATTTTAAATTGTAAACCACCCTGCTAGTCCTGAAGGGCACTATATCAAATTTTAATCAACTAAACTAAACTATGCTTGGCCTGAAACTCATTTTAAATTCCCACATGGGGTTTTCATGTCCCCTCTCTGGATGTGCTGGGCTGGGGTGGTTGAAACAGCTGACTCTCCTAAATATTTGAGGGAGGTGGGGACAAATATACACTCTGTACTTGAACATGTCACAATATCATTATGTTTTGGGTTGAGTGTTCCATAGTTTATCTGCAATGTTAGGTGCAGAGTTAAATCCAGATCCGGATGTGTTTATGTATTCTTGGATAGACCTTGCATTGGGAGCATGAATGGAAATTTTATTAGTTAGGAAAGCTTGTCTTGTTGTAACCCTCTGGCCCCTAAAGGGGCAATCTCCCTCAGTGCTGTTTTTAGAGGATTGGGTAGTGTTTTGAGGGTAAGTTATTCATTCTTTCTGGGGAAGTTTGTATTTATGGTTAAGTATTGAACAATTTAAAATACTTTTTGAGTTGTTATTTCTACGCACATGGCTCTGATGCAGTCGTTTCACACAGCGAAACCAGTTTCAAACAGCCGTGGCCAGCCTGTTTCAATATGAATTAGCCGCAATTCAGCTTGTCTGAGCCTTTATTTCTACTATTTGTATTATAATGATTGAAGGTTAGCTTTAAATGAGAACAGGTATGTAGGTGCTCTTTTGCTGTTTATGGAGATTTGGAGTGTATTTGGGGGGTGTTGATGACAGGTGAGGAGTGGTTTGGGTAATGTTCTAACCCCTAATTCCACCCATTGAGCCCTTTACACTCCTTTACTCTATTTTTATTCTCATTTAATTTGTGTTTTGAACTTGAGCTCCAGTTTTTGAACTTGGATTGAGATCTTTTTGCCTTTTTGTGACATTTCTCTTTTGAGGTCCTGAGTGGGGTGTTTTTGGACATTGGTTGTTTCTGATAGAAATCCTCACATCTCTACTAGTTAGAACTCCATGATGGTGTTGCAGTGATACACACAGAGTATCGATGTAGCATGATCAGCTGCAGAGTAAAGTCACAAAGAGAGATTTTTTTAAAAACATGAGTTATGCCATAACAAAGTAAACTTAAGCATAAAACCCAAAAGAGAAGTAATAAGTTAAAAAAGAGGTAAATTGATTTGTTGCGTAATCTAGTTAATACTATTGCTTTAATTATGATGTAGAGCTTTGTAAGACCCAAAAACAACATGTCTAGCAGAAGGAGCATAGCTGTGGAAACATCAATAAAATCCCAGAAAAGCTAAAAATGATATTGTTGCATATACGCACTTCCTTTGCCAACATCTGCAGTGTAAAAAGCAATACTGGAAATCATTGTAAATGTGTTATCCAAAAGTATCCTAATTCTTAATGCTGAACACATGCACAACAATTAGGTTATGAAAAAAGACATTCCATAACCTTTTAGAATTTCAGAAAGTCAGAGATAAATAATTCCTCTTAGTGCTCTAATTGCTAGTCAGGACCAGAGTTATACTTGTTGGGGCCAAGGGCAGAAGTTTGGGAGCTGCTCCAAAGTTCCCTGGCAAGTTGTCCCTTCAGCCTCGAGCAGGCTAGGGGCCTCCTTGTGATCTAGGGGGTCCAGGGCAATTGGTCTATTTGTATCCATTCTAACACCGGCCCTGTTACTGGTCAACAGGAAACTCAGATGTCTTCTCCTTCTTCATATAGTCTTAGGGAATGTGCTTCTGTTTATGTTTATGGTTATGAAATTTGATGTACCACATATCACTTACAATACCTATGTAGTTTACCAGAAACTATGCACATGCAATTTTCCTACTATCTTTTGCTTATCTTCCCTTCTCCTCAGCAATCATTCTCTCCTTTGCCCTGCCTCCCTGGACCTTATCAACCTCTCTACCCCATCTCCATGGTGCCCTTTACACCTTCCTCCCTTCTCTGATCATCTTCCCTTTAAGGCTCGTATGGAGGCACAAAGGAAGAAGAGTGACTAACATTTCCTGTGCTCACTGACAAAATGCACTGTCTGCCATTTGGATAAAGAAGTTAGGCCCAAAGCTATAGTAGGTAGCACCACTACATTTGAGAAAGAGCCTCTAAGATTGTAAAGTGGATGCAGGGAAGGTAACAGCGAGATGGAAGGAGAAATGTGTATGTGGGGGGAGGGAGGGGTACGGAGGAAGGAAAAGGCAAGGCAGGGTCAGAATATGGAGCTGTCTAGATAGAGTGTTAGGAATGTCCTTTCAATTCCTTCACATTGTTCTTGAATCACATTCACCTCTGTTATTCCCTTTTCTAAATTCCAACTCCTATGTTGTTGTCTTTTCTCTCATTATGTCTTTCCTTCCAGTCAAAAGTTATAGCAGGGGCAACTCCGGAGATGGGGCAACAGCTAGACAAGCTAGGTGGTCGCCGAGGGAAGCAGCTTCTGGGGAGAGAGAGAGAGAGCAGCAAAGAGCAGCTGCAGTTAAAGCCAAGCATGGGTCCTGCCAGCCACACAAACTCACTCACCAGTGCATACTTCATACCCACCGGAAGAATGGGCGATTTATAAATAATCATCTTACCCTTGTTAGTGGCTGTTGGACATTTCCCTCTTTATATTCCCTCTTAAATTTCCCTTACATTTACAAAATAAAATGAATTTTAGAAAGTATGATGTCCAAATATGTGTTATAGCATTTTGGGGAGGGATGTTGTTGAGCTGATTATGATTGAGTTAAATTATCAAAATCAAGAGAGGCAGAGGCTGGGGTTCTAAAAAATGAATTGTGAGGGAGCGAAAGGCTGAAGGTCACCTGGGGTTATCTAATAACCATGCAATGGCCTTGAGCAAATCCAGCGACTCGGGGCTTGTTGCCGCAGATTTGGATTGCTAGAGCTTTTAGCCCTCCTTCAAAGTTGTCACATACACCACTGAAAATGCAGCTCAGAAATGATGGCAATGGTTTTCTGAATTACATTTCCCACGATTCTTCACAAACAAACATGCTGTCATTTTTATTTCTTTACCCAACTACCAATTTCTTAATTGTGGTTCAAGCCACAAAAAAGGGGGACCCGTGGTATTAAAAGCTTTCAAATTATCCTGATATGAGCTAATGCCATTTCATATTCTTCGATTTCCTCCAGTGCCGATTTCACGCCACAAGTATTTCATCTTCAAATGTCTTTATAACGCTGAATTAAACCTATTCCAGTTCATTTATGGTTTGGTGGACTAGTTTCTTCTGCATACCGTGCCCTTCCTATGAACATGATGGTGATTCACAGACAAGTCATAGATCCATGCAGAATTCCCAAACGACTTCACTGGCGGCATTTCCAGCTGGCTGTAGTGTGTTGTGAATTTTTTGTGGTTGTTGAGGTTTCTTGGAAGGTATAAAGGGTTGGCAGTACATTTAGAAAGATTTATGATCAATAGTTTAAGACTGTGGCAATAAGAATATTTAACTTGATTTAAACCTCAAAATATTAGTGCATGTTACAGGCATTTTTATTATGATTTGTGTCTGTTATGTTTCTGTAATAGAAACAGAGTAAGTACATAATACATTCGTTGGCCAAAGAGTATTAAGCTATCAAAATATGAATACTGTCTGTAGATGTACAATTAAGACTCTTTTAGAATGAAAGAATTTTAGCCTCTTGGTTATATATGATGTTGAGTAAGGGATGTAAGCTATTATTTTTTTTCATTTTCCAGGAGTTTATTACACATAGAATTATGGCAAAGAACATTGAAAAGCAATAGCTCCAAACTACAGCTCCGCTATGATTTTACATGCAAATTACCATGACTCCTATAGAAAGCAAATTGTTGTATAAAAGTGAAAGTGTGTGCTGGCAGGTCAATGCCCATGTCTGGTGGCCCAGTCCCTGGGATGCAAATTTTCATCTAAATAGGAAGCTCAGTCAAGTCAAAAAGTAAGGTTCGGATTTAAGTCTGGAGCACGGGATCACTTGACGATGGATTTCATTCCTCGCAACATCTAGAACAGAAAATATCCGGCAGAAAAGCCATTTAAGAAGGCCTTTGCCAGGTATACTGTGGAGTTTTGCCTTGATTCCTACTATGGCAAGGAGGAAGATGCCCCTGATGATCTTGATCCAGGCTGCCATCACTGCTGGGCCATAGGAAGAAGATGAGGAATGAAGACTTTGCTTTCAAAGTAAAAATAGTGCGAGCACTGGCATCACTCCATATCCTCAGAAACCAACCAGCATGGTACAGGAAGGATGATGGTTGACTGGTGCTGCCTATATCACTTGGTTAACATGCTAATCTGCAATGGATGTGATTTGCATTATCGTCCAGTCAACAACAGGTAAATAATTCTATTTTTTAAATTGCAAGGTATCTGATACTATGATTTTGAATGCAGGCACTCACTTATGTTTACTAAACTGCATTAGGCATTTGCAGCTAATTCACTATTATAGTGCAAATAGTGTTGCATTAACTGCAAATGCGGTGTGCTATCTGTTTGGGGCATGCACAGCATTTCCCCAGCAGGCAGCACACTAAAATTGAAGAGTGAAGCTCAGCAGCACCATGGATGCGCATAATGCCACCCACTGAGGTGCTGCTATCTGCAACCACACAGTGTGCAACTTTGACAGTGACCATGCAGACTTGATGCTCAGGATAATGTGTGTTGCAGACAGGGATAGTTCTATAATGAGGCAGGGTGAGGCGGTTGCCTCAGCCGGAAAATTTTGGGAGTGGCAAAAATGCCCCCCTCCCAAAAAAAAAATAGGCCAGTGGTAACCGCCTCACACTATATTAAAAAAACCCCAAAACATATGATAATCACGGCTGTAGCATCCCTCTGCCGGTGCTGCATCCACAGCTTTTCCTATGATTGCAGTGGTAGTGGATCTTAGACGTGAAATAATAATAAAAAAACAAAAAGCACAGGTCTTTGCAATTACATGTTTGGAAGGCCTACAAATGCCCACCCCTCTGACCCAAATGATGCATTAGAAGGGGCAGGCATTTTCATTCCTTCCAAGCGTGAAGTCGCAAAGACCTGTGCAATATTTTTTTGAGAGTTTCACGTCTAAGGTCCACCACTGCTGCAATCATAGGAAAAATGGTGGTGGCAGAGGCAAAGGGGGGCAGGGAGAAAATGGCTGGAAAGAAGAAGCAGGATATGAAGAGGATGGTGAGAGAGGCTGGAAGGGAGATGCAGAAGATGAAGGGGGATTTGGGAGAGGCTGAAAGGGAGATACAGAATGTGACGAGGGATGGGGGAGAGACTGGAAGGGAGATGCAGGACATGACGGGATTGAGGGAGAGGCTGAAAGGGAGATGCAGGACATGAAGGGATTGAGGGAGAGTCTGAAAGGGAGATGCAGGATGTGAAGGGGATGGGGAGAGGCTGAAAGGGAGATGCAGGACATGAAGGGATTGAAGGAGAGTCTGAAAGGGAGATGCAGGATGTGAAGGGGATGGGGAGAGGCTGAAAGGGAGATGCAGGACATGAAGTGGATGGGGAGAGGCAGGATATGAAGGGGATGGGGAGAGGCTGAAAGAGAGATGCAGGATGTGAAGGGGATGGGGAGAGGCTGAAAGAGAGATGCAGAATGTGAAGGGGATGGGGAGAGGCTGAAAGAGAGATGCAGGATGAGAAGGGGATGGGGGAGAGGCTGAAAGGGAGATGTAGGATGTGAAGGGGATGGGGGAGAGGATGAAAGGGAGATGCAGGATGTGAAGGGGATGGGGGAGAGGATGAAAGGGAGATGCAGGACATGAAGGGGATGGGGAGAGGCTGAAAGGGAGATGCAGGATGTGAAGGGGATGGGGGAGAGGATGAAAGGGAGACGCAGGATGTGAAGGGGATGGGGAGAGGCTGAAAGGGAGATGCAGGACATGAAGGGGATGGGGAGAGGCTGAAAGAGAGATGCAGGATGTGAAGGGGATGGGGAGAAGCTGAAAGGGAGATGCAGGATGTGAAGGGGATGGGGAGAGGCTGAAAGGGAGATGCAGGATGTGAAGGGGATGGGGAGAGGCTGAAAGAGAGATGCAGGATGTGAAGGGGATGGGGAGAGGCTGAAATGGAGATGCAGGATGTGAAGGGGATGGGGAGAGGCTGAAAGAGAGATGCAGTATGTGAAGGGGATGGGGGAGTGGATGAAAGGGAGATGCAGGACATGAAGGGGATGGGGAGAGGCTGAAAGAGAGATGCAGGATGTGAAGGGGATGGGGAGAGGCTGAAAGGGAGATGCAGGACATGAAGGGGATGGGGAGAGGCTGAAAGGGAGATGCAGGATGTGAAGGGGATGGGGAGAGGCTGAAAGGGAGATGCAGGACATGAAGGGGATGGGGAGAGGCTGAAAGGGAGATGCAGGATATGAAGGGGATGGGGAGAGGCTGAAAGAGAGATGCAGGATGTGAAGGGGATGGGGAGAGGCTGAAAGGGAGATGCAGGATATGAAGGGGATGGGGAGAGGCTGAAAGGGAGATGCAGGATGTGAAGGGGATGGGGAGAGGCTGAAAGGGAGATGCAGGATGAGAAGGGGATGGGGAGAGGCTGAAAGGGAGATGCAGGATGTGAAGGGGATGGGGAGAGGATGAAAGGGAGATGCAGGATGTGAAGGGGATGGGGAGAGGATGAAAGGGAGATGCAGGATGTGAAGGGGATGGGGAGAGGATGAAAGGGAGATGCAGGACATGAATGGGATGGGGAGAGGCTGAAAGAGAGATGCAGGATGTGAAGGGGATGGGGAGAGGCTGAAAGGGAGATGCAGGACATGAAGGGGATGGGGGAGAGGATGAAAGGGAGATGCAGGATGTGAAGGGGATGGGGAGAGGATGAAAGGGAGGTGCAGGATGTGAAGGGGATGGGGAGAGGCTGAAAGGGAGATGCAGGACATGAAGGGGATGGGGGAGAAGCTGAAAGGAAGATCCAGGATGTGAAGGGGATGGGGGAGAGGATGAAAGGGAGATGCAGGACATGAAGGGGATGGGGGAGAAGCTGAAAGGAAGATCCAGGATGTGAAGGGGGATGGGGAGAGGCTAGAAGAGAGATGCTGGATGTGAAGGGGGATGGTGGGAGAGACTGGAAGGGAGAAGCAGAATGTAAAGCGGATGGGGGAGAGGCTGGAAGGGAGATGCAGAACACAAAGGAGGATGAAGAGAGGCTGGACGGGATATGCAGGACATGAAGGTGATGGGGAAAGACTGAAAGGGAGATGCAGGACATGAAGAGGACGGGGAGAGGCTGAAATGGAGATGCAGGACATGAAGGGGATGGAGGAGAGGCTGAAATGGAGATGCAGGATGAGAAGGTGATGGGGAAAGACTGAAAGGGAGATGCAGGACATGAAGAGGACGGGGAGAGGCTGAAAGGGAGATGCAGGACATGAAGGGGATGGGGAGAGGCTGAAAGGGAGATGCAGGATGAGAAGGGGATGGGGAGAGGCTGAAAGGGAGATGAAGGACATGAAGGGGATGGGGAGAGGCTGAAAGGGAGATGCAGGATGAGAAGGGGATGGGGAGTGGCTGAAAGGGAGATGCAGGATGAGAAGGGGATGGGGAGAGGCTGAAAGGGAGATGCGGGATGTGAAGGGGATGGGGAGAGGCTGAAAGGGAGATGCAGGACATGAAGGGGATGGGGAGAGGCTGAAAGGGAGATGCAGGATGAGAAGGGGATGGGGAGAGGCTGAAAGGGAGATGCGGGATGTGAAGAGGATGGGGAGAGGCAGAAAGGGAGATGCAGGATGAGAAGGGGATGGGGAGAGGCTGAAAGGGAGATGCGGGATGTGAAGGGGATGGGGATGGGGAGAGGCTGAAAGGGAGATGCAGGATGTGAAGGGGATGGGGAGAGGCTGAAAGGGAGATGCAGGATGAGAAGGGGATGGGGAGAGGCTGAAAGGGAGATGCAGGATGTGAAGGGGATGGGGAGAGGCTGAAAGGGAGATGCAGGATGAGAAGGGGATGGGGAGAGGCTGAAAGGGAGATGCAGGACATGAAGGGGATGCGGGAGAAGCTGAAAGGGAGATGCAGGATGTGAAGGGGATGGGGAGAGGCTGAAAGGGAGATGCAGGATGTGAAGGGGATGGGGAGAGGCTGAAAGGGAGATGCAGGACATGAAGGGGATGGGGAGAGGCTGAAAGGGAGATGCAGGATGAGAAGGGGATGGGGAGAGGCTGAAAGGGAGATGCAGGATGAGAAGGGGATGGGGAGAGGCTGAAAGGGAGATGCAGGACATGAAGGGGATGCGGGAGAAGCTGAAAGGGAGATGCAGGACGTAAAGGGGATGGGGATAGGCTGAAAGGGAGATTCAGGATGTGAAGGGGATGGGGAGAGGCTGAAAGGGAGATGCAGGACATGAAGGGGATGGGGAGAGGCTGAAAGGGAGATGCAGGATGAGAAGGGGATGGGGAGTGGCTGAAAGGGAGATGCAGGATGAGAAGGGGATGGGGAGAGGCTGAAAGGGAGATGCGGGATGTGAAGGGGATGGGGAGAGGCTGAAAGGGAGATGCAGGACATGAAGGGGATGGGGAGAGGCTGAAAGGGAGATGCAGGATGAGAAGGGGATGGGGAGTGGCTGAAAGGGAGATGCAGGATGAGAAGGGGATGGGGAGAGGCTGAAAGGGAGATGCGGGATGTGAAGGGGATGGGGAGAGGCTGAAAGGGAGATGCAGGATGAGAAGGGGATGGGGAGAGGCTGAAAGGGAGATGCGGGATGTGAAGGGGATGGGGAGAGGCTGAAAGGGAGATGCAGGATGTGAAGGGGATGGGGAGAGGCTGAAAGGGAGATGCAGGATGAGAAGGGGATGTGGAGAGGCTGAAAGGGAGATGCAGGATGTGAAGGGGATGGGGAGAGGCTGAAAGGGAGATGCAGGATGAGAAGGGGATGGGGAGAGGCTGAAAGGGAGATGCAGGACATGAAGGGGATGCGGGAGAAGCTGAAAGGGAGATGCAGGATGTGAAGGGGATGGGGAGAGGCTGAAAGGGAGATGCAGGATGTGAAGGGGATGGGGAGAGGCTGAAAGGGAGATGCAGGACATGAAGGGGATGGGGAGAGGCTGAAAGGGAGATGCAGGATGAGAAGGGGATGGGGAGAGGCTGAAAGGGAGATGCAGGATGAGAAGGGGATGGGGAGCGGCTGAAAGGGAGATGCAGGACATGAAGGGGATGCGGGAGAAGCTGAAAGGGAGATGCAGGACGTAAAGGGGATGGGGATAGGCTGAAAGGGAGATGCAGGATGTGAAGGGGATGGGGAGAGGCTGAAAGGGAGATGCAGGACATGAAGGGGATGCGGGAGAAGCTGAAAGGGAGATGCAGGACATGAAGGGGATGGGGAGAGGCTGAAAGGGAGATGCAGGACATGAAGAGGATTTGGGGGAATGGCTGGAAGGGAGAAGCAGGACACCGATAGGGGGTGGATGGCAGATAATTGACATTTAGTGGGGGGATAGACAGCAGACATAGGGTGGGGGACGTAATAGGATCAAGGGCAAATGATCGATACAAGGTGGGGTAGAGGGATGGAGATTAGATGTTGGACATGGGGTTCAGAGCAGAGGCTGGACATGGGCGAGGACAGATAGTTGATATATGATAGAGAAGTGGAGTAGCAGAGGGCAGATACTGGACACTGGCTGATGGCATAGTGGTGGAGAGCAGATGGACATGGGATGGAGAAGTGTATATTAAAGACTGGACATAGGGTATGGGCCATAGCTGGAAGAAAGACAGATGCTAGACACAGGATTGGGGTATAGGGGATAGTGAGTAGAGGCTGGACACAGGGTAGGGATGGAGGGCAGAACTGGACACAAAATGAGGCAGTGGAGGGCAAATGCTGGACATGGGATGGGGAAGAGAGGTATGCTTGACATGTAGGGGATAGGATGAGAAAAGAAGAGAGGTGCTAGATGGTGAGAGAAGGAGAGACACAAGATGGCAGGAGAGAAGGGGAGAGATGCTGGACACAGGGAGGGCGCAAGAGAGAAAGAGAAAGAGAAAGGATAGATTTAGACTGGAAATAAATGGCTGAGGAAGGATAGAGAGACAGGAAGTGAGAGGCTTGCTCTTAAGGATGAAAAGTGATAGGAAGACACGTTTAAAAGATTGAGAACTGGATGGTAAAAAGGAAAAATAAAATCTGATTTGAAGAAAAATAGAAGAAGGCCAAAAAGAAAAGAATAATATCAGAGATGGAAGGAAGTCAAGAAGACAGCAGGGGAAATAAGTTGTAGATTGATCAGAGACCCAAAGGGTGAGTTAAGAGAAAATAAGGAAAGCAGAAACTAGAGACTTGGATCAACACGATTAAAGGATAAAATGACCAGACTGCAAAAGGCTAAAAATGTAATTTTATTTACAGTTTCGTGATTGAAAAATGTCTGTCTTTGGACTTCACAGGCCTGATATTCAACCTGCGACCAGTCAGTGTTTTAAAAGCGTTTGACCACCACGGGCAAAAGTGAAAGCAGATATTCAGCGTTAGAATCTGGATATCCTCTGGCACTGAATATCCATTTTCAGCCCTAACACAGCTATCCACACAGCGATAATATTCAGCCACTATCCAGATAGCTGAATGCAGACTGAAAATCGCTGCTAACCAGCTAAATGCTGGGACTACCCTCGTCCCGCCCATGGACCACGCTGTAACTCTCCAGACTGTGTTTAGAGGGGATACTCAGCATGCTGGCTGGTTAGTTCTGCTGAATATCCCTCTCAGTGGGATTTATCCAGTTAGTTCTGCTGAATATCCCTCTCAGTGGGATTTATCCAGTTAACAAATCCTGCTAACCAGACAAACCCCTTTGAATATTGGGCTGTAAGTATATATTTTATCTTTAGCTGCACAGTACAGGGCATCTATAGCACTCCATTTCTCTGGTGTTATATTGCATGCAGAGTCTGGATTTTTGGGATTTCAATTTAAGTTTTGTCTACATAATTTTATTTTTAATTTGTGATAATTTATTTTATACTTGGTGAGGATCTATCTATATTCTCAGTGTGCGGCCAAGGCCAGATATTCTGTTAGCCTGGAGTTTCTATGTAAGGATCAATAGTAGTCCGGCTTGCTTGGTTTTCTGACTAGATATATGGATATTCTAGAGTCTACTGCAATAAAAATATTCAGGCAGATGTTTACTAAGCTGAGCTGTTAATGCACCAGATAGTGTATGTAGTGTTAACAGATAATGCAGGGAAATTGTAGATCAATAATTGTCTGCACTATTTACAGAAACTGTGTTATCTGCAAGAGCATGCGGGATATGGGTGGAGAGTGGGTATGCGTGAAACACACAGTTACCACAGGCATCAACAGCATGCGGTAACCATTAAAGTTGCAGACAACGTGGGTGCTCATAACCCCACCTCAATGGTGCTGCCAAGGAATGCTCTCTGCAATTTTAGTCCATTATCTGTTAGGAAAGTGCAGTGCATGTTCCCAACAGAAAAAGCACAGCTTTTGCAACTATGGCCATCATATCTGCACTTACTTGCTATGTTAGCTGTAAAAGCCTAACACGCTTTAGTAAACAGATTCCCTTAGAGTACTGCTCTTTTCTGGGTAGTCTCCTTCTGCTAGTTTTGAAAGTTGATGCTGTTATGGTATTGTAGATTTCTGTCTAGGTCCTGAATAATTTTTCTAAGGTTTTATATTACCTCACAAATATTCATGTCTAGTGAGAGGTTATATTGCTGATACAGAGATGACTTCAGAATCAGAGATTATTTTGTATATGTTGACAGTGTTTTCCCCAGGACCTTTTGAATGGGTGTGCCACCCGGCTGATTTTACTGACCACCCGGCTAACATAATCTGATGAATCGACATGGCAAAATAATGAGCAGGAATGAAAAAGGGAAAGAAGACTAATTATGTTGTCTGCTGCCACCCAGCTTATAATGTGGTCCACCCGGCTAGTCATTTATGGCAAAATTTCTGGTTAAGTTCTATGGGGAAATGCCCTCTGCACTCACTAATGGGAGAAGAGTTTCTTTGGATGTAAAATATATGTTCAAAAATAAAAAGCAAAAAGCACAGTGCAGTTTATAACACCAAAATAAAATTAGCTGTGGTTCCTGCTTTTCCATTTTGCTACTTGATTTGTGATCACCTGGCATCTCCTTTGTTTTTGCAAAATATACAGTTAAATGTAATAGCATGCCAATCAAGTTTCTAAAGTCAGTATGTTTTACATTAGATTCCTAGGCTATATAATTAAGTTGCTACATATTTTGAAGCATAAAAACAGCATAACATTATTTAGAAAATACCCTCGTAATGCTGGGAATATATTGCATGCTTTATTCATGGGGCAACCTGCCGACTGATATTAAGTAGAAGATTTCTGACTAGGGATCTGGGGAAGCCCCTCCATTTTGACTGTGGGGGGAGGCACCAGCTCACCTCTCGCCACAGGCAGCAGATTGTCTTGAGTTGCCTCTGGTTGCAAACACACCTGTTCTCTGCCCATATCCAACCCACTATTGCAGTTGCCATGGGGATGTGCAGGTAGCGCAGAAAATCGCCGTGCTGTTACCATGTGCTGATAGCACGTGCTATCAGCTACATTAGCAAGTAGCACAGCTTAGTAAACATACCCCTGACATTTTCATTTCAGCAATGCAGTACTTAATAATAAAGGTTTTTATTTAATTAATTAATAATATAAATAATATTGTTTGAAAACATTAATGATTGAATTTAATTTTTTATTTTATAACACAAAAGCAATTAACATTTTTCAAAAAACAATTTTATAAATCTTTATTTAACCTTTTACAAAACACCTACAACACAAACCACCCCCAACACAAAATAATCCATACCATACAAAATACAAAAATAAAATTGAATTGAAATTAAACTCCCCCCTCCCAACAGAACCCAACCCACCCCCTCCCTGGCTCACAGAGAATCAACACAAACAAGGTAAGAGTAGGAAAGGTGCCCATATCGGTTTAACTAACCTGAGAACGAGCTACATATGAGTCCAAAGGTGCCCACCGACGAACATTGAGGTCGGCCCTGTCTGGATGGTGGAGTTTGCTGTAAGTTTTCTCCAACTTCGAGTAATGACAAACCAAATTCCACCATCCATCCAGGCTGAGGCTACTGAAATTCTTCCATTTCCAGAGGATCATCTTTAAGGCGATAGCCATCATAAAATTAAATAAAAAGGAATGATCCTGGGACTGTACAGAAAATAAATTGGAGGACCGCAAAAAGATCCTTCGCCAGTCCAGCTCCGCGGCAAAGCCCAGGATGGACTGCATCTTGGCCCACACATGCTTCCAAAAATTTTGGACTAGGGAACACTCAAAAAACATATGTATATAAGTTCCTTTAGCTGCAGAGCAAGACCAGCATAATCCCGATTGATCAGAATCCCATCTGGCCAGCTTCGACGGAGTAATAAAGGCCCTGTGCATAAAAAAAAAATAGGGACTGAGTAAGAGCCGCTGACCTGGATACACAAGACACTGGGCCCCATAGGGTTTTCCATTCAGGCAAAGTAACATCCTGAGATATATCAGTTGCCCAGACCCGAGCCAGCCCAACAGGTACTTGAGAGACACTCCCCCTCCAAAGGGCATAGATCTTAGAGGTAGCCCCTGACTGGGCCGTCGTGGCCCGCAGCCAACGGAGCAACGCATCACCCTCATCCAGCTCGGTTGCTCTGAATGAAAAACCAGAAGCGGTGATACTATGTTTCAACTGGAGCCATCCAAATAGATAGGAGTCTGGCAGGGAGAACGCCCTCTGCAACACTGCAAAATCTTTCCATCCACTGGGGTCAACTAACTGTCCCAGAGACCAAATCCCCTTATCTTGCCATGTTCTCCAAGCGAATCTGCGCCCACGAATCCGAAATCGAGGGTTCCACCACACTGGAGTCTGTTCCGGGGAGACATCATCCTGACCAGTGAGTCTGGCCAACTCAAGATAGGCGGCCTGCGTGGATCTGATAACTCTCCCCACCGGGGACCACTCGGGATGCTGCGCCCCCAGCAAATATCGAAGAGGACTGGGAGCAGCCAAACTGGTTTCGACCGCGAGCCAAGTTGGCCGTTGCTCGCTGTCATCCGCGGCTAACCAGAAAGAACCCTGCTTGATCAAAAGAGCTTGATGATAATGATAGAAATCATGGAAATGGACCCCTCCCCTATCCTTGGCGGCTTTCAATTTTTTGGTGGCAATACGCGGCTGCTTCCCGTTCCACAAAAAAGAGATAAGGATACGCTCTATCTTCTGATACCATGCCAACGGGATGGAAAAAGGGAGCATACCGAGGATATAGTTAACCTTAGGGGTGAGAGTCATCTTAATTACCTCCAAACGGCCCCACCACGAAAGATGAAGAAAAGACCACGCTACCGTTTTAGTCCGCAAAAAGAGAAGAAGATCCTCCATGTTTTTCGCGATCATGTCATCCACCGACGCATTATACCAAGCCCCTAGATATTTAATGCTACCCGCCTCCCACTTAAATGGAAACTCTGCCATCTCTGCTGAGGTTGCGACACGATTAAGAGGGAACACCACAGACTTAGACCAATTGATCTTATACCCCGATACAGATGAATAACTATCAAATAAAGCCAGTATAGACCGAACTTCCACCGGCTGCGTAAAAAGAAGCAGATCATCCGCATAAGCGGATAACTTCACTTGTGAAGTCCCGATCAGGACCCCTTCGAGGTCCAGCCGCCCTCGGAGTGCTATGACCAAAGGCTCCAAAGCTAAATTAAATAAGAGAGGGGAAAGGGGGCAGCCCTGTCTAGTCCCACGATGGAGAGAGAAAGGGCGCGAAAGAATACCATTCACTAAGATATTGGCAGAAGCGTTAGCATAGAGCGCCCTGACTTTATGGATAAAATCTTCCCCAAGGCCGAACCATTGCAGAATAAAAAACATAAACGGCCACTCCAGCCTGTCGAACGCTGTTTCAGCGTCTAAAGCCAGAGCGATATACGGGTAGGTAGTTGAGGAGACCTTCTCAATTAAGTTACATAAAAGACGAGCATTATCGGAGGTTGACCTCCCGGGGACAAAACCACATTGGTCCAGGTGAACCAAGTTTCCAACCACCGACGCAAGTCGATGCGCTAAAATACTCGCGTAAAGTTTGTAATCGGCATTTAGGAGAGAGATAGGCCGATAATTCACGACAAGAGTAGGATCCCTGCCAGGTTTCTCCAAAACCACAATAGTAGCTTCAGAGAACCTGCCGGTGGGGCCCCCTCCCCTGGCAAGCCCATCATAATATTCTAACAGAAACGGAGCCAGCTCAGTGCTAAAAACTTTATAGAATTCGGCAGGAAGGCCATCAGGGCCCACCGCCTTGCCGGAAGGCATAGCTTGGGTAGCTGAGAGAAGCTCGTCCCTAGAGAAGGGTTTGCCAAGTTCAGAAGCCTGCTCTGCCTCTAGGACAGGGTGGTCGAGGTCTTTGACAAAGCCAGCAAAAGAGCTAAGGTCGGCAGAGATCTCGGAAGCATAGAGTGAGCTATAGAATTTAGAAAATTCATCTGCTATCTGCGCATCCTGAAACAAACTTTCCTGTTGACTGGATAAAATAGAGGCTATTCTGGGCTTGCACTGCTGTCCCCTAACCGTATGGGCTAATAGCCTACCGGCTCTTTTCTTTTCTACGTGAAACCGGGCAGACTGCTTCAACATAAGTTGCTCAACCTCGGAGCTCAACACATCGTTATACTGAAACCGGAGGCGCTGCAAACGGAGAAGTACCTCCGGCTTTGGTTGGGTAGTCCAGAGTCGCTCTCCGGCGCGAATTTGTGCTTCCAGGGCACATAATTGAGACTGCCGCCGTCTAGCCTCCTTTATTTTATAGCTAGTGATCTCTGCACGGATAGAGGCCTTAAAAGCCTCCCACCAAGCCCAATCTGCAGTGTCTCCCCTTTTATTCCACGCGAAGAAGGAAGTTATAGTTCTCCGTATAACCTCCTGGAAAGCAGGATCCGCCAGCCATGACCGATTGAAAGACCACGTCTGATTAGGACACGCAACATCCTCTAGAACCACATCAATCGTTATGGCTGCATGATCCGAGACCGATCTGCCGAGAATAGAGGAGTCACAACACCCAGAGACCAGAGACTTAGAGATCAGGAAATAATCTATGCGAGAAAGAGAGCCATGGACAGGAGAAAAGAAAGAGAAATCTTTTTCTCTAGGATGAAACAGACGCCATACGTCCACTAAATCGCAGGAATCAAGCAGAGAAGAAAGCGCAAGCCGCGCACGAGAGGGACGTTCAACCCTGCCAGGGCTCCTATCCAGTAAAGGCTCAATGACCAAATTAAAGTCCCCACCAACTATTCTCATAGCCCCAGGTTCTTCATGTAGGATCCCAACAAGATCGAAAAAAAAAAAGGATCATCGACATTGGGACCATAAATGTTTACCAGGGACAATAGGCCTCCCCCAAGTTTTATTAAGGATTTAGCCCATCTCCCAGCATCATCATGGGATGAACTAATCGATTGAATACCAAGGGCAGTCCTTATTAAAGTAACAACACCATTTTTTTTATGCACAGCAGGGGAACATCCAACCACCGCATACTGTCTGTCTGCTAGCTTATTTGCCTCTAACGCTGAAAGATGCGTCTCCTGAAGCAAAATGATATCAGCAGATTGGCGTTTGCAATACAATAAGATTTTCTTCCGCTTAATCGGGGATTGTAGCCCCTTCACATTAAGAGATAAAATTTTCCATTTATTAGCCATCATCTACCGCTGTAAACAAACATATCTCAATGAGACCTTCCCAGTTAATCCCCAATACGAAATTCTCTGTGAGCCAAACCCCCCCCCCCCCCAAACAAACAAAAAGAATCATGCAGGGTAAGACAGCAGAAACACATTAACTACATGAAGCAGCCCCTTTTAGCTGACATAACTAATCATACCACGACCACCCGCCAAGATAACAATAGAAATATTATAACATCCTCCGGGATCAGAAGGACCCAACACTTGAATGCAGCATTAGGCGTCAGCTGCCCATTACAGGCCTCTGTCCAAGAACCGAATCCACCAGACAGGTTGCTAAATCAGCGTTGCTGCATTTGGAGCTCCTCATGCTCTTCAATATATTGGCGCAGTACAATCGGATCTTCGAAGGATCTAGTATGATTGTCCAAGGTAACTTTGAAACGCGCTGGACTGAATAGGCCGAAGCGAGCCTGCAGACTACGAAGTCTAGGCCTAAGTTCCAAAAACAATCTCCGCTTCTCCACAGTGCGCTTACAGTAATCCGGATAAAAAAAGATTTTCCGTCCTTCGTGTTGAAGCGACTGCCCCGCTTTAGCCGCAGCAAATATCTGCATGACCTGTTGGTGCCTTAAAAGGCACATAATGAAAGGGCGAGGCCGCGTGCCTTGGGTACGGGAAATCGAAGGGGACACTGGGATCCTATGAGCCCGCTCTATTTCTAGCGGGGGATCAAAATTTATTTTTAGGATCTTAGGCAGGAATGTCTCCATAAAGCGAATAGGATCCGTTCCCTCAGCGCCTTCACCCAGGCCGATGACACTAATGTTATTTCGCCGGGCCCTGTTTTTGAGGTCATCCATGCTTTGCTCGAGCCGATTAATCTTGCGCTCCAATGTTGAAACGCTCTGGATCTTGTCCTCATGCTCCACCATCGTTTTCTCCACTTTCTCTACCCGAACTGAGAGAGATTGAAATTGTGAGCCCAGATCTTTTATGTCTTCTTGAAGGGCTGATAAGGTATCTCCGTTGGAATCTACCCGGCTCCTTATAGCCCGTACTTCCTGCAAGAGCTGCCTGAAGTCCTCCGCTGGCTCATGCGGAGGCCCTGGCTTGTGCGGGGACAACGGGTCGGATTTAGATCTTTTAGACCCGGACGCAGTCGGTGGTGGGGGAAAATCGAGGCGCGTTTGTTTGGTTCCCGACATTCTCCTGCTGCTGCCCTAGCAAATTCAGCCACCGGGGTAAGCTTGTTATCGGGTAAATCGCCAATTTCTAAAATAAGGCCTAGGAGAAGAGGACTTACACCTCCATGCCGGTTTCGTGCTGGCTCCGCCTCCAGCAATGCAGTACTTAAAAGATTTCCATAATCTCTCAGTTGTAAAAATTCTGCAATTGATAATTGGATGTTGTTTTGATGTCTAAGTGTAATCTGGGGCATAAAAGTCAGACCAGTTGAAAAAAAAGACAGGCACATCCTAGTTTGGGCTTTATTTTACAAATGTTGATGTGCCCGATATGGACATCTACATAGACATCCTTGTCATAGTATCCAAGACCAGGGATGTCTAAGAGACAATTAGCAGTGGTGCAAACACAAAACACTTTTATCACAGTTGTGGAGTGTACTGAGAATAGTGGAGTGTTATCTTCTCAAGAGCCTCCAGATATTTTCAGACCCAAACAAGCACTTTCCTGATACTTATTCATGTCTGGAGCAGGTCTAAATTTGAAGCACCTGATATTGAAGTAGGCAGGCTATGCACCGCTATGGCGCATAACCCTGCCCACTCACCCCTAACCCCAGATATTCAATACCGTGGTTTTCCCTGCAAAGCCTAACTGTGTAGTGGTGATATTGCACCGCTACATGGTTAGCGATCCACGGCTACAACTAGTGAGCCAAAAGCTGGCCTAGTCTTAGCCATGGATCGCTAACCGTGTAGCCTCCGCTCTGCCGCAGAATGCCCCCACACACACTGATGCTGACCAGTTAGCATTAGGGCACGTAGGGGACTTAGTAGGGGATATTCAATGGCACTAACTGTGTAGGTGTTGTTGAATATCCCCGCTTAAGGCATTTACACAGTTTACTTGGCTGTAAACCAAGTAAATGCCTTTTGAATATTGGGCTTGAAGTGTCCAGTCCAAACACAAAAGTACAATACACTCACAAGAAGTCCAGCAAGAAGTCCAGAGCAGGGCAACAAACAGCAAAATTTACTGAAACCAAAAAGGGTACCAGCACCCGACATGGCCATGTCAGGGGTACAAGGTTCTAACAGACATACAAAATTCAATTAAAAACAATAACATATAGAGTAAGACATAAAAATAAGTATGTAGAAATAACTTAAGAGGCTTAGAATTAGAACAATCAAAAAACATAATGGGAACATCAGGTTGTGTCCAGAAAATAAATGACTACTCTAAAAATAACAAAAAGATGATTAAAAATTATATGATCAATCATAAAATTATCATCAAATGTAGGAGGAAGACTAAAATTAAAACTAAACAATAACTATTAAAACGTATTTAGAACAAAGTTAAATATGCATAAAACTGATAACAAATGATAAAAGATATGCAATTTAGAAACATAAAACATGTAAATTTAAAATTGATAAATATATGTAAACCTTAAATTAATAATATCCAAATCAATATGCTAGAAAAGCTTTAGTAACTAAGTAAAAAGTGCATATGGAAAAAAAGAGGAATACAACTGTACATTTACAGTATGTGGAACGCAATAACTATATAGATTATGATCTAAAAATTCATCTACTGTACAAATTTAGCTGAATTCAGAAGAGAAGAAAGGGTTGGTTCCTCCTCACACCAGAGTTTATTATATGCACCATGGATGCAAAGTCAATCTTGTACATGTGGGAAATCACTGGAACCGACTCAGAAAAAAATAATAAATAATAAATGCCAGTAGGGAGGAGGGGATAAGCATACAGAGTAGAAAGTAGATGGAATACCTAGTATAGTGAACCAATATAGAATAAAAGATCATCAACATTGTACTGTGCAGTGAGTGATAGCTAAAGTTGCCTTGCATCCTTAGTTATTAGCATTTAACTCACGCTTTACCAGGAGAAGATCAAGGCGAGTTTACATTCAGGTACAGTAGGCATTTTGTTGAAAAAAAATGTTCTTCCTGCACTCCCCCTAAAAAATGCATCTTCTTTTGTGTATACTGTTGAAATGTTGATGCTCAGTTCAGTAAGGAAAGTGGCAACTAAAAACTGCTTTTGGCACTGCTAGCCTGAATAAATTAAGACATTTTAACAATGACTAAGTGGAGGAGGCAAGATGGAGACTGAGTAAGTTGTCTGTAACAGAGCTCTGCCATGATTTGGACTTTTATTCAATTTTTCTAGTTTAGTTTGTTGCCTTTTATGTGAAAATTCAAGGGGAAGCCAAGGGGACCCACTCCTGAAGCCAATGTCTCACTTGGCATGGCAAAAAAAACCCTCTTTCTTGCATAGCCCTAATCATGAGGCAATTCAGCGGTGACAAGAAGAGCCCTGAAACTCGAGGGTGAAGTACCACTCAGCCCCATTGACTCAGATTAGGTTCATTTGGTTCTTTATTTCTCAAGATAGGATGGTGATGGTGATATACCAGAAGACTGCAATCTTTGAAAAGTATATTTATATTTGAGAATATTACATTGTCTACCATTAGAGATCTCTTTCATAGGGTTTTGAAGGTCTGGAAATGCCCCACATCCTATTTACCACCTTTACAAAAGAGTGATTATTTGCCAACTTCTGAGCAAGAGACGCAGAATAGATATGTGGATTCTACAGCAGTAGGTATTTCATTGTACGGCCTTGATTTGACAGGGATCATAGAGGTCTTAGCGGAGCAACTTTACTCATCTCTTTTATGGCTCTAGTTTAGAGCAAATGAGTTGGTCTTTATGCAAGCTAAAGTACAAATCTTCCTGGATTTTTCAAGTGGATTCAGTCAACAAGGTAGAAATTCCCAACATTCCATCAAGAAGTGATTGGTTTAGGTGCTACTTTCAACTGTGGCTTCCCTGTATATGTTTTGCTATACTGGAAATAGACCCTGTATTTTCTTTGAACTTTCTCAGTTGTGGTCTTTTTTGGATGTCAAGCATCCTCCATGAATTGTTTTGGTGTATTCCATGGTTTTTGGGCCTAATTTAGATGGATGAGGGTTACCTACTTTTATTTTGGGGCATGTTTACTAAACCGTATTAACGTGCGCCCGGCGTTAGTGTGCAGGATGCCATAAAAGGAGTGGGCGTTCCGGTGTAAATGTAGCAAGTGTGCGTTATCGCGCAATAATGGGCGCTGAGCGTGTTATCGCCCAAGAAAGGGATCAGCGAGCGTCAACGCGCATTAATCTTAAGTAGGCACGTTGACCTAAAGGCATAGCAACAGAGGTGTAGTACAATGGTTAATGCACTGACTGATGGTACAGGGGTCATGAGTTCAATTCCTGAGTGGGCCTGATGAATGATAATACTTTTACCCAGTGCTGTCTGAGGCATTTTCCAGTTTAATTTAAATCTGTGCTGCCAGCAAACACACCCTCAAAGTGCCGTAACATAAGGTCCCGCATAAGGCGCCCTATAAGGCACTCCAGAGGGCATATCATAAAGTGCATTGTCCACCAAGGCACCCTAGAATGTTGCCTATAGGGCGTCATATAAGGCGCTTTATAGGGTGCCCTATGAGGCACCGCAAGGTTACAGCACTGTTTTTGATGGCAGCACTGCGCATGTTAATGCATGAAAATCTTAAGTAGGCGCGCTGACATGCAAACAGGGACAGCAGTGTAGCACAGTGGTTAATACACTGACTAATGATGCAGGAATTATGAGTTCAATTCCCAGGTGGGCCTGATGCATAATAATGCTTTTACCCAGTGCTGTCTGAGGCATTTTCCAGTTTAATTTAAATCTGTGCTGCCAGCAAACACACCCTCAAAGTGCCGTAACATAAGGTGCCGCATAAGGCGCCCTTTAAGGCACGCCAGAGGGCATATTATAAAGTGCACTGTCCGCCAAGGCACCTTAGAATGTTGCCTATAGGGCACCTTATAAGGCGCTTTATAGGGTGTCCTATGAGGCACCGCAAGGTTACAGCACTGTTTTTGATGGCAGCACTGTGCATGTTAATGCATGGAAATCCTAAGTAGGCATGCTGACATACAAGCAAGAACAGTGGTATAGCACAATGGTTAATACACTGACTGATGGTGGAGGAGTCATGAGTTCAAGACTCCAGTGTGCCTAATGCATAAGGTTGGCAGAGGTAATTCCTTTTTCTGCTTGCAACTGTACAATAATCTGTGCTGCCATCTAAAAAGAACTGTACCCTAGTGCCATAAATTAATGCACCTTTTAGGGTGCACCAGAAGGCACATCCTAAGCAACCATGTCAGCGAAGGCAGGTTATAATGTGCCCCAGAGGCCATTTTGAAAGGTTGCTAACTCCCAAGGCACCATAGTAGGCACCCCATAAGCTGCCTGAATCAAAGGTGTGGTGTAAGATGCCCCAAGGATGTATAGGTGAACCCAAAAACGTTGGCCACGAGCAGTAAGGTCCCCCAATTTGAAGGGCAAGAGAGGTATGAGCCAAACACACATGTAACCCAAACACTGCACAGAGCAGCAAGGAAAGACAATGCATAAGTAATGGAAGGATGTAGATCAGAGCTGATGGACCAGACAAATCAGCCTCCAGCCCATGTGGCAGCTAGAAAAATGGACAAACATATCGTGGGCAGCTGTAGCTATGCACAGAGCGATGGTAATGTACCATGCAATAATGACAGTGTATGGCAGAGGATGGAAAGATGTGTGCAGCAGAGGAGGCAGAAGTGGCAGGATAGGTGGAATGTCAGGATGACAGTGGAGTAGCAGTGCTATGCAGAGCACACACAGGAGAGGCAACCAGGGAGAGCTGCAATGCAGGAATGTGCACGAGTGCAGGACATGGGGTAACAGCATGCACATGAGGGTAGGATGGCACACAGCTGGCAGATACACGTAGATGGACAGAAGTATGGTTCACAACTGTGATGAGGGTGCTCACAGCACAGATCTGCAGATATGACTGTCACAGGAATGAAAAGTAGTTCTGCAGGACAAGCATACAAATGAAAGAGATCAGAGAGGAATCAAACCTATGACCAGTACCACAAATGACAATGCACAAACCAGTAGGCCACACCACCAACATGAGTGCATTAGCAAAGGCTGCATACAAAAATAGTGCAGGGCATCATACAAGACGCCTGCTGGCTGTCAGGACAGCAAACCCCCAACAGTAACCATAACCAAATGCACATGCAGATCTGCTGTGTACAGATCAGATCACGGTCTGTAATTGGGACCAGAGCCACACAGAACTACATGCACACACACAATGAAATGTTATGCAGTGGATACAGCATGCAAAAGAGGAAAGAACCTAAACCCCAAGGGCAGCAGAGGATGCTCTGTGGAGCTGGTGCAAAATCTGGAACAGGACAGGAGATAATTGAACATGCAAACAGGTGTACCACACACCAGCTGAACCACAGCAATACCAAACCCCCAATCAGACTGCCATGTAAACACCATAAAGAAAGAGACTTATGTAACAGATAATATGTGATGGCTAGGCAGCACAGAGGGCACGCCTTGGTGTACAGTGAAGAGAGGGAAGGGTGTGTGTAGAGGTGATGAACCTGCTGGACCTAATGGTCATGTTAGCACAACAGAAAAGAAAAAAATAAACCACATGTGGGGATCAAGCCTGCAACCTATGGCGTTATAGCACATGCCTGTATCCACTACCTCAAACAACCACAACGAGCACACTGAGCACAATGCAAAAATAGTACCCCAAAGGGAGGGTGTGTATGGGAACCTGTAATACCCAGTGATGTGGCAAATGGCTGGCAGATACACAGCTGCCACCGTACAAGGATGTGAGCACAGGTGGGCCATGTACATGACCAGCAAATCAGTAGATACAAGTGTCAATGTGATCAAAGAGTGGAGGAGTAGCCTAGTGGTTGGAAAACTGGCTTTGTCACCAAGCAACTAGGCTTCAATTCCCACTAGCACTCCATGTGGCCTTGGGCAAGTCGTGTAACCCTCCATTACCTTGAAAGAAAGGCCTGGCAATCTACTTCCAGTGACACTGTCAAAAAAACCCTGGAGTCTCTGGGTCACAAGGAGTCAGGGCTGACTCAAAGGCACACATTGTATTGCATGTTTGTCACCATGATCAAGCAGCTGCAGAGACAAATGTATATCAAACACTTATTTTTATTTGGGTTCATCTTCACAGATAGTGTAGATACTGCCATCATAAAATCAAGGTGAGTGGATCCCAGGTGAAAGACGGAAACACATATAGCAGGGCAGCAACCCACATCCTACAGAAAGGTCACTGGCCCGTCTACAAATGAAGGGCAGGAGACATAATGTGCAGCACTATGCATTAGGCCCCAACCCCCCACATGCTGCTGCACGCCTCAAATGTGTTACATATGAGTGCATGTAGACAGTAGGCAGTGCATGATGAGGGACCAACACACATCAATCATGATCTGTTCCCTAAAACATATCTATCTGGCAACACAGGAGGTACACAAATGAAAACAGCATATGTTGTTAAAACGCTGTAACTTTAAAAATATATATTGAAAGTAATGTTTCAGCTCTCACATAATGCCTTATATAGGAATCCAAGCTGCAACAATGTAACCCTAAACAATCATCAAATGCACAATGAGGATATGTCCGTATCTTAAAAAGGACATAGCGTTATTAGAAAAAGTACAGAGAAGAGCCACCAAATTGGTGAAGGGGATGGAAGGCTACTCCTATGAAGAGAGGCTAAAAAGGTTAGGGCTCTTTAACCTGGAAAAGAGACGGCTGAGGGGAGATATGATAGAGGTCTATAAATTAATGAATGGAGTGGAACGGATAAACGTGGATCAATTGTTTACGCTATCAGAATATAGAAAGACTAGGGGACATGCAATGAAGCTACAGGGTAAACTATTTAAGACAAATAAGAGAAAATATTTTTTCACTCAACGTGTAATCAAACTCTGGAATCTGTTACCGGAGGATGTAGTAAGGGCTGTTAGTATAGCTGGGTTTAAAAAAGGTTTGGACAAGTTCCTGGAGGAAAGGTCCATAAACCACTATTAAAAAGGGACCCAGGATATCAATGCTTGACCCAGTACAAGCATTATGGAACCTGTGTCTTTTGGGGATATTGCTAGGTACGTAGGACCTAGATTGGCCACTGTTGGAAACAGGATACTGGGCTTGATGGACCTCGGTCTGACCCAGTATGGCATGTCTTATGTTCTTATGTTCTTATGATATGCTAACAGGTAGCAGAGGCACATGAACACAGACAGAATTCAAATGAAAACTACCTGCAGAAACATGCAGAGATAACACCATGCAGGAGGTGCCCCTTCATTGGTTGGTGTGCAGACAGTGTCTGTACACATATATCACGGTACATGGAATGCACAATTGAAGGAAGACAACGCACACTCACACTGCGACACTCCAAATATAATGGGGCAATGTGAGTGTTGTTACCTCAGGGGATAAATAGGACTGTGAAGACATGCAATGCAAGGTTTGTAAATCAATGCAGAGCATCACGTCTTTACAGTAAACAAACACAAGAAACAGTATATAGAGATGGTTCCTCCGATGCTGGAACGGCTGCTCTTCCGCATGTGGGAGACACTTGCCTCGGCGCCAATTCTCAGCAAATGGGTCGATTCCATTTATCGCGTCCGTAAGAGCCCTGGGTTCCAGAAGGCACAGCTACCACACCACTCCATGGTTGTGGAATCGGCCATGCAGCGTCTGAAGAGTCAAAAGATGCACTCCTTGGTGCCCCCCGGCCGGGAGGCCTGGAACCTGGATGCCCTCGGTAGAAAGTGCTTTCAGGGCTCCATACTGGCTTGCCATGTCCAGACTTACCAGCTGTACATGGGCATGTACCTCCGAGACCTGGCAAAGGAGTTTGCCAGGTTCTCAGCTGGCCTCTCTGAGGAACCTTTGCAGAGGTTTAAGGCTTTGTCATCAGGGATTCGAGAGTGCTCAAAGTTTATCTCTTGAGCAGCCTATGATGGCTATGAGGCTTCAGCCCGAGTAGCCGCGGCCGGCATCGGTGCATGCCGTCAGGCCTTGCTATAGTCATCAGACCTCGAACCATGGGTACAGGACAAGTTGGTTGATGTCCCTTGCCGAGGTGAGAACCTTTTTGGCAAACCCATTGCTGAAAAGACTGCAGAACTCGAGTCTGAGACTCTCACCAGGACAAGGCTGTCCAGGAAAACCTCTGCCCCTTCTCATTAGAAGAAGGACTCGGGGAAAAAGCCCTTTTACCCGAGGAAGGCTACTGCCTACAAATACTACCCTCAGTTTCAGGCCTCTACAGCTCCCCATCAGAGTCAGCAGGCCAAGGGGCGGGGACATGGGCCCTGTAGGCAGAAAACCCCCAAGCCATCAGCTCCAGCTCCTGCACAGCAGGGAGCAGGGTTTTGACTCACACTGCATAGCCTCTCCTCCTCAGCTGGCTCCTCTCAGCACAGGAGGCCGGCTGACACTGTATGCCCACAGGTGGTCAGCCATAACAGGGGATACCTGGGTACTGAGCATAGTCCAAAAGGGCTATTTGCTCCACTTCAACCAGTTACCCCCCTCCTATTTTCCAGGGGAGCCTCCAAGACTCCTTCTGCACAGGAACCTCCTCCTTCAGTAGTTGGCAAGTCTTCTACAGGAGCAGGCAGTGGAACCGGTGCCCCACCACCTGATAGGGCGAGGCTTCTATTCCAGGTACTTTATGGTACCAAAAAGGAATGGAGGCCTCAGGCCCAGACTAGATTTGCGAAATCTCAACAAGTTCCTAGAGAGGGAAATGTTCAAGATGCTTACCCTTGAAATACTGCTGCCCTACCTCCAGCAGGGAGATTGGCTATGCTCCTTAGACCTGAAGGATGCTTATACTCACATCCTCATTCGTTCAGACCACAGACAATATCTCAGATTTGTAGTGGGAGGAAGTCATTTTCAATACAGAGTACTTCCATTTGGCCTCACCTCTGCCCCCAGGGTTTTCACCAAGTGCCTGGCGGTGGTGGTGGCCTATCTCAGAAACCAGGGCATCTTTCTCTTTCCATACCTGGACGACTGGCTCATCAGAGTTCAGTCTCCACAAGAGGCCAGACAGGCCACCCTTATCACTGTTTCTCTTCTCCAGCATCTAGGCTTCGTAATAAACTTCGCAAAGTCCACTTTGCTCCCCTCACAGGACATAGAGTTCATAGGGGCAAGATTGGATACCCTCCAGGCAAAGGCTTATTTGCCCGAGAACAGGGCCCACAGACTGATGGCTTTGGAAAAACAGTTCCACAGCGGTTCTCTGGTCTCTGCCAGAAACTTCCTAAGCCTCTTGGGTCACATGGCATCCACTGTCCATGTAACTCCGAATGCCCGTCTGCACATGCGACCTGCTCAGTGGTGCCTCAGAGCTCAGTGGGTGCAAGCCACAGGCGACTTGAAAGACAAGATAAGGGTGTCCAAACTGCTGGCAGCCTCCCTACGGTGGTGGCTGCATCTCCCGAACCTGGTCCAGGGGGTGCCTTTTCAGGCGCCTCCACACACACAGGTGCTGACAACCAATGCTTCTCTTCAGGGCTGGGCTGCACATTGCCAGGGGGCTTGCACTCTGGTCTCCTTGGGAGTCCACACAGCAGATCAAACTGTTGGAGTTGCGAGCTATCCGCTTAGCTCTACAGACTTTCTCTCATGTCCTCTCTCACCAGTCTGTCTTAGTTCAGACAGACAATCAGGTGGCAATGTTCTACATGAACAAGCAAGGGGGCACAGGCTCCAAACTTCTGTGTCAGGAGGCGCAGGCCCTGTGCTCCTTGGCAATCAAACACAACATGTTTCTCAAAGCAGTTTATCTGCCTGGCCAGGAGAATTCCCTGGCAGACAAATTGAGCAGGATTCTACAGCCTCACAAATGGCATTTGAATCCTCTGGTGGTCCAAGAGATCCTTCTAAGATGGAGTCTTCCAACCATCGATCTCTTTGCGAATCCACTGAACTGTCAGCTACCCAGGTTCTGTTCCAGGCAACCACATCCTCTCCGAATGGCAGCAGATGCGTTTCTAATCTCTTGGTCCACGGGCCTACTGTATGCGTTTCCTCCCACGCCTCTAGTGGCCCGCAACTTGTTCAGGGTTCTTCAGGACAAGGCCTCTGTGATTCTGGTAGCCCCCAGATGGCCGAGGCAACCGTGGTTTCCACTCCTTCTGCAGTTGGCGGTGGACACTCCACTCCCTCTGGGGGTGCAACTCAATTTCCTGTCTCAGGATCAGGGATCTCTCTTGCACCCCAACCTCAAATCCCTCAATCTGATGACCTAGCTGCTGAAAGGGTAGTTCTAGCCCCCTTACTTCTTCCTAAGGAAGTGGAAGAGGTGGTTTTGGCCTCTAGGAGGTAGTCCACCCGGAAATCTTATGCCGTCAAGTGGCGTAGGTTCTCCACCTGGTGTGCTCTGCGCCAGCAGGATCCTTTTTCATGCCTGGTTCCAGTGGTGCTGCAGTACCTGCTCCACCTCTCGGACCTAGGCCTTAAATCCAACTCTATTCGGGTCCACCTCAGTGCTCTATCGGCACACTACTCATAGGTAGAAGGCCAATCTCTGTCAGGCCACCCCTTGGTGTCCCACTTCCTCAGAGGCCTGCTTCTGCTCAAGCCTCCGATCCGTCCACCAGCCCCTGATTGGGATTTGAATGTGGTCTTGCAGCAACTTACTTGCCCACCGTTTGAGCTGATGGCTACCTGTTATTTACACTTCCTTTCCTGGAAGGCATTGTTCTTGGTGGCTCTTACCTCGGCCAGACGTGTGAGTGAACTACAAGCTCTGGTTTCTGACAGACCATACACACGGTTCTATAAGAACAGGGTGGTCTTGCAGACTCACCCTAAGTTCCTTCCGAAAGTTGTCTCCTCTTTCCACCTCAATCAGGAGGTGGTTCTTCCAACATTCTTCCCCCGGCCGCATGAAAGCTGGGCTGAAACAGTCCTGGACTGTAGAAGGGCGTTGTCCTTTTACATTGACCGTACGCAGGGGCATCGAAGGGCTGCTCAGCTCTTCGTATCTTTTGACCCTAATAAATTGGGGTTGCCTGTCTCCAAGCATACGTTGTCCCTTTGGGTAGCGGATTGTATCACCTGGGCGTACAGGGCAGCCGGCCTCTCCTTGCAGGGTCGAGTCACGGCCCGCTGTGTCAGGGAAAAGGCCGCGTCAGTAGCCCACCTCCGCTCTGTTCCGTTGGCGGACATCTGCCGGGCCGCTACTTGGTCTTCAAGCCAGACTTTTGCGGCTCACTACTGCCTCGAGAGGGAGTCCCGTAGGGACAGTGCTTTCGGACAGGCGGTACTCCGTAATCTCTTTGAGGTTTAGGCAACTCCTACCCTCCGGTCCTTGTGTTGGGCTAACGTACAGGGCGTTCTCAGAAAGGATTCTTTCATGGATGCTGACGCTCTAGAGGGAGCTTATTTTTCAGCTTGGGTTCCCGGTAGCCTGTAACTGGGGAGTCCTATATGTGAGGACTGACTTCCTGCTTCGTCCTGGAGAAAGAGTAGTTACTCACCTGTAACAGGTGTTCTCCAGGAGCAGCAGGAATCAGTCCTCACGACCCTCCCTCCTCCCCTTGGAGTTGCAGTCATATGATTCATTTTGTTATTTTGCTGTCTTTTAGCTATGTCATCAGACTGAGCAAGATGGCACCCTTGGGCGGGAAGGGGACCGCGCATGCGTGCTGCATTCCCAAAGACTTTCTTTGAAAGTTGGGGAAATGCTTCGCACGAGGGCTCCATCAGCGCCAACGTCACCCATATGTGAGGACTGATTCCTGTTGCTCCTGGAGAACACCTGTTACAGGTGAGTAATTACTCTGTCTTTCTACTTTTTGAAGGCGTAAACAACTGATCTATGTTTACCAGTTCCACTCCACTTGTTATTTTATAGACCTCTATCATATCTCCCCACCCGTTAGACATTTTTGCAAGCTGAAGAGCCCTAACCTTTTAAGCCTTTCCTTGTAGGAGTATCCTTCCATCCCCTTTATCATTTTGGACATTCTTCTCTGTACTTTTTCTAATTCTTCTATATCCTTTTTTAGATATAGTAACCATAACTGCACTCAATAATCAAGGTGTGGTCCCACCATGGAGCAATGCAAAGGTATTATAACACAGTATCTTTGGTTTTATTCTCTTCCTTATGATTCCTAGCATTCTATTTGCTTTCATGGCCACTGCTGCACACTTGGGAGAGGGTTTTAATGTATTATCCACAATGATGCCCAGATCCTTTTCCTGGGTGGTGATTCCTAATGTGGAACCTTGCATCATGTAACTATAGTTTGGGTTGTTCTTCCCTAAGTGCTTCATACATGATACATCCTTCCTGCTATTTAGTATGTACAAATTTCCTGAATTATTTTACAAAGATACAATGCAATGTGTGCCTTTGAGTCAGTGCTGACTCCTGGCAACCCAGGAGCTCCTGTGTTTTCTGGGCAGTGTGACTGGAAGTAGATTGCCAGGCCTTTCTTCCAAGGCAATCGAGGGTTAGTGCTAGTGCTAGAGTGAATTGAACCCTGGTCTCTTGGTTACCAAGCCTTTCCATGTATACCCACATATTTTATAAACATGTGGGTGAATGATTACCCTTTCTGATCTCCATTCCCAGACATATCTGCACTTCAGTTGGATAAACATATGTGCATATAGGCTGTATGCACATACATTTATACAAACATATACGATTCCATGGTTATTTTCCATGGAAAGCCTTTTAAAAGTACCCCTTTATCGTATAAGCATGGCATCATGTGGACATAGGGAGTTCCTAGTTAACGAGATCACTTCTGCAGACTGTGATGGGATGGGTACTTGAAGAGCACATAGAAGGGTGGAGAGGAATAATAAGATGGACAGGGACGCCAATGGGAAAAAGGATTCATTTTCCTGCCTTCTTCACTGAAAAGATATTTATAAGCCTTAAGGAAAAAAGCTGTCTATTTACTGGCATTTGCAGCAGGGATAGGCTCACTTATTCCAGAATACTCCATTACAAAAGAGGTCAGGCCGCTTTGCTCTTTTATAAATAAATTTGGTACTCAATAAAGGGTTGTTGTGATCAGTATCTGAAAAGGGCTCAGTGATAAGTACCACCCTGAACAGCAAAGACATTGGAGCTCGGCTTTGATGGTCATGCCCACTCTCGAATAGCAAGAGAAGGTTTTCATTTATTGTTAATCACCTAAAATGCTGCATTCAATTGCTCACAGATAACACATGTTATAATCTGTACATGGGCATGTCCTGTTTTGTATGAAGTATCAATTTGTATCTATATTTGCATGTCTCACTAGTGAATGCTGCCATCTTGTATCTCCAGTTTATAGGATGTTTTCCTTGTACACAGAAATGTATTTGAGTCTTTAAAGGGGTTTGAATAGAATGGGGTATGAAAAATGTAGAGAATTCCAAGTGCCAATTATATGCCTGGCCATGTTAAGAAGATAGCTGCATTTCCCTATCTGATCAGCAATTTATGTATATGCGAAATAATTTTATTTCAAGTCTGTTTTCACAGGTTCAATATGACATTTTTAAACATGTGTTCTAACATATTCTTGTGACAACACAAACATAAATTGGCAAAGTTAATGAATTAGAATATCTAAGCTGAACTTAGCATATGTTGGATACTTCTATGTTATCTTTTTGCTAAAAGAACCTATCACATTCTGTTGAATAGCACATAACCAGTATGACTAAAACATATTGAAAAAGAGAGGCGTGCATTCATCAACATATATTCAGTTTGTCTGGAGGCCTAAAAATTTTAAGTGTGCATAATTTGTTTGTGGTATACCTACAAATGAATGCACACACAATTGATTTGTGTGCAAGACCCTTGGAGGGGAATTTTAAAAGGGACATCATGTGGGCGGAGTGCTTGTCCAGATGGGGACATGCCACAAATATACACAATAATGAAACTGGACCTGGGGATATCCAGGGTAGGAGCAAAATAGGTTGGGGGACACAAGGTGAAATGGACACACAGTCACGTGTCCATCCCATATGCAATACAGTGATGTGGATGGCCAAAGCACCATCCGGTGACACAGGCCCATGGGCATTCAGGCAGCAGCGACGATATGCAAGCATGTATAGCCACATAGGAGCAGAGTACAAGGATCAACAGAGAAGGTGACATAGCCAGCAGGCTGCCAAATTTCTCACATGCACCTTGTGCTCTCCAGTGAAGAAGCATTATACCCCCTGCATGTGTGACATGCCAGCTGGTGGGAGGTGCTCACCATATGGAGAATGATCCACCAGACCCTCCACCAGTAAGTGTGCCAGAGGAGATGGAGCGTGAGAAGCAGCAGGTGCTGGAGGGCAGAGGATGGCAGGCAAACAAGGTGACAGACCAGGCACAAGCGACTGTTGCATGAGACCAGCAAAGCAGTGGAATTGCAGATGTGAAAGCAGATGTACAGGGCTGGTGTGTGTGCTGGACAGAGGCAAGGAGAAGGGCAGGGATGCATTAACCATGTCACATTCATCCACAGGTGCTATAGGATCTGGCGCTCTACTGAGGCATTGAAGTGCCACATCAGGACCATCAGGCAGAAGAAGCCATGGCTCCTGGAACAGATGTGATGTGTTCTGGCATAAGAGTAAAGAAAGGACATGATACATAAGTGCAGAAGGCCAATGTGCTAATGAATGGTCATCCGTGAAATTGCATGGCATGCAAGTGATACAGAGTGGGGGCCAGAGTAGCAGACAGTAGTGATGGTTGTAGAGAGAAGATGCCCAAGTGGCAGATTGGGGAACAACAGTAATGCATCATCCCCCTTGACCTTGCAGCTCGAGATGCCATGGAGGCAGAGGCACCAGCACTGACAGAGATAGCCATGGATGCAGCAGAAGGAGTCCCAAGCAGCACCAGTGGCAGTAGCAGCTGCCTAGTAATAGACACATCATGGGAGGGGATATGTGGGAGAGGGAAGAGATAGGCGTGGGGTAGGGAGGGAAACATAGAGGTAGGAGGGAGGGGAGAGTGTGGGAGTAACATAGTAAAGTAGTATATGATGGCAGATAAAGACCAGTATGGTCCATCTAGTCTGCCCAACAAGGCAGCAAGAGCAGGTGCACCTGCCGCTCCATTTGTTTAGGGGTGTCCCCACTGCTCCATGTAGGTCACCCCTATTTACTGAGATATAAGAGATAGTTATGTTTGCTTTGATTTCATCCTGTTGCTATAAGGAGATCCACTGTGTCTGTCCCATACCATTTTGAATTATGTCACTGTATTTGCCCCCACCACTTCCACCGGGAGGGCATTCCAAGCATCCACCACCCTTTCAGTGAAAAAGTATTTCCTGACATTGCCTTTCAGTTTACCCCCTTGCAGCTTCATATTATGCTCTCTAGCTTTACAGCTTCCCCGTATTTGGAAGAGGCTAGTTTGTTCATTAATACTTTAAAGGGCATGTTTACTAAACTGCGTTAACGTAGCAGCGGCTACGTTAAGGCGCCTTAATGGGGCATTTTGTACCGTTAAGGTGCCTTAAGATGCCTTAAGGCGCCTTAACATTCCCGGCCGCGTTAAGTGCAGAAAAGGGTGGAGAGAGGGCGGGGAGAAGGGGTCAATGGGCAGGGAGTGGGCGGGGAGAGGCCCCTTCCACACTAACGCGGAGGAATTAAGGGCTGAATCCTAACGCAACTGAAAACCAGGCGTTAGCACACAATTGCAGGTGAGAGAAACCATTTCAGTCAGCCATGTACAGCAAAGCCAGGGAAACCTACAAAAAGTGATAAGTGTGATACATGTGCACAGAACAAAAGGGCAAATAAACACTGAAAGTGACCTGAACAAAATGTAAAACAAACATAACCAAGCTGGCCAATAATGATATGAATGGGAAACATCAAAAAACACTACCGAGAAAGCTCCAAAACAAGGATATTAATTTTGGAAGGGTCTAGTCCCCATACAAGGTGAATGATCCCACAGTGAAATAGTGCTGATCACGGTTTCCCCTTGTTATTGGACAGGTTTTCTATGGCGTGCATATGTTTCGCAACAGCAGGGTGGGCATGTCAGAACGGGCAACTGGATAGATGCTGGAAAAGGGGACACAGAGGGCTGCAGGCGGCACATGCTCTGGTGCAGCTGGGACACAGTGTGGCCCAGAGTGATGCCTAGGTGGCCCATAGGAATACTGAAACAGTACAGCAGCCAGACAGCAACTGATGAGGACCCAACATGGGCACGAGTGTGTTTCCCACAGTGTCACAGGGGATAGTACACAGCAGGTACCCCCAAGGGCACAGAACATTGGCAGGCGGTGCTGCTGGGGGGAAGCGTGGACATCTATGTGGGACCCCTACCCCAGAACCCACACCATAGGCAGCCACCTACCCGCACACTGGGTGGCCTGCGACTGCGCACCACCACCACCAGAAGGGCATGTCAGCATGGTGGCAGAGGGATACTGGCGGTGGAGGGGGCAGTGGCAGCTGCCCACAGCAGACCATGACCTATCCCTGTGTAGGTGGGTGCCATGCATTGCAACAGACAGGCCCTGTCTGATGAACAGTCATGGTATCCCCAGGGACTGCACTATCTCTGTGGCAACAAGGTGGTGCAGTACACACAGCCAGTGTGTTCTGGAGTGGAAGGTCACAGGTTCAAGTCCCAGCTGTGGTGCCTGCCAACCCAGTCCCCATAATTTACCCACTAATAAAACATGATAATAAAGACAGAACCTTTATTGCAGATAACATAAACATGCCTTAAACACCTATATTTTACCCTACAGAGCACAGACACCATAAACATGCGCAATACCTAGAGCAGAGTTTCCCACCTGCAGTCCTGGAGGGCCAAACAACATTCAGTTTTCGTGCTGTCTCTAATACAGATGTCTGTGCTGCATGTCTATGCGCTGCCCCATAACATGCAGATGTATCTCATGCATATTCATTAGGGACAGCATGAAAACCCAAACAGTGTTTGGCCCACCAGGAATGGAGTTGTGAACCTCTGCCCTAGAGCAGCGGCCAAAAGGGGCAGACACACCTGCACCCACAGGCTCCAGTATCCAAAGCCTCCTGGAGAGGCAAGATGTTGGACCCTGCGTGCATCTCCCAATACTAGCACTTACATACCCTAGCAATGCTACCCTAAACCTGGGAATATGGTACAAATATATCAAGAGGTTGCTATGATTACTGGCAGATAGCAATTCCTAAGTTAAGCACAATCTGCTCATTGAGCTGTATCATACCAACCTCTCTGATGTCTGTGGAGTGTGTGGCCAGGGCTGCCAAGAACCTCTATAGTTGCACAATGCTGACATAGGTGTGGGAGTGTGTGTCTGTCTATCCAGTGTGTGGTGTCTGCCAACATCTTCCTCAGCCCACACTGCTTGCATTGTTGCCAGTGTAAGCCTGCCAATGTGCATAATGAGGAGCAAGGTACTGTGGGTATAGCCTGGACAGGGTGGCCTGGCCTGGATGCATCTGCACAGGGCATAGGGCAATGGATCAGACATTGTAGTGCCCAGCCACCACTTGCATGGACAGGGTGGCCACAGCATGTCCTGTTGGGGGGGAGGTCACTCTCACCCTGACTGAGCAGTGACTACGGCATGGCCAGGTTTCCCCATAGTACTCTGTAGTATTTCTCTCAAGTGATGTTTATGGGTTCTTTTTTCTGGGGCCCAATCACTGACTTAGATGCTTGGTGTGTGTGCTCACATGTCCTCTAGGAACATGCACTATGGACTAGCTAACAGACTGTCTGTAGTTAGTATGTGTATGGTTGGAACACCTTGCAGGGTGCAGCAGCTGGAGGCTCACTGGGCTTGCTGTTGGAGAATGTCAGATGGGGGGGGGGGGGGCAGCTGAGCATTTCCAGGCCTACTGTCTGTCTGCCATTGCCTTATGGATGTGTACAGATCTGCATTGCCTGCCCTGTAGGATATCTGTTCCCCAGCAAGACTGGGGTTGATGGTCCCCTCTACTGCCACCATTGCAGGGAGGTAGACTGTAGATCTGTTGGTGGGGAATCCTGTTCCCCACCCTGACCCACAGGGGCAGGTTGGGTGGTGCTCATATAATCCACTTTAGGATCTGCATACCACCCTTCACGTATTTTGTGACCATGACACCCACACAGAATAAGCACTATTCTGGGTGCATCATAGTCCACAAGGGATAGATATGACTGGGGAATATGGATGGACACAGGTGTGTCTGCAAGGACTACTTATCACACACTGACACTGAATAGAATCTGCAGCACAGTCTATTTCAGTCATGCCATGTGCTGCGGACCTGGTGCTGGGCCCCCCACTTCACCCTCAGGGTGAGCACAGGAACCGCATGCTGTCACGGTCTGTAGCTACTCTGTGCCAGTAACATACACAGTCAGCTCCCCCTACCAGGCCGGGGTGCTATAGTGGTGCATACCACATCTTGTGATCGGACATAGGCTGCTGATCTGCATGTGCAGTGCATCATGGGTATGGGTGGGTCTACTCTATCCTGATAACCACAGCAGACAGCTTGTGTGGTCACCTGCAGTCTTTCTGTAGCCAGCCAGCAGTGTGTTAGACACTATAGAGCTGTAGCCCCCTGGTTACCTTGATGACTGTGGAGGCAGAGGTCATGGATTCAATTCCTTGTTGTTCCCTCCTGTCCAGGGCAGATATTTTGCTTGCCTGTGACAGTCATATCTTTGCAGATGTGTGCTACTAGCCACACAGTACCCTCTCCACAGCTATCGCCACTCCTTAAAATACGTTACAAGGCTCCTAATTAGGCACATCTGGCTTTAAAAAAAGTTTTGGACAGGTTCCTGGAGGAAAGGTCCATAAACCATTATTAAGAAGGGACCCAGGATATCAATGCTTGACCCAGTACAAGCATTGTGGAACCTGTGTCTTTTGGGGACACTGCTAGGTACGTATGACCTAGATTGGCCACTGCTGGAAACAGGATACTGGGCTTGATGGACTTTGGTCTGACCCAGTATGGCATATCTTATGTTCTTATGTTCACAGTACAAGGCCCTTATAACGCGCCTTATACAGCGCATTACAAGGCGCTTTATAAGGCACGTAAGGCACGTAGGCACGTGCCTTCTATGGTGCCTTATAACGTGCCTTTTAACGCGCCTTCTAACGAGCCTTATCTGACACACAGCTTTACTGCTGCCCCGCCCACGCCTTTATATGGGCATCTCTACCTGTACCACAGAATGACATTACCGCAGTTTAGTAAACATGCCCCTAAGTATTTAAAGGTCTGAATCATATCTCCACTGTCCCTCCTCTCCAGAGTGTGCATATTTAGGTCTTCAAGTCTCTTCTCATAAGTCTTCTAAAGCAGGCTCCAAATCATTCTGGTTGCCTTCCTCTGAGCCATTTCCAGCCTTTTTATGTCCTTTGCAAGATATGGAATCCAAAACTGAACACAATATTCCAAGTGAAGCCTCACCCGCGACTTGCATTTATCTCCAGGATGTGAGCTTCTCTGCCTCAGCCTTTACCCTCAACAGGGAGGATCGAAGAGAACACCAGAGCGTTTTGGTTTCCAGTGGGAGGAGTGGCCTAGTGGTTAGGACAAGGTACTTCGGGCCGGAGGGCCGGGGGTTCAAGTCCCACCTGGGGACAGCAATCTCAGGCCGGAGGGACTGGGATTTCTAGTCCTATAGGCACTCCTTGTGGTCTTGGGCAAGCCACTTAACCCTCCATTGCCCATGTTCCCTGTAAGTATTAGCGTATGTGTGTCATATCCCCTCATGTTAAATGTATCTCCCAATTGACCGCTTTGACCTGGTGAAAAGCGGGATATAAATGCAGCTAAATAAATAAATAAATAGACCATGGGATGCTGTTCCAAGGGTTGCAGAGCAGAGATGGCATCCATCTGTCCAAGAAAGGTCAACGCATCTTCGGTAGTAGACTGGCTAATCTACTGAAGAGGGCTTTAAACTAGATTTGTTGGGGATGGGTGAAGAAAGCCCCCAGGTAAGTGAAAGCCCCCAGGTCGGTGATACATTAAATACCTTTATGGAAATGGGTAACAGGGGTAACATATGGAAAGCAGTGTGTATAAATGCCCGTAGCATAGGAAATAAGATCCCTGATGTTGAAGCTTTGGTGGGAGTGGCTGACTTGGATGTAGTGGCAGTTACAGAAACATGGTTCACAGAAAACCATGATTGGGATGTAACTATACCTGACTATACTTTATTCAGAAAGGACAGGGTAGGAAGAAGGGGAGGAGGAATGGCACTATATGTAAAAACTACTATTAAAGCTTTGGAATTACAGAGCTTAAAAGGGAGAGAGAGGAGGCATTGTGGGTTAAACTAGAAAGAGGGAAAGAGAAATCTATTTGCATTGGTGTGATATACAGACCTCCCTCACAAGAGGAAGAGGTGGACAGAGAGTTAATTGAAGACATACGCAGCATTGCTAGGAAAGGGGAAGTGCAACTGATAGGAGATTTCAATATGCCAGATGTTGATTGGCACATTCCTGCTGCAGTATCATCTAGAAGTAAGGAGATCCTGGGTTCTCTACAGGGAGAACTATTCAGGCAATTGGTAACAGACCCCACACGTGAAGGGGCCATACTGGACTTGGTGCTTACCAATGGTGAAAGTGTTTCTGATGTTGTAGTGGGAGATCATTTTGCATCCAGTGATCACCAGATGGTGTGGTTCAGTATTTATTAGGACTAGGGCTGTTAGAATCCATTCCAAGGTGAGGATCTTAGACTTTAGGAAGACTAACTTTGCGAAGATGGGCCAATACCTCAGGGAGTCATTAGTGGGATGGGAACAGCTGGGGGATGTAGAAAAACAGTGGGCAAAACTGAAAGGGGGTATTTTAAGGGCAACCAACCTTTTGTTAAAATGGTAAATAAAGGCAAAAGGAAAAGGAGACCGCTATGGTTTTCGAAGGAAGTAGCTGAAAAAGTGAAAAAAAAGAGGGAGGCCTTCATGAAATACAAGAGATCACAGAGAGAGGAAGACAGGCATCTGTATTTGGAAAAACTTAGAGAAGCTAGCAAAGTAGTCAAAAGGAGGAGGAAATAGCCAATGCAATAAAATTGGGGGATAAGACATTTTTCAGATATATTAGTGAGAAGAGGAAAGGCAAAAGTGGTATTGTCAGACTCAAGGGTGCAGGGGGGGAATATGTAGAAGCTGATAAGGATAAAGCAGAATTGCTTAACAAATATTTTTGTTCTGTGTTCACAGATGAAGAAACAGGAGCAGGACCTCAGAAAACACCCACAAATAGGAACAGAAGCGAGGGACATCTTGAACAATTTTCAGAAGACTGTGTTCGTGAGAAACTAGCTCAACTTAAAGTAGACAAAGCAATGGGACCGGATGGGATACACCCTAGAATACTGAGGAAACTTGGGGACGTTCTAGCAACTCCACTGACTGACCTTTTCAATGCCTCGTTGGAGTCGGGAGTGGTGCCAAAGGACTGGAGAGAGGCTCATGTGGTGCCTTTACACAAAAGCGGAAGTAAGGATGTGGTTGAAAACTACAGGCTGGTTAGTTTAACTTCAGTGTTGAGTAAATTATTGGAAACGCTGCTGAAAGAGAAAATAGTGAGGTTTCTGGAGTCCAGCGGATTACAGGATCTGAGGCAGCATGGATTCACCAGAGGCAGGTCTTGTCAGACAAATCTGATTGATTTCTTTGACTGGGTGACCAGGGAATTGGACCGAGGGAGAGCTCTAGATGTGGTGTATTTAGATTTCAGTAAAGTCTTTGACACTGTTCCTCATAGGTGACTTATAAACAAACTGAGCACCCTAGGGATGGACCCTAAAGTTACTGCTTGGGTTAGAAATTGGTTGGGTGGGAGGCGACAAAGAGTACAAGTAAATGGAGCTCACTCTGAGGAGAAGGATGTTACCAGTGGTGTGCCCCAGGGATCTGTCCTTGGTCTGATTCTTTTTAACATCTTTGTTAGTGATATAGCGGAAGGGCTGTTTGGTAAGGTTTGCCTCTTTGCAGATGATACCAAAATCTGCAATAGAGTAGACACCCCGGAAGGTGTAGATAACATGAGGAGGGATCTAGCTAAGCTTGAAGAATGGTCTAGAATTTGGCAGCTGGGATTTAATGTTAAAAAATGTAAGGTCATGCATTTGGGCTGCAGCAATCCAAGGGAGCAATACAGTATAGGAGGTGAAGTACTTGTGTCCACTAAAGAAGAGCGGAACCTAGGCGTGGTTGTGTCTGATGATCTTAAAGTAGCTAAACAGGTAGAAAAGGTGACAGCAAAAGCTAGAAGGATGCTTGGTTGCATACGGAGAGGAATGGCTAGCAGAAAAATGGAGGTGATAATGCCTCTGTATAAGTCTTTGGTGCGACCTCATTTGGAGTATAGTGTGCAATTCTGGAGACCGCACCTTCAAAAGGATGTGAACAGGATGGAGTCGGTGCAGAGGGTGGCTACTAAAATGATTAGTGGGCTTCATTATAAAGCATATGAGGACAGACTTAAGGATCTTAATATGTACACCTTAGAGGAAAGGCGGGATAGAGGTGATATGATTGAGATGTTTAAATACCTCCGTGACATAAACGTTCAGGAAGAGAGCCTCTTTCAACTGAAAGCAAGTTCTGCTACGAGGGGACATGGTATGATGGTGAAGGGAGATAGATTCAGGAGTGATATGCGGAAATATTTCTTTACGGAAAGAGTAGTGGATCCATGGAATAGTCTCCCAGTGGAGGTGGTAGAAATGAGGACAGTAACTGAATTCAAAAAAGCATGGGACCAACACAGAGGATCTCTAAAGGTAAAAAGTGGACTGTTGTAGTTGTTGATATGGAAGGACAGACTAGATAGGCCATGTGGTCTTTTTCTGTAATCATGTTTCTATGTTCCTATGTTTCACCTGTGCATGTATCTGCTTCACCCTCTCTCTCAGAGCCATGAAGTCACTTTTGATATGTTCAGAGGGATACCTGGCAGTATCATTTATGCTGACATGGATGAGCAACATTGGGTAATAGTCATAGGCTTGATGAGTCTCGGCAAACTCTCTGTAGCATCTCAGTTTTTGCCTCAACCATTACCCAAACCACAGCAGTGTCAAAAGATGAGTATTTCACAGAACAATGAGTGGGGTCTATGAAGGAATTCACACTATTCCCAAATAGGAATAAGAGATTGTGAATCAGTCAACATTTACCCAGCTCCTTCTTTGTGATGATGCCCAATGATGTCACAATCTAAGCCTTCAAAGCACAGCAATCTAGAGGCCCTGTGATCCTACCAACTTCCCCTTTTTCTGCAATTTTTTTGCCACTGTTCCATGCAGAGCTCAGACGTACGTCAAGTTTCTGGTTCTATTGACAATCATGGATTGGAGAACGAGATGAAATGCTAACTGAAATCTTCTCCCAACATCAGGGAAGCAGTTATATACAGATACCACTGCAAACAATATTTCCACATTTTCTTGGGGAACTGCCCAAAAGCCTGCCACCCCAACCCCCTGGTGTGGGGTCTCCACTTGAGATAAAACATCAAATTTCCAGGTGAGTTTCAGCTTAAACAGAAAGCCAAACCTGTGCGGAGCCTTCCCGTGCAGCTGCGTTCTGCCCCCAAGGAAGTAACTTCCTTTGCATACAAATTCCTTTGGGGCGGGATGCAGCTTCACGGGAAGGCTCCACACCAGTTTGGCTTTCTGTTTAAGCTGATCTCGCTAGCACAGCCATGCTTCCAAGAAGCAGGAGCCACAGCTGCTATAGAAAGGAGAGGTGAGTCTGCCGCTGCCGAGAAGCGGACTCGGCAGCTGCAGCAACTTGTGCGTTTGGTTTTTTTTTAACTTTTGAAGGCGAAGTGAGGCGGCTGTTTTGGGGGCATTTTTTGCCGCCTTCAAAACTTTGCCACCTGAGGCAGTCACCTCATTTCACCTCATTATAGAGCCGCCCCTGGTCAAGAGACCGCAGCCCATCATGTGGTTTACAAAAGGAAGTTAGTGGGTAAGAGAAAGAAAGAAAGAAACAGGATGAGTTGGAGAGAGGAAGGGGAGAAAAGAGCAGTTTTTACAACATCATTGGAGAAAGCTGGAGGAGACAAGAGAGAGAGAGAACAGGTGCAGCCCAGGAAAGACAGCAGGAGACGGGGCAGAGAGGAGGGAATGGTACAGGAGGCAGAGGTGGAGAGAACACAAAAGGGGCGAGGGCAAAGTTGTAAGATAGGGGGAGAAAGGAAAGGTTGAGGGATCCTGAGGGAAAGCAGTTTGAAAGAACCAAGAATGTGATAGGCTGGTCAGACAAAAGTCTCCTGGCTAAATCAGCGTTCACTTTGTCCTATTAAACAATGTCTACCTAAGTGTTCAGCAATTATTTTTCTTTATAATAGTTTCTACCATTTTCCAGGCACTGACATCAGGCTCATCACTCTGTAGTTTCCCCGATTTCCCCTGGAGCCCTTTTTTAAAAATTGGTGTTAACGTCTGCCCTCTAATCTGACTTTCACAACTCTGCATTATCTGCTGGGTAGGCAGTAACAACCTCCACGTTAACTGTAAATTGTACTCGCCTCTCATTCCCTATCTGTTCCACATCCCAATATGGAATTTTCTGTTTATCACTTTAAAGTGGTAATTAGCATATACTAATGATTAAAAAGTCATGTTAACTGGTAGCACGGGTCTGTACTGTTAGCACACAGTCATTCCTACATTAAAGAAAAAACATAAGAGATGCCATACTGGGTCAGACCAAAGGTCCATCAAACCTAGTATCCTATTTCCAACAGTGGCCAATCTAGGTCACAAGTATCCATCAGGTTCCCAAAAAGGTACAGATTCCATGGTACTTATCCCAGGAGTAAGCAGTTGATTTCCCTGGTCCTCTTTAATAATGGCTTATGGAGTTTTCTTCCAGGAACTTGACCAAACCTCTTTTAAACCCAGTTATACTAACAGCTTTTACTGCATCTTATGGTAATGGATTCCAGAGTTTGATTACACATTGAGTGAAAAAGATGCTTTCTCCGATTAGTTTTAAATGTGTTACATTGTAGCTTCATTGCATGCCCCCTAGTCTTTCTACATTTTGAAGAAGTAAACAATCTATGTTGACCAATTCCATTCCATTCATTATTTTATAGGCCTTTATCATACTGTATCTCTGTTCAGCCATCTGTTTTCGAAGCTGAAGAGCCCTAACCTTCTAAGCATTTCCTTGTAGTGTATCTTTCCATCCCTTTTATCATTTTGGTGGCACTTATCTGTACCTTTTCTAATTCCACTAGATCCTCTTTAAGATACGATGATCAGACTTGCACACGATATTCAAGGTATGTTTTTTTCTTCATTGCTTCATTATGAATTTTAGCATTCTATTTGCTTTCTTGACCTCCACTGCACACTGGGTGGAGGGTTTCAAGTTATTATCCATGATCCAAGATCCTTTTCCTGGGCGGTGATTCATAAAGTAGAATCTTGCATTGTGTAACTGTAGTTTGGATTGTTCTTCCCTAAGTGCATAACTTTGCAATGGTCCACATTAAATTTCACCTACCTTTTGGACATCCAGTCTCCCAATTTATCAAGGTCCTCTCACAATTTATCACATTCCTCTTGTGTTTTAACAACTTTGAATAATTTTGTGTCATCAGCAGATTTGATCACCTCACTCACTATTCTCATTTCCAGGTCATTTATTAATATTTTAAAAAGCAGCAGGACCAACAGAACATCCTGGAGTACTCCACTTTTCTCCACTGAGAAAATTGACTATTTAGTCCTAATCTCTGTTTTCTATTTTTAAACCAGTTCCTAATCCACAGTCATCCTATCCCATGAATTTTTAATTTTTCCATGAGGGACCTTGTCAAAGGCTTTCTGGAAATCCAGATACACTATAACAACTGAATCACCTGTTTGCCTGTTTATTCAGACTTTCAAAACAATAAAACAGATTAATGAGAAAACACTTTTCTTGGCTAAATCCATGTTGGTTTTCTACCATGAAATCATGACTATCTGCATGTTCAGTAAATTTATTCCTTATAATGGTTTCTACCATTTTACCTGGTTCTGACATCAGGTTCACTAATCTGTAGTTTCCTGGATCACCCCTAGAATTGTTTATGAAAATTGGTGTTATACGGGCCACTCTCCAGTCTTTATGTACTACAGATGATTTTAATGATAGTTCATAGATTACTAATAGTAGATCTGCAAGCTTATATTTTAGTTATGTTAGCATCTGGTCCACATGATTTGCTACTTTTAGTTTATCAAATAGATGTATTACATCTTCCCAGTTTATTGAGATTTGTTTTAATACCTCTGATACATCACCTTTAAATATCATTTCAGGTATGGGTAACTTTCCTACATCTTCTTCAGTAAAGAATGAACTAAAGAATTCATTCTGTCTTTTCACAATGGCCTTGTCCTCTTTTAGTACCCCTTTTACCCCTCTATCATCTAATGGTTCAACTGACTCTTTTACAGGTTTTTTTTGCTATGAATATACTCAACAAAAAGTTTTATTATGGCCCCGTTTCTGCAAGGCAACTTGTGGAGCTGCACGTCCTGGTGGGGTGTGCAGCCCCAGAAGACTTCCTGCCCGTATTCCCCCCCTCCTATTCTCCCTGCACGACCAGAGCTACAGTACAGGGAGAGCCAGTGGGGGGTGGGAGGGGGTAAAGTGTGGGCAGAGTAGGGGCAGGCTGAGGTAGGAGGACGTCCACGTCGGAGATGGAATAAGCAGCTTAGACTGGGGCGAACGGGGCTGGAAACCTTCTCCCTCCAAAGGCCAGAACTGAGGGGCAGGTAGGCCCCTGACACCCGATCCTGGCCCCGGCTGCCCAGCCTTGGGTTGGGTGGCAGGAAAACAGGGGGTCAGCACGGGAATGTCTGGCTCCCACGCTGCAGAATCAGGGCCTAACATGCCCGTCCTGCTTGGGGCCATCCAGACAGCCCAGTCGTGTCCCTAAGGGAATCGGGCTCAATGCATTTTTTTCTTCCATGGCAAGCTTCTTTTCAAATTTTTCTTGCCGGACTTATTGATACCTTGTATCTAATTTGGCAGTACTTATGTTGTTTCCTGTTTTTGTCATTTGGCTCCTTCTATTTTCTGAAAGATACTTTTTTGACTACAACAGCCTTTTTGACCTCAACAACCTTTTAGACCTCACCTTTAAACCATGCTGGCAGTCATTTGGCCTTCCTTCAACCTTTTTTAAAGTGTGGAATACATTGGTCTTGGCTTTCAAGATAGTATTTTTAAACAATGCCCATACTTGGTGTAAACCTTTAGCCTTTATGGCTGCTCCTTTTATTTATTTTTGTAACCATTTTCCTCATTTTATCAAAGTTTCCCTTTTGAAAGTTAAATGTTGGTCTTGTGGATTTCCTTGTAGTATTCGTCCATCCATTTATTAAATCAAATGTGATCATGTTATGCTCACTAATGCCAAGTGGGCCCCAACACCGTCATCTCTCGGCCCAGATCCTGTGTTCCACTAAGGACTAGGTCCAACATAGTTCCCCTTGTGTCAATTCATGAACCAACTGCTCTATGAAGCTGTCATTTATTGCATCTAGAAGCTTTATCTCTCTAGCATGTCCCTATGTGACACTGACAAGTCACGCATTATTACTGTGTTGTAAGTTTTCTTAGCTTTCTCGTGATTTCACGTTTAAACACTCTGAAAGTAAAAAAATAGAAAAAAAAGAAAATTTTGCCCCTGTACATGCTCAGCATTTATATTTTGCTAACACTTGTACCTAACAGAAGTCTGAATATTTCCCATGCTAGCTATGTTCTTACTTTATCTCTCAGTATATACAATACCTTTGCTGGTGGAAAGCAGCCATACTTTTTGAAAAAGTTATGGGATATCTTTGTTGCAGTTTACTTCATCCATTGAAGATATCCTCATATTCTGTAACAAATGCTGGCAGGTTTGCCCTCTCTCTCACATTCTATGAATGCATTTTATAAGGTTTATACCAAGGCATGGTCGCAACTCAAGCAGAGGTTACACAGTTTTAACTAACTCCCTCCCCCCCCCACACCCCAAGAATAAACACACATGGAATTGATGTTTATGCTCTGCTGTAAATTCAGCTTTTCCTACTACCATGAAATCGTGATGCGAGTAAAAAAATCAATTTGCTTTTAAGGCTTATCACTAGTTGTTTAGTGGCTCATCATGTATTTCTGAAGAGAGCCGTGCTTTGAGCCACTGCAACCAATTTACTATTACAGGTTTGTTTTCTAGTTTTAATTTGAGTTTCAAAGCCTTAGCCTGGTCATTTAGGGCCTGTTGAATTGTTTCTTTGATATATTCATTGTCGCTACGGATGCAGGCTTTTGAACAGCAAGTAGGTTAACTTCTTTTTCTCCTTGCTTTCTGACTTATAAAGTATTATAAAATCTCACTGCTCCATTGTATTTCAAGCAACTGTTCAGCATATTCTGGACACCGTCTCAATGACTGCAATTATAAACTGACCTAGCATTTTAGTGAACATTTTTAAAGACTTAGGGGTATGTTTACTAAACGGCGCTAACGGCGCAGCTGCGATGTTTTCACGCAATACGTGATGTTATCGCGCGATACGTGATGTTATCGAACGGTAATGGTGCATTACCATGCGAGAACGTCACGTATCGCGTGATAACATCTCCGGCAGCGTCAAGGTGCGCAGAGGGTGGAGAAAGGCCCCCCAGAGGGTGGAGTAAAGCTCCCCAGGGACGGAGATAAGGGGTCAATGGGCAGAGAGTGGGCGGAGAGAGGCTCCATGCACACTAACGCTGTGAAATGAAGGTCTGAAAATTAGCGCCAGTGAAAACCTCATGCTAGAGGCACATTTGCAGGAGAAAGAAACCATTTCAGTCAGCAATTTACAGCAAAGCCAGGGAGACCAAGAAAAGTGATAGTAGTGATAGATGTGCAGCAGCGGCATAGTGGCCAAGTACAAAGGGCACGATGGCGAGGCTGCAAATGGGGTACAGGGGGCTGAAGGTGGGACATGCAGTGGGGAAGCTGGGGCACAGGGTGGACTAGGCAGATGCCTAGGTGGCACATATGAACACAGAAACTGCAAATCAGCAAGCCAGCAATTGACCAAGGTAAAACATGCAAACGAGTGTGTGTCCCACAGTGTCCCAGTGGACATCACCCAACAGTTACCCTAAAGGGCACATAACAGTGACATGCGGTGCCGGAGGGAAGTGCGGATGTCTATGTAGTCACCCCTACCCCAGATCCCCCACCATAGGCAGCCGCCTACCGGCACACTGGATGGCCTGGGACTGTGCACCACCAGCACCACCGGCATAAGGGCATATCAGCATGGTAGCGGAGGGGTGCTGGTGGTGGAAGGGGCAGTACATCTGCCCACAACAGACCAAGGCCAAGCCCTGTTTAGGTGCGTGCCGTGCAGTGCAAAAGTCAAGGTCTGTCTGAGCAACAGTCATGGTATCCCCAGGGAATAACCTGCCTCTGTGGCAACAGTTTGGTGCAGTACATACAGCCAGTGTATGCAAAGGCAGAATGTCACAGGTTCAAGTCCCAGCTGTGGCTCCTGCAGACCATGTCCCCATATTTTACCCAGTACTAAACCGTGGTAACAAAGATGGAATCTTTATTGCTGATAAAAGAAACATGCCATAAATGCCTATATTTTACCCTACAGAGCACATACACCATAGACATGTGCAATCCCTAGAGCAGAGGTTCCCAACTGCAGTCCTGGAGGACCTTTCAGGTTTCATGCTGTCCCTAAGAAATATGCTTGTGATGCATTTGCATGCACCACCCCCATTGCATGCAAATGTATCTCATGCATATTCATTATGAACAGCATGAAAACCTGAAACATGAAACTGGAGTTGGGAAGCTCTGCCATAGAGCAGAGACCAACAGGGGCACAAACACCCACACCCACAGGCTCCACTATCCAACAGCTCATGGAGAGTCAGGCTGTTGGGCCCTGCACGGAGCAGCATCTACCAATACTAGCACTGCATACCTTAGCAATGCCGTCTTAAACTTGTAAACACGTTCCACATATATCAAAAGGTTACTATGATTAATGTCAGATAACAAATCCTAAGTTAAACACAATTTGTTGACAGAGATTCATCATAGCAACCTTTCTGATATCTGTGGAGTGTGTTTCAGTTGTTGTGTCTGACAGTGTTTCCCACCCCGGGGAGTGACCCTAACTGTATTGAGTACCATAGCAATGCCTGCACTGTGCCCAGGACTGGTGTGGCGGCCAGGGCTGCCAACCACCTTTCTCTTTGCGCAATGCTGAAATAGGTGTGGGAGTGTGTGTATGTCTATCCAGTGTTTTGTGGCTGCCTACACCTTACTGAGCCCACAATGCTTGCACTATTTTCAGTGTTAGCCTGCCAATGTGCATAATGAGAAGCAAGGTATTGTGGGTATGGTACAGACACTGCGGCCTGAGCAGGATGCATCTGCACAGGACATAGGGCAATGGCTGGGACATTGTAGTGCCTGTCCACCACCTGCACGGACAGGGTGGCCACAGCATGTCATGCTGGGAGGTCACTCTCACCCTGACTGAGCAGTGACCACGGCATGACTAGGTTCCCTCATAGTGCCATACAGTATTTCTATTAAGTGATATCTATGGGTTCTCTTTTTGGGGGCCCAATCACTGACATACCTGCTTGGTGTGTGTGTGCTCATATCCCATTTTTGGGTGCACACAGCTCCACCAGGAACATACAATGTGTTCTAGCTAGCAGACTGTCTGCAGTTAGCATGTGTATGGCTGGAACACCATGCAGGGTGCAGTGGGTAGAGACTGATGGTGCTCTCTGCTGGTGAGTGTCAGATAGGGATGTGGGGGCAGGTGAGCTTTCCAAGGCCTACTGCCCTATGTGATGCATGCAGATCTGCATTGAATGCCCTGTAGGGTGCCCATTCCTCAGCAGGACGGTGGTTGAAGGTCCTCTTTACTGACACCATTGCAGAGATGTGGAATGTAGATCTGTTGGTGGGGGTTCCTGTCCCCCACCCTGACCCATAGAGGGCGGGTTGGGTAGTGCTACATCATCCGCTTTGGGATCCAAACACCACCCTTCACTTATAACATGTGACCATGACACCCACACAGGATATGCACTATTCTGGGTGCATCATAGTGCACAAGGGCTAGACATGACTGGGAAATACAGATGGACACAGGTGTAGCCTAAGGATGTCTCCAGGAACTACCCATCACACATGGGCACTAATGGGGAGCTGCAGCACAGCCTATCTCAGCCATGCCATGTGCTACGTACCTGGTGCTGGGCGGCCCACCTCACCCTCAGGGTGAGCACAGAAACCGCACAATGTCACGGTCTGTAGCTACTCTGTGCCTGTAACACACACGGTCAGTTCCCCCTACCAGGCCGGGGTGCTATAGAGGTGCATACCCCATCTTGTGATCAGATGTAGGCTGCTGATCTACATGTGCAGTGCATCATGGGTATGAGTGGGTTTATCCTATCCTGGTAAGCACAACAGACAGTTTGTGTTCTGACCTGCAGTCTTTCTGTAGCCAGCCAGCAGTGTGTTAGACGTTATAGAGATGTAGCCCACTGGTTACTTCAATGACTGTGGAAGCAGAGGTCTTGGGTTTGTTCCCACAGTGGTGTTTATTAATAAGACTGTCTGAGGCATTTCATTTTAATTAAATTCAGTGCTGCCAGCAGAAACACCCTCACAGTGTTGTAGCATAAGGTGCCTCATAAGGCACCCTATAAAGCGCCCAATAGGGCACATTATAAGGTGCCTTGGCGGATAGGGCACTTTATAATGTGCCCTATGGAGTGCCTTATACTGCACCTTAGGTTACAGCACTGTGAGGGTGTTTTTGCTGGCAGCACTGATTTAAATTAAAAAAGGAAATGCCTCAGACAGCACTGATTTAAATTTTAAAAAGGAAATGCCTCAGACAGCCTTCTTACATAACACCACTGCAGGATTGAACCCATGACCTCTGCCTCCACAGTCATTTCAGTAACCAGTGGGCTACATCTGTATAGCATCTAGCACTGCGCTGGCCTGAACTTAGGATTAACGCGCGTTAATGTGCCACGGCGCCCACTATTGCACAATACCGTTTCCTTGCAACCTTACCTCTGGACCGCCCACTACCTTATATGGCATTCTTCACATTAACGATGCAACTAGCGCCGGTAACATTAAGACAGTTTAGTAAACATACCCCTTAGGGGTATGTTTACTGAACAGCACTAACATCACAGAGGCGACATTATCGCGTGATAATGGCGCATTACCGTGTGAGAACATCACGTATCATGTGAGAACATCTCCGCCGGCGTTAAGGCACACAGAGGGTAGATTAAGGCTCCCCAGGGGTGGAGATAAGGGGGTCAATGGGTGGAGAGTGGGTGGAGATAAGGGGGTCAATGGGTGGAGAGTGGGTGGGGAGAGGCTCCATGCACACTAATGCCGTGAAATGAAGATCTGAAAATTAGCGCCAGTGAAAACCTTGCGCTATAGGCACATTTGCAGGAGAGAGAAACAATTTCAGTCAACAATGTACAGCAAAACTAGGGAGACCAAGAAAAGTGATAGTAGTGATACATGTGCAGCAGCAGCATAGTGCCCAAGTACGAAAGGGCACAACGGTGAGGCTGCAAATGGGGTACAGGGGGCTGAATGTGGGACATGCAGTGGGGAAGCTGGGGAACAGGGTGGACTAGACAGATGCCTAGGTGGCACATATGAACACAGAAACTGCAAATCAGCAAGCCAGCAACTGACCAAGGTCAAACATGCCCACGAGTGTGTGTCCCACAGTGTCCCAGGGGACATCACCCAGCAGGTACCCCAAAGGGCACATAACAGTGACAGTTGGTGCAGGGGGGAAGTGCGGATGTCTATGTAGGCACCTTTACCCCAGATCCCACATCATAGGCAGCTGCCTACTGGTACACTGGATGGCCTGGGACTGCGCATCATCAGTACCACCGCATAAGGGCATGTCAGCATGTTGGCAAAGGGGTGCTGGTGGTGGAGGTGGCAGTGGCATCCGCCCACAGCACACCAAGGCCTAGCACTGTTCAGGTGGATGGCGTTCAGTGCAACAGCCAAGGGCTGTCTGATGAACAGTAATGGTATCCCCAGGGAATGACCTGCCTCTGCGGCAACAGTTTGGTGCAGTACACACAGCCAGTGTGTTCAGGGGCAGAAGATCACAGGTTAAAGTCCCAGCTGTGGCTCCTGCAGACTGTGTCCCTACCTTTTACCCTACAGAGCACATACACCATAGACATGTGCAGTCCCTAGAGCAGAGGTTCCTAACTGCAGTCCTGGAGGGCCAAACACCCCTCATGATCTCATGCTGTCCCTAATAAATATGCATGAGATGCATTGGTATGCAGTGCCCCTATTGAATGCAAATGTATCTCATAGATATTCATTAGGGACAGCCTGAAAACCTGAATCGTGCTTGGCCCACCAGAACTGGACTTGGGAACCCCTGCCCTAGAACATCGGCCAACAGGGGCACAAACACCCACACTCACAGGCTCCACTATCCAAAGTCTCATGCAGAGTCAGGCTGTTGAGCCTTGTGCGGAGCAGCAGCTACCAATACTAGCACCTGCATACCTTAGCAATGCCTGCACTGTGCCCAGGACTGGTGTGGCGGCCAGGGCTGCCAACCACCTCTATCTTTACACAATGCTGAAATAGGTGTGGGGGTGTGTGTAAGTCTACCCAGTGTTTTGTGGCTGCCTACACCTTACTTAACCCCCAATGCTTGCACTGTCTCAAGTGTCAGCCTGCCAATGTGCATAATGAGGAGCAAGGTATTGTTGGTATGGCCTGGACAGAGCAGTCTGGGCAGGATGCATCTGCACAGGGCATAGGGCAATGGCTGGGACATTGTAGTGCCCGACCACCACCTATACAGACAGGGTGGCCACAGCATGTCATGCTGAGAGGTCACTCTCACCCTGACTGATCAGTGACCATGGCATGGTTAGGTTCACCCACAGTGCCGTTTTCCCCCCCCCCCCCCCCCCAAAGTGTTATCTATGAATTTCCTTTTCTGGGGCCCAATCACTGACATGCTTGCTTGGTGTGTGTGCTTGCATCCCATTTTTGAGTGCACATGGTTCCTTCAGGAACATACACTATGTATTAGCTAGCAGACTGTCAGCAGTAAGCATGTGTGTGGTTGGAACACCTTGTAGGGTGCAGCAAGGTGAAGACTGACTGTGCTCTCTGCTGGTGAATGTCAGATAGTGGTGGAGGGCAGCTGAGCTTTCCAGGCCTGTCTTCCAGTGCCCTATGCGATGCATACAGATCTGCATTGACTGCCCTGTAGGGTCCCCTCTACTTTAACCATTGCAGAGATGTAGAATGTGGATCTGTTGGTGGGAGATCCTGTCCCCCATCCTGACCCACAGAGGGCAGGTTGGGTGGTGCTACATAATCTGCTTTTGGCCCCAAACACCACGCTTCTCTTACAACATGTGACCATAGTAACCACACAGGACATGCACTATTCTGGGTGGGTCATAGTCCACAAGGGCTAGACACAGGTGTGTCTGCAAAGACTACCTATCATACACTAATACTGATGGGGACCTGCAGCATAATGTATCTCAGTCATGTCAGGTGCTGTGGACCTGGTGCTCGGCGCCCCACCTCACCCTCAGGGTGAGCACAGGAACCACACAGTGTCATGGTCTATAGCTACTCTGTGCCAGTAACACACACGGTCAGTTCCCCCTACCACGCCGTGGTGCTATAGCAGTGCGTACCACATCTTGTGATCAGATGTAGGCTGCTGATCTACATGTGCAGTGCATCATGGGTACGGGTATGTATACCATATCCTAATAACCACAGAAGACAGTTTGTGTGGTGACCTGCAGTCTTTATGTAGCCAGCCAGAGCGTGCTAGACCTTCTAGAGATGTAGCCCACTGGTTACTTCAATGACTGTGGAGGCAAAGAGCATGGGTTTGACCCCACAGTGATGTTATTTAATACGGCTGTTTGAGACTTTTCCTTTTAATTTAAATCAGTGCTGCTAGCAAAAACACCCTCACAGTGCCGTAACCTAAGGTGCCTCATAAGGCACCCTATAGAGCGCATTATAAAGTGCCTGGGCAGACATGGCACTTTATAATGTGCCCTATGGGGTGCCTTATAGGGCGCCTTATTTGGCACCTTAGGTTATGGCTCTGTTAGGGTGTTTTTGCTGGCAGCACTGCTTTAAATTAAAAGGAAATGCCTCAGACAGCCTTCTTACATAACACCGCTCTGGGATCAAAACCATGACCTCTGCCTCCACAGTCATTGCAGTAACCAGTGGGCTACATATTTATAGCTTTTAACATTGCGCTGGCATGAACATAGGGTTAACGCGCGTTAACGTGCCATGGCACCCACTATCACACGATATAGATTCTTGCAACCTTGCCGCCGGAACGCCCACTACGTTATATGGCATTCTTCACATTAACGCTGCAACTTGCGCCAATAACATTAAGACGGTTTATTAAACATACCCCTTAGTCTAGATCAATGTGGGTAAAAACAGGCTGGTCAATATCTAAACACTGCAGTAAATGCTTCTTTCTTTCTTTATTATTTTATTCATAGGAGTTTTCAAAACAGCTTCACAAACAGTTCAAGCAAGGCCATGTCTAGGGAAAACTAGTGATCAAATGCACAGCTACTGAGACCCCCCCCCCCCTCGAGCCCTCCAATATATATATAAATACACATTTGTTTTTTGGGGGGAGATGGGGGTGTTCCTCAGTATCTGTGTGTTTGATGAGAAGGAATGGAAGAATAGCTTAATGATTAGATTGGTTTGGTAACCAAGAGAAAAGGGTTCAATTTCCACTGGTACTCCTTGTAGCCTTAGGCAAGTCACTTAACCCTCCGTTGTCTCAGAAGAAAGGTCTGGCAATCTACTTCCTGTCACATTGCCACAAAATCCCAGGAGCAGCTGGGTTGACAAGAGTCAGTATTGACTTAAAAACATGCACTGGACCCCCTAATAGCAACAGGATATAATCAAAATAACCTTAATTGTCTTTGCTATCTCATCAAATAGGAGTGACCTGCCCGGAGTGGTAGGTGCACCCCTAAACAAAGGCATGAGGAGGGGTGATCTGCACAGAGTGGCAGGTGCACCTACTCTTGTCACCTTGCTGGGTAGGCTAGGACCATGATGGTCTTTATCTGCCATCATGTACTATGTATGTTACTCTGTATGTATATTCAGTATTACTGTCTAGATAACCAGCAGCAATGATTTCTTGTGGCCAGCTCTTGCCACAGCCGCAATATGTATAGTAGCATGTGCATTAGTTTTCATCCAAATGGGAAAATTGATGAAAATTTAATTTGTTTTTCCCACATCAACTAATTGAGATCATACACTCAGAAACTTTTCACAAATTACCATTTGTGCACTTTGTTTTCATTATGCCTTTGCATGCATTCCCAGATGCACTGCAACCAATCTGGAAGGGAGAAGAGGTCAAATAGCAGTCATGGATAGCCAGCATGAGGCACTTGAGCCAATCCTGTTTCAACTGCTTGAAAGGCAGCCAGAGAAACCTATCCCTTCTGACTTCTGCAAATACCATGGCAGATGAGATCACAGCAGGGCTGCAACACACAGCCAATGCAAATGGCAGAGAACAATTTTGGCTCTGATTTTCAGAGGAAAAGGTTCTGGTGGGAGCTTTAGGATTCTAAGGTAGCAATGGGAATTTAGTTGTGACTGGGGTAGGACTGTATAGAAAAAAATAAAACATACTAGCTGGACTAGTGTACACTCATAAGGCTTTGTCTATGGCAAAGGAGGACTTTAAGACAGAGAAAGCACAAACAACTTCAAACCTGACTTCTGACTGGGGTTTCTTTGCCTTGCTATATCAAAGGACAAAATGAAAATTTGTCATTTTTTACAGAAAGTTTTTTTTTTTGCTTTCTTTTGTTATGCAGAGCCTGCCACATTAGGGGATTCAAAGGGGAGTACCTTTGCACTTTGAGACAGTAGAGTCAGTGGCAGGAGACGTTACTCTATCAAAACCTATGTATGCCATTACAGAACCATAAGATACAGTACAAGAATATTTCTTGCAACAAGCTTTTTACTGTATTGGCTGTGACAGCAGATGTGTTGTTGGGTACCTTACTGTACTATCTCTTCCATTCTATTGTTCATAAAACAGTAAAATATAACATATAAATACAAAATTAAAATTAAAAAGATGTGATACAGGCACAGCCTCTAGGAATCCAGTCTCAATGGAGTATTATACCTGCATAGTTGGGCAGTGAGCAATCACATATCCCCTCTACCCAGTCCTTTCAAGAGTGTTAAGAGTGACATACAGCCTATAAGGTGTGAAGAAAAACATGGCCAGTATTATTTTAACAGCAATGAGACAGCAAAAGATAAACAGCTCTTCCCTTGAAAGGGGGAAGAGGGTAGAAGTAGGAGGCTTTGGCCCTGGAGAGATTGAGGTGGTCTGAGTGGCCTTGTTGCAGACAACTGAAGTTTGAATTGCAAACTTCAGTTAGCAGGGTGGCTGAGATGGGATGGACTTATAGAGGTCTGTGTTCTTAATTATGTGTGGACCTAGAGGTCTCAGACTTATCTTGGCATTGTTTTCAGAACATATCTCCTTGTACATTGCGTTATTGCATCTATGACCTCTTATTAAAACTAAGGTCACACATTTAGGAACATACTCCATAAAAATCAAAAAGGTGCTTATCTTAGCTATCTGCAACGTGCCTCGACACCACTTTCTGGCACCATATAAGCATTTCACCTCAATGAGTTTCCTCAGGGGGTTTCCTTCATTCAAGCACTTTGTTATGAATGTGATCAGACGATTCTCATTCAGGCACTGTCAAGAAAATATTACTATTATATCTCTTGCTACCATGCCTCTAAACAATGTGTTACAAGGGGACTACAACATCAAAAGATTCTCTGTGTGTGGACAAGACACAAGAACCTTAAAGAAACACTCAGCCCTGCGGTTTTAAGATCGAAAATAGATTTGATGGAAGAAAAAATAACAGGGCATCGACCATGTGGCGCTTGCACTATTTGTCACATATCTGAGGAGCTTTCTGAATTTGAATACCATGGTAATACCTATAAATTAAAACACAGTACTAAATGCAACTCTAGCTTCGTGGTCTATTGTATCAAATGCCCTTGCGGTTTATTTTACATTGGGAAAACCATCAGAATTTTTAAGATACGTGTAAATGAACACCGCAGTAGACTGCGATGTAAGGTTCGAGAAGCTCCCCTTGTAACACATTGTTTAGAGAATAATCATGATTTTGAGGAACTACAATGCTTTTGCATAGATATGGTCTTAAGTGGTAACGCAGGAAAATCTAGAGAACAAACACTATTAATACATGAGCAGAGGTGGATCCATAGGTTACAGACAGTCACTCCAGGTGGCTTAAACAATGCGATAGAATGGGGCGCCTGTATATGAAGAACAAAGGAAGAATGGAATGGATAAGAAAAGAGAACATCACTAATTAATAGAATATTTAGTTTAATAAACCCGTGAGGTTTGAACGTCACCGCGTTCTGACTGCACTGGTGCATTTGACGTGCATTTAAAGGGACATCAGTGCCTTAATCCGCATGCGTGGCGGTTTTTGAAGCCGGGAGGCTCACGATCACATGCCAAGCAACGGAGAATTGCCTGATCATATTTCTAGCAAAGGTATGATAGTCCATCTTTACATATATGCCTATGGTTTAATTTAAGGAACTCGAGGCATGGTAGCAAGATATAATAGTAATATTTTCTTGACAGTGCTTGAATGAGAATCGTCTGATCACATTCATAACGAAGTGCTTGAATGAAGGAAACTCCCTGAAGAAACTCATCGAGGTGAAACGCTTATATGGTGCCAGAAAGTGGCGTCAGGGCACGTTGCAAATAGCTAAGATAAGCACTTTTTTGATTTTTATGGAGTATGTTCCTAAATGTGTGACCTTAGTTTTAATAAGAGGTCGTTGATGCAATAATGGCAATGTACAAGGAGATATGTTCTGAAAACAATGCCAAGATAAGTCTGAGACCTCTAGGTCCACACATAATTAAGAACACAGACCTCTATAAGTTCATCAGTTCAGTGAAAACATAATGGGAAAGGATTTGAGAAGTTCGAAAATAAGAAGTCTATAATTGTCTGCAAACAAACGTAGGCTTAAGGACAATTGGAGGAATGATCATTTAAATATTGCGGTAGTCTAATCCTCTATAACTTAGACCAATATTTAGTGAGATGGGATGGGGTAGGGTTAAATTTGGATTTAATTACTCACCTTTCCTAACTGCAGCTCAAGTTAAATTACATTTCTGGTACAGTAGCTAAGTATCTGCTCAAGAGAGCTTGCAACCTAACTTTATACCTGAGGCAATGGGGGATGAAGTGACTTGTCAAAGGTTACAAGGAGTGTCAGCAGGATCCAAGCCCAGGGTCCAATATTCAAATAATGTATGCTCCTAACTCTGAGAGTTATTCCCTAAATTGGCCTAAATTTATTCTCAAAATGATCCTAAACTCCTACATTTAGGAGCACATAAAGTGGGTGGCAGATTTAGGACAGGGAAAGAAAGCTAGGAGCTTAACACTGATGTTCAGCACTAGACTCATAAATCTTGGCAAATGAATGACAGGCTTAAATTGATTTTTGTATTTATGTCCAGATGTTTGATATACCACCAAAGAACAAAAAAGCTATCAAGGCAGTTTAGAAAGATTTAAATAAAAACAGGAGGGGAAGAAGCATAGAGGAGGAAAGAAAAAGCATGTAAAAGGAATAGAGGAATTACAATCTAAAGAGGAGGGGGAGCAAGAGAAAGAGGACAGAACCAGAAAGAACCAGACTAAAAAGGAAGGGTACAATTCCATCCTGGATGTTCCGGCCCTCTATGCACTTGTCGGAACCGGATGCACAGAGTGACCAGGATTCCAATCCCGTGGAGCACTTCAAGCCCCATGGGATCAGAATTGCAATCAGGCCTGTACGTGCAGGCCAGGACCCTGATTCAGTCTGGCCTGCACGTACAAGGCTTGCCCAGCTAGCTCAATCAGGGCTTTTCAATGGAGCTGTGGCGCCATGGCATGGTTGCCATGGAACTGCAGCTCCATTGAAAACCCGTGATCGCCGACTGCTGGCACAAGAATGCAATTCCCCGCAGCCCGACCCTAGATCTGGCATCCTAGGGCCAGGATCGGGCTGCGGGGAATGTCCTCTGGCCCCGCTGCCCTTTTCACGCCGACTAGGGGAACTTATTCTACCTCCAAGGTGGAATAAGTTTCCCATTCAAGACTCCGGCCCCGGGCATAAAGGGTCCCATATGCCCACTGCCCCATATGCCCACTGCCCGCCCTAACACTACCCCTGATCTGCCCCTTTCCCGCCCCTGTCTACCTTCCCTGTACAACACGCGGGGAAGGTAGATGAGATGGGGAAGGGCCCAAATAGTGGGGATGGATGTCCCAATAGGACGTCCATCCCCTCTATTCGTGCCTTGGAATGGCCCCGTAAGAGTACAAGAGGTGCATGCATAACTTTACAATTCCTAAATTAAGATGACTTTTCAGCAGGAAACTTAGGGGTATGTTTACTAAACCGTCTTAATGTTACCAACGTTAGTTGCAGTCTTACTGTGACAAATGCCATATAAGGTAGTGGGCATTCCGGTCTTAAGGTAACATTTTGGGTTATCACGCGATAAAGTCAGTTATCGCACGATAGAGGGAACCGTGGCACGTTAACGGGTGTTAGCCTTAATTAGGTGTGCTGACCTAGAAGCACAGCAACAGAGGTATAGCACAATGGTTAATACATTGACTGGTAAAACTGGGGTCATGAGTTTGATCCCCCAGTGGGCTTAATGAGTAAGGCTGTTTGAGATATCACCCTTCACTTTAAATCAGTGCTGTCTGAGGCATTTTCTTTTTTAATTTAAATTAGTGCTGCCAGCAAACACACCCTCACAGTGCTGTAACCTAAGGAGCCGCATAAGGTGCCCTATAAGGCACTCCAGAGGGCACATTATAAAGTGCACTGTCCGCCAAGGCACCTTATAATGTTCCCTATACGGCGCCTTATGAGGCACCTTACGTTTACAGTATTGTGAGGGTGTTTTTGCTGGCAGCACTAATTTAAATTAAAAAAGGAAATGCCTCAGACAGCCCTATCAAATAACACCACTGTGGGATCAAACCCATGACCTCTGCCTCCACAGTCAGTGAAGTAACCGGTGGGCTACATCTCTGTAGTTAGTAACAAACCCCTGGCTGGCTACAGAAGGACTGCAGGTCACCACACACCCTGTCTGCTGTGGTCACCAGGATAGGGTAAATCCAACCGTACACATGATCCACTGCACATGCAGATCAGCAGTCTACAGCTGATCACAAGATGGGGCATGCACCCCCACAGAACCCCGGCCTGGTAGGGAGAACTGACCGTGTGCACCCTCACAGCACCTCAGCCTGGTAGGAAGAACTGACCGTGTGTTACTGGCACAGAGTAGCTACACACCGTGACATTGTGTGGGTCCTGTGCTCACCCTGAGGTTGAGGTGGGGTGCTCAGCACCAGGTCCGCAGCACCTGGCTTTGCTGAGATAGGCTATGCTGCAGCTTGCCATCAGTGACAGTGTGTGATAGGTAGTTCTTGCAGACACAACTAGGATACACCTGTGTCCATCCGTATTTCCCAGTCATGTTTAGCTCTTGTGGACTATGATGCACCCAGAATAGTGCATCCTGTGTGGGCACCATGGTCACATGATTTAAGTGAAGGGGGTGTTTGGAGCCATAGGCGGATTATGAAGCACCACCCAACCCGCCCTCTGGGGCTCAGGGTGGGGGACAGGATCTCCCACCAACAGATCCACATTCTACATCCCTGCAATGGTGGCAGTAGAGGGGACCATCAACCCCAGTCCTGCTAGGGAACAGACACCCTACAGGGCAGTCAATACAGATCTGTACACATCCATAAGGCAATAGCAGACAGACAGTAGGCCTGGAAATGCTCAGCTGCCCCCCACCACTATCTGACATTCTCCAGCAGCGAGCACAGTGAGTCTCCAGCCGCTGCACCCTGCAAGGTGTTCCAGCCATACACATACTAACTGCAGACAGTCTGCTAGCTAGTCCATAGTGCATGTTCCTGGAGGAGATGTGTGCACCCAAGACTAAAATTTGAGAGCACGCACGCACGCGCACACACACACACCAAGCAGATAAGTCAGTGATTGGGCCCCAAAAAAAGAGAACCCATAAATATCATTTGGAAAAAACACTATAGAGCACTATGGAGGAACCTAGCCATGCCATGGTCACTGCACAGTCAGGGTGAGAGTGACCTCCCAGCAGGACATGCTGTGGCCACCCTGTCCGTGCAGGTGGTGGCTGGGCACTACAATGTCTCTGCCATTGCCCTATGCCCTGTGCAGATGCATCCTGCCCAGGTCACCCTGTCCGGGCCATACCCACAGTACCTTGCTTCTCATTATGCACATTGGCAGGCTAACACTGAAAACAGTGCAAGCAGTGTGGGCTGAGTAAAGTGTAAGCAGCCACAACACACTGGATAGACAGACACACACTTCCACACCTATGCCAGCATTGTGCAAATATAGAGGCTTTTGGCAGCCCTGGCCACCACGCCAGTCCTGGGCACAGTGCAGGCATGGCTATGGTACGCAATACTGTTGGGTTCACTCCCAAGGGTGGTAAACACTGTCAGAAACCAAAACTGAAACACACTCTACAGATATCAGAAAGGTTGCTATGATGCAGTTCTATCAGCAAATTGTGATTAACTTAGGAATTGCTATCTGCCATTAATCATAGCAACCTTTTGATACCTGTGTAACATATTCCCAAGTTTAGGGCGGCATTGCTAAGGTATTCAAGTGCTAGTATTGGGAGATGCTGCTGCTCGCAGGGCCCAACAGCCTGACTCTCCATGAGGCTTTGGATAGTGGAGCCTGTGGGTGTGGGTGTTTATGCCCCTGTTGGCCGCTGCTCTAGGGCAGAGGTTCCCAACTCCGGTCCTGGTGGGCCAAACACTGTTTGGGTTTTCATGCTGTCCCTAATGAATGTGCATGAGATACATTTGCATACCATGGGGGCGGCGCATACAAATGCAGCACAGGCATATTTATTAGAGAGAGCATGAAACCTGAATGGTGTTTGGGCCTCCAGGACTGCAGCTGGGAAACTCTGCTCTAGGTATTGCACATGTTTATGGTGTCTGTGCTCTGTAGGGTAAAATATAGGCATTTCAGACATGTTTATGTTATCTGCAATAAAGGTTCCGTCTTTATTACAATGGTTTAGCACTGGGTAAAATATGGGGACTGGGTTGGCAGGAGCCACACCTGGGACTTCAACTTCTGACCTTCTGCTCATGAACACATTGGCTGTGTGTACTGCACCACATTGTTGCCACATGGACAGTTCATTCCCTGGGGATTCCATGACTGTTCGTCAGACAGACCTTGTCTGTTGCAGTGCATGGCACCCACCTAAATGGGGCTAGGCCATGGTCTGCTGTGGGCAGATGCCACTCCCCCCTCCGCCACCAGCACCCCTCCGCCACCATGCTGCCATGCCATTATGCCGGTGGTGCTGGTGGTGCGCCGTCCCAGGCCATCCAGTATGCTGGTAGGCAGCTGCCTATGGTGTGGGTTCTCGGGTAGGGGTGCCTACATGGACATGAGCGCTTCTCCCCCCCCCCCCCCACACACACACCTGCCAATGTTCTGTGCCCTTGGGGGTACCTGCTGAATAATCTCCCCTGTGACATTGTGGGACACACACTCGTGCCAATGTTGGACCCTCGTCAGTTGCTGTCTTGCTGCTTTACAGTTTCAGCATTCCTATGTGCCACCTAGGCATCTGCCTAACACGCACTGTGCCCCAGCTGTACCACAGCATGTGCCACCTGCATCCCTCTATATCCCATTTCCAGCATCTGTACAGTTGCCATTTCCTACATGCCCACCCTGCTGTTACTGCACATGTGCACGCCATAACAAACCTGCCTAATATAGACGTGAATAAACCCTGATCAGCACTATTTCAATGTGGGATCATTCACTTTGTCGGGGGACAGAGAATAGACTCTTCCAAACATAATATCTTATTTTTTTAGCTTTGTCAATGGTGTTGCTTTATGTTTATCATTAATATCAGTTTTGGCCAGCTTGGTTATTGGAATTTTAAATGTGGTTCAGGTCATTTTCTGTGTTTATTTGCCTTTTTATTCCGTGCACATGTATCACTACTATCACGTTTTTGGGTTTCCCTGGCTTTGCTGTACGTTGCTAACTGAAATGGTTTCTCTTTCCTGCAAATGTGCCTTAACGCGAGGGTTTCACTGGCGTTAGTGTTCAGACCCAGATTTCACAGCATTAGTGTGCCTGGAGCCTCTCCCCGCCCACTCTCCGCCCATTGACCCCTTCTCTCGGCCCTCTGGGAAGCCTTACTCCACTCTTCAGAGCCAGATTTCACAGCGTTAGTGTGCCTCAACACCGCTGCTGTGTTATCGCGTGCTAAGTGACGTTATCGTGCGATAATGTTACATTATTGCACGCTAACGTCACTTATCGCACGATAATACCACTGCTGCGATGTTAAGATACTTTAGTAAACATACCCCTTAGGAAACAAAACATTTACAGGGTTGGGGAAGGTGTTAAAGTAAGAAAGAAGAACTTAAAATGAGTTTCTGAGAATATTTCCTGTCTAGTGGCTTCAACTTGCATAGGGAAATGAGAGAAATTGGATTTAAATTAGTAGCTATAACTTTTTTATATGTTCCTTTTCCAGGAGAAGTTTCAACTCACTCGCTAATCTTTGAAAAGGGAAGAGTTTTTGAAGAATTTTCCAACCCACATCCTGTCACAGGTGTAGACATAAATTCAGTCCAATGATCTAAATAAATATTAACCCAAAACCTTAATGAAAAGCAGTACCTTGTGCAGTTGTTTATTTTTACATGTGGTAGATATGAAGCAGTTTTGGGTTTGTGTAAGGAAATAGGAAAAATACCAGCCATATAGCAGTGTTTGTTAGAGACAGCCATGGAGTCATGGTGGTTCTTTGGCAAAATACCTGCCTGCTAATAGAATGTTTTCAGACCAGCCTCTGACTGTGAGGAAAAAAAATCCAGTTGGATTTTTTATTTGCCTGAAATTTGCACAGCAGTCACAGCTACCTCTTTAATTTACAAAATTGCCCTGAAATAAAATGTGATGAATAAGAAATGAATCAAATTGAAAATGTATTAAAACGCAACAAAATAAAATGAAACACACTGAAAGACCATGCATCAGAAGGGGGTGGAACTGGCAGGACCTTGTAAGCATGAAGACCTCGTACTTCTGTGTTTCTTTTTGTTAAGCTGATATCCTGCCGCCGCCGCAACTCTTTCTCGCCAGGTCTGCGGCAGCAGCGGTGACGGTGGGTGGGGAGTAAAACCACTGTTGTCGCAGACCTGAGAGGAACAGCGGCCGCAGCAGGAGCAGTGGCAGCAACACAGCAGTCAGTTCTTTAAGCAGAATGAGGTGGCCACGGCCAGGTCTACATGGCAAAGTAGGATGCTATGCCCTCGCTGTCCCTTCATAGCCGCAACCCTGTGAAAGTGCACCACTTGCACAGTGGGCAGCATTGGCTTTGTTCCTACTTGGTTTAGTTTGGTGTTCTATATAGTAGGACTTTTGATTTGTTTTTATTCTTATTCTTTATTAATATATTTAACATAGCAACATAGTAAAGGACAGCAGATAGTCTGCCCAGTAAGGTGGCTAGAATGTTGTCTGAAGCTTGGTGCAAGTAACCTCCTCTACGCCTGATTAACATTGTGCTCTCCGCTCTGCCCTCTCAATATCTTTGTTTAGGATTCTACCCTCTACTCGGTGCAGGCTAGCTCCCTCTGGTTGTTGAAGTAGATTCATAAAAACATAAGAACATAAGATATGCCATACTGGGTCAGACCAAGGTCCATCAAGCCCAGTATCCTGTTTCCAACAGTGGCCAATCTAGGTCATACGTACCTAGCAGGTTCCCCAAAAGACACAGGTTCCACAATTCTTGTACTGGGTCAAGCATTGATATCCTGGGTCCCTTCTTAATAATGGTTTATGGACCTTTCCTCCAGGAACTTGTCCAAACCTTTTTTAAACCCAGCTACCCTCACAGCCTTTACTACATCTTCCGGTAACAAATTCCAGAGTTTGATTACACATTGAGTGAAAAAATATTTTCTTGTATTAGTCTTAAATAGTTTACCCTGTAGCTTCATTGCATGTCCCCTAGTCTTTCTATATTCTGATAACGTAAACAATCGATCTACGTTTACCCGTTCCACTCTGTTCATTAATTTATAGACTTCTATCATATCTCCCCTCAGCTGTCTCTTTTCCAGGTTAGAGAGCCCTAACCTTTTTAGCCTTTCTTCATAGGAGTATCCTTCCATCCCCTTTACCATTTTGGTGGCTCTTCTCTGAACCTTTTCTAATAACGCTATATCCTTTTTAAGATACGGCGACCAGAATTGCACACAATATTCAAGGTGCAGTCTCACCATGGAACAATATAGAGGCATTATAATATCTTTTGTTTTATTTTCCATTCCTTTCCTTAAGATACATACCATTCTATTTGCTCTCTTGGCAGCCGCTGCACACTGGGCCGAGGGTTTTAACATGTTATCCATAAATGACGCCTAAATCTTTTTCCTGGGTGGTGGTTCCTAATGTGGAACCTTGCATCTTGTAACCATAGTTTGGGTTGTTCTTCCCTAGGCGCAAAGCTTTGCACTTGTCCACATTAAATTTCATCTGCCATTTTGATGCCCAGTCTTCCAATTTATCAAGATTGTCTTGCAATTTTCCACAATCCTCTTGGGTTTTAACAACTTTAAATAGTTTTGTGTCATCTGCAAATTTGATAACCTCACTCGTTATTCCCTTTTCCAGGTCATTTATGAATATGTCAAAAAGCAGCGGACCCAGCACAGATCCCTGGGGTACACCACTATTCACCTTTCTCCATTGGGAAAATTGGCCATTTAGCCCAACCCTCTGCTTTCTATCTTTCCATCCTGTGCTATATAGAGGATCCCCTGTTTTTGTCCCATGCTTTTGTTTACTCTTTCACTGTTTTTGCCCCACCATTTCCATCAGCAAGGCATCCAGACATCCACCACTCTTTCCTTGAAAAAGTACTTCCTGGCTTTGTTTTTCAGGGTACTTCCTTGCAGCTTCGTTTCTTGAAAAAGATTTATTTATTCATTAATATTTCATTTATATTACTCATGCTGTATTTATTTATGTAGTTATTTACCACTATTAACTAGGTTATATTAAGTGGAGCGCAAATGCTGACCAATAAATAAATGCATAAATAAATATATGTGAGGTGAATAGAGGAGAGAAAGATAAGGAAACAGCAATGAGAAAAATGACAGCCTGGATGAAGAAAGGGTACATCTAATATGCCCATACATAAGAATACATTTTCAAAACAAAAAGGTCGTGGACTAATTTCTTGGAGAAGTTAGCAAATGGGTAAATATAAGTAGTAGAGTCAAAGATAAATGTATGCTTCTTTTAATTTAGATCAATCAGAGAGAAAACCTCTTCAAAGAAGAGCATTTCAAGTATATAAAGGTTACTTTAGAAGGAAGAAACTGGGCTAAAATTTGAAAGCACTTACATTCATGAGCTAATACAGTTATATTACAAGGGACTCAATTTAGGATTTTTCAAAAGACATATTTCACCCCAAAGAAATTCTCTCAAAGGTCTGCTGAGTTTTCCAATTTGCACAGTCATACTGTAGATTAAAGCTACTGTAGTTGATTTGTTAGACATCTTCTGCTTGTGCCCTCTTACTTAGTCATCTGGATAGAGGTCTCTCAGCACAAAGAATTTTGCCTAAGACATCTCGCTCAAGCCAGAGTGCTGCTTGTTCTTATGACCTACAGATCTGAAAGTGAAAGAACACTAGATTCGTTTGCCATGCTCTTGAATGTGTTATGTAGTCTTGTTTCCTCCATTATTTGTCTTGGGACAGTTTCTCTAAATGTGTTAGTTCTGCGCATACCATGATAGTCATAAACTCCTGCACTTAGTTTTTGGAGTTTTAGAAACAGTTCCATGTTTAGCAGAGCTCTTTCCAAAATATCATCAAAATGATAAATGTTGCCATTTTGGCATCTCAATTTCAATCTGTCTTTTCTAAAATGTATCATTAATTGTGCACAATTGTAAAAAAACAAACAAAAAAACAACAACCCTAAGAATGTGCATTCATGAGCACATATATAGTTCATTTCAGTAGCTAAAATTTTCAAGTGCACACAAATTCCTTGCCCACATGTATACTTACAAATTCACACAGGTACAATTGATTTGTAAATAAAACACTTCTAGCACACATACAATGCACTCCTAAAGAGCAAATGAACATGAAAAAATGCCCCAAAATAGGGAAGTTTCATTTTAAATGAGAGCAAACAAAAACCTCTAGCACACATGCAATGCACTCTTAAAGAACAAATGAACATGAATAAATGCCCCCAAAAAAGGGAAGTTTCATTTTAAATGAGAACAAACAAGGGAAGTTTGTTTTGGGTATGCACACCCCTAAAAAATTATTTCTCAAAAGTTGTCATGGTGGTTAAAAGAAGGATAGCATAACCCAGGGCATGCCGGATTGGCTTTGGGCTCCCTCTGCTCCCCGCCTCCATTCCCCCCTTTTCCCAATCCCACATGCAACAAAACGGGGCCCAATCCATTGCTTTGCAACATGCTTTTATTAGTGGATTTTTATTTATTTATTTATTTACATTCTCTTATATACCGCGCTATTCTGTATCAGTGCGGTTTACATTGAACAAACTGAAATTACATTGAACAGGGCATTATAACTTGGAGAAAACTATTTTACAGGGAACATGGGCTATGGAGGGTTAAGTGGCTTGCCCAAGACCACAAGTATCTTGAAGGCCACCGCAATACAAAGTTATTTCACTTTTAACAATCACAACTATGGCAAACGTAACCTCTGTACAAGATTATGTGAACATTAAATAAACAATAAGTACACAATAAGCAAACAATAAGCAACCAATGGCCCTAAGTTGGGTTGCTGTGGAGGGGTACAACTGTCCCTGTTGCCTGGTTGGTGGCCCTGGCCCACCCCATGGCCAGTGTCCTGTCCCTTTTACCCCCGTCACCAACCACTCCATGTCAGTGCCTGGGTAGCCCATTTTATTCTATGCTCCTGGTAACCGAGACCAGGTACCCCTTGTCCTTGGTATCTGGCTCCCTTGTTCCCAGGCCCCAGCACCCCCTTCTCGGTACCTGGGTCGCCCCTCTTTCTATATGTTACCCCTCCCTCTTTTCCTTCGGTGAGGTCTTGCCAACAGGAGGGCCTATGGCCTGTCTCACCCCACAGTGTGTTTTTTCTTGACTAGATTGTAAGCTCTGATGAGCAGGGATTACCTCTTACATGTCTGTGCTGTACAGCGCTGCGTACGACTGGTAGTGCTATATAAATGCTGAGTAGTAGTAGTAGTAGGTAGTAGTGAGTACCAAACTGATGGCTCACCACAAGCCCTCAAGGAACAGTTCCAAGCCAATGTCATTCAGGTAGACCCCATCTCTTGAGTACACCATCTCCTTCCCTGCCAGTATGCCCGGGTGTTCCACTACCACCCAGACCTAACATCGGCACAAAGGTCCCAACTTCTTTGTTCAGCTTTCTCCTGCTCTTGCCGATACCTTTTGGTTGTTTTCCTCCCCTCCACTTCTGCTGTGGGATGATGTTGGACTAGACAATCCTCTCCCCAGCTCAGCGCGAATCCAGGTCTTGTCCGCCTTGATCTTGATGATGAGATCTATGCACTTTGTGGACACCAGATCATTACCCACAAGATGCAGGATTACCCAGTTGAGTGGCTGGCTAGCCCGTCTCCGGCCAGTGCGGGTGAGCCTCAACTGGTCCCACCGCATCCCTCTGTGCCCCATTCAGTGTATACAGACGCTATTGGGGTGGAAGCCAAGCTGCTTGCTGAAGTGTCACCCCTCTGCCCTTCTTCCCATCCAGTAGACATAGGAGAGCACAACAATCCAGACTGACATCGCTCCAGAACCTAGCAGGCAAGAGGGAAAGCGCATCAGCAAGTGCCATTACTGTGAGCGTCTTACTGCCTAATGTACAGTTTATATTGATTCAAAGCCCACCTTCTGATATCCTGGATCTGACCCACCTCCAGGTTCAATCCATGCACCACAGTTGCTGCACCTATCCTAAAGGAATGCAGTGGTCTCGAACCCCACCCCTTTACAACCCTCAGCCACAGGATCCGAAACTGATACTTAGAGAGAGAAGATCCATCCATGTGGCACAACAGGGGTCCCCCAACACCCGCAAATACAGATGGCTTCAATGGGGCAAAACTCCTACATCACTGTAGCATTCAGCCATACCATCCTCCCTTTTCCAAGCTGGTCTGCCTTCGACCAGGGCAGGAACAAATGCACCCTGTCCCCCACCACCAAGGCATCACCCACCCGCATGGCGGTGCCTGCTATGTCCCCCATGGACTGGGCAGGATCTTGCTCTTGCAGAAAGCTCTAAAGAACATTAGCAGAGCAGCCAGTCTAAACAGCTTGTCCTCAAGCCCATCTCTGGTGACAGTTGATGCCTGTCGAATGACCCTGTTTAGCATGGGTAGGGTGACTGATTAGCGACCATCCAGTCACAGAACAGCCTCTCTGGCCCAGTCATCCATCACTTTCTGCAACATGAACTTTTTCATCACATCTCTGTGCCCCCACAATTTGAGGAAAAAAGCCACTCCTGCCAACGTCAGCTTGGCTTGCCTAACCAAATCTCCCTCTGCCTGTAGGTGCATCAGGAACTCGAGCAGGAGGCCTGTTTCACCCCTTGCCCCAGAGTGACTCCCACTGTCTGATGAAGCTCTCCAGCCGGCCTCTGTCTCCTTCATAGGCCTTCCAGGTAGTAGCTGTCACTGAGGGCATCAACAATCTGTCGACGCTCCTCATCCAAAGGTCCACATCTCCTTGGGCATGCGAGCTGCCTCAGGCGCTGCATCCAGGGTGAGTTGCCAGTAGTGCTGGAGCTGGAAACAAGACAACGTCAACTATCTCATTGCTCTCCCCCGGGACGTGCTTGGCCATAATAAATACATTCAGTTCCAGGCTCAACAACACCAGTTTCCTGACCAATCGCATCACTTTTTCTGCCCTCACTGTCTGCTGATTAATGGTGAACACCACTGTCTTGTTATCCGAGCAGAAAACTATTCTCCTTTCCGCAAACTGGTGCTTCCATATGACCATGGCTACCATAATCGAGCTCCAAACAGAGAAGGACCAAAAACAGTGGGGAGTTAACCATACCATACAATGAAACTGGTTAACACATACACCAAAGGTCTAAAAAACCTCTCTGCACCTCATACTGGTGATATGCTGGGACTCAGCATATCACACAGCATGTCCCAGCATATCACCTGTATGCCACAGAGAGTTTTTTTAGATCTTTGATATATTGCTAACCAGCTTCACTGTATGGTATGGTTAACTCCCCGCTGTTTTTGGGCCTTCTCTGTTTGGACCCAGCATGTAATGAGATATCATTATGATGCTGTCCTGAGAGGCTGTTTAAGGTCTATACATTGATCTTGGTCTTTTACTCCTTGTGAGGAAATCTTTTCGTGATTAAGTACCACAGTCGGGAACATCTCAAGGAATTTAACGCCCTTGGCTATGCCGATTTTGTGCCACTCAACTGGCCAGAACTCTTGGCACCATTGCCCCTTAAAATAGATTCCAAAGCCCAGCCTCCAGGCAGCATCCATAAATAGTTCCAGATCCCTGTAACAAATGTCTGGTGACCTCCATATGTTCCTGCCATTGTAATGGGGCAGGAACTGCTGCACACTGCCAGGTCCTCCCTCATGGGTGCATTGACCCTAATGAAGTGGTGCCCTCTGCGAATGCCCATTGTGGTGTCCTCCAGCCACCGTATAAATGCTCAACCCATGGGCATCACCTGGCAGACAAAGTTCAAATGTCCTCTCAGTGACTGCATCTGTCGCAGTATGATCTTTCTTGCAGCCACTGCCATTTGGACTGCGGCCCTCAAGTCTGCCGTTTTCCCTGCTAGGAGGTGCATCACCATTTCCGTAATCTTAATTTCTATCCCTGGGAATGACAGGCACTGCGCCGGCCCCTCCATCTTGTTTTTGGACAATGGTATCTCTAGCTCAGTGGCATTCATTTGGAAAGCTCACAGGTTATGCTGGCACCCTTGCTCATCCCCCACAGTGAGCAGAAAATCATCCAGGTAATGTATGATTCTGCTTTGTGCAACTCCCTGGCATTAACCTTTAAAAAGGAGATAGAGCAGCTTTTAAACTAGATAATAGGGGAAAGCCGACAGTCGCCCAAGAGCGGATGGTTCGGAAGAATGTATCCTTCAAGGATACTACCAAAAGCAGAGAGGTTCCAAAAAAGAGTAAAGTAGCCCAAATGCCCTCGAGTATGGAGCAGACTGAGCTTAAAGATCCCAAATTACCCATGTCTACCAATAGCCAAATTAATATGAATAAAAAACAGTCTTTAAAATGCTTGTATGCAAATGCTAGAAGTCTAAAAAATAAGATGGGAGAGTTAGAATATATAGCACTAAATGAGAGGTTAGATATAATTGGAATATCAGAGACATGGTGGAAGGAGGACAACCAGTGGGACACTGTGATACCTGGGTACAAACTATATCGTAATGATAGAGCTGATCAAATTGGTGGAGGGGTTGTGCTCTATGTTAGAGAGGGCATTGAGTCAGAAAGGATTAAAGTTTTACAGGAAACAAAATTTGATGTAGAATCTCTATGGATTGAAATTCCATGTAAAAAGGGGAAGGCGATGGCAGTGGGGGTGTACTATCGACCGCCTGGCCAGAATGAACAAATGGATGATGAAATGCTCAAAGAAATCAAGGAAGCTAACAAAGGTTACAGCTCGGTAATAATAATGGGTGATTTCAATTACTCCGGTATCAACTGGGTCAGTGTCACTGCAGGACATGCTAGGGAGATAAAGTTCCTAGATGACATAAATGACTGCTTCTTGGAGCAGCTGGTTCATGAACCGACCAGAGGGGAAGCCATATTAAACCTAGTCCTTAGTGGAACACCAGATCTAGTGCAAGAGATAAGGGTGTTGGGGCCACTTGGCAATAGTGATCACAGTATGATTGCCTTTGATTTAATTAGTGGAGGAGGGACAGTAAGGAAATCCACAGTACTACCTTTTAACTTTTGAAAGGGAGACTATGATAAAATGAGGAAAATAGTTAAGAAAAAACTAAAAGGAGCAGTTGGGTGTTGTTGAAAACTACTATCTTGGAAGCCCAGACCAGCTGTATTCCACGCTTTGAGAAAAGTGGAAGGAAGTCCAGAAAACTGCCAGCATGGTTTAAAGGTGAGGTCAGTGAGGCTGTTGTTGCCAAAAAAGCATCTTTCAGGAAATGGAAAAAAGAGCGAAACAATGAAACCTGGAAACAGCACAAGCACTGGCAGGTCAAATGCAAGGCATTGATAAAGAAGGCAAAGGAAGAATTTGAGAAAAAGCTTGCTGCGGAAGCAAAAACGCGAAATAAAGATTTTTTCAAGTACATTCATAGCAAAAAACCTGTGAGAGAGTCGGTTGGACCATTAGATGATACAGGAGTTAAAGGGGCACTAAGAGGCGACAAGGAGATAGCGGAGAGACTGAATGAATTCTTTGCTTCAGTCTTTACTGAGGAAGATGTAGGGATGTTACCCATGACTGAAGTGGTATTTAAAGGTGCGGAAGAATTGAAGGAAATATCGATACATCGGGAAGATGTATTACAACTATTAGATAAACTGAAGAATAGCAAATCACCTGGGCCGGATGGTATACATCCAAGGGTGTTGAAAGAATTGAAATATGAGATTGCCGACCTGCTATTAATAATCTGTGAACTATCATTAAAATCATCTCTAATACCTGAAGATTGGAGGATTGCCAATGTAACACCAATTTTTAAAAAGGGTTCCAGGGGTGATCCGGGAAACTACAGACCGGTGAGCCTGACGTCAGTACCTGGAAAAATGGTAGAAACCATCATAAAGAATAAAATTACTCAGCATGTAGTCATAGCCTAATGGGAGACAGCCAACATGGCTTTAGACAAGGAAGATCTTGTCTTACTAATCTGTTATGTTTTTTGAAAGTGTGAATAAACAGGTGGACAAAGGTGAGTCGGTTGATATAGTGTATCTGAACTTTCAGAAAGCCTTTGACAAGGTCCATCAGAGACTTTTGGCAAAACTAAAGAGTCATGGGATAGGAGGCAGTGTACTACTGTGGATCAAGAACTGGTTAAAAGATAGAAAGCAGAGGGTTGGGCTAAATGGCCAATTTTCCCAATGGAGAAAGGTGAATAGTGGTGTACCCCAGGGATCTGTGCTGGGTCAGCTGCTTTTTGACATATTCATAAATGACCTGGAAAGAACCTCCTCAGTTCTGCCCCAGAAGCTGTGCAGTTGTGCCCTGCAGCTGCGCACGCGTGCCGAGCAGGCCATTATTTAAAGACACTGCCTGCTTGTGCTACTCACTGTCCTCCTGATACTGTGCCAATGAATTCCTGCTGTTAACCTCCTCAGTTCTGCCCCGGAAGCTGTGCAGTTGTGCCCTGCAGCTGCGCACTCGCGCTGAGCAGGCCATTATTTAAAGACGCTGCCTGCTTGTGCTACTCACTGTCCTCCTGATACTGTGCCAACGAATTCCTGCTGTTAACCTCCTCAGTTCTGCCCCGGAAGCTGTGCAGTTGTGCCCTGCAGCTGCGCACGCTCGTCGAGCAGGCCATTATTTAAAGACGCTGCCTGCTTGTGCTACTCACTGTCCTCCTGATACTGTGCCAACGAAGTACGCTGTGAGCTGTTTTATCTGCCATGTGTTTTTAAGTTGCTTTTATATGATTCGGATTTTATTTCCGTATTGTGCTGTGTTATCGTTCTACCCCCCGGTGGTTTACTGCCCTTGTTTTACTGTCCCGCCCTTATTACTGTGCTCTGACCTGTCTGTCCCGCTCTTATTGCTCTGTTCTATCCTTGTTTCTTCTTCTTCTTCTTTCTCATAGGCTCACTTTCTTTTCTTTTTTATAGTTCCTGCTGTTAACCTCCTCAGTTCTGCCCCGGAAGCTGTGCAGTTGTGCCCTGCAGCTGCGCACGCGCGCCGAGCAGGCCATTATTTAAAGACGCTGCCTGCGGCGTCTCGCACCGTGGCGGCGCACGCCGAAGGAGCGCGCCCAAGGAGCAGGACGTGCTCCTTGGGCGAGCTCCTTGGGGCGACGACGAGGGCGACCCTCTTCTCTCCAAGGTATTTTGTTCTGTCTCTTCATCGTTCTTAGGCCTCTGTATGTATCTCTCCTCAGTTTTCTTTGTCCGGTACGCCCACAACAACACCCCAGCTTTTGCAAGGCATATTCGCAAGGCCTCTGTGACGTCCACGCCTTGGCCATTATCTCGGCGTTTTCGGCAGTTCTACTTCCTTCTTCTCTGTCTACTGCTTATGTCAGTTATCCCAGTAATATGGGGCCATCGGTCTCCCACTCCTTTTCTTGTTCCCCCCCGACCTCGCATACTCTCTCGGGTTGCTTTGCTTTCATGTGCGGTGGCGTTGTCGCCGCCTCCTATGCCCATCAGTACGCCTTTGCCTTTCTCTCCAGCCCCTGCACTGATCCATACACCTCCGTTACTATCTCCGGACCTGATGCCCACCCGGTCCTTGCGACTTGGTCTGCTCAACTGTCGTTCCCTCCGATCCAAAGCTATTCTTATCTATGACCTCATTGAGCGTGAGGGCCTCGACTTTCTCTTCTTAGTCGAGACATGGTTGAAAGAGGGTGAAGACCCTCTTTTAGCACGCTGTCTGCCTCCGAATTACCAAGCCTTCTCCCTCCACCGGAAATCACGGTCAGGTGGGGGAGTTGCGGTCATATTTCAGTCTTGAAGGACTAGAAAGGGGGGCTGTTACTTCTGGAGAGAAATGTGAAATTGTGAGTATATACTTCTGGGAATTTTTCTGAAAGGAATTTTTTTTCTTTTAAAGCTAATTAATCTGTGAACCCACTATTTTTTTGTTAAATCAGTCAGGGCCTAGTAGCAACAGTTTAAGATTCAATTTAAAACACAGAAGAGAACTTTCTGGTTAGCTTTCATACCCAGTAGACAGCTGTAGTTTAAATTTCATAGTCACTCAGGGCCTAGCATCAGCAAAGTACTTTTAGTTTCAAATTAAAACACAGAAGAAAGCTTTCTGGTTAAATTTAGAATCCAGCAGAGAGCTTGTAGTTTAAATTTCTTAATAGGTTAGAGCCTAGTAGCAGCAAAGAGCTATAATTTAAATCAAATCAGAATATAGCTTAGCACAAAAGGCAAAACAAGGTCAATTCTCCTTGAGCAGCATATAAAGTCTTCTAGAGACCTTTACAAAGAGGCCTTCTACCTAGTGGGCAAGCGACCCGTGAAGCTTTTTCAATAGGTGTTAACACCAGCTGGCAGTTCAAAAGGCCATTTTGAAAGACTCCTTCTATCCAAGCAAGGACTGTTAATTACCCAGGAAGTAGGTCACTGCTTACATCAGCAGCACAAGCATAAATAGCTCAACCAGAGCTCTGTGACCCTCAGTCTTGAAGGACTAGAAAGGGGGGCTGTTACTTCTGGAGAGAAATCTGAAATTGTGAGTATATACTTCTGGGAATTTTTCTGAAAGGAATTTTTTTTCTTTTAAAGCTAATTAATCTGTGAACCCACTATTTTTTTGTTAAATCAGTCAGGGCCTAGTAGCAACAGTTTAAGATTCAATTTAAAACACAGAAGAGAACTTTCTGGTTAGCTTTCATACCCAGTAGACAGCTGTAGTTTAAATTTCATAGTCACTCAGGGCCTAGCATCAGCAAAGTACTTTTAGTTTCAAATTAAAACACAGAAGAAAGCTTTCTGGTTAAATTTAGAATCCAGCAGAGAGCTTGTAGTTTAAATTTCTTAATAGGTTAGAGCCTAGTAGCAGCAAAGAGCTATAATTTAAATCAAATCAGAATATAGCTTACCTCAGCGGCACAGGACAAGGTACTGTGTAGCAGCCCTTTTTTAATAAGTGTTATATCCCTCCCTCCCTCCCCACACCCACCCTCCCCTGGGATAATCACAGCTTTATAGGTACTTGCACAACTTAAAAGACAGGAGGTGCTCTCAGGTGAAGCTCATTACCCAAATCAGTCATACACTAAGGACCTGAGATTAATTAAGCTTCAGGTGAACAAGGTATATTAAACTTCTTAGGTACAGTTTTAGTGGTATAAATATCCATAGCACCCTTTAGTACATAAAGAACTTAAAGATCTAAACACAAACTTAAAACTAAGATGCAGACAGCAGTCCAGCAGCGGGATGTGGGCTTTCCAGTCTTTTGCATTGAGTGTCACATGTATGATTTTCTCCCAGCTGGTGAGAGGTCTTACGTGTGCACTAGGTGCAAGGAGCTCTCTGCTCTCAGGGAACGAGTCCATTCTCTAGAGGCTAGAGTAGCAGACTTGGAAAACATAAGACAGACAGAGAGGTACATAGATGAGACCTACAGGGATATAGTCCTGAAGTCCCACCTCCAGTCTGGCAGCATCCCTGTTGCCATGGAGGAGAGAGGTCACGTGACAGGAGAGCATCACCCTGGTGTGGCAGGAAGTGATCCTGTAACTAGGACCTGTCCTCCAGGTGATGTAAACCCCTCTCGCACCGAGGAGGTTTCTCCAGGGCCAAGTGCCCATGAGGGAAGGGTTAGGACAGCAGTTATAGTTGGTGATTCAATCATTAGGCATGTAGATAGCTGGGTGGCTGGTGGACGTGAGGATCGCCTGGTAACATGCCTGCCTGGTGCAAAGGTAGCGGACCTCACACGCCACCTAGATAAGGTCTTAGATAGTGCTGGGGAGGAGTCTGCTGTCTTGGTACATGTCGGTACCAATGACATAGGAAAATGTGGTAGGGAGGTTCTGGAAGCTAAATTTAGGCTTTTAGGTAGGAAGTTGAAATCCAGAACTTCCAGGGTAGCGTTCTCCGAAATGCTTCCCGTTCCACGCGCAGGACCCAAAAGGCAGGGAGAGCTCCGGAGTCTCAATGCGTGGATGAGACAATGGTGCAGAGATGAGGGGTTCGGATTTGTTAGGAACTGGGGAACATTCTGGGGAAAGGAGGGGCTCTTCCGAAGGGATGGGCTTCACCTTAACCGGGATGGAACCAGGCTGCTGGCATTAACCTTTAAAAAGGAGATAGAGCAGCTTTTAAACTAGATAATAGGGGAAAGTCGACAGTCGCCCAAGAGCGCATGGTTCGGAAGAATGTATCCTTGAAGGATACTACAAAAAGCAGAGAGGTTCCAAAAAAGAGTAAAGTAGCCCAAATGCCCTCGAGTATGGAGCAGACAGAACTTAAAGATCCCAAATTACCCATGTCTACCAATAGCCAAATTAATATGAATAAAATACAGTCTCTAAAATGCTTGTATGCAAATGCTAGAAGTCTACAAAACAAGATATAGCACTAAACGAGAGGTTAGATATGATTGGAATATCAGAGACATGGTGGAAGGAGGACAACCAGTGGGACACTGTGATACCTGGGTACAAACTATATCGTAATGATAGAGTTGACCAAATTGGTGGAGGGGTTGCGCTCTATGTTAGAGAGGGCATTGAGTCAGAAAGGATTAAAGTTTTGCAAGAAACAAAATTTGCTGTAGAATCTCTATGGTTTGAAATTCCATGTAAAAAGGGGAAGGCGATGGCAGTGGGGGTGTACTATCGTCCGCCTGGCCAGAATGAAGAAATGGATGATGAAATGCTCAAAGAAATCAAGGAAGCTAGCAAAAGTTACAGTGCAGTAATAATAATGGGTGATTTCAATTACCCCGGCATCGACTGGGTCAGTGTCACAACAGGACATGCTAGGGAGATAAAGTTCCTAGATGAAATAAATGACTGCTTCTTGGAGCAGCTGGTTCATGAACCAACCAGAGGGGAAGCAATATTAGACCTAGTCCTTAGTGAAACACCAGATGTAGTGCAAGAGATAAGGGTGTTGGGGCCACTTGGCAATAGTGATCATAGCATGATCACCTTTGATTTAATTAGTGGAGGAGGGATAGTAAGGAAATCCACAGTACTACCCTTTAACTTTCGAAAGGGAGACTATGATAAAATGAGGAAAACAGTTAAGAAAAAACTAAAAGGAGCAGTTGCAAAGGTTAAAGACGTACATCAAGCTTGGGTGTTGTTGAAAAATACTATCTTGGAAGCCCAGACCAGCTGTATTCCACGCTTTAAGAAAAGTGGAAGGAAGTCCAAAAAACTGCCAGCATGGTTTAAAGGTGAGGTCAGAGAGGCTGTTGTTGCCAAAAAAGCATCTTTCAGGAAATGGAAAAAAGAGCCAAACGATGAAACCTGGAAACAGCACAAGCACTGGCAAGTCAAATGCAAGGCATTGATAAGGCAGGCAAAGAGAGAATTTGAGAAGAAGCTTGCTGCGGAAGCAAAAACGCGAAATAAAGACCTTTTCAAGTACATTCGTAGCAAAAAACCTGTGAGAGAGTCAGTTGGTCCATTAGATGATAAAGGGGTTAAAGGAGCACTAAGAGGCGACAAGGCGATAGCGGAAAGACTGAATGAATTCTTTGCTTCGGTCTTTACTGAGGAAGATGTAGGGATGTTACCCATGACTGAAGTGGTATTTAAAGGTGTGGAAGAATTGAAGGAAATATCGATACATCGGGAAGATGTCTTACAACTATTAGATAAACTGAAGAGTAGCAAATCACCTGGGCCGGATGGTATACATCCAAGGGTGTTGAAAGAACTGAAATTTGAGATTGCAGACCTGCTATCAGTAATCTGTGAACTATCATTAAAATCATCTCTAATACCTGAGGATTGGAGGATCGCCAATGTAACACCAATTTTTAAAAAGGTTCGAGGGGTGATCCGGGAAACTACAGACCAGTGAGCCTGACATCAGTACCGGGAAAAATGGTAGAAACCATCATAAAGAATAAAATTACTCAGCATGTAGATAGTCACGACCTAATGGGAGACAGCCAAAATGGCTTTAGACAAGGAAGATCTTGTCTTACTAATCTGTTATGTTTTTTTGAAGGAGTGAATAAACAGGTGGACAAAGGTGAGTCGGTTGATATTGTGTATCTGGACTTTCAGAAAGCCTTTGACAAAGTCCCTCATGAGAGACGTTTGGCAAAACTAAAGAGTCATGGGATAGGAGGCAGTCTACTACTGTGGATCAGGAACTGGTTAAAAGATAGAAAGCAGAGGGTAGGGCTAAATGGCCAATTTTCCCAATGGAGAAAGGTGAATAGTGGTGTACCCCAGGGATCTGTGCTGGGTCCGCTGCTTTTTGACATATTCATAAATGACCTGGAAAGTGGAATAACAAGTGAGGTTATCAAATTTGCAGATGACACAAAACTATTTAAAGTTGTTAAAACCCAGGAGGATTGTGGAAAATTGCAAGAGGATCTTGATAAATTGGAAGACTGGGCATCAAAATGGCAGATGAAATTTAATGTGGAGAAGTGCAAGGTTATGCACCTAGGGAAGAACAACCCAAACTATGGTTACACGATGCAAGGTTCCACATTAGGAACCACCACCCAGGAAAAAGATTTAGGCGTCATTGTAGATACCTTGTTAAAACCCTCGGCCCAGTGTGCAGCGGCGGCCAAGAGAGCAAATAGAATGCTAGGTATGATAAGGAAAGGAATGGAAAATAAAACAAAAGATATTATAATGCCTCTATATCGTTCCATGGTGAGACCGCACCTTGAATATTGTGTGCAATTCTGGTTGCCGTATCTTAAAAAGGATATAGCGATTTTAGAAAAGGTTCAGAGAAGAGCCACCAAAATGATAAAGGGGATGGAAGGCTACTCCTATGAAGAAAGGCTAAAAAGGTTGGGGCTCTTTAGCCTGGAGAAGAGACGGCTGAGGGGAGATATGATAGAAGTCTATAAATTAATGAACGGAGTGGAACGGGTAAACGTAGATCGATTGTTTACCTTATCAGAATATGGAAAGACTAGGGGACATGCAATGAAGCTACAGGGTAAACTATTTAAGACTAATAAAAGAAAATATTTTTTCACTCAACGTGTAATCAAACTCTGGAATTTGTTACCGGAGGATATAGTAAAGGCTGTTAGTGTAGCTGGGTTTAAAAAAGGTTTGGACAAGTTCCTGGAGGAAAGGTCCATAAACCATTATTAAGAAGGGACCCAGGATATCAATGCTTGAACCAATACAAGCATTGTGGAACCTGTGTCCCTTGGGGAAACTGCTAGGTACGTATGACCTAGATTGGCCACTGTTGGAAACAGAATGCTGGGCTTGATGGACCTTGGTCTGACCCAGTATGGCATATCTTATGTTCTTATGTTCATTCCTCGGTCCCCCTGTCCCAACTTTCCTCTACTTCTCTACGTCATCCGGAAGCCTTACTCCTTCAACTGGCTGGCCAGCCGGCTTTGCAGTTTCTCCTTCTCTATAATCCTCCTTCTTCTTCTCCCTCTTCCTGGGATTCCCTCCTCTCCACCATTTCTGACCTCTCTCTTCAATTTCCTCACCTGGTCATCCTTGGTGACTTCAATGTTCACTTTGACTCACCCATCTCCACTAGGGATATTGCTTTCTGTACTCTTCTCCACGATCTTTCTCTGCTTCAATATGTAGCCTCCCCCACTCATGTAGCTGGACACACACTGGACTTAGTTATTTCCTCCCAAAGCTCCTCCTTTCAGATTTCGTCTCTCTCTGTGGAAGCTGTTCCGTGGTCGGATCACGCGTGTATTGCTTTTTCCCTTCTGTTTGCCCCCCCTCCCTCCCCTCCCCTTTCCCTACCCGTCTGCCTTTCTCGCCGGCTTAATTCTGCCTCCTTCCACAATTTCTGTGCAACCTATTGTCCTCCCCCTCTGGACTTCTCCTCTTTATCACCTTCCTCTCAAGTAACTTTCTGGTCAACTGGTCTTTCCTCTGCTCTAGATCAAGTTGCTCCTCTTCGGCCCAATAACCCTCGTCATACTTGTCGTTACCCCTGGTTTCATCCTGGTCTTCGTCTGCTGCGCTCTCAACTAAGGAGAGCTGAGCATTCCTGGCGGAAATCTCGCAATGCTGCTTCTTATCAGCATTTTAAGCTTGCCCACGCCCATTACCGTTCAAGCATTCACCATGCCAAGTGTAATTTTTACTCTACATCCATTGTCTCAGCTCCCAATCGTTCACGTCAACTTTTTGCTACCCTACATACTCTCTCCCAGCTTCAGGCGCCTTCTAAACACGAATCTGCCTCTGCTTTGCAAGCCCCTGACCCAACCACTTTGGCTTCTTTCTTTTCCTCAAAAGTCCAAAGTCTTCGTTCCTCTCTTCCTTCTTGTCCCCAATCTCTGCCTCCACCGCTGCCCACCTCGCCTCCACTGTCCCCCTCTCTCTCTCATACTTGGTCCCATTTTTCCCCAATCACCTCACCAGAGCTCATCCAGTTGTTGTCTACAACTCACAAGACTACCTGTCCTCTGGATCCCATTCCCTCCTCTTGGTTCACTAAGCCTTCTCCTGTTCTTTTACATCCTCTTCTTACTATTGTGAACACTAGCCTATCTTGTGGTACTTTTCCTGACCCCTGGAAGCACGCCCTGGTTCGTCCTCTCTTGAAGCATCCTTCCCTTGACCCTTCTATCCCCGCTAACTTTCGTCCAGTATCCAATCTCTCTTTTGCCTCTAAGCTTCTTGAAAAAGTGGTCTTCTCCCAACTGTCTCATCACTTGGACTCTACGCACCTTCTGCACCCCCGTCAATCTGGGTTTCGGTCTGGATATAGCGTGGAGACCACTATCATAGCAGTTCTGAATGAAATTCGCACTTCCCAAGATCGAGGCGACATTACCATCGCTGTGTCTCTTGACCTTTCTGCCGCCTTCGATCTTGTGGATCACCCCTTTCTTCTCTCTCGTTTGCGGGATGCGGGTATTCGCGGTGTTGTCTATCGATGGTTTCATTCTTTTCTATTTTCTCGTTCTTTTGCAGTTATGTCTGGTCTCTCCACCTCAGATTGTTTCCCTCTGACTTGTGGTGTTCCTCAGGGTTCTATCCTGGCTCCTTTGCTGTTCAATCTTTTTCTGGCCCCTCTTTCTCTCCTTGTCCAGCAATTGGGTATTTCGGGCTACTACTATGCTGACGATATTCTCCTTCTGCACCACACCTCCTCATCCAATCCTGATATCACTTCACTGGAGGTTTGTTTATCCTCGGTTTCCTCCTGGCTTTCTTCAAATGGTCTGGTTCTGAATATCTCCAAGACAGCTGCTGTCTGGTTCACCCATGGTTCCCCTACTCCATCTCTTACACCTTCTCTTTCGGGTGTCCCTATTCTCACAGTGCCCAAACTCCGGTATCTTGGTGTCATTCTTGATAGTGCACTCACGTTTCAAGACCACATTTCCTCCATCTCCCAGCGCTCTTTCTACTGTCTTCGTCAGATCCGTGCCATTAGACCTTTTCTATCTCCCCAGGCACTCACTACCCTTCTTCTTTCATTAGTCATAACTCGTTTAGATTTCTGTAATTCTATTTATGCCGGTATCCCTCAGTACCAGTTACACCGTCTACAGTTAATTCAAAATACGGCTGCCAGGATGCTTCTACATGCCTCTTCATGTGATCACATCACCCCCCTACTACAACACCTTCACTGGTTACCACTACAATTCCGGATCCCTTACAAGGTTCTCACTCTGGTCCATCGAGCCATTTACCTTCACAGACCCCAAAACCTTTCTGATTTGCTCTCCTTCCATGTCCCTTCCCGCAGCCTCCGGTCCATCCATATTAACCGCCTTCACCTTCCGGCCCCTTCCCGTGCACATCTCCAATCCACCCGTAAATCAGCATTTTTCTATCTTGGTCCCTCTCTCTGGAACTCACTACCCACTGCCCTCCGCCTTGAAGAATCCTATTCTAAATTTCGCTCCCTTCTCAAAACTCATCTGTTCTCCTGTGCCTTTCCCGGATCTAGCTGACTCCTCTGACTCTTTCTTTCTATCTTCTCCTGTTCTCTGTTTCCTTTTTTTTTCTTTCTTCTTTTCTTTCTCAAGTAATTGTAACTTTCCTTTTCTGTTTCTGATTTACTGATTTTATTTATATTGTAAACCGCCCCGATGTAATGGGGGGCGGTATATCAAATGTTGTATAAACAAACAATAAACAATAAAGTGGAATTCTCCAGGACCAAGCAGGAAGTCTGTCCTCACATATGGGTGACGTCGGCGCCGACGGAGCCCTCGCGGAGCAATTTCCCCAGCTTTCAAAGAAAGCCTTTGGGAATTGCAGCGCGCATGCGCGGTCCCCTTCCCGCCCAAGGGTGCCATCTTGCTCAGTCTTCTTTTTTACGTGGAGCCCTACAAACGCTGTTTGTGATCGCCGCAGACAAAGTTGATTTTATTTACTATTCTTTTCTCGGTTCGACGCCAGATCCTTTTCCCGCCCGGACACGGTACGCCAGTATCGGGTCCGTTCTTTATTTTTTCGGTTTTTGTCCTTCGTGACTAGCGTTCGCGCCATTTTTCTTTTTCACTGGCAGCCCTGTCTTTTGATCTTGCAGGGGCCCTTTTTCCCCCGATGGCTGCCAGCAGGTTTAAAAAGTGTGATCGATGTAAGAAACTTATGTCTCTTACACACACGACTGCTGCCTCCGCTGCCTCGGACCCGATCATGACCCGATGATCTGTGGTCCATGTGGCAAAATGTCCTCAAAAGCGTTGAGGAGTCGGCAGCATCAAAAAGAACAAATCTTCTCTGACTCTGCGTCCGGCCAGGCCCGGACCTCGTCAGCGGCTTCGACGTCCCGGGACTCCAGGCCTGAGCATCATCGGAGTTCCTCTGAGCGGGAGTCTCCTGCCCGGGAACATCATAGGAAGAAGAAACCCGCGAGGGTGGCGTCGGTGGACGCTCCTGGTTCCTCGAGGGCCAGGTCGCATAGCCCCGATAGCCGTCCCGGGTCCTCGGAGTCGGAGAGGCCTTCGAAACATCCTCGTCTCGAGATGGAGTCTCCTGGACATGTGAGTACTGTAGTCCTCGTGGACTCTCCTCCGAAGGAGCCGACGTCGGGCCCGACGCTGTCGGGGCCCGAGTCAGGAGCTGCTGGGTCTCCTGAGCTCGGACTCAGGTTGACGGCCTTGGAGAGCAGTTTAGCTGCCTTCATGGACCAGCAGCGGGCACTGATCGCTGGCCTCGCCGGTGCATCTGCCCCGACCACCGGGACGTCGACGTCCAAGTCGACTCCAGAGACCGAGCCGATCCTCGAGTCCATGCGAGCTCGAGTCGATCCTCGGTCATGGTCTCCCTCGGCCTCCCGTTCGGGACCGAGGTCGTCGACGCCGGCCTCGGCGTCGGGGCGGAGGGCATCGGTGCCAGCCCGACCAGAGCCGCTCGATTCCTCCTCCGAGTAATCGGCCTGGGAGACAGAGGATGAAGAGTCACCCGGTACTTTTCAGACTCGGTGCGTCCCATCGGACTCGCCCGAGTCCGAACCTCGGAGACGGTCCCCCCCGGAGGACACCCGGTTCTCGGACTTCGTGCAGGATATGGCCAAGGCCTTGGCATTCCCCACGGATCCAGAGGAGGAGCCTCGAGCCGAAGAGCTCAATGCCCTCCAGTATGACTCTTCCCCGAAGGAGGCCTTTACTGTACCCGTTCCTCCGATGCTGGAGAGACTTCTCTTCCACATGTGGGAGAGCCCGGCGTCGGCGCCGGTGTTAAGCAAGCGGGTCGATTCCATTGATCGAGTCCGCAAGAGCCTCGGGTTCCAAAAGGCACAATTACCGCACCATTCCATGGTGGTGGAATCGGCCATGCATCGACTCAAGAGTCAGAAGATGCACTCCTCGGTGCCTCCCGGGCGGGAGGCCCGGAACCTGGATGCCCTCGGTAGGAAGTGCTTCCAGGGCTCTATGCTTGCTTGTCGAGTCCAGACCTACCAGCTCTACATGGGCATGTATCTCCGAGACCTGGCAAAAGAAATTGCCGGGTTCTCTGCTGGTCTCTCCGAGGAACCTTTGCAGAGGTTCCAGGCCTTGTCCACTGGTATTCGAGAGTGCTCGAAATTTATCTCTCGAGCAGCCTACGATGGCTTCGAAGCATCGGTTCGAGTAGCCGGAGCCGGTATCGGTGCCCGCCGACAGGCTTGGCTTCAGTCATCCGACCTCGAGCCATGGGTACAGGACAAGTTGGTCGATGTCCCCTGCAGAGGTTTGAAAACCTCTTTGGCAAGCCCATGGCTGAAAAGGCTGCAGAACTCGAGACCGAGACTCTGACCAGGACTCGGCTGTCCAGAAAAACCTCTGCCCCTTCTCAGAAGAAGAAGGGCTCGGGGAAAAAAGCCCTTTTACCCGAGGAAGGCGGCTGCCTATAAACACTACCCCCATTATCAGGCCTCAGCAGCTCCCCAACAGGGTCAGCAGGCCAAGGGACGGGGTAATGGGTCCCATAGGCAGCAGGCCCCCAAGCCCACAACACCGGCCCCTGCTCAGCAGGGTGGGGGTTTTTGACTCCGTCAGCATAGCCTCTTCCCCTCTGCTGGTTTCTCTCAGCACAGGAGGCCGGCTGGTCCACTTTGCCCACAGGTGGTCCGCCATCACATCAGATACCTGGGTGCTCCATATAGTTTAAAAAGGCTATCTTCTACACTTTCACCAGGTACCTCCCTCCTACTTTCCAGGGGAGCCTCCAAGACTCCCTCTGCACAGGGACTTACTCCTTCAGGAGTTAGCAAGTCTTCTTCAGGAACAGGCTGTGGAACCGGTGCCCCACTACTTCAGAGGTCACGGCTTTTATTCCAGGTACTTTCTGATTCCAAAAAGAACTGGAGGCCTCAGGCCCATCCTGGACTTGCGAAACCTCAACAAGTTCCTGGCAAGGGAAAAGTTCAAGATGCTTACCCTTGGAATCCTGCTGCCCTACCTCCAGCAGGGAGACTGGCTATACTCCTTAGATCTAAAGGATGCCTATACTCACATCCTTATTCATCCAGACCAGAGACAATATCTCAGGTTTGTTGTGGGAGGAAATCATTACCAGTACAGAGTACTGCCCTTTGGCCTATCCTCAGCACCCAGGGTGTTCACCAAGTGCCTGGCAGTGGTGGCAGCCTATCTAAGACTTCAAGGCCTTTTTGTGTTTCCATACCTGGAAGACTGGCTGATCAGAGCCCAGTCTTCCCAAGAGGCCACTCAGGCCACTCATCGCACTGTGACTCTACTCCAGCACTTGGGATTTGTCATAAACTTGGCAAAGTCCACTTTGCTCCCCTCTCAAAATCTTGAATTCATAGGCGCCAGGTTGGACACACTTCAGGCGCGGGCCTTCCTGCCTCTAGACAGGGCCAACAGGCTCATGGATCTCGCCAGCCACTTTCACAGCAATTCCCTGGTCTCCGCCAGGCAATTTCTGAGACTGCTCGGCCATATGGCTTCCACGGTCCATGTGACCCCCCAATGCCCGTCTGAACATGCGACCTGCTCAGTGGTGCCTTCACACTCAATGGCATCAGGCCACGGGGAGCCTGGCGGACTCCGTACAGGTGTCCGACCTACTGGTCTCTTCTCTGCGGTGGTGGCTTCATCTCCCAAACCTGGTGCTGGGAGTGGATTTTCAATCTCCTCCGCCTTCTCAGGTGCTGACCACCGATGCTTCTCTCCTGGGGTGGGGAGCACATTGCCAAGGGACATGCACTCAAGGCCTCTGGACTCCTTGGGAGTCTGCTCAGCAGATAAACTTCTTGGAGCTCAGAGCCATTCGCCTAGCTCTGAGAGCCTTCTCCCACCTCACTTCTCACCAGTCTGTACTGGTCCAGACGGACAATCAAGTTGCGATGTTCTACATGAACAAACAAGGCGACACAGGCTCCTTCCTTCTCTGTCAGGAGGCATGAAGACTGTGCTCTTGGGCCGTCCTTCACGGCATCCTCCTCAAAGCGGTCTATCTCCCAGGTCAAGAAAATTACCTGGCAGACAAGCTGAGCAGAATCCTCCAACCACACGAGTGGAGATTAGACCCGTTGGTGGTTCAACGGATCTTTCTCAGGTGGGGTCTCCCCACCATGGATCTATTTGCCAGTCCTCTGAACCGGCAACTTCCCAGATTCTGCTCTCGACAACCGCATCCTCTCAGGGTAGCAGCAGATGCTTTTCTAATTCCATGGTCCACAGGCCTCTTGTATGCCTTTCCTCCCATGCCACTGGTGTCTCGGACACTCTTCAAGGTTCTCAGAGACAAAACCTCGATGATCCTGGTGGATCCCCGGTGGCCGAGGCAACCCTGGTTCCCGCTTCTGATGCAGCTGGCGGTGGACACTCCTCTTCCTCTGGGGTTTCAACCCGATCTCCTGTCACAGGATCAGGGGACTCTCCTACATCCCAACCTCCGGTCCCTTCATCTGATGGCCTGGCTGCTGAAAGGGTAGTCCTTGCTCCCCTCCTGCTGCCTCGGGAGGTGGAGGAGGTCGTTTTGGCCTCCAGGCGGCCCTCCACCCGGAGGTTCTACGCTCTTAAGTGGCGTCAGTTCTCCGTGTGGTGTGCTCAGCAGTCTGAGGATCCCTTCTCCTGCTTAGTGGCAGTGGTCTTGCAATATTTGCTTTACCTCTCCAATCTGGGCCTTAAGTCCAACTCTGTCAGAGTCCACCTCAGTGCTCTCTCTGCACATCACGCACAGGTGGATGGCAGGCCTCTTTCCAACCACCCTTTGGTGGCTCGTTTTCTCCGAGGCCTCCTTCTGCTTAAGCCTCCTTTGCGTCCACCAGCCCCTGAGTGGGATCTGAATGTGGTCTTACAGCGGATTACTTGTCCGCCCTTTGAGCATATGGCTACCTGCCCTCTTTGTTTTCTTTCCTGGAAAACCTTGTTCTTGGTAGCCCTTACCTCTGCTAGGCGCGTTAGTGAACTGCAGGCCCTAGTGTCTGATCCTCCTTACACTAGGTTCTACAGGAATCGGGTAGTCTTACGGACTCACCCTAAGTTTCTTCCAAAAGTGGTTTCTCCTTTTCATCTCAACCAGGAGGTGGTTCTTCCGACCTTCTTTCCCAGGCCGCACACCAGCCGGGCTGAAATGGTCCTGCATACCCTGGACTGTAGGAGGGCGTTGTCCTTCTACCTTGACCGTACGCGGGAGCATCGGAGGGCTGTTCAGCTCTTCATTTCTTTTGACCCCAATAAGTTGGGGCTACCTGTCTCCAAGCGTAATTTGTCCATCTGGGTCGCTGACTGTATCGCCTGGGCTTATGGGGCAGCCGGCCTCTCGTTGGAGGGTCGAGTCATGGCTCATCGTGTCAGGGCGAAGGTTGCGTCAGTGGCTCATCTCCGCTCTGTTCCATTGGCAGACATCTGCCGGGCTGCTACTTGGTCTTCAAGCCAGACTTTTGCGGCCCATTACTGCCTGGAGAGGGAGTCCCGCAGGGACAGTGCTTTCGGTCAGGCAGTCCTCCATAATCTCTTTGAGGTTTAGGCAACTCCTACCCTCCGGCCCTGGTGTTGGGCTACCGGTCGGGGGCGTTTTCAGAGAAGATTCCTTCCTTCTGTGCTACTGAGCTAGAGGGAACTCATTTTTCCGCTTGAGGTCTCCGATAGCCTTAAGCTAGGGAGTCCCATATGTGAGGACTGACTTCCTGCTTGGTCCTGGAGAAAGAGTAGTTACTCACCTGTAACAGGTGTTCTCCAGGAGCAGCAGGAATCTGTCCTCACAACCCTCCCTCCTCCCCTTGGAGTTGCAGTCCTATCATTTCGTTTTTGCTAATTTTTTTGTTGTCTTTTAGCTATGTCATCAGACTGAGCAAGATGGCACCCTTGGGCGGGAAGGGGACCGCGCATGCGCGCTGCAATTCCCAAAGGCTTTCTTTGAAAGCTGGGGAAATTGCTCCGCGAGGGCTCCGTCGGCGCTGACGTCACCCATATGTGAGGACTGATTCCTGCTGCTACTGGAGAACACCTGTTACAGGTGAGTAACTACTCTTAATGAGTGAGGTTATCAAATTTGCAGATGACACAAAACTATTTAAAGTTGTTAAAACCCAAGAGGATTCTGGAAAATTGCAAGAGGATCTTGATAAATTGGAAGACTGGGCATCCAAATGGCAGATGAAATTTAATGTGGACAAGTGCAAAGTTATCCACCTAGGGAAGAACAACCCAAACTATGGTTACACAATGCAAGGTTCCACATTAGGAACCACCACCCAGGAAAAAGATTTAGGCGTCATTGTGGATAACATGTTAAAACCCTCGGCCCAGTGTGCAGCGGCAGCCAAGAGAGCAAATAGAATGCTAGGTATCATAAGGAAAGGAATGGAAAATAAAACAAAAGATATTATAATGCCTCTATATCGTTCCATGGTGAGACCGCACCTTGAATATTGTGTGCAATTCTGGTCGCCGTATCTTAAAAAGGATATAGCGTTATTAGAAAAGGTTCAGAGAAGAGCCACCAAAATGGTAAAGGGTATGGAAGGATACTCCTATGAAGAAAGGCTAAAAAGGTTAGGGCTCTCTAACCTGGAAAAGAGATGGCCGAGGGGAGATATGATAGAAGTCTATAAATTAATGAACGGAGTGGAACGGTAAACGTAGATCGATCGTTTACGTTATCAGAATATAGAAAGACTAGGGGACATGCAATGAAGCTACAGGGTAAACTATTTAAGACTAATAAAAGAAAATATTTTTTCACTCAATGTGTAATCAAACTCTGGAATTTGTTACCTGAGGATGTAGTAAAGGCTGTTAGTGTAGCTGGGTTTAAAAAAGGTTTGGACAAGTTCTTGGAGGAAAGGTCCATAAACCATCATTAAGAAGGGACCCAGGATATCAATGCTTGAACCAGTACAAGCATTGCGGAACCTGCGTCTTTTGGGGAAACTGCTAGGTACATATGACCTAGATTGGCCACAGTTGGAAACAGGATACTGGGCTTGATGGACCTTGATCTGACCCAGTATGGCATATCTTATGTTCTTATGTTCCTTCTCAACCATCCATGGTAGGGCAGTGCTGAACTCCTTGAAATAGGCTAAAGATATCGAGCACCCCATCAGGAGGCATTAGTCTACATAGTACTGGCCCCTGAAACACAGCCCCAACAGGTGGAAGCTATCGGGATGTATCGGGAGCAGCCAAAAAAAAGATTCTATATCCTTCTTTGCTAGCACTGACCCTGTCCCCAGGCCCCAGAGCAATTCCAGGGCCTGGTTTATTGAGGCATTCTTCTCCGCACAGGTCGCCAGCTCCAGATGATCGTTCACCAATTCACCACTGGGATGATGTATGAGTTGGCACCCCCCAGGCTCCTTCTTTGGGACCAGGTCCAACGGGAAAATGATCAGGTTGGGCGGGGGGTTGCTCTCAAAGGGGCCTGCAATCCTGCCCAGCTGCCATTCCTTTTGGAGCTTCCATTGGACCACATCCCTCCACTCCATCCGCGGGCCTAGTGGGCCATTGTAAGGAATAATAAAACCCCATGTGAAACCAGCAATCAACCATTGAGCTTTTACCCGATCATGTCCCTGCAAATTCCTCCCAAGCGCCCCGATCCTAATGGGCATAGAGGCCAAGCCCATCCAGGAGGCCTCAACACAAGTGCTGGAGGTCGCCCCTTGCTTCTTCGCCCATCAGATCTGAGGGTGCCCCTCCCCGCATGTGGCGTATGCATAACTGTATTTTCAGGTATGATTAAATTTGCAGGACCCACCATTGAACAGCCTGCATATGTCCCAGCGTATGTTTTAGTTGGGTGGCAAGGGGAGAGTGCCTGGTGTCCCCCTGAAATGGCTGTGGGAGCCTGTGTACTTGCTGGGCCAATTCCCCCCTATGACCCTGTTCAGTCTACTGCCCCGCTGACCTTGTGTCATCAACTGTATACACAGGTCGATGTCCTTCCTGTCCCAGCTGAGCCCCTTGTTTCCCGCCACAATCTGACGAAACTGCTCATCGTATTCCAGCCAGGCATTACCCCCATACACCCTATAAGCCTCACAAATACTATCCTGGTACTTGAAGAGCCCATGGCACTGCTCCAAGTGTTTTTCACCAACCATGCCGGCCAGTACCCTAAAGGCCGCGCACTAATTCTTAATCATCTGTGGGACAGTATCGGCCTTCTTGGAGAACAGCTTGCATCTGGTGTGGCAGCCTGAACATTCACAATTATCATTGCTCCTTCAGATGAGCAGTGAGAAAATGTCCACGTAGTCACCTTTCCAGATTTTTTTCGTCTGGGTGGATGGCTCGTGGCTGTCTACATATGCCTTACTAGCACATTATTCTGCCGGCCTGAGCTCAGCTATCAATCCCCCATCCCTGGGCACTGCCACTCCCGAGGGACCGCCGGCGCTCACTGGGAGGGAGTCCCCAGAGGGGGCGCTGGGGGGCAGGGGGCTGAAGGTCCCTGCACTGACTGGCTCTGCTGTACTTTGCGCTGCCAGGGTCCCATCTGCTGCCATGCCTTTACCAGTCATGAACCACATTAAGATCTGCAGCAGTCCCTCAATGCCCTGGTGGTTGCCCCCTGCCATCCTCCCTAACCACCATACCTGGGTTGCTGCAGCAACCATCTCCCTTTCCTCTCCTCGGGCTCCCTCAGCAGAGGATCCCCTCATCATATCCCCCTCCAAGTTCCCCTCCAACTGCCAATTGCCCACTGTGGCCCAGTCCCACCCTTCCCCCTCAGCCCCACTTTCCTCCTACCCCCTAATGCATTAGATAGTGAAACAGGAATCTCATACTCACCCCTCAGTTTTGCTTCTCTGGGTTCCACTTCTCTGGGTGTAGCCACATAGCTCACACCTGCCTCCTCTGGTGTCATCCTATCCCTGGCTTGTGCTCGATCCAGTGAACTTAGGATAGCCTGCATGCATCCTGCTCCATGGACCGTGGCCATGGCCCTGACCAGGTTCACAAGGTCACGCATGCTGGGGATCTCTGTCGCCTGCCCATCACCGCCGCATGGCGGGACAGGACACTAGTTGTTGGTCCTGTCACTACCCTTCCTGGCCCTGCCCTAGGCTCCATGTGCCACTGAAGGGCACATCATCCTGCCTGGGCCTTTCCATCACTAGTTTTCCCTCTGTTGTTCTTGCACTTGTTCTCCTTTCCTTTCCTGGCCATCCTCCCCAGTCCATCACTCTTCTTTGCTTTCTTCCCTGCTGGTCTGCTGTCCCCACCTCTGGAGCACTGCTGCTTGGCCATGTTATACTCCCTTCATCGTATCTCCTCTCCTGTGCTGCTGTCGTGCCGCTGCACCTCACCCAACCACCAGCTCCCCAAGCTACCACAGAGTTCTCCAAAAGTCTTTACAGTCTATAAAGTCTCTTGACTGCTGAGGGCTGCTTCACAGTCTGCTGCCTTAACACCCTGTAGGTACTAGGTGGTGAACTTGCTTCAAATATGCAGACTGCTGAAGAATGCTGCTCAGCCTGCTGCAATACACAGCATATGCTATGTGGCGCCCTTGTTTCAGTGTTCTTTTCTTCTCCTCCCCATCCTGTCATGCAACGTGGCCGTTGCTGACCTCTTCGTTCTGCCACCGTCTTTCTCTGGGCTTCTCTGCTTCTTGCCGGCTTCGCCTCTCTCTCTCGGTGTCTCAGCTTCACTGCCTCCACGGCTTCCAGGTGAGAGCAACTGCCCCTCTTCACGGGTCCCGAGCAGGCAGGCCGCTCCAGAGGCCATGTGTGCAGTGTGTCTTGAATTTAAAATTGGCATCGCTGGCCTCCTGATTCTTAAACCAGTGCTGGATGTGGCGATGCTGCAGAGTGAGGTAAGAGCAGGGTAAGGTGCGTCACCCACCAAAAAGGAAGGGGAGGCTCTTACCCCATTCCTTTTATCGCCCATCCAGCTCCCCTTCCCCCACCCATCCCAACAGCCCCTTTCCTGGCCCTTCCCCATCCGGCCGCCCCATTATGGGGCCTGCACCCCCTCTTTGCTGGCCCGCCATTGTTTGAAAAGCAGATATATGTTGTAGGGGCCCAGGAATATATTTTATTAAACTATGCACTATGATCTACTTGCATGCAAAGTCTCATGCTTTGGAATGGGAATTAGGGATTCGGAATATATTTAAGATTGAATTTTCAATAGGTCACCTAAATGACAGTGTACTATGTGGGGAAATCAACTAATAGCAGGGCACCTATATTAAAGTTGGAAAGATGTGCCTAATTTAAGTCTATCTTAAAAGACTACGCTTATACAATCTCCTTTTAAGAATAGAAACCACTAAAATCAGATCTTACTGTATAATAATTTTATTACCTGTATATATATATATATATATATATCAATGTTTTGAATAATCCCTTCTGCATCAAGGAATAGGGCAGTCAACCAGGGTTTGTCATTCGCATACTGTCGACTTCTGATTTTCAGAAACGAACGCTGGCTGACTGAAAATATCCATGCAGGAGAGTGAAGGCCTGAACATTTTGAGTGTAGAACAGCAGGAGAGGTCCTTTGACATTGCATGTTAGAGAAGTATGGATATTGTATGGAGGAGTGGCCTAGTGGTTTGGGCAAGGTACTACAGGCCGGAAGGTCGGTGGTTCAAATCCCACTAGAGGATAGCAACCTTGGGCCAGAAGGACTGGGGTTTCTAGTCCCACAGGTGCTCCTTGTGGTCTTGGGCAAGCCACTTAACTCTCCATTGCCCATGTTCTCTGTAAGTATTAGTGTATGTGTCTCATATCCTCTCGTATTAAATGTATCTCCCAACCACTTTGACCTGGTGAAAAGTGGGATATAAATGCAGCTAAATAAATTGTGCCATGAAATTCCCTGCTAACATCATTTCACACCCAGACTCAAAGAGATCATCATGGCTGTGGTATCCTGGGAGAGAGAAGGACTGAACCATTTGAGTGTAGAAGCAACAGGAAGAAGTCATTTGTCATCATAGCATTTGAGAGGAGTGTAAACACTGTGCCATGAGCATCCCCCTGAAAGTCATCAGTTCACAACTGACCACTATAAAAGATCCTTGTGGCTGTAGTGCATGGCTGCAGGCATGCAGCTGTAGGTCCATGCCCAAAGGGAAAATGCCCCATTGGTGCCAATTCAGGACCCAGGATGTGCCCAGGAGAGGCTGCTCAGAAGTCTTGGCATATGGGGAAGAAGAAGAAGAAACCCACAGTGCAGGCCTAGCAGCAGTCCCTCAAGGACCTATGGATTGATACTTGCAATCAATTTCCCAGGGGAAAGTTCAGGCAAGTGATATCCTCAATGTTTCTGGTGTTTCTCTTAGTCCAGAACTCAGATCCACAACCCCCCCCCCCCTCCACCAGCACTCGGTTGGGAAGAATCTCCCGTGGTTACTGATGAGCAGGGCTGTGGATTTTACCCTATGTGTTTCCTTACCATGCTCCTCAGCTGTTGTATTGTTTGTCTCAATTAGATTGAATGCTCTGATGAGCAAGGACTGTCTTTTACATATGCCTTTAGAGCACTGCATATGCCTTGTAGCATTATATAAATCAGTAATAGTAATAGTAGTACCCAGTTGCCTGAGATGCACCCAGAAGACACCTCTCTGCCAAACTCTCTGTGGGGAAAACTGGGATCTGGTGGCACCTTCTGAGGGACCTATTTCATTGGAAGATACTGGGAAAGTACCTTCTCTACGTCTGTGGATAACACTACACTCCTCCCTGTTTCCTCAGCTCGCAATCTTGGGGTGATCTTTGATTCTACTCTCTCTGCACACATCCAACAGATAGCTAAAATCTGTCGCTTCTTTCTCTGTAATATTGGCAATATTTGTCCCTTCTTTTGTACCTTATCTCATTCTATACTTCTCCTCGGGAACTCTGTTCCTCTGGCAGATCCCTTTTATTTGTGCCTTTCTCTGCCACTGCCAACTCCAGACCTTGTCCATTCCACCTTGCTGCTCCAGATGCTTGGAACAAACTACCTGAGTTGGTGTGTCAAGCTCCTTCTCTGGCCCTATTCAAATCCAAGCTAAAATCCCCTCTCTTTGAGCCTGCATTTGGATCCTGATTCTCCTCATTCTCGTGTTCACTACTTCTGTGTATCTTGCTATACTCTAATCTCCAGTTTTGCAATGGTTTTTTCCATCTTGATTAGATTGTAGACTCTGATGAGCAGGGACTATGTCTTACATCTGTATGTACTGTACAGTGCTGTGTATGCCTTGTAGCGCTATATAAATGCTAAGTAGTAATAGTAGTGGTAGTAGTAATAGTAGTAATAGTAGAGATATACTGAAATTTTATTGCAATTGCTGGCATCCCAGTTGGCAGCATTTTCACAAGAAACCACCGTCAAGTTGAAGAATCATGATAAGAAATTACTGAAGTTAGAAGGCTGAATTACCAAATTGGAGAATAATATGAGTACCATTCAAGTGAATAATATAACTCATATTCAGCACAGTCTTTTTGTTCATTGACTATTTGAAATATCTGAGAATTATTTGAGAGCTAAGAATTTATGTATTCTGAAATTTTTTACAGCAAAATTCTTCCTGCATTTGAGCTAGTTATTAAATATTTCTCAAAGGTGTTACATACTATGGAGGTCATTTAGAAGCGCTATTCATTATTTGGACATCTGAAAATGAGCGTGCAGATGTGCAAATCACAAAGATGTCCCTAGAGCCATTTTAGAAAGCTGAGTATGCACACGTCCCCAGCACATTGGGGGGGGGGGGAGGAAGGTGTCTCCTGGGCAGTCCTATGGAGATGCAAGTCATTGCACAATTTCGGAAAGGTCTGTGCTCATCTGGCCCTGGCTGCTGAAAGTGCTTGTTTCTAGGCAGCAGCACATGCAGGGGGGAGAGAGAAAATCACTGCCACGGTAATTTTTGCTAGGTCAAATGAACATGCATATTAATAAACTGAACTTTCATTTGACTGCCCTGTTGACACACCTCAGAGGCTCTAAAATGGCAGGTTGAGACGTGCATGCCTCATAGCAAAGACACCCACGAATAGAAATACCTCGGTGGGTACATCTATGTGCCCATGTCTGCGGCCATGCATTATGGGGACGTCTATACTTCTAAAATGGGCTGCTAATGTGCACATACCAGGCCGGGTCATATATTATATGCACGGGCCCATCTCCTGAACGGGTTGCGTGGATATACACCTGTTGGGGTGAAGCTTGAGTGATGTCAGAAGGTACTTACACAGGCTTTCCTTCGCTGCAAGCACTCTCCTGGTATTTTGGATGTTTTGACCTGCATGTTCCTAGAGATCCTTTCTAAAATGACACTTTGCATCTACATCAAATATTTCAATCTCAAAATACATTATGTACCGATAGCAATATGCCAGGGAGGGAAGATGACTTTGGCAGTGTACCTAAGGTAAGGTAAGGTAAAGTAAAATTCTGCCTTGTATGATGACTGCCTGGGCTGTCTTGCTGGGCGCATCCCTAACAGTCAACTACATAAGCTTTACAGTTAGCATGCATTAATTTTTGCACCCAGTACACAGTAACTGTTTTCCATAACATAGATTTAGACACTGATAACCAAAAGAGATTTAATGAAATCCATGTGATCATAGTTAATGGAGCGTGAAGTGTGATGACAAAGATAATTTCTAGAGAGTAAAACGGTGCTTTGCCATCAGAAATGGGTTTCATAATATGTTCATACCAATAGGCAACTAAACCTGCATGCATGTGCCCTGTACACATGAAAATTGACCTCAGCTGACAAGATACACTCCAGGGAGGAGAAGGCATGGGGAAGGGTTCGCACTTACAACCTGTTTTGGGATTTGGATAATTGTATAATGTTTCTGTGTACCTGACCTCTTGTTAACTGCTGTGAATATCCTAAGATAGTTGAATGGCCTATAGAAACCTGTGAATAAAGACATATGTACACAGATTTTCCTGAAAATTTCCCAGAATGTTTTCTGCATACAACTTACCAGGTGTACTTGTGTGCTGATAGAGTGAGATAATGCTCAGAGAGAAACTATCTGCACTATTTCCCTTGGAAAATTGCTGCAACTAATGCCTGTATGTAGGTAATTACAACATCAGCCATATTGGGAATAATTCATAAGGGGCTTGAATGTGTAGAATAGTCTTTCAATGGCTCAAGTGAGCTCCTTTATAATTGCATGTGGTTATATGAGCATGGAAAAGTGGTGTAAAGGTACGTGGGAATGATTTTATAAAGCTTTTCCCACACGAAATGCGTACTTACATGCAAAATATGGCTCTTATAAAACAGTGCAGTGCTGTAGAGGTGCCTAATTGCCCACATGTCTATGTGTCTTTTATTAAATACTAACATAAGTGGCAGAAATCGCACCTTGAATACAGGCGTGCACTAACCGTTACATTGGGGTTTGCTGAGCAGTTATTGTGCCTTTGCTAACAGCACTGGGCCTTGATATAAAAATCCCATACTAATTGGGTAGCATGTGACTGGACAGGGACCAGGTAGGTCAGGGGTGGAATATAGGCATTGATGGCGCACCATAGTTAGCATAGGTGTTATGGGAGTGCACTAACCACAAACGATGCCGTTAGTGTGGGTGCACTTAAAGCCACTTCAAGGTGCACCTGCATGCCATTAGTGTGATGTGTCACATAAGTAATGCACTGAAAAAAGGGGCATGAAGGCACCCCCCCAAATATTTGCAGGGGCCTTTATGCTAATTTTGCAGCACAAATGTATGTTACTTCCATTCCCTTTAGTAAATATGCCCCTTAAATATTAGGGAATTAAATTTAATAAAAGCAATGAATAACAACAACAATTGAACAAAAGACCAAACTGTAAATATAATCATATCTGTAAAAAATAAGAACATAAGATATGGCACTGGGTCAGACCAAGGTCAATCAAGCCCAGTATCTCTTTTCCACATTGAAGAGTCCTAACCTTTTAAGCCTTTTCTCCTTCCATCCCCTTTATCATTTTGGTTGCTCTTCTCTACATTTTCTTATTCCGCTATATCCTTTTTAAGATATGGCGACCAAACCGCACATAATATTCAAGGTGTGGTCATTTATAGTTAACACCAAGACATGCTTGATGGGGTAGATTGTTTCCAGTCATAATGATCACCCACACCCTTACCCATCTCTATGCCCCAAAACACAAAACACTTTTTGAAAATTGTTGAACATTTATTAGTGCAATTTCTATGGAAGGGAAAAAAATAAATAGAAGAAAGCTGAAAGATCAATATCAGAGAGGGATCTAGGGAGGGAGTGAAAACAGGAGGTGAGTAAAGAAATGACAAATGGGCAGCACACACTGGGGGGTCATTTTGTCCATCCCCGCTATTCGTACCCCCACCCGATCATGTCTAACTTCCACGCTCGTTGTATGGGGAAGTTAGATGGTGGCAGGAAAAGGGAGGATCGGGGGCAGCATTAGGGTGGGTGGTGGGCGGTTGTCGGCCATGGATGTATAGGGCCGATTCTAATGTTCGCCCTGTAAGTCCAGGGTTGACGGCTTAGATGGGGAACTTATTTCACCTCTGAAGTGGAATAAGTTCCCTGATCAGGCAGCAAAAAGCAGACCTGGGGCATCAAATTGTTGGGAGGGGGCAGACAGCATTCCTCGCAGCCCGATCCTGGTCTTCGGAAGCAGGATCGGTGGTTGGGTTACGGGGAAAGCAATTCAGGAACCAGTGGCTGGGGATCGCGGCTTTACAATGGAGCCACGGTGCTATGGCAACTGAACACCATGGAGTCGCAGCTCCATTGTAAAGCCCAGACTGAGTTAGTAGGGCAAGGCCTGTATGGGCTGAATCATGGTCACGGCCTGCGCATAAAGGCCTGTTCGTGATTCTGATCCCATAGGGCTAGACGTGCCCCGCGGGATAAGAATCGCGACTCCCTTTGCGCGTCCAGTTTTGAGCGGGTGCATAGAGGGCCTGTACATCCAGGATGGAATTACCCCCCACTGGGAACAGCATTAGAAAAAGACAAGCATGCAGATGAAATCAGAAACCAGAGACTGGAAGGAAGATGATGAGATAAAAATTGCCAGACAGGTAGAAGAAATAATTTTATTTTTAATTTCATGATTGGAATATATCAGTTTTTGAAATTTACATTAGCAATCTTTATATTTTGCAAAGTACAATGGGGAAATGCATCACTGTTTCTATTTTTTTGGTGATTGTTGCTGTCAGGAGATGGTGGGAGAAAAGAATTATGCCTCAACCCTCCCCCAGCCCTTGTTGTGCAACCTGAAACTAAAGGGGACTCCTTCCCCCTCTGTCCCTCCACCAGCATTGGATGTGTGTCCCAGATTTGGCTACGAAAACTCTAGTAACCTTAAAGTAGGACAGTGTGAAGTAGGCATGCAGAGGAGGAGTCCAACATCCCTTGAGGTATCCCCAGAAGTGGGCACTGCTTGTCATCACAGGTCAGTGTCTACACCCATTAAAACAAGGATGCAACTAGGAAAAAGTTCAGATAATTACAATCCACAAGCTGCTAGGGAGACCAAGGAGAATTCCCAGATCTCGTGAGAAAAGTTAGATCCTGGATGGCGCTTTGAAAAACCTGAGTGGCACTTAAGGCTTTAATAGCTGAAGCAGGGGCAGGTTTAATTGCCTAAAGGGAAAATGATAGGGCCGGAAGCTAACTGGTATTCTAATGCATTTCTCTCTGTCACCATGTTGATTGTAATTACTCCCATTTATAATCATTTGTTTTTCATTTGGTCATAATAAAAATTCTTATCCATCAGGATGAACCAAGTCTATTTGTCTATTGTATCGGGTTGTAGGGGATGGGCATTTCATGCTACAACTTCAACTGCAAATAATAAAGGTGGTCAGAGCATTTATTTTAAACTGCATCTGGTAAGCAATTGAAACCCTTTTTGGAGGAAAGGGCCGGACATTAGGTATCAAGTGCTCTGGACTACTGCATCCTATATATTAGACTATCTGCCAAAATGTTGAGGAAATTGCGGGTGGTTCAGAACGCTGTAGTGAGGTTTCTAAGTGGTGTAGGCAAATAAGAAAATGCTCACTCATCTTTAATAAAACTGTGTTGGATATAAGAGCAGGGATAGTTTCAATTCATGACATTAACTTTTAGAGGCTAGTTTTATAACAGGGCACCATGGGAGCTATGTTATAAAAGCAAATAGGTGCCAACTTGTTTTTATAAAATACTAGTGTACATGGCAGAGAACGCACCTTGAGTGTGGGCACAATCACTTTCTACTTCTAGTGATCTGGTGCAAATGTTTATACATGTTTTATACACTTTTATATGTAGATTAAGGTATTTTATAATCTACGCTTGTACAGTATGTGTGAATTCCGCCTGCATTCCAGACCGTACCTGCCGGCAAAATATACACCTTCATGCTGAAGCACACACCTTTCTAAAACGACCTCCTTAAAGTTGTCTGAACTCAGAAGCCTGCTTTTGTACAGGAGAAGATACAATGGTATATGTCAGCTAGGTCTTTATGATCAGGTCAAGGATGTTTGCTACAGATCCCCTCTTTTGGAGCAATAAGGAAAGCTCACTGCAGTGAAATCAAAACCTCCTCTCTTTCAGGAAGAAATTAAATGCTTTTCTCTTCCTGATATAGGGTGGGAGATTAGGAGGGGTAGATTTCTTTGAAGAAAGCAGGTCTCTATGACATTCATTATGATCTTCATAGACACCTCATCAGCGTTTGACACAGTGGATCACAGAAACCTACTAGCAAGACTACAGAACATTGGACTACACGGAGCCACCCTGAGATGGTTCCACTCATACCTAACGGACAGACAGATACAGGTAAAGGTCGGCCCCAACACATCCTGACCCATAAAAATCAAGCAAGGCATCCCACAAGGTTCTGCCCTATCGGCACTATTATTCACTTTGTGCATTCAACCAATCTGCAACATCATGAAAGAACACAAAATACAATACACAATCTATGCCGACGAAATCATGATATATACACCAGTCACCCTCAACAACCCAGACCTCACCAAAATAACAGACTGTCTCAGGCATATGAACAACTGGTTTCAAGACAACAACCTGACCATAAATTACAGCAAGACCGAGGCACTAATCATTTCCCGAAACACCAACTTTGTCCCTCCACCCAACATCAAGATCAACAACACAATAATACCCATAAAACAGGAAGTGAAATACCTCGGAGTGACCCTCGGCAAAGAACTGAACCTACAATCACACATCAGCAGAACCACCAACAATGCATACCACAAGATGAGACTAATCTGAAGCCTCAAGCCCCTCCTCTCTCATGAACACTTCCGTACAGTCTGTCAGGCACTAAAAACATCAATCCTAGACTTCTGCAACCCAATCTATCTTGGCCTAACAAAGCAGACACTAAGGCCATTGCAAATGGCTCAAAACACAGCAGCACGCATAATATCTGACTCATCAAGACAAGAACACATCACACCCATTCTAAAAAACTTCCACTGGCTACCAATCAGCTCCCGCATCAGATATAAGACAGTCATAAACATATTCAAAATCAAACAACAGACCTCAGTTTTCAGCCTACAACCACTCATAGAATCCGATAGCAGCACAAGACCTAGGAGGCGAGTCACCTCCAACTTCATCAATACCCCAAAAGACTTCACCAAGGTACGCAAGGACACTGCAAAACGAGCTCTATCGCTGGCTGCACCTGCAATTTGGAACACCCTCCCTGATGACTTACGATCAACAACAGACATCAAGGACTTTTGGAAACAGCTCAAAACAACCTTCTTCATCAAACACTACGGTGACATCACATAGCCTGCCCGCCAGCCAGAACTACAGACCAACCCCTCTCCCTTCTCATTTCTGTACATAGTATTGTATAATAGCGCACACTGTAAACAGCCCACCACGAATCAAAACCACCGTACACATACACGCATTCACTGTTTTTCACTGCATGAACACACAAAAGTCAGTATTTCTTTGATTGTTTGCTGTGTAGACCGCCTTGATTGCAGGAGAAGGCGGTATAGAAATCCTTTCAAATAAATAAATAAAATTATCCTTTTATGTTTTATATTTTATGTTTGCAAGGTTGGTATTCATATCTATGTTTTATAATGCAAACTGCTTTGAATGATTCTTGTCAGGAAGGCAGCATACCATTTTTTATGAATAAATAATAGATAAGCTGAGAAATAAATAAATGCAATTGTGGTTTCGCTGACTTTCTTCACTGATATTTAGGCAACAGGCAGTGCCATGGTACAAAGTCCTCTACCAATTTTTTGGATTACAAAACACCACATTTCCAGAGAGTAATCTTCCTATGACACAATGATTAGGAGCCAAGGTTTCTTTTTTTTTTGATAGGTTATTATTCACTGTTAGAAATATTTGCAGAAGAGGATAGTCAATATTCCTTTAAAATCACAGAGAACCGTTTATTTATACTTCAGTGGATCAGACGGACTAGTTTAGGCAGGGATGATTTGTTGGTAAACACTGGGTTTTCATTGATGGAATTGCAGTCAAACTGTGTATTCCACATTGTTGCTTTATTGTAGGAAGCTTTCAATGAAGAGGAGAATCTAAATATTTGACTGATGCTTTTTGTAGGACATGCTACTCGGCATGCTTTTAGAGGAGCAGCTCTCGGAGTGGAAATGATAATATACTTATGACAGCTGTCTGTGAAGACAGGGTCTCATAATAAAGTTTACAGCGTTTAAACATTTATGTGATTGACAGACAACACAATTTGCTTGTCTATCCCTGCTTCTGAATGACAGCATTTGTAATGCAATGTATGTGTTTGTGCAGTGGTTTCAGAGAAACAGAGGAGCATAGTAGATGGCAGTGGATAAGGAAGTAGTGGCCCATTCAGCCTGTCACAATTGTTCCTGCCTGCATTGTTCTAGTCAAGGATCTATCCCAGCTGTCAGTTGTGCATGCTTGACAGCCTGCAGGATATATTATTCAAATCAGTTTTGTTATTTCACTCTAACATCCTCTCCCCTCACATGGTTGTTTCTCCTACTTTTATATGTATTTTTGAGAAGGGACCAGAGTTTAATATCACCTGGCAGTGTCCACTGGGTCCAACAGCACCTGCAGATCCCCACTCCAATTCAGCTGGTCCCTAAGAACGTTTGCTTGAGGAAAAGCCCCAAGTCAAGGCCACTCATGAAAATGAGGTAAGGTGTTCTATTTTGCAACAATAACACAGATTTACCTCTCACAACGGGTGCTTATCTGGAAGACTACGGAGAAAGTAGAAACTCCCAATGCAATGCGTGCCTTTGAGTCACTACTGACTCCTGGCAACCCAGCAGCTCCTGGGATTTCTTGGCAGCGTGAGCTAGTGCAATTATAAGGACAGACGGCACAAGGATATTAGATAGAAAGGATCAGGTATGTGCAAGTAGCTCATTGCCATGACGGAAGCCTGCTTAAGTATTCGCCATTGCTTCACGCAATATCTCGTTCTTACAGATGATTCCCCAGAAATTGGGGAGTAGAGATTCTAAAGAACAAATTTTGTCCATTGCGCTGTATACACCCAGTGATACCACACACACACATATATACACTGTCATGAGCTGGCTGCTAAACATATTAAGATGATATCTGTGAATATAGAAGTTCCTTTTGTGCAAATACAAAAATCCTATCTTACAGTGGATTGTTTAGAGGGTTTTTGTAAAGTGCTTGATTCTAGACAAATGGTATTATATACATACTATGAAGCTTGCTGCGGGTGAAAGAAGGCATGCTCATCCCTTTGCTCAATATCTCTTGTGGAAGTCTATTCTTGCAGAAAGCAATTGCGTACTGTCCTACATCCAGATCTACTGTACTGGATGGAGGTGGTCGTGGAATCTATAGGAAGTAATTGTTATTTATCAACATTACTGGTGGTAGCCCCACTATTACTTGTACTACTACTTATCATGTGTATAGCACTACAAGGTGTATGCAGTGCTGTACAGGTACAAGTAAGAGACAGTCCCTGCTCATCAGAGCTTACAATCTAATCAAGACAGAGCACACGACAACTGGGAACTAGGTTAAATCAAGGGGAATGGCAAGATGAAGGCAAGGAATGGCAAGAGAATGACCCTATGGTTACACATGCACATTGCAGGTGGACCAGTGTAACCAGGATGATTATAGTGTCTGTGGAGATTACTTAATAGTAGTAAACTAATGTCCAGATTAGGATACTGGCTGTGTTCATTTCTATCTCTGCATACAGACTCAAAAACGGACTCCTTGGAAACTCTATGCTACTCTCTGGGATGCATTATATAGCCATTACACAGCACAACAAAAACATACAACAAAAGGATAATTTTATAAATTCCTGCATTAGTGCATGCATATTGGAAGCCTATTTTACAAAGTAAAGTACATAAAATAGGGATTGCTGAACACCGGGCCAGAGCAGGAGAAATGAATGCCTCCTCTGTTGAGTTTCCTGAAAAGTCTGGGAAAACACGAACGCCAAACCCTCTAATATAGATCTTTTACAAAAGAACATTTTGAGAAACCAATCACTATCACTATACCAGGTGAAAGTTACCAAAAGGATGGAGAGAGTGTAATAATTAACCCCAGACATTTTCAGAATTGCTGAAACATCCAACAAATCAACCTGATGAACACCAAATATACTGCCAGTTCCTGGAGACCTACGACTAGTGGGAATATAGTAAAGCTTAGATACTGGGTGACGGGATTCAGCTGGAACCCCAAACACCTCTGATAAAGAAGATCTAAACATTTCCTTAACATTTAGAACAGTTGACCTAGGAAAATTTATTAGTCTTAGGTTTTGGTATCTAAAGAAGTTCTCAAATTGTTCAATTCTGGCTTTCATAACAAGAACATCTTTGCAAAAAGATTCAGCAGAGTTCTCCACCTCACCATCCTTTTCCTGAAGCTGTATAGTAGAGTTCTGCAAACCAAAAATTTCTTCCATATGCTGTTGAAGCAAAGTTGTGTTTGCCTGGACATGTGCCACTAGAGTATATAACTGGGGAACCAATGATTCCCGAAGTTTTCTATCTTTCTGATAAATATATTGACTTGCCCTATGTGTCCTGTCTTTCCTACAGTATAAACGTAATGTGAAACATCTCAACTTGCTCTCCTCATTGTTAATACCTGTGATAAGGAAGCTTATCATAGCTCAGGAAGGAGCTATAGAAAAGGTGAAGTGACTCTGAACAAGCAACCTGTCAGTTCTGGTAGAAATAAGAAAACAGAATTTTCCCATAAAAGACTACCAGTCCCAGAATGCACCAGGTTTCCAACAGCCATTAGAGGAGCTGAAGTGGGGAAACGTGTGTTCAATAAGGAGGGCTATGAGGTAATCCCCAAGCACTCATCTCAAAGGGCAGGGCCTGATTCAGCACAGCTGCGCTGTGCTAGGGTGGAGTTTATTCTACAGAGAATCATCCTCATCTTGATCAGCTTGGAGATCCTCAGCTTGGACATCTTCATCCTGTGGAGGATCATCATCAGAAGCAGAAGCCAGAGCGGACGGACAGAGAGGGCAAGAAACCCTTTGGAAGAAAGAAGAGAAAAGCTTTTGGGAGGTCTAAAGGAGTCCAGAGCAGTACGTATACTGGGAGACATTCAAAAGGCAAGCTTACACCATTGGACTGGGGAAAGCCAGAGGAATGGTGCTGCAGGGCTAGGAATCTCCAGATGGTACCTGTGAGGGAGACGGCTGCACTTGGAAGGGACCCTAAGACCCATGCCAGAAGGTATGTGAAGAGAGACCCAGTGTCCAGGGATCTGGATTGGAAGGCTGGACATAAGAACTGGACTACATACTGGCCAGGCTATTTAGAGAGGAACTCTAACAGCAATGGAAGCTCAGGTATGAACACTGATCTATGCCCTAGCTATAACCTTGAAAGACAGCAGGGAAACAAGTATTCTCCTGAGAGTGCTCCATTGAGAAATTCCTCTGTGCCAATCCATGATATTGAACCCATGATTGTTGAAGAAGGGGGAGAAGTCTTAGATACAGGCTGTGAATACATGGATTGCTCTCTGTCTAAACTCCTTTGATAATTTACTGTTACAAAGTACAACAACCATCACAAAGAAATACAAACTTGTTCTTTAATCTACTCAGAAAAGCTCCTGAGTAGGATTTTGAGCCACGCAGTAGAAAGCAAGCCAGCTAAGGGGTTTCAGCTGGGTAAACTGCTAGCAATTGACCCTTACCTAATTGCTTGTGAGCTCTGAGGAAATCACTTCTGAGTCTATGTGTGAAGATACAAGAAGTTAACCTGAAAAGAACAGTTTTTCCCTACTTTGTGGGTTTTGTTTGTTGATTAAAGCACTGCTAAGAAAATATTAGCTAGAGCTTACAGAAAAGACCAGTTTGTTACCAACCAGGTCTTTATTCTTTTGATTTGATTGCCTGACAAGTTCAACTGTTGTTTTCCTGATTTTGTTTTTCTAAGTTTTAACACTGAAAGCAAGTATCCTGTTTTATGTGCTACCAAGCATATCTGTGTTGGGAGAAATAGCCCCATAAATAAATATCTTATTGGCTTTACACTCAAGCACAACTAATTATTGTGAGCGGCTGTGTCTGGTGTGAATGGACTGCATTTCCCACAATACCTTGCAAATCATATTGATATATGCCTTTGCCAAGACTGTGAGCATTCACACCCGGGCACCCGTCTGACATACCTTACAAAAAGAGGTTGGTAAACCAAAGTTGAATGCCTTGTTGTCAAGGAATTAGAACATATATCTATCATGGAGAAGATTATAAAGATCTAGAGTCTAAATAGTCTAGCTCCAAGAAGATTGTTGATCAGGGGATGCAGAAGCATACTGTAGAAGAAAACCAATAGAGAAATAGGCTAGTCGTTCAAATTAATTTGACTAATCAGATGAGATACATGGCAAGACATTGCTGTTGCAAAAGGATGTACATCCAGACAGGGGTGGCCCAAGGGGTGTGTGGGACATTGTGCGGAGACTCGGTGTGGGCCCTCATTTGCATAAGGGACCTCATTTGCATACATATTTGCATGATGTTACCATATACTAACTTTTAGTAAACATGCCTCTTAATGAGTGCATGGATAAAGAAAGACTAAAAGATTTCTACATTACTATAATCCAGTGCCAACTGCCAGGCACATTAGGAACTATTACAAACACTGCCCATTTAGAACCCATAGCAAACCCGCCATATCATAACAGCACTACCAGGACTCACAAAGCACCAGACCCTATCTATCAAAAGGCAACACTGCAAATATTAAACCAATACATTTCAGAGAATAACAACACATGATCTACTGGGGAAAGAGAACAAGTGGCAATGTCAAAAAGGGATTATATAAACAGAATACCTCAGCTCAGTTACAGATGCAGAATATAGACCATCACCAAACAAGGAACCACAATTTAGAAACAGGATGACAATAATTAAACTGGGAACCCCAAAAGCCAAACTTGGAATGTACAACAGCACTGTAGAAATAAAACTATAAATTAATTTGCTCTTGAACTAAACAAATCAGAGACGTAATGATGCACATTTCCCAGAGCTGACATATTTCAGTTAATAAATTCAAAATAAAGAGATATCTTTCTACTTTTTGTGCATTTTTTTCAGTTGCAATTGCTCTGGCCACTTTCTTCTGGTTTCTTCGTGTCTTCTGCTAACTCTCCATCGCCTGCTGTCCATTTGTCCTTTCTTCTCTCTTCTAGTTTTTTTTTCCATTCTCCCTCTACATCTGCTTTAACATGCTAATCTTTTTTCTTTTGCTCTTTCCTCATTCCTATTTCATCTACTCAAATTTTACCCCTCCATCCTCAATCCCCACTTACTCTCCCAATACCGGGTCAATTGTAGATTTTTCTTCCCTCCCACACAAAATATTTTCCCCTCTCCATTTCACTCTCCCAGCCCCATCCAATTCTAATCTTCCCCCAACATCAGCTCCCTTCTAGTTCCAGCCCCACCCAGCATATGCTCCCTTCTAGTCCCTGCATTAGCCTATTTCCAGTCCTAGCCCCCCATCAGCCCATTTCTAATCCTATCCTAGCCACACCATCAGCCCATTTGCAGTCCTAGCTCCCCCATCAATTTCCAGTCATATCCGAGTCCCTCCATCAGCTCATTTCCAATCCCAGCCCCCCATCAGCCCATTTCTAGTCCTTTCCTAGCCCCACCATCAGCCCATGTCAAATCCTAGCTCCCCTCCACTCAGCCCATTTCCAATCCATGCCCCCCCATGAGCCTACTTCCAGTTCTAGCCCCTCCATGAGCCCATTTCAATCCAAGCCCCCACCACAGCCCATTTCCAATCTTAGCTCCCCCCAACAGCCCATTTCCAGTCCTATTCTAGCCCCTCCATCAGCCCATTTTCAGTCCTAGCTCCCTCTCCTCACAGCCCATTTCCATTCTAAGCCCCCTCCCCATCAGCTATTTGCAATTCAAGCCCCCCTTCCACTCAGCCCATTTACATTCCAAGCCCCCTCCCCATAAGCTATTTGCAGTTCAAGCCTCCCCTTCCACTCAGCCCAATTCCAGTCCTAGCACCCCCAACCCATTACCAGTCATAGCCCCCCATAGCCCATTTCCAGTCCTAAACTCCCCATCAGCCCACTTCCAGTCCTAACCCCCCATCACCCCATTTTCAGTCTTAACCCTCCCATAGCCCATTACCATTCCTAACCCACATCAGCCCACTTCCAGTCCTAACCCAATCAACCCATTTCCAGTCTAAGCCCCCCCATAGCCCATTACCAGTCCTAACCCCCCATCAGCCCAGAGCCCATTACCAGTCCTAACCCCGTCAGCCCACCTCAAGTCCTGTCCCCTCCCCATCAGCCCATTTCCAGTCCTAGCCCCCCATAGCCCATTACCAGTCCTACCACCCCATCACCCCATTTCCAGACTTAGCACCCCATAGTCCAATACCAGTCCTAACCCCATCAGCCCACCTCAAGTCCTAACCCCCCCATCAGCCCATTTCCAGTCCTAGCCCCCCATATCCTATTACCAGTCCTAACCCCCATCACCCCATTTTCAGTCTTAGCCCCCCCCCCATAGCCCATTACCAGTCTTAACCCCCTCATCAGCCCACAGTCCATTACCAGTCCTAATCCCCCTCCCCCATCAGCCCAGGGAAAATTTAAAATTAAAAAAAGCTGGCTGCTGCCGCTGTTGCTGCCACCACGGCAGCAGCAGAATTGAGTGTCCCACACCCCCCCCCTACCCGGCAGAGCCCTCCCTCCCTGCAGCATCAGCTCCCTCTCCGCGACGGCTTTCAGAGCCATGAAGGGAGAGTTTCTCCCTCGTGGCTCTGTTAAGCCCGTCAAGGCTGATGGGAAACAGGCGGTTCTGAAAGCCAGCACGGAGAGGGACTTATGCAGGGAGGGAGGGCTCTGTCGGGCAGGGGGGGGGGGCGTGGGATACTCGATTCCGCTGCTGCCACGGTGGCAGCAGCAGCAGCCAGGTTTTTTTTTTTATTTTAAAATATATTTTTAATGCAGAATGTTCTTTGCACAGGGCCCCCTGAAACGCAGGGCCCTGTGCAAAAAAACATTCTCGCTCAATGGCCCTGCATCCAGACAAAGTACAGAGCATAGTTGACTTTAGCCCTAATAAAGTATACAATATACACAAAAAGACAAGGCTACTTGAAAGGTATCCTTAACACACTCTGCAGCTATTATATTTATATCTTCAATAAAAAGACAGAGCAAGGAGAGGTTGAACAGCTAGAAAGGGGGTCATTCCATTTCTCCCCTTGAAAATCTTTCCCACATCTCTTCAGATCTTATATAAGTGACTGGAGAGCTGTAGTCTTTAATTATAGGCAGGGAACTGTCTTGAAGGACTACCAAGAGGGCTGCTACTGCTGGGAAGAAATCTTCACTTATAAGTACTTACCTCCTGAAAAAGTCTCTAAATCTTGGGGAAAAGGGGATTTTTTGGGTTAAAATCTGTTGATTTTAAAATTAAGTGTTTTATTATGTCAGTACGGATGATACCTATGGCTGAAGTGGTATTTAAAGGTGATACTGCAGAAGAATTGAAAGAAATATCGATAGATCAGGAAGATGTATTACAACTTTTTTAATAAATTGAAGAGTAGCAAATCACCTGGACTAGATAGTATACATCCAAGGGTGTTGAAAGAACTGAAACATGAGATTGCAGACCTGCTATTAGTAATCTGTGTCATCTGTAATACCTGAAGATTGGAGGAAGGCCAATGTAACACTAATTTTTAAAACGGGCTCCAGGGGTGATCTGGGAAACTACAGACCAGTGAGCCTGATGTCAGTACTGGGAAAAATGGTAGAAACCATCATAAAGAACAAAATTACTGAACATGTAGATCGTCATGGCTTAATGGGAGACAGCCAAGAAGGAAGATCTTGTCTTACTAATCTTTTATGTTTTTTTGAAAGTGTGAATAAACAGGAAGACAAAGGTGAGATGGTTGATATAGTGTTAGTGTATTTTCAGAAAGCCTTTGACAAGATCCCTCAATCAGAGACTTTTAGCAAAAATAAAAAATGTTGTACTATTGTGGATCAGGAACTGGTTAGAAGATAGAAAGCAGAGGGTAGGGCTAAATGGCCAATTTTGCCAATGGAGAAAGGTGAATAGTGGAGTATCCCAGGGATCTGTGATGGATGCACTGCTTTTTGACATATTAATAAATGACCTGGAAAAGGGAATAACGAGTGAGGTTATCAAATTTGCAGATGTCACAAAACTGGTTGTTAAAACCCAAGAGGATTGTGGAAAATTGCAAGAGGATCTTGATAAATTGGAAGACAGGACGTCCAAATGGCAGATGAAATGTAATGTGGACAAGTGCAAAGTTATGCACCTAGGAAAGAACAACCCAAACTATGGTTACACGATGCAAGGTTCCATATTAATAACCGCCACCCAGGAAAAATATTTAGGCGTCATCGTGGATAACATGTTTTTTAAACTTTTATTTTCATTTTACAACAAACAAAAGAAACAACACACCAGGGGGCGGAGCCTGATGTCCAGCGGGTAAGACGCTTCGCGCTGAAGCTCCCGAGAGGCCTACTTAGAATCCTGACTTAATACCTATCCAAACTTACTATTTCGCTCCGGGCTGACCGGGGTACCTCGGGGGGGATGGCGGCCCATAAACCAGCGCGCTTGGACTTCGGGTCTCCTTCTTCTTCTCACGGAAAACGCTCCAAAACAGAGGTGTCCTCCCCACAGAAGATGGTTCCATTTCGGGAAAACCCCGAAATGCACCTGGAGATTTTAGAGGAAATACGCGGCGTGAAGGAATTGGTGCAGTCCAATGGAGAAGCGCTTAGAGCCATGCGAGAAGACTTTGGAGTGCTCCAGGACCGACTTGAAAGTCTCTCATTACGGCAGGACAATATGGCGGGGGTCCTCGACTCGCACGCGGTGCGCTTGGGCACACTGGACAAGGCTGAGCGCCAGATACAGAATCTTCAAAAGGAGTTAGAAGATAGCAATAATCGAGCCCGTCGCAACAATGTGAGGCTCATTGGAATACCGGAGGGGGTGGAAGCGGGAGATATGAGAGAATTCCTGCTCAAAACTCTTCCCTCCTTGCTGAAGATCACCTTTCATAAAGAACTGGAAATCGATCGTGCACACCGTGTTCCTACCCACATGGCGCTCAACCGAACGACCCCCCGGCCTATTATCTTTCGCTTGCTACGATATCAACAAGTGGAACAAATTTTAAATGCTGCCCGGGCGAACCATCATTTGGAATTTGAAGGTCACAAAGTCTCCTTCTTCCCTGATTTGGCAAAGCCTACCGTTGACCGACGGAAGAAACTCCTTGCTTTTCGCCCTCGACTTCAACAGCTACAGGCTCGCTTTGGCCTGTTGTATCCCGCGAAGCTCCGAGTGACTCTCCACAACCAAACCAGGACATTCGAAGATCCTGATCTACTATCAACATTTTTAGACTCCAAAGAAGCAGAGCAAATGCGCTAATCCAACGACTTGGACTTTTATTTGCCGGCTCTGTCCGCCATTTTGAAGGGCCCGATGCGGCGGTCATAGTCAAGCACAGAGACTACCTGGACTTTCTTTCTTTCTTTCTATGACTTTTTTGTTTTTTGGTCTCCTATCCCTCCATGATGTGTGCCTCGGTCGGATTCGGAGCACGCACAGTCCTACAGGTTATGTGTTTTTTCAATTTCGGCCTTCTCTGGGGCTTCTCCCCGCAGACACATGGTCGCCAGTAATTTTTGGGGTTCTGCTTCTTCTCTACCGCGCTGCGGTTTTTCTTTTTTAATGTGGGGCGCTTCATTGTATTATCTAAGCTTATTTTCTTTTATGCCATATGTACAGCCAGATACAGTCAATTTGAGGGACATTGTGAAATTATGTGCGCTATCATGCTCAGAATTTTTAACTTGTCTGAATGGCCTTATGTAAAATCTTATCACTCAACGTAAAGGGCATTAATAGTCCAATCAAAAGAAAGAAAATCCTTAGCTATCTTAGCCATGAGCATGCTGACTTAGCGTTTCTTCAGGAAACGCACTTAAACTCTGCTGAAACACTGAAACTCAATGTTAAGCCCTACATGGTGGCTGCCTATTCTCCCGCCGTTTCCAAACGGTGCGGGGTAGCCATTCTGGTTAAGAAATCTTTGCAAGCTACTGTAATTGATACTAGCGCTGACAAGGAGGGTAGATGGGCCCGAGTACATCTTAAGGTTGGAGATAGTGAATTTACATGTATTTGCATTTATGCCCCGAATGTGGACAACCCTGCTTACTATGCAAGTATTGCGCAGTTGGCACAGGCCTCTGCCAATACTCCATTAATACTTGGTGGTGATTTTAATCAAGTGTTAGACCCTCTGATAGATAGACAGCCGCCTAGAACGAGTAGTCCACCCAAGAGTCTTGCTACCCTTACAGCTCTGATGCAAGATCTTGCGCTGGTAGATATATGGAGGCTGCTTCACCCCTCCGACTTAGAGTTCACTTTCTTTTCTGCCCCCCATCACTCCCAATCTAGAATAGATTTCTTTCTCATTTCCAAAGCACTGATTTCTCAAGTAGACACGACTCGGACTCATCCTCTCCATATTTCAGATCATGCTGCCATATCTTTATCATTACATGTCACTGCGCGGGACGATTCTCCCCGAGCTTGGTTTTTTGATAGATCCTTACTGGGTCAAAAAGATTTTCAGGTTGATATAAAGGCCGCTATCCAAGATTATTTTCATTTTAACTCACCCCATGACACAGCGAGCTGGGCTTGGTGGGAGGGTTTTAAAGCATCTATCCGCGCAACTATAACTAGCTATCAAATTCGGCAGGGGAAACAAAGAAAGCAGCATTTACTGATTCTAGAGCAGCAGATACAAGCTGGGGAGCGTCTCCTCACGTCCCGTACTGACCCATGTATTTTACTCCGTTTACAACGCTTGCGTTTTCAATACAATCAGCTTTTGTACACTGCTGCTGTTAAAAATATTGAATCACAACAAGGGCTATATTATCGGGAAAATAATCGTGCTGGCAAATTATTAGCAAATGCCCTAAAAGGTCAAAAAGAAGCCAAGCGTGTTACCGCCCTCCGTAATCCGTCGGGGGGGGCTTGGTCACTAAAGATACCGAAATCTTAGAACTCTTTCGTGATTTTTATACTCGGCTTTATCAATCTGAATGTGATTTTGAGCCAGATGTATTTGAACGCTTACTTTCAGGGGTACAAAGACCGACCCTATCTGACGAAGATAGAGTGGCCTTGGACACACCATTTACTGTCTCAGAAATTCATTCTGCTATCACGAAATGTGCCTCAGGTCGAGCCGCAGGCCCAGACGGTCTCCCTGCTGAATTCTACAAAACCTTTCACGCTGACTTAGCTCCAGTTTTGAAACTTTATTTTTCTGCTCTGGCCGAGGAGGGTTCTCCTTCTGGGTCCTTTTCAATGGCAAATGTAGTAGTTTTTGAGAAAGAGGGGAGAGACCCGCAACTAACAGCTAATTTTCGTCCAATTTCCCTCCTAAACGCGGACTATAAAATATTTGCCACCATTCTCTCTACCCGGCTCTCTGATAGGATGCCTACCTTAATACACCCAGATCAATGCGGTTTCATTCCTGGTAGATCAACTGCTGACAATGCTCGGACTCTATGCCATGTACTGACTACCGCAGTTAATCTTGATCGCCCATTTGTTGGCCTCTCACTTGATGCTGAGAAGGCCTTTGATCGCTTAGAGTGGCCCTTCCTGTTTGCAGTCCTCCGCTGGTACGGATTCGGGGAAGGTTTTCTCCGTTGTCTTCGTACCATGTACGCACAGCCTACAGCCAGTATATGTGCCAATGCTTTAAAGTCTCAGCCTTTTCCCCTTCAACGCGGCACTCGCCAGGGATGCCCACTGTCTCCACTTCTCTTCGATCTTGCACTCGAACCCTTGGCTTTACTAATCCGGCAATCGGAGGAGATTCATGGAGTCCCCTTCACCCATAGGGAAATCAAAATTTCAGCGTATGCTGATGACCTTATGCTTTTTGTCTCTATAGACTCAGTACCGGCTGTTCTAGAGCAAATTGGTAAATACTCACAACTGTCCGGTTATAAGATAAATTGGACCAAGTCGGTAGCCTTTCCATTAAATCCTTTGCTTCATCAGGCAGATATGCAACCCTTCCCCTTTTTATGGCAACCTCGCATGGTCAAATACCTTGGGGTTCACTATTGTTCTCCTTTGGAAGACACTATCTCCTTCAATGCCAAAGACTTAACCTCTAAAGTCCGGGCGCTTACTCACCGCTGGACTCCTTTAACACTTACCTGGTGGGGTCGATTAGAAACCATAAAAATGATGATTGTTCCGAAAGTGAATTATATCTTAGAAATGTTGCCCTGTCTCTTACCTCGACGTATATATAAAGATATAGAGGGCCTTCTGACTAGATACTTGTGGCAAAACAAGACACCTAGGATAGCGAAACATAAGCTGCAAGCAGATAAGGAAAATGGGGGTGTCAGATTCCCTGATTTCCTGAAGTATCATCAATCTTTTCTTCTCAAACAAGGCGCTCGTTGGCTGGAAGATCCAGTACCGAGTAGACCTGTGTGGCTAGACATAGAAGAGGACCTTTGCAAACCGATTCCTCTTACTTTTCTCCCTGGTATGACTCTCCCATCAGACTCCCACTTTCCACCAATGCTTTTAGACACCTTAGGTGCCTTTAATAATCTTATGCAATCTTTAGACTCCCGACTCTGTCCGTTAGACAAGCTCCCACTTTGGTACAATACTCGATTTCGAATACAAAATAAGCCGATGGCGTGGAGCCCCTGGTACACTAGGGGCATTTGGATTCCTAGTCAGTTGTTCCATGAAGGTCGCTGGAAAACTTTTAGTGAATTGCAAATTGAATTTGGTCTCCCAGCGAAACACTACTTTCAGTTGGTGCAACTTCAGCATTGCCTTCGGAGTGCTAAGGTGCTCCCGCCATCGGCCTCCCCTACACAAGGTTGGTTGGAGACTATCCGATCTATCGGTAGTTCACCGGGTGTAGCATCCAATTTTTACAAAACCTTATGTAATGCTATAACTAGAGATACCCCTATAGCGCAGAAAGCATGGGAGAGAGAATTGCATGTGACTTTGACCCCGGAGCAATGGAGCCTTGTCTGGAGTAGAGTGACACGGGTCTCCCGATCCGCCTCACTCACTCAGACACTCTTCTTTCTAGCCCACCGGTGTTTTTACACTCCTGACAGATTAGCCAAATGGAACACTACTCAGGGCAATAGTTGTTGGACCTGTCATGCGGCCATTGGTTCACTACCTCATGTTATGTATGAATGTCCCGCACTACAGTATTACTGGCGTCGGGTCTGGGGTCGTATCCAGTCTATTTTGCACTTTCAAGAGCCCCTTTCTTGGAGGATAGTGGGACTTCGCTCAGCTGCGGGGATCCCCTCTCTTCCAAAAACGGCTTACTTCCTTTTGGACTTTATGCTTGGCATTGCTATTTCCCTAATTACGAAATACTGGAAAAATAGCTCCCATCTGAGCCCCAATGAATGGTGGAATCATGTCTGTCTCTACAGTAAATATGAACAAATACCTCGTATGTTTGCTTCCCCCATTCAGACTCCTCATCATCGGTCTAAATGGAAGATGCTCAATGACTATGTACATTCTGCTCAATGCTCTCATCTGACTGTCTAAATTTGTATATATCTTTGTCCCATGATTATTCTGTATCGCAGATACTCTTTTGATTGTTTTGATGTATAATCACTGTTGTTTGGAAGCGCTCACATGCTGACATAATCAGCTAGAGAAGAAGCGTGGGGGTGGGGGGTAATTGGGTTTACTTTTCTTTATTGTATACTTGTTTTGTCTCCTTTGGTGTGTTGTTTCTTTTGTTTGTTGCAAAATGAAAATAAAAGTTTAAAAAAAAAAGAAACAACACACCAAAGGAAACAAATACAAACATACAATAAGGAAAAGCAACCCCAATTACCCCCCACCCCTATGCTTCTTCTCTAAGCTGATAAGTATCATCATATGAGCGCTTACAAACAACAGTAATTGTACATCAAAACAAACAGAAACAGTATCTGCGATACAGAATAATCATGTGACAGAGATTTACACAGATTTAAACAGTCAGATGAGAGCGTTGAGCAGTTTGAACATAGTCGTTGAACATCTTCCATTTAGACAAGTGGTGGGGGGTCTGAGCGGAAGAAGCCAACATACGAGGTATTTGCTCATATTTACTGTAGAGACAGACATGATTCCACCATTCATTGGGGCTCAGATGGGAGCTATTTTCCAGTATTTCGTAATTAGGGAAATAGCCATGCCCAGCATAAAGTCTAAAAGGAAGTAAGCCGATTTGGGAAGAGAGAGATCCCCGCAGCTGAGCGGAGTCCCACTATCTTCCAAGAGAGGGGTTATTGAAAGTGCAAAATAGATTGAATACGACCCCAGACCCGACTCCAGTAATACTGTAATGCGGGGCATTCATACATAACATGAGTGAGTGAACCAATGGCCGCATGGCATGTCCAGCATCTATTGCTCTGGGTAACGTTCCATTTGGCTAACCTGTCAGAAGTATAGTAACATCGGTGGGCTAGAAAGAAAAGTGTCTGAGTGAGTGAGGCGGATCGAGAGACCCGTATCACCTTGCTCCAGACTAGGCTCCCTTGCTCCGGGGTCAAAGTTACAGGCAATTCCCGCTCCCAGGATTTCTGTGCTGTAGGAGTGCCTCTATTTAGCAGACAAATTCGGGAGTCTAGAGATTGCTCAAGGGTATTAAAGGCACCTAAGGGTCTAAGAACATTGGTGGATAGTGGGAGTCTGATGGGAGAGTCATACAAGGGAGATAAGTAAGAGGGATTGGTTTGCAAAGGTCCTCCTCTATATCTAGCACACTGGCATCTGATAGCTAGTTATAGTTGCACGGATAGACGCCTTGAAACCCTCCCACCAAGCCCAGCTCGCAGTGTCATGGGGTGAATTAAAATGAAAGTAGTCTTAGATAGCGGCCTTTATGTCAACCGGAAAATCTTGTGGATCTAGTAGGAATCTATCAAAAAACCAAGCACGGGGATGTTCACCTTGCGTAGTGACATGTAATGAGAAAGATATGGTAGCATGATCTGAGATATGGAGAGGATGAATCCTAACCATGTCCACTTGAAGTATCAGTGCTTTGGAGATAAGGAAAAAAAAAAAAAATCTATTCTAGATTGTGAGTGATGGGGGGCTGAGAGAAAAGCGAACTCTAAGTCGGAGGGGTGAAGTAGCCTCCATATATCTACTAACGCAAGATCTTTCATCAGAGCTGTAAGGGTACACATGATTTCACTATCTCCAACCTTAAGGTATGCAAGGGCCCATCTACCCTACTTATCAAAGCTAGTATCCATTGCAGCAACTTGCAAAGACTTCGTAACCAAGATGGCTACCCCACACCGTTCGGAAACGGCGGGAGAGTAGGCAGCCACAATGTAAGGCGTAGCATTAAATTTCAGAGTTTCAGCGGAGTTTAAATGCGTTTCCTAAAGAAACACTAAATCAACATGCTCATGATTAAGATAGCTAAGGATTTTCTTTCTTTTGATTGGACTATTGATGCCTTTGACGTTCAGTGATAAGAGCTTACATAAGGCCATTCAGAAAGGTTAAAAATTCTGAAAAAGAACATGATAACGCACATAATTTCACAATGTCCCTCATATTAACTGTATATGGCTGTACACATGACATGATAAAAAATAAGCTAATGAAAAACAATGAAGCGCCCCATATAAAAAAAAATGAGCACGGAAGTGCATTAGAGAAGAAGCAGAACCCCAGAAATTACTGGCGACCATATGTCTGCGGGGAGAAACCCCAGAGAAGGCCTAAATTGAGACATATAACCTGTATAGCTGTGCGTGTTCCGAATCGAACCGAGGTGCACATCATGGAGGGATAGGAGACCAAGAAAGTTAGATATAGACAGAAAGAAAAGTCCAGGCAGTCTCTGTTCCAGGCTGTGATCACCGCGGCGGGCCATTCAAAATGGCGGGCAGATCCGGCGGATTACAGATCCAAGTTGTTGGATTAGCGCATCTGGTCTGCTTCTTTGGAATCTAAAAATGTTGCTAGTAGATCAGGATCTTCGAATGTCCTAGTTTGGTTATGGAGAGTCACTCTGAGCTTCGCTGGATACAATAGGCCAAAGCCAGCCTGTAGCTGTTGAAGTCTAGGGCGAAAAGCAAGGAGTCTCTTCCGACGGTCAACTGTAGGCTTTGCCAAGTCAGGGAAGAAGGAGACTTTATGACTTTCAAACTCCAGATGATGATTCGCCCGGGCAGCATTTAGAATCTGCTCAACTTGTTGATATCTCAGTAATCGAAAGATGATAGGCCGGGGGGTCGTCCGATTGAGGGCCATGTTGATAGGAACACGATGTGCTCGGTCAATTTCCAGATCTCTGTGAAAAGTGATCTTCAGCAAGGAGGGAAGAGTTTTGACCAGGAACTCTCTTAAATCTCCTGCTTCTGCCCCCTCCGGTACTCCAATGAGCCTCACATTATTGCGACGGGCTCGATTATTGCTATCCTCCAACTCTTTTTGAAGATTCTGTATCTGACGCTCAGCCTTGTCCAGTTTCACCAAGCGCACCGCGTGCGAGTCGAGGACCCCCGCCATGTTGTCCTGCCATAGTGAGAGACCTTCAAGCCGGTCCTGAAGCATACCGAAGTCTTCTCGCATGGCTCGGAGCGCTTCTCCGTTGGACTGTACCAGTTCCTTCACACCGCGTATTTCCACCAAGATCTCCTGTTGCATTTCGGGGTTTTCCCGAAGTGGAACCATCTTTTGTGGGGAAGACAACTCTGTTTTGGAGCGTTTTCCGTGTGAAGAAGAGGGAGACCCGAAGTCTAAGCGCGCTGGTTTGTGGGCCGCCATCTCCCCCGAGGCACCCCGGTAAGTTCGGAGCAAAATATTAAGTTTAGGTAGGTATTAAGTCAGGATTCTGAGTAGGCCTCTCGGGAGCTTCAGCGCGAAGCGTCTAACCCGCTGGACATCAGGCTCCGCCCCCCGTGTGGATAACATGTTAAAACCCTCCGCCAAGTGTGCAGTGGCGGTCAAGAGAGCAAATAGAATGCTAGGTATCAAGAAGAAAGGAATGGAAAATAAAACAAAGGATATTATAATGCCTCTGTATCGTTCCATGGTGCGACCACACCTTGAATATTGTGTGTAATTCTGGTCGCCATATCTTAAAAAGGATATAGCGTTTATAGAAAAGGTACAGAGAAGAGCCACCAAAATGTTAAAGGGGATGGAAGGATACCCCTATGAAGAGAGGCTGAAAAGGTTAGGGCTATTCAACCTGGAAAAGAAACAGCTGAGGGGAGATATGATAGAGGTCTATAAATTAATGAATGGAGTGGAACGGGTAAATGTAGATCGATTGTTTATGTCATCAGAATGTATAAAGACTAGAGGACTTGCAATGAAGCTACAGGGTAACTTATTTAAGACTAATAAGAGAAAATATTTTTTCACTCAATGTGTAATCAAACTCTGGAATTTGTTACTGGGGGATGTAGTAAAAGCTGTTATTGTACCTGGGTTTAAAAAAGGTTTGAACAAGTTCCTGGAGGAAAAGACAATAAACCATTATTAAAAGGGATCCAGGATATCACTGCTTGACCCAATACAAACATTGTGGCATATCTTATGTTCTTATGTTCTTATAGTTAGAGCTTAGTACTATATTACAAGCCAACTTTCAGTTAAATTAAAGCCAGTTAAGGTATATCTTAGCAGATAGAGCAGAATAGAGTAAATATTATTTGAGTATAAAGAAAGAAATTGTTTTCTAGAGGCCTTTTACAAAGAGACCTTCCAGTTAGGATGCAAAAAAACTGTGAAATTGTTTTAAATAGGCATTAAAGCCAAGTGATAGATCAAAGAGTCAACTTGAAAGGCTCCCTCTAACAAACCAAGAGCAGTGTGAAACACCCAGGAAATTAAGAGATTGTCTTAGAAGCACAGATATAAATAGATCATTCCTCATATCTACCCCAGCTCCCACCCACCCCAGGCATAATCCTTGATTTATAGCCTCCTAAACCAGTTAAGGGGAATGTGGTAATTTTACTCACTTTATGATTTAACTGATTATCTTCACCAGCAAGTTTTAGGCCTTAGGAGTAAATTAATTAAGTCTTTATAGTTCACCTAAAATCCCTTATACTTATTAGGTATAATTGTATTGGTTCAATCATCCCTATTCCTCTAGGAACTTTAAATAACTCAACAAATTTAAATAGCTACAGTAAAAGAAATCTCTAAATCTATGATTAAGACAGCAGTCCAGCAGTGAGATGGTGGCTGTCCAATCTTTTGCACTGAATGTTACATTCATGATTTTCTTCCAGTTGGAGAGAGGTTGTATGTGCCCTAAGTGCAAAGTGCTCTTTGCAGTCAGATAATGAGTACGATCTCTGGAGGCTAGAGTAGCAGACTTGGAGGAGCCACGATAGACAAAGTGGTATATAGACGAGACCAACAGGGATATAGTAGAGAATTCCCACCTCCAGTCCCACCTTTGAACTGCTGAATCTAGCTCAGTGTGGGTCGCTTTAGAGGCATCTTGGGTAGCCCTGCTCCCGTTGGCTGCTATTCCTTTCATCCAAATGCCTCATGATAAAAATCTGGTTCTCTCTTATCTATTTCTAGGCCCAAGAGATGACAGGTCTCTCCACAGTTAGTGCCACTGAATATCAGTGGGTGCCTTCGCTACACATCCCAGTGTTACCCGATTAGCTTCGGCATGTGTTGTGGGCATTCCAGGGTGAAGTGGAGGTGGTACCTATCGCTAACCAGGCAGCAGCAATATTAAGCCACTACCAGGTTAGCGATATGCAGTGAAAGCCAGGTGCAGGAAACTCTGGCTTAACTTTCACCATGAATCACTAACTGGGTAGCAGGTCAATATCCCTGATGCCTGGTTAGCAATCAACAAATGTGGCCAACCTGGATATTCAATGCTGGGGTCGGATATGACTCCGGCACTGAACACCTGCATTTAATGTTCAGTGCCGGCAGCTGGCTGCTTTAGCAGTGCTAGCTACTGGCAGTGAATATCTGGTTCATGGGTTTTTAATGGGGCAAAGTCAACATGGATTTGCCTCACCAATGGGCTCGTCCTGCTTGAGGGCAGCCAGATGGCCCAGATGTACCCCCTAATGGAATTAGGCTCCATATGTATCTGTATTTTCAGAAAGCCTTTAACAAGGTCACGTGACAGGAGAGCATTACCCTGGTGTGGCAGGAAGTGATCCTGTAACTAGGACCTGTCCTACAGGTGATGTAAAACCCTCTCGCACAGAGGAAGTTTCTCCAGGGCCATGTGCTCATGAGGGAAGGGTTAGGACAGCCGTTATAGTTGGTGATTTGATCATTAGGCATGTAGATAGCTGGGTGGCTGGTGGACGTGAGGATTGCCTGGTAACATGCACTGCCTGGTGTGAAGGTAACGGACCTCATGCACCACCTAGATAAGGTCTTAGATAGTGCTGGGGAGGAGTCTGCTGTCTTGGTACATGTCGGTACCAATGACATAGGAAAATGTGGTAGGGAGGTTCTGGAGGCTAAATTTAGGCTATTAGGTAGGAAGCTCAAATCCAGAACATCCAGGGTAGCGTTCTCCGAAAAGCTTCCCGTTCCACGCGCAGGACAAAAAAGGCAGGCAGAGCTCCGGAGTCTCAATGCGTGGATGAGACGATGGTGCAAGGATGAGGGTTTTGGATTTGTTAGGAACTGGGGAACATTCTGGGGAAAGGAGGGGCTCTTCCGAAGGGATGGGCTTCACCTTAACTGGGATGGAACCAGGCTGCTGGCATTAACCTTTAAAAAAGAGATAGAGCAGCTTTTAAAACTAGATAATAGGGGAAAGCCGACAGTCACACAAGAGTGCATGGTTCAGAAGAATGTATTCTTGAAGGATAGTACCAAAAGCAGAGAGATTCTAAAAAAGAGTAAAGTAGCCCAAATGCCCTTGAGTATGGAGAAGACAGAGCTTAAAGATCCCAAATTACCCATGCCTACCAATAGCCAAATTAATATGAATAAAATACAGTCTCTAAAATGCTTGTATGTAAATGTTAAAAGTCTAAAAAATAAGATGGGAGAGTTAGACTATATAGCACTAAATGAGAGGTTAGATATGATTGGAATCTCAGAGCCATGGTGGAAGGAGGACAACTGTGATACCTGGGTACAAACTATATCGTAATGATAGAGCTGATAAAATTGGTGGAGGAGTTGCGTTCTATGTTAAAGAGGGCATTCAGTCAGAAAGGATTAAAGTTTTGAAGGAAACAAAATTTGCTCTAGAATCTCTATGGATTGAAATTACATGCAAAAAGGGGAAGGCGATGGCAGTGGTGGTGTACTATCGACCGTCTGGCCAGAATGAACAAATGGATGATGAAATGCTCAAAGAAATCAAGGAAGCTAACAAAAGTTACAGCACAGTAATAATAATGGATAATTTCAATTACCTCGGTATCAACTGGGTCAGTGTCACACCAGGACATGCTAGGGAGATAAAGTTCCTAGATGAAATAAATGACTGTTTCTTGGAGCAGCTGGTTTATGAACCGACCAGAGGGGAAGCCATATTGGACCTAATCCTTAGTGAAATACAAGATCTGGTGCAAGAGATAAGGGTGTTGAGGCCACTTGGCAATAGTGATCATAGCATGATTGCCTTTGATTTAATTAGTGGAGAAGGGATAGTAAGGAAATCCACAGTACTACCTTTTAACTTTCGAAAGGGAGACTATGATAAAATGAGGAAAATAGTTAAGAAAAAACTAAAAGGAGCAGTTGCAAAGGTTAAAGACTTACATCAAGCTTGGGTGTTGTTGAAAACTACTATCTTGGAAGCCCAGACCAGCTGTTTTCCACGCTTTAAGAAAAGTGGAAGGAAGTCCAAAAAACTGCCAGCATGGGTTAAAGGTGAGGTCAGTGAGGCTGTTGTTGCCAAAAAAGCATCTTTCAGGAAATGGAAAAAAGAGCCAAACGATGAAACCTGGATACAGCACAAGCATTGGCAGGTTAAATGCAAGGCATTGATAAGGCAGACAAAGGGAGAATTTGAAAAGAAGCTTGCTCTGGAAGCAAAAACGCGTAATAAAGACTTTTTCAAGTATATTCGTAGCAAAAAACCTGTGAGAGAGTCAGTTGGTCCATTAGATGATAGAGGGGTTAAAGGGGCACTAAGAGGCGACAAGGCGATAGCAGAGAGACTGAATGAATTCTTTGCTTCGGTCTTTACTGAGGAAGATGTAGGGATGTTACCCATGACTGAATGGTATTTAAAGGTGAGGAAGAATTGAAGGAAATATCGATACATCGGGAAGATGTATTACAACTATGAGATAAACTGAAGAGTAGCAAATCACCTGGGCCTGATGATATACATCCAAGGGTGTTGAAAGAACTGAAATATGAGATTGCAGACCTGCTATTAGTAATCTGTGAAGTATCATTAAAATCATCTGTAATACCTGAAGATTGGAGGATGGCAAATGTAACACCAGTTTTTTAAAAGGGTGATACGGGAAATTACAGACCGGTGAGCCTGACATCAGTACCAGGAAAAATGGTAGAAATCATCATAAAGAACAAAATCGTTGAACATGTAGATATTCATGCCTTAATGAGAGACAGCCAACATGGCTTTAGACAAGGAAGATCTTGTCTTACTAATCTGTTATGTTTTTTTTGAAGGTGTGAATAAACAGGTAGACAAAGGTTAGTCGTTTGATATAGTGTATTTGGATTTTCAGAAAGCCTTTGGCAAGGTCCCTCATCAGAGACATTTGGCAAAACTAAAGAGTCATGGGATAGGAGGTAGTGTACTATTGTGGATCAGGACCTGGTTAAAAGATAGAAAGCAGAGGGTAGGGCTAAATGGCCAATTTTCCCAATGGAGAAAGGTGAATAGTGGTGTACCCCAGGGATCTGTGCTGGGTCCGCTGCTTTTTGACATATTCATAAATGACCTGGAAAAGGGAATAACGAGTGAGGTTATCAAATTTGCAGATGACACAAAACTATTTAAAGCTGTTAGAACCCAAGAGGATTGTGGAAAATTGCAAGAGGATCTTGATAAATTGGACGACTATGCATCAAAATGGCAGATGAAATTTAATGTGGACAAGTGCAAAGTTATGAACCTAGGGAAGAACAACCCAAACTATGGTTACACAATGCAAGGTTCCACATTAGGAACTCCCACCCAGGAAAAAGATTTAGGCGTCATTGTGGATAACATGTTAAAACCCAGTGTGCAGCAGCGGCCAAGAGAGCAAATAGAATGTTAGGTATCATAAGGAAAGGAAAATAAAACAAAGGAAATTATAATGCCTCTATATCGTTCCATAATAATGCCGCACCTTGAATATTGTGTGCAATTCTGGTTGTCGTATCTTTAAAAGGATATAGCGTTATTAGAAAAGGTTCAGAGAAGAACCACCAAAATGGTAAAGGGGATGGAAGGATACCACTATGAAGAAAGGCTAAAAAGGTTAGGGCTCTTTAACCTGGAAAAGAGACAGCTGAGGGGAGATATGATAGAGGTCTATAAATTAATGAACGGAGTGGAACGGGTAAACGTAGATCGATTGTTTACCTTAGCAGAATATAGAAAGACTAGGGGACATGCAATGAAGCTACAGGGTAAACTATTTAAGACTAATAAAAGAAAATATTTTTTCACTCAATGTGTAATCAAACTCTGGAATTTGTTACCGGAGGATGAAGTAAAGGCTGTTAGTGTAGCTGGTTTTAAAAAAGGTTTGGACAAGTTCCTGGAGGAAAGGTACATAAACCATTGTTAAGAAGGGATCCAGGATATCAATGCTTGACTCAATACAAGCATTGTGGAACCTGTGTCTTTTATTTTATTATTTATTTATTTAACCAGTTTTGTATACCACCTTATCCTTCAATCAAAGTGGTTGACAAGACAACAAAGGACTTACATGTTGAGAGCATGGGAAGATCAAATACAATACATTAGAATATACAGTATAAACAGTAAATTATAATATTATCTCATAGCGAAAATGGATATACAAGTTGATCAATTTAAGTTATTTGACCAAATGATTCTATGAATAAATATGTCTTTAAAGATATGCTAAAGTCTTTGATGGCTTCCTGAGCTCTTAATTCTTCAGGAATAGAATTCCATACCTCTGGTGCCTTGAAGGAAAATGCTCTTTTAGAGGTCATCTGTTTTGATCTATTGAAGTTTAAAGGTGTACTAAGCTTATTGGAGTTATGAGATCGTCTAAGTCTTGGGCTCTTGTCTTTGGATATTATATGCTGTAGAATATCTGCTGAAGATTGGTGAAAGATTTTGAAAATAATCATTAGGTTTTTGTATTTTGCTCTTGCAATAATTGGAAGGAAATGTAACTTTAAGGACAGGAGTTATGTGATCAAATTTTGCAGAGCCAGTAATTATACGTGCAGTAGTGTTTTGAGCTAATTGGAGAGGAAGCTTTCAATTTTCTAGTTTTGTAATCACTTGTTAAATTGTTGGATGAAGTTTGAAGATGCAAGGAAAATGAAAGTAGATAATGATCAGACCAAGGTACTGGAGTAGCTTTTGGGACTGTAATTTGATTTTGTGAAAATAGTTGCTCTGAGCAAAAGATCAAATCTGGAGTGGTTCCATGCTGGTGCGTAGGCTGGTTAATTATCTGTTGATAACCTAACGATTTTACTGCATTTAGGAAAGTTCTGGACTAATTAGAAGGTGATGATGATAGATTGTAATCACCTAGTGCAATTAGTGGTTTAATTTGAGAGCTATATGTGCACATTAATTCCAAAATTGTTGAAAGGTGATCCTTTGCATCATTAGGTGGTCTATATCTGAGGCAAACATTGAGATGGTGGTTTGATATAATAATTGAGGTTGTTTCAGTAGAATTATTTGTTGTGATAGATTTAAATTTCTAGATTGTTTTTACTAATATTAGGATTCCTCCTCCTTTTTCATGTTCTCTAGGACAATTAAATATTTCATAATCTAAAGGGGTTATCTGATTTAAAATAATTTGATCTGTGTCTTTTAACCAAGTTTCTGTGATGCAAATGATATCAAGGTTATGATCTTTGATATAATCATAGATAATGTTTTGCTTATTTCTTATTGACCTTGCATTTATTAACATAGTAACATAGTAAATGACGGCAGATAAAGACCAGTATGGTCCATCTAGTCTGCCCAGTACAGTGTCAAGAGTAGGTACACCTGCCGCTTTAGGTTAACCAATCTGCTGTGGAAGACACTTGGACCCTTCTTGGACACATGGATGCCATCTCTGCTCTGCAGCTCTTGAAACATCATCCCATGATCCAGAAAACCAAAATGCTCATTAAGACACATGAAATAGGTGAATGAAGAATTGGGTTTCTGGTGCTACGTTTAAATGATGAAGAATGAATTTCATTTAATTTTTTATCTTTTTGTTTATGATGATGATGGTAATTGAAACTATTATTATTACACCTAACATAATTTGGACTAATAGGATTAATTACTATAGCATTTGGTAAAGCTTGCTGTGTAAGAAATAACATATTAAAATAAAGAAGTATATATTGATATGTTGTATGCATGTTTGAGACACTTGTGTAAATGTTAAAGGAGTTAGATAATTGAATTGTTTTAAATTAAGAAGGTAAACTTTAAATTACATATGATTACATTCACTATATTACAGTTTTTTGTTTGCTATGTTTAGGAGAAGATAACAGATTATTTGGGTTTACAAAGTGAGTTGATAGGTTAATTAAATGAACTTTTAAATTAAATTAAATTACTTGCTTACCATTATTTTCTTAGTTTTAATGTTGATAGTTTTGCGTTTTCTGCAATGTCCCCCGCCTAAGGACCACGCCTGACGGTGGCAGCTCCTAACGGTCTTTTGGGGAAACTGCTAGGTACTTGTGACCTAGATTGGCCACTTTTGGAAACAGGATACTGGGCTTGATGGACCTTGGTCTGTCCCAGTATGGCATATCTTATTTTCTTATGTTCTTTTGTTCTCATGAGAGACTCTTGCGGAAATTAAAAATCCATGGGATAGGAGGCATGTACTATTGTAGATTAGGAACTAGTTAAAAGATAGAAAACAAAGAGTAATGCTAAATGGACAATTTTATCAATGGATAAAGGAGAATAGGAGAGTATTCCAGGGATCTGTGCTGGGTCCGCTGCTTTTTAACATATTTCTAAATAACCTGGAAATGGGAATAATGAGTAAAATGATCAAATTTGCAGATGACATAAAATTATTCAAAGTTGTTAAAATGCAATAGAATTTTGAAAAATTGCAAGAGAATTTGAAAAATTGGGAGGCTGGGCATCCAAACGGTAGATGAAATGTAATTTGGAAAAGTGCAAATTATGCATTTGGAGGCACATTTCACAATGGGATGTCGAAGTGCATTCTGTGATGTCAAAGCCAGAAAATCTGAAAACAAAACAGACACATGCAAGTTCAGACATGATTTCAAAACCATGTACATGCCTGATATGCACGCTTATCAAACATCTACTGTATATAGACATCCCCAGGACAGCTGTTTGTAACAAATATATAATAACATAAAGACTTCAAATCCCAGCATGGGCCTTTGTGATCTAATACCAGTCACTTAATTCTCCACCTTCTTTACACTCTCTGGATGTTTTAAAGTGAAAGCAAACACTTTCCTGATGCCTATTCGTACCTGGAGTAGGTATAAACATCAAAATCGGCATGCCTGCAAACATTTCTGAGACTGAACCGGAACGTGTAAGTACTGTACATAGTCATTCCCTGGACATGTCTCTGCCATGCCCCCGTGCCTACTTGGACAGCCCTGCAACGGAGGCGTCTGCAAATGTTTTTGTGTGGAATGGCTATGGAGATGTGTCTGTGATTACAATGTTCATGTGCATTTCTTCAGACATCTAAATCATGACTAATCCTTTTCAAATGACCCTCTTAGGGAAGAACAATCCAAGTTTCCATATTAGGAATCAACACTCAAGAAAAGGGATCTGAGTGTCTTTGTGAATAGTACATTCAAACTTTCTGCTCTGTGTGCAGCCACGGCCAAGCAAATAGAATGCTAGGAATCATAAGGAAAGGAATAGAAAATAAAACCAAGGATATTATAATGCTTCTGTGTTGCTGCATGGTGCAACCGCACCTTGAATATTATGTGTAGTTCTGCTCACCATATCTTAAAAAGGATATAGCAGAATTAGAAGAGGTACAAAGAAGAGTGACCAAAATGGATATCCCTATGAAGAAAGGCTTAAAAGGTTAGGGCTCTTCAATATGGAAAAGAGACGGCTGAGGGGAGATATGATAGAGATCTATAAAATAAAGAATGAAGTGGTAAATGTAGATCAATTGTTTACTCCATCTAAAAGTAGAAAGACTAGGGGACACACAATGAAGCTACCTTATGTCACATTTAAGACTAATCAGAGAAAACATTTTTTTCACTCAGTATGTAATCAAACTTTGGAATTCATTATTGGAAGATGTAGTAAATGTTGTTAGTGTAATTGCATTTAAAGCAGGTTTGGACAAGTTCATGGAGGAAAAGTCCATAAACCATTATGAAAGAAGATTAAGGAAATCCACTGCTTATGCCTGGGAGAAGCAGCATGGAATCTGTGTACCTTTGGGAACCTGACAGGTACTTGAAATCTAGAATGGCCACTGTTGGAAGCAGGATACGGGGCTTGATGGACCATTGGCCTGACCCAACATAGCATATCTTATGTTCTTATGCATGTTCTTATGAAAAGTCAATAGTGCGAATATTCCAGAACACCAATATATCTCCAGTTGGGAAAAGAGAACAAGCTGAATTATTAGAGATTCCTACACAGAACCGACATGTTAACAGAATTAAAAATAAATATGAACCCTCCCATTGAACGTTGTTGTACTGTAGCTTGCTGTTTCTGCAGCACATCCTGACGGAAGTCAATATACTCAGCGGTTTGACTGAGTAATGTCCTTCAAAACTGATGGAGTCAGAATGAGTTGATCAGTTGGCTGATATCAGCTTTGGATGCCAGAGTGGAATTGGAAGCCTTAGCCAAAAATTCAAGGGCTGTAGTGACTTTAAAGTTCACTGTCCCGCGCCAACTGTGTGGCTGACTTCAGCTGAGGCTAGCTGCTGGCAGAATGGTCTTCTTGTCAAAGTGGAACCCCTGTATGCACAATTTCTCAAACAGATGCATAGACTGGTTCCTGGGCCTATAAATGCCTCATCCTGACCCCCGTCCCCCTCCTCCAGCCCCACCATGGCCTCAGCCTCTTGAGCAGAAATGCCAGTAGAAACTAATCATTTAGGTTACTCATAATGAATCAAAAGCCCACCACGATCAGCACACCCAGAACCCACTACCTGTGTAGTCTCACACATACACAGACAAATACCCACTCACACAGATATACAATCCAGACAAACCTAGAGACAAATAGACAAACATGGAGCAGGAACTGGCAAGAAAAGGGGAGGTGGAGAGATGGAGGATTAAAAAGGAGAGAGAGAGAGAGGAGAGAGGAGGGTAGGAAGTGCTTTAAAGGGCTGACAAAAGAAATGGGAGAGAAAGAAGAAAGGATAATAGTGACAATCAGGGAAACACCAACTGCAAGCAAATCTCCTTCAACACATACCTCAGCAGACACCAGGTCAAAGAAGGCAACTTTTGGAGGTTTGTACAGCAGCTGTAAAAAAGCCAACATTCAAATTTGTTGAATATGTTGAGGTGTATAATTGGCAGGAACATTTCTGAACATCAACCCCCCCCCCTCCCCAACCCACACGCACCCCTACATGCCATCTCTGCAGACATCTAGAACAGTGTATCACCAGATCGCCCACATGGAAGTACTGCTGATTCTAAAATAGCCACTTACACGTGTATGGCAATTACACATGTAGATGCCATGCAACCTTTCCAAGCTTGTCTCCTCGTTTGGACCCAAGCATGCTTAAATTCTGTTTCTGTTCAGGATGATCAAGTCCCTTTGAGAGCACTGTAGTCAACATGTTTATAGTTCTCTGTCTATAATGTATCTTCTGTTGCCATTTTTTGCTTTCTCAGAAGCGATTGACTATTACAGCTTATGAGAAAGGATCACCACTGGCACCACATATGCTATGCATGCATAGCATAAGAAGTATATGAGCAAATCCTAAAGGAATTGTATTCATCTTCGCCTTGAAGATTTTGTGATGCATGTTTTTGTGGAGGAACGAATGGAAAGAGGAATATAGTAATAGTCACCAGCTGTGAAAAAAACAATTCCACACAAGTGATGCAGAATCACAGATGGCAATATTAATGTTTACACACACATGGCAACCACATGGTTAAAACAATAAAGTTAAAAGATTTCTTTTGACAGCTCTTCTAGTATTTCTTGGAGATGATTGCTGGACACTTTCCATCAGCACAGAACTCGGGATGTCTCATGACACCCGAATCATGCTATAAGGTGGAAAACATGCAAATGTTCTTCTTAAAGTCAGTCACAGACTTGTTGTCCTATCTGATCTCTAACAAGGCCGTTTCTTACCTGCTAGAAACCTGTTTGTCTCCCCTCACCCCCTGAAAAAACTCTCTTCATATTTTCCTACTACTATTACTACTGAGCATTTGTATAGTGCTACAAGGCATACACAGCGCTGCACAGACTCATGCATGAGACCGTCCTTGCTCATTAGAGCTTACAATCTAGTCAAGACAGACAACACATGCCATAAATACAGTATGTCACTCACTGGGAACTCTGCAAAGGTGGTGTTCATGGCCTTGTGGAAAGAAGGAATACCAGCCATTGGTGTTCCTTGGCATCTGAATTCACCGGGAGGGCCAGGAGTTTTATTACCACATAGGGACAGCAATCTCAGGCCGGAGGGACTGGGATTTCTTGTCCTATAGGCACTCCTTGTGGCCTTGGGCAAGCCACTTAACCCTCCATTGCCTCAGGTACACATAGATTGTGAGCCCTTTGGGGACAAGGGAATGTATCCAGTACCTGTTTGTAGTAATTACATAATGTAAACCACTTTGATTGAAGGATAAGACGGTATAGAAAACTGGTTAACCCCCCCCCCCCAAAAAAAAAAAAAAACACAACACAGTAGCTCTAGGGGGAAACACAAGGAGATCAGGTGAGGCAAGGTCCAAAAGCGGCAGCGAAGAGGTGAGTTTTCAGCCTGGATTTTAAAAGGGTCAGAGAAGGCGCCTGACGTACAGACTCGGGTAGTTTGTTCCAGGCATAAGGAGCAGCAAGGTGAAAGGAGCGAAGTCTGGAATTAGCAGTATAAGAGAAGGGCACAAATAAAAGTGATTTGCCAGAAGAGCAGAGTTCCCGAGGAGGGGTGTAGGGAGAGATAAGAGAGGAAAGGTAGTGAGGAGCTGCAGAGTGAAGGCACTTATAGGTCAGCAAGAGAAGTTTGAACTGGATGCAGAAACTTGAGAAGAGGGGTAATATGAGCATGATGAGGCTGGTGGAAGATTAGCCGGTGCAGCAGAGTATTGAACAGATTTAAGGGGAGAGAGATGATTCAGAGGGAGACCAGCAAGGAGTGGGTTACAATAGTCTAGATGGGAGGTGACTAGAATGGAGAAGTGTCTTGTAGTGTGTTCAGAAAGGAATGGGAGGATTTTGTTGATGTTATGGAGAAAGAAACGGCAGGTTTTAGCTATCAGTTGGATGTGTGTGGAGAAGGAGAGAGAGGAGTCAAAGACGACCCCAAGGTTGTGAGCTGAGGAAACAGGGAGGAGTAGAGAGTTATCCACAGAGACTGAGAAAGGAGGAAGGAAAGAGGAGGGTTTAGGGGAAAAAAATAAGAAGCTCAGTTTTGGCCATGTTCAATTTCAAGCGGCAGAGAGATATCCAAGCAGCAAGAGTGTGTTTCAATATGGTAAGCAGTGTTACTCAGATGGAACAACCTCAGAGAGTCTGGCATTAGTAAAGGCATTAAGATCATTAGGATCAGTAAATACATATTTCAAATCCTTATATAACACCAAACATCTACATGGGTATCTCAGGAAAAACGTTCCCCCAATTTGTGATACACCAGACTTATACAATAGAAACTGCTTACCATATTGTAAGTCCTCCTAGATGTATTTCCGTGGTTCCCGCAGCCACCTTGTATTTTTTTTATTGTTGCTTTTTTTGCCTTTATTGATGTGTTTTCAGTCAAAGGCTTCGATTTGGCTGAATGTTTTCCTTTCTCTTTCCCCCGATTTAACGATTTAACGAACTGCAACAGTTTATGTAATTTATTGTTTCCTAGTTTATTTATTTTCCTGTATTTGATGATTCTCCATACTCTGTAATCTGGTAAGGAATTTGTATTCTTTGCTGTATAATTGAAAACTCATATAAATAAAATTAAAAAAAAAAATAAAAATTAAAGAGTGTGTTTCAGGGTCCATGGGCAGGGCCCTGTGCCATTACTTTTCTGGCTGAATTTGGAATTTATTATGAAGTACGATCAGTTCTCAGAAGAGGACAGAACCAGCAAAAGCCGCCTTACACCGCAAGCAGTGGGCCTGATTGATACTGTGGCAGTGCTTGTGCTGGGTAATAACTACCAAAAACACAGTGTTCTCCTCAGTGTTGTCTTATCTGAGATTTGACATTTCTGACCAATTTGTGTTTTTTTGTTTATTTCTTATTTGCTAATCTGTGCTGTGGCAGTGCTCATTGAGAGTTAATCCGTGGTAAGATATATGCACTTTCTGATGCAGAGCCCAACTGCTGGTTTGTTATACTGGGAATAGTGTATTTACCGTTAAAACCATCTTATGCCTTTCGATTTAGAGCCAGGAAAGAAAACAGCCCTACTTTTTACTCAAGTAGAACTTTACCAGGAAAACTAACTGGAACCCTGCAGGATGTGGTGGTTATGTCAAGTCAGGTTGTGTTAGAGACCTCACTGACCCTCCAGTCTACTAAGCATACAAAATAACAGAACAAGAGAGAATGAAAAGCAAAGGAATTATTTATGTAATGGAGACATCTTGTTCTCATAAATTATGAATTTATAAGTGGCTGCCAACCTGTTGAATTTTCCAAAGGCTGTGCATGCCTTCCCTTTTTCAGTTTTACATAAGATTTATGAAGACAGAGCATCAGACTGAAAAACGATAAGAAACTGGAGAATATGGTATGCATACGGAATAGGAAATCTCTATGAAACCTATGATCCTTTCATTTCAAAGTCTTAAGCGGGTCAAAGAACATTTTTTTTTCGTTTTCACCTGAGGGATTTTCAGCAGACTTTTCTTTGCTTATATTCAATCAGCTTGTCACTTAAAAGGAACCTCCTGTTTATGTTGTTAAGAAGCTCATCATTGAATCAAAAGGGACTCTCAAAGTGGAAAAATTTTGATAAAATATAGAGCCCAATATTGAGTTGTGATGGTTATGTACCTCTAAGGCACATAGCTGTTGCTGCAGAACTTTAACCCCAGATATTCAATCTGGGGCCATATCCAGCCACTGGCATTCAATATCCAGGGTTGTCGCACAGCCGCACATGAAACAGAAGCTAACCGTGCAACGGCAATCTTCAGCCACTGCCCAATTAGCTTCAGCAACAAAAGTTAGGACAGCTTTTGCTGCATTTGCACTGTTTGCAGCTCTGTAAACCGTGCAAATGCCTTGCAATATAGGGCCCATAGTACATAATAGTATAAAATTAGCCTATAACAATTGCACAATTTTGTAAAATACCTAGAAGGAGACACAGTAACGCTCATCCATTTGCTGGCACATTTAATGGGAGCAGCAAGTTTAGAAATGAAGTCATAGAAAAAAGTATTACCAATTCATTTATGGTGCTGCAACTAAGAACATTGCAGGTTCTTGGCTGCAGTATCTCAGATAGCAGGCCCCAAGTCAGATCTGCTGTCTGGCAAAGAGGTCAGTGTTGGGATCAATTTCTCCACTCATTCACTCCAGACATCTGCCATACCACCCCTCAAACCCCCTACCCCATCACAACCCTACCAACACCCTCACATCCTCTCTGACACCATCACCACAACCCCCACTCCACATGGCTCTCAATATGGCTACAACCTGCCCCCCAACACTCCTAGCACCCCCCTCAGCTCTAATTTTAGAGGTCTCCCTGGTTGTCTAAAGGGGTGGGGGAGCAAATCCCAGTTGCATATGCTCCATTGAACGTTTGTCATCAAAATGGCACCTCTGGCCCCTAGCAGCGGTCTTGTGGTACTACTGATAGGACTTAGAGATGCCAAATAAGGAGTACATGCCTTTTTCAATCTGTTGATCCTAGTTGTAGTATCTCAAGACTGCTGCTAGGGGTCAAAAGTGCCATTTTGGTGCTGGGCATTTGATGAGCAAGAGCAACTTAGGATCACCCTGATCCCCTCTAGACCACTAGAAAGACTCTCAGTAAGAGCTTAGGAGTCATCGAGGAGTGAGGAGTGGGCTATGATCATGTCAGGGATGGTCCCTAGCATGGGGGTTATGGGGTGATGGTCAGAGTTGATGCTATCTTTTTTGCTGCCCTGTGCAAATGATTACCTTGCAGCCCTCCACCCTACTAGATTCCAGTGGAGCCCTTCATAAGCTTCTTTTGTCCCAACAGATTGATATTTTTCCGAGAGCTAGCTGTGTTAGCCTGGAGTAGCAAAAATGATAGAGGCAAATGGCACCTTATAGATGACATCTTATAGACTAACCAATTTATTGAGGGTCATGTCTCAATAAATTTGCCAGTCTATAAGGTTCCACATGCCTGTGTCATTTTTGTCTGAACATCATTTACATGTGAAGTGGGGGTTAGGTGGGTGTATATGTGAGTTTGTCATGGGGAGTGTCAAGGGCTATGTGCATGTGTGTGTGTATCAGGAGCTGCATGTATAGGTGTGAGTGTGTATGACATGGATAGTTCTGGGACTGCCTATATTTGTTATGGGACATGTCAGGGGCTATGTACATGTGTGTACATGTATGCCCATCTGTCATGAAGAGTATTATGAGTGGCATGTGTGTTTGCTTGTTTAGCATGGGAGTGTCATGAGCTATGTGCATGTGTCTTTTTCTCTCTCTCTCTCTCTCTCATGACCGACCCTCCCAGACTTCCTCCATTCTGTTTCTCTCTCTCTCTCTCTCTCTCTTTTTCTCATGATCCCTCTAACAGGCTTCTAACAGTCTATCTGTCTGTCTGTCTCTTTCATAGCCCCCAGCCATCACTCAGTGTCTCTCTCTCTCTCTCTCCATCACTTGTTTTTTTCTATCTCTCATTGCCCCACCAGCCATCAGCTGGTTTCTCTATCTCTCTCTCTCTTTCTCTCATGATCCCTCTAACAGGCTGCTAACAGTCTGTCTCTCTATCTCTCTCTTATGACTCCCATTCTCTTTCCCTCCCTCTCTTTCATAGACCCCAGCTATCACTCAGTGTCTCTCTCTCTATCACTTGGTTTTTCTCTCTCTCATTGCCCCCCCCAAGCCATCAGCTGGTTTCTCCATCTCTCTCTTATTGTCCCCCCAACCATCGCCCAATGTATTTCTCTCTCTTTCCCTCTCATTCCCTCAACCCACCACCTGAGCATTTGTTTCCCTCCACTGTGGCGGACAAGCAGGGAAAATCTGCATGAGACTTTGAAGCCTATGCATGTGCTACATGTTTGACATGCAGTGTGTGCATGGGCACCAAACCCCATGCTGATTTTTAGAGGTGTTTCATCCCTCCACTTTGATTGGCTCTACTCTGATGTGACTCAAGCTACATGCTCAGAGCAGTCAGTTGTGCCTATATCCTGAGTCATGCGATTGGCTCTACTTTGGCCATGTAGCTTGAGCCACGTGGCTCAAGATTTATGCACAGAGCATAGTCTATCACAGTGGAGGGTCAAAAATTCCCTAAAAATCAGTACAGGGCTTTGGAGTCCACACATGCACTGTAGTCAAATGTGAAGCGTGCGCATGGGCTTAAAGCCCCCATGCTGATTTCACTGCTTATCTTTTGCTGTCTGACAATCACTGTTTGCCATCTACTGCTCGCCTGCCTCCCAGCTGGACCTGGTCAGCTCACTGTGACAACCATGATGCCCTCCTGAGACTGCCCCCATGCACAGTTTGCACCGTGGGTCTCAACGGACCTGGTAATGTTCTAGGTGCCTCTAAATGCTCTTCAGTCTAAATCAACTAAAAAATACTCATTAAACATGAAGAGGCAAATAGTTAGCAGCAGTGGCCAGGTGCTTTTAAAGCACCTGGCCATCACCCCAGAGCCTATCTGGCATCTAGCACTAAATATCCAGTTTCACTGGGCAGAACTATTGCTATGCAGCCAGTGGTAATATTCAGCAGCTAATTGGATTGCATAAACTGAATAGGTAGGGCAGCTATTATCCTGCCTTAACTATCTGGTTAGCAGTTGAATATCACAGCTGACTGGATAGCTGCCAGGGCTTCCCCTGATCCACCCAAAGAGCGCCTAGGTTTCAAATGGGTTTCTTCCCTGCAGTCTGTGCTGATATTCAACAACACTCTCTGTATAGTGGTGCTGAATGGCACATTCTTAGCTTGGTACAGTCCCAGGTGGAGCGTATTTCACCAGTCTGTATGACAGAAAGAGAAAAACCCCTCTAAATAAGGCTTTGTGAACAAGACAGAGAATTTTAAAGGTTGCTGTTGCAGAAAGTGGAAGCCATTCTAAGCTGGCAAGAACCTGTGTAATATGATCATACATTTTACACTGGTTATTAGTCTTGCAGCCAGGGTCAGTCCAAGGGTTTCTTTTGCCCTAGGCAGAAATCCTGGCTGCGCAGCTCCCCCCCCCCCCCCCCTCCCGTGCCGAGCAATGCCACCTCTCTCCCCTGCTGAGCCATGCCACCCCTCCCCCACACCAAACCATGCCACCACCCCCTGCTGCTGCTAATTCAGTCTTATGGGTGCTTTGTGCTGCCCCTTTGTTTCTGCGGCAGGCCATATACTTCAGCACACATGACCTGCTGCTTCTGACCTCCTTCTGACAGTAAGTTGCATCAGAGGGGGATCAGAAGCAGCAGGTTATGTGTGGCCTGCTGCAGGCAACAAAACAGCAGCATAGAGCCGCCCACTTCGGCTGGCCGTTCTAGGCAGCTGCCTAGCTTGCTTAGTGAACTGGCCAGCCCTGCTTGCAGCTGTATTTTGCATAATCTGTACACTTTTTTAGGCTAGTTTTTGACAACACTTAATACAATGAGTTACACTTGATACAATTAGTTACAATGCGTTACAAGAGGCACAAACAGTGGCAAGAAGAATATCAGGAACCAACATCAGAAGGACAAGTGGTATGACAAGCAGAATGAGCACCTCAAGAAAGTGGAAATGGGCAAAGCAGCACCAAAATTGGTGGAAGAACACCAAGGCACTTTGAGAGGGGTAAAACAGAACCAACATTGTCAGGAAGACTCCAAGGCAGAGGCAGAGGGGTAAAGTGGCAACAACATTGTCCAGAGGAACCCAAGGCAGCATGAGTGAATTAAAGCAACAATAACATTGGTTGGAAGGCCTATAAACATCAGGAGAGGACCAATGCAGGACCAAGATTGGATGGAAGTCCTAAAACACCTATAGAAAGCCAAAACAGAAGCAAGACAGGCTAAACGTCTCTGCAATATCTGAAGAGAGCCAACATAGCACCAAGACAGTCTGTAAAGTCCAAAAACACCTGAGAATTGTCAGGTCAGCAGCAAGACAGGCCGAAAGGCTCAAAGAAAACTGAAGAGAGCCAACCCAGCAACTTGATGTGCTATAAGGCCCTAAAACACCCAAGGAGAACCAGCACAGCACCAACTCCGGCTGCAAAGCCCTAAAACACCTGAAGGGGACCAGAACAGCACAAGATCGACTGCAAGGTGCTAAAATAACCAAAAGGGATCATCCAAGCATGAAGATCAACTGTAGGACCCTAAAACACCCAAAGAAGAATAGTAAGGCACCTGAATCAGCTGCAAGGCTCTAAAATGCACCAAGAGAATCAGCACAGCATCAGTATTGGTTGTGAGTCTTCAAAACACCCCAAAAGGTCCAGCACATAACTAAGGTTGGCTGCAAAGTCCCAAAACACCCAAACACGACCAGCACAGCACCAAGATCAAAGTCTTATCAACTGTAAGACCCTAAAAGAGTAACACCTCAAGAGAATAAGCATACTACCAAAATTGACTGTAAGGCTCCAAAACATCCAAACAAGATGAGAAAACACCTAGACTGATGACTCTAACACCCTAAAACACTTAAAGGGGACCAGCAGCAAGATTGACTTCAGAGCCTTAAAACACCTAAACAGAGCTAACACAGTAGCAGAAGAAGCCACATGAGATAGTTGTGATCCCACCACCGCCAGAACCGAGCAGGTGGCAGCACAGCACACATTTCCATTGCTGGTGCTGCACACTCAGGTAATGGAACCGCAGGGCAGCAACTCCCTGGTGGTCCAGTGGCCCAATTCCCCCACTCGCCAGTGGTTTGATGGCATCAGGGGGTTCCCGCGATGCCAAGGTCCCCTGAAGTCGTCAAACCACTGATGGGTGGGGCGATCCCCACCAAAACAGCGCTGGCATCGGGATGCTGTTTTCAGTCTGGTTTGGCGATCGTGGCCCTTGGCAGGAACCTGTTTACTTGAACTGGACCAAACCCAGCGAATCCCACCATTGACATGAGTCCAGGCCACAGGAGTGGGGTGAGGTCAGCTTAGCTGTGTGCCTTCAATTTCTAGCCCTGGCACTAAGAACTTTGGTCCCAGCATAGGAACCTTAAGATCACAGGGAGATCTACCCCAGGGTGATTAAAGCTTTCATGGACTGCTTAGATGAGATCTTGAAGGATATAAATAAGAATCAGAGAATGTGCCATAGCAAAGGCATCAAAAGCAATGGGAGTGAGGTGGAAGCACTGCCAGTGACAGCCCAGAAGACCTGAGGGAGACCAACATAGTAGCAAAATAGGCTGGAAAGCACTAAACTGAAAAGCTAATGTTTGTGGCAGAAGACTTATAGCCAAAAAGTACAGCAATGGAGGATGGTGAATGAAAGGGCAATCTGTATATGACATCTGTCACTATATGATAGCTAAGGTTGGTTTGGCTATCTCGCTGGCTAGGCAGGTGTCCCCTTCCTCCCTAAGTACTACATCCTGATGTACAAAATGCTGTTATGTCGTCAAGAGTATAGAAGTAGCTGTGTTCTCCTACTAGAACATCCAAAGAAATACAATAATATAAATTTGAAAGGAACTTGGAAGAGAGCGTTCAAGACTAATGGATGATGTGAGGTCAGTAGTCTCACCCCACCATGCCAAGTTCAGTTTCTCCTGGACTTGGGTTGCTAGGAGTTGCATGCCAAAGTGATTGACAGAATAACCAAAGAGGATCAGCACAGCACCAAGATCAACTACAAGACCCTAAAACACCTGAGCAGAGCGAACAGAACAGCAAAAGAAGTCACAGGAGTTCAGGTCACAGGAGTGGGGTAAAGTCAGTTAAGTTGTGTGTTTGCAAGTTAGAGTCTTGGCACTGAGCACTTTGTTCCCAATACAGGAACTTTAAGTACAGAGAGAGATCCCCCCCCCCCCCAGAGTGGAATAGGTATTAACAGTGCCGACCCGTCCATTGAGCAAGAATGTTGTTTGCACAAGGCCCGCATTTCAGGGGGCCCTGCGAAAACAACATTCTGCATTAAAACTAAAAAAAAAAACCTAGCTGCTGCCGCCGCCACCTTGGCAGCGGCAGAATCAACTGTCCCGCAGCCCCCTCCACCTGCCCAGCAGAGCCCTCCCGGCATCAGCTTCATCAGTGTCAGCTTTCAGAGCCGCAAAGAGAGAGTTTCTCTCTCGCGGCTCTGTTAAGCCCGCCGGCGCTGATGGGAAACAGGCATTTCCTGTTATGGGGCTAAGACTGAAAATGGGGTAATGGGGGGTTAGGACAGGAAGTGGGCTGATGGGGGGTTAGGACTGGTAATGGGCTAAGGGGGGGCTAGGACTGGAAATGAGCTGATGGGGTTAGGACTGGAGGTGGGCTGATGGGAGTGTTAGGACTGGTAATGGGCTATGGGGGGGCTAAGACTGAAAATGGGGTAATGGGGGTTAGGACTGGAAATGGACTGATGGGGGGTTAGGACTGGTAATGGGCTATGGGGGGGCTAGGACTGGAAATGAGCCGATGGGGGTTAGGACTGGAGGTGGGCTGATGGGGGGTTAGGACTGGTAATGGGCTATGGGGGGGGGGCTAAGACTGAAAATGGGGTGATGGGAGGGTTAGGACCGGAAGTGGGCTGTTGGGGGGCTTAGGACTGGTAATGAGCTATTGGGGGTTGCTAGGACTGGAAATGGGCTGAGTGGAAGGGGGTGCTTGAACTGCAAATAGCTGATGGGGACAGGGGTTTGGAATGGAAATAGGCTGAGTGGAAGGGGAGCTTGAACTGCAAATAGCTGATGGGGAGGGGGCTTGGAATGGAAATGGGCTGTGAGGAGAGGGAGCTAGGACTGGAAATGGGCTGAGTGGGGGGGGCTAGGACAGGAAATGGGCTGATGGAGGGGCTAGGATAGGACTGGAAATGGGCTGTGGTGGGGGCTTGGATTGAAATGGACTCATGGAGGAGCTGGAACTGGAATTAGGCTCATAGGGGGCTTGGATTGGAAATGGGCTGAGTGCAGGGGAGCTAGGATTTGACATGGGCTGATGGTGGGGGTAGGAAAGGACTAGAAATGGGCTGATGGGGGGCTGGGATTGGAAATGAGCTGATGGAGGGACTCAAATAGGACTGGAAATGGATGGGGAAGCTAGGATTGGAAATGGGCTGATGGTGGGGCTAGGATAGGATTGGAAATGGGCTGATGGTGGGGCTAGGATAGGATTGGAAATGGGCTAATGGGGGGCTAGGACTGGAAATGGGCTGATTCAGGGACTAGAAGGGAGCGGATGTTGGATGGGGCTAGAACTAGAAGGGAGCTGATGTTGGGGGAGGATTAGAATGGGATGGGGCTGGGAGAGTGAAATGGAGAGGGGAAAAATATTTTGTGTTGGAGGTAAGAAAAATCTACAATTGGCCCGTTATTGGGAGAGTAAGTAGGGTTTGAGGATGTTGTTGTTGTTAAGTGCCGTCGAGTCGGAGTCGACTCATGGCGACCCTCTGGATAGCTATCCTAAATTGTGTTCAGTCTTCAGTCAGGCGGCTCATTGACGACAGACTGGTACCCGTAGCTGCTGTTATTGTAGCGATCCATCTCATTGCTGGCCTTCCTCTTTTGCGTTGACCTTCTATCTTGCCAAGCATGATGTCTTTCTCTAATGATCTCTCTCTTCGCATGATGTGTCCGAAGTATGAAAGTCGAAGTCTTGTCATCTGAGCTTCTAAAGAAAGCTTAGGTTTGATCTCCTCTAGTACTGACTGGTTTGTTCTTCGGGCAGTCCATGGTATACACAGTATTCGCCGCCAGCACCATAATTCAAAGGCATCAATTTTCTTTCTGTCTGTCTTTTTCACTGTCCAGCTTTCACATCCATATGATGTTATTGAAAATACCATCGCTTGAACAAGTCGAATCTTTGTATGGAGAGAGACATCTCTGCTCTTGAGAATCTTATCTAGGTCTTTCATAGCCATTCTGCCAAGAGCAATGCGTCGTCTGATTTCTTGACTGCTTGTTGCTTCTTTATTGATAGTTGATCCAAGTAGGTTAAAGTTGTTCACAATTTCAATTTCTTCTCCTTCAACGATGAACCTGTTGATTATGCCAGTTGTCATGATCTTTGTCTTCTTTACATTAAGGTGCAGGCCCATTTTGAGACTATGTTCTTTTATTGTGAGAAGCAAATGTTTCAGATCATCTTCGCTTTCAGCCAGTAATGTGGTATCATCAGCATAGCGAAGGTTGTTGATGAGTCTTCCACCAATCTTCACACCTCTGTTGTCTTCATACAGTCCTGCTTCTCTGATGATTTGTTCTGCATATAAATTAAACAGGTAGGGGGAAGGTATGCAGCCTTGTCTTACACCTTTGCTTATTTTAAACCATTCTGTTTCTCCTTGTTCCGTTCGAACTGTTGCTTCTTGATCAATGTACAGATTACGCAAGAGAACGATCAGGTGTTCTGGTATACCCATGCTTCTTAATGTGGCCCAGAGTTTCTCATGGTTTACACAGTCAAAAGCCTTGCTATAGTCGATAAAGCACAAATAGATATCCTTTTGGTATTCTTTAGTCTTTTCAAGGATCCATCTCACATCCGCAATGATGTCTCTCGTTCCTCGCCCTTTCCTGAACCCTGCTTGCACTTCAGGTAGTTCTTGTTCTAGGTATGGCTGTAGTCTCTTTTGAATAATCTTCAGTAAAATCTTGCTGGCATGTGGGATCAGAGCGATTGTGCGATAATTTCCACAGTCAGTTGGATCACCTTTCTTTAGTATTGGTATAAACACAGATCTTTTCCAGTCAGTTGGCCATGATGTTGTCTTCCATATTTCTTGGCAGAGCCTTGTAAGTACGGTAACAGCTGCATCAGATTGCTGCAATACTTCTATGGGAATGCTATCAATGCCTGGTGCTTTGTTCTTTGATAAGGCTTTCAATGCTGCTTCAACTTCTTCTTTCATCACCAATGGTTCCTGATCATAAGGTATAGGTTGAAACGGCTGTTGGTCCACTTGATCTTTATCATATAAAAACTCTGTATATTCCTTCCACCTTTTCTTGATCTTCTCAGCATCATTCAACATAGAACCTTGAGCATCTTGTAACATTCCAATTCGAGGCTGGAACTTTTTCTTTAACTCTCGCAGCTTTAGGAAAGCCGATCTTGTTCTTCCTCTAATAGTTTCTGCTTCTATTTCCTTGCAAGTGTCATTGTAGTACTTTTCCTTGTCCTGTCTTGCTGCACGTTGGAAATCTCTGTTGAGTTCTGTGATTGTCTTTCTTTCTCCTTTGGCTTTAGCTTCTCTGCGTTTCTTTCTGGGCAAGTTTCAGAGTTTCTTCCGTCATCCATTTTGGCCGTTTTTGCTTTTTCACCTTTTGTAGAGACTTCTCGCTTTCTTCCAGCACAACCTTCTTGATGTCATTCCATAACTCTTCCGGAGCTCTGTCATTTGTATCTAAAGCAGCAAATCGATTTTGCAGGCAGTCTTTAAATTCCAGTGGTATATTCTCAAGGTCATATTTTGGTGCGTTCATGAGTGGTTTGCTCTTTTTCAACTTTAGCTTGAGTTTGCATGCTAGTAGTTGATGATCTGTACCACAGTCAGCTCCAGGTTTTGTCTTTGTTGATGTTACAGAGCTTTTCCATCGTTGACTTCCACAGATGTAGTCAATTTGATTTTTATACAATCCATTGGGTGAAGTCCATGTGTACAGTCGTCGCTTGTGTTGCTGGAAGAAGGTGTTTGAGATGAATAGATCATTGGTCTTGCAGAATTCTATCAATCTTTCTCCAGCTTCATTTCTGTTGCCAAGTCCATATTTTCCAACTACTTTGCCTTCTTCTTTGTTGCCAACTTTTGCATTCCAGTCACCCATGACTATCAGGATATCCTGTTTGCATGTTCTGTCAATTTCAGCTTGTACTTGTTCATAGAACTCTTCAATTTCATTCTCTTCTGCAGCTGTTGTTGGGGCATATACTTGAATTATAGTTGTGTTGATAGGCAATCCTCGTAGACGAATAGAGATTAAGCGTTCGCTGACTGCATTGTATTTCATTACAGTTCTTGCAAGTTTCTTCTTTATTATAAATGCAACACCATTTCTTCTTTGTCTTTCATTTCCAGCATAGTAGACCATGTGATCATCTGATGCAAAGTGCCCGATGCCAGTCCATTTCAGTTCGCTGACACCCAACAGATCAAGTTGTACACGTTCCATTTCATTCTTGACCACCTCCAACTTCCCTTGGTTCATGCTTCGTACGTTCCATGTTCCAATGTGTAAGACATCTTTACTGCTTCTGACTCTCATTTCATGCGCAGCTACATCAGCAGTCAGACTTCCCAAGGGCTTTGATCCAACCACATCATAAATGCTGGCTTTACTCTGAAAAGTCTTCAGCTCTTCCCCAGTAGCTAGTTGAGTGCCTTCCGACCTGGGAGTCTCATCTTCCAGCACCATAGCACAATTTGTTTTGTTGTAACTATCCATTGGGTTTTCATGGCAAGATACAGAAGTAGATTGCCGGGCCTTCCTTCCGCGCAGTTTAAGTTTGGTGTTGTTGCCGTTGTCACAGAAATGTGATCATCCGCCGTCAACACTATCCCATTCTGCTGCTGCCCAGATGGGTGGTTTGTCTTCGTCTGGCACCTCAGCTGAGACCTGTCCATCTTGAGGATGGAGGGGTTAAATTTGAGTGGATGAAATAGGAATGAGGAAAGAGCAAAAGGAGAAAGATTAGTATGTTAAAGCAGATGTAGAGAGAGAATGGAAAAAAAACTAGAAGAGAGAAGAAAGGACAAATGAACAGCAGAAGATGGAGAGTTAGCAGAAGACACGAAGAAACCAGAAGAAAGTGGCCAGAGCAATTGCAACTGAAAAAAATGCACAAAAGGTAGAAACATATCTCTTTATTTTGAATTTATTAACTGGAATATGTCAGCTCTGGGAAATGTTCAAGTTACCCCCTGATGAAACCATATACGGGTGAAACGCAAAGAAAGCACGATTGATAGCATTGGGGAATATGGTGAAAGCTAAGCATTATCTCAAAAGTTAAACAGTTTTGATTCAAGCTGTCTGTTGATAGAAGAAAAGCGACTATAAGTTTAAAGGTCCTTGATGCAATAAGGGCTATGACCAGTCGATACATTCAGACTGGGTTCTGTTTGCCCGTAGAGTCTGAGACCTAATAGCCGCTTTAAATAAGCTATAATAAGTTATAACAATTTAAAAAGTTTTTATATGGACAGATCACGTGATGTGGTAAGCCCAGGTGGACGCTGATCGCCTGGGCTCCGGACCTCTAACCCCTGTACCGATATTTTAGAGCCGTTTGCTGGGGGCGTAAGGAGTAAAAAATAGCTTCCCGAAGTGAGGAGATCGGGGAGGTCAATTTTCCACCGTGATTGACAGCAGAGCCAATGGCATCGACGGTGAAATCGAGCCGCCGGGAGAAGGAATGGGTGGTAGGCCCGCAAAAGATGGCGGATCCGCCCTCGCCGAGTGTACCTTCCATAACCTCGGCTTCTGTTGAGGAGATCTCAGCAGCGGTATCCGGGGCTTTATCGGTGCAGTTCGATGCCCTCCATGGCAAGATGGACATTTTGCAGAGCTCCGTAGATGGCCTGGGCACGCGGATGCAGGCTGCGGAGGATAGAATCTCGCATGCTGAGGAAGAGGTCCACACTTTAACGCAGGAGCTGGGGAGGTGCAGGCCTTGCTCCAGGCGCACAAAGCCAAAATTGATGACATGGAGAACCGTTCCAGATGGAACAATTTGAGATTTCTGGGGGTTGCTGAGAGGATAGCGGACAAGGATCTAAAAGCCTTTATGGAAGCCCTCTCAGTGTCTTTGTTGAGTGACGCGGAGGAGGGGAGACTGATACAGCTTGAGCGAGTTCACCGGGTCGGAGTTCGGCCGGTGGAGGGTCATCGGCCCCGGATAGTCCTCGCTAAATACCTGCTATACCCACAAAAGGAGGCTGTCCTGGGTGCTGCCAGAAAAGCAGGTGCGGTTGAACATGACGGAATGAGAATACGGATCGCGCAAGACTATTCTATTGCCTTGAGCCAGTGCCGGAAGGCTTACGCGCCCCTGTGTCAGATATTAATTGAGGTCAAGATTCGATTCTCCATGCAATACCCAGCGCGACTGCATATTGTGCACAATGGAGTGCACAAGGATTTTGAGTCAGCGAGTGCAGCGGGCCCCTATATTAACAAGCTGCGGAGTGGAAACGAAGGACCTGGGCCGGAGTGATGAGGTGGGTCTGCTCCGCAGTGTGGTGGAGCCTTGTTCTATCCCCTGGTTGATGGGGGCCCCCGGACTAAGCTGAGTTCTGTTGCTGGGGGCCTCGGCGGACTGCAGATGGGATATCCCCCTACCCTCTGAAGAGCTTCGGACATGGTGGGGGAGCGGGGGGGATGGGTTATGTTTTTTGTTGGGCCCTCCTTTGCCGTTCTCTGCCTCCCGCGCAGGACCGGAGCATCTATCCCAGGGCGTCGGATGGGGGGCCTGCTCCCCACGGTATGCTCGGTCCGCAGGAGCGACACCACAGCGGCTGTTTAATGTGGTCGCTGTGTGTGCGCTGGTGATGCCGCTCCTGCTATCCTGGTGGCGGGCTGCGCAGGGGATGAGAACTGGGGCCTGCCCTGCTTGGGCCCCCCCTTTTTTTTTTTTCCTGTCCTGCCGAGTTTCGTTGGCGTGCGGTAAGGCACGAAGAGGACGTCTCCCAGCGGCTGATATTACCTGCGGACGTACAGGACATTGGGAGGGTTGGTAATTGTTGTTGGGGTGGCACAAATTTGTATTATGTTGTGGAGGATATGTGCTGGTGGTAATAGTTTGTTTGTTGGGGGAGGGGGTGGGGGGGAGAGTAGGGTAGGCATGAAGCGGTGGATGAATGCGGGAGGAGGGAGGTGGGGGTATGCAAGGTGGGGAGTAGTGTGCGGGTGGGCAGCGGTGTTGGGGGTGAGTGGGCGGTGGAATAAATGAGTAATGTATGCCTGTAACGGAGGGAGGGAGAGAGGGTCTGGAGCACATCAAGCGTGATCCCTGTACGAGGGAGTGGGGGAGCGACAGAGAAGGATGGGGGTTTGGAGGGAGGGGGGTGGGTGGGGGGAGGGGGAGAGGTGGCAGTGGGAGAGGGAGAGGAGGGGGAGGGTTGGGTGGCGGAGGGGGGAGGGGGGCGTGGGGAGGGGGATCCAGAACACACAGGGGAACTCTTGTTTGCTTTTCGGAATAGCAGCTGGGAGCGCTCCATTGACTGGTGGGGGGGGGGGGACTTCAGGCTGGGGAGGTTCCGCCCTATTTTCACTTCATGTTGGACAAATACAACTTGTTTCTATATAATCCACCTTGAGGGTTGTTTCTTGGAATGTGTGTGGTGTAGGCAACCCCATTAAGAGATATAAAGTGTTGCAGGCTTTGGCCCGGATGAAATGTGATGTTGCCATGCTACAGGAGACCCACCAGACGGCCGAAGAGCACGCTAAGTTGAGGAAGATGTGGGTGGGGCAGAGTTGGGGTACCCCGGCTAAAGGGAAAAAGGGTGGAGTGGTCATTCTGATTCGTACCCAGGTTCATTTTGAGTTGGAAAAGCAGTACGTAGACCCAGATGGTAGGTATATCTTGCTATATGGCTGTCTCGAGGGCCGGCCTATTGTGCTGGGCAACCTGTATGGACCTAACGTGTTGGATCGGGAGTTCTATGCCCGATTAGCTTCCCGGGTGGAGCAGTTATGGCTGGAGATTTTAATGGGGTGCTGGATATAGAGCTTGACACTTGTGGAGGTGGGGGTGAAAGAGTGTGAGCCCCGACCACTAAGGTGCTGCGGGGGCTATGTCATCGTTTGGCTATGGTGGACCCTTGGCAGCTATTACATCCGCTAGAAAAAGATTTTACACACCAGTCGAGAGCCCATGGCTCTAGTGCTCGTATCGACTATGTGTTGGTCTCTGAAAGGCTCTTTGCGCGGGTAGGTGACGCACAAATAGGCCCCTTGGCAGTGTCAGATCATGCTCCGGTCTGGGTAGATCTTTCCTGGGGGGGTTCGGTCGCTTCACCGCATGTTTGGCGATTTCCAATGGGGCTATATTATGACGCTAATTTCCGGGATCATCTTGCACAGTGTTGGCAGGACTTTATGGCCCATCATGAGCAGCATAAAGACGAACCGGAGTTGCTTTGGGAAACGGCAAAAGTAGTGCTGCGGGGAAATATCATCGAATATACCGCCCGAAAGCGTAAATTGCTGGCGGCGCAAATTGTTCAATTGGAGCGGAAGGTTGTGCTAGCCCGGCGGCGCTGTGCGGGGGACCCTAGCAGGGCCCATAAGCGCAGCCTTTGGGAATTGCAAACTTCTCTCAACGAGCTGCTCCACCAGAGAGCGAAGAAATCTCACATGTATTACCGATATCAATTATACCGCTTTGGAGATAGGCCTGGGAAACTCTTGGCGCGATGTCTGCAGGGCAGCCGGGGGGCTCGGTTGATTGCCGCGCTCCAGGATGAGCGGGGCTGCTTGCAGAAGGAGAACTCGGCCATAGCACGTACATTTTGTTCCTTTTTTCAGCAGCTATATGCAAGGAGGGAGGGGTCTCTTACCGAAATGCAGAATTACTTACGGGGAATACAGTTGCCCACAGTGACGGCTGACCAACGGGCGTACTTGGACGCCCCGGTCACGGTGGAAGAAGTTGGTGGCATTATTCAAAGAGCTGCTTGCTGTAAAGCGCCGGGCCCTGATGGTTTTGGGGCAAAGTTTTACAAGATGCTGAGGGATTCTGTGCCCCCCACGTTGGTGGCGATGTATCATCGTAGAGTGGCACAGGGGACTTTCGATTGGGGCACCAATCACGCGTTTGTCATTTTAATACCCAAGCCAGGTAAAGATCCCACTCAGGCGTCGTCTTACAGGCCTATCTCTCTGTTGAATTTTGACCTAAAAATACTGGCTAAGGTCTTGGCAAACAGACTTGCCTCTGTTTTAGGTGATCTGGTACACGATTCTCAGGTGGGCTTTGTTAGGGGGAGATATGCTGTGCGGAATTTGCGGAAAATCTTGGCTTCACTTGAGTGGGTACGTGAAAAGGATTTACCATCGCTCTTGGTTAGCTTTGACGCTGAGAAAGCGTTTGACCAGGTGCATTGGGATTATCTGAAGTATCTTTTACCGTGTTATGGCCTGGGAGTTTCCTTTTGTAAGATGGTGGATTTGCTCTATACGGACCCTACGGCGGGAATTCTCTGCAACGGGGTGATCTCGGAGAGCTTTCGACTGGAGAGGGGCACACGCCAGGGATGCCCACTCTCCCCCTTGCTTTTTGTGTTGACCCTCGACCCGCTTATACGGAGAATAGCGGAGTCCTCGGATATTTATGGAGTACGTATTGGGTTACATGAGTTTAAAGTGGCTGCTTTTGCCGACGATATGTTGGTCCACCTTACGCGGCCCTAGATCTCGCTGCCCCGGTTATTGGAAGAGTTCTCCTTTTATGGCAAATTTGCAGGCTTACGTCTTAACCTGGACAAGTCGGAGGCTTTGGATGTGGGTGGGCAGTTGCAAGGGGGCTGGCAGGGGAGTTTTCCGCTTCGTTGGGCTGCAGAGTCCTTTGTGTACTTAGGTATCTTGCTGACTGGGACGCCTTCTCTGCTTTATAAAGTCAATTTTGAGCGAGTTCTTTCTAGGCTCCGAACGCAGTTACAGGCATGGGCACCCCTTCCATTGTCCCTATTGGGCAGAGTTGCCGCTCTGGGGATGGTGGTTCTCCCCAGAGTGCTGTATTGGCTGCAAACTTTGCCGGTGTGGTTATTGAGATGTGACTTGTGGCGTCTGGAGTGGGAAATTTGCGTATTTCTTTGGAAGGGCGCCAGAGCATGTATACCACTGGCTAGGATGAGAGGGGGATGGCGCTCGGGGGGTGTAGGGGTTCTGGATATTTGGAAATATGCGCTGGTCTGTCAGGCCCGCCATCTCGCTGACTGGTTGGGGGATATTGAGGTTTATACACCCCGAGCCTTTGAGGAGGCTTTTGTGGCTCCGCATACTCTCGATGCGGTATTGCATTTGAAAAACAGCTTTGCCGGCTCGCTTGACAGGCAGTGTCTTGATCCGGGCGCCACAGCGTACGTGGCAACAGATCAATAAATATTGGGGACGTAATCCTGAGGTTTCCAGCTGGCTGCCTCTAAGGGGCAACGCTTCTTTCACCCCGGGCTCTGATTCAGTTTCCTTTCGGCGTTGGGAACAGTCGGGGATAAAGCGTATTGGACATGTGGTGGATTTGGACGGAAGATGTAAGGCACTGGGGATGCTATGTAGGGAGTATGGCTTGGACTTGGGGAAGTCGGTTTTCGCATATGCGCAACTGTCTCACTATGTTGGGTCGCTGTCAGGGCGCGATTTGCATGCGGAGCGCTCCGCACAGATTCTTGAATTTTTTGCCCTGGGGGCGGAGTCTCCCCCGACTACAGCTCTGTTAAAAAGGCGGTTGGATTCCCTTGATTCGCCTATTGATTATTCGATGGTGGAGCATTCTTGGGCGAGAGAATTGGGTCAAGAGATACCCCCCGGCTCTGTCCGGGAGGCGTTGGGGCAGATTGCGCAACTGGTCGAGGGGGCCCGATGGCGGGAGATTCAGTTTAAATGCATTATTCGAGCCTACTTCTCTCCGCGGAGAGCGCTGAGAAGTTGTATCGCAACTTTGGGGGGGTGTCCCAAATGTTCCTGTTCTTTAGCGGACCTGGGTCATATGTGGTGGGGTTGCCCCCTTGTTCGCCGATACTGGTTACGCATTGGGGAGTACCTTGGTGGTCTGTTGCAGCAGTGGGTCTGCTGGACGGGACCGCTGGTGGTCCTGGATTAGCTGGGACCACTTCACCCTAAGGGACGCTGGGAGAGAATATTGGTGCGGAAGGCCTGTCTGGTGGGTAAGGCCCCGATCCTTCACCGGTGGAGGGAACCTATGGCCCCCACGTTTTGCGAATGGCGCAATAGCCTGCATCACTTTATGCTTATGGAAAGGAGGAGTGCGCAGCGGCACCCCCGGAGATGGGCCACATTTTTGCTAGTTTGGATGCCTTATATTCAGGGGCTGGGGCCTAAATCCCGCAGTGAAGTGCTCAAGGTGGGGTAGTAGTGGGTGGGGCGGAGTTGTTGCTCCTTGGCATGGGACTCCTGTGTGTTCTGGTTCCTGGGGGGGGGGGGGGATTGGGGGGGATTTGGGTAATTTGGCATAGATATGTGCTGTTTAGACCTGTTGTTGTTATACTCCTCGGGCGGTGGACAAGACACAGCCCTGCCCGGGAGGTGCTTTCATATAATATTGACAGTGTGTACCAATGGACACTGTTTGGATGTTTGTTGTTGTTGGTTTATGTGAAATTAATAAATAGATTTGGAAAAAAAAAGTTTTTATATGAATAAGTCAGCATAAAGGATACATCTGTACTTTCACGTTATATATACAGAGCGATAGTTTAGATTGACAAAGATACTGCTCTGAGAAAGATAGACCGATATTGGATTTGTGTAGCTCTGGGAAATGTGCATCATTAACATCTGTGCTTTGTTTAGTACAAGAGGAAATTAATTTATAGTTTTATTTCTACAGTGCTGTTGTACATTCCAAGTTTGGCTTTTGGGGTTCCCAGTTTTGTCTTCCTGTTTCTAAATTGTGATTCCTTGTTTGGTGATGGTCTATGTTCTGCATGTGTAACTGAGCTGAGGTATTCTGTTTATGTAATTCCTATTTGACATTGCCACTTGTTCTCTTTCCCCAGTAGGTCATGTATTGTTATTCTCTGAAAAGTATTGTGCAGTGTTGCCTTTTGATAGACAGAGTATGGTGCTTTATGATTCCTGGTAGTGCTGTTATGATAGGGCGGGTTTGCTATGGGTTCTCAATGGGCACTGTTTGTAGTAGTTCCTAGTGTGCCTGGCAGTTGGCACTGGATTATAGTAACGTATAAATCTTTTAGTCTTTCTTTATCTATCCTCTCATTAAGAGGCATGTTTACTAAAAGTTAGTGTATGGTAACAACATGCAAATATTTATGCAAATGGAAACCCTTATGTAAATGAGGCCCCGCACCGAGTCTCCGCACATGGCCCCACACCCCCCTTTGGCCGCCCCTGGGTATTAATGGACTGTTTGGAAGACATCCTGAGGGATTTAAACAAGAATCAGAGAATGCTTCATTGTGAAGGCCTCAAAAGTAGGTTATAACTCTCTAAATGTTAAAGGTCTAATCTTTTGAGAGGATTCAGCTGATTACTAGATATACAAAATACAATCCTCAACGGCATCTAAGGCTATTACTAAATCAGTTGCGGAGCTTTCAAGCTACTGGCTTCTTCTCACATTTGAGCGGTACTTAACCACTTATTTTCTTTAATTCTTACTGATAGATTGATAAGAACTGGGTCTCAGACTGTTACCAGCACATTTCATGGGATTATCTCCCAGTCGTGCTAACTTCGCATCAATGACCACAGTTCATGATAAGTTTCATGCTAACATTTAGTCCATATTGATCTCTATGTTTGGCTTCTTAAAGTCAATACTGTTTTAATACTTATGCGGATGCAGTAAAGAACTGAAACGTATCTTATAATCCTCTGTGTTTTAGATGTCTTTTAACTTATCCCCATCTCTGTGTATCGCTTGTCTTTCCCCGACGCCACCATCTGGCACCGTGCTTGCGTTTCACATTTGTTTCATCAGGGGTTCAAAGTCTGATTCATTTGATACTTCATACGCAGGACAGCGCTAGCAGGAGTAACACCTGCAACTTTCATAAGCATTTGAACCCCTGATGAAACAAATGTGAAACGCAAGCACGGTGCCGGATGGTGGCGTCGGGGAAAGACAAGCGATACACACAGATGGGGATAAGTTAAAAGACATCTAAAACACAGAGGATTATAAGATAAGTTTCAGTTCTTTACTGCATCCGCATAAGTATTAAAACAGTATTGACTTTAAGAAGCCAAACATAGAGATCAATATGGACTAAATGTTAGCATGAAACATCATGAACTGTGGTCATTGATGCGAAGTTAGCACGACTGGGAGATAATCCCATGAAATGTGCTGGTAACAGTCTGAGACCCAGTTCTTATCAATCTATCAGTAAGAATTAAAGAAAATAAGTGGTTAAGTACCGCTCAAATGTGAGAAGAAGCCAGTAGCTTGAAAGCTCCGCAACTGATTTAGTAATAGCCTTAGATGCCTCAAAAGTAGGTTGGCAACATTGGCAGTGACAGCCCATAAGAACCGAGGAAGACTAATGAAGCACCAGATCTTATAACACTTGAATAGGACCAGAAAATTATCTCATTGAGCTGCAAGACATTACAACTCCTGAGGAGAACCAACACAGTAAGGAATAAGAACACCTGAAGACACCGAACAATGCATATCAGTCTTTCAGAAAAAGCTAACTATCTCTTCTTGAGGCAATTTGAATGGATCATTTATGTTCTCAAAGTGTGGCTAGGTCAACAAATAGGGTAATGGAAACTTGAAAAAAACATTGATGAGAGACCTCAAGGCATGTTGATTGTAGGCTGGTACTGTGCCCCATCATTCTGGGTTCAGTTTCTCTCAAACTTGGGTTGTTCAGAATTGCAGCACTAAATCGGTGATAGAATACTTAAAAAGAGACAACACAGCAGCAAGACAGACTAGAAGACCCTAAGATACCTGAAGAGTGTCAACATAGCAGCAAGATAGGCTAGAGGGCTGTACTACCCAAACAGGAATACCTGGAGACACTGAGGACTTCTGTACTGGAAAAGAAAATCCTCCTTTATTTCTTCAAAAGGCACTTCAAAAAGATGAGGAAAAACAAAGTTGAAATAATGGGAAAACGCTGCAGCAGTCATTGAAGGAACAACTTGGCCAGTGTTATATGAGATGGGGTTGAGACGGTGTGTTGAATGATACAGTGAGTGTGTTGTAAGATATATGAAATTGTTGAAGGATTATGTATATCTATGGGGTATATTTACTAAACAGTGGTAGCGGCTTCCATGCGATATTGGAGCCACAGCCCCATTGAAATCAATGGGGCCTCGGCTCCGATATCACACGGAAGCCGCTACCGCTGTTTGGTAAACATATCCCTATGTTTCTGCATAGCATTACATTTGCAATGAGATTAATGTGTTGCTAAATAATTAAATTATATTAAATTAAATGTAATTGAAATGTAATTAAATAAGTGGATAATTGACTGCCTTTGAAGTTGGTGTTCAATGTCTTTGAGAAATTTGTAATAATGGAATTTAACCTTTGAAGGTTAGTGTTACACTTTATATTTATGTTGGATATTTAGTATTTAAAGAGTTACAGTGGATATATCAACCATGCAAATATAAGACTTGAGGTACTAGGTAGTAAGAAAATTACAATATGGACATCGATTGCAAAACAACACAGCAAAAAGAGTAGCAATAAACCCCAAGGCATAAGATGAGGGTGAAAATAGAATGAAAACCCAAAGATGCAAACAGGAGGAAGATGAAGAGTGACAAAAAAAGGATATTTATTGCAAAGCAATACAAAAAGAAAGGTGGTATGAGTAACCCAAATGAGCAGGGGAGGGTCAAAGAACAGCAGTGAAGTAGGCCATGAGAGCAGTGTCAACAGAGTGATGCAGACAAGAGTGGCAGAGAGAGGCAAGGGAGAAATATGTCTTTCTTTTTAATGGCTTATTTCATTTTTTTATATCATTTTTTTCTTGGTTTTACCATGTTGCCCTAAATAGACCCATTGCAAATGAGACAGTAGGCTGCAAAGCAGTTGGGTTGTCAGTAGCGGGAGCAAACATGGTAGCAATATTGCAGAGGTTCAGATCACAAGAACAAGAATGATAGCAAGAAAACAGAGAGTAGGGCTAAATGGCAAATTTTCTCAATGGAGAAAGGTGAATAGTGGAGTACTCTAGGAATCTGTGCTGGGCCCGCTGCTTTTTAACATACAGTATTTGTAAAAGACCTGGAAATGGGAATAACGAGTGAGGTGATCAAATCTGCAGATAACACAAAATTATTCAAAGTTATTAAAACACAAGAGGATTGTGAAATATTGCAAGAGGATCTTGATAAATTGGAAGACTGGATGTCCAAATGGCAGATGAAATTTAATGTGGACAAGTGTAAAGTTAGGCACTTAGAGGCCGATTCAGAGAAATACATGTAGAGCCGACAAAAATACACAACTAGTGCACATCCCCACCGTGGACGTTATTCTGTGCACACGTGCAAGGATGTACACGTGCGTTCCAGAATGTAGCACAAAACATGTCCGCCTTTGCACATATACGGCATGACACAGGCCACCGCAACTTGCAGATATAAAAGTTGAAAATGCATACCCTCTCAAAATGTGCACACTGCCATGCAAAGAATGTACACTGCCTGTTCACACAGGAAAATGATTCTGTCACTGCCGCCCACGTGCGGATGTTGCTGTCCGTTCACGTGTAAGTCCGAAAATGTGCCCACCTGCACTGTGCAACAGGAAACAGGATGGAGTGATGACTCCCACTGCAGTGAATCCCATACAAGTGTTCAGAAAATGGCAACATGTCAGGTCAACTTCTCTGAGGCTGAGATCTACCTTCTCTGCAGGCTAGTTATAGAAAATGAGGAGGTCCTGCTCCCCATGAGGCACAGATGACTAGCACTAGCTGCAGCACATAGGGGCACACAGGGGCTGGCAATGCATCAGGACCACTCTAGCAGAGTAAGTAGGTCAAAGCAGGAAGGCATATGAATAACATAGAGGGGCAGGAAAGGGGGAGGGAGGCATGTGGAGTGACAAGAACAGTGCACAGAACCAGGAGAGCAGCCCCAAAGTAAAATTCCAAAATGAGCAAGGGCCAGCTGAACCCAAAGAATCTGCATACAGTTACACCACCCCACCAAATGTCTGCATACACACAACAGGGCCCACAACAGGAAACATGCAAACAGAAACACACTGCCCAAGAGAAAAATATGGAGAAATGCAAGCACAAAGGACAGATGAGCCAATGGAGAAAAAGGTACACAAACACACACAACAATGTATAATGGGAAAGTGGAGCATTCCCTGAGAAGAAGAAACAGAAAAGAGAAACAGAAACAACACAGTGAAACACACCAGCCATCCCACACATGTATGATACTGTCCAATGATTTGGCTTACATAGCCAGATCATGTAAGCCAATTCATTGCACAGTTCCACGCAAACATGGGAACACAATGTCGATATCCACGACCACCCCAGAGGGAAAACCATGCATGAATGAGCACGGTCAAATGCAAACAATCTAACAATATATGAATCTACAATTTCTGGACTCATCAGGGTGAGGAATAAACCCCTACACCTGTTATGTCCAGTTCAATCTTTATGTTGCAATAAGAAAGCAACCAACCTGCCAGTTGAAAACCCACTGTATCTGGTATGCAAACCAGCAATCAAAATGTGCCCTTGTAATACCCAACCCAGACAGAATCCATGGTGCAGCACCATAACATGATACTGCACAGCCAACACAACAAGGGGAGCAGGTGGGATTTGAACTCCAAGCCCCTGATGCCCCAAGCCAGTGTCCAAACCACACAACACATGCCCCCACCAACCTGGATAGGTGGAAGGAAGCAGTCACATGCACATGGCAAATGGAAGAGACAGCCTGTGATATGGGGCCAAGTAGCATGAAACCCAGCCATACAAATAGAAAGGTGCACTGACCTGTGGGACAGTGCACTGAAAGAACACACAGAGAAAGCAACAGAAACCCAGAGCAAAGAAAAGGTGGGAGGCACACCAGCAGCTCATGCAAAGCAAAGGGAGCAGGTGGGATTTGAAATCCAGGCCCCTGGCTCCCAGGCCAGTGCCCAAACCATCACAAACCCATCGCCATGTCTGAAGTGAACATGCAATATGGCACCTGTGTAGGACACAGCACAGGCAAGTACAAACAGACAGGAGCACAATAGGAACTGAGCACAGCTGTAATGCGCCCTGTAACCTGGACAAAACTGTGGCCCTGACCATGGACACAACACAGCCAGGTCCCACATCAGCATGCAAGGCCCACAATGTGCACCACAGTGGAGGCAGCACATGCAGCAGGTCACCCAAACAATGTTGCTTGCAGAACATCTGGGCAGTGGACCACTGTCCCAGGGCCTCCTCAGCCAATGCCCCAGCCAGTCAGCAATGCAGGCACACAGGACAAAGGAGGCCAAGGGGAGCAAGGCAAGCTGCAGTTCGGAATGAGGCAGCTCTGGAGATGTGCCAGTATGATGGGACTGGGCCAAATGTATGCAGGTGGTGGGATGGCAAGCGGGCAGCTGCAGGGACAGATCTGGAAGGACGAATCCACGCGCATATGTAAGATACCACTCTTCTGACTCCACAGACGCTTCCACATCCTGAGGGAAGCATAGGCCTACCGGGTGCATTTCCGGGCTATACGTCACACGCGACCATGGATGCTAAACCAACTCTGGCAGTAGCTGCAGCAGGAGCAAGGTGAGTGTTCATATATGGGACAAGAAAGGAGCCATGACATACAATATGGCACAGGTCCAGTCAAGCAATGCAGGGGCAACAGCAGACAGAGCATGGGGTAGTGTATGGCAATGGAGAAATGACAGCCAGATGCCACCACCCACTGTAACTAACATCCATCTCTCTGCATCCTACACACAGCCATTCCAATCGAGGACTCGCCCCCCCCCCTCGTGCCAGAGGAAGATGAGGGGGATGAGGTGGATGAGGAGGCAGAAGAAGAGGAGGAAGGGAAAGAGGAGTAGCCACAGCCACAGAGATGTGGCAGGGGGTGAGTCCCTGGAACATGCAGCCCCCATAGCATGGCCGCTGAGGACATGCTCACTACTGCAACAGCCAGCCCCATAGTGCTATCCAGCACCTCCCCGTCAGGTGAGAGTGGAGATGAAGAGCAGTATACCCTAACCCTGACTGAGATTCCCTGCTCCCCTGAGGGGAGGGACAGGATGATACTGTGCAGAGGACACCACAGTGGGAGGGCCAGGGTACAGAAGGGAGCACAGCAGGAGATGAGGGGGAGGAGGCAGGGCACACCTGGTGTGACCTCAAGGAGGAGGAGGGGAGGAGGGAGAAGAGTCCCTGGAGGAGTGGGATCTCAGGGACACACCATCCTGAGACACCCTGTGGATGGAGAAGGGGGTGTGATGGAGGATGGCAGGGAAGGAAGTAGTCGGGGGGGGGGGGAACAGGCAGGGGGGAGGGGAGCAAGAAGGTGGTAGAGGGAGGGGATGACAGTATGCAGGGGTTGAAGGGAGGAGATGTGAGTGGGCAGCAGGCAGAGGGAGAGGATGGGAGCAGACAGGGGGCAGGGGGCAGAGAGAGGGGATAGGAGTGGTTGGGGTAGAGGGAGGGGATAGGACCATGCAGGGGGAAGAGGGAGGGTATAGAAGAATGCAGGGGCAGAGGGAAGAGATGGGAGTGGACAGATACAGAGACAGAGAAAGGGGAGGGGGAGCAGGGACCAGGGGTTGAGGATGTGAGTGGCCCATGTGACATGGACCCTGACATGGTGCTGTGCAATAAGGCTCCATCTGAGGAGGCACAAGGTGCCACCCATATGCATGGTGAGGGCCCCGAGGGTGCCATGGGACAGATCACCCTATAATCAATCCCCTAAGAAACCCCCTGTGAACCAAAATTTTTTCTTTTTGTCAGACCCCAGTGAGGGAGGTTAAGATGGATTGCAAAACCTTACCCGTCAAATGAGGTCCATTTTAATCACACAGTTCTTTAGTGAATATTATAAAAACTTAGCTTGAAATGGAAGACGAATCTTAATTAACTTGAAATAGAAGACGTATCTTGAAATGTTAAGAGAAGAAGCACGACGTGCACGTTTCGGGACCCGTCGTCCCTGTATCAAGTGCTCTCACGCGACTTGCTTCAAGTTGTTTCTTCCCATATCGTTTCCGTTGTTAAAAACGCCGGTTGCTACCAGACAACCAATCAGAGCAGGAGATCCGTCAATTCATCATTGGTCGGCAAACCCGTCCATCATCACGGGAACCAATGTGGAAGGGGAACAGCACACCAGCTGTTCCCAAGCCGATGGAATCAAAACCAACCAGAAAATGAGTACACTAGAAAGCCCAAATGATGTCACCAAAGAACCGCCCAGGGTTGAGGGAATTCCCATCGTGAGAGGGAGTCCCTCAATCATTGGGCCACTTTAAAGTACACTCAGCCATTCTATTTCGCGATTCAAGCCATCAGGATGCACACTTGCCAAGTTGTAAATCCAGCGCTGTTCACAGCGTTGCAATTGAATTGTTCGATCACCCAGATCACAGCAGCAGCGGTGGGGCCCCTTGACCTCATAGTACAGCAGGGCATCTGGAGAGACCTCCATGCCCTCACCAAGGCAGTGCATAGCCTCATTGAAACACTCACATCCCTACCCAGGCTACTGGGTGGTAGGGACAGGCCAAAGTAGGCACCTTTGAATGGTGGGCATGGTTGCTGAATATGCATGTTGTACAAAGTGATGCTGATGTGCCAACAATAAAGGTTGTTTACAGTTCAACAGCTTGTCTGCATCTCTGCCCACACCAGGGGCCACAGGGGGCACAGCAACTTACAGGGAGCAATGCTGTAGGTAGGCAGGGTATGTGCAGTCACATGCTGGATAATACACCCCCCACCCATGCAGGCACTGGGCATGTGGAGTGCTGGCAGATGGCCCATCATTGGAATGGCATGGCAGATGGGGAAAATGTTCCCACACAGTGGGTGAGTAGACGTGTCCTGGCATGCTAGGGTGCATCCCTCCCCTGCACACATTGGGACCTGTCTGTCTGCTGCTGGCCCCAGGGGGGATCCTGAGCCCTGGGCCCCACCCAGCTGAGGCAGGGGTATGTAGCTGTGGCAGAACGGATGGACCCATGCACCATACGAGCTGGGACTGCAGCAGGGTGTGGGCACTGTGGGCCAGGGCTGGGCAATTCGCACTGACTAGGCAAGTGGGGGCGAGGGGGACATAATACCTGTGTAGGAAAAGGGAAGCCCATATTCCTTGCTGTGTCTGGGTGCCTGCATGGGGAGGGGGCATGGCCTAGTGGGGGCACATGGATGGCAGAGTGCAAATAGGGTGATGTACATATGAGGATGTGAGGCATGCAAGAGCAGATGTGGGTGATGAGGTGATAGCTGGCAGGAGCTGGAATGGCTCACTGGACAGCAGACAATGGTGGGTGCACACAAGGCCTGCCAATGGCCACCCAGCCCCACCCCCCTCCCAGTATGTTCAGCCTACATCACATCAAGTACGTCTGCAGGAGGATCTGCCTTGTTGCTGCACCACATTGATAGGTAGGATCATGTGTGGGCTGGGGGTCCACCATGTCATCCACCTCATCCTCGGGCTCTACATCTGCCACAGCAGGTATGGGCTGCCTTCGGTGCAGTGCATAGTTATGCAGCATGCAGCAAGCAGCAGGCCAGGAATATCCTTTACACCTTGCATGGCTCATAGAATAGTTTATCCCCTGACCAGCCTAGGCCCAGATGTGCGCTCAATAATGGAGCGGGTATGACCAGTTGTAACGCTGCTCCTCAGGTGTATGCAGGCTGATGAATGGAATCATCAGCTAGTCCCGCAGTGAGTAACCCCTATCACCTGCATAGAATGGAGGTGGCATGGATGAGAATATGCTGCACCATGGTCAACATCATGGGTGACGGCCTACTCATGCACCACGTTCCAACCCAACATGTCCAACATGCCATGTGCACACAAACTATGCTATGCAGTTCCCTCCATGCTCGGTGCTGGACCATCCCTGACATACAAGCACCCCTGTGCCTCCTCAGATGTGGTGGTGACCCAGCCTCCAACATGCCCATGTGCTGAATGTGCTCAGCCCCCTCCTGTGCCCATGTGGTAGCAGGAGCATGGTCAGGCAACCCACAGCCATGGTGTGGCACCTCAGCAGACATGGCCTGCCTGCATGCACACAGCAAACCATGCCCTATGCCCATGGGGGTCCACATGCTTGTTTGTAGGGTGCTGGCTTGTGTCCACCTACTGAGCAGCCAGCCACCAGTGATAGTACCATCATTGAAGGTCACATGGATTCCTGACTGGGCCAGGATATAGGCATCATGGCACAAGCTAGGGTAGCATGCTGTGTCATCCATGATCCCCATCTGGACATTGCAGATGACTTGCATGTTCAATGAGTGAAAGACCTTCCTGTTCCTGTATGCTGTCTTGTGCAGCCACAGTGGGCAGAGGGCCACATGGGTACAGTCAATGGCCCCCAGGATGGATGGGAATCTTGCAAGCTCATTGAGCTGAAGAATGATCTGCTGCTGCTATGGGGTGCTTGGAAATGATATGCACTGCGTAGCACATCCCATGAAGGCATCAAGGAACTGGCTGATGCTGTGCAACAAAGCTGCTTGGCTCAGCCCAGCTGCTGTTGCCACCACTGACTGGAAGGTGCCTGTCCCTAGAAAGGCTAGGTCCATGAGCATTTTCAAGTGGACAGACACTGTGTACTGTCTGTGTGCATGTGGTGCCAGGTGTGGTTCCAGCTCCTGACATAGGTCATGGATGACTGCATGATTGAATTAGTTGCAGTTTATGCTCAGCTCATCACTGATGTCCATGTATTGGGAGTGCAGCCTGAGGGCATATGGGCGGTGATGTGCTGCCCTCCTGCACTCATGGTCAGCAATCACCTGCAGGGCAGTGGCAAACATGGTAGCAATCCCCTCAGACACCACACAGTGGTCAGGAACACCTGTGGGGGAATGAGACAGATCAGTGTGTGTGTTTGGGATCCTGGGTATGTGCCCCATATGGTACCCCCCAATACACTCAGTGGGTAGAATGTGGGCAGGTGCTGTGGTCATCTGATGGCCCTACCCCCTCCTACACATGTTATTGGGGAACCCATTGCGTGGCATGTCTGACATGCACTGCTGCATGGTCACATATGTAAAAGTGCACATGCCCATTCGGTTCTGGTGAAACCCCCACTGTGCACTGCAAGCTATTCTATCTGCTCCATGCACAGCATTGTATTGGGGTGTGCAGGTGCCGGTACAACCATACCCCCATGCATGTTCCTGTGGTATCTGCCCATGTGTGACCCTTGTTGCTATGGTAGGGCTACATGTGTTACCACGCACAGTGTATGGCCTGTAGGGGTGATATTGTGGCGTGCATATTGGGTGCCATACAGTGACCTGAGTGCATGGACCTGACAGGGTGATGTGAAGAGTAGCAGGTATCAGGGCTGGCCCATATGTTTTTGTATATATCTACATATTTAATCTTTCCTACTCGTACTGCCTTTCAATTGTATCATGGCGGTTTACATTGAAAACAACTGAACATTGGTTACATGGAACATTTGTACGGTTAACAGCAAATATAACTGAACATTGGATTCCTAGTATTGGAGGACAGGTAGGCTGGGGAACAAGGTGACAACAGCTAATTATACTTTGCAGGGATATTGGGTGGTAAGGGTAAGCCACTACAGTTTACACGATTATATATTTACAGTGTGATCCAGTGGTTGGTCTAGGATGCAGAAGGCTGTATGGTGGTAGTCATGTCTGTCCCATAATATTCCCATGAGATGTTTTACTTAAGCATTTAAATCTAGAGTTAGATTGGTCTAGTTTGGTCTGATTAGTATCTTTTGTTACTGATCATTGGAGGACTTTCCTTTTGAAATGGATTCCCCTTTGCACTGATTGGTTGGTTACTAGCTCTGTCATTACAAATGTCAGATGCCATTTTTGAATAAAACTGTTGGGTTTTTATTTTCTTATAAGTGCTGGACATTTAAATTTAAAGGATCCTGCAAAAAAATGAGGCAAGGCCCGTAACGTGGCACATTGTGGAGGATTCCTGTTTTGCCTGTTTTGTTCCAGCAGCACTTCATTTTAACGAGCTAAGTACAATAAAATAAAGATGATTAAAAAGAAATTGCTCCTTATGGAGGAGTAGTTCTCCTCTCCTCCTTCATGGTATTTCTGACAAAAGAAATTCATATTATGAGTGAAAATGTTCCTGCTTTCATGTTCTTGGGCTCTTTTTCATAAGAATATTTAAGTATTTTGCAAAACTATTACATTCCCTGTGGTAGTTGGTGCCATTGCCTGCTATTAGGAACCCTGTTGGTGCCACAGGGTGCAGGGGCCACATGTGGTGCTTGAATCTGTACTGTTGGTTCCATGTGCTGTGTATAGACCCACTATGCCTCAGTACCATCTCATTCACTGCAGTATTGCATGGTTAGCAGAATGCAGTTGCATTGGTATGTGGACCACAGACTTGCACCTGTGTGGGAGTGGACATGTGCATGGGGGAGCCATGTAGTCCAGCCCTGCCCCTTCCTGCTGTCAGCCACTCACTCCCTACTACAACTGGCCCCTTGCCCATACCGCCCTGTCATATGGTTTATGTCTGTGCAGGGCACCTGGCCTCTGCCCTCAGGTCTATGAACACCACTGTCTCCCACAGGAGCACCAGTGCTGCAAACTATCATCTGGGGCACAGGCACCCCCACACATAGCATCCCATATACATCATTCCCCCTTGGTACTTACCGTGTCTGTGGCAGCCCAGTTTTAGATTTCTCTCAAGTGTGGGTCAACAGGTCAGCAATCATGCTGGCGGAAATGTGTACCATCATTGGGCATGGGTATCACTGATAGAAGGAAGACAGGTACAGTCACCCACTTTTTATGCGCTGTGTGCCGAATGTGCACATATACATGTGGCTGCACGTGCAGGTGTGTTCCATATTCCTAGAATGTGTACATGTGCGCTGTTGGATGTCCACACACTATAAAATGTGTATCGTCTTTGTGGCCATGCCTCCACGAAAACGGCATTTCTCTGTGCTGCTCTGTTTGTGGAAGACACTGAAACCTGAGCTGCTGTACTGTTCACCATGAACCAGATGCTAGTTTGCAGTGCCAGTGCCCTTGTGGGAGACAGTGGTGTTCATGGACTGTACTGTCTACCATAGTACCAGGACGTGCAACGTCAGTGATGGGGAGCTGACCCTCTTCATAGAGGAGATACCAGCCAACTTCAGGGACCCCATGAGCACTGAGGATGCTCGGGTCAGAGCATATAAATGGCAGTGGATGTAGCTCGTCATATGCTGCAAGTTGAATGTGATCTACCACAACAACAGGGACATAGAAGATATCAAGCGGAAGTGGCGGCAGGTGCACTGTGACACATGCAAGAAGGCATGCACTCTGGGGCCAGGTGGTAAGAGGGTGCAGCTCACAGACATGGAACAGCGGGTCATGGCCACTGTTGACACTGCAACACTGGAGGGCGTCGGTGATTTGGATAACTAACAGCTCTCACAGGACCTAGGTATTTGTCTATGCTGATGTCCACCTCCTGCATGGTCTCTGTCCCATACCTGCATCCCTGATGTGGGTGCTCTCTGCACCCCCCACTGCACCTTTCACATATGTCCCTCTATGAGTTGGGGTGGGGCACACCTGGGCATTTTGCACTGTCTCATTTTCCTATGCTTTCTCACTGGGTGGCTCTGTGGTGCTGGCTATGACCTGGTCTGTGGGACAGTGTCTCAACTTCCCCTCCACCTCTGTGGTGTGGTGTCTCTGGGGCCATTGTGCCACACTGCCTCCCTTGTGTGTGTATGTGGGTGCTGCGTGCAAAGGTCATTGTTGGTTTGTTCATCCCTGCCTCTCTCAACAGGTGCTAACACAGTTGCAGGACCCAGCAGTGACCCCGTGCCTGCCTCACCACCACCCACTCCTCTGCCACTGCAGTCATCGGCCAGGAGGCACCATAGGAGGAAGGTATCTCTCAGCATGTGCCCCCTGTTGTTGAGCAAATAGAAGCTACCATCAGTGTGGTGCCTGAGGACTCTGGGTTGGGGGATGAGGAGGACCAGCTTGACCAATTGCCAGAGCCTACTGGCCAGCTTAGTGGCATTGCACACCATGAGCGGTGCCACCTCCACACATCTGTGCAGGTGGTGCAGTGTGCCACGTGCCTGCTTGGCCATCTGGAGGAGCATATGGTGCATTCACGTGAGAAGATACAGCTCCTCAGGAACAGCAACTGGCAGTGACCACCCACCTCGATGCCTCTGTGTGCCATCTCGGATTGCACATTGATCTGCTAGTCGTCCAGATGGAGAGATCACAGGGAGAAGCTGTCCCCATCGCCACACATGTGATATTCTCTGTGGCTGCCCAACCTGTGCCCCCACCTCCACCTCAGGCTGCTACTTCTGTGCTTTTTGCTGCTGCCGGTGGGCCTGTGCCATCTGCCCTGCCAACCACCAGCAGGGTGTCGACGTGCACCATGGCACAGGCAGCGTCAGCTGTGAGGTCCACCAGCATGGGGCAGTCCTGCATCCTGGGCCTTGTTCCCCAGAGTGTGGAGCCCCTACTTGTGTTCCCCGCTTTCCATGAGGTACATGGAGGGACCAGTGGGGAGAGCAGCAACAGCAGCTCTGACTTAGAGGGCACGCCATCACCCCCACCTGCACATGTGTAACCACCAGGGACTGGCGGTATATCCTCTGGGCAGGGGAAGGCAAGGAGGGCAAGGGAACATGGGGGCAGAGGTAGACCTGGACTGCTGTGCTGCTATATGTGTCTCGGGCAGAGTTGTCTTTCTGTTACTGGGGTAGGAGGTTGTGGAGTGTGGAGGGGGCTGATGTATGGTGGGCTGTTGGGGGGCATGTGGGTGTGTGGGGTGGGTACCAGGTGCACTTGTAGAGGCATGTGGATGTGTGGGGTAGGCTGGGTTGGGCACAGATATTGGGTCCGGGTGTGAAAAATGTATTGTCTACTGCTCACAAATACAAATGTGCAATGTTAAGGTGCTACATATGTTAAGATAAGACGCAACAGGATTTCTGATAAGTTTGAACAGCGCTTATAAATGATTTCTTGAACTATGATAAAAGTAACTTAGCAGAACTTTATACATAAATCATTGCGCTGAGAACGAAACAAGAAACTGTTGCAAAAATTAGAGGTCGCTGATGTGATTAGGCATAGAGTCTCATTAAGACGGTAGTCTATGAGGCTTAGCCGCTGTATTACTGAGACCTCATTAAGAAATTGGAAGACATATCACTTTTTCATAGTTTAATTTTGGTGATCTGAGCTAACAGTGAGCGGAGAGAACTTTTTTGGTGTGTTTGAAGAAGCCGTTCCAGCAGTAGGGCTTTTAGAAATTATTGATGACAGTGACATGTTGTGGTATTATGGTATAGACCACCACTTCTGTTTCATCCCCCCACCCCGATCACACTGGCACCTGGTGTGCTGAGGCCATCCCTACGGTCCAGGTTCTGGCATGGCATTCGTGTCCCCCCAGATTGGTGGATAGGCATAATGGATCCTCCTTTGCAACACCCAGACCACATACACACAAACACACACACACACACACACACACACATGCATACACACACACACACATACCAATACTTGCAGTCACAGCCATCATCCTCTGCCAACACCATGCCCTGCACTCATACACTAATGCTGTGCATCCCTGTTGGCATGGCGCCTCAGGTTACCACATCTGACCTGCATTTCTCAGTCAGGCACGGTTCAACATCCTACAAATACACATGCCTTCCCTACATCTACAGTCACATTGTTCCGGACTCTGGGATTGTCGGGGAAACCATGCATATTTATTTTTTATTTATTTAGCTATATTTATATACCACCTTTCTCTGGGTCAAGGCAGTTTACATGGAACTGAAACGTAACTTACATTAAAACAGTGGTATCAAGCAGTGACTGTCTGCATAGCTGGATTACTGTCTATTGCATTGCTCCGTATTTCTGTTGGGGTGCTTGTTATTGTTCCTTAACCTTACCCACATCCCTCACCTGTGCATTCCATTTTGTACAACTGTATCCTGTGCACTTCCAGACAGTAGACATACCAGTACAGTACCGCCGTGTCACAGCCATTCATTTCATTGGGATGCATTGGGGATCAGAGCAAAATATTTCTAAATCCTAACCGTATTACACATTTTCACAGGTATAACTTGGACGTCCACGGCTAGCACTGAAGGCATACATGGGCCTATTCAGAATACAAATTATATGTCTCTGCAGCTGGCCCCACCTCCATCCCACCCCTCCCACCCACTCCCACCCCCTCCTGACCACATCCAGAGATCCCCATGCAGGTGCCATGTGCGTGCAGATATGTGTGTTCTCAGAATATGGTTGTAGATGTATTCACAGGAAACATGTCTATCCTGTATGTTCAACCAGTTTATTCATGGTTCAGAATCACCCCCACAGAGAAGAACAACTGAAACTATGGTTACATGATGAATTACATTATGGACTACTACCCAGGAAAATGATTTAGACATCATTGTGGATAATACATTGAAGCCCTCTGCTCAGTGTGCAGCAGTGGCAGATGAAATTTAATGTGGACAAGGAAATGAATGGAGAATAAAACAAAGGATATTATAATGACTCTGTATCACTCCATGTATGCGACCGTGCCTTTAATATTGTGTGCAATTCTGGTCACCATATCTTAAAAATGATATGGCAGAATTAGAAAGGTTACAGAGAAGAGCCCAAAAATTGTAAAGGGGATGCAAGGATAACACTATGAGGAAAGGCTTAAAAGATTAGGGCTCTTCAACTTGGAAAAAAGATAGAGCTGTATAAAGTCATGATTGGCATGGAATAGGTAAACATAAATTGGTTGTTTACTCCTTCAAATGTAGAAAGATTAGGGGATACGCAATGAAGTCACAATGTAGTCCATTTAAGACTAATAGGAGAAAATATTTTTTCACTCAATGTGTAATCAAATTGTGGAATTCATTACTGGAGGATGTAGTAAAAGCTGTTAGTGTAGCTGGGTTTAAAAAAGGTCTGGACAAGTTCCTGGAGGAAAATTCCAGAAACCATTATTAAAGAGGATCCAGGAAATTCACTGCTTACCCCATGACAAGAACCAGACATGTGCTGCCAGCTAGCGCTCTTTAGTAAAAGATCCCCTTAATGTGGAGAAGTGCCAAGTTATGCACTTAGGGAAGAACAACCTAAACTACGATTACATGATGTAAAGTTCTACTTTAGGAACCGCCACCCAGGAAAAGGATCTAGGTGTCATTGTGAATAATACATTGAAATCCTCTGCTCAGTATGCAGTGGTGAATAAGAAAGCTAATAGAATGCTAACAATTAAAAGAAAAGGAATAGAGCATAAACCGAGGATATCATAATGCCTTTGTATCACTCCATGGAGCGCCTGCGCCTATAGTACTGCATGCAGTTCTGATTGCTGCATCTAACAATAGATACAGCGGAACTGGAAAAGGTACACAGAAGAGCAACAAAAATGATAAAGGAAATGGAAGGATATCGCTGTGAGTTAAGGTTTAAAAGGCTATGGCTCATCAATTTGGAGAAAAGAGGCATAGAGGTCTATGAAATGATGAGTGGAATAGAACAAGCAATGAAGCTACAAAGCAGTAATTTAAGACTCATAATTAAGCTCTAGAATTAGTTGCCAGAGGATGTAGTGAAAAATAATTATAAGTCCATTTAAAAAAGGTTTGGAAAAGTTCCTGGAGGAAAAATCCATAAACCACTATTAAATTGGTCTGAAGGAAATTCATAGGATAAGCAACATATAATCTTTCTGGGCCAGATAGTCAGTTGGGCAGGCTATGTGCTACTACAGTGCATGTCTGTGCCCACTGACCCCTAACCCCTGATATTCAATGCCGCAGCAATGGTACTGAATATCTGGGTTTGTCGCACAGCCTAGTCAGGTAGTGGCGATATTGCACCGCTACCCGGTTAGCTCCCAAGGGTAAAACTAAATGTAGAAAAAGGTGGCCTTATTACATCCCTGGTGGCCCCATCATCATCCCGGCACAAAATAGCCACAATCACATGGTGCTGCCCTCTAGTTTTTTGATGCATAACTGCATAGCATCGGGGCATGTAGCAGGGTTAGAATTCAATGGCATTAACCATGTAAGTGCCATTGAATATCCTTATTAAAGGCATTTACATGGTTTACTGGGCTGTAAACCATGTAAATGCCTTTCGAATTTCGAGCCCTCTGTCTTTTGGAATCCTGTCAGGTACATGTGACCTGGATTGGCCATTGTTGGAAACAGAATACTGAGCTTTATTGATCTGAAACAGTATGGTAAATCTATGGTCTTATGTTCTTATATTAACTCCTAAAAATACATATGCAGACTTTTGTTCTACTTAAAACACCCACACATACTCAGGTTCATCTAAGGAAGTGTCATCAGGGGGAGGGAGTTCAGTTCCACAAGATCTTTGACAAGTGGACAACAATTCTTCCTGCCGATAGTCAAAAAGAGAATGCCGAGTATCTGAGCAACACTGAAGGCGTACATGGGCCTATTCAGAATATGTCTCCGCAACTGGCCTCACCTCCATCCTGTCCCTCCCACCCCCTCCTGCCCACATCCAGAGATCCCTATGCAGGTACCTGTGTCCTATTCTGACTGGCAAATAGCAGAGCTGTACATCCCAGTGGGACGTCCAGCACCGCTATCCACCAGAACCGTATTCTGCCCCAAGTTCCCCACACATGCACAGTGCTGCTGTGTGTGTAGTGATGGACAGGGCAGCATGGTGGTGGAGAGTGGGCAGAGCTGAGTTGGGCCAGGCACCCAGATGTACAGGGACAATTTAGGTCACGGCCCTGTACATCTGGTAGGTGGAAGATGGCTGTGCTGCTTATTCCACTTTGGAGGTGGAATAAGCAACAGCAATGGCAGCAGTCTGGCTCAGCAGCCCTCCAGCAGCACAGCAGTGGTGGCAGGTCAGGCCCTTCTGCCCAATCCTGGCCCTGACAGGAACCACTGAGGGTCAGGCAGCAGGGAAAGCCAAGTTTTCACTGTGGTGGGCTGTTGGTACTCATACTGGGCATCTCTGTGCCATGGCAACAGGATGCCATGGCACTGGAACACCAGCAGGGACACAGGGTGGGCTGGACAGGGTGTTTTGAGGATGTTCCACGCTGTGGGATAAGGACATCATTAGGCCATCTGAGTGCCTGATTCTGCAGCTGCGGGCTGTCTAGCTCCCATGGTTGCAGAATCCAGTACTATTTGGAGCAGTCCATTTTTCACCGATCCAGATGGCCTGGACATTCCCCTTCCTAAATTGGGCTCATAGCATCTTCAGGAGGTGTTCCCAGCTTCCCCCCTGCAGATACTGCAGAGGTTGTCGACTTACTGCAGAAACCTGCGATACCTGCATCAGCAGATAGCATGGAAAGTACCATGGTGCTTGTCGATGCATGTATCATAGATCTTTGTGGTAAATGCAAGTGGAATATAGGTAGCAATTGGGTGCACAGAGTTCCTGCCCTCCTCATTGGTACTCACAAATATGTCCATGAACACATGGTGCTACTCCCTAGCATCAGGACACTAGAAGGGATAGAGATTATATGATTGAGATGTTTAAATACCTCCGTGGCATAAATGCACAGGGGGAGAGCCTCTTTAGATTGAAAGCAAGTTCTGCTACGAGGGGACATGGTATTAGGGTGAAAGGGGATAGATTCAGGAGTGATATGTGGAAATATTTCTTTACAGAAAGAGTGGTGGATCCGTGGAATAGTCTCCCAGTGGAGGTGGTAGAGATGAGGACAGTGTCTGAATTCAAAAAAGCATGGGACAAACACAGAGGATCTCTAAAGGAAAAAAGGGGACTGTTGCAGTTGTTGATATGGAAGGACAGACTAGATGTGGTCTTTTTCTGTCGTCATTTTTCTATGTTTCTAAGGCAGTCCCGTGTGATCGTAGCTATTTTGTGCCAGAAATTCAATCAGGTAATAGCTAGGAGGGGGTGGGGGGTGGGCAGAGTGGTGGCCTCAATTAGGCTGACTGACTAAGCTGGAATTTATAGTTTGAAGGGGGTTCTGAATGGCTAGCTGGTTCTTTTTCAAAACACGACCCCGACTAGCTGGGTTGTTCATGATTGTCAGGGGGTGCACCGATCCCTCCACCCCAGACAGTTCCTGATGGAGATTGGTAGCTGTCTGGGAAAGATTGGTGCTTAAGGGCAGAGGTAGGCACTTTTTTAATATTGTCAGTGCCATGGATCTGTACATCTGTGACACTGACAATATTATCGGATCGGGGAGCCCTGATTGGGGCAATGGGGGGGACACAATGCCATGCAAACACAGCTGTGATCAAGGCATTTTTGGTAGCCATCACACAAAATATTTTCACGCAGTGGCTGCCAAAAATAATTACACCTGCTCCCCACCCCAATGTCACCTTTCCATGGGTCCACTGCACAAAATTCAGACATTGCAGCAAAGCATGAGATTTCAGCACAGGAAAGAAGTTCTAAGATTCAGAAAAAAGATTGTAGCCTGGATTTTAAAAAGCATTTGACAAGAGACTATTTTGAGCCAGGTCAATCTTCTTTGAAACACTGGGACGGAGATTTGTGAATATTTTCTTTGCTGGGTTTATAAGACTTGGTGATATAGGAACAGGAAAATGTAAGTTGATGGGGGGAAGGCTAACTTATTTTGTTGCTTTTGGGAATAGCTTTGTGGTCTAATGGCTACAGTGCATTTTTCTGTGTATTTGAACTTTTGCTGATTACAGATTTATTGTTCCTCACTTTAAGGCTTATGAGTTGGGTTTTTTTACTAAAAGATGTTATTGTGTTTCACCCAACATGCCAAAAGACCAAAACCATGCCATGTTAATTGCAACACCATTGCAATAACTGTTGGGGGTGTGGAAATCATTTTCTTGGCAGTTAACCTAGTTCCCTGTGCCCTTCCACAACATGTAATTAGTGCAGGTGCACTTAACTACACCTATTGAGGTGGTATTAAGCAACCCCACGTTAATTGCAAGGGTCACAGTTGGCATATGGTGTTCACCCCCATGCTAACCTTTGCAATTCTCATCATGCCCACTCTGCCCCAACCCACCTCTTTGGCACCGCAACACCTAATTCACAGTTAGGGGGGGGGGGGGGAATCGGCCCATACTTTCATGGCCTCACACTAGCTGTCAATGTATGTCCCAGTGCGCCATCAGCTCACCCCAGATAGCACCCTTTATTAAGAGAATATTGATAAGAAATAAGAAATAAGTAATACACTGATTAATTTTCTGAATATTTGCAAAGAAAATTGACATACAACAGTTGTAGATAATCAGCTTTATTAAGTACAAGATCCATCTAAGGATGTGTTTTTTTCCCTAGACAAAAACTCTTTATTGCTTATAAACCAAAGATAGCTATTTTAGCTTTAATACTAGTGAGGCTTCAAATACCTCAATGCAATGGCATATAGAGAACTTTCTGTTTAGACCAAATGTTTACCACACCAGAAAGCATCATTCAGCCTTCTCTGATCATTAGGAACAAAACCTTCAGGATGAATGAGAACAATCATTATATGCCAAACAGCACAGAACATCAACTGATTTAAGACTGCAACTCTACTTTGGTAGTGTTCATATTGTGTGCTCTTATAAGGTGAATTGGTGCCTTTATTCAGGGATGTAGCGCTATATAAATGAATTATAGTATTAGCGGAAGTAGCAGTTAGAGACAGCAGGGAACAAATTAGTCCATTTTTTACATTTATGTACAGTCCTTTCCTCAAGGATTTGACAGTTCTGATCTTGAATTAACCTACTTGTTTGACATAACAATATGTTTTTAATGTTCCCTATTAGGAGTATGTGACTGTGATCCTTAAGTTTAGCAAAACATCTATAGAACAGTATTGAAAAGCACTTATCTGGTTATCAGGACCCGCTAACCGGATAAGTGCTGGCCAGTGCTACAGTATATTCAGTGGAGCTGAGTATTTCCTATGACTGCCTCGGCACTATCTGGAGAGTACCCGTGCTCCTTAGACAGGATAAAGGTGGATCACTAACCAGATAAGAAACCACACAAAGTTAGGCCACAAAAGGCATGCCTAACTTAATGTGGTTTTGTTATCTAAGTAGCAGCAGAATGTCACTGCTCTCCAGAAAGCCTGAAGCACTTCCTTTCAGTATCAGGGCACTTCTTTGAATATCCAGTTTTAGTTTACTGTGGCAGGTGGCGTTTAAAAATACTCGGCACACTGCAGGCTGAATATTGTTCCATTGGTTTTCCAGATATACATAATAAATATGCATGAAACATTTGCACTCATGGAGGCATATTCTAAGATGTGCTTCCCAGCCCTCTGTGCATCTGGTCGGAACCGGACACCCAGAGGTAGGAGATTCTGATCCTGCAGGCCACGTCTAGCCCCTGCAGGATCTAAGTCTGTATGTGCAGGTCCGGACATGATTCCGGTCGGCCTGCACGTACAGGCACATGCCCATCTAACTCAGTCAAGGCTCCTGAATGGAGCCGCAGTGCCATGGCGTCCGGTTGCCATGGCATTGAGGCTCCATTCAGGAGACGCAATCCCTAGCCGCCGATGACTTCATTCTTTCCCCACAGCCCAACCCCCAATTTGGCCTCCCATAGCCAGGGTCAGGCTGTGGGGAATCACTTTCACCCATCTCTAGCCTTTGTTGCTGCCCGAGTCTGCTGTCCCACCCCATGCAGTGGAACTTATTCCACCTCCGAGGTGGAATACGTTTCCCGTCCAATCTGCCATCAGAATCGGCCCTGTACGTCCAGGGCTGCAAACCGCCCACTGGCCACCCTAATTCTGCCTCTGCACCACCCCTTTCCTGCCCTCATCTAACATCCACGTACAAACTCATTGTTTATATGGAGAGGCTTGGCAGAGATGGGAAAGGTGTTACAGAATAGATCCCAAAATGAGCAGCATATGATATTCCACTCAAGGATGGGGAATTTCCTACTAGTATTTTACATATTTCCATGAATCCTAAGAATGGCTTTTTATTTTTATGTGAGTTAAATCTGGCAGCTGGCGTTTAATGGAAAACATGATCGGCCCATAAAGGCATTGCAGACAAAAGGTGAAAAAACAAAAACCACCAAAATGGATGACTGAAGAAACTCTGAAAATTGCCCAGAAATGCAGAGAAGCTAAAGCCAGAGGAAAAAGAGAGGCAACCGCAGAACGCAACAGAGATTTCCTAGGTGCAGCAAGATGAAACAAGGGGACATACTACAGTGATGCATGCAAGGAAATAGAATCAGATACTATTAGGAGAACACGATTGGCTTTCCTAAAGTTATGTGAGTTAAAGAGAAAATTCCAGCTTCAAATTGGAATGCTATAAGATGCTCAAGGATCTATGTTGGATGATGTTGATAAAATCAAGAAAAGGTGAAAAGAAATTATTTATTTATTTTACAACATTTATCAACTGCAATGTGCATATAGCATTCGAGGCAGTGTGCAACAAGTAAGACATCATAAACCAGCCCCACCCAGCAAGACACCCAACCATCCCAGAATAAAATAAACAAAATTAAAATAAATACAGGTAACTGCTGCCAACTGCTACCCTACTGGATCACCATCTCACCTTACACCATGCTACCCACAACCCGCCACCCAAAACCATCAGCTGGTAGAAAAAGAAAGGTCTTCAACTGCTTCTGAAATGTCAGCAAATAAGTCTTCAAACTTAATGTTCAATCGGAAGAGGCTCTCCTCCTATGCATTTATGCCTCAGAGGTATTTAAACATCTCTATCATATCTCCTTTATCCCGCCAGTCTTCTAACATATGCATTAAGATCTTTAAGTCTGTTCCCATATGCTTCATAACAAAGACCAATAACCATTTCAGTAGACACCCTTTGCAATGACTCCATCATTTTTATATCCTTTTGAAGGTATGGCCTCCAGAATTACACACAATAATCCAAATGAGGTTGTGTCAGAGACTTATATAGAGGCACTATCACCTCCTTTTTTCTTCTGGTCATTCCTCTCCCTAAGCACCCAAGCATCCCTCTGGCTTTCACTGTCGCTTTTCCTACATGTTTAGCCACTTTAAGATAATCAGAAACAATCACGTCCAGGTCCCACTCTTCTTTCATGGACAAAAGTACTTTGCTCCCTACACTGTGCCACTCCCTTGAATTTTTGTAGCACAAATGCATGATATTGCATTTTTTAGCATTAAATCTCAGCTGCCAAATTCTAGACCATTCTTCAAGCATAGCTAAATCCCTCCTCAAGTTATCTAGTTATTTGCAAGTTATAATGCCCTGTTCAATGTAATTTCAGTTTGTTCAATGTAAACCACACTGATGCAGAATAGCGCGGTATATAAGAGAATGTAAATAAATAAATAAATCTTCTTCTTCCTGGGTTTCTACCCTATTGCAGATTTTGGCATCATCCGCAAAGAGGCAAACCTTACACGACAATACTTCCGCAATATCACTAACAAAGATGTTAAAAAGAATCAGACTAAGGACAGATCCCTGCGGCACACCACTGGTAATCTCCTTCTCCTCAGAGTGAGCTCCATTTACCTGTACACTTTGTCACCTCCCATTCAACCAATTTCTAACCCAGTCAGTCACATTAATGTCCATCCCTAGGATGCTCAATTTATTTATAAGTCTCCTGTGCAGAATGGTGTCAAAGGCTTTACTGAAACTAAGTACACCATATCTAGGGCTCTCCCTCGGTCTAATCCCTGTTCACCCAGTCAAAGAAATCAATCATATTTATCTGACAAGACCTGCCTCTGGTGAAACCATGCTGCTTCTGATTCTGTAATCCATTGGACTCCAGAAGCCTCACTGTTTTCTCTTTCAGCAGCATTTCCAATAATTTACTCACCACAGAGGTCAGACTAACCGACCTGTAGTTCTCAACCTCATCCTTAGTTCCGCTTTTGTGTAAAGCAACCACATGTGACTTTTTCCCTGTTTTCTTTGACCACTCCTGACTCTAAAAAAGCATTGAAAAGGTCAGTTAGTGGAGCCACTAGAACAGCCCCAAGTTCCTTCAATATTCTTGGCTATATCCCATCCAGTCCCCTTGCTTTGTCTATTTTTAGTTTAGCTAGTTCCTCGTGAACACAGTCTTCTTAAAATTTTCTAAAATTCCCTTCACTTCTGTTCATATTTGTGAGTGTTTTCTGATGTCCTGCTCCTGGCTCTTCATCTGTAAACCCAGAACAAAAATATTTGTTAAGCAATACCGCTTTATCCTCATCACCTTCTACATATTCCTCCCTTTTACCCTTGTGTCAAACAATACCACTTTTGCACATCTTCCTCTCGCTAGCATGTCTGAAAAATGTCTTGTCTCCCAATTTTATTGCATTAGCTATTTCTTATTTTTTTTATCTTTGCTTTCCTGACTACTTTCCTAGCTTTTGTAAGTTTTTCCAAATATTCATGCTAGTCTGCCTCTCTCTGCGATCTCTTGTATTTTATGAAGGTCATCCTCTTTTTCATCACCTTTTTAGTTTCTTCTTTTAAGAACCATAGCAGCCTCCTTTTCCTTTTACATTTATTTACCTTTCTAATAAAAAGGTCTGTTGCCTTTAAAATATCCCCTTTCAGTGTTGCCCATTGCTTATCTATTTCTCCCAGCTCTTCCTATCCCTCCAATTGACTCGATTTTGAATGGACTTTATCAGTCCTAGTCCTAATACTGAATCATACCAACAGATGATCACTGGATGTGAGATGGTCTCCCACTATAACATCAGAAACATGTTTCCCATTGGTAAGCACCAGGTCTAGTATGGCGCTTTCACATGTGGGTTCTTTTACCTGTTTCTGGAATTGTTCTCCCTGTAGAGAATCTAGGATCTCCTTACTTCTTGATGACACCACAGCAGGGATGTGACAATCAACATCCTGCAAATTGAAATCACCTGTCAGTAGCACTTCTCCTTTCATGGCAATACTGTGTATGTCTTCTATTAAATTTCTGTCCTCTCTGTGAAGGAGATCTGTATATCACACCAATGCAAATGGATTTCCCTTTCCCTCTTTCTAGTTTAACCCACAGTGCCTCCTTGTTCCTTTTTAAGCCCTGCAATTCTATAGTTTTAATATTATTTTTTACATATAGTGCCACTCGTCTTCCCCTTCTTCCTACCTGTCCTTCCTGAATAAAGTATAGCTCTTAAGCAAGCTAATTAGGATCACTAATACCTAAGGAGGTCAGTGACTTCAAAGAGTTTGCCTACCAATTTGAACTTGAAGGCTAGAGGAGAGGAAAAAACTCTAGCTGCAGAAAAAAAACTTTGCCCCAGAACACAAAAAAATTTCCTTTTTGCAATACAGGAAAAAATTATAGCTATTAAAAATGATATGGTATTTACAATAACATCATATGAATGTGAAAGTTGTTCAACAAGATACACAGGAAGAAAATCAATGTCTTTGAATTATGGTGCTGGCAAAGAATACTGTGTATACCATGGACTGGCCAAAGAACAAACCAGTAAGTACTAGAGAAGATCAAACCTAAGCTTTCTTCAGAAGCTCAGATGATAAGACTTTGACGTTAGTCCTTTTGACACATCATGCATAGAGAGAGATCATTAGAGAAACACATCATGCTTGGCAAGGTTGAAGATCAATGCAAAAGAGAAAGGCCAGCAATGAGATGGATCAATAACAATAATAGCAGCTATGGATGCCACTCTATCAACAATAAGCCGCCTGATTGAGGACCGATTATCCAGAAGGTCACCATGAGTCGACACTGACTTGATGGCACTTAACAACAACAACATGGTTAGTGCTGCTGAATATCCACGGCTTCTACCTCTACATGCCCAAATGCTAAGAGGTTAGTATTGGGGCATTTGGAGATGTTCCGAGGCGCAGAGAAGGCAGCACCTGTCACGAACCGAGCAGCTGCCCAGTTAGCAATACGTATCAAGAGCCAGTCACAGCAAACCCTGGCCTATTTTTCACCACATTTCACTAACCGGCCAGCGGTTAATATTTCTGCTGCCTGATTAGTCAGCAACAATTGCGGCTAATGTGGATATTCAACACTAGGGCCAGATATGACCCCTGCATTGATTATCTGGGTTTAGATTCCAGCACAGGTGGCTAGATGCATTAGCGCTAGCCACCGGTATTGAATCACCCCCCCCCCCCTCCATGTTTCCTCTGTGGCTTACTAAAACAATGAACATCTGTCTTGTCCAGAACTTCCCAGATCTGTCTTTGGGACCCTGCTGCCAGTCTGGTTTTTAGGAGGTCTACAATTTTTATGCATTGGAGAGCTGCTGTAAGCAAATGTCTCTCATGCATATTTATTAGGAATTCCGCAGCATATGACTGTGGAATTCCTAATACTCTTATTACTACTTATCATTTGTATAGCGCTACAAGGTGTATGCAGCACTGTACAGACAAATGTAAAAGATGATCCCTGCTCATCAGAACTTACAATCTAGTCAAAACAGACAACACACCAACTGAGTACAAGGATATATCTAGTGGAGTAGTAAGGAAACACATAGGAGATTACGCGGATTAGGATCCAAAAGAGGCCTCAAAGAGGTGAATTTTCAGCCTGGATTTGAAAAGGGCCAGATATAAAGGCTGACCCACAGACTCAGGTAGTTTATTCCAGGCATAAGGAGCAACAAGGTGGAAGGATTGAATTCTGGAATTGGCAATAGAAGAGAAGGGCACAGATAAAGGGATCTGCCAGAAGTGAAGAGCTCCCGAGGAGGGGTGTAGGAAGAGATAAGAGAGGGAAGATAATGAGGAGCAACAGAATGAAAGCACTTATAGGTTTGTAGGGGAAGTTTGAACCAGATATGGAAAAAGATAGGGATCCAGTGAAGTGACTTGATAAGAGGGGTTATATAAGCATATCAAGGCTGGCGGAAGATTAGACACACAGCTAAGTTTTGAACAGATTGAAGTAGAGAGAGATGATTCAGAGGGAGCCCAGCAAGGAGGAGGTTGCAATAGTCTAGACGGGAAGTGACAAGAGTGGATAAGTGTCTTAGAAGTGTGTTCAGAAAGGAAGGGGCACATTTTGCCAATGTTATAAAGAAAGAAGTGACAGGTTTTAATTATCTGTTGAATGTGTGCAGAAAAAGAGAGAGTAGAGTCAAAGATGACCACAAGATTGTGAGCTGAGGAAACAGGAAGGAGTGTAGTGTTATTCACAGAAATAGAGAAGGGAGGAAGGGGGGAGGTGAGTTTAGGGGGAAAGATAAGGAGCACAGTTTTGGCGATGTCCAGTTTCAGATGATGTTGAGACATCCAGGCAGCAATGTCGGATAAGCAGGCAGAGATCTGGGCCTGGATTCCTGGAGAGATTTCAGGCACAGAAAAGTAGATCTGAGAGTCATCAAAATAAAGTTGGTACTGAAAACCATGGGAGGAAATAAGTACACCAAGGGATAGAGTGTAGAGAGAGAAAAAGAGAAGTCCCAAGATAGTGCCTTGAGATACACCTACTGAAAGCGGGATGACAGTAAAGGAGAAACCACCAGAACATACACTAAAAGTGTGATAGGAAAGATAAGAAGAAAATCCCTCCACCCACACCTTCTACACATCCCTCTACAGTGCTTTAAGAGGAACCAACCTGAGAAATACAACAATCAACGCTTACTCAAATGCGCACTGATAAATGCTAGATCAATATGCTCGAAATGGCCTGTAACCAACGACCTGATAACCCTCCACGACCTCGATATCCTAATGATAACTGAGTCATGGTTATCTGACTGTGATAATGTCCTAATCAACCAGATGTCACCACCTGGATACTCTATCTTTGCCTGCCATAGGACCCACCAGAGGGATGGCGGCACACTCATCATTGCCAGATCTGAACTCCAATTTACACTGAGCAATTCCACTAGCTCAACCTTTCTTGACATAATCTCCATTTCGAATGAGCACTGTTCAATTAAACTACTATACCGAGCACCATCATCATCACCAGATGACCTACCATCAATAATCGACCTAGCCTGTAACCCCTATAACCCACGCTCCCTAAATTGGCTGATGGGATATTTCAACCTGCCTTCCCTACAAGATACGCATCCATCAGCCTTCCTTGATGCAATGAATGAGCTGGGATATATGCAACTCATCGACTCCCCCACTCATAGCAAGGGTGGTAAACTGGACCCGATCTTCGCCCCTCAGACTGCTGTCAACTCAACCCAGAACTTGCTGCTTTCCATAACACCTGTACCCTGGTCTGACCATCATCTACTCCTATTCAATATTCCCACCAACTACCCAAGCAATTTTAACAATAAAGCATGTGCCCCTCCTAGAATTAGTACAACATGCTTTCGACCCCTCGTCAAGGATAAAGCTCTCAAGAAGATCCTACCTCTCCTTGACAATGAATCCCTTGACACAGACGAACTGGTATCCAACTGGGATGTCGCCCTCAGAGCTGCTGCCTGCATCTCATCCACTAACAAGAACTTAGCAAAACGGGAACATGCACCATGGTACTCCCAGGATCTTCGAGCATCACTCCTCCACCTACGCAAGCTCGAGAGACAGTGACACCACACCCGGTCCTCCGAGGCACTCTGTGCTTACTCCGCTCACCTACAAATGCACCGAGTAAAAACCATGGAAAAAAGGAAACAGTACCACTAAGAACTGCTAAAGCGATCATTGAACAAACCACATGACCTATTCAATATCGTAAAGTCCATAACAGGCAATCCAGCTCTAGCCCAACCACCCATGCCCCAGCCGCAAGACTATTCCAACTACCTACAATCGAAGATGATCCAGACCAATATGAATGCAGCCATCCTACCTTTCTCCACCCCACATGTGTCCTCCCAACCAACCTCTCTGTTGAATTTCCCCGAGATATCCAATGAAGAGATCGTAGATACTATTTCTTCTATTAACCTCACCACTGCTCCCAACAATCCTTGCCCTGCAAGTTGGATTAAAGAGTTGCGCCACAACCTCAGTCCAACCATATGTAGAATCTTGAACCAATCCCTCTCAATGGGGTCCTTCCCCCAAAGCTTAAAATACACTTCAATTCACCCTCTGTTAAAAAATAGCAGACTCGATCCATCTAAAGTTGAGTCCTATAGACCAATTTCGAGCATCCCTCTGCTAGCCAAAATCATCAAGAAGGTAGTCCAGCGACAAATCCAACACCACGTCGACACTGAAGCACCACTGGACTCATCCCAACACGGCTTTAGAGAAGCACATGGTGTTGACACCATCCACACAACCCTCTTCAACACCCTGATCACAGGACTTGACAACATCCACCAAGGATTTGTCCTCATCTTCTTGGACATAGCAGCCGCTTTTGATTCTGTGAACCATGAGACACTTTTATTCGCCTCAAAGAAAAAGGGATACAAGGCTCAGCACTAGCCTGGTGTAAATCTTATTTGTGCAATAGATGGCAACAAATCATAACTGGCTCTATGACATCAGAGCCATTTCCTCTAAAGCAAGGTGTACCTCAGGGTTCATCCCTATCTGCATTGATGTTTAACATCTACATGCAGCCCATCTGTTCTTTAATCCGCTCCTTCAATGTCCAATGCCTTGCCTATGCAGACGACATCCTAATTTACACACCTTTTAGGATCGATCAACCTGACTTCTCTCCAATTCTAAGATGTTTTGAAGCGGTAGCAGATTGGCTCCTCTCTCAAAATCTATGAATTAACCACAGTAAAACGGACATTCTATTCGTCATGAGAAACCAGAAGTTCACGCCCCCTCCCTCACTTCAAGTCAACAATATTGAACTGAAGACAAAACACACAATTCAATATCTAGGCATTACTCTTGACCAGCGGCTAGACATGTCAGCGCATGTCACAAACACCACAAAAGCAATTTATCATAAGATCCGAACACTTCGTCATCTCCGCCCACTACTTGACTTCTCTGACTACCGATCAATCTTCCAAGCCTTAATTATCCCATATCTTGACTTCGCTAACGTCATCCTACATGGACTTCCACAGTCGACTCTAAACTCGCTCCGACTTACCATGAACTCAGCCGCGAGGGTACTGGTAGGACTTTCAAGGTCAGACCATATAACGCCAGTCTTGAAGAACCTACATTGGCTACCGCTGCAGGCCAGAATCCACTACAAGACCCTAGTCTTGACATTCAAAGCCCTCAAGAATCAGCCCCCCACGCCCATCAGTAAACTTCTCCACAGCACACCAGACAACAGAGTCAGGAGATCTATGTTGATGAACACACTTGAAGTCCCTAAGTTGCTGATAAAATGTACAAAGTCAACAGCCATTAGAGCCTTCTCCATTTTCGCACCTATTGCCTGGAATGCCCTCCCTGCTGAAATCCAGGCCATCTCGAATCTAGCATTATTCAGAAAAGCCCTCAAACACCACCTGTTCCTACAGCATTACTCTGATTCCAATCCCGTAAAGCACACGCCACCACCTTGCCTTCCTACCCAGCCCGTCCCATAGATAACCCTCCCACAGATAATGGTTAATCAACTTTCCCCTACCCCCTCTCACTGACCCACGAGCATATGCCTCTATTCAAAGACCCTTATATGTCCTTCATATGATTATTCATATTTTGTATAATTTGTATATAGTTCCCCCGGTTTCTTCCATGTTTTACTACCCTTGTTCTATGTAAACTCAATGTGACCTATTACATTGTAGTATGTTTTTGTTTCAACTGTAAACCACACTGATTATAATAGCGTGGTATATAAGAAATATAAATAAATAAATAAATAAATAAATAAATCAGGACAGAACAGAACCCCTAAATCCAAGTGAGGACAGGGTATCAAGGAGAAGGTGGTGATCAACAGTGTCAAAAGCAGCAGAAACATCAAGAAGGATGAGAATCAAATAGAGTCCTTTGGATTTGGCAAGAAACAAGTCGCTGAAGACTCTGGCAAGAGACGTTTCTGTGTAATGTAGATTACAAAAGCCAGATTGCAGTGTGTCTAGACGGTCTTGAGAGGAAAGAAAGTCAAGACAGCTGCTCGTTCAAATTGTTTTGAAGCAAAGGGGAGAAGAGAGATATCTCGCTAGTGAAGGCTAGTGAAGGCTTTTTGGGGAGAGGTGTAATCACAGCATTTTTGAAGGCCAGTTGCAGAGGAAAGAGATAGATTAAGGATATGAAAGATGGAAGGGATGACCAAGAACAGGTTTGGGGAGCTCTGACATAGGTAGAAACTTTTAGTCCACAAGCAATTCCAGAAATTTAAATGACCTGAATCTTCCATTTAGGAAAAGGCAGAAATGATTCAAGACAAATGGAATATAGAAGTCTAAATAATGGATAGTTCCATAGGGAATGTATATGGGTACTGGTAATATTTAATTAAATAGATTCAATAATTTATTCTAAATTAGATGTCACATTAATAATTATTTTTGCAAAACCCATTGGATGCAATATATTACATGGAAACTATGGCCTACATAACTGACACTGGTGGATACCTTTCACTCTCACAGTGGAGGAGTAGCTTAGTGAATAGAGAAGCAGATTGTAAACCGAAGAAGCCAGAATTCAAATCCTGATTTTCTTTGTAACTTTGGGAAATTGCTTCACCCTCTATTGCCTTAGGTACAACTTAGATTATGAATGCATTTGGGCAGGGAAATCACTCATATACCTGAATGTTACTTGCCTTGGATTTGGATAAGGCAAGGTAAGTAGTAAATCTAAGATTCATCCGTTCAACATCACATATCAGACTAGAGTCATTAACAATGGATGGGCTGATATTCAAAGTCACTTATCCGGACAGAAGCATAGTTTCTCACACTACCTTTGAAGGACAAAGCGGTATAGAAAAATGTTTAAACAAATAAATAAATAAGAAGCACCTGTCATCCGAATATGTGCCTCTGGCTTGGTCTATTGTCCGACTTCCAATGACACTATCCAGATAGTGCTGCTGAGAATCACTACTGACCGTTCTGCCACTACCCGTGTTGAGCATGGATGCCTCCAGAAATTATCTAGAGAACGGCACTATCCAGTCCCCTATCCAACAACTATTTGCATAACTTGTAGACAGAAAACAGGTTGCCCTAAGTTATTTAGGTAGCAGGCTGACTACAGGACTATCAGGAATATTCCTGTGCTGACCACATTATACCTATATTCTACCAGTTACTAGTTGATCCTGAATATACATATTTTATTTAAGTATTGCGGTTAACATTTAAAAAACTTGGGCCATAGAGTTTAAATATTGGTCCAACAGGACAGCATGGCTCTGTGGCCCCTTCAATAAACTTCCAGGGCACTAGCCCCATCAACCAGAATTTGAAAATTAAACTGAATAATTATAAGGAATCACCCCAATAGCAGATCTCTCATGATGAACTAAAAATTCCAGTTTGACTAGAGTGTCAGGTCTGCTGATCAAACCAGGCAGCAGCAGATAGCGATACATGAATAAGCCAAGGCACTAAAATGAGACAGAACATAAAAAACAATGGCATGAATAGCCCAAGATGCTACTGTTAAGAGGAGGAAACCATTTTTAATTTTTCCTTTTAAAGTCTTTCTTTTGTTTATTTTTTTCTCTTTGTATGGACAGAGCATCCCAGTGGGAACAAGAGCAGCAGGGCAATTGACCACACTTGGCAACAGCAGAGTGGCACTTGCAACAATACAACAGGGCACTGAACCAAGACAGCAGACTGGGCAGTAACAGGTCTTGGATAAGGCTGGGCAGGCAATGACACAGGTGCCAGTTGCAGAAGCAGAGATGTACATGAAGTAGATGATTTTTTTTCTTTTATGTTTTTGTATATGGGGCTAAAAGAACCTGCCAGTGAAGGACTGGGCAGCAATGACTGGATTGACAAGTGGCAAAATCACAGCAAGATTATACAGATAGCAAAGAAAATGGATATGCATTGCATTTTTGGAGTTGCACATTCAGTCTTCCTTCCAGTTATGTTTATGAAATTTCTTAATATATTACGCAGGCTGAAAGACATCAGAGCAGTTTACAATAATTCCCTAGTCCCTAAAGGGCTTACAGATCGTTTACCTAAGGCAATGGAGGGTTAAGTGGCTTGCCCAAGTCCCTGAGATTGTTGTCCCTAAACCTCTGGCCCTTGTGCTTGAAGTACCTTGTCCTAACCACGAGGCCACTCCTCCCTCCTGTTTATTGAAAATTAAGATTGTATGTACATAGCTAAAAATAATATATAACGTTATAAGGCCTTGGCAAAAATATGTTATAATATATAAAGTTATAATGTTCAAGGTTAAATGTTACAATATAAAGCTACAAATAGTCTTCGCAACATGTTAAGTTTTATGCAAACTGCCCCTGATCTCTGGAAGGGGCAGTATAGAACAACACAACAAATAAATAAATACATTTTGATCATTTGCATTTATGAAATTTTCAGGCATATTTCTTATATTTGTTTCACATTTATTTATTAGGCATGCATTGTATGTGCACTATAATTTTTTTTTAATACAAATTGATTGTATGCATGCTAATTTGTAGGTATTTTTTTTTTTTTTTTTTTAAGTTTAAAAAGTTATTTATTTGGAAAATTTCAGGTAATACAAGGAAATGCACAAAACACATCAAATACAAATACAAATATTTATCATCCCCCAAAAACTAGCCCACAAAATGAAGCGTGATCAATTGCGAAACAACAAATAGAAAATCCTGAACGAGAGTGGAAAATTTATATGACCCCTTATTACTTAGCGAGAACCACAATTAATAAAAAGAAGAATTAACGCCATCATCCTGACTTTTGCAAAAAGGTCTCTAACTGTGAGGATTCAAAAAAAACATACAAATTATTTTGATAAGAAACAAGACATTTACAGGGGTATTTAAGCATAAAGGACGCTCCCATTGCAAGTACCCGAGGGCGTAATGCAAGGAAAGCCTTCCTCCGTAATTGAGTAGGGCGAGAGACATCTGGAAATACTTGTACCTCCTGACCAAAAAATTTATCCCGCCGATGTTTAAAATAAGCTTGAAAAATCTTATCTTTATCTTTCTCTAAGGAAAAAGAAACTAAAAGTGTGGCACGAACAGGAATTTCCTCTAAGGAAGTTTCCAAATAAGTGGACAAATCTAAACTTTGAACAGAGAGTTGATCCATTTCCCCCGCCTCAATATTCGCAGCCCCTGATTCAAGAGCCGGACTCACTTTAATTCCGGAAGGTAAGTAATAAATTTTTGACAAAGAAATAGAGTCCGGTTCAGGAATCTTAAGGACATCACGCAAATATTTAGAAAACAGGATGGTTGGAGAAAGAAAATGAGTGCGGGGGAAATTCAATAAACGAAGATTCCTTGTACGTAGAATATTCTCTAGCATTTCATCTCGGCGATGGAGAAGCAGAGAGTCCTGAACTGAAGATGTCAGGGCCCGCTGCATCGATGATATTTGGCCGGCCATTTTAGTATCCTGAAATTCAAGAGACGAGAGCTTATCTCGATGCTCGGTCAGCATAGAAACTGTCTCAGAGGTAAATTTAGACAACTGGGACAAGGAAGATTTCAACGAAAGCTCCGTTCGTGACACAATCTGCCATATGTCTAAAAGAGATATTTCTTTAGGAGGATTAATCTCATCCGGTGTATACGTATAGTCAAAAGGATGAGGCATATTAACAGCAGAAGCAGGCAGACTCAAAAATGAATCAGGAAGCTCAACTGATAAGGGAAGGACATCCCCCAAAGCTTGAGGGGGGGCCTTACCTAATACCTTAGGTTCATCGCTGGGTGGGGTACAAACCCTACGCGGAAGAGGAATACCTTCCAGAGAGCTGGGACTAACGGTGGCGGAGGAGTCAGACATATCAGCGGGAAGGAGAGGCGCCCCGGACTTAAAATGAGAGTCCAAGGGGCCCACCACCTTCACCGCTTTACCTGTAGGTGTAGCAGAAGATGATAATACCTTCTTTTTCCTTTTCCCCATCGAGATGTTAATAGTCGGCAGCTACTCAACTCCTCAGTGCTCCGAAGGGGCTCAAAAGGGGTGTGCCCCTTTGGCCACGCCCCTTCGGAGCACGCACCCTCGGGCACGCGCCCGCGGTGCACGTCCCGCGGTGGGGGCGAGTTCTTATACCCCTCACCGGTCACGTGGTCGGCAGTCCACACCGGCACGGCTCAGGAGCTCCACTCTCAATGCAGGTAACAAGACAATTTCAAAGAGCACGCTCAAGGGAACTCCGCGGTGGGGGCGAGTTCTTATACCCCTCACTGGTCACGTGGTCGGCAGTCCACACCGGCACGGCTCAGGAGCTCCACTCTCAATGCAGGTAACAAGACAATTTCAAAGAGCACGCTCAAGGGAACTCCGCGGTGGGGGCGAGTTCTTATACCCCTCACTGGTCACGTGGTCGGCAGTCCACACCGGCACGGCTCAGGAGCTCCACTCTCAATGCAGGTAACAAGACAATTTCAAAGAGCACGCTCAAGGGAACTCCGCGGTGGGGGCGAGTTCTTATACCCCTCACTGGTCACGTGGTCGGCAGTCCACACCGGCACGGCTCAAGAGCTCCACTCTCAATGCAGGTAACAAGACAATTTCAAAGAGCACGCTCAAGGGAACTCCGCGGTGGGGGCGAGTTCTTATACCCCTCACTGGTCACGTGGTCGGCAGTCCACACCGGCACGGCTCAGGAGCTCCACTCTCAATGCAGGTAACAAGACAATTTCAAAGAGCACGCTCAAGGGAACTCCGCGGTGGGGGCGAGTTCTTATACCCCTCACTGATCACGTGGTCGGCAGTCCACACCGGCACGGCTCAGGAGCTCCACTCTCAATGCAGGTAACAAGACAATTTCAAAGAGCACGCTCAAGGGAACTCCGCGGTGGGGGCGAGTTCTTATACCCCTCACTGGTCACGTGGTCGGCAGTCCACACCGGCACGGCTCAGGAGCTCCACTCTCAATGCAGGTAACAAGACAATTTCAAAGAGCACGCTCAAGGGAACTCCGCGGTGGGGGCGAGTTCTTATACCCCTCACTGGTCACGTGGTCGGCAGTCCACACCGGCACGGCTCAGGAGCTCCACTCTCAATGCAGGTAACAAGACAATTTCAAAGAGCACGCTCCTTGTAGGTATTTTTTATACATTTAATTTTTAGCTCATGATTTTCTAGTAGTACTTTAAGGTGAGTTACAGTAGATATTTCCCTTTCTCTGGAGGGCTTGTGGTAGCCAGGAGCATGTGCCAATATGTGATTGCACCACCTGAGCAGCGCATAAATAGGTGGGTTAGGGCATAGTAGGGGTATAGCGTAGGTGGTAGCAGTCTCGCGTGGCTGTACTAGTGTGTCTGAGATTGAAAGATGCCGCTAGCACAGGAGCAACTACTATCAGCCTCCGACCAGGTGATAGTTGCACCCATCTTTTTAGTGCACTGCCACTACACGGCCTTGGCAAAAATATCAGTTTAAATCTCTGAACCATCCCACACATATACCATCATTGACAATGCTGGATGGCAATGTCTAGAAATTAAACAAATGCTCATTTACAGCATAGGTACCGTAGGGTCAGCATGGTGCGGCTGCCATGGCAGCCGAACACTGCAGCCAGAGAGCCACAAAACAAGGTCTTCAGCTCATGACTGTACCTGCTGGGACTCCGAAAAGTGTGCACGCATCTATATGCGTAGTGACATCTGTCTGGAAAGTATGATGGTCAAGTCTGGATATACACTGGATAGATGTGGGAGGTTTACTGGTGTGATGAGCCGTGGTGGAGTTGGGAGATAGATCCTGTGCTCAGAGAAACAGACAGCACTGGCCATGAGCACAGTTAGGGGAAGGACATTCAAATGAGGTGTTGCCACAACTGGCAAAATGAAGATTTGGCACCAATATGTGCTGTCAGACCACTACCTCCCCTGCATGGGGAGCCATGGACCCTGTTCCTTTGGGCAGATGGACCCTCATCCTGACCATAGGAGGACATGTCTTTGGCCTAGTGGCTCATGAGCAGGTATCTATATTTCTACCATTGAATGTGGGCTAGCTTCCTCATCAGTGCTCCCTCCCCTGGCCCCATGCCTCGGGGACAAGGTCTTACACAGAGCTGGGGAGTTCATGTGGGCTCTCATGAACCTTCATTTCCTTGAGAGTGAGTGGACTCTAGCTAGGAGCCACTTGAGGTTGCCAGTTTCCATTGGATTACATAGAGTGTCCTGTGATTTGTCCCCATTGTGAGAGTATGGATGTCCTCCAAATCCCCCTGAAAGAGCTAAGTCCACAGGGATGGGTGTCCTATGTGGTAGATCCCATGTGGGTAAAGAGGTGGTTGGCATGGTGCACTAGCCATATGTCCCCCACATCTGTGTGGTCACTGTGTTGAGCTGTCAGATCTGGAAGCTCTAGTACTCCCTTCTCCACCATGGGAGCAGCAATCCTCACTAGCAAGGGTACTGTGCCAAGTGTATAAGGTGAGTGACATAGGGGGTCCTAAACTAGAGGCCTGGTAAACTGTCCACTGTTGCCTAGGTAATCGGGATCCCTGGCAGCCTCAGGGTAAGAAGGATTCATACACCTGTTCCAGGGGCAGCGGAATGTCTCTCTCGTTGGAGGTGCCAAACAAACCAATTTCCACCCCCGTCCCCAAGCTCTCTAGTTACTGATGTTATGTTGGGCAAAATATTGGTGAGGTTTTGCTTCCTGTGGCCCATTGCATTCTGCTGCCTATGGCCCATTCGACATGGCTGGAGCTGCTCCCATATGAGGCCCGCTGCTCATTCAAATGCTACATTTACATCCTATGGCTCACCAAAAGGACTACAATATGGTCTCTATGCATGTGCTCACTTTACTTATTCACATGTCCCTCCCCCTTTTACTTTGGTTCATTGCTCCAAGCTGTGCAGCAGGATCTGCCTATTCCCAGGTCAGCCCTCTCTATCCTTCACTGCTGATTTACAACATGCCCTGTTAGTGGGGTAGAGAGCAATGCATTGCAGACAGATCTCTCTGCAGGGCTTTGGTAACCTACTGCCACCCATAATATCAAATTGGTAGAAAGCAAGCGCATGTGTGCTGACCAGGCATTCACTACATACTATGACAGTACTTCATAAGAACATAAGATATGCCATACTGGGTCAGACCAAGGTCCATCAAGTCCAGTATCCTGTTTCCAACAGTGGCCAATCAGGTCTTACGTACCTAGCAGTTTTCTGACAAGACACAGGTTCCTCAATGCTTGTATTGGGTCAAGCAGTGATATCCCGGGTCCCTTTTAATAATGCTTTATGTACTTTTTCTCCATGAACTTGTCCAAACCTTTTTTAAACTCAGCTACACTAACAGCTTTTACTATATCCTCCAGTAACAAATTCAAGAGTTTGATTACATGTTGAGTGAAAAAATATGTTCTCTTATTAGTCTGAAACAGGTTACCCTGTAGCTTCATTGCATGCCCCCAAGTCTTTCTATATTCTGATGACGTAAACAATTGATCTATGTTTACCCGTTCCACTCCGTTCATGAATTTATAGACCTCTATCATATCTCCCCTCAGCCGTTACTTTTCTAGGATGAAGAGCCCTAATCTTTTTAGCCTCCCTTCATAGGGGTATCCTTCTATCCCCTTTACCATTTCGGTGGTGCTTTGTACCTTTTCTAATAATGCTATATCCATTTTAAGATATGGCAACCAGAATTGCACATAATAGTCAAGGTGTGGTCGCACTTTGGAATGATATAGAGGCATTATAATATCCTTTGTTTTATTTTCCATGCCTTTCCTTATGATACCTAGCATTCTATTTGCTCTCTTGGCCGCTGCTGCACACTGGGCAGAGGGTTTTAACATGTTATCCACTATGATGCCTAAATCTTTTTCCTGGGTGGTGGTTCCTAATGTCGAACCTTGCATTGTGTAACCATAGTTTGGGTTGTTCTTTCCTAGGTGCATAACGTTGCACTTGTCCACATTAAATTTCATCTGCCATTTGATGTCCAGTCTTCCAATTTCAAGATCCTCTTTGAATTTTCCACAATCCTCTTGGATTTTAACAACTTTAAATAGTTTTGTGTGATCTGCAAATTTGATAACCTCACTCGTTATTCCTATTTCCAGGTCATTTATGAATGAATATGTTAAAAAGCAGCGGACCCAGCACAGATCCCTGGGGTACACCAATATTCACCTTTATCCATTGGGAAAATTGGCCATTTAGCCCTACCCTCTGCTTTCTATCTTTTAACCAGTTCCTGATCCACAATAGTACACTGCCTCCTATCCCATGACTTTTTAGTTTTCCCAAAAGTCTCTGATGAGGGACCTTGTCAAAGGCTTTCTGAAAGTCCAGATATACTATATCAACCAACTCACCTTTGTCTACCTGATTATTCGCACCTTCAAAAAACCACAACAGATTAGTAAGACAAGATCTTCCTTGTCTAAAGCCATGTTGGCTCTCTCCCATTAAGCCATGACTATCTACATGTTCAGTAATCTTTTTCATTTTGATGGTTTCTAACATTTTTCCCTTTACTGATGTCAGGCTCACCGGTTTATAGTTTGCCGGATCACCCCTGGAACCCTTTTTAAAAATTGGCATTACATTGGCCATCCTCCAATCTTCAGGTATTACAGATGATTTTAATGATAGTTAATAGATTACTAATAGCAGGACTGCAGTCTCATATTTCAGTTCTTTCAACACCCTTGGATGTATACCATCTGGTCCAGGTGATTTGCTACTCTTCAGTTTATCAAATGGCTGTAATACATATTCCCAGTGTATCAATAATTCTTTTAATTCTTCTGCAGTATCACCTTTAAATAAAACTTCAGTCATGGGTAACATTCCTACATCTTCCTCAGTAAAGACCGAAGCAAAGAATTCATTCAGTCTCTCTGCTATGGCCTTGTACCTTCTTAGTGCCCCTTTTACCCCTCTATCATCTAATGGTCCAACTGATTCTCTGAGAGATTTGTTGCTATGAATATGCTTGAAAAAGTCTTTATTATGTGTTTTTGCTTCCACAGCAAGCTTCTTCTCAAATTCTCTCTTTGTCTGCCTTATCAGTGCCTTATATCTAACTTGCCAGTGCTTGTGCTGTTTTCAGTTTTTGTCATTTGGCTCGTTTTTTCCAGAAAGATGCCTATTTTTTGGCAACAACGGCCCCTCTGACCTCATCTTTAAACCATGCTGGCATTTTTTTGGACTTCCTTCCACTTTTCTTAGTGTGTGGAATACTGCTGGTCTGGGCTTCTAAGATAGTGTTTTTATACAACACCCATGCTTTATGGAAGTCTTTAACCTTTGCAGCTGCTCCTTTTTTTTTTTTTTAAGTGCCATCAAGTCAGTGTTGACTCATAGTGACCCAGCTACCTCTGGGTTTTTCTTGGCAATGTATCACTGGAAGTAGATTGCGAGCCTTTTCTTCTGAGACAATGGAGGGTACAGTGACTTGCCCAAGGAGTGCCAGTGGGAATTGAACCCTTGATCTTCTGGGTATGAGAAAGTTGCTCTAAACACTAGGCTACTCCTCCACTCTTTTTTCTCATCTATTTTCCTCTTTTATCACAGGGGGATGTTTAATAAACCGTCTTAATGTGCGCCCAGCGATAGTGTGCAGGATGCCATAAAAGGAGTGGGCGTTCCGATCTAAACGTAGCAAACCGTGATTATCATGCAATAACGCGCGCTGCGCACATTATCTTGTGAGAAGCCGCTAAGCATGTTAACGTGCAGTAATCTTAAGTAGGAACGCAGAGATGCAAACACAGAAACAGAGGTGTAGCACAATGGTCAATACACTGACTGATGGTACAGGGGTCATGGGTTTGATCCCTCAGTGTGCCTAATGAATAAGGCTGGCTGAGGCATCACCCTTTATGTTTAAGTAGTGCTTTTTGAGGTATTTTACTTTTATTTTAATTAGTGCTGCCAGCAAACACACCCTCTCACAGTGGTGTAACCTAAGGTGCCGCATAAGGCACCCTATAGGGAATCCATAGGGCATATTATAAAGTGCACTGTCCGCCAAAGCACCCTATAATGTACCCTATAGGACACCCTACGGGGCGCCTTATGAGGCACCCTATGGGGCGCCTTATGAGGCACCTTAAGGTTACAGTACTCTGAGGGTGTTTTTTCTGGCAGCACTAATTTACAATAAAATCAGACAATGCCTTGGACAGCCCTATCAAATAACCCCACTGTGGGATCAAACCCATAACCTTTGTTTCCACAGGCAGTAGAAGGAACCAGTGGGCTACAGCTCTATAGCAGTTAACAAACCCCTGGCTGGCTACAGAAGGACTGCACGTCACCACACAAACATTCTGCTGTGGTTACCAGGATAGGGTCAACCCACCCATAACCATGATGCATAGCACATGCAAATCAGCAGTCTACAGATGATCACAAGATGGGGTATGCACCCCGCAGCACCTCATCCTGGTAGGGGCAACTGACCGAGTGCACCCCCACAGCAACTCAGCCTAGTAGGTGCCGACGGTGTGTGTTAGTGGCACAGAGTAGCTACAGACCGTCACATTGTGTGGATATTGTGCTCACCCTGAGGGTGCGATGGGGCGGCCAGCACCAGATCCGCAGCACCTTTCATGGCAGGAATAGGCCATGTTGCAGGTACCCATCAGTGCCAGTGTGTGTGATAGGTAGCTCCTGTAAACACACCTAGGTTACACTAGTGTCCATCTGTAGTTGTCAATCAGATCTAGCCCTTATGGGCTATGATGCACCCAGAATAGTGCATACTCTGTGTTGGTGCCATGGTAACATGATGTAAGTGAAGGGGGGTTGTTTGGACCTATAGGCAGATTATGTACCACCACCCAACCCACCTTCTGTGGCTCAGGGTGGGAGACAGGATCCCCCACCAACAGATCCACATTCTACCTCTCTGCAAGGGTGGTAGTAGAGAGGGGCCATCAACCCCAGTCCTGCTGGGGAACATACACCCTACAAGGCAGCCAATGCAGAGCTGTACACATCCATAAGGCAATGGCAGAAAGACAGGCCTGGAAATGCTCAAGCTGCCCCCCACCACCACCAACTGACATTCTCCAGCAGTAAGCACAGTGAGCCACCAGCCACTGCACCCTGCAAGGTGCTTCAGCCATACACATATAACTGCAGACAGTCTACTAGCTAGTCCACAATGCATGATCCTGGAGGAAATGTGTGCACCCAAAGCTGGGATGTGAGCACACCCACCAAGAAAATAACTCAGTGATTAGACCCCAGAGAAGAGAACCTATATATTTCACTTAAAAGAAGTGCAATATAGCACTATGGGGGAACCTAGCCATGCCATGGTCACTGCTCAGTCAGGGTGAGAGTGACGTCCCAGCAGGACATGCTGTGGCCACCCTGTCAGTGCAGGTTATGGCCAGGCACTCCAATGTCTGAGTCATTGCCCTATGCTCTGTGCTGACGCATCCAAGCCAGGCCACCCTGTCCAGGCTATACCCACAATACCTTGCTCCTCATTATAGAAACATAGAAATATGATGATAGAAAAAGACAACATGGCCTATCTAGTCTGTCCTTCCATAACAACTACAACAGTCCCCTTTGTATCTTTAGAGATCCTCTGTGTTTGTCCCATGCTTAACCGGGATGGAACCAGGCTGCTGGCATTAACCTTTAAAAAGGAGATAGAGCAGCTTTTAAACTAGATATTAGGGGAAAGCCGACAGTCGCCCAAGAGTGGATGGTTCGGAAGAATGTATCCTTGAAGGATACTACCAAAAGCAGAGAGGTTCCACAAAAGAGTAAAGTAGCCCAAATGCCCTCAAGTATGGAGCAGACAGAGCTTAAAGATCCCAATTTACCCATGTGTAACAATAGCCAAATTAACATGAATAAAATGCATTCTCTAAAATGCTTGTATGCAAATGCTAGAAGTCTAAAGAATAAGATGGGAGAGTTAGAATATATAGCACTAAATGAAAGGTTAGATATGATTGGAATATCAGAGACATGGTGGAAGGAGGACAACCAGAGGGACACTGTGATACCTGGGTACAAACTATATCGTAATGATAGAGCTGATCAAATTGGTGGAGGGGTTGCACTCTATGTTAGAGAGGGCATTGACTCAGAAAGGATTAAAGTTTTGCAGGAAACAAAATCTGCTGTAGAATCTATATGGATTGAAATTCCATATAAAAGGGGGAAGGCGATGGCAGTGGGGGTGTACTATCGAGCACCTGGCCAGAATGACCAAATGGATGATGAAATGCTCAAAGAAATCAAGGAAGCTAACAAAAGTTACAGCGCAGTAATAATAATGGGTGATTTCAATTACCCCGGTATCGACTGGGTCAGTGTCACGTCAGGACATGCTAGGGAGATAAAGTTCCTTGATGAAATAAATGGCTGCTTCTTGGAGCAGCTGGTTCATGAACTGACCAGAGGGGAAGTCATATTAGACCTAGTCCTTAGTGGAACACCAGATCTAGTGCAAGAGATAAGGGTGTTGGGGCCACTTGGTAATAGTGATCATAGCATGATCGGCTTTGATTTAATTAGTGGAGGAGGGATAGTAAGGAAATCCACAGTACTACCTTTTAACTTTCGAAAGGGAGACTATAATAAAATGAGGAAAACAGTTAAGAAAAAACTAAAAGGAGCAGTTGCGAAGGTTAAAGACGTACATAAAGCTTGGGTGTTGTTGAAAAATACTGTCTTGGAAGCCCAGACCAGCTGTATTCCACGCTTTAAGAAAAGTGGAAGGAAGTCCAAAAAACTGCCAGCATGGTTTAAAGGTGAGGTCAGAGAGGCTGTTGTTGCCAAAAAAGCATCTTTCAGGAAATGGAAAAAAAGAGACAAACGACGAAACCTGGAAACAGCACAACACTAGCAAGTCAAATGCAAGGCATTGAAAAAGCAGGCAAAGGGAGAATTTGAGAAGAAGCTTGCTGCGGAAGCAAAAACGCGAAATAAAGACCTTTTCAAGTACATTCGTAGCAAAAAACCTGTGAGAGAGTCAGTTGGTCCATTAGATGATAAAGGGGTTAAAGGAGCACTAAGAGGCGACAAGGCGATAGCGGAGAGACTGAATGAATTCTTTGCTTCGGTCTTTACTGAGGAAGATGTAGGGATGTTACCCATGACTGAAGTGGTATTTAAAGGTGCGGAAGAATTGAAGGAAATATCGATACATCGGGAAGATGTCTTACAACTATTAGATAAACTAAAGAGTAGCAAATCACCTGGGCCGGATGGTATACATCCAAGGGTGTTGAAAGAACTGAAATATGAGATTTCAGAACTGCTATCAGTAATCTGTGAACTATCATTAAAATCATCTCTAATACCTGAAGATTGGAGGATCGCCAATGTAACACCAATTTTTAAAAAGGGTTCCAGGGGTGATCCGGGAAACTACAGACCGGTGAGCCTGACGTCAGTACCGGGAAAAATGGTAGAAACCATTATAAAGAATAAAATTACTCAGCATGTAGATAGTAACAACCTAATGGGAGACAGCCAACATGGCTTTAGACAAGGAAGATCTTGTCTTACTAATCTGTTATGTTTTTTTGAAGGAGTGAATAAACAGGTGGACAAAGGTGAGTCGGTTGATATTGTGTACCTGGACTTTCAGAAAGCCTTTGACAAGGTCCCTCATCAAAGTCTTTTGGCAAAACTAAAGAGTCATGGGATAGGAGGCAGTGTACTATTGTGGATCAGGAACTGGTTAAAAGATAGAAAGCAGAGAGAAGGGCTAAATGGCCAATTTTCCCTGTGGAGAAAGGTGAATAGTGGTGTACCCCAGGGATCTGTGCTGGGTCCGCTGCTTTTTGACATATTCATAAATGACCTGGAAAATGGAATAACGAGTGAGGTTATCAAATTTGCAGATGACACAAAACTATTTAAAGTTGTTAAAACCCAAGAGGATTGTGGAAAATTGCAAGAGGATCTTGATAAATTGGAAGACTGGGCATCAAAATGGCAGATGAAATTTAATGTGGACAAGTGCAAGGTTATGCACCTAGGGAATAACAACCCTAACTACGGTTACATGATGCAAGGTTCCACATTAGGAACCACCACCCAGGAAAAAGATTTAGGCGTCATTGTGGATACCATGTTAAAACCCTCGGCCCAGTGTGCAGCGGCGGCCAAGAGAGCAAATAGAATGCTAGGTATGATAAGGAAAGGAATGGAAAATAAAACAAAAGATATTATAATACCTCTATATCGTTCCATGGTGAGACCGCACCTTGAATATTGTGTGCAATTCTGGTCACCGTATCTTAAAAAGGATATAGCGATTTTAGAAAAGGTACAGAGAAGAGCCACCAAAATGGTAAAGGGGATGGAAGGATACTCCTATAAAGAAAGGCTAAAAAGGTTAGGGCTCTTTAAGCTGGAAAAGAGACGGCTGAAGGGAGATATGACAGAAGTCTATAAATTAATGAACGGAGTGGAATGGGTAAACGTAGATCGATTTTTTACCTTATCAGAATATAGAAAGACTAGGGGACATGCAAAGAAGCTACAGGGTAAACTATTTAAGACTAATAAAAGAAAATCTTTTTTCACTCAACATGTAATCAAACTCTGGAATTTGTTACCGGAGGATGTAGTAAAGGCTGTTAGTGTAGCTGGGTTTAAAAAAGGTTTGGACAAGTTCCTGGAGGAAAGGTCCATAAACCATTATTAAGAAGTGACCGAAGATATCAATGCTTGACCCAGTACAGCATTGTGGAACTTGTGTCTCTTGGGAAAACTGCTAGTTACATATGACCTAGATTGGCCACTGTTGGAAACAGAATACTGGGCTTGATGGACCTTGGTCTGACCCAGTATGGCATATCTTATGTTCTTATGTTTTTTGAATTCAGTTACTGTCCTCATTTCTGCCACCTCCACTGGGATACTATTCCACGGATCCACTACTCTTTCCGTAAAGAAATATTTCCGCATATCACTCCTGAATCTATCTCCCTTCACCCTCATCCCATGTCCCCTCGTAGCAGAACTTGCTTTCAATTGAAAGAGGCTCTCTTCCTGAACATTTATGCCACGTCGGTATTTAAACATCTCAATCATATCACCTCTATCCTGCCTTTCCTCTAAGGTGTACATATTAAGATCCTTCAGTCTGTCCTCATATGCTTTATAATGAAGACCACTAATCATTTTAGTAGCCACCCTCTGCACCGACTCCATCCTGTTCACATCCTTTTGAAGGTGCGGTCTCCAGAATTGTACACTATACTCCAACTGAGGTCACACCAAAGTCTTATATAGAGGCATTATCACCTCCTTTTTTCTGCTAGCCATTCCTCTCCGTATTATGCACACTGGCAGGTCAATACTGGCAACAGTGCTAGCAGTATGGGCTGAGGAAGGTGTTAGCAGCCACCACACACTGGATAGACAGACATACACTCCCCATACCTATGCCAGCATTGTGCAACTATAGAGGTGTTTGGCAGCCCTGGCCACCGCACCAGTCCTGGGCACAGTGCAGGCATGGCTATGGTATGCAATACTGTTTGGGTCACTGCCCAGGGTGGTAAACACTGTTAGACACCAGACCTGAAGCACACTCCACAGACATCAGAAAGATTTCTATGATGCAGCTCAATCAGCAAATTGTGCTTAACTTAGGAATTGCTATCTGCCAGTAATCATAGCAACCTTTTGATATGCCAGTAATCATAGCAACCTTTTGATAGATGTGTACCGTATTCCCAGGTTTAGTAGATTCTTTTTAACATCTTTGTTAGTGATATAGCGGAAGGGCTGTCGGGTAAGGTTTGCCTCTTTGCGGATGATACCAAAATCTGCAATAGAGTAGACACCCAGGAAGGTGTAGATAACATGAGGAGGGATCTAGCTAAGCTTGAAGAATGGTCTAGAATTTGGCAGCTGGGATTTAATGTTAAAAAATGTAAGGCCATGCATTTGGGCTGCAGCAATCCAAGGGAGCAATACAGTATAGGAGGTGAAGTACTTTTGTCCACTAAAGAAGAGTGGGACCTAGGCGTGGTTGTGTCTGATGATCTTAAAGTAGCTAAACAGGTAGAAAAGGTGACGGCAAAAGCTAGAAGGATGCTTGGGTGCATACGGAGAGGAATGGCTAGCAGAAAAAAGGAGGTGATAATGCCTCTGTATAAGTCTTTGGTGCAACCTCATTTGGAGTATGGTGTGCAATTCTGGAGACCGCACCTTCAAAAGGATGTGAACAGGATGGAGTCGGTGCAGAGGGTTGCTACTAAAATGATTAATGTGCTTCATTATAAAGCATATGTGGACAGACTTAAGGATCTTAATATGTACACCTTAGAGGAAAGGTGGGATAGTGGTGATATGATTGAGATGTTTAAATACCTCCGTGGCTTAAATGTTCAGGGAGAGAGAACATAAGAACATAAGAACATAAGAAATGCCATACTGGGTCAGACCGAGGTCCATCAAGCCCAGTATCCTGTTTCCAACAGTGGCCAATCTAGGTCATACGTACCTAGCAGTTTCCCCAAAAGACACAGGTTCTGCAGTGCTTGTACTAGGCCAAGCATTGATATCCTGGGTCCCTTTTTAATAGTGGTTTATGGACCTTTCCTCCAGGAACTTGTCCAAACCTTTTTTAAACCCAGCTATACTAACAGCCCTTACTACATCCTCCGGTAACAGATTCCAGAGTTTGATTACACGTTGAGAGAAGAAATATTTTCTCCTATTTGTCTTAAATAGTTTACCCTGTAGCTTCATTACATGCCCCCTAGTCCTTCTATATTCTGATAGCGTAAACAATTTATCCACGTTTATCCGTTCCACTCCATTCATTAATTTATACACCTCTATCATATCTCCCCTCAGCCGCCTCTTTTCTAGGTTAAAGAGCCCTAACCTTTTTAGCCTCTCTTCATAGGAGTAGCCTTCCATCCCCTTCACCAATTTGGTGGCTCTTCTCTGTACTTTTTCTAATAACTCTATGTCCTTTTTAAGATACGGTGACCAGAATTGCACACAATATTCAAGGTGCGGTCGTACCATGGAGCGATACAGAGGCATTATAATATCCTTTGTTTTATTCTCCATCCCTTTCCTTAGGATACCTAGCATTCTATTTGCTTTCTTGGCCGCCGCTGCACACTGGGCGGAGGGTTTTAACATGTTATCCACGATGACTCCTAAATCTTTTTCCTGGGTGGTGGTTTCTAATGTGGAGCCTTGCATCTTGTAACTATAGTGTGGGTTGTTCTTTCCTAGGTGCATAACTTTGCACTTGTCCACATTAAATTTCATCTGCCATTTGGATGCCCAGTCTTCCAATTTACCCAGATCCTCCTGCAGTTTTCCACAATCCTCTTGGGTTTTAACAACTTTAAACAGTTTTGTGTCATCTGCAAATTTGATTACCTCACTAGTTATTCCCTTTTCCAGGTCATTTATGAATATGTCAAAAAGTAGTGGACCCAGTACAGATCCCTGGGGTACTCCACTATTCACCTTTTCCATTGGGAATATTGGCCATTTAGCCCTACCCTCTGCTTTCTATCTTTTAACCAGTTCCCGATCCACAATAGTACACTGCCTCCTATCCCATGACTTTTTAGCTTCGCCAAAAGTCTCTGATGGGGGACCTTGTCAAAAGCTTTCTGAAAGTCCAGATACACTATATCAACCGACTCACCTTTGTCTACCTGTTTATGCACACCTTCAAAAAAACAGATCAGATTAGTAAGACAAGATCTGCCTTGTCTAAAGCCATGTTGGCTGTCTCCCATTAGGCCATGACTATCTACATGCTGTGTAATTTTGTTCTTTATGATGGCTTCTACCATTTTCCCTGGTACTGACGTCAGGCTCACCGGTCTGTAATTTCCCGGGTCACCCCTGGAACCCTTTTTAAAAATTGGTGTTACGTTGGCGACCCTCCAATCTTCAGGTATTACAGATGATTTTAATGAAAGTTCACAGATTACCAATAACAGGTCTGCAATCTCATATTTCAGTTCTTTCAACACTCTGGGATGTATACCATCCGGTCCAGGTGATTTGCTACTATTCAGTTTATCAAATAGTTGTAATATATCTTCCCGGTGTAGCGATATTTCTCTCAATTCCTCTGCAGTATCACCTTTAAATACCACTTCAGTCTTGGGTAACACCCCTACATCTTCCTCAGTAAAGACCGAAGCAAAGAATTCATTCAGTCTCTCTGCTATAGCCTTGTCTCCTCTTACTGCCCCTTTTACCCCTCTATCATCTAATGGTCCAATTGACTCTCTCACAGGCCTTTTGCTACGAATGTACTTGAAAAAGTCTTTATTTCGTGTTTTTGCTTCCGTAGCAAGTTTCTTCTCAAATTCCCGCTTTGCCTGCCTTATCAATGCTTTGCATTTAACTTGCCAGTGCTTGTGCTGTTTCCAGTTTTCATCATTTGGCTCTTTTCTTTCCATTTTCTGAAGGTTGCTCTTTTGGCAGCAACAGCCTCTCTGACCTCACTTTTAAACCATGCTGGCAGTTTTTTGGACTTTCTTCCACTTTTCTTAATGCGTGGAATACAGCTGGTCTGGGCTTCGAGGATAGTATTTTTAAATAACACCCAAGCTTGCTGTAAGTCTTTAACCTTTGGAACCGCTCCTTTTAGTTTTTTTCCGAACTATATTCCTCATTCTATCATAGTCACCCTTTTGAAAGTTAAAAGGTAGTACTGTGGATTCCTTTACTATCTATCTGTCCTCCACTGATTAAATCAAACATGATCATACTATGATCACTATTGCCAAGTGGTCCCAACACCCTTATTTCTTGCACCAGATCTGGCGTTCCACTAAGGACTAGGTCCAGTATGGCTTCCCCTCTGGTCGGTTCATGAACCAGCTGCTCCAAGAAGCAGTCATTTATTTCATCTAGAAACTTTATCTCTTTAGCTTGTCCTGCTGTGACACTGTCCCAGTCGATACCGGGGTAATTGAAATCACCCATTATTACTACTCTGTTGTGGCTTTTGTTAGCTTCCTTGATTTCTTTGAGCATTTCATCATCCATTTGTTCATTCTGGCCAGGTGGTCGATAGTATACTCCCACTGCCATCACCTTCCCCTTCATAAATGGAATTTCAATCCATAGAGATTCTACAGCATATTTTGTTCCCTGCAAAACTTTAATCCTTTCTGACTCAATGCCCTCTCTAACATAGAGCGCAACCCCTCCACCAATTTGTTCAGCTCTATCATTACGATATAGTTTATATCCAGGTATCACAGTGTCCCACTGGTTATCCTCCTTCCACCATGTCTCTGAGAGTGCAATCATATCTAACCTCTCATTTAATGCTATATATATTCTAATTCTCCCATCTTATTGTTTAGACTTCTAGCATTGGCATACAAGCATTTTAGAGACTGCATTTTATTAATATTAATCTGGCTATTGGTAGGCATGGGTAATTGGGAATCTTTATGCTCTGTCTGTCTGCTCCTTACTCAAGGGCATTTGGGCTACTATACTCCCTTTTGGAACCTCACTGCTTTTGGTAGTATCCTTCAAGGATACCTTTGTCCGAACCGTGCGCTCCTGGGTGACTGTCGGCTTTCCCCTATTTTCTAGTTTAAAAGCTTCTCTATCTCTTTTTTAAAGGTTAATGCCAGCAGTCTGGTCCCATCCTGATTAAGGTGAAGCCCATCCCTTCGGAAGAGCCCCCCCTTTCCCCAGAATGTTCCCCAGTTCCTAACAAATCCAAAACCCTCATCCTTGCACCATTGTCTCATCCACGCATTGAGACTCCGGAGCTCTGCCTGTCTTTTGGGTCCTGCACGTGGAACAGGAAGCATTTCGGAGAATGCTATCCTGGAAGTTCTGGATTTCAACTTCCTACCTAAAAGCTTAAATTTAGCCTCCAGAACTTCCCTACCACATTTTCCTATGTCATTGCTACCAACATGTACCAAGACAGCAGACTCCCCCCCAGCACTATCTATGATCCTATCTAGGCGGTGCGTGAGATCTGCTACCTTCGCACCAGGCAGGCATGTTACCAGGCGATCCTCACGTCCACCAGCCACCCAGCTATCTACATTCCTAATGATTGAATCACCAACTATAACAGCTGTCCTGACCCTCCCCTCATGGGGACATGGCCCTGGAGAAACGTCCTCGGTGCGAGAGGGTTTTACATCACCTGGAGGACAGGTCCTAGTTACAGGATCACTTCCTGCCACACCAGGGTGATGCTCTCCAGTCACGTGACCTCTCTCCTCCATGGCAACAGGGATGCTGCCAGACTGGAGGTGGGACTTCAGGACTATATCCCTGTAGGTCTCGTCCATGTACTTCTCTGTCTTTCTTATGTCTTCCAGGTCTGCTACTCTAGCCTCTAGAGAACGGACTCGTTCCCTGAGAGCAAAGAGCTCCCTGCACTTAGTGCATATGTAGGACCTCTCACCAACTGGGAGATAATCATACATGTGACACTCGATGCAAAAGACTGGAGAACCCCCATCTCGTTGCTGGACCTCTGACTGCATCTTAGTTTAAAGCTTGTGTTTAGGTCTTTTAAATCGGTATATAATAAGGATTGGTGTAGATGCTTATACTAATAAAAGTGTATCTAATACCCCTAATACACCCTGTGTACCTGAAGCTAATTAATCACAGGTCCTCTGTGTATGACTGATTTGGATTAAGAGCTGCACCTGAGAGCAGCCCCTTTCCTCTAAGATGTCCAAGTACCTATAAAACTACAATTTCCCCAGGGGTGGGTGGGTGCTGGGGAGGGAGGGGGGGAGATAAGTCCTATTAAAGAGGGCAGTTACAAGGTACCCTGTCCTGAACCCTCAGCAGGGGGATGGGGGTACCACACAAGGCCCAGTTAATTGAGAGAGGCAAGGTAAGTACAGCTGAGAAGGCTGAAACTTGCACACCACTAAGACAAACACTAAATAATTAAACAAACAACAGTTAGACAAACAGTAAATAATTAAATAAACAGCTAGAACTCACAGTAAGATGTCCCAGGAGGCAAAAATCCACTCACTAGCAGAGCTCTGTAAAAGTTCAGCCTTTCTCTGATCAGAGAAAAGCAAACTAAAACAGCCTATGCACACGTGGAGAAAACAGGAACAAGGTTACAGGATACCTCAGGGGGAGGGGGTCAGGGGGAGGAGTCACTCAGGCAGGCAAGGACAGGAAAAAGCTTAACAACAGCAGGCTCTGGGGAGAGAGATTAATTCAAAATGGCTACCACACACACAGGGGGAGGAGTCACTCAGGCAGGCAAGGACAGGAAAAGCTTAACAACAGCAGGCTCTGGGGAGAGAGATTAATTCAAAATGGCTACCACACAAGGCCCAGTTAATTGAGAGAGGCAAGGTAAGTACAGCTGAGAAGGCTGAAACTTGCACACCACTAAGACAAACACTAAATAATTAAACAAACAACAGTTAGACAAACAGTAAATAATTAAATAAACAGCTAGAACTCACAGTAAGATGTCCCAGGAGGCAAAAATCCACTCACTAGCAGAGCTCTGTAAAAGTTCAGCCTTTCTCTGATCAGAGAAAAGCAAACTAAAACAGCCTATGCACACATGGAGAAAACAGGAACAAGGTTACAGGATACCTCAGGGGGAGGGGGTCAGGGGGAGGAGTCACTCAGGCAGGCAAGGACAGGAAAAAGCTTAACAACAGCAGGCTCTGGGGAGAGAGATTAATTCAAAATGGCTACCACACACACAGGGGGAGGAGTCACTCAGGCAGGCAAGGACAGGAAAAGCTTAACAACAGCAGGCTCTGGGGAGAGAGATTAATTCAAAATGGCTACCACACAAGGCCCAGTTAATTGAGAGAGGCAAGGTAAGTACAGCTGAGAAGGCTGAAACTTGCACACCACTAAGACAAACACTAAATAATTAAACAAACAACAGTTAGACAAACAGTAAATAATTAAATAAACAGCTAGAACTCACAGTAAGATGTCCCAGGAGGCAAAAATCCACTCACTAGCAGAGCTCTGTAAAAGTTCAGCCTTTCTCTGATCAGAGAAAAGCAAACTAAAACAGCCTATGCACACGTGGAGAAAACAGGAACAAGGTTACAGGATACCTCAGGGGGAGGGGGTCAGGGGGAGGAGTCACTCAGGCAGGCAAGGACAGGAAAAAGCTTAACAACAGCAGGCTCAGGGGAGAGAGATTAATTCAAAATGGCTACCACACACACAGGGGGAGGAGTCACTCAGGCAGGCAAGGACAGGAAAAGCTTAACAACAGCAGGCTCTGGGGAGAGAGATTAATTCAAAATGGCTACCACACAAGGCCCAGTTAATTGAGAGAGGCAAGGTAAGTACAGCTGAGAAGGCTGAAACTTGCACACCACTAAGACAAACACTAAATAATTAAACAAACAACAGTTAGACAAACAGTAAATAATTAAATAAACAGCTAGAACTCACAGTAAGATGTCCCAGGAGGCAAAAATCCACTCACTAGCAGAGCTCTGTAAAAGCTCAGCCTTTCTCTGATCAGAGAAAAGCCTCTTTCAATTAAAAGCAAGTTCTGCTACGAGGGGACATGGGATGAGGGTGAAGGGAGATAGATTCAGGAGTTATATGCGGAAATATTTCTTTACAGAAAGAGTAGTGGATCCATGGAATAGTCTCCCAGTGGAGGTGGTAGAGATGAGGACAGTAACTGAATTCAAAAAAGCATGGGACCAACACAGAGGATCTCTAAAGGTAAAAAGTGGACTGTTGTAGTTGTTGTTATGGAAGGACAGACTAGATAGGCCATGTGGTCTTTTTCTGTCATCATGTTTCTATGTTTCTATGTTTAGGGTGGCATTGCTAAGGTACGCAAGTGCTAGTATTGGGAGATGCACGCAGTGCCCGACATCCTGCCTCTCCAGGAGGCTTTGGATAATGGAGCCTGTGGGTGCCGGTGTGTCTGCCCCTGTTGGCCGCTGTTCTAGGGCAGAGGTGCCCAACTCCAGTCCTGGTGGGCCAAACACTGTTCGGGTTTTCATGCTGTCCCTATTGAATATGCATGAGATACATGTTTATGTTTATGTTTATGTTTATGTTTATTAAAATGCTTTCTATACCGCCCCATACCAATGGCGTCTGGGCGGTTTACAAACAAAATTAAAAACAGTTACAATATAGGCTGTCGGAAAAGTTAAAAAGAACGCCAGTTAAAATCTTAACAGGCACAGCGGCGAGACACAAAATAGAAACACCAACACATAAGAACACACATCAACCGGACGAGGGGGCGGGAGACACAGATGGGGGAGGGAGGTCAAACGCCAAGCAAAACAGGTGGGTTTTTAGCTGTTGTTTGAAGGCTTGATATGATTGCTCTGCACGAAGAGGGGGGGGGGGGGAAGTGAGTTCCAGAGCCTAGGACCCAGAAAGTAAAAAGCCGAGGAACGTGTAGACTCCAGGTGAGCTTGAGAGGGAGAAGGGAGGGCCAACCGATTAACGTGAATAGAACGGAGCAGACGATGGGAAGTACGAAATTGAAGAAGATCTGCAAGATAGAGAGGGGTACCAGTGTGAGTCACCCTGTGCACAAATGTGAGAACCTTATACTGTATACGGAAGGGAACCGGTAACCAGTGATGGTGCAGAAGTAAGGGAGTGACATGGTCGTAACGAGAAGCACAGGAAAGGAGACGGACAGCTGCATTCTGAACACGTTGTAGACGGGAGAGTTGAGATTGGGGTAGACCAGCAAGAGAAACATTACAGTAGTCGAGGCGGGAAATTGCAAAGGAGAGAATAAGAGTAGCAAAAGCAGAGGGTGAGAGAAAAGGACGCACAGGTCGAAGTTGTTTGAGGGATAGAAAAGAACGTTGAACTATGGAAGTGATGTGTTCTTTGAAAGAAAGAGAGGAGTCAAGAATAACGCCAAGATACTTGAGGGATGAGACAAGAGGAATGGGCTGGGAAGAGAGGGAAGGAGCGCAGGTGGGGGAAGGGCTTCCAAGGGTAAACCAAATGGCAAATGATTTAGTGGGATTAACCTGAAGAAAATTAGAGGTGAACCAGGAAGCTACAGCAGAAAGACAGAGGTTAAGAGGAGAGATATCAGGGGTATGTGAATAAGTGTGGTGCAGCAGAATGATATCATCCGCGTAATAGTACGCGGAGATACCAAACTGCTGAACCACAAGTGCAAGGGGAGCCAAGAAGACATTGAAAAGGAGAGGAGCAAGGACAGATCCCTGTGGCACACCACAAGTAAGAGGAGTGGAGGGTGAAGAAGCGGACCCAGCAACCACTGAGAACGAACGACAAGAAAGAAAAGAGCGAAACCAGTGAAGAACAGTCCCAGAAAGGCCAGCATTTTGAAGACGAGTGAGAAGGGTGCTGTGATCCACCAGATCGAAAGCTGCAGAGAGATCAAGAGAGACAGCAAGAGTAAAAAGACCGTGATCGTGAGCAGCGTGCACCTCATTAAGAAGGGAAAGAAGGATAGATTCTGTACTGTGACCAGGACGAAAACCAGACTGCCGAGGGTGAAGAACAAGAGAAACCTCAAGGTGAGCAGATAGCTGAAGGAAGACAAGTTTCTCAAGAAATTTAGAAAGAAAAGGGAGATTAGAAACAGGACGCCAGTTTGAAAGAGCTGTAGGGTCAGATGTGCGGGATTTCAGAATAGGACGAACAGTAGCGTGTTTCCAAGGTGTAGGAAAGAAACCAGAAGATAAGCTAGCATTAAAGAGAGAGAGAATATAGGGGGAAAGAGACAGGGAAGATTCCAGAAGCCAATGAGAGGGAATAAGATCAGCAGGACATGTAGTCTTTCGGATAGAGAGGAAAGTAGATTGAAGGACAGCTGGGGAAATCATCTCGAATGAAGACCAGGAGTGGGATAAGGTAGGAGTAGAGGATAGAGAGGATAAAGGAAGCGGTGAAGCGAGCAGAAAGGGCCCTACTACAGGGGAAAGAGGGGGAGGACAGGAGGAGAAAGACTGACGAAGGGTCTTTACTTTAGAAGCAAAGAAGGAAGCAAGGGAGGAAGGATCAGGGGAGGCCGAGGAAGGAGGAGGAAGGGGAGGAGGAAAAGCAGAATGAGATGCTGTAAGAGAACGAAAAATAGTATAGAGTCGCCGAGAAGAGTTAGAGGAAGAAGAGATAAGCTTAGAATAGTAATCGCGCTTTGCAGAGTGAAGGAGAGTGCGGTAATGATCATGACAGGAACGAAAATTGTGAAGAGAAGAAGAAGAGGGGTGCTTGCGCCAAAGGCGTTCCGCCCTACGAAGATACTTTCGGTGCAAGAAAAGACCAGAATGAAACCAAGGGTACCGAGGGTAGTGATGAGAAGATTGGTGGGAACGAGGAGGGGCGATATCATTAAGAGCAGCGGACAGAGAAGAATGCCAGAGATGGGCTTGGGTATCAACAGAAAGAGATGCAAAATCACTAGGGAATAAAGACGCTGGGGAAGGAAACTGATGAAGTGTGTCAGCAGTAAGCTTACGGGTTGGTGGAATAGAGAGAGAATGAGAACCAGAAGCACAGTGAGAAGATGACAATGTGGAGTCTAAAGGACCTGACAAAGAGGACTGAGTAGGGATAGTAAAAAGAAGACACAAATGGTCAGACCAAGGGAGAGACAGCGAGGAGAGAGAGGAAGGGGGTATAGAGAAAGACTCAGACGTAATGAGAAGATCCAAGGAGTGACCAGCAGCATGGGTGGGGAAAGAAACAAATTGGTGCAGAGATAGGTCAGAAAGAAAGGTGAGAAAGGAGAGGTCCCTTGTTGAGGAGGGTAGGTCAACATGGACGTTAAAATTTCCCAAAATTAGGAGATTCGGATATAGGAGTGAAGCCTCTGAAATAGTAGCAAGTAAAGAATCCCATAGAGGTACAGATAAGGAAGGGGGAGCGTATATGGGAAGGAAATAACAAGGGAGAGGGGATGAGTGTAGACGAAGAAGCAGAGATTCAGGATAGAGAAGAGAAGAGGAGGCGGGAACTTCCGAAAGGAGGAGAGAGGAGCGATATATCACCGCTACTCCCCCTCCGCTGCATACCATGGGGGCGGTGCATAGAAATGCAGCACAGCCATATTTATTAGAGGCAGCATGGAACCTGAATGGTGTTTGGCCCTCCAGGACTGCATTTGGGAGACTCTGCTCTAGGTAATGCGCATGTTTTTGGTGTCTGTGCTCTGTAGGGTAAGATGTAGGCGTTTTGGGCATGTTTACATTATCTGCCATAAAGGTTCTGTCTATATTACCATGTTTTAGTAGTGGGTAAAATATGGGGACTGGGTTGGCAGGAACCACAGCTGAGACTTGAACCTGTGACCTTTTGCTCCTGAATACACTGGCTGGGTGCACTGCACCACTGTGTTGCCACCAAGACAGTGCATTCCCTGGGGATACTATGACTGTTCGTTAGACAGGGCCTGTCTGTTGCAGTGCATGGCACCCACCTACACAGGGCTAGGCCATGGTCTGCTGTGGGCAGCTGCCACTGCCCCCTCCACCACCAGTACCCCTCCGCCACCATGCTGACATGCCCTTCTGCTGGTGGTGCACAGTCTCAGGCCATCCAGTTTGCGGGTATGCGGCTGCCTATGGTGCGTGTTCTGGGGTAGTGGTGCCTGCATAGCTGTCCACGCTTCCCCCCAGCACTGCCTGCCAATGTTCTGTGCCCTTGGGGGTACCTGCTGGGTACTATCCCCTGTGACACTGTGGAAATCACACTCGTGTCCATGTTGGGCCTCATCAGTTGCTGTCTGGCTGCTTTACTGTTTCAGCATTCCTATGGGCCACCTAGGCATCACCCTAGTCCGCACTGTGGCCCAGCTGCACCACAGCATGTGCCACCTGAAACCCTCTGTGTCCCCTTTTCCAGCATCTGTCCAGTTGCCCATTCTGACATGCCCACCCTGCTGTTGCGGAACATGTGCATGCCATAGGAAACCTGTCCAATGGAAAGGGAAAACCCTGATCAGTGCTATTTCACTGTGGGATCATTCACCTTGTATGGGGACAGAGCATAGACCTTTCCAAAATTAATATCTTTATTTTTGAGGGTTTTTTTGGTAGTGTTTTTTGATGTTTCCCATTAATATCACTATTGGCCAGCTTGTTTGTTTGTTTTTTTTTAACATTTATTTTCAATGTTTATTTGCCTTTTTGTTCCGTGCACATGTATCACACTTATCACGTTTGGTTGGTGTCCCTGGTTTTGCTGTACATTGCTGACGGAAATGGTTTCTTTTCCCTTTAAATCTGATCTAACGCCAGGGTTTCACTGGCGTTAGTTTTTAGCCCCGGATTCCACAGCGTTAGTGTGCAGGGAGTCTCTCCTCTCCCACTCTATATCCATTGCCCTCTCTTTCCGCCCCTGCGGAGCCTTCCTCCGCCCTCCGGGAGCCTTTCTCCACCCTCAATGCTCATTTGCGCCGCTACGCACGTTATCGCGCGATAAGGTACCTTATCGCATGATAACATCGCCGGGTGCACATTAAGACGGTTTAGTAAACATACCCCATAGTCTCCCTTTCGAAAGTTAAAAGGTAGTACTGTGGATTTCCTTACCATCCCTCCTCCATTAATTAAATCAAATGTGATCATGCTATGATCACTATTGCCAAGTGGCCCCAATACCCTTATCTCTTGCACAGATCTGGTGTTCCACTAAGGACTAGGTCCAAAATGGCTTCCCCACTGGTCGGTTCATGAATCAGCTGCTTCAAGAAGCAGTCATTTATTTCATCTAGAAACTTTATATCCCTAGCATGTCCTGCCATGACACTGACCCAATCAATACCAGGGTAATTGAAATCACCCATTATTATTACTGTGCTTTAACTTTTGTTAACTTCCTTGATTTATTTGAGCATTTCATCATACATTAGTTATTCTGGCCAGCCGGTCGATAGCACACCCCCATTGCCAGGGCCGGATTTACCTATACGCCATGTACGCCATGGCGTAGGGCCCACAGCTGGCAAGGGCCCACCCGGGGCCGGCCCACACACCGCAGGGCTTCAGAGGGAGCAGGGTAAGCTCACGCGAGACACCGGCTCCCTCTGTACAGCCGCCAGCATGAAGAGCCTTTTCCTTCACGCTGGCGGCTGTATCTGTAAAGCCGCGATTGCTGGGAAAGGTTAAAGGCAATGCCCTTTAACCTTTCCCAGCATTCGCGGCTTCACAGATACAGCCGCCAGCGTGAAGGAAAAGGCTCTTCACGCTGGCGGCTGTACAGAGGGAGCCGGGGCCTTGCGCGAGCTTACCCGGCTCCCTCTGAAGCCTCTCAGACAGCCGCGGTGCTGGTCGGGGGGGGGGGCGTAGGACGGCAGGGGCTGGGGTTGGGGGGGGGGGACCGGGACCGGACGAGGGCTGGGGGGGGGACTTGGACTGGAAAGTAATGGGCTGTGATATGGGGGGGGAGAACCAGATCAGTAAAAGGGCGATGGGGGGGGGGGGGACTTGGACTGGAAATGGGTTGCCATGGGGGGGGGGGACCATGACCGGAAAAGGGCTATGGGGGGGGGGGGAATTGGACTGGAAAGAAATGGGCTGTGATGGGGGGGGGACCTGAACTGTAAAAGGGCTATGGGGGGGGACTTGGACTGGAAATGGGTTGTGAAGGGGGGGGGGACCTAGACCAGAAAAGGGCTATGGGGGGGGGACTTGGACTGGAAAGAAATGGGCTGTGATGGGCGGGGGACCTGAACTGTAAAAGGGCTATGGGGGGGGGGGACATGGACTGGAAATGGGTTGTGATGGGGAAGGGGACCGGGACCGGAAAAGGGCTATGGGGGGGTGGGACTTGGACTGGAAATGGGTTGTGATGGGGGGGGGGGACCTGGACCGGAAAAGGGCTATGGGGGGGGGGGGTAACTTGGACTGCAAATGGGCTGTGATGGTGGGGGGGGGGAACTAGGACTGCAAATAGGCTGTGATGGTGCAGGGGGACTCGGACTGCAAATGGGATGTGATGGTGGGGGCTAGGACTGGAAATAGGCTGTGATGGGGGGGGGGCTAGGACTGGAAATGGCCTGTGATGTGAAGGCTAGCACTGGAAATGGGCTGATGAAGAGCTAAAATAGGACTGGAAATGGGCTGATGTGGGGCATGGGAGAATGGGACTAGAAGGGAGTGGATGCTGGGTGGGTCTAGAACTATAAGGGAACTGATTTTGGGGGAGGACTAGAATGGATGGGGAATGAGAATGGAGAGGGGAAAAATATTTTGTGTGGAAGAAAAGTCTATGATGGGCTGGGTATTGGGAGAGTAAGAGGGGCTTGAAAATGAAAGGGTGAAATTTAAATGGATGATAAAGGAATAAGGAAAGAATTGGGGGAAAGAGCAAAAGGGAAACAATCAGTATGTTAAAGCAGAAATAGAGAGAGAATGGAAAACATCTAAAAGAGAAGAAAGGACAAATGGATAGCTCGCAGAAGACACGAAGAAACCAGAAGAAAGTGACTGGAGCAATTGCAACTGAAAAAATGCCCAAACAGAAGGTAGAAAAATACTTTTTATTTTGAATTTATTAACTGGAATATGTTTTTTTTAATGTATTTCTTGAATTACGATGCTGATTTTGTCCCTATTGCCTCTTTATGTCAGGCAATTCTATACATCTATTGCCATTTCTGTTTTGGTAAGTTGATCTCGTTTTTATTTTTTCTGGGGGCCCACAATTTTTGTTGGCGTAGGGCCTCACTCAAGGTAAATCCGGCCCTGCCCATTGCCATCATCTTCCCCTTTTTACATGGAATTTCAATCCATAGAGATTCTACAGCAAATTTTGTTTCCTACAAAAGTTTAATCCTTTGTGACTCAATGCCTTCTCTAACATAGAGGGCAACTCCTCCACCAATTTGATCAGCTTTATTATTATGATATAGTTTGTACCAAGGTATCACAATGTCCCACTTCCACATGTCTCTGAGATACCAATCATATTTAACCTTTTATTTTATTTATTTCTTTTGCATTCTTTAGTATCAGTGCAGTTTACATGTATACTAACAGGTACTTTTTATTCCCTTGTCCCCAAAGGGCTCATAATTAAGTGTACCTGAGGCAATGAAGGGTTAAGTGTCTTGCCCAAAGCCACAAGGAGTGGCCATTGGACTAGAGACCCAAGTTCCTCTGGCCTGAGGTTGCTTGTCCCCATGCAGGAATTGAAACCTTGGTCTTCTGGTCTGAGGTAACCTGGCCCAACCACTGAGCCACTCCTCTCATTTAGTGCTTTATATTCTAACTCTCCCATCTTACTTTTTAGACGTCTAGCATTTGCATACAAGCATTTTAGAGGCTGTATTTTATTCATATTAATCTGGCTATCAGTAGGCAGGGGTAATTTGGAATCTGTCTGTTCTGTACTCAAGGGCATTTGGGCTACTTTTGTCTTTATTGGAACCTCTCTGCTGATATGCTCTAACTTTATTCTTTTGATAGTATCCTTCAAGGATACATAGTTCCGAACCATGCGCTCTTGAGCGACTGTTGGCTTTCCCCTATTATCTAGTTTAAAAGATGCTCTATCTCCTTTTGAAAGGTTAATGCCAGCACCCTGGTTCCATCCCGGTTAAGCTGAAGCCCATCCCTTTGGAAGAGCCCCTCCTTTCCCCAAAATGTATCCCAGTTCCTAACAAATCCAAAACCCTCATCCTTCCACCATCGTCTCATCCATACATTGAGACTCTGGAGCTCTGCCTGCCTTTTGGGTCCTGCGCATGGAACGGGAAGCATTTCAGAGAATGCTACTCTGGAAGTTCTGGATTTCAACTTCCTACCTAAAAGCCTAAATTTAGCCTCCAGAACCTCCCATTTTCTTATGTCAATGGTACCGACATATACCAACAAACAGCAAACTCCTCCCCAGCGCTAAGACCTTCCTTACCACAAACGCTATATTGCCCCCTTCCCAACCCCTCTGTCCCAAATTGGAAATTGAGAGAAACCAAGCAAGAAGATATTTTGTCTTTAGGAACACTAGTTTCCATGAAATCTGGTGCAAGCTGTGAATGATGTGGACTTATCCCTCACCACTGTTAACTAGTTGGTGGTTGGTGGGTAAGAAATGAAATACTGTTCCACTATGTCCAGGAATAGCCAAGAATGCCAAGTAGTCTATGGTTATGGCCTTCTCAGCATGGAATAAGGGTGCTTGCTATTGTGCTCTGCTGCAAATGTCTATCTGCTGCTGTGCTGATCGTCTACCCCCACCGTGCACTGCCTCTGGGGAGAATGGAGCAGATAGCTGTCCTTTCACATTTTCACTGGTAGCTGCAGCTGTTGATACACTCCTCTTAAACAAATCTCTTTAGCTTGGCTGGGGGGCAACAGGTGATATGAGACTATTTTCTTTGGTTCTCTTTTAAAGATATTGATCTCTCTATGCCTCCTAGGAAAATCAATATTCCTTCCTCTGTTTCTACCGCCATTTTCATGCTAACACTGTCCAGCTTTTTTGATTTGATGACACTAGATTTTAAGCTCTATGGAGAAGGGGCTCTCTCGGGTGTCTATAAAGCATCGTTCATGCTTGGTAGCACTTTAGAAATGATATGTAGTAGTAGATGACTTATTTTTGGCTTGTCTCTGCTTATTCGCTCTGCCTGTACTTTTTTGCTTCCTTTTTTTTTCTTTTGTGGCTAAGATTTTTAAAACTCACTTTTCTCTTGCACTACAAAGAAGCACTAACTGCATTCCTGCAACTTTTTGCCCTGTCTTGTTTGGGCAACTTTTTTTCCCACTATGTTCTTTCTGGGTTTAGATGCACAACCAGAGAGATCTTAAAAAAAAAAAAAAGTCTTCTGTGATACTGAGAGAAGCAGCATTGCTATTGCCTCTCTCTTTTACTCTTTCAGAAGCTGTGCTCTTTTGAGAGTTTCTCTATTTTTCACAGGTTTCAGAAAAGTAATTTCTGTAACACCTTTCTTCTGACCATCTTTCTGAAAGCAGGAGATAAAATGAAGCTCTGTTCATGCTTTTTTTCAGTTTCCTATTGAGCTGCTTGACATCACCCACGCAATTAGGGAGAAGTGAGGTAGGAATAGGCTTGTACCGCTGCTTGCCAAAACATTTCAGTGAGACTGACAAAATTATTCATGCCTCTGTATTCTTTTCCTCCCAAAGGGTTCCACTGTGTTTGTCCCTATAGGCCATAGTATAATGTGCTGAAAAAAATGTGCACAAACGAGGATTTGACTCATTATACTCCACTGGTCATCCAGTTTGTTAATAACATTCAAACTAAAAGTACCCTCATTGGTCACATTTTACCATTCATCCAAAAGCAAAAGCATGTCCCTAATAGGACATTTTTTGGCACTAGAGTACGCTGAAGGAGGGAGAGGAGAGGAAGGACACCTTACAGAATCAAACATTTCTATAAAAAGGAGAGGGGGAACAAATAATCTATCAAGATAGTGAAACCCTTTTGGAAGGAGTCTTCTGTAGATAATCAGGGTTGTCTACATGTCTAGGATTGCAAGATGGCTGTATACATGTTTATGCCACCTCTTACATGTGCATATTGTGAGATGGATGCACTTATACATATAAACTGCAGGGGTTTTCCCTCAATGTTTTCCACATGTACATTTGTGAAAGGGCACCTCCCACTGCATGTGGATTTCAGTCTCCTTGTGTTCCTGCACTTCTTTTGGTCTGCAGCTTATTTTTAACAACCATAGGCATTTTAAGGGGTAGACATATGCTGATTTTTAGAGGCCTTACATGTACACACCATCTCTTCTGAAATTGCTAAAAATTTGCAGACAGTTTCATGTCCACATTCCTCCCACCACATAAATGTCCTTTGTAAAATAAGACTTTATAGGTTTTAAGTAATTCTGCTGAACATACATTGCTGTAGTGAACTGTACTACAACCTACACATTTGAATTCAACCTGTTTATTTAATGGCTGAACTTAAATGAAGAACTTATCCATTTAGTGAATGAATTTTTTGCGCTAAACAGATAAGTTCTGGCACCTTCCATGTACTACCCTTAACTCCTCTTCCTCATAAACGATAACAGTTTCTATACATATATTATATATTACCACCTGAAATTCAAAAAAATAAATAACTTTTGAGGGCAGTGCCTGTGCTGACCTCTTAGCATTTTTGTAAATGTCAGATCTTGAGAGTATTAGGATGCAGGGCATAAGAAAGTCTATCAAAACGATTGCCACAGTCATTTTCAGAGAAAGCTTTATTTCCTCCTTGAGGTATAAGGCTTCCAGAATGGAACCTTTTTGGATGTCTATTGACACTACTTCTGCATACCATTTGAATGGAACATACGAGGCCTTGCTATTCTTCAGTCCCTTTACTATCTCCCATCATTTTTTTAAGAATCAAAAGAAAATTGGAATAATTTATCCTCATAGATAATAATGGGATCTCTTACAATTGTAATGGTGGGGACAGAAGAAAGTCCTGACTAGACTTACAATGGCCTTTAACTAAGGTAAATATATAAGGTTATCAGATATGTCCCCAGTTTTCAGGGATTGTTCCCGATTTTAGAATTGCATCTCCGACTCCCCCCTATTTGTTAGTCTCTTTTTCCCAAATCCAGCAATGGGGACAAAGGGGGTTAAAAATATTTTACTTTCAATTTAGTGATTTGAATATTTATTTATTTATTTATTTGTTTGTTTGTTTGTGTGTCTTATATACCGCCTTATCGTGTAATCAGGGCGGTTTACAATATAAGCAATAAGCCAGATAATGGATGTAAATTCCATTATCTCTATAATTATCATAGTATGGTGGAATGCATCACTTTTTCTATTTCTCTGTCAATTTATTTTGCTTGGAAGTGATACCTCTGCTGTCATGGGATGGATGGGGGAGCAGGGTAATGATTCCTCTTTCCTCCTTCAAGCCTTGTTGTTCAAATCTGAAATTAAGGTGTCCCTTTCTCCCCCCTCCCCCTCCCACCCCCCCCCCCATACACTTTAGATAGGTGTCTCAGATTTGCCTGCAAAATATCTGGTAACCTTATAAATATATCAAAGATGAAAGTTCCAAGTAACAAATACAAAAAGTGCTTAAATGTATGCGAAAATTACCTCTTCTGGGTCAGTTCATGGGTAGAGGGTGTATATGGAGTGTTCATTCTGCTTTCCTCTTTTGAGTGTCCTGAATGTTTCTTGCAGCCATGTTGAATATAAATAAATATATATATATATATATATATATATATATTGTGATGCAGCAAGGGGCACACAGCCCAGGGAAAATAAGATAAAAGAAAGACTTACCTCAGAGTCAGCTTTAGAAAGCAGCACTAGGCACCATGATTCACTGCAGCAAGGGAAATTCTTGCTACGTAGCAAACAAAAGTCCCATCAGGAACACCTGAGTGAGAGTCCCCAGGTCACGTGTAGAGCTAGGGATTATTTAGGGCAGGGTTCCAGTCAGTTAGAGAGGAGAATCAGAAGCAGGATCACCACGGGAAGCAGTAGGAGAGAGAGGAGCAGGAGGTGTGTCCCAGGTCAGCTGAGTAGAAGCCCCAGGGGATTGCTGGGAGGAAATTCTTCTCACGAGGAGTCAGGAAGTGAGTCGGTCTCCAGCTCTCGAGAAGGAAGGTTCAAGGCAAGCTGCACTAAGGGAAGACCTGCTACCAAGAATAGCTTTGGAGAGAAGCCAGGATTACCCCACTACCCCAGAGGCCAGTATTTGCCAGCTCAAGGCAGAGGTCACGGTGAGAGGGAAGTGTTGGGGGATGGGCACTCCATGCATGGCTACAGCTTAAGAAATAGGTGTAAAGTTAGGAACAAACATATTCCTGTTCAACCAGCCCGGGAGGCTAGAAGCAAAGGCTATAGAGAGCCAAGCATAAAGACAAGCCCTGCAGAGAGAAGGAAACTTCCCTATAATAACAAAGAGAAGTTTAAAGCTTATAACTGCAAAGGGCGGGGTTCTGATTACAGACATAAGAAGCAAGATGTTTCAGAGCTAATGTTCTGGGAGGCAAGCCCAGGCAGAACCAGCTACAGAGAGAGATATAGACCCAAAGGGGGAAAAGCCTCCAGTGACTGTTATAGTGAAGTATCACAAGACGCTATAGCTGAATACCGTTCTCAAGAAGGGTCTGATACCAGCAGTGGGAGTAGTGCTGGGGAAATGATATGGGAAGACGCTGCTAGTCTGCAAGAGGATATTCCTATAGATAGCAGTGTCTGTGTTAAATGCAACCGTATGATGTAAATACTGGATGAAGAGAACTCTGTGAATATAACAAGAGAATATACGTGTGTCACCACTTTTGTTGCTAAGCTTATCTGATTTAAAGTTTCTGTTTCCTTTGACAATGTCCGAGCGGGACGGGGAATAAAACCCACTTTTCATTTCAAGTTGCTCTGAAAGACTTTTTATTTACAAGGCCAGAGCAATTACTTGTGCATACGCCCTAGGCAACCGCCTATATAGGGCTAAACAGGCCTCTAACCACAGGCCCCATCACAGGTTGGCGTAGTTGGCAGGATCCAGTCCAGGAAACAAGGAGCTACAGTGCAGAGCGACAACGCGGGACGAGCGGAGTTGGCACGCACGGAGGAGGATCCAGGTTCCAGGAGTGCGACAGCAAGCACCTTCTCAAAATAAGACCCTCCACCTTGCTCAGGTAATGGGTATTTGGGCACAGGTTGGGGAGGATCGCTGGTGAGAAGAGGAGGCTTGGGAGGAGAAATTTTTATCCTTGTTATTGTGCCGCACTTGGTTTGGTGTGTTTCTGATTTGTTTCAGGAAAGGAGATGACGACGACGATGGATGCACGGGAGGTTCTCAGGTGGATGAGCAGCCAGTTCGAGAAACAGGGAGAGCTAGCTCGGCAGAACCAGGAGCAGGCCATCGCTGCCCTGGTGGAGCAACAGAAGCCCCTGACGGACTTAATGCGGACTATCCTGAAGGAGCCTAAGAAGGACGAATCACCAGCAGCCGTTCCTATCTGTGGGGTAGGCCCACAGAGCTGTGGGATTTGGACTTTAGGACAAATGCATGCTAGTGACAATTTTGATGACTTTGTGCAAACATTTGAACGAATAGCTAGTAATGCTAAGTGGTTTAGGCTGGCCTCAGCGTTAACTGGTGAGGCTCAGGCAGCCTATAGGGCCATGCCAGCAGCTCTTGCAAGTGACTATCAAGAGGTTAAGCGAGCTGTACGGGATAGGTTGGGCTTAACCCCTACCATGTACAGACGCATGCTAAGGTCTACCCGGATTCAACCAGAGGAAACACCAAAGGCACTGTATCACAGAGTGCATGGGTTGGTTTTAAAGTGGCTTGAACCCGAGGGTAAACGAATGGAGGAAGTACTGGATCTAATTGTATTAGAGCAGTTCTTTGACGCAGTACCTGAAGAGGTTAGAACATTTCTTACTCTACAGAATTGTAGAACCTCTGCTGAAGCAGCGCACCTAACGGAAAGATTCTTTGAGGCTGAACTAATCAAAGGAGCCAGCGCTAGCAGCAGGTCAGGGTTAGACAACTCTGTAAGAAATGCTAATATGTCTTTAAGGAACAAGGTGGGTTCACAGGAATCCAGGTATATAAAAGCAGAAGGTAACAAGGTGTTAAAGTGTTTTAAGTGTGGGAAAAGTGGACACTTTAAAAGGGAATGCAGGTCTCGCACAGCACTTGTTACTGGCCAGGTTCACCTCACAGCTGCAGGTTTCCGAGTAGATGTGGAGGTACAGGGAGTCCCAGCTAAGGCCTTGCTTGACTCGGGGGCCGACCAAAGTATGGTCTCTCGCCGTTTTTGGAAGGCCATACAGGCCCAGAGGGGTTTTCCCCCGAGTCAGCAAGAGGGAACAGCGAAGATTCAGTGTGTGCACGGGGCAACAACTTCATATCCTTTGTTCAGGATAAAAGTTAAGGGCTTAGGCACACGAAGGGAAGTATTAGTAGCCATCATTCCCAGGCTACCCTACGACATCGTGCTAGGAAGAGATTGGCCACCCTTCTATAAAGGCATGGAGAGCAATACATGCGTAAAGGGAGGGTTAGTTTCCACCAGATCTCAGGCGAAGGAACTGAGGACCCCTAGTGACACTTTAGTGGAGGAAAATCCTAATCCTATAATGGAAGAGGGTGAGGTAGAACCAGAAGAGGGGGAAGAGGTGAGTGCAGATGAGGGCCTACACGAGCTTCCCAGGCACGATGATTTAATTGCTAACCCCAGCGAAGGGAAAAAGAAGAGTAAGGGTGAAAAGCGCCGAGAGAGGCAGCATCGAGCCCAGTGGAGAACCGGAGTAGCCGATGGGCAAGGCTTGCCATGGGTACCGGCGGACCTAGTAAAAAAGTTTCCGTCCTTTGCTAAAGAACAGAGGGCAGACCCTGTATTAAAATATGCCTTCGAGTTTGCAAAGGCGGAGAGGGACGTACTCCCTAGATTCCTATTAGAGGAGGAGATATTATACAGGGAGAGTAGTAACCCCCAAAATAACGCCATTAGGAAACAGTTGGTAGTTCCTACCACATTTAAGGCTGTTGTCATGAGGCTCGCTCACGACCACCCTATTGGAGGGCATAAAGGGGTACAGGCCACACTCGACCAAATTCTCGAGCGGTTTTATTGGCCTGGAGTATTTCGCGAGACAAAGAAATTTTGTGAGGCTTGTCCGGCTTGTCAGCGAGTAAGCGCTGCAAAGCCTGCAGGAGTTCCCCTGATCCAGATGCCTACCATAACGGAACCAGTTAGGAGAATGGCAATGGACATTGTAGGGCCCCTAATAAGAACCCCTAGGGGATTTCAGTATATCCTAGTTATCATGGATGTAGCCACTAGGTTCCCATGGGCGATTCCTTTACGGAACATTTCTGCTAGATTTATAGCCACAGAATTAATAAAGTTATTCTGTGAGGTAGGTTTCCCGAGGGAAATGCTCACAGACAGGGGAAGCAATTTTGTCTCAAAATATTTAGCACAGGTATGGGATGCTTTTGGCATCACCCATATAAAAACAGCGGCGTATCATCCACAGACAAACGGTCTAGTGGAACGCTTCAATCAAACCCTTAAGCAGTTGCTGAGGAGAGGGTTAGAAGGGCAAATGGCGGACTGGGATGTTATGCTCCCATTTGTCCTATATGCTAGTAGGGAACGGACACAAACTTCCCTAGGAACATCTCCCTACGAACTTATGTTCGGACGGGCACCACGAGGGGTCTTGGACATATTAAGAGACCAGTGGGTGGAACCAGGTGAGGAAGAAATAGGAGTTCCTCAATTTCTTTGCGGGCTACGGAGTCGCCTCCAGAGGGCATCTCAAGCCGCGGATAAGAATCTACAGGATAGTAGAAAAACACAGAAAAAGTACTATGACAGGGGTAAAAAACCTAGACAGTTGGCCACAGGTGATACGGTCGTGGTAATGGTCACTGATCCAGGGCCAAAATTTGAGGCCCGGTGGAAGGGTCCCTATACGGTAGTGGATCGCAAGGGTCCGGTGTCATATCTAGTCAAGAGTGACAGAGGGCGCCTTCAGACGTCCCACATAAATGTTTTAAAACCATGGCATGAAAGGATGGCCACTGTTAGCAGTTTTAATATAGTACCCAAGTACAGGGCAGCACACACAGGTCCCCGGAAGCCCTACGAGGAGGGTAACCCAGCGTACAGCAGGTATGAGGGAACACTCATGAGGCTAGGACAGATTCCGCGCTGTGTGCACAATAGTTTACCAGCACGGAATATCTTAAGAGGGGGGATATGTGATGCAGCAAGGGGCACACAGCCCAGGGAAAATAAGATAAAAGAAAGACTTACCTCAGAGTCAGCTTTAGAAAGCAGCACTAGGCACCATGATTCACTGCAGCAAGGGAAATTCTTGCTACGTAGCAAACAAAAGTCCCATCAGGAACACCTGAGTGAGAGTCCCCAGGTCACGTGTAGAGCTAGGGATTATTTAGGGCAGGGTTCCAGTCAGTTAGAGAGGAGAATCAGAAGCAGGATCACCACGGGAAGCAGTAGGAGAGAGAGGAGCAGGAGGTGTGTCCCAGGTCAGCTGAGTAGAAGCCCCAGGGGATTGCTGGGAGGAAATTCTTCTCACGAGGAGTCAGGAAGTGAGTCGGTCTCCAGCTCTCGAGAAGGAAGGTTCAAGGCAAGCTGCACTAAGGGAAGACCTGCTACCAAGAATAGCTTTGGAGAGAAGCCAGGATTACCCCACTACCCCAGAGGCCAGTATTTGCCAGCTCAAGGCAGAGGTCACGGTGAGAGGGAAGTGTTGGGGGATGGGCACTCCATGCATGGCTACAGCTTAAGAAATAGGTGTAAAGTTAGGAACAAACATATTCCTGTTCAACCAGCCCGGGAGGCTAGAAGCAAAGGCTATAGAGAGCCAAGCATAAAGACAAGCCCTGCAGAGAGAAGGAAACTTCCCTATAATAACAAAGAGAAGTTTAAAGCTTATAACTGCAAAGGGCGGGGTTCTGATTACAGACATAAGAAGCAAGATGTTTCAGAGCTAATGTTCTGGGAGGCAAGCCCAGGCAGAACCAGCTACAGAGAGAGATATAGACCCAAAGGGGGAAAAGCCTCCAGTGACTGTTATAGTGAAGTATCACAAGACGCTATAGCTGAATACCGTTCTCAAGAAGGGTCTGATACCAGCAGTGGGAGTAGTGCTGGGGAAATGATATGGGAAGACGCTGCTAGTCTGCAAGAGGATATTCCTATGGATAGCAGTGTCTGTGTTAAATGCAACCGTATGATGTAAATACTGGATGAAGAGAACTCTGTGAATATAACAAGAGAATATACGTGTGTCACCACTTTTGTTGCTAAGCTTATCTGATTTAAAGTTTCTGTTTCCTTTGACAATGTCCGAGCGGGACGGGGAATAAAACCCACTTTTCATTTCAAGTTGCTCTGAAAGACTTTTTATTTACAAGGCCAGAGCAATTACTTGTGCATACGCCCTAGGCAACCGCCTATATAGGGCTAAACAGGCCTCTAACCACAGGCCCCATCACAATATATATATATATATATATATATATTGTCAGCAGCAAATGTCTGCCAAGTAGGGCCTTTCACAGGAGTTACCATTTAGGAAACTAGCTATCTTAAAACCCTTAAATTTCTTCCAGATACATTTTTTCTGCTTATCCTATAGCATGTTCAACTGTTGTAATCTGATCTCAAGCTTCCTACACTGTGACGGTTTTTCAGATTATTGCTTTAGAGGACAATAAAATATAATTATGTTAGGCTGGCAATATGTGATATGATTTTATATAATCTCGGAATGGTGATGATAACAACTGAAGTAATTACTCCACTATTTGCAGTACTTTGCTGCCCTTGTTGCTGCAATTGATTCATCTAGACTTATCAGTAGTTATATAAGTCTTCGTGAAGGTTTCTGCCTCAGATTTACTGCAGAAGTGATATACCGTAATTCTGAAATGGTCAAGAAATTCCAAGATAGAATTGTTGTGGTATGAAGCAATTGAATGTGACAAGCCATTGTTTTTCCTGCTGGGGACAATGTCATCCAGTTAATGTAGTTTAACATAAAACATAGAATACTGTGAAACAGGTTACATTCAGCTGTCAATTTACATGACCCTTCTGTATCTCATATAATAAAATTCTACCTGGAGTCCTTCTTTCATTATTCCTTGTTGGGTTTGCGGGTCATACAGTGATGGTCTTCACAACTGACACCATTTGAAAGAGGAAACTATTAAAACCTCATTGATTTTAGCCCATGACGGAACCACGGGCAAGGGCAATTGTGGGAATTCCTTAATGCTTTCATTATGACTTTGCAAACACCTCATGTAAACTATGCTGGTGAGCCAGATGCTCATATAGCATGTGGAACCTTAGAGTCGGCACATCGAACAGATGAAGGTCTGGGTTGACTACTCACTGTCATGCCAAACCGACATATCTTTGTGGCACTTGCAGCAAAATCAATGTCTTTCTTCATGGGATGATGGAAGCATTTCAGCCTAGGGTTGCCAATTGGCTCCAGATGCGCCCGACAGGTTTGATCCAGTCCTGGTTTTACCCCATTGCATGCAGGGACATGTAGTCTTGCTTTTCTTAGGGAGTGCAATGGAACAATCACAACTACATGTTCCTGTATGCAATGGGGTAAACCCAGTACTGGATCAAGCCTGTCAGACGCATCTGGAGCCAGTTGGCAACCCTATTTCAGCCTCTAATGCCTCTGGCTGTATGGTCTCAGAATGTCATTTCCCCCTTTCCTCCCTCATAGATCTTAATGCTTCTCTCAAAAGCTCTTTTTTCTCTCCAGCTTCCAAGACCCTGATAGTGGTGGGTGGAGAAGTTGTCTTAACTTGCCTATATTTGGGCCAAAAGTAGCCCGACTGATCAGTTTAAATGTCTCAGAGATAGAGGGGACAAACAAGACAATGAAGATTTACTGTATAAGGAAGAAAGGCATGGAGGTGAGCTGATTCCTTTCTGTCTCTCACATTGTCATTGCAGCTGAAACAAGATAAGTACTCATACAATTTTCCCTCTCTAACCAAGACAAAAATAGCCTTTTGATTTCAAGCTGCAGCTCTGATCATTCAGCTACAAAAAATGTATTAATTTAACTTGGCTTTTAAGCTGTAGGGCTTTCATCAGCATACACAAAGCAAACAATAAAAAAGAACAAACGGTCTGATCTGTTAAAGTCATCATTACTATTCTGCTTTAAAGCTCACTTGTTTGTTACAGAAAGCAAGGCAACCATGCCGAGGGTCCAAGCAAGTTGCCCTGATCTGCTGCTTGTCTTGTTGGAGGATGGTTGAAACCAGTAAAGACAAGAATTCATATATATGCACTATGGAACTAGCAAACAAGCCCTGTGTCCTTTGCTCCCTCTGATAAGATGGAAGGACTGAGCAGGAATAAGGTTTCCTGGAAGAAAGTAGAGTAAGGTCCCCTGCATCTGTAGCTCCTGATTGATAAAAGGATGCAGGAATTGGACAATAGTGAGAGAACAGTGGCAGGAGAAGGAATGGGTCCAAGTCACAGGATCAGCAGTCTACAGCTATACATCATAATTTAAAGTTTAAAGGTTACTTTGCCCTTCACCCTGAGCTCATCACTGAGCTATGTGGGGTCTCTTTTGACAAAAGTAATAGATGCACAGAACCAGTTCCCCTTTGGATAGGTGACCCTTATGCAATACATGAAACCCAGTTGATATGAACCCAAGATCCCCATTAAATATTCCTCCATTCCTACCACACTGTAGAATAGAGGTCCTATGAAGCTAGCTGCCTAATCTGTCCATTTTAGGCTTTGGTAACAGGCTCTCATTCAAATACAGCAGGACTAATAGCTCCTCAGAAGCTTTCCCCTCATGCATAGCCTTTTGACAATCCTTTAAATGTGCAATCCCTAATGCAGCACAAAGATAACATAATACAAATCTAATTATGATTGTTAAGTTGACTTAGGGACCCTTTTACTGAAGCCTGGTAAGTGGTAAATGTGTTTTTTTAAGGTGTAGCAACTGGCAGCTGGGAAGGCTAAGATGGGGGCATGCTGGAGATCCCGCATTGAAGCGCACAGTAATCGGCCATCACGTAATGGGATGGGGAATGGACAGAATGTGAGAATAGAAAGTACATTGCCGCTAGCAGGAGGGCAACTGAACACTCAGTGCAAAGTGACAATTAGCAAGTACCACATGTTCAGGCTCTCAATTGTGCATTAATGTCTGGGAACATGCTGGTTATGCCCCTGATAGCTAACACAGAGGCTTTGCACTTAACATGCGTTACAAATGCATGCTAAGTGTAGAACCTTACTGGGCTTTCATAATAGGACCCCATACTTTTTAAGATAATTACTAGGGATGTCAGGCCTTTCTTCCGCACAGTTAATTCCAGTGTTGTTGCATTTGTCACAGAAATGTGACCCTCCGCTTACAACACCATCCCATTCTGCTGCTGCCCAGATGGGTGGTTTGTCTTAGTCTGACACCTCAGCTGAGACCTGTCTATCTTGGGAGACCCTGCCAGAAGCTTAGCTATTAGCATCACTGATGCACACAATCCCTCACAGCATGACAAGCTGCAAACCAAGAAAGGCCTGGCAAACCTACTTCTGTATCTTGCCAAGAAAACCCAGTGGATAGTCACAAAACAAATTGCACTATAGTGCTGGAAGATAAGACCCCCAGGTTGGAAGGCACTCAAATGGCAACTGGGGATGAGCTGAAGATTTAAGAACATAAGAACATAAGATATGCCATACTGGGTCAGACCAAGGTCCATCAAGCCCAGTATCCTGTTTCCAACAGTGGCCAATCTAGGTCATACGTACCTAGCAGTTTCCCCAAAAGACACAGGTCCTGCAATACTTGTACTAGGTCAAGCATTGATATCCTGGGTCCCTTCTTAATAATGGTTTATGGACCTTTCCTCCAGGAATTTGTCCAAACCTTTTTTAAACCCAGCTACACTAACAGCCTTTACTACATCCTCCGGTAACAAATTCCAGAGTTTGATTACACGTTGAGTGAAAAAATATTTTCTTTTATTAGTCTTAAATAGTTTACCCTGTAGTTTCATTGCATGTCCCCTAGTCTTCCTATATTCTGATAACGTAAACAGTCGATCTACGTTTACCCGTTCCACTCCGTTCATTAATTTATAGACTTCTATCATATCTCCCCTCAGCCGTCTCTTTTCCAGGTTAAAGAGCCCTAACCTTTTTAGCCTTTCTTCATAGGAGTATCCTTCCATCCCCTTTACCATTTTGGTGGCTCTTCTCTGAACCTTTTCTAATAACGCTATATCCTTTTTAAGATACGGCGACCAGAATTGCACACAATATTCAAGGTGCGGTCTCACCATGAAACGGTATAGAGGCATTATAATATCTTTTGTTTTATTTTCCATTCCTTTCCTTATGATACCTAGCATTCTATTTGCTCTCTTGGCTGCCGCTGCACACTGGGCTGAGGGTTTTAACATGTTATCCACAATGACGCCTAAATCGTTTTCCTGGGTGGTGGTTCCTAATGTAGAACCTTGCATCGTGTAACCATAGTTTGGGTTGTTCTTCCCTAGGTGCATAACTTTGCACTTGTCCACATTAAATTTCATCTGCCATTTTGATGCCCAGTCTTCCAATTTATCAAGATCCTCTTGCAATTTTCCACAATCCTCTTGGGTTTTAACAACTTTAAATTGTTTTGTGTCATCTGCAAATTTGATAACCTCACTCGTTATTCCACTTTCCAGGTCATTTATGAATATGTCAAAAAGCAGCGGACCCAGCACAGATCCCTGGGGTACACCACTATTCACTTTTCTCCATTGGGAAAATTGGCCATTTAGCCCAACCCTCTGCTTTCTGTCTTTTAACCAGTTCCTGATCCACAGTAGTACACTGCCAACTATCCCATGACTCTTTAGTTTTGCCAAAAGTTTCTGATGAGGGACCTTGTCAAAGGCTTTCTGAAAGTCCAGATACACTATATCAACCGACTCACCTTTGTCCACCTGTTTATTCACACTTTCAAAAAAAACATAACAGATTAGTAAGACAAGATCTTCCTTGTCCAAAGCCATGTTGGCTGTCTCCCATTAGGCCATGACTATCTACATGCTGAGTAATTTTAATCTTTATGATGGTTTCTACCATTTTTCCCGGTACTGATGTGAGGCTCACCAGTCTGTAGTTTCCCGGATCACCCCTGGAACCCTTTTTAAAAATTGGTGTTACATTGGCGATCCGCTAATCTTCAGGTATTAGAGATGATTTTAATGATAGTTCACAGATTACTAATAGCAGGTCTGCAATTTCATATTTCAGTTCTCTGACCTCTCGCGGCTCTGTTAATCCCGCCGGGGTGATGGGAAATCCCATCAGCCCCAGGGAGATTAACAGAGCCGCGAGAAGAAAGGGAAACTCTCGCAGCTCTGAAAGCCCGCGCATTGGGAGGGACTCGGGAGCTGATGGTGAAGGGAGGCTCTGCCGGGCAGGCGGGGCCCCGCAGAGGGACATTTGATTCTGCCGCTGCCACGGCGGCAGTTTGGTTTTTTTTAATCTATCAGGGCTGATGGGGGGAGATGGATTAGGACTGGTATTGGGCTTTGGGGGGGGGATAAGACTGGAAGTGGGTCGATGGGGGGAGGGGGGTTAGGACTGGTAATGGGCAATGGGGGGGCTAAGACTGGAAGTGGGTTGATGGGGGGAGGGGGGTTAGGACTGGTAATGGGCTATGTGGCGGTTAGGCCTACTAATGGGCTATGGGGGGGCTAAGACTGGAAGTGGGCTGATGTGGGGGTTAGGACTGGAAATGGACTGATGGGGGGTTAGGATGTAATGGGCTATGGGGGGGCTAAGACTGGAAATGAGCTGATGGGGGGTAGGACTGGTAATGGGCTATAGGGGGGCTAGGACTGGAAATGTGCTGATGGGGGGGTTAGGACTGGAAATGGGCTTTGGGGGTGCTAAGACTGGAAATGGGCTGATGGGGGTTAGGACTGGAATGGGCTGTGGGGAGGCTAAGACTGGAAATGGGCTGATGGGGGTTAGGACTGGTAATGGGCTATGGGGGGGCTAACACTGAAAATGGAGTGTTGGGGGGGCTTAGGACTGGAAGTGAGCTGATGGGGGGCTTAGGACTGGAAGTTGGCTGATGGGGGGCTTAGGACTGGTAATGGGCTATGTGGGGCTTAGGACTGGTAATGGGCTATGGGGGGCTAGGACTGGTAGTGTGCTGGGGGGTGGCTAGGACTGGAAATGTGCTGAGTGGAAGGAGGGCTTGAACTGCAAATAGCTAATGGGGAGGGGGCTTGGAATGGAAATGGGCTGTAAGGGGAGGGAGCTAGGACTGGAAATGGGCTGAGTGAGGGGGGTAGGACAGGAAATGGGCTGATGGAGGGCTAGGATAGGACTGGAAATGGGCTGTTGGGGGGCTTCGATTGAAATGGACTCATGGAGGGGCTAGAACTGAAAGTAGGCTTATGGGGGGCTTGAATTGGAAATGGGCTGAGTGGAGGGGAGCTAGGATTGACATGGGCTGATGGTGGGGCTAGGAAAGGACTAGAAATGGGCTGATGGGGGGCTGGGATTGGAAATGAGCTGATGGAGGGACTCGGATGGGGGAGCTAGGACTGGAAATGGGCTGATGCGGGGACTAGAAGGGAGTGGATGCTGTGTGGGGCTGGAACTAGAAGGGAGCTGATGTTGGGGGAGGATTAGAATGGGATAGAGCTGGGAGAGTGAAATGGAGAGGGAAAAAATATTTTGTGTGGGAGGGAAGACAAATCTACAATTGGCCGGATATTGGGAGAGTAAGTGGGGATTGAGGATGGCGGGGTAAAATTTGAGTGGATGAAATAGGAATGAGGAAAGAGCAAAAGGAGAAAGATTAGTATGTTAAAGAAGATGTAGAGAGAGAATGGAAAAAAGCTAGAAGAGTGAAGAAAGGACAAATGGACAGCAGACGATGGAGAGTTAGCAGAAGACACGAAGAAACCAGAAGAAAGTGGCTGGAGCAATTGCAACTGAAAAAAAATGCACAAAAGGTAGAAAAATATCTCTTTATTGAATTTATTAACTGAAATATGCCAGCTCTGGGAAATGTGCATCATTAACGTCTGCGCTTTGTTTAGTACAAGAGGAAATTAATTTATAGTTTTATTTCTAGTGTTGTTGGGCTTTTGGGGTTCCCAGTTTAATTATTGTCTTCCTGTTTCTACATTGTGATTTCTTGTTTGGTGACGGTCTATGTTCTTCATGTGTAACTGAGCAGAGGTATTCTGTTTATGTAATTCCTATTTGACATTGCCACTTGTTCTCTTTTCCCAGTAGGTCATGTATTGTTGTTCTCTGAAATGTATTGATTTAATATTTTCAGTGTAGCCTTTTGATAGATAGGGTCTTGTGCTTTGTGAGTTCCTGGTAGTGCTGTTATGACACGGCGGGTTTGCTATGGGTTCTAAATGGGCAGTGTTTGTAGTAGTTCCTAATGTGCCTGGCAGTTGTCACTGGATTATAGTAATGTAGAAATCTTTTAGTCTTTCTTTATCCATACACTCATTAAGAGGCCTGTTTACTAAAAGTTGGTGTATGGTAACATTATGCAAATATTTATGCAAATGAGGCCCCGCACCCCCATAATTATACCCTCAGAATACCCTGTCTCTTTCTGTGCACTTGTGCCAGTACTGCTCTTACCTCCTCTTCCGTCCTTTTTTCTATGACCAGTTAATTTTATAGATGTACCCTTCCCAAACATTGTGATATTGAAAATAGCAAGGGGAGCGAAACATGCTTGCACAGCTAATGCTCTAAAGGGAATGACTTCCTAACTTTTAGAAACAAGGATTGCTTGTCCTGCAGGCCTGTGCCACCCTGGAGTACTGTCACCCCAAATGCACTGTCTTAGATGATGTGGTCTGGGTCCCATGCCTAGCCTCGGCTGTACCCTGCACGACCCAGTTAGGCTGCCTGCCCGCTGACATGCTTGAAAGGAGGGAGTGGAGTGTTTTCCCAGCTAATGCTCCAGTGGGACAACATTCCCATGGACTGTCTGTCAGATAGCTTTTTTTTTTTTAACATTTTATCTATCTTTTAACTCTAATTTTCTATGAGCATGGGTTGAAAGAAATAAGGTTCCCTGCCCTCCCACCTCCATTGTTACTGTCAGAGGAAATAGATGGACAAGATTATTGCAAAATACAGTATTATTGCACTATATCTTCTGGTTCTGCAATTGAAAATATAGTTTTTGATACAGCAGTCTCTCTTTCTGACAATAACTGAGTAGTATCAAAATGAAAAGACACTCCTGCCTTACCCAAACCTTTCAAGCCCCTATTTGTGCACTAGGATCCTTCTCCGCAGCAATAAGGAAGGTAAAAACAACCCTTTCAGAAAAAAACATCTTGAATCTTTTTTTGTGTGCTTTATTATAGCAAGGCAAGCAATACACTGTCTCTCCTTAATAGCTGAAAGTCAGGTTTGAAATTAGCCCCAGAACATAGCACTAGCCAGTGACCACTAGCCAAGCTGCTTTCTAATCCTACCCCAGACACAACTAAAGTGTTGTTTCTCCTATGGAATCCTAAACCCCATACCAGCACTCCTTCTTTACTCTCTGAAAGTCAGAGACAAAATGATTCTCTGGCTTTTGTTCTGGTTGTGTGTGCCAGTCCTGTCATAACCTCATCAGCCATTGGATTTGCCGAAGTCAGGCAGGGATAGGTTTCTCTATCTGCCTGTCAAGCTTTTGAAGCATGATTGGTACAAGTATCTTATGCTGGCTGCTGGTGCTCCTCCTCAACCTCCTCCCCTTCCCAGATTGGCTCCAGTGTGTCTGGTCACATGCATGAGCACAACAAAAATGAAGTTCACAAATGGTAATTTGTGCAAATTTTCCAAGCTTGGTTAAGTGATGCTTGGGATAAAGTGAAAAACACAATGTTCATAGATTTTACCTTTTGTACAAAAACTAATGTACATGCCCACTTTATGCATACACACATACATGTATAAATGTACTAAAGTCAGCTCCTTAATGTCATTGAAAGACAGTGATTATTTACATAGAAACTCCAAGGCTCATTAAATATATGCAAAACTGAACTGAATAAAAAAATATACTGATTGCAGTTTAAGCTATCATTTGTAAGATGTCAACTTTTGGAATGTTTAAAACAGGTCCAGGAGATTGTGTGTTTGGAAAAGAACCACAGCATCTGGACTGAAGACCAGCCAAACGCAAATATTTTCTCTTTAACCAGTTCTGATTCTTTGCATTCAGTAGTCTAGTTATAATTCAGATCTCTTTAATTCCAATTTTTTAATGGGACAAAATATGTTTGACTCTGCATTCCCTCTAGTTCTGCCCTTGTTTGAGGATGCACTCCTCACTTTTCACATTGATGGTCATTTTAGATCATGCACCTTCTCTAGGTAGTGTCAGCTAAATGCTAGGTGATTCATCACTTCTTGTGTTTATTTTATTTTTTTATTTAACAAATGCTTATATACCGCTACCTTCCAGAAAGATCAGGTGCGGTTTACAATGGAACAATTTAAGCAGGGTAAACATTCTGCTTTTTACATAGAACATAGGAAACTGTGGTTATACATTACAATAAAACGTTTTAAAAAGGGTAAACATAAACTGTAGTTATACATTAATAATTGTACTTGTGATATATCAACTATGTACAGATCAAAATAGCTATATGCGAAAGGTTTGAAATTCCATTGATTTATTTTAGTGTTACATGTTTATTTACCTATTATTTATATGGTAAGGTTTGAAGAGCGGGTGGATCTTTTGATTGTCTTATTGGTAGAGATAGGCTTATTTGAAAGCTAATTTAATTTGTTTTGGATTTAATTATATGCGAAAATTGTAGATTGTGGTAGGGTATTGCACCGGGATAATTTTATTGAATTGTAATTTATAGTTCTGTTTTAGTTTATTATTGTTTATTTAGAGAATCATTTATCCATTTTCAATAAGTGGAGGAGTGTTTTCAATTGAGTCAAAGTGCAATCTGAACATGTGGGTTTTTAGCCTTTTCCTGAGTTCTTTTAGGTCAGTAAGTTTTCTTATTTCTTCCGGGAGTGAATTCCAGAGTGATGGTGCTGCGTGGGAGAAAGCTTTTTTATTAGTTGTCTTTTTAGCTTTGGTGAAGTCTTTTGGACACTTTAATTTGTTGGCGTGGCCTCTTCTGTGAATATTGTTTGTTGAGTCTATATCTATGAGCTTGGTTAGTGTAGGTGAAGCTAAATTATATATTGCTTTAAAGGTTGTTATTATTGCTTTATAGTTTATTCTGCATTGAATTGGTAGCCAGTGTAGGTGGGCTAATATTGGAGTTATATGTTCAAATGGGTGTACTTTCATTAAGATTCTTGCTGCTGTATTTTGAGTAATTTGAAGCCTTTTTATATTTTGTTTTGTTGTGCCTAGGAGTGTTAGATTGGCAAAATCGAAATGGGGTATGATGATCGCATGCATTATGCTTGTGAAGTCCTGTATATGTAAAAGTGGGCGTATTTGTTTTAGTATTTTTAGTTTGTAGTTAATTTTTTTTATTGTGTTACTGATATGTGTGTTCATAGTGAGCTGAGAGTCTAGAGTAACTTCTAAGTATTTCACTTCCTTTTTTATGTAGATATCGTGGTCTTGTAATGTTATGTAGGTTGGAGGGGTGTAGGATTGGTTTTTTGTTACAATTAATATTTCAGTTTTAGAGTGGTTAATGTGTAGATTTTGTTCTGTTAGCCATTTAGTTATTTCAATGAAAATGTCAACTAGTATTTGTATTGGGAGGTGAGGTGTTGTAAATGGAATATACATCATTATGTCATCTGCATATATATGATATTGAATTTTGAATTTTTTGAAAATATTGCAGACGGGTTGAATGTATATATTAAATAGAAGGGCTGAGAGGGCAGATCCCTGGGGAAGGCCAGTAGTTTGGTCATAGGTGTTGGATGTTTGGTTTCCAATTCTTACAGTTTGTGTTCTGTTATTTAGATATGATTTAAACCAATTATGAACTGTTGAGTTGATTCCGATTTGTTGTAATCTGTTTAACATTATCGTATGGTTAACGCTATCAAATGCAGCGGATATATCGAGAAAAAGGAGGATGAAAAGCTTGCTTTGAATTATCAATTCCTCTTTGTAGTGTGTCTAGGAGAACTGTCAGGAGTGTTTCCACTCCGTAACATGGGCGAAAACCGTGTTGTTGGTCATCAAGGGGGCTGATGTGTCTATATATTCTTGTGTTTGGATTTGGACAACCTTTTCAATAAGTTTGGCCATAAAAGGTATACTTGATATAGGTCTGTAAGAGTTGGGTGAAGTTTTGTCAAGCTTATTATTTTTGAGTATTGGGCGTATTTGTGCGTGTTTTAATATTGGTGGGAGGTAGCCTTGGTGCAATGACAGATTTATTATTGGTAGGATAAAAGCTGATAATGTGGGAAGAGTGTTCTTTATCCATGTTACTGGGCAGGGGTCTAGATTAGATGTCGTAGTATTTAAGTTTAAGATGATGTTTTTCAGTGACTGTTTGGTTATTGGGTGGAAATTTGACCAGTCATTTGCTTGCTGGAAGAGATTGCTTGTAGTGATTATTGGTAACATGGCATGTTGATTTGATTTGTTTTTGTAGTGGTTAGCTAATGTTTGAGCAGATATTTCTGTTATGTCATGACTTGCATTGTGTGTGTTGTTGGTGAGGTTTTGGACCAATGAAAACAATTCTCTTGGTCTGTTTAATGATTTCTTTAGAATGTTTGTATGGTAGTCTCTCTTTGCTTTAACAGTTGCTTCCTTGTATTTTTTAAGGTGGTTATGGTATTTCTCAAAGCTAAGGGTTTGATTTGGTGCTGCGCCATTTTGATTCCAGTTTTCTTAGTTCCCTTTTCATTAGTTTCAAGCTATTGGTGAACCATGGAGTCTTACCTGTTTTAGATTTGTAGTTATTTTTTAAAACATGCTTGTGGATGGCGGCTTTATTGATTGTGTTATGCCAAGCTGAGACTGCTTCATCTAAGTCAGTAGGTGATGGAGAGAGATAAGGAATTGTTGAGTCTAGAAATTCTTCCTCATTGAATCTTTTAAATCTTGTTATAGGGACTGTTTGATTTTTGTTATTGTTATTTGGCTCGTTGTATGTAAGGTTGAACTTAATTAGATGGTGGTCTGACCAGGGGATTGGGGTACATTCCAGAAAAGATGTGTCAAAAGGGTTATAGAGTACATCAGGGAGAAAAACTAGATCGAGGGTTCCACCTTTATTGTGGGTTTTTTTGTTTATTATTTGGTGATAATCCATATCAGCGATTGCACCAAGGAATAGGGTTGATTGTTGGGTTGGTAGGGATGGGAGATTAAAATCACCTAGCAGTATTATTGGATTGCATTCTGTTGAAGTGCTAAGGAGTTCTAATAGAGCATCTAGGTTTTCTGCTTTATTATCTGGTGGTCTGTATGTAAGGCATATTCTGATGTGAGCAAATTTTATGATGATTGTATCAATATTATTGGGAGGTGCGGAGGGTAATGGTTTTGCTTTTAGGACTTTTTTAGTCATCGTGAGTACACCTCCTCCTTTTTTGTTATTTCTATGTGTATATGATATGTCATAGTTATCATTTTTAAATTGGTTTAGGTATACAATATCAGTGTCGGTTAACCAGGTTTCAGTGACAAATAGTATATCTGGGTTATAGTCGTTTAACAGATCAGTGAAGATAGTGAGTTTATTTTTCATAGATCTTGCATTTATTAAAATACATGACAGTGAGGTGGGATTTTTTATTGTTTGTTGGTTGAGAGAATGAGATGTGGCGGTGGGTTTTATCTCTATCAGTCTGTGATGATTTGTTTTTAAATTAAGTTCTGTGAATATATGTCCAGGGGGAGGTCCTGAGCGAATTATTCTTTGTATTATAGGGATTGGTTTATTTTTATTATTGTGAAGACTGTTAGTTAGTGAGACTAGTGTTATTAAGATAATACATATATATAGCATTCTTAAGCAATAGGCATTTGATGGTAACATTTTAAGGCAAAAGATTGTGATATGGGTAAATGAATGGGTCTAAGACAATTTGCAATAGTAAGTGCAATTATTGGTAACAGTAATAGTAATATTAATTAGTAACAGTAATAGTAAATGCAATTATTGGTAACAGTGATGTAGTCGACTATTAAGACAATTCAGATGGATATTGACTTTCATAGAAACAATGCAATGTGTGAACAGTATTGTGAGAGCTTCTTACAATAGTAATTATGGCTACTGGCAACAGTATTGAGATTGGTTTATATAAACACAAATGTAGGTTACTAGCTATAGTATGTGTGATTCAATTTCAGGCTATATAACTACTTGCAGTAGTAATAGAGTCTGACAATAGAAGTGTAGTTAAGTTTATAGACAGTTCTGTAGGTTACTAGCAATAGTAAATATAGTTATGCAGATCCATTAGCAATAATAGTTGTGTCTAATTTCAGGAGAAAAGTTGTCTATATTAGAGACAAGATTAAATTCGATTATTTAGCATTAATAAACATAGTACTTTTAGACTTCTGGTAGTTGCAAATTTAGTCAGTAATGTTTTACTAAATATTACAAAGTAGAGGTAGGTATGGTTATTTGCAATGGAGAATGCAAGTTACTGACGACAGTAAGGTTGCACAGACTAGAGGATGCTCGCTGAGTGATAAAGTCAATTATAAGCAGGGTACTGCCAACAGTAAAGGAGAATGATTATTTGCAGTTAATTGAGTCTAGTGAAAATGTTAATAGGAGCAGATTATGGGTGATTTTCTCTATTCATGTAGGGGTGTATACTTGCTGTGGTTTCTGAGGTAGTCGTGTTGATGGTGGGAGCGAGCTCAACCCTAGGGGAGCTCAAGCTTCTGATGGTTGAGGTGAAGAAGATGGATCGTTGAGTCTCTGGGCATCTCTGTGATGGCCGTTGCCTAAGGGCCGTGCCAAAGGGCCCTCTTGCGAGGCCCTCAGGCGCGGGCCCGCAAGGCGCGGGTGCGCCTGTGGCGTTCCTTTTTAAATGGTGGAGTGCAGCCCCGATTGGGTAGCACTTGGCTGTGACGTCACTGCTGTAGGTGGAGTCTGGCTGCTTCCCTCCTTCCAATAGCGCTCTTTCCGCGTGGCAGAGGCTCCGGTCCGGGTAAGCTCCTTGTGAAGCAGAGGCTTCGGCCCGAGTAAGCTCTTTCTGTGAGGTTGAGGCCTTGGATCAGGTAAGCTCTTTCTGTGGGGCTGAGGCTTCGGTCCGGGTAGTAGATCTTCTCCTTCCTGGAGGCGCTGGGTGTTACAAAAACTAGTGGTGTGAAGTGGGAATGCCTGAAAAGACTAAATTGACAATAATATCTTTCTTTGACAAATGGTGAGTATTAAGACTTAAGCACGGAAGTTGTCCACCCTTCACTAGGCTAAAGGAATGTACAGTGTTCCACAGCACACACACGTTAAAGAACATTATATGAAAGTGTTCTCAGAGGTAGAGTTATGACGAGGAAGCAAACAACACATGACATTTATAGTTCTGAAACTATGTTATTTTGCATGGGGAAAAATGTTTGCAGAAAAAGCAGTTGCTAATTTCTGCAGGAATGTTTTCTCATGGCACGTATATATACTTTTTCCAAAATTCAAATATCTTCTGCTGCAGAAGATATTTGAGTATTAGAAAAAGTATTCTGATTATTAAAAAGTATTTTGAATATTGGGTTTAGTATATTTTTATAAATAAAGTAAAATGATCAATAGGATATAGGCTAATTTGTCAATTGCTGGTGCTATAACATGTGGTCCAACAAAAAAAAAATGTTTTCTCAAAGTGTTTCTTTAAAGATGGCGGTAGCACTTTTTTTTTTCTTTCAAAGACTGGATTGGCAAAATTGCTGTACACCCCCAAAGACTGGAACATAGTGGGGGACTCCCACCACATTATAAAGAAGGTTGTGGCCTCCATATGCACAGTTTTCTGTGAAATATGTTTCCAGGGCATCTCATAGACATGTGGCATTTACTTTACAGAGTCAGATTTGATAGAGGCTGGAGGAGTAGCCTAATGGTGGGCCTAGTGGCTTGGGAACCAAGCAACCAGGATTGAATTCACACTCACACTCCTTGTGGTCTTAGACAAGTTATTTAACCCTCCATTGCCTCTGAAAAATCCAAGCTATCAATGTCCTGTTTAATGTAATTGATTGAAATGATAAAGCAGCATTAAAACCTGTTAAATAAATAAAGAAACCCACACACCAAATAAGACAGAACAGGATCCAAGAATGATCACTGCTCATTTGTCCATTCCTTACAATTCCTATAACTGAATTACCTTGCAAAACTATAAGAAGCGTGCATATTATTTTATATTATATTTTGATGATCCCAAACTACCTAAAATCAAAAACTGAATCGAATGGCATATAGGAGGAATTACTTAAATGTCCCCGTTTTTTCAAAATTTTCCATCAGATCCCAAAGCACCAGGCAATAAACCCCATTCAACAATATATGCCTCCATCACAGCAGCACCAGAGTGGAGTAGTAGCATAGTGGTTAGGGCAATTGCCTAATCCCCAAAAGATCAGCATTTAATTCCCATTAGCACTTCTTGTGACCTCAGGCAAATCACTTTGCTACAAAGAAAAAAAACAACAACCTGGCAATCTACTTGTCAAGAAAATAGTAGGTTGCTAGGAGTCAGCCTTAACTTGACACGTTTAAAAAAATGCTAATACTAAATATTGCTTGTATGCTGTATTTAATTCAATATAAATCTTAATTTTTCAAACTATTTTCTGAGGTATTTTGTTTACACAGTTGCGACTGAAAATTTATTGTTTTTATTACAGATAAGTAACAGTTTCAAGGATGCCTGAAGGAAGATTGTAAAATACATCTTTGTTCTGGCAAATCAAATAATTTCAGCACTTTGAAATCTTTTAATTCAACATGTTCTTGGCTAGAATCTTTGGAACATTTTAGGTTCATCACCCAGAAGAAAATTCAAATAATGATTCAGAAAGTTAGAGTTACAAAATAGATACTTTTAGCACAAATAAAAATCTTCTGAAAAAAATACTATTTGAGAATTCTCATAAACTGGATCCACCAGCTTCACAGTGATTACTTTTTAGTTGCTTTCAAATTTCATATGTTAATTTCTTTGAATCAAAATCTTGTGCTTCCAGTCTTGAACTCAGATGCTACAGATTATGAAAAGGGCTAGACGACTGACTCAATAGAATTCTAGACATAGTCACATGAAGAGCTTGGAATTGATTTGTCTTGGGGAAGGCACGGAATTTGGGGAAACATTCCAAAGTTATCATGCGGCCATGTCACTCACTAAATAGATTTAAGGTTCACAATTTCTAGGTGCTCGAAGGAGCTTTGGTGCATAGAAAAGATCTTTGCATAAAAAGGGGATGTAAAAAAGATGATCATGCAAAGATGGGCAGGTCATTGCTTTGTCGAGTTAGTCATAATGGATTTTTATGGTTAGGACCATTTTTTATGATTGTCTTGCAAGGGGATAAATAGGATGATATGTGGTTTATATATTTCAGTTGTATAAATAGAATTTGGATCTTCATCTTTAATCTGTTTTTTATTATAACCTGTATTTAGAAATGTGCTTTTTACTTACTTGATGGATTTAAATGTCATCCACTTTGGACAGATGCAAACCTGAAAAGGCAGACTATTAGTTTAATGCTAAATTAAATGATACAGGAGAATATTATAAACATGTTAATAGAGATATACCAAAAATCTTTATTAGCTCTGTAAGATTTGTTTCGATATAGCAACAAAGATTACAGATTATCAATTCGGATAGTCTTTGGGAACCTGTTTGTCGATTAGTCTCATTCATCCCCATTAAAGCCTCTGAAAGAAGTTATTTTACAATGGAACAGTGAGACTTCTAATTCAGTTTCAATCAAACCTGCTTGAAATTTGATGACAAGTACAGTCAAACCTCGGTTTTCATGATTAATCCGTTCGAAAAAGTCTGACTAAAACCGAAACGTATGAAAACTGAAGCAATATTTCCCATAAGAAATAATGTAAATCCAATTAATCCGTTCCAGACACCCAAAAATATTCACAAAAAATACATTTTATAGAGAATAACTATATTTTTACATACAGAAAACAATGAGAAATAAATATAAATGACTAATGAAATGGATAAATGAACATTTAACATCACTGAAAGCAAGCTAAGTACAGTACTGTACAGTACAATATGTTAGCATCTGGCCTTAGCCACCCCTGACAAGCTGCTGTGCCCAGCTCTCTTCGGAATCACATTGGATTCAACCCATTAAAATACCTTTACATTATCTGCTCAATGCTTCAGAATGGCAGAAAATCTTAATGATATAGCTTCAGACGTACCCTGCAAGAGAAAGAACTGCCTCCCACATTCATGCAACATCTCCTGCTTACGTTGACAGCTTTTCTTCCCTGCTACCTCCGAGCCTGAGGGGGCGCTCCAGAGAACGGGCAGGCGGTGGACGAGATCGGGGCCTTCCTCTCCGCGCAATCCTTGCCTCTCTAACTCTGACCAGGCTCGAGGATGTGTTTCATTTACTTGCTCAGCTGGCTTTCGCTTCTCATCACGCTGGCGATCGGTGAGTCCGGGGGGCAGTGCTGCCGGGACCGGGCGGGCGTTCTAGCAGTGTATACAGACCGGTGTGCAGCGCGAGGGTGTATGTATTTACAGTACTGTACTTTACAAAAACCGAGGCGATGTACGAGAACCGGGACAAAATCTCAGTCAAAAAAGACGTTGAAAACCGAAGCGATGTATGAAAACCGGGACAAAATCTCAGTCAAAAAAGACGTTGAAAACCGAAGCGTATGAAAACCGGGGCAAATGAAAACCGAGGTTTGACTGTATCTGTAACAGCACTACAGGCTATCAAGAGTGCCATAAATATCCCAGGGCACTAGTTATAATGTAATGTTTCCGTTTTTTGTTTGATGTAAACCACTTTGATTTTGCTGAAAGATGGTATATAAAACTACTCAATAAATAAATAAATAAAATAGAAGAGGGGCAAAAGGCATGTAGAGGGGCAGATTGAGTAACAGAAACTATCATCGGAAGGACATAGCGGTGCAAAGAATGGAATGAGCACCTCAAGATAATGGAAGAGTGCAGAGCAGTACCACAATTGGAAGCACACCAAGGCACTATCAAGAGTAAAATGGCAAGGAGACAACACAGTGTCCAGTTCAGCTGCCAGTCTCTGAAACACACCTAGAGGATCAGCACTTCACCAACATCAGATGCAAGGCTCTAAAACAAACACAGAAGCGGTGGAATGAGCTAAGGCCAAGGTCTGGGGTGAATTCTACTAAGCTAGGTGCCTGCAAGTTCAAGTCCTGGCACTGAGGAATTTGGTATCAGCTTAGGAACCTTAAGTACAGAGGAAGATTCCCCCAGGATGGAAAAAGTATTCATGGCCTGCTTAGATGACATGCTCAGGGATTGAGGTCTTCTATCATCTGCATGATATGTACCTAATGAAGATGACACAGTAGTCTTTTCATCACAATCTCAGTCTCCAATGACATCTGTTACAAGGAAACCTGTTACTCCACTAAGCTCTCCAACATTTCATAAGTAGAGTTCCACCTAGTGGCAACATCCTGCTTGAGCTGGTTTGAAGATGCCTCGGCTGCTTCCATCTTCCCATGAAGCTCACACCCACCATTTACACTCTGGTAAAAATGTAATGCAAGCCTTCAAGTCAGTTCTGACTCCTGATGACCCAGAAGCTCCTGGGTTTTCTTGGCAGTAGATTGCCAGGCCTTTCTTCTGAGGCAATGGAGAGTTAAGTGACTTGCCCAAGGCCACAAGGAGCACTAGTGGGTATTGAACCTTGGTTGCTAAGCCAGTGTTCTAACCACTAGGCTGCTCCTCCACTCCTAATGCCCTGCAATTCTTTTTGCCACTTCTCATTCAGTTGCCTCAGGATAGGCCTGCTGCTTCACCTGCTCTCCAGGTCTAAAGAGCTTCCAGAACTGGCCCAATGAGAGCAAAGAACAGCTAGAGTCAAAGCAAAGCAATGTATCCTGGCAGCCACACAAACTCAGTGGCATCAGTGTGCACTTTTACCTGCAGAAATAATAGGCAATATGCAAATAGTCCATTTACCCTTGTAAGTAGATTTTTCACTCATTATGTATATATTTACAAAACAAAGTTAATATTTAAAAGTATGACGTCCAAATGTGATGTTCTATAGGATTGTTCTGGGAGGGATTGTGTTGAGATGGTTACAATTGAGCTTAGTAATCAAAATCTTGGAGGATGGATAGTAATGGCCCAATTCTGACATTGACATCCTGACCCTCTGTGCGTCTGGTTGGAACTGTACGCACAGAGTTATCTAGGATTCTGATCCCTCAGGGCACGTCTAGCTCTGAGGGATCAGAATCATGTCCAGACCTGTATTTGCAGGCCAAGACCTTGATTCAGTCTGGCCTGCATGTACAGGCCTTGCCTGGCTAGCTCAGTCAGGGCTTTTCAATGGAGTCACAGTGCCATGGCATCCAGATGAAAAGCCACGATCCCCGGCTGCTGGCTCCAAAAGTGCTTTCCATGCAGCCCGACCCCCGATCTGGCCTCCCAAGGCTAGGGTTGGGCTGCGGGGAATGTCCTGTGCCTCCTCCTGCCCTTTCAGATCCCTGGCCTGCTGTCCCCTGCAGACTAGGGGAACTTATTCCACCTCCAAGATGGAATAAGTTCCCATTCAAGCCGCCAGCCCGGGACGCACAGGGCTGACATTGGATTGGCATAGTACATCCGGGGTTGACGACCGCCCACTGCCCGCCCTAACCCCGCCCCCAACCTGCTCCTTTCCCACCCCCATCTACCTTCACCGTACAATGCGCGGGGAAGTTAGACGGGATCGGGAGAGGGAACGAATAGAGGGATGTCTATCTCCACTATTCGTGCCTCGGAATGACCCTGTAGGGGTCTAAAAGCTAATTGCAAAGGGGCACAAGGGTGAACTTTCACCTAGGGCACCAAATATCCTTGCACTGGAACTGGGAGTCTCTAAACACCAGGTGCAGCATGTGCATACATCATTTGATCCTATGAAAGCCCCCCTTTATTAGTGTCTTTATGCATGTTCATTCCATCAGGTGTTACAAAGCCCTGCAGCATTGCCTTTATTTCTGCAAAGATATGGGTTGAAGTATGTCTGTAACCTATGACCTGGCTGTGCAGCATAGCCCATCAGTTCCGTCCTGCTGTTGCTTCAGAGTTCTGTCTACAGTCCATCCCTGCCTCATCCAGCTGTCATCGGTGCACGGTCAGAGAGTAATAGGCATGTGTCGTATTCTGACTAGTCCTGATTCAGTAGTAAAATACACGCTACTACCGGCCTTTGCCTCTTCCAGCTCTGCCTGTAGCTAACGATGCAGCTGATTATACAGGCTGGTGATTTTCTACCTTCTAAAAGTTGTCCTTGGTAATCAAGAGCTAAGAGACATAGTTATAGTTTATTTCATTTGATATAGCACCCTTTATTACTAGACATACAGAGCAGCCTTTTAAAAGCCACCTTCTCAGCCATCTTCAGGGGATGGTCATCCAGGGCTGTTATTTCCTTGATGCATCAGGTCACCACCCTACGTGCTGCCAATCACTTGCCCCTTGGCAGTGCTGTTGATACCAGCCCATTCTTCCATTGTGGCTTATTTTGATGGCCATCAGGTCTGATGCCATGCCACTTGTCTGGGGAAGAGGCTAGGGACTCCACTTGGGAAGGGGGTCTCATTTTTCATGCACTATTGTCAGCACTGCTACTTCCATTCCTCGATGGAGCCTCCCAACAAGGATCAACATGTTCCTTTATACTGACATTGCTTTTAAGTTTACCTCCTTGCAGCTTCATTTCATGTCCTCTAGTTCTACGACTTCCCCATCTTTGAAAACGGTTAGTTTCTTCATTGTTACCCTTTAAGTATTTAAACATCTGTATCATATATGCCCTCTCCTTTATCTCCTCTGGGTATATATATTCAGGATTTTAAATCTCTTCTCATACATCTTCTGTTGCAGGCTTGAAATCATTTTGGTTTCCTTCCTCTGAACCCTTTTAAGTATTTTAATACCAAAACTGAATACAGTACTCCAAGTGAGGGCTCACCAAAGACCTGTACAATGGCATTAATTCAATTTTTTCTATCGTGGTTCCTCTTTTGCAGCCTAGCATCTTTCTGGCTTTGACCACTGCCTTGTCACATTGTTTTGCCACCTTGAGATCCTCAGACACTATCATCCCCAGATCCCTCTCCTAGACCATGCGTATCAGCCTATTGCATACAGCTCCTTTGAATTTCTGTATCCCAAGTGCATCACTCTGCACTTTTTTTGCATTCATTCTTAACTGCCAAGCATTAGATGATTTGTCTAATTTCCGTAGATCTTTTCTCAAATCTTTTACCCCCTTTGAGGTGTCCACTCTGTTGCAAATCTCCGTGTCATCCACAAAAAGGCAACCTTTGCTTTTCAACACTTTTGCAATATCACTGCATCAGATACTGGTCCGAGGTTACCCACCCAATCTGATATAGACCCTTCACTGCCCATTGACCCTTCCTCCTTGCTACCACTCTCCAGAAGATTGGGAAAAGGGGGGATATGCATGCCTGGCTAATGCTCCTATTGGACTGGATTCCAGCTATTGAGGGCAGGGACTGCCTGTATTTTAATGCCCCTGTATGACCCACCAGGGGTCTACTGCCCTGGAGTACCATCACTCCAAGTGTGCTGTATCAGATACTGGCCACAGGGTCAACATCCCTGCCTGGCATAAGCCCTGTACTGCCCACTGACTCCCTGCTCCCATGCTTTAACATACTGGGGAGAGGTGGGAATGTGTTTATCTGACTTAAATTCCTTTGGATTGGATTCTCAGTTCTCATGGACAAAGGCTGCCTCTATGTGCACCCTGCACCACCCATTAGTCCTCTGCTGCCCAGAAGTACAGTACCATGCATTTACTTAACTAGGCTTATAGACTGCTTTTCTACAAATCAAAGCAGTGCACATTTTCCTTGTCCCTGAAGGGCTCACAATCTATGTTTTTGTACCTGAGGCAATGGAGGGTTAAGTAGCTTGCCCAAGGAGCCCCTGTGGGACTAGAAACCCCAGTCTTTCAGGCCCAAGATTGCTATCCTCTAATGGGATTTGAACTCCTGGCCCTCTAGCCTGAGGTAACTTGCCCCAACCACTAGGCCACTCCTCCCTCAAGTATGCCAGGACAAAGATTATTAGAAAAACAATTCACTCTATCTTCTGGTTGTGAAATTAAATGATTAGCTGCAATAAACTGTCCTTTCCCAGTATCACTGCCTTCTTAGGAAGTGTTGTACATAGACTTCTGTGTAAACCAGTGCAGAGTACACACCTTCCAGCCAGAGCCGGCCCCAAAGTTGGTTCAAGATGTTGCACCCTAGGCAGACCTTAAGCATTATACTACCCCCCTTGCTGTCAGAATCTATTGTTTAGATTTGAATTCTGTGCTCTTTGCCACCTCCCAGAAGCTGCCACCCTAGGCAATGGCCTGGTTTGCCTGATGGTTGGCCCAACCCGGCTTCCATCAATGCTTAGGACAGTAAGCATTGCAATAGGTAAACTGAACAATCAGAAGTTTCCCAGCATCTCTTTGATGCTAGATTTCCCATCATGTTGTGTGTCACAGGCCCGGGTACGAGACAGGAAACCTTAGGAAACTAGTTATGAAAGCAGATGGACAGTTGCATACCTGCACCCTAAGTTTAAAACAGGAAGGCAAGAACACTCAGGTCCCTTCAAACTGTTTCTTTATTCAGTCTTTGTATGTGTGTTTTCAGTTGGTAAGTGCCAGCACCCCTTCCTCACTCCCTGAAAGTCAGATACAGAATGACTCTCTGGGGCCTGGCTGGGCTATGTCTTGCAACAGGACTGGCTCAAGAATATCTGACTCACCAGGAAAACCTTCAACCCTGTGCCCTCTCCATAGTCTGGCATCTGTCCTTCCCTGCCTCCTCACAGTTCAGCCCTTCTCCTTCCTTCAAGTTACCCTTCCCCAGAGGTCCAGCTTCACCCCAGATATCCAGCCCCAGCTTATCTCCTTCTCTTCCATTCACCCTTCCCCAGAGGTCCAGCATATCTCCTTCCCTTTTCTCCCCCCCCCCCCCAGAGATCCAGAATGTCTCTTTCCATTCTCTTCCCCTTCCTTTGATGTACAGCATCACCAGATGAATTTTGGGGGCAGAAGCATAAGTGTGCAGTATCATCTACCTCACTCTCTGTCTCTGCTGCTGCCACCTCCTTATTGCCAGGTCCAGGTGTCAAAAAAATGAAAAAAAAATTAAAAAAAACAATGGGTCTTGCAGCACACATGTGCACTTTAGGCTGCTGTGTTCAACCTCCTCCAACAAGCAGTGTCAGAGGGGGCAGGGCACAGCCAGCCTACAGTGTGCACGAGTGCCACAAATCCTGCTGCCATGCTGTTTCATTTTCTGAAGCCTCGCTTGACCTGGTAGGAGGAAGACGTTAAAGGGCAGTAGTGACAGTGGCATCAGCAGCAGTGACAGAGTTGGGTAATACTATATATTTGTGCCACTGTCAGGCTTCAGTGCTGCCCCTCAAATCCTGACTTCCTAGGCAGGTGGCTAGTTTGCCTAGAGGTATGGACGGCATTATCTTGCAGGCTTGATGTGACATCATGACCCATGGGATTTGTATAACTCAGGCAGCAATAGGTTCCTCTGGCTGCTTGTCAAGGATTTGCAGCACAATTGGCTGAAGTGCCTTGTCCTGCCAGCTGATCGCCTCTTCTTTACCTTCTCACCCTCTTAGATTGGCTCCAGTATATCTGGGTGTGAGCATATGCATGACAAAATGAAGTTCATGAATGGAGATTTGGGGAAATTTGCCAAACAAACACATTTAGTTACTTGGACTAAGAACTAACCGAATTTGGTCATTTGCATAGATTTTTCCCAGCTACACAAAAACGAATCCACATGTCTAAAGGTGAACTCTTGTTGGACTCATACTTTCCTCACACAGCTAATTCTGTTTTGATTAAAGAAATTTGTCATCTTCATTTTAATGCCATGATGTAGTAATATGCAAATACAGTTCATAAAATTGTGGTTCATGTGAAAAAGCACAAAACACTAAGGGGGTTATTCTGTGCTATGAATAGTGGGGATGGATGGCCCAATGGGATATCCATCCCCGCTATTCATGTCGGCTCCTAACCCTAATTAACTTCCCCGCCGATTCTGCGGGGAATGTGTGGCCTGGGGGCAAAGTGTTGGCAGGCAGTGGGCAGTTGCTGGCCCTGGATTTACAGAGTCACTTCTAATGTTGGCCCTCTACGTCCAGGGCCAGAAAAATGTCCGGGTAAGTTATTCCACCTCAAAGGTGGAATAACTTCCTTGGACATGATTTTTTGAACAGCCTGGGGTGCAGATGTGTTTATTCTATGCAGCCCAACCCTGGCCTTAGGAGGCCAGATTGGGGGTCAGGCTGTGGGGAATAAACACTTTAATTGGCGACCGGCATCGCGGCTTTTCAATGGAGCCGCGGCGCCATGGCAACATGACATCATGGAGCCGCAACTCCATTGAGGAGCCTTGACTAAGTTAGCCGGGGACAATCCTGCACGTGTAGGCTGGATTGAATCACAGGACTGTTCGCAATTCTGATCCCACAGTGCTAGATGTGCCCCACAGGATCAGAATCGTGATCCCCTCTGTGTGTGTGTGGTTCAGACCAGATGCACAGAGGGGATCTTCATGCAGGATGGAATCGGGCCCTAAACACATTGTAAAAAATGTCAAACTTTCTATGTGTTGCACTTTTTTCATTTAAAGCATACTATTATTGCCCTTTGTGTGAAAGTTCCAGTAAATTCCACATTAATTTATTTTATTTAGAGCATTGGTTATACCACCTATTATAGAGATAACAGACAAAAGGGAAGAAATTGCAGTCCTCTAAGAGAGGAGGTAAACATTCATTATCTATTTCCAAATAAAATCTAACCAGCAATGTTTTCCATAAGCTAGTCTGGCTATGGAAATAACATGGCAACATATCTTCACTTTGCACGTCTCCCTATGGGGCCTATGTACTAAAATGCATGTGAAAAATAGCACACAATTCCTAGAAATACTAAAGAGTGCTAAAATGTGGACATTTTAGCATTTTTTGGGCATAGTGTACTTTTACAAAGTCACTATTTGGCAATCTGACCCCAAGAGATAGTACTGTGAAGTACTTTAAGACTACCACTAGTGGTCAACTGGAGCTATTTTGAACTAGGCAGCCACCAGGACAAGAGTGAGTGGGGAATGTTCCCCTGCCATAGCTTCTGGAGCCCTTGGGGTGAGTAAGGGTGCCGAGGTGGTGGTACCAGGAAGGAGAGAGGCACAGGAGGCCTTAAACACTGGGAAGGTATGTTTTTGTACAAAGGGGCTGGGCTTCAAGGAGGGGGCCTTTGCAATGGATCAGAGCTGGGGGTGGGCACATTGGGCTCACTCAGTCACCAGGGATTTGAAGTCCCCCCTGGGGAGAAAGTTCCAGAGGACCTTCCATTAGAGGCCGGAAGACCCTTTAAATTTGTCATGATATCATATGAAGGGGTATTTAAAAATATTTCTGGGTGTTGCCACAGCCTGGAACACACAAAATTTCAGAATGTGGCAATGTATGGAAATTCTCTACAAAGTATAGGCATAGATATAATTGAACCAAGAGTTCATTTGCATCTCATAGAACTGGATACTAACTCACAACCATTTTTCTGGGGTAGTGCATAGAATTCCTAAAGGAAGGAATCTGCAAATATCCTTGACTGTAGAACAAAGGACAAGGCTAGGCAGATAACATGTAATCATAGGCTGAACAGGCACAGAGGATGGGCCTGGAAAGCAACACAAGGATCTTAAATTTGACTTGCTATTAGAGCCAATGAGAAGTGCTCAGATAAGGAATATTGTGCACCAGTTTCTTTTTAGAATTTAGGGAATTTTTCATGCATATCCCTAAAAGACAATTTCATCTAAAGTCTTAATTTTTTTCTGCGGGATTTAAAATATAGTATTGCAATCTTTTCGAAGTATGGCTAAATGTTAATGCTTTTGTTAATGTAGTATTGCTTGCTATGTTGTCCAAGGGTAATATTTCACATGTTCTTTTTATAAGCTGCATAGAACTTTAGGATAGCTGGAATATAGATTACTTCAGATAAAAAAATGGGCCAGGAGCTAATTTGAATCCCATAACTAAATTTAGCAAAAATGGCCTCTAAGCCATGCTGCAAATGTTTTCTTAGCTAAATCCATCACTCTGCAAGATGAAGAATTTAGAAAATACTTCCAATCTTTTTCCCACGATATGTTATGAAAGTACTTTGTTGATGTATTAAAATGTTCTTCTGATGCTGTGCTAAACATTCCTGCTGGAGATAGTAGAGTGGATGTTTAAATGCTTTCTAATATATTGAATATATCTGCTTGTCTGGAAACGTCTCAGAAAGAGAGGAATAGCAGAGCAACACTGTTTTAATCACCTTCAGTTTAGATTGAGATCTGATTCTCCCATATTTCATTAAAGATAGAGCTTCCCCTTTTGGGGAACTAAAACAAGAGTTTTCCTTTCTGTAAGTCAAGAAACAGTCTGTTTGGAGATGATTTCTTGACTTGTGCCAAGATGTAATATCCCATGCTGTTGTTTATTTTCTTAAGTTTCCATGTAAGTGTATCATTAAATAGAGGAAATACGTTTGTTTTTGCTGACCCAAATCACGTAATGGGTTCTCTTCAAAACAAATCATCTGGTCTCTCACACCTCCCAGGGAAGCTCCTGTAGCCCCAAGCTCTGTTGGTTAATTGAAAGCAGCTGTTGTGCTTGTTTGAAATTACTAGACTGAACATGGAGCTGCTTATGATCTACTCTCTCCTTTTCTAAGGGTATAGTTTTTCCATTTGATTCCCCCTTCACTGCGGACTAGGACGCCATAGCAAGTTTTCCCATTCCTCTTCTCTTGCCTCTGGATATTGTATGGCAAAGAAATGTTTGGCTATGTTTTAGTGTTTCTATACTTAACTTAATTTTTATTTTGAACTTTTCAGATTAGATTAGAATATTTAGCAATGAGGCGTAATCAGAACCCTGGTATTTAGAGTAGTTCTGGGAAAATATCAGAATCTCTTTTCTTTAACCTTAGAATTGACAAGAAAGGACTTAGCAACGATCTGGGCTTTCTAAGTTCTTATGAGCCATATAATCCTACTGGCTGTCACTTTCTGATCTTCCGGCAACCTTCGGCCTCACCATTCCCGTTCAAAGTGCTATTGGAATGCTTTTATGGTTCACTTACATTTTCTGATATTTTCTCTCATTCTGTTCTTATCTGAAAAAAGAGGTGCTAACTCCCATAAGCTTTCAGGAGCTATTTCAGAAGCCATATGCATGATTTACACATATGTAATCAAGCATAAGGTATCATATCCACATATAAATGGCCATGTTAGAAAGAGCCCAATTTAAATGTGGACGATCCTAGTACATGGAAGCTGTGATGGGTCTTGCCAGGGAGATAGTCTAAGTGTTGTCTGCTTGGGTCAAAAACTTACACTTCTATTCTTCTTTTCATATAGGGAATTTGCATGTAAGCCCAAAATTCTCCATAATGAAATTTAAACCATTCCCTGGCATGGATAGTTTTTGGAGTTTTTGTGTGTTTTAAATTTAGGCATTTCGGCCAACCTTTTAAAAGAGGGCTTAAGAGTTATCCTCCTTAATCCCTCCTAGTTTATTTCCCCCTTCAAATTGAAATGAGTTCAATATAGTGTCTAAGGGGCTTGTTTACAAAGCCGCGGTAGCGGTTTCCGATCGTTATCGGAGCCGCGGCCCCACTGATTTCAATGAGGCCGTGGCTCCGATAACGATCGGAAACCGCTACCGCAGCTTTGTAAACAAGCCCCTTAGACGCTATATTGAACTCATTTCGATAACGATCGGAAACCGCTACCGCAGCTTTGTAAACAAGCCCCTTAGACGCTATATTGAACTCATTTCGATAACGATCGGAAGCCGCTACCGCGGCTTTGTAAACAAGCCCCTTAGACGCTATATTGAACTCATTTCGATAACGATCGGAAACCTCTACCGCGGCTTTGTAAACAAGCCCCTTAGACGCTATATTGAACTCATTTCGATAACGATCGGAAACCTCTACCGCGGCTTTGTAAACAAGCCCCTTAGACGCTATATTGAACTCATTTCGATAACGATCGGAAACCTCTACCGCGGCTTTGTAAACAAGCCCCTTAGACGCTATATTGAACTCATTTCGATAACGATCGGAAACCTCTACCGCGGCTTTGTAAACAAGCCCCTTAGACGCTATATTGAACTCATTTCGATAACGATCGGAAACCTCTACCGCGGCTTTGTAAACAAGCCCCTTAGACGCTATATTGAACTCATTTCGATAACGATCGGAAACCTCTACCGCGGCTTTGTAAACAAGCCCCTTAGACGCTATATTGAACTCATTTCGATAACGATCGGAAACCTCTACCGCGGCTTTGTAAACAAGCCCCTTAGACGCTATATTGAACTCATTTCGATAACGATCGGAAACCTCTACCGCGGCTTTGTAAACAAGCCCCTAAGTTTGCAAAATGGCTCACATTTGCTGGATTTCCTTTGTTGATTTTTTCCCACCTGAAAAATGTGTGAAATGGCGCCTCCCACTGCCCAGGGATGTCAATCCACATGGCTTCCTGCGCTTCCTTCTGTGTATTTTAGCAACAGCTCTAAGTTCAAAAGAGCCATTTCTAAATGCCATTAGAACTGAGTCTATCTCAACCTGGACATCTCAATTTCCATCTCCATATACGATCTAAAACGTGCCTTTATATGTTTTCATTTTTATTTGCTAACCCTCTTTTCTGTGTAATTAATATTAAGGGGCCTATTTACAGAAGTGCTGTTAGATTTGGCACTCACTGCATGTTAAGTGTAAAGTTTGAGTGTTAGCTGTTGGGAGGGTGGTCAGCATCTGCTCTGCACAGGGTAGATACTTACTGCATGGTAAATGCATTGTTAGAGAGCAAGATAAGTGTGTTCCCATTGCCTGACAATGCATTTTCTGTGCCCAATGTGTTAAATAACCCAATCCCCTGCTCTGCATCCCAATCCATCCCTCACCTCTCCACTCAACAGCCCCGATCCCCCAATCAAGATTCCCACCCCTCCACTGAACATCCCCTTAGCAAACTTTTCTTACAGTTGAAGAGCCCTAATCTGTTTAGCATTTCTCCCAGGAGAATTGTTCCATCCCATTTATCATTTTGGTCACTCTTTTCTGTACCTTTTTCTAATTCTGCTATATCTTTTTTGAAATGGAGCAACCAGAGTCATGGAACAACACATTGCAATTTTTTTGTTTTATTCTCAGCTCCTTTCCTAATAATTTGTACTGTTCTGTTTACTATTTTTGGCTGCCACCGCACATTTTATATATTTATTTTTAGCTAAGCTTATATGCCGCAAATCTGACAGTCTAAGCGGTTTAAATGGAACAATATGCCAACAGTGGCTTTACATAAAACTTACATAAATCAATAAGGATAACAGTGGGATTGCATAAAACTGCAAACTTTGGAAGAAAACATAGGTAAGTTAAAACTGAAATTAAATAAGGCAGGGATTATTTACAATGTTAGGAGTAAAGTAGTGGATAAAACAGCTTCTAGGGGGGAGTTTCTTTGGAATATTTACAGTAAGAGGTATGTAGGTAGTTGTGGAAAGTTATGACTAAGGGTAATGATGGTTATGTTTCATCATTTGGGAAATGTTCCAGGTAAAGGTGAGTTTCTAGTCTCTTTCTGAAGTCCAATAGGTCATTAGTGGCTCGGAGGCTGTCTGGGAGCAAGTTCCTTATTGCTGGAGCGAACAGGGAAAATGTTCTTCTTGAAGTTGTAGAACTGGCTTTGGCATTCACTGTTGGGACATGAAGTGTGTTGAGGGAGCTTGTTCTGCTTCTGTTGTCAGGTGTCTTTTGGATCAGTGATTGTAGGTAGTTGGTGGACAAGCCATGAGAGACTTTAAAAGTTCTGAGAATTGATTTATATTTGATTCATGCAATTATGGGTAGCCAGTGTAGTTGTTTGAGGAGTGGTGTGATGTGTTCTGACCTTGAGGCATTGCAGAGAAGGCGTGCTGTGATGTTCATGGCAAGTTGGAGTGGTTGAATAGAAATTTTGGCAAGCCCTGAAGAATGAGATTGCAGTAACCAAAGTGAGGGAATATAGGGCTTGTAAGACAGTATGGAAGTTGTGTAGTTCCAAGACTGGTTTAAAGGTGTTGTATACTCTTGAGTTTGTAGTATATGGTTCTTGTGGTCTTGCTTATGTGGGAGGATAGGATGAGGTGTTGGTCTAGAGCAGGGGTGGGCAAACTTTTTGACTCGAGGGCCGCAATGGGTTCATATATTGGACCCGGGGGCCGGACCAAGAGTAGATGAGCATAAAAAGAGTTATTTTACACTAGACTCTAGTGGTTAGAGCATTGGCTTGATAACAAAGAGACCAGGGTTCAACTCCCACTAGTATTCTTTGTGACTCTTGGTCAAGTCACACTGCCTCGGAAGAAAAGCCTGGCAATCTACTTCCGGTCACACTGCCAAGAAAACCCAAGAGCTGCCAAGAAAACCCAAGAGCTGTTAGATCGCACGGAGTCAGCACTGATTCGAAGGCACACATTGGATTACGTTCTGCCAATGCAATGTAAATAACATTCATTATTATAAAACAAACAAAAAAAACAAGTCTCAAGAGCATTAACAATGTAGAAATGAAGTGTAACAAAATGAGATAAGCCTAGTAACAAACGTCACAAAATCTTTCAAACTTGACACCAACACAAAAATACCCAGGTGCATCGCCCTTTGTAGGAACTCCAATACACAAGCAGAAACCCCCCTCCCCGTCATTAAAGAGCACGCGTTGGTGGGCTCCGGTGTTTGAACAAGAACACATTCGCCCCGTTCTCGAATCAGACTCATCGATTTTAAACGTACACAGGAGTACAAGTGTTTCCCCAACACGCTGCAACCAGCCCCCACGAGCTGGAGCCCCGGCCGGAAGTGTTCGTGCCGACCCCCAGCCCCAAGGTATCAAAACAGAGGCCGCGCAGAGCACGCACACACCCTACCAGCCACAGCGGCGCACCTTACATAAGAGGCAAACAAACCGAGGCCACAACAACGCTCCCAGCCTTTCCCCACCCCCACAAGCCCTCTTACCCTCGGCTCCGGGCGACTCTCTTTTCGGTCACTCCTTGCACTCCAGTCCCAGGCTTCAGCGAGGACGCTGCGCTTCCAACAGGGCAACGGCTTCGCACCACAACAGCCACAACCACATAGAGGCTAGCGCTCTGCGGGCCGGATTAAAAGGTCTGCCGGGCCGTATACGGCCCGCGGGCCGTAGTTTGCCCATTCCTGGTCTAGAGTGACTCCTAAGTAGCGTATTTCTGTTTTGAGTTGCAGATGAGTTCCATCAATCGATATGTGAGGTGAAGGAATAAAATTGGTGTCCTTGGTAATGTAAGGACTTCAATTTATTTATAGTTTATAGATATGTTGTGTTCTGTGAGCCAGTGTGCAATGGAGCTAAAGCATTTTTTAGTTGGAGGATAGTTAGGTTAGTGGTGTTGAATGGAGTATAAAGCATGACATTGTCAGTATACTGTATATATGGTAGAGAATATTGTGTGCCAGTGTTGTTGTTGTTAAGTGCCGTCAAGTCAGTGTCGACTCATGGCGACCCTCTGGATACCTGTCCTAAATTGTGTTCGGTCTTCAGTCAGGCGACTCATTGTTGACAGACTGGCACCCGTAGCTGCTGTTATTGTATCGATCCATCTCATTGCTGGCCTTCCTCTTTTGCGTTAACCTTCTACCTTGCCAAGCATGATGTCTTTCTCTAATGATCTCTCTCTTTGCATGATGTGTCCAAAGTATGAAAGTCGAAGTCTTGTCATCTGAGCTTCTAAAGAAAGCTTAGGTTTGATCTTCTCTAGTATTGACTGGTTTGTTCTTCGGGCAGTCCATGGTATATGCAGTATTCAATGCCAGCACCATAATTCAAAGGCATCAATTTTCTTCCTGTCTATCTTTTTTACTGTCCAACTTTCGCATCCATATGATGTTATTGAAAATACCATGACTTGAATGAGTCGAATCTTTGTATGGAGAGAGACATGTTTGCTCTTGAGAATCTTGTTTAGGTCCTTCATTAGCCATTTGCCAAGAGCAATGCATCATCGGATTTCTTGACTGCTTGTTGCTTCTTTATTGATAGTTGATCCAAGTAGGTTAAATTTGTCCACAATTTCAATTTCTTCTCCATCAACAATGAACTTATTGATTTAGCCAGTTGTCATGTTCTTTGTCTTCTTTACATTATGGTGCAGGACCATTTTAAGACTATGTCCCTTGATCTTGAGAAGCAAATGTTTCAGATCATCTTCACTTCAGCCAGTAATGTGTGCCAGAATGATTGAGTAAATTGGTTGGAGGAAGATGTTAAATAATAAAGAGGATAGGGTGGACCCTTGTGGGATTTCTTGCTGTTGTAAGTATGGACAGAATATTTCAACACATTCCCCACAATGATGCCTAGATTATTTTTTCTTGGTGCTGACTCCTCATGTGGAACCTACCATCATATAGCTATAATTTGGATTATGTTTCTCTTCCTTTTCAATATCTAGTCTCTCAGTCTCGCTAGGTCCTCCTGCAATTTCTCACAATCCACATGACATTTAACAATTTGAATAATCTGGTATCATCTGCAAATTTAATTACCTCACTTGTTCCCAATTTCAGATCATTTATGAATATGTTAAAAAGCACCAGCCCCAGAACAGATCCCTGGGGTACTCCTCCACTCAGCTTTGACCATTGAGCAAATTGGCCTTTTAACCCTACTCCCAGTTTTCTCTCTTTAACTAGTTCCCAGTCCACACTAGGACATTGCTTCCTATCCCATGGCTTTTTAATTTCCTCAGAAGTCTTTCATGAGATAATTTGTCAAAGGCTTTCTGAAAATCCAGATATACTATCAGCTGGCTCACCTTTATTCACATGTTTATTCCTGCCTATTTTATTAAAGCTGCTAGGTGTCTTCATAAAATTAGCACTTAAAAAAAAAAGTGCCCTATTACAAAATGATCCCTTATCCTATGCGTAGAGTTTCGAATCATATCCTTTCTCTGATTCTTGCACACTGAAAATGTTAAGATAAGAAGCTTCCTCACTCTTTGCCTTGTGCATTGTGGTTACACCATTCCCAAAGCAATGACATTTTCTTTTCCAATTAATGCCCTTTATAATAAAAGGATCACTCAAGTGGAACTTATTAACTCACTGCCAGTTAATGCCGTCTTTCTTGTTTCTGGAGCTGATAAAGTATTTGGCATGACCATTTCTGTATGTTGTTGTTCATTCACTTTCATTTGTGAATGTTTTAGCTGGGTCATTTTCATACATCTACCACATCCTGATCAATTTCCAAAGCCCACTTCACCCAATGTGAGGTGATTTAGGGGTGGATTTATCAAGATCATAATTAAATATATTACTGAAATCTTTAGTCACTAAATGTGTTCCTTTATATTTAGAATAAAAACAGTGAGCAAGAATGCCGGTAAATATAAATGTGTGTTATTCAAGGCTGGAGCAAGGGTTGTGAGGGAGAATGAATATCAGCAAATAAGAGGAAAAAAAGTCCCACAACGAAGTACTTTGGCCCTGCATAGATCCACTTCAAGGAATGCATAAGCCACCTTATTTCATCTTGCACAGATCTCTTTAGCCCTTTTCAGGCATGCAAAATTGCTCTGGTGATGTTGGCCTCTATAGATAAAGGCAGTAAGACCACACTGAGTATGCCCAGACTATACTATGGGCATGTGTCCATACTGCAGCCTCAGAAGTGCCTCATCTGCATGCTCATTAAAATCCAGATATTTGCTCAAGATCCAAAAGAAATCACAGTAACAGTGGATGATGGTAGAAAAACAAAAACCTATCTATTCTGCAGAGTTATTCTACGCACACTACTCAGGTTACATGCCAGCTGCTTATGACTGTTTATAGGATACCTCTTCCTATCCAGGACAGGCGTTTCACTCTTTCCCATTGTCTTGGGTAGATGTGCATACAAGATTCACATATGATGGCAGAGCTGAGCTAACTCTTATGCTGACTAGGCAACCTCCTGATGTTTTAGACTTCCAGCTAGTATCGGTACTGCCTTGGCCCTTTTCTTGTGTTCTTGTTGCTTCCAGCCAATGTTATTGCTGCTTTAACCCACTTATACTGCCTTGGGGTCATCCAGACAGTGCTGTTGCCTATCTTTCCCCTCTGCCAATCCTTTGGGGTCTTTATTCCAATGTTGATGTCATTTACTCCTTACAAAGTGCCTCAGCATTTTCTCAATAGCTTGGGGTATTCATTTGACTCTTCATACTGCTTTGACCTTTCTTCCACTGTTAGTGCCCTTTGCTTCTCTTTTGTTGCTATGGGATTTTTATTACATTATTGATGACTCTTTCAAAATGTACAAAGACTATGGTACATGCAAAGAAGTTACTAAGTAATGTATTTAAGACAAATCAGAACACATCTTTTTTTCCTCAATGAATAATTAAGCTCTGGAATTTGTTGCTGGCAGATACAGTTTCATTTCATTTCATTTACTGAATTTTTAACACCACAAATATAGACTAAGCAGTTTCCAGTAAATCATAGATGACAATTGATGATAGACATATACACTAAACAAGTTAAAATCTATGATACAAAGCCAGAACTAAATAGAAATATACAATTTGGCCACAAAATATTCTTCATCCTCCAAAGCTTAACTGTTTTCTTAAAATCAAAAATATTGGGCAAATTTTAAAGCTCCAAAGGAGACAAACTGCATAGTTGAGGACCCTTAATAGAGTATGTATGATCACAGGTGCAAATTATAAGGTCAATTTGAGATAAATCACAGAAAGGGGAGATATGACATCCAGGTTGGGATGTGGAACATTCCCATTGTGTTTCACAAAGGTTCTGCCAAATACAGAGATGCTTCTAAAATGCATATTAGTGCATGCAGGAGTGCCCATTGATGTCTCACCATGCCAAGCAGGAGCAGAATTTTTAAAATATCCATTTGGGAAAAAATAGCACCTGCTGTCTCCCAAGTGTACTTGAAAGCAGCTTTCTAAAACTGCTGCTCCTAATATCCATGCCAGCAGCACAATTCCCCGCATCTCCTGATTATCCCTCCAAATCCAATATCCCCTGTCATTTGACTCTCCATATTACAGACCCTCCTTCAAAATTCATACCCCCTAAGTGGACCCACTTGACAGATTCTCTTACTCCACCACTCCCAATCTCCCCATTTCTTATTATGTTCCCTGGTAGTCTAGTGTATGTAGGAGTGATCCTCCATCACTCTTGCTCATAAACAGTCCCAACTTCAAAATAACACCCATTACCTCAGCAGTATTACCATCAGATTACTGCTAGGGATCATGGGTGCTCTTTTGAACCTAGGATTTGCCATGAGGATTGCCTCTGCTCCCAGTAGACTTTCAGCAACCCTGATAAGAGTTGGAGGGGGATCAGATGTCTATGAGCAGGGGGGGAGGGGGAGGGTGGATCCAGTGTGATATGAATTTTAGAAGGGGTCTGTAATGGCAGGAGGGATGATTGGGGTCAGACCTTAGCCTTTGCATCTCTTCCTTCAAGCAGAAACCTATGCAGTAGGCAAGTGCATGAGTTTTCATACTAATAGAAGAATTAATGAAATCATGATTTTTGATTCATTCCAGGGCCAACTAACAAACAATGCATCTTTGTAAAATTTTATCAAATCGCCATTCATGAACTTTTTGTCATGCATGTGTGCCTGTCCAGACACACTGGAAACAATCTAGAAGGGGGAGAAGATGAAGGAGGGGTCATCAGTAGCCAGCATGAGGCACTTCAGCCCATCATTCTGCAAATCGTGGACAAGCAGCCAGAGAATCCTATCCTTGCCTCGGATCTGTAAATCATATTGGCCATGATGTCATAGTGGGGCAGGAACATGCAGCCCATTGCAAGCTCCAAAGAACCATATTGTTTCAGACTCTGAAATAATAAGGAAGGAGTACTTGCAGGGGTTAGTTAAGGCAAAAAGATTGAAAATGCAGCAGTTTTAAGTCGGTTCTTGAGAGAATGAAGATGTGCTTGGGCTTAGGACATTAAAGCAGAAAAAAAAGATTGAAAACAACAGACAGCTTGAAGACTGACTTTGAGGCAGTGAGAAAATGGTGCTAGGGCTTGCTAATCAAAGGCACAAAACAAAGACTGAAAAAAGTAGACCCCAGAGTGAGAGGTAGAGATAAGGAAAGTCCTATTTTTACACTTTGCAAATTGGCAATTGCTTATGGTCTTAAACATTGGTAGAAGGTGTACACTGTGAGCTAGTGCACAGAGATTATCTGTAGAATACTGAAAGCATTCAGTGCCAGTGGGAAAGGATAACACAGGTACACTACCAAAAAACTGCCTCCAGTTTTGCAACTGATTCCTATAGATTTTGGGGTGCTGAATCCAGGAAAAATAGCCAAAATGTTCCATCACGTCACGTTTTCTTGCAAAATTAGATTTCTTACCCATATAAGGAATGTTCACATAATTTCTTTTTAGCCGACTGCAGTTTATTTTCTTGGCCCAAAATAGAGGTTGTAATGGTTAACTAACTAGAAACACTCCCTCATGATATTTTAGAGTGTTTTGTATTCATTTTATACATTAACAGGACAATTGGGAGGCGGGGGGCTAAATCCAGTACTCGCGCTGGCGCATGTTCTTTCCTGTTCGCCTCGCCTCATTCGCTCGCTCAAACACGGTGGTTGCAACATGAACGTTCCTGTCAAATTTCAGTTTCTTGCAAGTTCATTATTACCTTTTGTTTGCTCAGTCGTAATCCAGCTTTATTCCGAAGTGGTTCACTACAGTTGTAGTTTGCAGTGCTGTGTATTTGTGATGGCTCACAGAGCCAGAGGTTGCGTCAACTCTCCGGACAGTTTTTGTTTTATTTGTGGGGAATATACCGTGAAAAAGCGGCAGAGGAACATTTCTGCATTTATTAAAAAAGTATATTTCGCCTATTTCGGTTTGAAGTTAGGCGATCAAGACAAACCGTGGGCTCCTCACAAAGTGTGCAAGACATGTGAGGAAGATCTACGCTTATGGATGAAAGGTAAAAAACAAGCATTTCGTTTCGGAATACCTATGATGTGGCGTGAACAAAGAGACCACAGCAGTGACTGCTATTTTTGCTCTTGCATTGTGAAGGGATACAACTTAAAAAATAAGAACGTAATAAGTTACCCCAACCTTCCCTCAGCAATTAGGCCTATGCCTCATAGCAACGAAGTACCTGTGCCTGAACCACCAAAATCTTTGGATCATATTTGTGTGGACGGTTCTGATCATGATGAGACTCATCAGATGGCTTTTCCCGATGAGTCCACTACTTCCGAGTTTGAAACTGAACCAGATCCGAAACCTGAACTTTTCTCTCAAGCTGAATTGAATGATTTAGTCCGGGATTTAGGACTCCCAAAAGATGCTGCCCAACTGCTAGGTTCTCGGCTTAAACAGAAAAATCTATTGTCACCAGGAACAACTTTTTATTGGTAGCGCAACAGCGAGACACAATTTTTGAAGTATTTCAGCAAAGAGGAAGATTTGGTATTTTGCAACGATATATACGGAGTGATGGAAAAGTTTAAACTCAAGTATGATCCTGTTGAATGGCGGCTGTTCATTGATTCATCAAAAGACAGCATAAAAGGTGTTCTTCTTCATAATGGCAAAACATTCGCTTCAGTTCCTATTGCTCACTCTGTTATTCTCCAAGAAAAATACGAGAATTTGGCCCTGATTCTTCAGAAGATTCGTTATGATGAGCATAAGTGGATGATTTGTGGAGACTTTAAAATTCTATCCATGCTATTAGGGCAGCAATCCGGTTTCACCAAATATCCCTGCTTCCTTTGCTTGTGGGATAGCCGGGCCCGCGACCTACACTGGGGGAAAAAAGACTGGCCAATTTGGGAGTATTTGAGACCCGGTGAGAAAAATGTTCTTCATGAGAGCTTGGTACCTCGTGATAAAATTCTATTACCACCTCTCCACATTAAGTTGGGTCTCATTAAGCAATTCATCAAGTCCCTTCCAAAAGATGGTGAGTGCTTTCGGTACCTTTGCTCAAAGTTCCCCCGACTTTCTGAAGCAAAGCTAAAGGAAGGAGTGTTTGTTGGCCCTGATATAAGGAAACTCATTTCAGATGGAGCATTCGCTGAAACGATGTCTGAGAAGGAAAAAGAAGCCTGGGATTCCTTCAAGGATGTTGTTCTCAAATTCTTGGGGAACAGGCGGGATGAGAACTATAAGGATATTGTTGCCAGGATGCTCAATGCCTTCAAAGAACAAGGCTGTAACATGAGCCTGAAAGTCCATTTCTTGCACTCCCATGTGAACTACTTTCCCGAAAACTTGGGGGCGTACAGTGAAGAACAAGGTGAAAGGTTTCACCAGGACATCAAGGACGCAGAGAGAAGGTACCAAGGAAGATGGAACACCACTATGATGGCTGATTTCTGCTGGTTGCTGCTGCGGGAAACCCCAGATGAAAAATACACCAAGCAGCGCACCAAGAGAAGCATTCGGGGGAAGAAGAAACGGGCCCACCAGGAGATTGATTGACCCAAGAATGACTTTAAAATCTAAACTGTGTTGACAAATATCGTGTTTTTACTAAACTTTGAAATAAAAATTTGCTAGTTATTACCACAGTGTCGGATCTCATTTATTAGAATTTTATTTTCACACCATCGGGTGTTTGTCTTCATGTATTGCAATGGTGCGGTTTGCGTTTTCTATTCTTACATACCTGTACAACATTTTTTGCACATTTCTTTGCTTTGCTTTGTGTCTAACTTCGCTCTTATATGCTCAATGTTTGTGCACATGTATGTGGCTGTTTTAAGTGCAGACAATTTTGCTACCATCACAGTGTGTTTTGTTGACATTACTCTATTCTTATGTGCTGCCTTGTTACAATTTTCTTTATTCTTATTTGAATAACTACTAAACAATTAGTATAAAGAATTCATCCAAGAAACTTTTATCTCGATCGCACTCAATCTGAAACGTTCACCTCAAACTGCTAACCCAATGTAGCAAAAAATCTGTACGTGATGGAGCAAATTGGTTACCAGATTTGGATTCAGCACACCAAAAAATGTAAAAATCAATCGAAACATTAGAGGCAGTTTAAAAAAAGATTTTTTTAGTGTACCTGTGTAATCTACTATATATAATTCATTCCATTGTACAACCAGAACATACCGTGAAATTATTTTTTTGTAACCATCTTGTTCACCTGTTGTCTGTAGCAGCAACTTTTGGGATGGGATGGAAGGCAGAGATGCAGTCGAAGGCTCTGTTACTCATATTCTTCCTTCAGCCAGCAGAGAGATCATAGAGTTCCCTTAAAGGTTCAATATAAATATTAAATCACAATGTTCAATCATAACTTACTATGTACTGTTCTCCCTATTTACCTCTGTACATAAGTTATTGCTTATTGTAACTAAATGTAATCCTTGTTAAATATACATCATTTTGACCCAGTGATAAGCAGTATAAAAAAACAGTTAAATAAATAAGTAAAGGTCCTGATGTAGTCCTTTAATTTAGTTGACAAAAATGGAAGGAAGGTCAGTGAAGGTCCATTTTGAGGGATCAACCGGTTTCTGTTGTGCTGCAGGCTGCTATAGACATAAGGACATAGGGGCTGATATTCAGTGGCAGAGGTAAGCATTTTTAAGATGCCTGGACATCACTACTTTAATTAAAACCAGATATTCAGTACCAGAGCTTATCTGGCGTCCTGAACTGAATATTTGGCTTCAATGGACAGAGCACTGGCTATCCAATGAGCAGCAATATTCAGCTGCTAACCAGATAGCACAAACCGGATAAGGTTAGGACAGCTATTGACGTCCCTAATTTTTATGTGGTTTAGCAATTCAGTTACTGGCTGAAAACCAGGCATCTTTTCTACAGTCTTTGGGGATATTCAGGGGCACTGTGCTGCTGAATACTGGGATTACTGTGGGTCCTGCTAATTGGCTAAAATCTTTTGAATATGCCCAAGGTAAGCACATATAATGTTGCCATGCTGGGCCAGACCAAATGTCCATCAAATCCAGCACCCAGGATACAACAATGGCTAATCCAAGTCACAGGTACCCTGCAGAATCCCAAAGAGTAGAACCATTCCTTGTTGTCACACCTAGGGATAAAATGTGCAACATTACTCTACGTACAATGAGGAAGGCTGCAACGTTGATGACTTGTTAATATCAGTTTCTTGAAAAATGGAAAAGCTTGAGTGTATAGTCTCTTCAGTTGAAAACCAGCAGGATGACCTTGAAAATCAAAACCTCTGGAATATTACAACAATACTAGGGCTGCCGGAGCTCAGACTTGGATGACTTTCTATCCAGCTGTTTTCCAAAGGCATTAAAATGACTGCTAAGGGAAAAGCCATTAAGATAGACAGGGTTCAAAAGGCATTGGTCTTTATCCTAGCTCCAAACAGGCATCCCTGTGCTCTGATCGCTACACTGCATAATTTTCCCAATAAGATCAAAAGTATGGCAGCAGCTCATATTTCAGAAGAGTATTTACATATTCCAAGACTTTTCATCAGCACTTCAGGAATTTCAAAGTCACAACCCAGCTGAGCTATATAATCAAATGCTTTTATTGAAACGTTCTGAACTGTTCTGAGAGGGACAAAAATGCCTCTAATGAAAACAAATTTGTCCTCTGAATTTTTCTCAATTTGTTCTAAGACCTGAGGTCAGTTCTTAGATACTAAAATACTCCCTCTCTCTTATGCTCACTGCACGATGAAAAAGGAATAATTTTAATAGGAATTCCTTGTTTTTCTTAAAGTGAATTTCCTGACTAAATTATATCTTAATTTTCAGCAGTGCAATTTCTTTTTAAAATAAAATTCTTTCTAGAGGAGAATTCAGGCCTTTAACACAGAGGCACAGCTAAGGTCTTATAACAGGGTCAAATGTGAGCTAAAAGTGAAAGGTTGATATAATAGACTGGCATTTTAATTATATCAAAGGCTGTAATAGATTTTCAAAGGGAATTACATGTTTTGCAGTGGCTTCAAAGGAGGAAATTTTATAAATCATTTTTGTGCCTAAAATGCAATTTTTGATGAGTAATGAATGGGCTTTTATAAAAATAGTTTTTTTAAAATTCCAGTTTATCATTTTGGTTAAAGCAGTTTATATCAACTTAAACTTAGTAATGTACATTAACCCTGAAATTACCGAGATTTTTTCCACACACTGAATACCGTTGGAGTCATAAATGACCCCACGACGAATTTTAATTGTTAACCATGAAAATTTTAAACTAAACAAACAAAATATTCCAAATTAATTATTTATTATATGAAGGTTAAATGTTTTGAAATTTAATGCTTTATCATAAAATTACATGAAGACGAGCTTCCATGAAAACAGTTTTTGCATGCACTTGATGAACACAGTACAGTACTACAGTCATTTGCATGAGACACAGACAATTTCTGAATGTTCTTTGCTTACATTGTGCTTGCAGGAGGTTCAAACTATGTTGCTTTTCTTGTCTTTTTCTCTAGAACTGCAGTGACACCTTGCCCTTTTCTTTGGGATCCCGACATTGCAAACAGTATCAGTGGTTTCTTCAATGCTGGAAGAAGTCTCGCTGCAATTACTCTGAAGCAGCTGTTTTCCTAATTCCAAGAGGAATAGATGACATCTGTGCTATGACTTAGACTGCCATTCTGGATTTAGTGACATCCAAACAATGAAGGCGTTCAAAGCACTGATGTCCAACATGTTGTAGAAGATTGTCACTGGCCAGCGTCTTCTCATTCGTTTTGTGGTATACGTGCGCAACATTTGATCTGCCTTATCTACTCCACCTTTACTAGAATTATAGTCCAAGATCATGCGTGTTTTTTTGTCTGGACGTGTGTTATCTACTTCTTCTTGATCATGAAAACTGCTCAGAAGAACAACCACTTTTCCTTTCTTCGGGAAATAGGAAACCAGAGTGGCGACATCACGAAAGGCAAACAGTGAAGTGAATACCTCTTGGCCCTTTGCTGTTACAAATTCTTTTCTGTTCATTCGAATTGTCCCCAAAAGTGTCATTTGTTTTTTTTAGCAATTTCCGTGACAGGGATAAACTGCAGAAGAAATTGTCAACAGTAACATTTCTGCCAGATCGCGTCAATCCTTTAGTGAGTTGTAGCCCAACCCTTTCATCCTGATTCTGTTCCCTGTTTTGTCCGAGTTCCCTTCCTGTATATACTTGAAGACGCAGAACATATGACGTTGCACTGTCAAACAATATCCATATCTTTATGCCATATTTCCCAGGTTTGCTGGGAAGATATTGTCTGAACGGAACATGGCTACGAAATGTAAGCAGTTGCTCATCCACGGTAACATTTTCACCAGGAACAAAGGCGTCACTTAGAGTTGCTTCCCAGGTATCAAAAACATATCTGATTGGAGCAAGCTTATCCATGCTTCATTGTTCACGTCTGTTGGTTGCATCATCAAATCTGAGAGCACAAAATAATTGCTGAAAACGGTTATGGGCCATATTTTTGCCGAAAACAGAATGACCATCTTCAAGGTTCCACAACTGAACTATGGATTCATTTCATGACTTGTACACACCTGAGAGGATCAGAAGTCCAAGAAAATGTTGAAATTCACCATCTGTCAAATCTTTCCAGGTGTCGTCATAAATGTGTCTTCCTTGTTTGCTCGTCCACATCATGATTTCATTCAATAAGTTCTTCCTCATGAACAAGTGGAATGCTGCGAGAGGGCCATCAACATTTCGTACAGCATACCTTGTAGGACCTTGTTGTACGGGCATGACATTAGCTCTGGCATATCTTCCAGCAGATTGCTTTATAGGTTTCCTGTTCCATGATGTGGCATCCTTAGATACATAGGCTTCAATGGCAACATTTGTGCTTATAGTTGATGATCTCTTAGCTCCTCTATGACCACAATTAAGATTCCTCACAGATGATACTGACATTGAGGACTCCTGCCTTCTTCCCTGTCCAGCACAGCCTCGACCTTTGCCTCGACCTGTAACTTGACTCTTTGCTGCAGGCGATGTTACTGGCTCAACATCAGTCATACATTCACTTGGCGACCAACTGCTGTCGCCATCTGAATCATGACTGTCATCATCAGATTTATTGCCCGAACTTGGCTGATATGCTTCTTCACTTGCTGAATATGCTGCATCATCAGACGACTCAGAGCCGTCACTGTCAGCATCTCGTTGCAATATTTCTCTTACTTGGACAGCTGAATATTTTCGTTTTGACATCATGAACAATAACCTAAAATAAATAAACAAAGATAAAAGTTGAATAAAACGCAAAGCAGTTTTACTATAGGTGACCAATAATTGTGATTAACGAGCTGAAAGCCTTTAGATTTCATCGGAAATCAAAGAGAACGTATGATATCAATTACAGAAAATGTGTAATTTTCATAAAATAAGAGTACAAAAAATAAATGATACATAATTAATTATAAATACCTTTGTCAGATCAAAAAATTCACAGAACTGCAAATTGTATCACGATTCAAACCGGACGTAAGCAACTGGGGTCAAAAATGACCCCACTGGTACTCTGTGCTGCAATTCATCACTAGCGTCACCTAGCGGATGAAAATTATTCCTCTCATTGCGAATATAAAGAGAATATTGACATGTGAAAAGTCATAAAATGATTGCCTTCTTGAACAACTAGTTTCCGAGATACGCGTTGTGAAACTTGCAATGGGGTCACTTTGGACCCCATTGGTACTCCCAGTGTTAAACAGGAACATTGATAACTTGGATTCTTCTGAGGCAATGAAGGGTTAGGTGACTTACCCAAGGCCACAAGATGCTAGTGGCAATGGAATGTTGGTGTCTTGGTTCCCAAGCTGGTGCTCTAACCTCTAGTATGCTCCTTCACTCTGCTTTTAGATCATGCCTAAAAGTACACACAGCAAGTCAGTACATACTTATAGAGTAAGCATGCTCAGGAGAGGAGTTTGAGTGAAGCAATCAGGGATGTCCATGTCAAAACATCCTAATCCATGTTGGGGGGTGAGGGGGGTGGGAAGGGGGGCAGCAGCAAAGGTGTAAGTGCCTTGTAACATCAACCAGACATCATCCAGAAAGAAACCATCTCCGGAAAATAAAAAAGGCCCCAAATGTGCAAATAAATGTGCCAAACACATGCGAGTTTCTAGGTCATTTTAGAAACTTGCACATCTCAGAAAAGAACCTTGCCAGAACTTGGTCATGCCCACCGTGAGATTCACATAAGTGACATAGTATGCACCTACATTACAGGAGTGGACATTTACACTAGTCTTAGAATTGGTGTAAATGTCTGCACCTATAATTTTCTAGTACATGTATAAATTATAGTATTTTACTCCATAATCCATGCGTATGCTTGTGAGCTCTGTCTATGCTCTGAGCAAACCCTGCCCCTGTGCACACTTGTCAGCAAAGTGCATGCCATCCTATGAACGTGAGTACTTTTATGCTGACTGATATTTTATTAGAGGTCATTTGCATGCTTATGTGGCCACATACATGCGTAAATGACTGAAATACCCCTTAACAAATTACCCCCTCCCCCCAAAGGAAGCCTTGCTAAAATAATACTGCAATAATCCAAATAAAGAAGTACTAAAATCTGGAAACCTAATCAAAAATCATCCTCAGCCATACAGCACTGAGGATGTTGTGAAATATGCATCTTATAAAACACAGAGAGGGTTATTCTGTGCCACGAATAGCGGGGCTGGATAGCCCAATGAGACGTCTATCCCCGCTATCCGTGCCTTCACCCGGCCTCGACTAACTTCCCTGCAGGTTGTGAGGGGAAGTTAGATGGGGGCGGGGAAGGGGTGGGAAGAGGTGAAGTTTGGGCGGTCGCTGGCCCTGGATGTACAGGGCCGTTTCTAATGTTGGCCCTGTATGCCCAGGGCTAGCAACATGTGCAGGGAAATTATTCTACCTCCACGGTGGAATAGCTTCTCTGGACATTTCCTTATTGCACTGTTGGGGTGTGGATGGGGCAGGGGGGGCCGGAGGACATTCCCCACAGCTCGACCCTGGCCTTAGGAAGCCAGACCAGGGGTCGGGCTGCAAGGAATATGCTTTATTTTACAGCGGCCGGCATCGCGGCTCTTCAATGGAGCTGCAGTTCCATGGCAACATGACGCCAGGGCGCCGCAGCTCCATAGAAGAGCCTTAACTGAGATAGCCAGGGACAGTCCTGCACATGTAGGCTGGACCCGTGGGGCTAGATATGCCCCACGGGAGCAGAATCACAATCCCCTCTGTACATCCGGTTCAGACTGGACGTACAGAGGAGATCTACGTCCGGGATGGAATCGGGCCCAGTTGGAATAGCTGTATTAATAAACGTTGTAATTCTTGAGATCATAAGGTGTTCATGTCCAAAGAAGAGGAGGTGTATCATTCATGTATCATAAATGTGCAAGTAGGATAAACAATATGCTGGCAAGGAGGGCAGGCCAACCAGCTAGAAAGCAAAACTCTTGCTCTTAATAAAGTGAGACAAACTGTTTATCTTCTGTCATCCGAGACATTCTTTTTAAGCAAGTGCCCACATCCGCTTCAGATCAGGGTTCCTGGTATTCTCAAAGATAAGACCATTTAACACACACTTATTTCCATGGAAGCACTTGAGCAGCTTGCAATCCTTCCTGGTGGCTTCCCAAAACTGTTTTCACCTTGAGTGTTGTGGACTAGGCTTATAAAACCTGTCCCAAGGCATATATTGGGGAGGAAAGTTCATAATTAATTGCCTACAGCTACTATCCTCTGGAAAGAAGATGCATGTGTGTAGGGATTGGGATGAAGGGATTTGTGACTGGTATAATACCTTGCAGTATTCTGTTGTTCAACCATAAGCCTTTGCAGAGAAATATTCCCTCTTCTTAAAATCAAAGAAAGTGAATTTATTTCACAAGTGAATAAAACTTAAGTGCTTAAACATGCACTTTTAATAGAGAAAAAAAAAGCCCAAAGACAATAGGGGTCTTTAACTAAAGCACGATAGGGCTTTGCACTTACTGTGGGTGTTTCACAGGAAAAACTGTGTGGTAGGTGCAAAACCTGTGAGGTAAATGCAGGGTGGCATGCCATGCACTTAGCTCACAGGGCTGCCAAATACCTCAGGGGCCCACAAACCTTGTCCTGGCAGGAAGCGCTAGAGCCATCACGTTCCCTGCCAAGGCAAGGAGCACTGACTCCTGAGCCGGTCAGCCTCCCCTACGATTTACCCCAACTCGCAATCAACTTTCCCCCAATGCATCCCCCTCAATATCTTCATCCACCTCCTGAAATCTGCCCTTCCCCCGATTGGTGCCCTATTCAAGGGGCTCAGCAATGGCAGAGACTTCAAGTCTCCCTCTCCCAAAACACTCTCACAACGTCCCCTGCCAGCACTTGCCCTATTGTTCATCCAGATCATCCCTGTTGATCTAGGGGTGATCACGGCAGGACAGGGCCCCCTAAATTCTTGTCCCAGCTCTGGCATACTTCAAAATGGTGCCAGGATCACCTTGTGCTAGTCTTTCAGCATCCCTATTAGGGGTCACGAGACTAGCACGAGGTGACTTTGGTGCCATTTTGAAGACTCTATATTTTGTCAACATCTTTTTGTTCCTCAATTCAGGTATCATCCGGGACTGCCACATCTATAAACCATACTTTTTTATTTTCTATAACACTATTATTATTATTATTACTGCTACAGCAGATGAGGGTTACTAATATTAATGGTATGCATTCATTTTTGGAAGACCTGTAAAACAGAGACAAATGAAGGCATTTTTAGTCTGCATAACTTTAAATGAACAGAATGACCAAGGGATGGAATAAATATTGTAAACCACCTTGATGTCTTGAGATAATCTAAAATTAAAAAAAAAAAGCCCACCTAAATTCTCATTTTCCATTTGTTTTATGGGACCAGATATAGCAGAGAAACAAGGCAAAAGCCCAAAGCAATTAATCAATCAAGCTGAACCTTTTTAACAAGCAGCCAAACAAGTCTATTCCTGCCTTCCTTCTCCCAAATCCCATAACAAGTTATGCTGGAAGCTCAGTAGGAAGTTGAAGCAAATTACCAGCACAGTATTATTTTCTCTTTTCTATTTAGAGACAAGTTTACTTTGCTGAAGTGAAAAAGGTGTAAAAACACAGAAATCATGCAAAGATCAAGACAAGCCTCTTAAAGACAGGCAGCACCATATCTGTCTCAGAGGCAGAAAGAAATGAATTTCAAACATCTTTCAGACTTTATAGTTTTAAAGTTAAAGGTGTTATATAGAGAAAATAAATGAAAAATGAGTAAAGACATTGCACATAGGTAGAGGCAGGCAGATAGCCATCTACTACTACTACTACTTAATTCAAAAGTGCTACCAGGGGTGTGCTCGCAAACCTGAGCTAAATGGCCGCTTGAGACTGGGACTTCAGTCTTTTTGCGGTGATGCAGCAGTCTCCGCCACGTGTGGCAGCACTCAAATTGTCGGGTATGGCTCGGCCGAAATGATAATATCACCGATATGGGTCTATAACATTGGCACATAATCAACCGGAGGTCAGCAGTGGACCAGTGACCTGCTTCCAATAAGCACAAGAGATCTACCATTAAACAACCCCTGATCATGACATTATTACTCCCACATGTGGCAGCACCAAAGATACCGCTGCACCCAGACTCTTTAACATGGATGCTCCCCAAGAAGATCACCCTACCAGGATCACCACTGGGTGCGTTTCCTCACTCGGTGCTCGATGAGAGGGCCTGGGCCTTTGAGCAGCCATCAGATTTTGCTCAGCTACTTTCTGTGAGAGAAATTTGTCCCCGCAAAGTCGGAGCACCAACATTGAATATACGCCGCACAAGTTAAAAGCTGGCACTTGCTGCACGAGTAGCCTCCCAACTGATGTCTGTCCTGTGCAGGAATCCAACACTGCAGCATACTGCTGACTGTAGTACAGGAGTAGAGCATGTGCAACATAGGGGCCTACAGTAATCATGTGTGTAGCTTGTTCCTGCCACGTGATCCCCCTCCCTGATTAAACCAAGCCTAATACTCGCATTGGGATCCCGATTCCACTGCAGCAGGTAATTTCATTTCTGTCTGCCTCTTATATTTATTATTTATTTATTTATTTATTTATTACAAATTCTTATATACCGCGCTATTTAGAATCAGCGCGGTTTACATTGTAACAACATTTGCAATAGAACAAAATCTTTTGCTTACATTAAACAGGGATATTAACTTGGAAGTAACAGGGTAACTATATACATAAGAGACACATGTAGGTTATTTAAACTATATTGTGTAATCGAATTGTAAAGTGTTCATGGAGACTATGTAAGATCTTGATGGTGTATTCTTTTAAGTCAGTGGGGTTATGTTGTTGGTATGTCAGATGCTGTGTGAGTGATAAGAGGTGTTTGAAGTGGATGGACTGAGTCAGTGTGGGTAAAGTGAAGGCAGAACAGGTGATGTTTAATGGCCTTTCTGAATTGTGAGAGGTCAGTAATTGATCTTATATGGGGTGGGAGATTATTCCAGCACTTAGGAGCATATAGAGTAAATGCTCTGTTTCTTGTTGTTTGAGTACATTTGATGGACTCAGGTGGTATAGATAGAGTATTATTGGTTGTTGATCTCCTCAGTCTGTTAGTGGGTATATGACAGCCTGGACTCCTGTATCTCTGAATGTCTAGGATGCATGAAAGCAGGTTTTTGCTGTGTTGTCTGACCTCTACTGAATGCAGTCAAGCTAGCTGCCATCTGCCTGTTGGAAAGTGTCTGTGTGTTGGGACATTGTGAGGTAGTGAGAGGCTCAGAGACCAGAGGGGCATTGAGTCAAAGGTGAGCACCAGACCTGAAGATCACTAGTGTGCCACTGAATGCAGTGAGCACAGAACTTCACCACATGCAACTGATTCCAACCGTATTGCAGGAGCTCTGGTGTATGTACTGAGCCCTCTCCATCCTCTAGCTGGGTCCTCTGGATGGAGACAAAGTGTCACCCTCCCCAGTCTGCATCAAGTGAATGACCAACATGTCTGATAAGAGATCATATGCAGCAGCTCTATCCAGGTTCTTGCATGTGGCAGAACCAGTCTCTGCGGCATCATCATTTAAACCTTTTTCCTCTTAGTCTACCTGAGTGACTACCCCTCCCACCTGCTGAGGTATTATGTAGATCTCCATTTCCTGCACGTGGGCTTGCTCAGATTGTCTTCTGTTCCTTGAGAAGAGCAGTGCTCTCCAGAGCTCTCCCGAAAGGTGATTTTTGCTGAATTTGCTGCCAAATTGTGAGTTCTACTGGTATGTCTGTTTGTCTCCCCATATTTATTTATCTCTTTGTCCTTATTGGTGGGTTTCCTTACCTACTCCATTGCTGTAGTGTTTAAACTTTTTCCTCTTAGTCTACCTGAGTGACTACCCCTCCCCCCTGCTGAGGTATTGTGTAGACCAGGGGTCTCAAACTCAAATTGCTTTGAGGGCCAAATGAGGACTTGTAAAGTAACCCGGGGGCCGCATAAGACGCGGGGCCTCATTTGCATAAGGGGCCTCATTTGCATAAATATTTGCATAATGTTACCATACACTAACTTTTAGTAAACATGCCTCTTTAATGAGTATGGATAAAGAAAGACTAAAAGATTTAGAAACAGGAAGACAATAATTAAACTGGGAACCCCAAAAGCCAAACTTGGAATGTACAACAACACTGTAGAAATAAAACTATAAATTAATTTCCTCTTGTACTAAACAAAGCGCAAACATTAATGATGCACATTTCCCAGAGCTGACATATTCCAGTTAATAAATTCAAAATAAAGAGATATTTTTCCACCTTTTGTGCATTTTTTTCAGTTGCAATTGTTCCAGCCACTTTCTTCTGGTTTCTTCATGTCTTCTGCTAACTCTCCATCGTCTGCTGTCCATTTGCCCTTTCTTCTCTCCTAGTTTTTCTTCCATTCTCTCTACATCTGCTTTAACATACTAATCTTTCTCCTTTTTCTCTTTCCTCATTCCTATTTCATCCACTCAAATTTTACCCCTCCATCCTCAATCCCCACTTACTCTCCCAATACCTGGCCAATTGTAGATTTGTCTTCTCTCCCAGACAAAATATTTTTCCCCTCTCCATTTCACTTTCCCAGCTCCATCCCATTCTAATCCTCCCCCAACATCAGCTCCCTTCTAGTTCCAGCCCCACCCAGCATCCGCTCCCTTCTAGTCCATTTCCAGTCCTATCCTAGCCTCACCATCAGCCCATTTCCAATCCTAGCTCCCTCCCCTCACAGCCCATTTCCATTCCAAGCCCCCCTCCCCATCAGCCATTTGCAGTTCAAGCCCCCCTTCCACTCAGCCCATTTCCAGTCCTAGCAACCCCCCCAGCCCATTACCAGTCCTAGACCCCCCATAGGCCATTACCAGTCGTAACCTCCCCATAGCCCATTACCAGTCCTAACCTCCCCATAGCGCACTTCCAGTTTTACCCCCCATCACCCCATTTTCAGTCTTACCCCCCCATAGCCCATTACCAGTCCTAGTCCCCCCATAGCCCACTTGCAGTCTTATCCCCCATCACCCCATTTTCAGTCTTACCTCCCCTCATAGGCCATTACCAGTCCTAACCCCCCAATCAGCCCACCTCCAGTCCTAACCCCCATCTGCCCATTTCCAGTCATAACCCCCCTGCCAATAGCCCATTTCCAGTCATAACCCCCCTGCCAATAGCCCATTTCGAGTCATAACCCCCCTGCCAATAGTCCATTTCCAGTCATAACCCCCCCTGCCAATAGCCCATTTCCAGTCATAACTCCCCCTGCCAATAGCCCATTTCCAGTCATAACCCCCCCCCCAGGTAAATAAAAAAACCACCAGGCTTCTGCTGCTGCAGCAGAAAATCAGCTGTCCCGCGGCCCCTTCCCCTCTGCACGGAGAGCCCTGAGTGTGCTTCATCAGCGGCGTGCTTTTTAAGTATTTCCCTCTCGCGCGGCTAAAGCCTATTCACTTTTCAAGCCTCGCGAGAGGGGAATACTCTCTTCGCGGCTTGAAAAGCACCCGCTGATGGAGCACACTCAGGGATCTCCAGGCAGTTTTTTTTTTTTTTTAAATTGACAGTCGATTCTGCCGCTGCGGCAACGGCAGCAGCAGAAGCAAGGCTTTTTTGTTTCCCTCCGTCGCGGGCCGCACAACGTTCTCTGCGGCCCGCGGGCCGCGTGTTTGAGACCCCTGGTGTAGACCTTCATTTCTTGCACGTGGGCTTGCTCAGATTGCCTTCTGTTCCTTGAGAAGAGCAGTTCTCTCCAGAGCTCTCCCGAAAGGTGAATTTTGTCCTTATACAATTCAGGAACAGCCTACTGGCCAGAGACACTTAGGTTCTCGCCCATCCTACCCCTACTCCACCCACCCCAGGGGCTACATTGCCTATATAGTGGTCACATACGTGCCATCTATCCTTCCTAACTTGGGTTAAAGCCCACATCTTCTTCATCTTTTCTTCTTCTTCCTTTTCTGGGAGTGCTTAATCAACATGTCATGCATTCAGTGCAATAACTGCAGTAGTTTCATTCCAAGACAAATCATTTGGAACCTAAGAGCTTGTCCTATGTGCCTCAAGTCAACTGCCATGCATGAAGAACTGACTCTACGAAGGAAAGACCTAGCTGCCATGCATAAAGAAGTGACTCTACTGAGGGAGGAACTGGCTGCAATGAAGCGCACCTCTTCTAGGATAGAAACTGAACAAAGTCCACCACTGCTCCCACAAAGAATCAAACACCCCAGGAACAAATGGATCATAGTGGGTTTTGGTAGATTGCGACCTGTAAAGCAGCAGATCTGTACTTTTTTAAATCACATGATGTTTGGTATCATGTAAAAGCAGTTCATCAGATTTACGATGAATGAAAAAATTGAACAACAAATTTGCATTAAATTCTGCCAGAAACTTGGAGATTTGTGCAAAGAGACTTATGACAAGTTACAACAAGTATATAGCGATGAATGCATGACTTGTGCTCGAGTTTATGACTGATACAAATGTTTCCAAGAGGGCCACCAAAGTGTTGACAGAGACGAGCATTCTGGAAGGCCATCTATGAGCAGGAATGAAGACAAAGTTGAAGCAGTGCATGCCTCAATATGCTCAAATCATTGATTGACTATCAGTGAGCTTGCTGAGGACATGGACACCAGTTTCGGGTCAGTACAGTCCATTCTTACTGTCGATTTGAGAATGAGACCTGCAGGGGTGGCTCAAGGCAATCTGCTGCCTGAGATGAGGGATGAGATGGCACCCCCCCCCCACCCCCCCACCCTGAGCAGTGGAGAGGGAGGCTTTCTCAAAACTTCAATCAGGGACTTAACAAAACCAAAAAAGCCAATTAAATAATGTGGATGAAATGCAAGATGTTTGCATACCAAGGAACTAAAAGAAAGCGAGAACCACAGCACAGGCAACATCGAAGGTGGAAAACATGGTACAAATGGTTGAGTATGTGGGGTTTAAGCAGTTACTGCATCCCATAGCTCCCAATTTTCAAGTGACCTCCAGGACAACTTTAAATAGGCAGATAATTTCAGCCTGCGTAAGCAGTGCCATGCCTGGCTGCAGGCACAACTGCCAAGGGAGAGAGTTGTTATTAAGTGTTGACTCCTGGTGACCCTCTGGATAGTTGGCCTAAATTTTCTTCCATCTTCAGTCAAGCGGCTCATTGTTAATGTGCTATCCATAGCTGCTGTTTTTGTATTGGTCCATCTCATTGCCAGCGTTCCTCTTTTATGGTGACCTTCTACCTTGCCAAATATTATGTCTTTCTCCAATGATCTCTCTCTTCGCATCATGTGTCCAAAGTATGAAAGTCAAAGTCTTATCATCTGAGCTTCTAAGGAAAACTTAGGTTTGATCTCCTCTAGTACTGACAGGTTTGTTCTTGATATACACAGTATTCATTGCCAGCACCATAATTCAAAGGTATCAATTTTCTGTCTATCTTTTTCACTGTCCAACATTTGCATCCATATGATGTTATTGAAAATACCATGGCCTGAACAAGTCAAATCTTTGTATGGAGAGAGACATCTCTGCTCTTGAGAATCTTGTATAGGTCCTTCATAGCCATTCTACCAAGAACAATATGTCATCGGATTTCTTGACTGCTAGTCCTTTCTTTATTGATTGTTGATCCAAGTAAGTTAAAGCTGTCAACTATTTCAATTTTTTTCTCCATCAGTGATGTTTTACTTATTGATTTTGCCAGTTGTCAGGATCTTTGTCTTCTTTTTTTTTTTTTAAACGTTTATTTTCATTTTACAACAAGCAAAAAGAAACAACACACCAAAGGAGACAAATACAAGCATACAATAAGGAAAAAGCAACCCCAATTACCCCCCACCCCTATGCTTCTTCTCTAAGCTGATAAGTATCATCATATAAGCGCTTACAAACAACAGTAATTGTACATCAAAACAAACAGAAATAGTATCTGCGATACAGAATGATCATGTGACAGAGATTTACACAGATTTAAACAGTCAGATGAGAGCATTTAGCAGTTTGAACATAGTCGTTGAGCATCTTCCATTTAGACAAGTGGTGGGGGGTCTGAACGGAAGAAGCTAACATACGAGGTATTTGCTCATATTTACTGTAGAGACAGACATGATTCCACCATTCATTGGGGCTCAGATGGGAGCTATTGTCCAGTATTTCGTAATTAGGGAAATAGCTATGCCCCAAAAAACCAAGCACGGGGATGTTCACCTTGCATAGTGACATGTAATGAGAAAGATATGGCAGCATGATCTGAAATATGGAGAGGATGAATCCTAGCCGTGTCCACTTGGGATATCAGTGCTTTGGAGATAAGAAGAAAATCTATTCTAGATTGTGAGTGATGGGGGGCTGAGAAAAAGATGAACTCTAAGTCGGAGGGGTGAAGCAGCCTCCATATATCTACTAACGCAAGATCTTTCATCAGAGCTGTAAGGGTATCAAGACTCTTGGGTGGACCACTCGTTCTAGGCGGCTCTATCTATCAAAGGATCAAGTACTTGGTTGAAATCGCCGCCAAGTATTAATGGAGTATTGGCAGAGGCCTGTGCCAACTGCGCAATACTTGCATAGTAAGCAGGGTTATCCACATTCGGAGCATAAATACAAATACACGTGAAGTCACTATCTCCAACCTTAAGGTGTACACGAGCCCATCTACCCTCCTTATCAGAGCTAGTATCCATTACAGTAGCTTGCAAAGACGTCTTAACCAAGATGGCTACCCCACGGGAGAGTAGGCAGCCACCATGTAAGGCTTAGCATTAAGTTTCAGTGTTTCAGCGGAGTTTAAATGCGTTTCCTGAAGAAACACTAAATCAGCATGCTCATGATTAAGATAGCTAAGGATTTTCTTTCTTTTGATTGGACTATTGATGCCTTTTACGTTCAGCGATAAGATCTTACATAAGGCCATTCAGAAGGGTTAAAAATTCTGAAAAAGAACATGATAACGCACATAATTTCACAATGTCCCTCATATTAACTGTATATGGCTGTACACATGACATGATAGAAAATAAACTAATGAAAAACAATGAAGCGCCCCATATATAAAAAAAAATAAGCACCGAAGTGCATTAGAGAAGAAGCAGAACCCCAGAAATTACTGGCGACCATATGTCTGCGGGGAGAAACCCCAGAGAAGGCCTAAATTGAAACATATAACCTATATAGCTGTGCATGTTCCGAATCCAACCGAGGTGCACATCATGGAGGGATAGGAGACCAAGAAAGTTATATATAGAAAGAAAGAAAAGTCCAGGCAGTCTCTGTTCCAGGCTGTGATCCCCGCGTCGGGCCATTCAAAATGGCGGGCAGATCCGGCGGATTACAGATCCAAGTTGTTGGATTAGCGCATCTGGTCTGCTTCTTTGGAATCTAAAAATGTTGCTAGTAGATCAGGATCTTCGAATGTTCTAGTTTGGTTATGGAGAGTCACTCTGAGCTTCGCTGGATACAATAGGCCAAAGCGAGCCTGTAGCTGTTGAAGTCTAGGGCGAAAAGCAAGGAGTCTCTTCCGACGGTCAACTGTGGGCTTTGCCAAGTCAGGGAAGAAGGAGACTTTATGACTTTCAAACTCCAGATGATGATTCGCCCGGGCAGCATTTAGAATTTGCTCAACTTGCTGATATCTCAGTAATCGAAAGATGATAGGCCGGGGGGTCGTCCGATTGAGCGCCATGTTGGTAGGAACACGATGTGCTCGGTCAATTTCCAGATCTCTGTGAAAAGTGATCTTCAGCAAGGAGGGAAGAGTTTTGACCAGGAATTCTCTTATATCTCCTGCTTCCGCCCCCTCCGGTACTCCAATGAGCCTTACATTGTTGCGACGGGCTCGATTATTGCTATCCTCTAACTCTTCTTGAAGATTCTGTATCCGACGCTCAGCCTTGTCCAGTTTCTCCAAGCGCACCGCGTGCGAGTCGAGGACCCCCGCCATGTTGTCCTGCCGTAGTGAAAGACCTTCAAGCCGGTCCTGAAGCATACCGAAGTCTTCTCGCATGGCTCGGAGCGCTTTCTCCGTTGGACTGTACCAGTTCCTTCACACCGCGTATTTCCTCCAAGATCTCCTGTTGCATTTCGGGATTTTCCCGAAGTGGAACTATCTTTTGTGGGGAAGACAACTCTGTTTTGGAGCGTTTTCCGTGTGAAGAAGAGGGAGACCCGAAGTCTAAGCGCGCTGGTTTGTGGGCCACCATCCCCCCCGAGGTACCCCGGTAAGTTCGGAGCAAAATATTAAGTTTATGTAGGTATTAAGTCAGGATTCTGAGTAGGCCTCTCGGGAGCTTCAGCGCGAAGCGTCTAACCCGCTGGACATCAGGCTCCGCCCCCCAGGATCTTTGTCTTCTTAACGTTAAGATGCAGACCCATTTTAAGACTACATTCCTTAATCTTGAGAAACAAATGTTTCAAATCATCTTCACTTTCAGCCAGTAATGTGGTATCATCAGCATAGCAAATGTTGTTGATGAGTCTTCTACCAATCTTTACACCTCGGTTGTCTTCATACAGTCCTGCTGCACTGATGATTTGTTCTGCATATAAATTAAAGAGGTAGGGGTAAACTATATAGCCTTGTCATACACCATCCACCTCTTGCCCTCACTCCACCTCTGTCCCACCCCCTCCCTCCCACAAACGGAGCTCCCCATACATATCTCCTGTTCTTACAGAGAACTCTGTCCCTGGCAGGCTGCCCAGCCATTTAGCAGGTATGAAAGTCTGGAGTTCAGATTGACCTCCATTGAGGTACATTCTGTTTTGTATGTCTCTGGGTTGTCCAGACATACAGACATACAGACGGCCGGGAGATGCAGCCGATTCTGCTCTCGTGGGGGTTAGTTGTTCCCCTGGGAGCAGAATCACAGCACAGTGGCTGGAAGTTCGGAATGTGCCCCTATTCAGGCACCATGGACGTCCAGCCACTTACCCAGCTAGCATAGTCAGGATCCTTAATATTGCCACGGTGCCATGGTGTCATGTTGCCATAGCATTGCAGCTCCATTAAGGAGCCGGGATCCCCAGCTGCCACTGAAAACTTTCTTTCCCCGCAGCCTGATCCCCGATCCAGCCTCCCATTGCCAGGGTCCAGCTACAGGGAACCTCCTGCGCCCCTACCTACCTTTTTCCCCACTGGCCACCACTGAAATACCATGTCTAGGGGGACTTATTCCACCTCTGAGGTGGAACAGGTCCCCCGTCTACCCGACTGACCCTGGACGTACAGGGCTAACCTCAGAATAGGCCCTGTATGTTCAGGGAGATGACCAGCTCTCGCTTCATCCTTGTTCTGCCCTCCCTCTGCCCCCATCTAATGCTCCCTATACAACTCAGATGTTCATATGCGGAGCCTTTTGCCGGCAACCACACCATAGCAGTGCATAGCCATCCTAGATCAATATCGGGCTCATAATGTCAAAGCATTCAGTGGTGCCACTAACTACATAACTGCTTTAAAAAATAACAGGGATGCATGCCCAGGATGGACATACATCCCATTATTCATAGTTGTGAATGACCCCCATTCTGTTTAGTGTTACTGCATATACTGTGAAGATAGGGCCCGATATTCCAAGGCATTTACACAGTTTACAGAGCTGTAAACTGTGCAGATGCTGCTGAATGGGATATCCAATGGCACTAACACAGTTATTGTCACTGAAAATCCCCAACTAATGCCGCTATACGTCACGATGCTAACTACTTAGAATCAGGGCATGATGTGGGCATTCTGGGGGTGGTGCACTAGCTAACCAGGTAGCAGCAATATTACACTGCTACCCAGTTGGCTTCTGAGGGTACAAGATAGGTGCAGCAAAAGTTGACCTATCTTTTACCTGTGGGAGCTAACTGGACAGCGGATTAATATCGCCGCTGCATGATTAGCTTCTGCACCATTGTAGCATGTGCAGCAACCCTGGATATTCAATGATGTGGCCGCATATGACCCCGGGATTCACTATCAGGGGTTAAAGGTTGGCAGCGATGGCTATGTGCCATAGCAGTGCATAGCCATCCTAGATCAATATCGGGCTCATAATGTCAAAGCATTCAGTGGTGCCACTAACTACATAACTGCTTTAAAAAATTTGTGTCAAATGAAAATATAACTTTAGACATTTGAATCACTAAGAGAGTAATTATATAAGGAGTCAACGACTTTGGGTATGAAAATAGGCACCTACGTAAGTGCTGTTTTATAAAGAAAAGTAGGAACCTATTTGTCTTTATAAAATATTAGAATTAGTGGCAGAAATCACACCTTCAGTTAAGGTGCAGTCATTTACACCAGCCCTGGAGCTGCTGTAAATGTCCATGCCTATATTTTGCAAGTATGTGTGAAAATTATAGCACTTTATAATTTGCACATCCATTTGCATACTCTTCCCATGCTCTAGCCAAACTCCGCCTATGTGCCTGCCCATAAGCAAAATACACACCTTCAATTAAGCTAGTGTACATTTATGCTGGACGCTATTTTATAAGAGGTCACTAACACATGTTTATGGCCACGTAAGTGCATAAGTGACTTCCCTTTTAGCCATATACTTCACCACCTCCTTATGAAATAACCCCTAAATGGCCAAATTTTCAAAGGGGCATGGCAGTAAGATCTACATGATGGAAAAGGTATCCCTTCAGTGATAAAATACAACTGTTGAACAGATCAATTTCTGTATGTGAACAACTTTCCACACATAAAAACAGCTATAGCTTTAAACAGATAAGAAATTCATTTTCTAATACATGAATTTTCAGTAGCAATCCTTGTATTTTTAGTGCCACTCAAAATCTATATAACTATGAACATATTTCTTAGCCATTTAAAATTGTAGGTTTATTTATTTTATTTCTATGTATTTCTAAAACATATCTATCCTGCCATATGACCAAGGGTGTCCATGGTGGCGTACAATATAAAATGGTACAAGATCCCAACACAGCCTGCTGCTGAATATTTCTTTGTGTTCAAATTCGAACTTTGTGTTTTTTTATGTATTTGAGCCCTTATTGGAAAATGGTTTACAACTGGGAAATAAATACACACATAAAAATGTAACAAGCACTTAGAAATATGACATATGCTTAAAGTGAAGCAAAAACATGGGAAAACAACATACCCTCATTTTACATGAGTGGGAGAATTCCCTAAGAAAGGGAGATTGGTATAGGACTATTATTACAGGACTATTATTCTCAGGTGCTATCCCCCTGCAACTATATCCCTCAGCACCCTTTCCTCAAAGCATCATTACTTTATGCCACACTTGTGCCCCTTTCCTCTCTTGCTAGGGCTAGTCCAAGAGTATCTGGCGCCCTAGACAAACCTTCTTCCAAGTGCCCCCCTCCCCCCCCCCCCAGTGTCCAGCTTCTCCCCATCCTTAACATCCCCTTTCCGTGTCCAGCATCTCCCCCCTTCCCATCCTCCTCAAGGTGTCCAGTATCTGGCGCCTTAGACAAATCTTCCAAGTGCCCACCCCCTCCCCTCCCCCAGTGTCCAGCTTCTCCCCTTCCTTAACATCCCCTTTCCGTGTCCAGCATCTCACCCCTTCCCTACCTCAAGGTGCCCAGTATCTGGTGCCCTAGACAAACCTTCTTCCAATTGCCCCCCTACTCCCCCCCCCCAGTGTCCAGCTTCTCCCTTTCTTAACATCCTCTTTCCATGTCCAGCATCTCACCCCTTCCCTACCTCCTCAAAGAGTCCAGCATCTCATTCTCCCTTCCTCCATAAACATATCTCTTTCTCCGCCCCCCCCCCTCCACCGAGTATCCAATATAAAATAACCAAAAGGACAGCGAGAATATAAACAATCTGATAAAAATATCCAGTGTCAGAAATTAAGTGAAAGGGACCATCAGATATTATCAAATCTTTGCCCCTTCATCTAACACACGCAAAGGAGGAGACGTATATCAATCATCAATCCCATATTTTTTATATTAGTTTAAGTCCAGTGTGAAAATGCAAAAGTTTCAAACATATCAAAAAAGCTTTAGGAAGTTTGCAAGCAAAGCTATAAACTATTATGTCAATCTTCAAAAAGCAGCTAACAGAAAGTTCATTGTAAGAATTATATTTTATCAAAGTGCTTATCTGAAACACCATCCACTGAACATGCTCTCTATTCTTTTGGACATTCTTGACCTCTCCATATCACTGGGCTGCTGTGATGGTTATTTACTGCTAAGCAAGAAGTTGGCAGAGCCACAGAATCAGTCCCCTGATGCAGATAAGAAAACACTGTTGGGTCGGGTCATCGGTGTGGTGATCACCAATTTAGATTATGATATGTGCAGCTAGATTAGCGTTTTTTGAGAAGTTGAAGCCACCTCAATTGGTAGACTGAAAAAGCTAAATACATTTTATTGATCACTTGGATTCTTATGTATTGTGGTTGTGCATTTAAAATTTGCACGTACTTGGGACTCTTATGTGCACATAATTGGGACTCATGGTTGAAATGTTTATCCCCTTGTTGGTGTTATATCACTAGCAGGGCGAGTGTATTTCTGAAGGTCCCTTGCTTCATAAATCTTATAAAATTGCAGAAAGCATAAAAGCAGGGATGGTGCAAGGATTGGAAGTTCCCTAGGCAGGCCCTCCAACCTTCTGCAGTCTGTGGCCCCCCACCTCCATTGCTCCCACTGCCACCCCTCTCCGGGGCCTGTAGCACCAGCAATAGCCCCCAAATCATGGTACAGCACTTACTCCTCCTTTTCTACCATGTATCATTTCCACCCTCCTCCAATGCTGCTTCCAGTTTTAGGGGGGGACAGAAATGGCACATTGTGGAAAAGGGGGAAACCACAATGCAGAGCTGGAGTGTTATTAAGTGCTATATCATGGTTTGAGGGCTATTGCCGTCACTTCAGGCCTCAGAAAGGGGTGGCAAGGGTGGTAATGGGCACCCTCAAAGGCACCACGAAGCACATGCAAAAGTTCTTGGGTGTGTAATTCTGGTAAAGTTGTGATGTATGCATGGATTTTATAACAAAAACACGTGAGGAGTAGATGCACACATTTAAACCTACCTTGGAGAAAGTATAAATTTATGTGAGAGAGTTTGTGCAATACTGGGGCTGTTTCTAGGTGTCTTTTTCATAAAGACGCATCGGCGTCTACGTAGTCTTTCTAAAATAGGAATAAAACAAAAGCCTTTTTTGACATTCTGCGTAGGGGCCTGGTATAAAGCTCCTAAAGGAAAACTTCTATATATCATCTTGATCAGAAAATGAATGTTTAGGTCCATGCATTCAAAAACCCCTCATATTTAAAAAAGCCTTGTCGAGCACTGAGTCCTTTTTTAAAATACATATAGCCCCACCAGTGAGGCCACAAACAACATGAACAAAACACGTATGTGGTTGACAGCACCGCTGAATGCAAAGATTGACTTTTGACCACAGTATATAGCCATGCTGACTTATCACAAAGACATAAAACATAAATACCACAGGTCTATCTCTTTTAAACATAGCTTTCAAATAACCTTAAATACTTAGGGAAAAGTAATTTTCCTTGCATTTCTTGAAATAAACTCCTTTATCAGGGCACCGAAGACCAGAGAAGAAATCACATCTTTTTCAATGGGAAGTATAGATAGGGCCCTTAAGAGTTCCTCTGACAGGGTTGCTCTAAGGCATATTTTTATCAGCTTATGCCAGAAATTTTCTTTCTATACTGACCTCTGTAACAGGCAAAGTTAGGAAAATAGCAGTGCTAGGAAACACATTCATAAGATTTAAGATGAGTTGCATTATTTCAATTGCTGTCATATCCTTGAGCACAATTCAGCAGAACATTTCCAGCTCACCATTAAGGCCCAGATCATGTGTCATGAGATTTGTTATCTCATGGAGTTCTGTCCATATATATGCACTGTCTGAGCAATCTGTTGACATGTCTTGAAGATGACAAAGCAAAACTTGCTACTGAAATACCATGCTGTTTAAAGAAATATCTCACAGACAGGGTGACCATATAGCTCCATGAGAGGGGAAAAATTGAACTAAGTTTGTGTTTACTCCATTGCATGGATAGAGATGAGGTCCTGTTTTTAGGGAAATCAGAACCTCAAGTCTGTGGGGCCTTTTACTAAAGGGCACTATGGTGTTGCATCTAATGTGAAAGTAGTGTCCGAGCCAGAGCGCATTAAGTGCAACACTGTCAAGGGAATTGAAAGCTTGTGCACAACAGTAAATGCACTGTACCTTGCCCTAACAAGGACCATAATTAGTGAAGGTGCATGTACCTCCAACTATGGTGGTGGTGGAAAGTGCACACGTGCTAATTGCTAGCCTTGCAATTAGTATGGTGCACTGACAGCAAGCTGCTCATCCCTCCTGCTCTCTACCCTTTATCTGCCCATTTGCATCTTTAATGTGCAATGGACAGAGTAGCTGAGTGCTGTATAAAGGTCTACAGGGCCTTGCAAGCACTGACATTCCTAACAGAGACTCAGTTGCAAGCAAGGAAATACTGTGTGGGTTTTAACTACAATCTCTCTCCCTTAAAGCTCTTAAAATGGTTTTGCTTTTCATATGCAAAAGCCAATTCTTTTTGTTTGTTTTTCTATACTGCAAAGGAGGATTTTTTTGTGGTATTGGCAAAAAGCTCTGTCAGTTAGAGTTCATTGTTTTTTGTTGCATTCGCAGCTAGTCCTTTGAAACCAATGACCTCACCATCCCACCCCACCCCAGCTCCCACCCACCCCTTGCGAGCATTCTTACTTTATAGGGCAGCTCCCCAATTAGCTACACATTTATAGAGCAACTCCCCAATTAGCTGCACACAGGGTCTCAGAACAGCACTGTTAGAACACACTTAAAAAAGGTTAACTGCTTTTTATCTGAAATGACAGCTGAGAAAATATTTTTTCACTCATTGTGTAATCAAACTCTGGAATTTGTTACCGGAGGATGTAGTAAAGGCTGTTAGTGTAGCTGGGCTTAAAAAAGGTTTGGACAAGTTCCTGGAGCAAAGGTCCATAAACCATTATTAAGAAGGGACCCAGGATATCAATGCTTGACCCAGTACAAACATTGTGGAATCTGTGTCTTTTGGGGAAACTGCTAGGTACGTATGACCTAGATTGGCCATTGTTGGAAACAGGATACTGGGCTTGATGGACCTTGGTCTGACCCAGTATGGAATATCTTATGTTCTTATGTTCTTAGGGGCAGGCAGGGACTTTGGACTTTAGTAGTTCTCTCTTTTATTTCAACAAGTAGCCAAGCTCCACCAACTGACAATTGGCAGGGAAGAATCTTATTTCCAGAGCGGTTGCTCTCATTACAGCCTCTGTCTCTGTCCAGAAAGAGATCCCAATGCCAGTTGAAGGACCGGTTCCATGTACAGGATGCCTGCATGCTGAAGCTCTCAGAAAACAAGTGGAGGAACTCAGAGAAGAGGTGGCGAGGCTGTGGAGCATTCAAGAAGATGAGAAGTACATTGATGAGTTGCTTATTTATTTATTTATTTTATTTATTTATTTAACAGTTCTTATATACCACGCTCTTTGTCATCAGTGCGGTTTACATTAAAAAAGTATCACACTTGGTCAGTCAAGTCTGGCCTACGTTTTCATATAACAGGGCTTTAACATGGAGGTAAACTGGGGGAACTATATACATTTAAACAAATTACACAGGTACACTAAAAAAAAAATTTTTAAACTGCCTCTAATGTTTCGATTGATTTTTACATTTTTTGGTGCGCTGAATCCAAATCTGGTAACCAATTTGCTCCATCACGTACAGATTTTTTGCTACATTGGGTTAGCAGTTTGAGGTGAACGTTTCAGATTGAGTGTGATCGAGATAAAAGTTTCTTGGATGAATTCTTTATACTAATTGTTTAGTAGTTATTCAAATAAGAATAAAGAAAATTGTAACAAGGCAGCACATAAGAATAGAGTAATGTCAACAAAACACACTGTGATGGTAGCAAAATTGTCTGCACTTAAAACAGCCACATACATGTGCACAAACATTGAGCATATAAGAGCGAGGTTAGACACAAAGCAAAGCAAAGAAATGTGCAAAAAATGTTGTACAGGTATGTATGTAAGAATAGAAAACGCAAACCGCACCATTGCAATACATGAAGACAAACACCCGATGGTGTGAAAATAAAATTCTAATAAATGAGATCCGACACTGTGGTAATAACTAGCAAATTTTTATTTCAAAGTTTAGTAAAAACACGATATTTGTCAACACAGTTTAGATTTTAAAGTCATTCTTGGGTCAATCAATCTCCTGGTGGGCCCGTTTCTTCTTCCCCCGAATGCTTCTCTTGGTGCGCTGCTTGGCGTATTTTTCATCTGGGGTTTCCCGCAGCAGCAACCAGCAGAAATCAGCCATCATAGTGGTGTTCCATCTTCCTTGGTACCCTCTCTCTGCGTCCTTGATGTCCTGGTGAAACCTTTCACCTTGTTCTTCACTGTACGCCCCCAAGTTTTCGGGAAAGTAGTTCACATGGGAGTGCAAGAAATGGACTTTCAGGCTCATGCTACAGCCTTGTTCTTTGAATGCATTGAGCATCCTGGCAACAATATCCTTATAGTTCTCATCCCGCCTGTTCCCCAAGAATTTGAGAACAACATCCTTGAAGGAATCCCAGGCTTCTTTTTCCTTCTCAGACATCGTTTCAGCGAATGCTCCATCTGAAATGAGTTTCCTTATATCAGGGCCAACAAACACTCCTTCCTTTAGCTTTGCTTCAGAAAGTTGGGGGAACTTTGAGCAAAGGTACCGAAAGCACTCACCATCTTTTGGAAGGGACTTGATGAATTGCTTAATGAGACCCAACTTAATGTGGAGAGGTGGTAATAGAATTTTATCACGAGGTACCAAGCTCTCATGAAGAACATTTTTCTCACCGGGTCTCAAATACTCCCGAATTGGCCAGTCTTTTTTCCCCCAGAGTAGGTCGCGGGCCCGGCTATCCCACAAGCAAAGGAATCATGGATATTTGGTGAAACCGGATTGCTGCCCTAATAGCATGGATAGAATTTTAAAGTCTCCACAAATCATCCACTTATGCTCATCATAACGAATCTTCTGAAGAATCAGGGCCAAATTCTCGTATTTTTCTTGGAGAATAACAGAGTGAGCAATAGGAACTGAAGCGAATGTGTTGCCATTATGAAGAAGAACACCTTTTATGCTGTCTTTTGACGAATCAATGAACAGCCGCCATTCAGCAGGATCATACTTGAGTTTAAACTTTTCCATCACTCCGTATATATCATTGCAAAATACCAAATCTTCCTCTTTGCTGAAATACTTCAAAAATTGTGTCTCGCGGTTGCGGTACCAATAAAAAGTTGTTCCTGGTGACAATAGATTTTTCTGTTTAAGCCGAGAACCTAGCAGTTGGGCAGCATCTTTTGGGAGTCCTAAATCCCGGACTAAATCATTCAATTCAGCTTGAGAGAAAAGTTCAGGTTTCGGATCTGGTTCAGTTTCAAACTCGGATGTACTGGACTCATCGGGAAAAGCCATCTGATGAGTCTCATCATGATCAGAACCGTCCACACAAATATGATCCAAAGATTTTGGTGGTTCAGGCACAGGTACTTCGTTGCTATGAGGCATAGGCCTAATTGCTGAGGAAAGGCTGGGGTAACTTATTACGTTCTTATTTTTTAAGTTGTATCCCTTCACAATGCAAGAGCAAAAATAGCAGTCACTGCTGTGGTCTCTTTGTTCACGCCACATCATAGGTATTCTGAAATGAAATGCTTGTTTTTTACCTTTCATCCATAAGCGTACATCTTCCTCACATGTCTTGCACACTTTGTGAGGAGCCCACGGTTTGTCTTGATCGCCTAACTTCAAACCGAAATAGGCGAAATATACTTTTTTAATAAATGCAGAAATGTTCCTCTGCCGCTTTTTCACGGTATATTCCCCACAAATAAAACAAAAACTGTCCGGAGAGTTGACGCAACCTCTGGCTCTGTGAGCCATCACAAATACACAGCACTGCAAACTACAATTGTAGTGAACCACTTCGGAATAAAGCTGGATTACGACTGAGCAAACAAAAGGTAATAATGAACTTGCAAGAAACTGAAATTTGACAGGAATGTTCATGTCGCAACCACCGTGTTTGAGCGAGCGAACGAGGCGAGGCGAACAGGAAAGAACATGCGCCACGCGAGTACTGGATTTAGCCCCCCGCCTCCCAATTGTCCTGTTAATGTATAAAATGAATACAAAACACTCTAAAATATCATGAGGGAGTGTTTCTAGTTAGTTAACCATTACAACTTCTATTTTGGGCCAAGAAAATAAACTGCAGTCGGCTAAAAAGAAATTATGTGAACATTCCTTATATGGGTAAGAAATCTAATTTTGCAAGAAAACGTGACGTGATGGAACATTTTGGCTATTTTTCCTGGATTCAGCACCCCAAAATCTATAGGAATCAGTTGCAAAACTGGAGGCTGTTTTTTGGTAGTGTACCTGTGTTAGCTGTCGGTGCTCAATTCGCTTCTTAAAACATCCAAGCTTCCCAACAGAGGTGAAGATGGGAGACTGCAGAATGATGAACGCTGGACACAAGTCTCCAGGGTCTGCAGAATCACCAATCCAACTCCTCCAGCCCTTGAAATGAAGAACTATTATGCAGCCCTAGAAGTGGAGGAGGTGAAAACATCCCAGGAAATGTAAGAAACAGAGCATAAGCAGCCCAAAGTTGCAGAATCAGTCACCACGAGGAAGCGAAGGGTAGTGGTGGTTGGTGACTCTATTTTGAGGGGTACCAAGGCATCTCTCTGCTAGAGTTCTATCTGGAACATCGAGATTTGACCACATCACGCCCATCTTAATTCAGCTCCACTGGCTCCCAACACATGCAAGAATTCTATTCAAAACTCTGATGCTTACTTTTAAAGCCATCAACGGCATAACCGCTTCATCACTAGTTAATCTAGTTCAGCCCACCCCACCTAACAGATCCAGAAGATCCACAGCTGCAAACACTCTAACTATCCCAAGTGCATCAACAAAATGCACACTAACAACGTCAAACAGGGCTTTCAGTTTTTATGCTCCCAAGCATTGGAACACACTACCACCAGAAATCCGAGCCATTACCGATCTCACACAATTCAGGAAGGCACTAAAACATTACTTATTTATTCAACATTACCAGATCAACCATACTCCACCATAGCCACACTTTTTTCTCTAGAAACCACTGTATATTAGTCCCATTCTTAACATCCGTCCATAGGTGCATAACCCATTATGCAAAGCTTACTGTTACATATGTAAATAGTTGATGTGCATGTTTCCCTAAGTTATCCAAGTTGTATTTCCCTGTTCTCTGTAAAACTGATTTTTGTTCATTATGGTTCGTTGTTCCTTGTGAACCGCGCTGATACTAAATAGTGCGGTATATAAGAAATTAAAATAAATAAATAAATAAACCAGACTTGATATACAGAGAGGTGTGCTGTCTATCAGGTGCCAATATCCGTGATGTTATGGAGAGTTTGCCGAGACTATTACCCAATGTTGCTCATCCATGTTGGCACTAATGATGCTGCCAGGAATCCCTCTGAGCATATCAAAAGTAACTTCATGGTTCTGGGACAGAGGGTGAAGCAGATAGGTGCGCAGGTGGTATTCTCTTCAATCCTCCCTGTTGAGGGAAAAGATGGAGACAGAGAAGCTTGCATCCTGGAGATAAATGCATGGCTGTGTAGATGGTGTCATCACAAGCGTTTTGATTTCCTGGACCATGGGATGATATTCCAAAAGCTGCAGAGCAGAGATGGCATCCATCTGTCCAAGAAGGGTCTATATCTCTTCAGTAGCAGACTGGCTAACCTACTGAAGAGGGTTTTAAACTAGATTCATTGGGGATGGGTGAAGAAAGCCCCCAGGTAAGTGAAACATGAAATATATCTATAGAAATGGGTAAAAGGGGCAACATCAGGAAAGCAGTGTGTATAATTGCTTGTAGCATGGGAAATAAGATCCAAGATGTTGAGGCTTTAATGGAACAGGTTTACTTGGATTTAGTGCCGGTTACAGAGAAATGGTTTACGGACAACCATGAGAGGGATGTAATTATACCAGGCTATACTTTATTCAGGAAGGATAGGGGAGGAGGAAGGGGAGAAGTGGCACTATATGTAAAAAATAATATTAAAGCTATAGAATTACAGGGCTTAAAAGGGAGAGAGGAGGCACTGTGGTTTAAACTAGAAAGAGGGAAAGAGAAATCCATTTGCATTGGCATGAAATCCATTTGCATTGGCATGATATACAGAAGAAGTGGATGAAGATTTAATAGTACACAGCATTGCCAGGAAAGGGGAAGTGCTATTGATAGGTGATTTCAATGTGCTGGATGTTGATTGTTACATCCCTGCTGCTGTGTCATTTAGAAGTAAAGAGATCCTGGATTCTCTACAGATAGAAGTATTCAGGCAACTGGTAACAGAACCCACACATGAAGGGGCCATACTGGACTTGGAACTTAGCAATGGTGAAAGTATTACTGATGTTAAAGTGGGAGATCATCTCTCATCCAGTGATCACCAGATGGTATGGTTCAGTATTAGGACTAGAGCTTATAAAATCTATTCAAAAGCGAGGGTCTTAGACTTTAAGAAAACTAACTTTGCCAAGATGGGCCAATACCTCAAGGAGTCGTTAGCGGGATAGTAACAGTTGGGGGTTGTAGAAAAACAGTGGGCAAAACTCATAGGAGATATTTTAAGGGCAATCAACCTTTTTGTTAGAAAGATAAATAAAGGTAAAAGGAAAAGGAGGCCACTATGGTTCTTGAAGTAGCTGAAAAGGTGAAGAAAAAGAGGAAAGCCTTCATAAAATACAAAAGATCACAAAGAGTGGAAGACAGGCATCTATATTTGGAAAAACTTAGGGAAGCTAGCAAAGTAGTCAGGAAAGCAAAGATACTAAAAGAAGAAAAAAAACCAATGCAATAAAAAGGAGGGAATAAGGCATTTTTCAGATATGTTAGTGAGAGGACGAAAGACAAAAGTGGTATTGTCAGACTCAAAGGTGAAGGGGAGGCACATGTGAAAGCTAATGAGGATAAAGCAGAATTACTTAACAAACATTTTTGTTCTGTGTTCACAGATGAAGGGCCAGGAACAGGACCTCAGAAAACAACCATAAATAGGAACAGAAGTGACAGGGATCTTGAACGATTTTCAGAAGGCTGTGTCCATGTGTAACTAGCTAAACTAAAAGTAGACAAAGCGATGGGACCAGATGGGATACATCTGAGAATACTGAAGGAACTTGACCTTTTCAATGCCTCTTTGGAGTCAGGAGTGGTGCCAGAGGACTGGAGAGAGGCACATGTGGTCCTTTTACACAAAAGTGGAAGTAAGGATGTGTTTGAAAACTACAGGCCAGTTAATCTAACCTCTGTGCTGAAGAAATTATTGGAACACTGCTCAAAGTAAAAATAGTGAGGTTTCTGGAGTCCAATGAATTCACCAGAGGCAGGTCTTGTCAGACAAATCTGATTGATTTCTTTGAATGGGTGACCAGGGAATTGGACCGAGGGAGAGCCCTAGATGTGGTGTATTTAGATTTCAATAAAGCTTTTGACACCGTTCTGCACAGGTGACTTATCAACAAACTGAGCACCCAAGGGATGGACCCTAAAATTACTGATTGGGTTAGAAATTGATTGAGTGGGAGGTGACAAAGGGTACAGGTAATTGGAGCTCACTCTGCAGTAAGGAGAGGGAGGTTACCAGTGGTGTGCTGCAGGGATCTGTCCTTGGTCCGATATTTTTACCATTTTTGTTAGTGATATTGCGGAAGGAATGTCAGGTAAGGTTTGTCTCTTTGCGAATGATTCAAAATCTGCAATAGAGTAGACACCCAGGAAGGAGTAAATAATATGAGGTGAGATCTAGCTAAGCTTGAAGAACGGTCTAGAATTTGGCAGCTGAGATTTAATACCAAAAAATTCAGGATCATTCATTTGGACTACAAAAATCAAAGAGAGCGGTAAAGTGTAGGGGGTGAAGTACTTCTGGCCACAAAAGAAGAACGGGACCTGGGTGTGATTGTGTCTGGCGATCTTAAAGTAGCTAGACAGGTGGAAAAGAAAACGGCAAAAGTTAGAAGGATGCTTGGGTGCATAGGGAGAGGAATGTCCAGCAAATAAAAAGGAGGTGACAGTGCCTCTGTATAAGTCTTTAGTGCAACTTTATTTGGAGTATTGTGTGCAATTCTGGAGACCGCACCTTCAAAAGGATATAAACAGGTTGTAGTTGGTGCAGAAGGAGGCTACTAAAATGGTTAGTAGTATTTGTTATAAAGCATAAGAGGACAGACTCAAGGATCTTAATATATATACTTTAGAGGAAAGGTGGGATAAAGGAGATATGATAGAGATGTTTAAATATCTTTGTGGCATAAATGCACAGGAGGAGAGCCTCTTTCAATTGAAAGCAAGCCCTGCTATGAGGGGACATAGGATGAGAGTGAAAGGGGATAGACTCAGGAGTAATAGGCAGAAATATTTCTTCACAGAATGGGTGGTAGATGCATGGAATAGTCTCCCAGTGAAGGTGGTAGAAATGAGGATAGTATCTGAAATAAAAAAAAGCATTGGACAAACACAGAGGATCTCTAAAGGAAAAAAGGGGGCTATTGTAGCAGTTGATATGGAAGGGCAGACTAGATAGGCCATATGGTCTTTTTCTGCCATCATGTTTCTATGTTTCTAAATCTGGCCTTGCTGTCTACGCTCCATGCTAATTGTTAACGTGTGTCCCATTGGACCTTTAGCATGCACTGAACCTGCTCCAATAGATAACATCCTTTAGTAAAATGGCCCTGTGATGTGCTCAGTAGAGTGTTGTCCATCCCTCTCTAAATCAACATACCTCTTTAAGAGAACCTGCAGCTCAGAGTTCGGGGCTGGGTGGGTGTGGCTTACAGGAAGAGGTTAAAAACCCAGAAGACTGCAGGAGGCAGATGAAATGGCAGATGAAATTTAATGTGGACAAGTACAAAGTTATGCACCTAGGAAAGAACAACCCAAACTATGGTTACACGATACAAGGTTCAACATTGGGAACCACCACCCAGGAAAAAGATTTAGGCATCATTGTGGATAACATGTTAAAATCCTCCGCCCAGTGTGCAGCGGCGGCCAAGAGAGCAAATAGAATGCTAGGTATCATAAGGAAAGGAATGGAAAATAAAACAAAGGATATTATAATGACTCTGTATCATTCCATGGTGCAACCGCACCTTGAATATTGCATGCAATTCTAGTCGCCATATCTTAAAAAGGATATAGCGTTATTAGAAAAGGTACAGAGAAGAGCCACCAAAATGGTAAAGGGGATGGAATGCTTCTCCTACTGTATGAAGAGAGGCTAAAAAGGTTAGGGCTCTTCAACCTGGAAAAGAGACGGCTGAGGGGAGATATTATAGAGGTCTATAAATTAATGAATGGAATTGAACGAGTAAACATAGATTGATTGTTTACGTTATCACAATATAGAAAGACTAGGGGACATGCAATGAAGCTACAGGGTAAACTATTTAAGACAAATAAGAGAAAATATTTTTTCACTCAACGTGTAATCAAACTCTGGAATTTGTTACCGGAGGATGTAATAAAGGCTGTTAGTGTAGCTGGGTTTAAAAAAGGTTTGGACAAGCTCCTGGAGGAAAGGGCCATAAACCATTATTAAAAAGGGACCCAGGATATCACTGCTTGACCCAATACAAGCATTGTGGAACCTTTGTCTTTTGGGGAAACTGCTAGGTACGTATGACTTAGATTGGCCACTGTTGGAAACAGGATACTGGGCTTGATGGACCTTGGTCTAACCCAGTATGGCATGTCTTATGATCTTATGTTCTTATGAGGCATGTGGATCCAGGTGTTCTTTCAAGGAAGTCCTACAAAGAAAACCCCTTCCCATCACACGCCACACTACCACATATGGTGGCAGCTTGGGGATTTTCTCTACCAGGTGACGAAGGCAAATCTATATTCCTGTAGGGCTGGGCCTCTACAGCAGATCAGGGGGTTTTGTTAGTGTGGGCTAAAAGAGTTAACCTCATCCTAATTAAGGAGCTTCAAAAAGGTTTAGTTAGTGCCGTACAGGTAGGCTTTGTCTTGGCCACTAAAGACTGCTAAAAATTTGTTGGAATTGGAATACTGCAGGATTAACTCCTCTGCAGAAGAGGAAGCTGTTATAGTCTTGCAAGAGAACAATGACAAGCCAAGATGGAGTGGCTCCTCCACATTCTGGCAGAAGCTCAGCAGCTACAAAATCTTATTCAGGCACAAGGGGAATTACAGAAGAGTTTCCTGGCTCAGTTAATACAAGCCTTAGAGAGATCGCCACTCCACTCTCCAGCACACTTACTAAAGAAAATGAGGGCAGAAGATGAACCTGATCACTTTTTTCTGAACTTTGAATGAACTGCCTACATTTTCAGTTGGCCAGAGGCAACATGGACTATTTACTTGGGGAATCTGCTGGTGGGTAGCAGACAGGCTGCATTCCAAGATGGCAACACTGATGGGCAAGCTACATATGCAGCTGTCAAGGCCACCATATTGGAACAGGCTGGCTGTACATCAGAGACCTATCACCAGTGATTCAGAAAAGGGGGGCTCCAGATAAAATAGAGCCCTTGGAGGTTCCCCTGCCGATTGAAGGAGCTTGCATGGAAGTTGCTGCATCCGGAGCGAAAGATCAGGCCAGGACAGCAGTTTTTGGAGGGCTTGACCAGCCCAATGAGACAGTGAGTATGTCAGCACGCCAAACTTACACTTGACAGTGCACTGGAAATAGCAGAGGGACTTTGGATTTTGGCATGACTTGAAGATTGCCGCACACCTCCACAACCCATCTAACTTGAAGGAGTTGGAACAGTTTTGCCTTGAGGAATGGGTGAAAATCCCAGTGGCTAGATATGATAAGAGACTTGCAGCTGTAATTGCAGCAAAACATGGCTCTACAAAGTATTGACTTTGGGGGGGATACCTATGCACACTCATCATACTCATGATTTCTGTTTGTTTGTTTTTTGTCTTACTTATTGTCTGTGTCACAATAAAGGATATTTTGCACTTTCAAAGTGGTAGGCATGTTATGTAAATCACATGGTGCTAACCCCCAAAACTCCATTATAATTCCAGGTTGTAATGCGACAAAACAGGTCAAACACTGGTATTCTATAAATAGCAGGGGCCCCATGAGGTCAAAGAAAAAGTAAGGCCTGTTAACTACAAGATTGCCCATCCAGATAAAGGAAAGAAAGCCAAAATTTACCATACAAACCTACTGAAAAAGTAAATTTCAGTGACTGCTATGATGGTACACAGAGATGATTTGGGCCAGAAATTTCAGCCATGTTGGATCTAGCTCAAATCCTGATTGGAGATAAGCTCTCTGCTACGCAGAGAGGAAATCTTGAAGGTCTGATCCACTGGAACCTGAAGCATGTTCTCCACCTATCCAGGACAAACCCAACTCATTTGTCATATCATTACCGACCCTGGAGTGGTTATCCGGCAACAACTCCATCAGATTTTGGAGAACATAAGATATGCCTACTGGGTCAGACCAAGGTCCATCAAGCCCAGTATTCTGTTTCCAACAGTGGCCAATCTAGGTCATATGTACCTAGCAGTTTCCCCAAGGGACACAGGTTCCACAATGCTTGTATTGGTTCAAGCATTGATATCCTGGGTCCCTTCTTAATAATGGTTTATGGACCTTTCCTCCAGGAACTTGTCCAAACCTTTTTTAAGCCCAGCTACACTAACAGCCTTTACTACATCCTCCGGTAACAAATTCCAGAGTTTGATTACACGTTGAGTGAAAAAATATTTTCTTTTATTAGTCTTAAATAGTTTACCCTGTAGCTTCATTGCATGTCCCCTAGTCTTTCTATATTCTGCTAAGGTAAACAATCGATCTACGTTTACCCGTTCCACTCCGTTCATTAATTTATAGACTTCTATCATATCTCCCCTCAGCCGTCTCTTTTCCAGGTTAAAGAGCCCTAACCTTTTTAGCCTTTCTTCATAGGAGTATCCTTCCATCCCCTTTACCATTTTGGTGGCTCTTCTCTGAACCTTTTCTAAAATTGCTATATCCTTTTTAAGATACGGCGACCAGAATTGCACACAATATTCAAGGTGCGGTCTCACCATGGAACGATATAGAGGCATTATAATATCTTTTGTTTTATTTTCCATTCCTTTCCTTATCATACCTAGCATTCTATTTGCTCTCTTGGCCACTGCTGCACACTGGGCTGAGGGTTTTAACATGGTATCCACAATGACGCCTAAATCTTTTTCCTGGGTGGTGGTTCCTAATGTGGAACCTTGCATCGTGTAACCATAGTTTGGGTTGTTCTTCACTAGGTGCATAACCTTGCACTTGTCCACATTAAATTTCATCTGCCATTTTGATGCCCAGTCTTCCAATTTATCAAGATCCTCTTGCAATTTTCCACAATCCTCTTGGGTTTTAACAACTTTATATAGTTTTGTGTCATCTGCAAATTTGATAACCTCACTCGTTATTCTACTTTCCAGGTCATTTATGAATATGTCAAAAAGCAGCGGACCCAGCACAGATCCTTGGGGTACACCACTATTCACCTTTCTCCATTGGGAAAATTGGCCATTTAGCCCTACCCTCTGCTTTCTATCTTTTAACCAGTTCCTGATCCACAATATTACACTGCCTCCTATCCCATGACTCTTTAGTTTTGCCAAAAGTCTCTGATGAGGGACCTTGTCAAAGGCTTTCTGAAAGTCCAGATACACAATATCAATCGACTCACCTTTGTCCACCTGATTATTCACTCCTTCAAAAAAACATAACAGATTAGTAAGACAAGATCTTCCTTATCTAAAGCCATGTTGGCTGTCTCCCATTAGGTCATGACTATCTACATGCTGAGTAATTTTATTCTTTATGATGGTTTCTACCATTTTTCCCAGTACTGATGTCAGGCTCACCGGTCTGTAGTTTCCCGGATCACCCCTGGAACCCTTTTTAAAAATTGGTGTTACATTGGCGATCCTCCAATCTTCAGAGGCCCAGTGACAGGCCATCTCCAAAGAGCTGGAAGAGATGCTTAACATGGGAGTTATAGAAGAGTTCATAAGTGACTGGTTGTCACCCATCATCCTGGTTCCCAAACCTGATGGAAGCATCAGATTCTGAATTGACTTCTGGAGGGTCAATGCAGCTTCTAAACTGGAAGTGTATCCCTTGTCCAGAGTATATGAGGTAATCAAGCAATTCGGTTGAGCACGCTTTATATCAATCATGGATCTGTCCATTGGATACTGGCAGGAACCCTTGAATCCAGCTGCCTGGAAAAAATCTTATTTTTCAACTCTGCAAAGTCTCATCCAGTTTATAGTGCTGCCCTTTGGATTATGCAGGGCTCCCACCACATTTCAATGCCTAGTCAATTGCCTACTAAGACTGCATAATGAGTATATGGCAGCCTACCTTGATGACATTGTCATCTACAGCAGAGGCTGAATCACTCATCTAATCCAAGTACAAGCCGTATTGACCAGCTTATGGAATGCTGGATTACAGCCAACCCCTAGAGATGTTTTCTGAGAGGTTGTGACATTCAGTACCTGGTATTTAATCGGGAATGGACAGATATGTCACTACCTACCACAAAATACCTCTCCCAAAAGCACCACGCAGACTCATCCAAATCAGCACAGCTAAATCCCAGCCCACAAGAAATGTACTCAAACTCCATCATTGCCCACTCAAATGTTCACTTTTTAATGTCCTCTCAGTCCGCAACAAAATTCAAACTATAGTAGATCATATACTACTTACAGACACTGACTTAATGTGCATCACTGAAAGTTGGATCTGTAATTCTGACAGTGTCTTCCTCAATCAGCTGCTCACACCCTAATACACGCTATTTAACCATCCAAGAACAGACAGAAGAGGGGGAGGAGTCCTAATTCTAGCAAAGAAATGCTTGAAATTCTCCACGGTCAGCTTCACAATCCTTACAAACAATAGACTATTTAACAATCTCCAATGCTGCTCACACTATAGGGGTCATTCCGAGTCATGAATAGTAGGGATGGACGCTGTGATAAGGAAGCTTATCAAAGCTCAGGGAGTAATGACAAAAGAGGAGAATTTACTCTGATCAAGGGACCTGTGCTGGCAGGTTATAGAAATAAGACAGCTTGTTTCCCTAAAAGACTACATATTCTAGAATGCACCAGTATGCAGAAAGTCCCTAGGGGAGCTAGAGTGGAAAAGCATGAGTCTAATCAGAAAAAGCATTACGAGTGTCATCCCTAATCAAACAGCCTCTAGAAGAATGCTTAATCCACAACACCTGAAGAATGCAAGGGTGGAGTTGCAATCTAAGCCCTTTAAAACTAGAGGGGAATCTTCAGGAAGACAGAAGAAGAAGGAGACGGAGAAGGAGAAGGAGACAGAGAAGGGGAATCAGAGGACTGGAGAAAGCCAAAGGTCTGTAGATCCACAGCCAGGGACCCTCAAGCAACACCTAGGAAGAGGTCTTTTGCAGCTAAGGAGAAAAGGAGCCCAAATACCTCTTGGAGGACGTCTGGAGAAAATATCCTGAGGTCCAGAGATAACAACTGGAGGACAGGACACAGAAGCTCTATTGCATACTGGCCAGAATACCAGAAGAAGCAGCCTGACGCTTGCCTGGATTCAGGTAGGAACTGTGAACGTTTCTCTAGCTTTGAACAGTGCAAACAGCAGGGAAACAGTTTCTCTCTGTATAGAGGTCAGTTCCTAAAGCCCTCTGAGTCAGACGGAGAAACTGAATCTATGCAATTTCAAGAGCAAGGTTTAATATCTGATACAGAGGATGATTATATGAACTGTTCTTTGAGTAGGTTGTTATTTTAGGAAAATCCTAAATATAAGAGAAAACATCAAAAGGAAACATTCTAAATGTTGGCTTCCCATAAAGTTTTGTTGAAAAGAAAAAGTTTTGTTGGAAAGTTTGCACATGTGCTGAAATCAAGCTACTGATTGCAGTTAATTGTCACCTGTTGGTGGAGGAGAGCCCAGCACAAGCCATGAACACGTGGGGTTTAAAAGTTCTTTTCTGTATGGAGAAAGTGAGATATGTTTTTGTGTAAAGAAGTTTTCCTCTTTGATTTGTTTTTCCTCCAGCACTGCTAAGCACTGTTTATTCTGTTCCATAAAGGTCTTTAATACTTATTTTGCATAAGTTTTTTCAGTTGCCTTATTTAATGAATAAACCCTGGAGAAGTTATCTGGATGGTGCTACCAAGCATATCTGTGTGTGGGATATTCACCCCATAAATAAATTCTAATTTTGCCTTACACTCGACCAACTACAAGAGTCCTTACTTATTTTTAAAAGGCAAGCCTTGTGTGAATGGACTTCAGTAACCACAATCCTTTGCAAGACAGTTAATTTGCATACTTGCCAAGATGGTGGTACCTTCATAACAAGCACCCCCTTTTACAACGTCCCATTGGATGTCCATCCCCTCTATTCGGCCCCTCTGCTGACCCCAGCTAACTTCCCCGTACATTGTATGGAAAGGTTAGATGGGGTGGGAAAGGGGCAGTGTGGGGGTGGAGTTAGGGCAGAGTTAGGGGAGGCAGTGGGCGGTCCATGGCCCCGGATGTACAGGCTGATTCTAGTGTCGGCTCTGTATGCCCAGGGCTGGCAGACTGAACAGGAAACGTATTCCACCTCTTAGGTGAAATAAGTTTCCCTAGTCAGTGGGAATCGCAGGCTCAGGTGGCGGAGGAGGTAGGAGGGGGTGGAGGAGATTCCCTGCACCCCGACCCTGGCCAGCAGCCTTGACTGAGTTAGCTGGACTAGGTCTGTATGTTCAGGCTGACTGGGAACGGGGTCCTGACCTGCACGTACAGGCCTGGACGCAATTCTGATCCTGTGGGGCTAGACATGCTCCGTGGGATCAGAGTTCCATCCAACTCTGTGTGTCCTGTTCCGTCCTGTGCACCGAGAGCTGGGACATCCAGGATGGAATCGGGCCCTATATGTCTAACATATAGAAAACCTACCACCACCACTGATGAGCTATCAGCTATACTAGATGAGGTATGCATGCACATAGCATCAAAAAACCGCTTAATCCTCATGGGAGACCTTAACCTCCCAGCCACAACAACAAAGCAAGCTAGTGCATTCTTGGAACATAGTAATTAACAATACAGCAGCCTTCAATGAACCCCAATCAACAAACCACCCTAAAGCTACACACCCTCTCTGGTACACCAAGAATCTTTACCAGCTCAGACAAAAATTCAGACTGTTAGAAAGAAAATGGAAACACTCACAAGATCCAACTATTAAGCTACAAATCTATGCAACAATTGCCGAAAGCAATACTACACGAGCATTCTCATGAAATCTCTCAACCGCCCCAGGGAACTATTCTCAATCATGTCCCAGATGACCAATAACCCCAACTCAACAGACAAACAAGCACAAAAATGCAACACAATCCAAAGGCTATGGCTGACTTTCTCGCCAACAGGCAAAGCCCATCAACTCTACAGCATTATGACCTACCACAGCAACAGGACAATAAAGCTGAAAACCACCTATGGCACAACTTCAGCCTAATATCTAAAAGAGAACTTTTAGATATCATTAACAGCATCAATACTACAACCTCACCTTTGGATCCGTGCCCTGTGACATGTGTAAAATATCTGTGCAATGAGGTCACTCCGATCATACTAAAGATAGTCCACAATTCCCTCTTCCAAAGATATCTACTCCCAGTACTCAAAAAAGCATCAATACGCTCACTCTAAAGAAGACTTAAATAGACACAACACACCTCGGCTCATACAGACCATTTGCCAGCATCCCATTCCAGGCTACAGCAATCGAGAAATCTATACAATAACAACTCCAAAACCATGTCGACTCTCATGCCCCATTAGAACCCCAACAGCACGGCTTCCGCCCCCATCATGGAATTGACACACTCTTCACAGATCTCTTCAACTGGCTCATCATAGGCCTGAACAAGCCTCAACAAGGATTCATGATGATCTTCCTTGACATCAGTGCAGTGTTCTACTCAGTATCACATTACACCATGCTTGACAGACTCAGCAACACAAGTCTGCTCATCAGAACTTCAAGAGACTACACACTCAGCTAAGGTTTCAAACTTTACAACTGCCTGTTTTTTGATAAACTTTAACTGTTGAATATAGGTTATTAGGAATCTTCAGCCTGCCTACATTCCTTCCATAGCCCTCAGTTCATAGAGGTCTACTGGACATATGATGACTATATAGGCAATGCAACCCTGGGATAGGTGGGGTGGGCAGGAACTTAAGTCTCCCTCACCCCACCCATCCCAGGGTTGCATTGCCTATATAGTCATCATATGCATTGACATCTGCCTTTAATTAGGTGTTACACCCACTTTTTCTCCTTTTCTCCTCCTAGAACAACTGAATCAGAATGACATGTATTCAATGTAATTACTGTGGTGCTTTCATTCTGAGAAGATTCATTTGGAACCTAAGAGCTTACCCTATATGCCTCAAGTTAGCTGCTATGCATAAAGAATTTATTCTATTAAGGGAAGAATTAGCTTTAATTAAAATCACCGGAGGTTATTCTGAGCCACAAATAGCATGGATGGATGGCCCAAAGGGACGTCCATCCCCGCTATCCATGGCTTCTCCTGCCCCCAAATAACTTCCCTGCCGGTTGTGTGAGGAAGTTATACAGGGGTGGGGAATAGTTGGCCTGGGGGCAGAGAATGGGCAGGCAGTGGGCAGTCGCCGGCCCTGGATGTACAAGGCCTATTCTAATGTCGGCCCTGTACATCCGGTGCCGGCAAAATGTTCAGGGAAGTTATTCCACCTCCCTGGACTTTTTTTTTTTAAAGCTGCTGGGGCGCGGATGGGGCAGGGGGGGACAAAGGTTTATTCCCCACAGCCCGACCCTGGCTCTAGGAGGCCAGATTGGGGATCGGGCTGCAGGGAATAAACACTTTAACTGGGCGGCTGGCATCGCAGCTTTTAAATGGAGCCGCAAAGCCATGGCAACATGACGCCATGGTGCCGTGGCTCCATTTAAAAACCCTAACTGAGTTAGTCGGGTTACTAATGTACGTGCAGGCTGAGATTGAATCGCAGTCCCAGCCTGCACGTACATACTTGTTCATAATTCAGATCCCGTGGGGCCTAACATGCTCCGCAGTATCAGAATCACGATCCTCTCTTTGCGTCCTGTTCAGACCGGATGCACAGAGAGGATCTACATCCGGGAAAGAATCGTGCCCACCTCTTCTAGGGTACAAACTGAACAAAATCCACCACCACTCCTACAAAGAATCAAACAGCCCAGTAACAAATGGATCACAGTCGGCTCTGGTAGGTTGCGGCCTGTAACACAAAGACACCCTATACATCAAGAGATATCCCTGCATAATGCCTTCTCTGTCTTGGATAATGAGGTTGCCCAATCTATGGAAACTGAAGTGCCCTTAAATGAAAGACTTAATGCCATATCTACTGATAATGTACCAAATAGGAAGAAAAAAATCACAAAACAGAAAACTACTACTTGGAGATTTCATTATGAGAGGCACCAAATTTGGAACTCAGCTCAAAGGAGAGAGGATGGTCAAATGCCTCCCAGGCTCTTCAGCCAGCAGGAATACAAATAGTTAATGCAGAAAGAGAGCACTCCAAAACTGATATTGTCATCCACTTGGGTACAAATGACCTGACCTATTGCTAACACTAGCATTTGGAAGTTCTACCTGTTCATGGTAAGGGGGCAGAAAGGCATAAACAACTTTAATACATGGCTCCAAACCTGGTGAAAACAAGAACAATTTAGATATATAAGCAACTGGGGAAACAGATGGATCAACAAGAGACTTTACTGTGCTGATGGACTACATCTCTCCGTCGCAGGGAAAAGGATCCTACGTGAAAAATTCAGGCAGTATGTGGAAAGGGGTTGATGGATGGAGAAGGACAAGTTCAGTACATCATTCCCAGCAAAAGCAAAACAACATTGGAAACAGCCACGCTTTTGAACCACACATCAATGGCAAGTGTGAAGGGGCATGTAGAACAAAATCCCTGCAAAACGCAGGCAAGCCAATCAACAAATGCTGGAAAGCAATAATCACAAATGCTAGAAAGCTTGCTAACAAAGTTCCTGATCTGGAAGCCCTAATGGTGGAAATGGACTTGGACATAGTGGCCATTACAGAAACAAGGTTTAACGAGTCGCATGAAAGGGATTTAGCAATAGCTGGCTATAATCTATTTAGAAAAGATAGAGGGTAGAAAATGAGGAGGAGTAGCCCTATATGTCAAAAGCAATATGAAAGCTGCTGAAATGCAGAGGATGTGGGGAAAAGAAGCGCTATGGATTGTGTTGGAAAGAGGAGGTGGCAATGTCATCCATTATTAGTATGGTCTACAGGCCTCCAACTCAAACTGAAGAAATGGATAGCGAACTGACTGTGGATATTGCAGAGATAGCCATGAAGGAGGAAGTGATCATATTGGGTGACTTTAATCTACCCAATGTGGATTGTAGTATTCCTTCTGCAAATCTGGAAAGAAATAAAAAAAATGCCCTCCAAGATGTATTACTTAAACAAATGGTGATAGAACTGACCAGGGAGAGTTGGTGCTGGATTTAGTGCTCACCAACGGAGATAGCGTGTTGAATATCCAGGTGGGTGCCCATGTGAGGAGCAGCAATCATCACACAGTGTGGTTTGAGATAAAAGCTAAGGTAGAATCCAATCACAACAAGCTCAAAGTCCTAGACTTCAAAAACACTGACTTCAGTAAAATGGCCAAGTGCCTGAAGGAGGAGTTGGCAAGGTGGGAGGGGATAAGGGAAGCGGAATTGCAATGGGCTAAACTAAAGGAGACAATAAAAGGTGCAACAGATACATAAGTAAGGAAAATAGATAAAAACAAGAGGAAAAGGAAACCTATTTGGTTCTCCAAAGAAGTGGCTGCCCAAATAAAGGCAAAAAACCCAGCGTTCACATAATTCAGATTACAAACAGGAACACAGAAAAGAATACAAGACAAATTAAAAGAGACAAAAAAAGAGAAATAAGGATAGCAAAATCAAAGACAGAAGAAAAGATGGCTAAAGGTATGGCGACAAAACATTTTTCAGGTATATTCGGGAGAGGAGGAAAATCAGGGTAGAATTGCAAGACTCAAAAGTGCTGGGAATGGATTTGTGGAAAGTGAAATTGAAAAAGCGAAAATGCTAAACAAATTCTTCTGTTTTAACTAAAGAAAATCCTGGAGAAAGACCACCTGTGATTGACAAATAGGAATGGAGTAGATACCACACCATTCACAAAAAATGATGTGTTAGAACAGCTTGCAAAACTGAAAGTGGACAAGGCTATGGAACCAGATGGAATACAGGATACTGAAAGAGCTCAGAGAGGTTCTTGCTGGGCCATTAAAGGATGTTTTTAATGGATTCTTGGAGACAGGAGAAGTTCCAGAGGACTAGAGAAGGGCTGATGTGGTGCCTCTTCACAAAAGTGGTAGCAGGGAAGAAGTGACAAACTACAGGCCAGTAAACCTTACCTCGGTGGTGGAAAAAGTAATGGAGGCGCTCCGGAAAGAGTGAATAATGGACTTCCTTGAAATCAACAGATTTCATGATCTGAGGCAACATGATTTTACCAAAGGAAGATCTTGCCAAACAAATCTGATTGAGTTTTTTGACTGGGTGACCAGAGAACTAGATCAAGGGCATGCGATGGATGTGATCTACCTAGATTCCAGCAAAGCCTTTGATACCGTTCCTCACAGGAACAAGGTGGTGAACTGGATTAGAAATTGATTGACTGACAGGCAACAGAAGGTGACGGTAAATGGAACTCACTTGGACGAAAGGAAGGTGATTAGCGGTGTGCCCCAGGGTTTGGTCCTGGGACCGGTACTGTTCAATATATATGTGTGTGATATTGCTAAAGGACTGAATGGAAAAGTCTGTCTTTTTGCAGATAACATGAAAATTTGCAACAGAGAGGATTCCCCTGAGGGAGTGGAGAACATGAGGAAAGATTTACGAAAGTTGGAAGAATGGTCTAATACTTGTCAGTTAAGATTTAATGTGAAGAAGTGCAGTGTCATGCACTTAGGAAGCAGAAATCCAAGGGAATTGAATGCGATAAGGGGCGAGAGTTTGGTGCGCATGGACCATGAAGGACCTCTGAGTGATTGTTTCTGAGGATCTCAAGGTGGTGAAACAATGTGACAAGGCAGTGACAAATGCCAGAAGGATGCTGGGTTGCATACAGAGAGGAATTACCAGCAGAAAGTAAGAAGTACTAATGCCACTGTACAAGTTGCGGGTGAGGCCTCATTTGGAACGTTGTGTTCAGTTTTGGAGACCATATCTCGCAAAGGATATATAAAGGTTGGAAGCAGTTCAGAGGAAGGTGACCAAAATGATTTGGAGCCTGCATCAGAAGACTTATCAGAAGAGACTTGAAGATCTAAATATGCACACTCTGGAGGAGAGTAGAGACAGGAGAGATATGATTCAGACTTTTAAATACTTCAAGAGTATTAATGAACAAACAAACCTCTTCCAAAGACGAGAAAGCTGTAATACTAGAGGGCATAACATGAAGCTGCAAGGGGGTAAAATGAAAGGCAATGTCAGGAAATACTTTTTCACTGAAAGGCTGTCAGATGCTTGGAATGCCCTCCCGATGGAAGTGTTGGGGCAAATATAGTGACAGAATTCAAAATGGCATGGGACAGACACAGTGGATCCCTTTATAGCAACTGGATAAAATCAAAATAAACATAACTATCTCTTATTTCTCAGTAAATAGGGGTGACCTACACCGAGCGGTGGGTACAACCCTAAAAAAAGGCATGAGGAGGGGTGACCTGCATGGGGTGGCAGGTGCACCTACTGTTGCCACCTTGCTGGGCAGACTAGATGGACCATACTGGTCTTTATCTGCCTTCATAGACTATGCTACTTTGTTACTATGTTACTATGTAAAATGATTCACATCTTACCTCTCAGACAGAACCATGCAATAAAGGTTGGTTTCACCAAGTCCAAACCATTTAAATTAACACAAGGTATCCCTCAAGGCTTGTCATTGTCCAGCTTACTATTTAACATCTACATACAGACCATCTGCAATCTATTAAGAAAACATAACCTGCACTTTCACCTCTATGCAGATGACATCATGTTCTATATGCCATTCAATATTTCTAATTCGGACTTTACAACCATAGCTGATGCCTTCTCCGATGTCACAAACCTCCTTGCTGATCTTAACCTTGTAGTGAACAAAAGCAAAACAGAAGCACTACTAATATTCAAAGACAAATACTTCAAACAACCAGACAAGCTCACAATACATAATGCTGAAATTGCCATAAAAAAAAGAAATCAAGTATCAGTATAACCATCGACAGCAGCCTCAACATGTTTGCTCACATCAAGAATGCAGCAAGTACAGCATACTGGAAACTCATACTCCTCAAATCCCTACGCCAGCTGCTACAAGACAATGACTTCAGATCTGTCCTCCAAGCCATCATTACACCCCACCTCGATTATGGTAACATCATCTATCAAGGGCTGTCAAACATGCGCTGCACCCACTCCAGCTAATACAAAACACTGCTGCTAGAATGCTAACAGGCACAACAAACCAACAACAAATAACCCCAAGCCTAAAAAGTTTGCACTGGCTTCCAATTGCTCAAAGGGCTCAACACAAACCCATAACCACAACATTCAAAATTCTCTATAACCTCTCTGCACCCTACTTTAATGATCAGATCACAAGAGCATCCTGACAAGACCAAAAAGATCATCAAACCAAAATCTCCTGACCATCCCCCCTATCAAGACCAAATGTACACAACAGACATGCAACAGGGCCTTCTTGCTATATGCCCCCATGATCTGGTACTCCCTACCTGAAACCATCAGATCTGCACAATTTACACAAGATATGAAGAAACTACTTAAAATGCTTCTACTCATAGAATACTTTGGGCCTAATGACATTACATAACTATACATGCAATTCCACCTCTGATTTACTGACTCATTCATAATCTCCATGTTAACCTCATATTTAAGTCCAAATTGTTTACCTTCTTGTTCAACGTAAAACAAATCTCATTGAGATTATGTGCTGTTGTTCATTGTAAACCACCTTGAAATAAAGGCAGCATATATAAAAACAAAACAAAACAAAAAAAAGGTTAAATAAATAAATAAATAAGATATGACATCAACTATGGAAGGTAGATGCCATTGCCCAGGTCCCCACCCCAAAATGGGAGAAAGATGTTCAGGCCTTCCTTGGACCGACTGGCTATTACTGCCGGTTCATCCCTAATTTTGCAGAGGTGGTGGAGCTCTCAAACAGATCCAGTGGTCACTGAAAGTAGACCTGGCCTTCCAGCGTCTCAAGAAGGCCATGTGCTATGAATCCGGTCTGTGTAGTCCTGATTTTTCTTTTCCATTTATTGTGCAATCAGATGCTTCAGAAGTGGGTCTAGGAGCCATTTTTGCCCAGGAAGTCAGGGGTGAAGAACATCTCATAACCTTCATCAACAAGAAACTGCTTCCTTGGGAGAAGCATTATGCAATGTGCCACCCACCCGCTACCTGGGCCTCGAGGGTGTCCAGGTTGGAGTGGCCTTTGGTGCCCTTCAGGGGTGAAGTACTACTATTTGACCCTAGGGATTCTGGGTAGTGTAGTCCTGAGCCTCCTGAAGGATTGAGATTGTAGTTGCAGCTCAAGCAGACAAAGACGGGCAAAGAAAAATTCTTTTTAAGAGGTTTATTTCCAACACTTTGCAGTTCAGTGCAATCAGACGCAAAAGAAGATTATGGCACATTCAACAAAAGATGGGAAAACCAAAATATACAGGGTTTGCAATGCTGGGCTAGGTTTTAATTAGCTTATTCAGGGTTCCTCCTTAGACTCACATTCAGGTAATCATGTGACTCTTCCATGAACTGAAACTAAATTCTTCTTACAACAGCAAAGCTTCTCAGCTCCAGGAAATGATTCCACTTATTAAACTTTCATAAGCTTTTTCACCCTGGTAACAGGTAAGTTAATCTTCTATTATATTCTTTTCATATAATTTTAAAGCATTCAATCAAGATTTTTTTCAATAGTACAAGTAGAGCAATCCATGGCTAGATCTTGTTCTGTTGAAGGCAGGGAAATATCTAACGGCATTTCTTCTTCACAGCTATTGGCATGCTGTGTTAGATTAAAAGGAGAGACTGCCTTTTTCTCTAAGAATTCCCTAAACTCTGCCAGAAGTAATTCAGCCTGCTTCTGTCCTTTGCTAAGCTGATGTCTTTCTTCTGCTTCAGGTAAATGTTTATTTAAGATATCTAGCTCGTGGTAATTGGCTATGCTGTTTTTGTCAGCACCATAGTTCTCCGTGTGAGTAAAACCCCTCCCCCACTTATCCTTAAAAGTAAGTGTTGGGTTTTCCTTTAACAGTTCAATTCGCTCTGGAGAGTTTCTGAACAGACAATTAAAACTAGAAATGTCAGCTTTACCTTGGCTCAAGTCTTCAAAATAAGGCTCAGCACTTTTCCTTCTATTGGCTTTCTGGCTGTAAGCTCCAGCTGGCTTATTAGTGTCTCTTATGCTGCTCAAGTGTATATCAGGCTGAACAAATCTGCCATAGTTCTGTCTGTCGTTGTTCTGGCTTTTAAAGCTATTCTTCCAGCTTTCTTGCTTCCTAGTATCACAGGTGCTAGCTCCTTCAACCCCACTTTGTTCCTTGTGTTGACAGCGTCTCCAGGATAAATCTTTACCCCACTGGTTACTGCTCCAAGGTCCTGCTTGGTTCTCAGGTAGCTCAGGCAGTAGTTCTAGGTCTCTCAGTGCTTCTGAGTCCTTCCTTCCATAGAAGTCTCTCAGTGCCTCTGAGTCTCCTAGTAACTCCCTTCGTGACTCCAAACTGTTTCTCTGTGGATCCCAGCTGTTCCTTGTCACATGCTTCTCCAACTGTTTCTGTTTCCACTTCTGTTCTCGATCCTGTTCCTGATCCTTCTGTGTTCTAACTGCCTGCGTATTTAACAAGCTCCTACTGTGTTGCACTGCCCGCCTCCTGCTTGGGCATGCCCAATCAGTGACCTGACCTGTCTCCTCCGCTAAGGTGAGGTGTGGTTCCTGATCAGCTGCATGTTTTTTTCCTTCTGAAGTGAAAATCCTGCTTTTCAGTGCAGTACCACTTTTCTCCACCGGATCTCCCTCTATCTCCATTGCTTCTGGAGAGGCTTCTACGTCACAAATGATCGAGAAGAAGGACCTTGCTGTCAAGTGGGCACTTGAAACCTTCAAATACTACCTGCTCAGCTATCCATTTATGCTAATAACGGACCAGCAAACCCTCAAGTGGCTTGCTCAACAAAAAGAGTTCAACGGCTATTTATTTATTTATTTGGCTGGGTTTATATACCACTTTTCTCTGGGTCAAAGTAGTTTACATTAAACAACATGCAATATATAGTTACATTGAACATAGGGCTAACGTATTTACAATTTAGCTGGGTAGAGGGTAAAAGTAAGGAAGAAATATAACTTATTTACATATTTAAAGTTTCCAGTGCAGACCGGTGTAGGCTGGAGGGGTGGTTGTTCTTGAATCTCCAACCCTACCAGTTCCAGGTCCCTAATAGTGATAGTTGGATTCACCTGAACGCAAACTTTCTTTCCTGGGTGGGTTCCCAGGTGAGGCAGGTGCTCAATGGGGCATGGTTGAGCTGAGGGGGAGGGTGTGTGATGTGGTCTCTAGAGTGTTGCCCTTCCCTCTCCAGAGAGATTATCAACAGATACATTATCAACTGGTCATACCTCTTTGCCTTCTTCAGACTTTTCTACTCCATCATTGATGGATATTTGGGATGCTTTCAATCCTGTGTCTACCACTGCTTTCTCCAGGCTTCTTTGCACCTCTTGGAAGACCACATGCAGTCTTGACCCACTTTCTTCATCATGGCTCTCCTCTGTTTCCCTTGCCCTCTTGCCCATTGCCCTCTTCATCATTAACAATAACCTTACATCTGGATTTTTTCCATCCATATTGAAGGAAGCCATAGTTCATCCCTTCCTGAAAAAACCCACCCTACACAGTTTGGCCCCCATCATCTATAGACCTGTCTTCGACCTACCTTTTCTTTCTAAACTATTTGAGAAATTAGTTTTTCAATAACTTGCTGCATATCTCGAATCCACCAACACCTTGCACTCGTGCCAATCAGGCTTCCACCCTAGGCATTCTACTGACACCATTCTCCTCTCACTGCTCAGTGAAGTCCACCACTCTTTGGATCATGGGAATGTTACTATAGATGTTTCTCTCAATCTGTCCTCAACCTTTGATCTTGTCAATCACAATCTTCTCACATGACTGCATGATATGAGTCTTTTGGTTTCTGTTCTCAGCTGATTTAGATCTTGTCTTTCACAGCACTCCTTCCGGGTCATTATAGGTACTCTCTCTTCCTCCTCTTACCCTCTCTTCTGTGGTATCCCTCAGGTTTGGTCTTAGCTCCTCTTCCCTTTAATATCTTTCTTGATCCTCTTGCGTTTATGATTCAACAGCTCAGTATTTCTGTTTCTCTACTGTATGTCGATGACATATTGCTACTTCTTTATACCAATCATTTTTCTTCAGATCTTTCTTCCTTGAATATCTGCCTCACCCATTTTGCAGATTGGCTATCCACGAACCATCTAAAACTCAATCCTTCCAAGACAAAAGCCACCTGGCTCTCTGGTCCTTTAACCTCCTTTCTTCTGTCTCGCCTATTCTTGATGGTGTTCACATTACACTTACACTTTATTTCTGTTATCTCAGAGTTATTCTGGATTCATCTCTTTCTTTTCATGAATATATTAGTCAGATTGTACAATGCTCTCTCTATTCTCTTCATAGAATCAGAGCTGTTTGCACCTTCTTGTCTACTTCTGCTCTGACCATTCTTCTGTCTCTCTTGTACTATCCCATCTCAATTATTGTAATTCAGCACTTGTGGTCTTTCCTCAGTATGCATTAAAACATCTCCAGCTTATCTATCAACTGCTGCCAAACTGATTTTCCATGACTTTCATGTTGACCACGTAATCCCCCTGCTCATTCGCTTACACTGGCTCCCTGTTCCGTTCTGCATACACTATAAGATACTCACTCAAGTCCATAAGACCCTCCATACTGTTTTGCTATATTATCTCTCTTCTCTCATCATACCACATGTTCCTCACCATTCCCTCCATTCTGTCCACATGAATCATCTTCTTCTCTCATCTTCCTCTCAGGCACACTTGGAATCCACCCATTATTCTCTTTCCTCTCTCTCTTTTGAACTCCACTCGATCCACCTCTTTGCTCCTCTCCCACTCCGAGTAGCTGTTCTCTATCGTCCTCCTGATACTTCTATTTCTACTTTTCTTTCTGACTTTGATTCTTGGCTGTCTACCTTTCTTCACCCCTATTCCCCCACCCTTTTTCTTGGTGACTTTAACATTCATGTTGATGACACCTCCCATCCCCATGTTCTAAAACTCCTCTCTCTTACCTCCTCGTATAACCTTCAACTCTCTTCCACTGCTCCTACTCACCAACATGGTCATTGCCTTGACCTAATTTTCTTCTCTAACTGCTCACCCTCCAACTTCTCTAACTCTGTCCTTCCTTTATCTGACCACCACCTTTTAAGTCTTATTATTCATCATTCTCAACCTCAGCCTCATCCTGCTTTCACTAATCTATTTAGAAACCTACTTGCTATTGAACTCTTAGCTCTCTCCTCCACTATTTCCTCACCCCTTTCATCCATTCTTTCTTCTAATTCTAATGATGAGGCTGTGGCCTTCTATAATGTTGTACTCTCCTCTGCTTTGGATTCTCTTGCTCCCCTCATCTCACGTCCTGTTAGGCGTTCTCCTCCACAGCCTTGGCTCTCTCCTTTTGCCCGCTATTTGAGCTCCTGTGCCCGCTCTGCTGAGTGTGCCTGGCTCAAATCTCACTCTCATGCTGACTTTCTCCACTTTAAATTCATGCCATTGCACTTGCCAAACAAATCTACTTCGCCCATCTGACTAACTCTCTTGTCTCTAATCCTCATCGTCTTTTTTATACACTCAATTCTCTCCTCAGTATGCCCCCACCTCTGGCTCCTACCTCCCTTCCTGCCCAAACCTTGGCACAGTACTTCCATGACAAAATCCATAAAATCACCCTCCATTTCACTACCTCCTCTTCTCCCCCCCCCCCCATTTTCCCAACTCTCCCCCCTTACTTCTGCTTCCCTTTCTTCCTTCTCTCTGGTCTCTGATGAGGAAACAACACTCCTCCTTTCTTCCTCTAAGCTGACTACCTGCCCTTCTGATCCTATGCCCACCCACCTCCTTAGTTCCATTTCTTCCACTATCGTCCCCTCCATCACTCATATTCTCAACCTATCACTCTCCACCGCTACCTTCCCTTCTGACTTCAAGCATGCTATTGTCACACCCCTCCTCAAGAAACCCTCACTCGATCCCTCCTGTCCTTCTAACTATCGTCCCATCTCTCTCCTTCCCTTCATTTCTAAATTACTTGAGCGTGCTGTCTACCACCGCTGTCTCGAATTCCTCTCCTCTCATGCCCTCCTAAATCCTTTACAATCCAGTTTCCATCCCCTACATTCTACCGAAACTGTTCTTACCAAAGTCGCCAATGATTTGTTTCTGGCTAAGTCCAAAGGCTTTTATTTTGTCCTCATTCTTCTGGATCTCTCTGCTGCCTTAGACACCGTTGACCACAATCTTCTTCTTATCACCTTGTCTTCACTCGGTTTCAAAGGCTCTGTACTTTCTTGGTTCTCCTCCTATCTCTCCCACCGCTCTTTCAGTGTGTACTTCGGTGGCTCCTCCTCCTCTTCTACCCCTTTACCTGTGGGTGTACCTCAAGGTTCTGTCTTAGGTCTGCTCCTTTTCTCTCTCTATACCCAATCCCTTGGTGCCCTTATCTCTTCCCATGGCTTTCTCTTTCATCTCTATGCTGATGACTCTCAAATCTACCTCTCTACGTCTGTTATCTCTCCTGAAATTCAAGTTAAGATCTTGGCCTGCCTCTCTGACATTGCTTCCTGGATGTCCTACCACCGCTTGAAGCTGAACATAGCCAAAACTGAACTCCATGTCTTTCCCCCTAATGCCTCCCCTCCTCCTCAAACTTTCTTAATCTCTGTGGATAACTCTGTTATCCTTCCTGTCTCTTCGGCACGGAACCTTGGTGTTATCTTTGACTCATCTCTCTCCTTCTCTTTACATATCCAAAACATTACTAAAACATGCCATTTCTTTCTTTACAATATCTCCAAGATTCGCTCTTTTCTCTCTGATAACACTACTAAACTGATTGTCCACCCTTTAATTACCTCCCGCCTTGATTACTGTAACCTTCTCCTTGCTGGCCTCCCTGCTAACCACCTCTTTCCTCTCCAGTCTATTCAACATCTGCAGCTCGTCTGATTTTCCGTCAGTCTCGTTTTTCACACATTACTCCTCTTCTCATGTCACTTCACTGGCTCCCCATCTGCTTCTGTATCCAGTTCAAACTCCTCCTTCTAACCTATAAATGTATTCATTCTTCTGCCCCTCATTACCTTTCATCACTCATCTCTACCTACATCCCCTCTCGCCTACTCCGCTCATCTAATTGTCTTCATTTATCTATGCCTTTTACTCGTACTGCTAATTCTAGACTTCGCTCCTTTCAACTGGCTGTACCCTTTTCCTGGACTTCTCTACCTGTCTCTGTCCACCAAGCTTCCTCCCTGGCCATCTTCAAATCCAAATTGAAATCCCATTTCTTCACTATTGCTTTTTGTTCCTAACTCATCCTTTCTTGTTCTCTCCATAAACATTTATTCTTGTCTTGTTAATTGTTATTTGTATTATCTAATTTATTTCATATTTTGTCTTGACTAGATTTTGAGCTATAAAGGGCAGGGACTGTCTCTTTTTATGTTTGTACAGCGCTTCGTATGTTGCAGCGCTTTATAAATGCTTAGTAATAATAATAATAGTAATAATAATTTTGCATTCTACTTTCTTGGCCCCTTTATCTGGAATAACTTCGCTCCATCCCTCCAGTTGGAACCTTCATTCTCAAAATTAAAAACACAGCTTAAGACCAACTTATTCCTTACAGCCTTTGACCTTCCATCTGACCATTCATGGCCACAACCCATCTGTGTCCTTTTTGTGTCTCATCTCCCCCTGCTGTCTTTCTGAGACTCCTATTGTTGCCATGTCCTGTCTTACTTTCCTGTTCATTATTGGTGTTCTTTGCTTGTTTCTAATTTTATTCAATTTTATTGTAAACCACACTGTTGTCCCCACAAATGACGGTATATCATATTTTAATAAATAAAATGAAATGAAACAGGCCCCTTTAAGAGATCCTGCAGCCCAGAGTTAAGGGCTGGGAGGACATGGCTCACAGGAAGAGGTTTAAAACCCAGAAGGCTGCAGTAGGGATAGAGAGGCCCATGGAGCCAGGAGGTCTTTCATGTCAAGCTGTACAAAGAAAAACTCTTCCCACCGTATGTCACACTACCACAACCCCTATGCATTCATCAGGGCAAAACCAGGATCGATGCAACCAGCTATATAGTCATCCTATATTGAAGGCATTGCTTTGTCTGGAATAGTTCTGACCTCACAAAAAAAGTAAGCAAAAATTAAAAGCATATTCAAAGTAGGCAGATCTTTATTGAATTCCTAAAAACAGGAAGGTCTCCGACTAAACTAACATCACGGAGGAGTGGCCTAGTGTTTGCGGCAAGTTATTTATTTTATTTATTTATTTTTATTTATTTATTTAACAGTTCTTCTATACCGCTCTATTTTAGATCAGAGCGGTTTACATTCAACATCAACCATACAGCACAGGAACCCTGAGTTGTATTTACAATAAACAGGAGATCAACTTGGAAGTAACTGGGGGGAACTATGTACAAAAAAGTTGTCTCAGACTGGAGGAGGTTTGAATCCTGATGGAGAACAGCAACCTTGGGCCAGAGGGACTGGGGTTTCTAGTCCCACAGGTGCTCCTTGTGGCCTTGGGCAAGCCACTTAACCCTCCATAGCCTCAGGTACAAAACATAGGTTGTGAGCCCTTCGGGATCAAGGAAAAGGCATACTGTAACTGATTGTACACCACTTTGACCTGGTGAAAAGCAGTATATAAGCTAAATAAATTCAGTTGGGGCATGTTTCCTAAACCCCATGCTAGTAACTACATTACTAATGTGGGGCTTCACACAAACTGTAGGAGGGTGGGTATTATGCAAAGTCACAATAAGGAGAACAGGAGAATGAAGAGGTTATGATCAACTGAGATACTCCCATTCTGAATGATTAAAAACTGGATGTGAGGAAGCCAGATATAGTGGTAAAGGAGAAAAACACCAGAACCACATTAATTATAGATGTGTCAGTTTCAAGCGACTACTCTTTGAATCGTGTTAAGAGAGAGAAAATATTCAAGTACTAACCAATGCAGTAGGAGACCAAGAAAATGTGGCAGAAAGATACTGAGTTATTTCCCATTGTGTTGGGTGCCACAAGCCTAATTAAGAGGGAGGCTGTCTTTGGCATGATGTAAGTACTACGTCGAGCATTAGCAGTAAATTTGAGAGACCAAAGTCATACCCACATACCCTGGCTTAGAAGTGATATTCATGACTGTCATGGTATGCACAAATCTCACCCATTTAGAGAAACTGCTCCAACAGAACAGGAGCATTGCAGCAAGCACTGGAGAAAGTATAGTGGGCTAAATTGCCCAAGAAAGTGCAAAGCAAGTTGGAAAAGGTGCTGTTAGCCAGCAGATTGTGATACAAACCCTTCAGAGAATGCTTGAAGACTTCAGCTTTGAAGGACAGTTGTGATGTTCAGAGATGGAGCAGCAGCTCTCAAAGATGAAGTATGATGAGGTCTTAATAGAATATAGCCAGTTATGTGACTAGACCAAGTAGCAGAAGAATCTAGTGGAGGAACTGTGCTAGGAAAGGATGAAGACTGAGCAGGTAAATCAAGTGCTATGTGAAGAGAAACAAGATATGAAAATGAGAAGGAAAAGATAGTCTCCAAACTTCAGGAACTGTTGAACCAGCAAATAAATATAGAGAGAGGTTTGCTTTCAAAATGTGAAGAATACACTGACAAATGAAGTGAGTGATAAAGCCAAACAGCCAATAGCTGAAGAAAGGGAGCTGGTGTAGTGGCATGAAAATGTCAAAGAGTTTCAGCTCCAGATTTCCCTCTGATGGTCCAAGGGCATCCAGCTGAACATGAGACTGCAGCAGCAGAAAGTGAGAGGCTGCAAGAAGAGTTAGTTGCAAGTAGTGCCATTGTAGCAATACATGAATCTGAGAAAGTCAAAGGAAGCCACCATTGCTGGTCTGGAATCCCAAGTGGCCACTGTAAAAGTGGAACACGAAAAGATCCATCTGGAAATGAAGGGGCTCCTACAAAGATTAGAGCACCTACAAAACACTTATATTGCTCTGGAGAACTGCAGGAGCAGCTAGCTGAGCTCATATGGAGCCATGTTGAAGTGCAAGTGAAGTCCCAGGAGCCGGAGGTCATTAACACTGAGCTCCAAAGTCAAATGCAGGACATGAGTCTCAGGGAATAAAGTATCCCCTTGAGAGACAAGAGGCAGTCCAATAGAGGTATATAGAGATGATGGCCAAATATGAGTCACTAGCAAACAGGTCTCTGGGATCAGGTCTCTCCTTTTTTCATATATGGAACAATAAAGCTTTGGTGAGAACCTACACCTGCTTACGTCTCTTGTACTGTTTGCTGTTGCCTGCGTAGCAGGGTGCTGTTTGTTTGGTGGTCCAAATATGAGTCACTCACACAGCAGCTTGTGAATTTGCAGTGCAAGACTGTTATGAAGTGCATCCATGTGCATGAACAGAGTGTGCAAATAGTCATGCAGGAAATGAAAGCACAGGTACTGCAAGAACAGTTGGCAGATGTGCACATAGAGCTTTACTGGCCAGAGCCATAGGGAGAAAGTGAGACCCCAGAGATGGAGGAAATAGGTCTTAAATGAAGGGTGGAAACCTATGAGTCTAAGTTGCATATTCAGTTGAAGAGAGAGAGACAGACAAGAGGGAGTTGGCACAGTCTCCTTAGAAGTGGGGGCAGACAGTCTAATGGATGATTGGCTTGAAGGAAGAGGACAACTTTAATAATATCTTTGGTGAAGCTAGAGATTGGCAAGAGTTATAGTGATGTAGCCAGTATGCTCTGTGTACTGTGGAAGTCAGTCAAGGAGCAATTTGCAGCCCCATTAACAGAGGTGATGACATGGGAATGAAACAAAAAGAGAGTGGAAAATAAGCCATCCAGCAAGGATTGAAAACAGAAAATTGACAGCTTATATGCTGCAATACAGCAGTGGAGAAAAGAAAAGACATCTCTTCAAGATCGCTGCATGGAGCTGCAGTATTGAACTCAAGGTCATGACTACATGATGATTCTAAATGTAAACGTGGATGGCAGGATGCCAGAGCCATGCTATGAGGGATGATAATGTGGCTGCAGAAAGCCCAGGAAAAGTTTGAAAGAACATAAAACCTGGGGTTCCATTTCAAGGAGATATTGGAGGTCATGAGACAAGGCAAGGGTGAAATGGCAGCAGAAGAGATTGAAGGGGAAGTGGAGCCCTCAAAGGGTATACCAGGTAATTGCACAAGTTGGAAAATACAGGCTGCTCCTTCCCAAATGGAAGGATTGTTGAGCCAAAAGGACTTGAATATTTTGCCCTTGAGGATGCAGCCAAAAAAGGACATGAAAGTATGAAAAGCAAGAGCCAGTCACTGGAGCAAGGAAAAGTGAGCTCCAGGGAAGAATGGAGTTTGTTTGTTCAGGATCCAAAGCACCCTAAGCTTGAGTGGCAACCCCAACCAACAAGGTTCCCTTATCTGATGGAAGTAGGGACAGTGATAGAGAGGAGCCCGCAGATGGTTGAGAATAAGAACATAAGATATGCCATACTGGGTCAGACCAAAGTCCATCAAGCCCAATATCCTGTTTCCAACAGTGGCCAATCTACAGGAGGTCACAAGTACCTAGCAGTTTCCCCAAAAGAACATGTTCCACAATGCTTGTATTGGGGCATGCAGTGGATTTTCTGAGTCCCTTTAATAATGGTTTATGGACCTTTCCTCCATGAACTTCTCCAACCTTTTTAAAACCCAGCTACACTAACAATTTTTACTATATCCTCCAGTAACAAATTCCAGAGTTTGATTAGACACTGAGTGAAAAAATATTTTTTCTGATTAGTCTTATATGGGTTATGCTTTATCTTCATTGCATGTCCCCTTTCTATATTTTGATGGCATAAACGATCAATCTACGTTTACCCGTTCCACTCCATTTATTAATTTATAGATTTCTATCATATCTCCCCTCAGCTGTCTCTCTTCCAGGTTGAAGAGCCCTAATCTTTTTAGCCTCTTCTCATAGGAGTATCCTTTCATCCCCTTTACCATTTTGTTAGCTTTCCTCTGTACCTTTTCTAATAACGTTATATCCTTTTAAAAATACGGCAACCAGAATTGCACACAATATTTGAGGTGCGGAAATGGAACGATACAGAGGCATTATAATATCCTTTATTTTCCATTCCTTTCTTTATGATTCCTAGCCTTCTATTTGCTTTCTTGGCTGCCACTGCACACTGGGCAGAGGGTTTCAACATGTTATCCACAATGATGCCTAAATCTTTTTCCTAGGTGGTGATTCCTAATGTGGACCCTTGCGTCGTGTAGCCATAGTTTGGGTTGTTATTTTCTAGGTGCATAACTTTGCACTTGTCCACATTAAATTTTATCTGCCAATTGAACATCCAGTCTTCCAATTTATTAAGGTTCTTTTGCAATTTTTCACAATCCTCTTGGGTTTTAAAAACTTTGAATAATTTTGTATAAATTTGATTACCACATTCGTTACTCCTGTTTCCAGGTCATTTACGAATATGTTAAAAAGCAGCACATCCGGCACAGATCCCTGGGGTACTCCACTGTTCACCTTTCTCTATTGCGAAAATTGGCCATTTATCCCTACCCTCTGCTTTCTATCTTTTAACCAGTTCCTGATCCATAATAGTTCACTGCCTCCTATCCCATGGTTTATTAATTTCGCCAAGAGTCTCTCATGACGGGCCTTGTCAAAGGCTTTCTGAAAATCCAGATACACTACATCGACTGACCTACCTTTGCCTATCTGTTTATTTACACCTTCAAAAAATATAAAGATTAGTAAGACAAGACCTTCCCTGGCTAAAGCCATGTTGACTGTCTCCCATTAAACCATAACTATCTACATGTTCAGAAATATTGTTCTTAATAATGGTTTCTACTATTTTGTCCGGTACGGACATCAGGCTCACCAGCCTGTAGTTTTCCAGTCCAGATCACCCCTGGAACCCTTTTTAAAAATTGGTGTTACATTGGCAATCCTCCAGTCTTCAGGTATTTCTGATGATTTTAATGATAGTTCACAGATTAGTAATAGTAGGTCTTCAATCTCATATTTCAGTTCTTTCAATACCCTTGGATGTATACCATCTGGTCCAGGTGATTTGCTACTCTTCAGTTTATCAAATAGTTGTAATACATCTTCCTGTTTTATCAATATTTCTTTTAATTCTTCTGTTACGTCATTATTAAATACCATTTAAGATGTAGGAAAATTTCCCTACATCTTCTTCAGGAAAGCCCGAATCAAAAAATTCATTCAGTCTCTCTGATATGGCCTTGTCCCCTCTTAGTGCTCCTTTTACCCTTCTATCATGAAATGACCTAACTGACTATCTCACAGGTTTTTTGCTGCAAATGTACTTGATAAAGCTTTTCAAAAAGGTTTAAATAATCCAGGAAACAGTAAAAAGATCTTGGGGAAAAGTGAAAGCCTTAAGGCTGCCCAAGAACAAAGCCAAGACATTAAGAGAAGGGCCATCACAAGTCATTGGAGTCAGAAAACAGGGCCAGCCCATCCATTGAGCAAGAATGTTTTTTGCACAGGGCCCCGTGTTTCAGGGGGCTCCGCGCAAAGAACATTCTGTTTTTTTCAAAATTAAATTTTTTAAAAAAATGCTGGCTGCTGCTGCTGCTGCTGCCGCCGCGGCAGCAGCAGAATGGACTGTCCCGCGGGGCCCCCTCTGCCTGGCTGAATCCCTCCCTCCACGACGGCTGAGCCCCTCCGTGCCGGCTTTGAGAGTCGCGAAGGGAGAGTGTCCGCGGGACAGTCCATTCTGCTGCTGCTGCGGTGGCAGTGGCAGTGGTAGCAGCCAGCGTTTTTTTAAATTTAATTTTACTTGAGCCAATGGGGGAGGGGGTAGGACTGGTAATGGGCTATGGGGGGGCTAAGAATGGAAATGGGCTGGGGGGGGGTTAAGACTGGAGGTGGGCTGATGGGGTTAGGACTGGTAATGGGCTGTGGGCTGTTGGGGGGTTTAGAACTGGTAATGGGCTATGGGGGGGGTTAATACTGGTAATGGGCTGTGGGCTGATGGGGGCTGTCTGGTAATGGGCTATGGGGGGGTTAGGACTGGAAATGGGCTGGGGGGCTTAAGACTGGAGGTGGGCTGATGGGGTTAGGACTGGTAATGGGCTGTGGGCTGATGGGGGGTTAAGACTGGTAATGGGCTATGGGGGGGTAGGACTGATAATGGGCTATGGGGGGCTAGGACAGGAAATGGGCTGATGGGGAGGGGTTAGGACTTGAGGTGGGCTGATGGGGTTAGGACTGTTAATGGGCTGTGGGCTGTTGGGGGGGGTTAGAACTGGTAATGGGTTATGGGGGGTTAAGACTGGTAATGGGCTGTGGGCTGATGGGGGCTGTCTGGTAATGGGCTATGGGGGGTTAGGGCTGATAATGGGCTATGGGGGGCTAGGACAGGAAATGGGCTGATTGGGAGGGGTTAGGACTTGAGGTGGGCTGATGGGGTTAGGACTGGTAATAGGCTGTGGGCTATTGGGGAGGGGGGTTAGGACTGTCAATGGGCTATGGGGGGCTGACTGGAAATGGGTTGATGGGGTTAGGACTGGAAGTGGGCTGATGGGGGTTAGGACTGGTAATGGGTTATAGGGGGGGGGGCTTAAACTGAAAATGAGGTGATAGGGGGTTAGGACTGGAAGTGGGTTGATGGGGGGCTAGGACTGGTATTGGGTTGGGGGGTTGCTAGGACTGAAAATGGGCTGATGGGTGGCTAGGACTGGAAATGGGCTGATGCAGGGACTAGAAGGGAATGGATGCTGGGTGAGGCTGGAACTAGAAGGGAGCTGATGTTGGGGGAGGATTAGAATGGGATGGGGCTGGAAGAGTAAAATGGAGAAGGGAAAAATATTTTGTGTGGGAGGGATAAAAAATCTACAATTGGCCGGATATTGGGAGAGTAAGTGGGGATTGAGGATGGAGGGGTAAAATTTGAGTGGATGAAATAGGAATGAGGAAAGAGCAAAAGGAGAAAGATTAGTATGTTAAAGCAGATGTAGAGAGAGAATGGAAAAAAACTAGAAGAGAGAAGAAAGGACAAATGGACAGCAGACGATGGAGAGTTAGCAGAAGACACAAAGAAACCAGAAGAAAGTGGCTGGAGCAATTGCAGCTGAAAAAAAATGCACAAAAGGTAGAAAAATATCTCTTTATTTTGAATTTATTAATTGGAATATGTCAGCTCTGGTAAATGTGCATCATTAACGTCTGCGCTTTGTTTAGTACAAGAACAAATTAATGTATAGTTTTATTTCTACAGTGTTGTACATTCCAAGTTTGGCTTTTGGGATTCCCAGTTTAATTATTGTCTTCCTGTTTCTAAATTGTGATTACTTGTTTGGTGATGGTCTATGTTCTGCATGTGTAACTGAGCTGAGGTGTTCTGTTTATATAATTCCTATTTGACATTGCCACTTGTTCTCTTTCCCCAGTATTGTTGTTTGTTGTTTATTGTTTATTGAGATTTGATATACCGCTCAGGCCAAAAGGCATTAGAGCGGTTTACAATACTATATCATTCAGGAAAATAGGAAAAGAACGCCATTTATATGATAGGACAGATTAAAGAGTGGAGACAATCATACAGGCAAGATAAGGAGATAAACACTGAATAGTTACCACAGTACATAAGCACGGACAGTCCAGCCAAAGCCATGTACCTTCCAGCAGCAGACGCCACAGACCAACGCCTAAGGGCCACGCCAAAGGGCCCTCTGGCGAGGCCCTCAGGCGCAGGCCCGCAAGGCGCGGGCGCGCCCTCTGCAACGACAGATTTTGTGCCGTTCACTGCTGGCTGCTGATTGGCGGCTCATAGGAGGAAGGGGGAGCTCCTGCTCTCACCCCCGACATGATGGCTACTCTCCTCAGTAGGTCATGTATTCTTGTTCTCTGAAATGTATTGGTTTAATATTTGCAGAGTTGCCTTTTGATTGGTAGAGTATGGTGCTTTGTGAGTCCTGGTAGTGCTGTTAGGATACGGCGGGTTTGCTATGGGTTCTAAATGGGCAGTGTTTGTAGTAGTTCCTAATGTGTCTGGCAGTTGGCACTGGATTATAGTAATGTAGAAATCTTTTAGTCTTTCTTTATCTATACACTCATTAAGAGGCACGTTTACTAAAAGTTAGTATATGGTAGCATTATGCAAATATTTATGCAAATGAGGCGCCTTATGCAAATGAGGCCCTGCACCGAGTCTCCGCCCATGGCCCCGCACCCCCCTTGGGCCGCCCCTGACAGAAAACAGTCCTAAACTTTTCTCAAGCTGAAGGGAGAACAAGAGTTAAGATAGAATGGAAACCGTGGAACAAAAGGAGGTTAAGCAACATTTGGTGTCCTAACCCCATAGTCAAAGAGTAATGCAGGTGTTTGTAAAGATGAATTTGAGGAGAGAGGTTGACTAGGCCAGAGCAGTTACCTTAATATTGTTTCCAAGATGAACAGCACAGGTAGAGATTAGAAGGATATACCTCCAAAAGTACAAAATGAGTAGAAGGGTATTAGTCATACGGAGAAGTACAGGCATTGCTTACTTCTCTAAGGAAAGAAGGAGGGATGTGTTAAAAGGACCACAGAGTTAAAGGGCCAGGAATCTGAGTCAGCAGAGGGAAGGTGTAACCTTCAGTGATGGTTAGCTCAAATGGAAGTACAGTACAAGAAAAGGACAAAGTTAGTATATGTGGAATAAAAGGGTGAAATCAGGAGCCAGATCAGGTAAGTTGGCAGTTAAAGGGGACCCTGAGAGGCCATCCCTATGCAAATTGGGCATAGGAAGCAAGATGCTTAAGTGGAGCCTAGAGCTTTAGAGTTATGGAGTTAGAGAGCGTAAAGAAGAAGGAGGGGGATTAGTCCTATGGATCTGGGATCCAGGAAATGGGATTATATTCAGAAAAAGAGGAAGGGCTAGTGTGGTGCAAACAAGTGCACTTTTAGGTACGGGAGTTTGTGAAAGAGCACATTATGTTATTTTGGTCCTCTGAGTGCTAGGGGAGCTCAAGCACAACTGAGTGCTCAGGGAATATCTAAGGGAAGCTTGATGTTTAAATTACATATTTGGGGTGGAGAAGAGCCTTGTGTAAAGCTAGATAGCCATGTGAACTGTAAATAATTTTGTCGTATAGAGGAGGGGGCATTAATAATTGATGCACTCCGGTGTCTAATATGCTAGGAATGCCATTGTTTCAGGCTATTCGTTTTGCTCTTTTTCAGCTGTCCGTTTGGAAACTTAGATCGTTCTCTTTGTTTATCCTAATTATTTACCTTCCTAATGCAAAAATTAGTTTCTCATTATTGTATTTCTTCGCAAAGAACTTTCTAGCCTGCCAGTTCTTTAAGGAACTTTCCTATTTTAATACTGCTGGCACTGCTGAAGCCCATGACTTTGATTTTGCATAACTCTTCTCTACTGTGACTTATGTTAAATAATATCATCTGATAATCACTGAAGTTCAGGTATCCACCAACCTGGACATTACAAATACTGTCTGCATTTGTAGCATCAGGTCCATAATCACACCTTCCTATAACTATTTGCCTGACGAGACTCCCTAGAGGGAGTCCAAGATCTCTCCACTTCTAATTCTGTAGATGGGATACTCCAATCCACATCCGATTAATTAAAATTCCCTACCAGCAAACATCTCTACCTTTCTTATTTCATGTTATGTATTATTTATATACCACCTATTAAATTTTCTAAGTGGTTTACAAATTGACATCTATAAAATCAACAAATTGAAAAATGCACACAAGCAATGTGACACAATGATGCAATTCCCACATTTCCAGAATCAGGCGTGTGGGGGGTTCATATATGTGTCTCATAGCAAGTGTTGAGGGGGAGGTTATGCATGTGTGTGTGTGTGCGTATGTCAGCTGGAATGTCAGGGGCTACATATACGTGTGTGTGTGTCTTGAGAAGTGCATGCATGCATGTATGTGTGTATGTGTGTGTCAAGGGGAGCACTGGAGGGTAAGTATGTGTGTGTATGCATGTGTATGTCTTGAGGAGTGTCAGAGGCTGTGTGCATGCATGTGTGTGTGTGTTATGAGGAGTTACAGGGGCTTCATGCATACATGCATGTGTGCACGTGTGTGTGTGTGTGTCATGGGGAGTGTCAGAGGATTCATGCATGCATGTGTATGTGTGTGTTTGTCATGGGGAGTATTGGAGGGTATGTGCATGTGTGATGGGTAGTGTTATGGACTGCGTGTATGAGTGTGCATCTCTCTCATGACCCCCCCCCCCCAGGCTTTCCCCAGTCAGCGTCTCTCTCTCTCTCTCTCTCTCTCATAACGCCCCCCACCAGCCTTCTCCCAATCTCTCTGTCTCTCATGAGCACTCCAAGCTCCACTGTGTGTCTCTTTCTTTCATGTATCCCCGTTTATCCAGTCACTCTTTCACTCACTCATTCTTCAGTATCTAAAAAACAAACAAACACAAGGTTCAGGCTTCCCCCACCTGATTCTGATCCTACAGGAGCTAGACGTGTCTGCGGAATCAGAATAGCCCACTACAAGGCTAGCCCAGCCAGGCTCTTGCATGGAGATGTGGCACTGTGGCATCCTGTTGCCATGGCACCGCAGATCCATACAGGAGCCATGATCCCCAGCAGCCATGAGATGTTCCTTTCTCTGCTGCTCGATCCCATCGGGCCTGTTGTGGCCAAGGTTGGGTGGCGGGGAACTCCCTGCACCCCTCATCTTCCTTTCTGGGCCCAGGCCCTCTGTCCTCTGCCATCCAGGGGAACTTATTTCACCACCGGGTGGAATAAGTACCCCATGCAAATGGCCACCCCTGGACATACAGGGCCGACCTCAGAATCGGCCCTGTACATCCGGGGTCAAGTTCCCGCCACTCCCTGCCCTCGCTCCTCCTCCAGCCCACGCCCTCCTGCCCACAAACGGAGCTCTCCGTCCTGCCTCCTAAACACTGATCAGAATAGATCCATAATGACCATGAATCATGCAAAAGTTTGATCCTGGCAACTGCTTCTTTACATTTGTTTCTATTTTCCTCATTTTATCATATTGTCCCTTTTAAAAATGTTTAAAATGAAGTGCTGTAGCAGTAACATATAACATCTTCCTTCCAGTAATGACAAATTTAATCACATTGGGGGTTATTCTGTTCTTCAAATAGTGGGGATGGACGGCCCAACGAGACATCCATTCCTTCTATTCATGCCGGCTCCTGCCCCCGACTAACTTCCCTTCCGGTTGTGCGGGGAAGATAGATTGGGGCGGGAAAGGGTCAGCCTGGGGGCGGAGTTGGGCAGGTAGTGGGTGGTTGCTGGCCCTGGATGTACAGGTCCGATTCTAATGTCGGCCCTGTACATGCAGTGCCGGCGAAGTGTCCGGGGAAATTCAAGGCTTTTAAATAGAGCCGTGGTGCCATTGCATCATGTTGGAGGTGGAATAACTTCCCTGGATGTGATGTTTTGAATAGCCCGGGGTACAGATGGGGCAGAGGGGCCGGGGTTTATTCCCCACAGCCTGACCCTGGCCTTAGGAGGCCAGATTGGGGGTCGGGCTGTGGGGAATAAACACTTTTATTTGACGGTCGGCATCGCGGCTTTTAAATGAAGCTGAGGAGCCATGACAACATGACGCAATGGCACCACGGCTCTATTTAAAAGCCTTGACTGAGTTAGTCGGGCTGTGCATGTACATGCAGGCTGGACTGAATCACAGTCCCAGCCTGCACATACATACCTGATTGCAATTCTGATCCCGCAAGGATAGACATGCCCCACGGGATCAGAATCACGATCCCCTGTGTGCGTCTGGTTCAGATCGGACGCACAGAGGAGATCTACGTGTGGGACGGAATCAGGCCCATTATGATCACTATTGCGTAGCATTCATTTATGGCATCTAGAGACTTGACTTCTCTGGCATATCTTGATGAAATATTCACTCAATAAATACTGGGATAAATTAAATCTCCCATTGTTATTGTGCTACCAAATTTGTTAGCCTTCCTATTTTCTGTTATTATTTGGCAGTCTATTCATTCTGTCCAGGAAGATGGTAGTATAACCTCACATGTGTGCTCCTTCTCAACACACATGGAATTTCTGTTTTTGAAGCTTTTACATTGCATTTTGTTTCCTGCAGAACTTTTAGCCTGTCATCGTTAACATATAGCACCACCCCTCTACCTATCTGATCCATTCAATCATTTCAATATAATTTATACTCTGGTATCGCGGTATTCCATTGGTTGTCCTGTTTTCACCAGGTTTCTGAGATGCCTATTATGTCTAACACTTCATTAACTGCCATAAATACTACCCAGAGGGTCTCCATGACTTGAAGGCACTTAACAACAACTTGTGTGATGTGTCACGCTCCCTTTCTCTCTGTATAGGCGGTTGCCTGGAGGAGAGGGAAACGTGACGGATTATCCTTGTAAGTGCTGATGTTTGGGGTTTCCGTGTAGTTGTGGGCCAAATGAATACAGCCAAGGTTTAAAGTGGTAACAAAAACTTTATTGTTGCACAGGATTTTGTTATCTACCATCCCCTAACCAGAAACAAAAAGTGGATACTTTCTTATGCCAAATAAAGTCCAGAATGTGACAAAGTCCAACCTGATCCTTCTCAGGGTTTGTCAGTTTATATACAAGGTTAATCCAAACTTCTCTTCCGTTCTGAACAGCTTTAGTTGCAGCTAATCATTTGCATAGCATTCACAATTCCCAGCTGCTTAATGACGTTGAGTTTCACTCAAGCAGAACGCTGCTTCTCTCCGTGCAAACTCAATAACATGAAATAACTTCTCATCACTTATCACAAGCATTAATATAAACGGCTTCACTCTTGACAACAAAAAGCACAGTCTGCCTCCATCTCAGAATAGCTGCTATCTGATATAGTTGATCCCAACTGCACTGATTCAACTTCAGAGTCAGATATATTCTGATTCACATCAGGGTACTGCAGATCAACAGGCTTCCATTGTTCCCATTGGTGTCTAAGCTGTTTCCACTTATAATTCCTTTCCCTTCGTGGTATCTGAGAGCAACTAGAATCACCAGCCTCCTTTAAGACAGTGTTAAGGGAATCCAACTGGCTTAACCTTCTTCTAGTGTGTCTGGCTTTTATAGGTTGGTAAAAAGGCAAGTCTCTGTCTTTGTACTGCTTCACTATCTCTGGCTCAGCAGGGTCTAGATTTAGCTTTCATCTCCGTAGCACATAATCAGCTGATGGGTTAAGAACAGCTGGGCTACTCTCAGAGCTTCTGCTAGTAACAGGCTGCCTGCACTTGGAACGTTTATGCAGCTTATCATACAGAACTTTACTCTTGCTCAATCTCCCACCTTTACTCACAGCTTCTAGGGAAGACTCTAGGGAAGAACTGCTATCTCTTCTGGGTAAGGGTTCCAGTCTCTCCCCACGAGAATGAAAGTAGCTTCTAACCTGCTTCTCCTTGCTGTCTGGTTCGTGCTGACCTCTCTCCCTCAGAGGAAGCTTTCTCAACTGCTTTCCCAGAGACCTCCGTATCTCTAAGCAGTCTGGCTGGCAACTCCCCAAGCACCGTGTGCTATCCTGGCAGTGGTTGCTCCTTCCTTTGCTTCTCTCTGAATCCAGGTCAGAGTCACGTCCTGACTCTCCCACACGAACACTTCCTGTTCTCTCAGGAACTCCTCCTGCTCTCCTTCTCCTTCCACTACTACCAACTCTCTCTGTTACTTCCTGGTTAAGAGCATGGGGCTGCCCTATCCGGTTTGACTCCGCCCCCTTGCCTCTTACGTCAGCTCCCCGGGTTGTCATGGAGCTGGGGTGTGGCTCTCTCACTGCCTTTCTGTGCAGAGAGTTCCTCTGGGCTTGTGCTTTAACCCCTTCCCTGCCTGCATTAATGTGTGCATTTGAGGAAAGCTGTTATTTTTAACCCCTTTTTCTGATGTTTAAGCCCTCTGCAGCATCACAGATGGTAGTGGTTTGAAATCATTTATCTCTGTATGTCCTTTATATATTTACTTCTGGGTTACTTTTGCTTTTATCCTTACTTCTCTCTTGGGATATACTAGCTTTCACATTTGGCCAGTATCTCTTAAAGATCCCTTACTACAAGTTATGTATGCCAGATGTGACGTAGAAGCCCACACAGAGCCTATGCAGATAGATAGAAAGGAGACATTTACCTTAGAATCTGTTAGGCAGCCAGCATGTGCAGCTCAGGAGAAGCAAAGGAACAGAGGAGCAGAACTACCACACCCAAGCTATGACGCAGCAGAAAGCTTGGGGATTGATTATGATCACCTGTCCAAGAAAGCACAGTCAGCTTACAGTGAACAGGGAGATAAAAGCTGGTTGGTAGATCCAGCAAGGAAGAAGGAGAAGGAGAAGGAGAAGGAGAAGGAGGAGGAAGAGGAAGAGGAAGAGGAAGAGAAGCAGAAGGAGAGAGCAGAGGTCAGCAACCAGGAAGGCAGAGGTCACAGTGGGAGAAGCCTGCTGAACAGAGGAAGCTCTGGGCGTGTCACTGGAACAGGAAGCAGCAGAGGCAAGGCTTCAGAGGAACGTGGCAGGGGAAGTGCTCAGACTGCTGGTAGCTGGAGATCCTACAAGGAACCTGTTTGCAGCCCAGGGAGAGAAGCCAGTGCTCCAGAGAGAAAGAGGGCACAACCTGGGGCTAGGAGGCTGCCTAGACCGAGTGAGCAGGATAGTCTCCAGTCCTCACTGCCAGATGGAAGACCTCAACAATTATACAGGTGGGAGCTTAGCACTGTGAGAGGGAAAGCTAGAAGCTCCATTCAGAACGGAGGGTCAGAGCAGTGCTCCAGACCAGAAATATCTGCAGGAAGCTATAAAACAATCCCTAACAACTGGAGGGTGGAAAAGGAGAGCTGGAGAGGCAACCCTACAGATACAGGTACTCTTAAACATACTTGCACAGAACTGTGTCCCTGTACGCTATCAGAACTTTCAGAGAGGGGTTTTCATAAAAACAGCTGTGAAGGTTTAAACCCAAGCACAACATATGCTGAAGGTGAAGAGATGCAATGGGAAAGTAACACCAGGGTTCCAGAACAGGCGCCTATGGATTGTACATTATGTCTTGTGGATGATATTGAATCTTTGTGCTGAAGCCCTGTAAAAAGAGCAAAGAAAAAGAAGATATTTTTCTTTGTGAGAAACTGTTTTGTTTTCCCTGTTTTTGGTTATGCACATGATATCCTTGGCGGAAGGGGAATAAAGCCCTTGTTTTGTTTTGCCTTAACCACTCGACTTGAGACTATTTTTGACCACTAGAAGATAGCAAGGCAACTCCAACCTCGGGGCTCTAGGCGAAGGCCTGCAGCCCCGTGACACAGAGCAATTGTCTGCTTTCTGCTAGGTTCTAGTTTAAATGTTATTCTATCTCTTTTAGAAAGGTTAGATCCATTTCTGTTAAGGTGGAGTCCATCCTTTCAGAATAGGCTGCTCTTCCCAAGAAAGTTGACTAGTTCCTAATAAATCTAAATCCTTCCCCTCTATGCCATCATTTTAATCAATACATTGAGAACTCTGCCTGCCTTTTGGATTCTGCATATGTAATGGGGAATGGATCTTGTGCATATAATGGGTAGAATTGTGAATGCTATCCTAGAAGATCTAGATTTCAACTTTCTGTCTAAAATCCTAGATTTAGCTTCTAGAACTTCCCTCCACCCATGGAAGAAATCTCTGGAGATACATCCTTGGTATGAGAAGATATTGGATCACTTGGAGGGCAGGTCACTTCCTGCCAAACCAGGGTGATGTTCTTTTTTCAGATGACATCTCTCCTCCAAGGCATCACAGAGTTTGCAAGACTGGTGATGAGGATCCTCTACCATGCTCCTGAAGGTTTTTTCTATGTAATTGTCTATTTGCTTCAGCTCCTAAAAATCTGCTACTCTAGCCTCCAGAGATTTTATTACAATTATATATTGAATTCATTCTCTGAGATCTAGAAGTTCTTTGTATGGAGTGGGCACTTGCAACCTCTCACCAACTAGGAGATAATCATACATGTCATTCTTGATGAAGAAGACTGGATAGCACCAATTTTGCTGTTGAACATGTGTCTACATCTTAGGAGTGTGAGTTGTTTAAAGTTGCTAAGGAAGTAAGGATACCTCAAATGATATAAAGGTCCTTAAGATTATTTAGTATATGTTATACTATTTTATGTTTGCTTCTGAATAAATTACAAATTATTTGTTGTAATGCATTGCTCATAATAATATCCTGTGGTGAAAAATGTCCCTCTTCTTTGGGATTTATTTATTTATAGTGCCATCAAGTCAGTGTTGATATGTAGTGACCCAGCTACCTCTGGGTTTTCTTGGCAAAGTATCACCGGAAGTAAATTGCCAGGTCTTTTCTTCAAAGGCAACGGAGGGTAAAGTGACTTGCCTGAGGTCACAAGGAGTGCCAGTGGGAATTGGGCCCTTGATTTTCTGGGTACTAGGCAGTTGCTCTAATCACTAGGCTACTGCTCCACTCATTTGGTATAGCTGGCTCCAAATTAAAGGTTGTGTCCAGGGTGGGTGGGAGTTGGGGAGGAAAGGGTAGGAAAAATTCTACTTTAAACAAGCTAATACCTAGCTGGTTTGTTCTGGGACTATTACATTCTAAACAAACCTAGGAAACATTATTTTCAGATACTTTAAACAAGATAATTGTTAATTTTTTTATTTCATTAAATAAAAATGCATAATTTATCGATAAACCCACAATCTCTCTTCTATCCCAAGCTTTAAATCAACAAAGTTCCCAGCTGTGCAATATTCATTACCCACAGAGGTTTTGTCTTCTCGCATTACTCTCAGTAAAGAAGGAAGTGAGAAGTAAATAAAATATGAGGGGTAACATTTACATTTATGAGCATGAAAAAGGAAAATCTAAAGAAGACGGAAGGCAGGCTGGACAACAGCAGTCATATGGCAATCAAATCCTCATTTGCCTGTGTGATACACTGGGTAGTGTATCTGGAGGAAACTCTAGAGAGCATAAGAGAGTTCTGAAATAAAGTAAGCTTACAGAAATGTTGGGAGAAATAGTCCATGGGATTCTTCAACTGACAGGAAGTGAAATCATATTGAAGACAAGCAATTTGGGAAACGTAGTGAGTAATCAGAAATGTCTCAGAAGACAGGTAACTGAGCACCTGGACTTAATTAACAGACTTCTGGTAAAAGCTGCTGAAAAGCCAGACTCTAGCAGAGTTAAAGGAAATGCAGAAGTACTAAAAGAGCAAAAAAGCAAGACTACTCAGGAGGGAAATACAAAGCTAACATGCAATGTGTGCCTTTGAGTCAGTCCTGACTCCTGGTGACCCAGAAGCTCCTGGGCTTTCTTGGCAGTGTCACCAGAAGTAGATTGCCAGGCATTTTTTCTAAGGAAATGGAGGGTTTAGTGACTTGCCCAAGGCCACAAGGGGTGCTAGTGGGAATTGAACCCTGGTTGTTTGGTTACCAAGCCAGTGTTCTAACCACTAGGCTACTCCTCTACTCCAAAGCTGACATAGTAACATAGTATATGACAGCAGATAAAGCATAGTTACTCACCTGTAACTGGTGATCTCTGGGAACAGCAGGAATTTAGTCCTCATATATGGGTATCGGTACCGACAGAGCCTGCGCGGGAACGCTCCCCAGCGTCCAATTAGAACGCTTTTGGGAGCATCCCACAGTGCCTGCGTGCTTCCTTCCCGTCTTTCCCAACTGCCTCTCTCCAGTTGAGTTTTAGAGCTGAGACAAAGAGAGAGAGCGAGGGAAAGGAAAAGAGATAGATAGAGAGATACAACTCCTAGGGGAGGTGGGTGCGTTGTGAGGACTAAATTCCTGCTGTTCCCGGAGATCACCTGTTACAGGTGAGTAACTATGTTATCTCCAGGAACAAGCAGGAATGTAGTCATCACATATGGGGACTCCCTAGCTTTAGGTGCCAGGGAGAGACCCCAGAGGTTGTGTGCCCCTGAGAAGGGCTCCACTTCCCCCCATGGATCTCTGGCATCCTACCAGGGATGGTGGGTAGGAGTTGATTAGGTATGGAACAGATGTTTGAGAACAGCCTAACCAAACAAGGCATCCCGGCGGGAGTCCTTCTCCAAGAAGTAATGGGCTGTGAAGGCATGAACCGAGGCCCAAGTGGCTGCTCGACAGATGTCGTCAATAGACACAGAGTTCAGATGAGCCATTGAGGCTGCCATGGCTCTCACATTGTGAGCTGTGACATGGCCCCCCAGAGACAGGTTCTTACTCTGATAGGCGAAAGAAATACACTGAGAAATCCAGTTAGATAGTGTTCTCTTGGAGACTGGATGTCCCAAATGAGAAGGATCAAAAGCAACAAAGAGTTGAGAGGACTTTCTATGTTGCTGTGTTCTTTGTAAGTAAAAAGCTAGAGCTCTTTTACAGTCCAAGGTATGAAGATTCCTCTCTGCATTTGATGCATGAGGTCCTGGAAAAAAGACAGGTAGGTAGACCTCTTGATTGAGATGAAAAGGCGAGACCACCTTAGGCATAAAGTGTGGATGAGTCCTAAGGACTACCTTGTCATAATGGAACCTTGTATAAGGTGGATTAGCTACTAGCGCTTGCAATTCACTAATGTGGCGTGCTGATGTGATTGCAATGAGAAAGATAACCTTCCAAGAAAGAACTTTCAAGGAGGTGGTAGCTAAAGGTTCGAAAGGTGGCTTCATGAGCTGCCCAAGAACCAGATTCAAGTCCCATGCCACCGGAAGTAGTCTAATGGGAGGCTTAGTTAGAAGGAGGCCTCTCATAAATCTTGCTATGAGAGAATGAGAGGAAATAGGTTGTCCATTTAGAGGTTTAAGAGAAGCTGCAATAGCACTCAAATGGACTCTTACTGAATTTGTCTTAAGGCCTGCATTAGATAAATGGAGGAGATAATCCAGCAAAGATTGCAGAGGTATCGCAAGGGGGTTAAGACCCTTTTCCGAACGCCAAATAGTAAACCTTTTCCACTTGAAAGCATAAGATCGTCTAGTGGAAGGTTTTCTGGAAGCATAAAGAACATCTTTCACCTGTTGAGAAAGATTAAGGTCTTGGAGATCTAGACCTTCAGCAACCAAGCCCTGAGATGCAGAGACTGGGGATTGGGATGCCATAACATTCCGTTCTCCTGAGATAGGAGATCAAGAGCAGACCCTAACTCCAAGGAGGGAGCTTGAGAGAGATGTAGAAGCAGAGGGTACCACACTTGCCGTGGCCAATGTGGTGCTATGAGAATCATGTGGCCTCTGTCTCTCTGAAGCTTGAACAGGGTTTTGGGAATTAGGGGAATGGGTGGAAAGGCATACAGGAAATCTTGACCCCAGTGAAGGAGGAAAGCATCCCTGGCCTGAGTCCCCTGAGCCAGAATTCTGGAACAGAACCGGAGAAGTTTGGCATTCCACGGACTTGCAAAGAGGTCTATGTCCGGGGTTCCCCAAAGTTGAAATATCCTGATCACCTGGTCTGTATGCAGAGACCACTCGTGTGGAAGCAGAACTCGACTGAGTCTGTCCGCCCAAGAGTTTTAAATGCCTGGAAGATATACTGCCAGCAGATGAATCTGATGCTCTCTGGCGAGGGCCCATAGTCACAAAGCTTCGTTGCAAAGCGACAGAGAGCCTGTTCCCCCCTGCTTGTTCGCATAGAACATGGCTACTTGATTGTCCGTATGAATGAGGACTGTCTTGTAGCTGAGCAGGGAGTGGAACACTCGCAGAGCCAGGAAAATTGCTCTGAGTTCCAAGAGATTGATATGCAGAAACCCTCTTGAGGAGACCAGGTGCCCTGGGTGGAGTAGTCTTGCAGATGAGCTCCCCAACCCTTTGGAGAAGCATCTGTTGTGAGAGTTGCTTGGGGTAAGGGTTGTTGAAAGGGGGACCCCAACAACAGGTTTTGAGTGGACCTCCACCATTGGAGAGACAAAATGAGGCGACTTGTGTTTGCTATTTTGTCTGACAGGCATCCCGATGCCTGGGTCCATTGGGTGGATAAAGTCCACTGAGCTGCCCTCATGTGGAGGCGAACATATGGAACCACATGCACGGTGGATGCCATGTGGCCCAGCAACTGCAACATTTCTCGAGCAGTTAGATGAGGCTTTAGCACTGCTTGAGAAGCTAACTGCACCAAGCAAAGGCAACGGGCCTGGGGAAGATAGGCCCTTGCCCTTGTGGTATCCAGAAGAGCTCCTATGAACTCTAAAGACTGAGTGGGAGTCAGACTTGATTTTGGGATGTTTATTACCAGCCCTAAATACTGAAGGATACAAATTGTGCAGGATAGAGAAGTCTTGGCCTCTGACTGTGTTGGAGCTCGAATGAGCCAGTCGTCCAAGTAGGGGAAGATGAATATTCCTAGAGTGCGGAGAAATGCTGCTACCACAGCCATGCATTTCATGAACACCCTTGGTGCTGAGGCCAGACCAAAAGGAAGCACCCTGTATTGGTAGTGCTTTCCTTGAAAAAGGAACCGAAGGAACCTTCTGTGGGTTGGATGGATGAGGACATAGGTGTACGCATCCTTGAGATCTAAAGAACAAAGCCAATCTTGATTCTGAAGGTATGAAACATAGAAACATAGAAACATGATGACAGAAAAAGACCACAAGGCCCATCTAGTCTGTCCTTCCATAACAACTACAACAGTCCACTTTTTACCTTTAGAGATCCTCTGTGTTGGTCCCATGCTTTTTTGAATTCAGTTACTGTCCTCATCTCTACCACCTCCACTGGGAGACTATTCCACGGATCCACTACTCTTTCCGTAAAGAAATATTTCCGCATATCACTCCTGAATCTATCTCCCTTCAACCTCATCCCATGTCCCCTCGTAGCAGAACTTGCTTTCAATTGAAAGAGGCTCTCTCCCTGAACATTTATGCCACGGAGGTATTTAAACATCTCAATCATATCACCTCTATCCCGCCTTTCCTCTAAGGTGTACATATTAAGATCCTTAAGTCTGTCCTCATATGCTTTATAATGAAGCCCATTAATCATTTTAGTAGCAACCCTCTGCACTGACTCCATCCTGTTCACATCCTTTTGAAGGTGCAGGCTCCAGAATTGCACACCATACTCCAAATGAGGTCGCACCAAAGACTTATACAGAGGCATTATCACCTCCTTTTTTCTGCTAGCCATTCCTCTCCGTATGCACCCAAGCATCCTTCTAGCTTTTGCCGTCACCTTTTCTACCTGTTTAGCTACTTTAAGATCATCAGACACAACCATGCCTAGGTCCCGCTCTTCTTTAGTGGACAAAAGTACTTCACCTCCTATACTGTATTGCTCCCTTGGATTGCTGCAGCCCAAATGCATGACCTTACATTTTTTAACATTAAATCCCAGCTGCCAAATTCTAGACCATTCTTCAAGCTTAGCTAGATCCCTCCTCGTGTTATCTACACCTTCCTGGGTGTCTACTCTATGGCAGATTTTGGTATCATCCGCAAAGAGGCAAACCTTACCCGACAGCCCTTCCGCTATATCACTAACAAAGATGTTAAAAAGAATCGGACCAAGGACAGATCCCTGGGGCACACCACTGGTAACATCCTTCTCCTCAGAGTGAGCTCCATTAACTTGTACTCTTTGTTGCCTCCCACCCAACCAATTTCTAACCCAAGCAGTAACTTTAGGGTCCATCCCTAGGGTGCTCAGTTTGTTTATAAGTCGCCTGTGAGGAACAGTGTCAAAGGCTTTACTGAAATCTAAATACACCCAGCCAAAGAAATCAATCAGATTTGTTTGACAAGACCTGCCTCTGGTGAATCCATGCTGCCTCGGATCCTGTAATCCGCCGGACTCCAGAAACCTCACTATTTTCTCTTTCAGCAGCGTTTCCAATAATTTACTCACCACCGAAGTTAAACTAACCGGCCTGTAGTTTTCAACCACATCCTTACTTCCGCTTTTGTGTAAAGGCACCACATGAGCCTCTCTCCAGTCCTTTGGCACCACTCCCGACTCCAACGAGGCATTGAAAAGGTCAGTCAGTGGAGTTGCTAGAACGTCCCCAAGTTCCCTCAGTATTCTAGGGTGTATCCCATCCGGTCCCATCGCTTTGTCTACTTTAAGTTGAGCTAGTTTCTCACGAACACAGTCTTCTGAAAATTGTTCAAGATGTCCCTCGCTTCTGTTCTTATTTGTGGGTGTTTTCTGAGGTCCTGCTCCTGGTTCTTCATCTGTGAACACAGAACAAAAATATTTGTTAAGCAATTCCGCTTTATCCTTATCAGCTTCTACATATTCCCCCCCTGCACCCTTGAGTCTGACAATACCACTTTTGCCCTTCCTCTTCTCACTAATATATCTGAAAAATGTCTTATCCCCCCATTTTATTGCATTGGCTATTTCTTCCTCCTTTTGAAACTTTGCCTTCTTGACTACTTTGCTTGCTTCTCTAAGTTTTTCCAAATACAGATGCCTGTCTTCCTCTCTCTGTGATCTCTTGTATTTCATGAAGGCCTCCCTCTTTTTCTTCACTTTTTCAGCTACTTCCTTTGAAAACCAAAGCGGTCTCCTGTTCCTTTTGCCTTTATTTACCATTTTAACAAAAAGGTTGGTTGCCTTTAAAATACCCCCTTTCAGTTTTGCCCACTGTTTTTCTACATCCCCCAGCTGTTCCCATCCCACTAACGACTCCCTGAGGTATTGGCCCATCTTCGCAAAGCTAGTCTTCCTAATGTCTAAGATCTTCACCTTGGAATGGATTCTAACAGCCCTAGTCCTAATACTGAACCACACCATCTGGTGATCACTGGATGCAAAATGATCTCCCACTACAACATCAGAAACACTTTCACCATTGGTAAGCACCAAGTCCAGTATGGCCCCTTCACGTGTGGGGTCTGTTACCAATTGCCTGAATAGTTCTCCCTGTAGAGAATCCAGGATCTCCTTACTTCTAGATGATACTGCAGCAGGAATGTGCCAATCAACATCTGGCATATTGAAATCTCCTATCAGTAGCACTTCCCCTTTCCTAGCAATGCTGCGTATGTCTTCAATTAACTCTCTGTCCACCTCTTCCTCTTGTGAGGGAGGTCTGTATATCACACCAATGCAAATAGATTTCTCTTTCCCTCTTTCTAGTTTAACCCACAATGCCTCCTCTCCCTTTTAAGCTCTGTAATTCCAAAGCTTTAATAGTAGTTTTTACATATAGTGCCACTCCTCCTCCCCTTCTTCCTACCCTGTCCTTTCTGAATAAAGTATAGCCAGGTATAGTTACATCCCAGTCATGGTTTTCTGTGAACCATGTTTCTGTAACTGCCACTAAATCCAAGTCAGCCACTCCCACCAAAGCTTCAACTTCAGGGATCTTATTTCCCATGCTACGTCATTAATACACACTGCTTTCCATATGTTACCCCTGTTACCCATTTCCATAAAGGTATTTAATGTATCACCTACCTGGGGGCTTTCACTTACCTGGGGGCTCTCTTCACCCATCCTCAACGAATCTAGTTTAAAGCCCTCTTCAGTAAATTAGCCAGTCTACTACCAAAGATGCGTTGACCTTTCTTGGACAGATGGATGCCATCTCTGCTCTGCAACCCTTGAAACAGCATCCCATGGTCTAGGAAACCAAAACGCTCTCGAAGACACCATCCACACAGCCATGCATTCATCTCCAGGATGCGAGCCTCTCTGCCTTTGCCTTTACCCTCAACAGGGAGGAATGAAGAGAACACCACCTGTGCACCTACCTGCTTCACCCTCTGTCCCAGAGCCATGAAGTCACTTTTGATACGTTCCGAGGTATACCTGGCAGTATCATTTGTTCCAACATGGATTAGCAACATTGGGTAATAGTCAGTGGGCTTGATGAGTCTCGGCAAACTCTCCTTAACATCTTGGATCTTGGCACCAGGCAGACAGCATACCTCTCTGGACATCAAGCAGAGCTCCGAGAGAAATCATCTTGAATTTCTCCTTCACAAGGAATTTGTTCAATTCTCTGAGATCTAAGATAGGTCTGTATCCCCCTGTTTTCTTTGGGATAAGAAAGTAAGGGGAATAGAACCCTGTGCCCTGTTGATGAAGAGGCACTTCTTCTATTGCCCCTTGGGCAAGAAGGATGGCAACCTCCTGACCTAACAGTTGATGAGAGAGGTCGGAGAATTGAACTGCTTCACTATTGTGTGAGGGGGCATGCTTTAAAAATGAAGTTTGTACCCCTCCTTTATGATGGAGAGTGTCCAATGCTCTGTTGTTATTTGCCCCCATCTGGGCGCGAAATGACATAACCTTCCTGGAATGGTGGAAGGTTTTGGTCCCTCCAGAACCAGAAAGGCTAAGTTCTCTAGCTGAAAGTCAAAGGCCCTGAGGAGGCTGAGGCTGCTGGGCCGGTGGAGGCCTAGCAGCCTTTGCTTTCTTCTGTTTGGGTGGTTGCTGACGTTTGCTTGAAAACTGACCTGCAGAAGATGCCCGATGACCATAAGCTGGATAAAATCTTTTCTTTTTAGAAAAAGATGTTTTCTTGAACAACTTCTTTCTAACAGGATCAGCAGTGGACTTGGATAATCTATCCAAGGTGGAATTTTCAGCATCCATTTCATTGGCTTTTTCCTGCCAATCTTTACCAAACAGGTTCTCACCAGTACAAGGGATAGTTCCCAATTTATCTTGTACCCAGAGCTCTAAATCAGATGCCTGGAGCCAAGCAATTCTACGTGCACCTATGGCAATAGCCGAAGTTCTGCTTATACATTCAAAGCAGTCAAAGGCTGCACGGTTGGAGAACTTAGACACATCTTGGCATGTTTGACCCAAGTGAGAAAATCCTGTCTTTTATCCTCAGAAATGAAAGGACTTAAAGTCTGTAAATTATCTGTGACCTCCTTTAGGAACATTCCCATGTAGAGACTATAGGAACTGATTCTTGCAGCTAGCATGGAAGCTTGGAAGACTCTACGTCCAAAAGCATCCAGGGTTCTGCACTCACGTCCTGGAGGATTAGAGGCATGTCTTTTTGCACTTCTGATCCTTCTCATAGCTGACTCCACCACAATGGAGTGGTGAGGAAGCTGAGTTTTATGGAACCCAGGACAAGGAGGGACTCAATACATAGTATCTAATCTACGAGAATGAGGAGAGGTGGTAAGAGGTGTTTCCCACATCCTCAACATGAGATCATATAGAATCTCATGAATGGGTAAGGTAGCTGCCTCTTTAGGAGTTTTGGGATATTGTAAAATTTCCAACTCCTTGGCCCTTGGCTCTGTTTCAGGGGCCACAGTAATGGACAGGCCCCGAGCCACCTCCCTGATGAAGTCTTGGAAGGACATGTCCTCTGGAGGAGACATCCTATGTTTAGGGGAGGAGGACTCCTCTGGAAGAAGCATCGCTGCATCGACAGAACTTTCAGAATCCTCAGATTCTTCTGAGGACTCGAAGTATCGTCTGTCCGGATGCTCCTGCAGAGCCCGATACCCGTACCGACCAAGGTCGGTACCGGGAATAACTGGTACCAGAGAATCGGTACCAGAGGGCATTGGAGGACAGGGTACCGGCATAGCAGACACCGATGCCGATGTCAATGCTATCGGTACCGGTACCGATACCGATATCGATGCTGGTGCCAGTGCCGGTACCGGTGGAATTGTCTGTCATGGTACCAAGGGCGTCGATGCCGCAAGGAAAACCGCCAGACTGCGTTCCATGGTCAGAATTCTCTGGTCCATGGATGCCGCCAATGCCTGGAAGTCGGTACCAGTGGAGGCCACCAGTACCCCAGAGCATGGCACCAGGAGATCTGTCGAGGCCGAGCCTTCTAGAACATCCTGGAACCCCGATAATGCTTTGGAAGCTGAAGCCTCCCGCCGGGGTAATTTTGCTGGTGCAGAATCCTCGAGGGCAACGCCAGAGGCATCTCGATGCTTAGAAGGAGATCTACCCTTCGAGGACCGGCTGGATTTATGTTTAGTTACCTGAGATCCACGGGAGGAAGAAGAAGCCCTGGAAGACGTCGATGCCACCGAAGCAGCATCAGAGGGAAACAGGGTACTGAGCTTGGCAGCTCGGTTCTGCCGACCTCTTTTAGACATCATGGCACAGGACACACAATCCATGATGGAGTGGTCAGGACCTAAACATTTTAAACACCATTCATGGGTGTCGGTGACGGAAATGGTACCGCCACACTTGGTGCACTTTTTAAAACCTGAGGCAGGTTTTTCCATGTTAAGGAAAGTTTTCGGCCTAAGGCCCAAAAAGGCAGGTGCACCTGAAGAAAATGGAAAAAACATATATATATATATTTTTTTTTTTAGAAATAGGAAAAGAAAGACCGGCGGTACCGGTAGAGCGTCGAAGAAGGCAGACGCGACCACAAAAAGAAATAAAGAAAAATAAACTTCTTCTGCGGTGACAGGAACATGACCTGCTGGCTCCGCGGAAAAAGAAGAACTGGAGAGATGCAGTTGGGAAAGGCAGGAAGGCAGCACGCAGGCGCTGTGGGATGCTCCCAAAAGCGTTCTAATTGGACGCTTGGGAGCGTTTCCGCGCAGGCTCCGTCGGTACCGACGATACCCATATGTGATGACTACATTCCTGCTTGTTCCTGGAGATAGACCGGTATGGTCCATCTAGTCTGCTAGTAAGTGGCTAGAGTGGTTGTACCTGCCGCTCTGTGCACGTCACTCTACCTCTATGCTTGTTTAGGGTTTTACCTGCCACTCTGTGCAGGTCAGCCCCACTCTATTTATTGAAGTATAAAAGATATTTAAGTTTGCTTTGACTTTATCCTCTTACTATAAAGGGATCCACTGTATCTGTCCCATGCCATTTTGAATTCTGTCACTGTATTTGCCCCTAACACCTCCATCGGGAGGGCTTTCCAAGCATCCACTACCCTTTCAGTGAAAAAAGTATTTCCTGATATTGCTTTTAAGTTTACTGCCTTGCAGCTTCATCGTATGCCCTCTAGTCTTACAGGTTCCCCTTCTTTGAAAAAGGTTTGTTTGTTCATTAATACCCTTTAAGTGATACCCTTTATCTAAAAGTCTGTATCATATCTCCCCTGTCCCTCCTCTCCTGTAGGGTATATATATTTAGGTCTTCAAGTCTTTTCTCATTTTGGTCACTTTTCTCTGAACCGTTTCAAGTCTTTTTATATCCTTTGTGAGATATGGTCTCCAAAACTGAAAACAATACTCCAAATAAAGCCTCAGCAATGACTTGTACAGGGGCATTAATACCGCCTCCTTTCTGCTGGTTATTCCTCTCTGTATGCAAACCAGCATCCTTCTGGCTTTGGCTACCACCTTGTCACATTGTTTCACCATCTTGAGATTCTCAGATACTAGGTGGGGAAAGAATACAACAAGGCAATAGCCAAAGCCAGAAGGATGTGACCAAATAATTCTCATGTCTTAACCATGGAATTACTGAGATTTTTTGCACACACTGAATACCGTTGGGGTCATAAATGACCCCACGACAAATTTTAATTGTTAACCATGAAAAATTTAAACTAAACAGACAAAATATTATTCCGAATTAATTATTTATTATATGAAGGTTACATGTTTTGAAATTAAATGCTTTATCATAAAATTACATGAAGAAGGGTTGCCATGAAAGCAGTTTTTGCATGCGCTTGATGAACACAGTAAAGTACTACAGTCATTTGCATGAGACACAGACAATTTCTGAATGTTCTTTGCAAACATTGCGCTTGCAGGAGGTGCAAACTATGTTGCTTTTCTTGTCTTTTTCTCTGGAACAGCAGTGACACCTTGTCCTTTTCTTTGGGATCCCGACATTGCAAACAGCATCAGTGGCTTCTTCAATGCTGGAAGAAGTCTCGCTGCAATTACTCTGAAGCAGCTGCTTTCCTACTTCCAAGAGGAATAGACGATGTCTGTGCTTTGGATGTCACTAAATCCAGAATGGCAGTCCAAGTCAAACAATGAAGGCGTTCAAAGCACTGATGTCCAACATGTTGTAGAAGATTGTCACTGGCCAGCGTCTTGTCATTTGTTTTGTGGTATACGTGTGCAACATTTGATCTGCCATATCTACTCCACCTTTACTAGAATTATAGTCCGAGATCATGCGTGATTTTTTGTCTGGACGTGTGTTATCTACTTCTTCTTGATCATGCAAACTGCTCAGAAGAACAACCACTTTTCCTTTCTTCGGGCAATAGGAAACCAGAGTGGCATCATCGCAAAAGGCAAACAGTGAAGTGAATACCTCTCAGCCCTTTGCTGTTACAAATACTGGAGGTAATTATTTTCTGTTTTTTCAAATTGTCCCCAAAAGTGTCATTGTTTTTTCTAGAAATTTTGGTGACAGGGATAAACTGCAGAAGAAATGGTCAACAGTAACATTTCTGCCAGATCCCGTCAATCCTTCAGTGAGTTGCAGCACCACCCTTTCACCCTGATTCTGTTCCCTGTTTTGTCCGAGTTCCCTTCCTGTATATACTTGAAGATGCAGAACATATGACGTTGCACTGTCACACAACATCCATAGTTTTATGCCATATTTCCCAGGTTTGCTGGGAATATATTGTCTGAATGGAACACGGCCACGAAATGTAAGCAGTTGCTCCTCCACGGTAACATTTTCACCAGAAACAAAGGCGTCACTTAGAGTTGCTTCCCAGGTATCAAAAACATGTCTGATTGGAGCAAGCTTATCCATGCCTCGTTGTTCATGTCTGTTGGTTGCATCAAATCTGAGAGCACAAGAAATTTGCTGAAAACGGTTACGGGCCATATTTTTGCTGAAAACAGAATGACCATCTTCAAGGTTCCACAACTGAACTATGGATTCATTTCGTGACTTGTACACGCCTGAGAGGATCAGAAGTCCAAGAAAACATTGAAATTCTTCATCTGTCAAATCTTTCCAGGTGTCGTTATAAATGTGTCTTCCTTGTTTGCTCATCCATATCATGATTTCATTCAATAAGTTCTTCCTCATGAACAAGTGGAATGCTGCGAGAGGGCCATCAACATTTCATACAGCATACCTTGTAGGACCTTGGTGTACGGGCATGACATTAGCTCTGGCATATCTTCCAGCAGCTTGCTTATAGGTTTCCTGTTCCATGATGTGGCATCCTTAGATACATAGGCTTCAATGGCAACATTTGTGCTTATAGTTCATGACCTCTTAGCTCCTCTACGACCACAACTAAGATTCCTCACAGATGATACTGACACCGAGGACTCCTGCCTTCTTCCCCGTCCAGAACAGCCTCGACCTTTCCCTCTACCTGTAACTTGACTCTTTGCTGCAGGCGATCTTACCGGCTCAACATCAGTCTCACATTCACTTGGCGACCAACTGCTGTCGCCATCTGAATCATGACTGTCATCATCAGATTTATCGCTCAAACTTGGCTGATACGCTTCTTTGCTTGCTGAATATGCTGCATCATCAGACGACTCAGAGCCGTCACTGTTAGCATCTCGTTGCAATATTTCTCTTACTTGGGCAGCTGAATACTTTTGTTTTGACATCATAAACAATAACCTAAAATAAATAAACAAAGATAAAGTTGAATAAAATGCAAAGCAGTTTTACTATAGATGTACAATAATCGTGATGAACAAGCTGAAAGCCTTTAGATTTCATCGGAAATAATGAGAGAACGTATGATATCAATTACAGAAAATGTGTAATTTTCATAAAATAAGAGTACAAAAAATAAGTGATACATAATGATAAATACCTTTGTCAGATCAAAAAATTCACAAAACTGCAAATTGTATCACGATCCAAACCGGACGTAAGCAACTGGGGTCAAAAATGACCCCATTGGTACTCTGTGCTGCAATTCATCACTAGCGTCACCTAGCGGATGAAAATTATTCCTCTCATGGCGCAATATAAAGAGGATATTGACATGTGAAAAGTCATAAAAAGATTGCATTCTTAAACAATTAGTTTCCGAGATACGCATTGTGAAACTTGCAATGGGGTCACTTTTGACCCCATCGGTACTCCCAGGGTTAATCAGAGATTAAGGAATTGGCAATGTTTGTGAAGTTGACAGCTGTGAAAGGTCCTAACTAGAAGCCATAGTAACAAATTCACCTAGGGAGTCATTTTGGAAGCCCTAGTCATGCTTTGAATATCCAAAAATGGGCATAAAGACATCCAAAGCACAGATACATTTCCAGAGCCTTTTTAGAAGCTGGGTCTGTGAACATCAATCATGGTTAAGGCAGGCTGGAGCATTCCCAAAAACCTGGACATCCCCACCTGATCTCAGAAACATCCTGGATGGCCGGAGTTGCATCTAAGTTTAGACCTGCTCCAGGTATATACAGGCATCTGAAAAGTATTTGTTTTGGCTGAAGAGCATCTACATGGTGTAGAGAAGAAAGCAGTCTATCATCCCCAGTACAACTTCAATGTTAGCAGCAGTGGGATTTGAACTGTGGCTTCCCATTTCCTAGTCCACCACTCTAATCATTAGGCTATTCCTAGACCCTCAGGTTTTGAAACACTATTCTGAGGATGTCTATGTAGACACCCCTGCAGACATCCCTATGAGGCACTTCTATGTTTGTGAATTCATGTCTGCACCTGGACGTGCCTGCTTTTTTTACAGAAGTTCTGTCCCAGATTTCATTTGGATGCCCTTTCTAAAATCCCCCTTCTAGTATAATAAATATCTGGGCAGGTAGCCTGTTCTAACTGCAGTGACATTAGAAATAGTTTATGGTTCATTTAGTGGAGGAGTAGCCTAGTGGTTAGAGCACTGGCTTGGTAACCAAGTAACCAGCATTCAGTTCTCACTAGCACTCTTTGTAGCCTTGGGCAAGTCACTTAACCCTCCATTGCCTTGGAAGAAATGCCTGGCAATCTACTTCTGGTGACACTGCCAAGAAAACCCAGGAGCTTCTGAGTCACCAGGAGTCAGGATTGACTCAAAGGTACACATTGCAATTGTTGCATTAGTATATGATATACTGCATTTAACCAGTGGAAGCAAAGCCATTGGTTTAAAGTTCTTTTAGAAGGCTGTATATGAGTTGAGAATGCTACTGTTCAGTAATTTTTACATGGCATCATTATTCATGACTGGTATCAGGCATCCCTCTATAGTGCAGGAAAGAGGGTTATTAGTGCTTCGCATCCTATAGGTTACTATGATGAATACAGTGCACCATATTCTAGGATACTGGGAGGGGTGACATCTTTGATCGGACTTACTCCTTTAGTCTCCTCATCCCTTCCAACCTCTTGGTTATATATAGTTGTTTTTACAGTTTTTCTGTATATGTTTGTACAAGTACCTATAATTATAAATGTTCTGATAATTTTATTGTCTTTGATCTCTTATTTTTATTTGTATTCCAACTTGCATTTTTATACTTTTAATTATTTAATCACTTAAATATCTATATATTTATTTATATATGCGTATGTATATAAGTTCATATATATCATTTTATTCACAGAGCGGTTTGTTTATTCAATATGCTGGGATTAATTTTAATTTTATATGTAATTTTGTATGTATTTTTATGATTTTAATTGAGACATTTATGATGGTTTCCTTGGGTTTTATCAATGTGTTTTCTTTGAGACTTAAGCTATCTGATATAGTCCATTTTAGCCTTTGTTTTATGAGTATTGTATTTTTACGTCATTTTTTTGTTTTAAACCCCCTTTTTTCTGCATATTTATTGTTTTGATTTTGATTATATTAATGTAATTTTATAATTTATTTTTTAGTGTGCCCTGATAGCCCCTGATGAAGTGACATACGAAACACGGCCTGTGTTGGGCTTAGGCCACTTAATTGGTTCTAATAAAGGTATTGGGTGTTGAATCTGCCGCTTCCTGTTTTTGTCAATACAAATTTACTTGTATTTCTTCTGAATTAGCAAGTGTAACCCACCCTTAAGGGGTTAAGTTTTTTTACTAGAGTGTGCAGCGCCTGAGGAGTGTGTGGATTTGAATTTGGAGGTGATGGAATGTTTGAGTTAGATAAGTTTTAAAGGATTGTAGATTTTGGGTTGTTTAGAGGGGTTTTTGATGTGTGAAACATCCAAATTGAGATTGTGCCATTCATTTTAATGAAACATGCAGTTGAGAATAAAACTGCTTTTTTTCCTGCAGAATTTGGAATGGGTTCTACTGCTTCATCTGCATATTCCATAAACATGCCTCTGATTGGCTAAGGGATCTAGAAAACAAATTGATGATGTCAGCAGAGTCATCGTCTCCTAGACAACAGAAAGAAAGTTTTGTTTTGGTTTGTTTTGATGAGAGAGAGGTTTGTTTTTTGAACAGAGAGAAAAACAACAGTTTGGACTGTGTTGAGAGATGTGCTGTTTATGCTATTGTAAAAGTATCAATTGGTGATACATTGTTCTGAAGAGTGGAACTGGAGCTGGGTTTTAGGGACATCAGGCTAAGTAAGTGAATATCCTGATTTGGAGAGGTTTTGAACAGTGTTGGTTGAGACTCTGCTGGTAGTGAAGCCAGGGGCTTTGACTGAAGATTTCTTGGGAGTCCTCTGTAAGAAAGAGACAGAGTGGAATTGTCAGAGTTTTCTTTAAAAGAACTGTGCTATTCAGTAGCCTGTTTTAAGAAGTGTCTGAAGCCTTAAAGAAAACCAGCACAGTAAGTGATTGCCTGCTGTGATAGAGAGGAATGAGTCTGAAGCTTGGAATGAATAAATAACTGCTTTGTTTGTGGAAGTGTCTGTTTGAATGAAGCTCTGTTAAAAGATAGGGTAATACTGAAGAACAGACTTCCTTAGTTAAGGATATTTAAGTATATGTTGTTTTACCTAGTGTGCAATAGCATTGTTAGAGAAATGGAATGAAGCTAAACATTGTGGAATGGACATGTAGAGCTGTAACTCTGAGTTCAAGACTGAGTAAATTAGGTGCAAGGTGTGTTCTATGAAAGAGGGGGTTTATTAAGCACTTCAGCAAAGGGACTAAAGTTCAGACAGGTGACTGCTAGCTAGGGACTTTGTTTAATTTTTTTTTTTTTGTTAGAGAAATTAATAAAGTTTGAGGAATAATAGTAAATTAGAATGTTATATGTCAACAGTAGGGAATAGTTAGGGTTTTGCCTCCTTTTATTTTCTTTAAGTTAGGGAGTCAGGTACACCGGATTCCAAGGATCCTGAGGTGCGGCGGTTCCTGCGCGAAATCTGGGCCCCAACACTTCAACCTCACAGTCATCTGGATAAAGACACCTTACCTGAACATCAAACTAAAGCTAAGTGAAGCACTGGACTTGAGTTTTGTAGTTTTAACAAGGAAAAAGGAAAGCAAAGAAAAGAGAGTGAACTATTCTTATTTGTTAATCAAATAATACGTTTTCACTCTAAGGAAAAATAAAACTACAAAAAGCCTCTGAATTTATGTGATAACTACTGAAGTTAAGAGAGAAATACACTTTAAATGCTGCAGTAGTCAGAAAAGTTGCTGAACTGTTTAGAATAGTTAGGGTTACCTTTATAAGAGTTGTAACGTGTTGTGATTGATACTAATTAATACTTATCTGTTAATACAATAAATGATGAAATGTAAGATGGGTTATTCTTTTATGTCCACTTAAGAAACTAGAAAAATAATTTCAGCGAGAAGTCCAACAAAGTGTTAGAACCTGCATAAAATAAATATTAAGACACTTTGCTGTAACTTCATTGGTAAACTTTATACATAACAGCAAGGCCGCGGGCCCCGTCCGCGTGGCCGCTCCTAACTGGGGGGTGGCGGGCCGTTCGCCCCCCCCCCCCTCGGTTGCGGCGGCGCGCGGCTCGTTGGTGCCCGCGCGGCCGGGCGCCTCATTGGCTCCCCGCGGCGTTTAAAACGCCCGGGAGCCAATGAGGAGGCTAGGACCCGGCAGCGGGGGGGGGTGAGTGGCGCGGGGACCCAGCTCTGCATCGGCAGTTGCTGGGTCAAGGCTGGAGGCTCCAGACGTGTGCGGGCTTGCTGCGCAGGATAATCGTTGGTTGTGAGGGCCTAGGGCAGCAGCGTGAGGCAGCACGTGAAGCGGCGCCGTCTTTGGAGCTCCGGGTGGCAGCGATCCAGCGGCGGGGGAGTCGGGAGGCTCGTGGCTCTCCAGGCAAGTTTGTTTGGGCTCTGTGGGGTAGTCTTCTATCCCCTTACAACACTTTATAAATAAATTACTAATTCTTTAATTTGGACACGCAGAGAGTCCCCTCTCTCCTTATAAAATAAAAAAAAAAATAATAATAATAAAATAAAATAAAATAAAATCAATAAATACATAAATAAATAAGTGAGCAACCCTTTGTGCAATAGGTTTCCAGGTTGCCTCCGGCCTATTACTTGGCCATGGCCGGTGGAGGAATGAAGGGGGGTTCCAGTAAGCGCCACGGGCCTGGGAAGGCTAAGCCGGCCGGTCCTCGGAGGGGAGAGCCTGCTCCGTTGGGGCGCTCGGCTCCTCTTGGAAGAGGGACCAGGGGCAAGGCTCCGAGCCGTGGCCCAGCGTCCGACCGTGGTACTAGCCCTGTCACCAGGCCGGGGGGGCGGGTGGGTAGGGGGGTTTCGGCTGGCCGGTTAGCTGGGGGCCGGCGTGGTAGGTCAGCAACCCCGGCTAGAGGTGCTTTGGGGCGGGGAGAGGCCCCCGGTGGCTTGGGGGTGGCTATAGGTCCCACGGGGGTGAGTGAAGGGGCGGCTCCTCAGTCGAGCACTGTGGTTATGGACGCTGCGAGTCCGGGGGGTGGATCTGCTCCTGCTGGGGCAGCCTATTCCCCCATGTGGGCGCATTGGCAGGGCGGGGGTCAAGGCTCTTCCCGCGCGGAATGGCTAGGGGCGTGGCAGCCGCCTTGGCCGGGGGCGGGTGTTCCTTCGCCTTTCCCTGTTTTTTCTCCGCAGGTTTCGACTGGCTAGCACTACTTGGGGCAACCGTGGGGGGCTCCTGCTGGAGAGCTGGACGGCGGGAGGGTGAGCACAAGTGGAGGCCCCGTGTCTGTCGGAAGCGGAGGAGGAGCGGAAGCATCAGCGTTGACGCCACCGGAGCCGGGCGTGTCTTCCGAGGTAGCAGCACCAGTGGCAGGTGAGTTGGCTGCTAGGGTGAGGGCAGGGGAGGGGGGTAAGAAGCGAGCGACCAAGCGCAAGCGGTGTTCCGGTCACCGGCGGCGGCGTTCGGGGTCCTCCTCTTCTTCAACTTCTGAGTCTTCGTCCGGCTCGGTGTCAGACGACTTGGCCGGGAGTCCGCGCGCCACTGGCGGGGAGGTCGGTGTGGGACAGGTGGGTTCGGTGCCTTCGGTGGCGTTTTTCTCGGAGTTATGGGAGGGGGTGCCAAAGACTCTGCGGAAAAAGATTGTAAAACGTCGCTACGTAGATATTTTCCGCTTACTCGAAGGTCGAAAACGGTCGGGGGATAGCCGACGGAAGCGTAAGGAGGACGAGAAGGCGGGTAGGGTCAAGAGAGTGGCTCGGAATGTGGTTAATTGGACTCGGTCTTTCTTGCGTTTGGCGAGTGTATGGGGTCATTCGCATCCGGAGCAGTACGGTATGCTGTTGGCTTACGCGGATTCCATACTGGAGGCCTCACAGACTCATGACGGTTGGGCTTGGCTCAACTACGATGAGAAATTCCGTGATAAGATGGAGGAGAATCGCCTGTTGTCGTGGGGAACGCAGGACATTAATCTTTGGCTAACGCAGATGGCGATCAGACCTGGCGGGGGAAGTATGGGTTGGCAAAGAGGTGGAGTAGCCACCCCTGCGCAGGCGGATCGGCCCTTTCGATCGGGCGTGCCCCCTGTTTTGCAGAGAACTCCAGGGGGGGGGAGCGGGGGACTTGTGCTGGCGCTTCAACAAGTCTTCCTGCCCCTTTCCGGATTGCAAATTCCGGCACGCCTGCTCCGTCTGTAATGGGGGTCACTCAGCCCTCAAGTGTGTCAAGAAGAGTGGCGGGGGCGTGCCAGCCCCCAGCCACAAGTAATGGGGACGTCTGGAGTTTGGCCCCCACCCCGGTTGCGATTGATGGGTTAGGCCCGTGGCTTAGGAAGTATCCGAAGCGACAGGTCAGCGGTCTTTTGGAATACGGGTTTAAGGAGGGGTTTCCCATACCGGTGGTGGGCAGTGTAGGGGTACACAAGGCGCGGAATTCGCCTTCGGTGCGGCGTTTCGCGCAGCTGGTACGAGATAAGTTGGCAACTGAGCTGGCCTTAGGTAGGGTGGCGGGTCCTTTCGGAGAGCGACCTTTTGCAGAGTTTGTGGTTTCTCCGTTGGGTATCATTCCAAAGAAGGAGCCGGGGAAGTATCGCCTGATACATAATCTTTCTTTTCCTATTGGTTCCTCAGTTAATGATCACATTCCTAAGGTTTTGTGTGCCGTACGTTACGCATCCTTTGATGAGGCTGTTGAGCTTGTACGTGCCTGTGGGCCGGGGTGCTTGATGTCAAAAGTGGATATTGAATCCGCTTTCCGTTTATTGCCGGTGCACCCTTCTGCTTTCCATTTGTTGGGGTTTTGCTTCGAAGGGCAATTTTACTTCGATAAATGCATGCCTATGGGCTGTTCGATTTCCTGTGCGTATTTCGAACAGTTTAGCTCCTTTTTACACTGGGCATTCGTGGACTGGGTGGGATGCGGCTCGGTAGTGCATTACTTAGATGACTTCCTCTTCGTGGGGCCGGCGCATACGGGGCAGTGCAAGGCTTTGTTGGATGGGTTTGTCCAGTTGGCCCGAGTGTGGGGTGTTCCATTAGCATCCGAAAAGACGGCGGGTCCGGCGACTACTCTTACCTTTTTGGGAGTGGAGTTGGATTCCGTGGCGTTGGTGGCCCGCTTGCCGGAGGAGAAAGTTACGAGTCTGCGGGTGTTGGTCGCCGACGCGCTGGGTTCTAGTAAGCTAACGCTGCGGGAGATGCAGTCTTTGGTGGGGTCCCTGAATTTTGCGTGTCGGGTGATCCCGATGGGGAGAGTGTTCTTGCGCCGGTTGTCCGCAGCTACTGCAGGCATCTCTAGGCCGCATCATCGGATTCGGATGTCACGCAGCTTGCGGGCAGACCTGCGGATTTGGGACGATTTTCTTCGTGACTTTAGTGGTACCACGGTGCTGAGAGACCCGGAGGTGACTTCTGCGGATCTGCAGTTGTATACTGATGCAGCAGGGGATTCCGGTTTGGGGATTTATTTTGGGGGCACATGGTGCGCAGAAGGCTGGCCTCAATCCTGGCGAGCGGTGGGGCTTACGAGGAATATTACCTTCCTCGAGTTGTTTCCCATTTTGGTGGTCCTGTCATTGTGGCCGGATAGACTCCGCAATCGCAGAGTGCGCTGGTGGTGCGACAACGAGGCGGTAGTGTCGGTGATCAATAACTATTCCCCAAGATGTCAGCCGGTAGCTGACCTGATGCGGCAGGTGGTCTTTTCATGCTTGCAGTTGAATTTAGTGATTAAGGCTCGTCATATTCCGGGGAGTCATAACCAGATTGCCGATGCTCTTTCCCGTTTCAAGTGGGCGCTGTTTTGGACCTTGGCGCCAGATGCGGACGACGTGGGATCTGCGGTCCCGGAGCATTTATGGCGGATTGGCCTCCAGCCATGATCGAGCTGTTGCGGAAGTCCGTCTCCTCGGCGACATGGGTCACGTATCAACGTGGCTACTGCAGTGTGGTGTCCTTCTTGCTACTCCATGGATGGCGTCCCGGGCCAGCGTCGGATCTGCTTCTGGGTCAGTATGTGGCGGCGGCTAAGGAACAGAGCCTGTCACGGACCACTGTCCGAAGGAACTTAGCAGGATTTGCCTTTTTCGCACGGGCTATCGGGTGGGGGGGGGGGCGGGAGGGGGATTTTTAACGCGTACATTGTTGCGGGGTTGGGAGCGGTCCAGTCCCTCGCCCGGGGATTGGCGGCGTCCTATTACTCATGACTTACTGCGTCGGTTATGCGGGGCCTTGCCGCAGGTGGTGGCCTCCTACTATGAAGGGGTGCTCTTTCGGGCCGTTTTTTCGTTAGCCTTTTTCGGCGCATTTCGGGTGGGCGAGCTGGTTTCGGAGTCGGGGCGGCTTCACAATGGGAGGGAGGTGTATGTGCATCACGTGCACTTGCTCGGGAGTAGGGTTCGTATCCGCCTTGCCCGTTCTAAGACGGATCAGGCGGGTAAAGGTATGTGGGTGGACTTGGCAGCGGTTCAGGGTTCCCCCTCGTGTCCGGTCGCGTTACTGCAAGCGTACTTACGCGTTCGTCCGGAGGTTGGCGGTAGCCTTTTTATCCATCAGGACGAGCGGGTTCTTACGCGTTTCCAATTTACCGCAGTGCTACGGCTAGCATTACGACAGATAGGTGAGGACCCTGGTGCCTTCGCCCCTCATTCCTTCCGGATCGGGGCGGCGACCAGTGCGGCGGTGGCCGGGCTGCCCGATCAGGAGATACAGCGCATTGGGCGTTGGCGGTCGGGAGCTTTCCACAGCTATGTGCGTTTGTAGGGGAGTGGGGGGGGGCACTAACGGGGCTATTCTTTGTCTTTCAGATGTGGGGCATAGAAGCTGCTGGATTCTTGGCCACTCCTTTGTCTTCTGGGCGGGTCGGCGAGCAGCGACGCGCCCAATGGGGCTGAATTTGGGACTTTCCGAGCAGGCGGTGACGATCACATGGCTGGGCGAGCGCGGACTCCGGTGGATCCAACTCCTGCCTTTGCTTCGGCACCTCCAGCGTACCAGAGGCGCCCCGGATGTGTTACTGCTCCACTTAGGTGGCAACGATCTCGCTTCATGGACTTGCCGGCAGTTGATTCGAGCAGCTATCAAGGACTTTGGGGTGGTTTTGGGGATGTTTCCGGATGTATTATTGCTATGGTCGGATATCATTCCAAGGCCGTCCTGTAGGGCTCAGCGACGGTGGTCACGGGGTGTGACCAAAATTAACCGTCAAATTGGCCGGTGGGTGGGCCAGCAAGGGGGCTGTCAAATTTTTCACCCTTGGGTGGACGTGGACTGCCCTGGCCTCTATAGGCCGGATGGGGTGCACTTGTCCCCGATAGGGCTAGATTTACTGCTTAACGATTGGCAGGAGGCCTTGGAAGGTATTCCGTTGGGGGCGAGGGCTGGTCGCAGCTTACCTTTGGGGGGCGGCTCTGGTCGTGGCTGACCTGAGCCGGTGGCGGGATCCCGGAGGTTTCCGGGGTCCGGAGCCGGTGGCAAGCATGAGGGCGGGGGTGGGGTACCCCCGACCCGGTTAACCCCTCAGGCTTTTGCTAATAGCATGGCGAAGCCGGAAGAGGGAGGGCGTGGAAAATGTCGGGCCTGTGCCCGGGGGAAGCGGATGCAGCGTCACCTTGCTACTAACACGGCGGGTGAGAGCTCGCTCTGCTTGGGGGGGGGGTGGGAGTTAAAATGTGTTGATGTTGTATTATGTGTGTTTAAAAGGTTATTAAAGCTGCGACCAGTTTAAGTCCCAAATGGTTGTCATGTGTTTGTTTTGAATTAATCTGTCGGGGAAAGGAAAGTTGGGGTGGGGCCTGGGGGGGGCGAGAGGCGACATGCCGCCTTACCCGGTTACAGCAAGGCCGCGGGCCCCGTCCGCGTGGCCGCTCCTAACCGGGGGGGTGTCGGGCCGTTCGCCCCCCCCCCCTCGGTTGCGGCGGCACGCGGCTCGTTGATGCCCGCGCGGCCGGGCGCCTCATTGGCTCCCCGCGGCGTTTAAAACGCCCGGGAGCCAATGAGGAGGCTAGGACCCGGCAGCGGGGGGGGTGAGTGGCGCGGGGACCCAGCTCTGCATCGGCAGTTGCTGGGTCAAGGCTGGAGGCTCCAGACGTCCCGCCCGCCCACCCTGGCTGGGGGAGGCTTTGGTTGGGGGGGGTTTGGGTTGTTGCAGCTGGAGGGGGGGGGGGCTTTGGCGGGCTCCCGGAGGTGTCCGGGGTCCGGAGCCGGCGGCAAGCATGAGGGCGGGGGGTACCCCCGACCCGGTTAACCCCTCAGGCTTTTGCTAATAGCATGGCGAAGCCGGAAGAGGGAGGGCGTGGAAAATGTCGGGCCTGTGCCCGGGGGAAGCGGATGCGGCGTCACCTTGCTACTAACACGGCGGGTGAGAGCTCGCTCTGCTTGGGGGGGGGGGTGGGAGTTAAAATGTGTTGATGTTGTATTATGTGTGTTTAAAAGGTTATTAAAGCTGCGACCAGTTTAAGTCCCAAATGGTTGTCATGTGTTTGTTTTGAATTAATCTGTCGGGGAAAGGAAAGTTGGGGTGGGGCCTGGGGGGGGGGGCGAGAGGCGACATGCCGCCTTACCCGGTTACATCTGAGTTTACTTATTGTAAACTTCCCCAGTACCTTTTGAAGGAACTGTGTGTACTGTACCTTCCCCATTTCCAAGTCTGGTGATACCGCCTCCCTCCTATGGCCACTGACTACACAATTTATTAAGGAAGATACATCAGGGCGTGTGTCACGAGTTTGCAAGGAGGGGTGGGTGACACAAGCACAAAGTATGTGCATTAAGAGGGTAATTTTAAGTGCCTCAGCTATGAGGGGACCTAGGACCACATGTGGCACCTATTTTATAAAGGTAAAATAAATTATTTTTTTTAATGAAAACTCATACAACATCTCAGAACAAAATTTCTGTTTCAGAGAGCATAACAGTGTTTAGTCATAACAACTCACATAAACTGAGGGACATGTTCTGAATAAGAGATGATAGTGATTCACATCAGCAAACTCTTGTCAGCCTCTGAAAGGTCAAAGCACTTCCATCTACAAATTTCAAATACTATACACCCAAAGGTCTGGGGCAAAAACTTATTCAAAATATCTTTCAGCCGCTGTTGCCCCTACACAAAAGTGATTCTTAACCATATGAGTCCCAGCATGGGTTCAAGCACCTTACCTCTTTCCCGTCCAAACAGGTACATAAAATACTGGCCCCAAAATGCAACATGTTTCACACAAAGTGCTATCTCAAGGAGACTGAAAGTATATGGCATGCCTAATCGAATTCAACCATGGAATGGAAGAAATATTGTTGTGAGATTTTGTTTGAGTAGAATAACTCCATCTTTTCTTTTGAAATATTTATTTATTATTTTCTCGCTCTGGACCATTTAATTGTTGTTATTATTACTTGGTCCTAATGCTTTAGTACTTCACTACATTTTTATGTTTTTATAGGCAATATATGCATCTTTGTACCTTTATAAGACTGCCTCCCTCATTAAGTCCTAGTGCTCAGGGTATTTTGTATGTGTATGTGCTAGTTAGAATCCGCAGGTACGTGTACATCTTATAAGATGCACACCTAAGGGCTGATCTCTCCCCTGCTCTGCCCATTCTCTACCTGAGAGAATGCCTATAGATATGTAGCCTATAAAAGCAGCTGCTATATTACTCTGGTGCCTACTTTTATCTGGGTATATGCCAATGCAATTTTATAAACGCCTTCTAGAAAATGCTGTTATATTGGCTGATGTCACTTATGAAACCACCTCCTGAAAGTGTAACTGCATTTTGCACCTCTTATTTGTGTGGATTGAGGAAGGGTAAAATTGTGTGAGTGCATTAGAAAATTAGCAATTGGGGTTATTTTAGAAGCTCATGATTTACAAGTGTATAAACAGGCCTCTACATTTCTAAAAAGCATCCACAGGTAAATGACCATTTTAGAGAGGGTCCGATTTATGCACAGACACCCTTAGTAGTCCAGTAGCAGCACCTACAAATTTAAGTTTGCAAAATGGCTCCAATGCTCATATAAGTGCCGACATCTTACACATGCTAGTTATAAAATGCCTGCTAGCTTCCCTTTGTTGATTTTTCTTATGTATACATTTGTAAAATGGCAATCCACATGCGTCACTGGATTTATTTATTTTGGAAACAGCTCCATATTTAGCAGAGTCATTTCTAAAATACCATTGGAACTGAATAGGTCCCGATCTTGATGTCTCGATTCTACAGTTACAGTTTATTAAGCTTGATAGACCTCCCGTCATGAGCACATCAGGGCAGTGTACAATAAAAGAATCTATAAAATGTGTCTGTGATTTTAATGATTCTCATCTGCATGATATACCATTTATGGTGGTTTGATAAACTACTTTGAGTGACTTCTAGCTAGGGAAGTGGTCTATAAAGACAGATAAATACATCTACTCTATCATGAAAGCTGGTTGTGCATGCTGTATTTTTGGCAGCATGAAGTACTTACCTAGAAGCCTCAGCCCAAACATAAAATGAGTGCTTGTGAATGACTGGAAGGCAGGCATAGCTTTATAGACCAAGAGGGGGTGACATGAAGGAACCCATGTGGTGTGTCTAGCAGAGAGGCCCAGGACCTTTAGCAGTACAAGATACAGTACAGCTGAGACTAAGTGAAGGTAGTGCTCAGGCCCTGTTGGCCACAGTCCCAGGGCAGTTGATGTGGATGTTGTGGAGAATGGGATGGACAATTAGGAGATTGCAAGGTTGGATGGAAGGGGTAGAAGGCCGGGTTCTTCCACCAGTCATTTTGGATGGACTTCTTCACTATAAAATTAATAAATATCATTTCACAAGTTCTTTTTTGTGTCCTGTGACCTAAATAATCATCATATAATTCTTAGCTTGTGTATGTTCCTTCATTACAGAGTCAAATTTTATAAACATCTCTTTCAATAATTGGACATGTTTCTTTGCAAATAATTTCTTCTTTTTAACTTTGAAAACAAGGTTGTGTTTCTGCTATACTGTATATTGAACAACTGACTATAGAAGAGACTTTAAGTGCTTATCTCTCTTGAATTGAGATAGTAAATCCTAGTCCTGCCTTGCCTCTTGATAAGTGGTTTTCAAGCCTCTTCCCTGTGTTCTTTGCATGGTCTCCTGTGATTTCATGTTCTTTCAATCCATTGGAAATGTCTTTCCAGACTTCAAAATAATTTCTGCTCAGTCATTCCTTTGTAGAAAAAAATCTCATAATCAATGGATATGTGCACCATTCCCATTTCTGCATTAATTTAGTACTGTATATACCTTGTAAGATTGCACTGCTGAATTTCTGTGCCTAACTGTCAGACCCATAGTAGGCTAAGTTACAACTATATTCACATCATCTGTGCTTGACTCATTACCTGCTATATCTTCTTCAAAGCAAATATTTTCATGACTTCTCGTTTAGTCATTGGAATTGGCTGTTTGAAGTTCCAGTGTCTCTATGATTGAATTTTCTATCTTTAGGTGTAGTGACACTAGGGCACAGATACTTATACAAAGAACTGACTCTTCATGTACTTTACCCTTCTTACTACTGATGCATGCATTCAATATTGGTTTGTTTTTTCAGTCTTTCATTGATGATTCGTTCATGAGGAAAAGTGAGACTTTTAAATACTTATGAAAGTAAACGTTTCAAAAAGATAATATAGCAAACCTAATGTGACCTAGCTCCAGATGCTAAGAAACTGAACTCTGACCTTGTGACATCCCACTGTAGAATTTCCAGATGTTAAAACTCTACTGTTTTAAAACTAGGCAGATGTCAAATTCCCCCAAAGCTGAATATTTGTGTGGCCACAGTGGCTGTGAGAGGAAGCTGCTGAGGAATTTCTGCACTTTTTCCATTTCCCCTCTCCCACATACATCACTTGGTTTTCATAGAATCTGCTTTACCTGGAATTTCTAACAGGATAATAAAAAGCAGGGCAGTGACAGCTGGAGAAGCCCATTAAAAACAGAGGGTCAAAGGGAACCCAATTCTGTCTTTCAGAATCAGGCCCAGAAAGTGCATCATAGACCCAAGACCTGGGGAAGTCCATCAGTGTCTTAGATGAATTAATTATTGCTTAATACCATGTGATTTAGAGAAATGGTGGTAGTTAAGCTGTTTCAAAATTGGATTGGTTTCACCTTCAAAAACATGGGGCATCCAGAGCTCAATTATATTTCAAAATCAGACACAGCTCTCACAGTTGAAGAAATATAATAGACACAGGGCTGCACATGCGTATCAATGGGCCCTTTAACTAGACCTCCTCTTCCACTGGTCCCTGGCATCTTACTTTTCCCCTTCCGCTTGCCCATAAAGAAAGTTCTCCTCCTGATGTTCCTTCATGCTCTGAAGGGGCTCCAAAGGGGCAGGATATGCCCTTTTGGTCACATACCTGCGGCTGCATCTTGTGGCATAGCAGACCTTTTATCATCCAAAGGTGATCACGGGAGCAGGAGCTTTCACACAGCCAGACTTCGCGGGACTACACTTGCCAATGTAGGTGGAAAATCACAGCAATGCACACACTCCCCCAGATCCTCCTTCCAATATCCACAGCACAAGCAGGCCTTTTATCTTCCAACACTGATCATGGGGTGAGGAGCTTTCACACAGTCAGACTCCGCAAGAAAGAAGAGCAGGATCTGGGGATGATTATATTGGGTGATCATAAAGTGACCAAGATGGAAAAGTCAACAGCAAAAGCATGGCCTGGATACTTGGCATCTACCACATTTGGCACCTTAAACAGCTGGCAATTATTACCTATGCCTATGCCTAAATCTGTGCCTGGGAATGAGAGGCCATAGGATGAAAGTAAAAGGAGATAGACTCAGGAGTAATCCATAGAAATATTTCTTTAGAAAAAGGATGGTGAATGCAGTGGAGTGGGTAGAGAGAAATCTATCTGAATTTAAGAAAGCATCGGATAAATACAGAGGATCTCTGAGGGAAAGGAAGGGATTGTAGAACTAAATTGTTCTTATGAATAGGTATAGAACCTTTACAAAGTGCATATATGGATGCAAAAAAATGTGCATATTTGATGCAACATGCATCACAAGCAATTTAAAAAAAGAGAGCAGAGAGTGTCCCTGGCCTTTCATCCTCTTCTCCACCCTCAGCCTTAGATCTGGCACCAGCACTATCAGTACCAATATCAGCATCCTCCCCCCCCCCCTCTCCCAAGGAAGCACATTAGTAGAGGGAAGCTGATGGATTACCTTACCAATAATGGCATGCAGTGTCATTTGCAGAAATAACACCTTTTCCAGCTCAGTACAAGGGGGGGGGGGGGGGCTCTGATCCTAAGCTGTGGAATTAATCTGGCAGTGGCAATAGCAACAGTGGACAAGCTGAAAATCCCTTTCACAAGCAGAACTCCTAACCTCTTCCCTCTGTAAGTTGACATGCCAGCAGCCCCAATGCTCATCAAAGCAATCCACCAAGGAGAAGATCGACAGCACTGTCACAGAGCAGAAGCAGGCAGCCCCTGCAGATGTTTGAAAATGTGGGATTTAAGAGGTTACTGCATCTATGAGCTGCCAACTACCAAGTACCCTGCAGGACTACTTTAAGTAGGCAGGTGATGCCCAGCCTGTATAATTAGTTGTGTACCCAGCTGCAGGCAAAGGGTTTTAGCATGCATTTCACTAATGACATATAGATTCATCAGTATGCTATGCATGCTTACCTCATACTGGCAGCACTCTAGAGGCAGCTGGATGAAGCAGGGACAGGTTATAGGCATAAGGGGGAGAGGGTACCCCAAGAGAAAGATACCAAAGGACTGTGCTGCAAACCAAGGTGATGGATGATAGCTATACTGCACCTGGGCCCATATATTAGCAGAAATAAGGGCAATGCTGCAAGACTGGCGGATAGATCACAGAGAGAGTAGAAGAGAAGGACACGGATAAAACCATTTGCCTGTTGAGTGGAGTTCCTGAGGAGGGCTTTAGGGAGAGATAAGGCAAAAGAGGTAATGAGGAGATGAAAAAAGAATGTACTTGTAGATCTGTAGGAGAAGTTTGATCTATATATAAAATAGATAGATTTCCAGGGAAGTGAATTTGAATGAATTGCAGGGGAGCCCCAGAGATGAGTTTAACTGCAAGATTCTGAATTAACTGTAAGTGTCTAATAGTAGAGAATTTTAGATCCTGAAGCAGTGAATTACAATAATCAAGATTACTAATTACAAGAGCATGCACTTGAATATGAATAGCCTGAATGTATAATGATTTTCTGGTAAATTGGATTAATCTTAAAGCAATGAAGCATTTTTTCAAAAGGGCTTTCACAGTAGCAGAACCTGCTAAGCAGCTAAGTTCCAGTGATCCCAGTCATCAATGGCCTGTTCTAAATGGTAGTCTTCTGCAAAAACTGATGAAAATCACAAGGGAATTAATTTACAGGAATATTATTCAAAATACTTAAATATACTTCTAAAAGTCCTCCCTCCTTTTTAATATGTTTCAAAAAATACTCATCAAAAGTCCTATGACCATCAGTCATAAATAGAAGGTCGTGCACAGACAAAAAAGTTCAAAAAGGGAGCTCAAAACCTAGGACACTCTTGCCAATAGCTCAGTTCCCCGATCCTTTCATCATCACTCCCCAAAAGTCCATCTTTTTTGTTGCTTTTTTACTCAAAAAATACATTAAAAACATCTCACTCTAATTATCATTCCATGAAGTCGCACCAATTACTGTAGATGTTTAACAAATCTTACCTGCAGTGCATATTTATTTATTTATTTACAGTTCTTTTATACCGCGCTATTTGTCGTCAGTGCAGTTTACAATGAACGAAGGTACTCACATAAGCAACAAGCTGTAATGAGTTTACAAATAACAGGGCAAATAACCAGGAAGCAACAATGGTTTTAACATATGGCCCATATAGTCCCACAAAGAACCATACAAATGTCCATTCATAATCCTCCATCCATTTTCTTCTTCTTCTGACCTTGGTCCATAGCTTTCCCCTTGCAGTTTCTTCAGACATTTCTAAAAGAAACAAAAAAGAGGAATGACTGTGAACAGCTTTCAAAAAGCTATGCACCAGACAAATGTTACTCTCCATACTAAACCATGGCGGACTGCACTTCTGAAACGCCATGCATGAGCAAAGCTAGCTTCCCTAATGGAGGGACCATCTCTTAAAGAAACCAATGCCACTCCACCTTATTGTTTAAACCAGGGGAGCACATATTTGCCAATTAAAAATAAATTGTTGTTCACGCCGAGCAAGGCGTTTTGAAAAATCCCCTCCTCCAAACCCCCTCCAATTGTAAAATAATAAAGCAGTACAAGTGGAGCTGATTCTTTCCCTCTCCGTATACACGAAAGATGTTCTATGATGCGTGTTTTAAAAACATGTACAGTATGTCCAATGTACACCAAACCACATGGACACAAAATACATAGTTTGAAAAGTGTTATTCTAGTTAATGTTCAAAACATGTTCAATGTAACAAAACGTGTATATAGTTAACACAAGTTCCATGTAAAATATACAGAAGTATATTGATTTTTGTTCAATGTGAACCGCCCCTGATCTCTGGAAGGGGCGGTATATAAAAAACTGTTAAATAAATAAATAAATAAATAAAATAAAATAGCATAAATCACACCCGGACTCAAACAGTGGGTGACCGCATCTTGAAAATAAACCCCAATCAGGAATGAGTGAATTGCTGTATTTCCATCATCTGTGAACATACAATACACCATCCACATTTTGTATGTCTGGGCGTGCCATCCCCATCCAACTTTGCACCAAAAAAGTTTTTAAATTTCTTCCCCTTTTAAATGCAAACCGAGGAGGATCTGTAAAAATGGGGTGAACTCTCAAAACATTCCGATGGTGTAATATCATCTTCTTAATTTGAAACACTTGAGGAGAGTCAGGATGCATGCACACATTTTCAGTATCATGTTCCTTTTGATTGGACTGTAACAGCAGTTCAAAATTAACATATTTCACCCTCTTGTGGGCACAATCAACCACCTGTTTGCGGTACCCTTTATTCTAAAAACATGTTTTCACACCCTGTGATTGAAACTGATACTCTTCCTTGAATAATCATCTCAGGAATTGACCAAAGGGAATATTCTCTTTCAAATGCTGGGGATGAGAACTCCCAAAATTCAGAAAGCTATTCAGGCCTTATGAAAAATGGAGGTAACAAACCCCTCCTGGGGCTTGGACACTTGAATATCCAAAAAACTAATGGTGTCACTTGTGACATGAGGAACAAATTGAAGATATAGATCCTGACGGTTAATCCACTGTAAAAACTCCCCCAACTGGCCCTCAGAACCCTTCTCCAACATAAAAGTGTCATCTGTATATCATGACCAGAGAATTGCCAATGTCCAAAAAGGGGATTGATATATACACTTTTCTTCAAATGCCCTCCAATACAAGCACGCCACTGAAGGGGCCACTGTTGCACCCATGGCCCCCTATAGATCTGATGTTGAATACACCCCTGGAATTAAAAATAATTATACCAAAGTCAAAATTTGGTCCAAAAAAGAAATCCTCAACTGAGAGAGACCCGTAGTCCTCAAAAGCCCAACTGTTGTGGCCATAGTTGCCCTTTGAGGAAGATTAGTGCGGTGATGCCCATTGCAACCATACTCCATTGCTCAATATATTCTGTAAGTGTTGCCAATTTGTTGATTGATGCTAAAGAATCTTTTGAAAAAGACTTTGATTGGGCAAATGAAGGAGCCAAATATGCATCTGCATATTGTGACAAAGGTTCTAACAGCAACCCTATGCCCAACACAATCAGGCAAAGGAGGGATTTATGAATTTTAGGTTCTACATAAAAACTTGGTATCCTAGGATATTTCACATCTTCTCAGCTCCCACTTGACACCCCCCACCCCTTAATGCATTAGCACCCTGTGAGCCCAAGCATAGTAAAAGCTTTGGTGACAGGAGCTCTGGCTGCAGTGATAAGTTGAAGGGTCCAGTCTGCCACAAGCCAGACACTTCCACAAATTTCTTTGGCATGCTACCTTAGAGATCCCATTTAGGCCATGGCCACAGATCCCTTGTCATACTGGACACACAAGATGGCAATCTGGCCTAATCTGGCCAAGGCTGCAGTTCCAAACATTCTGACTCCAAAGAAACTGACTCAGTATGGTATTGATGAGGCTTGAACTCTTTTTTTCAAACTTTGTTTCAAATTTCCATTACCATACAGTTTCTATTGACTTTGCCTTAGAAAGAGATACTTGCCTTTTTCGCAGTGACTAAAGTGCAATATTCAGTGCCGTCAGGCATTCCTATATGGAGTTAAGGAGGTAGGGCCTTTTGGCCTATCTTTCTGCTCTGTTGGCTCTCTTCAGGTTTTTGGAGCCTTTCAGTCTTTCTTGCTGCTGCACTGACCTGTCCTTCGATGTCTTGGGCTCTCTTCACCCATACAGTTTAGCTAACCTCACTCCACTCCTGATCTTTGCAGTTTTCTGGGTCATCCTGCATTTTAGTAACTGGAACAAATCTTTTTTCTTTACTTTCCAGTTACTAAGATGTAGCATGATCCAGAAAACTGCAAAGATCATCATGCTAGCAGCGGAAGCCCAAGAAAATCACTTCACTCCTATTGCCGCTGTCTGGGCTTCTGTGGCCCATCTTGCTTCTGTGTTGCCTCGTCCTCTTGTATCCTAGTCTCTCATAACAGTGCTATCATGTCACCCCTTCCACCAACTGCCACTGCTTTAGAGGCCTTCACCATGATGCACTTGCTGATCATTATCTAACTCCATCAGAATCCCAAGCAGTTTGTGAAGTCTTCTTCTGGCCTGAGGAATCTTTTCCCATTGTCTGGGCTTTCCCAGCCTGCTTTGCAACTGTGTTGATGCTCTTTGGGTGTTTTAGAGCCTTCCAACTTGTCTTTCTATAGAAACATAGAAACATGATGGCATAAAAATACACATGGCCTATCTAGTCTACCCTTCCATATCAACTATTACAATAGTCCACTCTTTTCCCTTAGAAATCCTCTGTGTTTGTCCTATGCTTTTTTGAATTCAGATACAGCCCTCATCTCTACCACCTCCACTGGAAGACTATTCCATACATCTACCGTAAAGAAATATTCCTGCATATTACTCCTGAGTCTATCCCCTTTCACCTTCATCTTATGTCCCCCTCATAGCAGAACTTGCTTTCAATCAAAAGAGGAACTCTTCATTTGCATTTATGCCACGGAGGTATTTAAACATTTCTATCATATCTCCTCTATCCTGTCTTTCCTCTAAAGTATACATATTAAGATCCTTAAGTCTGTCCTCATATGCTTTATAATGAAGACTGCTAACCATTTTAGTAACTACCCTCTGCACCGACTCCAACCCTTTTATATCCTTTTGAAGGTGTGGTCTCCAGAACTGCACACAATACTCCACATGAGGTCACACCAAAGACTTATACAGAGACAATATCACCTCCTTTTTTTTCTGCTGGCTATTCCTCCCCCTATGCATCCAAACATCCTTCTGACTTTCACCATACCCTATTCTACCTATTTAGCTACTTTAAGATCATCAGATACAATCACGTCCAAGACCTGCTCTTCTTTTGTGGACAGAAGTACTTCATCCCCTACACTTAACCGCTCCCTTGGATTTTTGCAGCACAAATGCATGACCCTGCATTTTTTAGCATTAAATCTCAGCTGCCAAATTATTGATCATTCTTCAAACTTAGCTTGATCCCTCCTCATGTTATCTACTCCTTCCTGGGTGTCTATTGAATATGTTGGTGTCATCTGCAAAGAGGCAAACCTTACCCGCAATATCACTAACACAGATGTTAAAAAGAATTGGACCAATGACAAATCTATGTGGCACATCACTGGTAACCTCCTTCTCCTCACAATGAGCTCCATTTACCTGTACCCTTTGTTGCCTTCCACTCAACCAATTTCTAACCCAATCAGCAACTTTAGGGTCGATCCCTAGGGTGCTCAGTTAGTTTATAAGTCACCTGTGCAGAACGGTGTCAAAAGCTTTACTGAAAACCAAGTATACCACATCTAGGGCTCTCCCTCGATCCAACTCCCTGGTCACCCAATCAAAGAAATCAATCAGATTTGTCTGACAAGACCTGTCTCTGGTGAATCCATGCTGCCTCTGATCCTATAATCCATTCGATTCCAGAAAGCTCACTGTTTTTTCTTTCAGCAAAGTTTCCAATAATTTACTCAGCACAGAGGTCAAACTAACCAGCCTGTAGTTTTCAACCACATCCTTATTTCCTCTTTTGTGTTAAGGGACCACATGTGCCTCTCTCTAGTCATCTGACACCACTCCTGACTCCAAAGACACATTGAAAAGGTCAGTCAGTGGAGCTGCTAGAATGTCCCCCAGTATTCTCAGATGTATCCTATCTGGTCCCATTGCTTTGTCTACTTTTAGTTTAGCTAGTTCCTCATGAACACAGTCTTCAAAAATCGCTCAAGATCCCCGTCACTTCTGTTACTATTTGTGGTTGTTTTCTGAGGTCCTTCTCCTGGCCCTTCATCTGTGAACACAGAACAGAAATATTTGTTAAGCAAGTCCGCTTTATCCTCATCATCTTCAACATATTCCTTCCCTTCACTCTTGAGTATGACAATACCACCTTTGCCCTTCCTTTTCTTCTTTGGGTGTTCAATGATCTTCTAGCCAATTATGGTTTTGTTTGGGCTCTCACTGGGTATTTTTGGGTCTTCTAGCCTATGTTGCTGTGTTGGCACTCTTCAAGCATTTGAGATCCTTCCAGCCAATCTGGGTGCTCTTCCATGATTTCTTCCTCTGCCTTCCACCCAATGTTTGTACTGTTAATCCACTCATGCTGACTTGGAGTCACCCGGATGGTGTTTACCCCATATTAATGTCTTGGGGGCTTGTTTACAAAGCCGCAGTAGCGGTTTCCGATCGTTATCGGAGCCGCGGCCCCATTGGGTGCTATTGCGGCTTTGTAAACAAGTCACTTGGTGTCTTCCTCTCATTGCTAATGATGTCTTATTCCTCTCCTTGATGTTCTCCCTGTTTTGCCCTCTTCTACTGCCTTCTATTGTTTGTTCTGCTTTGCCCTTCTGATTTTGGCTTATAGTCGTCCTGCCACTGTAAGTGTCCTTTGCTCATCTTCTGGAGATGTGCAGTGTTTGTGACACTTTTGATAGCTTATAGTGCTTTTGCCTCTGTTACAGATGCTTTCCAGTAAGCCACATACCCAGCCACATACGCAACTAACTCAACCAGGCTCCTGAATGGAGCCACAGTGCCATGACACTGTGGCTCAATTCAGGAGCCGTGATCCCTGGCCACAGAAAATAAACTTATTTCCCCATAGTCCAACCCCCGATCTGGCCTGCCTGCCTCCTCCCCTGGCCCACCCTCTCCTGCCCACAAACAGAGCTCTTAGCATAAGTCAGCTATAAGTGTGGGGAGCTCTGTGGCTGCCAGTGCGATCCAGACATCCAGACAGTGCGGACATCCAGACCCCCTAAATGTTTAGTGGAATGACACCATTAGGGCCCAATTTTCAAAACTGCCAATATTCAAATGTTTTGGCAGTCAGCCTTGGTGCTTAAATTTTGGTGGGATTCAGCAGCAACATCCAGATAGGAGCTCCTGCTGAATATCCAGGTTGAGTGGTGCTAAATAGGTGTGTGCCGGTGCTTACAGTACCTGGTTAAGGTGGTTTTCAGTCGGCACTTGCATAGTGCAAGGTCACTGGGGCATGTGGTTTCCCTTCCTGCCTGAGCTCCCCTGCAGTACCACTGTGCAGAGGGGAAAAGGACCCCCAGAGATTTAAACCTCCTTTTTTACAAATAGTGTGTTCTAACCATTACAGAGGCATCTGCATGCACACAATATTTGAAAGGGAAACTCCGTGGGAAATTTCATTTACAAAATCCACTTTCAGGCTGACGCTGTCCTTATCATCGATGCAGTGCATTCATTTTAATGCATCGTTTTATATGTTTTATGTGTACACATTTCCATTTGCGTGCTTTATATGATACTTTTACCCTTTAATCTACTACGAGAAAGCTTTACAGCAAAGTGGACTGAAACTGTTCTTAAAAGAAGAAAGAAATGAATGAAATTTAATTCCTCCACAATAAAATTTTTTAGCTGGTAGCTGAGTGAGTTGGTTTCAAGGTGTACATGTTATTTCAGTAGAAATACCACGAGTTATTGCTGTCTTCTGCATTTTTCAAAAGTTGCTAAACTACTGTATCAGCTTGCAGAGTACAGAACACTCTCTGTTGCAAGAAGGAATTATGATTAGAGTTATTTTTATTTTCATCACATTCTGGGAGGAAGGGAATTTATCAGATGTATGACATGTTCTTAAGACACAGGCAGTTTTGCAAAGCAGCTTTTTTAACGACTAAATACACTGAAACTCATGGAATCATGTTAGTACTGCTAAATATCCCGCAGAGTGGCATTTACATGGTTTGCAGGTTTTCAAACTGCATAAATACCATTGAAAATGCCCCCAGATTTCCCAAGGAGAAGAAGAAGCAGAGATAAGGGAATGAATATACTCATAGATGAGTTAAGCGAAGTTTGAACTATAGCAGAAATTGATAGAAAGTCAATGAAATAACCCAAGAATAGAGGTTATGTAAGTGTTGTGACACTGGTGAAATATAAATCATGCTGCTGAGTTTGAATAGATTGAATAGAGATGGTTCAATGGGAGACTAGCGTGGAGCAGGTTGCAATAGTCTAATGTCTAATGAAAGCGTAAATAAATATTTTGATCATGTGTTCTGAAAGGAAGGGGACAATTTTGGTGATGTTATAGTAGCATGTTGGATAGGTGGAGAGAGAGAGAGAGAAAGAGGGGGAGGGGAGACAAAGATGACCCCCAAGGTTACCACTGAAGAGACTGAAGAAAAGAGGAAGGAGAGAGGTGGGTTTAAGGGCAAAAATAAGAAGATTTCTCTTAGACATGTTAAATTTCAGATGGTTGTGGACATCCAGAAGGCAATGTTAAACAAACAAACTGACTGGATTCCTAGTAAAAATTCTGGGGAAGAGGGGTAGATCTTTGGATCATCAACATAAAGCTGGTTTGGAAAGTCATGGGAATAGATCAGAGCATCAAAGGAATAACAAAGAGAGAGAGGGCGAGAGGCCTGATGTACACCAATTGATAATGGAATGGTAGTGAAGGATTCACCAAAGCATACACCAAAATAGGATGGAAAAGATAAAATGCAAACTGACAGACCTAAGTTCCAAAATCCAAGTGATGACAGAGTATCAAGGAATAGGTGATAGATAGCATCAAAAGCAGCAGATAGTCAAAAGAATAAGAATTAAGCAAAGGCCATTGGAATTGGCCAGAAACAGGTCACTGAAGACTTTGACTAGAATACTTTCTGTAGAAAATAAAAGGTGAAAGCCAGATTGGAGTATATCAAGAATGGCTTTGCTTTCTACTACTAGGTCCATGCAGTTCTTACTATCCTCACATTTGCTTCTTACAGCATTAAGAATAAGGCAAGCTCAACCCCCCTTCTATGTCAAATAACCACTGTCTAATAATCTCTCTCCCTCACTTGGTTTGCAGCTTGTCGTGCTGTGAGGCTTGTGTGCATCACTGATGCTGAGGGCTAAGCTATCGGTAGTTAACTACTGGCAGAGTCTCCCAAGATGGACAGGTCTCAGCTGAGGTGCCAGACCAAGATAAAGTATCCACTTGGGCAGCAGCAGAATGGGACAGTGTTGGCAGCAGAGGATCACATTTCTGTGACAACAGCAATAACACTCTAGCTACTAGAGAGGAGCTGAAGACCTTTCAGAATAAAGCCAGCATTTATGGACGTCTGACTGCTGATGTAGCTGTGCATGAAATGAGAGTCAGAAGCTGTAAAGATGTCTTACATATTGGGACATGGAATGTATGAAGCATGAACCAAGGGAAGTTGGAGGTGGTCAAGAATGAACTGGAACGTGTACAACTTGATCTGTTGGGTGTCAGCGAACTGAAATGGACTGGCATTGGGCACTTTGCATCAGATGATCACATGGTCTACTATGCTGGAAATGAAAGACAAAAAATGGTGTTGCATTTATAATAAAGAAGAAACTTGCAAGAACTGTAATGAAATGCAATGCAGTCAATGAATGCTTAATCTCCATTCGTCTACGAGGAATGCCTATCAGCACAACTATAATTCAAGTATATGCCCCAACAACAGCTGCAGAAGTGGATAAAATTGATGAGTTCTATGAACAAGTACAAGCTGAAATTGACAGAACATGCAAATAGGATATCCTGATAGTCATGGGTGAGTGGAACGCAAACGTTGGCAAGAAAGAAGAAGGCAAAGTGGTTGGAAAATATGGACTTGGCAACAGAAATGAAGCTGGAGAAAGACTGATAGAATTCTGCAAGACCAACAATCTATTCATCTCAAACACCTTCTTCCAGCAACATAAGTGGCGACTGTATACATGGACTTCAACCAATGGATAGTACAAAAATCAAATTGACTACATCTGTGGAAGTCAATATGGAAAAGTTCTATAACATCAAACAAGACAAAACCTTGTACAGATCACAACCTTGTACAAACTGTGGTACAGATCACCAACTACTAGTATTCAAACTCAAGATAAAGTTGAAAAAGAGCAAGCCATTCATGAATGTAGCAAAATATGACCTTGAGAATATACCATTGGAATTTAAAGACTGCCTGCAAAATTGATTTGCTGCTTTAGATACAAATGACAGAGCTCCAGAAGAGTTAAGGAATGACATCAAGAAGATTGTGTTGGAAGAAAGCGAGAAGCCTCTACAAAAGGTGAAAAAGCAAAAATGGATGACGGAAGAAACTCTGAAAATGCAGAGAAGCTAAAGCCAGTGGAGAAAGAAAGACAATCGCGGAACTCAACAGAGATTTCTACCGTGCAGCAAGACAGGACAAGGAAAAGTACTACAATGATGCATGCAAGGAAATAGAAGCTGAAACTATTAGAGGAAGAACAAGATTGGCTTTCCTAAAGCTACGAGAGATAAAGAAAAAATTCCAGCCTCAAATTGGAATGTTACAAGATGCTCAAGGATCCATGTTGAATGATGCTGAGAAAATCAAGAAAAGGTGGAAAGAATATACAGTCATTATACCATAAAGATCAAGTGGACCAACAGCCATTTCAACCTGTACCTTATGCTCCAAAACCATTGGTGATGAAAGAAGACGTCAAAGCAGCATTGAAAGCCTTATCAAAGAACAAAGCACCAGACATTGATGGCATTCCCATAGACGTATTATAGCAATTTGATGCAGCTGTTACCATACTTACAAGGCTTTGCCAGGAAATTTGGAAAACAACATCATGGCCAACTGACTGGAAAAGATCTGTGTTTTTACCAGGTGATCAAACTGACTGTGGAAATTATCGCACAATCGCTCTGATCCCACATGCCAGCAAGATTCTACTGAAGATTATTCAACAGAGACTACAACCATACCTAGAACAAGAACTACCTAAAGTGCAAGCAGGATTCAGGAAAGGGCGAGGAACAAGAGACATCATTGTGGGTGTGAGATGGATCCTTGAAAAGACAAAAGAATATCAAAAGGATATCTATTTGTGCTTTATTGACTACAGCAAGGCTTTTGACTGTGTAAACCATGAGAAACTCTGAGATACATTAAGAAGCATGGGTATACCAGAACACCTGATTGTTCTCTTGCACAATCTGTGAATTGATCAAGAAGCAACAGTTTGAATGGAACAAGGAGAAACAGAATGGTTTAAAATCAGCAAAGGTGTACAACTAGGCTGCATACTTTCCCCCTACCTGTTTAATTTATATGCAGAACAAATAAGCAGAGAAGCAGGATTGTATGAAGGCAACAGAGGTGTGAAGATTGGTGGAAGACTCATCAACAACCTTCGCTATGCTGATGATACCACATTACTGGCTGAAAGTGAAGATTATCTGAAACATTTGCTTCTCACGATCAAAGAACATAGTCTCAAAATGGGCCTGCACCTTAATGTAAAGAAGACCAAGATCATGACAACTGGCAAAATCAATAAGTTCATTGTTGAAGAAGAAGAAATTGAAATTGTGGACAACTTTAACCTACTTGGATCAACTATCAACAAAGAAGGAACAAGCAGTCAAGAAATCCAATGGCTCATTGCTCTTGGCAGAATGACTATGAAAGACCTAGACAAGATTCTCAAGAGCATACAAAGATTCAACTCGTTCAAGCCATGGTATTTTCAATAACATCATATGGATGAGAAAGTTGGACAGTGAAAAAGACAGACAGAAAGAAAATTGATGCCTTTGAATTATGGTGCTGCTGGCAACTACTGCATATACCATGGACTTCCCAAAGAACAAACCAGTCAGTACTAGAGGAGATCAAACCTAAGTTTTCTTTAGAAGCTCAGTGGCAAGACTTCGACTTTCATACTTTGGACACGTCATGAGAAGAGAGAGATCATTAGAGAAAGACATCATGCTTGGAAAGATAGAAGGTCAACGCAAAAGAGGAAGGCCAGCAATGAGATGGATCAATACAATAACTGCAGCTACAGGTGCCAGTCTTTTAACAATGAGCTGCCTGACTGAAGACCGAATACAATTTAGGATAACTATCCAGACGGTCGGCATGAGTCAACACCAACTCGACGGCACTTAACAACAACAATAATCTGTTCATGTCAGTTACCCCAGCCTTCTTGAATCCTCATGTTGTTATACAACTCATATATAGGATAGTAAACAGTCAGAATAGATTATTCAGTAGCTTGTTAACATGCTCTAACCAAAAGTATTCCTCTATTGTTTGTATGTCTATTTATTATTATGCACTTATAATCCATCCTTGGCAGAGAACAGCACAGCATATATCATCATAACAACATCACAGAATGACAAACAAATATGCATCATCAAAGTTAACCCACTCAAACATCACCCACTTCCAAATGCCTCCTGAAAAAAAACAGCAATGTTTTAATCTTCCTACGGAAGGACATTTTATCACCTTCTTTTGGTTTCAGATCTCAATTTTATTTGATAGACTGCCTATTAGAGTCAATACGTAAGTGGTGTACATAGCTAAATATCCTTAAACCGATCTTAAAACGGTAGTGCAAATTCAAAAAAGAACTGTGGGTCTGATATTCAAAGCCATTTACATGGTTTGCAGACCTGCAAACCGTGTAAATGCTGTTAAGCTGGATTAACATGGTTACTGTCACTGAATATCCATGGGTGCCACCGCGGATAGCATTGGGGTGTTCTGGGGTGACACCTGGGGATGACCAGTGAGCAGTGATATTCAGCCACTGCCTGTTTATTTTTTGGTGATGAAAGCTAGGCACTGCTGCCAGTTAGCTTCGTGCTTCGCTGGCTGACCTAGATATTCAATGCTGGTGGCTGAATATGGCCTTGCCATTGAATATCTGGGTTTAGATTTTATCTGTGACAGTTAACTGCTATCAGCAAATGAAAGTTTAAAAAAATCAAAAATTAAAGAAAATTTAAAAAGATGAAAAATATAAATTATACGTGGTCTTCAGTCACGGCAGTCCCACTTTCTCTTTCTGTTCAGAAAAGGCAGCAAATTAGAGAAATTATGAGAAAGGGATATTGAAATAATATGCTTTGATAACAACCTTAAATTTGGGATATAAGGATTCAAGATGAATAAGAAGAGCAAAGAATTCCGTAAGTTTAGTGCTTTTACATCAAAAGGAGCTTGGTGGGTTGATTCTAATTTTACCTTATTATGACAGGTCACAATCAGTAGATTATACTAAGAGGAACATAAAGCTCTACTTAGAATAGATGGAATGAGCAGACTGGCCAAGATGAATGGGAGTCAAGAGTTGAAAATCTGATGGGTCAATATAATAAATTTGTTTTTGTTTGTTTTTTTAATTTCTTAATTTACATTTTCAAACAAATATACAACAAAAGCAAAAAATTACAATTAAAATGATAAATCTTCTTTAAACATAAAAGCAGAAAAAACCCCAAGGCTTTAACAGCCTACCCCAGCCTTAACCCTCCCTTCACCCTGCGATCGTCAAAAAAACAAAACAAAAAAAGAGAACTTATGAAATGGGCACAAAAAGGGGAACCTGCAAGGGCTATGACGCCACACCTGCTCCTCAACATATGGTAACATGATGGTTTGACTGCTTAAACCCTTAATTTATACTATATCATGCTTTAGAGATGTAAGTATTTAGGGTTTTCTACTTGAGGAGGGTAGAAGGCATGAGAGTTGCACCATAATGTGGCATTTGTTCATATTTGCAGCATAAGCACAAACGGTTCCACCATTCATGCCAGCTAAGCTCTGCAGTATGTTTCCAGTTTACAATAACGAGATGCAGAGCCACTCCCATCATGAAGTCAAATAAAAAATGACAATCCCTCTGTAACGACGAGATGCCAATTGTTGACTGAAAAGCAACCACAGACCAGGAGAGAGTGGCCTCAATCCCAAGACCTCTTGGATTCGGTTCCAAATCAAAATCCAATAGGACTGGATATTAGGGCAATCATATACCACATGTCTTAAAGTGCCAACATCAATCTGACAAGACCAACATTTATTTCCAACTGTCTTATCTCACTTAGCAACCTTAATCAGGATAAAATGAGCTCTGTGTGCAAAAAAATATAAAGCTTGTGAAATAGAGGCAGAATGAGATACTCTATTTGTCTTGATCCAGAATTTCACCCATGATTCCGGAGGAGTCTCCCCTGTGTCATGCTCCCATATCTGTTGAACACCAATGGACTGTGGGGTGTGGTTCTGAATGACCAATTTATAATAGTAAGAAGCCACCTCAGGAGCTATCTGGGCTGAACCTATAATGTTCAGCAACCCCCATTCTTCAGGTAAAGATTTAATATCAATAGGGGATTTCTCTATACAGTGTCTCAGTTGAATCCACTGGAAGTATAAAGATTTAGGCAAGTCAAACTCCCACTGTAGACAGGCAAAAGTCTTCCACTGGCTATCTAATACCAATTGGCCTATGGCCCAAATACCCCTACTGAACCATTATTTCCATGCAAACGGACTTTGATGAATTTTTAAGAAAGGACTGTGCCAGATGGGGATTAGTTTTGACAAGCATTCCTCTTTAGGAATTGCCTTCGCTAGCTGCTGAAAGGCCTTTTGAGTGTCTGCTATTACCCTGTGAGACTTCAACCTCTCAGAAGATACCATGCCAGGGAGGAGATTTAAGGGGAGCGGAGCACTTAATCTCTCTTCCAAGTCAAGCCATGCTGGGTGTTTCCCCCCAGCCCCCTCCACCCATTTTGAACCTTGCTTTAGTAGAAAAGCACAATGGAAGGCCTGTAAATCAGGGAAGTTCACATCTCCTTCCTCTTTTTTAGACTTAAGCTTCCTAAGAGCAATTCTAGGCGGTTTATTTTTCCATAAAAATTGGACAAGAGTCCTTTCAACTTGATGAAAAGTGTTACTTGTAAGAAAGACTGGTAACACTTCTAACATATAGTTCACTTTAGGAGTGATAGTCGTTTTTATTGCTTCAAGATGACCCCACCAAGAAAGATATAACTGTGAAGTGGTCGCCAGTCTATTACAAACCGTAAAGTTTCACTAAGTGGATAGCAGTAGTGGACTCCCAAGTACTTCACCATTTTAGGCTCCCACACAAAGGGAAAATCTTCCAGATCTGCCCTACAAACCCTTGAATTTAAAGGGAATGCTACAGACTTTGACCAATTGATCTTATAACCTGATAATCCTGAATATTGATCTATCAACTCTAGAATAGCCGGTATAGAGCTGGGCGTGGTAAACAGCAGTAAATCATCAGCGTACGCAGAAAGTTTAATTTCCAAGTCAGCTTTAACTGTGAGGCTAACTCTTTACAATAGGGCCAAAGGTTCCAAGCCAGATTAAAAAGGATGGGTGACAGGGGGCAACCCTGACGGGTGCCACACCCCAAAAGAAAATCTTTAGACTGAGTCGCATTCATAGCGATATTAGCACTTGGCCTCGCATATATTAGTTTGATCAAATTACAGAAACCCTCAACAAACCCGAACTACTTCAGAACAGCAAACAAGAAAGGCCACTCCAGACAAACACTTTTTCTGCGTCCAGTGATAATCCCACAAGTGGGCCCTCAATTCTTTCTGCACACTCTAGCATTATCAGCTGTGGAGTGTCCCTCAGTGAAGTCACATTGGTCCGGATGTATCAAAGAAGGGATCAATTTGGAGAGACAACCAGCTAAAATGGCTGCACAAATGTTATAATCTGCATTTAGCAAAGAAATTGGGTGGTAGTTGCTAACCAACTTAGGGTCTCTCCCAGGTTTTTCAAGAGCCACAATATTTGCAGAGGAAAACGCTCGTCTGGGCCTCCACTTCCAAAAGAAGCCTGTAATACTGTTGAAGATATGGGCCTAATATTTTGGAAAAGGTTTTATAAAATTCAACTGGAAGGCCATCTGGGCCAGTGGCCTTTCCCACTTGCATAGAATTAATAGCCTGTATAATTTCCATGGCCGTAATCTATTTGTCTAGTCCTGCCGCTGTATCCTGATCTAACACCGGCCTCTAAGTATTGGCCAGTAATCTATCAAACTCCTCCTCAGAGAAATCTATTTCTGGGGAGTGTAACTGAGCATAAAATTGGCGAAAGGCCTCTGCAATATCAGAGTTCTTGACAATCAATTGTTGCACCTGAGGATCTTTCAGAGCAGTGATGTGAGAAGCTTCCTTATGGCCTTTTAACGAGTTAGCTAGTAACTGTCCAGCCCTGTTACCTTCTAAGTAATACCGCCGTTTCTGAACTTGAATATTCTGTGAAGCCTCAGTGGTCAAAATTGAGTTATATCTAAATCTAAGACGTTGTAACCGTATCAGAATATTAACATCAGTTTTCTGACCTATGATGCGTTCTCCTGCTTTAATCTGCTTGTCTAAAACTTCAAGTTCTGATTTACGCTGCTTGGCCTGTCATACAGCAAAACTGGTAATGGTGGCCCGCATATTAGCTTTAAATCCTTCCCACCATGCCCAACACGAGGTATCCTGAGGTAAATTAAACTGAAAATACTCCTCTATAGTCAACAGGATAGTTTCCCGGAACTCCTGGCTGCCAAGAAGAGTTCTATCAAAGTGCCAGCATGAATGAGATGGGCTGCTCGTTGAGTCAAATAGGGTGAGTGAGATTGCAGAATGATCAGAGATATGAGCCACATGTATATTGGACTCACTAATTCTAGAGCATAGTACTTTGGAGACTAGGAAGTAGTTTATGCGTGATACCGAGTTATGAGGGGGAGAGAAGAAAGTGTATTCTTTGTCCATAGGGTGTTGCAACCACCACATGTCTATCAGCCCCGATTCTTGCATTAAAGGCAAAAGAACAGGGTGAGCTTTGGGGACCCTATTAGTTTTCACTGGACTCCTGTCTAACAAGGGCTCAAGTACGAGGTTGAAGTCTCCCCCCACAATAGTTGGATAGCTGGACACCTCTTGTGCCAATGCCAAAATGGAGCTAAAGAAGGCAGGGCAATCTATATTAGGAGCATATATATTAATTAAGGCCAGTTCTGTGGATCCTATTTTAAGGACAACCATTGCCCACCGCCCTTCTGTATCAGATCTAGTTTGTATTATAATGGGGGTTAGAGATTTCCTTACTAGGATGGCTACCCCATTTTTGTTTTTTTGATTGGCAGCAGAAAAAGTGAAAAGGGATTTATATCTAATTTTAATGACTCCTTCACATTCAAATGTGTCTCTTGTATCAGTAGGATATCAGCACTTTCCTTGTGTCCATATAAAAATATATTTTTCCTCTTTATGGGATTGTTAATGCCCTTAACATTCAGTGAGACTATCTTAAAGGAAGACATATTGACAATATAGTACAAAATGATAGTCAACTGTTGCAGAAACATACCAAGTTGTAACATGATTTTACATTGTTCATCCACACTTTAAAAGCCCTCACAATGATAGCTGCACTTATAGCCCAAGAAAAAAGACACAAAAGGAAAAGCCACTGCTTAGCAATTGCAATTGTGGAAGATCACTCAAAATAAAAACACATAATTCTAAATAACCAAGCCACCAAAACTCTGGGGGTCTATAACAGCTCAAAACTTAGCGGGTGAGCCCAAAGGGACAAGACAGGCATGGAGGGAAAAATTAACTAGTTTACTTCCACTCCTCTGCCACTTAAATCAACTTAAACCACACACTACCCATTCCAGAAACAGGAAACAGCGTCCCCAAACCCAGAGCGCCAAAAGTTATAACAAAACTGCCCCCACCAAAACAATTTATGTTCATGTTCACAAAGGCCTCATGTATGTAAGCAAGGGCCGTCCCACTCCTCCAAGCCCCGCTGCCCTCTCAACCACAACAGACATCACAAACAACACAAAACACAAAAGAAGAGAGAAAGAAACAAAGAAAAAGACATTATTGACCAGGTCGATACCCTGGAGTTCCTCAAAGAGAGTCACATTGAATGGCACATCGAATGTCAACTCTGCATGATTGAATGTCAACTTTGTATGGATGAGTTGCTACTTCACAACCTCAAACCAGTCAAAACCCCCAAATAAGACAGTGTTGAAGAACTTTTACAAGCCACTGATTGCAAGGCAAGCTTTCACCGCATCAACACCAACTACTTGTCCTCCAAGAACGCGTGCAACTCCCCTGGATCATCAAAAGTCCTAGTCTGGTTGTGCAGCGTGACTTTCATGCAAGCAGGGTAGAGTAACCCGAAACGGGCCTGCAGCTGCAATAAGCATGAACATAGCGCCAAGAAACTCTTTTTCCGATCTACCATCACCTTCACAAAGTAAGGGAAGAATAAAAGTTTGTGCCCCTGATATTCCAAGAGAGAGTGTGCTCTGGCTGCTTCCATTATTTGTGTTACTTGTTGAAAGTGCAAAACTTTGAGGATGATTGGACATGGATGCTTGCCCACAACCACGGACTGAGTAGGAATTCGATGGGCACGGTCGATCTCAAAGGGCATGTCAAACTTCACCTTCAACACACCTGGAATCATTGACAGCAAAAAAGCTATCATGTTAGGACCCTTGGCTCCCTCTGGAACTCCCAAAATTTTATGATGTTCCTTCGAGAGTGATTGTTACCATCTTCCAACTCTCTTTACAGTGACCATATCAACTTTGCTTGCTTCTCAATGGCCCTGAACCGCTCCCCATGTGTTGCCACCACGCTCTCCACCTTCTCCAATCTGACCGTAATTGACTCCAAAGTATTTTTCAAGGCGCTGATTTCCTCCTGCATTGTGCACAACGAGTCTCCATTAGCTTTGACCAAGTCCTTAACAGCACAAATCTCAGCCAGAAGTCCCTGCAAGGCCTCAGGATAATCCCTGATGACCGCCATCTTGTGAGGTGAGAGAGGCTCCGTTTTGGTTCTCTTTGTGCTGGCGTTTTGAGGTATTTGGTAATCTAGCCACATCAACTTGGGGCCAGACATATCTAGGATCGAATGATATCAGAGTAGGTAGGAACTACTTAGTTAAAGACTTCAGAAGTCAGGATTCTTGACCATTGCCCTCCGGAGCACAGCTCTTACACAACCATCTTGTATGATGCTAGGATCCACCCCCCACAATATAAGAAATTTGGATGGAAAGCTGTAATTAACTGATAACTGGTATTCTGACTAGCAATCTTGAAAGAAGGTGTTAAACAAAAAAAACATTTTTTGTAAGACTGCTAATGTTTATGAGAATATAGGGCCCGATATTTGAAAGGCATTTACACAGTTTACAGCCCTGTAAACCATGTAAATGCTTTAAGCCCAGATATTCAACAGCACTTACATGGTTAGTGCCATTGAATATCCCCTCCTAAGTCCCCTATGCGCCCCGATGCTATTTGGTTAGAATTGGGGCATGTTGGGGGCATTCCGGGGTAGAGCAGAGGCAGCGGTGATATTGCACCGCTACTTGGTTAGTGATCTGCGGCTAAAACTAGGCCAGCTTTTTGCTCACCTAGATTTAGCCATGGATGCCAACCGGGTAGTGGTGAAAAATCTCTGCTACCCTGTTAGGCTCTGTGGCTGTATCTTCTGGGCAACAAAACCAGATATTCAATGCCACCACAGCATTGAATATCTGGGGTTAGGGGTGAATGGGCAGGGCTATGCACTGTAGTGATGCACCACCATGGCATTGAATATCTGGGGTTAGGGGTGAATGGGCAGGGCTATGCACTGTAGTGATGCACCACCACGGCATTGAATATCTGGGGTTAGGGGTGAATGGGCAGGGCTATGCACTGTAGTGATGCACCACCATGGCATTGAATATCTGGGGTTAGGGGTGAATGGGCAGGGCTATGCACTGTAGTGATGCATAGCCTGCCTAGATTAATATCAGGCCCATAGAGAATACATCTAGAAAAAGGGCGCCCTGCTATGTTTTACTGGCATGTTCTGAACTAATTGAGGTTTGCATACAGACACGGCATTTAGGGTGTTTATTCAAAGCATTTGAGCTGGTGTTCAGTCTGATATTCACTGGAACTTACCAGTTAGTGAATATCCCCACAGGCTGCGTTAAAAATGTCTGGTTAAAGTTGGGGCGGTCTGTGGATGAATCAGGCGTGGTGACAGTAGCTATCCCGTTAGTGGCTGAATATTACTGCTAACCTAATAGTGAAGCTGCTATTTGGCAAACCCGGATATTCAGTGCTGGAAACTGGGTAGGTTCCAGTGTTGAATCTCTGTGTTTAATTAAAGAGACAGTGGCTAGGAGCTTTAAATAGCCTAGCCACCACTGCTGAATATAACCCCCTTTAGTTCCTAAAACAGGGAACTGCAAAAGTCAAGATGGCTACATAACTAGGGTTATACAGTAGCTAGTTTACGAATGTCTTTAGTATCTAAAACAGATCTCACAGATCAAATAGTAAGCTCATTGTCTAGTCACTTCTAAGAGTAGAAGAGGAAATTGGAATACGCTGGGCAGCCATGGGAGTGAAATCAGTAATGAGGGGTCTAAATGTTGTACAAAGATTACAGCCTCGTTTTTAAAAATATTCAATAAAAGTCTATTTCCATACAGCCAATCCGCTAATTGGGTCAGCTTAAATGATCCTGTATGTCATGGAGGAGTCTGGTATTACAATGGCTGATTGCAACCAATAGCTGAAAATCATCAGCACAGAGGATTGGTGAAAAGACCAGATCTTGTGCTAATGTGACAAATGGGGAAACAAAAATAACACAGGGGTAAGGATGGAAACTTGTGGAATATTGCAGGATAGTTTTTTAGATATAGATATATTCTTGTCCCAAGTAACTGTAAAGAATCTGCCAATTATGAAAGGAGCCACTTCAGAATGGTGCGCTGAAAACCCAGGTTGTGAAAGTCACTTCTTTATTTATAAAAGATTAGGTACCTTACACATAGTCTGAGGAAAGGCTACATATTCTGAACTGTGGGTTAGAAAGGCCCCCAGGAACTGTGAGTTGCACTGTGATATGGCTGACTAGCTGAGACCTGCTGTGACAGCCAACATAGATTGAAAACTATCAGTGGCTAAGAAGGTGAGGGCCATGGTGACTTTGAAGTAGACATGTACAGCGAGTGACTTCCTCCACCAACACCTACAGCACTGCACATACACCTGTGCGCACACACACTCAGGCAGCAGGGAATCATACAGAGACATAGATGCAGCTGGATATACTGAATAATTTAATGATGTGAAGTGATTTGTCAGTCTAATGAATGTGTAAAGGGAAAGATGAACACTCTAATCTGACCCCTGACCTTTCCTGTTCCTCCGCTAGACCTGGGCTTCCCCAGTTGATTTCATTAGATTAGCAGTGATGCTGATGATCATGGGGTAGATTTTATTATTCATCTGTAGCTGTAATGCGCACAGCCAGTGCTTTTCTCTTGCTGTCTGTATGGGTTTGTACTGTATTATGAAATGGATTATCTGATTCAACGGACTGGGAAGAAGAATGTACACTGCTGTGGAACTTGACGGAAGTAGACAGCAAAGATAACTCTTTGAAATGTAATTTGGAAATTCTGAATCTAGGGATTGGGAGATTCCAGATTTTCAGTTCAATTGCTATATTCTTTGTTATATGGCTAATGTTTATGATAAAATTATGAAATCTTGAAAAACCTTTACCTAGGGGTGGGAAAAGGCACCACTGAGAAAGTTTGTATCCTATGAAAAGATATTTTTTTAAGGAAATACTGTACATTCTTATTTTAAGGCAATTAACTAAAGAACAAATAAGGTAGAACTGTGTGTGTTTAAAATAACTCTGTTAGCAAGAGATAACTGCACAGAATTCTCAAGGGCATAGGACGTTCCTTCTTGCCAGATACCAACATGACTTGTTAGAGAAGTTATTTTCAAGTTTGTTTTTAGGGAGGATGTCTTAGCCGCTGCTATGTATTAATTAGTGAAGCGCAAGGGGATTGTACTTTGTTTCCAGACTACCTGATGGCTAAAACTAAAGTACCTTAATATAAAAATGGAACATAGTTAAAGTAAAGCATGAATGTTGCTAATTTTTCCCATAAATAAGATAAAGAACAACCTCTAGGTCCAATTGGCAGCAGTGCTATTGAGAGTTAAATCCATATATTTGTGATTTCATTAGATTATGTTTAAAGCTTATTTGACAGGAATCCTGGATTTGACAACTGTGATGAAGGAAGGGCAGAGATGAAGGAAAAACCCTCAAAAAAGATGAACCATCCTTTACTTGTATTTGCAAATAAACAATCTACAATGTGCAAGTTTTGTTTTCTAGGTTTCACGGGCTCAACCTTTTCCCGGTTAAGAGAATTTGTCATTCCATGTGTAAAAATGCAAATGCTGAGATTTTCATTGTAAATAGTACCTCCTGGAAAATCTTATAACTGCAGATATAAACCTCTGGAGAATGGTTAAGCATATATTCTCCTGTTTTATCTGTAATCAATTTGTAGTTGTGCATGAGTGAATGGGAAGATCTTCCATGCATTGTTCTTTTAGATGTTCTAATTGGCTTAAATTTTATATTTCTAAACGTTTTGTGATTATAGATGCATTACCTTTTGTTGAGTACAATTCTTGGTATCATCTATGTAATAACCCCCACGTACAGTGTCTATTTCTTTTGTTTTGTGTCCTGATTGTCATGTTCCTCTTTGTAAGTGGAGATGTCTATGTTAATCATATGTCACACTTACTTTGATTATTGTCAGTAGTATGAGTCAAATGATTACCTAAGATACGAGCCTTCCTAAGAATCTTTGATAAACAATTGACATGAATTATGCTTTATGTTTTGTTACAATTGGAGAGCAGATCACAAATATAATAACTAGTAATATGCGCAATTGTGCACCTAGCAAGAAAGGTGTGTCTGTTAGCATGTGGCCTAACATTTAATTTGGTTGATAAACAGAATAAGTAAAGGAATGTAGATAGTTGCAGTTGTGGTCAACATTATTGGCATCCTTGCATTTTAGGTATGTTGTATACAATATCTTGAGAAATAATTGGAAATATTCCTACAGTATGTCAACATAATATTTTAATAGTATGTTCAAAGGTATACAACCAAGAAAAGATGTCTGTGCAACTTAAACATAGTAATTTCTGAGAGAAAAACAAAATATGATCTGGATAGGATTAATGTCACCCTTCACTAATATTTGATTGCACAACCCTTGGCAGTGATGACAGCCTCTAAATGTTTCTTGTAGCCATCTATAAGTTTCATGCATCTGTCTACTGGTAGTTTCTCCTACTCCTGAACTGTGATTTGTTCCAGCTCATGAATGTTTCCAGGATTTATTTTACCAATGACAGATTTCAGTTATTTCCAAAGATTTTTGATTGGATTGAAATCAAGACTGGCCACTTTAAAACAGTCCATTTGTTCCTTTCTAACAATTCTTTTGTACTTTTGGATATATGTTTTGGGTCATCGTATTGCTGGAAGACCCATGACCTTTGATCCAGACCTAACTTTCTGACACTAGATAGCACATTTCACTCCAAAATACCTTGGTAGTCCTCCAACTTCATGTTTCTTTTAATATGTTCTAAACCTCCAGTTCCCAAGACAGCAAAATAGCACCGCAACATTGTGAAACCTCCATCATATTTAATTATAGGAAGGGTGTTTTTTTCCTTATAAGCTTCATTTCTTTACTTGTATTGCTGGTCTGCATTGCCAAAGAGCCCAAGTTTGGTTTCATCTGTATGCAGAACATTTGCTAGGAAAGACTGTGGTTTCTCAAAGTGGGTTTGGGCAAAACTGAGCCGTGCCATTTAATGTCTGTCTTTGAGCAGTAGAGTCCTTCTTGGCCTTCACCCATGAATTCCTTCTTTGTTTAGTGAGTGGCATATGGTGTGGGTTGAAACAGATTGCTCCAGGTCAGCTGTTGTATGTGGTGTTTTTCCAACAGTTTGCACTAACCTTGGATTAAGTTTCCTCTTCCCACCATGTCCTAGGACGTTCTTGACAGTTTCATGAGCAGAAAACTTTTTAATAACACTGCAAACTATAAACATAGGAATCCCAAGGTCTTTGTACCCCTTTGGCTTTTCTGATGGTCTCGGGCACCTCTCTTGTCTTCACTATTGTAAAAATGGAACAGGGAGTGAATGTGGCCATTTTGAATATTAGAGCCATCATTCATTGGTTGATTTAAGTGATGTGAGTTTCTGACAATTGATCACAGGTGTGTCTGATTTTATTGTAATGGGAATGTGGTTCTTCTGTTCAAACTGATTTGAACTGTTTATAAGGGTGCCAATAATCATGTCTTTAAAGAAGATACACACCTATAAATCACTAACTTACCAACTATACATGATTTATATAATTTAACGGACAGAACTACCTACTTATATATTTGTATTTTTTATCAGATCGTCTGTTATGAGGATGAAAGAACATACTCTTGCAACAGACCCTCCATTTTAATCAAATTTAAAAGGGCCAACTAGGCCATCTCCACGTGAAGCTATACGGTCCTCTAACCAGGCCACCGCTGGCTTCAATTTCTTTAGAACATATTATTTCAAATCTCAGTTCAATCAGAACACAATTTTATAAGTCCTGACATGATATCAGTATTGCCCAGAAAGTATAAATACTCATCTGATGAGGTCAATAGTGAGTTTCAGCCTGCGGTGAACAAATTTGAAGGTTAAAGCTTGCCGCTTTTCCATCAGTTCAGCGGAGATTACCATCACCGTTCAAAAAGGCCACTCTAACTGTCTACATTCTCATCGATGAAACATTGCAGCTGGGCGCTCAAACATTCAGTTGGGTATTGTGACATAAACTGTTGTGTTTCAAGCTAGTTGTCTTCATGGCCCTTTATCAAGCTCCATACAGCTAACTTCCTGTTCCAGTGTGGATGCATAATGGCCACTTCTCCTCACCCTCTGGGTGACGACAGAACATGCACAGTGGCATGGCCTGTGGGTACTCTGTGCCAGAAACACGCACGGTCATTCCCCCCTACTAAGCTGACGTGCTGTAGAGGTGCATACCCCATCTGGTGAGCAGATGTAGACTGCTGTTCTGCATGTGGATTGCATTATGGGTACTGTTGGTTCTATCCTATCCTGGTAGCCACAGCAGACAGTGCAATGGTGACGTGCACTCTTTCTGTAGCCAGCCATTGGTATGATAACTCCAACAGTGATGTAGCACAATGCTTAATGTGATGACTTCAGTAGCAGAGGTCATGGGTTCAATTCCTCTCTGTTACCCTTTTTTTATGGCTGTCCTGCACAACTACCTTTCATTCGTGTAACAGTCATATCTGTGCAGATCTGTGCTGCCGCCACATTATACCCTCATCACTGTTGCCATTCGTCCTTCTGTCCATCTATATGTGTGTGCCAGCTGTGTGGCGTCCTGCCCTAATGTGCAGGCTGCTACCCCATGTCCTGCACTGGCACACTTTTCTGCATTGTGGCTCTTCATGCTTGCCTCTCCTGTGTCTGCTCTGCATGGCACTGTTCTCCTCTGTCCTCCTGTCATTGCACTTATCCTGCCACCTCTACCTCCTCGGGTGGACACGTATCCCCATCCTCTGCCACACACTGTCATTGTTGCACTGTAAATTACCATCACCCTGTACATTGGTACAGCTGCCCCCGATATGTTTGTCCACTTTACCTGCTGCCACATGGGCTGCACACAGATTTGGCTGGTCCATGAGCTCCGTCATCTTCTTCCTTCCTTCACTTGTTCATTGCCTTTCCTTGGTGCTCTGTGCAGTGTTATGGTTACATCTGTGTTTGAGCCATACATTTCATGCTTGTGACTATGGGGCACCTTTGTGCCCCTGGGCACCATCTCCTGTGTCACCTTGGCATCCCTGGGGCATCTTTCGCGGCACCTTATGTTTGGCCAGCTTATAGGGTGCCTTATATGCTGCCTTGGAGGGTGCCAACCTTTCCTGCCACCCTCTGGGGCACATTATGACCTGCCTTGGATGACATGTTGCTTTATGATGTGCCTTATGGTGCACCCTGAAAGGTGCATTAGGTTGCGGCACTGGGGTGAGTCTTTTTTGGCTGGCAGTGCAAATTGTTGGGCTATGTCTGACTGTTACAAGCAGGAAAAGGGATTGCCTCAGACAGTCTTTTAACTGAGCCCACTGAGGGATCAAATGCATGACCACTGTATCAGCAGTCAATATTGTGATTGTAGGTCAGCGCACCTAATTAAGGCTAACGCGCATTAACGTACCACGGCTCCCTCTATCGTGCGATAACCCGAAATGCTACCTTAAGACCAGAACACCCACTACCTTATATGGCATCCGTCACAGTAAGACTGCAACTAACGACGGTAACATTAAGACAATTTAGTAAACATACCCCATAGATGTAAATTAACAATGAGCAAAGCAAAGCATGACTTAAGAAGATAAAGCAAAATTGTACAATTTGGCAGTTTTTGTAAATAAAATAAATTGTTGCAGACAATAGAGAGGAGGGTGTTATGGGTGACTGCTCAAGTTTTTAGCTCTGTGACTGCCTTCCTAAAGCTTTATCAGAACTTGCTGTTGTATAATTCTGTGTTGTGTTTTTATTTCTTCTCACTTGCACTGGGACCAGAGTAAGAAGACAAGGGCTGAGGAAGGATCCTTGTGTTATTGCTCCTGATTGGAACTCAAACCCACAACAGAGGATAGGATTGGAAAGGTAAAGAAAGGAAAGCAGGGAAACAGAAGACAGCCCAAAAGATACTTACATAGACATAAATAATAGTCAGGCCAGAGAATCACAAGCAAAGCTTCACTAGTCACCAATACAACAAGCAGTCCCGAAAGACAACGAAGTCTGGTACTTATTCATGGTTTATAGCTGGTGTAGATTGGCACTTTCGAAAATTCTGCCCTGCATGTCACTGACTTATTTGAAATTCATCATGGACATGCAAATGCTGGTGTCACACAAGTCACACTCAGAAATGACCCCAGAACGCCTCCCAGAAAAATCCGCAGAAATCAACATGACTGACATGAAAACCTGGATCTCATGATAATTCCAAAGTTGTGTTTTCCACATGGACATGGCTTCAAAGTTTTTCTACCACAGCTTTCACATTTAAATCATGAATGTGGGCTTTCGCCTTATGAATAGTAACCATTAAATTTAATCTTTATCTTTATCTTTATCTTTATTTGCATTATTTGATGAACCGCCCAGGCCGAAGCATCAGGGCGGTGTACAGTACAACAAACGGGCTACTGAAAATAAAGTTAGAAAAGGAACGCCAAATTCAATAGGACAGGACAGGGTAGAAAGAAAGTCGGAAGGGGGAAAAGAGCCCAGAAGGGCAGGGAAGGCGAAGGGCAGGGGGCGGAAAGAGGAAAAGGGAAATGGAAGTGGAACAGACAGGGAAGGGAGGTTTATGGAGGTTGGGGGGGGCGACCAGAGGACGAGGCACCATTGTCAGAGAAAGGGAGATCAAAGGCTTGACAGAATAGATGTGTTTTAAGGAGAGTTTTAAAGCGGGGATAGGAAAGTTCCAGACGAAGGCAGGAAGGGAGTGAGTTCCATAAGGCTGGACCTAGGAAAAAGAAAGCTGAGTGTCGGGTGTGCTCTAAACGGGCCTGGGCAGGTGAAGGAAGGAAAAGACGGTTGCCGAAAAAAGATCGGAGAAGGCGAGGAGAGGGTTGGAGGTGAATGACATCGGACAGGTATTGGGGAGTGCTGGAATGGAGGGCTTTGTGCGTGAGGATAAGAACCTTGTAGATAAAGCGAAACCTAACCGGGAGCCAGTGCAAGGCAAGGAGAGAGGGTGACACATGAGAGCGGGCTGGGGAACCGGTAATGAGACGAGCGGCAGCATTCTGTATTAATTGAAGACGGCGAAGCTGTAGGGAAGGTAGACCTGCATAGATGACGTTACAGTAATCTAACCGGGTCATGATTAAAGAGAGGACAAGGGTGGTAACAGAGGCAGGGGGGAGTGATGATTGGACGGCACGAATCTTACGTAATTTTTTAATGTAATGCCCCTTAACTCAGCTTGTGACTAACATACCCGAGGTAAAGTGAGGGGTGATTTAGTATAAAGGTGTGAGTTACTGTGAATATAAAACAGCAATTGAAGCTGGAGCAATAAAAAAGCATATCTAGCAGTGTTGTATCAATACAGATGTATACACAATTGTCTATTTCACCCTCTGTTCTGAAACCACAGTTTAATCCATTGAAGTAGAAATAACAAAATGCAGTAGCATGAAAATCTGCTTCAAAGTCTGTTCTTTCTCCAGTGAGCAAGATAAAAAAGCTGAAAAATTACTGAACACCTAAGTCAATTTCTCCTTGAAATCCAATGTATCATTCTGACAGCCTTCTTCTGTTCACCATGCTAATGTATATTTCCTAATATGATTCAACACAAAGTATTATGCAGTTAGTTGAAGTATACTTTTTAAAGCAAACAATAAAAACATTCTCAGAACTGGCAAACTATTAATGTTGTAAGACTTTAAGTTTTGGTGGAAAAGCCTGCAGGCAATTTTCAAAGGCATTTCCATGCATAAAACGGAGTTTGATATGCAGAAATAGGACTTTTGAAAATTGCCCAACATATATGTGCATACACGCATACTGTATAGGGTCGCTCTTTACTAATGGTTATTATGCAGCAGATAAACGTGGTAACTGTTAGTAAATGACCCTCATAGTAAATGTAAGTGTAAGTTAAAGCCCCTTCCAGGAGGAGGCGGAGCCTGCATCGAGTTGAGATGGCTGCTTAATCTTGGCCCTCCGCCGAATCCTGCACAAACCCTGCCTTTTCAAGTGGAATCCTTGGCTTGTCCTCCTCTTGTGGGATCAGGGGCGCTCATTGAGATGACGGCGAGTAAGCCGACAAGATTAGAATATGGAGCTGCCCCAAATACCGGAGTAAAGAGAGCGAAACCGGACCCTCCCTCCCCGCAGAAGATGGTGAACCCGAGGGAGAATACGGAGGGCCTGCAAGAGGTTCTGGCAGAAATCCATGCAGTACGGGAAATGGTGGCTGCAAATGGTGAAACCCTAAATGGAGTTCAAGCAGATATTCTGGAGTTAAAGGAGCTGAAGGAGGAATTAACATCACTGAAAGTTAAAGTTGAAGAGGTGGAGTTTAAAATGACGGCACAAGAGGAACATTTGAACTTGGTCAAAAATAACAACAAGAGGATTGCTGTGCTAGAACAAAGTTTGGAAGAGCAAAATAATCGGTCCCATAGGAACAATATAAGAATCGTGGGCCTTCCGGAGGGAGCGGAAGGCACAAATCCTGTGGGGTTCCTAGAAAAAACCCTTCCTAAAATTCTGCAATTTGATTTTACCTAGAAGTTTGAAATTGAAAGAGCCCATCGGGTTCCATCACAGATCTTCTCTCAGGCAAGGTATCCTCGCCCGATGATCATGCGAGTCCTGCGTTATCCGCAGGTAGTTCAAATTATGGCTGCGGCCAAAGCGAAATTTCTGGTAAAGTTCGAGAAGCACAAAGTTGCATTTTACCTGGGTTTCAATAAAGCAACTGTTGAGAGGCGTAAGCAACTGCTGGCTTTCCGTCCCAGATTGCAGCACCTTCAGGCAAGGTACGGGTTGTTTTTTCCTGCTGTGATGAGAATAACTTTACATAAGCATACAAGAAATTTTGAGGACCCATCTGCACTGCAAGCCTTCTTGGAAGAGAAAGAGTTGGCTCTGATGCAATGAGACATAATAGAGCCAGTATTGGTGACTGGGGTACATGTAGCTGGTCTCCTGCAATTGTTAATATGGGAATGGATTCTCTCCTAACATGCGTGGAAATCGGAGTTGTCGTGTTTGTAAGGGGAGGCAGTCTTTAGTTCTCTTGTGTTGCCAGTGTTGGAGTGTTCGGATAAATGATGTTGAATGCGTATCAGCACACTTAAATATTGGGGAGAGAGAAATTTTGGGATTTAATGTTGCTGTTGTTTATCAGAGTTCTGTGGGGAATGAGTGGGGAGGGGGAGGGAGAGGTTTGCTGTGTTAGATGTCTTGATAAATACTGTTTGTGCTTTAGAGAAAGAGAATGCATGCAGGAGGGAGGCAAGACAAAAGGAATAATTTGGGACTTAAATTAGAAAAGAGGAATTTGATGAAGTAAAGGGGCAGGATTTGACACGGCTGTTTTTTTATTCTGTGCTGACTCACCCGTAGATGGTTAGGTTGAGTGGCAGAGGGTGTCTCCTTGGGTGTCCCGTGGTAGGGTTGGTTGGGGAAGGTAAGATGGATTCTGGGTATATACATTGGTCTGACAGTATCCTAATAGGCCTGTTCCATGAAGCCACTTAATTTCGTGTCTCTGAACGTCAAAGGTATAATCAGCCCAATTAAGAGGAAAAAAATATTGATTTACTGTAAGAAGGAAAGGGCGGATATAGTCCTCCTTCAAGAAACCCATTTGACTATGGCGGAGTCAAGGAAACTCGGCCTTGGGCAGTATATTTTGGCTGGGAATTCCCCTGTGCAGAAGAACAATAATGGAGTGGCCATACTAATAAATAAGGTTTTAGCCCCAACAATTTTACAATCCAGAGCTGATGGGGAAGGAAGGTGAGTTAAAACCCTGGTGCAGATTGGGAATCGCAAATTGGCCATTATAAATATTTATGGTCCTAATAAGGATGATCTAAGATTTTTTCAAAACCTAGCAGTCGAGGTTCATGAATGGGCCTCGCATGACTTGATTTTAGAGGGTGATTTTAATTTAACTTTAGATTCCTTATTAGATCGTCAACCATATAGGCCTCAAAAAATATCCAAGGCGGGGGCTGCACTCCTTTCTATTATTCAACAAAATGAGTTGTCTGATTTATGGAGACTGAGACATCCTACGGAGAGACAATATATTTTTATTTGTTTCCCCACGGATCCCATTCTCGCATAGACTTTTTTTAAATTTCAAAATCCTTAGTGCCCTTTGTTCTGCATGCTGAAATCGGTGGCATGTATATTTCCGACCATGCGGCGATATGGTGGCAATGCTCCCCCTAAGTAGGCGTGGTTCTTTCTGAGAGAATTATTGTCTGAGCTGGATTTTTGCGATCTCATTAAACAGGTAATCAAAGATTATTTTGATAGAAACCAATCAGTAGACACATCGGGGTGGGCATAGTGGGAAGCATTCAAGGTGAGAAAGGTGAATAGTGGTGTACTCCAGGGATCTGTGTACCCCAGGGATCTGTGCTGGGTCCGCTGCTTTTTGACATATTCATAAATTACCTGGAAAGTGGAATAACGAGTGAGGTTATCAAATTTGCAGATGACACAAAACAATTTAAAGTTGTTAAAACCCAAGAGGATTGTGGAAAATTGCAAGAGGATCTTGATAAATTGGAAGACTGGGCATCAAAATGGCAGATGAAATTTAATGTGGACAAGTGCAAGGTTATGCACCTAGGGAAGAACAACCAAAACTATGGTTACACGATGCAAGGTTCCACATTAGGAACCACCACCCAGGAAAAAGATTTAGGCGTCATTGTGGATACCATGTTAAAACCCTCGGCCCAGTGTGCAGCGGCGGCCAAGAGAGCAAATAGAATGCTAGGTATGATAAGGAAAGGAATGGAAATAAAACAAAAGATATTATAATGCCTCTATATCGTTCCATGGTGAGACCGCACCTTGAATATTGTGTGCAATTCTGGTCGCCATATCTTAAAAAGGATATAGCGATTTTAGAAAAGGTACAGAGAAGAGCCACCAAAATGGTAAAGGGGATGGAAGGATGCTCCTATGAAGGAAGGCTAAAAAGGTTAGGGCTCTTTAACCTGGAAAAGAGACAGCTGAGGGGAGATATGATAGAAGTCTATAAATTAATGAACGGAGTGGAACGGGTAAACGTAGATCGATTGTTTACCTTATCAGAATATAAAAAGACTAGGGGACATGCAATGAAGCTACAGGGTAAACTATTTAAGACTAATAAAAGAAAATATTTTTTCACTCAATGTGTAATCAAACTCTGGAATTTGTTACCGGAGGATGTAGTAAAGGCTGTTAGTGTAGCTGGGTTTAAAAAAGGTTTGGACAAGTTCCTGGAGGAAAGGTCCATAAACCATTATTAAGAAGGGACCCAGGATATCAATGCTTGACCCAGTACAAGCATTGCGGAACCTGTGTCTTTTGGGGAAACTGCTAGGTACATATGACGTAGATTGGCCACTGTTGGAAACAGGATACTGGGCTTGATGGACCTCGGTCTGACCCAGTATGGCATATCTTATGTTCTTATGTTATGTAAGGCCTGCATTCGGGCTGACTGTACAAGCTTGAAAATCAAGCTGGATCGTCAATGGAAAGGCAGGTTAATAGAACTGTAATCGCAAATACTGGCAGGAGAACAGGTATTGAGAGCTAGAACAGATCCATGTGTTCTTATCCATTTACAGAAATTAAGATATCAGTACAACAGTATCATCAGTACGCAGGCTGAACGATTAATCCATTCTCAGAAAGGAAGGTATTACAGGAAAAGTAATAGAGTGGGGAACCTTTTAGCGCACACACTTAGACCTCGTCCTCCCAAAGCAAAGTTGAGGCCATAAGGATGATTGCGGGAGTTTACTCCTGAAGGATACTCAGATAGTGAAAGCATTTCGAAAGTTTTACACTGCTCTGTATTTTTCTGAAGTGGAAGAAAATTCCACAGCATTTCAGGGGCTGACAGATCAACTCTCTCATCCTGTGTTATCTCAGTCCCAGATATAGGTACTAGACAGCCCCTTTTCTATAGCAGAGATAAAAGAGACTCTCAAGGACATGAGTAGGGGTAAGGCAACAGGACAGGATGCAATCCCAGTAGAATTCTATCAGATGTTCGTGGAGGAGCTGGCACCCTTTATTTTGAAATATTTTCAATTACTTTCTGATCAATCCCCGGCGACAGGATCCTTCAGTGAAACGATAGTAGTAGTACTGGAGAAAGCAGGAAGAGACCCGCAAAGAGTGGAAAATTATCATCCGATATCCCTTCTAAACACTGACTATAAATTGTTTTCCTCTATTCTTGTGCGCAGAATATCAAAAGTCATTCCTTATATAGTACATCCTGATCAGTGTGGCTTTAAAACAGGGTGGTCTACGACAGACAATGCCAGACTTTTTTAAAATCTTTTGGCGGTGGCTGAACAAATGAGTGAGCCTGTAGTAGGGCTTATGGTCGATGCTGAAAAAGCTTTTGACTGGGTAGAATGGAGTTTTTTAGATAAGGTCCTAAGGTGGTTTGGGTTTGGAAGCAAATTTGTCCACCTGATCCAGATACTATATGCTAACCCAACCGCGCATATCCTGGTAAATGGGACACTTTCTAGCCCCTTTTTGCTTAAAAGAGGTACGAGGCAGGGGTGCCCCCTATCCCCTCCATTATTCAATATCGCATTAGAACCCCTAGACATATTGATAAGGCAATCAGACAAAATTCAGGGAATAGAGGTTCAGAATTTGCAAGTTAAACTTTCGACTTATGCCGATGATCTGTTGTTTGTCCACCCCGTCAGTTGGGGAGGTTATGAGTGTGATAGAGTCATATTCCATATTGTCCGGTTATAAGATAAATTGGGGTAAATCAGTGGCCTTTCCAATGAACAATTCAACCTTCTCATCAGCGGTACTGTACAGTAGAGCAGTTCCCTTTTATCTGGGAAAAAAAATCCATAAAATATCTTGGGGTTCAGTATAGCTTCACACTGGAGGATACGGTAGAATTAAACATAAATTTGTTTATAGACATGGTTCAATCCTTTACGTTGATATGTTCCCCCTTACATCTTTCCAGGTGGGGTAGACTTGATTCTATAAAAATGATGTTGGTTCCCAAAGTAAACTATGTTCTGGAAATGATTCCAGTATCTTTCGCTGCAAAATTCTATAAATCCTTAGAAAGATTGCTAACTGATTTTTTTATGGCAGGGGAAGCCTCCTTGGATTGCAACTAATAAGTTAAAGGCAAATAAGTCAGCCGGGGGAGTCCAATTCCCGGATTTTAGGTGGTACCACGCTGCTTCCCTATTGAAACAGGGAGCCGAATGGTACTCTTCTAATTGTCATGTGCAAATAATTCCTATAAAAGTTTAGTTCATACCTATATAATACTTGATTACTGCAACTCACTTTACCAAGGGCTCTCAAAACAAGCCATCCTTCCACTCCAAATAGTGTAAAACACAGCAGCACAAATCATGACCGGAACATCCAGACAAGAGCACATCACCCCCATACTCAACCAATTACATTGGCTCCCGATACACTCTTGCATCAGGTTCAAGACAACAATAAACATCTTTAAAATCATACATTACTCCTCAGCTGACATCATGCAGGACCTCATCATAAAAGACCCAAGTTCACGACCTAGGAGAAGCATCAACAAGTATATGATTATCACGCCCAGCGAATACCAAAAGTCTAAACAATCCATATCCCGAAGAGCACTCACACTATATTCCCCTGCACTATGAAACTCTCTACTGGATGACATGCGAGCAATGATAGATATCAAAGACTTCCTTAAGAGGCTTAAAACTTTCCTATATTCAAACCGCTCAGGGTATATCACATAGCTTCCCATAAATGGAACGATCTCAACCTATCTGACAATTCAGACCACAAACGAATGATGACTATCCAACACCACAGTCCTAATTTGTACATATGTTATGCCTTAGATGTTGTAGTGTATATAAGTTAACTTGTTATCATGTCCTGCATGCTTACTTGCCCCTCCTCCCCACCCCCACTACTCAGAGTTTATTGTAGACAGTGAAGTTACAATGTAAACTGCTTTGATTGAAGGATAAGGCGGTATAGAAACTGGTTAAATAAATATTAATTTTCTTCAATAAAGTTCATTTGTACTTCTCCCTGAAGTGAAAAAAAAGAGGAGATTACTCAATGACTTCTATTACCTTAAAAGTTAAAAAAACTGTTGGAAGCCTGCAATTTAGAGAACTCTGTTGCTACTTTTTGGAGTTCTGGTCACCATGGGGAGGAGGAGGACTTTACTATTGATGTCATCCCCTGCTGGGGTTAAATTGCCTGCTCTCTGTGGGAAGTCCAGGGAAGCCTGCACTTTGGAGAACTCTGCTGCTGCTTTTTGGAGTCTTGGTCACCGCGAGGAGGAGGAGAAGGACTCTATCGCTGATGTCATCCCCTGCTAGGGTTAAATTGCACGTTCCCCGAGGGACATGGCTGCGGGCATGGACCAGTGGGTGCATGTCTGAAGGGGCGTGTACAAAGGGACAGGACTTGCCCCTTTGGAGCCCGGAGGAGATGAATGATTCAGAGTGTGCTGATGGGTAAGAGGAAAAAGAAGATCTTGCCTCCTGCTCGTCTTAAGGAGGTTAAGGTTGTTGGTCCTATGGATCATCATTTGCAGTTTGTAACTGTGGCAGGTGCTGCTGCTGCAGATATGGACCTAACCTTGGGAACTGTGAGTAAGCCATCAGACCTTTCCCCCTCTGTCTCTGAGGGTTTAACCCCACCCAGCCAGATAATCTTGACTAAAGAGGCAGACTCCACCCCAGTGGAGGATCCTGAGGTTAGTCTTTGGCCTCAATCTTCTCTTCCAGCTAACTTTGAGCTGACTCGGGTTTCTTTGGCGGTGACTACCTCTCCCTCTATATTTTCTTCTAATATTTCTATGGTTGATGCTCCTAAAGATACTACGATGTGTGACATCCAGGAAGTGGTGTCATGCACAGACGTTTCTATGTGGTCATCCCTCGCAGATGTTTTACATTTTTCTGTTGAAATGGTAAATAAGATGATGGAACAAGATAAAAAGATTGCTGATTTTAAGTCATGGTTGGTTAAGTTGGGGAGCCAATATGATATGGCTCATGCTTCTATTTTCTCTTCTATGCGGGGTAATATGGTAATTCACCACTAGAATGAGGCCTTGGAGAATCAAGCCCGGGCTAAGAATTTATGTTTTCTTAATTTTCCCTGTACACATTATTTATCTCCTCTTATTCTCTTTCGTAAATATCTTCAAGAAGTTCTATTGATGGAAGATGTGGATTCAATTAAAGTTTCTAATATTTTTAATATTCCTCAGGGAGTTAAGAAGGAGGGCCAGATGGGGGATAAGTTGATACACCTGTCCCCATCTGAAACTCTGGATTTATCTTCCTTTTTGGAATCTTCTTCAGATACTACCAGGGCCTCATTAGTTGTTTCTTTTATTTCTCTGAGTGATAAAAATTTGTTACTTAAGTTATACTTTGCCAAGAAAAATGGTTGTGGTAAAACTATACAGATTTTTCCTGATGTTTGTAAATCTACTCAGAGATGTAGGAAAGCTTTCTTGAATTTAAAGCCTCAAGTTTTGGCCCTTGAAGTTTCTTCTTTTTTTCTTAAATATCCTTGTAAATATGTCTTGACTTTTCAACTGGACTTTTCAACTTTTTAATGGACCTGAACAACATGAGGTTTTTCTGGCGGGGAGACAAGTTGAGTGAGTAATGCTGTAGTTAATTGGTTTTCTTTTTATTTGGCTTAGTAATTGAGGGTTTGTGATGTTTAGTTTTCAGGACTCTGAGAGTTGTTTTTGTATTGCTTGCATTTTGATGTATTTAGGCTTTCTTCTTGATGTGGACTGTTGTATGTAAACGTTTCCTACTTTAAGGCTTAATAAAGGTATTAAAAAAAAGTTTAAAAATCTACTGTTCAACTTGCTTGTGAATATCTGACACAGCAAAGGCCCATGTTTCATCAGTATGGCTGCTTCAGGGATAAAATGAAATCATTAATGGCTGTTTCAACAGAGTTGCTTCAGGAAGTGCAATATTTGTCTCAAATCTGTTGCTTCATAAACGGTTGAATAACATTCATAAAAACACTTCATTTAGCTTATTTTCTTAAATCACTCAAAATGTTCTTAAAACAATTATATTGATGTATTTACAGGTCCATATAAGGCATAATTGTATATACTTTCCTATTTTATGCGTATAAAAGTGTTTTTATATGATGACCCCGAGATTACGTGTGTAAAAGTATAAATGGTGACAGGAAGATGTACAGTTTTAGAAGGTAAGTCTGTAAGGGGCAGCTGGATTAAAGTACATTTTTACACTTGTTAATCACAGCTATTCTTTAATGTCAACTTAATGTGGATTTAGCTTTATATAAGGGCAGCGTGAGTGGTTGCTAACATGAGTAAGTAAATCCTCGGTTACTTGCACCATCTTTAATGCTGATGTAAAAGACCAGATCTGTCTTACATGTATTTGGCTGTGTTCTATAAAATACATGAGCAAATATGGCTCTGCTCACACTCTGCCCATGTGCATACCCACACTGAAAGTATATGCAATCTGTCTGAAGAGAGGACTTTTAGGATGGTGACTTGCTACCTTAAGTACTTAAGAGGTGATTTATGTCTACAAGCCTCTAGAATAGAGTGATTTACGTGTCTAAAGCTTACTGCTCCTTATAGAATTGCCTCCTTAGTGACAGTGTATAGGCATGTTCTGGGGTGGTATTAGGGTGGAGCATAGGTGGAGTCACGTCTTATGCGTGTATGCCTGTACTGTCCCCTGAGTATTTCAACCTGCTCTGAAGCAGCTTCATTCTAGATGCAAAGTCTGCCAGCTTACCACTAATATTTTATAAAGACATATAGACACCTGTGTCTTTATAAAATATACCCAAAGTAGGTACCCACTTAGCCTTAACACATAGGTGACCTGTTATAAAATTGCCACATTAGAGGTATATTTACCAAAATGAGGTCGTTTGCCACCAGTTCAACTACAAAACTTAGTGGTGGCACTGGACCCTCGCCAGTGGATAGGGGCATTCCGGGCATGTACCCATGCAATTAGCATAGGTCCAGTGATACCTCCGCACTAAGCTATTTACAGCGATTACCAGGGGTGTGGTCACCATCACCCACTGAGTTTGCGGAAAGTGTGCTTATGCTAACTGCAGCAGTGACAGTGAGCACACAATGAACACCTCTGCTCTAACCACAATGTGCAGTCAGTGCCCACAGTCCACCCTCAGACCACCCAGTCTCTGCCCCAACCTGCTCTAAGTGGTTAGCATGTCATTTTTACCACAGCCACATTTTCAGTGTGTGGTAACGGTTATAAACCCCACTTTAACTGTTAGTTCAGGTTACTAAACCTGCCCCTGAGAGTGGTAATTCATTGCCATGCTGATGGAATAAATATGCTTCCAGGAGTTCACAGAAGAGCTACAGCATGGCAACAGACAGATAAAATGTCAACTGTATCATCTGCAGTGTTTTAACTCATAATGATTAACTAATTGCCTAAAACCTTACTTAAATGAAACAGATCAACATGTAAAGGTCCTGATTTTTGAAAGGCATTTACATGGTTTATAGCCCAGTAAACATGCAAATGCTTTAAATTGGGATATTCAACAGCTTAGTTAGCAATCTGCGCCAAAAAGATAGGCAAGGAGAACCCTTGCCTATCTTTAAGGCAGAGGAACTAACCAGGCAGCATGAATTTCGCAGCTGCCTGGTTATCTTCAGGGGCTTCCGGTATGTGCGGCGGTCCCCGAATATTCAATGCTGTTGTCGGCAGGGAGGGCTATGCACCGATGAGGTACATAGCTCTTCGAAAATCAGCCTAACTCAATATCGGGCCCAAAATCTTTATACTGTACTTTGATTTCCTACTATGATCTCACAGCAAATTATTTTAACAGGAGTCCCCACTGGACTCACTAGACAGTCTATTGAAGTTTGTAATGCCCAAAAAATAAACCCCTGGATCCCCGCAGAACACTTGGCATCTTTAAAAAGTTAAGAGCACTCCTGGATTTCACGGACCCACTGATATCCTTTAAAAATAAAAAGCCTATCCCTAACATCCCCCTCCCCATCTCTTACCTGAAGTATATCAATGAGCAGGAGAAATCCCCAATTGCTCCTGAACTGTCGGCTCCTACTTGTCTTTTTAACATACTGCTACAAGGAAATCGATCTACATCTGTGAGTATTGATCTTCTGAAATACTCTAAATCTTGGGGGAAAAAGGGAATTCTTTGGGTTAAAACTGATAAATCTGTGTATCTTAGAATTTAGTGCTTTTGCTGTCAGTCAGGTCTTAGTATCACTAGAGAGCTTTGTATTTAAGTCAAAGCAGAGTATAGTTTAGCACAGAAAGTAAATTAGATTAAGGGGTATGTTTACTAAACCGTCTTAATGTTACCGGTGTTAGTTGCAGTCTTACTGTGATGAATGCCATATAAGGTAGTGGGCGTTCCGGTTTAAGGTAGCATTTCGGGTTATCGTGCGATAAAGTTCATTATCGTGCGATAGAGGGAGTCGTGGCGCATTAGCCTTAATAAGGCGCGCTGAGCAGCAAGCATAACAACAGAGGTGTAGCACAATGGTTAATACATTGACTGATGAAACAGGGGTTGTGATTTGGATCCCCAGTGGGCTTAATGAGTAAGGCTGTCTGAGGCATTACCCTTTACTTTAAATCAGTGCTGTCTGAGACATTTTCTTTTTTAATTTAAATTAGTGCTGCCAGAAAACACACCCTCACAGTGCCGTAACCTAAGGTGCCGCATAAGGCGCCTTATAAGACACTCCAGAGGGCACATTATAAAGTGCACTGTCCGCCAAGGCACCTTATAATGTTCCCTATAGGGTGCCTTATAAGGAGCTTTATAGGGCGCCTTATAGGGTGCCTTATGAGGCACCTTAAGGTTACAGCACTGTGAGGGTGTTTTTGCTGGCAGCACTAATTTAAATTTAAAAAGAAAATGCCTCAGACAGCCCTATCAAATAGCACCACTGTGGGATCAAACCCATGACCTCTGCCTCCACAGTCAGCGAAGTAACCAGTGGGTTATATCTCTATAGCTACTAACAAACCCCTGGCTGGCTACAGAAGGACTGCAGGTCACCACACAAACTGTCTGCTGTGGTTACCAGGATAGGGTTAACCCACCCGTACCCATGATGCACTGCACATGCAGATCAGCAGTCTACAGATGATCACAAGATGGGGTATGCACCCCCACAGCACCTCGGCCTGGTAGGGAGAACTGTCCGTGTGTGTTACTGGCACAGAGTAGCTACAGACCGTCACATTGTGTGGGTTCTGGGCTCACACTGAGGGCGAGGTGGGGCGCCCAGCACCAGGTCCGCAGTACCTGGCTAACTGAGATAGACTATGCTGCAGGTCGTCATTAGTGCCAGTGTATGATAGATAGTCCTTGCAGACTACACCTGAGATGCACCTGAGTCCATCTGTATTTCCGAGTCAAGTCCAGCCCTTGTGGACTAGGATGCACCCAGAATAGTGCATATCCTGTGTGGGTGCCATGGTCACATGATTTAAGTGAAGGGGGTGTTTGGACCCATAAGGGGATTATGTATCACCACCCAACCCACCCTCTGGGGCTCATGGTGGGGGACAGGATCTCCCACCAACAGATCCACATACTACATCCCTGCAATGGTGGCAGTAGAGGGGACCATCAACCCCCATCCTGCTGGGGAACCGGCACCCTACAGGGCAGTCAATGCAGATCCGTCTGCATCAATAAAGCAATGGCAGACAGACAGTAGGCCTGGAAATGCTCTGCTGCCCCCACCACTATCTGACATTCTCCAGCCATACACATACTAACTGCAGACAGTCTGCTAGCTAGTCCATAGTGCATGTTCCTGGAGGAAATGCATGCACCAAAAACTGGGATGTGAGCACACGCACCAAACAGATAAGTCAGTGATTGGGCCCCAGAAAAGAGAACCCATAAATATCACTTGAAAAAAAATGCTGCATAGCACTATGGGGAAACTTAGCCATGCCGTGGTCACTGCTCAGTCAGGGTGAGAGTAACCTCCCAGCAGGACATGCTGTGCCCACCCTGTCCGTGCAGGTGGTGGTCGGGCACTACAATGTCCCAGCCATTTCCCTATGCCCTGTGCAGATGCATCCTGCCCAGGCCACCCTGTCTGGGCCATACCCACAGTACCTTGATCCTCATTATGCATATTGGCAGGCTAACACTGGAAACAGTGCAAGCATTGTGGGCTGAGTAAGGTGTAGGTAGCCACAACACACTGTATGGAGTTAGACAGACACACACTCCCACACCTATGCCAGCATTGTGCAAATATAGAGGCTTTTGGCAGCCCTGGCCACCACACCAGTCCTGAGCATGGTGCAGGCATGGCTATGGTACGCAATACTGTTGGGGATCACTCCCCAGGGTGGTAAACATTGTCAGAAACCAAAACTGAAACACACTCCACAGATATCAGAAAGGTTGCAATGATGCAGCTCTATCAGCAAATTGTGTTTAACTTAGAAATTGTTATCTGCCATTAATCATAGCAACCTTTTGATATATGTGTAACGTATTCCCAAGTTTAGGGCAGCATTGCTAAGGTATGCAAGTGTTAGTATTGGGAGATGCTGCTGCACGCAGGGCCCAACAGCCTTAATCTCCATGAGACTTTCAATAGTGGAGCCTGTGGGTGTGGGTGTTTATGCCCCTGTTGGCTGCTGCTCTAGGGCAGATGTTCCCAACTCCGGTCCTGGTGGGCCAAACACTGTTCAAGTTTTCATGCTGTCCCTAATGAAAATGCATGAGATCCATTTGCATACAATGGGGCGGCACATACTAATGCAGCACAGGCATATTTATTAAGGACAGCATGAAACCTGAATGGTTTTTGGCCCTCCAGGACTGCAGTTGGGAAACTCTGCTCTAGGGTTTGCACATGTTTATGGTGTCTGTGCTCTGTAGGGTAAAATATAGGCGTTTCAGGCATGTTTATTTTATCTGCAATAAAGGTTCTGTCTTTATTACCACGGTTTAGTACTGGGTAAAATATGGGGACAGGGTTGGCAAGAGCCACAGCTGGGACTTGAAATTGTGATCTTCTGCTCCTGAACACACTGGCTGCGTGTACTGCACCACACTGTTGCCACAGGGACAGTTCATTCCCTGGTGATACCATGACTGTTCATCAGACAGACCCTGTCTGTTGCATTACATGGCACCCACCTAAACGGGGCTAGGCCATGGTCTGCTGTGGGCAGATGCCGCTGCCCCCTCTGCCACCAGCACCCCTCCGCCACCATGCTGCCATGCTATTATGCCAGTGGTGCGCAGTCCCAGGCCATCCAGTATGCCGGTAGGCAGCTGCCTATGGTGTGGGTTCTCGGTTAGGGGTGCCTGCATGGACATGCGCGCTTCCCTCCCCTGCACCGCCTGCCAATGTTATGTGCCCTTGGGGGTACCTGCTGGGTAATCTCCCCTGTGACACTGTGGGACACACACTCATGCCCATGTTGGACCCTTGTCAGTTGCTGTCTTGCTGCTTTACAGTTTCGGCATTCCTATGTGCCACCTAGGCATTTGCCTAGCCCGCACTGTGCCCCAGCTGGACCACAGCATGTGCTGCCTGCAGCCTCCTGTATCCCATTTATAGCATCAGTACAGTTGCCCTTGCCTATGTGCCCACTCTGCTATTGCTGCACATGTGCACGCCATAACAAACCTGCCCAATCTAAACGACAAACTCTGATCAGCGCTATTTCAATGTGGGATCATTCACTTTGTAGGGGGACAGAGGATAGACCCTTCCAAACATGATATTTTAATTTATACGCTTTGTCAGTAGTGTTGCTTTATGTTTATCATTAATATCACTATTGGCCAGCTTGGCTATTGGGATTTTAGATGTGGTTGTGGTCCTCGTATATGTTTATTTGCCTCTTTTTTTCACTACACATGCATCACAACTATCACATATCTGGGTTTCCCTGCCTTTGCTGCACATTGCCGACTGAAATGGTTTCTCTTTCCTGCAAATGTGCCTTAACGCGAGGGTTTCACTGGCGTTAATGTGCCTGGAGCCTCTCCCCTCCCACTCTCTGCCCATTGACCCCTTCTCTCTGCCCTCTGGGAAGCCTTACTCCACCCTTCAGACAGGGATTTCACAGGGTTAGTGTGCCTTAACGCCGCCGCTGCAAAAACACGCGATAAGTGACATTATCGCGCGATAATACCACCGCTGTGACATTAAGACGGTTTAGTAAATGGACTGTGAAATTTGTTTCTAGAGAGCTTTTAATTTCAATCAAATCAGAGAATAGCTTAAACATAGAAAGTTAAAGAGAGTAAATAGTTATTGAAATAAAGTTGTTTCTAAAGAACTTTTTATCTAAATCAAGTCAGAGAAAGCTTAGCATACAGGTAGAATAATCCTGAGCAGGAAGAAATAAACTTGTTTCTAGTGACCTTTACAAAGAGACCTTCCAGTTAGGAGGTAAAAGATCTGTGAAGTTGTCTTGAAAAGAAATTAAAAGCAAGTGACAGATCAAAGGGGCAATTTAAAAGGCCCCGTCTATCAAATCAAGGGCTGCATGAGTCACTCAGGAAATTGGTAAACCTCTCCCTTAGAAGCAAGCCAACTTTTAATAGGTCTTCATTCCCTCCCTTCATCCCCACTCCCACCCACTTCTGGGATGATCATAGCTTCATAGGCTCTTAAACCTTTTAAAGGGAAGGAGGTGCCCATATTTGCTCTACCACAGTGTGCTCTTAGGTGCAGCTGTTTATCCTCATCAAGTATACATTAAGGACCTGAGATTAATTAATCTTGAGGTGAACAAAGTCCATTAAACTTACTAGATATAGCTTTATGAGAATAAGTATACCTGGCAAATCTATGTAAGTAAACAACTTAAATACAAAAACAATACCTTAAAACTAAGATGCAGACAGCAGTCCAGCAGCGAAATGGGGGCTTTTCAGTGTCTTGCATTGCATGTCACATGTATGATTTTCTCCCAGTTGGTGAGGAGTCTTACATGTGCACTAGGTGCAAGGAGCTCTTTGCTCTCAAGGAACAAGTCTGACCTCTGGAGGCTAGAGTAACAGACTTGGAGGACATAAGGAAGACGGAGATGTACATAGATGAGACCTACAGGGAAGTGGTACTGAAGTCCCACCTCCAGTCTGGCAACCTCCCTATTGCCATGGAGGAAAGAGGTCACATGATAGGACAGCATAACCCTGGTGTGGCAGGAAGTGATCCTGTAGCTAGGACCTATCCTCCAGTTGATGTAAAATCCTCTCGCACTGAGGAGGTTTCTCCAAGGCCATGTGCCCATGAGGGAAGGTTTAGGACTGGCATTATAGTTGGTGATTCAATCAATAGGCATATAGATAGCTGAGTGACTGATAGATCAATAAAGTCAATTTAGTGATGATGATCAACTGGTAACATGCCTGCCTGGTGCGAAGGTAGCGGACCTCACGTGCCACCTAGACAAGGTTTTAGATAGTGCTGGGGAGGAGTCTGCTGTCTTGCTACATGTTGGTACCAATGATATAGGAAAATGTGCTAGAGAGGATCTGGAGACCAAATTTAGGTTTCTAGGTAGGAAATTGAAATCCAGAACTTCCATGGTGGCATAATCTGAAATACTTCCCATTCCACGTGCAGAACCCAAAAGGCTGGCAGAGCTCTGGAGTCTCAATGCTTAGATGAGACAATGGTGCAAGGATGAGGGTTTTGGATTTGCTAGTTACTGGGCAACATTCTGGGGAAAGGAGGGGCTTTTCTGAAGGGATGGGCTCCACCTTAACTGTGATGGAATCAGGCTGCTGGCATTAACTTTAAAAAAGGAGATAGAGCAGCTTTTAAACTAGATAATAGGGGAGAGCCGACAGTCGCCCAAGAGCGCATGGTTCGGAACAATGTATCCTTGAAGGATACTACCAAAAAAATGAAAGGGCACATCAGCAGGGAGGTTCCAATAAAGACAAAGGTAGCCCAAATGCCCTTGAGAACAGAGCAGACAGTGCTTAAAGATTCCAAATTACCCCTGTCTACCAATAACCAGAGTGCATGGTTCAGAAGGATGTATCCTTGAAAAATACTAGCAAAAGAATGAAGTTAGGGCATATTGACAGAGAGGTTCCAATAAAGACAAAAGTGTCCCAAATGCCCTTGAATATAGAGCAGACAGAACTTAAAGATTCCCCCCTGCCTATCGGTAATAAGATTGATATGAATAAAGTATAGCCTCTAAAATGCTTGTATGCAACTGCTAGAAGTCTAAAAAATAAGATGCGAGAGTTAGAATATATAGCACTATAAATGAGAGGTTAGATATGATTGGTATCTCAGAGACATGGTGGAAGGAGGACAACCAGTGGGACATTGTGATACCTGGGTACAAATTATATCACAGTGATCAAATTGGTGGAGGAATTGTGCTCTCTGTTAGAGAGGGCATTGAGTCACGCAGGATTAAAGTTTTACAGGCAACAAAATACACTGTAGAATCCTCTATGAATTGAAATTCTATGTAAAAGGGGAAGGCGATGGCAGTGGGAGTGTACTATCAACCGCCTGGCCAGAATGAACAAATGGATGATGAAATGCTCAAAGCTAACAATATTTACAGTGCAGTAATAATAATGGGTGATTTCAATTTCCCTGGTATCGATTGGGTCAGTATCATGGCAGGACACGTTTTTAGAGGAAATAAATGACTGCTTCTTGAAGCTGCTGGTTCATGAACCGACAAGAGGGGAAGCCATTTTAAACCTAGTCCTTAGTGGAACACAAGATCTGGTGTAAGAGATAACTGTGTTTGGGTCACTTGGCAATAATGATAATAGCATGATCGCGTTTGATTTAATAAATGGAGGAAGGACGGCAAGGAAATTCACAGTACTACCTTTTAACTTTCAAAAGGGAGACTATTATAAAATCAAGAAAACAGTCAAGAAAAAACTAAAAGGAGAAGCTGCAAAGGTTAAAGATTTAGATCAAGAATGGGTGTTGTTTAAAAACACTATCTTGGAAGCTCAGAACATTTCATGCTCAGAATATTCCATGCTTTAAGAAAAGTGGAAGGAAGTCCAAAAAACTGCCAGCATGGTTTAAAGGTGAGGTCAGAGAGGCTGTTGTAGCAAAAAAAAAAAAAAAAAAATTTAGGAAATGGAAAAAGGAGCCAAATAATGAAAACTGGAAACAACATAAGCACTGGCAAGTTAGATGCAAGGCATTAAGAAGGCAGGCGAAGAGAGAATTTGAAAAAAAGATTCCTGTGGAAGCAAAAACATAATAACAACTTTTTCAAGTACATTTTCAGCAAAAAAAACCTGTGAAAGAGTCAATTGGACCCTTGGATGAAAGAGGGATAAAAGTGACATTAAAAAGGGATAAGGCCATAGCGGAGAGGCTGAATGAATTCTTTGCTCCGGTCTTTAAGGACATTACCCATGCTTGACATAGTATTTAAAGCTGATGCAGCAGAAGAATTTTAAAAAAAATATTGATAAAGCAGGAAGATTTATTACAACTATTTGATAAACTGAAGAGTAGCAAATCACCTGGACTGGATGGTACACATCCAAGGGTGTTGAAAGAACTTAAATATGAGATTGCAGACTACTATTACTAATTTGTGAAGTATATCATTAAAATCATCAGTAATACCTGAAGATTGGAATATGGCCAATGTAACGCCAATTTTTAAAAAGGGTTCCAGGGGTGATCTGGGAAACTACAGACTGATGAGCCTGATGTCAGTACTGGGAAAAATGGTAGAAACCATTATTAAGAACAAGGTTTAATGGGAGACAGGCTATATGACTTTTGCAATGGAAGGTCTTGTCTCACTAATCTGTTATATTTTTTTGAAGGTGTGAATAAACAGGTAGACAAAGGTGAGACAGACGATATACTGTATCTGGATTTTCAGAAAGCCTTTGACAAGGTCCCTTATGAGAGACTACTGGTGAAATTAAAAAGTCATGGGATAGGAGGCAGTGTACTATTGTGGATCAGGAACTGATCAAAAAATAGTAACCGAGGTATTTGGATGCCCATCATTTGCCTGGCGGCAGCCATAACACTGTGCCACCACTCCAGCCAAAACCTCCATAAGTTAGTGTCAACACCCCAACCCCTTTCACCCCCCCCTTTGCTTTCACATTTCACCCCTCAACAGAAGACACACAGACCATCAGGTTGGTGAACAATTAGTTGGTCGCAGCTTTATTTATAACATTAAAACCGGCCCAACATAGGCCAACAAACGTTCTTAATCAAAACGTTCCCCCCCCCCTCCACCTCCCGAATTCCGGATGATACCCCACCAGCCATTTCTAGCAAAGTGGTGTATCATCCACCCCCCCATTCCCCCTCCGCCCGCCTTGCCATGTTATTAGCAAAGGCCGGCATTTTCCCTCCGGGCAGAGACCACAACCGTGATGTCTCTCCCAACCTGCAGCAATGCCGCTCCTCTGCCAAGCAGCATTCACCCCCAATGCCCCGCCGGGTCGGCGAGCGCCGGCTCGCTACCCTGCCACTCATGTAACCATGACCACCTCATACCGAGCTGCGACAACACCGCCCATCATGCATCCACGAGCGAGGGGAGGGTGGGAGGGAAACCTTTCCGCCAGCTGGCCACGCTGCAAAGAGGGAGAGCGCATGCCAGCGATCTCCCTCGCGTGCCGCCGCTCCGCCCCCCATCCGGCACCAGCACCAATCGTAAAGCACTACGCGTGCACGTTGCTGGTGCCGACCGCGCTTCTGCCACGCTCTTCCCCCTCCCCACCCGCTAACCACCGCGATTCTGCCGCCGAAAGGCTGGGGCCCCGGGAACCCGGTTACTACCGGCCTCGGGACCCTGCCCTGCGGCACGGCGACATTAACCGAGGTATTCGGATGCCCATCCTTTGCCTGGCGGCAGCCATAACACTTTGCCACCACTCCAGCCAAAACCTCCATAAGTTAGTGTCAACACCCCAACCCCTTTCACCCCCCCCCTTTGCTTTCACATTTCAACCCTCAACAGAAGACACACAGACCATCAGGTTGGTGAACAATTAGTTGGTTGCAGCTTTATTTATAACATTAAAACCGGCCCAACATAGGCCAACAAACGTTCTTAATCAAAACGTTCCCCCCCCCTCCACCTCCCGAATTCCGGATGATACCCCACCAGCCATTTCTAGCAAAGCGGTGTATCATCCACCCCCCCATTCCCCCTCCGCCCGCCTTGCCATGTTATTAGCAAAGGCCGACATTTTTCCACCGGGCAGAGACCACAACCGTGATGTCTCTCCCAACCTGCAGCAATGCCGCTCCTCTGCCAAGCAGCATTCACCCGCAATGCCCCGCTGGGTCGGCGAGCGCCGGCTCGCTACCCCGCCACCGGCACAAGGTAGCTCCTCTATCCTTGTGCCGCCCCCCCCAAAGAAAGCTGCGACCAACACCAATATTCAATGGCCTCCTGCCAGTCATTCAGCAACAAATCCTGGCCAACAGGAGCAAGGTGCACACCGTCCAGGCGGTAGAGGCCACTACAGCGCACGTCCACCCAGGGATGCAATACCTGCCGTCCACCTGTTTGCTGAACCCACCTCCCGATCTGCCTATTGATTTTTATCAGGCCCCTCGACCACCGTCACTGCGTCCAACAGGCGGGGCGAGGGATTATATCAGACCACATAATGGCCACATCCGGAAAGAGTTCCTGCAGCAGACCAAGGTCCCTCTGAACAACTCGGATGAGCTGCCGGCAGGACCAACTCGCCAAGTCGTTGCCTCCCAAGTGAATCAAGAGCCCGACTGGCCGCCGACGCTGCGCCATCTGTGCCTGGACGAAGTCCACGAGCTGCCACCACCGCATTCCACGTTGTCCCATCCAGCATAGGCGAACTCCAGAAGCCGCTAGACCAAGCTGTAATCCCAATGGCCTCGACACCGCCCTCCGCTCGGCCCAGTAGACGAATGAATGGCCGATGACCCACCATTCGCTGGAACCGACACCATCTGAAAGGACAAAGCGGACTGCCACCAGCAGGCAACTCTGAAATAGGAAGAAAACTGTTAGAAGACCCCCCCCCCACCAACCCCGGCAACCCCGGGACACCAATGCAACAGCGAAAAGGCGACGCCGCACCAACCTGGATGCCACAATCGACCACCTAAGGGCGCACATACCCTTCATACGCTCCAGAGCGCCATCTCCCGATCCGTCGAATCACCGATCCCCCAAGCCCCGCAGCCGCCGCACTGGTGGCCGCGCCGATCCAGAAAGAATGCGACGCAAAACTCCGTTCATCGTAACCTAAAGACCACAGCGCCAGGCGCAGCACCGCTGTAAACTGAAACTGCGTTACCGGTCTACCGTCCTCATGCACAAAGAAGTAGGAACCATGCAAACCCAAACGCCTCAGGGAGTACTGGCTCAAAGCCCGCACGGGGCACGAGGGCAAGGGGTAGATGCCGCAAAAGGCCCCAAAAAAGGCAGTCACGAACAGTGCATGGAACAAGATAGCCTCGAAAGGAGAAGCCGCAACATGAGGTAAAACCTCGCAAACGCGCAGCAATAGTTCGTGGGAAACCGGACGTCGCCAATCCTGGGGCCTGGGATGAGCCCTAGCCCAACCCGCCAACAGATACCGAACTAGGAACGAAACCCTTGGGTTCCCCCACCCCGCCGCCTTGCAGAAAAAGGAAAAGTCAGCTACTGCAGATGTAACAGCCGTACGAGTCCAACCCGCCTTCTTCGCCCATAACACGAATTGACCTATCAGCCCCTCGGGCACCTTCCCCCCGCCTCAGCCCCAAGAGCTCAGGAACGCACTCACCTGGGAGAAGCCACGCCGGTACAGGGCCCACATGCTGCGCGCCACGGACGTCGACAACAATGCCATCAGCTCTGTATCCCAACTTTCCAGAGATGCCCCGGGACCAGGGAAGCCGCCGGATCCGCCTCCGGAGCCAATCGCTGAAATTGCGCCCACTGAAAACGGGATAGAGCATCAGCAATGGAGTTCTGGGCCCCTGGCACATGTCGAGCCCTGGCGGTGACATTCATACGTAAGCAGGCCAACACAAAAATCCTCATTAAAGCAGCTATCTTCGGGCAGCGAGGCGCATGGCGATTAATAACCTCCACCACCGCTGCATTATCACACCAAAAGACCACCCGCCGATATCGTACGCGCTCAGGCCAAACCCATAAGGCAACCACTATGGGAAAAAGCTCCAGAAAAGTAATGTTCCGCGTCAAGCCGGACTGCACCCACTCGGAAGGCCACGGCTCCGCGCACCACGCCCCTTGACAATAGGCCCCGAAACCGAAACTACCGGCCGCATCCGTAAATAAATGCAGGTCTGCATTAGACAGCTCAGGGAACTGAATGACTGAGCGACCATTGAAATCAGCTAAAAAGGAATCCCACACCCGTAAATCCTCGCGCATTCCCGCCGTCACCCGAATTCGGTGATGTGGGAGCTGAACTCCAGCCATAGCAAGCGACAACTGCCGAGCGAAGGGGTGCCCCATGGGCAGCACCCTGCACGCAAAAGTGAGATGCCCAACTAAAGATTGCATAACACGTAGAGTAGTCTTGCGCGCAGATCCCACCACAGCTACCAACCGCCGAAGACATGCCACCTTCTGCTCCGGCAAGCGGACAACCATTTTCATGGTATCAATCTCAATTCCCAGGAACGTCAGGCAAGTCACAGGCCCGACCGTTTTATTAGCCGCCACTGGAATACCGAAGTCCACCGCCAAGCGCAAAAAAGTCTCCAGCAATGTGCCACAAGTTCTTTCCCGATCAGGCCCGACGAACAAGAAATCATCCAGATAATGGACTATAGTACGCAACCCCGTCAACTTCCCCAGCACCCAATGCAAGAAGGTGCTAAACGCTTCGAAGTAAGCGCAAGATATGGCACAGCCCATCGGCATGCATATATCGAAATAATACTGTGACTCGAAGGTAAAGCCCAACAAAGGGAAGGACGCAGGATGCACTGGCAGCAGTCGGAACGCAGATTCTATATCCACTTTCGCCAAGGACGCCCCTGCCCCGCTTTGCTGCACTAACGCGACAGCGGCATCAAAAGAAGCGTAGCGCACGGTACACTGCTCTCGAGGGATGTGGTCATTCACGGAATCCCCGACAGGGGAGGATAAGTTGTGAATTAACCGGAACTTGCCCGGCTCCTTCTTGGGAACCACCCCGAGCGGGGACACCGTGAACGGGGAGAAGGGAGGCTCGCGAAAGGGCCCTGCCACCCTGCCCAGGGCGCACTCCTCCGCAATCTTCTTCTGCATCACCTCGCCCAGAGAGCGCACAGAACTAGCGTTACGCGACCCACCCCCCGCAGGGGAACCCTGACACGGGATCCGAAAACCCTCCAAAAAAACCTCCAGTAAGACACTCCACGCCCCCCCGCGGTTCACCCTGCTGTACTCCATCAGCCATGGGCGCATGACTTCGACTCGCACGGGTGTGGGAGCCAGAGACCGCCCTCATTTGCCCCCCGCAGGGGCTCCCGCCGCGCCTCTCCTACTGCATTTAAGGGCCGCGTGGCCACTGCCACACAAGGAACAGGCGTGTTTAAATTTGCAATCCGGGAACGGGCACGATGATTTATTGAAACGCCAACAGACATCTGCCCCCGCGACCCCACCCCTGCACTGAGGCGCTGGGGTGGCAGCCGACCGAAAGGGCTGCACGCCCCCCGATGACGTCGTGGCTCCGGCCTTACCACCCCCCCCGGCGGCCCCAGCAGCACGGCCCCGCATGGACATCTGCGTCAACCACAGATTGATGTCCTTCGTGCCCCATGATAACTGCTTACTCTCTTCCATCATGTCCCTGAACTCCTCATCGTAGTTCAGCCAAGCCCACCCGTCCTGCGCCTGTGCCGCTGCCAAAATCATATCGCCGTACGCCAAGAGCGCGCCATACTGTTACGGGTAATAATGACCCCAAACGCTAGCCAACCGGAAAAACGCCCGAGTCCAATTCAAGGTGTTGCAAGATGGCTTACGCACCCGACCTGCCTTTTCATCCTCCTTGCGTTTTTTCCTACTTTCACCGAAGCGCCTCCGGCCCTCGAGCAGGCGGAAGATATCAATATATCTCTGACGCTTGATCCGGTGCTGCAACTTCCGAGGGACACCCTCCCACAGTTCCGCGCAATGAACCACCGCGGACCCACCGCCCAACTCCTCTTCCCCCCCCGCAACCACAGAATCGTCAGAGGAATTCGTGGAAGAGGATGAGGAGGACGAAGAAGCCCTCCGGCAGCGATGCCCGTGTTTGCGCTTAGCAGTCTCCTTTCCACCGGCCACCCGAACCACCTCAGGACCCTGCACTCCCCCCACCGAACTGTCCGCACCCGCAGTATACTCACCAGCCGTATGGGGAAGAGGCGAAGACACAGGCAGGTTCGGACCCGCAACCTCCGGACTGCCCCGCTCCTCCATCGCACCCGCGGAGCCCGCTCGACCAGGGTCAGCGATGTCCATTCTGGGCCAATCCCACCGAGGAACCTGAGGCAAAAGAGGAGAAAAGGCGGCAGGCCCTGCCCGCAAAGTGTTGGAAGCAACGCTGGGTCCCACCCCCCAGCCCCAGGCTGAGGACCCGAGGCCCCCCGCCTCCCACGCTGCCGTCCCCCTCCCCATCGGAACGGAGGGCCCGCCACCCCTCCCAGTCACCACCCCACTGCGCCGGTCCACCCCATGCGCCTCCCCCAAACGGCCAAACCCATAAGGCAACCACTATGGGAAAAAGCTCCAGAAATGTAATGTTCCGCGTCAAGCCGGACTGCACCCACTCGGAAGGCCACGGCTCCGCGCACCACGCCCCTTGACAATAGGCCCCGAAACCGAAACTACCGGCCGCATCCGTAAATAAATGCAGGTCGGCATTCGACAGCTCAGGGAACTGAATGACCGAGTGACCGTTGAAATCAGCTAAAAAGGAATCCCACACCCGTAAATCCTCGCGCATTCCCGCCGTCACCCGAATTCGGTGATGTGGGAGCTGAACTCCAGCCATAGCAAGTGACAACTGCCGAGCGAAGGGGCGCCCCATGGGCAGCACCCTGCACGCAAAAGTGAGATGCCCAACTAAAGATTGCATAACACGTAGAGTAGTCTTGCGCACAGATCCCACCACAGCTACCAACCGCCGAAGACATACCACCTTCTGCTCCGGCAAGCGGACAACCATTTCCATGGTATCAATCTCAATTACCAGGAACGTCAGGCAAGTCACAGGCCCGACCGTTTTATTAGCCGCCACTGGAATACCGAAGTCCACCGCCAAGCGCAAAAAAGTCTCCAGCAATGTGCCACAAGTTCTTTCCCGATCAGGCCCGACGAACAAGAAATCATCCAGATAATGGACTATAGTACGCAACCCCGTCAACTTCCCCAGCACCCAATGCAATAAGGTGCTAAACGCTTCGAAGTAAGCGCAAGATATGGCACAGCCCATCGGCATGCATATATCGAAATAATACTGTGACTCGAAGGTAAAGCCCAACAAAGGGAAGGACGCAGGATGCACTGGCAGCAGTCAGAACGCAGATTCTATATCCACTTTCGCCAAGGACGCCCCTGCCCCGCATTGCTGCACTAACGCGACAGCGGCATCAAAAGAAGCGTAGCGCACGGTACACTGCTCTCGAGGGATGTGGTCGTTCACGGAATCCCCGACAGGGGAGGATAAGTTGTGAATTAACCGGAACTTGCCCGGCTCCTTCTTGGGAACCACCTCGAGCGGGGACACCGTGAACGGGGAGAAGGGAGGCTCGCGAAAGGGCCCTGCCACCCTGCCCAGGGTGCACTCCTCCGCAATCTTCTTCCACACCACCTCGCCCAGAGAGCGCACAGAACTAGCGTTACGCGACCCACCCCCCCGCAGGGGAACCCTGACACGGGATCCGAAAACCCTCCAAAAAACCCTCCAGTAAGACACTCCACGCCCCCCCCCGCGGTTCGCCCTGCCGTACTACATCAGCCATGGGCGCATGACTTCAACTCGCACGGGTGTGGGAGCCAAAGACACGAGACCGCCCTCATTTGCCCCCCGCAGGGGCTCCCGCCGCGCCTCTCCTACTGCATTTAAGGGCCGCGTGGCCACTGCCACACAAGGAACAGGCGTGTTTAAATTTGCAATCCGGGAACGGGCACGATGATTTATTGAAACGCCAACAGACATCTGCCCCCGCAACCCCACCCCTGCACTGAGGCGCCGGGGTGGCGGCCAACCGAAAGGGCCGCACGCCCCCCGATGACGTCGTGGCTCCGGCCTTACCACCCCCCCCTGCGGCCCCAGCAGCACGGCCCCGCATGGACATCTGCGTCAACCACAGATTGATGTCCTTCGTGCCCCACGATAACTGCTTACTCTCTTCCATCATGTCCCTGAACTCCTCTTCGTAGTTCAGCCAAGCCCACCCGTCCTGCGCCTGTGCCGCTGCCAAAATCGTATCGCCGTACGCCAAGAGCGCGCCATACTGTTCCGGGTAATAATGACCCCAAACGCTAGCCAACCGGAAAAACGCCCGAGTCCAATTCAAGGTGTTGCGAGATGGCTTACGCACCCGACCTGCCTTTTCATCCTCCTTGCGTTTTTTCCTACTTTCACCGAAGCGCCTCCGGCCCTCGAGCAGGCGGAAGATATCAATATATCTCTGACGCTTGATCCGGTGCCGCAACTTCCGAGGGACACCCTCCCACAGTTCCGCGCAACGAACCACCGCGGACCCACCGCCCAACTCCTCTTCCCCCCCCGCAACCACAGAATCGTCATAGGAATTCGTGGAAGAGGATGAGGAGGACGAAGAAGCCCTCCGGCAGCGACGCCCGTGTTTGCGCTTAGCAGTCTCCTTTCCACCGGCCACTCGAACCACCTCAGGACCCTGCACTCCCCCCACCGAACTGTCCGCACCTGCAGTATACTCACCATCCGTATGGGGAAGAGGCGAAGACACAGGCAGGTTCGGACCCGCAACTGCCAGACCGCCCCGCTCCTCCATCGCACCCGCGGAGCCCGCTCGACCAGGGTCAGCGATGTCCATTCCGGGCCAATCCCGCCGAGGAACCTAAGGCAAAAGAGGAGAAAAGGCGGCAGGCCCTGCCCGCAAAGTGTTGGAAGCAACGCTGGGTCCCACCCCCCAGCCCCAGGCTGAGGACCCGAGGCCCCCCACCTCCCACGCTGCCGTCCCCCTCCCCACCGGAACGGAGGGCCCGCCACCCCTCCCAGTCACCACCCCACTGCGCCGGTCCACCCCATGCGCCCCCCCCCAAACGGCCAAGCCCCCGGAGCTCCAAAGAACCCAGAAGGCGGAACATGCCCGCTAAAACACCCAGGACTAGCCCAACCGGAGGAAGGAGGAGGAGGATACGTACCGACTAACCCGCCGCCCTCCACAGGAGAAGCCCCCACCTCCGGGGGCTGGGCCTCCGCTGCAGACCCCGCCCCGGAGCGCTCCACCGTGGCATTCGCTACCTCGCCCAAGACCCCTTCCCCGCTCTCCGAGCCCGAAGGCCCAGGCATCCCGCTCCCCCGGGGCACCCCCGATGCAGCAGGCGCATGAGCCCACGCGGGCCGGCCCGCTGTACCGGAGCGCGCCCTTGGCGACCTCCCTCTGCCCCGCCCCCCCTGCGGGTCCCGAGCCACCGCCACCCCCACCTCCCCCACAAGAGCCTGCACAGACCCAGGCTTCCCACGCCCTTTCCCCCTAACTGCCACCCCCCGAGCCCCCACCCTCTTGGGAGCAGCCTTGCCAGACCAGCGGGCCATACTGGCAACTCAGCCCCAGGCGCAGAGTAATGCCAGGGAATGCTATTGGGCACTTCAGGCACTGATCCTACCAGTTATTATTAATATAAATATTTTTTTTTTGTTTTCTTTTTAACTGGTGGCCGACCCTTAAACCCAGGGCAGAGAGGGTTTTTTTTTGGGTTTTTTTTTTTAAGCTACCGCACCCGGTGTGAGGCACAGGCCCTTTGCCGCGCCAGCCAGCAGGGAAATCGATGCCCCCAAAAGCAACCCCCCGATGCCCCAAATAGCCCCTACCGCCAAAAATATGGAAACCCGACGACAGGCAACCGGCCCGAAAGTCCCGCCGAACTAATAAGGCCCCCCCCCCCGCACCCAACCCAAACCGCCGAAATCCTTGGACAAACCTTTCCGCCGTCTGGCCACGCTGCAAAGAGGGAGAGCGCACGCCAGCGATCTCCCTCGCGTGCCACCGCTCCGCTCCCCATCCGGCACCAGCACCAATCGTAAAGCACTACGCGTGCACGTTGCTGGTGCCGGCCGCGCTTCTGCCACGCTCTTTCCCCCCCCCACCCGCTAACCGCCGCGATTCTGCCGCCGAAAGGCTGGTGCCCCAGGAACCCGGTTACTACCGGCCTCGGGACCCTGCCCTGTGGCACGGCGACATAAAGCAGAGGGTGGGGCTAAATGGCCATTTTTCCCAATGGAGGTGAATAGTGGGGTACCCTAGGGATCTCTGCTGGGCTCGCTGCTTTTTAACATATTTGTAAATGACCTGGTAATGGGAAGAACACGTGAGGTAATCAAATTTGCAGATGACACAAAATTATTCAGCGTTGTTAAAACCCAAGAGGATTGTGAAATATTTCAAGAGGACCTTAATAAATTGGATGACTGGACGTTCAAATGGTAGATGAAATTTAATGTGGACTAGTGAAAAGTTATGCAAAGGAAAAGAACAACCCAAACTATGGTTACACGCTACAAGGTTCCACGTTAGGAACCACCACCCAGGAAAAAAGATTTAGGTGTCATCATTGATAACATGTTGAAACCCTCCACCCAGTGTGCAGCGGCAGCCAAGAAAGCAAATAGAATGCTAGGAATCATGAAGAAAGGGATGGAGAATAAAACAAAGGACATTCTAATGCCTCTGTATCGTTCCATGATGTGACCACACCTCAAATATTGTGTGAAATTCTGGTCGCCGTATCTTAAAAAGTATATTGCAGAATTAGAAGAAATACAGAAAAGATCCACCAAAATGGTAAAGGGGATGGGAGAATACCCCTATGAGGAGAAGCTTAAAAGGTTAGGGCTTTTCAACCTGGAAAAGAGACTGCTAAGAGGAGATATGATAGAGGTCTATAAATTATTGAATGGAGTGGAACGGGTAAACATAGATCGATAGCATGCCAGCAAAATGTAGGGGCATGCAATGAAGTTACAGTGTAATCCATACAAGACTAATAAGAAAATTTTTTTTTCATTCAACGCGTAATCAAACTCTGGAATTCATTACCGGAGGATGTAGTAAAAGCTGTTAGTATAGGTGGGCTTAAAACACGTTTGGACAAGTTCCTGGAGGAAAGGTCCATAAACCATTATTAAAGGGGACCTGGGAAATCCACTGCTTGTCCCAATACAAACATTGTGGAACCTGTGTCTTCTGGGGAAACTGCTAGGTACTTGTGACCTAGAATGGCCATTGTTGGAAACAGGATACTGGGCTTGATGGACCTTGGTCTAATCTAGTATGACATATGTTACATTCTTATATTCTTATGTACTAAGGCAAGTAACAGAGATACAGATATTTATATGTGTTCTATAGCACATAAATTAATTACTTGCTAACTCCACCCATGCTGCACCCAGACCACACGCCCACCTAATAGTAAACTATATACCTTCATGGAAAAACTCATACTTCTACGCTAGTCAGTTTTTTCTAAGGGGCCACTACCATACTGTACGTAAACTACCACACGTGTTAATGACCTTATTAAATAATCTCCAAATTAATGTGCATTTTTTGGGAAAAAACTGTCTGCTATTTCTTTTCAAAATCACCCCATTAGCTGAGCTGAGTAAATAACTTGTAATGCTGCAGAATAGTCATTACCAACCTTAATGTTCCCATTTCTTTATGTCTACCTACATGGCTGCCTTAGCTCTATGGTTTTCTTTTTGGTTCGTTTTCAGTCCGACCTCTTCTACCGTTTTCATATAGATAGGGGGTTTTTGGAAAAAATATTGTGCCACACAAAACATAAATAATTCTACTGTAATATAAGCTTTGAATTCCATCTGAATGCTTATGTGTTATCTTGTCTTAGTGTCCCTGAAACCGATTATGCTCTATTCCCCTTTTTACATTTTATCTATTATATTTCAGCTTATTTATGGAAATACACATTAGTTTTTCACCATTCTGCTAGAAAACAAAGAATTGAAGTTAGTTTCTACTGCTAGCAAAATATCCATTCTCTATCTGCCTATCGATCTCTGCATTGAATAATATGGTCATATCTCCCAGTATAGCTATAAATAAGAGATGCAGCTTCCAAAGAGATTACCTCTTAAAACGGCACATCATTTTTTATTGGCTTTCTGTGGCACTGAATCTATTAGTGCACAGATAATTGATGTGAAACGTTCAAGAAAGAGATTTCTTTAGGTGGCTTCAGTTCAATAATGCGCTTCAAAACTGAGCAATCAAATCATTAAAATATATAAAGGGGAAGAAAAATAAATCCCAGGGCATTGTAGCAGTTTGATGAGTTGTGGCAAAGCAAGTCTGCACTTTTGTTGTTTGACAGAGAGAGAAATGGGTAAAAGGGGAATTTCATAAGTTTGATGTGCAGCTCATATAGCCTTCATGAGTCTAAAGCCATTTTCTTCAAACCTGTATGGCAACACCTTCCCTTAACAGTCACAGCCTGCAACTGAATAAAATGCTAGATATTTAAATCAAGACTAAATTACTTTTCAAAACAGCACGTGCAATTGATGTCATTAAAATTTTCAAGGAACTACTGATAGTCTTGTTATCAATTAAAACTACTCCAAATTGAATGAGAAGAGCAGATCTTACATGCTGTGCTCCTTTTCTTAATGGAAGTTGCATAAGACAGTTTTTACCATTAAGCATTTTTTTTATTAAAGGTATTTGTTTCTAAGCCTGAGGATCAACATGCTGGCAACCATAGTTCTTCCTTCTCTTTTCCAATAGCCAAAATCTAAGCCAGACATCAAGATTAAGAGAAGGGATGGAATGTACAGGCTTCAAAAGCTACTGGTCAGCAGATGGGCCAAGCACAGAGCAGACAGCAAGCGCCACAAGGTCAGGTCCCAATCCAGCAAGTAGAAGCTTAGCCTTACATTTCCCATGGCTGTTTGGGGAGCAATTCTTTCTTTATACCTTTCAATGGTGCTACAATAAACATCCTTACATAAGCAGAAATTAGGACACTAAATACATTAAACTTTAGAATTAAGAAGAAGCTGAAGATTGCTTCAGTGAGACTTTATCACATTAAAAAAAAGGGGTAGGTTCAACAAGAGAAATCTGACTCCCTAGAAAGTAAGCAAATATTCAGAAGGAATTCAGAAAGAAAAGAGCTGCTCTCTGAAATAATCTAGAACATAACTGAAGGAAAATCTGTTTCCAGTTCTGCATAGACTTTGCAAAATCAAGGAAAGTTCTAACTTTATAATTAAGAAAACACTTGCTCTTATTTAAAACAAACAAAGAAAACAAACAAAAAAAACCCCCACAACATTTTAAGTACAAATTTGGAATCAGACTCCATTTCAAAACAACCCCAAAGTGGGACAATCCTTCTCTACCCCATGACCACTATCCCAGGGGACAAGGTGAATAATTTCAAAAATCGAATATCGAGAATCCAAGATGGTGGCTGCATGTATGCCCACTCCAGCTACTCTCTTGTGAATGAGAGCTGCTCTCTGTGTTTCTTTTGTTGCCTACCTGGCACTGTTCCCTCTAAGCTGTGCACGTGTGCGCGCGCACACACCTCGCCGAGCGAGCGCACATACTTTACAAAAGAGCGCACAAAAATTATGGTTCTGATTCTGATAGAAAACAACACAGACATCTTAAAATTTAAAAGTTGTTTACAGTTTTCACAAGTTCTACAATGTTTTCTAGTGCAATCAATGTGGTGTGCATACTGTATTCTGATGTGTAGTCAAATTTTAAAGTATAGAACTCCGAGTGTCGTTATGTGCCGCACAAAAATTTAACCTTCCTTCAAAAGCTGCACAGCTGATATTTTATGCGCACACAGCCTACAGAAAATTAGAGGGAACATTGACTCGTTTCCTTTTTCTTCAATGGGGAAGAGAAAGGTGAAGGTGAAATATCCCAAGGGTGAACCTTCCTCTAATCAGCTGCTCATCACAAAGTTTGTGGCAGTTGGAGCTGAAAAGAAACCTGCTGGAGCTGACTTCAAGGCAGTCCTTTCAGCCTCAGATGCTAGTCGGAGCCCCAAGCAGTGCATCCCTCTGTGTCCTACCACCTGCTGACCAGCTGCTCTGATGGCCACCCCACCCTATTGAGGTAGAAGATGAGGTACCGACTTCAAGGGAGTTGCTGACTCCAGGAGTGCTGCTGGCTGTTTCCAGAGGGCTGGGGAGTCTTGCAGTTCTGTTGCCAGGGTTAGTCCCAATTGTATGATGTCTAGTATAGCATCTCCATAGGTGTTGCAACTGGCCCCCGAGGTCACGCTGTAGAGCATCCTTAACCCTGCCAAGGTCAGAGTAGAGCATCCTTAACCCTGCCAGTAGCAGCACCCTGGTGAAGCCGCCAGTGGTTACCTTGGATTCCATCTGGACCACAATAGTATCACTATAGAAGTCAGTTTCTATTTGCTTGAATTTTGTGGAAGGGCTACTCAAGAGCTCAGGACAAGGTTTGACCAGTTTGAGCAAGCTCATCAGGACTCAAGTGGCAGTATTGCAAATGCAGAACATCTCTTTTATTAGAGATAACTCTTTGATACATAATAAGTTGGAGGTTAGAGAACGTCTCCAAGAAGTTAAATTTATGCTTTGTTAAGCTGTTTAAGAAGTATTTACTAGATATACTGGGGATGGAGGAGAATGCTTTACCCCCACTTCTAAAGTGTACTATTTTCCTCTAAAGAAACGTTCAGCAATACAGTGCTAAAGGAAGGTGGTGGGGGGGGGGGGTGGTGACGACAGCTTTCTGGACACCCTGAATCTCACTCAAGTTCTGGAAGGGACATCTGAAAAGAGTTTGAGAAGAGTTACCTTGTAAGTTATATTTGTGCTTCAGCCAGATCAAGCTTTGACTCTGAGACGGTAGTTTTGGAATATTGCTAAACAGTTTTTTGGATAGAAGATATGGGTTTTCCCACATACTCAAGCCAAACATCATCAATTTTTGTCTATACATTCAGAAGTTGCCACCTTAGATTTTTCCTTTACATTGCATTTTCCATGCAAGTTCATAATGAAATCCTCCTCTTTGAGATATATTTTTTATGATCCAAAGCAATTGCATGTGATTTTGGATTCCAGGCAATCTATGGGTGCTGTTGTGGTCATAGTGGGGTCTGGTTAAATCGGATCTACTGGGTCACCAATGTTTGATGACCTGGGCCATGTAGCCTCCTTTTTCCTAGACTTACGTTACCTTGATTATTCACCTCTCCACCTCTCATTTAGTGGGCTATTTGTGTTTATTTTGCTTATGTATAGTTAATGTTGCTTTCTGATGTGCTAATGTCTTTCTAGTGTTTTTACTTTCCTTCGTTTGCTTGATGTAATTTCTGGAAAATCATAAATTAAAAAAAAATATATCTAACATATACTTTAGGTTGCAAGGTTTCCATCGGGATAGCTAAAATTTCAGTCAGATACCAACAAAAATTTGGGATAGCATAGTAATCTTAGGGAAATTAATAAATCTTGAAGTCTTTCTCCAAATCATGTTTTCTCTATGTTACATCTTCCTGTGAAGAGTCATTTTGTCCTTCATGAGAGCACTTCCCTTCTCATCAAACCCAATCATATTAATCTCCATTATAGCTAATCTTCATTGAAAAACATTCTGTTCAACCTCCAAACTATTTTAATTGTCAGTCTCTTCCTAGTGTTGGCTTGTTAGAGAAATAAATGGTCCCAAAATCAACTTCTATAATCCGGCAATTCCAGAAAAGGTGCTTTGCTTGTTTAAGGAACTTCTAAAATCATTTCTCCATCTCCAAATATACATGTGTCGCCAGCCGAAAATGAAACACCGTACATGGGTAGACATCCCATAGAGAACAGCAGCCATGGAAATGTGCAAGTGTGACAGAAAATGCAGATGCACGTGTCATCTGGGTAAAGTGCACATGTCTACGGGACCTGTATACAGGCATAAGAACATAAGATATGCCATACTGGGTCAGACCAAGCCCATCAAGCCCAGTATCCTCTTTCCAACAGTGGCTAATCTAGGTCACAAGTACCTAGCACGTCCCTAGAAGACAAAAGTTCCACAATGCTTGTATTGGGGCAAATAGTGGATTTCCCGGGTCCCCTTTAATAATGGTTTATGGATCTTAACTCCAGGAACTTGTGTGAGTCCCCCACCCACCCCCCATGTGTGAACTTCTGCACATCAGATAGGCCATTAAGCAGCTGAACATTTCCAGGGCTGAGACCATCATGATCTGACACCTTGTGCTAGAGGAGGAAGGACTGTAACACCTGCCATGACAGCACAGGCCACTCCATGCTACAGCAAGGAAAGTCTGGAAGAAGATCCACGTGGCCCTAATGTAGATCGCCCCTTCTCCTGACGGTAGGCCTCACTTGCTTTCCAGCTAAAATGTCGTTTATCTCTGTCACGATGCCAAAATGTCTTACCTCAGGCCACCTCCCAGCTGAGTGAGTGACCACATAAAGACATTTTAAATTGAAGCTATTCTAAAGAAATTCAACTGTACGACATGCTTAATTCTTTGAAATTTAAATAGACATGTTTGCCCTTAGAATATAAATAGACATTAGGCAACCCTTAGACCCTGAATGTTTGCTTGTAAGAATCAGCTCTCCTGAGTTAGTCTAATGACATTACATGTTCTTTTCCAGCTCAAGTGAACCTTGACTTCTTTACAAGCAATATTTTCTTCAATCAGATAAGTTACTAGTCCATTACCTTATGTTAACTTTGCTACAATGTAACAAACTAGAATTGGTCCTTCGTGTAAAATTGTGTTTCGTTTTTTTCTCGCTTACAGGTTATCCACTGTTCCTTGGGATTTAGGTAAGTATCTCCCCACATTTGTCTTACCTTTTACGTGGTAGCTTCAAGTGCCTCACACTTTATAATGTGTTGTGTCCTCGTTTAAAAAAATCTTTTCAGAACTAAAAAAAATAACCACTGGCCAGGGTGTATGTGTAAAATTGTGTGTGTGCGCACTTATGTTATGGTCAACATTATTGGCACCTTACATTATAGTTATGTTGTGTATAATATCTTGAAAAATAATTGGAAATATTTGAACTGTATGTCATCATAATATTTTAATAATATGATCAATGATATACAACAAAATAAGATGTCTGTGCAACTTAAACATAATAATTTTTGAGAAAAATACAAAATATGACCTAGATAGGATTAATAGCATCCTTCACTAATATTTGGTTGCACAATGCTTGGCAGCGATGACAGCCTCCAAATGTTTCTTGTAGCCATCTATAAGTTTCGTACATCGTCTGCTGGTAATTTCTCCCACTCTTCAACTGTCATTTGTTCCAGCTCATGAATGTTTCTAGAATTCTTTTACCAATGGCAGATTTCATCTTTTTCAAAAGGTTCTCGATTGGACTGAGATCAGGACTCATTGCTGGCCAGTTTAAAACTGTCCATTTGTCCCTTTTTAACCATTCTTTTGTACTTTTGGATGTATATTTTGAATCATTGCCCAGTTTGAGGACCCATGACCTTTCTCCCTGAGCTAACTTTCTGACACTAAGTAGCACATTTCACTTCAAAATAACTTGGTAGTCCTCTGATTTCATGATTCCTTTAATACGTTTCAGGCCTCCAGTTCCTGAGGTAGCAAAACAGCCCCACAACATTATGGAACCTCCACCATATTTAACTATAGGTGTGTATTAAAACTACCACTCCAGATTGCTCCAGGTGAGCCTTAAGCTCATTGGATGTTGTATGAGGTATTTTTCCAACAGTTTGCACTGACCTTCGAAGACTTCTTGGACTAATTTTCCTTTTCCCACCACCTCCTGGGAGGTTTATGACAGTTCCATGAGCAGAAAACATCTTAACATCATTGTGAACTCTAGACACAGGAAATGCAAAGTCTTTGAAAATGGCCTTGTACCCCTTTGAAGCTTGATGTTTATGATTATGGCTTTCCTGATGGTCTCAACCAGCTCTCTCATCTTCACCATTGTGAAAATGGAACAGGGAGTGAATGTGGCCACTTTAAACCTTGGAACCATCACTCATTGGTTGATTCAAGTCATGTGAGTACTGACAATTGATCACAGGTGTGTCTAATTTTACTGTAATGGAAATGTGGTTCTTCTATTCAAACTGATTTGAATTGTTTATAAGGATGTCAATAATCACGTCCTAAGCACTCTCACAATCTCCTTCTAAACCATTCAAAGAAAAACGAAGTAACAGCTTGGCACTACCAACATTGCAAACCTGTAGCTGTAAAACAAAAATGAACAGAGAAACCATCAGAAGGTTACTAAGGATTCAATAAACAGGCCATACCTGTAAAACTTAAAATCCCAGCTTTTTCATTCATTGGTCTCATCTGAATGTATCACCATAAAACATATTTCACTACAGCAATTTCACCACATCATCCGACATGATATCACATTTCAGACTAATACGCCTTGCTTCAGGGAATAAGTTTCACTCAAACATCAACACCACTGTGTCAAAAGACAGCTCCTAAGTTGATATGTTACACTATAACCAGCTTTTTTCTGCTTTTTCTGGAGATATCTCACATTGTTGGTTAGTGACTATGGATGTACAATCATTATATACAGTGTCATGAAGAAGACCCTTCTGAGCCTATGGAGTTGGTGAGAGAAGAGGATTCCGTTGCAGAAACTGACAGGCAGTCTGAGCACATGGTTCAGTGTTTTCAGAGAGAATGTAAACAAAGAGAGTCACGAGCTGGAAAGACACTCCCACGCTGTGACGTAGTCCCTAGTTCGGGAGATAATGAGATACACCTGTTTAAGGGAGGGGCACAGTTTAGCCTGAAGAAACAGGATGATAAAAAGTGGTCATTAGCCTGGACTAGAGAAGGGGAGCAGAAAGAAGGAAGACGTCAAGAGGTGAGAACCAAGGGAGCCATAGTCTTAACGCCAGAAAGAAGCAGCACAGGACAGGTGACGTCTGGTAAAGGCAAGAAGGATAAGATATTTCCTGGAAGGCAGGCTTGGGAAAACTCACATGCTCCAGAGAGAGAAACCTGCTGGCATGACAATACTTGTACCTATGAGGCTGAGAGACAAACAAACACCAGCTGTGTTTGGGAATCAGTCTGACTTTGCAGAGCTGAGAATTCCTTTCCCTCCATAGCCGAAAGGTAGGCTTCACAACTTACATAGATTTGAACCTAGTTATAAAGTATTTCCCTGCAGATGCCAGAATGTAGCAGACTCTCTAAAAAGAAACTTCAGTATATACGGTAATTCACAGTTCTATCCTTTAGAGTGCTACCGAGAGAAGCCATGTGAGGATAGTGAAGACGTCTGTTTTAAAGTTCAGGATAGAAGCTCCTTGACACACCCTGCTATTGCTGACGCTGAAGAAATGCAGATTGACTCTGATAGCAGTGAAATAGTGGATAACCAGATGGACTGCACGTTATGTTTTGCTGACCACGTTGAGTCTCTGTGCTGAACACTAGTTTGAGAAAGCTGGGGAAGCAACAGAAAGAATGGGGAACATTTTCTTTTGCTGAAGGAAGCTGTTATTGTTTGTTTGTACCGAGCACTGCACGTTGTGAGCCTGAAGCTGATAAGGCTAATTTACCTGAGTTCTTCTACATATCCCTCAAGCCAATTGTATGGCCGTTTGTCCTAAGTTATTTACCTGCACAGAAATCCGTTGGAAAGGGGAAAATAAATTCTTGTCATTGCCTGAAACACTCGACTACAACTCTTCTGTTCTCAAAGGGTAAAAGGGACTACCATTCCCAGAAGGCCTTGCAGGACCAATGCAGGGTCACACTCTCTGAGTCAGGAATACAAAGGCAGACAAACTCTCAGCACCCTAGGCATTGGGCTGGCCCCCGAGAGGGTGACAAGTGGCGTAGTTGGCAGGATTTTTGGTTGGAATACAAAAGGAAAAAACATCAGGATACACCAGAAGTTTTGCCACATCTGGAAAGTACAGAGAGAAAATCTGCTAAGCTGCTGGTGGAGAGTGGTTGGAGATTTCGCTGTCAAAATTGTGCCAGGAGGATCAGGACACCGAGGATAAGACTCCTTTCTCAAGGCCTGAATCTGCGCCGTGCAAAGGTAACGGGTAACTGGGCACGGGTGTAGAGGATTCAAGAGAGAACGGGGAGTCTTTGTTCTGCAGTAAAACTAGTTAGGATTTAAAAGAGCGTTTGTTGCCGCACTTGGTGGACTTTTCTTTTTGCTTTCTCTGCAGGAACCACAATCCTTAAAAATGGATCCACAAGAGGTGTTGCGGTGGATGTCCAGTCGTTCGAGAAGAAAATGGAACTGGCACATCGCACGCAAGAGCAGACAGCTGTGGCTATGTATGCCCAGCAGAAGCCCCTAGTAGAGCTAATGGAGGCTTTACTCGCCAAGCAGAAGGCCACCGAAGAAACAAACCCATCGTTTGCTGCGGTGGTAGGACCACAAGGCTGTGGAGCCTTAACTTTTGGCCAATTATCAACTAATGATGATTTGGATGACTTTATTGAGGCCTTTGAAAGGGTTGCAATAGCAGTCAAATGGCCACTTGAGCAATGGGTGGTGAGATTTGCCACTTCCCTAAAGGGAGAGGCTTTAGCGGCATATAAAACCATGCCCGCTTCTCTCGCGACCAGCTATGAGGAGGTTAAAAAAGAAGTTAAAGACAGATTGGGTCTAACCCAAATGTTCTATCAGAGAATGTTTAGAGAGGCCAGACTTAAACCTAATGAGACACCTAAAGCATTGTATCAGAGGATCAAGGCTTTAGCATGGAAATGGCTTGTTCCAGAAGGAAAAACCCTTGACTCTGTGCTAGACACGGTCATTCTGGAACAATTCATGGAGGCAGTACCTCCTGAGTTGAAATCTTTCTTAATTTTACAAAGTTACCAGTCCACTGCAGAGGCAGCATCCTCACAGAGCGCTATTTTGAAGCAGAGTTGGTGGGAAAACCAAAAGGAGGTGCTCTGAAGCTGGCTGGAATAACCAACTTTGGAAGATTAGAAAGGGGTATGAAAGCAAATGTGACTACTGGAAATGCTATTTTGTTTATGAAAAAAGGAAAATGTTATAATTGTGGAAAAGGGGGACAGGGTCACACTCTCTGAGTCAGGAATACAAAGGCAGACCAACTCTCAGCGCCCTAGGCATTGGGCTGGCCCCCGAGAGGGTGACAAGTGACGTAGTTGGCAGGATGTAGCAGACTCTCTAAAAAGAAACTTCAGTATATACGGTAATTCACAGTCCTATCCTTTAGAGTGCTACCGAGAGAAGCCATGTGAGGATAGTGAAGATGTCTGTTTTAAAGTTCAGGATAGCAGCTCCTTGACACACCCTGCTATTGCTGACGCTGAAGAAATGCAGATGGACTCTGATAGCAGTGAAATAGTGGATAACCAGATGGACTGCACATTATGTTTTGCTGACCACATTGAGTCTCTGTGCTGAACACTAGTTTGAGAAAGCTGGGGAAGCAACAGAAAGAATGGGGAACATTTTCTTTTGCTGAAGGAAGCTGTTATTGTTTGTTTGTATGGAGCACTGCACATTGTGAGCCTGAAGCTGATAAGGCTAATTTACCTGAGTTCTTCTACAGATCCCTCAAGCCAATTGTATGGCAGTTTGTCCTAAGTTATTTACCTGCACAGAAATCCGTTGGGAAGGGGAAAAATACATTTTTGTCATTGTCTGAAACACTCGACTACAACTCTTCTGTTCTCAAAGGGTAAAAGGGACTACCATTCCCAGAGGGCCTTGCAGGACCAATACAGGGTCACACTCTCTGAGTCAGGAATACAAAGGCAGACCAACTCTCAGCGCCCTAGGCATTGGGCTGGCCCCCGAAAGGGTGACAACAGTTATACCCCAAGCAGAGCTTATGCAGATTGTACGATAAAAATTAGATTAATCTCAGCAGTCACTTCGGGTCTCTGCTAATTTTTTGCTTCAGCTGTTGGAGATAGTATTAACTTGTTACTATTTCTATTTTGAAGGTCAGTTTTATTTACAACATCATGGTATTGCAATGGGGGCAGCCGATGCACATTCACTAGCCACTTTAGATATGGCACACTTTGAAGATCCTGTATTTATATTTCTTCTTTTTTGTTCACATTGCTTTATGGTGTAGATTTTTAGATGATATATTCTTTATATGGTATGGTTCTTTTCAGCAGTTAAAAGATTTTGAGCAATGGATCAATGATTCACATCCATTTTTTAAATTTACATTGAAATCTTCTATTAAGCAGATTGAGTGCTTAGATGTTTTGGTTCACTGTACATCGGATGGGCTTGTGACATCTTTATATCGTAAACCAGTCGATCACAATACTTTATTGCGTTTCACTAGTGATCACCCCAAATATCTGAAGCTAAATTTGCCAATTGGACAATTTTTGTGGTTACGGCACATTTGTATGTCCTTCACAGATTTTCTGGCAAGGGCAGATGATCTTAAAGAGCGGTTATTAGAGCAGGGATATCCATCTGCTGTAATACAACAAGCTTTTAAGTGGGTTAGATATGCTGAAAGGGAATGGCTGTTGTTTCCTAAAAATGAATCCCAGGAACAGGAGGATTGATTGGTATGTGTATTACCATACTCTAATATGGCGCCGCGAATAGCTGGGTTGATTAAACATCATTGGTGCACCCTGAGGGCTTTGCCAAGTATCCCGGAGAGTCCTTCCCACATGGTAGACCTACAAACATGGCAGAAATATCAGTAATTGGCTACAAAGGAAAAGGATTCTTCTGAAGGGAACCATACCAGCTGCGACTGTTGCCATTGGTGTCAAAATACCATTACAGATCCCACCTGGATTCATCCCATAACCCATATGCAGTTCTTAACAAGGCATAAGACATCCTGTCTTTCAACTTACAGTATGTTGTTTATGTGATTATCTGCCCCTGTCTGAGGGTCTATGTGGGACATATGATTTTCTCTATTCATAAAAGTTTGAGTGAACATCATAGTAGGTTGTCTAATCAGGTGTTGATGGCATCTATGGTGGCTCACTTTGTTGAGAATCATCATCAGGTCAATCGGTTTCATTAGTGAGTGATAGATCATGCAGTGTTAGATTGGCATTGAGGTAATCAATTAGGGCATCTAAATTACATAGAACAGAAATGGATCTTTTGTTTGAAATCCTTAGAGCCAGTCTAAATAATCAGATTGAGTGGACCTCTCTAGTTCATAATATATAATGTGGATGGTTATTTTGAAGATCTGTCTTTTGGTGCAGTAGTATTGTTGACTGAGTGAAACTTATTCACTGAAGCAAGATGTGTTAGTCTGAAACCTGATATCATGTCAGATGCTGTGCTGAAATCTCCATAGTGAAATATGTTTTATGGTGATATGTTCAGATGAGACCAATGAATGAAAAAGTTGGGATTTTAAGTTTTACAGGTATGGCCTGTTTATTGAATCCTTAGCAACCTTCCAATGGATAATATTTCATGTTAAAAAGGAGAAAAGGATCTCAGCGCACTGGCGAAAGGCCTGAAATGGTGTCCAGAGCCATATTGGGGACTTCATGATTTGCAGATAAGTGAGGTCTTGTAGCATGCTGTATAATTGATTTAAGAATGTTACATACAAGATCACATGCTCTGTGTGGTGGAAGGCTTTATTGCTTACATTTTTCAATTGATTTCATGGGTGATTTGTCAATATTAATTTGAGGAGTTTTTGAGGATTGGTGATGTACTGGGCACGAACCAAGAGCTAAGATATGATATGCCCATGGTAGTGTACTGATAGTATGCTCATATCCTTTTCTCCTTTATAACATGAAATATTATCCCGTTTTGTTGAAAGTGGAATGAAGTCTTATTTGTGACTGTCAGCATTCAGGCACAGGTGTGGGACACAGCTGTGTGCAGGATGGTGATACCATTCAGTGGAATGCACCAATTGACATGTTGAGTGCTGCCCTCCCTGATACACAGGTACCAGATTTTGTGAGGGCTGCAGGTGCACCTCCCAACACATCATCCATGCAATCACATAGGTACAGAGAGTGGGCAATGAAGGATCACTGATCCAGCTGGGGATTGTATGGTAGAAGGATGTGCCTGGCCCTGGCATGATAGGAACGTACCACAGCAACAAGGGAGTGAAGTTACTTACATAGTGTAACACGGAAGATCTGCCCTCTGCCTCAGAAGCACAGAAATCTGCTGTTTGCAGTTTAGATTCTGACAGGCAGGCAAGTCACAAGGTTCCCAGTTACCATAGGCAACGTAAACAAACTCAGACATGAGGTCTGCAGTCACGCCTAGCTAGTAAGCATTCCCCAGCTGCTGATGAAAATGGCTTTCACCTGTGCAAGGGAATGCCCAAGAAGCTGTATAAAAAATACTCAGTGCAGTCAGAGTTAGACTGGCAGGACACGAGAAACTTGCAAGATTGGCAAGACACGAGAGACTTGCAGGACTCAGAAGAAAGCTCAGAATATTCAGGAAATACAGACACAGAGTCAGAACTGCCTGGAACATCTAGCAGGAAGCCACAAAGGAATTCACAGAAAGAAACAAGGAGAGTTTCACACGGAGAGGTCAGCTGTAAGAAGCACTTACCTCTGACGCAGCTTGAATTTCCTAAGCACCGGGCTGTGCTGAATGAATGGGAGGCGGTGAAAGGCAAACCGTATGTATCTGAAAAGCATGGCAGCTTAAAACAGTTACAAACCCTAGAGAGGGAAAGAAATACTGTTGAAGATGTGTGTATGTCTGACCCTGAAGAGTGTGTGCCAGTGAAACCCTGCAAAAGATTTCCAAGAGAGAAATCCTCACATAATAGAAGAGAACAGTGTTATGGTTTACAGCCAAATGTAAAAGGCAGGAAGTTTAAAAGTTTTAAGGATAAAGCTTACTCAGAGAAAGGTGTTTCTCCTTCCTGCTATTACCAGCTTTATGACAGCTATTTGCCCTGCTGTGAAGAAGGCTGTTCAGAGAACACTGATAGAGATACGGGACTAAGAAAGGTGCAAACTTTCTGTTCTAATGAAAATACTGTAAATGATAAAGCAAAGTGTGAGCCTATGATTACAGAGGCTGGTATTGAAAGCCCATGTGATGAAGCCATGGATTGTACGCTGTTGTTATCCGATATGGTTTCCTCCTTATGCTGAAGCCAGGATAAGAGTGCCTCGTGAGTGCTGAGAAAGCTAAGAAGAGACAGCTAGCATATCGGATAAGCTTTATACTGTGATTTATGAGTTCTGTTGAAGCAAGATGCTATGTTTAAGTTTTCTTCAGTTTACCAGAAGTATGGTTGTATCCTGAGATTTTTGTATTATAACCTTTTTGAAAATCCAGCCCCGGGAGGGGAATAAAAATCCTTTTGAAAAACCTGACCACTTGACTCACAACTACAACTTTCTACAAGAAAGGTCAGACCCAGCAGTCTGGCTGTTAGCTTAGGCCACAGTCCAGCTCCTGCTGGGGACATAAATGGCGTAGTTGGCAGGATTTAAAAAAAATACTACAAAAGGCTTTCTTCAAAGAGGATACAGCTGGCTGAGGAAAAAAAAAAGAGCTAAGTTGAAGAAAATCCTGAGGAAGAAAAACCTGGTTTGGATTTTTCCAGCATCTGGATTCCCACAGCCTGACCTGGAAGGAGGCGTGGACAAGAACCTTTCTCAACGCGAGATCCTACACCGTGCTAAGGTACAAGTAGGTGGGCACGGGTGGTGAGGATATTTGAGAAAGGAGAGGAAATTTGTACCTTGAGAGGCAGGCAGAAAGAAAGAAAAAAAAAAAGGAAATTGTGCCGCACTTGGTGGGCCCTGTTTTTTTCTTCCCTGCAGGTATGCTGAAGCACCGAGGTGGAGCCCCAGGAGATGCGAGAATGGATGGCAGCCCAGTGGAAAGCCCAGAGTGAGCTTATGAGACTAACACAAGAACGAACTATGGCAGCGCTAGCCGCGCAGCAACAGCCGCTCTTGGACTTACTTGCAGCTCTGGTGAAGAGGACACATATTGCGGACGAAGCTGGAACACTATTACCACATGTGGTAGGACCACAAAACTGCAGTGCATTGGCACTAGGACAATTGCAAAGTACTGATAACTTTGATGACTACTCAGATGCTTTTGAGAGAATTGCGGAAGCGGCTAAATGGCCACTAGACCAGTGGGCTGTGATGTTCGCCATGTCCCTGACCGGAGAGGCATTGGCGGCCTACAAGGCTATGCCCGCAGGCCTAGCATCCAGTTACCCGGATGTAAAGCTAGCAGTAAGGGATAGGTTAGGATTAACTTCTATTCACTACCGGCGTCTGTTTAGAGAGGCAAAGCTCATGCCTAAAGAAACGGCGAAAGCATTAATGCAGAGATTAAAAGGCTTGGCAACAAAATGGCTTGCTCCTGTAAAAGCAACTGTTGAGTCTTTGATGGACGCAGTGCTTCTTGAGCAATACTTTGAGGCCGTACCACCAGAGGTCAAGGCTTTCTTATTGTTACAAAAATGTAAATCCCCTAAGGAAGCGGCTGAACTCACGGAGTGCTATTTTGAAGCAGAGTTAGCCGGGACTTCCAGGGATAATGTTTTGAAGGTAACAGGCATGGAAAGAATGCCAGGGTTTAGAAAGGCCTGTAATTATGTGGTACATGAGAAAAGTGTGAAAAAGTATGATGTTACGAAATGCTTTCACTGTGGAAAAACTGGTCACATACGCAGGGAATGTAAAGAGCGTACTGCCCTTATCTCAGGAGGAGAGAGACACACTGGGGAAGGATTTGTGCTCGATGTCCAGGTGGAAGGGGTAGATGCTGTAGCGCTCCTCGATTCAGGAGCAGACCAAAGTATGGTCTCCCACACGATGTGGCAGGCTATACTGGCCCATAATCCCACTGTCCTCTGCAAAACAGGCCAGAATGTGCGAGTGAAGTGTGTGCATGGGACCTCCTCATATTACCCATTGTATAGTGTGCTTATGGAAGGGCTAGGTACTAGTGAGGAAGTACCAGTGGTGGTAATCCCAAACCTCCCGAGAGAGATTGTGTTGGGGAGGGACTGGCCTCCTTTTCGGAAGGGCCTCCAGGAAGGTCTAAGCGAAAGAACAGGCTTAATTTCCACTAGGTCCCAGAGTAAGGCCTCAGGGGCAGGGACAAGTTCGCTGACTGAGCCTGAAGAAGTACCTGAGGGTAGGGACATATCCCCAGAATGAGAGACTAGCCTAGATAGGGAACCACAAGACACACTTCCCTCTAATGAGGATTTAATTAACCTTCCTAAAAAGACTAGGAAGAGTAGGACTGAAAGGCGCCAGGAAAGGAGACATAGGTCGCAGGGAAGGGCAGACCTGGAAGCCGGGGAGGGATTACCTTGGGTGCCAGCCGAGCTGGTGAAGAAATTCTCTTCATTCCCTAAAGAGCAGCAGGGTGATCCAGCTTTAAAAAGGGCATTCGAGTATGCTCAAGAAGCTAGGACAACCTTACCGAGATTCTTCCTAGAGGGAGAATTGTTATATAGGGAAAGTGCTGATCCGAGAACAGGTACCGTACGTAAGCAGCTGGTGGTGCCAACTACCTTTAAGTCGGTAGTCATGAAATTGGCACACGACCACCCCGTAGGCAGTCATAAAGGTGTCCAAGGGACATTAGATCAGATTCTGGCTCGCTTTTATTGGCCGGGAGTATTCAAGGAGACAACTCAATACTGCAAATCCTGTCCCGCGTGCCAAAGGGTCACGGCTGCCAAACCGAAGCCAGTACCGATGGTTTCACCACCCACCATTGCAACCCCAGTGCGGCGATTAGCAATGGACATTGTAGGACCCTTAGTGAGAACACCGAGGGGTTTTCAATATATTTTAGTAATCATGGACCATGCGACTAGGTTTTCATGGGCCATACCCCTGCGCAATATTTCCGCCAAGACCATATCGATAGAGCTCATAAAGTTGTTTTGTGAGATTGGGTTTCCTCAGGAGATTTTAACTGATCAAGGGACAAACTTCACCTCAAAACACTTGGCCATGCTTTGGGACGCCTTTGGGGTATGTCATATCCGCACCTCAGCATACCATCCCCAGTCCAACGGACTGGTGGAAAGAATGAATCAGTCATTAAAGCAGATGTTAAGGCGGAGCCTAGAGGGGAATATGGTCAAATGGGATAATGTACTTCCCTTCGTCCTTTACGCGTGCCGAGAACGTGTACAAGCATCATTAGGGGCATCCCCATATGAGTTGTTATTTGGTAGGGCACCGAGAGGAATCTTGTATATCCTTCGGGAGCAATGGGTTGCACCAGGTGAGACAGAGGTAGGGGTACCCCAATTTCTTAAGGACCTCAGGAATCGTTTAGAACGGACATCCCAAGTGTCCATGGACAATCTGCAGGCTAGCCAGCGCCGGCAGAAAAAGTATTATGACCGGGGGACTAAAACAAGGCATTTATCTGTTGGGGATAAAGTTTTAATCCTAGTAGCAGATGCCGGTATGAAGTTTGAGGCCAGATGGAAAGGCCCTGGCACAGTGGTTGAGAAGGTGGGTCCCGTTTCCTACAGAGTAGAGAACGAAAGGGGGCGCTGCCAAATATACCACCTGAACCTGCTAAAACCTTGGCAGGAAAGGTCTGCAGCAGTGAGGTTAGTACACGTAGAGAGCCAAATGTTTAACTTAAGTAGGATTACGCGTTGTCCGACAAGGGCGTCTGCAGCTCGTAATATCTTAAGGGGGGGATGTGTAACATGGAAGATCTGCCCTCTGCCTCAGAAGCACAGAAATCTGCTGTTTGCAGTTTATATTCTGACAGGCAGGCAAGTCACAAGGTTCCCAGTTTCCATAGGCAACGTAAACAAACTCAGACACGAGGTCTGCAGTCACGCCTAGCTAGTAAGCATTCCCCAGCTGCTGATGAAAACGGCGTTCACCTGTGCAAGGGAACGCCCAAGAAGCTGTATAAAAAATACTCAGTGCAGTCAGAGTTAGACTGGCAGGACACGAGAAACTTGCAAGATTGGCAAGATACGAGAGACTTGCAGGACTCAGAAGAAAGCTCAGAATATTCAGGAAATACAGACACAGAGTCAGAACTGCCTGGAACTTCTAGCAGGAAGCCACAAAGGAATTCACAGAAAGAAACAAGGAGAGTTTCACACGGAGAGGTCAGCTGTAAGAAGCACTTACCTCTGACGCAGCTTGAATTTCCTAAGCACCGGGCTGTGCTGAATGAATGGGAGGCGGTGAAAGGCAAACCGTATGTATCTGAAAAGCATGGCAGCTTAAAACAGTTACAAACCCTAGAGAGGGAAAGAAATACTGTTGAAGATGTGTGTATGTCTGACCCTGAAGAGTGTGTGCCAGTGAAACCCTGCAAAAGATTTCCAAGAGAGAAATCCTCACATAATAGAAGAGAACAGTATTATGGTTTACAGCCAAATGTAAAAGGCAGGAAGTTTAAAAGTTTTAAGGATAAAGCTTACTCAGAGAAAGGTGTTTCTCCTTCCTGCTATTACCAGCTTTATGACAACTATTTGCCCTGCTGTGAAGAAGGCTGTTCAGAGAACACTGATAGAGATACGGGACTAAGAAAGGTGCAAACTTTCTGTTCTAATGAAAATACTGTAAATGATAAAGCGAAGTGTGAGCCTATGATTACAGAGGCTGGTATTGAAAGCCCATGTGATGAAGCCATGGATTGTACGCTGTTGTTATCCGATATGGTTTCCTCCTTATGCTGAAGCCAAGATAAGAGTGACTCGTGAGTGCTGAGAAAGCTAAGAAGAGACAGCTAGCATATCGGATAAGCTTTATACTGTGATTTATGAGTTCTGTTGAAGCAAGATGCTATGTTTAAGTTTTCTTCAGTTTACCAGAAGTATGGTTGTATCCTGAGTTTTTTGTAGTATAACCTTTTTGAAAATCCAGCCCCGGGAGGGGAATAAAAATCCTTTTGAAAAACCTGACCACTTGACTCACAACTACAACTTTCTACAAGAAAGGTCAGACCCAGCAGTCTGGCTGTTAGCTTAGGCCACAGTCCAGCTCCTGCTGGTGACAATAGGAACAACAGACCAACTTGTGGATATAGCACTCCAAGGTGCCCTACAATGACGGACTGTGAGGTGCATCTTGCACCCTTTCCTATTATGTCAAGTAGCAACATGTCACATCTGCAATGGTTGAAATCTGAACAGTTCGGGCACAGGAGGCACATATAGCAGGAAGGTGGTTAGTGGGGACAGAGATATAATGTGCCAATGCCTGTGACACAGCATTGTACTAAGAAGGAATTCTCTGTTTTGCAGGCACAGTAAGAGCCATGGAGGTAGCACTGTCACCAGCACCACTTGTACCAGGATACTAGTTGCTACCACCACCAGACCAGGACCTCATCTACTACCACCAACATTTCCAGAGCCAGGATCTCCAGCCACTGCCACCTCCACGGGTGCCAGGACTCAAGAAATGGCCACCACTATCACCGACTGTTCCCTTTCCACCAACACTATCACAGCCATCCACAGCCGTAGTCACAGCATCTACAGATAACATCACCACCACCACTACTGAGGCAGAGGCCTGCTGCAGCAGCAGCATCAACATACTGGCATGGGGGTCAAGGGGGTGGGATTATAGTCTCATCCCCAAGTCTTGCTGGGTACCTTCATGTGGTGATCCATTGTACAAAATCTATACTGAATCGCAGCAATGTGACACTATGATTGAAGTATGGTAGGAACAAAAATACATACTGGCCGTATATCACCCAGGAGAAAAAGGTGCCCACCTGTAGCTTACGTACTAGGGCTAACAATGGTGATTGTGATAGTGCAAGGACTGCAGATGTAGATAACAACCCTGCCATGGATAAAGACCATGGTGAGCATGTTCATGGATCCACTGTGGCTGGAGATAAACCATGGAAATTAATGAAAAAATTAAGAGGATTAACTATGGTTAAGTGGACTTCTGCAGATAAGGAGGAAATAATGCACTGCTACTTTTATGCTACAGACCCTATATTTAAATCCAGAGGGTATAGAAGGAGAATCTGCCAAAAACTGGAAGAAAGGGGGAAATTGCCAGAAGAAAAACTGCAAACAGCAACAGATGCAAATTTAAGATCTTTAATTTCAGAGATCAATTCAAAGAAGTATGTGAATGATAACATCTTGAGGTAACTAAGGGCTTCCGTGGGAAAAAAAAAATACAGGGAGGAGGAGGAGACGACCTTGTTTGAGAGTACCAGAAGAAAGGAATGCACAGAAACAGAAAGAGCAGTTGAGGGTGAGATGGAGCTTGGAGATCCTGAACTGCAGAAGAGTGAGGTAACTACAGGACAGGCCAGCAAATCAACTGAAGAGGAGGAAGAAAGTGAGGAGAATGACCCAGAGGTGTAGAAATTCAAGATCAAACTCGTATTCCACATGGAAAAAGATGAATATACTGGGTTTCAGGCAAGGGAAAGATTACCCAAGTTAAATTAAATACCTAAGGATAAAAGTATGATTATAAAGATGAACAAGGCCATTTCTGGTATAAAGGGACCATTTATTGACATCACTAAAATAAATTGAATACAGTATTGTGCAGCTAATATTATTACTGCAAGAATTATTTTATTTTATTTAACAGTTTTTTTATACTGCTTTATCATTTCAATCAAAGCAGTTTATATTGTAACTTAAACTTGGTAATGTACATTAAACAGGGATATTGATAGCTTGAATTTTTCTGAGCAATGGAGGGTCAAGTGACTTGCCTAAGGCCACAAGGACTGCTTGTAGGAATTGAGTCCTGGTCTCTTGGTTCCCAAGCCAGTGCTCTAACCATTAGGCTACTCCTCCAGCTAAAGTGCAGGGCCAAAAGAAAAAGACAAAGATGCTAAAATACAGGCAGTCCCTTCTCCCTAGAGTTGGGAATCCAGTTTGATGGGAACATTAGCTGGGCAAACACATTCCCCCTTCCCCCAGTCCTTCAAAGAGTGTCAGCAGTCAGGCAGGATAACTGGGCACTACAGGGCTTACACCAAGTATATCATAAGGCTTAGGAAGATACACATGGAAAATTAAATGGTCATAGAAAGAAAGACGGCGGGAAGATGAGAGCAGTCCTGTTACAAGTGCACAGAAAGAGGCAGATTGTTCCCAGTGTATGCATATGAGATTCCCTAGTCCACCACCCAAGTTAGAGAGATGTCTTTACAAAGAGCTAGAAAGAGCTGCTTCTTCCAGTGCAACTGTGAAATATCAGGTATCTATTATCATCTCCACAGATGGTCAAAGGGAGATTAACACAGTACATAGTGGGGGGATATGAGAGAAGCAGCAGGTAAAGGCCAAGCAGCCAAGAAGCAGAGACACTAAATTCTCTACTGAAAAGTGTATAGAGATGGTCTTTGCAAATACAGAATTTGAGGGATCCAACTGGGTGACGTTTATATCTGAATCATTAGATACTGAAAGTGTGCTATTGAAGAGTTTTTTCTTAGTGTGCTAATGAGTGAGGAGATAGAAAGTGATACTAGCAGTGCCAAAGCCAAGAGCACTGCACAGGTAGAGGGGATTACAGAAAATAGAAAGGATGCCTCTGGCCTCTCCTCTATCCTCAGTTGCAGCAGCAGCATCCTCCCCCCCCCAACCCCCCCCCCCCCCCAAGGAAGTAGTCTTATAAAACCTTGCATTTGTGGATGAATTTCCAAGTGCTTTAGGACTCATGGTGTATAGAATTCAATTAGTATAGAAAGATGCTTAGTAAAGAGAAGCCGAATAGTGGCATGCTGCATCATCTGTCAAAACAGCACCTTTTCTAGTTTGGTACAAAGGAGAGTACTAATACGGTAATAGGCAAGGGACTCAATCCAGGAGTGGAAATAGCAGTGGTAGGAAAGGTACATGAAAAATGAAATCCATTTCCCAAGTGGAGGCCCTAGCCTCGTCTGCCAGTGAGATAGTATGGCAGCAAGCACATGCAAGCAAACCACTATGGAAGAGACTGAGTGGTTCTTGGCAGAATTGTCAGATGGCAAGGGGAAAGCACCATCAAGATTGGTGATATGGTACATCGGGGAAATGAAATCCCTGGATGGTCATCCCCTGAACATGCTTGAGAAGGTGAGGTTTAAGAGGCTGCTGCAGGACATCTTTAGTAGGCAGGTGATCGCCAGCCTGTATAATCAGTTGCATTGCCAACTGCAGGCCGAGGGTGCAAAAGCAGAGGCCAGTAGCAGCATGTACTTCATCACTGACATCTGGACTATTCAGAATGCTGCACATGCTTACCTCTCCCTGACAGTACACCGGTGGCAGCCAGATGAGGCAGACAAGGCTATAGGTATAACAGGGAGCAATAGGAGGATGGCACCAGTGGACTGTGCTGCAGTCAGGTTATCAATGACAGCCAACTTTGGACCCGTATCAAAGCAGAAATAAGGGAATGCTGCAGGGCTGGCACATAGGGAACAAATAGATCCCCATGCTTCCAGATTTCTTTGGAACAGATGGTGGAACAAACGTGATAAAAGGCAATGAAGGAGGGGGATTTCAGAGGATCACTTGCTTTGCATACTTGCTGTAGCTTGTTATCAGAAAACTCCCAAGCCCTGAGCAGCAAGGCAAGTGACACCCCTGTCCTGTGGCCACTGATTGAGAATTGCCAAAAACAAGGCATTTTCACTGGAGTGTAAAGGGTGGGCATGAGCCACTTGTGAAACAGGAAGCAACAGGAACACCTGCACATCAGCTCAAACAGCATGTTGGTACCAAGTGGGATTGTACTTATGATATGCTGGCAAGGTTAACGGAGCAATGGAAGGAACAGCATCAGACGTCAGTGGAAATCGAGATCAGTATTAAGATGCCCCAGGTGATCAGGGACGGCTCAAGACAATCTTCTGCCTGATGTGAGAGATAAGCTTGTGCCCCTCCCCCACCCCCTGGCAGCCAAAATGGAGGGGCCTCCTCAGAGCTCCAGTTAGGAACCAGGGGGTCCCCTAACTCATAACACCAATGGGGTAGTTGCCCCAAGAATAAAGTAAGCAATATTTTTCCAGGCTGCTACTGGCAATGCTGTTTTTAATGCAGCACAAATTGTAGTAGCTTAATTATGTAGCCTGTAGCAAAACTAATACATGAGCCCTCATTCTCCGTCAGTGATTGTTGTCAACATGGAAAATATAGAAGACATGAGCAGATCTCCTTTTCCACACCCTCCAAGTCTCTGTCTGACTAAATGAGCACTTTTCTGATGCCTATTCTTGCCTGGAACGGGTATAAACTTGGACATGGCTCAGGACCTCAGGAGTGTTTCTGAAACTGAGTGAGGACATCCTGGGCCTGTCTACTCCATGCCTCCATTCAGACTTGGATGTCCACAGAGCTGGCTTCTAAAATGTCTCTGGGCACATTTCCATGACCATTTTCAGATGTCCAAAGCATGAATAGGACTTCTAAAGTAACCCCCATACTCTACATCCAAAGAAACCCATCTCCTACAATGGGTGCAGGGGTCATTTCCTATTTGGAAAATGAACAAGCCGGATTGCTATAGATTCCTACATAGAAACTCCATGCTAACTGAATACTTGGCATCGGTCACACTCAGAATACAGATAGAGCCTCATCAAGCATAGATTAAATTACCACAAACTAAAAATTAAATTATGTAGACAAAAATTAACTGAAATTCCAAAAAAATACCAGACTGCATTCAATATACCACCAGAGAAACAGAAATCTGCAGATGTCGCTGTACTGTGCAGAGTGTAAATAAAAATCATAAATGGCTCAGTATTAAAAGGGTTTTATCTGGTTAGCAGCAGGGCCAGCCCAATCACTAGGCAAACTAGTTAGCTACCTAGTGTGGAAGCAGGGCCGGCCCGTCCATTGAGCAAGAATGTTTTTTGCACAGGGCCCCGCGTTTCAGGGGGCCCCGCGCAAAAAACATCTTGCATCCCAAAGTTTTAAAAAATCATAAACCGTCTGCCGCTGCCGCCGTGGCAGCAGCAAAATGGAGAATCCCGCGGGGCCCATTTACAGTCCTTACCACCCCCCATCAGCCCAGCTAAGTTTAAAAGAAAAAAACCCAGAAACCGGCTGCTGCTGCCGCTGCCGCCGTGGCAGCGGCAGAATGGAGAATCCCGCGGGGCCCCCCTGTCCTGCAGTCTTCTATGCGGCCTCCGTCGGCTGTCAGAGTTGCGCGAAGAGAGAGAGCTTCTCCTCTCGCAGCTCTGTTAATCACGCCGCGGGGCTGATGGGAAATCCCATCATCCCCGCGGCGGGATTAACAGAGCCACGAGAAAGGGAAACTCTCCCTTCGCGAGGCTCTGAAAAGCCCACGCTGAGGCCGCATAGAAGACTGCAGGACAGGGGGGCCCCGCGGGATTCTCCATTCTGCCGCTGCCACGGCAGCAGCCGGTTTCTGTTTTTTTTTTTTTTTTAACTTAGCTGGGCTGATGGGGGGGGGGTGGTAAGGACTGTAAATGGGCTGATGGGGAGGGAGGGGAGGGGGGTAAGGACTGTAAATGGGCTGATGGGGAGGGAGGGAGGGAGGGGGGTGGTAAGGACTGTAAATGGGCTGATGGGGAGGGAGGGGGGTAAGGACTGTAAATGGGCTGATGGGTGAGGGAGGGAGGGGGGGTAAGGACTGTAAATGGGCTGATGGGGAGGGAGGGGGGTAAGTACTGTAAATGGACTGATGGGGAGGGAGGGAGGGAGGGGGGTAAGTACTGTAAATGGGCTGATGGGGAGGGAGGGAGGGAGGGGGGTAAGGACTGTAAATGGGCTGATGGGGGGGAGGGAGGGGGGGTAAGTACTGTAAATGGGCTGATGGGGAGGGAGGGGGGTAAGGACTGTAAATGGGCTGATGGGGAGGGGGGGAGGGGGGGTAAGGACTGTAAATGGGCTGATGGGGAGGGTTAGGACTGGTAATGGGCTATAGGGGGTTCGGACTGGAAGTGGGCTGATGGGGGGGGGGTTAAGACTGGGAATGGGCTATGGGGGGTTAGGACAGGTAATAGACTATGGAGGGGCTAAGACTGGAAATGGGCTGATGGGGAAGTTATGACAGGTAATGGGCTATGGGGGGCTACGACTACAAGTGGGCTGATGGGGGGATTAGGACTTGAAACGGGCTATGGGGCGGTTGGCTAAGACTGGAAATGGGCTGATGGGGGTTGTTAGGACTGGTAATTGGCTGTGGGGGGCATGATGAATGGTAATGGGCTGGGGGGGTTAGGAATGGTACTGGTACTGGGCTATGGGGGGGTTACAACAGGTAATGGGCTATGGGGAGGTACGAATACAAGTGGTCTGATGGGGTGAATAGGAATGGAAATGGGCTATGGGGGGGTTAGGACAGGTAATGGGCTGATGGGGGTTACAACAGGTAATGGGCTATGGGGGGGCTAAGACTACAAGTAGGCTGATAGGGGGTTAGGACTGGTAATGGGCTGTGGGGGGCGTTAGGACTGGTAATGGGCTGGGGGGGGTTAGGACTGGTACTGGGCTATGGGGGGGTTACAACAGGTAATGGGCTATGGGGAGCTATGACTACAAGTGGGCTGATGGGGGGATTAGGACTGGAACTGGCCTATGGGGCGTTTAGGACAGGTAATGGGCGGATGGGGGGTTACAACAGGTACTGGGCTATGGGGGGGCTAAGACTATAAGTAGGCTGATAGGGGGTTAGGACTGGTAATGGGCTGTGGGGGGCGTTAGGACTGGTAATGGGCTGGGGGGTGTTAGGACTGGTACTGGGCTATGGGGGGGAGGTTACAACAGGTAATGGGCTATGGGGAGCTACGACTACAAGTGGGCTGATGGGGGGATTAGGACTGGAAATGGGCTATGGGGGGGGTTAGGACAGGTAATGGGCTATGGGGAGCTACGACTACAAGTGGGCTGATGGGGGGATTAGGACTGTAAATGGGCTATGGGGGGGTTAGGACTGGTAATGGGTTGATCGGGGGGTAAGACTGAAAATGGGCTGATGGGAGGGTAAGGACTGGAAGTGGGCTGATGGGGGATTTAGGACTGGTAATGGGCTATAGGGGGTTCGGACTGGAAGTGGGTTGATGGGGGAGCTAGGACTGGTAATGGGATGGGGGGTTGCTAGGACTGGAAATGGTCTGAGTGGAAGGGGGGCTTGAACGGCAAATAGCTGATGGGGACAGGGGCTTGGAATGGAAATGGGCTGAGTGGAAAGGGGGCTTGAACTGCAAATAGCTGATGGGGAGGGGGGCTTGGAATGGAAATGGGCTGTGAGGAGAGGGAGCTAGGACTGGAAATGGGCTGATGGAGGGGCCAGGATAGGACTGGAAATGGGCTGTTGGGGGTGCTAAGGTTGGAAATGGGCTGTGGTGAGGGCTTGAATTGAAATGGACTCATGGAGGGGCTAGAACTGGAAGTAGGCTCATGGGGGGCTTGGATTGGAAATGGGCTGAGTGGAGGGGAGCTAGGATTTGACATGGGCTGATGGTGGGGCTAGGAATGGAATAGAAATGAGCTGATGGGGGACTGGGATTGGAAATGAGCTGATGGAGGAACTGATAGGACTGGAAATGGGCTGATGAGGGGCTGGGATTGGAAATGAACTGATGGATGGACTCGGATAGGACTGGAAATGGATGGGGGAGCTAGGACTGGAAATGGGTTGATGGTGGGGCTAGGATAGGATTGGAAATGGACCGATGGGGGACTAGGACTGGAAATGGGCTGATGCAGGGACAAGAAGGGAGCAGATGCTGGGTGGGGCTGGAACTAGAAAGGAGCTGATGTTGGGGGAGGATTAGAATGGGATGGAGCTGGGAGAGTGAAATGGAGAGGGAAAAATATTTTGCGTGGGAGGGAAGACAAATCTACAATTGGCTGGATATTGGGAGAGTAAGTGGGGATTGAGGATGGAGGGATAAAATTTGAGTGGATGAAATAGGAATGAGGAAAGAGCAAAAGGAGAAAGATTAGTATGTTAAAGCAGATGTAGAGAGAGAGAATGGAAAAAAAAAAGACAGAAGAAAGGACAAATGGACAGCAGATGGAGAGTTAGCAGAAGACACGAAGAAACCAGAAGAAAGTGGCTGGAACAATTGCAACTGAAAAAAAATGCACAAAAGGTAGAAAAATATCTCTTTATTTTGAATTTATTAACTGGAATATGTCAGCTCTGGGAAATGTGCATCATTAATTTTTGCGCTTTGTTTAGTACAAGAGGAAATTAATTTATAGTTTTATTTCTACAGTGTTGTTGTATATTCCAAGTTTGGCTTTTGGGGTTCCCAGTTTAATTATTGTCTTCCTGTTTCTAAATTGTGATTCCTTGTTTGGTGATGGTCTATGTTCTGCATGTGTAACTGAGCTGAGGTATTCTGTTTATGTAATTCCTATTTGACATTGCCACTTGTTCTTTCCCCAGTAGGTCATGTATTGTTGTTCTCTGAAATGTATTGGTTTAATATTTGCAGTGTTGCCTTTTGATTGGTAGAGTATGGTGCTTTGTGAGTCCTGGTAGTGCTGTTAGGATACGGCGGGTTTGCTATGGGTTCTAAATGGGCAGTGTTTGTAGTAGTTCCTAATGTGCCTGACGGTTGGTACTGGAGTATAGTAATGTAGAAACTTTTTAGTCTTTCTTTATCCATATACTCATTAAGAGGCATGTTTACTAAAAGTTAGTGTATGGTAACATTATGCAAATATTTATGCAAATGAGGCACCTTATGCAAATGAGGCCCCGCACCGAGTCTCCGCACATGGCCCCGCACCCCCCTTGGGCCGCCCCTGTGTGGAAGCATCTTGGGGGCAGCAACCAGGGCTTTCAAAGCTAAACAATAGATTCTGACAGCCAGGGGGAGCTTAAGGCTTAAAACAAACCTATAGACCAACATCTTGAACCAACTCTGGGGCAGGCCCTGCTGACTTACAAAAACAAGCCAGAAAATCTTTGGCATCAGCAATATTGGAAGGTAGATCTTGTTGCTGGAAGGGAGAGGGTGAGCTAGGGATAAGTTACTGTGCTATACTATGTAAAACATCTGCATGAGATATGGAGTGGGGGGGGGGGGGAGGCAAGATCTATAAGTGCACTAAGATGACTTAGAAGAGAGCCAGTGGAGACAGAGTCCTGGTACAGGGGTGCCGAGAAGGGGTTATGGATAGGAGAGAAGTATGAAGTGAGTGATGCCAAAGTTGTGGGCATAAACTGCAAGAAATGTCTATGATGAATGGCAGAGCTGTTTGGAGGGGGCACTAACTTTGTCTGCACAATAGCACCCAACACCAGAAGTCTGAAGAAAGAGAGTGTATGTACATGTGTAGGTGTGTATGCGCTTGTGCCTTCTCTATTCATTGCAGACTTCCAAGAAACCAAATCTTCTCCAGCTAGCAGATGCTATGTGGTAAAGTATGAATGATTTGACTTCTTAAGGGGGAAGCATAGTTAGCTAATGAAGATTTGCTTTATATAAAAAGTGGGACTAGTCCAGAGAAAAAAATTGCATTATTGCCAGGATTGAGTACTTGCAGCTAGGCAATATACAAACTGAACTGTCTAGCCATCCCTGTTTAATTTTTCTGAATTGCCCGAATAAACTCAGGCTCAGAACTGTTTTGTGTGCTTGAGTCCTTTTTCTAGATGTGCAAACTGATATAACTTGGGGGGTTGGATAACCAGAGTGTGTACAGTATGTCTATATGGTACATACATAACTATAGTCCCTAAACTTCCATTTGTGGAGCTTTTCTAATACTTAAACCTTTCTACCTTGAATATTTTGGGGGTCATTCTGTCCCACAAATAGTGGGGATGGATGTCCCAATGGTCGATTCAGAAGTCAGCCCTGTACATCTGGGGCCTTGGATCTAGATGGAGGACTTATTCAACCTCAAAAGTGGAATAAGTCCCTCTGGATGGCGGGGGGACCACTGCATATGACATGGGCAGGCAAGTGAGGGGGCTCAGTAGATTCCCTGCAGCCCGACCCAGGCCTTGGAAGGCCAGATCGGGGGTTGGGTGCGGGGAATGGGATTTGCTCCGGGGTGGCCGGCAATCTCGGCTTGTGAATGGAGCCACAGTGAGGGGATGCCATGGCACTGTAGCTCCATTCATGAGTCTGGCTGAGTTAGCCGGGTAGTCGCCAAGACGTACAACCGGGCAGAATTGGTTCCACAATGCTTGTACTGGGGCAAGCAATAGATAACCCTGGTCCCCTTTAATAATGGTTTATGGACCTTTCCTCCATGAACTTGTCCAAACCTTTTTTAAACCCAGCTACACTAACAGTTTTTACTACATCCTCCAGTAACGAATTCCAGAGTTTGATTATGCGATGAGTGAAAAAATATTTTCTCTAATTAGTCTTAAATGGGTTACACTGTAGTTTCATTGCATGTCCCCTTGTATTTCTATATTTTAAGGCATAAAAGATCTATATAGGCTTACCTGTTCCACTCCATTCATTAATTTAAAGACCTTTAAATAGGTAGAAAAGGTGACAGCAAAAGCTAGAAGGATGCTTGGGTGCATACGGAGAGGAATGGCTAGCAGAAAAAAGGAGGTGATAATGCCTCTGTATAAGTCTTTGGTGCAACCTCATTTGGAGTATAGTGTGCAATTCTGGAGACCGCACCTTCAAAAGGATGTGAACAGGATGGAGTCGGTGCAGAGGATGGCTACTAAAATGATTAGTGGTCTTCATTATAAAGCATATGAGGACAGACTGAAGGATTTTAATATGTACACCTTAGAGGAAAGGCGGGATTGAGGTGATATGATTGAGATGTTTAAATACCTCCGTGGCATAAATGTTCAGGGAGAGAGCCTCTTTCAATTGAAAGCAAGTTCTGCTACGAGGGGACATGGGATGAGGGTGAAGGGAGATAGATTCAGGAGTGGTTTGCGGAAATATTTCTTTACGGAAAGAGTAGTGGATCCATGGACTAGTCTCCCAGTGGAGGTGGTAGAGATGAGGACAGTAACTGAATTTAAAAAAGCAGGGGACAAACACAGAGGATCTCTAAAGGTAAAAAGGGGACTGTTGTAGTTGTTGATATGGAAGGACAGACTAGATAGGCCATGTGGTCTTTTTCTGTCGTCATATTTCTATGTTTCTATGTTTCTCTATCGTATCTCCCCTCAACCTTCTCTTTTCCAGGTTGAAGAACCCTAGCCTTTTTAGCCTCTCCTCACAGGGGTATCCTATTATCATTGCCTTTTAGTTTGTTAACTCCTTAATACCATCCAAATTTGGTTTACAATAAACTTAGGGGCCTATTTAATAGAGTGCAATAAAGTTTTTTGGTTACCTGATGTTAATTGCAAACTGCCAAGCCCATACAGAAATGTGGGGGAATGGCCAGCATCTGCTGGTTACTGCATAGGACATATTTTTACTGCACAGTAAAACATTGCCATTAATATGGAACTATAGACCTTAAAAGGGAGAGAGGAGGCACTGTGGGTTAAACTAGAAAGAGGGAAAGAGAAATCTATTTGCATTGGCGTGATATACAGATCTCCCTCAAAGGAGGAAGAGGTGGACGGAGAGTTAATTGAAGACATACGCAGCAATGCTAGGAAATGGGAAGTGTTACTGATAGAGGATTTCAATATGCCAGATGTTGATTGGCACATTCCGGCTGCAGTATCATCTAGAAGTAAGGAGCTCCTGGATTCTCTACAGGGGGAACTATTCAGGCAACTGGTAACAGAACCCACATGTGAAGGGGCCATCCTGGACTTGGTTCTTACCAATGGTGAAAGTGTTTCTGATGTTACAGTGGGAGATCATTTTGCATCCAGTGATCACCAGATGGCATGATTCAATATTAGGACTAGGGCTGTTAAAACCCATTCAAAAGTGAGGGTCTTAGACTTTTGGAAAACTAACTTTGCCAAGATGGGCCAATACCTCAGGGAGTTATTAGCGGGATGGGAACAGTTGGTAGATGTAGAAAAACAGTGGGCAAAACTGAAAGGGGATATTTTAAGGGCAACCAACCTTTTTGTTAAAATGGTAAATAAAGGTAAAAGAAAAAGAAGACCGCTATGGTTTTTGAAAGAAATAGCTGAAAAAATGAAGAAAAAGAGGGAGGCCTTCATGAAATACAAGAGATCGCAGAGAGAGGAAGACAGGCATCTATATTGTAAAAATTTAGAGAAGCTAGCAAAGTAGTCAGGAAAGCAAAGATTCAAAAAGAGGAGGAAATAGCCAATGCAGTAAAATGGGGGGGATAAGACATTTTTCAGATATGTTAGAAGAGGAAGGGCAAAAGTGGTATTGTCAGACTCAAGGGTGAAGGGGAGGAATATGTAGAAGCTGATGAGGATAAAGCGGAATTGCTAACAAATATTTCTGTTCTGTGTTCACAGTTGAAGAACCAGGAGCAGGACCTCAGAAAACACCCACAAACAGGAACAGAAGCGAGGGGCATCTTGAACAATTTTCAGAAGACTGTGTTTGTGAGAAACCAGCTAAACTTAAAGTAGACAAAGTGATGGGACCGGATGGGATACACCCTAGAATACTGAAGGAACTTGGGGACATTCTAGCAGCTCCGCTGACTGACCTTTTCAATGCCTTGTTGTAGTTGGGAGTGGTGCCAAAGGACTGGAGAGAAGCACATGTGGTCCTTTTACACAAAAGCGGAAGTAAGGATGTGTTTGAAAACTACAGGCAAGTTAGTTTAACTTCGGTGGTGAGTAAATTATTGGAAGCGTTGCTGAAAGAGAAAATAGTGAGGTATCTGGAGTCCAGTGGATTACAGGATCCGAGGAAGCATGGATTCACCAGAGGCAGATCTTGTCAGACAAATCTGATTGATTTCTTTGACTAGATGACCAGGGAGTTGGACCGAGGGAAAGCCCTAGATGTGATGTATTTAGATTTCATTAAAGCCTTTGACACCGTTCCTCACAGGCAACTTATAAATAAACTGAGCACCCTAGGAATGGACCCTAAAGTTACTGTTTGGGTTAGAAATTGGTTGAATGGGAGGCAACAAAGGGTACAGGAGCTCACTCTTAGGAGAAGAAGGTTACCAGTGGTGTGCCTCAGGGATCTGTCCTTGGTCTGATTCTATTTAACATCTTTGTTAGTGATATAGCGGAAGGGTTGTCGGGAAGGTTTGCCTCTTTGTGGATGATACCAAAATATGGAATAGAGTAGACACCCAGAAAGATATAGATAACATGAGGAGGGATCTAGCTAAGCTTGAAGAATGGTCTAGAATTTGATAGCTGAGATTTAATGTTTAAAAATGCAAGGTCATGCATTTGGGCTGCAGCAATCCAAGGGAACAATATAGTATAGGGGGTGAAGTACTTTTGTGCACTAAAGAAGAGCGGGACCTAGGCGTGATTGTGTCTGATAATCTTAAAATAGCTAAACAGGTAGAAAAGGTGATGACAAAAGCTAGAAGGATGCTTGGGTGCATAGGGAGAGGAATGGCCAGCAGAAGAAAGGAGGTTATAGTGCCTCTGTATAAGTCTTTGGTGCAACCTCATTTGGAGGATTGTGTGCAATTCTGGAGACCACCTTCAAAAGGATATAAACAGGATATAAACAGGGTAGAGAAGATGGCTATTAAAATGGTTAGTGGTCTTCATTATAAGGTATATGAGGACAGACTTAAGGATCTTAATATGTACACCTTAGAGGAAAGGCGGAATAAAAGTGTTTTGATTGAGAGGTTTAAATACCTCCATGGCATGAATGCACAGAAGGAGAGCCTCTTTCAATTGAAAGCAAGCTCTTCTATGAGGGGACATGGGATGAGGGTGAAAGGGGGTAGATTCAGGAGTGATATGAGGCAATATTTCTTTCTTACGGAAAGAGTGGAGGATCCATGGAACAGTCTCCCAGTGGAGGTGATAGAGATGAGGACAGTATCTGAATTCAAAGAAGCATGGGACAAACACAGAGGATCTCTAAAGGAAAAAAGGGGACTGTTGTAGTGGTTGGTATGGAAGAACAGGCCATGTGGTCTTTTTCTGTTGTCATGTTTCTATGTTTCATGCTATCGGGGATCCCCTCACAGAGAGCCAACACTCTCTATGCCAAGAACCAAGATGCCATTCTCCTTAACCCCCTGACATAGAGCACCAAGTCCCCACAACCCTGACACCCTCAAATGTCCCCTGTGGTTGCTAGTGGGGGGACAGGAGAGATCCCCTGGTCTACAATGGCAGCTCTGAGTAGCAGTAGTCTCGTACTGTAGTACTACCACTATGTCATTCTGGCAAATAAGGAGTAGTAAGTGCATCCTTGCTTTCTGCAATGGTGATAGGGCACGCTAACTTACCATGCACTGACTGTAAGGCACTGTCCTTGCACATAATATGCTTAGACCCAGCCCATTACTGCCCATTACCACGTCAAGTAGATATCGTCCAAATTAGTGTATTGTAAGTGCTGCAGTCATACAATAACTGTTACCACCTGCTCATTCATTCAGTAACTGCTTACTGCACTTTAGTAACAGGCTCTTTATGTTTTCATTGTATTTGATTTGTTTTTGTATTTTTGGTTTGCATATGGTCAATAAAAGAGATAACAGAAGCAAGTTTATGCTATTAAAAAGGCAATAAAATAATTAGGCCTGGCCTACAGTCCCTTGTGGAAGACCTGAGTTTATTTGTTGGAGCAAGACTTTGTTCCTCTGGCTAGTTCAGACTGAAGATGCTACAGACGCAGAGTTCACAGCCCATGGGGGAAGGAGTCAGAGTCAGACACAGAGACAATTCCTAATGCTTTGTTTTGGGGACCTCAGTTACAAACTTGCAGAGTAAGAGCCGATGCATGACTTCTCAGTTAGTGGTCTAGAAAAGTTGGAAGGAGATGTACAATAAAGGAATAATTCTCACGTAGCTGAGAACAATGGTTCATGGCCCCAGATCTCAAAGCCGATTCTGATGGAGCTGGAAGTGCATAGTAGGAGAAAGCGCACAGGCTAATCCTTCCACAACTAAACAAAAACAAAAAAAACTGGAAAGGAAGAAAATATGTCAGATCGCAGCAGTGGAATAGGCCGTAAAAACAATTTTGAACTACATTTTCAGGAAGTGAATAAGTAATATTGGCTGAATGTCAGTAACAATCAGTAACATGCAAAACTCATCACTGTATAATTCATATTTCTTGAGAAGACAACAAACAGTATCTTCTAACTGATTCCTTAAAATATAAACTATAGCGTGCAGGGACTTAACTAAACTTCAGGTTTATGGAAGGATTGGTAATACATTGGTGATACGTTTCTGACGATACACATTTTTGTGGTTCAGGAAAAAATTCACCACTGATTGCAACTAGCCAAATCCCCACCAGCTTTCTTAAGGACTTTTCTTGTTTCTGTTGCCTAATCTTCTGTTCACTATATTTAGCAGTACATTCATCAGCTTTTCTGAGTTTGTGGCATATCCCATTAATCTACTTCTTTCTTCTAATCTCGTCAGTGCACGTTAGCATCTGCACAAGTACATAGAGAACTATGTTGCATATATATTAAGCCTGAACCATCCACAAAAAAAATGAATGGAAGAAACCAACTCCCAGTCCCATTTCCCAAAGTGAACATTAAAAATGGTCTTTGCACAAGGAATCATCTTCACTTTGGAAGCTTGTCCTTTATTGGATTAACTGCATAGTACACTCCAGGAATTTAGCTTTGCTTGAAATGTTATTAGTGAAGCAATAGCTCCGAGGAATTTAATAAAATATTATTTCTATGGAATACTTATAATGAGCCATAAATAACCTGCCGGTAACATCTTGAATTGTTTCCGTACATCAGATCATTCAAACATATATGTTCATTATAGCTGTTGGGCTACTTCACAGATTATGGTGTCATCAATAACTCAGTTCTTTTAAACATACTTTTCGGTTTGAAGCTACCATTAGTCAGAGTCAGAACATTTATTCTAAGTTATTGAATTACTTGAAACATAAGTTTGATTGGCCTACAGTTTCATTTGCTTTTAAGCGAATCCAGCGTGCATGCTGAAAGGCATCCTAGCCCTAAAGTGCTGATATTCATCAAGGGAGGGGGGATGCTATAGATGAATTTCCTTAGAAAGATGCCATGTAAAGGGTCATTCCATTGGGACGTCCAGCCCCCGCTATTCGGCCCCTCTGCTGACCCTGACTAACTTCCTCACATGTTGTATGGGGAGGTTAGATGGGGACAGGAAAAGGGCATTGCAGGAGCAGAGTTAGAGCGGGCAGTGGGCGGTCTATGACCTTGGATGTACAGGGCCGATTCCAATGTTGGCCCTGTACGTCTGGGGTCGGCTACCTGTTCCGGGAACTTATTCCTTCCCTGAGGTGGAATAAGTTCCCCTAGATGGGTGGTTCTGGCAGGCCCGGGGTGCAGCAAAGGTGGGAGGGGGCAGAGGAGATTGCCTGCAGCCCGACCCTTGCCATGGGACGCCAGATCAGGAGTCAGGCTGCAGGGAATGAAACTTCTTTCCATTGGCCGGGGATCACAGCTCCTGAATGGAGCCGCGGTGCCATGGCAACCAGACACCATGGCTTTGCGGCTCTATTCAGGAGCCCTGACTGAGTTAGCTGGACAAGGCTTATATGTGCAGGAGTGGTTGCAATTCTGATCCCACGGGGCTAGACGTGCCCCACAGGATAAGAATCCTGTCTAACTCTGTGCGTCCAGTTCTAACCAGGTTCACAGAAGGCCGGGACATCCAGGACTGAATCACATAGTGAGAACTCCATATAGTTGAGGTTCTATTTTAATATACTCCCATTAATCACCTTTGCTCAGTAAGTATCATATGATTGCCATTCTTTTCAGTGGTAAAGACTCAATACATTCTTCCTGTTGTAAGGTATGCTTTTACTGGAAGATAATGAAAGAAGCATTTGGGAGTGCTTATAGCAGTTTCATACAGCTACAGTAATGTGATTTATGAAGATGTGTTAAGCAATTAGTGGTTTAGTATCAACAGTGTGTTAGAAATATGATACCCACGCCTGTGATCTGGAGGCAGAAGGTGAGAAAATAGAGCAGATAAAACTGCTCAGCAAAGGATGACCTATTCTGAAGTTAGACATTACTACACTTCTCTTTTTATTATTATTATTAGGCATTTATAAAGTGCTACCAAGCATACATAGTGCTATACAAACACAAAAGAAGAAAGTCCATGCTCAAAGAGCTTACAATCTAGAAAACAAACATAGAGGTACATATGACCTAGATTGGTCACTGTTGGAAACAGAATACTGGGCTTGATGGATCTTGGTCTGACCCAGTATGGCATATCTTATGTTCTTATGAGGACAAAATAATACGATAGGAATAAGGGCAATAGGAGTTGAAATGCAAGGGAGAGGATTAAGAATCAAAGACGGTCTCAAAGAGATGAGTCTTGAGCTTGGACTTGAAGAGGGTGAAGGAAGAGATTTGACGCAGGGACAGGGACAGGTTGTTCCAGGCAAATGGAGCAGCAAGGTAAAGGGAACAAAGTCTGGAGTTAGTGGAAGAAGAGAATGTCATTGAGAGAAGGAAGGTAGAAGAGGAACAGAGATCATAGGGAGGGGTATAGGGAGAGAGGAGAGAGGAAAGGAAAGGAGAGCAGCAGAGTGAATGCATTTATGTTGCAAGATAAGTAGTTTGTACTGAATGTAGTAACGGATAGGGAGCCAGTGAAGGGACTTTAGAAGAGGAGTAATATGGCAGTAAAGTGGGTGGCATAGAATTAACTGGCAGTGGAGTTTTGAATGGTTTGTAGAGGGAATAGATGAGATTGAGAGAGACCAGCAAAGAGCTATGTGATACAGGCCAAAACGAGCCTCACAGGAATGCCCAGAGCATAGCGGGCTAAAGGGATAGCACTACTTGGCAAGCATACATGAGAATGGAGAAGGCCAGGAGAAGAGAAGATGATTGAGCCATCGCAGTACACGCTGAGGTCTAGGCCTTAGGCAATGTTCCATGGGCCCGCACCAGGCACGGATGTATCGAGGGCACTTCAGTTTAAAGTGTTCCACTGGCAGAGGTGATTGTCAGCTGATGGGAGCAGGGAGGAGTTAACCTCTTTGCTCCTAAGGCAGATGGCCAGCCTGTCACTTCCTCCACATGCCCAGGGTACTTACAATACATTTTAAATGAAGAATCTTACTATGTATTCCTAATTCTAACCTGTAAAGCCAATTACTGAAAAATATGATGCTTTCTTGTGATCAAAACTGAAAGATCATCTGTGTTTTCATAATTTTTTCATCTCCATAATGTAGTTCCTTCAGAAATATGGAATCATTACATCTAACTCAAAAAACGTTTATATTTCATGAAAATATGTTTCTCTAAAGCACAAGATGCCCTCCTCAATGAATCTCACAAACATGGCCATGTCTTGTGGTATTGTCTCCTAGTGTAAGGCTAGACAGCAGTACCCCACAATTGCAGTCATTTAGAAATGTCTTGATGACGGTGCAGGAGCGAAGAGGACCGCTCCTGCCTGGTCGTTCTACTAGACCACCTGGATTGTTAACATTAGGCCTTTGTGGGGGGGGGGGGGGAGGTCAGAGGGTCAAGGGCCATGTGCTCCCCCTTTGATGGTTGGTTAGCCGGATAGTTCCTTGTAGTGGGGAAGTGGGAGGGGAAGAAGGGAGGGAGGGTAATGTGCCCCCCTGTTTGACTAGTGAATCAGGAATGTGTGGAGGGAAGGGACTTTCACCGATTGGCTAGATGAGATGGTTCTTTGGTAGGGGAGTGGTAGGGCAGCTGCAGGGGGGCCAACTCCTTTTTTTCATATTGTTGGTGTCATGAATTGCAACACCGCTGCGCTGGCAGTATTGTGGAGGGCAGAGGCCCAATCGCAGCTGTTGAGGGGGCACAATAGCAATCAGGGCACAGAGCTACTGACAGCTCTCTGCATCCACTCACTAATATCCCTCCCCTTGGATTTGCTGTGGGGACCCACGGTACCTGCTTTGGCAGGCACCATGGGACTTTTCCTGGGATACCTGTGAAGGCAGGTAACGTGGGTCTCCACAGAAAATCCAGAACCACCACAGTATCTACAGGGGCTATCCTGGGAGCGTTCCCTGCAGGTACCATGTTGTTTTTTTTCTGTACTGCATGGTTTTGGCAGCTAACACACCATTACAGCTGTCAAACCCTACCGCAATTTAGTAGGCATGCCCCTAAGTTGTCAGAAGTACTGGCTGAAATTAAAGTCTCCTAACTGGGGTGAGAGTGAGTTTGGTTGCATTCAGATGATTCATTGGTGAAAATGAGAGTACTGCAGTGGTAAAGTTGCATTTTTAGCTTTTAAGCTGTAGATGAAGTACTGGAAGGGAGCACATGCAAACTGTTAGCATGGGTGCATAGCAATGGCTATCATGCACTAAAAATGCTATAGTTAAGTTTCAGTGTTTAGTGCATAGGCTGTGGGCATGGGAGGGACAGAGAGGGTAGGAAATGTACCTTTGCAGTTAATGCATGGTATGCTGGAATCACACTAACAGTTCAAGCGCCAAATAGTGTGGGACACTTAATGCCATCTCAAGAGGTGCTGTTGAATGCAAAATGTTTTCCTTTAGACCATTCCCACACAAGAGAGCCCATAAGAGTGCTTTTCCCATGTATTTCTCTAACATTGCCCCCTTCCTAGCATAGTGGAAACCGAAGTACCTGTGAGTGGAGTTGGTTTCAAGCTGCAACGGACCATGAGGTGCCAGACAGGATTTAAAATTATTTTTCCAATGTCAGGCAATCATGGGAGTCCTGGAGAGAGAGTTTAAACTGCATTCCTGTCCTACCCAATGTGATAGGAGCTATTAATAGAACACATGTAGCAGTTGTCCCAACCAGTGAAAGGGAAGCTACCATTCACAGCCATTTTCATGCCCTGTAGTTTCAGGTGGTCTATGATGCCAAGAAAAGACTTGCATGAGAGACATAACCACTTAGACATGCAAGTCCAAAATAGTAACCTTTCCAGTAATCTCTTGTGGAAAGTTCTTCTGTTCATAAGTTAATATATATGCCGTGCTTTTGACCTACTAGCAGCATGCAGATTTCTTGTAGTTCCAAGCATTAACTGTAAACAGGAAAGTTCAGGACATCAGTGCAGCACTGTTTCTACCACCTGCATGTTATCTCTGACTGATGGTGGCTCTCACAATGCTGAAATATTGTCCATGCACTCCCTCAATGCTCGCAGTCCTAATCTCCTGCTTCCCTTGCATGACACAGAACAGCGCATGAGCTGACTCACTTAGCACTTGGCAACTTCCTGGTTGCTGGCAGATCTCATGATGGCCTTCCAGACGGCTTTCTTGGAGGCTGCTGACATCTTGAGGCTTTGCTTGCCAAACAGCTGGGAGTAGTTGGAAATCTCCAGCAGGAAATCACTGTCTTCACTGCAAAAGCAAACAGCACACTTTCACTGAGACGGCTCAAGGCATGTGCGGGATGTTTGGCGGGCTGGCCGGCATGTGAGGTGCCCTTCCTAACTGCTTCTAACAGCTGCCTGGATTTCTGCCACTCCTGGCCTCCTCTTTCTCCCTGTCCTTCCCCTGACTTCTTTCTGGGACCTCCTGGGACGATCGCCCAAATGTATCTTTTTAAAGCCCTGTCTTCTGGAGGGCCACTCCCATGCCTCTCCCTCTCCATTCATGTCTCTTTCAGACTGTAGCCTACTCCTGGCACACACAGAAGATCATCACTAACCTAAATAGACAGAAATTAAAATTATATCACTTTACACAGTCAACTCCCACTCCCATTCACATCCATAAGTAAACTAACTGATGCCACTCTGCAACTTCTTCCAAGTGCCAGTTATCTGTACCCTTCTCACAACACAAACCTTCATGTCAAGGCAAGTGTTCTTATATAGCAGGTTGTAGAGCAAAGATGCTAATGGCTAATGCATGGGAAATTACCGAATGATAGCGCAAGCATACCTCCAACCTACCATGCATCAAGTGTGCCCCATCTCCCTTAACCTCGGTATGCCACCTTTTCATCCCAAACTGCAGCATGCCCAGTTCCCTGCTAGCACACATTACATTTTACTGTTAATGGCAAAAATTGAACACACTTTATTAAAAAGGTCTCTTAACTGGTTAATTCTATTAACAATACAAGTTTATCATTGTCAGTGCATTTTTCCTAGAAAAATGGTGCCTGTATTCATTACAGGGTTCTTTCATTAATGCATGAGGACCATGGGTCAGTTTTAGCAGGCAATGAAAAAGGTGCCTATACTCAGTACCACCACATACCCCATCAAAAAAGTCCTGATTATTGTGCAATTTTTCTTTTTTCTGCAGCTCTTTAGTTGTTTTGGGTGTTAGGGAAGGGGTCTTTTTTTGGACCCTTCCCCTTTTCTCAAGGTTATTTCACAGCAGTTATGAAAAGAGAAGGATGGTATCTTGGATACCTCAGAAATAGGCTTTCCTATTGAAGATTTCTGCTCTGACTCACCAGCTTGCATAGATACACTTTGATTAATGTCATGGGAGGTTTGTCATTTGGCATTTTTTTCAATAGTTTCATCTAGGCATTAGCAATAGTTTCATTGTGGCATCAGATTGTGCAAATGGGACTTCAGGGGTAGGGAATTTAACAGGAGAGGAAGAGAAACTTCTTAGGTGTTGACCTGTTTCCCATATCTAATTCCAATCTATTTGGGGATGGGTCAGATACAATCTTGGATTTCGGGAGGGACTGGCCTGATGCACTCTGTGGATAGTATGTGGCCAAGTGTGTCACTTAGCTACTGTTTTAGGGTTATCTTCCCTTCAAGTGGTTGGGGGATACATTTAACACAAGGGAATATGAGACACATACACTAATTCTTACAGGGAACATGGGCAATGGAGGGTTAATTGGCTTGCCCGAGACCACAAGGAGCACCTGTGGGACTAGAAACCGCAGTCCTTCCGGCCCAAGGTTGCTGTCCTCTAGTGGGATTTGAACCACTGACCTTCTGGCCTGTAGTACCTTGCCCCAACCCCACTAGGCCACTCCTCCCTAAATAAAATAAAATAAATGCTGTCTTCCCTTTTTTGTTAATCTTCTCATAGGTTTATCTCTTTCTGAACGTTGTGACTCTGCAAGAGTCAGGCACAATGGAAGCTGCTGGTTATCCACCTGGATGAGATATTTACCAGAATATTACCTGCTACGGGGCAACAGAGATAATTAGTGTGTCATTAGAGAGGTTTATTTCTTTTGATATAGTGCAACGTCTTCCCTGGTTAGAGCTGGGGTATTGATCTCACTGGGAATCAAACCCTTGTTCTTGGTCTATGGAGATATTGCAGCAACCATTAGGCTACACCCCCACACTGCTCTGACCATCAATGTCTGGAATTAAGGAGACTGCAGGTCACTGCCTAAAATGTCTGTTTTGTGTGCTGGTATAGGTTAGCCCCCCAGTACTCATGATGCACTGCACATGCAGAACAGCATTCTGCAGCTGGTCCACAACTGGCGTATGCGGTGATCCAGCACATCAGCTCAGTAAAACACACTGACAGTGTGTGGTACAAGCACATAACAGCTGCAAACTGTGCTACTGAGCAGTTTCAGCAGTCACCCTTAGGGTGAGGATGGGTGCCCAGCACCTGCTCCCCAGAGCATGCACTGCTGGAGATGGAATCTGCTGACCATGCTGTGGGTTCACATCACTGCTTGTGTATAGTAGGTATTGTCTGCTGTGTGTTATTCTAGTCACCATGTTTCCAGCACAATTGCAGTATACCATAGCTGTCTGTCACCTCTGGATCCTTCTCCTGTTGGTCAGGAATTCTTTTAGAACATCTCATGTCAATCCTGTGTGTTGCTGCAGCTGATGCTATCCAGTGGGGGTTGTATAAGTGTGTGTTGGGCAGCTGCTGCTACCATCCTGCTTGTCCTGCCATGGCCACAGTGAGCAGGTGATGAACAGTTGCTGTCCCAACTCTCTGGAACTACCAATCCACCACAGTCAGACTGCACCAGCTGCCCACCACAGGGCTGTCTCAGACATGCACACACCAACTCTTGGACAACTTCCTGGAGGAAAGATCCATAAACCATTATTAAAAAGGGACCCAGGATATCAATGCTTGACCTAATACAAACATTGTAGAACCTGTGTCTTTTGGGGAAACTGCTAGGTACATATGACCTAGATTGGCCACTGTTGGAAACAGGATACTGGGCTTGATGGACCTTGGTCTGACCCAGTATGGAATATCTTATGTTCTTAACTGTTCCCAGTCTACTCATCAGCACACACGGCATGTGCACAGAGTGACCATGTACACCCTGGCTTGGTACAAATGGCATAGATGGCATCACCTTTTCATCAAATACTTTCCAGAGAACACAATAACACAAGTTCATCCAAATAGCTCTAATCCCGTTCCTATCTAACAAGATGCCTTTTCATGTAATATTACTATCATATGTATATAGTTCAATGTCTATTATCCTTTGTTACAATTACCCCGGTTTTCCAAGTTTTTCTTCCTGTTCCATGTAAAAACAGATATATGTATCTTATCTGATGTTTTGTAGTTCTATGTAAAACGCGCTGATAATAAATAGTGCGGTATATAAAAATGTTAAATAAATAAATAAATAAATAGATACCCAGCACTGGGCTCAGTGATTGGGATCCCAGAACAAGAAGTTCATCTACATCACTAGAACTAGATACTACATAGCACTATGTGGATACATAGCTGTGCCATGATTAAGTTGAGATTACCCTCGCAGCATGAACTACTGTGGCTGCCCAGGCCATGCACGTGCTAGACGGGCACTATGAAGGCTCAGACATTGACCCTACAGTACCTCTGATGCAGAAACATCCCAGCCAAACCGTTCTATTTCAGATAAAGGCCTAGGTGGGGAGTAGACATTCTGGCAGTAAGAGTGTTTCACTGCATGTAGGGGGAGCTAACAGGACAGTGGGTATTAAGGTGCCATGCATGCACCTAAATGCCCGAAAATGGCAGTCACCTGAACACAGGATAAGGGAGCCCTTGTGAAAGCCACATTGCAGGTGATGGATGGAAGGAAAGGCAACAGCTGATTAACAGGTCAGAGCCATATGTATCCTACATGGTAGCCAGTAAGTGGGAGCAGCACATTGGAGGCATCTGGACCATAGCACTGAGGGATGCCCTTGAAATCTGCTGTAATGTCAGTGGGTGGCATGGGATCCTGTACAAGTGTTCCCTGATGGAGCCTGCATGGCCACAATGTGGGATCAAAAGGATGACCGAGCAGGATTGGTGATGTGCATATCATCCACAGGAAAGGTGTGAGTGATATATCCTAAAGATTATGGTGTAGCAACTGGCAGGGGAATACCTGACTGCACATGATGGGTATATGCCAATGGATGGGCTGAGGGATGGATGGCAGTAGATAGGAGTGTGTCACAGCCATATTGCCCCAATATACCTGTTGTAACCACACCGATGCAATTGTAATGTGCATGAAAAAATACTAGCTGTGCCACGGGGAAGTCCCAATACCAGCAATGTAGGTATGATAGCTGCTGCAGCATTTACAGCCACCATACAACTGCCCTGAAGCATGTGTACAGAATAACTGGACAAGTGTCTGCCATATTGACCATATGATGCAGATAAGGACGTGTGATGATCCATGCAGGTGGCCATCTCAGGAGAGGATGTGCTTACACATACTGCATGAATGTGTTGGAGGCAATGACATCCAGTCACATTTATGATGAAATATTGCAATCATGGACATAAGAACATAAGATATGCCATACTGGGTCAGACCAAGGTCCATCAAGCCCAGTATCCTGTTTCAAACAGTGGCCAATCTAGGTCATACATACCTAGCAGTTTCCCCTGCAGATGTCTGACATGTCAGACATCTGCAGGGTGAACATGTCCAACCCCTTGCAATGGGCTAGAGCAGAGAGAAGAAAGTCATGCTGTTAGAGGGGCATGAGTGTGATGTGCAGGTACACTAACCCAATGTGCCATCGTAACGCATCAAACAAAGATAATGAATGTGCTACCACCTGACAATGCAAACCCTGACTTGAGTCTGGCAGTATAATGAAGTGAGATCCCCACAGCCACCAAGTGTGATTGAAACCCTGCTTAGTCAATTATTATCTCAGTGTTCTAACCCTTAAGCTACACCAACATACCTTTCAGCACACCACTGTTGAAAATCAATGAGACATCACGACCTCGGCAGCAAAAGCCAAAACCCAGGACATGAAACAACATAGTTGACAGAGTCAGAGACAGTTTGAAACCACACTGAGGGCCTGCCAACAGCGGCGCACATGTAGTATGCACTGCACTGACACACAGTTATGTAGCTACAGAACAGACACTCAGCAGCACTGAATGTCTTTTGTCCAAAGGCCAAGCCTCATGTGAGGTAAAAATGCCCATCCCTGCAGTGTACCCCACAATGGCAAACAACAGTTGCATGCAACAGTCCGCTGCACCTCAGTGAGGCAATAACCCCTCTGGCAGCAGATTGTGCAGGGCATGCGGTCCCTCCTTACCTGTTATAAACTTCAAGATAGGTACACCTGCACATACGCAAAACTCAAACCACAATCATATCCCATGCGGTCTATCGCAGACCATCCTGCCCCCCTCAGGAGCCATGCACATGTCTCCCACCATCATAGAAGACTAGTCAGTACCGGGCAATGCTCCAGTGGCTTCAGTCACCACTAGGGCTACAAAGGGGGTTCTGGGTGCCAGTATTGGTAGGCCCAACCATTACCCATGATGCAGTGCACAATCTGAGCAGATATATGCAACTGATACCCACCTGTAGAATGCCACGATCCATCACGTCAGCTCTAATTTGCAAGGACATTGTGTGCCACCAGCACATGACAGCTGCAATATGTACAAATAATTCATTTTTGTTGTCACTCTGATTGTGAGTGAGATCACACATAACCTTGTCCCCAGAGCAAGACTTGCAATAGATGGACTTTTCAGGTCCTGAAGCAGATCTCTAGCTGTGCTACAAGTGTTGTCTACAGTGTATGAGGCTATCCAGTTGATATCTTGCCCAAATACAGCATGCCAGAGCGGCCTTTCCTATCTGGCTCTGTGATTTGCTCCTGTTGGCTGAGGACTCTCCCATAACATCTTATGCCAGCTCCTAAGGTTGCAGCAGCTGTTCTAAGGCACCCAAATGTAGTGAGTGTTGTCTAGGCAGGGAGGGGTGCTGACACCAAGCAGGTTACCAACAGCCTGATAGCAGCTAAAAACCTCACTATCTGGGTAGTTTAATCGACCAGAACATTCCCAGGCATACAGCAAATGTTTGGCAATAACATCTTGGACCAGCCACACACATACCATCTGTGCCCAGTCTGTGTATCACCACATGCTGTCTGTGCACCTATCAACATGAACACATTAGCTATGCACAAGCAGCAAGGACACCCAGAAATCTGTCCAGTGACTAGACTGCCATCAATGTAACAATCCACATATCACTACAGCTTGATCCTATATAGCACCATGTGCATACATGGTTGTGACAGGTTCATAGAACAATCAGAGTGAGAGTCACCTCTTAGCATGAACAGGGGTGTGCACCCAGCCTATGCCTGTGGCAGAACCATGCTTAGATGCCACAGCCATTGATCTAACCTCTGACATGTCTACATCCTCTGCTGACTGCTCTGTCCTAGGCTATACCCAGAATCCTCTGCTCCTCATTCTGTAACCTCATCTCTCAGACCTGAGGACAGATTATGTAATGTGTGTCATGGTGGGAGGTAGCCCTGAGACAGGCTTAGAGTACAAGCTAGCCCACAGTGGCCTACATTTGTCACATACATATGTACGGTGTCCCCCAACTCAGCTCTTGGCAGTGGGCATTGCACCTAGTTCCATGCCTGTATGCACATAGGATGTCATGTCCCTAGCCATGGACTCTCCAAAAAATGGGCAGCGCATGCACAGTGCATTGCTGAGGATCATACAACTCTAGTGACACAAACAAACACACACACACACACACACACACGATCCCACTGACCAAAAGTGGTACAGGCATTCCTACCTGCCCTACCATTGTCAATGTCTGCCAAGTGTGCAGGTACTATCAGTGCACTCTGCTATGCTCAGGCACTATCAATGCCTGATCAGTGTGTAGGCGCTCTTAGCTATGCTCAGGAGCTATCAATGGTAGATCAGTGAGCTGATGCTATTAAAGTTCTCTGCCATCTGGCCATGGGTGGTGCAGCTTCATAGTTTTAGCTGCTGAATGTGTGGACTCCTGTTGGATGGAATGCTGAGGACTGCACATGCTGATCCATTTCTTGAGGGGTAGGATAAAGTTAGCATACCATTCCTGTCCAGAGGCTGGACTTGAACCTGTGGCTCTTCCCGCATGCACATATTGGCCCTGCATTTGGACTCAGAGGGCAGCCATGTAGGGGGCTGTCAATTCATTGGTATATTTGTGGTCAGTGTCTGGATGCATGTGGTCATGTGTCTGGGTATGCCTATGTCTGCTGGATCTCTGCAGTTTCTCTGCCATACTTGTCTGACCAGGTTTGGCAGGCTGCTGTGGTAGTGGGACATCCTGTTAGGTTAGTGTGTGGACCTGCATTGATATGCTGCTGATAGAACTAATGTTCATGTCTTACATATGGGATCTGTCCTGCCAGTGGGGCAGGGTATGCTACATGAACACACATACACTCAAGACCCTGCCATACTTAGCAGAGTGATTCATGGAGTGTGCTTGTGGGCCACTTCTGGTATGCACCCATGGTTGGCATGCCACATTGAATGGTTTGTGCCTAAGTGGTACAAATGGCTGTGACACCTATATGAGTACTTACTCATGAAAAGGTCAATGGCTCACAGATAGGTTCTCGTCATCATTTGACAATGAGACAGCAGTATGGTAATTTTCCTCTATGCTGGGGTGTACTGCTTTGCCTTCTCTTTCAGCCTCAACTTCTCTTCCCCCCCCCCCCCCCAACTGCACATATTCACTCCATAGGTATGTGTGGGGACATCCTGATCCCAGGGCTAGCCCATCCACAAGGGCAACTGGCTGGGTGCTAGGGTACATCAATTTAGGGTAAACAGCATGACGGCCATTCCCTCCATCCCTGCCATCATGGCACAGGCTCTGCTGCGGTGCTGCAGGCAGCCTCCTTGACATTGCACACATGCAGCTTGGCATGCCTTGCCCCTCCTACCTCATCCATGGGGGCTGTGGGCATGCATGCTGCTGCCTCCAACCTCGGTGGGGAGGGGTAATCTGTGCTCCACTGTACCTGCTGCTGCCAGGCTTGCCATCCCACTCACAGTGTCATGTGCAGCGTTGCCACTGATACACAGGACCAGGCAACAGATTTTGTCTGTGTCAGGTTGCAGCCATTGTAACCGCCACCCCCGCACTGAAAGAGCGAGGGTGGCACACCATCCTTTGCCTGCGGCTGCATGTGAGTATGTTGCCACTGTCATGGTGAAGTCCAACCAGCCATCACAGATGTATGCCCTAGACAGCTGCCTTGATGGCCTAGTAGGTGTGGCAACCCCACTGCCTCACACACATGTTGCCGCCATTGCCAGTTTGGTACCAATGGCATTGTGCCCTTTATTACTCAGATACCATGCTGTTGTTGCCAATGGAGCACTACTATCACTCTTTTGGGTGCTCCAATGGAAAAAGCACATTGCATATCTTGAAATAGACTCTCTCCCCTCAGAAACAGCCCTTACTGTGAGCTTTATACTGTTGTTAGGGCTCCCAGAGATGGGAGCTCTAACACTCACCTGGGCAGCCCAGCATTAAGGGAGCAGACACTATCCCCACCCAGTCTCTGCCTCATTAATGCCCACTCTCCACCCCTTGTACCTTAACACTGCCGGCACCGCTTCCTCACATTCATCCAGCATTATCAGCACTTTCTGTGGCATTAACCACTCGCAGGTGCCAATAACGCCTGTTAATGGTGCACGTGCTCTCTGGGTATATGGGCTGCCCATCTGTAGTGCAGTAAAGCAGCAATACTATTCATTCCAGGGGCATGCTGTGAAAATGAAGCTTGCACCCCTCTCCTACAATGGACAAAGTCCAATCTTCTGCTGTTATCTGATGCCATCTGTTGACAAAGTGGCATAACCTGCCCGGAATATTGGAGGGTTGGGGACCCCTCAGAGGGAGGGAGGCAAAGCTCTCTAGGAAGGAGTCAAAGCCCTTGAGGGGGCTGAACCTGGAGAGCTGGTTGGGCTCTTGGGCCTTTTGGCTTCTTTTGCTGTCTAGTTTGTCCCTTTTGGGCAACCTGACCTGGAGTTTGACTCTGCTGGGTATAGGAAGGATAAAACTTCCTCTTTTTGCTATAAGAGGGATTTTTATAAGGCTTCCTTTTGGCTGGAGTGGCTGTAGACTTTGACAATCTACCTAAGGTAGAATTGTCAGCATCTAACTAGTTAGCCTTTTCCTGCCAGTTCTTGCCAAAGAGATTCTCCCTCGTGCAAGGAATGTTGCCTAACTTGTCCTGTACCCAAGTCTCCAAGTCTGATGCCTGTAGCCAGGCAATCTGTTGTGCACCAATGGCAATAGCAGAGGTTCTGCTGATGCATTCGAAGCAGTAAAAGGCTGCACGATTAACAAACTTGGAGACATCCTGAGCATGCTTAACTAGAGCAAGAAAATCTTGTCTCTTGTCATCTGGAAGAAATGGGCTCATAAGTTTCAAGTCTCCTGTAACTTCCTTGAGGAACATTCTCATATATAGGATATATGAACTGATCCTAGCTGAAAGCATGGAAGCTTGAAAGGTTTTGCGCCCAAAAGCATCCAGAGTCCTGCATTCTCGACCTGGAGGATTGGATGCATGCCTCTTTGCACTTTTCATCCTATGCATGCCTGATTCCACTACCATTGAATGGTGTGGCAGCTGAGTTTTTTGAAATCCAGGACATGGTGGAACTCAATACATAGTATCAAGTCTCCTAGAGTGAGGAGAAGTAGTCCTCCTAGAGTGAGGAGAAGTAGTCAGAGGTGTCTCCCACATTCTGAGCATCAAACTATGCAGAATTTCATGGATAGGTAGAGTGGTTGCCTCCTTAGGAGCTTTAGGATATTGGAGAATTTCCAATTCCTTTGCTCTGGGTTCCTCCTCAGGAGCTACTGTGATTGAAAGATCTTTGGCCATATCACGGATGAAATCCTGAAATGACATGTCCTCTGGAGGTGACATTCTGCGTTGGGGAGAAGAGGGATCTTCTAGGAGAAATCCTCTAGTGCTAGCAGAATTGTCAGAGTCTTCGGAATCGGAGGAATCAAAGTATTTCTGACCCCGATGCTCCTGCAAAGCACGATCCCGGTACCGATCGAAGTGGGTACCGAGCTGACCCGGTACCATTTTGTCAATTCCCACCAGAGATGGCATGGGAAGAGTTCCCACCGGGGCCGGTACCATTGGTACTGGTATCGTCGGTGTCGGTACCGGTGTCGGTACCAGCATCGGTGTCGATGTCGAAACTGGTGCCCGTAGGACAACCGGTACTGCAGCTGAAAGAAGAGCTGCGATGCTGCGTTTGATAGTGAGGAACCTCTGGTCTATCGACGCTGCCGATGCTTGGATGTCGGTACCGGTAAGGATGGCTGGAACCCCTGAGCATGGCACACGTAGTGCTTGTGAGATTGAGGCCTTGAGAACATCCTGAAGCTCCATCGATGCTTTGGAAGCTGAAGCCTCCCGCCGGGGCTGTTTTGCCGGTGTGGTTCCCTCAAGGGCAATGCCAATGGCCTCTCGATGCTTAGCAGGAGAGCTACCCTTTGAGGACCGGCTTTTATGTTTAGTTACCTGAGATCCATGGGATGAAGAAGAGGCCCTTGACGATGTCGTGCAATGGATCTGGCATCTGAAGAAAAGAGGGTACCGAGCTTTGCAACACGGTTCTGTCTTCCTCTTTTAGTCATCCCCATACAGGAGAGACATTCTGTTGGAGAATGTTCAGGTCCTAAACATTTCAGACACCAATCATGGGTGTCAGTGACGGAAATGGTACCACCACACTTAGTACATTTTTTAAAAACACTAGTTGGCTTTTCCATGTTTTAGGAAGATGGGACCTAGTGCCCAAAATGGCACCTAGCACCAAAGAGAAACGTTTCTGAAAAGAAACAGTCTAAAGCCTAAGGTTTTGGGGTTTTTTTATGAAAAGAAAAGAAAAGAACCGGCAGTACTGGTAGGCATCGTGCGGTAGGCAAACACGACCACAAGAAAAGAAATTTAAAGACGGAATTTTCTGCGGTGACAGGGAATAGATCCTGTTGGCTCCGCGAAAAACGAAGAACTGAAGAGGGACAGTTGGAAAGGCGGGAAAGCAGCGCGCATGTGCTGAGGGATGCTCCCAAAAGCGTTCCTATTGGATGCTGGGGAGCGTTCCCGCGCAGGCTCCGTCAGTACCAACAATACCCATATGTGAGGACTACATTCCTGCTTGTTCCTGGAGATAGCAGCAATACTATTCATTCCAACAATGTCCAGAGATGATTTAACTTGTTATGCTTGAGCTACCTGTTGGCACTTTATGTTACTTTTTTTGACTGGATAGACCAAAGAATCTTCCTTAAGTTCTAAAAACAATCTATCTTGTTCTTGTGGCACCCTTTACGGAAAAAAGTAATACAAAAAAGGCCACAACCTACTGCATAATAAAATAGGCTTTTAATCTGGTTTAGAAGATAATTATATTTTTTATGTTATGAAAAGTCTACAAGATTCTGGCAGATGGTTTTTACTAATTCCGTCAAGTTGATACTTTATTGTGAAATTGAATAGTCCAATTTGAGTTAATGATGCATTTTGGTTTTTAATACTACACTGACTGAGAAAAAGAATAATGGCTTTCTGTAAGCTTTTGTTTCAGGCCATGCAACTGCAAACCAATGAATTGGAAGAGTCACCTTCGAGGTTGTCAAAATGCATCACTATATTTTATTTTCCCAGAGCTGAGAAATCTTTCCTTTTTTTTTTTTGGTTCTCAAGGTATGCTTTCATTTCAGACCACATCACTGAATTATATAGTAGTCTTATCAACAGCTAAATAGCATACTGTAATTATTTTCATGGAATTATTAGTCTTTTCAGATGAGTTCCAGATCATAATATTTGTCTATAAATATCCATATATGGGGCAGTTTATACAATAAGCAATAGATCAAAGTGCAGGGCCTTAATGGAATAGCTAGTCTCCTTTATAAGCGTCATGTTTTCTTAAGGCATATTTCACTGGTAATTGAAAATGTGTAAGTCATGAAATATAGCCTGTTTCTTTGTTGCAAGCTAATTTTCATCAGTTGTTCTCTGCGATTATTTATTTAGCTTTGTGTAGGAGTAAATATCAATACCGTGATAGCATCACATGCTTTTTTAGTAGATCTCAGAAAATGAGAATATGCTGACAAAAAATTGTTTTCTCCCACAACAAAGCATCCATGAAACAGCACTACCATGGAAAAAATATCACCGTCTAAGTAAGGTAGACTAGGAAGAAGAATCAATATTGTTTACTGTTCAGTTAATATTATAACCTGGGAAGATAGCCTTTTTACCTCTTTAAAAAATACTCAAATGCTTTATTATAGCTGTGAAAAATAAACGTTATGAAGAGGTGACGCCTAGAATCAGTGCATTACTGAATGTCATTTTAAGTGTTTTATGTATTCAATATCCACCCCTATTTGCTCCCTTCTAATATTATGAATTCAGGTCAAGGTGTTGCTGCCTAGGTCCTTATCAGAAATCACAGACAACATCACACTAAAACATGTAAAGAGTGATTGTAGAGGAGATTAGAAAAAATGAGTGAAATCATATTAGAAATCATATTAATCCTCCTAACACAGAAGAAATATAAACCATGAACAAAAAAAGGAATGAAATACTGTATAGGAAGAAGTCAATACGCGGAATACGAGAAACAAGAAGAAAAAAGAAGCTTTTATTTTAAAGATTCTTTCTCATACTGATACCTCATCTCTAATAATTATCCTCATTCCCAGGCCCAGAAGTATGTCATCTTCAAGATACCTCTAGTCTGTAATGGGGATCTGATGGATTGGAGACTTGGAAAAGTCCTGTGCCTCACATCTGTCTCAGTCATGAAGCCAACCCTCGGGCAAGAATATTTGTTCATTTTTCTGTGCCTGATCTAATGCAGCTCAGTTTGAAATATATATTTTCTGCTATAACATTTGAAATGAGAATGACCAAACACTGAAACTAATACAAAAGGATTCAACAGAGACATTCAATACCTTCAACTATACTAACAATCCAAGCCATGTGCTCTCTTTGGACCAGTATCAGACTCTTCTTGAACCAGTGCCAGAATATGGATGACATACTTTAGTAGGGAGTGGAGGAGTAGCCTAGTGGTTAGAACACTGGCTTGGTAACCAAGCAACCAGGGTTCAATTACCACTAGCACTCCTTGTGGCCTTGGGCAAGTCACTTAACCCTCCATTGCCTCGGAAGAAAGGCCTGGCAATCTATTTCCAGTGACACTGCCAAGAAAACCCAGGAGCTTCTGGGTCACCAGGAGTCAGGATTGACTCAAAGGCACACATTGCATTGCATTTTTACTTTAGTAGGGCAAAGTGTTAGTTCTACCTTGCCATGACACCATCATCCTCAACCTCCAGTGCCAGGAGCAACCAAAAGCAGCAGAGAATGGTTCAGAAGAGGGCCTTTCAGATTATCCGATATGCAGGGCCTTTCAGCTATAAAGTGCTGCTCTCTTTAAGATCTCTGTGGATCCTTTGCTCCCTTTTACTGGCCGTTATGACATATGCAGGCAGTCTAGGACCTTAGTCTTCACTTCCAGTGCTCGAGGGCCGCCTAGTCAGGTTGTCAGGATATACCTAATGAATATGCAAGAGGAAGATTTGCATGCCCATCACCTCCATTGTATGCAAATCTCTCTCATGCATATTCATTCAGACATTCTGAAAACCTGACTCAAGAACTGAGAGTAAAGTGTAAGAGTCTAAGGGGTATGTTTACTAAACTGTCCTAATATTACCGGCGCTAGTTGCAGTGATAATGTGAAGAATGCCATATAAGAAGTGGGCGTTCCAGTCCTAAGGTAGCAAGAATATGTATCGCGTGATAGTGTGCGCTGTGGCACGTTAACACACGTTAACCCTAAGTACATGCCAGCACAGTGTGAGAAGCTATAACAATGTAGTCCACTGGTTACTGCAATGACTGTGGAGGCAGAGGTCATGGGTTTGATCCTGCAGTGGTGTAATCTAAAAAGGCTGTCTGAGGCATTTTCTTTTAATTTAAATCAGTGCTGCCAGCAAAAACACCCTCACAGTGCCGTAACCTAAGGTGCCCCATAGGTCACATTATAAAGTGCCCTGTCTGCCAAGACACCCTATAATGTGCCCTATAGGGCGCTGTATAGGGCGCCTTATAGGGTGCTTTACAGGGTGCCTTACAGGACGCCTTACAGAGCGCCTTACAGGGTGCCCTATAGGGCGCCTATGAGGCACCTTAGGCTACAGCACTGTGAGGGTGTTTCTGCTGGCAGCACTGATTTAAATTAAAAGAAAATGCCTCAGAAAGCCTTTGTAGATGATACTACTGTGGGATTGAACCCATGACCTCTGTCTCTACAGTCATTGAAATTACCAGTAGGCTACATCTCTAAAGCTGCTACTACACTGCTGGCTGGCTACAAAAAGACTGCAGGTCACCACACAAATTGTCTGCTGTGGTTACCAGGATAGGGTAAACCCACTCGTACCCATGATGCACTGCACATGCAGCTCAGCAGTCTACAGCTGATCACATAATGGGGTATGCACCCCCACAGCACCTAGGCCTGGTAGGGGGAACCGACCGTGTGTGTTACTGTCACAGAGTAGCTACAGACCGTGACATTGTGCAGGTTCTGTGCTCACCCTGAGGGTGAGATGGGACACCCAGCACCAGGTCCGCAGAACCTGGCTTGATTGAGGTAGGCTGTGATGCAGGTCCCCATCAGTGCCAGTGTGTGATAGGTAGTCCTTGCAGACACACCTAAGATACACCTGTGTCTATCTGTATTTCTCAGTCATGTCTAGCCCTTGTGGACAATGATGTACCCATAATTGTATATGTCCTGTGTGGGTGATATGGTCACATGTTATAGGTGAAGGGGGGTTGTTTGGACCCAAAAGTGGATTATGTAGTACCACCCAACCTGCACTCTGTGGCTCCCAACTCCAGTCCTGGTGGGCCAAACACTGTTCAGGTTTTCGTGCTGTTCCTAATGAATATGCATGAAGTATATTTTCATACAATGGGGGCGGTTTATACAAATGCAGCACAGGCATATTTATTAGGGACAGCATGAAACCTGAATGGTGTTTGGCCCTCCAGGACTGGAGTTGGGAAACTCTGCTCTAGGGATTGCACATGTTTATGGTGTCTGTGCTCTGTAGGGTAAAATATAGGTGTTTCAGGCATGTTTATTCTATCTGCGATAAAAGTTCCGTCTTTATTACCACGGTTTAGTACTGGGTAAAATATGGGGACAATGTTAGCAGGAGTCACAGCTGGGACTTGCACCTGTGACCTTCTGCCCCCAAACACACTGGCTGTGTGTACTGCACCAAACTGTTGCCACAAGGGCAGGTTATTCCCTGGGGATGCCATGACTGTTTGTCAGGCAGAGTTTGTCTGTTGCAGTGCACGGCACCCACCTAAACGGGGCTTGGCTGTGGTCTGGTGTGGGCAGATGCCACTGCCCCCTCTGCCACCAGCACCCCTCCGCCACCATGCTGACATGCCCTTATGCCAGTGGTGCTGGTGGTGCGCAGTCCCAGGCCATCCAGTGTGCCGGTAGGCAGCTGCCTATGGTGTGGGTTGTCAGGTAGGGGTGCCCTCATGGACATGTGTGCTTCCCCCCAGCACCGCCTGCAAATGTTATGTGCCCTTGGGGGTACCTGCTGGGTAATATCCCCTGTGACACTGTGGGACACACACTTGTGCCCATGTTGGACCCTCGTCAGTTGCTGTCTTGCTGCTTTACAGTTTTGGCATTCCTATGTGCCACCTAGGCATCTGCCTAGTCCGCAGTGTGCCCCAGCTGGACCACAGCATAACAAACCTGCCCAATATAAATGACAAAACCCTGATCACCGCTATTTCACTGTGGGATCATTCACTTTGTAGGGGGACAGAGCATAGCCCCTTCCAAACATGATATCTTCCTTTTTACGCTTTGTCAGTAGTGTTGCTTTATGTTTATCATTAGTAGCACTATTGGCCAGCTTGGTTATGGGGATTTCAGATGTGGTTCTGGTCATTTAATATGTTTATTTGCCTTTTTGGTTCCTGCACATGTATCACTGCTATCACTTTTCTGGGTTTCCCTGGCTTTGCTGTACATTGCTGTCTGAAATGGTTTCTCTCTCGTGCAAATGTGCCTCTAGCTCGAGATTTTCACTGGCGCTAATTTTCAGACCTTCATTTCATGGCGTTAGTGTGCATGGGGCCTCTCCCCACCCACTCTCCGCCCATTGACCCCTCATCTCTGCCCCTGGGGAGCCTTACTCCGCCCTCTGGGGAGCTTTACTCCACCCTCTGCGCACCTTAACGCCACCGCAGACATTATCGCGCGATACGTGACTTTCTCGCATAGTAAAGCACCATTATCGCACAATCGCATGATAACATTGCAGCTGTGATGTTAGTGCTGTTTAGTAAACATACTCCTAAGACATAGATGTCTCACTGACTTGATAACTCCCAAATGCTTTTTCATACTTTATTCAGTCCAATAAAAAAGTAAAGAAGTATGACCTACAACTTCTTTGTTGGTCCTTATTTTCCACGGATCTAATAATGAGTTTTCCTGTTTATCTTAACAGCTGGAGCTTGAACCAGTTTGGATGTGTTACTAGCAAGCACAAAATCAAGCTACTGAATGCTTTCCAGAAATCTTTTCAACTGTTGCTTGCCACAGATACTTTAGGTGAGCTTGTGTGTATTTTTAGGTAAGTCGACAAATAGAATTGTTTACTAAAGTGAGCTAACTGCTAGCATGGGGTTTGACACATGCTAAGGGCGCCCTGCTAACAGATAACCAGTCAGTGTGTGATTGAGTGGCAACTGGGAGGGTTGGGGCGTAATGTGAGTGTTGAAGGTGCATCATGGTTAGCGCGGGTGTTCTGGACTTGCAATCACCACACCTGTTACCGTGAGCATGGATGTGCATTAGCATCATACTATCAGCAGGGGGACAGACACACATGCATATAAATATTAGCTCAAGCTTCCACACTAATTTGGTAATGCAATCGTGCGCTACCAATGTGCACCTTAGTAAACATATCCATATCCTGCCATTCTACGTAGCAATTATACTGTAATCAGATGTCAGCTGAGTCATTTTGAAGAGCTATACTAGAAATAGGATGAAAGACAAGTTGGGGTGCTTTGGTTTTTCCCGAACAGCCATTTCTTGACTTTTATTCATTTCTGTTATGGCTCTTTAAACTGGGATAATTCTTTTGATTTCAGTAATCATGTATGTTTATATGGGTATATGGGCATATTTTAAACTATGTTGTCAGTCCATAAACTGGGATCACATATGTTTTATTCCTGTGTTTGTATTTTTTTTATTTGTGTGTATTGATGTTTTAATGCTGTCTTTATTCTATGCACCCCCATTATAGACTGTTTTGTAGATTAATCATTAATACATTTGCTGAAACAATAAATATCTAATCCTTACACAATTTTGTCTGGCGCTTCTTGAAGCATGACAGTATTGCCCGAGGATCCGAAAATCTAGTCACACAAAACTTTTCTGTACCATGAGTTGGTGAAAATTATTTCCAAATGGAGCATCTCTAAATTTGCACTCTAGTTTTAGGTTTTGTCAAATTATAGCTCTTTACATATTCAAGAATGTCCGTTATTATTTTTGACCCCTATTAAGATTAGAAAAGTGATGATGAGTTGAATAATACTGAAATCGTGGTTTTAATCATCTAAGACATATCAGGAGAAATATGTAAGAGAAATATCCTCTTTTCATTGTGCTGAGGCTCATCTAATCTTAGTTTGTATAGCAGAAAAGAAAATGATCAGGAGGACTAACTGAATTTAAAAGCCCTCCATTAGGAGAAAAGATCATTACTGAGTGTGTCAATACTGAGTGGTTGCATATGGGAAGACTGTAAAATATTGCATTTTTTAAGCAGATGCATGGCATCAGAAGCCTACACAATAGATGCAATATCTATTTCTTGATCCTTCTTTAGGATCCCATATCTGGCCCTTTCTGAGAGCTTGAAATGCCAGCTTCAGAGGGAGCAGGGAAGCCCGCGTGAGGCCCCGGCTCACCTCTGCACAGCTGCCAGCGTGAAGAGTGGTGTTTTCCCTTATGTTGGCAGCTGTGTTCTAGTGAAGCGCGCGAATGCTGGGAAATGCCTTTTAACATTTCCCGGCATTCAGCGTGCTTCACTAGAACACAGCTGCCAGCATCTTTATCTTTATTCATGTGCTTGATATACTGCCCAGGCACAGGCATCAGGGCAGTGTACAAAAAAGCATGAGGGAAAACGCCGCTCTTCACGCTGATGGGCTGTGCAGAGGTGAGCCGAGGCCTCATGCAGGCTTCCCCGGCTCCCTCTGAAGCCGCTTAGAAAGGTGTGGGGCTCTTTGGGGGGTCTAGGATAGGACTGAAAATGGCTGATAGGGAGCTAGGACTGGAAATGGGCTGATGGGGGGGGGGGGTAGGATTGGAAATGGGCAGATGGGGGCTAGGATAGGACTGGAAATAGCCGATGGGGGGCTAGATTGGAAATGGACTGCTGTGGGGGCTTGGACTGGAAAATGCATGATGGGGGGCTAGGATAGGACTGGAAATGACTGATGGGGGGCTGAAATAGGACAGGAAATGGCTGATGGAGGGCTAGGACTGGAAATGAGCTGATGGGGAGGGGTTAGGACTGGAAATGGGCTGATGAAAGGCTAAGATTGGAAATGGGCTGATGGGGCTGGGGGAATTAGGATGGAGAGGAGAAAAGATATTTTGTGTGGGAGGGAAGAAAAATCTACGATTGGCTGGGTATTGGAAAAGTAATTGGGGATTGAGGATGGAAGGGTGAAATTAGAGTGGATGATAAAGGAATAAAGAAAAAAATGGAGGAAAGAGCAAAAGGAGAATGATCAGTATGCTAAAGCAGATGTAGAGAGAGAATGGGAAAAAACTAGAAGACAGAAGAAAGGACAAATGGACAGCAGACAATGGAGAGTTAGCAGAAGACACAAAGAAACCAGACAAAGGTGACTGGAGCAATTGCAACTGAAAAATAAATGCCCAACAACAAAAGGTAGAAAAATACTTTTTTATTTTGAATTTATTAACTGCAATATGTCAGCTCTGGGAAATGTGTATCGCTAATGTCTTTGCATTTTTGTTTAGTACAAGAGGAAATTTATAGTTGTATTTCTCCATTGTTGTTGTACATTCTAAGTTTGGCTTTTGGAGTTCCCAATTTAATTATTGTCTTCCTATTTCTAAATCGTGATCCCTTGTTCTTTGTTTGGTGATGGTCCATGTTCTGCATGTGTAACTGAGCTGAAATATTCTGTTTATGTAGTTTCTATTTGATAGTGTCACTTGTTCTCTTTCCCTCAGTGTTTGTATTCCCTGAGATGTATTGGTTTAATGTTTGCAATGTTGCCTTTTAATAGGTAGGGTTTGATGCTTTGTGAGTCCTGGTAGTGCTGTTATGATATGGTGGGTTTGCTATGTATTCTAAATGGTCAGTGTTTATAGTACTTCCTAATGTGCCTGGCAGTTGGTCCCAGAGTATAGTGATGTAGGAATTTGGTAGTGTTTATCCAGACGCTCATTAAGAGGCATATTTACTAAAAGTTAGCGCATGTTAACATTATGCAAATACTTATGCAATTGAGGCTCCATATGCAAATGAGGCCCCGCAATGAGTCTTGGCACATGTCCCCCACACACCCCTTGGGCCGCCCCTGTCTCCGATATGGCTCACTTCAGGCAGTCCAGATTTTCTCATGGACCTAGATGGAACTGCTTGAAAGCTGTAGTTGGAGTACAGGAACTGTTTAATTTTTCTAACAATTTTCTCTTGAAAATTATCAACTTTCCCAAATTATGTTTATGTTTATGTTTATTTATTTGCTTGACCTCCCTTCAGTAATAAGCAGAGCGGTTTACAATAAAATCTTCACTACAGCATGGCACAAGGCCAGAAAAGGAAAAGGAAATTACAATTCAATAAAGGATAGAGAGAAGAGAGCGAGAAAAGGACAGTCAGCGCAGGGAAGAGGTTAAGGCTAGGAGGGAGGAGGGTTAAAAGCAAGGGAAAAGAGGTGGGTCTTCAGAGCATGTTTAAAGGTGGGGTGATGAGGCTCCAGGCGGAGAGCAGAGGGAAGGGAGTTCCAAAGAGCAGGACCTATGAAAAAAAAGGCTGAGGAGCAGGTGGATTGAAGGTGAGCAAGCGAGGGGGGAAGCAGTGCGAGGCGGTTGAGATGGAAGGAACGGGGGGGGGGGGGTGCCTAGGGGTATGAAAGTGAATTAGGTCAGCCAAATATTGTGGGGTGGTGGTATGAAGCGCCTTGTGAACAAGTGTGAGAAGTCTGAAATGGATACGAAAGGATATGGGAAGCCAGTGAAGACGGAAAAGAAGGGGAGTGACGTGGTCTCTAGGGGAGGAGTAAGACACAAGTCAGGCGGCGGTGTTCTGGATTCTCTGAAGTCGTGTCAGTTGCAATTTAGAGATGCCAGAGAGAATGGAATTGGAAAAGTCGACACAGGAGATGACAAGAGCCAGTAACAAGGTGGCAAGAGCGGATGGAGAGAGGAAGGGGCGAATAGCACGAATTTGACGGAGGAAGAAGAAGGAGGTTTTGGAGATATGGGAAACATGGGCAGAGAAAGAAAGATCCGAGTCGAAAAGCACCCCGAGTTAACGAAAAGTAGAAACCAGTGAGATGGGTGTACCGGGAAAGGAAGGGGCAAGGGAAGGGGGCTGATGACCGTGTGGAAACCAAATAGCTGTAGTTTTCGAGAGGTTGAGGTGTAGACAGTTTTGAGTCATCCAATCAGAGACAGCAGCCAGGCAGGAGTTGAGCGGGGCAAGGTCGGGGCAAACAGGGGAGGTGTGGTAAAGAAGAAGAATATCGTCCACGTAGTAGAAAGCTGAAATTCCAAATTGTTGTATTAGTAATGTGAGAGGGGTTAAGAAAAGGTTGAAGAGGAGAGGGGCCAATACAGAACCTTGGGGGACCCCACAGGATAGGGGAAAGGAATCAGAGGATGGGCCGGATGAGGAGGATGAAAGAACAGCGCCAGATCGGGAGAAAAGGAAGGAGTGGAACCACCGAAAGACAGTGCTGCAGAGGCCAGCTTCGCATAGTCGGGACAGGAGGAGAGAGTGATCGACCAGGTTGAACACAGCGGAAAGATCAAGGGCTACCGCCACCGAAATTTCACCACGGTCGTGAGCTACGTGCAGTGCATTGGTGAAAGCAAGAAGGATGGTTTCAACGCTGTGCCCAGAACGGAAGCCGGATTGGCGGGGCTGAAGGAAATTGGTAGAGTCAAAGTGGTGAGAAAGTTGGGCAAAGACGATTTTTTGAGTAGTTTAGAGAGAAAAGGAAGGTTAGAGACTGGGCGATGTTGGGGTCCAGAGGGTCAAGAGAAGGTTTCTTAAGTAATGGGCGGATTACAGCGTGTTTCCAGGAAGAGGGAAAGGTTCCGGTGGAAAGACTGGAGTTCAAGATGGTTTGAATATAGGGGAGGAAAGACAGGGAGGGAATCAGCAGCCAGGAAGGAGGGATGGGGTCGAGGGAACAGAAGGTTTTGTTGGATGAAGAGATGAGGTGGTGGAGTTCAGTAGTGGTGGTCAGGGAGAAAGAAGACCATGTGTGGGATAGTTGGGAGATGGGGGGCGGGGAGGCAGCTGGAGGAGGAGAAAGAATAGGTGGGGGGTGAGAGGGCAGTGAAGCCCTCAGGGTAGAGATTTTGTTGCTAAAGGCCGCGGCTAGAAGAGAAGGGGCGGGGACAGGATGAATAGGTGCAGTAGGAGTAGAAGGATGAAGGGAGGTAAGAAATTTCAGGGTGGAATAAAGGTGACGGGTCTGGTTGGGAGCACTGGCGATAGCATTGGAGAAGAAGGTGGACTTAGCAAGATGAACCTGGGAACGGTAGTGAGAATGCTGGGCTTTGAAGAAGGACAGAGTGGCTGGTGAAGGGGATTTGCGCCATTGCCTTTCGGCTCTACGGAGTTGAGATCGAAGTAAAAGGAGGCCGGGATGATACCAAGGATGCGATGGTCGACGGGTTGCAGGGCGTGGACGAAGGGGGGCAACATGGTCGAGTGCGGCTGAAAGGGAGGAGAACCAAGTGGATGCTTGAGAGTTGGGAGATAAGGAGGCGAAATTAGAAGGGAGTAGATCTGCGGCTGAGGGGAAAGGCTGGGCCAAGGATGGGGTGATGGAGCGAGAGAGACGTGGGGTGGGGGGAGGTGTGGAGGAAGGAGTTGACGTCACCGAATGAAAGCAAGAGACCGAGAGGCAGAGGTGATCTGACCAGGGAAGAGAGAGGCAGGACAGATTATGAAGTGAAAGCATGGAAGAAGAGAGAGTCTGGAAGAGATCCAGAGTATGACCAGCAGAGTGAGTGGGAAAAGGGACGTGCTGCAGGAGGGACAGGTCATGCAGGAGGGAGAGGAAAGCATGATCTCTGGGGGATGAAGGGGAGTCAAGGTGAAGATTAAAGTCACCGGCGATAAGAAGGTGAGGAAAAAGCAGGGAGAGGTCAGAAAGAGATCGGAGGAGTGAGTCCCAGAGATCAGGACGAAGGGCAGGGGGCGCGAAAACGAGGAGAACGTGGGTAGGAGGTGTGGTGTGAAGATGGAGGAGAAGGGCCTCGGGATAAGAAAGAGATGGAGAGAAAATCTGGGTGAAGGAAAGAGAGGGGGCGAGGATGGCGGCCACACCACCGCCTGAGCGGCCCGTGCGGGGGACAGATGCTTCTGAAAACCCTGCCGGAAGGCAGCGAGCAAGAAGGGCATCCTCCCCTTCCCTTAACCAAGTCTCAGTGAGGAGAGCCAAGTCAAAAGATGCCTGGGAGATGAGGTCTTGGATGAGAAGAGATTTGGTCCTAAGGGAGCGGCAGTTGATGAGGCCAATCCTTAGAGTAGACTGGGAGGAGGCAGAAATGGCAGAAGGTTGAGAGGGGGTAGGACGAGAGGGGATGCAGAGAAGAAGGTTGGAAAGGGAACGAAAATGTCGACGGAAGGTCGCAGTTGGGCGATGACCCCATTGAACCGGTATGTGAGTCATAGAATGGAGAATAGAAGGAGCAGCAGGAGTCAGTAGATAAGAGGAGTCTAATACCCGGAGAGTAGTGCAGGAGGTGAGAAGAGATGAAGATGCAGCGTATCCGGATCCGCTTGTGGCAAAGAGGGTGAGAGCTGAAAGGAAATAAAAATGCAACGCAAAGTTAGAGTCACGGCGTCAGGGTCAATGAACAAATCTAAAATAACTCTAGTATAGAATAGTAATAAAGCAATCTTAAAAAATACAAAAATAAAGAGAATCTGTTCTGCAAACCACCAACCTGAATCAGAAGAGCAAAGGGCTAAGGTCCAGGGGTTATGAATAAATAAATAAATAAAGATGATAAATAAATAGCCTTTATTAACACATCATATTAACACATTGTTGAATTACTGTATATCTTTGACCTGCTGACCCATTTTATAAATGTTTTTATCAAATTGTTTTAATTTAGGAACACATTTTAGAAGTTTGGAAGACAATTTGATAAAACTGATGTGATACTTTTTAAAATGTAGCTTTTAAGTTTATGAATCTGATGGAAAGGCCAAGTTCCAGGGCATATGAATAAATAAGTAAATACCTAAATAAAGGATTAATAAAGAGAGCTTATTACTAGGATGCGTTAATGAAGACCCCAAGGCACATTAGCAGCCCCTGTGCTGCAGGGGAGCCCTGCTTCTTTTGTATCCCCCACTGGCTCCAGGCTGCCTGGTTGTAAAGAAGACCTGTAGTGCTTCTGTTTCTCCATAGATTTCAAAGGCACACTGATTTGAATAGGACACTAAACAAAATGAAAATGAAACAAAACAAATATTTCCTTAAAACTTTAGTAAACATGCCCTGGGTGCACAATCATGATGAAAAAAACAAACATGTTTGTTTTGTTTTCAATGAAAGTGGCAAATTTTGCTCATGCACATGCCTAATGGATATTCTGAAAACCGGTTGTGGTGTACAGGGCAAGTTTGGAAATTCCTGCTGTGAAACATATGGGAGAGAATTTTAGAAGATACGTGCAAATGAAATCCGGGATGTCTAAAGCCAGAATGTCTGAAAAAAATCCAGGCACAAATGAGATGTCACAAACCTGGACATGCTTGATAGAGATGTCTGCGGGTGCGTCTACCTAGACATTCCCATAATGGTATTACAGACAGGGCCGGATTTACCTTGAGTGAGGCCCTACGCCAACAAAAATTGTGGGCCCCCAGAAAAAATAAAAACGAGATCAACTTACCAAAACAGAAATGGCAATAGATGTATAGAATTGCCTGACATAAAGAGGCAATAGGGACAAAATCAGCATCGGAATTCAAGAAATACATTAAAAAATGTCTTATCCATCGGGGAAGAGGATCACTGAATGATCCGGCGGTACTACAGCAGCTACAGGAAACGGACCTGGCCGTCGCTGCTCCCTGGTACTCACTATGGCTTTGGTGTAACAGGCCACCGCCTCCTGGTACTTGCGTGTGACGAAGAGTCTCTTTCCCTGCTCCTTTAACTCCTGAGCGCTAGTGCTCTTCTCCGGACTCCCGCCTCCCCCACTCTCCTTTTCCTCTTTCCCCTTCATGCCAGGGCGTGGAGAAGCTCGCGGACGGCCCCATTCAGCTAGGCCGCAGCAATTTCAACTCTCTCTAGAGAGCGAGGGATCCAGGCTCGCACAACCCCGCCTCTCACTCTGACTATACCCAACATACCCACAAATAGGGTTGCCAACTTTTTCACCGAGAAAAACCCGACACCTGTGGCTCGCCATGCTCCACCCATTCTCTGCCCCTAGTCCCACCCCTGCCCCGCCCCCAGCCCCACCCACAAAAATTACCGAGGATACGTGTAGGCTAACTTCCTTGGTCAGATAATAATTAAACTGGGAACCCCAAAATCCAAACATGAAATGTACAACACTGGAGAAATAAAACTATAAAGTAATTTCCTCTTGCACTAAACAAAAACGCAAAGATGTTAGCAATACACACTTCCCAGACCAGACATATTCCAGTTAATAAATTCAAAATAAAAAGTATTTTTCTACCTTCTGTTTGGGCATTTTTTCAGTTGCAATTGCTCCAGTCACTTTCTTCTGGTTTCTTTGTGTCTTCTGCGAGCTATCCATTTGTCCTTTCTTCTCTTTTAGATGTTTTCCATTCTCTCTCTATTTCTGCTTTAACATACTGATTGTTTCCCTTTTGCTCTTTCCCCCAATTCTTTCCTTATTCCTTTATCATCCATTTAAATTTCGCCCTTCCATTTTCAAGCCCCTCTTACTCTCCCAATACCCAGCCCATCATAGACTTTTCTTCCACACAAAATATTTTTCCCCTCTCCATTCTCATTCCCCATCCATTCTAGTCTTCCCCCCAAATCAGTTCCCTTATAGTTCTAGACCCACCCAGCATCCACTCCCTTCTAGTCCCATTCTCCCATGCCCCACATCAGCCCATTTCCAGTCCTATTCCAGCTCTTAATAAGCCCATTTCCAGTGCTAGCCCTCACATCACAGGCCATTTCCAGTCCTAGCCCCGCCCCCCAATCACAGCCCATTTACAGTCCAAGTCCCCCATCACAGCCTATTTCCAGTCCTAGCCCCGCCCCAATCACAGCCTATTTCCAGTCCTAGCCCCCACCATCACATCCCATTTGCAGTCCGAGTCCCCCTGCACCATCACAGCCCATTTGCAGTCCTAGTTCCCCCCCCCCCCACCATCACAGCCCTTTTCCAGTCCAGGTCCCCCTCCCCATCACAACCCATTTCCAGTCCATGTCCCCCCCCCCCCATAGCCCTTTTACAGTTCAGGTCGTCCCCACAATCACAGCCCATTTGCAGTCCTAGTTTCCCCCCCCCCCACCATCACAGCCCATTTGCAGTCCAAGTTACCCCCCCATAGCCCTTTTCCAGTCCAGGTCCCCCTCCCCATCACAACCCATTTCCAGTCCATGTCCCCCCCCCCCCTAGCCCTTTTACAGTTCAGGTCCCTCCCCCCCATCACAGCCCATTTCTTTCCAGTCCAAGTCCCCCACCCCCATAGCCCTTTTCCGGTCCAGGTCCCTCCCATCACAGCCCATTTCTTTCCATTACAAGTCCACCCCCCCATAGCCCTTTTCCGGTCCAGGTCCCCCCCCAATCACAGCCCATGCAGTCCTTGCCCCCCCGACCAGCACCGCGGCTGTCTGAGGGGCTTCAGAGGGAGCAGGGTTAGCTCGCGCGAGGCCCCGGCTCCCTCTGTACAGCCACCAGCGAGAAGAGCCTTTTCCTTCACGCTGGCGGCTGTATCTGTGAAGCCGCGAATGCTGGGAAAGGTTAAATGGTATTGCCTTTAACCTTTCCCAGCAATCGCGGCTTTACAGATACAGCCGCCAGCGTGAAGGAAAAGGTTCTTCACGCTGGCGGCTGTACAGAGGGACCCGGGGCCTCGCGCGAGCTTACCCTGCTCCCTCTGAAGCCCTCCGGTGTGTGGGCCGGCCCCAGGTGCGGGTTTTCTCAGTCCTGGGGACTCTTGTTTGTGGGCCCTACGCCACGGCGTACCTGGCGTATAGTTAAATCCGGCCCTGATTACAGAACCCAGATGTCTAGGATAACCCAATGGGTAGAGTAGTGGCCTGAAACAGGGCAGTCAGGCTTCAAATCCTACTGCTGCTGCTGTTGACATTGTGCTGAGTGCTGGGGATGAGTGAGTGCTTTCTCCTCTACACCCTCTGGATGCTTTTCAGCTGAAACGAGCACTTTACAGATGCTTGTTTGTTGCTATTCCTGCCTCAGAGCAGGTCTAGGGTTAGACATGACATCAGACGTCCATGACCTTGTTGTGATCAGGTGGAGACATTCTGGTCCCTGGGAATGCCCTGGCCACACCTCCTCTATGCCCCCATTCAGATTTAGATGTTCTCACACTAGGGATGTCCCCAGAGGTGTATTCTAAAATGGCTTTGGACATCTCTAAGCCCATTTTTTATTTCAAAGCATGAATAAGGTTTCTAAAATGACTCTCATAATTTTTAGGTCCTTGTCCAATAATGATTTTTTTTTCTCTATAAAAAAATGAAAAAACAAAAAATTGACCAGGTAGTTTTCTCCTCCTTCATTTTGGCTTGTAGCTCAAATGGAGCAGACTTTTATGGGACTAGGCATCATGATCCTTGATTCACAACTGTCCAGTAACTTTCCTCTACTTTTACATGCCCCTTCCAAGGGAGCTTACCCAGGGAACAAAGCTGAAGTTCCCTATGGAGCACTGCTAGGATAGTGTCACTGCTGAGCAGAAGACTGATGGAGGAATGAACCCAAAACCTACATGACAAAATAGAGTGATCACTGAACTAGCAGCTGAGGAACGGTCATTTTTGAGTAAAGCCTCTAATAAAGAAAAGTTAGTAGAAAAGAGCAAAAGTGCTGGAAAAAGTGGGAGGCAGGTGTGTGTCTTGAATAGGAGGTCTTAAAATTCTTAAAGACTACACCAAGGGGTATGTTTACTAAAGAGCGTTAAGGGAGCAAATGTGCCATTAATGCCTGTTATCAGCATCCTTGTGCCCTTAATGCTGCAATACCACTGCACTAACGAGTGTTAAAGGCTTCTGCAGCATTAAGGGAGCAAGAGGCAGAGAGTAGGCGTTAACGGACTGGGGAGTGGACGTTGATAGCAGGTGCCCCCTTAACGCCTGTTGTGCAATTGTGCGTTAGCACCCTCTAATGCTGGGAACCCTAACACCAATGAAAACCTCTCAAAAAAGGGGTATTTAGAAGGGAGAAAGACTATGTCTGCAATTTGATGCACAGACAGGCAAGCCTAAGATAGTGATAGTAGTTCTCCATTAGCAGCAACAGCATAGTGCCCAAGTATGAAAGGCACCATGTTGATGGTGCAAATGGGGAAAAGGAGGTGGCACGTGGGTCATGCAGTGGTGGTTTATAGTGCACAAGGCAGACCTGGCAGCTGCCCAGATGCACATCTGTGATGTCCGTCATGATCCCACAGTGACAGTGCCGGCACACAGATATGATGCTGCTGCAGAAAGGTAATGTACAACATGGATCCCTGGCACCCTAAACAGAGACCTGGCTGGCCCTCCTCCTGCTGTTGCTGACACCGACTCTGGAGGAAGAGGCTGGTAGTGCCAGCAGCTGTAGCTCTACAAGGGACTGCAAAAAGCAGCTGCCCAGGGAAATACCACTGCTATGAGAGTCAGCCTCCCCCCAAGACTTAACAGTGGAAGGTAGGCATGTGGTTCCAGTGGCAACAGTTGGTTGGGAGGGACGGCATGGTCATCCATGTGTACCTATGCCCCCCATCTGGACCTGATTCCCTAGGTGCCCACCTAAGCCACATGATGGATGGGCTGAACTGTGCCCCACCTCCACTGACAGCATGCTGTAATGTCAGCATGGTGTGGGGATGTTGGCAGCAGGTACAGCAGCCCCCGCCTACAGCAGACAAAAACCATGTCCTGTGCATCACAACATTTGCCAAGGTCTGTCTGATGAGGAACATTTCAGTGCCAAGGACAGTAGAGCACATGCTGATCCCACCCCATCAAGGCTGGACATAGCATGATACATGCCCGCATCCCTCGGTGAAGGAAGCAGGAGCAGCAAGGTGTGCACCGCTGCATCTGTGCTACATCAGTGAGGCCACCTGCAGGACTGAACTGGTGGGTGAGCCACAATGGGTGGGAGGGATGGAGTGGCCTACAGATCACCCACTCTGACCATTGGTCCATACCACTGGTCTAGGGAACCGTGTGGATCGCTCGGCCCATGGATCAGGACAGCACCACCTGCATATTATGAGGGGATATGTGCATTATGGGAGAGGGAGGTGGGAAATGATGCTATGGAAGGAACGCTATGCAATTGGAGAATAGGGCATGCCAGAGCCAAAATGACCACCCAGCACAATCACTAGCAAGATGATAACACCACTACTACCACTAGACATCATTCATAAGGCACTACAAGGCTTACACAGTGCTGTACAAACACGTAGGAAGACAGTACTTGTCTGAAGAGCATACAACATGTCATGACAGGCAGTACTATCGAAGAGAAATAAGGGTACAATAGGGAGAGGAGACACCAGGTAAACAAGAGATAGGGATCTAACAGTAGCCCCAAGGAAACATGACATCTGCATGTATTTGAAGAGGGAGAGAGCTGATACGCAATATATGAATAGAGAACACTTGTGCAAGGCCTAAGGAGCAGCAAGGTGAAAGGATCAGAGTCTGGGGATGGCAGTAAAAGAACAAGGCATATAGAGGAGGTAGCCAGAGGAGGAGTGGGGTCCATGGGAAGGTGTGTAGGGAACGAGGAGAGAGGAAATGTAATGAAGGAATGTAGAAGGGAACATCTATAGGTTAGTACATATTGCATATGTGCTATGAATATGGAAACAGACAGGGAGTCAATGAAGTAACAACAGGAGAGGGGTCATAGGAGTGCAGCAGGGCTGGCAGATGATCAGCCGCGCAGCAGTGGTCTGAAGAGATGGAATGGGAGAGAGATGACTCTGAGGGAGACCAGAAGAGTGGAGGGTATTGTGGCAAGATGGGAAGTAAGTATAAGTAAGAAAAGGGGTATTTATGTGTGTTTAGAGGGCACGGGGTTCTGTGTGAACCAGAGCCCCCTCCAAATGTGAGGACACAGCCAGAACCATCCATCTGAGGCACATGTATGGCACATGGCATGCAAAGATCACAGCAGACATAAAAAGACCCCCTACACATTCCCACATTCACCCTTTCCATGATCACAGCTTCACATTATGGACTGCTGAATTTATATGGCAGTTATGTGGCTCAACACACAAAGCCAATGTGTTTATAGGTGGTGTTTCACAGGTCCAAGACCTGACTGTGGATCATGTATTGCATATCCCTGTGGGTAAACTTTATCCTACAGTGCAGGTACAGCACCTGCATGTGCAACCCCCAATGAATTAGCCAGAAAGGGTATAGACACCCATAAGTCACACAGATAGGCTCCACTATCCACAGCTGGGTGGAATAGCAGGCTGATAGCACCAGTACACTGAGCAGGCATTAACAACTTACATGAATGTCAGAGCATGCTAATAATGCCTGCACAATGAGCACACATTAACAATGCTTGAGCTGATATGGAGACCAAAGTGGCAGGCAGGAATGCCAACCATACCCACTTTTGCACAGCGCTGCGATGTGTGTGTGCACATGCGCGCATGGCCGTGTGTGTGTGTACTTTCCAGAGTTTTGTGGCCTTCAGCACTGCACTGTGCCTCACAGTACCTAAGCTGTTCCCAGCATTAGTCTGCCAATATGCATGATGTGGAGCAGAGGACTGTAGGTATGGCCTGAAACAGAATGGTTTGGCCAGGGTGTGGCTGCATCAAAGGTAGGGTCAATGGCTGAGACTTGCAGTACCAATCTCCCACGTGCATGGCCCAGGTAGCCACAGATTTTCATACTGAGAGGGCACTCACTCTGACCATGTATCAAAATAGTGCTATATAGTTTACAGCTCTAGTGATGTGGGTACATTCCTTGTCTTGGGAGCCCAATGACTTAGTCAAATGCCAGGTGTGTCCTAAGCTAGGGTGCATATGGTTGCTCTGTCCACATGCAGGGTATGCAGACAAGCAGATTGGGCACAGTTGGTATGTGTATGGCTGAGACAGTCCTGTGGTGGGCATCAGATGCAGTCTGACTGTGCTTGCTGTGGTGGATTGGTGGTTCCAGATGGTTGGGACTGCAGCTGCTCTTGGCCTGCTCTCTGTGGTCATGGCAGGACCAGCAAAATGTTAACAGCATCCCCATACAAGCCTAGAAACCCCCCCCCCCCCACCACACTGCAATTGCCATCCATGAAGTCAGCTGCTGTCACACTGAGCACTGATCCAAAATGTTCTAGGATAATCCCTACCCAACAGGGGAAGGACACAGAACCCAGATATGACAGGCAACTACCATGTGCTGTCTTTGTGCAGGAAAAAAGGTGACTAGCATAACACACTGGCAGTGATTATTGAGCTGCAGCATGGATGATAGAGTCCATCTCTAGTAGTGCAAGCTCTAGAGTCCGGGTGCTGGGCACCCATTCTCACTCTCACGGCAACCACTGAAACTGCTTAATAGCACAGTTTTCAGCTGTTATGTGCTTGTAGCACACACTGTCACTGTGTCTTACTGAATTGAGGTAATGGATCAGTGGATTCTCCATTTGGTGATCAGCTACAAAATGCCGTTCTGCGTGTGCAGTGCATCATGGGTACTGGAGGGGTTAACCTTTACTGGCACACACAGCAGACAGGTTAGGCAGTGGCTTGCAGTCTCTTTGGCTCCAGACATTGCCATGTTGTGCAGTGTGGAAGCGTAACCTAATGGTTACTGCAATGTCTCTATAAGCAAAGACATGGGCTTGATTCCTGCTTGCTCTCCTTGGGACTCTGTGCTACTCAGTTCATTTGCATACCCATGACAGTCTAGACTCTGCTGTAGACACACATCCTTAAACTTTGTTATGAGTTGGCCACAATTTGGATCAGCAAACATGGTATTCACCATCATGCCCTTCTGAGAACATGGCTTTATTGGCTGTGTTGCAGCCCATTGTAGGGAGTCAAACATGTTCACCCTGAAGATATCTGGTGCATGCTTGGAGGCACAGCATAATGATATTTGCATTGCATTGAGAACCAAGCTATCAGGGTTTGAGGCCCACTAACACTCCTGGTGTGACATTTTGGAATGTGTTACTGCTGCATTTTATGTATGCCACAACCTTCATGACCACACCTCCTTGTGACCTTGGCCAGGTCACTTAACTCTCAATTGCTTCAGCTAACTGCAGGTTCCTACAGTCCCTGTTTTTCATCAGTCTTTACCAAGTTATAGGTACTGCACTGATACAGCGGTATACTAACAAGCAGTTACATGCATACAGCTGTAATGCACAAATGAAACATGAGGCAAGTATGCCATCATGACTGTGACTGTATAGCTTTGGCTATATCACATCATTGCATTATATGCAGACACATCCTACCCTCGGATAGCCACCTACAGGTATCAACTCATGTCTGTATGTGCCCCTTTTGCCCAGTTTGAGCGATTATTGTCCAGTGGTTGTATGCATATTTGTCTGGGGTGTTGTATGGTGGTTGGTTGGCTGAGACCTACATAACTGGTATCAGGCCTTCCACATGGCACTGACACACATTTTTACCATACAGTAGAAATGTGTTGGGGATCGCACATCCGGTACATTGGTGCTGCCAGCACATACCACAATCTCTTCTGCCGCCATCCTTCCTTCAACCCATCCATCACTCTCTTGCAGCTTTGTGCAGTCATGTTTTCTAATGTAAGCTGCTACACCATGGCCTACACAGATATTCTTTTCCACATTTTGATGTTTCACTCATGCCTGATCTGCACGTCACTACTCCTGCTCCGTCCTCCTTTCACTGCACACATCATACCGCTTCTGACTCTGCTGGGGAACACGTCTTCCCAAACCTATGCCACCCACTGACATTACGGCATTTTACGTGGGCACCCCCCCTGTGCATCAGTACAGCTGCCTCCTACATGCTTGTCCAACTTATTGGCTGACACACAGGATGCCCACAGATCTCTCAGGTCAATCAGCTCCCACCTGTCCTTCCATTCATCACTTTTACATTGGCTTTCACTGGGGCTCCCATATCCAGCAATAAAGTGACAGCCATTTTCGGGCGTTAAGGTGCACGCTTGACACCTTAATATCCGATGTCTTGTTAGTGCATGCTAAATGGCCCATTGCGCCCTTACCGCTGGAATGCCTCCTACCCTCCCAGAGTCTTTTTCATATGGAAAACCCCATATCGCTGCTGTTAATGCTCGATAAAGCCTGCTACCTTAACGTCTTTTAGTAAACATACCCCTCAGGAGTTTGAAGGCTATCTTGCACTGAAGGAAACAGATAGCAGATGCATAAAAAAACATTTTTGTTTAAATACCTTTATTTGATCTCAAACATTTAAAAGTAAAGCTCACTTTCCAAATTTAGAAACAATTGTAGCTCTTCATTTAGTAATCAATCACAATTGCCTTTCTAATTTGTGGGTTTACACTTTTCTTACTGTAAAATGAAAATGTCAGAAAATCACATACATAATAAATTTATCCACCAGGTACGTGCACTGCAACTATATGAGTCTAAACTACCCTTCCTTTCTTTTTAAGCCTCAGAGGGGGGCAACATTTAAAAGGGGCCTGATATTTAAAACAATTAACCTGGTTAGCAGAGCTGCTAACCACTTTAATTGTGTTGAATGGGATATTGAATATCTGCAGCTGCCAGCTCTACATGCCCCAATCCTAACTTGCACCGCATATCGCTAACCAGACAGCGGCTCAATATTGCTGCTGAGCGCTTAATCTGGAGATGACCCCGGCATTGAGTATCCAGGATTACTGTTCAGCGCAGGTGGCTAGCCACGTTAGCAGTGCTAGCTGCCTGCGCTGAATATTGGGCCCAAGATTTATTGCTTTATCTATGGGATATTTTAACATCTGACATATTTTAAGCTATGAAAATCCCATGCATCTATTTGTTGACAATTTATCCAGTCAAAGATAGGAGAGGTCAGGGATGTGCCAGGATATGGCTAAAATATTAACTGCAAAAATACTGTAGCTGTCCTAGAGTTAGCCATATAATTTAAGCAGTCAGATTTAAGCCAGCTTCCTATCTAATTAAAGGTAACCAGAGAAGTTATCTGGTTATTTTAAGCCAGATATGAGCCCGCTCACTGAATATGTACCTCCTTGTGTCTTGTGGAGTGGATGAGTAGCCTAGTGGTTACAGCAACAGCCTAGTGCCCAAGAGATCTGTGTTGCATTCCCACTTTAACTCTTTGTGACCTTGGGCAAGTCACTTTACCCTCCATTGCCTTGGAAGAAAAAGCCTGGTAATCTACTTCTGGTCATACCTTACAGAGAAAACCCAGGGGCTGCTGGGTTGCCAGGAGTCAGCATTGACTTGACAGCAATTAAAAAATTGCTGTATAGCAGAAAGATGTGGCCTGTACTTTCACAGCAGAGTAAATTCTGTTGTACTATGAAAGACTGACTTTCATGAAACTTTATCACAGATACATTGACAAATCTATGAAGCAAAAAGACAGATTACAATCAGCAGATTCACTAAACCATAATGAATAGCTATTCACAATAGAATGCATAGTGTTTCTAGATCTTAAAAGGGCCTTTTTCCCATGCAAACAGATGCATTTCTTGAGACGAAAACATGAGACGGAGCTTACGGATTTCACATGCATTTTAATGTGGCGTTCAATTTTCTTGTAGGTCATTTGCCAGTGGAAACATTTCACTTTGTCGCACTGTTGAAAAAAATAAAATGCCTCAATATGTATATGCAGTTTTCCTGTGGAGAAGAAGCTTAAGCTATGATGCAAACATTTCCTATGTCTCAATGGCTTCCAAAAAGTCCTGATACGTTTACTATGAGAAAAAAACCTAAATAGTCTGAAATACCATGTAAAATATGGTGCCTGAGCTTGCCCATTGGAGTCTGCCTTTTTAACTGTAATCCAACATGAACTTCATCTGCCAGTATCGGATTACTAGAGAGAATACAAGAAACGTTCTTTCCTGGCTCTCTTGATTCTCTTGGCAGATAAGCTTGGACTAAGGCTTTGTGTTGCATCCAGGAGAGCTCATGCTGCTCCTTTACTTGTCTGGATTTTCTTCCATGAACTCCTCAGCTTTAATACATCTCGTTGTCATTTTAAGATGACTCGGATTCAGTGTAAAATTATTTATCTTTAGTTCTCACGATTATATACAGTATGCACATTACATTCAGACCCAGAGCTCTACTAATTTGTAAATGGTTTATGCAGCGAAGTAGAAGTTTATCAGCCAATGTAATCATTAAACAAGTGAATACTTTGTGTGATAAATTTGGAATTAGATCTCTGTACTTTTAAGGAGGCAAATGGCCTTTCATAGAAACTATGACGTCAATATTTAAAAGGACTTAAATGGATTAACCACATAAGTCCTTTATTTTTAAATTTGGGTACATCAAGAAATAACGTTTGGCTGGCCAGCTTGATACTCAGTGGAAGATTATCTATCCAAATGCGGAAAGGACAGGGGCGTTCCAGGATAGGGACACATTATATCCAGATAGCAGCAGGATTCATCTGCTGTTTGGGAAAAAAGGGTCTTTTCATGGACCTACACAAACAGCAGCCCTAACTTTAGTGGATAACTTATTCATTTACATTTCTAGGACTGTATATTCAGCAGTCCTGCCTGAATAAAATATTGGGCTTAAAAGATAAGTGGATAAATCATCTGCTTATATTTATATGGAAGCCATGCCACTAAATTGTAGCTCTGTTTTCTATCTTATGTCTTATTCTGAAGCAGATATTTTGAGTACAGCATTTATTTCTGTAGTTTCAATTTTGACCTTTCCAACATGCAACAATTGTTGATAGGCTCTGAACATCAAACACTATGGGGGTCATTCTGGATGTACATCCTCTCTATTCGTGCAAATATGGCTGCCGACAAAAGGCTCCCCATATGAACATCAGAGATATATGGGGAGGCTTAAACGGGGGCAAAATGAGAGCAGAGTGAGGGTGCATCATCTCCCCGGATGTACAGGACCTATTCAGAGGTGGAATAATTTCCCCTGGACATAGCATTTCAGTGGTGAACAGCGTGGACAAAGGAGGTAGGCATGCAGTAAGTTTCCCGCAGCTGGACCCTGGCCATGGGAAGTCAGATCGGAGGTCCAGCTGTGGAAAAATAAACTTTTTGTGGAGCCTTACTGAGGTAGCCGGGTAAGTGGTTTTACGTCCAGGGTGCCTGAATAGGGGACGTCCAGCCACTGTGCTGCAATTCTGCTCCTATGGGGATGTCTAGCCCCCATGGGAGCAGAATTGGATATGTCTCCCGGATGTCTGGACTTCTGGGAGATGTACATGTCCAAATGTGCCTCCACCTAAATAGAGCCATTCACCACAATAATCAAGTGTCTGTAATCATCTGGAGAAAATGGCAAAGTGGATAATGAAATAAAATAATTGCTATACTCTACAGAGACAAATAAAAATTGTTATCATATATCAATGGTCACTTGGAATAATTCAAAGCACATGAAAAATATTGAACCAGGTATTGAAAAAGGGCTGGGAATCTCAGGCATTTAAGTTAGTTGCATATTCAGAAACTAAAGGATCTTAATAATTTTTCTGAATTCTTAACTTTAGCGGCTTTAAAGGAAGACCTATTATAGACTCATAAAAGTTAAGGCACCTAATTTAGGCATCCAACTTTGAAAATCAGCTCTGATTACCTAAACCCATTCCTCTACCTTACCCATGCCAGCTCCCGTTTAGAGACCCAATTTAGGATTCTTGGAATTAAGGTAGCTAAATATAGGCACTCATACCTTTTGAAAATTATCCTATGTCAAATGTAATTATAAAAATGTTTCCATGAAGATGAACAGGATAACAAGTTCTCACAAGATGGGTGTCATCGCCAGTGGAGCCTGGCATAGGAAACAGCTCCCCAGCTTGGATCTCGCTCAAAGCTTTAGAGAGATTCTTCATACATGCAAATTACTTTCCATCTTCCACTGTCAAGCAGGACAACCTCAGTCTCCATCTTTCCATTTAGTTGAAATGTTGTGTCCTACAGCTCACATCAAGACTTTTCAATTCTTGTAGATTTTCCATTTTTTTAATGATTTTTCATATAGCTTTCCTCAAGTCTGTTACTATTGTATGGCTTCCATTAGTGTCTAGGAACATTTTTTTTTTATTTTAAGTTTCCTTTATTTTTGTGTATTTGCCTGGTACAGGCCTTGGCCAAAGCCCTTGAGTGGCCTGATCAGGTACATTTTAAAAAATAAATGTGTTTGCTTTTACTATGGCTGTCTTTTTCAATAATATGTTCAGTGGGTTTAAGAGGTGCACCCAATGCAGCAAGGCCACATCTGTAGTGGATACTCACAATTGATGCTTGCTGTATTTGTGGCTGGAACATGATCTCTCTCGATGTAGTTTATGTTCACAGATGACAAAGAAAGAGCTCATGGGTCAAAAAAACCCCAGTGCAATTGCATTTTTGGTGTCAGTATGTCTGGTTCATTGACATCAGAATCAGAAGCTGCATCGACTGCTAACGATGCATCAACATTGAGAGTGCATCAGTCACTCTTGACCTCAATCATCAATAGAAGCTTTCAGGATCAGACAACCTCTCAATCAACCTAATGAAGAGGAAGGATTCAACCTTATCTTCATCGATGTCAAGTTTATGATGCCGAATACTGGGCAGAGGCCAGGGTGCATCAACATTACACTTTATCAGAGTGTGATGTTGAGAATATGAAGGCACCAAAAAAGTCAGTGTTCTAAAAGCAATCAGAACATGAGGTCAAGAGCATCAAGGCATCAAAAGAATCAGTGTCCTCAAAACATCTCTGCCATGAGATCCACTTATCCTCCTCAATACCGGAGACTATAGAATAGCCTCCAAGAACTTGAGACCAAACTTCTGATACTCTCCAAGTGTCTCAGGAGGACATGCACACTCCTACTGTGGTCCAAATGCCTTTGTTGATGGCAGATTTTGTAGAGCAGCTCATGATGAAATTCAGTGAGTGAATAGAATATTTTATTTCCTCATTGCGATATGACAGCTTCAGTTTCAGCACATTGGAGCATCCAGTTGACTCTAAAGGCTCATGCACTCTATGCTGGAAAAACATCAACATGAAGGCCTTGAAGGGCTTCAGGGTCAGTTTCTGCCATACCCCTATCAATCTTCATTGCATCAATATCTTGATGCTCTCACTCAAGGCCCTGCAACTGATGAGCAGAAATTGAGGCAGAGAGTGACCCAGACTTCTCCTTGGGAATATTTTTCTGGGTCATACTCTGAGCACTCCTGGGATTCAGAAGATGACCCAGAGATATTTTCTGAAGAGGAAGGTTCAACTGATTTACCATCAAATCTATTGACATCACATGAAATGAGAAAGTCCCACCAGACAAACTCTCCTTCATTGATTTTATCAGGGAAATGGTAGAGGCCATTCCATTTAAGTTAGAGATGATGGACATCTTCTAATTCCTTGACCCATCCACAGAAGCTATAATAGTGCCTGTTTACAAAATCCTCAAGAATGTGCAGATGTGGGAGAAACCTCCTCTCTGTGCAATAAGAAGGTTGACTCAATGTACAGAATCCATAAGGTCCCAGAACCAAAGAGCATCAGCTTCCTCAGGTGGTCAAATAGAGTCAAGATTCCAATTCACACTCTTCGGTGCACCCAGGGAGACAGGTTCAGACACGAGTCTTTTGGGAGAAAATTCTTTCAGAATTTCTCCTTTTCCAGATAGGCTACCTTCCCCATTACAGAAAAAGTACCCTAAGTTTCATCTTATACATAAGACCAAGAATATTGATGCAAAACAGTTCACCTCTGCCTCCCCGCAGAATTCTTCACTCTCCCACTAGAACAATAAGTCCTGTCTTGGGACTCACTGTTAACAAAGACCTTAGGGGCATGTTTACTAAACTGCGGTAACATTACAGATCACGCGTTAGGTAACGTTAATGATCTTTAGGTAGCGTTAACGCGTGGTATGTAACATTAACGTGCGTTAAAGTTACCTAACGATCGTTAATGTCCCTGGCCGCGGTAAACACCTCAAAGGGTGGAAAGAGGGTGGGGGGAAGGGGTCAATGGGCGGGGAGTAAATTCAGACCTCTAGGAGCGACCGAATTCAATGAATAAATCCATCGTTGCTCTCACAACTGTAGCTACAATTTACAGATCGATTGGTACACTATAGTTTGATTGGCTTCATTGATTTGTTTTGCTGTCCAACAGAGGGTTTCTGAATTTAGTGGGACTCATCTATTGGTTGCAATGATAGTGGATTTGATTGGTGGCATGCACTCTTCTGTCAATGCTGACGTCAGACGCCGAAGTTCTTAAGGCAAAGTATTTCCCTGCTCTTATTTCATGTTGAAGCTTTGAAATCTGCCAGCAACAGATGGACCTGAAGCAGGGTTATATGAAGTTTGAACCCAACCCGAAACGTGTGACACGTCGTTGATTCTATATTCTGGCATGGTGATTCAAGCCAGTGTTGCTTGTCTGCGAAATCTTAAAAAAAAAAGCTAAGTTAAGAACTATTATGCCTGATATTAAGTTTTGTGAAAATTAATAAAAAGGAGAGGTCACAGCGGTACACAGAAGTTTTCTGTGCACTTGGTTGACTAGCTCCGACAAAAAAAGTCACTCAGCAGGGCATTTGATACAGAATCTTTTTGGGAATGGATGGATGATTAGTTGATTCTGATTGGTTTTTGATTTTTGGTGTTCTATGTATATATTAAGAACAAATGTCATACTTTGGTCAGACCAAGGTCCATCAAGCCCAGTATCCTGTTTCCAACAGTGGCCAATCCAGATCATAAGTACCTAGCAGTTTCCCAAAAAGACACACAGGTTCCATAATGCTTATATTGGGGCAAGCAGTGGATTACCTAGGTTCTCTTAATGGTTTATGGATCTTTCCTCCAGGAACTTGTCAAAACCTTTTTTAAACCTAGTTACACTAATAGCTTTTACTACATCCTCTGGTAATGAATTCCAAATTTTGATTATGCATTGAGCGAAAAAATATTTTCTCTTATTAGTCGTAAAGTGGTTACTCTGTAGTTTCATTGCATGTCTCCTAGTCTTTCTACTTTTTGATGCCATAACTAATTGATCTACATTTACCCATTTTACTCCATTCATTAATTTATAGACCTCTATCATATCTCCCCTCAGCCATCTCTTTTCCAGGTTGAAGAGCCCTAACCTTTTTAGCCTCTCCTCATAAGAGCATCCTTCCATCCCCTTTACCATTTTGGTGTCTCTTCTCTGTCTTTTTTTAATTCCACTATATCCTTTTTAAGATACAGTGACCAGAACTGCACACAATATTCAAGGTGCGGTCATACCATGGAACAATATAGAAGCATTATAATAACTTTTTGTTTTATTCTCCATTCTTTTTCTTATGATTCCTAGCATTTTATTTGCCTTCTTGGCTGCCACTGCACACTGAGCGGAGGGTTTCAACATGTTATCCACAATGATGCCTAAATCTTTTTCCTGGGTGGTGGTTCCACTTACTTTTTTTAAAAAATTGTAAACTGCTATGATGTTTGTACCTTAGCGGTATATAAATCTTTACAAATAAAATGAATATATAAAAAACTATGCTCACTTCCCACATAGGTTCTTACAAGCTCTTCAGGGGCATGTACTTGTGGAATAGTTGCGCTAAATGTAAATATTTGCAGACACTCTCTCTTAAAAGATGGCAGAGCAACTCCATTTGCTAGTGTTCAAAGGGAAGGCGTGCAGAAAATACACATGGTCTGAGCAACATATGACATATTTGAAATGGCATCAAGAGCCTCATCTATAGATATTGGTGACCAAAGATTCTCATGACTTTAGACCTGAGACCTATGATACGATGTCTAGGAGAAGCTTTCTGATATGCCATGTCTTGGAGAAAATCTTTTCAGAGATCAGATGTAAAAAACTGCAACTCTTATAAAGCAACACAGTGATAATCTTGGAACCCTCTAGAAGCCTACTTCCAACACACTACTTCTTGGTCTTCTTCTGAACAATCAACAGTGAAACCACAATTACAAATTATAAACCTGGTTATCGATGTAAGTCACAGCACTAGCTGTTAGTGCATCAGCTCCGCCATAGTGATTATGCACCGAAGGTCATTGATGCTATAAGGCACAGCACAGAAACGAGATGTTAGTTTGAAAAGCAGTGCCAATATAAGTCTGAGACCTTCGAAAGTATATCTCAACGTGTCTGTATTATAAACAGGAAGGAGTTTGGCAGTACTCCAATTCTTGAAGTGTTACAGTGAACTATTTCCAACACAGCTTCCTCTTCATCTAGGAGGTTTCAGAGTGAAGAGCAAAGAAGATCCTATTACTGTCCAAGGCACATGTATATTTTTCCTTTTCACTTTTCCCAGACAAGATAGGGATCTTGTGCACATCCAAGACATCAGAGAGCACAAACATTCCTGCCTTCTTCTCTGCAAAAACTATGGATGAGGTTTTGACTGTATCTATGAAAATAGTCAGTGTTCCATTACCCATAATGAACATCCTTCCAATAGGAGGGAGGCTGGGGTTTTACATAAACTGATAGACACTTATAATCTCTGATCATTGAATGCTAAAAATCATCTAGTCCACTGAAAGCATCTTAGACAAGCTCCCCACATCAGGAAATATTTCCCTCTTAAAGGCCAATTCAGTCAAACATATTCTACAGGGAAAGAGGGGAGGGATTCTGCTTCAAATATATCCTGGTCACTAAGAAGACAGGGGGATTCTATCCCATCATAGACATAATGGCTCTAAACAAACATCTAGTTTGAGAGAAGCTTGGGATGTTTTTCTATGCAGCCTCATTCTTAAAGGAAGCTGGTTATGTTCTCTGGACTTAAAAAATATGTGCATCCACATAAGGATACATCCAGTCACAAGAAGTATCTCAGATTCTTAAGAGGGAAATGCCACTATTAGTACTATGCTCTACCTTTGGCCTCATGTCACTTCTTGGTATTTACAAAGAGCTTTGTCATAGTAGCAGCATATCTATGCAGGCCAGAAGTACATGTGTTTTCCTATCTGGGCTATTGACTGATCAAAAGCACATCTCAGAGAGGAGTTCAAAGACATGTGCACACCACCATCCAGGGATTAGAGTTGCTAGGCTTCATCATAAATTACCCCAAATTGCAGTCAAGCCTGTCAATTCTATTTAAATTCACAGGAACTCTGCTAGATGTGACTCAGGCAAAAGCCATTTCTTCCACAAGGAAAGACTATCAATCTGGTGTTCATCATGGAGTATTTTCAGAAGAACTGACAGATAACCGCACGGAGGAAGTTAGACAAGCTCAATGAACCTCGAGCACACAGTGGACTCAGGCAACTCATAGGCTCTGAGACATCATATCTGCTAATGTACCTTCCAGGGATCTCTGACCAGGTGGATGATTCATTCTAATTTGGCAAAAGGCACCCCCTTCCAAATTCCACCTTACCAAATAAGTACTCACAACAGATGCATCCATACTGGGATGGGGAGCAGGGCCGGCCCGTCCATTGAGCAAGAATGTTCTTTGCACAGGGCCCCGCGTTTCAGGGGGCCCCGCGCAAAGAACATTCTGCTTTTTTTTTTTAATTATATTAAAAAAAAAAAAAAAAAAGCTGGCTCTGGCTGCTGCCGCGGCCTCCACAGCAAAATGGAGTGTCCCGCGGGGCCCCCTCTCCTCGCTGAGCCTCTCTGCAAGGGCTTTCAGATTCGCGAAGGGAGAGCGTCTCCCTCGCGTCTCTGTTAAGCCCGCAGGGGCTAATGGGAAATTTCCCATCTGCCCCTTTAGATGTGAGAGGCTGATGGGAAATTTCCCATTAGCCCCTGCGGGCTTAACAGAGACGCAAGGGAGACGCTCTACCTTCGCGAATCTGAAAGCCCTTGCAGAGAGGCTCAGCGAGGAGAGGGGGCCCCGCGGGACACTCCATTCTGCTGCTGCCGCGGCGGCAGCAGCAGCAGCCAGAGCCAGGTTTTTTTTTTAATTTTAAATTTGCCGGGGGGGGGGCTGTTAAGGCTGGGCTGGGCTGGGCTGGGGGGGTGTTAAGACTGGTGCTGGGCTGGGCTGGGTTGGGCTGGGTTGGGGGGGTGTTAATGCTGGGCTGGGCTGGGGGGTGTTAAGACTGGTGCTGGGCTGGGCTGGGCTCGGCTGGGCTGGGCTGGGGGGGTGTAAAGACTGGTGCTGGGCTGGGCTGGGCTGGGGGGGGTGTTAAGACTGGTGCTGGGCTGGGCTGGATTGGGCTGGGGGGGTGTTAAGACTGGTGCTGGGCTGGGCTGGGCTGGGTTGGGGAGGTGTTAAGACTGGTGCTGGGCTGGGCTGGGCTGGGGGGGTGTTAAGACTGGTGCTGGGCTGGGCTGGGCTGGGCTGGGCTGGGCGTGGGGGGTGTTAAGACTGGTAATGGGCTGGGGGGGTAAGACTGGTAATGGGCTGCGGGGGGATGTTAAGACTGGTAATGGGCTGCGGGGGTGGTTAAGACTGGTAATGGGCGGGGGGGGGTTAAGACTGGTAATGCGCTGTGGGCTGATGGGGGCTGTCTGGAAATGGGGTGATGGGGGTTAGGACTGGTAATGGGCTGGGGGGTTAAGACTGGTAATGGGCTGTGGGCTGATGGGGGCTGTCTGGAAATGGGGTGATGGGGGGTTAGGACTGGTAATGGGCTATGGGGGGATTAGGACTGATAATGGGCTATGGGGGGGGGCTAGGACAGGACATGGGCTGATGGGGAGGGGTTAGGACTTGAGGTGGGATGATGTGGTTAGGACTGGTAATGGGCTGTGGGCTGATGGGGGGGGTTAGGACGGGCTGTGGGCTGATGGGGGGGGGGGTTAGGACTGGCAGTGGGCTATGGGGGGCTGACTGGAAATGGGCTGATGGGGGGGTTAGGACTGGTAATGGATTATAGGGGGGGCTTAAACTGAAAATGGGGTGATGGGGGGTTAGGACTGGAAGTGGGTTAATGGGGGGCTAGGACTGGTACTGGAAATGGGCTGTTGGGGGGGCTTGAATTGAAATGGACTCATGGAGGGGCTAGAACTGGAAGTAGGCTCATGGGGGGGCTTGGACTGGAATTGGGCTGAGTGGAGGGGAGCTAGGATTTGACATGGGCTGATGGTGGGGCTAGGAAATGACTAGAAATGGGCTGATGGGGGGCTAGGATTGGAAATGAGCTGATGAAGGGACTCAGACTGAAAATGGATGGGGGAGCTAGGACCGGAAATGGGTTGATGGGGGGTAGGACTGGAAATGGGCTGATGCAGGGACTAGAAGAGAATGGATGCTGGGTGAGACTGGAACTAGAAGGGAGCTGATGTTGGGGGAGGATTAGAATGGGATGAGGCTGGGAGAGTAAAATGGAGAGGGGAAAAATATTTTGTGTGGGAGGGATGAAAAATCTACAATTGGCCGGTTATTGGGAGAGTAAGTGGGGATTGAGGATGGAGGGGTAAAATTTGTGTGGATGAAATAGGAATGAGGAAAGAGCAAAAGGAGAAAGATTAGTATGTTAAAGCAGATGTAGAGAGAGAGAATGGAAAAAAAAAACTAGAAGAGAGAAGAAAGAACAAATGGACAGCAGACGATGGAAAGTTAGCAGAAAACATGAAGAAACCAGAAGAAAGTGGCTGGAGCAATTGCAACTGAAAAAAAATGCACAAAAGGTAGAAAGATATCTCTTTATTATGAATTTATTAACTGGAATATGAAAGCTCTGGGAAATGTGCATCATTAACGTCTGCGCTTTGTTTGGTACAAGAGGAAATTAATTTATAGTTTTATTTCTACAGTGGTGTTGTACATTCCAAGTTTGGCTTTTGGGGTTCCCAGTTTAATTATTGCCTTCCTGTTTCTAAATTGTGATTCCTTGTTTGATGATGGTCTATGTTCTGCATGTGTAACTGAGCTGAGGTATTCTGTTTATGTAATTCCTATTTGACATTGCCACTTGTTCTCTTTCCCCAGTATTCTCTGAAATGTATTGGTTTAATATTTGCAGTGTTGCCTTTTGATAGGTAGGGTATGGTGCTTTGTGAGTCCTGGTAATGCTGTCAGGATATGGCGGGTTTGCTATGGGTTCTAAATGGGCAGCGTTTGTAGTAGTTCCTAATGTGCCTGGCGGTTGGCACTGGATTATAGTAGTGTAGAAATCTTTTAGTCTTTCTTTATCCATACCCTCATTAAGAGACATGTTTGCTAAAAGTTAGTGTATGGTAACATTATGCAAATATTTATGCAAATAAGGCCACTTATGCAAATGAGGCCCCGCACCGAGTCTCCGCACATGGCCCCGCACCCCCCTTGGGCCGCCCCTGATGGGGAGCTCATGTAGATGAACTACATTGTGCACTCAGGGATTATGGTCCACCCAGGAGAAACCTAATCAGATAAATTTCCTGGAAATGAGGCAATCTGAAATGCTCTGAAGGGTTTTAGAACTTGGTTGGCCAACCAAAATGTATTAATAAAAACTAACAATCAAGATACAATGTATTACACCAACAAGTAGGGAATGTCCTATCTCCTCTACTTAGAAACATCTCTCAAGGAATAACCCTCAAAGCCTGATGTCTTGCAGGAAAGGGTATTGCCCTGGCAGGGAAAACTGGATTGTGTTACTCCAACTGCATGAATGGTCCCTGAATGTAAAGGTAGATCACTGAATATTTCAAGAGTGGAACACTTCTTTGTCATTCCTTAGAAATGGAAAATACCTCAGTTCTTTTTCAGGATTGGGACACATATCAAAGCAGCTTCATAATTTGATATGCCGCTTTTCTACAAGTTAAAGTGGTTTACAATGAACTAAGTTTTTACGGTAAATGAGTTATGAACAACATTATGCAATGAACATTATGTGAAACTCAGAACAAATGAAATTATATACAAATTATATACAATGAAATTATATGCAAGGGTATGGGGTTGTGAGGTTGTGGGGTTTCATGAGGGTGGAACAGGGGAAGGAAGCATATGGGATCATAAGTTTCTGTTGGTTTGATTTGTCAGTTACTCATTGGCAAAATGCTTTTGGAATAGGTGTGTCTTGAGTTGTTTATGAAAGTCCATGGAAGACTTGATGGTTTGAATATCTGCGGGTAGTTCATTCCAGAGGGTGGGGGCATAAAGTGAGAAGGCTCGTGCTCTTGTGGTCTGCTTGCAGTTGCGAGTATATGATGGTATATCGAGGAGCTTCTGTGTTTCTTTTCTCCTTGGCCTATTAGAGTTGAAGTTATGAATTAGGGTATATAGTTGCTCTGCTGATTTCCCTTCTAGAGTTTTGTGGATGAGGGTTAGAACCTTGTAATGAATTTTTGAGTTGATGGGGAGTCAATGAAGGTGTTTGAGAATTGGAGTGATGTGAGTTTTCCTTGATGCCTGGAAGATTATTCTAGCAACAGTGTTCTGGGCGAGCTGCAATGGATGGATTGCATATTTGGGTAGTCCTTGATAAATGGAGCTACAGTAATTGAATAGGGGGGTGATGGTGGCCTGGCAGACTGTGTAGAAGGTATCAGTGGATAGCAAGGGACGTAGGTTCTGGATCTTTTTTAGCTTGACGTATACTGCTTTGGTGATGCTGTGAATTTCTTCCTTGAAGGTCAGTTGTTGGTCGAGTATGACTCCAATGTATTTTATATGGGAGCTGACTCTGATCTCTGTGTTGCCAAGTTTGACAGATGTGGGAGGGGTGAACTTTGGGTTCTTAGTTATGTGTAGTAGCACTGTTTTGCTGAGATTGATGGAGAGATTATGACGGTGTAGCCAGTTGATGGTTTCATTGAGGCAGCTTGAAAATGTAGAGAAATCCGGCATGGAAGTGGAGAATGGAGTAAAGATCATGATGTCATCCACATATATCAAAAACTGGACTGAGAATTGCTGGAGGATATCACAAAGGAGTCGGATATAAATATTGAAAAGTAAGGAGGAGAGGGATGATCCCTGTGGTACACCTGGTTCAGGATGAATGAAGTTGATGTGTGTGGTTGAATATTTATGTGATGATTTTGGTTGGTAAGATAGGAGTGAAGGGGATGCCGTGGACTCCAATGTGATGGATCTTGTTGATGAGTAACTGGTGGGATACAGGGTCAAAGGTGGCAGAAATGTCTAGGACAAGTAGGAGGAAGCCTTGGGTGAGTGATTCGATGCCTGTGATGAGTGAGTTTAAGAGGGAGGTCATGAGGGTTTCTGTGCTGTGATTTGGTCAGAATCCATGTTGTTATGGGTTTAATGTTGCATGAAGTTCAATATTGTCTTGGAGTTGTGATTGTGCAGCTTTTTCGATGATTTTGGAGATGAAGGGAATGCTGGTTATAGGTCTGTGGGAGGATGTGGAGTGTGGATCCAGGTTTGGTTTCTTCAGGAGTGGTCTGATGGATGCTTGTTTGAGGGAGGGTGGAAGGTATCCTTGGGTGAGGGAGGAGTGGATGATGTCAGATATTAAAGAAAGGAGTTGGTCCTTTGTAACTTTCAGCCAGTGGACTGGACACAGGTCGAACAAGGATGTTGTAGTGTTGAGGTTGCTGATGATGCTGTTGAGTTCATCATGTGAAAGAATGTTGAAGGTAGTCCAGTAGTGATCTTGAGTAGTTTCATTGTTTGAGGTGGGAAGATGGAAGTTGGTGGATGGTGGATGGAGTAGGTTTGCTTTTGGCTATCATATATGTGGCCATGTCTTGTTGATTGAGAGAGTAGTCTTGGTTTGATTGAGATGGGTTTGAGTGATTTGACCAATTCAAAGAGATCTCTGGGTTTGTTGATGGAGCGCATGAGGAGGTTGTTGTAGAATTCTTGTTTGGTCTGGTTGGTGGATTCATGGTATAGTTTGAGATCCTGTAGGTATTGGGATTTGAGTTGTGAACTTTGGGTCTTTCTCCAGAGAAGTTTGAGATGGCATAAGTTGTGTTTCTGTGTTTTTAGGTCTGAGAAATACATGGGGGTGTGTGACCACCTGGTTTTAGTGGGGACTTTTGGTGGGGCTTAGGTGGCAGCTGAGATGGTTGAGTTCCATAAGCACACTTTGGTTTCATGATCTGCCTGAGCTGGCAAGAAGCTTAAGGCTGGCATGATGTTTTGGATGAAGGCTTGTTCATTGAATGAGATAAATTTGCAAGCTATTGGATGGGAGCTAAGAGGTGTGGTTTGTGGGCATGAGATGGATATGATAAATAATATTAGGTTGTGGTCAGACCAGGGGACTGAGAGCATTGATGGTGGAGTAAATCGGTGGGCATTTCTGAGTTGATTTGAGAAGAAAATCATGTCCAGGATGCCACCCTTAGCATGGGTAGGGGAGGATATAATCTGAGTGAATTGAAGATCCTTCATGGCTTTGAGGAAGGCTGATGAGTAGGTGAATGATGCCAAAGGTAAGTTCAGAACTCCGAGTAAGATGAAGTCTATGTGTGTGGATGAATGTGAGCAAAGATTTTCCAGTAAGGTGGCAAGATCTTCAGCATTGATGTGAGGGGGTCTGTAGGCAAGGCAGATGGAGAGGAAGTGGTTGGAGATTGTGATGGTGTTGAGGTTGAAGGTGGATGCATGGTTTATGGTGCTGAATACCAGGCTTTTCCTTGTAAGTATGCAAACCTCACTGCTTCTACCGGATGTCCGAGGGCAGTTATGGATGTTGTGAGTGGATATGTATGTTCCTTCCCTTGTTTTTTTGTAAGTTTTGAACTTCATTGTAAACCACTTTGATTTTAGGATAAAGCGGTATATAAATCCTGTTAAATAAATAAATAAATAAATACATAAATCTGTTGAGCTTGTTGACCAAGATGATGTCATTCTCAGTGAACCAGTTTTCTGTGATACATATCACATCAATCTTGTTGTCTGTTACGTAGTCAGCTAGTGTTTGAATTTTATTGTGTGTGGAGTGAGAGTTGATGAGAGCACATCTTATGAGATTTTATTTATTTACTTTTATTTAACATTTTTTATATACTGTCTTTCTATGAATCAAGACGGTTTACATAGAATATTGAGATTGAGATTGAGCTGCTGTATGGGTTTTTCATGTTTGTCTGTATGCTCGCTTGAAGCAGTTGTGTCAATTTTGATGAGTCAACCATATTTTTGGTCATAGTGAGTGCTGGATGAGTGCCATATGTTTGTTGGGATGTTAGTAGCCAAGTGAATTAGGTGATTGGGAGATTGATGGAATGTGAGCACATTGGTATGAGAAGAGGAGAGGAGGATGATGCTCAGGATAAGGAGGCAGTAAATGGAGAGTATTATTGTACTGTGTAATGGGAAGGTGAACGATTGTTATCTTGATTCTGGTGGATAATTGCTGGCAATGGCATCTTTGATGAGGGATGTTATCTGGGGTTTGAATGAGTACTTAAAGAGTTGTTATGTTGGCTTTTCTTGTCTTCCTTGGTCCTCACCTAAGGGCCTCACCAAAGGGCCCTCTGGTGAGGCCCTCAGGTGTGGACCCACCAGGAATGGGCGTGCCTGCTGGCTGTCCTTTTTTAAAAGTCTTTCCTGGCTGCTTGTCTGGTGCCCGATTGGCCTTGGTGGGGGGAGCGGGATGGGCTAGATTTCCCGTTTCCACCCCCGATACCGATCAGGTGCTGCTGGAGGATGGTGTGCCCCTGCTGGCTGTTCTTTTTTAAAAATCTTTGCTGACTGCATGACTTCCTTCTAGATTGGGGGACAGTCTTCTGTATGTATATCCTCTGATCCCCCTGATAGCAAAACTATTATTTTCATAGCCTCTGATTGGCTGAGATAAATTTGATTCTCTCTTCTCCTGAAATTTTCCACAATAAGTTCCGTAAGACTGGAGGATTCTACAATGCAGATCAGACAAACACAAGGAACTCTTTTGCACCCCAGCATCTAATCCATTGCTCTCAGAGCTTGAATGTTGAAGGGGTGACTTTGGCTTCCTTGTACCTGCCTGCCAATGTTTCACTGATTATTCTGGTTTCCAGAAGAGATTCTACTAGAAGATCATATAATTTTAAATGGAAGAGGTTTATGTGTGATGTGACAGAAAAGACCTAGATCCCCCTACCTATCCCACACAAAACCTCTTTGAATACCTTCTACATTTGACTGAGACAGGTTTAAAAAAAAACAATTCTATTAGGGTATATGTTGTTGTAGTTGATTCATTTCACCATCATGTAGAAGGTAAACCCTTCTTTTTAATCTTTAGTGGTTCAATTCATGCAAGACTTGATTCTACTGAAGCCACCCATAAAGCCTCCTCCAGTGTCAAGGCTCCTCAACATTGCATTAACCTAGCTGATGAACGCTTCTTTTAAGCCCCTGGATATTTTTATTTATTTATTTATCTATTTCTTCTATACCGCCCCTTCCAGAGATCAGGGGCGGTTTACATGGAACAAGTAAACAAATTTGTATACTAATGTATACATTACATGGAACAGAGATTTTTAACTTTATACAGATATATTACACGGAACAGAGTTTTATAACTTTATAACTTTATACAGATAACTGTACATTAATTGTCGGAACTATTTACATTTTGTATACATTTATAAATTTCTGTATTGTAGTGTTGATCAGAATTTTCTACCTTTTTACAGGTATTCAGAATTTTCTACCTTTTTACAGGTAGTGAGGCGGGGAACTGTTGAACTGTATTGCAATGGTTGTTTACCAACGGGTTATTACAATGGATTTTATTAGTCATGTGTGTGTGTGTGTGTGGAGGAATTTATTTCCTTTTTTTCTCTCGAGTGTGTTTTGGGGTGTCTGTGGTGGGTGTATGTGGTGTGTGTATGTGTGTGGGTAGTTGAGTGTGATTTTAGGACTTTGTGTTTAAGTGTCTGGGGATGGTGTGTGGTTGGACTTGGGGGTATGGGATTTCAAAGTGTTCGGAGAAAAGGTATGTCTTGAGTTCCTTTCTAAATTGAGTGAGGTCTTTTATGATCCGAAGGTTTATTGGGAGATCATTCCAGAGCATGGGGGCAGTGAATGTGAAGGCTCTGGTGCTGGTGGATTTTTTAGTTTTCTTGAATGAATTTGGTATTTCAAGTGAGTGTGTTGCGTTTAGTCTGCGAGTTCTTGATTCAGATGGGGCATGTAATAGTGTGGATAGATATGAGGGGGCGATGTTGTTCAGGAGCTTGAATGTGGTTAGGAGGATTTTATATCTGATTCTGCTGTTTATAGGGAGCCAATGCAGTTCCAGCATTATTGGGGTTACATGGTCTACTAGGCGGGCTTTAGTGACCACTTTTGCACAGATGTTCTGGGCTCTTTGAAGTAGGTATGTACTTTTTTGTGGTAGGCCAATTAAGAGACTATTACAATAGTCAAAGTGTGGGGTGATGAGTGTGTTAACAACTGATCTAAAGTCATGGGTGTCAAGAAGTGGCCTTAGATGTTGTATGGTTTTGAGTTTGTAGAATATGGTTTTTACTGTCTGTTTTATATGTGGTAACATGGTGAGTGTGTGGTCTATTATTACACCTAGGTATTTTACCTCTTTTTTGACGGGTATAGTTGTATTTATGATTGAGATCGATGTTGGATAGGTGTCCTCAGTCACGGGTGATCTTGTTACGAACATTGCTTCAGTTTTTTTGAGGTTGATGCTAAGGTAGTTAGATTCCATCCAGGAGGTGGTCTACACCATGCATTTGGATAGGGCATCGTAGGTAGGGTTTTTGGTGGATATGGGGAGAGCAAGCATGATGTCATCAGCATAGATAAAGTGACTAATTTTGTGTTTTCTGAATATTTTTGTAATGGGTTGGAGGTACAGGTTGAAAAGGAGGGCAGAAAGGGCGGATCCCTGGAGTATTCCTTGTCCTTGGGGGAAGGTTTCTGACACTTCCTGGTCTATTTGAACGCGTATTAGTCTGTTTGTGATGTAAGACTTAAACCAATTGAGTACTGTCCCACCTATTCCTAGATTTTCTAGTCTATTGATCAAAGTAATGTGGTTGATGTTGTCAAAGGCGGCAGAAATGTCTATGAAAAGGAGTAGGAAGCCTTGACTGCTATCATCTGTGCCTTTGATGAGGAAGTCTATCAGTGTAATTAGAAGGGTTTCTACACCGTGATAGGGGCGGAAGCCAAACTGGTGAGAGTCTAGGGGTTTGTGTTCATCGATATGGTCTTGTAATTGTAATTGGACGTTTTTTTCTATTATTTTAGCTATAAATGGAATGCTGGCTATCGGTCTGTAAGAGTTTGGGTCTTTTGGGTCAAGTTTATTGTTTTTTATTATTGGTCGAAGCGTAGTGAGTTTTAGGGTGTTGGGCATGATGCCCTGATCAAGGGATTGATTCACCATGTGTTGGATGTTTTCAGCGAGTTCTTCCTTTGTGCATTTGATCCATGACACAGGACATGGATCAAGTGGAGAAGTTGTGGTGTTGATAAGTGTTATGATCTTGAGAAGGTGTTTTTGATCTATCGTGTGAAAGGAGGTCCATGTGTTATTAGATTCAGTGTTTGGAGGTAGTATCATTGGTATAGTGTTAGATTTGCACTTTAGTTTTTCTGCAAAGTGGGTTGCTAAGGTCTGTATGCTTATAGCTGATTGTTTTGGCTCTTGGTTTTTGGCTTTTGTCAAAGTTTTTATGATTGCGAATAGTTCTCTGGGGCGGTTGAGAGCCATGTTTATTACTTTGGAGTGGTAATCCTTTTTTGACTTGTTAATTGCATTTTTGTAATTGTTGAGGGTGGTCATATATTGGGATTTATTTTCGTCAGATTTAGTTTTCCTCCATTTCTTTTCTTGTTTTCTCAATTGTTTTTTTAGATTTGCTAGTTCTCTCGTGAACCATTTTTCTGTCTTTTTTATTTGTTTATGCATGGTATGTGTGGGGGTAGCTGCTTTCTGGACTGTTAGATTCCAGTGTTTTACAGCGGATTCGATGTCTGGGAGGTTTGTGTTGAGTAAGTCCTCTTTTTTTTAACCAGGGATTTTTTTTTTCTATACTGCCTTATCCTTCAATCAAAGCGGTTTACATTATGTAATCACCACTCTGCAAACTAAAGTACCTGAGCTGAAAGATCTTGTTTTTGGTGGCAGAAACTTCAGCATGCAGAGTAAGTGAGCTCCAGGCTCCATTAAATGATCCATCCTATACTAAATTTTATAACAACATAGTGATTCTGCTCCCTCATTCAAAGTTTCTTCCTAAGGTAGCGTTGGACTTATACTTTAATTGGTCAATCATCCTGCCAGTATTTTTTACTTAGGCCTCATGTCTACAAAAGTTAAAGCACATTGGACTGCAAGAGAAACTTAGCGGCATGTTTACTAAAGGGCGTTAAGGTAACAAACATTAACAGCAATGATACGGGGTGTTACATGCGTAAAGGGCGCTGGGCCAGTAGGAGGCATTCCGGTGTAAAGGGTGCTATGGGCCATTTAACATGCGTTAACAGGACTTACGGCATTAAGGTGTCAAGCATGTACCTTAACATATGAAAACGGCTGTAACCCTAACACAGGATAACGGAAAGTCAATGTAAAGGTGATGGATGGAAGGACAGGTGGGAGCTGATGGACCTGCCAAATCCGTGGGCACCCCATGTGGCAGTCAGTAATTTGGATGAGCATGTGGGAGGCAGCTGTACCGATGCACAGTGGGATGCCAATGTAAAAAGGCACAATGTTAGTTTGTGACATAGGATTAGGAAGATGTGTTCCCCAGCGGAGTCAGCAGTGGCAGGATGTGTGCAACAACAGGAGGACAGAATAGGAGTGGTGACATGCAGATCAGGCACAGGAGAGGCATGCGTGAAGAGCCAAAATGCGGAAAGGGCTACCAGTGTAGGCCATGGTATAGCAGCCTGCACAAAAGGACATGACTGCACACAGCTGACAGAGGCAGATGATTGGGCTGAAGGAAGGATGGTGGCAAAGGAGAGAGTGGTATAGGCTGGCAGCACTGATGTGCCATAGGTGCCATCCCCAATGTATTTTTACTGTGTGAAAATGAGCACCACTGACCGCGTGGAAGACCTGGTACCAGACATGTAGGTCTCACACCTGTCCCAGCCACACAACTACCATGCAACACCCCAGACAAATGTGCAGATAACAACTGGACAGGTGTCATCCAAACTGGACAAATAGGGTGCATAATGACATGAGGAGATACCTGCAGGTGGCTATTCGAGGTGTAGGATGTGTGTGCATGTACTGCACAGATGTGATGAAGCCAAAGCTACACAGTCACAGTCATTATGGCAAACATGACTCATGTTGCATAAGCAGGGCGCATCAGTGCAGTCACGTTGGAATATCTTGTACCAAAAAAGTTGTAATGTCTGATAAAAAGTAGGGACTGTAAGAACCTGCAGTCAGCTGAGGCAATGGAAGGATAGGTGACCTGCCCAAGGTCAGAAGGAAGTGTGGGCAATCCCTGAAGGGTGTTGCATACATTAAACTGTACAGTAAAACCTTCCAAAGTGTCAGGAAAGAAGTGCTGGTGGGCCTCAAGCCCTGGTACCCTGGGTCCCAAGATTGTGACATGACCATTATGCCACTCCTCCAAGCAGTTGCCAGACATCTGCAGGGTGAACATGTATGACCCCCCTGCAATGTGCTGTAGCACAGCCAATAATGCCATGCTCTCAGAAGAGCATGATGGTGAATAGTCTGTTTGTTGGCCCAAATTGTGGGCAGAACACATAACAAACTACTGTATAGGGCTGTGTATCTGCCAGTCACAGCAGATTTCTGACTGTTACAGACATGAAAATGATCTAAGTAGCAACCAGTCACAAAAAGAACAAGTAAGAATTAAACCCCTGTCCACTGCTTACAAAGACATTGTACTAACCCGTAGGCTACACCTCCACACCTCTTTGTGTTGTAATGGCTAGATACAGAGACTGCAGGTCACTGCTTAAAATGTCTGCTGTGTGTGTCTGATTAGGTTAGCCCCTCCAGTACCCATGATGCAGTGCACATGCAGCATAGCAGTCTGCAGCTGATCATCAAATGGAGAATACACTGATCCATCACCTCAGCTCAGTAAGATGCACTGACAGTGTGTGATACAAGCACAGAGCAGCTACAAACCATGCTACTGAACAGTTTCTGCAGTCACCCTGAGAGTAAGGATGATCACCCAGCCCCTGATCCCCAGAGCTTGCACTGCTGGAAACAGTATCTGCTGTCCATGCTGCAGATCTGCATCACTGTAGGTTGCTGTCCCATCTGTGTCTTGCTCCTGTTGGACAGGGACTTTCCTAGAGCAACACATGTCAATGCCCACTGTTGTAATTGCAGGTACCATGTATGCCAACTAGACTTGCTGCCACCATCCTGCTGGTCTTATCAGGACCACAGTGAGCAGGGTCTGTTTCAATCATCTGGAATTACCAAGCCACCACAGCAAGCACAGTTAGACTGTACCTGCTGCCTATAACAGGGCTGTCTCAACCAGGCACATACCAAATGGGGCAGTCTGCTGGTCAGCACACATGTGCACAGGGCAAGCAGGTACACCCTGATTTGGGACAAACCACATTGACAACGAGCATGTAGTACAGTGATTGGCCTTCCGGGATAGGGAGTGCACCCACATCATTGGAGTAGCATGCATGGTCACAGCTCAGTCAGAGTGAGAGTGTTCTCACAGCATGAACGATTGTGGCCACTCAGGCCATGCACAAGGCAGACAGGAACTACAAAGTCTCAGCCATCGACCCTATCTCCGACGCAGATACATCTTGGGCAAACCGCTCTGTTTAAGGCCATACTCACAATTCTCTGTTCCTCATCATTCACATTTGCAGACTAATGTTGGAATTGGCCTAGGCACAATGTAGTGCAGAGGACCACAGAACTCTGGAGAGACACACATACACACTCACATTATCGCGCTGTACAAAGGTGGGAATAGTTGGCATTTCTGCCTGCCACTTTGGTCTCCATATCAGCTCAAGCAATGTTAAAGTGTGCTCATTGTTCAGGTACTAGTAGCGCCCTCTGACATACTCAGACTGACTTTCCATGCAGCTGTGGATAGTCGAGTGTCTGTGTGGCTGATGGGTGTCTGTACCCTTGCTGGCCAATTCATTCAGGGTTGCATATACTGGTATTGTACCTAAACTGTAAGCTAAAGTTTATCCACAGGGACATGCAATACATGATCCACAACAGAGTCTTGAACCTGTGTCCTGCCATTCATATACAAAATGTCTTTGGGTATTGAGCCACAGAGCTGTCATATGGCTGTATTAGTCCCTGGGGCTGACATGTTACCAATTCGACCAACCTGGGCACATGTTGTGATGTGATTGGCACACAGCACTATGACATGGGTCTTTGCTGCATGCAGGTGCCACTGAACTTGCTGCCAACACCCACATACCTTGCTGCCATGCCAGCATGCTGTCAGTGGGGGTGGTATTCAGTATTGAATGGTCCATCATGTTGCTTTAGCAGATACCTAGGGCACCAGGTCCAGATGAGTATGGCAGAGGCTCACATTAAAGGACACGCCATTCCCCCAAACAACTGCCACTGCCAGAACCCCATCACTGCTTGCTTCTTATATATCTTGGGGGGAGGCAGGTAGCTGCATCTGTGATATTTCCCTGCATGCCTACATTTTGCAGCTCCCTGTAGCACTACAGCTGCTGGTGCTGTCATCCTCTTCCACTGCAGCTGGCTTCAGCGGGAATGTGTGTGTGGGGGGGGGGGGGGGGGAGGTGCTGGCTGTGGTCCCTGGCTAGGGTGCCAGGAAACCTTGGTCCCATGTGGATAATTGACTTTCCAAAGTCTGTGTGCCGCCAATGTCGATTTAGGATCATGACGGACATCACAGATGTGCCACCTAGGCAGCAGCTTGGTTTGCCTTGCACCCAGAGACCCCCACTGCATGACCATCGTGCCACCTCCTTTTCCCATTTGCACCATCAACATGGTGCCTGTCATACTTTGGCACTATGCTGTTGCTGCTAATGAAGCATTACTATCACTATCTTGGGCTACCTTGTTGGTGCATCACATTGCAGACGTTTAAATAGGCTATCTCCCCTTAAAATGCACCCTTTCCATGAGGTTTTACTTGGCGTTAGAATTCCCAGCTTTAAAGGGCTTTAACATATGTTCACTCAAGAGGCATTAAGGTAACACCCATTATTAAAACCCACTCTCCGCCTACTGTGCCCTTAATGCTGCAGGAGCCTTTAACGCCTGTTAATGCTGCTTTTTCAGAGCGTTAAGGACACAAAGGTGCTGATAACAGGCATTAACAGCACACTTGTTCCCTTAACAACCTTAGGGGTATGTTTACTAAATGGCGCTAATGTCGCAGCTGTGATGTTATCGCACAATACATGATGTTATCGTGCGATAATGGCGCATTACCATACAAGAATGTCACGTATCGCGCAATAACATCTCCTGCGGCATTAAGGTGCACAGAGGATGGAGTACGACTCCCCAGAGGTCAGAGTAAGGCTCCCCAGGGTCGGAGATAAGGGGTCAATAGGCGGAGAGTGGGCGGGGAGAGGCCCCATGCACACTAACACCGTGAAATGAAGGTCTGAAAATTAGCGCCACTGAAAACCTCATGCTAGAGGCACATTTGCAGGGGAGAGAGACCATTTCAGTCAGCAATGTGCAGCAAAGGCAGGGAAACCAAGAAAAGTGATAGTAGTGTTACATGTGCAGCAAAAGCATAGTGCCCAAGTACGCGATGCCACTACGGTGAGGGTGCAAGGGGCAACAGGCGGTACATGCAGTGAGCTAGCTGGATCACAGGGTGGGCTAGGAAGATGCCTAGGTGACACATAGGAATGTGGAAGCGGAAAACCAGCAAGACAGCAACTGACCAAGGGCAAACATGGCCACGAGTGTGTGTCCCACAGTGTCCCAGGGGACAGTACCCAGCAAGTACTCCAAAGGGCACATAACATTGTCAGGCGATGCCAGGGGAAAGCATAGATGTCTAGGCATGCACACCTACCCCATATCACGCACCATAGGCAGCCGCCTACCAGAACACTGGATGGCCTGGGACTGCGCACCATCAGCACCACTGGCAGAAGGGCATGTCAGCATGGTGGCAGAGGGGTGCTGGTGGTGGAGGGGGAAGTGGCATCTGCCCACAGCAGACCACGGCCAAACCCCATTTAGGTGGGTGCCATGCACTGCAACAGACAAGGTTTGTCGGACAAACAGTCATGGTATCCCCAGGGAATGGTCTTTCCCCATGGCAGCAGTTTGGTGCAGTACACACAGCCAGTGTGTTCAGGGGCAGAGGGTCACATGTTCAAGTCCCAGTAGTGGCTCCTACAAACCATGTCCCTATATTTTACCCAGTACTAAACTGTGGTAATAAAGATGGAACCTTTATTGCAGATAAAATAAACATGCCAGAAACGCCTATATTTTACCCTACAGAGCACAGACACAATAAACATGTGCAAGCCCTAGAGCAGAGTTTCCCAACTGCAGTCCTGGAGGGCCAAACACCATTCAGGTTTCAAGCTGTCCTTAAGAAATATGACTGTGATGCATTTGTATGCACCGCCCCCATTGTATGCAAATGTATCTCATGCATATTCATTAGGGACAGCATGAAAACTAGGACCGGAGTTAGGAACCTCTGCCCTAGAGCAGCGGCAAACAGGGGCACAGACACACACACCCACAGGCTCCACTATCCAAAGCCTCATGGAGAGTCAGGCTGTTGGGCCCTGCGTGGAGCAGCATCGCACAATACTAGTACCTGCATACCTTAGAAATGCCGTCCTAAACTTGGGAATATGTTCCACATATATCAAAAGGTTGCTATGATTAATGTCAGATAACAAATCCTACGTTAAACACAATTTGTTGAGAGAGATTCATCATAGCAACCTTTCTGATATCTGTGGGGTGTGTTTCAGTGTTTGCCTCTGACAGTGTTTACCACCCTGGGGAGTGACCCCAACAGTATTGCGTACCATAGCAATGCCCGCACTGTGCCCAGGACTTGTGTGGTGGCCAGGGCTGCCAAAAACCTCTATATTTGCACAATGCTGGCATAGGTGTGGGAGTGTGTGTTTGTCTATCCAGTGTTTTGTGGCTGCCTACACCTTACTGAGCCCACACTGCTCGCACTGTTTCCAGTGTTAGCCTGCCAATGTGCATAATGAGGAGCAAGGTAATGTAGGTATGGCCCGGACAGGATGGACTGGGCAGAATGCATCTGCACAGGGCATAGAGCAATGGCTGGGACATTGTAGTGCCCGACCACCACCTGCACTGACAGGGGAGCCACAGCATGTCATGCTGGGGGGTCACTCTTACCCTGACTGAGCAGTGACCTTGGCATGACTAGGTTCCCCCATAGTGCTCTACAGTATTTCTCTCAAGTGATATCTATGAGTTTCCTTTTTTGGGGCCCAATCATTAATATACCTGTTTGGTGTGTGTGCTCACATCCCATTTTTGGGTGTACACAGTTCCTCCAGGAACATGCACTATGTTCTAGCTAGCAGACTGTCTGCAGTTAGCATGCGTATGGTTGGAGCAGCTTGCAGGGTGTAGCGGGTGGAGACTGACTGTGCTCTCTGCTGTTGAATGTCAGATAGTGGTGGGGGGCAACTGAGCTGTTCTAGGCCTACTGCCTGTCTCCAGTGCCCTATGTGATGCGTACAGATCTGCATTGCCTGCCCTGTAGGGTGCCTATTCCCCAGCAGGACTGGTGTTGATGGTCTCCTCTACTGCCACCATTGCAGAGATGTAGAATGTGGATCTGTTGGTGGGAGATCCTGTCCCCCACCCTGACCCACAGAGGGCAGGTTGGGTGGTGCTACATAATCTGCTTTTGGGTCCGACCAATGCCCTTCTCTTATAACATGCGATCATGGCAACCACACAGGATGTGCACTATTCTGGGTGCATCATAGTCCACAAGGGCTAGACATGACTGGGAAATACAGATGGACACAGGTGTAACCTAGGTGTGTCTGCAAGGACTACCTATCACACACTGGCACTTATGGGGACCTGCAGCACAGTCTATCTCAGCTAAGTCAGGTGCTGCAGACCTGGTGATGGGCGCCCCACCTCACCCTCAGGGTGAGCACAGGAACCACACAATGTCAGGGTCTGTAGCTACTCTGTGCCTGTAACACACACAGTCAGTTCCCCCTACCAGGCCGGGGTGCTATCGAGGCGCATACCCCCATATTTTGAGCAGCTGTAGGCTGCTGAACTGCATGTGCAGTGCATCATCGGTACGGGTGGGTTTACCCTATCCTGGTAACCACAGCAGACAGCTTATGTGGTGACCTGCAGTCTTTCTGTAGCCAGCCAGCGGTGTGTTAGATGTTATAGAGATGTAGCCCACTGGTTATGTCAATGACTGTGGAGGCAAATGTCATGGGTTTGCTCCCACAGTGGTGTTATTTAATAAGGCCGTCTGAGGCATTTCCTTTTAATTTAAATCATTGCTGCCAGCAAAAACACCCTCACAGTGCTGTAGCCTAAGGTACCTCATAAGGCGCCCTATAAAGTGCCCTATAAGGCGCCCTGTAAAGCGCCCTATAGGGCACATTATAAAGTGCCTTGGCAGACAGGGCACTCCATAATGTGCCCTATGGAGTGCCTTATAGGGCGCCTTATGCAGCACCTTAGGTTACGGCACTGTGAGGTTATTTTTGCTGGCAGCACTGATTTAAATTTAAAAAGGAAATGCCTCAGACAGCACTGATTTAAATTAAAAGGAAATGCCTCAGACAGCCTTCTTACATAACACTACTGCGGAATCAAACCCATGACAGCTGCCTCTACAGTCATTGCAGTAACCAGTGGGCTACATCTTTATTGCTTTTAATACTGCGCTGGCATGAACTTAGGGTTAACGCGCATTAACGTGCCACGTCGCCCACTATCACACGATACAGATTCTTGCTAACTTGCCGTATGAACACCCAATCTTTATATGGCCTTCTTCACATTATCGCTGCAACTAGCACCGGTAACATTAAGACGGTTTAGTAAACATACTCCTTAGTCTTCTTTCTGAAGCAGACTAAAGCTCTACGAAAGTCGACCCAATTTTTTGCTTCTTTCTATTCTAGTGAACTGGGGGCTGCTTTTAACAGCCACACTATAGCCATTTGGCTGGAAGACTGTATTTTCTTTGCTTAATGCTTGGCAAACTTGACTTTTAAGGTCATGTCAAGACTTACTATGTCAGAACTTTGATTGTGTCAGTAGCCTACCTGAGTTCAGCCTCCATGGAGGAAATTTGAAAAGCTGCAACATGGACTTTGGTTCCAATTGAGCTCGAGGGATGGTATAAGTGATCACATTTTAATTACACTAAGGACCTGAGATTAATTAAGCTTCAGGTGAACAAGGTATATTAAATGTATTAGGTACAGTTTTATTGGTATAAATACCCATAGCAACCCCTAGTAAGTAAGAACTTAAAGATCTAGACACAAACTTAAAACTAAGATGCAGACAGCAGTCCAGCAGCGGGATGGGGGCTTTCCAGTCTTTTGCATTGAGTGTCACATGTATGATTTTCTCCCAGTTGGTGAGAGGTCTTATGTGTGCACTAGGTGCAAGGAGCTCTTTGCTCTCAGGGAACAAGTCCGTTCTCTAGAGGCTAAAGTAGAAGACTTGGAAAACATAAGACAGACAGAGAGGTACATAGACGAGACCTACAGGGATATAGTCCTGAAGTCCCACCTCCAGTCTGGCAGCACCCCTGTTGCCATGGAGGAGAGAGGTCACATGACAGGAGAGCATCACCCTGGTGTGGCAGGAAGTGATCCTGTAACTAGGACCTGTCCTCCAGGTGATGTAAAACCCTCTCGCACCAAGGAAGTTTCTCCAGGGCCATGTGCCCATGAGGGAAGGGTTAGGACAGCCGTTATAGTTGGTGATTCGATCATTAGGCATGTAGATAGCTGGGTGGCTGGTGGACATGAGGATCGACTGGTAACATGCCTGCCTGGTGCGAAGGTAGCGGACCTCACGCGCCACCTAGATAGTGCTGGGGAGGAGTCTGCTGTCTTGGTACATGTCGGTACCAATGACATAGGAAAATGTGATAGGGAGGTTCTGGAGGCTAAATTTAGGCTTTTAGGTAGGAAGTTAAAATCCAGAACTCCGCAATGCTTCCTCTTACACGTGCAGGACCCAAAAGGCAGTCAGAGCTCCGGAGTCTCAATGCATGGATGAGACAATGGTGCAGAGATGAGGGTTTTGGATTTGTTAGGAACTGGGGAACATTCTGGGGAAAGGAGGGGCTCTTCCGAAGGTATGGGCTTCACCTTAACCGGGATGGAACCAGGCTGCTGGCATTAACCTTTAAAAAGGAGATAGAGCAGCTTTTAAACTAGATATTAGGGGAAAGCCGACAGTCGCCCAAGAGCGGATGGTTTGGAAGAATGTATCCTTGAAGGATACTACCAAAAGCAGAGAGGTTCCACAAAAGAGTAAAGTAGCCCAAATGCCCTCAAGTATGGAGCAGACAGAGCTTAACGATCCCAATTTACCCATGTCTAACAATAGTCAAATTAACATGAATAAAATACATTCTCTAAAATGCTTGTATGCAAATGCTAGAAGTCTAAAGAATAAGATGGGAGAGTTAGAATATATAGCACTAAATGAAAGGTTAGATATGATTGGAATATCAGAGACATGGTGGAAGGAGGACAACCAGTGGGACACTGTGATACCTAGGTACAAACTATATCGTAATGACAGAGCTGATCAAATTGGTGGAGGGGTTGCGCTCTATGTTAGAGAGGGCATTGACTCAGAAAGGATTAAAGTTTTGCAGGAATCAAAATCTGCTGTAGAATCTATATGGATTGAAATTCCATATAAAAGGGGGAAGGCAATGGCAGTGGGGGTGTACTATCGAGCACCTGGCCAGAATGACCAAATGGATGATGAAATGCTCAAAGAAATCAAGGAAGCTAACAAAAGTTACAGCACAGTAATAATAATGGGTGATTTCAATTACCCCGGTATCGACTGGGTCAGTGACACGTCAGGACATGCTAGGGAGATAAAGTTTCTAGATGAAATAAATGACTGCTTCTTGGAGCAGCTGGTTCATGAACCGACCAGAGGGGAAGCCATATTAGACCTAGTCCTTAGTGGAACACCAGATCTAGTGCAAGAGATAAGGGTGTTGGGGCCACTTGGCAATAGTGATCATAGCATGATCGCCTTTGATTTAATTAGTGGAAGAGGGATAGTAAGGAAATCCACAGTACTACCTTTTAACTTTCGAAAGGGAGACTATGATGAAATGAGGAAAACAGGTAAGAAAAAAACTAAAAGGAGCAGTTGCAAAGGTTAAAGACGTACATCAAGCTTGGGTGTTGTTGAAAAATACTGTCTTGGAAGCCCAACCAGCTGTATTCCATGCTTTAAGAAAAGTGGAAGGAAGTGCAAAAAACTGCCAGCATGGTTTAAAGGTGAGGTCAGAGAGGCTGTTGTTGCTAAAAAAGCATCTTTCAGGAAATGGAAAAAAGAGCCAAACGACGAAACCTAGAAACAGCACAAGCACTGGCAAGTCAAATGCAAGGCATTGATAAGGCAGGCAAAGGGAGAATTTGAGAAGAAGCTTGCTGCGGAAGCAAAAACGCGAAATAAAGACCTTTTCAAGTACATTCATAGCAAAAAACCTGTGAGAGAGTCAGTTGGTCCATTAGATGATAAAGGGGTTAAAGGAGCACTAAGAGTCGACAAGGCGATAGCGGAGAGACTGAATGAATTCTTTGCTTCGGTCTTTACTGAGGAAGATGTAGGGATGTTACCCATGACTGAAGTGGTATTTAAAGGTGCGGAAGAATTGAAGGAAATATCGATACATCGGGAAGATGTCTTACAACTATTAGATAAACTGAAGAGTAGCAAATCACCTGGGCTGGATGGTATACATCCAAGGGTGTTGAAAGAACTGAAATATGAGATTGCAGACCTGCTATCAGTAATCTGTGAACTATCATTAAAATCATCTATAATACCTGAAGATTGGAGGATCGCCAATGTAACACCAATTTTTAAAAAGGGTTCCAGGGGTGATCCGGGAAACTACAGACTGGTGAGCCTGACGTCAGTACCATAAAAAATGGTAGAAACCATCATAAAGAATAAAATTACTCAGCATGTAGATAGTCACAACCTAATGGGAGACAGCCAACATGGCTTTAGACAAGGAAGATCTTGTCTTACTAATCTGTTATGTTTTTTTGAAGGAGTGAATAAACAGGTGGACATAGGTGAGTCGGTTGATATTGTGTATCTGGACTTTCAGAAAGCCTTTGACAAGGTCCCTCATCAGAGACCTTTGGCAAAACTAAAGAGTCATGGGATAGGAGGCTGTGTACTATTGTGGATCAGGAACTGGTTAAAAGATAGAAAGCAGAGGGTAGGGCTGGATGGCCAATTTTCCCAATGGAGAAAGGTGAATAGTGGTGTACCCCAGGGATCTGTGCTGGGTCCGCTGCTTTTTGACATATTCATAAATGACCTGGAAAGTGGAATAACGAGTGAGGTTATCAAATTTGCAGATGACACAAAACTATTTAATGTTGTTAAAACCCAAGAGGATTGTTAAAAATTGCAAGAGGATCTTGATAAATTGGAAGACTGGGCATCAAAATAGCAGATGAAATTTAATGTGGACAAGTGCAAGGTTATGAACCTAGGGAAGAACAACCCAAACTATGGTTACACGATGCAAGGTTCCACATTAGGAACCACCACCCAGGAAAAAGATTTAGGCGTCATTGTGGATACCATGTTAAAACCCTTGGCCCAGTGTGCAGCGGCGGCCAAGAGAGCAAATAGAATGCTAGGTATGATAAGGAAAGGAATGGAAAATAAAACAAAAGATATTATAATGCCTCTATATCGTTCCATGGTGAGACCGCACCTTGAATATTGTGTGCAATTCTGGTCGCCGTATCTTAAAAAGGATATAGCGATTTTAGAAAAGGTTCAGAGAAGAGCCACCAAAATGGTAAAGGGGATGGAAGGATACTCCTATGAAGAAAGGCTAAAAAGGTTAGGGCTCTTTAACCTGGAAAAGAGATGGCTGAGGGGAGATATGATAGAAGTCTATAAATTAATGAACGGAGTGGAACGGGTAAACGTAGATCGATTGTTTACGTTATCAGAATATAGAAAGACTAGGGGACATGCAATGAAGCTACAGGGTAACTATTTAAGACTAATAAAAGAAAATATTTTTTCTCTCAACGTGTAATCAAACTCTGGAATTTGTTACCGGAGGATGTAGTAAAGGCTGTTAGTGTAGCTGGGTTTAAAAAAGGTTTGGACAAGTTCCTGGAGGAAAGGTCCATAAACCATTATTAAGAAGTGACCGAAGATATCAATGCTTGACCCAGTACAAGCATTGTGGAACTTGTGTCTCTTGGGGAAACTGCTAGGTACATATGACCTAGATTGGTGATTACAGGAACTGTTTATAACCAGGGATTGATAACAATTCGAAAGTTATATGTTTGCAGTGGCTGGTCTTTTAGGCCGTTGATAGCCTCCGGCAAATTTAGGTCGATGAGACCGTTTTAAAAATTGAATAAAATGGAGGGTCTGTTATAAGAGAATGTTTCACATCCTCATTTACAGGCGATCCGACAAAAAATTGAAACACAAACAAATGTGCACTACACTGTTTCTTAAAACAAATCACTGATGATGTAATGGTGATTATTTAGCAGGCCTTTTTTAATTGGATTCTATTGTGGCTTTGCTTATGGGGTTTCTTCTGTGAGTGTTAATTCAATGTCTATATGCAACCCATTTGTGATCTCATCCAATCATTTAATATCAACTGCCTGGTCTATGCTGACGACGTCTTGATGTACATGCCAATTTCGACAGAACATCTTGAACTATCCCCACTTATCAGGTGGATTTCAGAACACCATCAACCAATCCTTGTAAATTAAATACCACTTTGGCTTTGTGTTGGAGCTTAAATATCAATGATCCTAAAAAAGAAATCCTCTTTATTTACTCATCTTTATGCAAACTTGGAGCTCTTATATTTCTTATGGAATGATGTCTTGCTAAATGATTTGATCATCTGCTACATGGCAGATGTCACAGACTGGCTAAATGCACAAATGCTTAAGTTAAATTTCAAAAAGACAGAAGCCCTCTTCGTAACCAGGAATCCGGCTTTTACTCCACCCCTGTCTATCAAGGTTCGCGACGCAGAGATCATATGCAAGACTACAGTAAGATACCTAGGTGTAACGCTTGATCAGCAACTTAATATGAAGGCTCATATCAAAAACATAACAAAGTCAGTGTACCATAAAATCCGGACCCTCCGCAATCTGCGTCAACTGTTAGAACCTGATGACTTCCGAACTGTCTTTCAGGCCCTAATAATGCCTCACTTTGACTATGCCAATGCGATCTTGTATGGTTTACCTAAGTGCACGACTAACCCCTTACAACTTGCAAGGAATTCAGCTTCAAGAACCCTTCATGGAGCCTCAAGAAGTTCTCATATTACCCCAATACTAAAACAATTGCACTGGCTACCCATACAAGCCAGGATCTCATTCAAGATCCTAATTATGACCCATAAAGCCATCAATAAATACCCTGCTACTGCCATTACTGATCTAATTTCAATCACACCTCCCAATCAAGCAAGGAGATCGAATGCCGCAAATACTCTCATATTACCTAAGGCTAGCACGAAGTGTTCTCAATTCACTAGATCCAGAGCCTTCTCCTTCTTTGCTCCATCCTGCTGGAACGCACTACCAGCAACTATCAGAACTATCAGTGAACTCTCCCAGTTTAGGAAGGCACTGAAACGGCACCTCTTTCTTCATCACTACGATGATGCAGTCTTCTCCCCCACACCCACCCACTCTCACATCTCAATGCAGCACCTCAAACTCATGCACGTCACATTCCCAGACTGATCACTCGCAATCACACCTTCCCCTCCAACCACCATGAGAAACTTATGCAGTGCCGCATAACTCATTATATTGTTGCATAAAGTAGACTGTATTTATTCATCGTGTCTCCTTGTTAAGGGACTGGTTATTTATACCCTATTTTACCTGTTATAGCTGCTTAATGCACACCCAAGTTTAATTTCCCTGTTTAATGTATACCCAAGTTATTATACCTGTTTCACTGTAAGCACAAATCACGAAATTGAGATGTGCATCTCTTATGTTCATTGTAAACCGCACTGATGTCGAATAGCGCGGTATAAAAGAGACTGCAAATAAATAAATAAATAAAAAATATGCAGCTAGGATAGCCAAGGTAGTAGTGCTTCTGATCATGAAAGATGCTGCTAGTGTAGTCACAGATAAAGCCTGCATCTGACTAGGTGCTAGTCACACCTATTGTGCTGATGCATTCCAAATGAGTGATACAGGTGTGATTCCCATGCAGTTAACAGCATTGAGCCATATCTGATACTGTCTATAGACAGGTCACCTAAGGCATCAGCATCAAAAGGGCAGCAATGTGCAGCAGCCTTAACAGCGAAACAATAGATCTTGATGAGCACAGTAACTAGAGTCAGCAGTATATGACTGCATCAGCTGGAAGAGTGAGCACACATATACATACAAAGTAATGTTAGTCTCAAGAGTATGATGTGCATGTATGCATATGCACTGGACATTTGTGGGAGGGCTCCTGGTATGATGAATGTCGGAAGGTACATAGGCTGGAAGTTCACCTAGAGTGTCCAATATCCTTGCACTAGTCATGCAGGCAACAGAGGCAGGACAGCACCTGGACCCTGTCCCCATGCCATCATCTGCTACATAATTTGCCACTACTCAATGTCAAATGGAGGAATGAAGACTAATAATCAAATCCTCAGCAAGACATAATTCCATAAGAAATGTAAGAGCTCCAAGGTTGCATAAAAATGAGTAAAATACGTGGAGGAAAGGATTTCAGAACACCATCAACCAATCCTTGTGAATTAAATACCACTTTGGCTTTGTGTTGGAGCTTAAATATCAATGATCCTAAAAAAGAAATCCTCTTTATTTACTCATCTTTATGCAAACTTGGAGCTCTTATATTTCTTATGGAATGATGTCTTGCTAAATGATTTGATCATCTGCTACATGGCAGATGACTGCACAAGCCTGAGTGGCAATCAGATAGGAGGGGGAGGACCTCTGCAACACCATCAGCAGCAGCAGCAGCAGTGAGCTACGGGAGTATATTGCTCCCTCTCACCTTTGGGATTACATGGCCATTGCTGTAGCTGGGGGAGAGCATGTTCAGGATAGTCACATATGGGTGGACAGCACTGGTGAGGCATGAGGAGACAGGGTATGTGCTCAGTGAAACAACCAAAGTTGAACCATAGTCAGGGTTGGAGATGACTGAACACAGTTGGGGGCATAGCATGCAAATGAGGTGTTGCAACTATGGGCAAATTGCAGGACTGGCACATAATTATGTTGTCCAACCACCGCTTCCCCTGAATGGGGGTCCATGTTTTGGTGCACATGCGTACTTGGGGAGCTATGCTGGTGCCAAGGTTATGATTTATGGATGGCTCATGACCTCTTACCCTGACCATAGGAGAGCCTGGCTGTGGCTCACAGACTCAGTGCACTTGCTTGCATTTAAACAACTGAAAGAGTGCTATCTCAGTTAGAGTTCCCTGATCAGCATTCCCCCCCCCCCCCCCGCCATATGTCACTTATGGGATCAGGTGTTGTTTCCACCTAGAAAGCATTTATAGGTTTCCTAGAGCTTAAGGGGTCTTCAGTTTCCTGAAGGAAAGCGTGCCTGAGCTGAGGACTGATTGGGCATGTCCTTCTCTATAGAAGTGGGTGGGGTTTATCATGTGTTCTCACAAATCTGTCATCATGTTTGGAGCATGGGTGGTTTCTGTAGATAGCCTTCCCTAACTTGGAAGTTGTTTGATCCCAGGGGTGGGTGCCCATGTCCTAGAACACCAGTTGTTTGTGGTGTGGATATCTTCTATGTCTGATCTAAGCGTTGTGTCTGGACAACCTAGACCACAGTTTGAGGAAGGAGTAGATGGCAGAGAACACATTCCAAATGCACCCCATATCTGTGTGGTGTCTGTGTTGGACCAGCAGATCTGCATGGCAGACATTACACTCCCCTTACACACATGTAGAGGGGTTTGCAGTCCTTCCTAGCAAGAGTTCAGTGCTATGCATATGAGGAGAGTGACAGGGAAGAGTACCAGTCTCCCCCCTCAGAGCAGATTCCTGGCCACCTGTCTATTGTACCCTAGGTTGTCAGGCACCCTGTACACTCACGGTGAAAGGGTTCCATACTCCAGAGTCCACATGCCCCCCCTCCCTGGCTCATGTGGATGCAGCATTTGTGCCTTATCTCCCACAGACGCAGCTGCAGCACAGTATGTATCCATAGGTTTGCTTCACTGATTTGCATGCTACGCCCCCTTGTACTTTGGCTTATATCTCTAAACTGTGCAGTAGGGTGAATATTCCCCAGTCAGCATTCTCTGTCTTTCACTGGCCAATTGCACTGCACTCTTTTGGTGGGTTTGGAGGCCATTTATTGCCATCTGTTCTCTCTTCTGGGGTGTGGAGGGCTGCAGCTCTGCTCTTTCCTCAGACATTGTATGGCATGGATGTGAATCTGCTGTCAGGCCTCTCTGGTTTCATGGCATATTTCAGCTACCTAGATATGTCCTCTCTCATTCTACAAGCATCTTCAAGGTGCTCTCAACCCTACACATAGCAAGTGATGTGATCCCAGTGATATACTCCTCTCTAGGAGTAGTGTTAGCTTTCAGGTGCGGGGACGACTAGCATGTGCCTTCACAGAACACATACACATCTGACACATAGTTGCACCTGACTAGGTATCACATTCTCTTGGCAACAATTAATAGCCAGGACTTGCAAACAAAATAGTGAACTATTCTTTTAATAACACTCTGTTGATCCTAGGCATGTCTTGGTGCTAGAAATCCCTCTAACTGCACCACCTCTTCACATATGTGCTTTCATTCCAACATCTGACACATCTGACATGAGGGTGGAAGGGGAGGGGGAAGAGGAGGACGAGGAGGAATCCAGTGAGGAGGAAGAGAACAATAAGGAGGAATCCAGAGTGGAAAAAGAAGAAGAGGTGGAGGAAGTGAGAGATAAGGAGGAATAAGTGAAAGAGGAGAAGGTCATGTGGGTAGTCAGAGAAGATGAAAAGGGACCTAAAAGGCAGGCAGGAATGCCTTTCAATCTGCTGGCAATGCAGCCGGTAGCAGCTGCGGAGTTTCTGGACCAGATAGTTCCACATGAGACCCTCTCCCCACCTCAGGAGCTTGGTGATCCTGAAGTCCTTCTCAGGGCTGTCCCCAGAGTTGGTTCAAGGTCTTGGAACTCTAGACAAACCTTATAACTCTTATAACCCAACAACATGCTAAGAAAGATTCCCTAACCCTTAGTGGTGCATTTGTTTCTATGGTATTCATGATCATACGACTTTATGTAGCAATATTTGTAAATAGTTTGCCACTGTTATACAAGTTTATGTAGCAAATGCTGTAAATAGTTTACCCCTGTTATCCAAGTTACTTGCCCTGTTATCTGTAAACTCTTACATGTTAACTGTACTGAGCATTTTTGTTCCATGTAAACCACGCTGATGCCGAATAGTGCGGTATATAAGAGACTGTAAATAAATAACTCTTCAGTTGTCAGAATCATTTGTTTAACTTTGTATGCCTTGCTCTTTGGCAGCCACCTAGTTTGCTTAATGTCTGAGCCAGCCCTGGTCTTGCTGCAAATTTGGTCACTACAACCAATTGTGGCAGGACTTCAGAGATATCCTGGAACTTGATGAATCTCAGGCTATCCCATCTGAGTGCTATGGGCCCTTATTGATGCACTAAATCAGCTGTGGGCACATTACTCTGTTCCTCCAGATCCAGCTCTTTGATGTTATGTTTTGTGCAAGATGTATATTTTCATTATATTAGGCAATTGAAAAAAATGATCAACCATTTTTATAAATAAATTATGTTTAATGGATCAGTCTTCCTTTTTTGTGCAAGCTTAGGAGCACACACCATACAGATGGCCTTATACGTATGGTTTCCAGTTTTGAACCTCTCCTTTTGTGGCCATGGCATGGAACACATTCCCTTATCTCATGCACATATCTCCCCACAGACCTGGCTTAGGCATGACAACAGACGCCACTGCATTCTGGCAATGGCTGTGATGCTCTAGAATAGAACCTGCCCTCTGTCATCCATAAACTCCTAAATACAGGCCGTGCTACATGGATCTCATATGTTTCTTGCTGGATAACAACCAGCAGATCATTCAATCCTGTTGGCCGCACATGATGAAAACCATTGGAGGTGCAAAGTACTTTCACTACACAAGAGCCTCTGCCTAAAACCCACAAGGATGTTCTGCCACAGTTATCTGAAGAGCACAGTCTCCTTGAACTTGGCCATCATCTTTCCTTTGCTTCCCAATCCCCAAACACCTGAAATCATGGTACTGAATCAACCATAATGTAGAGCCCTTTGCTAACTCCCTCAGAATTGTATGTGAACAAATACATGTCACAAATGAGTTATATATGACTGTTAGAACAAATGGTAATTCTAAATTCAAACCCCTTTCTTGTATGTCAGTTAGTTTTGTTGCTGTCAGACTGATCACAGTTGATGCCTGGATTGAGTCCTCTTCTGCATGATTTCCTGCTTCATCTCTGTCCTTGCTGTCCTTGTCTATCATCAGACTCCTCCACTCAAAAAATCATGATCATATTGAAAAGATTGTTTTCTGTATCTGCATTCGCTATCACTAACATCTTATTCTCCCAATGTATATTCAAAGGTAACACTTCAGAACCTATCCTGTCCTGTTCTGTTTATCCAAAATATGGAGCAAGGAGTGTACAATACAATAGTTATCAGCCCTCCAATAGTGTTTGATATTTTCATGGCATGCTTCTTGCTCCATAATTTGGCCTAAAGGCACAGACTACCCTTTCCAGAAGGAGTGGAGGTGGAAGAGCTAGACACAGAGGAGAAAATGCAATAGAGGAGGAGCCAGCCCATCTACTTACTGCCATGCTTTTTTTGAGGGGACCCTACTAACAGGCTCAAAAGATCTTTGTACTATGGCTTGCATGGCTAGTCTGGGGCCACCAAAATGACCAAACCCAGATGAGACCAAATCCTGGGCAGTTCAGACTTCTACTGACCTACAAGTGCATTCATTCTGCTGCTCCTCATTACCTCTCCTCTCTTATGTTTTCCTACACCCCTCCTTGGGAACTCTATTCATGAGGCAAATCTCCCCTACCTGTACCTTATGCCAACTCATAAGAACATAAGATATGCCATTCTGGGTCAGACAAAGGTCCATCAAGTCAGAATCCTGTTTCCAACAGTGGCCAATCTAGTTTACAGGTGCCTAGTGGTTTCCCCAAAAGACACAGGTTCCACAATGCTTGTACTGGGACAAGCAGTGGATTTCCTGGGTTCCTTTTAATAATGGTTTATGGACCTTTTATCCAGGAACTTGTCTAAACCTTTTTTTAAACCCAGCTACACTAACAGCTTTTACTACATCCTCCGGTACTGAATTACAGGATTTGATTACATGTTGAGTGAAAAAATATTTTCTTGCATTAGTCTTAAATGGGTTACACTGTAGATTCATTGCATGTGTCCTAGTCTTTCTACATTTTGCTGGCATAAACAATCAATCTACATTTACCCGTTCCACTCAATTCATTAATTTATAGATCTCTATCATATCTCCCCTCAGCCATCTCTTTTCCAGGTTAAAGAGCCCTAACCTTTTTAGCCTCTCTTCATAGGGGTATCCTTCCATCCCCTCTACCATTTTGGTGGCTCTTCTCTGTACCTTTTCTAATAACGCTATATCCTTTTTAAGATACGGTGACCAGAATTGCACACAATATTCAAGGTGCAGTTGCACCATGGAACGATATAGAGGCATTATAATATCCTTTGTTTTATTCTCCATTCTTTTCTTTATAATTCCTAGCATTCTATTTGCTTTCTTGGCCGCTGCTGCACACTGGGTGGAGGGTTTCAACATTATCCTTGATGATGCCTAAATCTTTTTCCTGGGTGGTGGTTACTAAATTGGAACCTTGCATCGTATAGCATAGTTTGGGTTGTTCTTTCCTAGGTGCTTAACTTTGCACTGTCCACATTAAATTTTATCTGCCATTTGGATACCCAGTCTTCCAATTTATCAAGATCTTCTTGCAATTTTCCACAATCATCTTGGGTTTTCTACAACTTTGAATAATTTTATGTCATCTGCAAATTTGATTACTTCACTCATTATTCCCATTTCCAGGTTATTTATGAATATGTTAAAAAGAGCGGACCCAGCACTGATCACTTGGGTACTCCATTATTCACCTTTCTCCATTGGGAAAATTGGCCATTTAGCCCTATCCTCTGCTTTCTATCTTTTAACCAGTTCCTGGTCCACAATAGTACACGGCCTCCTATCCCATGACTTTTTAATTTTGCCAGCTGTGACCTTGTCAAAGGCTTTCTGAAAATCCATATACACTATATCATTCGACTCACCTTTGTCTACCTGTTTATTCAGACTTTCAAAAAATCATAACAGATTAGTAAGACAAGACCTTCCTTGGTTAAAGCCCTGTTGACTGTCTCCCATTAAGCCATGATTATCTACATGTTCAGTAATTTTGTTCTTTATAATGGTTTCTAACATTTTTCCCTGTATTGACATCAGGCTCACCAGTTTGTAGTTTCCCAGATCACCCCTGGAACCCTTTTAAAAAACTGGCATTACACTGGCCATCCTTTAATTTTCAGATATTACAGATGACTTTTTAAATCATTTTTAAACATACATAACAAGTGAAAAACAACTTGTACAGAAATAGAAAAGGGCAAGAAATAAAATAAATCCAAACAAATATATTATACAATTGTTTTAACAGGAAAAAAAAATTAAGCCCATTTCTCTCTAGCCCAAAACCCAAGGAAAACTTGATCCAAGACAAAGGAAAGAACAATTATATGATAATCGAGAAGTAAGCGATAATCTTGCATATCAGCAAGCTAATACTACTATAATGCGTTATAACCTCAAGTCTAGGAGACACCAGTAAGGCGAGAGATGATGAAGCCACCAACTGACTGGGATCATAAAAGACATAAGCCTTAGACTGTAATTTTACCAAGCACTTGCATGGGAATTTAAGAAAAATTAATCCCCCTAGCTGAATCACCCTCAGCTTCAGGAGAAGAAAATCCTTATGCCTTTTCTCTGTTTCCCAGGCAAGGACATGTGTACCAACAACCCCTTGAAAGGAAAAACGCTTTTTGAAATACATTCTAAGTAACCATTAATGGTCCGCAGACAATGCAAAGGTTACTAGTAACATCGCAGGAAAAACAGTTTCCAGCTCCGAGGATTCCAAAACCTCGGATATGTTCAAAATGTCCACATGTTGCAACCCTGTAAGAGATTTACGAGGTATCACACACAAATTAACAGAACGAACCTGGTTTTCCAGAGTCTCAACTTTAAATTTTACAGCTACCATATCTTTATCCAAGGCAGAGACAGGATTCTCCTGCCCTTGTTGGAATCTTTTCAAGCCCTCAACTCCTTCCTTCAACTCTGTTAAGATGAACAAGCTCCAGAATCATATTAGAGTTAGATACCATAGTCTCACCCAACTTAGAAATTGCAGTCCATATTGATTCCAGGTAAAAACGTTCTGGCTGCTCCAGCACAAACAGAAGAAGTGATGGCTGCTCCAACTGCATCTCTCCCCCAGCACACAGTTTCCATCAGTCGCAGGCTGTTGAAAGGCTGATTGCAGCTCTCCTGATTCTCACCAGCTGACTTCTCTCCTATGGCTATTGCAGCTGTTCCTGCCAATGGCTTCAGCAACAGGTACAACCCAAGTGTCTCTCCTCCCATCGGGGCAATCTCTAATCCATGAGTTGAACTAGGTGACCTGGAAGAACCAAGGCTGAGAAACCCGGCAGGCAACAAAGGAGGTAAACGCAAATCCGGTGACAGTTCACATCCTGAGGAAGACGCCATGCCAACCGACACCAGCATTGACTCAGCCGGGGAAATGCCGTATTTCACTTGATGACACTCGGACCATGAAACAAAGGAATCCATAGGACCTGTCATGGAAGAAGAACTCAGGGGAGTCCCCAAAGGATCGGGAGGATAATTCTGTGGCTTCCCCTTTCGCTTCGGCATCAGAGAAAGCACATCCAGAGCCACTGCTGGCTATGCGGCCATCTTGTATCAATCCAGATGATTTTAATGATAGTTCATTCATTCCATCTTGCTGCATTGTATGCCTGAAACAGACTACCTGCTCCCTGTTTTGTGCTATATTTGTCTCTTCCTCCTATTCTATATCATTATCTATCACTGGCTATATTTCTAATTGTTCTGGAACCTCTCCGAATCTTCTTTCTATTTCTCTTTCTGCAGTATTGTTCAGCTTTTCTGAAATGTCTTTGTTTGGTTATTTTTCATTAATTTGTCCAATTTCAGAGATCTTTGATTTTTATTAGTTACCTCTTACGGCTTTCAATATTTGTCCTTTTTGTTCCTTATTTTGGTGCACTCTCTTAGGGGTCTGTTTACTAAACGGCGCACTTGTACGGGGCGCACATGAGCGCTCTAAAAGATGTATTTAAGTGCTCTTAAGCGCCCCGTACGAGTGCGCGGCACATTAACGGGTCCCGCAAGCGTGCGCCGACAACGCGCACATTTGCGGGGCGGTAATGTGCGAAAGAGGCGTGCAAAGGTGAAATGAGGGCGGAGGAAGGCCCCCTAGGGGCGGAGAGACGGGGTCAGTGGGCGGAATGTGGGAGGGGAGAGACTCGCCGCACAGGAGCGTGCCCGAATCTGCAAAGAAATATAACGCCAGTGAAACACTCGCGTTAGAGGTGCTGTGCAGGGAAAAGAAACCGTTTCCGTCAGCAATGTGCAGCACAATAGTGGAAGCCCAAAAACCGTGAGCAGTGTGAACCATGTGCACAGATCAAACTCCGTAATGTCACAGGGCACTAACCACACGGGCGCCGCGCACCTTAGCGCATCTGTCAATCACAGCTTCTGTTCTTCACGACGGAACGCCCACTCCTTATACGGCACCCGCTCGGTACCGCGGACCGCACACCACCAGCCTTTTAGTAAACAGACCCCTTAGTGTGTGCTCTAGAATTTGTGGAATCATGGTACCAGTACATTGTGTCTTTTTTTCTTCAGGAGTCTACCTCAGTTTTCAGCCCTTTTACCTTTACCATTAGTTTTGGTCAATTATCTCCTGCAGTGAGTCCGTGAACAAGTTCATCATGGCCAACTGTTGCATTAAGGATGGTGGCTTCTCCTAAAGGTTTGGCACTATTGCTACCACCATCATTAACCATAGCGCAGTGGTTCCCAAACCTGTCCTGGAGGCTACCCAGCCAGTCTGGTTTTCAGGATATCTACAATGAATATGCATGAGAGATATTTGCATACACTGCCTCCACTGTATACAAATCTTTCTTAGGCATATTCATTATGGACATCCTGAAAACCTGACTGACTGGGGCAGTTCCCAGGACAGGTTTGGGAACCACTGCCCTAGCACATAAGCAATGTGAAGGCACCTCTTTTTTAATCCTAGGCAATGTATGGCTATGTATGTGTCCTTTTTACTTCGTACCATACACACTTTGCAGTGTCACCTTGATGAGATGTGGTACAGATGCAATTCAACAGGAATGTGATCTGAGGATACTCAGCAAGTCCTGGGGAGAATAATTGATTGTCTTCCTCTCAGAGATGCCCAGAAATTCACCAGTTTTACTACTGAATTTTATTTTGTGCTCTCTGTTGAATTGCACTTATGATATGTGGATAAACATATATGTATTCAGCCTGTAGACACATCAGATTGCCTGAATTGAAAGAGGCATTTCTAAGGGTGGCATTAGGGAAAAGTTAAATTTATATATCGCCTTTAGTATATGCAAAGCAGTTTACAAAATGTAAAATCAAAGCGATGAAGAAAGGAACACCTTTTCAAGGTAAGACAGATGAAGATACAAGATAGGGAAGGTAAAGCACTTAACGCACTAGCAGAACCAAAGGCCACAAAAAAAAAGAAAAGAAAAGACGTGTCAAGAGCAGCTCAAAATTTCTTATAGGATATTTCAGAGTGAAGAGCTAAGGGAAATTTATTCCACAGAAATGGGGCTGTAAAGAAAAACACTGAGGATTTAATATATTCCAGATGGATGCAAGATAATGGGGATAAAATAAGTTTATAAGTTGATTATTATAAAGAGATCTTAGGGCCTGCCCAGGAGTATGAAATACAGCTAAATAGTTAAAAAGGCAAGATAGGACGGTGTGACTCAGGGCAGTTTCTCCAAATGGCTTAGTTTTGCGTATACTATGACAGTCATGAACCTCACTTCTAAGTCAAGGTATTTTGAGTATGTAGTTCTTGCATCATGCCAAAGAGAACTTCCTTCTCGAATTTACAAGGTGTATAACATGTAGGGGTAGTTTGTCAAGATGTGCTTGGAAATTCTTCTTTATGAAGTCTGTGGCTCCCAATACAATGGGAAATATTTCTATATCTTTCTGCCACATTTTCTTGGTCTTTGACTGCATTTCTTGGCACTTCGGGATCTTCTACCTCTCCACATGATTCACAGAATAATCACTCGGTACTGACACCTCTGTTATCAATGCCATTCTAGTGTTTTTCTCCTTTACCACTATGTCAGGTTTTGTCTCATCCAGTTTCTTATCTGTCAGAATAATGGGAATGTCCCAGGTGATCATAACCTCTTCATTCTCTGTAATTCTCTTAGGGTCATGATCCCAGTGCTTTTCAGGTACAGTGATTTTGTAGTGTTAACAGAGTTTCCAATGTATGAGGCATGCTAATTTGCTGTGCTTTTCTGTATAGAAATTTTTCACCATTAGAACTTCACAGACAGCTAATGGTGAGTCACTATTTCCAGGACTTTCTTACAGAATCAACATATGTCTGTGTTACCAGTTTTTTCAATACTTGCTATAAACCATCTCATCCATAATCTGCTGTCCTGGGCTGCAACTATCCGTCTCTCATCCTTGGGTTTCAGTTCATCTCTCTTTGACCATTCATGTGTCTGTTCTTGATCAACAAAGGGTTCCTGGAGTAACACTTTGTATTTTCCACTGTATTTGTGCATTTCCCACTTGTTTTTCCTTGTTTGCGGATCTTAATCTTTGAAGAGCTTTTCTCTTCTTTTGCAAATTCTGTTGCTTCCTGTTGCTTATGGATTCTCACTAATTCCTTCTAATCATCGGAACGCTTGTCCATCTTTGACAATGGAGACAGATTCTGAACGTTTAGTTTCAAATTTCAGCACTTTTTGCGTATTTTGGATCCGATGATGCTTTTAGGTAGGCCTATGATAGTAGCTCTGTAGGTGTAATCAATCTATATGAGGCCTAGCCCTCCTTCAGCTCTAGGAATGTTTAGTCTTGACATACACTGATTCTTGTAAATTATTTCATGAACATGGAGGAGTTTTCTTGGTTGCAGTTTTTCAAGATCTTTAAGGGGTCAATCTACAATCCCAAAGCTGTATGAGAGTACAGGAATTGCTAGCTAACTGATGGCTTGTATCTTATTCCGTGATGTTTATGCCCTTTCAATGATGATTTTAATCTTCTATAGTATTCTTTACTGATCTTTTCTTTCAGTAATTTCTGCTTGGGTATCATTCCTTCCTCTACTTCAAGATATTTATATATGCCTTCCTATTCAAGCTCCTTGATGTCACAGCCCTCACCCAGGGAGATGTTTACCATTTTGCTCAATTTTCCTCTAAAATAATTGCCTTAGCACGTTGGTCTAGGCCAAAAGTCATCCTTTTATCATCAGAAAAGCTTTTTACTACACGGAGTTGCTCTGCTAATTGTAGGTCACTGGAACTGTAGAGTGTCAGGTCATCTGCAAATAGTAAATGGGATGTTACCTCTGGGTTTTTACCTTCTTTAGGATTCAGGCTAAAACCGTATCCCATTTGATTAAGCATCATACAAAACAGTCATGGCAACAGGGGATCTCCTTGAAATATTCCTTGCTGGAGCTTGATGTTAGGAATGATATACTGACCATCTTCATACTTTAAAAATTGGTTGGTTTGCCACATCATCATAGTGAACTTAATGTACTCTATCAAAGCAGCACTTATCTTTTTTTTTTTTTTTAAACTTTTATTTTCATTTTGCAACAAACAAAAGAAACAACACACCAAAAGAGACAAAACAGGTATACAATAAGGAAAAGGAAACCCATTACCCCCCACCCCGATGCTTCTTCTCTACCCGATTATATCAGCATGTTTGCGCGTCCAATTAACAGGGATTATACTCAAACGATCAAAAGAGTATCTACATACAGCATGATCATGGGACAGAGATATATACAAAGTTAGACAGTCAGATGAGAGCATTTAGCAAAATGTACATAGTCATTGAGCAGCTTCCATTGAGACCAATGAGAAGGAGTCTGAACGGAGGAAGCGAACAGACGAAGTATTTGTTCATATTTACTGTAAATACAGGCATGATTCCACCATTCATTGGGGCTCAGATGGGAGCTAATTTTCCAGTATTACTTAATTAGCGAAATAACAATGCCAAGCATAAAGTTCGAAAGGAGATAAGCCATTTTTGGGAGAGAGGGGATCCCCGCAATTGGGCGAAGTCCCACTATCCTCCAAGAAAGGGGCTCCTGAGAGTGCGAGATAGACTAAATACGACCCCAGACCCGACGCCAGTAATACTGTAGTGCGGGATATTCATGCATAACATGAGGCAATGAACCAATGGCCGCAGGACATGTCCAGCAACCATTGCCCTGAGTAGTGTTCCATTTGTCTAATCTGTGAGAAGTGTAAAAACACCGGTGGGCTAGAAAGAAGAGGGCCTGAGTGAGTGAGGCGGATCGGGAACCCGTGTCCCTCTACTCCAGATAAGGCTCCATTGCTCCGAGGTCAAAGTCACATGCAATTCTCTCTCCCATACTTTCTGCGCTATAGGGGTATCTCTAGTTATAGCATTACATAAGGTTTAGTAAAATTGGATGCTACACCCGGTAACTACCGAGAGATCGGAAAGTCTCCAATCAACCTTATGTAGGGAATGCCGATGGCGGGAGTACTCTAGCGCTCCGAAGGCGATGCTGAAGTTGCACTGACCAGAGTCGGGAGTCCTAAAGATTGCATAAGAGTATTAAAGGCACCTAAAGTGTCTAAAAGCATTGGTAGATAGTAGAGTCTGATGGGAGAGTCATACCAGGGAAAAAGGTAAGAGGAATCGGTTTGCAGAGGCCCGCTTCTATATCTAGCCACACAGGTCTACTCGGTACTGGATCTTCCAACCAACGAGCACCTTGTTTGAGAAGAAAAGATTAAGGGAACACTTGAGTAAAATCGCCACCAAGTATTAATGGAGCATTGGCAGAGGCCAAGGCCAACTGCGCAATACTTGCATAGTAAGCAGGGTTGTCCACATTCGGGGCATAATGCAAATACACGTGAATTCACTATCTCCAACCTCAAGGTATACACGGGCCCATCTACCCTCCTTGTCAGCACTAATATCAGGTACAGTAGCATGCAAAGACTTCTTAACCAGAATGGTTATCCCGTACCATTTGGAAACGGTGGGAGAATAGGCAGCTACCCTGTGAGGCTTAGCATTGAGTTTCAGTGTTTCAGCAGAGTTTAAATGCGTTTCCTGAAGAAACACTAAATCAACATGCACATGGCTAAGATAGCTAAGGATTTTCTTTCCTTTGAGTGGACCATTAATGCCTTTGACGGTGAATGATAAGATTTTACATAAGGCCATTCAGAAAAGTTAAAAATTCTGAGCATGATAGCACACATAATTTCACTATATCCCTCAAACTGACTGTATCTGGCTGTACACATGACATAGGAAAAATAAGCTAATATAATACAATGAAGCGCCCCACATTAACAAAGAAAACCGCAGTACGGTAGAGGAGAAGCAAAACCCCAAAATTACTGGCGACCATGTGTCTGCGGGGAGAAACCCCAGAGAAGGCCTAAATTGAAAAAACACATAACCTGTAGGACTGTGCGTGCTCCGAATCCGACCGAGGCACACATCATGAAGGGATAGGAGACCAAAAAAACAAAAGTCATATAGAGAAAGAAAGAAAGTCCAGGCTATTTCTGTGCTTGGCTATGACCGCCGCATCGGGCCCTTCAAAATGGCGGATAGAGCCGGCAGATAAGAGTCCAAGATTTGGGATTAGCGCATCTGCTCTGCTTCTTTGGAGTCTAAAAATGTTGATAGTAGATCAGGATCTTCGAACGTCCTGGTTTGGTTGTGGAGAGTCACTCGGAGCTTCGCTGGATACAACAGGCCAAAGCGAGCCTGTAGCTGTTGAAGTCGAGGGCGAAAAGCAAGGAGTTTCTTCCGACGGTCAACGGTAGTCTTTGCCAAATCAGGAAAGAAGGAGACCTTACGACCTTCAAATTCCAAATGATGATTCGCTCGGGCAGCATGTAAAATTTGTTCCACTTGTTGATATCGTAGCAAGCTAAAGATAATAGGCCGGGGGGTCGTGCGGTTGAGCGCCATGTGGGCAGGAACACGGTGTGCGCGATCGATTTCCAGTTCTCTGTGAAAAGTGATCTTCAGCAAGGAGGGAAGATTTTTGAGCAAGAATTCTCTTATATCTCCTGCTTCCACCCCCTCCGGCATTCCGAGGAGCCTCACATTGTTGCGACGGGCTCGATTATTGCTATCTTCTAACTCCTTTTGAAGATTCTGTATCTGGCGCTCAGCCTTGTCCAGTTTGCCCAAGCGCACCTCGTGCGAGTCGAGGACCCCCGCCATGTTGTCCTGCCGTAATGAAAGACTTTCAAGTCGGTCCTGGAGCACTCCAAAGTCTTCTCGCATGGCTCGAAGCGCTTCTCCATTGGACTGCACCAATTCCTTCACGCCGCGTATTTCCTCCAAAATCTCCAGGTGCATTTCGGGGTTTTCACGAAATGGGACCATCTTCTGTGGGGAGGACACCTCTGTTTTGGAGCGTTTTCCGTGAGAAGAAGAAGGAGACCCGAAGTCCAAGCGCGCTGGTTTATGGGCTGCCATCCCCCCCCGAGGTGCCCCGGTCAGCTCGGAGCGAAATAGTAAATTTGTATAGGTATTAAGTCAGGATTCTAAGTAGGCCTCTCGGGAGCTTCAACGCAAAGCGTCCTACCCGCTGGACATCAGGCTCCGCCCAAGCAGCACTTATCTTATACATCTCAAGGCAATTTATTATCCAGGAGTGTGGAACGCTGTCAAAAGCTTTCTTATAATTAATCCATGTTATATTAAGATTTATTTAGAGCTGACCATGATGGCCTTCTTTAACATTAACTGGTATTTGGTTCCATTTGCACCCCTCTTATTGCCCTTTTGCTCTGTTATCATGATGCTATTGGATTCAATATGATCATATATTCTGTCTGCATGTATTGCAGTGAACAACTTATGGATTGTAAGTAGATAAGTTATTGGTCTGTAATTTTTGAGAATGTTACTTGAGTCCCCTTTGGAAGGAGGAATGTTCTTCCTGTTGTAAGCCATTCGGATGTTAAGTTTGGTTGCTTGATCAATTGGATTTTGCAGTCTGTCAGGTCTTGGTGGAATGATGTTAACTGTTTGAGCCAAGAGTTGGTCACTCCATCTGGGCCAGGGCTCTTCCAGTGTGGGGCTCATTTTAACCTGCTTTCCAGCTCTTGTATGCCATTCCATAGGTTTGATGTTTGATTTTTCTAAATGTTCCTGTATACAGTTTGCCATTCTGCTTATCAATTATGCTCTAAGCGGTCTTCGTATAGACTTCTCTAGAAGGTTTCTTTTTCAGCTTTGGTTGATGGTGTTTTTACCATATTAATGTTCTTTCCCAATTCCCTGTAGAACTGTTTTGGGTTCTCTCTAAACTGTTTATTTTGATATCTTTGTTTTCTGTTTTCTTCATATCTTTGCAGTTTTTGTGCTTCTGCTAATTTCAGTTTATTGTTGGAACATATAAATTTCAGGCCTTCTTCTGTTAATGCAGCATTCTTCAGCTTGTTGTCTTGGATCTTCCTCTATATCTTTGATGATCTTAATCCTTTTATATACCCACCTATCAGGGATACCTCCACACACAATGATTGCATTTTTCCATTTAAGTGCTTTTTCCAAGGAGAAACTGTTATACTTCTCTCTTTCTTCTGACCTTAAACTTTAGTTGGTAGTATTCTTGCAGTAAGAATTTTATCTGCACAATATTGTATTCAGTTTATTTTGGTGATGTCAATAAATGATCCCTTTATACAAGATATGGCCTTGTTCATATTAATTATCATACTTTTAACCTTAGGTGTTAAATTTAACTTGGGTAATCTTTCCTTTAATCTTCATCTTTTTTCCAAGTGGACTAGGACTTCACTCTTGAATTCCTCCACCTCTGGATTTTTCTCCTCCTTTTCTTCCTCCACTTCAGATGATTTGTTGACCTGTCCTTTATTCATCTCATTCTCTTGCAGGTCCAGATCTCTAAGCTTCATCTCCCATTCAACTGCTCTTTCTTTTTCTATGTATGCCTTTCTTCTGGTACTTTTACCTAGGTCTTCTCATCCTCCCTGTATTTCTTTTTCCCCAGAAGCCCTTAGTTGATTCAAGATGTTATCATTCACATACATCTTTCTTTGATCTATGAAATTAAAGATCTTAAATTTGCATTTGTTGCTTTTTGAAGTTTTTCTTGTGGCAATTTTCCTCATTCTTCCAGTTTTTGGTGGATTCTCTTTGTATACCCTCTTGATTTAAATATAGGGTTCTGTAGCAGAATACTATCTTCTCTCTATCAGTAGAAGTCCACTTAATCATAGTTAATCTTCTTAACTTTTTCATTGATTTCTGTAGATAATCTTTTTTATTTGTTTAACATTTCTTATATACAGCCTTTCATGATATCAAGGTGGTTTACATTGAACAAGCTGAAATTACATTGAACAGGGCATTATAATTTGGAGATAACTATTTTACAGGGAACATGGGCTATGGAGGGTTAAGTGGTTTGCCCAACACAAGGAGCACCTGTGGGACTAGAAACCCCAGTCCTTCTGGCCCAAGGTTGCTGTCCTCTAGTGGGATTTGAACCACTGACTTTCTGGCCTGAAGTATCATGCTCCAACCACTAGGCTACTTCTCCACTCCACCTTCTGCTACAGTTGGTCTGTGAATATGCTCACTATGGTTTTTATCTGTGGCAGGGATGTTACCTGCATCTGCAGTGTCTGAACTATCACTACCACCATTGTTAGTCCTAGTGTGGAGACTATGGGTGGACACATTTTTATCCTGGATCACATACGGCCAGTATGTATTTTTATTTTTATTTACTACCATAATTCAGTTGTAGTGTCACCTGGCTAAGATTTACTATAGATTTTATACAATGGGGTCACCACATAAAGGAAACCAGCAAGACTTGGAAAGGGAACTATATTCCCTCCTCCTAAGAGATGCACAGCAATTCACCAAATACAGACAGTGAATTTTATGCTGCACTTCCCTTTGACCCCTTTATGCTGCACTTCCCTTTGACCCCTTTGTGTCGGTATGAAGAGCTCAGTGCACTAAAACTAGGGTCTTGAACTTCATACAAAAGACTATCTGCAACCAATGATATTGTATTAGCAGAGGATAGATGTGGTCAGTTTTACAATGCCTTGTGCTAGAATTCCTACAGTTGTATTCTGGATGGCGTTAAGTCATTTAAGTGAATGAATGAAAGACCTGCATAGATAATATTACAGTAGTCTAGGTGAGAAGTGATTAAAGCATAAGTCAGTGAATGAAGTACAGGTGTGTCCAGAAATGGGCCCATTATTTCAATGTTTGGTTACAAAGTAAAATTGTCAGATGATACACCAGGGGGGGGGGGGGGGGAAAAAAGATTTGCATTAAAGGATCAAGGTTGCTTCCTAGGAATATATTACAATATAACTGGATAACAAACCATTTTATATGACTCCTTTTGTGAATTCTTTGTAACTACTTTCATTGAAGTAAGCACTTACATAGACAGTGAGCACTGTAATTAAGATATTGTACCAGTTGCCTATCATTTGTTTTATTATATTGTGTTTCTTGCTGAGTCAAATTCAATACACATGATAGGAGATTTATTTGGATTGATATTTCCCTGCACTAAGCTGGATGGAGTAGATTTTCAATATGGGCATTTATAAAATGAAGCTCATTTAAGAGGATAAATACATCAGATGTGGTAATACAGCAGGCTTGCACATTAGCTTTGTTTAGAAATATAGAGCACTAAATACACAATATGTTTTACTAAATATCGAATTTTACAGTGTCCTTGGTAAGAGATGTGATTTCCAGTTCTTAAGAAGTACAAGTACTTTGAGACTCTGCAAATTCTTACACAGTGCTCACGTTTTTATTACCTTATTTTATGCTCATGGTTTTATAGCATTTGTAAAATATTAAATATTTAAACACAGAAAGCCCTACAAGTACACTAACTACTCCAAAATATTGAGTCATAAAAATAAAACCCATAAAACTAACCCCAGAAAATAAACATCTCAAAACCGGGCTATTAAACTGGAAACATTTTTTGTATATAATGAAAACTGTATAAACTGGTACTCAGTCTTGTCAGATGTATGTTGGCCTAAGAGATGCTATCTTTCACTTTACAGTGTGATTTGATCTATACAAGATATTTGGAGACAGAAACTAAATCATATCTGCATAAGAATTTCTTCCAATAAAATAATGCAACATGACATGCAAACACTTCTAAGTGATATCCTTGTAAAGTATCATTAAACTATCCAAAGAAGTGAACAGCTTATATTAAGAAATATGTAGTACAGTACAAATTATGCAATGCTTTAGCATACAAATCTCACTGCATTCTAGAGATGGGAGAGAGGCATCCACTTGGGACAGAAAGGATGCTGTATAGGGAACCACAGGGATAATCACAATTTAAGGAATAGAATGATGGGAGTTTTGTGAGGCAAACAGGCTGGGTCTGAACCACTGAAATCAATGTGGCATTAGGCAATGGTCTTCCCTCCTGAAAGTGTAGAGATAAGGAGTGCTAATGAGCTGGGAATATAAACTGTAGGAAGGGTGACAAGACTGTTACCTCATTGATACAAGCAGAAACCACAATTATCTGTTGTCAGACATAAGCGTGCATGAGGCAAGGTAATGGTATATGGACACTGGGATATAAAAAAAGGGATGCCAACCATCCCTTATTTCCCTCATAGTTCTTAGTATCAGTGTTGAACAAGGGAAGTGATCTCTATGAGTGGGGAGGCATAGTAGAGTAGGGGGCTGGGTATCACAGGGGCAAAGGGGCAGTTTAGGCTTTGGGGTTAAGGGCATCCAGGACCTTCAGTTCACAGAATTCAGTTTGGGAAGATGAAAGTGTGGCCAGGCCAGCATCTGTGGTAGGCAGAGATTAGGTGCCACAGGATAGCAAGGGTCAGCAGTAGGGAGCCATCACAGAATGAGATCTAGTCTATTTGTATACCAATACAAGGAGGTGCAGGTATCTTAATCCATTGTGTCATTATTGCAAGGCAGGGCAAGGTAAGGAACCATGAATTGGACCATTATGAGAGTTTAGATGCAGAGGCGTAGCGTGGGGGGTGCAGGGGGGGCCGGCCGCACCGGGCGCAACATGGGGGGGGGGCGCTCGCACTCGCAGCTCTCTGTTGCCGATGAGGGGGAAAGGCAGGTCCCTATGATACATGTTGGCGCGTACGCCATCTGGTGGTGGCACTGCAAAGAGGTTTGCGCTATAGCCCTCGAGCCCGAAGTCCTGGGAGTCGCATTGTTCTTGGCAAACCCTCGGCAACAAAGCGCAGGTGATGCGATTGACCCCCTCTAGGTAGCTATTTCACACAAGCTGCCGGGGCGGGGTGGGAGGGGGACTGTTTATCGCGTCGTCGCCCCTCGATCTCAATGTAAAGCTGGGGTTGGGGTCGGATCGCCCTGTGCGCTCGAGAAGGCGGAGCTGCAGGGCGGCATCGCGAGTTTCTGGTTCCGGATCTCCTCCTCTTCCCTGCTGTTGGGCGTTTAACCATGCTTGTCGGGCTCTTGCTGCTGTGCTGTTCGTTACCCTGGACTCCGGCTCAGCGAGGTCAGTGCTGACGATCGCTCCCTCCCGGGGTAGGATCACGGTCGGCTCCCCCGCGCAAAGAAGCTCCCCGGCGGCTAAAATCCACGGGTTAGGGGGCGCAAATTACTTGCCTTGCCCCCGGTGCTGACAACTCACGCTACGCCACTGTATAGATGTAATGGATGTCAGATGATACCTATGTCTGAAGCAGGAAAGAAACATAGTGAATGTGTTGGGTGTGGCAAGGTGGCTGGATTTAGAGAAGAACATTATTCTATGTACTATGGGGACCCTTATTAGTATTTTTGGTGCAGGTGTGGATTGATTAACATGAAGTCTATATCATAGAGTTAGAGCTGTGTTTTAAGTGCAATGGAAAATGCTTTAAAAATATGTAAAGATGATGTGAAAAGTTAATAAGAGACATTTTAGGAAACCATCAGTTTATTGAAATGAATGCATAAAGAATATGCAGTTGATTACGGGTATAATGCAGTTGGTAGAGTTGCAGTGGTTTGAGTTGCGTTAAAACACCACCAATTTTCTGAGGCTTCCTCACATCATCATTCATTTTCTGAGCAAGTGGCCAGCCCATAAATATAAACAGTTGGGGCTTTATGGTGTTAAAAAAGTGATTTCAAAATGGATCACTTTTTGTATGTGTTTGCATAGTAGGTATTGGCCTTGGAAGATTTCTTTTTTTTCTTTTGGCCCTGATGAGAGTCAGCAGGAAACGATCTGTAGGGCGGAAGTCACGGGGCAATCAAAGGTCAGGACATACAGCTGATTGGCAGGGAGAGGTGAGGCCAGCTGTCAAAATGGGGCAAAGTTTAGAACAATGCAGTAAGGAAGGCCCAGATGGAAGAACTAGTGATTGGCTGCCTGGTGATAAACTATCTCAGCTAGGGGTATTTTAGCCATAGGGCAGTTGGAAGAATAGCCAGAGTCATGCAGCTATCTGGAACAGAAGTGGACCAGATTCTAGGGTAAGTTTTCAGAGAGATCTAAGATGGAACTGGGGGGAGGGAAGAAGTTAGGAGGTTTGGAGTTAGCAGGATTATGGAGTGCATGATGTGAATGGCAGGAAAAGAAGGGGCCATAAAAACTCCAGGGGGACTTATACAGGATGGTGCAAGTTGAAAGAGAGTATATGAGATTGAAGACGTGTCTGATTACCATAGGAAGTTGCACAATGAGAATTTAGGACTGTATCTGAAAGGGTCAGTCAGGAGATATTGGTGAGATGGGAGGGACAGCTATAGTACTATCATCATTTCACAATCAATAGAGGCATAGACATCTGTACTAGAGACATAGACAGAGAGAGAGAGAGAGAGAGAATGAAAGAACAGGCCAGCACAGGAGTCCAATAGGGAGTCCAATAATTCAGCAAAAGTAAAAGTACTGACAGCTCCTGGAGGTGGAATAGAGTTAAGGGGGAATCAGCACGGAAGCCCACAGCTAGATTCATGGGTTGAGGCAAGTGACGAGAAGAAGTAGAAGTGGCACTTTTGGCTCAGTTTGTATTCTCATTCTTCCATGTTTGCTTCGAAACTTGATCTAATGGTCCACAGGAAGATCAGAGAGAAGGCTCAGATATGATCATGGGTCCCAGGCACTTACAAATTATGTGAAGAAGGGGAGGCTCAGATATGATCATGGGTCTTTACAAATTATGTGAAGAAGAACTTAGTACACTTTATTTTGATATTTTCAGATTACAAAGGTCTGCAAAAAAATTTTTTTCGAGAGCTGTTTTAGTTATTCCACGTAATCTTTTATGTTTTTTTGGTGCGCTGAATCCGAAAATGACCTCCATTTTGTCATAGGACATCATGTTTCCTGACAATTTAGGTAACTATGTTAAATAAGGCAATACCTCAAAATAAATGGAAACAGACTTATAAAATTAAAGTTTTATTACAATATTTTCATGAAAATCCTTTTTTGAACTGAAATGAGCTCACCTACAGACACTAAACTCGATTCTTCTTCCTTGTGAGGCTCCTCTTGGTGCATTTACGCTTGTGAGTAGCATCTGGAATGTCTCTCTGAAGCATCCAACAGTAGTCTGCCATCATTGTAATGCTCCATTTTCCCTGGTATCTCCTTTCCATCTCTTTAATGTCTTGGTGGAATCGTTCACCTTGTTCCTCACTCACAGCTCCCAAATTTTCAGGAAAGTAGTCAAGGTGGGACTGGAGGAAATGCACTTTCAAACTCATCAGGCAACCTAATGCTTGAAATGCTTTCAGCATTTGTCCGACGATCTTTTTGTAGTGAGGATCTTTGTTACTGCCTAAAAATTTCTGTATGACTTCTTTAAATGCAATCCACCCTTCTTTTTGAGGATCCCTCATGGTATTGACAAACTCTTGATCAACTATAAGCCTTCTAATGTCTGGCCCGACGAACACACCTTCCTTCAATTTTGCCTCCGACAGGCCTGGAAACTTGTTGACCAAGTATTTGAAGCATTCTCCATCTCTTGGAAGTGATTTTATGAATTGCTTCATCAATCCCAATTTTATGTGAAGAGGTGGTAGAAGAACTTTATGGGAAGGTACCAAAGTTTCTCGGAGGACATTTTTTTCACCGACTGTTAGCACCCTCGGCTGCCAACTCTTCTTGGTCCAGTGATTTTGTCAGTCTCTACTGTCCCATAGACACAGAAAACAAGTATATTTGGTATACCCAGCTTGTTGCCCAAGCAGCATGCACAAGACCTTCAAGTTCCCACACACTTGCTCATATTTAAGTTTATGAAGAACCAATTCCAAGTTCTCGTAGGTTTCCTTCAAGTGTATGGAATGACCTGCAGGTATGGAAGCGTAAAAACCGTTGTGGAGTAAAACTGCTTTGAGACTTCTTTTTGAAGAATCTATAAAAAGATGCCATTGCTCTGAATCATATTGGATTTTAAATTGACCCATCAGACCTTCGACATCGATGCAATAAACCAACTTGTCTTCCTGGGCGAAGTAAGGAACGAACTCCTTTTCACGATGTCTGAACCATGAAGATGACACACCTGGCAACAATAAATTCCTGCTTTTCAGCCTTGATCCGAGTAACTCAGCGGCATCTTTGGGAAGATTCAAGTCTCTTACCAAATCATTCATCTCCTCTTGAGAAAACAATTTTGGTCTTGTATCATCTTCAAAGTCAGAACTTGATTCGTCATCTGGTTCACCTTCATCGGAGCTAGGTATCTCTTCCAAGGTAGCAGGGGGCTTGGGTACTGGTATATCTGTGCCATGGGGGATGGGATGAATTGCCGAGTGAAGATTGGGGTGTGAAATGGAATGCTTCCATTTGGAATTAAACCCTTTCACATCGCATGAACAAAAGTAACTCGTCACTATGGTTCTTTTGCTCTCACCATACCATAGGAATCCCATAACGGAAAGATTTTTTCTTACCCTTGAACCAGTTTCGGAGGTCCTCAACACACCGTTTGCACACTTTATGAGGCGCCCAGACTTTATCTTGATCTCCAATTTTTAGTCCAAAGTATGCAAAGTATACTTTTTTCACAAAGTCTGTTTCATCTGTGTTGCTTCAACACTGTATATTCACCACAGATGAAACAGAAACTGTCTGGCGAATTAATACACTTTCGCGGAGCCATAACATAATGGTTGAAGAATGACGAGCTAACATGAATTGCAATGAAAAAGTGTGAACAGCCTAGAACCAAGAATCTGATGATGATTCGTGCACAAGTGTGGCATGCAGGAGAGAGCAGCTCTGTGTCTGTACACGAGACGTCACAGTGCTGGCCACGCCCCCCTGCACTGACCAGAGCTGCTGCTATCTGCCCTGTGTCTCCCTCCCACTGGATTCTTCAGGAAAGATTAACCCCTTCTACCATTAGAAGCACGGACTTAAAACTTGCTTAGCTTATGTATATATTGCTGACCATGAGATTTACAGTGCTATATATTTTTTTTACATAACTCGGACAACCCCTTTAAGTTTTTTTTGGCATTTTATATCCTAAATGCACTTATGTGAATTAATTAATAGTAATTTGAATTAATTAATAGTAATTTGAAAAAATTTGATAAATTTGAAGACAATTTTGCATGCTGTGGCAAATCAGGACATCTAGGAGTTTTTTCAATATTTTATTTGTTTTCAGCACACCAAAATACATGGAAATTAGATGAAAATAATCAAATAGCTTTTTAGTCGCAGACCTGTGTTATGAGACAGATAAAGAGAGACTAGGAAAGGGAAGAGGGAACAAAGAAAAAATGGAGGAAGGGGTTTCCTTGAAAGATATCAAGAAATATATCAAAATGAATCAGATGTTGTTTTTATGTCTGGATAACATTATGGATCACTATTTTTTGTAGCTATTTGCAGAAAGGGATGGATATTTATTTTTTAGCTATATACAGTACAGAAAGGGATTTTTCTGTTTTAGGAAAAACATGCTGCTTTGTTTTTTCTTTCCTTTAGCTTAAAAGTTCAAAGTAAAGGGAAGGCACTCTTTGAAGTCGCTGCACTGATGATAACTTGCTTAAGAATTAGGTTGTTGAGCGCTATATAAAAGTCTATCTTATCTTGCAATCACTGTTATTTCTGGAGGGATTTCATTTCAAGCAAGGTAGTTCTGTGGCTTTTACTACAAATTCTCTGCTTGAGAGTTCTTAAAAAAGGAGGACTATTTTTATTATATAACATTTTATGCTACTTAATTTATTGGCATATCTTTTGTTGCTGTTTGCAGAAGATTTTTCTGTTTTGGGTGCAGATTCTTTGATGTTGTTTGTTTTTACTTTCCACTAGCCATCAAGTTCAAAGGGGAGGAAAGACACCCTTTGAAACCATTATACCACTGAGGTATCATATCCCTCCCTTCCCACCCCAACTCCCACTTTCTTGGACTATAAGTAGGGCTTCTGATTTTAGTGTTAATCGATAAACACCCTCAATGCAAAAAAATCAAAATAGATATTTATTTAGCTACTCTGTGGCAGTATCACACCCTGGCAGGCCATTACACCAAGCTGGGGAAACAGAGAGGTGTAGACCCCATGTGGAGATCAGATGTATAGCGTTGTTCTGCGTGTGCAATGCATCATGGGTGTTGGTGCAGCTACCCTATCCTTTCGCACACAGCTGATGGTTGTGTGCTGAACTGCAGTCCCCCTGTACTCAGCCAGTCCAGTCCACAAGGGCAGAGAGGTAAAGAACTCTGGCCAGTACAATGAGGTTACAAACAGTGGGCATGGGTCGGATTCACTGTTGTTACCTCCCCTCATGCTGTAGCAACCAGGATAATTTGCATGCCGCTAATAGTTGCACCCTCACAGATCGGTACTGCCAGCCCCTAACAGCTATGCCACAGTTGAAACACAGTCCCAATGTCCATCCATCTGCGTGTGTCAGCTGTACATAGTCCTGTCTGCCTGTGCAGGCTGCCACCCCATAGCATGCGCTGGTACCCTTTCCTGCATTGTGCTGCTGTGTGCATCCCCGCCTGTGCCTGATCTGCATGACACCACCACCCTGCTGTCGATCCACCATTCCAACTATCTTGCCACCACCGCCCCCACAGGAAGAAAGATACACCCATCAACTGCCACCCACTGTCTCACAAGCATGTCACATTGACAGAGCCCTATGCCATGGTACAGTCGTCCACAACATGTTGGTCTACAGTACTGAGAGCCACATGGGCTGCCCGCAGATATGGCACTTCCGGCCCCCCACCCCCCCTGTCAGTCACCTGTGCAGTGCTGCACCCCCGTGGCCACCCTGTGCCAGGGTGACATCTGTCCCAATGCCCCTAGGTGATGCATGTCAAGCTGAGGCACCTTGCAGCCCATAGGGCACACTAACCGAGGGCACCCTAACATTCTTAGGGCACTGTAACCATTAGCACCATATCCCCGAGAGCCTCCAAAGGTGACCTGTCCAGGGGTGCCTAGTCCCACGCCATGCCTAGAGACCCTGAGAAGGTGCCCTGTATGGCACCTCACAAAGCACCTGGGGATCGATACGGTGCCGTACAATATGGCGGCCACCAAGGCGCATACTAGGGCGCAGAAACCACAAAATCCCTAGAACGTGCTATGTTCAGGAGCGTGGGTCAGGGCGCCGTATGACATGCTTGTGCCCTACAGAGACCCATGATGCGCTTGGTAGCATATCGAGGGCAAGGCGAGCTGCAAGGCGCATTGCAAGATGCTGTAACCAAAGTACACCTAAAGCGCGCAAGACAAGCCTGACACGCTGTGACATTAAGCCGCAATGCCCACAAGATCATGGTCAGACAGCAGCCTAATTGTGTGTGTGTAGCGCAGTGAGAGGAAATATCTCTCATAACAATATAATGTGGGTTCAAATCTCAGTAGAGGGGATCACATGTCCAAACGGATAGGAATATGGCACAGCACATTGGGAATTAACACAAAAAACAAGCAAGGAAGGCGCGTGACAAGGCGCGTAGCAACGCCCGCACTGCTCATGCATGCTTCCACTGTGTCATGGGTGAACTGACCACATGAAGCGTACAAGATGACCGCCAGATCTAGGAAGCCTGCATTCTCCCATGCGGATTTATATCTTCTTGCAGAGAAAATCTGCAGCTGCCATGGGTGCCTGTTCCCAGGCTCCTCCCACCGGCAGGACCTCAGCATGGTGAGGAGGGCCTGGGTGTGCCTCACAAAGAGCTACAATATGGCCACAGACTACCCACGTGAGGTAAGTGCATGGGGACAGGCACACCAAGCAAGGAGTGCAACACAGTAGGCAGCAACCACATCAAATATCAAGCACGCACAACAAGTGGAAAGGACATTTATTTTGGGTAAAACCAGGAGCAATGTAGTCCGCACAGCTGATGCTTGCAGGTCTGCCCTACCCCCAGGATGCTCCTGGCCTCAACACAGAGGTGTGTTATCCATCCTGGTGTTATGGTGGTGGCTCCTGTTGCAGTTACATGGCCCTGCACCACCACCAGGATGCTCCAGGCCTCAACAGAGAGATGTGTTATCCATCCTGGTGTTATGGTGGTGGCCCCTGGTGCAGTTACATAGCCCTGCCCTACCCCCAGGATGCTCCAGGCCTCCTTATAGAGGAGTGTCACCCATCTTGGTGTTATGGTGGTGGCTCCTGGTGCAGTTACATAGCCCTACCCTACCCAAAGATGTTCCAGGCCTCAACACAGAGGTGTGTTATCCATCCTGGTGTTATGGTGGTGGCGCCTGTTGCAGCTACATAGCCCTGCCCTACCCCCAGGATTGCTCCAGGCCTCCTTATAGCGGAGTGTCACCCATCCTGGTGTTATGGTGGTGGCTCCTGTTGCAGTTACATAGCCCTGTCCCATCCCCAGGATGCTCCAGGCCTCCTTATAGAGGAGTGTCACTCATCCTAGTGTTATGGTGGTGGCTCCTGGTGCAGTTATATAGCCCTGCCCCACCCCCAGGATTCTCCAGGCCTCAACACAGAGGAGTGTCACCCATGCTGGTGTTATGGTGGCTGCAGCTGCCGATGTGTGCAGGCCTTCACTGTCTACACGTGGACCCTGTACCCCAGAAGGCATGTTGCAGCACATCCCTGTGCAACACCCTGATGTGTCTGCCATTGTGCCCAGGGTGGAATGGTGGGACACATGAACCACGCCCCCACCACTGTGCACAATGGCACCTGCCTATGCAGCCTCTGTATGTATAGGACACATGTCGCAGACAGGCCCCTGGGTGCAGGTGGCATATCAACACAGTGCATATGTGCGGGCTGGGGCATCTGCCCCGATCCCCCCCCATGCCCTGTGCACAAAGCACGCCATCATGCAGCCCCCACAGCATGCCGCCCGTGGCACACAGCGTGACAATGGCACTTATGGCATGGTGGTGCATGGCCATGCATGGAGAGGCTGCTAATTGGGAAAGGGGGCCAGGAGGTGTACACCCACGGCACATAGGTTGAAGAACAGATATACACAGCTGCACCCGCACACATGCGGGTGGCAGTGGCAACAGGAAGTGGGGGACAGATAGCACACAGCAGACTCAGCCAGCTGCTGCACCCATATATGTGTGACAAGCAAAAGCAGATGGTAAGGAATGTGTGCCCCCTAACAGTCCTGCACATTTCTGTACCCACAGGTGGAGGACCTTCGGAAAAAGGTGCGGGAGCTGAGGCTATGGTACCCACGATTTCTGGTGCGGGTGCTACGCGACCAACGGCAACAACAGGATGGTGAGTGGCACAGGCTGTGCCATGTGCCATGACAGGCTCCAGTGGGACAGCAGCCATTGTGGCCACAAAACATGTGTGCATGGTGTGCCAGATGTGTTACTGTGGTGCTAATGTATGTCTTATCCCCACAGCGGATGCAGCTGGAGACCATGCACCAGCAGGGCTGGATGATGGAGATGGCCAGCCAGCACCAGAGGACCGAAGGCGGATGAGCCTTGAGGCGGAAGATGGTGGAGTGGCCAGAGAGGAGGGAGGGGGCAGCAGCGGTGAGGGGGAGGAGAGCATGGATGGGGAGGGGGGAGAGGGGGAGCAGGTAGGGGAGGTGGGGAGTGGGGGGAAGAGGAGGGGAGTGGGGAGGGGGAGGCAGGGAGTGGGGAGGGGGAGGAGGGGAGTGGGGAGGAGGAAGAGGGGGTGTGGGATGATGGGGAGAGGTGGGGTGAGATAGGGTGGGAGGGTGGGAGGAAGGGAGGGGGATGGGGAGGAGGCAGGTGTATGGGTGGGGAGCGGACATGGAGGCGTGGCCATCCCAGAGCGTCACAGGCTGTCATAGGGCACAGGGGGCCCCTGCCATCTGCCCCATAGCACCGGAGACATACCTTGTCCAGGCGCAGAGCCTGCACACATCAGCATGGGATGGCAGGCCGCACATGCAGCCACACAAACAAGGGGCAATGTGTGCCTGTGTGGGTGCATGTGTGGCCTACGCATGGCTACAGCGATGCAGGCATAGGCATATGTCCTGCAGGAGCAGAGGCAAGCTGTGGGGCAGATGGTAGTGACCATGGGCGTGGTGGCTGACCAGCTGTGTATGCTGTGCAACATACTCACAGCAGGCGCAGCAGACCAGCCACCCGGCCAGGGCAGCCCACAGGGGGTGTGAGTGCCAGCTGGACACACGTCGCCCCTGCCCTCTGGTGTCCTCTGCCACTCTGGTGGCTGACAACACCAGTGGGATAGGGGGCGGCAGGGCCAGGGCCCTCGGAGGCACACAGCATATCTATGTAACTCCCCCTAATGTAAATAAATCTCTGTTGTTGTCATGAACAATGCATCCCAGTGTCTCATTTCGCAATATGGCAGTGGGGTGTGATTGCCAAGTGTGTGTATGTCTCTGTGTGTCCCCCAGGGGGTAACGATACCAGGGGGTATCATGGTAGTGAGGGGGAACGTCCACTGGGGACGGGCCCAGGGGACGGCCCAAACATCAGTGGGCTGGTGTAGGGACAGCGATGTGGGTGGACCTGCGTTTGGGGGCACAGACCCCAGAGGGCATAGATCGGGCCATGACCTGGTGTGGACCACTGTTGGGTGAGGGATGGGGGAGCAGGGAGAGGGGTGGGGGTTGGCGGGGAGGGCAGTAGGGGGGCCGTGAGAGGGAGGGTGATGGCAGGGTACCTGTATGCAGTACGGTATGCCAGCGGTGCAGGGGCAGGGGTGGAGGGAGGGGATGGAGGTGGATGGGATGACTGTGTGTTCTGGGGGGGCCTGGGGGGTGGGCACAGGGGAGGGTGTGGTGGCAGACATGGCCATTCCAGGTGATGGATATGGGTGCAGGGGTGGTGGGGGGGGGGGCTTGGGAGGCCTGGGTCATGACCAGCAGGGATTGTTAGGGTAGGGGTCACCCTGAGCAGGAAAGGGCAATGGCATGTGCCCAGGGCAGCCACATGTGTGATAGGGGGACATGGGCCATTCAGCTGAAAGCATGGACACATGGCCACAAGTTACACCTGTGATAACATTATTTAATGTGCACACCAACCCCCCCCCCCACCTACACCCTCCCCTTGCATCCTCTGCTGCATCAGCCATGTCCCTGAGCACACTGTGGGGCGGGTACTGCTTCTGCCACTGGCGCTGCTGTGACTGGCTGGCCCATGTGTGCCAACATGACCTCGTGCACCGCCACCATCCTGGCCATGTTGGCTGCCATCGACCCTGCTGTGTCGTTCAGTGTCCACACCTCACCAAGGAGGCCTCCCAGCACCAGCTGTTGGCGTCGCACCTCACCCACAGGTGATTCTGTCCCGCCACCATCTCGCACAATGCCATCTGTATGCCTGTGGGTGAGACACGGTGGAAGCCGTGAGACATGGGTTGCACATTCCACCTGTACACATGAAATGGCTGGCCAGATAGATCGGGTACTCACACTCTGCATCCTCATGCGCTGCCTCGGAGTGGAAATGCATCTCCCCGATGACCTGGTAGATGGCTGCCTGTGCTGTGGTGCTGTACCTGGGGATGGTGGTCCAGCTGCGCCACAGCTGCAACCCCCGCCGTGACATTGCTGTCGCCTGCCTCATCTTCCGCCATGCCGTCCTCTGAGAGGTGGTGTACTGCTGCATCCCCCTCAACATCCAGCACTGCCTCATCCTCCTTGGGCATCTCCACATCCGTGCCTGCCTCAGACGGGGGACACAGTCCTGGCCCTGGGGGCTCCACCTCTGCATCCGCCTCCATGGCATGTATGTCAACTATGGGGAGGTGAGGGTACACAGCTCAGGTGTGCCATGCCTGGCCAGCCACTTACATGTACCTGTCCCATCATGGCCTTCCAGATGGGGTGGGCCGCGGGATACAATCAGGACAATCAGGGCCATCCCCAGCTGTGTATATGTGGCCAGGGACTGTTCTGGGGCAGGGACGTGTGGTGCACCATCTGTTGTATGTGTCCCCAGTGTCAGTGGTGCCTCACTGGTGGATGTGTATGTGTGCAACTGGATATGGGCCGCATATACTCCAGGACTGCTTGGGTACTGCTGGGGTTGGCGGGCCACTGTTGCCTGGGGCAGGTGTGCCCTTTGGTGGCAGGGATCTATGTGCAGGGGTGCATGCCCCGTGGCGGCATGGGGCTGTGATGGCGCAACCAGCATTCGACATTGGATGGCTGTGCAGTGCTGGTGCATGGATGTGTGTGTGCCACATGTGTCTGCCCTGGCCGCGCTGGCCACCCTACCCACGCCACCGTCTGAATGGTGGCCTGCCCCATGTCCAGCATCTGGGACTGCTCTTGCATCCCCCTTGCCCCCCACCCTACCCACCTTGGGACTCCCAACCCATTGATTGCCATCGCACATTGCAGCCGTCCCACCACCACCACCCACCATGCACGTGGGTACAGGAGGTCACCATCACCAGCATACCCTACATCACCTGGCACTATGCTACCCCCACCCCCTCCAGTGTGGCTCCACTGTGCATAGGTGGTCAATGATCCCTGCCACTACCTGTCCCCCTCTGCGCCTGCTGCCTCACGCCCACCCACCCTCACACATGTGCACCGTCATCACATCACTCTCCCATGGCTCCCTAGTTCCAGTGTGGCCCAGCCTGTGCCAGCCACCCTCAGCTGCTGTATTGCTTTCACAGTTCTCCAGTGAGATGTCTCTGACATGCCACATGGGCCTTCACTGCCGACATCACCCATGTCCGCTCTGCTGCTCCTGTCACTGGTGGCCACATTATCCCTCTTGGTACCCTGTCCATGCATGGTCCTATGGCTGTGACCTGTCCCTGGCCTCCACCCAACCCCCATGTGTTGGCACACCCAAGAACACATTCCTATGTCCCACCTGCACATGGGCCCACTGTGTTCAGCTCGTGTGGCTTGCCATGGAGGTAGTTGGACCCCAGTCTTTCAGCCAGTTGCTGCTCCAGCGGTGACAGTGTGGCTCCGTGTGGTGCACCCCCTCCTGTTGCATGGGCATGGCACCTCTCAGCGATAACATGAGCCCAGACCGAGCGCTTGATGTCATGGAAGTGTTTGTGTATACTCTCGGTATCGTGGGTGGGTCCCCCTGCCTTGGCCACTACTGTCGTGACCTCCTCCCATGTGACATTTCTCTGATTAATGGTGATGGTGCTGCTGAGCTGCCTGAATAGCACCTCATAGCACTCCAGGATGGCTGCCAGGAGGAGGTAATTCTCCTCCTGGGTGTAGAGGGCTGCCCTCTTCCTGGCATCATCCAGCACTGGCCTGCGATGGTGCCTGCCACCTGCCACACCTCCACACTGTTGCTGAACCCCCTGGCTGTGGCTGGATGGGCCTTCCTCGCCCCCCTCAGGCTCATCCTCTGTAGGGGACACTGCTGCCTGGTGCATGTTCGGGTCACTCTCGATCATCACTTGTGCTCCACTCTGTGCCATCGTGTGCCACCATTGCTGACCTGCTGTGCCCCTTTTAAATATGCGATGCGTGGTTCATCTGATGTTCAGTCTGTGCAACGTGCATTCCTACGCCTATTACCACTACCCAGGACATGTTTCCTCCATGGGCAGCTGTGCATTACCTCTGCGCCACCTACAGGGGTGGTGTACATCATGGCTCACGCATGTGTCACGGCGTGCAGTATGAGTCTGGCACCCCCTTTGGTGTTGCTCTACGCTATGCACTTGCTCAATGTGCATGTTGAGCGTAATGCATGTTCCTATGCGCGCTATGCCATTACGCACCTGTGCACTTCACATTCTCTATGTTTGGTCCTCCTCATTGTCTACCCCTACATCCATGGGTGCTGTGTCTTCTTCCATATTTGGTGCCACACATCTGCCATTTCTGGTATGTAGTTCTCCTTTGTGTGCTATGCCATAGCTACAGCACTCCCCGCCACGCGTAAGTACCCCATGCATTGCATCTACGCGTATGTTGTGCAAGCACATGTTGCATAATCTCAATGCACATGGGGACACACCGCATGCCCCTCCCCTTCCTACGTGTGTTCCGCATGATCCAATCATGAGGTGCGCTTGTGTGTTGTGATACGCACACTACTGCGCGTGCTACGACATTCCATTTCCGTACATACTGTGTGGTTTGCAAACCTGTTGCTTGTGTGCATTACTGCATCTGCAGCTGTGTTATATTGGTTCTGATTAGTTTCCACACCCTACAATGTATTTAGCTCCCCACATCGCTCATGCCTCTGTCCATGATGGCTCACACTGACCATGCAGGTTGTGCAGTGGTGGCGTTGCTGGGACTAGAGGAGCTGTGGTTGCCTGATGAGGGAGATGGTGTCCTTGGGGCTGTGGAACTGGGCATGGGTGCAGTCTGCTGCAACACAGACCTGCAGCTGTGGAGGCTCCGCAGGCCGAGGTATGTCCAGCATGGCACCATAGGCGTGCTGAGGCATGCCCTCACCTGCCTCGCCTCTACAGGCCCAGGCCCCTGCTCCAGGACATTCGTGAGGACCAGGTCATCTCCCTCTACCATCTGAGCACAGGGGCTATTAGGGAGATCTATGAGGATCTGAGACCTGACCTCGAGCCCCGGACTGCCCGGTCACATGCCATACTGGGATTGTCCAAGCTCCTGTCTGCCCTATATTTCTTTGCCTCTGGATGCTTCCAAACCTCGGTGGCCGCAGTGGGGGGGGGGGGATGAGCAGGCCCACCTTCTCATGCTGTCTCCATCAGGTACTGCGGGCCATGGTCAGCTGGGTTAGGAATTACATTACAATTCCTAACAGTGGGCAACAGTGGGGGGCCCTGGGCCAGGCATTCCAGTGGATTGTGGGGATACCATATGAGATGGGAGCTATTTATTGCACACATGTTGCCCTGGTCCAGCCTAGAGACAGGGAGGTGGTGTTCCGCAACCGCAAACACTACCATTCCCTGAATGTTCAGGTTGTTTGTGATGCAACTATGCGTATTCTGAATGTGGTTCCCCGGTTTCCAGGGTCCACCCATGACTCCCATATCCTGCAACACTCAGCACTATTCAGACAATTTGAGGCCAGACAATATGGGGACTGTATCCTGCTGGGTGGGTATTAGCCATCTCAAACATGCTCATGTTGTCTCTGTGTCCTATGGACACTGTACCTTGCACAGGTGTGACAGGGTCACCTTTGGTGTTCCATTCGGGCCTTCTGACTGCATATCCCCTGCGACACACATGACATGGCATGCTGCACCTCAGACGTTTTTTTAAGAACACATTACAGACACAGTCCGTCACACTGTGGCATATCACTGCCCATCCGATGTCTCTTATATGTGGTCCCATTGCTGAATATGACCCCTGCTTGCCTCTCTCTGCATTGTGGTTGTGCATCACTGACATTGTGTGGGGCGGTGTCCTCCAGCATGCCATGTCACTGTCACAGGGGACAATGGACACATATGTTTGTGTGTCTCCAGACGTAACTATATTGGCCATATGTGCATCACTGCTCATTTGTGTGTCCCAGTACACATGCAGGTTATACTGTTTCCAGGGGCCGCTGCTGTACTGCATGTCTTTTGGTGTGGTCCTCCATGTTGGTGTGTAACACAGATTGTTTGCCATAACCTACTGTGCACATCCTGGACTCACACACATATGCCAATGTACATGTGTCTGTCTGGGTTGTGTGTTCCTAATTGACTCTGTCTGCAAGGTGTGTGTGTGTGTGTGTGCTACCGGGGGGGGGGGGGTACCTGGGTTGGCTCACATATTCATTTTCCTGCTGTGCTTTTTGTTGGGGGGCCCATCCCTGTTGACCTTGTCTGTAGGATCACGTAGCTGACATTGTGGTGCAACGTTGCATCCCACATGTCTGCTCTGTGTTGGCCAGCATTGGTGTGTAGTTTCACCCGTCTTGGCTACACCCCTACTGTATATGTTACTGTGCCAGCATGTGTGTGTGCACTGTACCATGGCCGTCACATTATTGCATGCATGAAGGTCTCTGTCCCATTCCTGGGGCACTTCCATGTATCCGCCTGCTGCGTTCAGGGATGCCACTCGTGGGTGTGGGTTGCAGGTGGTTGGTGATGTGATTGCTCTGGTTCCTGTTGATGTGTGCTGCCCTCATTGCCCCGCCCCCATGTCATGTATTGCACACCCCCAAACACTGGTGCACAGCTGCTGTGTGCCATTATGAGACGTCATCTGTGTGTGTCGTCGTGTATCTGCTGACCTTTCGCACGTAGATGCTTGTGCGCACTTTTGTGACCACCAGTTCAAGATTGACCTTACCACATTTCTGTCTGCAGGTGATGCGGGATATGGCTGTCATGTCTGGCTGCTGACCCCTGTGCATCTTCCACGGACACATGCAGAGAGGAGGTACAATGAGGCCCATGCCTCCAGCCACTCAGTCATCGAGCGCACCTTTGGCGTTTTGAAGAGTCGCTTCAGGTATCTGGATAGGACGGGTGGGGCCTTACAATACAAACCCATGACTGTGGCACAGATCATTCTGGCATGTTGCATCCTACACAACATTGCACTCAGGCACAATATCTGGGTCGACATTAATGAGGATCTTGAGGAGGATCCACTGTGCCCTCCTGCAGGTGGCCGTGGTGACACACATGCGGGGATGGCAGTCAGGCAACATCTGATCGAGGAGCTGTTCTCATGTAAGTTCTGCATATGTGGTGATATGCATATTTGTCTACATGTACATGCTGCCGTGTCTGTTTCTGGCCTCTCTCTGCACATATGTATGTTTCCCTTCTGTCTTTACATCTCCAGGAGTAGCCAATGTTCCTGGCCATCGCAGCGGTGCAGTGGTACCTGTGAGTATGTCCTTCAACCTGCAGGTGACTGTGTTGGGTGAACATAGCAGTATATGTACTGTGGGGGCACTGCGGCATAGCACATTTCTGTTGTTCTCTGTCCATTGCACATATGTTGTTGTTCACCTGTTTGGCCTGTGCCTCCCTACCCCACATGTTCGGTTTGGCAACCATATGGCCATTAGTTCATGTCAGCTTCTTGGTTTTCACAACTGTATTTGTATTTGTGATGGAGCTGTGTGTGTCTGCAGGCGCAGGGTGTGGTCGTGGTGGATGGCACATACACCCCTTCCCTAGCATTGTGCCATTCCACAACATCTGTGTCTCCTTGGATGGACTGTGATGCTTGTCTCCACTGGTCTCAGCTTGGGCTCACAGGGACCGTATGTTACTGGCGGCATGCTCTCCCTATCTCACTGTGTGTGTGTGTCTGCGTTTTTGGGACATGTCTATGTGATGGCACACTCTGCTACCCTTGTGCGTTGTCTGGTGATGGGATGTGCCTGGACACCTGTGCGGTGGTACTCACTGCTCTATTTCTAACCCTGTGCTGGTGCCCTTGTGTACATTGTGCGCACGTATTTACACATGTCTTCTATATTTTCTACTGACCTGTCTCCTGTTTGTTGCCAGTCTACTATGCATCAACGCTTCCATTTCCCGGATCTCACCAGACCTTGTACATGTGGCATTGCCTGCTCGACATGCGGCCATGGTGATTCCACGCATTCCAGTGACATACCCTACCTTTACTGTGACCTCTTGTGGCCTTTACCTGCCTTAGACAGTCCCTATCGGACACCTGCTGCACACAGATGGTACGTTGCTTGTTTGAACTGTTTTGACTCACATCACACTTCAAATGTTTCTTATGGGCTGTTTGTTTTGTCATGGACCTCTGTGGGATCTGTGTGCACCAACACTGCTGGACATGCTGTGGCCCACTGGGCAGCCTGTGTTACATGGCCATAGACATGGCCATGTCAAGATGGCAACCTGGTCGACCATGCCATCTCCAGCTGTGGGCAACATGCACTGTGCTATGTGTTGTGATTGTGTCCTGTGTACATGTCTGAGATCTCATTATGTACAAATTGTGATCTTTCTCTCTCCATTGTAACCTTATTTTGTGTACAGCATACCATGACCTGTTTCTCCTTCCTCTATCACAAGGTGCAGCGAACACACATGGAATATCATCTACCCTGCAGCTGGCCTACCCATCACAGTATCATTGGTGGACAGAGCACCTCCATGCAACGATCCCTGAGGGATGGTGCCATTGGGTGATGGGCCTCAGCGAGTGGGACACACGCCTATGATGGACATTATTGTTTGACTAATACTTTGTGCTGAACACAGACAATTGACATAAGATTGTTGCCGTACTCTGGCTGTGTGTCGTGGTCATCACAATGGACACGCAGTATAGTCTGCATTACTGTGACACACTGGGTTGTCACACGTAACCTTGCATGCCCATGGATCTGTGACAGCCGTACCGGGACATGTGTACTTTCGGATGACATTTTCACTGTGGACAATGTGTACTGGTCTGAACATGTACAGCAGGATGTCACATACTCACTGTATGTTGTGCATCTACCTGACAGTGTGTTGATGTGTGTGGCCCATGTGTGTGACCTGCAGTGCAGTATATCTACATATGTTTGTATGGACAGTTGCATGCAGCCATGTGTGTGCCACGGGGGGAACATCATGTAGGCCCTGTTGCTATGTCTGGCTACTTTGTACTTGGACATGACAAACTGTTTGCCACCACAGCACTGTGATGCGTGCCACCATCTGTGATTGCTGTTTGACCCTTGCAGGGGGTGTTCAGTTCATCTGGGACAGCACTCTGTCATGATTTCACGTTTGCAATGGTGCATGTGCCTACATGGATTCTGTGTGGGTTAGTGCACCATTTTTGTCCTTTCATTCTAACTCCACATATATGTTATTGTGTGTGGTTCCTCAACAGATGTGCCGCTGTACATTGATTTACCTTCCCATCAATGCATGTGTGCTCAAACCTCTGTATGACATAGCATTGTGGCACTGACATTGCACCATTACCTTAGCTGTGGGGCGGGGGGTGTCTCATTTTTCTGCCTTAGGTTGTGCATCCCCTGTTCATTGGCATATCTGTGATGCTTCTGTATCCACAACACCCATTGCAGCTGTCCTTCTGCATGGTGCTACCTCTATGTCTGTGAGGTTTGGCTATGTTTGTTCTTTGGCAACATGTACATCTCCTACCTGTTTCCATGTCCTCATTTAGCCTTGTGTAACTGTTATTGCTCCCATTTGGTCATTAAAGGTGTTTCTGTACATGTGTAACTGATGTCTGCTGATTCTCACGCGCATCATGGACTTTTGACTGGCCATCTACACTGCTATGGGACCCATTGATACACACACACATATGGTCTACACAGTTGAGGGCTGGTGCTGTGACATTGAGACATGACATTTTGTTAATGATTCTGCATTTTCTTGTGTACTGCAGATCTACATTACAGTATGGCAGCATGGCATTTGTGACATAGTGGGTCCTTCCAGCCCGTTAGAAGAAGCTAAAAAGCAGGAAACAGGAGCAGTGCTGAGATGTAAACAAGAGCACATGGCTTCTGGTTACCACAGAAACCAAGCACAAGGGAAAGGGATACGCCCGTGCTACCACTTAGAGAATGAGTCACAAGTTGATTCAGCACACCTGTTAGGGGGAGGAGTCAAGCTCTACCCTAGAATTCACTCTAATAAAGAGGTCACAGTTGAGCGTATGGAGTTAGGCAAAGGCGAAGGAGGTGAAAGAAGTGAGTTAGGCGAAGAAGGTGAAGGAGGTGAGACGAGCAGCCAAGCAGGCAGTCAGGTGGGCTACGGGAGGTGCAGTGAAGAGAGCAGTGAAAGGAGAAGGACAGAGTCTCCGTGGAAGGGTGAAACGGAGCTTCCCTTCAGGAAGAGAACAGAAACCCCAAGGAAAGGATACAGCAAAGGCAGTCTGGATTACCTGCCATATTTGGGGGAGTACAGAAAAGAAAGAAAGCCAGGAAGGCAATTGAAAACTTCTGTGCACAGCTCAGGTTGGGAACATACAGCCAGTTCCAAGCCACAGAGAAAACCTCTACCAGCTAGGTTTAAAGGTAAGCCTAACGGCTGGGGTGCTAATAATTACAGTGATTTCATTTACCCAGAGGGTTGGGGCTGTAATGAGAAGGACTGTACTGAGAATGCTTACTTGAACCAGTATTTAATTCAGGAGTATCACAAGAAGCCTGGAGCACTAAGGAAAGGCGTGGCACCAGGGTTGCAGTTACAAACATTTCTTGTTGCAGAGGAAGAATTAATGGACATTGAGCCAGAGCGTGTAAATACTAAGGATGAAGTAATGGACTGTACGATAACTTTTTCTAATGAGATAATATCATTACGCTGAGTTCATGCTTTAAAGAGAAAGGCAGCATTGCTCGGAGTTAAAAGCATACAGCTGTGAAGAAACAGAACTGTTACCTTGAAATGCTGGAAATTAATGTGTTTATGCTGAAGTAAGCCTTTATGTTGAAAACCTTTAATTTGTCCTTATACCAGAAAGTACCTGGTTTTGTGTTACCTTATTTCCTGGTTAAAATCCAACCCCGGGAGGGGAAATAAATCCTTTGTTTGCTTGAACCACTTTTGAATCCACAACTGCTCCTCATTGGTCAGCGAAGGGACTACATCTCCCAAGAAGCTCTGCTTTAGGATTTGTGAAAGTAGCTGTTCAGTGGGGAAAAACCACTCGCTTAAACCCTACCTACTGATACTGGGGGTTTTAAAGGGGAGTTGGTCACAAATGGCGTAGTAGTTTGGATTTTTACCTGGACTAGAGGACACCGAGAGGACGAGGTTCCTGCGGCAAGAGCTGACATCTAGGAGCAAAAGGATCCGGAGCTCGGCTGATGATCGGTCAGACTGGGGAGTTCCCTTTCTCAGTGCCTGACTCTGCACTGTGCCAGGTAATTGTGGCTAGGCACGGGTGGAGAAGGATACAGAGGAGAAAGGGTAGTGCACAGGGATAGTGTGCAGCATTGGGAAGAAAAAAGGGAATTTTTTTTTCTCTCTTTTTTTTTTTGGGCCACACTTGGGGTTTTTTTGTGTGTTTTGCAGATACCAGGATATCCAAAATGGACCCTCAAGAAATTCTGAAGTGGATGTCTTTGCAATGGGACAAGCAACTGGAGATGACGCGAAGGGTCCTGGACCAGACGATGACTGCCCTCCAGGAACAGCTGAGACCAGTCAACACGCTCATAGAACATTTGGCAAAACAGCAGCAGGAGCCAGCGAAGGACTTACCAGGGTATACCCACGGGGTAGGACTATATGGTACCGGTACACTTTTGCTGGGACAATTGTCTCCTACTGACAACTTAGATGACTATGTGGATGCGTTTGAACGTATCGCGGAGGCCACAAAGCTGCCTAGGGAGCAGTGGGCCCTAAGGTTCGCAATGTCTTTGTCAGGAGAGGCCTTGTCTGCGTACAAGTCTATGCCAGCTACCTTAGCACTGGATTATGACGCAGTTAAGAATGCTGTAAGAGACAGGTTGGGGCTCACCCCTTTGTTCTATAGGCGCAGGTTTAGGGAGGCAAAGCTAAGGCCTGGAGAAACCCCTAAAAGCCTGTATTATAGAATAAAAGGGTTAGCCTGGAAATGGCTCAAACCTGAGCAACAGACGGTAGAGTCTGTATTAGATAATGTAATGTTGGAACAATACATGGAAGCTGTACCAGCGGAAGTTAAAACGTTTCTCATGTTGCAGAACTGTAAGACAACAGATGAGGCTGCCAACATGACAGAACGGTATTTTGAGGCTGAATTTGCTAAGACCTCAAAATCCGGCTTTCTGGGCATGGCAAAAGCTGGTAATGTAAATAGGAACATTCAATGCAAACCACCTTGTGAAAACATGAGTTTTTCCACTATGAAGGGAAAATGTTTTAAGTGTGGCAACTTTGGGCATTTCCAAAAGGACTGTATGCTACGTACTGCTTTGGTGTCTGGTAAGGGGGAAAAGATCCAAGCAGGGTTTTTACTCCCAGTCCAAGTAGAGGGCATAAAGGCCCAAGCGCTCCTTGACTCGGGCGCGGACCAGAGTATGGTGTCCCAACGGCTCTGGGAAGCCATACAAGCCCGAGCAGCGCCGAGTCAAGCAGTGGGGCAAGTTAAAATAAGGTGCATACACGGAGCAGCCCACCATTATCCCTTATATGAAATAGGTATAGAAGGTTTGGGAACAGAAAGGAAGATGGTAATGGCAGTGGTACCCCGCCTTCCACAAAGTGTTGTCCTGGGAAGGGATTAGCCTCCTTTTAGTCAAGGGCTGGAGGAAGGCCTTACTGCTGAAATTAGTTTAGCACCCGCCCCAGGTAAAGCAGGCTCCTTGGAGGCAAAGAGAGAGTCACCAGATTCACCCAGGTTAGAGGCCATGGCCACCAAAGTCCCAAGTCCATTGTTAGGGAAACCTGGGAGGAATAGTCAGCAACACACATCAGGTGGAAAGGGAGTAACCACAGGGAAGCAAAAATTTGTGCTCCAATACTGCAAAGTTTCAGCCCAGGCCAGGGGTCCGCAGCGAGCTTCAGAAGCCGCTGCCGGATACGATTTGTTTAGTGTGGAAAATAGCGTGATACCCCGAGGAGGAAAAGCCCTGATAGACACCGGGATAAGGGTGCAGATCCCACCTGGATGTTATGGGAGGATAGCGCCTAGGTCAGGCTTAGCAGCCAAATATTTTATAGATATAGGGGCTGGAGTCATTGACCCGGATTATAGGGGGGTAGTTAAGGTTTTGATTTTTAATTTTAGTCAGGAGGAGTTCCAGGTTAAGATAGGCGACAGAATAGCGCAGCTGATATGTGAGCGCGTAGGGTTCCCTGAGGTAGAGGAGGTACCTTCCCTGGCCCCCACAGGGAGGGGAGAAGGAGGATTTGGGTCTACCGGGGTAGGGGAATTAAAAGGTTTAACCGCTGTCGCTGAAGATCCGAAAGGAGACGATTTTGGTCCACAGCCCACTGATTGGAGGGAAACTCCAGAACCACGTATAGGGGCGGAGCTGTCAGGGCAACAGCGGCAGGAACTAAAGAAAGTATTGAATAAATTTGCAGATGTTCTGACGACGCTTCCGGGGGAAACCAACATCGTTGCCCATGAAATTCTTACCATACCTGGAAAAATAATTAGGCAACGACCCTACAGGTTGCCGGAGGCAAAGAAAACGGAAGTGGTAGAACAAGTAAAAGACATTCTTAAAATGGGCGTGATAGAAGAGTCCAGAAGCCCATGGTCAAGTCCTATCGTGTTAGTGCCTAAGCCAGATGGAAGCCTCCGCTTCTGTATAGATTTCCGGCAAATAAATAATATTTCTGAGTTCGACGCGTACTCCATGCCTCGGATTGAGGATTTATTAGATAAACTAGGCCAGGCTAAGTATTTGACCACATTGGACCTAACAAAAGGTTACTGGCAAATACCATTAACCAAGGCATCCAAGCCTAAGACAGCTTTCACGACACCGATAGGGCTGTTCCAGTTCAGGCGTATGCCATTTGGACTTCACGGGGCTGCGGCCACTTGTCAAAGATTGGTCGATCAAGTCTTGCGGCCACATCACGACTATGCATGGGCCTATATGGATGATATTATCATTCATAGCACTACATGGGCCCAGCACTTACCCAGAGTAGAGGCAGTCCTGTGCGCTTTGAAGAAAGCGGGCCTGACTATTAATCCTGGGAAATGTCTTTTTGCTGGTAGGGAAGTCAAATACTTAGGCCACATGGTGGGAGGAGGAATGGTAAAGCCATTAGCCAGCAAAATTGAAAGCGTGAAGAACTTTCCACGGCCAGTTAATAAACGGCAAATGCGGGGATTTCTGGGCTTGGTAGGATACTACCGCAGATTCATCCCGCGATTTGCGGAGGAAAGCGCTCCACTCACAGAGATGCTTAGGAAGAATGCTCCTAATAATATTAAATGGACGCCAGATGCTGAAAAGGTGTTCGTAGCATTAAAAGACAGGTTATGTAAGGCCCCAGTGCTCAGGGGGATTAACTTTGAATCACCGTTCCTTGTGCAGACAGACGCATCCGAGACAGGATTAGGGGCTATAATGTCACAGGTATTTGAAGGGGTTGAACACCCAGTAACATATCTCAGTATAAAATTATCCAAAACTGAACAAAAATACTCCACGGTGGAGCGAGAGTGTCTCGCGATTAAGTGGGCGATAGAGATTCTGAGATTTTACCTCACGGGCCGTAAATTTTACTTAGTTACGGATCACGCGCCATTGAAATGGCTGCACCAAATGAGGAACAGTAATGCCAGGCTTACCAGGTGGCATTTAGCTCTACAAGCATACGACTTTGTTGTACAGCACAGAGCAGGTAAATTGCACAGTAACGCAGACGCTCTTTCCCGGATTACATGCTGTCCGTCGCAAGCTCCGGCAGCCCGTAATATTTTAAGGGGGGGGGATCTGTGACATAGTGGGTCCTTCCAGCCCATTAGAAGAAGCTAAAAAGCAGGAAACAGGAGCAGTGCTGAGATGTAAACAAGAGCACATGGCTTCTGGTTACCACAGAAACCAAGCACAAGGGAAAGGGATACGCCCGTGCTACCACTTAGAGAATGAGTCACAAGTTGATTCAGCACACCTGTTAGGGGGAGGAGTCAAGCTCTACCCTAGAATTCACTCTAATAAAGAGGTCACAGTTGAGCCTATGGAGTTGGGCAAAGGCGAAGGAGGTGAAAGAAGTGAGTTAGGCGAAGAAGGTGAAGGAGGTGAGACGAGCAGCCAAGCAGGCAGTCAGGTGGGCTACGGGAGCTGCAGTGAAGAGAGCAGTGAAAGGAGAAGGACAGAGTCTCCGTGGAAGGGTGAAACGGAGCTTCCCTTCAGGAAGAGAACAGAAACCCCAAGGAAAGGATACAGCAAAGGCAGTCTGGATTACCTGCCATATTCGGGGGAGTACAGAAAAGAAAGAAAGCCAGGAAGGCAATTGAAAACTTCTGTGCACAGCTCAGGTTGGGAACATACAGCCAGTTCCAAGCCACAGAGAAAACCTCTACCAGCTAGGTTTAAAGGTAAGCCTAACGGCTGGGGTGCTAATAATTACAGTGATTTCATTTACCCAGAGGGTTGGGGCTGTAATGAGAAGGACTGTACTGAGAATGCTTACTTGAACCAGTATTTAATTCAGGAGTATCACAAGAAGCCTGGAGCACTAAGGAAAGGCGTGGCACCAGGGTTGCAGTTACAAGCATTTCCTGTTGCAGAGGAAGAATTAATGGACATTGAGCCAGAGCGTGTAAATACTAAGGATGAAGTAATGGACTGTACGATAACTTTTTCTAATGAGATAATATCATTACGCTGAGTTCATGCTTTAAAGAGAAAGGCAGCATTGCTCGGAGTTAAAAGCATACAGCTGTGAAGAAACAGAACTGTTACCTTGAAATGCTGGAAATTAATGTGTTTATGCTGAAGTAAGCCTTTATGTTGAAAACCTTTAATTTGTCCTTATACCAGAAAATACCTGGTTTTGTGTTACCTTATTTCCTGGTTAAAAATCCAACCCCGGGAGGGGAAATAAATCCTTTGTTTGCTTGAACCACTTTTGAATCCACAACTGCTCCTCATTGGTCAGCGAAGGGACTACATCTCCCAAGAAGCTCTGCTTTAGGATTTGTGAAAGTAGCTGTTCAGTGGGGAAAAACCACTCGCTTAAACCCTACCTACTGATACTGGGGGTTTTAAAGGGGAGTTGGTCACACATTACATCTAGGTATCCTCCGTTGTGACCCTATCGCCTTCTGGTTTTATGGGTAGCTTGGTGCACCTGCCTGGACTGTGCCCCCTGTTAGTTGTGTGTTCCTGTGCTATCACATCAGTGCCATCTGGTTCACTCACATCACTGTGTCACCAGTCGACCTTTCAGGTCATTGCCCAATGTGTGTGTTCTATCATACACAACATGTGTGTAGTATATTGGACGTTCTGCTGCTGCATTCCTACGCACAGATGGTTTCACTGATGGCCACATACATATTCCATTTTAACCCAGGTACATTCATCGCTCCCATGTGCCTGTACAGTTGGATGTCATCTGTCTTGGAGCATTGTGCTTCTTGTGGGTGGGCATCTCTACTACTTGGGCACATGCATGCTCAGGCTGCTGCCTCTACATCCCCGCCTGGGATGTGTGTGTCGGACATAGCTGGCATTGGTGTTCATTGGCACTGATGCTGGCGGTGGCTGCGGGACTGATTGGATATGCACCTGCCTCCTTGTCTACACATCATCCACTGCAGAGCTGTTTATGTGTTGGTGTGGCACTATAGTTCTCACACTGGTCTGCGTACCTGGGGACCAGGATTGAATTCTCCATGAAGCATTTGTCAGGCCACATTCCCTGCATTGCTCTGACGGGGTCAAGTTAATCATTGTCACCATTTTGATGTACATTCTGAGGGTTATGTTGCCATGTACACTGTTTTGCTTGATATCATGGCCAGGCTCTGACACCCATTACATATATCTGTGTGTAGACTAGCAGACATCTAGCTGTATATGCTTTTCCTGGCTTGTGTGTCCTGTATTGCCAGGCACGTATGCCTTTGTGGACATTTCATGACTCCTGTGTGTTTGGTCCTCCACATGCAGCACCCACTGTGTACATGTGCACACCATGCATCTCCTGGACATGATCTGTCCTGTTCCTCATCTGTTGATGGACCAGTGGCTTTGGTGTGACATTTTGTACAGACATTTGTCTCTGCTGCTGCATCACCACACTGACCATCCTGGACCACTGGCAGTTGCCTGTGTGCCAGCCGTCTGCCGCCTCACATGGTGCTATGACCTTCCATACACACATTCCATTTAGTGGTACATATTAGCATTGCAGGTGCTCTGGTTGTTTGGCATAGTGGTTAGAGGCATGCCTTGCGCCACCATAGGTTGTGGGTTTGATCTCAGCATGTTCCATTCCACTTGTGTTCTGCTAACCTTACCATGCAATGGCTGCAACTTCGTCACCTCTCCGCACACCCTCTCTTCTCTTTGCTGTGCACCACAGTGTGCCTTCTATGCAGCCTATCTTTCACCTATTAGCTTTTACATGTGGTTCTTATCATTATGCTATCCAAGTGAGCAGTTGGCTTGGGGGATTGGTGATGCTGTTGTTGGACACATTGTTGTGTAGGTTTGATTCTCATGTGCTCCTTTTTTGTTCTAGTCCCCGTTTTGCCCTGGTCCACTGACCATGCACATGGCTGTCCCCTCTGCAGGCCCCTGCCACCCTTTCTATTTTGGATCTTCGCTCCTTGGAATGCTATGTTCATGGCATTCCATTTCATGGTGTGTGTGCATATGTTTATCTGTGTCTCTTGTCCCACTTACAGACTGCGATATCAGCTGTGGATGTCTGTTCTGCATTTGTGTTGCATCATGAATGCTGGTGGGGTTGCCCTATCCTGGCACACAACAGGCGTTTTGTGTGGTGTCCTGCAGTGTTTTTGTATGCAGACATTGCTGTGGAACTTAACTTGGTGGTGTAGCCTGCTGGTTTGTTCAGTGACTTTCTGCCCACTGGTCATGGGTTTGATTTCTGTTTGTTCTCGTTTTTTATGCCTGTCCTATCAACTACTTGTCATTCCTTTGGACAATCATATCTCTGCGGATCTGTGCTGCCAGCCCATAGTACCCTCATCACAGTTGCCAAACATCCTTCTGTCTGTCTTTCTGCATGTGTCAGCTGTGTGGCATCCTGTATTCATGTGCAGGCTGCTATCCTATGTCCTATGCTGGTACCCTTTTCTGCATTGCGACTCTTCATGCTTGCCTCTCCTGTGTCTTCTCAGCATAGCACTACTCCTCCTCCTCTGTCCTCCTATCATTTCACTTGTCTTGCTACCTCTACCTCCACTGGTGGACACGTATCCCCATCCTCTGCCACCCACTGTCATTGTGACAGTTTACATTGCAGGCACCCTGTGCATCTGTACAGCTGCCTCCGATATGTTTATCCACTTTACCATCTGCCACATAGGCTGCACGCAGACTGGACGGGTCCATCAGCTCCCACTTCTCCTTCCTTCCATTACTTGTCCATTGCCTTTGCTTGGTGCTGGGTGCAGTTTTAGGGTTACATCTGTGTTTCAGCCTTACATTTCATGCTTGCTAACTTGGGCCACCTTACTGCCCCTACAGCACCATATCTTTGGCCACTTTAGCATAATCATTATAGCACCCTGGACCTTGGGTTTCGTCACTTTGTAGGGCGCCTTGTAGGGTGCCTTATGCTAGGTACCTTGTGCAGCACTTTGTACCACACCTTAGCACATGGTGCCCTGTACCGCGCGTTGTCTCACGCAGCTTGCCATGATGATGCACCACCCATGCCTTTATATGGGCATCCATACCTTTACCACGGAACCTAACGCAAATGTCATTACTGCAGTTTAGTAAACATGCCCTTAGGTCTCTGCTACCACTTCAAATCCACATCATAAAGTACAGGGGGTGTTAATCTGGCAATGCAGAGGTTAATGCAGGAGATTAGTTGTAAATCAGTTAGTCAATTTTTGGGAAAAACCCACAGGAACTTCTATGTCACATGTCCGCTCAGCTCTCCTTCATCACATGATCCCCCATATTGAATGCCTTCTAAATTGTATTTCTTGCACAGTGCAGAAGAAATGCATTACTTTTTCTATTTCTCCAGTAGTGCAAGAATGGAGAGTCTGGAATTCGGTGTTTACATGTTTCTGCTTCTTAATTTGTGCTTCTTTTATTTTGTATTTGGTCTGCATGTGCTGTGTTTTGGATGTGCAACTATGCTGAGGCATTCAACTAACGTTTTAGTTTCTGTTGCTCTATACCTACTGTTGGAGCAGTTTCTGTGAATGCTGTGTACAGAGCTGGATCTGTAGGGTGTATACTGATGTTTGGTTCCATCTTATACATACTCCACTAAGTGGAAAGCACTTAGGAGCACGTTTAGCAAACCATGCTAAGCCATTACTGCATGCTAACCACTAGCATGGGCCCATGCTAACAGATACCATGCTGTAAAAACTGCTGCATGGTAAAAAAATCAGCTCTACCTGATTAGCACAGGTTGGGTCGGGCTCAGGGGAGTTCATGGTCGGAGATAGTTCCGGCCATACCCTGACAGCTAGCATATGGTATACCTCATGCTGTCAGGGCTGCTGAAAGTACAGCTGAACTTAATGCCAACTGAATAGCTTGCATTAAGTACAGCCACATTACCATCAATCAGGTAGTATGTGGCAGCTGTCCAAACCAAAGTCTAGAAAACTGATATATCGCAGCCTCCAATCACCAAGCACCCCACTCTGCAATCTGATACCCCCACAAGATAACCTCACCTGATCTGATCCCCCTGATCAAGACCCTTCCATCCACTTCTATCTTTGATCAAGACCCCCCCCCCCATAGTTGAAGACTGAACCTCCCCCCACCCCCACCCCCCTTCTGATTCCCCCTTCACTCACCCAAGCTATGCATGGTAGTCTAGTGTACGGAGCAGGAGTGATCCCTACCTGCAGACTTGTGGCATATCCATTAGTCATCAAACTGTCCGATAAGTAACGATTGTCAAAATGTGTCCTGTATAAAAAGAACTCACAGCATATTGCAGTCAGGAAATATTGAATTCCATTCTTTTTCTTGTTTACAGGAACTGGCAATCATTTCTGAAAATGCTGAAGCCTTGTTTATTTTCCATTTCAGTAACCTTTATTGAAGAGCATTATTGTTCTGCATCAGTGAATATGGTTTTGCTGTAAGGCCTCCACAGTACCATGCCGAGATTTTACATGTGCACATAAGATCTGGTACAGTGGCTCTTGTGAGAGGGAGGAAGATGACTCAAAGGATTATGAACTGCACAGGGATTTTGAACATAATGCTCATATTCTGAGTTTGTGTAATGCATGAGAAGCACTCCAGGATTCATTTTCTGCAGACTGCCAGTTGTTACTGCTTAGCCGATAAGAGCTGTGTAAGTCAAAATCATTATCATCTAATGGAATATCACAAAAAGAATAATACATTGTTTTATGACTTAATCATAAAACATTTTTCAGGACATATTTCTGTTTAGCATCAAATAGAGTTCTTCAAATGAGTACAAGCTCTTTCTCTTATGGCTAACTTAATTAATTTACAAATTACATTTGGCTGTGCTAAATACAAGTTAATAGTAGCACCCAGTGGAGAAAATATGATTTATCACAAAGACACAATTTGTAGAGATTTCATTTTCTTCACTTTGTGGTCCCTCTCTCTTCTCCGAATGAAACTAGAAGTAGCAGTACTCAAAAATAATAAAAACTGTTCAATTATTTCTTTCACCTTTGGCGTGCCATGTTGGGTTGGCTAAACGCTATGAAAGCATTACATTTCAAATTTAAAATAGAACACTGAAATATCAGCAGCTTTGGATTAACAATAAAGCTCTTGTTGCAATCTAGTGGAAAGCATAATTGAATTCAGGCCCAGGGGGAAGGAACCCTAATAAACTGGAGGACAGCTTGTCTGCAAGCTGTGATTTCTCCTTTAAAACATTCTAGCCTTGGCAGGACTGCTATAGAACATTCCATTTCTTGCAATTATAACCCTAAGCATTTTGTATGCACTAGGTCATGAATCTTGATTCTCCTGCAATATCTGGCTGTCAGAAACAAACAAGCTGAGCACCTTGAGCTTTGTAGTTCTCCATTAGTGCATGTGCTAATGAAAGGCTTCTGTTCTGAATGGAGCAATAATTAGGTTTGTTATCATTGTCGTATAATTTATTTGTAAAATAAAAGGCTGTCATTTATAACGACATTAATAGATAGCATGTTCTTCCGACCAGCTATTGATAGAGGACATTACCATTCTAGGCTATTTAGAATTACATAGGACGAGATAGGGAATCATTATTTTTAACGTGCTGTTCATAAAAGGTGACACGTTATTCTTATATTTATAAATCATAAAGAAGGGAGAACTCAGAGATTAGAAGTCATCAGCAATGAACTAAAATTGGTCTCACTCAGTTTTTGTTGCATGCACAAGTAGCAAACTTATCATATTAGATCTCAGTGCGTGATAATCACAGCACATGAGGAGGGTCATTTTACATTAGTTGGAAAAATGGAGATGTACACCAGGAACTAGTGCTGGTAAAAAGTATGCCTATATTTTATAAATTGTGTATTAGGAGCCACATTGTTTATAAAACAGGCATATCTCTGTCCCCCAAAGTATGTGTGTTGGCCAAAAGTATGAATGTAGAAATGTACTTGCATAGATTTGTACACGTGCGTTTCTATGCAACATGTACATGGATGGGGGACATCAGCAAAATAGCTTATTTAGGATTAGGAGACATCTTCCTGTTGCCCCAGTGGACGGTGAGCCATGAGGAACTGCTATTCCCCACCCAGAGGTCAGGAGGGACGTGGCTTGGGCTTGGGAGTGACTGACCACCTCTGTAATTGCTGTGAATCTTATCCAGGTTAGTTAGGAGCATGACCCACAGGATAGCCAAAGACAGAGGAGGTGGAGGATATCTTGAAGGGAATGGTAACGCTCTATAAGCTAGGAGGCTGTGCTACTAATGATCCAGACAAAACCATTGTTCTGAATAGGAACACAATCGCCAGTCAAGCACACTCTGCCATTGGCACTTTGCTGATAACTTGATAATGTCGGACACAAGATCACAGCAGCCTAGAGAGGATAAAGAACAGGCAACAGCACTCAGCACCTATGTGAAGATCTTACTAAGTGTAGCTAAAGGTTGGTACTGTAAATGGCTAGATAGTGTTCCCTAAGGATGTCCTACTTCCAGGCATGACCAATGGACTTACAGAAGACATGACCATAGTACACAGGAAACGCATATGTTATGAAAGGAAGACATGCTAGACACTGACAAGATAATATGACCCTTTTCTAAAATGGCCATGTACTCATGAATGCAATTTGCACATGTAAATTGTGAATAGGATTTTTAATAACTAGCTTTCGAAGGTTTAAACCTTCTTCATCAGGTCAGGATAGTATGAGCAAAACATGACAATACCAGAATATATAAGTAAAATCATAACAGTATTCTGAGAGGGAGGAGTGGCTCAGTGGTTGGGACAGGTTACATCAGGCCAGAAGGCTGGGGGTTCAATTCCTGCATGGGGACAAGCAACTTCAGGCCAGAGGGACTGGGGTCTCTAGTCCCATGGCCACTCCTTGTGGCCTTGGGCAAGCCACTTAACCCTCCATTGCCTCATGTGCACTTAGATTGTGAGCCCTTCAGGGACAAGGGAATAAAAAAAGTACCTGTTAGTATATGTGTAAACCACACTGATTCTAAATAGCATGGTATAAAAAATAAATCAATAAATAAATTCTAGTAACAGTCTCAAGGGGGAAAGGTAAGAGAGAGTTGAATGAGTGACTGGAATGTGACAAAGCAGTAAAAGTATGATGTGAATGAAAATCCAGATCTTTGATCTTTATTATCAGTCCCAAAGTATCTTATCATTTTAGCTTCAAATGTCTTATGTTCCAGGATTGTTCTGAAATTTCCTTTAAGGATGTTGACTATGAGGTCATTGATGGAGTGTTATGGTCTTGAGAAGTGCTCCCACGAAGGTGTCATCTTGGTTTGCCTTGTGGTGTCTGATATTATGTCTGTGTAAATTGATTCTTATCTTTAACATGTTGCCTGTCTTTCCAGTGTAGCTTTCTTCTTCACATTTTCTGTATTGAATAATATACACTAAAATAGAGGGTGAAAAGTTGGAGGATCCCCCTTATGTTGAATATTTTTCCCATGTGGTTAACTGTGGGGTCCTGTGCTATATGCTGACACATTCGGCAGCAATATATATTGCAGGGGCTTGTACTATTCTCTTTTTTTTAAATCTATGTTGGTAGCTTGCTTTTCATTAATTTTTGCTTCTGATTACGTGGTTGTCAAAACTCATGGAGCAGGGGATATCTCTTCAGTAATTCATCCTCTAGGAGCAATAACTGTAGATCTTTTATGGTTTCTCTCAATTTTCCTATTTCTGGTGTCCAGATGGAGTCAACTCACAGCTCCACCCTGTACTTCTTTGGATCTTCCCTCTGCAACTCATTAAAATAATTATAAAATTGATAGTTTCTCCTCCCCCAGTCCAAATCATAAAAATATCATCAATATTATAGGTAATACATAAAATATTGAGAGGGCTTGTTGTTAAAGCACACTAATACATATTTATGTATTAGTTCACAATTAGCTTGCATTATTAGTAACTAGGTCCAGTTGAATAACATGGGACTTGTTATAATGAATTAACACACCTTAATGTTAGCGTATCTTAGTAACTAGCCTCCTTAGACTCATTTAAAAATGTCTTTTCCAATTCTTTAATGAAAAGGTTGTCATATTGTAGTGCCATCTTGGTGTTCATAGCAGTACCCATGCTTTATAGATAGATACTGTATCATTACTGAAACTGAAGAAGTTGAGGGTCAGGATGAATTTGATTAATTCACCAAAGATGTGTCTCCACGATCATGTATCCATGAGGGAAGGATTAGAATAGCCATTGTAGTTGGGAATTCAATCATTAGGCCTTTAGATAGCTGGATGGATGGTGAACATGAGGATCACCTGATAACATGCCTGCCTGGTGTGAAGGTAGTGGACCTCACGTGCCACATAGATAAGGTTTTAGATAGTGCTGGGGAAGAGTCTGCTATCTTTGTACATGGTGGTATCAATAACATAGGAAAGTGTGGGAGGGAGGTTCTGGAAGCTAGATTTAGGCTTTTAGGTAGAAAGTTGAAATCCAGAACTTCCAGGGTAGCATTCTCAGAAATGTTTCCCATTCCATGCACAGGAACCAAGAGGCAGGCAGAGCTCTAGAGTCTCAATGTGTGAATGAAACGATGGTGCAAGGAAGAGGGTTTTGGATTTGTTAAGAACGGGGCAACATTCTGGGGGAGGGGGATGCTTTTCCCAAAGGATGGGCTCTATCTTAACCAGAGTGGAATCAGGCTGCTAGCATTAATCTTTAAAAAGGAGATAGAGCAGCTTTTAATCTAGAAAATGGGGGATTCAAAACTTGACTGAGCTGCTCCCTTTTTGCTGTATGATTGGTTTCTCACTGCAGAAGTGGTTCCCTTCTATCATTGTATTTTCAGTCCTTGAAGGATACTAGCAAAACTGGGAAGTTAGGGCATCCCAATAGAGAAATTCTAATAAAGGTAAAATTAACACAGGTGCCTTTAAGTAAAATTCAGACTGAGTTGAAAGATTCCAAATTATTCATAATCCGATAGCCAGACTGTTAATATGAACAAAAAGCAAACTTTGAAATGCCTGTATGCAAATTCTAGAGGTCTAAAAAAATAAAATGGGATAGTTACAATAAAGAGCACTGAAAGAAAGGTTAGATATATTTGGCATCTCAGAAACCTGATGGGAAGGGGATAACCAATGAGACGCTGTGATACCAGGTTACAATCTATATCGCAGTGATAGGGTAGATCACATTGGTGGATGGATAGCGCTATATGTTAAAGAGGGCATTGAGTCAAACATGATAAATGTCTTGCAGGAAACTAAATACACTGTAGAATCTCTATGGATAGAAATTCCATGTAAAAAGGGGAAAGGATGGCAGTGGGAATGTACCCTACCTGGCCAGAATGAACAGACAGATGATGAACTGCTAAAAGAAATTAGGGAAGCTTGAAAAGTTTACAACAGAGTAATAATGGGAGATCTCAATTACCCCAGTATTGACTGAATCAATATTACATCAAGCTATGCTAAGGAGATGAAGTTTCCAAATGAAATAAATGACTGCTTCATGGAGCAGTTGGTTCAGGAACTGAATTGAGGGGAAGCTATTTTAGACCTAGTCCTTAGTGGAATACAGGATCTAGTGCAAGAGGTAACAGTGTTGGAAAAGTTTAACAATAGCAATCATAACATGAGGGAATAAAAAGAAAATTCAGTGCACTAGCATTTAAATTTCAAAATGAAGACTATGAAAAAAAGGGGGGAAACTCATTAAGAAAAAACTAACAGAAGCAACTGCAAAGGTTAAGAGGCCTGGACATTATGTAAATACACCATTTTGGAAGCCAACACCAGATGTATTCCACACTTTAAGAAAGGTAGAAGGAAGGCCAAACAACAGCCAGTATAGCTTAAAAGTAAAGTCAAAGAGGCTGTGGGAGCAGCTGAGACCGGCAACCCGTTCCCGATTTAAGCGGCGTCCCTGCTCCGAGGGAGCCGCTTTTGCCCTCAGCAGTCCACCCTGCACTCCTGCCCAATCGGGGCAGTGGGAGTTGCTCCTGTCCAATCGGGGCAGTGGGAGCAGCTGAGACCGGCAACCCGTTCCCGATTTAAGCGGCGTCCCTTCTCCGAGGGAGCCGCTTTTGCCCTCAGCAGTCCACCCTGCACTCCTGCCCAATCGGGGCAGTGGGAGTTGCTCCTGTCCAATCGGGGCAGTGGGAGCAGCTGAGACCGGCAACCCGTTCCCGATTTAAGCGGCGTCCCTACGGGGCGCGCCCGCGCCTGAGGGCCTCACCAGAGGGCCCTTTGGCGTGGCCCTTAGGCGTGGACCAACAGGCGGAGAAGAAAACGCTGCCGGCACCTAACAACCGCCCCCGGGTTACAAGCTAAACAAGGAACCACAGCTTCACCTGGCTGGAGCTCCCCTGAATGGGTTTGAGATCGCCAGCACCAGACGTAAAGGAACTTCACCAATACCAACTTCTCTCCTTGATCGAACCCGCCCTCTGAACACAGGGGAGAGAGGTATTCAACCACCACTGCTTAAGAGGAAATACGATGATTCCTCCAGTGACCAGAACGCCGAGGTGACATCTCCACACGGCTAGAACTCCCTCTAACTAGGTCGAGCTCGCCAGCTTTCAGTTGATTAATGCCAGAGCTCCCGACCAGTTTCCCGACCTAACTCATTCACCAGGAGGTAAGCTTCACTGAAGATAACAAACACCGAACTGACACTGACATCACCGGATAGCTTAACTGGACCAACCTACTGATGACTGCTGACTGCTGACCAACCTACTGCTATCACAGTCCTTGACCGGTACTTGCCAAACTGTATTTACCTACAATCTGGGTCACTAGCTTCCTTGATTATCCCTCCGCTAACTATACATGAGAACTGTGTTACTTATTGCTAGCTACTGTTGCATCCTGCTTCGACTGTTGGAACCACTTGTACTATTACCGTTACTGCATGATACTACTTATCAATATTGTTTACCTATTGCTAAAACCGCTGATACCTGATGCTCATTCTGATAGCACCAGTTTGACTGTTACTAATACCTGCTGATACTGTTACTCTCACCGCTGCCCCAAGTTTAGCATTGGTTTCTAGGCAAATTGTATGGTATTGTTACACACACACTTAGACATGAAGCTACTAAAACTTCTCTTTGAATTTGGTCTGATCACCTTAATCTCAGCATACACGATCAACACTAACATGTACCAATCTACACCACTTATATGTGGTCCACTCTACATCATCTACGCCATCCACACTCCTCAAACACCCCTTCACACACTCTACCACACCACCAGTATAGTATCGACACACATGACTTATCCAGGATACTCAAGAATGAGTCATACTGGAGCACAGAAGCACCGCAAGTCAAAATCAAAAAGGCCACAGAGGACCAAGCCCTGCCGGCCCCTTGATACACATAACCAGGCTCCGCCTGCACTATTTGTGGACTGTAGCATCACCCTCATCAATGCCCGATCAATCAGAAACAAGATCCACATCATTTATGACATAATCAGAGATGAGTAACCTGACATCCTCTGCATAACAGAAACCTGGCTCCAAAGCACCGATGCAGCCTTATTGAACCAACTAAACAGGCCCGGATACGATCTGTATAACTGTCCACGATCCAACAAAAGAGGTGGTGGAGTTCTCATAATTGCTAGATCAAACTTGAAGCTCGCATGCACATCCCTAGACTCCAACCCTGACATAGACGTGCTCAAAGTGGAGAACTCAGCAATATCCATCTGTCTAATATACAGATCCCCCTCACCAAATCATGAAACACTTGCTGCAGCATTAGAAAACACTTCCTCAACACAACCGAAGAAATTCCAAGTCATCCTAGGTGACCTAAACCTAGCGTCAACAACAGCACCGCACGCCAACACCTTCCTGGAAGCTATGTCCCAACTTGGATATCATCAGATAATAAACGAGCCAACCCACGAAAAGGGACATACACTGGACATGGTCTTTACTCCTAAAATCAAACAGTGCAACGACGTTAAACCCCTGACCAAAATCAAATCAGTGCCTTGGTCTGACCATCGCCAAATCGATATACAGATAAAACTCCCTTCGTTACCTAAAGACGCGAAAGCACGACGAGGAACCCAACAACAGCGTTGTTTCAACAAACTTGACCTGGAGGGTCTCACAAGTAACATCCAGGTGCACATTGACTTGGAAATTACCGACCTTGATACACTAACAAATAGCTGGGACACAGGAATTCAGGCTACAGCGAACCCTAAATGGAAAAACACAGCAACCACAGGCAAACATCAATCAGAACCCTGGTACACAACAACGCTAACCATGAGGAAGAGAGAGCTTAGAAAGTGTGAAAAAAAATGGAGACATAGCAAAACTTTGGAACTCGCGGCTGAGTATCTCAACCTCCTCGCAAGATACAAAGAAGAGGTAGATGCTGCAAAAAGGAAGCACCACACCAACCTGCTGAACAAAGCCATCAACAAACCACGTGAGCTATTTCGACTAGTGAAAACACTAACCAAAACAACCCAACCGGAACAGCAGAGCGATACTATTCACCCTCAAACTCTTGCAAACCACTATGCAAGCAAGCTGACAACAACATCACCCACTCTCTGTGTTGCCACACCACATTTGCAAACTGTAGTGAAGCAAGAGCAGACATGGAACGAATTTCACAAAATTGATGATAAGCAAACGATTGAAATAATAACCAGTATCAATACCACCACCTCACCGCTTGATCCCTGCCCTGCTACATGGATCAAAGCGACAAAAAAAGATATCGCACACCAGGTCTCGCACATTGTGAACCAATCACTGTGTCAAGGAATCATGCCCAACCAGCTCAAAAAGTCTATAATTAGACCAATTCTAAAGAACAACACACTTAACAAAGAGGACCCATCATCTTACCGCCCAATCTCCAGCATATCTTTCCTAGCAAAGATCATTGAAAAAGCAGCCCTCATCCAACTGCAAGACCACCTCGACGACCATGAAACCCTGGACGAACAGCAATACAGGTTCAGAAAAAATCATGGTGTCGAAACTCTACTTCTGGCCCTGCTTAACAACCTCCTCAAAGGCCTGGAAGACAGAAAGAAAATGTTTGTTCTTATCTTCATTGACATCTCTGCCGCTTTCGACACTGTCCATCACGAAATCCTACTTAACAAGCTGGCGTCGATTGGAATATTAGGAACCACCTTGAAGTGGTTCTCCTCCTACATAACGAACAGAAAACCGCAGGTCCAATTCAACGGCGAAAAAGCTGAAGCCTTCACTCAAACTCAAGGCATACCACAGGGTTCGGCACTCTCAGCACTACTTTTTAACATTTACATGCAACCCCTCAGTGGAATTTTCAGGAAGCATGGCATTAACTACCACATATACGCAGACGATATTATGCTATACACACAATTAGAGACCGCAGACCCTAATTACACTCAGCTTGAAACCTCCATGGGAGAGATGTTGGGATGGCTAAAACAAAACAATATGTCGATCAACCACAAAAAGACTGAAGTAATGTTTATATCCAGTAAACCTGACTTCGAACCGCCTCCCACAATCACATTGTGCAACAACATTTACAACACTAAAAATGAAATCAAATATCTGGGAGTCACAATCGACAGCAAATTGAAGATGGAAAAACACCTCAGCAACACCAACAAGGCCATCTTTCACAAGCTTAGAGTACTACGACCCCTGCGGAATATACTCGATCCATGTGACTTCCGGTCGGTTGCGCAAGCTCTCATCATGCCCCACCTAGACTACTGTAACGCCATCTTACAGGGTCTACCAAAGAAAACGACCAATATATTACAGTTGGCACAAAACGTGGCGGCAAGGATCATCATGCGCTCAAGCATCACTGAGCATATCACACCTGTATTGATTAAGCTGCACTGGCTACCAATCGTTGCCAGAATTCAATACAAAACATTGGTAACTACGTTCAAACTAATACATAACCTAGCCCCATCGTTCCTCGCCACCCTTATCTCCACGCAACCAACCACCAGAAACAGGAGAACTATCAACTCAGACACACTACAAGTTCCAAACTGCATCAGACATGTAAAAGTCAGTACTAGCAGCAGAGCGTTCTCCTTCTCTGCCCCCACCTTATGGAACCACCTACCACAGGAGCTCAGAGCAATTAAAGACATAACTGACTTCAGGAAGAAATTGAAAACACATCTGTTCAATTCTCACTACAATCAGATGTAAATTCAGGAGGATAAAAGAGGAAGTGAATGGCTGTATGTAAAAAATGTAAATTGGCGTTAATTTATGTTTGTACGTTTAGGTCTATATTCAGACCCCACTATGTGTGCTGTGTATTACCTCTATACTTTTTATCTATGCCCCAACTTTTCGTCTTGATTTATGACAACTCCCAATGATATAATCAAACCGCTTCTGATCGCTGGAAGCAGCGGTATATAAGTGATTGCTAAATAAATAAATAAATAAATAAATAAAATAAAAGTAAAGTCAAAGAGGCTGTTATAGCTAAGAGAAAATCCTTCAGAAAATGGAAAAAAAGAACCAAATGACAAAAACAGGAAACAACATAAGTACTTGCAAGTTAAATTCAAAGAACTGATAAAGTAGGCAAAGACAATTTGTAAAGAAGTTTGCCATGGAAACAAAAGTGTATAATAACAGCTTTTTCAAACACAATCATAGCAAAGCATCTGTAAGAAAGTCAGTTGGACCATTAGAGGATAGAAGGGTAAAAGGGGCACAAAGAGAGGACAAGGCAATAGTGGAAAGACTGAATGAATTTTTTGTTTCAGTCCTTACAGAAGAAGATGTAGGAAATTTATCCGTACCAGAAATGATATTTAAAGGTGATATATCAGGGGAATTAAAACAAATCTCAAGAAGTCTGGAAGATGTAATACAGATATTTAATAAACTAAAGAGCAGCAAATCACCTTGATTGGATGGCATACATCCCAGGGTGCTAAAAGAACTGAAATGTGAGATTGAAGATTTACTTTAGTAATCTGTGAACTATCCTTAAAGTCATCTATAGTACCTAAGGACTGGAGAGTGGCCAATGTAACACCAATTTTTAAAAAGGGTTCCAGGGGTGATCTGGGAAACTACAGACCAGTGAGCCTGACATTAGTACTGGGTCAAACGGTAGAAATCATTATAAAGAATAAAATTACTGAACATGTAGATAGTCATGGCTTAATGGTACAAAGTCTGGATTTAGCAAAGTCTTGTCTCACTAATCTTTTATATTTTTTTGAAGGTGTGAATAAAAAGGTAGATAAAGGTGAGCCGGTTGATATAGTGTATCTGGATTTTCAGAAAGTCTTTGACAAGGTGCCTCATGAGAGTCTCTTTGGGAAATTAAAAAGTCACGTAGATTAGGAACTGGTTAAAAGATAGAAAACAGAGAGTAGGGCTAAATTGATAATTTTCTCAATGGAGAAAGGTGAATAGTGTAGTGTCCTAGGGATCTGTCACAGGCCCGCTACTTTTTAACATATTTATAAATTCTAGAAATGGGACTAACAAGTGAGGTGATCAAATTTGCAGATGACACAAATTATTCAAAGCTGTTTAAACACAAGAGGATTGTGAAAAACTGCAAGAGGACCATGAAAAGATTGAGAGACTGGGCATCCAAATGGCAGATGAAATTTAATGTGAACAAATTGCAAAATTATGCATTTAGGAAAGAATAACCCAAATTATAGTTGCACAATGGAAGATTCCACATTAGGTATCATTGCTCAGAAAAAGGATCTGGGCATCATCGTGGATAATACGTTGAAACCCTCTGCCTAGTGTGCAGCCTTGGCCAAGAAAGAAAATAGAATGTTTGAAATCATAAGGAAAGGAATAGAAAGTAAAACCAAAGATATAATAAATCCTCTGAATCGCTGCATGGTGCAACCGCAACTTGAATTTTGTGGGCAAATTCTGATCGTCATGTCTTTAAAAGGATATATAAGAATAGGAAAAGGTACAGCGAAAATTGTAAAGAAGAAGGATGGATATTCCAATGATGAAAGGCCTAAAAGATTAGGGCTCTTCAATTTAGAAAAAAGACAGTTGAGGGGAGATATGATAGAGGTCTATAAAGTAATGAATGGAGTGAAACAGGTTAAATATTGGTCTGTTGTTTACTCCATCAAAAAGTAGAAAGACTAGAGGACACACAGTGAAGCTATAATGTAGCACATTTAAGACCAAACAGAGAAAATACGTTTTCACTCAGCACATAATCAAACTCTGGAATTCATTATCAGAAGACGTAATAAAAGTTGTTAGTGTAGCTGGGTTCAAAACAGATTTGGAATATCTCTTGTAAGAAATGTCCATAAACCATTATTAAAGAGGACTGGCAAAATTCACTCTGTACCCCTGGGACAAGCAGCATGAATTGTGTGTATCTTTGGTAACCTAATAGGTACTTGAGACCTGGAATGGCCACTGTTGGAAACAGGATACCGGGCTTGATGGAACTTTGGTCTGACCCAGTATGGCATTTTTTATGTTCTTATGCTCTGCAATCATTTTTTTGTGTATTAATGGTCTGAAGTAGATACATTTACAACATTTTCATATGCAGGCTATGGAATTATCAGAACTGAAACCAACTTTATCTGCCCTTGGGTAGACATGCCAAATTATCTCCCATACAACTTACCCCTCCCTTCCTCATCACTTATTCTTTTAGCTTTCTTTAATTGTGGTTTATTATACAATCTACATGATGTAGCTAGTCTATAATAACTTCCCACTACCTTTATCACTACAGTTTTGTTTTTCTTCCAATGCCTCACCTACTCACCCTCAGCCTCTCTCTTATAAATCCAGGGTCTTTTCCGTCTTCATTTCCTGCCATCCTTGATTCTCTTTCACTCCCTCTTCCCCATCCACCACCTCTTGCTCTTATCTTTGCCATATTCAACCTCTCTTCTCATTGCTATCCCCTTCTCTTTCCTACACTTTGCTACCCCCTCCCCATTTCTTACCACCCAAGCTTTTGTTCAGCCCTCTCTCCTTCCATTTTTACTATTCACTCACTCTTTCCCTCCCCATTACGCTTGATCATTATCCCAATATCCTCTACCCCACATACATTTCTGTCTCCCCTTCCCCCAACTGTTGCTGTGTCCTCTCATTTTCCCTACACATTCCCTTCTCCTGCTTCTACCTTTCTTTTTATTCTTCCTCTCACTTCTCCAACTTGTGATATACACTCTCATTCTATCATATAGTCTAGCTCTTTCCTCTCACTTTCCCTTTCTTTTGTTTTCTCCACCTACTTCTCCTTTCTCTCCTATCTCTTTCCCCTTCCTCATCCAAAAGAACATAAGAAATGCCTTACTAGGTAGGCCAAGGTCCATCAAGCCCAGTATCCTGTTTCCAACAGTGGCCAATCCAGGCCACAAGTATCTGGCAGGATCCCGAAGAGGCACACATGTTCCACAATGCTTATCCTGGGGCAAGCAGTGAATTTCCTGGGTCCTCTTTAAGTAAAAGGCCGTGGGCCCACGTGCCCGGCGGCCGGCGGTAACCGGGGGGGCCTGAAACCCCCCCCCATTCCGCGGCGTAAGGCGCGCTCCCTGGGGGTTAATTTTTAAATCCATTGGCTCCCACATGCCCAGGTGGCGGCGGGAGCCAATGAGGGGAAAGGAGGTCCCGGCGGGAGCGAGCGGTCAGACGCCAGTCCTCAGCGTTTGCGGGGAAAGGACGGGCGTTCCCACCCTCCCTCCCCTTAATTCGGTGGGGGGAGCTAGGGGCTGGGGAGATGGGGGGGTTGCAGCTGGAGGGGGGGGCGGGATCCCGGAGGTGTCCGGGGTCCGGAGGCATGGCAATATGCAGGGCGGGGGTGGGGGTACCCCCGACCCGGAGAAGCCCTCGGCTTTTGCTAGTAATATGGCGAGGCCGGAAGAGGGGGATGGAATTGCCAGGGACGGTTCTCGGCGGAGGCAGGAAGGAACTCACTTTGCTACCCATATGGCTGGTGAGGGATTGTCCCGCTGCCGGAGCCGTAAGTTAATGCAGTTATGGTTGTAATTTATGTTCTGCTTGTTTAATAAAGCTGCGACCAGTTGATCTGCCAATATAACGAGTACGTGGTGTTTATGGGAAGGGGAAGTGGGGAGGGGGGGGTGGGTAGTGTGGGGGGGGGGAGTGAGGGCCATGTCCGCCTTACCTGGTTATAATGGTTTATGGAACTTTCCTTGAGAAACTTGTCCAACTCTTTTTAAACCCAGAGTTTGAATACACATTAAGTAAAACAATATTTTATCTTATTAGTCATTAATGGGTTGCACTGTAGCTTCATTGTCCTCTAGTCTTTCTATTTTTTGATGGCATAAACAGCCAATCTACTGATATTGTGGAAGGGCTGTCAAGTAAGGTTTGCTATTTGCAGATGATACCAAAATCTGCAATAGAGTAGACACGCAGAAAGGAGCAGATAATATGAGGAGGGATCTAGCTAATCTTGAAGAATAATTTAGAATTTGGCAGCTGAAATTAAATGCTAAAAAATGGAGGGTCATTCACTTTGGCTGCAAAAATCCAAAGGAGAGGTACAGTGTAGGGGGTGAGGTACGTCTGTCAATGAAAGAAGAGCGGGACCTGGACGTAATTCTGTCTGACAATCTTAAAGCAGCTAAAGAGGTAGAAAAGACAACTATGAAAGCCAGATGGATGCTTGAGTGTATAGAGAGAGGAATGGCCAGCAGAACAAAAGAGGTAATAATGCCTCTGTATAAGTCTCCAGTGAGACCTCATTTGGAGTATTGTGTTCAATTCTGGAGACCGCACCTTCAAAAGGATATAAGCAGGTAATGGCTACTAAAATGGTTAGTGGCCTTCATTATGATGCATATGAGGACAGACCTAAAGATCTTAATATGTATACTTTAGAAGAAAGGCGGGATAGTAGAGATATGATAGGAACAGTTAAATACCTCTGTGGCATAAATGCACAGGAGAGTCTCTTTCAATTGAAGGCAAGCTCTGCTATGAGGGGACATAGAATGAGGGTCAAAGGGGATAGACTCATGAGTAATATGCGGAAATATTTATTTACGGAAAGAGTGGTAGATGCATGGATTAGTCTCCCAGTGGAGGTGGTACAGATGAGGACTGTATCTGAATTCAAAAAAGCATGGGAGAAACACTGAGGATCTCTAAAGGAAAAAAGGGGACTATTGTAGTTGATATGGAAAAGCAGACTAGATGGGACATGTGGTCTTTTTCTACTGTCAGTTATTTGTTTCTATGTTTCTACCCAGGTGGACTCTGTCATATCCCCCTCAGCCATTTCTTTTCCAAGTTGAAGAGCCCCAACCTTCTAAGCCTGTCCTCAAAGGGTTATCCTTCCATTCCCTTTACCATTTTTGTTGCTCTTCTTTGCACCTTTTCTAATTCAGCTATATCCTTTTTAAGATATGGAGACCAGAATTGCACAGAATATTCAAGGTGTGGTAGCACCATGGAATGATAAAGAGGCATTAAAATAACCTTTGTTTTATTCTCCATTCCTTATGATTCCTAGCATTCTATTTGCTTTCTTGGCCACTGCTGCACACTGGATGGAGGGTTTCAATGTATTCAAAAAAGAAAGCAGGCAACGAGGAACCCTTGTAAGGAAAAAAGTTTATGTTTATGTGTTTCGGCCACACCGGCCTTCTTCAGGGGACTGTGACCACTAGTAAACATAAAAACATGTGATAAATAGATTAATAAATGAGCACTGATGACTTCTGAGTGTACTCCAGAGCCAGTGACCACCCACTGCCTCCAATCCGCTCTAACTCCGCCCCTGATCCGCCCCATCTAACTTCCCCATACAACCGGCGGGGAAGTTAGACACTGGTGGGGAGGGTCACAGATAATGTGGGACAGAATAACCCCCAAAGGCACATATACAGATACAGAAAGAAACAGGCACAGCCAGAAACACATAGCAGAAAAGCAGACAGGTTTGGTGATAGGAACAGCAAGTAAACACAGAGACACAAAGGCAAAGATGAATCAGACAGGCAGGGAATATTTTTATGACAAGATATGCATGGGAGAAATCCATAAAGGTACCTATTTTTTTTTAATAACTATAGTCACCTATTTGTCTTTAGAAAATACACACATTTACCTTGCTCCAAAGAAGGTGTAGTGGTATTTGTGTACTCTCAGTGGGTGTACCCACATAATTGAAGGCATATTTTAAAAAGGTCATGTAGATGCAATCTGGGATGTCCAAGTCAAAACGTCTGAAATTCCGTAGGAAAGGCAACAGTGAAGATGGGCACATGTGTTTTCTAAAATCAACCTGTCTCCATCCTAAAATATAAACATCTCCATCAGATAGAAAAGACATGCAGATTTGCAAAATTATATCCCAGACACGTGTAAGCTTTGAGACTTTTGAAACCGCACATGTCCAATATGGACTGCTGTGGACCTGGCAGCATAGATGTGTCCATGATGGTATTCCAGGATAGGCACGTGCATCTCTCATTACATCTATGTTTCCGACCTGCCATTTTGCAAATGGAGACGTGCAAGGGCCCAGCAACTAGGAAAAAGTGGAGTGGAGGAGTAGCCTAGTGGTTGGGGCAAGGTACATCAGGCCAGAAGGTCAGGGGTTCAAATCCCACTAGAAGACAGCAACCTTGGGCTGTAAGGACTGGGGTTTCTAGTCCCACAGTGCTCCTTGTGGTCTTGGGCAAGCCACTTAACCCTCCATAGCCCATGTTCCCTGTAAAATAGTTATCTCCAAGTTATAATGCCCTGTTCAATGTAATTTCAGTTTGTTCAATGTAAACCACACTAATTCAGAATAGCACAGTATATAAGAGAATGTAAATAAATAAAATAAAGGTCCCTCTATTTACTGGTGTCCTTTTTAAAGGAGCAAAAATTGTAAGGGGAGTAAAAAGGAATTCCCCTTTTATCTGTACAGTTGTTAGGTAGCCAAAATGAACACTTTTCAGATGGTCATGCCCACCAGCAGGTTTAGACATGTGGCACCATTCTAGAATCTAGAGCACATGTGTATCTTTTTTGGAATGCCTCAGACATGCTTCCACCTTGCCCCCCATGCAACATTGATGAAATGATGCGAGGCACATGTAAACTCTAGGCTTTAAAAAATGGCTCTTGGGACATAGATGTGATTGACATATATGAATAGATTTTTTCAGAAATGTACTACTACTACTACTACTACTATTTAGCACTTATAAAGTGCCACGCATGCAGCGCTGTACAGCTAGCCTACAAGAGGTGGCTAACATACAAGAGACAATCCCTGCCTGTCAGAGTCATGCTCATCGGAGCTTACAATCTAGTTAGAACAGTACAGAGCATTAGTCAGTTCAGCGGAAGGTACGTTGTGGTACAGTTAGGTACAGCTTGATCTATAGTTGTAATCACAAATGTAAATCACAATTAGAGTTTCCAAAATTACCCTCTCTATAAAACGTGTGTTCATCACAATTATATTATTCTTCATTATTCTTCCCAAACTATGTCTCTGGCAATGCCTATATGTGGATTGCTTAAAAGTGGACACTGTCTTTCCTTGCACCTATTCTTTATTTCCATACTTGGCTTTTAGCCACAGTCACCAACATGGTTTACATAAAAAATTACAATAGAAAAAAAACACAACAAAAAACATAAACAAAAACAAATAAAGTTCAGATTTCTACAACATATGTTCCATTCCCCTACAACCACCAAATGCCTGCTAAAAGAAATAGGTGTTAAGGCTCTTCTTAAAAGACTTCAAAGAATTATCCTGGCTAATATAAGAATATAAAGAATTCCACAACATAGGAGCCAAAAAATAGAAAGCCAACGGTCAAGTATTTGAAAGTCGAGCAAAGGAAACTGAAGAAACCACCAAACAGTTCTGAGATTGTGATCGTAAAGCTCTAGAAGGAGCATAAGAAATTAAACATTCAGAAAGATATAAAGGGACATCAAAATAAAATGTCTTAAAGACTAACAGTAATATTTCAAATTTGAATGAAACAAAAGGGGAAGCCAATGATGTGACTGCAACAAAGGTGCAGAATCCACAATTTTATAGAAACCCTAGAGTTGATGTATATGCTTGCACCTATAATTGTCAAGTGCATGTGTAAATTACATTATTTTATAATCTAAATGTGTGTTTGCACTCTCTGCTTATGCTGTGTTCAAACTCCAGCCCTGTGTAGACCTACTGGTAAAATACACACCATCATGTCAATGCGCTTACTTTTATATTGGTTGGTATTTTATAGGATGTCATTTAGGCATGTATGTGCCCATATCAGTGCAGAAATAACTTAATAAAACTACCTCTTTACTGATATCATAAAATATGTCATGTATGCCTAGTTGTGCCTCCCTATTCTACAGTTGTGGTCAACATTATTGGCACCCTTGCAGTTCAACTCCTTAATGTCCAATATCTCCTAAGAAAGTGGCCAGTGAAATGGCTTTGGACTATATATACACACATATTTGACAGATGAAAGAATCAAATAATACAAGACCATTTAAAAAAGGAAATGGTAGGAAATAGTATAAAAACTGTGACATTGCCAGAACATGATTATTGGAACCATTGTAAACAATTAAAATCAGTTTGAACAGAAGAACCACATTTCCCTTGCAGTAAAATTAAACGCAATTCTGATCAATTGTCAGTACTCACGTGACTTGAATCAAACAATGAACTATGGCTCTAATGTTTAAAATGGTCACATTCATTCGCTGCTCCATTTTCACAGTGGTGAAGACAAGAAAGCTGCCTGAGACTGTCAGAAAAGCCATTATCACCAAACATCAAACCTCAAAGGGATACAAGGCCATCTCCAAAGATCTTGGGATTCCTGTGTCTACAGTTTGCAATGTTATTAAGAAGTTTTCCGCTCATGGAACTGTCAAGAATCTCCCAGGACATGGTGGGAAGAGGACAATTAATCCAAGAAGTCTTCAAAGATTAGAGCGAACTGTTGGAAAAACACCACGTACAATGTCCAAAGAGCTTAAGACTGATCTGGAGCAATCTGGAGTGGTGGTTTCAACCCACATCAAAGGAGGATTTTATGGATGAAGGCCAAGGAGGACCCTACTACTCAAAGACAGACATAAAAAGCCATGCCTGATCTTTGCCCACCTTGAGAAACCACAAACCTTCTGGGAAAATGTTTCTGTGGACAGATGAAACCAAACTTGTGCTCTTTGGCAATGCAGATCAGCGATACATTTATAGGTGAAGTAATGAAGCTTATAAGGAAAACAACACCCTTCCTACAGTTAAATATGGTGGAGGTTCCACAATGCTATGGGGCTGTTTTGCTGCCTCAGGAACTGTAGGCCTGGAATGTATTAAAGGAATCATGAAGTCAGAGAATTACCAAGGCATTTTGGAGCAAAATGTGTCAGAAAGCTAGGTCTGGATCGAAGGTCATGGGTCCTCCAGCAGGACAATGATCGAAAACACAGCTCCAAAAGTACAAAAGAATGATTAAAAAGGCGAAAAAAATACTGTTTTTTAACTGGCCAGCAATGAGTCTTGATTTCAATCCAATTGAGAACCTTTGGAAAGAGCTGAAATCTTCCACTGGTATAAGGAATCCTGGAAACATTCATGAGCTGGAACAAATCGCAGTTGAAGAGTGGAAGAAACTACCAGCAGACAGATGTACAAAACGTATTGATGGCTACAAGAAAAGTTTGAAGGCTGTCATCACTGCCAAGGGTTGTGCAACCAAATATTAGTGAAGGGTGTTATTAATCCTGCAAGGTCATATTTTGTTTTTAAATCAGAAATTGCTCCTTCTAAGGTGCACAGACATCTTTTTTTTTGTATATCTTTGGACATACTATTAAAATATTATGATGACATACAGTTAAAATATTTCCAATTATTTCTCAAGATAGTGTACACAACATACCTAAAATGCAAAGGTGCCAATAATGTTGATGACAAATGTATGCTGCCCAAGATATGCTTGGCACATATACTGTACATAGAAACAAAAATATGATGGCAGAAAAAGACCACATGGGGCTTATCTAGTCTGCCCTTCCATGTCAACTACAATAGTCCCCTTTTTACTTTAGAGATCCTTTGTTTGAATTCGGATACTGTCCTTGTGTCCACCACCTCCACTGAGAGACTATTCCACTCATCTACCACTCTTTCTATAAAGAAATATTTCCGCATATTGCTCCTGAGTCTATCCTCTTTCACTCTCATCCTATGTCCACTCATAGAAGAGCTTGCCATCAATTGAAAGAGACCCTCCTCTGAATTTATGCCACGGAGGTATTTAAAGCTTTCTTATCATATTTTATTTATTTATTTATTTAACTGTATTTTTATACCACTTTTTCTTACAATCAAGGCGGTTTCACAGCAAACAATCAAAAGGGGTGATAGTGTTTTTCGTGCAGTGAAGGATATATCATGACTTATGTGTATGTTGTGTTGTGTGTTTGATTATGTTGAGCTATGTACATTGTGCGCTATGATACATCGTGTTTTATAGTACATTCTTTTATACATTTAGTGTTAAGAAACATCATGTGCCGTTATACATTCTCTTTTCGGTGGGTCGGAGGGAGGTATGTTAGTTGTTCCTGGTAGTTAGATCATGTGACGTGTCCATAGTGTTCTATGAACAGCGTTGTCTTCAGCTGTTTGCGAAAGTCTTTGAGGTCCGTCGTTGATCTCAGATCGTCTGGGAGGTTGTTCCAGATTGCCCTTATCACGCCTTTTCTCTAAAGTATACATATTAATATCTTTAAGTCTGACCTCATATGCTACATAACCAAGACCACTAACAATTTTAGTAGCCAACCTCTGACCTCTGCACCGACTCCAACCTGCTTATATCCTTTTGAAGGTGCAGTCTCCAGAATTACACACAATACTCCAAATGAGGTCGCACCAGAAACATACAGAGGCATTATCACCTCCTTTTTTCTGCTGGCCATTCTTTTCCCTATACGTACACCCAAGCATCCTTGTGGCTTTCACTGTTGCCTTTTCTACCTGCTTAACTACTTTAAGATTGTCAGACACAATTATGTCCAGGTCCTGCTCTTCTTTTGTCGACAGAAGTATCTCACCCTCTACACTGTACAGCTCCCTTGGATTTTTGTAGCCCAAATGCATGACCCTGCATTTTTTAGCATTAAATTTCAGCTGTCAAATTCTTGACCATTCTTCCAACTTAGCTTGATCCCTCCTCATGTTATCTACTCCTTCCTGGATGTCTAATCTATTGCAGATTTGGCATCATCTGCAAACAAGCAAATCTTACCCAACAGCCCTTCTGGAATATCACTAGCAAAGATGCTAAAATGAATCAGACCAAGGACAGATCCCTGCAGCAGTGCGGCACACCACCAGTAACATCCTTCTCCTCAGAGTGAGCTCCATTTGCCTGTACCCTTTGTCACCTCCCACTCAACCAATTTCTAACCCAATCAGTAACATTAGGGTCCATCCCTAGTGTGCTCAATTTGTTTATAAGTCACCTGTGTGGAACAGTGTCAAAGGCTTTACTGAAATCAAAATACACCACATCTAGGGCTCTCCCTCAGTCCAACTCCCTGGTCACCCAGTCAAAGAAATCGATCAGATTTGCCTGACAAGACCTGCCTCTGGTAAATCCATACTGCCTCGGATCCTGCAATCCAATGGACTCCAGAAACCTCACTATTCTCTCATTTAGTAGCCTTTCCAATAATTTACTAACCACAAAGGTTAGACTAACTGGCCTGTAGTTCTCAGTGTTATCTTTACATCTGCTTTTGTGTAAAGGGACCACATGTGCTTTCTCCAGTCCTCTGGGACCACTCCTGACTCTAAAAAGGCATTGAAAAGGTCAGGCAGAGGAGCCGCTAGAATCTCCCCAAGTTCCTTCAGTATTCATGGATGTATCACATCCAGACCCATGGCTTTGTCTACTTTTAGTTTAGCTAGTTCTTCACAAACACAGTCTTCTGAAATTGTTCAAGATCCCGTCACCTACTGTTCCTATTTGTGAGTGTTTTCTGAGGTCTCATCTAGTTAATATGCGGGTTGCCATGCATCTATTGCAGCTACTTGATAAAGTCAAGTACACATGTTCTTAACTTGATAAAACTGGGATGTAAGCAATGGGATACACATGCCAATTATAGGCACAATCAATTGCATGAAGCCTATAGCTGGTTTAAATGCTTGCACTTAGATTTTTAATGAGCGTGCATATCTTATAGTATTTTACAACTTACAGGCATAAGCTCTGCCCCTGTGCATGCCCACAGTGTCCGTACTCACCATCAGCTTAATGAGCGTACTTCAAAATAGGGACCAGCTAAAGTGAGCATGTAAAGGCCCATCCATGACCATAAGTCATTAAAAATATGTGATTTATGCACATTGATAGTGTGTAACTTTATGCAGCTCCTCATAAAATTACCTCCATCATACCCTTTAAAAAATGGATGTGATGCAAAACCCTCAACATTGCTGCATATTGTGATGAGGAAGGCACTGGTGAGCCTGCAGAGTTAGAGAAAATCAGTGATTGTACCTTTAAAAATATTCCAGCAGTGAACAGGCTTCAGAGCAAGCTTAGAGTTTCTGAGGCTAGGCTGCCACACCCAAGCTCTGCTGATGGAGTAGCAGGCTTGGAGCATGATTATGAACACCTGTTAAGGCAGAGAGAAACGCTGCCCAGGAAGAACCGTTATAAACCCTGCTTAGGGAAAAGCAAAGGGGAGAAGAGCTGCTCAGGAGGAAAAGGTTGCTCAGAAGGGAAGAGCAGAGCAAGCAAACACTCGAGGGGAGAGTCCAGGAAGACAGAGTCAGAGACAGACTCAGAGCAGGACTGGAAATTGAGCTGGAAGTTCCCAGAAAGAAAGTTCCAAGCAGAGGAAAGAAGAAGGACCTGGAAAGAGTCTGGCACAAGGGAAACCAGGCAAGAGCTGCTCAGGTGGAGAGAGCAGGGCAGGTTCCAAACTTCTGTTCCTGACCAAGAGTTTCACAACACTCAGAGGTGGGTGCCTAGGTTTCAAACCAGGAGGCAGAAGAACCCAGCCTCCAACAGAGAGCCGTGGTTAAACCTCAGAGAGGAACTGGGGCAAGAGAACCAAAGAAAGATATCCAGTAATACAGTTTTCCATATTCCTTACCGGGTAGAGAAGTCCTGGAGGGAGTTACAGTAATCCTCAGCAAGAATTCCATCAGAGGCAGGTCATGAGGACTCAGTTCAGGATATTATAATTCCAGAGCAGGAGGAAATGCAAGTGGAGTATAATGAACCAGACCCCTTGATTACTGAACTGCCAATGGACTGTTCTTTGGGTCGTGCAGAGGCTACTGAATCTTTGGTTAAGGAGTAGCAGCCTGAGTAAATGCTTTTGGGAAAAAGCACTACCAAGAAAACTTAACCTCACTAAGGTAGGAACCAGGTTAAGTAAGACAAGCTTGCACAGCACTGTATATTATCTCACTAAGGAAGCAGAAAGACATTCTTTACTGAAGCTAAGAAGCTGTACTTTTGATTTGCCTGTTTTGATTGATGAAACGTCTGCATCTGTTTAATGCCTTTAAGAAGTTACTCAGCTTAAGGATGTAAATATTTTCTGTACTTTTTGTCCTGGAGGAAATATCCAGATACTTTGTGTTTGAACCTTATTTGTGCATATTTTGGGGAAATAAACTGTGTCATGTTTGCCTTCACTCGATATCTCCACGACTATCCTTTTTAAGAAGGAAACTACCACTCCTAGAGGGCACTGCTCCTGAAGGAAATATTTTTCAAACCCTTTAAAGAGGACTAAAATGGCAACCCTAATCCCCTAAGCACGTGGCTGGGGATAGGGACACATGACAATATGTGCCATCTGAATGCATCTGCATACTGTGTGACCTTTATAAAATTACCCTGGAAGTGATTATGTAAAAGAGCATCATTATTTTAGAGGTGGATCAGTCTAATGTCTAGGCTCCCAGAGGGAGGACTGGCCCAGTGGTTATAGACCTGGTATCATACCAGCAGGGCTGGGGGTTCAAGTCCCACCTGGGAACAGCAACTTCAGGCTGGAGGGACTGGGGTTTCTAGTCCTTTAGGCACTCCTTGTGGCCTTGGGTAAGCCACTTAACCCTCCATTACCTCAGGTGCACATAGATTGTGAGCCCTTTGGGGACAAGGAAATGTATCCAGTCCCTGTCTGTAGTGGTTATATAATGTAAACTGCATTGATTGAAGGATAAAACAGAATAGAAAACAAAATAAAGAGCTTAATGACATGCAATTCACATTTCTTTGCTAACCATAGCATAAGTAGCAGATCAAGAATTAATAATAAAAATAATATGAAGAATAAGAATATTTGTATATCATATTCCAAATAAATGCAGTGCTGTACAGAGACATGACAGGCAGTCCCTATTCATAACACTGTGTAACACAATTTTTGTTCCTGGGTTGTTGTTGTTGTTAAGTGCCGTTGAGTCGGAGTCGACTCATGGCGACCCTCTGGATAGCTATCCTAAATTGTGTTCGGTCTTGAGTCAGGCGGCTCATTATTGACAGACTGGTACCCGTAGCTGCTGTTATTGTCTCGATCCATCTCATTGCTGGCCTTCCTCTTTTGCGTTGACCTTCTATCTTGCCAAGCATGATGTTGTAGTAGCTGATAAGAATGCAATAAATAATACCCGGAGTCAGGCAGAGATTCAAGCCAATTTATTTGTGCACAGGCTCAGATTGCAGTAGCATTCAAAAAAGGTCTGAGCAATGGCTCCTAGTAAATCAACAGCTTTTATACCTTTCTTTTCCAGTCTAATACAGGCAAAACTCCTCATTGGCCACAGTGGCCCACTTACTCTCATCCAATAGACATCTCTGACCGGGCCCAGGACTCGCTCCCCCTGCTTGGGTCTTACTAGCCACGGGTCAGCAACTAGACATAACACTAAACATAATACTTCTGCTAAAGTATACAGTATATTTCGCTACTCTTGCAAGGTCAGTTAGCTTGCAAAGATAGTGGAAGGCATATCAGAAGCATTCTCATCAAAAGCAAAACAAAGCAAGGCCAAACAAAGCAAGGCTAAGACGTATCTCTAGCCCTGGCTCAAAACATTAAACAATCTTCATAATGCTAGACAAAATATTCTTACACTGTTCAGCTTCTCTGCTATATTTTCATCCTAATTACGAGGTCAGTGCACATCTAGCAAAGATACAGTGGCGCAGCATTCTACTGAAACAGACATCTGGCTTACCTAAACAATAAACAGTAAGAAAGTTTTAATTCTCTTATCTCCAGGAGAGCAGAACATGTTATCAAACCAGAATAGAATGGTATTTCTTTCTAACAGCTAACAGCATTCTGTAATTTTCCAAAATCAGCAATAACATTTTAAAGCAGGAGAAAAAGGGCTTCAGACCTAGCTCTGCTACATGCTAGGCCATTGCCTATCACAATGTCTTTCTCTAATGATCTCTCTCTTCGCATGATGTGTCCAAAGTATGAAAGGCGAAGTCTTGTTATCTGAGCTCCTAAAGAAAGCTTAGGTTTGATCTCCTCTAGTACCGACTGGTTTGTTCTTCAGGCATTCCATGGCATACACAGTATTCGCCGCCAGCACCATAATTCAAAGGCATCAGTTTTCTTTCTGTCTATCTTTTTCACTGTCCAGCTTTCACATCGATATGATGTTATTGAAAATACCATGGCTTGAACAAGTCAAATCTTTGTATGGAGAGAGACATCTGTGCTCTTGAGAATCTTATCTAGGTCTTTCATAGCCATTCTGCCAAGAGCAATGCATCGTCTGATTTCTTGACTGCTTCTTGCTTCTTTATTGATAGTTGATCCAAGTAGGTTAAAGTTGTTCATGATTTCAATTTCTTCTCCTTCAACGATGAACCAATTGATTATGCCAGTTGTCATGATCTTTGTCTTCTTTACATTAAGGTGCAGGCCCATTTTGAGACTATGTTCTTTGATTGTGAGAAGCAAATGTTTCAGATCATCTTCACTTTCAGCCAGTAATGTGGTATCATCAGCATAGCGAAGGTTGTTGATGAGTCTTCCACCAATCTTCTCACCTCTGTTGTCTTCATACAATCCTGCTTCTCTGATGATTTGTTCTGCATATAAATTAAACAGGTAGGGGGAAAGTATACAGCCTTCTCTTACACCTTTGCTTATTTTAAACCATTCTGTTTCTCCTTGTTCCGTTCGAACTGTTGCTTCTTGATCAATGTACAAATTGCGCAAGAGAACGATCAGGTGTTCTGGTATACCCATGCTTCTTAATGTGGCCCAGATTTTCTCATGGTTTACACAGTCAAAAGCCTTGCTATAGTCGATAAAGCACAAATAGATATCCTTTTGGTATTCTTTAGTCTTTTCAAGGATCCATCTCACATCCGCAATGATGTCTCTCGTTCCTCGCCCTTTCCTGAACCCTGCTTGCACTTCAGGTAGTTCTTGTTCCAGGTATGCTTGTAGTCTCTTTTGAATAATCTTCAGTAGAATCTTGCTGGCATGTGGGATCAGAGCAATTGTGCGATAATTTCTACAGTCAGTTGGATCACCTTTCTTTAGTATTGGTATAAACACAGATCTTTTCCAGTCAGTTGGCCATGATGTTGTCTTCCATATTTCTTGGCAGAGCCTTGTAAGTACGGTAACAGCTGCATCAGATTGCTGTAATACTTCTATGGGAATGCTATCAATGCCTGGTGCTTTGTTCTTTGATAAGGCTTTCAATGCTGCTTCAACTTCTTCTTTCATCACCAATGGTTCCCGATCATAAGGTACAGGTTGAAACGGCTGTTGGTCCACTTGATCTTTATCATATAAAAACTCTGTATATTCCTTCCACCTTTTCTTGATCTTCTCAGCATCATTCAAAATAGAACCTTGAACATCTTGTAACATTCCAATTTGAGGTTGGAACTTTTTTCTTTAACTCTCGTAGCTTTAGGAAAGCCAATCTTGTTCTTCCTCTAATAGTTTTTGCTTCCATTTCCTTGCATGCGTCATTGTAGTACTTTTCCTTGTCCTGTCTTGCTGCACATTGGAAATCTCTGTTGAGTTCTGTTATTGTCTTTATTTCTCCTCTGGCTTTAGCTTCTCTGCATTTCTGGGCAATTTTCAGAGTTTCTTCCGTCATCCATTTTGGCCGTTTTTGCTTTTTCACCTTTTGTAGAGACTTTTCGCTTTCTTCCAACACAACCTTCTTGATGTCATTCCATAACTCTTCTGGAGCTCTGTTGTTTGTATCTAAAGCAGCAAATCGATTTTGCAGGCAGTCTTTAAATTCCAGTAGTATATTCTTAAGGTCATATTTTGCTGCATTCATGAGTGGTTTGCTCTTTTTCAACTTTAGCTTGAGTTTGCATACTAGTAGTTGATGATCTGTACCACAGTCAGCTCCAGGTTTTGTCTTTGTTGATGTTATAGAACTTTCCCATCGTTGACTTCCACAGATGTAGTCAATTTGATTTTTATACAATCCATTGGGTGAAGTCCATGTGTACAGTCGCCGCTTGTGTTGATGGAAGAAGGTGTTTGAGATGAATAGGTTGTTGGTCTTGCAGAATTCTATCAGTCTTTCTTCAACTTCATTTCTGTTGCCAAGTCCATATTTTCCAACTACTTTGCCTTCTTCTTTTTTGCCAACTTTTGCGTTCCAGTCACCCATGACTATCAGGATATCCTGTTTGCATATTCTGTCAATTTCAGCTTGTACTTGTTCATAGAACTCTTCAATTTCATTCTCTTCTGCAGCTGTTGTTGGGGCATATACTTGAATTATAGTTGTGTTGATAGGCATTCCTCGTAGACGAATAGAGATTAAGCGTTCGCTAACTGCATTGTATTTTATTACAGTTCTTGCAAGTTTATTCTTTATTATAAATGCAACACCATTTCTTCTTTGTCTTTCATTTAGTGCCTGTTATTTCCTAATTGCTTATAACTTAAAAGTATGGAAAATGGTCATTATTCTCATTAAACTTTGTTTTTGTGATCAGGAGATTAATATTTGTGAAATTTACATATTCCTATTGTTAAAACAGGCTTACTTGTGCCTTTTTGTTCACATAAAATAAAAAAAACACAACATATAATATTTACTTATATTTAAGGTATTCAAGAAAGACCATAAAACATTTAGAAGTGAGTAGATTTTCAACATTTATGATTATATTGTAAATCACTTTCATGAATAAGCCCCCAGATATAGTCTCCCATCATGTTCTCGTTATACTGTCCTTGATAGCGGCATTCAAATTCCAGTATATCCTGGTGGAAGCGTTTGCCTTGCTCCTCTGAGTATGCTCCCATGTTCTCCTTGAATTTATCGTATGCCCCCATGTTCTCCTTGAATTTATCAAGATGAGCATTAAGGATACAGGCTTTGAGAGACATCCTGCAGCCCATTTTGCCGTAATTCTTAACCAGTCTCAACCAGCTCTATATAGTTTTCAACCTTGTGATTTCCCAGAAAGCCATGAACCACTGCAACAAAGCTGTTCAAAGCCACTTTCTCCTTCCTAGTAAGCAGCTTGGGAAATTCTATGCACTCAAGAATATTCTATGCACTCAAGAAAGTCACCAGCTTTGACCTTTATCTCGGACAGTTTTAGGAAAGAAGTCTTGAAGGTACTTGAAGGCTGTCGACTCTTTCTCTAGAGCTGTGACTCATTGTTTCATGAGGCCCAATTTGATGTGGAGTTGTAGCATCAGCACCTTCTGTGGTTCCACCAATAGCTCCCACTTCATGTTTTTTGTCCTAACAGAAAATTCAGTTTGCTGTGGCCAGTCCCGCCTGTGGTTGTGTGCCACAGTGTCCCTGCTGTCCCAAAGACAAAGATAGCAGGGAAACTTGATCAAACCGCTTTAGAGATCCATCAGAAATGCTACCATTTTAAAGTCTCCGATAACTCCCCGCCATACTCAGCATACTTCCCCGCCGATTCTGCGGGGAATGCGTGGCCTGGGGGCAAAGTGTTAGCGGGCAGTGGGCAAGGAGTGGAGCAAGGAGAGGAGGAGTCAGGACACAAGCACCTGGATGAGGACAGGTCAGATGACCAGGAACAGGAATGGTTGGAAAGAGAACCACTAAGCAGCTGTGATCCACGAAGGAGCAGACAGGACCTGGGAGACTCAGGGGCAAAGGAAGACTTCTGTAAGCAGAAGAATTCAAAGGCACTGAGAGACCCAAGGCTGCAGCTCAGGAGTTTAAAGGACCAAGCAAAACCTTGGAACAGGAGGCAGTGGGAGAAAGAAATACCCTGGAAGAAGCCCCAGCACAAGGTATCTGGTGGGTTTAGAATGGCTAGCAAGCTTAACAGTGGGAAGCCAGAAAGAGTGAACTTTAATTGTGAAAGACAGGACAAAGGCAGAAAGTTTGATAGTAATTGGTTAAGCCAAGAGAAGTCTAACTGTTTTCCTTTTAAAACTCTAAAAGACTCTCCAAGCACAGCTGAAGTGTTTTACCCTGCACTTTCATATGGAGATAGGTGGGGGAAGGGAAATGCTTACAAGCTGAACTCTTGTCAGAGTAGAAGCACTGATAATTGCCAAGAGATAAGAACTGTAAACAAGCATTTACCTGAAGGAGGATATCCTCAGCCTAGTTCAGAAAATACACAGGCTGAATTACTTCTCACTGTATTCAGGGAGTTCCTTAAGAGCAGAGCAGTTTCTCCTCATAACGTAACAAAGCCAATGAGCAGCTGGGAGGAAGAAATGCCTTTAATTTCTCTGCCGTCTACAGAGCAGGAAGTCCCGATGGACTGCTCTACATGTGTGATTCAAAAGGACATTTAAATGATATGCTTGCCAATGTTCTATGAAAGAATATAAGAAACTTACCTCACTGGTTGCCATGCTAAAGAAGCTTATGTGAAGAGAATAAGTGAAAGCATATTGTGTGCAATTCAGGAGCATTGCTGTTACCAGAGTTTTCTGTTACGTTAATGAAAGGAGGTCACATGACAATTGAATGTGATCCAGAATGGACATTTTTCCAAGCAGTAAAAAGCCTTGTTTAGTTAAGTTTCTCAGCCTTGTTTTATGCTACATTGTTTTCTTTATGTCTGCTGCATTTGAACTGCGAAAGCGGAAATAAACCTCACAAAAGAAATTTTCTTTGCCTTGCCTTACTACTTGAGCACTAACACAACTACAACCTTACCCTCAAGGGCAACCAAGGCCAGCCCCTCCCTTAACCCTCAAGGTCCAGGGAGTGGGTGGGTGGCAAGCTTTGGAATTACAGAGCTTAAAAGGGAGAGAGGAGGCATTGTGGGTTAAACTAGAAAGATGGAAAGAAATCTATTTGCATTGGTGTGATATACAGACCTCCCTCACAAGAGGAAGAGGTGGACAAAGAGTTAATTGAAGATATACGCAGCATTCCTAGGAAAGGGGAAGTGCTACTGATAGGAGATTTCAATATGCCAGATGTTGATTGGCACATTCCTGCTGCAGTATCATCTAGAAGTAAGGAGATCCTGGATTCTCTACAGGGAGAACTATTCAGGCAATTGGTAACAGACCCCACACGTGAAGGGGCCATACTGGATTGGTGCTTACCAATGGTGAAAGTGTTTCTGATGTTGTAATGGGAGATCATTTTTCATTCAGTAATCACCAGATGGTGTGGTTCAGTATTAGGACTAGGGCTGTTAGAATCCATTCAAAGGTGGGGATCTTAGACTTTAGGAAGACTAACTTTGCGAAGATGGGCCAATACCTCAGGGAGTCGTTAGTGGGATGGGAACAGCTGGGGGATGTAGAAAAACAGTGGGCAAAACTGAAAGGGGATATTTTAAGGGCAACCAACCTTTTTGTTAAAATGGTAAATAAAGGTAAAAGGAAAAGGAGACCGCTATGATTTTCGAAAGAAGTAGCTGAAAAAGTGAAGAAAAAGAGGGAGGCCTTCATGAAATACAAGAGATCACAGAGAGAGGAAGACAGGCATCTGTATTTGGAAAAACTTAGAGAAGCTAGCAAAGTAGTCAAGAAGGCAAAGATTCAGAAGGAGGAGGAAATAGCCAATGCAATAAAATGGGGGGATACGACATTTTTCAGATATATTAGTGAGAAGAGGAAGGGCAAAAGTGGTATTGTCAGACTCAAGGGTGCAGGGGAGGAATATGTAGAAGCTGATAAGGACAAAGTGGAATTGCTTAACAAATATTTTTGTGGGGGCGGAGCCTGATGTCCAGCGGGTAAGACGCTTCGCGCTGAAGCTCCCGAGAGGCCTACTTAGAATCCTGACTTAATACCTATACAAACTTACTATTTCGCTCCGGGCTGACCGGGGTACCTCGGGGGGGATGGCGGCCCATAAACCAGCGCGCTTGGACTTCGGGTCTCCTTCTTCTTCTCACGGAAAACGCTCCAAAACAGAGGTGTCCTCCCCACAGAAGATGGTTCCATTTCGTGAAAACCCCGAAATGCATCTGGAGATTTTGGAGGAACTACGCGGCGTGAAGGAATTGGTGCAGTCCAATGGAGAAGCGCTTAGAGCCCTGCGAGAAGACTTTGGAGTGCTCCAGGACCGACTTGAAAGTCTCTCATTACGGCAGGACAATATGGCGGGGGTCCTCGACTCGCACGCGGTGCGCTTGGGCGCACTGGACAAGGCCGAGCGCCAGATACAGAATCTGCAAAAGGAGTTAGAAGATAGCAATAATCGAGCCCGTCGCAACAATGTGAGGCTCATTGGAATACCGGAGGGGGCGGAAGCGGGAGATATGAGAGAATTCCTGCTCAAAACTCTTCCCTCCTTGCTGAAGATCACCTTTCATAAAGAATTGGAAATCGATCGTGCACACCGTGTTCCTACCCACATGGCGCTCAACCGAACGACCCCCCGGCCTATTATCTTTCGCTTGCTACGATATCAACAAGTGGAACAAATTTTAAATGCTGCCCGGCGAACCATCATTTGGAATTTGAAGGTCACAAAGTCTCCTTCTTCCCTGACTTGGCAAAGCCTACCGTTGACCGACGGAAGAAACTCCTTGCTTTTCGCCCTCGACTTCAACAGCTACAGGCTCGCTTTGGCCTGTTGTATCCCGCGAAACTCCGAGTGACTCTCCACAACCAAACCAGGACATTCGAAGATCCTGATCTACTATCAACATTTTTAGACTCCAAAGAAGCAGAGCAGATGCGCTAATCCAACGACGTGGACTTTTATTCGCCGGCTCTGTCCGCCATTTTGAAGGGCCCGATGCGGCGGTCATAGTCAAGCACAGAGACTTCCTGGACTTGCTTTCTTTCTTTCTATGACTCTTGTTTTGTGGTCTCCTCTCCCTCCATGATGTGTGCCTCGGTCGGATTCGGAGCACGCACAGTCCTACAGGTTATGTGTTTTTCAATTTTGGCCTTCTCTGGGGCTTCTCCCCGCAGACACATGGTCGCCAGTAATTTTTGGGGTTTTGCTTCTTCTCTACCGCGCTGCGGTTTTTCTTTTTTAATGTGGGGCGCTTCATTGTATTATCTAAGCTTAGTTTCTTTTATGCCATATGTACAGCCTGATACAGTCAATATGAGGGACATTGTGAAATTAGGTGCGCTATCATGCTCAGAATTTTTAACTTGTCTGAATGGCTTTATGTAAAATTTTATCACTCAACGTAAAGGGCATTAATAGTCCAATCAAAAGAAAGAAAATCCTTAGCTATCTTAGCCATGAGCATGCTGATTTAGCGTTTCTTCAGGAAACGCACTTAAACTCTGCTGAAACACTGAAACTCAATGTTAAGCCTTACATGGTGGCTGCCTATTCTCCCGCCGTTTCCAAACGGTGCGGGGTAGCCATTCTGGTTAAGAAATCTTTGCAAGCTACTGTAATTGATACTAGCGCTGACAAGGAGGGTAGATGGGCCCGAGTACATCTTAAGGTTGGAGATAGTGAATTTACATGTATTTGCATTTATGCCCCGAATGTGGACAACCCTGCTTACTATGCAAGTATTGCGCAGTTGGCACAGGCCTCTGCCAATACTCCATTAATACTTGGTGGTGACTTTAATCAAGTGTTAGACCCTCTGATAGATAGACAGCCGCCAAGAACGAGTAGTCCACCCAAGAGTCTTGCTACCCTTACAGCTCTGATGCAAGATCTTGCGCTGGTAGATATATGGAGGCTGCTTCACCCCTCCGACTTAGAGTTCACTTTCTTTTCTGCCCCCCATCACTCCCAATCTAGAATAGATTTCTTTCTTATTTCCAAAGCACTGATTTCTCAAGTAGACACGACTAGGACTCATCCTCTCCATATTTCAGATCATGCTGCCATATCTTTATCATTACGTGTCACTGCGCGGGACGATTCTCCCCGAGCTTGGTTTTTTGATAGATCCCTACTGGGTCAAAAAGATTTTCAGGTTGATATAAAGGCCGCTATCCAAGATTATTTTCATTTTAACTCACCCCATGACACAGCGGGCTGGGCTTGGTGGGAGGGTTTTAAAGCATCTATCCGTGCCACTATAACTAGCTATCAAATTCGGCAGGGGAAACAAAGAAAGCAGCTTTTACTGACTCTAGAGCAGCAGATACAAGCTGGGGAGCGTCTCCTCACGTCCCGTACTGACCCATGTATTTTACTCCGTTTACAACGCTTGCGTTTTCAATACAATCAGCTTTTGCACACTGCTGCTGTTAAAAATATTGAATCACAACAAGGGCTATATTATCGGGAAAATAATCGTGCTGGCAAATTATTAGCAAATGCCCTAAAAGGTCGAAAAGAAGCCAAGCGTGTTACCGCCCTCCGCAATCCGTCGGGGGGGGGGCTTGGTCACTAAAGATACCGAAATCTTAGAACTCTTTCGTGACTTTTATACTCGGCTTTATCAATCTGAATGTGATTTTGAGCCAGATGTATTTGAACGCTTACTTTCAGGAGTACAAAGACCGACCCTATCTGACGAAGATAGAGTGGCCTTAGACACACCATTTACTGTCTCAGAAATTCATTCTGCTATCAAGAAATGTGCCTCAGGTCGAGCCGCAGGCCCAGACGGTCTCCCCGCTGAATTCTACAAAACCTTTCACGCTGATTTAGCTCCAGTTTTGAAAATTTATTTTTCTGCTCTGGCCGAGGAGGGTTCTCCTTCTGGGTCCTTTTCAATGGCAAATGTAGTAGTTTTTGAGAAAGAGGGGAGAGACCCGCAACTAACAGCTAATTATCGTCCAATTTCCCTCCTAAACGCGGACTATAAAATCTTTGCCACCATTCTCTCTACCCGGCTCTCGGATAGGATGCCTACCTTAATACACCCAGATCAATGCGGTTTCATTCCTGGTAGATCAACTGCTGACAATGCTCGGACTCTATGCCATGTATTGACTACCGCAGTTAATCTTGATCGCCCATTTGTTGGCCTCTCACTTGATGCTGAGAAGGCCTTTGATCGCTTAGAGTGGCCCTTCCTGTTTGCAGTCCTCCGCTGGTACGGATTCGGGGAAGGTTTTCTCCGTTGTCTTCGCACCATGTACGCTCAGCCTACAGCCAGTATATGTGCAAATGCTTTAAAGTCTCAACCTTTTCCCCTTCAACGCGGCACTCGCCAGGGATGCCCACTGTCTCCACTCCTCTTCGATCTTGCACTCGAACCCTTGGCTTTACTAATCCGGCAATCGGAGGAGATTCATGGAGTCCCCTTCACCCATAGGGAAATCAAAATTTCAGCGTATGCTGATGATCTTATGCTTTTTGTCTCTATAGACTCAGTACCGGCTGTCCTAGAGCAAATTGGTAACTACTCACAACTGTCCGGTTATAAGATAAATTGGACCAAGTCGGTAGCCTTTCCATTAAATCCTCTACTTCATCAGGCAGATATGCAATCCTTCCCCTTTTTATGGCAACCTCGCATGGTCAAATACCTTGGGGTTCACTATTGTTCTCCTTTGGAAGACACTATCTCCTTCAATGCCAAAGACTTAACCTCTAAAGTTCGGGCGCTTACTCACCGCTGGACTCCTTTAACGCTTACCTGGTGGGGTCGATTAGAAACCATAAAAATGATGATTGTTCCGAAAGTGAATTATATCTTAGAAATGGTGCCCTGTCTCTTCCCTCGACGTATATATAAAGATATCGAGGGCCTTCTGACTAGATACTTGTGGCAAAACAAGACACCTAGGATAGCGAAACATAAGCTGCAAGCAGATAAGGAAAATGGGGGTGTCAGATTCCCTGATTTCCTGAAGTATCATCAATCTTTTCTTCTCAAACAAGGTGCTCGTTGGCTGGAAGATCCAGTACCGAGTAGACCTGTGTGGCTAGACATAGAAGAGGACCTTTGCAAACCGATTCCTCTTACTTTTCTCCCTGGTATGACTCTCCCATCAGACTCCCACTTCCCACCAATGCTTTTAGACACCTTAGGTGCCTTTAATAATCTCATGCAATCTTTAGACTCCCGACTCTGTCCGTTAGACAAGCTCCCACTTTGGTACAACACTCGATTTCGAATACAAAATAAGCCGATGGCGTGGAGCCCCTGGTACACTAGGGGCATTTGGATTCCTAGTCAATTGTTCCATGAAGGTCGCTGGAAAACTTTTAGTGAATTGCAAATTGAATTTGGTCTCCCAGCGAAACACTACTTTCAGTTGGTGCAACTTCAGCATTGCCTTAGGAGTGCTAAGGTGCTCCCGCCATCGGCCTCCCCTACACAAGGTTGGTTGGAGACTATCCGATCTATCGGTAGTTCACCGGGTGTAGCATCCAATTTTTACAAAACCTTATGTAATGCTATAACTAGGGATACCCCTATAGCGCAGAAAGCATGGGAGAGAGAACTGCATGTGACTTTGACCCCGGAGCAATGGAGCCTTGTCTGGAGTAGAGTGACACGGGTCTCCCGATCCGCCTCACTCACTCAGACACTCTTCTTTCTAGCCCACCGGTGTTTTTACACTCCTGACAGATTAGCCAAATGGAACACTACTCAGGGCAATAATTGTTGGACATGTCATGCGGCCATTGGTTCACTACCTCATGTTATGTATGAATGTCCCGCACTACAGTATTACTGGAGTCGGGTCTGGGGCCGTATCCAGTCTATTTTGCACTTTCAAGAGCCCCTTTCTTGGAGGATAGTGGGACTTCGCTCAGCAGCGGGGATCCCCTCTCTTCCAAAAACGGCTTACTTCCTTTTGGACTTTATGCTAGGCATTGCTATTTCCCTAATTACGAAATACTGGAAAAATAGCTCCCAATTGAGCCCCAATGAATGGTGGAATCATGTCTGTCTCTACAGTAAATATGAACAAATACCTCGTATGTTTGCTTCCCCCATTCAGACTCCTCATCATCGGTCTAAATGGAAGATGCTCAATGACTATGTACATTCTGCTCAATGCTCTCATCTGACTGTCTAAATTTATATATATCTTTGTCTCATGATTATTCTGTATCGCAGATACTCTTTTGATTGTTTTGATGTACAATCACGTTTGTTTGGAAGCGCTCACATGCTGACATAATCAGCTAGAGAAGAAGCGTGGGGGTGGGGGGTAATTGGGTTTACTTTTCTTTATTGTATAATTGTTTTGTTTCCTTTGGTGTGTTGTTTCTTTTGTTTGTTGCAAAATGAAAATAAAAGTTTCAAAAAAAACAAACAAACAAATATTTTTGTTCTGTGTTCACAGATGAAGAACCAGGAGCAGGACCTCAGAAAACACCCACAAATAGGAACAGAAGCGAGGGACATTTTGAACACTTTTCAGAAGACTGTGTTCGTGAAAAACTAGCTCAACTTATAGACAAAGCGATGGGACCTAGAATTCTGAGGGAACTTGGGGACGTTCTAGCAACTCCTCTGACTTACCTTTTCAATGCCTCGTTGGAGTCGGGAGTGGTGCCAAAGGACTGGAGAGAGGCTCATGTGGTGCCTTTACACAAAAGCGGAAGTAAGGATGTGGTTGAAAACTACAGGCCGGTTAGTTTAACTTCGGTGGTGAATAAATTATTGGAAACACTGCTGAAAGAGTAAATAGTGAGGTTTCTGGAGTGCAGCAGATTGCAGGATCCGAGGCAGCATAGATTCACCAGAGGCAGGTCTTGTCAGACAAATCTGATTGATTTCTTTGACTGGTGACCAGGGAGTTGGACCGAGGGAGAGCTCTAGATGTGGTGTATTTAGATTTCAGTGAAGCCTTTGACACTGTTCCTCACAGGCGACTTATAAACAAACTGAGCACTCTAGGGATGGACCCTAAAGTTACTGCTTGGGTTAGAAATTGGTTGGGTGGGAGGCGACAAAGAGTACAAGTAAATGGAGCTCACTCTGAGCAGAAGGATGTTACCAGTGGTGTGCCCCAGGGATCTGTCCTTGGTCCGATTCTTTTTAACATCTTTGTTAGTGATATAGCGGAAGGGCTGTCGGATAAGGTTTGCCTCTTTGCGGATGACACCAAAATCTGCAATAGAGTAGACACCCAGGAAGGTGTAGATAACATGAGGAGGGATCTAGCTAAGCTTGAAGACTGGTCTAGAATTTGGCAGCTGGGATTTAATGTTAAAAAATGTAAGGTCATGCATTTGGGCTGCAGCAATCCAAGGGAACAATATAGTATAGGGGTGAAGTACTTTTGTCCACTAAAGAAGATCGGGACCTAGGCGTGGTTGTGTCTGATGATCTTAAATTAGCTAAACAGGTAGAAAAGGTGACACAAAAGCTAGAAGGATGTTTGGGTGCATACGGAGAGGTATGGCTAGCAGAAAAAAGGAGGTGATAATGCCTCTGTATAAGTCTTTGGTGCGACCTCATTTGGAGTATAGTGTGCAATTCTGGAGACCGCACCTTCAAAAGGATGTGAACAGGATGGAGTCGGTGCAGAGGTGGCTACTAAAATGATTAGCGGTCTTCATTATAAAGCATATGAGGACAGACTGAAGGATCTTAATATATACACCTTAGAGGAAAGGCGGGATATAGGTGATATGATTGAGATGTTTAAATACCTCCATGGCATAAATGTTCAGGGAGAGAGCCTCTTTCAATTGAAAGCAAGTTCTGCTACGAGGGGACATGGGATGAGGGTGAAGGGAGATAGATTCAGGAGTGATATGCGGAAATATTTCTTTACGGAAAAAGTAGTGGATCCATGGAATCGTCTCCCAGTGGAGGTGGTAGAGATGAGGACAGTAACTGAATTCAAAAAAGCATGGGACAAACACAGAGGATCTCTAAAGGTAAAAAGGGGACTGTTGTAGTTGTTGATATGGAAGGACAAACTAGATAGGCCATGTGGTCTTTTTCTGTCATCATATTTCATGTTTCTATGTTTCTAAATGTGAGGCGGAAGTGACATTATAATAGGCACCAAAAGGCTCTTATTAAAAGTTCTCAAAAGTTATACAAAGTTCCAAAAGTTTTGCAAAGTTCTGGAAAGCTCTACAAAGTTCTAGAATTTTCAAAAGGTACTCCAAGTTTACTTTGCACTAAATCTATCTAGAATGTCCTGCAAAATAGGTAATTTTCAAAAATATCACTCTCCTGGACCCGAAAGCAATGTTTGTGGGCCATAATTGTCATTTCCTATGGTTTTGAGAAATGAGATATCGGAAAATAACATTTATTACCCAGGAACAAGAAAAAAAGAAAAAATTGTTACACAGTGATTTTGCCCTGGCATATCAATAAGAGTTTCTCTAGCTGTTGGACTTGTCATCTCATTTTCTATTGGCAGGATTAGCTTTGTAGTCATCATCACTATCATTCTGATTTGGATTAAGAAAATTGACTTGTTTTACTCATTTGAGAGGACTGCCCACCATTTAAAAAGGAAAATGACTAAGGGGTATGTTTACTAAACCGCGATAGTGGACTCTGTGCAATATCGGAGCCGCAGCCCCATTGAAATCAATGGGGCCGCAGCTCCGATATCGCATGGAGTCTGCTACCACGGTTTAGTAAACATACCCCTAAGTCAAGCCTGTTGAACGTATATAATTTTTAATAATTGTAGAGGATGGCACTCTCCAGCACTTGGGTCCCCCATGAATTACTTTTCAACTACATGCGCCTGACTTATCGAGGATTATCACTGGCAAAAACATTAAAGAAACTAGTCCAATCCCCCCAGTAGTTAGAGACCCAAAATGATGAAAAAACAAGAACAGAAATTGAAGATAAAGTGCAATTCATTATCATCAAATTTGAGGCTAAGTATGGAGTAAGTAAATCGAGGAAGACATGGAGTAGTCAAATAAGTCACTACATGAGCAAGTCATTTCCTCATCCAGAAATAAGAGACAAGGAGTAAATGGACAGCAGCATAAGCAGCTTTGCCAATGACTACTTCAACTGCAAGCTGATAAAAGCATTGAAATTTAAACTACCCCTGATTCAGAGCATCATTGAGTGAGGCTAATCATTCAAGTTTCATATAGTAGGATGTTTCTGATAAAATCAAGGTGCTGTGAATCATTGCTGAAACCCTCATCAAACAAACAGCTTACTACTTGGCAGAGGCCCCAGCTGTGAGGGCAGAAAAAGATCTATCAATACAAGAAACATTTTCTTTCAGTTCATTGATTTTTTTTCTGGCATCCTGAACAGATTCCATCTAGCGGTTAGTCCTCGACCTTATTACTTAGAGTAGTATCCCATTTCCTCCTTGCTGGATTGACTTTGCTGTCATTGACACCATCTTGATTATTGATAAGGCTGTGCATTTGTGAGTGTGCATTCAGTTTGTTTTGGCACCTACAATTTTAACATATGTGCAAACCACTTGCAAGGGTATCATATCGACATGTTAACATGTGTACAATCGGTTTGTGTGTTTAAAAAAGTTCCAGCATGCATACGATATATATTCAAATAATACTTTGGTTTAAGTGAACTAAAAAAAAAAGCTGGAAAATTGGGAAAAAATTGTTTAAAATAAACAAGAAACAAACTTATTCTTAGCTGTTCATTCTGCTAAGTATAAGCATCATCTACATCGTCATTCTCAGTGGCAGATGAGCCATAATGGTAGATTTCCCTTTCTCCCTATTCCTGCCTCAAAGAGCATGCTTCTGTTTTTGTAGTTTCAGCATAAGTCCTCTTTAAGTTGCCTAAGTATATTTTATACAGAAGGTGTGTAAGCGGCCAAATGTACATGTTGATTTAAGGCATAGTCACTTACCCCAGCCCCAGAGCTGGTGCAAATGCCCACACTTGATTTGTAAGAATATGGAGGAAATTTTAGAAGCCCTATTCATGAATTGGATGTCTCAAAATGGGCACTTGGATGTGCAAATAACAGAGATGTCCCAAAGCCATTTTAGAAGTTGAGTTTATAGACGTCCCCAGCACAAGAATGTTCATGTAGCATGGGGGGAGAGGGAGGGGCATGGCCTGATTAGAGCACGTCACTGTGCGATTTCAGAACAGCGCAAGCATGTCTGGCCCTTGTTGGCAAGGTGTCCTTCCCTATACCTTCTCCTGAACACAAATAAGGTGAAAAAAGTGTTCTGAGGGAAAGTCATAATGTGCTTTCATTGCTAGTTATTGTTTCCTGCTCGAAGAAGCCTGAGCGTAAATACAAACTCCAAACATATTATTGGCCTGCCACCCCAGGTCTGAGTATCTGAAATAGCAGACCAGGAAATGCAAAATCATGGCGTTGTTGCCCCCTTTTTGAAATACTCCTGCTGGCACATCCAAGTACCTCACCCTGAGGCTGTGCAATTCGAGGATGTCCACATTTGTGAAATGGCTACACCTATCCATGTACCCAGTCTTGAAGCTTTCATGGTGCCTGCCTTAATAACAAGTTACGGGGATGTTCATTTTTTGGGATGGAGATGGAGCGATTTCAGAAGGCACTGCTGCCACTCCTCTGATTTTTAGATCTTTTTCTCTGGAGGTCCCAGATTTTTCTTAGACCTCCCTTCTTAAATGACACTTCATATGTAAATTATAAGATTTTATAATTTATGCATCAACTTGTGGACTTGTGCACTGCATCCACATAGCACCCAAGCTCCACCTATGTACATGCCCAACGTGAATGTAACACCACTGGGACGTTGAACATATTTATAAAATAACAATCACATGGGGGGCGGAGCTAGCCACTGAACAGAATGGACGCCTGAATTTTTGCTCCCGTTGCTGCCCAAGAATCCTGAACATATCCCGGTATTACATTGAAGTTTGTACCCCCTACCTACATCAATAACACCGCAATACAGCTGGATGGCATCCCTGAAGCCTGCCCGGCTGGAATTTCCACAGGGATCCGGCTCAGCAGTGAAACGATCCAAACCCGAAGTGGGTTCCCCGCAGAAAATGGCCGCGGGAGAGAAGGAGGGAGTGACTGCCGGTGGCCTACGTGAAGTGCTACAGGAATTGAAATGCGTTAAAGAAATGATTGCAGCCAATTCTAGTTCACTGAACATGATTCAAGAAGACTTGCTGGAGGTAAAAGAGAAACTCCTCACCATCACCACTCGACTTAATGCAGTTGAATTACAAACCCAGAAGCATGGCGTTGCATTAGAACAGCTGGGCCCTTTGGTCAAACGAGTCCGGCACATAGAAAATCTGATTGAAGATCAAAATAACCATACCCGTAGAAATAATATCCGCCTTGTTGGAGTCCCTGAAGGCGCTGAAGGTACCGATCCGATTGGATTTCTGGAAAAAACCATACCGGAGATGCTGCAGCTTGTCTTTGCAAGGCCTTTTGAACTAGAACGGGCCCATCGAATCCCAACACACAAAGCTGAAAACACACGATACCCGCGCCCACTCATAATGAAGGTACTGAGATACCCACAGGTCCTACAGATCTTTCAAGCTGCACGGAAGGCCGGATCACTGCAAATCCAGGGACACAAAGTGGCACTCTATCCGGATTTGAGCAAGCAAACGGTAGATCGGAGAAAAGCGTTGCTGGCCTGCAGACCCATGCTACAAAGTGCACAGGCAAGATACGGGCTATACTACCCAGGAACCATGCGGGTCACGCTGCATAATGAAACGAGGAATTTTGTTGAAGCTGAAAAACTGAAAACTTTCCTACAAGAAAAATGCGGTATGGAAACCTGAGGTCAATATTCTGATCTCTCACGCAGTGTAGAGAACTCAGCATAAGAACATAAGAACATAAGAACATAAGAAATGCCATACTGGGTCAGACCGAGGTCCATCAAGCCCAGTATCCTGTTTCCAACAGTGGCCAATCTAGGTCATACGTACGTAGCAGTTTCCCCAAAAGACACAGGTTCTGCAGTGCTTGTACTAGGCCAAGCATTGATATCCTGGGTCCCTTTTTAATAGTGGTTTATGGACCTTTCCTCCAGGAACTTGTCCAAACCTTTTTTAAACCCAGCTATACTAACAGCCCTTACTACATCCTCCGGTAACAGATTCCAGAGTTTGATTACACGTTGAGAGAAGAAATATTTTCTCCTATTTGTCTTAAATAGTTTACCCTGTAGCTTCATTACATGCCCCCTAGTCCTTCTATATTCTGATAGCGTAAACAATTTATCCACGTTTATCCGTTCCACTCCATTCATTAATTTATACACCTCTATCATATCTCCCCTCAGCCGCCTCTTTTCTAGGTTAAAGAGCCCTAACCTTTTTAGCCTCTCTTCATAGGAGTAGCCTTCCATCCCCTTCACCAATTTGGTGGCTCTTCTCTGTACTTTTTCTAATAACTCTATGTCCTTTTTAAGATACGGTGACCAGAATTGCACACAATATTCAAGGTGCGGTCGTACCATGGAGCGATACAGAGGCATTATAATATCCTTTGTTTTATTCTCCATCCCTTTCCTTATGATACCTAGCATTCTATTTGCTTTCTTGGCCGCCGCTGCACACTGGGCGGAGGGTTTTAACATGTTATCCACGATGACTCCTAAATCTTTTTCCTGGGTGGTGGTTTCTAATGTGGAGCCTTGCATCTTGTAACTATAGTGTGGGTTGTTCTTTCCTAGGTGCATAACTTTGCACTTGTCCACATTAAATTTCATCTGCCATTTGGATGCCCAGTCTTCCAATTTATCCAGATCCTCCTGCAGTTTTCCACAATCCTCTTGGGTTTTAACAACTTTAAACAGTTTTGTGTCATCTGCAAATTTGATTACCTCACTAGTTATTCCCTTTTCCAGGTCATTTATGAATATGTCAAAAAGTAGCGGACCCAGTACAGATCCCTGGGGTACTCCACTATTCACCTTTTTCCATTGGGAATATTGGCCATTTAGCCCTACCCTCTGCTTTCTATCTTTTAACCAGTTCCCGATCCACAATAGTACACTGCCTCCTATCCCATGACTTTTTAGCTTCGCCAAAAGTCTCTGATGGGGGACCTTGTCAAAAGCTTTCTGAAAGTCCAGATACACTATATCAACCGACTCACCTTTGTCTACCTGTTTATGCACACCTTCAAAAAAACAGATCAGATTAGTAAGACAAGATCTTCCTTGTCTAAAGCCATGTTGGCTGTCTCCCATTAGGCCATGACTATCTACATGCTGTGTAATTTTGTTCTTTATGATGGCTTCTACCATTTTCCCTGGTACTGACGTCAGGCTCACCGGTCTGTAATTTCCTGGGTCACCCCTGGAACCCTTTTTAAAAATTGGTGTTACGTTGGCGACCCTCCAATCTTCAGGTATTACAGATGATTTTAATGAAAGTTCACAGATTACCAATAACAGGTCTGCAATCTCATATTTCAGTTCTTTCAACACTCTGGGATGTATACCATCCGGTCCAGGTGATTTGCTACTATTCAGTTTATCAAATAGTTGTAATATATCTTCCCGGTGTAGCGATATTTCTCTCAATTCCTCTGCAGTATCACCTTTAAATACCACTTCAGTCTTGGGTAACACCCCTACATCTTCCTCAGTAAAGACCGAAGCAAAGAATTCATTCAGTCTCTCTGCTATAGCCTTGTCTCCTCTTATTGCACCTTTTACCCCTCTATCATCTAATGGTCCAATTGACTCTCTCACAGGCCTTTTGCTACGAATGTACTTGAAAAAGTCTTTATTTCGTGTTTTTGCTTCCGTAGCAAGTTTCTTCTCAAATTCCCGCTTTGCCTGCCTTATCAATGCTTTGCATTTAACTTGCCAGTGCTTGTGCTGTTTCCAGTTTTCATCATTTGGCTCTTTTTTCCATTTTCTGAAGGTTGCTCTTTTGGCAGCAACAGCCTCTCTGACCTCACCTTTAAACCATGCTGGCAGTTTTTTGGACTTTCTTCCACTTTTCTTAATGCGTGGAATACAGCTGGTCTGGGCTTCGAGGATAGTATTTTTAAATAACACCCAAGCTTGCTGTAAGTCTTTAACCTTTGGAACCGCTCCTTTTAGTTTTTTCCGAACTATATTCCTCATTCTATCATAGTCACCCTTTTGAAAGTTAAAAGGTAGTACTGTGGATTCCTTTACTATCTGTCCTCCACTGATTAAAGCATATACTCAGGGGGTGCGGCTGTGCGTTCCCACAAATTTTAGAACGCCTTAAGCCTTGTTAAACACCTCATTGATTGTATTTCTGTTGTTCTAAATAGTTTTAATTAAACAGATATTTCTGCTTGAAATGTAGGGGTGGCAACGGGAGGTCGGGGTTGGTTACTGTTTCAGTGGATTGTGTTCACCTTAGCGATACAATGTTTGCCAGTTATGCAGTTGTTTGTGTCAGTCCAGTCCAGTACAAAACCCTCCACATACATGCAAAATGCAAGTACGCGGCAGGCCTATCCATAGGATAGCTTTCACCTATAAGACAGCTTATTCCAACGTTGATGTCTAGTGATCTTTTAATGCTTTCGTTAAATGTAAAAGGTATTACTGGCCCTGTCAAGCGAAAGAAGATTTTAGCGTACTGCCAGCAAAAAAAAGCAGATATTGCCCTCTTACAAGAGACACATTTAACAGATACTGAATCGCAGAAAGTAACCTCTAAATATTTCCTGGTGGCGGCCTCGGCCTCTGCCACTCAACGCAAAGGGGGGGTAATAATATTAGTGCGCAAATTCCTGCAATCCGCCATTACCGACACACAGATTGATCCGCTAGGTCGATGGGCCAGAGTGACGATGAAAATAAATCAACAGCTTTACACATTCTTCAATATTTACGCGCCCAACCTCGATGACCCTAACTTTTTCAAACTGATAGCTAAAGAAGTTACAGCCGCAGCTCACACCAATATCATATTAGGGGGCGATTTCAATGTCATCTTGGATCCACTGCTAGATCGCACGCCCTATCGGGCTGTAGACAAAGTCAAATCGCAGGCGATTCTTAAAGGCATCAAAACAGAGCTACACTTGGTAGACCCATGGCGCCTACTTCATCCCCAAGAAAGAGACTACACATTTTATTCCATCCCACACAATACCCAAACAAGAATCGATTTCTTCCTACTGTCCACAGAGCTGATGCCCCAAGTGTTGTCCGCAGAGATATATGCTACAACGGTATCGGATCACGCCGCTGTCTCCCTAGTGTTGAATACCAACGTTACACAGCATGTTCCGCCAAGATGGACATTTGATAAATCCCTACTAGCAGATGACTCCTTTGTACAGCTACTGTCAGGGGAAATTGAGACCTACTTTAAATATAATACACCCACTGATACCTCCATCTGGAGCTGGTGGGAAGGTTTTAAAGCGACCATACGAGCTCATATTACCACCTACACCATTAGACGGCGTAAAGCCAGGAAAAAAGAAAAAGATGAATTGGAACTCCAAATAAAAGCTGGGGAAAGGTTACTAGCCAAAAGAGCTGACTCAATGATATTGATTAGACTCCAAAAATTGCGCTACCAATATAATGCTCTCCTCAACAAAGAAGCACTGAGTAGTATCCAGCTACAACGTAGTATATACTACTATGAAAGCAACCGCTCTGGATCCCTTTTAGCTCGGCAGCTCAGACCAAAAACCAGCAAGACCGCTATAGCGGCGTTGCAGGACAATTCCGGGGGTCTTCTACTGAGATCTGACAAAATACTAGACCGCTGCAAAGAATTCTATGAGGAACTATATCGCTCAGATACCCAGTGTAGTGACAGAGCCTTTGAAGATTTTGTCTCCAAGATAGTAGGACCCACATTAACCAGTCATCAAAGTCGAACGCTGGAACAAGAGATCTCAGTAACTGAAATACAAGATGCGATCAAACAGATGGCTCGTGGCAAAGCCGCCGGTCCAGATGGTATCCCACTGGAATTCTATACTAAATATTGCATTCAATTGGCTCCCATGCTACAGATCTACTACAGTGGCCTGCAAGATGAATCTCCAGAGATTGGAGCCCTGGCAGAGGCTGTGGTGGTAATTCACCCGAAACCGGGCAGGGATACACAAAAGATAGAGAATTACAGACCCATCTCTCTCCTAAACTCTGATTATAAAATCTATGCTAAAGTGCTTGCTAACCGATTAGGACGGATCTTAAAAGATTTGATACATGAGGATCAATGTGGATTTATACAAAACAGATCCACTACAGATAATGGAAGATTATTGGCACATGTACTGGCATCTGCCAAGACTAAGGCCGAGCCCCTGATAGGGCTAGCATTGGATGCCGAAAAAGCCTTCGATCGACTGGAATGGTCCTTTCTATTTCGATCCCTACGGTGGTTTGGGATAGGAGAAAAGTTCCTAAAACGCGTTGAATTGTTATATACCAAACCCACAGCTCGAATAGCGGTCAACTCACACCTCTCAGCCCCTTTTCAGTTGCAAAGAGGGACCAGACAGGGTTGCCCCCTGTCACCGATGCTTTTTAATTTAGCCCTGGAACCCTTATTAATAGCGCTCCGACAGAAGGAAAACATAAAAGGAATTGAGTTGGCTGATGGTCCCTGTAAATTGTCAGCATATGCCGATGACCTGCTCATTTTTCTACAACCATCAGACCTTCCTGAAACTCTACAACTCATAGATGCATACTCAGCGATATCCGGATATAAAGTAAATCTGAATAAAACAACAATTATTCCTCTGAATGATCAGGTCAGCGAAGAAATGATGCGTGGATACCCCTTTCAATATGAGAAGTCATCCTTTAGATACCTGGGCATGACCTATGGCACCACCTTGGAAGAGACTGTCGCAATCAACATTAAGATGTGTCAAGAAATTGTACATGATAACATGTGCAAGTGGACCCCCCTTCATTTGAGCTGGTGGGGCAGGCTAGAAACGATAAAAATGATGTTGGTACCAAAACTCAGCTATATATTAAGCATGATACCCTTACGTTTCCCGTCAGCCTTCTATAAGAAAATGAATAGTCAACTGATAACCTTTCTATGGAACAACCGAGTACCTCGAATAGCTGCCTGGAAACTGAAGTTACCTAATACACAAGGAGGTGTCCATTTCCCAGATCTCGGCTGGCTGCACACTGCCTCTCTTTTAAAGCAGGGTGCTCAATGGGTCGACTCTGACGACACGGATAAAGGACCTAGATGGCTGAGTGTGGAGCGGGCCCTACATTCCCCCCTACCTACATGGCTACTGATAGGCACAGTAGTAGGCCAGACTGCACCACATAATGCTATTATCCGAGAAACACAGCATGCCTGTCGATTATTGGCATCATGTATCGATGGAGGGGATGACTTCGCCGCAGATATGCCCATATGGCTGAACCCGCGCCTTATCATCGGAGGGAAGCCTGTCTTATGGAAAAAATGGGTGGAACATGATCTTATCACCATTGGACAACTGATCAATGGAAGTGCATTTAAAACCTTTGACAGATTAAGAACGGAATTCCGATTGCCTAATACATGCTATTTCCAATGGTGTCAGCTCCGATACTGCATGAGCAAAGCGGGTGTGTCACCTATCTTGATACGTACCGGATGGCCGCTGCGACAGAAACTTCAAGAATTACAAACAGATGCCAAAGCTGTTTCGAGATGTGTTGCGATTCTCCGATCCAAAAGTGACCAGACATGTTCTAAGACACAGTCGGTGTGGGCTACTGTAACCGGTCAAGATCTACCTCTGGAAAATTGGGACACTTTTTGGGGAACTCAAATACGTGCCACGAGAGCAGCGTCTCTCACACAATCTATGTACTTTATAGCACATCGAGCGCATATTACACCGGCTAAGAAAATGAAATGGACACTACAGGAGGAATATCTATGTTGGTCCTGTAACATGGAATTTGGGACACTGGCACATATGTTGTTCCATTGTAAATCCCTGGAAATATATTGGAACAGAGTTTGGGAACGCATATCACAGATCCTCAACTTACAAACTCCTATCACTTATCGGATAGTGATATATAAATCCATAGCTCTGGAACCTACTCTGATGAAATGGGATAGTAAACTGCTGGACTTAATGCTCGGGATAGCGCTTAAAATAGTTCTAATACACTGGAAGAATCTCGACAAAGCTTGTTGCGAGCATTGGTGGAGTCTCTTAATCCTACATAAGACCTACGAAGAGATCTATATAGCCAAGAACCCATGGTCTGGTAAACTCAGTAAGAAATGGTCAGCTTTACAAAATTATGTTTGATGAAAGTGATTGCTGGAGGCTGCCTTGTGGAATGGTCTCTGCTGTAACCACATTGAACGGAGAGAGGGAGGGTGGCGTGCTGGCATGGACTGATACTAGTTCTTGTTAACGTTATTGTACTGTCTTGTTCAAGTTATTATATTCTTTTGCTATTTTGATCAATAGCATCTGCTTGTATCCTGCTATATCACGATCGTTTGTATTGTTATTTTATATGTTAAAACTGAATAAAAACTACTATTAAAAAAAAAAATAATAATAACAATCACATCATTTCCATGTGTAAATGCCCATTCGTGCATATAAATCACTAACATACTATGATTTACACATGTTAATCTTTGGTGGCTTCTTTTTTTTTTTTAAACTTTTATTTTCATTTTGCAACAAACAAAAGAAACAACACACCAAAAGAGACAAAACAGGTATACAATAAGGAAAAGTAAACCCATTACCCCCCACCCCGATGCTTCTTCTCTACCCGATTATATCAGCATGTGAGCGCTTCCAATTAACAGTGATTATACATCAAACGATCAAAAGAGTATCTACAATACAGCATGATCATAGGACAGAGATATATACAAAGTTAGACAGTCAGATGAGAGCATTTAGCAAAATGTACATAGTCATTGAGCAGCTTCCATTGAGACCAATGAGAAGGAGTCTGAACGGAGGAAGCAAACAGACGAGGTATTTGTTCATATTTACTATAAAGACAGGCATGATGCCACCATTCATTGGGGCTCAGATGGGAGCTAATTTTCCAGTATTACTTAATTAGGGAAATATCAATGCCAAGCATAAAGTTCGAAAGGAGATAAGCCATTTTTGGGAGAGAGGGGATCCCCGCAATTGGGCGAAGTCCCACTATCCTCCAAGAAAGGGGCACCTGAGAGTGCGAGATAGACTAAATACGACCCCAGACCCGACGCCAGTAATACTGGAGTGCGGGATATTCATGCATAACATGAGGCAATGAACCAATGGCCGCAGGACGTGTCCAGCAACCATTGCCCTGAGTAGTGTTCCATTTGTCTAATCTGTTAGAAGTGTAAAAACACCGGTGGGCTAGAAAGAAGAGGGTCTGAGTGAGTGAGGCGGATCGGGAACCCGTGTCCCTCTACTCCAGATAAGGCTCCATTGCTCCGAGGTCAAAGTCACATGCAATTCTCTCTCCCATACTTTCTGCGCTATAGGGGTATCTCTAGTTATAGCATTACATAAGGTTTAGTAAAATTGGATGCTACACCCGGTGAACTACCGAGAGATCGGAAAGTCTCCAATCAACCTTATGTAGGGAATGCCGATGGCGGGAGTACTCTAGTGCTCCGAAGGCGATGCTGTAGTTGCACTGACCAGAGTCGGGAGTCTGAAGATTGCATAAGAGTATTAAAGGCACCTAAAGTGTCTAAAAGCATTGGTAGATAGTAGGAGCCTGATGGGAGAGTCATACCAGGGAGAAAGGTAAGAGGAATCGGTTTGCAAAGGCCCGCTTCTATATCTAGCCACACAGGTCTACTCGGTACTGGATCTTCCAACCAACGAGCACCTTGTTTGAGAAGAAAAGATTGAGGGAACACTTGAGTAAAATCGCCACCAAGTATTAATGGAGCATTGGCAGAGGCCAAGGCCAACTGCGCAATACTTGCATAGTAAGCAGGGTTGTCCACATTCGGGGCATAATGCAAATACACGTGAATTCACTATCTCCAACCTCAAGGTGTACACGGGCCCATCTACCCTCCTTGTCAACGCTAATATCAGGTACAGTAGCATGCAAAGACTTCTTAACCAGAATGGTTATCCCGTACCATTTGGAAACGGTAGGAGAATAGGCAGCTACCATGTGAGGCTTAGCATTGAGTTTCAGTGTTTCAGCAGAGTTTAAATGCGTTTCCTGAAGAAACACTAAATCAACATGCACATGACTAAGATAGCTAAGGATTTTCTTTCCTTTGAGTGGACCTTTAATGCCTTTGACGGTGAATGATAAGATTTTACATAAGGCCATTCAGAAAAGTTAAAAATTCTGAGCATGATAGCACACATAATTTCACTATATCCCTCAAACTGACTGTATCTGGCTGTACACATGACATAGGAAAAATAAGCTAATATAATACAATGAAGCGCCCCACATTAACAAAGAAAACCGCAGTACGGTAGAGGAGAAGCAAAGCCCCAAAATTACTGGCGACCATGTGTCTGCGGGGAGAAACCCCAGAGAAGGCCGAAATTGAAATAACACATAACCTGTAGGACTGTGCGCGCTCCGAATCCGACCGAGGCACACATCATGAAGGGATAGGAGACCAAAAAAACAAAAGTCATATAGAGAAAGAAAGAAAGTCCAGGCTATTTCTGTGCTTGGCTATGACCGCCACATCGGGCCCTTCAAAATGGCGGATAGAGCCGGCAGATAAGAGTCCAAGATTTGGGATTAGCGCATCTGCTCTGCTTCTTTGGAGTCCAAAAATGTTGATAGTAGATCAGGATCTTCGAACGTCCTGGTTTGGTTGTGGAGAGTCACTCGGAGCTTCGCTGGATACAACAGGCCAAAGCGAGCCTGTAGCTGTTGAAGTCGAGGGCGAAAAGCAAGGAGTTTCTTCCGACGGTCAACGGTAGGCTTTGCCAAATCAGGAAAGAAGGAGACCTTATGACCTTCAAATTCCAAATGATGATTCGCTCGGGCAGCATGTAAAATTTGTTCCACTTGTTGATATCGTAGCAAGCTAAAGATAATAGGCCGGGGAGTCGTGCGGTTGAGCGCCATGTGGGCAGGAACACGGTGTGCTCGATCGATTTCCAGTTCTCTGTGAAAAGTGATCTTCAGCAAGGAGGGAAGAGTTTTGAGCAAGAATTCTCTTATATCTCCTGCTTCCACCCCCTCCGGCATTCCGAGGAGCCTCACATTGTTGCGACGGGCTCGATTATTGCTATCTTCTAACTCCTTTTGAAGATTCTGTATCAGGCGCTCAGCCTTGTCCAGTTTGCCCAAGCGCACCTCGTGCGAGTCGAGGACCCCCGCCATGTTGTCCTGCCGTAATGAAAGACTTTCAAGTCGGTCCTGGAGCACTCCAAAGTCTTCTCGCATGGCTCGAAGCGCTTCTCCATTGGACTGCACCAATTCCTTCACACCGCGTATTTCCTCCAAAATCTCCAGGTGCATTTCGGGGTTTTCACGAAATGGGACCATCTTCTGTGGGGAGGACACCTCTGTTTTGGAGCGTTTTCCGTGAGAAGAAGAAGGAGACCCGAAGTCCAAGCGCGCTGGTTTATGGGCCGCCATCCCCCCCGAGGTGCCCCGGTCAGCTCGGAGCGAAATAGTAAATTTGTATAGGTATTAAGTCAGGATTCTAAGTAGGCCTCTCGGGAGCTTCAACGCAAAGCGTCCTACCCGCTGGACATCAGGCTCCGCCCCCCCCCTTTGGTGGCTTCTTATAAAATTAGCTCTGTAATGTTTAAAGACCAAAATGTATGACAAAAAAAAATCAAGTGGATTAAATATATTGCAATTATTATATTATACCAGTTAACAATACCGAACATAATGAGACCATTTTTCATAGTTGTATAGTGGGAAATAGGGATTACATAATTTAGGTTAGCTTTATTTATTTGACTGACTGACTTTACAAAATTCAAAGAATTTAGGGCCAGAGAAAGGGAATGAGCTGGAAGTAAAACATGGAGGAGTCTGTGATGCGCATTTGTTAGCTTGTTCTAAAAAATGGAGTCCATGTAAATTGATTTAGCATATTTTAATCTATGAATTAACATACATAGAATCAATTTGTATGCTTTAAAAAGTTCTATTGCTTATTAAAAGAATATGGGGTCAATATTCAGCCTGCGGCAGTCAGTGATTTTTTAAAATGCCAGCTGCCAAGAGCAAATAAATCCAGATATGCAGCAGGCAGTATCCGGAGAGTGGCTGCCACAGAACCTCTGGATATAGCAGTCAGTGCCATCCATATCTAGACAGTGGTGATATCCAGCCCCTGTCTGGATAAACAAACCACATTCTACTTAGGAGAGCTTTCTTCTTGTCTTAGGTTCTGCAGATTGTTATCCAGATAGTGGAACTGAAAATCGCTGCTATCCTGATAAATGCCTGCTCCACCCCCACTCTATCTCAGACTGCTCCAGCGCTATTAGTACCAGGCAGTCAGAGACATTGTTCAGCTGCATTATCTGGATAATAACACTGAATGTTAGCCTCCGAGGCAGTAACCGGGTAGCCAGACCCGGCGCTCACCCTTTGCTTATACCTTGCTTCCCCCCCCCCCCGGACCCCTACCCCCTTCCTCCAACAGATTTTCTCTTTTACCCTTCCCACAAATTACTCCGATAGCCAAGTATGGTAACAACTGGTCGCAGCTTTATTTCACATAACACAAAACCATAACAGGAACAATGATCCCAAACCCCCCCCCTCCAGCGGAGCGATGCATCACCAGCCATGCTACTAGCAAAGCGACCTCGCCTCCGCTACAGCCATGGTCACACCACCGGCAACGTTCCGACAACCCCTATCCGACTTTGCCATATTACTAGCAAAAGTCTTCCAGGGGTAGTCCGGGTCGAGGGCACCCCGCCCCCGTCCCGAGTCGCCTAAGGCTCCGGACCCCGGAAACCTCCGGGATCCCGTCTCACCCCCCAGCTGTGACACCCCAACACCAGCCTCGCTACCGCAAAGGCTGGGTGGGTGGGTGGGCTGCCGCGCCTCCCGCCAAACTGCTTGTGCTCTGGCGAGTCTCGCGCACGCCAGAGCACATGGCTGCCTGCACCCTGATTGGCTCCGCTCACCCCCCTCCTGAGCGGAGCCAATCAATTAAAAAAATGCACCGCGTGCACATCGTGCACGGCCCGCACGGCCCCCATTCCTACCCCCCCACCCCCCGTGCACGAGCAGGGCCCCGCGCCGGGCAGAGCACCCGGTTACGGGCAGGCGCCGGGACCCTGCCCGCGCCTTTATTCTTATTTGGTTAGCAGATGAGCAGAAGATGAATAACTGTCCTTTGGAGATTTTCTGGATACATAGGTACCAAATAAGGACGTGCATTCATTATTGTATATTTGGTTATTTACCATGCCTTAACAAATTTAGTGCATGCAAATTCAATTTACCATCCATAAACCATCAAATTAACATGTGTAAAGTCAATTTGCACACTTAGAAAGTTTCTGACCTAAGGATAATGGGGGAAAGAGCCTGTGAGCTCATCAAGATGGCCACCTGATCTGCGTACTCTCTTTCCCTAACCCTCATAATTTTTAAATCTCTCATCTATCTCGCAGAAATGAGCAACTCATGTGAACTTTTTTTAAAAGAGAAGACCAGTGGTGCAAATTGTTGGTAATCTGGGATTTCTATGGTGGGGTTCAATACTTCCAATTTATAAACTGTTAAGGCTTAATACAGGCACAGATCATTTTGGATGGAACCATGGCCTATTTGAAATGATGTATGAAACTATGGATGCTGACAGAGAATGTGAACAAGAGTTTTCTTTGATATGTTGGTATGGACATGGTACCACACGAGTGAAAAACCTTTACTCTTACTGTGATTGTGTGTGCCAGAAATTTGAGAGATAGGTGACATAATTTTATGACTTGTGATACTGGAATCAGTGACTTTTGCTAGCTGAGGAGGTGGACTCTGAGAAACCTTGCTCAAGGAATTATAGCTATGGAAATTGGTTGGATCAAAGCACGGCAACCCCATCCACTTTCTTGGTAAATTACTTGATCGCTGATTAGAATGGACAGAGCCAATCTGAGAATAATCTTTTTTGTTGTTATTCAGGGCACATACAGTTCTATGTCAGACCACAATAATAGAAACCTGATCAGAGCACTGGTAAGGCTTATATTTTAATCATTGCATTAAAATCTATTAAAGGTGTGGATCCTGATTTTGACTCTAAACTGGTGAAATAAGGGGCACAGTATGCCATGGATCTATGGTATTGCTCTAACTTACTTAGGGGTCCTTTTACTAAGCGCTGCTAACCTGGTAACATGCATTACAGCCTGTGATAACTGGTTGCGGTGATGGCTGATGTGTGGGCATGCCAGCTGGGATCAATCAGAATGCACATTAACTGGCATGCACAAGGTAATGTGGCAAGTGAGCGGGTTACAGATAGAGTGTGGGCAAGGCGAGTGCATTAGCATGTGAGCACCATCAGTGTGGCAATTAGCACATGTGTACCTAACGATACCTCTATGGGCATCATTTTGTGCACCCACAGTAACTGTGCAGCATGTTAATGTACTCAGTCTCGCATTAGCTGCCAGGAGTATGTTGATCATGCCCCCAAGCAGCTAACATGGAGGCTTTGCACTTTACGTGCATTTCTAAAGCATGTTAAGCCTCACTGGGTTTTAGTAAAAATGGCCCCTTCGTTACTGGGATCTGTGAGAATTCATCAAGCTATGCTTGGCTATTTTGTCATAGAAATTTTCAGTGCCCCATGCTCTCTGACATTTATAATTCATTTGACATCTATTTACTTACAAATCTACTGATACAACAAGCCCCAGACATTGAAAATATGTGTCAACAGGATAGTGACCATAGAGGTGTATGGAGAGTAGCGCAACATATTCTGAGTTCTCGGCAAAATCCATCAGTCATCACAAATTTTCGAAGGCTCTGTAAGTAACAAGGCTGACTTGGTTAATACTCCAAATACTCACCTTAATTCTTCAGCTTTAAATTCTTCAGTCACTAGAGCAGATACCACAGGGACTAAACTTAAATATTTAGATGATCGGATCTCTTGAAATAAACATTGGAGAACAGATTGACGCCATAGCATTCTTACAATTCAAAGTCTACAAATTAGAAACTCTCTATAGAGAAAGATAACTTAAACAAGATGATTTAGAAAACCATCAGAAGCAATATCAGAATTATAAGAGTTCTGTAAATAAAAGATGAAGATATTTTTAAATTTGAGGAGTAACATAATCATGTCTGTGTCCCTGAAAAGAGGGTCAAAAAATCCATTTTGAAAGTGTTCATATAATTTCCTACCATGTAAGTTCAAGCCAGAATTCTAGCTGTACTATCATTGCTTATTTTCATTACTATGATGACAAACAGAAACATATATGTGCTCTTAGGAATAAGGATTCAGTTAAATTTAAAAGTGAGCTTATCAAAATTTATCAGGGCTCGTTTCATTTTATTTACAGGAAAGAAATAGCTTTAAACCATTAATTCAGCTCTTGAGAGATAAAAAAATAAAACATAGATGGACTTTACCATTTGGTCTGGATTTCATGTACCAAGGCAATAATATATACCACAATAACCTCTAAAGCTACAAATACCAATAAACGTATAAAACAACAGTGTAGCTATTGCCTTCAAAAGCACAAATCATATAACAATATAATATCAATATTGGTTGACACCAAAATCATCTTAAAAACAAACTGATAAAATATCTGAAACAATTTATATTGAATTGATTTATACCAGATACACTTTATCCTAGCACATTATCCATGTGCAATAACAAATTTAATTCAACTTAATATCATACCCCAAAATACAAATATACAAATATAACTGCACACTTTCACCATTCAACCATACCCTCCAATCATACCCACATTTCCTTCATCAAAGTTCATTGAAAGTCCTTAAGAGAATGAGATCCCGATAAATATAGCCAAGGAAACCTGGACCCAGTGCTTTCCTTTTCCCCTTCCCCCCCACCACCTGCAATGCCCCTGATCCTGCTGACCCCCCTCTACCTTTCAATTACCCCTACCCTACCCTCCCTCCTTCCACAAAAACTCCAGACAGGCAAATTGGGAATAAACTAGTTGCAGCTTTATTAACATTGATAATTTTTCAAACAACTTAGAATTCAAGAATAATCCTCATAACAACCAAAATAGCGGATCTGATACCTCACCAGTCATGCTATTAGCAAGGTGAAATCATCTCCGCTTCCACCATGAACAAGCCAATGGCAAGCTTACATACCCCCCTACATCTGACCTCGCCATACAATTAGCAAAGGCCAGCCAGGGGTTGGCCGGGTCGGGGGTACCCAAACCCCACCCAAAGTAGTGCCCAAAGTCTCCAGACCACGGAAACCTCTGGGATCCGCCACCAGCGCAGGTGACGTCAACATCCCTACATCGCCCCAAAAAACTGTGACCAGCAAATATCCTGATGAACCATCCCTTCCAAGGCCTCCTGCCAGTCATTGAGCAACAAATCGAGCCCAACTGGGGATAAATGCACTCCATCTTGCCGATATAAGCCTGCACAATCTAGCTCCACCCAGGCATGCATAATCTGATAACCCCCTTGCTCACAGACCCAGAGCCCAATCTGGCGATTGATCTTCACTAACCCCCTTGACCAGCACCGCTGATCCCGGCATGAAGAACTTAGAATGATGTCAGACTACAACAACACTACATCATGGAACATTTTCAGAACTTCCGCCAAATCCTTCTTCGCCGCTTGTATAATCTTCTTGCACGTCCATGAGACCAAGTCATTGCCCCCAAATGGAACAGTATCGCCGACGGACTACTCCACACCGGACCGTGGTGATGAAGCAAAGGCAGGAGCCGGTTCCAACGTAGGCCATGCTCGCACAGCCATATAACAGACACCACCGCTGGATTGAGACCCAAATTACGCCCCAATGGTCGCACTAATGCTCGCTGGCAGCCCAATAAACAAAAGAGTGACCAATCAGTCAACACTACCGGTAACGCGGCTACCCATCTGCAAAAGGAGAATTCAATTAGGACACTCAGAGGTAGCCACCCCACCACACTCATAACCGCACATAGCCCCTAAACGCCTGGGAACGCCATCTGCCTATGCGTCATATAACTTGATCTGCCAACCTGGCTGCCACAGCACTGGTTGCTGATCCAATGTGGAAGGAATGAGGGGTGAACCAGCTAGGATCCTCGCTGATAACAAAGTTCTAAGAACGTGATGTTGCTGGTTACACCAGAATCATGCCACGACTGCGGCCAACACTCAGTGCACCATGAACCTCGGAAATAAATGCCAAAATCCTAACCACCCGCATCATCCGTAAAGAGCTGCAAGTCTACAATGGAGATCTCGGCATCCAACAAAACCAACATCCCATTGAAGTCCTCCAAAAAAAATCCCAAACCCTCAGGACCGCCCGCATACTCCGAGACACCCTAATACGGTGGTGTGGCTTTAGCACTCCGGAAGTAGCAGCCGCCAACTGCTGCAAAAACACCCAGCCCATTGGAATGACCCTGCATGCAAAGTTCAAAGAACCCACCAAACACTGCATCTCCCACAGAGTTATCTTGCGGGAAGCCAAGACAGTTGCAACCAGCACCCACAACTGCAACACCTTCCCCAGTGGGAGACAAGCCACCTTCTCCACAGAATACAACTCCACCCCCAGAAATATAATCTTTGCTGTTGGGCCTTCCGTTTTCACTGAAGCCAATGGAATGCCCCACTCACGGGACAACCCCTAAAACCCATCAAGGAAATTATTGCACACCGCCGACTGAGCCGGTCCAATGAACAAAAAATTATCCAAATAATGTACCACATTCTAACTGCCCACCCATTGAACTAGTGCCCAATGCAGAAACGTGCTAAGCTTCTCAAAATAAGAACAAGAAACCGAGCATCCCATAGGCATGCATTTGTCAAAACACAATTCACCCCCAAAGCAAAACCCAAGCAGATGAAATGCTGACGGGTGCACTGGCAACAAATGAAAAGCTGATTCAATATCCACTTTTGCCAGCAGAGCCCCGGTACCACATTTTCGCACCAACGCTGCTGCTGAGTCGAAAGAAGCATAGCGAACCACACACACCTCTCTGGGGATATGATCATTCACAGACGCTCCCAGCGAAAATGACAAGTTATGAATAGGAACTTCCCTGGTTCTTTTTTGAGTATTACACCAAGAGGAGAAACCACAAATTCTGGGAAAGGCCGTTCAGTAAAGGGGCCCACAATCCTGCCCAATTTGAGCTTCCTGCCCAACTTATCATGCACAATCACTGAGAAGCACTGCACCAAAGGCGCATTATGCGCTCTTGCAGACGAAACACAACCTTGGACCGGTATCACAAAACCAAACTGAAATCCAACCTCCAATACTCCACGATCCCCCTGCCTTTGGTAACGCTGAAGCCAAGGCCTCAAGGCCTCAACCTGTATTGGAGTAGGAGTCTGGCTGAATAAGTCCCTATTACTTGGGGATGACCATAGGGGCAACCGGGGCCCCTTTTTTAAAGCATTTGACTGCTGAATGTTCACCGCCACACAGGGAGCACATGTGTCAGAATTTGCAGTCAGGAAAAGGGCAAGTGGACTTGTTAAACCTCCAACAAATGTCCCCCGTTCTGCCTCCCCCTGCTCTCACCTGTGGCACGACCACCCCTGCCTGAAAGGAATGACCCACCCCAGCAGTGGGCACCACCCCCCCTTTTGCTACACCGATCATAGTAACATAGCAACATAGTAAATGACGGAATAAAGACCAGCATGGTCCATCCAGTTTGCCCAGCAATACGGCAAGAGTAGGCGCACCTGTCGCTCTGTGCAGGCCACCCCTCCCCATATCTTTGATTAGGGGTGGACCCACCACTCCATGTAGGACACCCCTATTTGTTGAGAAGTTAGATGCTTCAGTTTATTTTGGTTTTATCCTGTTGCTGTAAAGGGATCCGCTGTGCTTGTCCCATACTGTTTTGAATTCCGTCACCGTGTTTGCCCCCACCACTTCCATCGGGAGAACATTCCAAGCATCCACCACCCTTTCAGTGAAAAAATATTTTCTGACATTGCGTTTCAATTTACCACCTTGCAGCTTCATGTTATGCCCTCTAGTTTTGCAGCTTTCCCATCTTTGGAAGAGGTTTGTTTGTTCATCGTTCCTCTTTAAGTATTTAAAGGTCTGAATCATATCTCCCCTATCCATCCTCTCCTCCAAAGTGTATATATTTAGGTCTTCAAGTCTCTTCTCATAAGGTTGCTTGTGCAGGCTCCAAATCATTTTGGTCGCCTTCCTTTGAACAGTTTCCAGTCTTTTTACATCTTTTTCAAGATATGGTCTCCAAAACTGAACACAGTATTCCAAGTGAGGCCTCACCAGCGACCTCTACAGTGGCATAAGTACCTCTTCCTTTCTGCTGGTAATCCCTCTTTGTATGCAGCCCAACATCCTCCTGGCTTTTGCCACCGCCTTGTCGCACTGTTTTGCCACCTTGAGATCATCAGAGATAATCACACCAAGGTCTTTCTCCTGAACCATGCACACCAACCTCTCGCCCCCTATTGCATACATTTACCTTGGATTTATGCTACCCAAGTGCATGACACTGGATTTTTTTCATTAAATTGCCAAGCATTAGACCATTAAATTGCCAAGCATTAGACCATTCTTCCAGCTTTTGTAGATTTTTCCTCATGTTATCCACTCCCTCGGGGGAGTCCACTCTGTTGCAAATTTTTGTGTCATCTGCAAAAAGACAGACCCTTCCATTCAGTCCTTCAGCAATATCACTCACAAATACATTGAACAGTGCCAGGCCCAGGACTGAACCTTGGGGCACCCCGCTAATCACCATCCTTTCATCCGAGTGAGCTCCATGTTCCATCACCTTCTGTTGTCTGTACATCAACCAATTTCTAATCCAGTTTACCATCTTGGGACCCATCCCCAAGCTACTGAGTTTATTGACAAGCCTCCTATGAGGAACAGTATCACAGGCTTTGCTGAAATCCAGGTAGATGACATCCATCGCATGCCCCTGATCTAGTTCCTTGGTCACCCAGTCAAAGAACTCAAGCAGATTTGTTTGGCAAGACCGTCCTTCAGTAAAACCATGTTGCCTCGGATCTTGCAACCTGTTGGTTTTGAGAAAGTTTACTATTTGCTCTTTCAGGAGTGCCTCCATTACTTTTCCCGCCACCAAGGTAAGGCTCACGGGTCTGTAGTTTGACACTTCTTCCCTGTCACCACTTTTGTGTAGAGGTACGACATCAGCCATTCTCCAGTCCTGAGGAAACTCTCCTGTTTCCATGGATCTGTTGAATACATCCTTTAACGGCCCTAAAAGAACCTCTTTGAGCTCTTTCAGTATCCTGGGATGTATCCCATTCGGTTCCATGGCTTTGTCCACTTTCAGTTTAGCAAGTTGTTCCAACATCTCGTCTTCTGTGAATGGTGTGGTATCTACTTCATTCCCATTTTTATATTTGGGAGTCACAGCTGGTCCATCTCCAGGATTTTCTTTAGTAAAAACAGAGCAGAAGTATTTGTTTAGCAATTTCGCTTTTTCTATGTCACTTTCTACGAGACCTTTCCCAGCACTTCGGAGTCCTGCAAGTCCAACTCTGATCTTCTTCCTTTCCCGAATATACCTGAAGAAAGTTTTGTCGCTACCCTTAACATCTTTAGCCATCTTTTCCTCTGCCTTTGATTTTGCTATCCTTATTTCTCTTTTTGACTCTTTGAGTTTGATCCTGTATTCATTTCTGTGTTCTTCTGTTTGCAAGCTTTTGAATTTTGCGAAAACTGTGTTTTTTGCCTTTATTTGAGCAGCCACTTCTTTGGAAAACCAAATAGGTTTCCTTCTCCTCTTGTTTTTATTTACCTTTTTTACATATTTATCACTTCACTTATCTCCTTCCACCCTGTCATCTCCTCCTTTAGGTACTCGGACATTTTATTGAAGGCAGTGTTTTTGAAGTTTAGGACTTTGAGCTTGCTATGTTTGGCCTATACCTTGGCTTTTATCTCAAACCACACATTCGACACACTATCACCGTTGGTTAGCACTAATCCAGCGTTGAGCTTTCCCTGGTTGGTTCCATGACCATTTGTCTAAGTGATGCATCTTGGAGAGCATCTACAGTTTTTTTTTGCTTCTTTCCAGATGTGCAGAAGTAGTAATCCAATCCACATCAGTTTATTAAAGTCACCCAAAATGATTGCTTCCCCCTTTGTGGCTATCTTGGCAATATCTATAATTAATTTGTTATTTATCTCTTCAATTTGAGTCAGAGGTCTGTAGACTACAGCAGTATGGATGACAGTGCCATCTCCTCTTTCCAACACAATCCAGAGCACTTCTTCTTTTCCCCATGTCCCCTGCATTTCAGTAGCTTTAATAGTGCTTTTGACATACAAGGCTACTCCTCCTCCTTTTCCATTTTCTCTGTCTCTTCTGGATAGATTATAGCCAGCTATGGCTATATCCCAATCATGTGATTCATTAAACCATGTTTCTGTAATGGCCACAATGTCCAAATCCATTTCCACCATTAGGGCTTCCAGGTCCGGAACTTTGTTGGCTAAGCTTCGAGCATTTGTGCTCATTGCTTTCCAGCATTTACCTGGCTTGTGTATATTTTTCATTGATTTTGTTCTGCCTGCATCTTCCCACATGTTTTTGATGTATGGTTTAAAAGTGTGGCTGTTTCTGATGTTATTCTGCTTTTCTGGTGAACATGTGCATCAACCACAAGTTAATATCTTGGATACCCCACAATAACAGTTTATTCTCCTCCAACTTGTCCCAAAAATTTTCATCATAATTTAGCCAGGCCCATCGTTCGTGCGTCTGAAACGCCTCCAAAATTGAATCCGCATATGCCAGCATTAGCCCGTACTGCTCCAGAGCATGATATCCCCATACGCTGGCTAATTGCAAAAAGGCTCTAGTCCAATTCACCACATTCATCTTTCTGATCTGACCCGCCTTCTCATCCTCCTTCCTCTTCTTCCTACTCGACCCCAACCGCCGCCTACCCTCCATCAGGTGGAAAATATCAATGTAACGCCATTTCAAAATCTTTCAACGCAAAGCACGAGGAACTCCTTCCCATAAATCTGAGAATGTCGCTAATGTAGGAGCTCCGACTTCCCCCTGACATCCGAAACTGAACCAACATTAGTCACCCCCCCCCCGCCACCGCTGACCCAATGGAAGAAGACGATAGGTATGAAGAAGAAGAGGAAGACAAATTGTATGCACGCCAATGGTGATAAAAACACTTTCTTTTCTGAAGCGCCTTACGACCCAGGCTCTCTCCTACAGTACTCCTAAGCTTCTCCATGACCACCCCCCGATCCCATTGGTAACTCACCCACAGCCATTGGAGTTGCCGAAGGTGCAGCAGCTGACAGTACAGCCAGCACTTGGACATCCACTTCCAGCTGAGGTCTGCTATCGCTTCCTGCGCCGGCCTCCACAGTCAACTGGAGCTGCCCCAGTGGTACCACCGCTCCCAGGCTTGACACTCTCGATTGGCCTCCTCCCTCTTGGCCCCCGGGGTGCTGAGCAACTGTAGACACCTGTGGAGACATAAAAGAAAAACCAGGCGGGGGGGATAAGCCCCAGGCAACTCCACCCTGGAGGAACCCTGCCACCCCCCCACCAATGTTCCCATGCTGCGAGCCTCCCAACCGGGAGCTAAGCACCCTGAACCGTCGGCCAGTCACAAGGAAAGGCTGCATACCCCACCACAACTCCCCAAAACAGGGGATCCCCGAACCGGTGCAAACCCGCCACCCACCCCGACCATACCACCGAATGAAATAGGAGGTGACTCCCCCTGCCCATGACCTGCCCCACTCAGACCAGGGTCCCCCAATGCACTGACAGTGCTGCTCATTGGAGGATCCTTGTCCAACCTGTAAGAGGCCGATAAGACGACAGCTGCCGACAATATGGCAGCTCCAATACGGTAACTCCTCCATAAACGCCAAAACACAACAACTATATGTAGTATAATAATAGCTTCATATGCCGTGACTATATTCCTTCAGCAGCAGCAGTCTCCAATGGAATAGCCTAGTTGTTAAAGCAGCAGCAGCCTGGTGACCAAGGAAACCAGGGTCTAAATCCACCTGGCACTCCTTGTGGCCTTGGGCAAGTCACTCATCCTTCTATTACCTCAGGTGCAAATATCCTGGGGAGAGAGAATTATCTATTATATCTGATTGTAACTCACCTTGAACTACTCCTGGAAAGGCATGAGCTAAATGCAAAATAAATTATCTGTCCTTGTTTTTTGTTTCCTTTATTTGGGAGGGTTGTGGTTACTTTGATTAATAAGCCAAAACTGAGGGAGGATGGGTGAGAGATGTTATGGATGATGAAGAATGAATGTAAGGATATGTGTTTGATAAGGAAGAGCTTAATGAAAAATGTATAACAATAACCATATCTCTTGCAATGTTTTGGATTACTTAAAAAAAAATCAAACCCTCTTGTCTTTTTAAAAGAGACTTATCTTTCTCCCAAAGAACATGATAAGTTGGAGAAAGGATGGGTTTCTCATGTTTTCTAATCTTCTCATCAGAAAGCCAAAAGAGGTGTAGTGGTGTTGGTAGCCAAATATACCTCCTTTTCTCCTAACCATATGATACCAGAGAAAAAGGGGAGATATGCTATTTTGATTGAAAATGTCCATAATACTAAAATTACTTTGTTGAATGCTGATGGGCCTCCTCCCAGCTGAGACTAGCTCCTTCTTCAGATAATTTTTTTTAGTAAATTAAATATTAAATACATGCCCAAGGAGGTGATTTCAACTGTGTATTATTGATGCTTGAAAGATCTGAAACTAATATGCTTAATGCACAAGCAACTTAACTTTGCAGAAATATTTTGAGTTTATTTCACTTACTTATTAGATGGAGATTATGGCAGGGGAGGGAGGTGGGTGATATTTAGCAGCAGTGGCTAGCCTTGTAAGGTATCAGTTACAGCTGAGCTTAAAGCCCAGATTTATTTAACAGGTTTTTAACACCGCTTTATCATTTCAGCCAAAGCCGTTCACATTGTGAGTTAAACTTGGTAATAATGTACATTAAACAGGGACATTGATAACTTGGATTTTTCTGAAACAATGGAGAGTTATGTGGCTTGCCCAAAGCATGTTAGTGGGCATTGAACCCTGGACTCTTAGAGCACAAGTCAGTGCTCTAACAATTAGGCTGCTGCTCCATTCTGCATCACAGCAAGCTGCAGGCATTAAAAATCTGGGTCAGGTGGATAGCAGTGCAGCTAACTGGGCAGCAGCAATAGTTAGCCCTGCCCAATTAGCTTCTGTGGACAAAGTCAGGCCAGCCTTTGAGGCGCCTAACTCCCGTTGATTAGGGATAACTGGGCAGTAGCTGAATATCGCCATTTCCCGGTAATTCCCAGGTGCTGCCACCACTCTGCCCCTGGAATTCCTCAGTGCTAGCATCGGGGCATTCGCTGGTCACATTTGGGCTTATTCGACGGCACTTACCACATTACCGCCACTGAATATCCCAATTGCCACGATTAGCACAGTTAGCAGGTCTGTTAACTGCCTAATTGCTCTGAATGTCAGCCCTACTTGTTTTCTACTCCAAGCCCCTGCTTTGTATTCCACAACCCCATGGTTTGTATTCCAAAATTTATCTTTGGTTCAACTCTGGTGATTGTGTCATATGGTCCTAGATGCTACAATTAAAAATATATTTATTTTGGACTATGTTGTAGTGACCTTACGTATGGTTGGATTAGAATCTGAATTTAGACTTTTTATGTGGTCAATGAACCAATTATTAAGTAACACCGAGTTTGTGGTCTTATCATCTTAATTTCAGATGTTTTACGTTCTTGAATTGTTCTAAACCTTCCTCTTTCAGAACAAAATCATTAATGCAGTCTTCTGGTCCTGGGAACATTTCTCAGGACTGGAATGCTGCATTAATGATTTAATGGTGAGAGTCCTAAGAGGAAGGTTCAAAACAATCCACGAATGTAAAACCTTTGAAATTAAGATAAGACACTTGCAAACAGACCTGACAGGATTTATCAAGGATCTGTACTTTCTATCACATTATAAACCATCCATTTTTTATTGCTTTGTCACTATTCCCTTCTCCCCTGCAGCCCTCTTCCCTGAAACTATCAGATTCACTTATATATTGTGATATTGTCATCTTTTATTCATACTCTCCTGACCTGAAGAAGAAGTTTATAATCTTTAAAAACTAGTCCAAAAATATATTAAGAGCATACGATTCACCACACTGGGTTAGACCAAAGGTCTATCAAGCCTGGTATCCTGTTTCTAACAGTGGCCAATACAGGTCACAAGTACCTGGCAGATCACAAAAGGAAGATAGATTCCATTCTGTTTATCTCGGGGATCAGCAGTGGATTTCCCCCAAGTCCTCTTTAATAATGGTTTCTGGTCATTTCCTCCATGAACTTGTCCAAACCTTTTTTAAACCCAGAGTTTAATTAATTATGCGTTGAGCCAGGATTGGTGCAAACATTAGCTGAACTAGACATCTGCCTACAGTGCCAATGGTCCAGGGACGGCTCATTGCCACCGCTGACATCCCTCTCTGGGACCTGCAGCAGTGATGGTTGTCTGAAACAGCCCTGCAGTGCTTATCTCCTGAATCGGCCCTGTATGAGCTGCTGGGCTCGCTCGCCCCTGCTCCGCCCAGACTCCGCCCCCTCCCGCCCACCACCGGCTCTCCCCGTCTTAGAGCACAGGACGTGCAGGGAGGGCAGGAGGGAGAATAGGGTCCAGGCAGCCCCACAACCCGCATTTCGGAATGAAGTCTTTCGTCTTCTGAGTGTAATTTTATGAATATTTATCTGAATGAGTGCAGAAATAGAACATTTTTTGTTTTCATTCTATTTTAATTATACTTTTTCTTACTTTCCTCTTATCATAAACCATTTGATTTTAATTTAATACATTTGCTCTCAATGGTCCATTCGCTCATTAATCCATAGACACTGTTGTGAGCACTTTCTTGAGTCTTCATTTTAGACAGCCTTTTTTGTGTGCATATGCCAGAATACCATCCTAATAGTCTCTTACATGATTACACCAGGTGTAAAACTAAGTGCAATGATAAGGACACACATAGCGATGATATTGCATGGACGCCGCTACCGCTGATTAGTAAACATACCCCATGCTTTTATGTTACCGGGGTGTAAGCATATTCAGGGGAGTTGTTTGCGTGGGTGGATTCGTGATGTATGCATGTATTTTTTTAAATATGTTTGTGAATGCTTGCTTTACACGTGAACATTTATAATTGCTTCTGAGCAAGCATAAATGCCCACAGCTTTATTTTAGGTGAGACATCTATAGGCATTGTGTTGATACAGTATTTAGAAAGAAGGAGGACAAATCCATGATTAAGTGAGCTATGACTTGCCGGACCTGAAAAATAATATATATTTATGGCACTTGGATGGAAAAAATGTTATAATAACTAGAGTAACTATTACAAATAGAACGATGATGAAATCTGAACATCGTTTTCTGATAGATTCCGACTACAATATGCTCTAGTTTGACGGTCCGCAAAAAAGGTTTTGCTCAAATTTAATAATTATACTCTGGAACTCCCATTATAGGTACAAACATGATTTCACAAATGTGGAGTGCCGATATGGACATTCAGGGGGGCATTAATATAGACCTCCGTAGCACTGTCATCCAGTGCATAATTGTCTAGAATAGTCTAATGGTTCAAGTAATGGGCTAATGACATAGCAGCTGGGTTCTAATCCCATTGCTGCTATCATTGAAATTATACTGAGGATGATGGAGTGCTTTCTTCTGTATACCCTCTGAATGTTTTTAAGTCCAGACCAGCACTTTTCAGATGCCTGTTAATGCCTAGGAACAGGTCCAAACTTAAACAGAATGGTGAATGGCAATGAGCATAATAGTGGTGTGTAAATTAGGGAGGGACGCTAGAGAGGCGAGAAGAAAGAAGGGATAGGAAAGGGTGTCCAGGAGCTAGAAAGAGAGACAGCTGAAAGGGAGGAGAAAACTGGAGCAAAGAATGGCAGAAAAGGACAAGAGGGCATGAGAGTGCTAGGACAAGTGAGATGGTGGGAAATTAGGGAGATCAATGAGTGATTTGGGGAGAAAAGTGGCAGAGAGCTGGAAGGAGAAGACCAGGAAGCCAAGACCATGGGGAATGGACTAGTGTGCAAAAGAACAGCAGAAAGGAATAAGGGAGGGATGTTGGGCATATTAAGAAGCAGGAGCAGGAGCAGGAAATGACCTAGGCAAAGTGGCACTACAACATACTGGCACTGCATACTGGAACGCAAGCAGTGCGTAAAAAGCTGTCATGCTTTTGTCTCAGGGACAATGTCTCCAACAGGGTTAGTTTTGCACATTGCCATGAGAGTAATAAACCTTACCCCTAAGCCAGCGTATGTGGAGTATGATCTCAGTCTCTCAAATTTACTGCTAATGCTCACTGTAGTATTTACATTATGCCAAAAAGAGCCTCCTTCTGATGTCTACAAGATGTCACCTGCATAGGTATACTTGGAAATTGCTCTTAAACAAGTCTGTAGCACCCAACATGATGGGAAGAATTTCAGTATCTTTCAGCAACATTTTTTGGTCCCTAAATGCATTTCCTGGTACTTGAAGATCTTCTACCTCTCCACATAATTCACCAAAAAGTCACTTGGAAATGACACCATTATTATCAATATCATTCTGGTATTTTGTTCCTTTACTATAAGGGCATGGTGGAGTGGAGGAGTAGACTAGTGATTAGAGCAGTAGCTCTGGGTGTAACAGACCAGGGTTTGATTCACACTGGCACACCTTGGACAGGTCGTATTTCCCATCTGCTCTATTTGCATGGAGACCATTTCCATTTCTGGAAAGCCTAGAGATGTACCTGATTATGCTCCCACAGGGGCTAGCAGGCCCTGTGGAAGCAGAATTGCAGCATAGGGTCTGGATGTCAAGGATGTGCCCTGATTCAGGCAGCCCGGATGTCCAGAGCTCTGCCCAGCTAGCTCAACCTGGTTCTTGCATGGAGACATAGTGCCATGGCATCCCATTGTTGTGGCTCCATGCTGCATCCCCGATCACTGGCGCTGCAGTAAATCTCCTGTTCCCTGCTGTCCAACCCCCAATTGAACCTTCCGGGGCTGGGATCGGTCTGCGGGGAACACTCTGACCCTGATCTCCTTCTTTGCCTCTGTCGACTGCTAACCTCAGAGGAACATATTCCATCTCTGAGGTGGAATAAGTTCTCTGTGTATATGGCTGTCCTCGAACATACAGGGCTGACACCGGAATTAGCCCTGTATGTCTGGGATCAGGGTCCCGGCTACTCCCCACCCTTGTTCCTCCTCCAGTTCACCCCCTCCCACCCCCATCTAGAGCTCCCCACACATTTTGGCAGCATGTGTGGGGAGCTCTTAGGTGGGAATATGAGCCTGACATTTAGCAGGAATTATATGTCCACTCTGGATGTATATCCCCACTAAACGTGGGTCAGAATCTACCCCATAATGTTATTGGAATTGATATGTTGCTAGTGAGAAGTCTCAGTCTGTATAAGGTGTCTATAGTGGCATTTAAAATAATGCATGGACTTGGCCCACTTTGTGTACAGGACAAATTGAGGCAGAATGAACTGAGGAGAATTTTACCTTCCAGTTAGCAGGGTCAGGTTGTTATTCCTATGGTGAAGCGGGTGAAGAAAGTGGAAACTAGGCAAAAGGAATGTCCTGCTGCTTGCCTTTTGTTTGGAAGTGCTCATCTTTGGCCTTGAGGTTGGAACAGCATTATGTGGCATTCAGGAGGAATTTGAAGACATGCTTATTCCCTATTTAATCTATGTAGGGTCAGGGAGTATCAGTGTTCAGAGATATGGATTCAGGTTGGTAATTTTCACTAAGCTGTTGTACCTCGTGGGTTTGGGAATGTGTTAGAAAGTTTCTGCTGAGTCTGTTAATAATTTTATTTTTTGTTTTCTATGTATTGTATTTTTGATGCTTCTATTATTGTTTGCTGTCTATATAAACCGTTGTGGACAACTTTTGCCAATAAGGAGGTATATGAGCTTTTTAAATCAAAATAAATAAATAAAGAAATGATTGTTTATTCTGTCTGTGTCTATTGTGGTGAACAGCTTATATATTCTAGGTAGATAAGCTATTAGTCTATAATTTTTGGGAACATTACTTGCAGCTCCTTTGGAAGGAGAAGTGTTCTTCCTGTTATAAGCCATTGTGGTATCATGTCTGGTTGCTTGACCAATTGATTTTTGCAGTTTCCCATGTCTTGGTGAAGCATGGTTAACTGGAAGAATAATATCACTTTGTTATGGTAGGATGTAGTCCTCTAGCTGTGAATCTGTAAGATGTGGCATATGCCCAGGAAGGATGGGGTTGAATTGCCATTTTAGTTTGCAATTTGATCATTAGATACATAGATAATTGAGTGGCTAGAAGCATGAACATCACTTGGTGTCTGGTGCCAAGGTGGCAGACTTCAGATATCATCTAGACAGGATTTTGGAAGGGGCTGGGAAAGAGACTACTACCATGATACTTGTGAGCATCAACAACATCAAAAGGTGTGGGACAGAAGTTCTGGAAGGAAATTGAAATCCATAAATTCCAGGTTGCATTCTCAGAAATGTTTCCCATCATACATGCAAGGCCTCAGAGAAGGTAATTATCTCATCCTATCTTCTGGATGAAATTAGTGATTTTTCCAGCAATTGTTGGGTTTGGAGGATAAATGTCCCTCAATCCACCTGAGGAAGTGACTAATATTGAGATACAGCGAATTGTAACTAAGATGGAATCCACTTTGTCTACCTGTTGATTCAACGTTGTCAGTTTTCTAGTGACACTGTTTCAATTTAGAGTTGTGTTAATGTGTCACAATAGCTGGAAATCATTGAGATTTTGGAAGCAGTCAAAAGTGCCCTGGTGAGGGGTAGTCTTATGTTGGAAGAAAAGATGGAAAGGTTGAAAAATGTTCAAAGGGCTATAATCTTTGTTCTTTTTCATTTTCTTTATTGCTTTTTAATATCTATTGTTGAAATATTAAAACAATTTATTATATATATTGCATGTGGATCCTAATTCATTACCTATTGTGGAGAGAGCATACTATGTTTCTGGTTCTATAAAACAACTTCCTATAGATCAATCTCCATGAGAAGGTTGAATTGGGTAATTTGGCCGATAACTTTGAGACTTCTAGGGAGGACTCAACTTACTGTGGTGGGATGGTGGCTACTTTTAGGAATTTCTCAGATCAAGAAAAAGTTGTATCTGTTTTCTAAAAAGCATTTGACAACCTTCCATGCACATATAATATATGTATTTCCTGAGTTGTCTTCTAGGAATCCAGAAATTAGGAGGAAATTTCTTCAATTGAAGCCCAAGGGTTTAGCAATTAGAATGACCTTTTTTCTGAGATTTCCTAGGAGATGTTTAGTTAAATTTCAAGGTAAAGATTATGTTTTCTTCAATCCCTCACATTTGGAATCTTTGTTCAGTAGTCAAGTGAAGGCAACTGAAGATCCTCGTAAGGTTAGATGTAATGTGACTCTAACTGGCTGTATGTTTTAGATGGGCAGGAAGACATGATATATACAGTACAAACTGTTTAGCGTAGGAATTGCCTATTAATTCTTTTCTATTTCTGTTCTACCTCTTCTTTTTATTTGTAGCATTGTATTATTATTATTATTGCCTACTTACATTTTATCTTTATGTTCAATTCATGCTTCAATTTCAATGTTAATTATAACTAGGTTCTATTTCTTGTTAGGATAGAATGAGAAATCAATAAAGATTAAATGAAACAAAAATCACCCAGAGAGTACAACATACATTGAGTGCATGGATGAAAGCCCAAATCCTCAGTCTGTGTAAATGGTACATGAAATGCTGAAAGCACCAACATATCCCTTAAATTAACTTCATGTCTACAGGCAAGGAGCTTCACTGAAAAACTAGTAATCATAAGGACGAGCTTATTCCATGAGTGGGTTTATTTTCAATGAGAAAAATAAAAGGGAAATATGTGAGGCAGAAATATATTGGCCACATTCATCTCACTATTGATGCTTCATTTATAGATGTTTAAGCTGGAGAGACTAAGGTACCCTCCCTGCTGGGTGCTATAATGGTGCTATTGGAGCATTGCTTGAGTTAGGTGGGATGGCTTAGATTTCATTTTTAATTTTAGTTTTAATTTTAATGTTACTGTTTAATTTCAGTTTTTAATTTCTGTGGTTCTGTGATATTTTCTTATATTTTATGATTGTTGTGAATCACTTTGGAACTTTTTGGTAGTTCCAAAAAGTACTGGAAGAGGCCAGTAATAAGCATGTGTAAATAAATAAATCTTTATCTCTATGAAAAAACATCAGAGTGGTTTACAATGTTTCAAAGCAGACTGCCAGAAAAGGAAATGAACACCATAATCATGACAGGAAAGAGGAAAACCAGAGAAAGCAAAAGGAGAAGACGGCAAAAGGAGAGGGGGCTCCAGAGAGAAAAAGGGAAGGGATGCCTCAGCTGGGGGCGGGGGGGGGGGGGGTGAGGATAGGAAGGTTAAAAGTGGAGCAGAAGTGGTGTTAAAAATGTAATGTGTGCCTTCAAGTCAATGCTGACTCCTGGCGACCGTGCAGCTCCTGGGGGTTTTTAGCAGTGTGACCGGAGGTAGATTGACAGCTTATCTGACATTGGTGCCACCATCTGAAATTGAACATGGCCAAAACTAAGCTTCTTATCTTTCTGCCTAAATCCACCTCCACTCTCCTTACTCCTTTCCCTATTTCTGTTGATACACTCTATTCCTCCCTGTTTCCTCAGCTCACAACCTTCCATGTGTACCTTCCTTTCTGAGCATACTAAGACCCTTATCCTTTCACCTCCCATCTAGATTATTGCAACCTCCTCCTTGCTGGTCTTCCTCTGAATTATCTCTCCCCTCTTCAATCTGTTCAAAACTCAACTGGAAGGCCAATCTTCTGCCAGTGTTGCCATAATCATGTCACCCCTCTTCTCAAGTCACTTTGTTAGTTTCCTGCCAGTTTCCACATCTCATTCAAACTTCTACTGACCTACAAATACCTTCATTCAGCTGCTCCTTACTATTTTTCCTCTATCTCTTCCTACACCCCTCCTCAGGAACTCCACATTTCTCGCAGATCCATTCTATCTGTCCTTTTCTCATCCACTGCCAATTCTAGACTTTGATTTTCTACCTTGTTGCTCCTTATGCCTGGAACAAACTACCCAAAATGGCATGTTAGGCCTTGTTGAAATCAAGGCTAAAAACTCACCTCTTTAAGACTGCTTTCGAATCATGATCCCGTCAGCCTCCCGTTCACTTCCTATGTGTTTTCTTACCTTTCCCCTCAACATATCCTAGTCCCCATTTGTTGTGTTCTGTCTTGACTAGATTGTAAGCTCAGATGAACAGGGACTATCTCTTACATGCGTCTGTACAGCATTGTATATGCTGTTTAGTGCTACAGAAATGATAAGTAGTACAGTCAAACCTCGGTTTTCATTTGCCCCGGTTTTCATACGCTTCGGTTTTCAACATCTTTTCTGACTGAGATTTTGTCCCGGTTTTCATGCATTGCTTCGGTTTTCAACGTCTTTTGACTGAGATTTTGTCCCGGTAGCAGGGAAGAAAAGCTGTCAACGTAAGCAGGAGATTTTGCATGAATGTGGGAGGCAGTTCTTTCTCTTGCAGGGTACGTCTGAAGCTATATCATTAAGATGTTCTGCCATTCTGAAGCATTGAGCAGATAATGTAAAGGTATTTTAATGGACTGAATTCAATGTGATTCCGAAGAGAGCTGGGCACAGCAGCTTGTCAGGGGTGGCTAAGGCCAGATGTTAACATACTGTACTGTACAGTACTGTACTTAGCTTGCTTTCAGTGATGTTAAATGTTCATTTATCCATTTCATTAGTCATTTATATTTCTCATTGTTTTCTGTATGTAAAAATATAGTTATTCTCTATAAAATGTATTTTTTGTGAATATTTTTGGGTGTCTGGAACGGATTAATTGGATTTACATTATTTCTTATGGGAAATATTGCTTCAGTTTTCATACGTTTCGGTTTTAGTCAGACCTTTTCGAACGGATTAATCATGAAAACCGAGGTTTGACTGTAATAGTAATTGTAGTAGCAATAGTAATAGTAGTAGTAGTAGCATGTGCACCTTGCCATAGGACTATCTTCTCTGCCTATCCCACCAACTGCTCAACTCTACAATCCCTTCCTCTCCTTTAAAGATCCTCTTTCTTAGTAGGCATACTTTTATTATCATAGAGGGACACAATAATCAGTCTGCAATTTTACTTGGATAAACAGGAGTTTAGTCACTCAGATTACTGCACCCAAAACAAGCAATGTTGTTAAAGAATACTGATCAATACCAAGATCAAGGGTTCTCAACCCATTCCTTGGGACACACCTAGACATTCAGGTTTTCAGAATAGCCAAAAGGAATATGCATAAAAGAGATTTGCATTCAGTGTAGGCAGTTCATTCAAATTCCTCTCATGCATATTCATTGTGGTTATCCTGAAAACCTGACTGCCTAGATGTATCTCAAGGACTGGGTTGAGAACACCTGATCTAGAGGATGCAAAGCTGAAAAGGAGATTCCTGCACTTTATTTTTCATCATATTTTGATAATTTTCTTGAGCGTCTCACATTGTTTAATAAAAACCTTATCAAATTAGGAGCATCTTGGCTATATAACACAAATAAAAATGTTCCATTAATGCTCAGTGTAACAGCCAGTTTACATATATAAAAGAAAATATCCATAAATCTGAAAGCACAGGCATATTTACAAGTGTAGATGTAAAAGCAATAGTTAATTATTTTACATCTATTAAAGTAGTGGAAACATGTGGATTACCGTGACTTTTTTCAACATCTAACTTACAGTAACAGCCCAGGTCAAGGCTAAATATTAAGGGCCCGATTTTCAGCTACCCGGATCTTTGAAGGACTATGGGCCTCGTCAGCGCATAGCCCTCTTGCTGACCACTAAACCGGATATTCAACGCTGTGGCAACAGCACTGACTATCCAGTGATTGCCACAAAAGCCAGAAGCCACTGAAGCTAACTGAGCAGCAGCAATATTGGATGCTGCCCAGTTTGCTCCTGCGCCTTAAAGATGGGCCTATTTTTAAAGGGACGATCGCTAACCAGGCAGCATCCAATATTGCTGCTGCCTGGTTAGCATCATTCTGTACCTCCACTCTGCCCTGAAACACCCCCAACACACCCCAATGCTAATTGGATAGCATCGGGGCACAAAGAGAACTTAGTAGGGGATATTCAATGGTACTAACCATATAGATGCCATTGAAAATGCCTTAAACAGAAATAAACCTTAAACAGGCTGTAACCCATGTAAATTCCTTTTGAATATTGGGTCCTACATGTACTGACTAAATGCAGTGCTTTACAGTGACAGAATTCCTAAATTAGTCAATCCAATGATTTATTCTGTGTTACCAAGCACATAAGTACCTTGTTTAAACCATCAATAAATGCAGAATCTCCTGATTGCCCTGAAGCAGAGTTTCTCAGCTCTGCTCAGTTTTCAGTATAAGACTCCTTATCAGCCCCACCAGGGAGCTCATACGAATAGCAGAGGAATTGTGTGGTATAATAATGGATGCTGCCTGAGGGTTTGTAGATGGATTAAAAGCATGAGTTTGAAAAGTTCTGCGGGTCTCTGAGCTAGATTCGGGAAAGAATCTAATAGGTTTCCAATGGAGGAAGAATGATTCCTATACTCCCTGCTCTGCTGGGATTCATTGTTTCCAGTATTTGAAGAAGTTGGAGATATTTAAGAAGAGTGCATGTTCCAGCAGGTCTGCAACTAGGCAAGTTCTGCTACCTACAGAAAAGAGCAGCAGGAGCTTTTGCCGTATTGTTTCACATCAAGAGTGAAAAAGAGAGACTGGCATTGAAGAATCAGTCATCTGGATCATGGTGTTCAACACTACTCATTCTAAGGAGGTTAGTTACTAAGCTGTGGTAAAATCTCACATTTTATCGCAGCTCAATTTACCATGAGGCTCATTACATGTAATAATGAGGTGAACTTCAAATGCTATGCTGACCTCAGAAGAGGCCCTCCCTCTCCTGTTCCTCTGTAGTTTACCTGACTGTTCTAGCAAAGTCTGAAAATACAAGGCACTGATAATAACCCTCTAGTGATGAGCTACAAGGGGAACACAAGGAGAGAAACAGAGGAAGATAAATGTAGGTAAGGATAGAGGAAGGGGACTCAGATCAAATGAGGTGATCCATACTATGTGGCTCTTGTGTATACTGTCCATGTATTCAGGGAGTCACATGGCCATGCCAGGCAGCAGGATATCCCTTAGGAACTCTGTCTAGTCCCTTATGATCATTTCCTTGCAAAGAGTAACATCACACGTGTGCTGTAATAGCTTATCTCCTTGTAGTTACAATTTTATTCACCTTCCTCTCAAGGCACCTTTTCTTCAGTTACCAATGTGGTACTCTATTTGCCTTATTAGCATGTTCATGAAAGAATCTTCTGGAAGCCTTGAAGTAATAGGCTACTCTACCCATCTCTATGTCATTCAAATCTTTTGTAAGCCTATTAAAGTAAGGGGCAGGTTTACTAAGTTCCATATCAGTAATGCATGTGGAAGCCATGTTACCAGCATGGGGATCAATACTAACTGCAAGGGTGTGTGTACATCCACCCCCCCCCCCCTACAATTAGCACAGGAAAGCCACGTGATACTACAGAAACCAGTGCTGTGGGTGTTAACTGTACCAGTGCTGATGGCATCAAGCATGATTAGCATGGTATTAGCAATGCACACCAGGAATGCCCCTGTTCTGCCTAGTCCCCTCACTGATATGCACTACCAGGGTAATGCAAGGGCCCCACTCTACTTTTTAGCACAGTGACCAAACCGCATACTAACCCTGTGCAATCCCGGAAGTGTGTTTTAATAAATATGCACCTAAATATCTGATGATTTTAGTGGACTTATGACATCTTTGATTTGTTCTCGCAAATCATTAACTTTCTCTTTTTGGTTTTTTAGCTGGTGCAACTGAAAGAGAACTGACACACCCTCCCATACAGTGAAGATATGTACATCATTTTTATGATTAAATTTGAGATATTCCTCCTAGTATTTTTTATAGATCTATACATTCTGGATTATTCAATAGACACATTTTCATCATCCATCTCCTTGGGGCAGTCTGTAAAGTTAGTTCTATCATGATTCGTATCACAAGAGCATGATCTGAGATTATGATAGTCCACATCTTAACTTCTTTGACAGCAAATAAAAGGTCACTTGTGATAAACCAAAAATCTGTCCTTGAGCAAGACTATATACTTTAATAATGTTAATAATTCCTTTCAGATATGTGAGTCTCTCACCAAGCATCTATCAAGTTAACCTATGGGGGTTACTTCAGAAGCTCTATTCATGATTTTGACATCTAAAAATAACATTCAAACATGCACACAACAGAGACATCACTGGACTCATTTTAGAAAGCCAAGTACATAGACATTCCCAGTGTACAGTAATGCCCAGGTAGCATGGGGATATGGTGGAGGCGTGGCCTGGGCATAGCAATGGAGATGCATGTTGTTGAGGCATCCATGCCTATATCTGCTCCTGACCATAAATACGATGCAAAAAAGTGCTCATTTCATGGCTGCAGGATTTCCAAGGGGAAGAGCATAATGTGTTTTCATTGCCATGGTTAATATTTCCTGGCCAAAGAAACCTGCATGTAAATGCCTACTCTAAATTTATTACTGACGCTCCGCCTGACATCTGAGAATCTGAAATGCCCAGCCAGGACGTGGAAGTCTCGTAACATAGTCACCCACATTCCGATATACCCAATCTGCATGTCCAAGTACCCATTTCCGAGGCCATGAATTTCGGGACCAGCCACATTTGTAAAATGGGTGACACCCATGCCTGTACCCGGCCTTGCTATTTGCATGGGCTTGTCACCACAACTGACCACTGGGATGTTCATCGTTTGGGGCAGAGATGGAGCAATTTCAGAAGATACTTATACGTGCCTCTCTTCAATGTTGCCACTCCTCTGGAGTTTTGGACATAGTGCTCTAGAAGTTCCAGAATCTTCATAGACACCCCTTCTAAAATCCCATTTACTACTACTACTACTACTATTCAGCACTTGCAAAGTGCCACGCACGAAGCGCTGCACAGCTAACTTACAAGAGGTAGCCAACATACAAGAGACAGTCCCTGCCCATCAGAGTCATGCTCATCAGAGCTTACAATCTAGTTAGAACAGTACAGAGCATTAGTCAGTTCTGCGCAGGGTACGGTGTGGTATAGTTTGGTCAGTAGTTTCACATGATCAGCAACCTATAGGCACTAGCCAAGGGCAGGGCAGCTTGATGACATTACAGTGTGCTCTGACCTCCCTGAGAATGCAATTGAACTGATCTGAATTGCCACACTTCCTCTCTCCCTATAGGAAACAAAAAGTGAATAGTGATTCAATGGATATTTTACTATTTGTGGTGCAAATCTGAATAAAATTGGATAAATGACTCAAAAGTGATTGGGAGTAGGGAGAATAATTACATAGGGGAAGGGGCCACATCGACACTATTATAGACACATAGCATGATCAAATTATGCCAGTTTCCTTGCAAGAAACTTGACTGAAAGATAACTTATCTGTGAGTAACAGGCAACTGAAGCAGTCAAGACAGTACTACTAGCCACATAAAGCATATCATAGAAATACTGCAAAGTATTCTCTTTAAATAGTCACTGGTTGGTAAAGAACTGAAAATAAAACCACAGAGCCATTTCTTGTGTATTAGCCAGATGGTCATCTTCCCCTGCCAGAACAATAATGAGACGCCTCATTGATTTTTGAGCATAGTTTTGCACAGACATCCTCAGTTGATGCTCTAAATTGTGCATACAAAGCTTGTTTATTTTTGTATAATTCTCATCAAATATTGAGCCTCATGTAAGGATGACTTCACTACATCAGGTGCAGAAGCAGTAATCATAAAAATCCGAGGAAATTTGGCACAATGATAATTCATCCATATTGTGCATATCTACTTCCTTGCATGCCAACAGTGAAGAAACTAAACTTTTTATCGGTGCTGCAGTACATTATCAGTGATACTACTATATTTCTCTCACCTCACTGGATGTAACAGGACACTTTGGGGGAGCAGAAGCACTCCAGTTCCCCAGCACGATCACTGCATCAGATTCTCAGCAGGCCTAAGTGATCAGAACAGCAAGGAGACTGCACATTATGGTTAGCTCTACCCCGATCGCAGCATCATTCACAGGGGCCGATCGCCAGTGTTAAAAAAGCAGACACTGCAGACATGCCCGCACCTAAGGGCCACACCAAAGAACCCATAGATGTGGTCCTTGAACTGGACCTTATGAGTGCACCTCCTCAGCAGCATGAGATTGCTTCTTCACATCCACAACCCCACACCTGCACCCTCCTCCTGGACAACAACTGGTGATTCCCCACAACAGCCAGTGAGTCTCTAAATACCTTTAGTGCAATGTCTCCCATTCTTCTCACTATTCACTTATACTTTACACTCTTGCTGCCTACACAATTGGATCATTACTTGATTACTTACTCCATTACTTCCCACTCCCACGTGCACTCCCTTACACAAAGCCACTGCGCTCAGCCTTTCCTCATTTCTCATTATACTGCTTCTCACCACCCTTGCAATAACCCAAGTTTCTGCTCTCACCACACATATCATTATACCTATCATACAACACCTCGGTAATGCTAGACTCCAACTCTTCCTCCCCAAGCCTTGAGGAAGAAATGCACATAATATGATCACAATTCAACCAGTCTCCAGGCTAAATTGTCCTCCTGCTAAACCACATGGCTGTCAGCTGCTAAGTGTGCTGTCATCAATACACATTCTGCCTGCAACATGATTCCCATCCTGATTGACTACATCAAGGAAAATTCTATTGATTGTGTTTCTAACCAAATCTTGGCTCAAGGAATTCAATACTGTTCTCTTAAATAAGCTGGCCATCCCTTCATACAAGCTATTCAACCACCTCGAATCAACTAGGAAGAGTGGAGGCGTGCTCATTATTGCTAGGGAGGTGCTCCAATTCAAAACTGCCAGTTCTAACTCTACTAATGACTTGGACATAATCACCATATCCAAAAAGCATCTATCACTTTGCCTCGCATACCGATCACCAACAGCAGGCAGCAGTGACCTCTCACCACTAATTGAAGAAGCATGCACCAACAGCCACTGCGATAAATGGTTCATTCTTCTGGGTGACATCAGCCTACTCTTTATGTCCAAAAAGCATTCCACAACTTTCCTTCAAGCCATAAAAGCACTTCAACTCAAGCAAATCATTTGAGACTCAACTCACACCATGGGAGGAACATTAGACCTCATATTTACCCCAACCACCTGGTTCACATCAACACCTTGCCATACTGACCCAAAACACTCCAATACCTTGGTCAGACCACAACCTACTCACCTTCTTCTTACCAAATCTCCCTAACACACCCAACCACAAAACTCCACCAACTCATGCATGACTGTTTGACAAGGACTCCTTCTTCAGCAACTGCTTACCTATATCACAAGTTGATTCAACTGATCTTGAATCTTTAATTTCAGAATGGAACAACTGCATATCAGCTTATGCAACTAAATCCAATAGCCCCTGACATATCAGGAGAATACACCATGTCCCATGGTTCACACCTGACTTAAAAACATAAAAAACAAACTCAGGCAGCTTGAGCGCAAATGGAGACGCTCCAAGGATCCTGCCGACTGCGCTGCTTACTTAAATGCTCAGACTGAATTCTGCTTGCTTGCCCTCACGCAGAAGAAAGAATACCATACTAACCTAATCAGATCTTCCCTCAACCATCTGAGAGAGCTATTTGATATAGCCTAAATCTGCTAAAAAGCCCAATCACCAATGAGTTGGCTAAATTTATCCAATCCAAGCAATTGCCTACCAACATAACAACCTTACAGACCAATGACTCCCTAATACTCAGGGAGACAAACCTGCACAAAATTCAGCACTCTATCTCCAGAGCAACTTGAAAACATTATCACAAATCTCAACACTATCACCTCTCCCCTCGACCCCTGCCCAGTGTCCTGGATCAAAATCATTAAGCATGATCCTCCCAACCATACTATCTGTAGAACAGATGTCCTTATTGCTAGGCTATATGCCAAAGGCCCTCAAGCATGCCTCCATCAGACCCTTATTAAAAAAAATCGTACTGCTGATCCATTCTTACCATCCTCATATAGACCAATCTCTAGTATTCCTTCCCTTGCCAAAATCATTGAAACAGCAGTGCAATTGCAGATGCAGGACTACATTGACTCCCACACACCCCTCAATCAACATCAGCATGGCTTCAAACTACATCATAGTACAGAAACCCTTCTGACCTCCCTCCTGGAAACTGTAATAAAAGGTCCCGAAAAAAACGCTCAAGGTTTCATTCTCATTTTCCATGACATCACTGCAACCTTTGACTTAATAATACGTGAACACCTACTATCTCGTCTCCATGAAATTGGCCTTAGAGGAACAACACTGCAGTGGTTTCAATCCTACCTGGACAACTGCTACCAACAACACAAAGTAGGATCAGAAATCTCAAACTTTTTCAAACTTATGCAGGGTCTACCACTGCTGTTCAACATTTTCATCCAACCACTATGCAACATAATCTGCAATCACGACATCCTCTATCACTTCTATGCTGATGACATCGTAATCTACTCACCATTCTCCACCAACATGCCAGACTACTCCACGATAGGACAACGTCTTGACTATATCATCAAATGGCTCAAACATCATAACATGTTTATCAATCCTAATAAAACAGAAGTCTGCCATATAACCAAGAACCCCACATTTTCTCCCCCAACCATATTAAACCTGCCAGCATTACACTTCATGTAAAAGATGAAGTAAAATACCTCGGAATAATACTCAACTGAAACCTAAGCTTCCATGCCCACATCGAACACATCACAAAGTCTGTAATTTCAGAATAAGATCTATACAAAACTTGCATCTCCTGTTGGAACAGGATGGCTTCTGAAACATCTGTGAAGCCTTCATCACCCCATTATTCGACTATGCAAGCATCATCTATCAGGGTGTCCCAAAAACTACTTTACTCCCCTTACAACTTGCCCAGAACACAGCGGTCAGAATTATCACAGGCACATCTGGACATTTTATTTAGACAGATTTGTATACCGCCTTATCCTTCAATCAAAGTGGTCACAACACAATCAGGGGATACATTTAACACACGGGGATATGAGACACATACACTAATACTTACAGGGAACATGGGCAATGGAGGGTTAAATGGCTTACCCAAGACCACAAGGAGCACCTGTGGGACTAGAAACCCCAGTCCTTCCGGCCCAAGGTTGCTGTCCTCTAGTGGGATTTGAACCCCCGACCTTCTGGCCTGAAGTACCTTGCCCCAACCACTAGGCTACTCCTCCCTGCACACATTACCCCTGCACACATTACCCCTGTGTTAAAGCAGCTCCACTGGCTACCCATCCACATGAGAATTAAATACAAAGCCTTGCTGATCATCTTTAAAATCCTCCATAACATTTCTGCAAACATCTTTCATCCACTCATCCAGGAACCACTCAACAGTAGGATAAGGAGAAAAGCTAACCAGAATCTCTTAACAGTTCCAGCCTCATTCTCTCGATGCAACCTCACCACTTCTAGTAGAGCCTTCTCCCTCTATGTCCCCATCATATGGAACGCTCCAACTCTGGAGATATGATCATCATCAGACATTGGCGAATTTTGTTGTAAACTGAAAACCCATCTTTTTCTTGAACATTTAGGTTCCGACACCTAAATGCTCACACATGCATCAGCCCCCAGGCATCATTCTAGGATATGCTATTGCTTTCTACTGTTAACCCTCTCAAAAGCTAACCATGGGAACCCCCATCTACAACATGCTCCTCAATTCTTCACTGTTTTCCTCCACCTTGTTTATTTATTTATTTGACAAGCTTTTATATACCTCCCCTTCCTGAGATCAAGGGTGGTTTACATGAAACATCACAGCAACTTTTACATTAAACTTTGAAACTATGTACATTTAGCTTGTTACAACTATATACAGTAAACTTTTTATATCCGAGGTGTGTTCTGTAATTATGTTACAAATTTTGCATTACCACATGGTTATTGTTAGATATCTTGGGATTTATTGATATTATTTGGATCACCAAAATAATCAATGAAAAGAAATGTTTTTAAGTCCTTATGGAATTGCAGGAGGTCGTTTGTTGCTCTTAAGTCATTGGGAAGTGAGTTCCACAATATTGGAGCAATGTAAGAGAAGGCACGAGAACTAATATATTGGTTTGTGTTGCGGATATGGTAGGGGATTTTGTAGGTGTTTGGGGAACTGTTTCTTTGTTCCCTTGAAGAGTTAGATGTTGTGAGGAGGGCTGATAGTGGGGTTGTGGCAATGTTTTTATGGTACTTAAATATAATCATTAGATATTTATATTTTATTCTAGAGGTGATTGGTAACCAATGGAGGTCATAGAGTATAGGGGTGATGTGTTCAACATGCCTTGTTTTTTATGCTATGCGTGCAGCAAGATTTTGTTCTAGTTGGAGCTAGTGGGTAGTTTTTTTGGGAAGCCCTAGCAAGATACTATTGCAGTAATCTATGTGTGGTATTGTTAGAGATTGTGGGACCGTTCTGAAATCATTATCTTCTGTTGCTCATGTACATTGTAGTTGCATGTAAATATATTAAAGGCCCGATTCTGAAGGGGGAATGTCCTGCCTGCCCGGACATCCAGGATCTGGATGGGCCAGTCTAGTCTCCAATTCTGAGCCTGCGGGAGCTAGACATTTCCGCTGGATCAGAATCAGGTCAAGACGGTCGGCTTGTGCCTGGACAGGCAGGCCATCCCTCGATTCTGTGCCATCAGATGACCCATTGTTTCCCCACACAGGCCTGTCCCAGCTCCTGCATGGAGCTATGTTGCTGTGGCATCCTGTTACCATGGCACCGCGGCTCCATTAAGGAGCCGCGATTCCCAGCCGCTGCCACAAAGTTCATTCCCCACAGCCCAACCCATGATGCGGCTTCCTGTAAGAAGCTCCTGCACCCCTCACCCCACTGACCTAGTCCTGTGCCACCATCCCCCGACGTCCAGTGGGACTTATTCCACCTCCAAAGTGGAATAAGTCCCCTGTCCATGTTGGCAACCCTGGACGTACAGGACCAACCTGAGGATTGGCCCTTATGTCCAGGGATGCATCCCTGCCCACCGTCTGCCCTCGCTCCTCCCTCCTCCCTCAGTCTGCCCCTACCGCCCCCATCCAGAGCTCCCCATACACCTCCTATGTACATGCAAAGAGCTTTGGGCAGGGGATATGGTCCCAGCCTTTATTGAGGATAGACATCTGACTTGGATATCCATCCCCATTAAACGTAGCTTGGAATTACCCCTTAAATGTTTAAAGTTACTATAAATATTGTTCAGCATTGAACTACACATTAACTGTTAACACTTAAACCTACTACGTTTTATGTAATGTTAGACATATTACCTGTACACTGCTGTGACTGGTAGATACAGTGGTATAGAAAAGTTGTCAAATACATAAATAAATAAATATTATTTGAACCTCAGCTAGACATCCTGCTACCTAAGCAGCAGTTTACTCCGTTGTGGTTCTTCTGGTCACTATTGAAAAATCACTACCACACACAGAATGGAAGGTATTTTATAAGCTCAATTTGTGAGTTGGACATCTGAAAATGGGCACTTGGATGTGGAAATCATGGAGATATCCTTGGAGTCATTTTACAAAACAAGGCATACAAATATCCCCAGCACAAGAATGGCCATGTAGCATAAGGTGTGACAGAGGGTGGAGCAAGGGAGTTTCACATCATGGTGCTATTTCAGAATGGCACAGGCATGTCTAGCCCTGGTTGTTAAGGTGTCCATGCCTATACCTATTACTAACCACAACTAAGGTGGAAAAATGTGCTCTTTTCATGGCTGCAATGCTTCCATGGGGAAGAGCAAAATGAGCTTACATTGTTGTGGTTAATATTTCCTGGCCAAAAAAACCCTACCCGTAAATACATATACCAAGCATAATACTGGCCTGCCATTGCATGTCTGAGTATCTGAAGTGGCAGAACAAGATATGCTAGTCTCATAACATACGAGATGCCTACTCAAGCTGGGGTGATCACAGAGAGAGGAAGACAGGCATCTATATTTGGAAAAACTTAGAGAAGCTAGCAAAGTAGTCAGGAAAGCAAAGATTCAAAAAGAGAAGGAAATAGTCGATGCAATAAAATGGGTGAATAAGACATTTATTTTTCAGATATGTTAGTGAGAAGAGGAAGGGCAAAAGTTGTATTGTCAGACTCAAGGGTGAAGGGGAGAAGCTGATGAGGATAAAGCGGAATTGCTTAACAAATATTTCTGTTCTGTGTTCACAGATGAAGAACCAGGAACAGGACCTCAGAAAACACCCACAAACAGGAACAGAAGCGAGGGGTATAATAAAGAATTTTCAGAAGAATGTGTTCGTGACAAACTAGCTAAACTTAAATTAGACAAAGCAGTGGGACTGGATGGGATATACCCTAGAATACTGAGGGAACTTGGGGATTTTCTAGCAGCTCCACTGACTGACCTTTTCCATACCTCACTGGCGTCGGGAGTGTTGCCAAAGGACTGGAGAGAGGCACATGTGGTTCTTTTACACAAAAGCAGAAGTAAGGATGTGGTTGAAAACTACAGGCCAGTTAGTTTAACTTCGGTGGTGAGTAAATTATTGGAAGCGCTGCTTAAAGAGAATATAGTGAGCTTTCTGGAGTCCAGCAAATTACAGGATCCGAGGCAGCATGGATTCACCAGAGGCAGGTCTTGTCAGACAAATCTGATTGATTTCTTTGACTGGTGACAAGGAAGTTGGACTGTGGGAGAGCACTAGATGTGGCATATTTCGTTTCAGTAAAGTCTTTGACACCGTTCCTCACAGGTGACTTATAAACAAACTGAGCACCCTAGGGATGGATCCTAAAGTAACTGCTTGGGTTAGAAATTGGTTGATTGGGAGGTGACAAAGTATACAGGTAAATGGAGCTCACTCTGAGGAGAAGGAAGTTACCATTGGTGTGCTTGAGGGATCTGTCCCTGGTCAGATTATTTTTAACATCTTTGTTAGTGATATAGCGGATGGGCTGTCAGATAAGGTTTGCCTCTTTGCGGATGATATCAAAATCTGCAATAGATTAGACACCCAGGAAGGTGTAGATAACATGAGGAGGGATTTAGCTAAGCTTGAAGAATGGTCTAGAATTTGGCAGCTGAGATTTAATGTTAAAAAATGCAAGGTCATGCATTTGGGCTGCAGCATTCCAAAGGAGCAATATAGTATGGGGTGAAGTACTTTTTTGCACTAAAGAAGAGAGGGACCTAGGAGTGATTGTGTCTGCTGATCTTAAAGTAGCTAAACATGTAGAAAAGGTGACAGCAAAAGCTAGAAGGATGCATGGGTGCATAGGGAGAGGAATGGCCAGCAGAAGAAAGGAGGTGACAGTGTCTCTATATAAGTCTTTGGTGCGACCTCATTTGGTGTATTGTGTGCAATTCTGGAGACCGCACCTTCAAAAGGATATAAACCGGCTGCAGTCAGTACAGAGGGTGGCTACTAAAATGGTTAGTAGTCTTCATTATAAAGCATATTAGCACAGATTTAATGATCTTAGTATGTACACCTTTTAGGAAAGGCGGGATTGAGGTAATATGATTGAGAAGTTTAAATACCTCTGTGGCATAAATGCACAGGAGGAGATCCTCGGAGCATGTAGTAGAGTTAATCATGGATATTCAGCGACACTAAGCATATTAGTGCCATTGAATATAACACTAAGCAGCATTTACATGGTTTACAGATCTTTAAACCATGCAAATGCCTTTGAATATTAGGCCTTATATAGTTAGCAGCCACCCCTTGGAAAGGGATTCAAAATCCAAAGCAAAACCTTTGGATAAAATTTGGGCAACCCTCAGCTCATCATACACCTCAAGCCAAGAGCACATTGCCTCAACTCGGACAGGCATAGGGGCCCTACTTAAAAGTTAAGAACTATTTTGCAGAGGATCCAGACCCCAAAGCTTTCTTCTTGATATACTTTCATGCCACATGGTTTCCGCCATGGATTAAACAAGCATGGTTGAACTTATAGTCCAGGAATGGGCAGGAAGATTTGTTAAATCTCCAGCAAACATCCTTGCCCCCAACTCCGATCCTTCCCTGATTGGCAGCACTACCAGGGACATGAAAGGAATGATCCTCAGGGCCGGTTCTTGACACCAAACCCTTGTCTGTCACCAAGTGCAATGGGCCCCCAGATTTTGCAGATATAGTTTTATTCTCCTCCATCTTGTCACAAACATTTTTCATCATAGTTCAGACAGTGCCCATCCTCATGGGTCTGATAGGCTTTCAAAATAGGATTAGCATATGCCCTGAGCAAACCATACTGACTAGGTTCTTGCTTATCCAAAATGCTAGCCAGATGCAGAAAGGTTTGCGTCCAATTAACTATGTTCCAAGATACATCAAGCATGTCCCACTCATCTCCTCTTCCTTAAGCTTCTTCTTACTGTCCCCAGTTTTCTTGCGATCTTCGAGAAGTGGAAAAATATCAGATTACTTCAGGCCAGAGGGCCGGGGGTTCAATTCCCACATGGGGACAAGTAACCTCAGGCTAGAGGGACTGGGGTCTCTAGTCCCATGGCCACTCCTTGTGGCCTTGGGCAAGCCACTTAACCCTCCATTGCCTCAGGTACACTTAGATTGTGAGCCCTTTAAGGACAAGGGAATAAAAAGTACCTGTTAGTATGTACATATATGTGAACCGCTCTGATGCGCAAGTAAAGAGTGGTATATCATGTGCCTTAACCATAGCTAATATACTTGTGCTTATGGATTTTTTGCTGTAAGGAATGGGGGACAGCTTCTTATAATTCCCTGAAAGCTACCAAAGCTGGAGCACCACTGCAAGAGCCCCAGTATCCCTATGACTCAAACACATGGGAAGATTGAGTTGTTCCACAGTAAACAAAGGACCCAAAGAAACAATCTTGCAGGCAGCATCAGGCTCCAAAGGACCTCCCAACACCACTCCATGGGCAGAGTCAGGGAAAGTAAGACAACCCTCAGTTAGCTCCCTCACAGATGTCTTTATGGATCAGGAATCATGCAAGGGACACACACACATCCCTTCCCACCAGAACTCCATCTCCTACATCCAGGGCAGCACTGGCACCATTATCCTCTGCACCTCCCTATGCCCCTACCAATGCTATGGTCTGCCCCAGAACAGGATCTTAGACCCCATGAGGACTTGATCTTCACTTTGCCACCAACCCATTTTGTTGACTTGGCTCTCACCTTGCCTCCTGCACATGGCCCAAGAAATTTTGTTACATCCTCACTAGCCACTCCCACTACAGCCCCAGCAGTGAACGTGGCCTCAGGTGTTGCAGCACTGATATTAGCCCTGTTCCCAATTTTAGGCCACACTGCATCTACCTCATCCTGCACTAAAGACCCTGGCCCCAGCTCACCAAAGAAGCCACTACTGAGGAAGATACCACCTGCCTGGAACTCCCAGACCCCTTCAGAGGCATGGCAAAGTAAATAAGAGAAAAAAGAATTGTGTCAAAAGGTTAATCCTTCCTCCCCTCAGTGTGGGCAAAGAAAAAAGTTCCACAAAATCATTATATCTTATTCCCCATCTTGGAAGTAGTGATTCAAGGTGGCAGAATCCGGGTGAGCTTAGATGGCAGTTCTGCAAACATGGGCAAGAGGAAGGGGAAAGTGTCTGCTTAATCTCCGAGCCTGCTGGCTCTCCCTTGATTTTACCTGGTCAAACTACAATGGAAGGTTTTTTTGCGCCACCCCAGCATACAACAAGTGGTCTCTGGTGAGGGCCCAACAGTCTCGACACCAGAGCTGGATGACTCGGCTTCGAGCTTGGGCGAGGAGACATCTTTATCCCTGGAGGAGCGTTGTCCCCTGAAGCTGCCTGCCTGTGTTACTCCAGATTGGCTGGGTTTCCTCATACTGCTGAAGAGTGATGGTGAGAGAGAGTCATTTGGAAGGCAGCCCTCTGTGGATATCACAGCATCTGGATCTTTGCCACGGGGACTACTGGAGGCAGCTATTGGTGCAGCTTGGAGCATCGAGATTGCGGTCAGCAGCCCTACATTGTCCAAAGAGTCGGCTCCTGGTGTTCAAGTTTCTGGATCTGGTTCATCTACAGGTTCTTCTGTGTCTTCTCTGGGGTTTACCCTACCTAGACTGGCAAAGCTCTCTTTGGAGTCCATTTGAGATGCAATTTCAAGTCAGAATGAGGCCTTGGTTCCACAAGTGCAGTATTTGCATCAGCAAGTTCAATTTATTTATTTATTTAGCTGTATTTATATCCTGCTTTTCACCGGGTCAAAGCGGTCAATTGGGAGATACATTTAACACGAGGGGATATGACACACATACGCTAATACTTACAGGGAACATGGGCATTGGAGGGTTAAGTGGCTTGCCCAAGACCACAAGGAGTGCCTATAGGACTAGAAATCCCAGTCCCTCCGACCTGAGATTGCTGTCCTCAGGTGGGACTTGAACCCTCGGCCCTCCGGCCTGAAGTACCTTGTCCTGACCACTAGGCCACTCCTGTGCCACTATAGGTAAACTGCAAAGGATTTATTTGTGTTTCAAACTGCTATTTTGGATTTGGCGAAGTCTGAGAAGCTTAAAGGCTGCAATGACTGTATTCTGAAAGTTTTGACAATCTTAAATTTTAAGTTGGAAAACCTGGAGAACTCTTCTAAGTCTTCCAATTTGCACTTGCTAAATTTTCCTAAGGATTCTTTGGTATCTGCTCGAGATATGTTTAAAAACTATTTGGTTGATGTCCTGGGATCCCTTTGGAATCTCACCCTCCATTGGCACAGGTATATTACCTACCAGTGGCTAAGAAATCCCTAGGGGCTTCAAGGGGTTCCCCTGAACAACAGAAGGATGAGTCTGTGATATTGGAAAATTCAGAACTCAGTGGTTCCTGCAACTTTGATGGTAACTTTTGCCTTGACCTCGGACCATGAATGTATGTTAAGAATATTTTTCAAGAAATGTAATGTGGCCTTTCTAGGCCTTATGATTCATATGTTTCCAGATCTATCAAAAGAGGTGCAAAGCTGGGAGTCTTGTTTTTCTTAAAGTCTCCTTGTAAATGCTTAATTAAGCTAAATTATGTTAATTATACTTTCTCTCCTTCCTTTATAAATTCTCATCAGTCGGGTATGACTATAGTACAGGATATTTGAAGACACTGTGATATTTATTTGCTATATTTCTGGGCTCTTTTTTCTTTATATGATTTTTGATATTAATTTCCTTTTGTTACTCCTTCTTTGGTAGACTTTTCAGTTTGGGCAGTTAGGGGGTATTTTTTTTTTTAATTGTCTTTATCTCTTTTCGGCTTTTGCATCCTTGTGGTATTCTGCAACTGCCTGCTGTTCTTCTCAGCAAGCTGTGTACTATATGCTTGTTTAGTTTGAAAGAATTTGTAAAATAAAATATATATTAAAAAAATATATTTTCCCCCATCTTTTAGTTTTAAAGAACCGAAACAGGTAAAAGAGGTGAAGAAAAAACACAAGGTTTAAATTATTTCATTGAATGGCTTACTATTATATGAGAATTGTTTCTCTCTGCACTTGGCTTATCAGTGTTTTGGCTCAGAACATTTCTTGGTCAGATAAACTTAATTCAGATGTGATGACATCATCAAACTAGAACAGAATGCCAATGGGAAGATTTACCGTAGGGTGGTAATGGCGCTGACCCTGGAGTTTCTGAACTAGTCAATATGATTTGGAGTATTATCTGTAGTGGTTTGACCTCTGAAGCAGGGAACAAAACTTGAGTTGGGTTGCCGTGAGGATCTCCAGCTATGCCATTTATAGCCATCAATTTAAGATTAGTGAAAGTGTTTATGTATAGAGTTCAGCTCTCACTGCAAAGGTTGGCATTTACAATAAACTCAGAGAGTGTTTTTCAACATTGGGTAGCACTATGTTTGTGTATAGCTTTACATAGAGAAAAATGAAGAAAGGAGCATGAAAATTATTTCATAAAAATTTAGCTATATATTATCTGGGACCAATGACTGAGAGTGTGAGACCTACTATGCAGCTAGTTAAGCTGATATAGAAAGTCTAATTTTATTCTCAGAAGATCTCTGTTACATAATCATTTGCTATGTCTGTGATAAGATAATTTTTGGCAGTTACCTGGTCTATAAAATCAAGCACGTATGTGCTTTATTTTATAAAACAGGGATATAAATGTTGAAAATGTGTGTTAAATCTAGGCATCAGCCCAATGACTCGAGTAAATGTCCACATGCATCTAACATGTGTGCCCATATTTTATAAAATATAAATATACCTGATTTCTCCGCCCATACTCTGCTTAAGCTCCACTTACGCACATGTCCACAGTGAAAGTATGCATCTTATACAGATAGGGGTATGTTTACTAAACCGTCTTAATGTTACCGGCACTAGCTGCAGCATTAATGTGAAGAATGCCATATAAGGTAGTGGACTTTCTGGCGGCAAGGTTGCAAAAATCTGTATCGCGCGACAGTGGGCGCCGTGGCACATTAACACACGCTAAATCTAAGTTTATGCCAGTGCAGTGTTTGAAGCTGTAAAGATGTTACTGCAATGACTGTGGAGGTGGAGGTCATGGATTTGATCCTGCAGTGGTGTTATGTAAGAAGGCTGTCTGAGGCATTCCCTTTTAATTTAAATCAGTGCTGCCAGCAAAAACACCCTCACAGTGCCGTAACCTAAGGTGCCGCATAAGGCGCCCTATAAGGCACTCCATAGGGCACATTATAAAGTGCCCTGTCCACCAAGCCACCTTATAATGTGCCCTATAGGGCACTTTATAGGGCGCCTTATGAGGGACCTTAGGCTACGGCACTGTGAGGGTGTTTTTGCTGGCAGCACTGATCTAAATTAAAAAGAAAAGCCTCAGACAGCCTTATTAAATAACACCACTGTGGCATCAAACCCATGACCTCTACCTCCACAATCATTGAAGTAACCAGTGGACTACATCTCTATAGCATCTAATACACCACTGGCTGGCTACAGAAAGAATGCAGGTCACCACACACACTGTCTACTGTTTTAGCAGTATTTCCAATTATTTACTCACCACAGAGGTCAGATTGACAGGTCTGTAGTTCTCAATCTCCTCCTTACTTCCACTTTTGTGTAAAGGGACCACATGCACCTTTCTCCAGTCCTCTGGAACAACTCCCAACTCTAAAGAAGAATTGAAAAGGTCAGCCAGTGGAGCCGCTAGAACATTCCCAAGTTCCTTCAAAATTCTTGGATGTATCCCATCTGGACCCATCACATTGTCTACTTTTAGTTTAACTAGTTCCTCATAGTAACATAGTATATGATGGCAGATAAAGACCAGCATGGTCTCCATGCAGGTTACCCCTATTTGTTGAGATATAAGAGATAGTTAAGTTTATTTTGATTTTATCCTATAGTTATAAAGGGATCCACTGTGACTGTCCCATGCCATTTTGAATTCAATCACTGTATTTGCCCCCACCACTTCCATTGGGAGGGCATTCTAAGCATCCACCACCCTTTCAGTGAAAAAGTATTTCCTGACACTGCCTTTCAGTTTACCCCCTTGCAGTTTCATGTTATGCCCTCTAGTTTGGCAGCTTCCCCGTCTCTGTAAAAGGTTTGTTTGTTCATTAATACTCTTTAAGATTTTAAAGGTCTGAATCATATTTCCCCTGTCCCTCCTCTCTTCTAGTGTATGCATATTTAGGTCTTCAAGTCTCTTCTCATACGTTCTTCTAGTGCAGGCTCCAAATCTTTTTGATCACCTTTCTCTGAACCGTTTCCAGTCTTTTTGTATCCTTTGTGAGAAATGGTCTCCAAAACTGACCATAATATTCCAAGTGAGGCTCACCAGTGACTTGTACAGTGGCATCAGTGGCATCTCTGAGCCTCATGAACACAGTCTTCTGAAAATAGTTCAAGATCCCCTTCACTTCTGTTCCTATTTGTGTGTTTTTTTCTGAAGTCTTGCTCCTGACCCTTCATCTGTGAACACAGAACAAACATATTTGTTAAGCAATTCACCTCTATCCTCATCAGCTTCTACATATTCCTCCCCTTCACTCTTTAGTCTGACAATACCATTTTTGCACTTCCTCCCTTCGCTAAAATATCTAACAAAGGTCTTGTCCTCCTATTTTATTTCTTCTTTTATTTATTTAAAGCTTTTCTATACCACGCTCTTTAAAATCAGTGTGGTTTACAAATAACATTTTTGTACAAAGCAGGAGGAGCCTGCTTCGTACTTACATTGAATGGGGATTGTAACTTGGATTTGGAACTGGGGTAACTATATACAATCTGAACAGAGTATCGCTGAGCTGTTGTAGCGACATCACATGCTCTAATAACTATATACAGGATTGAAGTTATTTACAGTATCTTTGCTTTCCTGACTACTATCTTAGCTTCCCTAAGTTTTTCCAAATATCAAGGCTTGGCTTCCTTTCTCTGTGATATCTTGTGTTTTATAAAGGCCACCCTCTTTTTCTTCACCTTTTCAGCTACTTCTTTTGAGAAACAAGCAGCCTCCTTTTCCTTTCACATTTATTTACCTTTCTAACAAAAAGGTTTGTTGTCCTTAAAATATCCCCTTTCAGTTTTGCCCATTGCTTTTCTACATCCTCCAGTTATTCCCATCCCACTAACGACTTCTTGAAGCATTGTCCTATCTTAGCAAAGTTAGCTTTCCTAAAGTCTAAGACCCTTGCTTTGGAATAGATTGTATCAGTCCTAGTTCTAATACTGAACCTCACCATCTGGTGAGAGATGATATCCCACTATAACATCAGAAATACTTTCCTCATTGGCAAGCACTAAGTCCGGTATGACCCTTTCACATGTGGGCTCTTTTTACCAGTTGCCGGAATAGTTCTCCCCTGTAGAGAATCCCGAATCTTTGCTACATGCCCTTTTGCTAAGCAGTTAGCTTTGAGGCATTCTAGAACGGAACAGGAAGCGGCAATACAGTTGCCTATTTATCATCAGTGGAGCAAAAGCAAAGATACTCTATGTCCTAAAGAATAACACAAGTAATTAGATGACTCAGTACACATAGGAAGTGATTTTAAAGGAGCTGCGAAAAGAACGTGCATAAATCATCTTTTCAATGACTTACGCATGTAGATAGGTCTTTATGTGCATATTTTAGCCGGTCGCTATTCTGTGGGGTATGTTTACTAAACAGCACTAACGTTGCAGCGGTGACGTTATCGCGCGATAAGTGATGTTATCACGTGATAATGGCGCATTACCATGTGATAACGTCATGTATCACATGATAACGTCTCCGGTGGCGTTAAGGCGCACAGAGGATAGAGTAAGGCTCCCCAGAGGCCGGAGATAAGGGGTCAATGGGCAGAGAGTGGGAGGGGAGAGTCTCCATGCACACTAACACTGTGAAATCAGGGTCTGAAAATTAACATCAGTGGGGCAGCTGGGGCACAAGGTGGACTAGGCAGATGCCTAGGTGGCACATAGGAACTCAGAAACTGTAAATCAGCAAGCCAGCAACTGACCAAGGTCAAACATGCCCACGAGTGTGCGTCCCACAGTGTTCCAGGGGACATCACCCATCAGGTATCCCAAAGGGCACATAACAGTGACAGGCGGTGCCGGGGGGAAGCACGGATGTCCATGTAGGAACCCCTACCCCAGATCCCACACCATAGGCAGCGACCTACCGGCACACTGGATGGCCTGGGACTGCGCACCACCAGCACCACCGGCATACGGGCATGTCAGCATGGTGACGGAGGGGTGCTGGTGGTGGAGGAGGCAGTGGCATCTGCCCATTACACATCAAGGCCAAGCACTGTTCAGGTGGGTGGCGTGCAGTGCAACAGACAAAGGTTGTCTGATGAACAGTAATGATATCCCCAGGGAATGACCTGCCTCTTTGTTAACAGTTTGGTGCAGTACACACAGCCAGTGTGCTCAGAAGGTCACAGGTTCAAGTCCCAGCTGTGGCTCCTGCAGCCCATGTCCTATATTTTACCCTACAGAGCACATACACCATAAACATGTGCACTCCCTAAAGCAGAGGTTCTCAACTGCAGTCCTGGAGGGCCAAACACCCTTCAGGATTTCATGCTGTCCCTAATAAATATGCATGACATGCATTGGTATGCAGTGTCCCCATTGTATGCAAATGTATCTCATGCATATTCATTAGGGACAGCCTGAAAACCTGAATCGTTCTTGGCCCACAAGGACAGGAGTTGGGAACCTCTGCCCTAGAACATCTTCTAACAGGGGCACGAATACCCACACCCGCAGGCTCCACTATCCAAAGCCTCATGGAGAGTCAGTCTGTTGGGCCCTGCGCGGGGCAGCAGATACCAATACTAGCACCTGCATACCTTAGCAATGCCTGCACTGTGGCCAGGACTGGGATAGCGGCCAGGGCTGCCAACCACCTCTATCTTTGCACAATGCTGACATAGGTGTGGGAGTGTGTGTATGTCTACCCAGTGTTTTGTGGCTGCCTCACAGTCATTGTAATAACCAGTGGGCTACATCTCTATAGCTTTTAGCACCCCACTGGCATGTACTTAAGGTTACCGCACATTAATGAGCCAAGGCTCCCTCTATCGCGCATTCTTCACATTAACGCTGCAACTAGCACCGGTAACATTAAGATGGTTTAGTAAACATACCCCATACTGTAACTTTCCACTGCAATATAGTTTGACCGTGTGCAAAATTAACCAGTTTGGAGATATTACTCCCATAGAATATACTATGGTCTTCATGCCCTTCATGTTAAGAGCAGAACAATGGTAACTTTAAAGGCATATTTTAGGAAAGAGGTGGAGAATGGAATCAAGACACTGATGTTGCAGTATGTACAAATTCCAGTAGTATTTTAGAAAGGGGTCTGCTGAACATGGAGTTGTTTCTAAAATAAAATTGCAGGAGTGTAGATGGATATGCCTCCACGTACAGCGGGAGGATCTGTTTTACAGGCCTACATGTGGGGAAAAAACAATGGGGGAAATAACAACATACATGCACCGGCCCTTACATATGAAGGCCAGTGTTCTGTGACTTACACATGCAGTGCACACACGTGTGTATGTGAGCCATTTTGCAAGCCTTGTGTGTACATACTGTTGGTTAACTACAGATATGCTTCTTTTTTCTAATTTCAGTATACTGGGGGAAATAAACAGCAAGGGTTTAAGGATGCTAATTAATCCCTCCTGTAAAGAACTGGCCAAAATGAGCACATTTTAAAAACCTAAATGTGCCAAGAAGAAGGTGTAAATCCTGACATGAGTATTTTTGCTCACATATGTGTATTTTCCATGGAGGTAATTCCAGAACAAAAATAAGTCAGTTAGACAAGAGGGATAGATGTTTTTCTCACAAAAACATCTAGAATCATATTCCAAAACTACGCGGCCCTGCATGTACATGGTGCTAGCACAGGGAGGGGGCATGGCAAGCCATGGAGATGCATAAAGCATATTCAGGAGTGTTTCCCACATATGCCTACATTATACCAGCAGCAATGTGGAATAAGGCCAGGACTTAGAAAAGTTCCTGCTCTGATCTTTAATGAGTCCCTTATAGATGAATGGCTGTGATGCGTCTGTATTGAACTGATGTGTTTACTGTCTGGGAGGGCACAAAATGCAGTTCTAAAGAATAGAATACACAGGTGAGAGATGTTTGTAAGATTAGGGAACACCCCTTCATAAATATAAAGCACTGCAATAATCTTTATCCTGGCTATGCTGACATTTGCTGATTGTGCTAAAGGGGCTATTCTAGGCTTCCCAAATAATTCTAGTGTACGGAAAGATGGGAATGTAAATGTAGGGATGGTACGTGGTATGTGAGGTAGTATGGAGCAGAAATGTGTATGGGTGAGAAATGTTGTGAGATCAGATGTGGTGTCCTGAGACGCCATGTCATTATGTCTTCATTATAGTTGTTTATAGGTGTAGAGCATGGTTTTGGCTTATGTTATTTGTGACTGCAAATAAGAGAGAGAGAGTGCTCGTATATGGTTTGAGTGTTGCACAGGAGGATCTGGTGTGCTCATCCGCAAATCTGGGGGGACATGAATGCCTGGCTAGTATCTAGACCGAGGTATGACAGCAGCGTCACCAGGTGCCAGTGTGATTGGGCAGAATAAATCAGAACAGGTTCTCTGTAGCAAAGTGGCAAAACCCTTCCCGTCACTATTAGGGGACCCTCAGAAAGAGAGCATTCAACAGTGCAAACAGCACTAATACATGTCCAAAGGCACCATTTGTAGACAGCATTGATGGTGCCTTTGGGCATGTATTAGTGCTGTTTGCACTGTTGAATGCTCTCATTCTGAGGGTCTCTTATTAGTGATACGGATATGTTTTGACATTTAGCTGTGGAGCGCCTCTTCTGATTCTTTCTGGTCCATACTTAGCATTGTACAGACGGTTTTCAGAGATGACCAATGCAAGCATGACTAAGAATGTCTCCTGCTTCAATGTCTATTATGATGCAAGGTATGTCATGTCAAACATTTCACTTTCTACCTGCTTTTATACTATCTTAGAGTGCACTGAGATTACTTTCCAGTTTTTTGGGCATGCAACAGACTGGTATATATATAGTCTAGTTTGCATCAATATTTATGTATCAACAGTATTCATGTGTAGGTTGTATCAGCACAACACTGTCAGTGAAAGGAACAGCATAGGGGACACACATTTTACAGGGGGATGTCCATTCATGGGTATGTTGCAGGGACAAGCAGGATAAAAAATGCCCATCTTTTCAGAATATGGTGAGTGCAGGGACGTACGAAGCCTTTAACTGCATATAGTCGTGTCTCATACTCCATAGTGCTTTGGTCGTGCCGTGCTGAAAACATCTATGCCCCCAATTCTGAATTTGCAGGTGTGTCTATCCCCACAGCTGCAGAATCACATTTAAGTCAGGCCTGCTTTCAATTTGGACATGCCCGTGGACAGGACATGCATGCTATGGAATTGGGCTCCAAATGAAATAGGGAATTCACATTTAGATTTTTGACCTGCCCCAGTCATACCTTAACCAGGACCCCGACACCCTATGAGTACATTCATTCAGCCCTTTCTAAAATGCCTTTTGTACATGGATGATATTTAGACATTTTAGTGCCGATATTAACTCATGTAAATTACAACAGGGCTTCTAAACTAACCCATTTAGGCCCCTTAACCTGCTAGAGGACTTTGAAATTTGTGGTTCTTATTTTATAGCACAGTACAATGATAAAAAGTTCAGGCATGATATGCATCTGCCCAAAAGTGCTTAAAAGTTAAATAGGTGGCCTGAGGGAAAGTAAAAGTGTTTTCCCCAAGTGTGTTACTCTAAAAACAAGATTTGAAATCTGTTTTTTTTTCTGAGTCCTAGCCCATTGATGTAACCTCCAGACCTACGAACCTAACGCTATCTAAATATTAAGGTGAGCATCCTTTTGTGTTCCACTGCGTTCAGAAAATTCTGTTTTTTCTAATTCATCTTCATCTAGAAAATCTGGCCAAGCACGTGCCAGCTTAGTTTGGCCTTTCTCCACCTTTCTGCTAATCCTAAATTTTATGAGTGCCGTTTTTATTATACCTGTAATAAGAATGTCTTTAACTGACTAATGCTAAGTTTTTAATAAGGTTTTTAATAGAGTGTCATTTCTGAGAGTATATAAACAGATTCTGTGGCTCATTCCATATCATTACTATGCTGCTCCAGTGTCAGTGGTGGGAGTAATTTTAAAACCCTTTTGAGAAATTAGGTTGCAGGGGATGGTAAGCACTATTTACCTGCATGTATTCCACATGCTTTTCAGGTATACTTTGAAGTTTGCCCAATAGAAACGTGCAAGGATTTTAAAATGAAATCCCACATGTACCTTCCGTCTCCCATCCTAACCCCATACCCAGGCTCTCCCGTTTCCAGTGCAGACAGAATTATGCATGCTGGTTCACAACATTCGTTTTACCAAAATGCAGGGAGCAACTTCCAAATAGCCCTATTTAGCCTTACTAACTTGTTTCAAAACAGGTAGATTTACATGACCAGATTAATGCAGGTAGAACCATTTGAAGCCTGTTTCTTGGTTATCTTTTTATCAGATCTCCCTCAAAGAAGCCATTTTCCTCCAGATAGACACAGGATGCCTGAAATGCTCAAACAGAAGAAGGAATGGCAGAAATAAATTAAAACAAACAGATTTTATTATGTCCAACACAGCCGTGTTTCGGCAGATGATGCCTGAGTCAGGGGCTGCCATATGTGCAAAGGCTGGTGGGTTTCTGAATTCTTTTATTTTTTTTAAGACATCAAAATAGCTCCAGTATTTCTTGGGCACCACAGTCTGGAGTAAAGTTGGGCTTCTGAGGTTATAGCGCTCCAGACCCTCGGTCAGGTTTGCAGGATAGCAAGAGTGAATATGCATGAGAAAAATCTGCATGCACTGCCTCCATTTTATGCAGATCTCTCTCATGCATATTCCTTGCAGCTATCCTAAAGGTGTGTCCCAAAGACTGGGCTGAGGACTCCTGCTCTAGGGTGCATACGACCAGGAGGGCGAGCAGAAAATGAGCCACTGGAGTTTGCCGTGCCACCCCTGCTATATGCCACCATTGCCAGCCCATAACATGTGGGCGGCACTTCCTGTGTACTCTTTTCACAATATGTGACATCAGTGTAGCAGATGCAAAAAAGAGAAATATACATATATACAGGGTGGCTCAAAAAAATGTGAGAACATCTCATAAATTAAAAGCTTAAATAGTTTACTTATTTACCTTTTTTAGCTATATAACGTCTTTATTTTGACAATTTCCGGTCGCCAACTTTTTTTTTAAATTTGTCAATCGTTTACATCTGTGTTTTTGAATATTTAAATAACTTATATGCTACCAGATGTTCTCACTTTTTTGGGGCACCCTGTATATATACAGTATATATATATTTTTTTACTGTGTATTCTGCTGAAATTGTAATCTCTTGTTCTGGGTTTTGCTGAGTTCTTTCTGAGACATTTTCAGCTGGTTTTCATTCCAGTCCAGTGAGGATAGTTCGACCATTCCAATGTGCAACTGAAAAAAGAGGGAGCTTGGCATATTTTGGCTGTTTATCTCTGCAAACAGTCTTTGCTGCCCTAGCACAGTTCTGTTCTATACAGTGGCGTGCAGTCAGAGCTTTCAAGAGATTAAGGGGTATGTTTACTAAACCGCGCTACTGTGCGGGGCGCACTTGAGCGTTTGCTAAGGTACCTTAGCGCACGCTAATGATGCGTTTTTGTGCCCCGCACACGTGCGCGCCGCACTAACGGGCCCGCTCATGTGCGCGTCGCGCAAATGAGCGATAGAGGCGTGGAAAGGCTCCCGGAGGGCGGAGGAAGGCTCCCCAGGGGCGCAGAGACGGGGTCAATGGGTGGAGAGTGGGAGGGGAGAGGCTCCCCGCACAGGAGCGGGGCTGAAATTTGATGAAAAAAATACCGCGAGTGAAAACCTCGCATTAGAGCCGATTTAAAGGGAAGAGAAACCATTTCTGTCAGCAATGTACAGCAAAACCAGGGAAACCTACAAAACGTGAGCAGTGTGATACATGTGCACAGAACAAAATAGCAAATAAACATTGAAAATGACCACAACAAAATTCTAAAAAATTATAATACAGCTGGGCAACAGTGATAATCATGGAAAACATCAAAAATCACTCCCAAGAAAGCCCCAAAAAAGAAATATGAATTTTATTTTTACGCTCCGTCCCCATACAAGGTGAATGATCCCACAGTGAAATTGTGCAGAGCAGGGTTTATGTCTCCTTTGGCCAGGTTTCCTATCTCCAGGGACTGCACTGTCTCTGTGGCCACAGTGTGGTACAGTGAACACAGACAGTGTGTTTAGGAGCCAAAGATTACCAGTTCAAGTCCCAGCTTGGGCTCCTGCAAACCCAATCCCCATATTGTACCCACCACTAAACCATGATAGTAAAGACCAACCTTTTTTGCAGATAACATAAGCATGGTCCAAACACCTCTATTTCACCCTACAGAGCACAGACACCAGAAACATGCGCATTACCTAGACCACAGTCCCCTCAATGCAGTCCTGGAGGGACACATATCATTTAGCTGTGATGCTGTCACCAATATAAGGCCATGTCAGCATGGTGGCAGACGGGTACCGTTGGTGGAGGGGGCAGTGGCTGCTGCCCACAGCAGATGGTGGCCTAGCCCCCTTCACATGGGTGCAGTGCACTCCAACAGACAGGCCCTGTCTGACAAACAGCCATGGACTCCCCAGGGAATGTACTGTTTTTGTGCTAAGACAGTGGTGCAGCGGACACAGCCAGTGCCTTTAGGACCACAAGGTCACAGATTCAAAGCCCAGCTGGGGCTACTTCCAATCCAGTCCACATATTTTTCCCACAACTAAACCGTGATAGTAAGGACACACCTTTATTGCAGAGAACATACGCATGGTTAATACGCCTATATTTTACCCCACCGAGCACAGATACCATAAACAGGTGCATTACCTAGAGCAGAGTCTCCCAAATGCAGTCCTGGAGGGCCAAACGCCATTCAGGTTCCATGCTGCCTCTAATAAAGATGCCTGTGCTGCATATCTATGCACCATCCACATGGTATGCAGATGTATCCATGCATATTCATGAGGGACAGCATGAAAACCTGAACAGTGTTTGGCACACCAGGACTGGAGTTGGGAACCTCTGCCATAAAGCAGCAGCCAACAGGGGCAGACACACCCACACCCACACCCACAGGCCCCATTGGCTAATGCCTCCTGGAGAGGCAGGACATTGGACCCTGCGTGCATCTCCCAATACTAGCACTTGCATACCTTAGCAATGCCACCCTATACCTGGGTATACGGTACACACCTATCAAACGTTTCTTATGATTACTGGCAGATAGCAAGTCCTACGTTAAGCACAGTTTGCTCATTGAGCTCCATCATAACAATCTTTCTGATGTCTGCGGTTTGTGCTTCATGTCTGGTCTCTGACAGTGTTTACCACCCTGGGGAGTGACCCCCACCAGTATTGCGTAGCATATCCATGCCTGTACTGTGCCCAGGACTGGTGTGGTGGGCAGGGCTGCTAAACTCCTCTATAGTAGCACAATGCTGGCATAGGTGTGGGAGTGTGTGTCTGTCTATACAGTGTGTGGTGGCTGCAAACACCTTCCACAGCCCACACTGCCAGCACTGTTGCCAGTATTGGCCTGCCAATGTGCATAATGAGGAGCAAGGTACCATGGGTATAGCCCGGACAGGGTGACCTGGCCAGGATGCATCTGCACAGGGCATAGGGCACTGGCTGGGACATTTTAGTGCCCGGCCACCACCTACACAGACAGGGTGACCTCAGTATGTCCTGCTGGGGGATCACTCTCACCCTGACTGTGCAGTGATGACAGCATGGCTAGGCATCCCCATAGTGCTATATAGTATTTCTCTCATGTGATATTTATGGGTTTCCTTTTGGGGCTGAGTCATTGATTTATCTGCTTGTTTATGCATTTCCACTGGGAAACTGCACTATGGACTAGCTAGCAGACTGTTTGCAGCTGGTATGTGTCTTGATGGAGTAGTTTGCAGGGTGCAGTGGCTGGAGGCTTGCTGCAGGAGAATATCAGGTAGTGTTGGGGTGCAGCTTAGCATATCCAGGCCTAATATCTGTCTGCTATTGTGTTATGGATGTGTACAGAGCTGCATTGACTGCCCTGTAGGGTGTCTGTTCCCCAGCAGGACTGGTGTTGATGGTCCACTCTACTTCCACTATTGCAGGGAGGTAGAATGTGGATCTGTTGATGGGAGACCCTGTTTGCCACCCTTGGCCCTGGAGGGGGAGGGTGGTGGTGGTGGTGCATAATCCACCTGGGGGCTGCACCTGACTGAGACAAACAGAGATGGTCAAAGTGTTTCTGCAGAAACTACCTCTCTCACACATTAACACTGCTTTGGATCCACTCTACTGCCACTATTGCAGGGAGGTAGAATGTGGATCTGTTGATGGGAGACCCTGTTTGCCACCCTTGGCCCTGGAGGGGAAGGGTGGTGGTGGTGGTGGTGGTGGTGCATAATCCACCTGGGGGCTGCACCTGACTGAGACAAACAGAGATGGTCAAAGTGTTATCTGCAGAAACTACCTCTCTCACACATTAACACTGCTTTGGACCTACTGCATGGCCTCTTTCAGCCATGGCTGGTGCTGTGGACCTGGTGCTGGGCGCCTCACCGCACCCTCAGGGTGAGCACAGTACCCGCACAATGTGACGGTGTGAAGCTACTCTGTGCCAGTAAAACACACGGTCAGTATCCCCTACCAGGCCGAGGTGCTGTGGGGGTGCACATGGTCATTTCCCCCTACCAGGCCGAGGTGCTGTGGGGGTGCATTCCCCATCTTGTGTTTATCTGTGGACAGCTGATTTGCATGTGCAGTGCATCATGGGTACGGGTGGGCTAACCCTATCCTGGTGACCACTGCAGACTGTCTGTGTGGTGACGTGCACTCCCTCTGCAGCCAGCCAGAGGCTTGCTAGCAGCTATAGAGCTGTAGCACAATGGTTACTTCACTGCCTATAGAGCCAGAGGTCATGGGTTTGAACCCACAGTGGGGTTATTTGATGGGGCTGCCCAGGGCATTATCTCTTTTTAATGTACATTATTGCTGCCAGCAAAAACACCCTCATTGTACTGTACCAATAAGGTGCCTCAGAGGGCGCTTTATAGGGCGCCCTATAGGTTACCTTATGGTTACCGTCCATATAAGGTGCACTATACGTTATCCTGTGGAGCAACTTATAGGGTGCCCTATAGGGGACATTTCAGGGTGCCGTGGCGGACAGTGCACTTTATAATGTGCCCTATGGAGTGCCTTATAGGGTACCTTATGCGGCACCTTCAATTACGGCACGTGAGGACCTGTTTGCTGGCAGCAATTAATAAAATACAACTAAAGTGCTGCAGGAAAAAATACGTACATTGAAAAGCTGATGCCATAGCCAGCCTTACATAGTAGGCACACTGGGGAGCAAACTCATGACTCCTGTATCAGCAGTCAGTGCCTCACCCATTGTGCTACACTGCTGCTCCTCCTTGCATGTGAGCGCACCTACTTATGCTTTTCATTCCTTAAACTGCACAGTGCTGCCATCAAAAACATTGCTGTGACCTTGCGGTACCTCATACGGCACCCTATAAAGCGCCCTATAAGCAACATTCTAGGGTGCCTTGGCGGACAGTGCACTTTAAAATGTGCCTTATGGGGCGCCTTATGTTAACACGCTTTGAGAGTGCGTTTGCTAGTAGTAGTAATTAAAATGAAACATGAAATGCCTCCTAAAGCAAACTTACCCATAATAGGTAGTGCCCCAGCCAGCCTTCTTCATTGGGCACAGTGGGGGATTGAACCCATGATCCCTGCACCATTGGTCAGTGTCTTAACCATTGTATTGTAGCTCTGTTCCTGTGATTGTGCATCAGCGCCCCGCCTTATGCCGCCCAATATTAAAATGCCTCCTAAAGCAGTAGTGCACCACCTTATGCACATCAGCATGCCACCTTATGATGCCTATGATTTAAATGCCTCAGCCAGCCTTCTTCATTGGGTACTGTGGGGGATTGAACTCCTGATCCCTGCACCATTGGTCGGTGTCTTAACCATTGTGCTGTGGCTCTGCTTCACTGCTTGCACATCAGCGCGCCACTTATGCCTCCCGCGCAGCTTTCTCATGCGCTAATGTGCGGGGCGCACATGGGCGCTGTGCACCTTAGCGCATGAATAATCCCGGTTTTGCTTTTTTCAGCCAGACATGCCCACTCCTTATATGGCACCCGCACACTAGCGTGGCCCGCACATTACCGGGGTTTTAGTAAACATACCCCTAAGTGAATCCCCAGCCCTGACTTCTCCTGCATGATAAGGGCTTAGCAGGCCTCAAACACGGAGATCCTTACATTTAGAGGCAGTAGCGTTCCAGCAGGAGATGTTGTGCTTTCTAGGGAAGACATCCTAATTCCAATGCAAACCTCAAAGCAAATGGAATAAAGCAGAAGAATCAGTGCAAAAAAAAAATACTGAGCAGGTAGATAGCTATGGTTTAATGGGAGACAGCCAACATGGATTTAATCAAGGAAAGTCTTGTTTTACTTATCTGTTATATTCTTCTGAAGCAATGAATATGTAGGTAGACAAAGGTGAGCCGGTTAACATAATGTATCTGGATCTTCAGAAAGCCTTTGACAAGGTCCCTCATGAGAGATTCTGGGCGAAATTAAAAAGTCATGGGATTGGAGGCACTGTAGTACTGTGGATCAGGAAATGGTTAAAAAATAGAAAGCAGAGGTTAGGGCTAAATGGCCAATTTTCTCAATGGAGAAAGATGAACGGTGGAGTACCCCAGGGATCTGTGCTGGGCCTGCTGCTTTTTAATATATTCATAAATGACCTGGAAATTGAGTAGGGAGTGAGGTGATCAAATCTGTAGATGACACAAAATTATTCAAAGTTGTTAAAACCTAAGAGGTTTGTGAAAAATTGCAAGAGGACCTTGATAAATTGGAAGACTGGACGTTCAAATGGCAGATGAAATTTAATGTGGATAAGTGGAAAATTATGCACCTAGGAAAGAACAACCCACGATGCAAGGTACCACCTTAGAAACCACCACCCAGGAAAAAGATTTAGGCGTCATCATGAATAATACATTGAATCTCTCCACCCAGTGTGCAGTGGCAGCCAAGAAAGCAAATACTATGTTAGGAATCACAAGGAAAAGAATGGAGATTAAAACCAAGGACATTATAATGCCTCTGTATCGTTCCATGGTGCGACCGCATCTTGAATATTGTGTGCAATTCTGCTTGCCATATCTTAATAAAGATATAGCAGAATTAGAAAAAGTACAGAGAAGAGAGACAAAAATGGTAAAGGGGATGGAAGGATACCCATATGAGGAGAGGCTTAAAACGTTAGGGCTCTTCGGCTTGGAAAAGAGAAGGCTGAGGGGAGATATGATAGAGGTCTATAAATTAATGAATGAAGTGGAACAGGTAAACGTAAATTGGTTGCTTACAGCATCAAAAAGTAGAAAGACTAGAGGACATGCAATGAAGCTACAATTTTACCCATTTAAGACTAATAAAAGAAAATATTTTTTTACTCGACACATAATTAAATTCTGGAATTCGTTACCAGAGGATATAGTAAAAGCTGTTAGTGTAGCTGGGTTGAAAAAAGGTTGGGATAAGTTCCAAAGATTTTTCTGGTACCAGAAATTCTGAAAACCATATCCAAGTTTTTTAAGACATGGGAGTATGTTTACTAAACAGCGTTAACATCGCAGCGGCAACTTTATCGCATGATAAGTGACGTTATCGCACGATAATGGTGCATTACCATGCGAGAACGACACATATCGCGCGATAACGTCTCCACTGGCATTAAAGCAAACAGAAGGTGGAATGAGTGCTTGAAAATACCTTAGAAGCATTTAAACTTTGAATGAATGATACCAGACATATATATGCTAAAATATATGTACTTGAAAAACAAACTTATTACCAACATGCATATCACAAATCAATTATATGAAACACTCCATGAAAAACATGCATGGTTTTAAGGTATTTTCAAGCACTCATGTTTTTTAATTGTCTTATATTTATTTATTTATTTGGCAGTCTTGCACAGACACATGTGTTTTACTTTGATAGTTTTCATATATACATGTTTTTTATAAATATGCATGTTTTTTATGGACTCTTAATACACATAATTATGCATGTTTGCAATAACTTTTTAAGTACATATGTTTTAGTTTTAATATATATGTTTGTTACCATTCATATTAGTTTAAATGATTTTATGGTATTTTCATGTATTTAAGTTTCAAATGTCCCATAATTTTCCATAATTTTCTATTTTGAAATGTTAGTATATATACATATATTTTTTATTTCTTCCCAATGTAATTTTACATTATTAGTATTTTTTAGCTCCGATTTCTGTTAGGCAACCATTATTTTTGTTTATATTTGCTTATCTTTATTTTAATATGCTTGTGTTTGTTTTCTCTTATGTGCCTCTTTACACTTTGTTTATTCATTATTTCTTACAGTTCATTCTTAATATGTTTTTTATGATTGTTTTTGTTGTAAGCCCCTGAGGAAGGCTTCACAAAACATGGCCTGTGTCGGGCCAGTGGCTATAGTGGAATAATCAAATAAAGTTTGATTTTATACATTCTTCCACTTGCTTTCCACGTTTCATACTGGGTTAGACAGATACACACTCCCACACCTATGCCAGCATTGTGCAAATATAGAGGCTTTTGGCAGCCCTGGCCACCACACTAGTCCTGGGCACAGTGCAGGCATGGCTATGGTACGCAATACTGTTGGGGGTCACTCCCCGGGGTGGTAAACACTGTCAGAAACCAAAACTGAAACACACTCCACAGATATCAGAAAGGTTGCTTTGATGCAGCTCTATCAGCAAATTGTGCTTAACATAGGAATTGTTATCTGCCATTAATCATAGCAACCCTTTGATATATGTGTAATATATTCCCAAGTTTAGGGCGGCATTGCTAAGGTATGCAAGTGATAGTATTGGGAGATGCTGCTGCGCACAGGGCCCAACAGCCTGACTCTGCATGAGGCTTTGGATAGTGGAGCCTGTGGGTGTGGGTGTTTATGCCCCTGTTGGACGCTGCTCTAGGGCAGAAGTTCCCAACTCCGGTCCTGGTGGGCCAAACACTGTTCAGGTTTTCATGCTGTCCCTAATGAATATGCATGAGATACATTTGCATACCATGGGGGCGGCGCATATAAATGCAGCACAGGCATATTTATTAGGGACAGCATGAAACCTGAATGGTGTTTGGCCCTCCAGGACTGCAGTTGGGAAACTCTGCTCTAGGGATTGCACATGTTTATGGTGTCTGTGCTCTGTAGGGTAAAATATAGGAATTTCAGGCATGTTTATTTTATCTGCAATAAAGGTTCCACGGTTTAGTACTGGGTAAAATATGGGGAAAGGTTAGCAGGAGCCACAGCTGGGACTTGAACTTGTGACCTTCTGCTCCTGAACACACTGGCTGTGTGTATTGCACCACACTGTTGCCACAAGGACAGTTCACTCCCTGGGGATACCATGACTGTTTGTCAGACAGACCCTGTCTGTTACATTGCATGGCACCCTCCTAAACGGGGCTAGGCCATGGTTTGCTGTGGGCAGATGCCACTGCCCCTCCACCACCAGCACCCCTCTGCCACCATGCTGCCATGCCATTATGCCGGTGGAGCGCAGTCCCAGACCATCCAGTATGCCGGTAGGCAGCTGCCTATGGTATGGGTTCTCAGGTAGGGGTGCCTACATGGACATGCGCGTTCCCCCCCCCCCCCCGCACCGCCTGCCAATGTTATGTGCCCTTGGGGGTACCTGCTGGGTAATCTCCCCTGTGACACTGTGGGACACACACTCGTGCCCATGTTGGACCCTTGTCAGTTGCTGTCTTGCTGCTTTACAGTTTTGGCATTCCTATGTGTCAGCTAGGCATCTGCCTAGCCCGCACTGTGCCCCAGCTGGACAATAGAAGCCGCCTGCAGCCCCCTGTATCCCATTTGGCAGTCCCCTATCCCCGATTCCAGCAATGAGGAGAAAGGGTGGAGAAAAAACATAATTTTCAATTTAGTCATCTGAATGTGTCAGTTTTTACCATTTACATCCATTATCTTTATATTTTGCATCACTGTTTCTATTTCTCTGTTGATTTGTCTGCTAGTAAGTGATATTACTGATGACATGGGATGGATGGGGGGCAGGCAAGTTAATGACTCCTCTCCGTCACATCTTGTTGCTCAAACCTGGAACTAAGGTGTCCCTTTCTCCCCCCCCCCCCCCCAAACACTTTGAATAAGTGTCCCAGATTTGCCTGCAAAAAAATATCAGGTAGCTTTAGGGGAGGGAAGAGTGCAAGGTGTTGCCAAAAGATACATTCCTCTTCTCTCAGAACACGCCACAGACACCCCAAATCAGAGGCACCCCACATCCACATCACACACACAGGCTCTGCACACACACATACACCTAAAGCACCCATTTTGTGTAAGTGATGGTTGCCACATATTTTGCTTGATATGGTTTCTTTTTTCTGACACCTTTGGTTTTTAGGCTTTTCTACTTGGCTGTTCTCTGACATTTTTAGAAGGGAGCGATACAGTATAGAAGGTGAAGTACTTTTGCCACAAAAGAAGAGTGAGACCTAGGGGTGATTGTATCTGATGATTTTAAGATGGATATAAAGGTAGAAAAGGTGATGGCAAAAGCTAGAAGGATGCTTGGGTGAATAGGGAGAGGGATAGCCAACAGGAAGTAGGAGGTGATGGTGCCTCTGTATACGGTTTTGGTGAGACCTAATTTAAAGTATTGTGTGCAATTCTGGAGATCACACCAGCAAAAGGATATAAAATAATGGAGTCGGTGCAGAGGGTGGCTGCCAAATGGTCAGTAGGCTTCATCATAAGGCATATGGGATCAGACTTAAAGATCTCAATATGTATACTTTGGAAGAAAGACGGGAGAGGGGAGACGTGATAGAGATGTTTAAATACCTCCATGGCATAAATGCACAGGAGGAGAGGCTCTTTCAATTGAAAGAAAGCTCTGCAATGAGGAGGCATAGGATGAAGGTGAAAGGGGATAAACTCAGGAGTAATTTGTAGAAATATGTCTTTATGGAAAAAAGTGGTAGATACTGTACATGGAAGAGTCTCCCAGTGGAGGTAGTACAGAAAAAAAACTGTATCTGAATTCAAGAAAGCATGGGATAAATACAGAAGATCTCTAAAGGGAAAAAGGGACTATATAACTATATAACTAACTATATAACTATATAACTGTATCTATATAACTATATAACTATATAACTTAACAGTTAGTATGGAAGGGCAGACTGGATAGGCCACATGGTCTTTTTCTGCCATCATGTTTCTATGATTCATTTATGGAGGGGGAGGGGTATGGCAAAGAAGAGGCATGGAGCAAAGATGTAGAATTTTTCTCTTTCAAAACGTTGGTATGCACCATTACCCATTGCAGTTATTTTTGTGGGCAGGGCAGGGGGAGGGAATGGGCAGAGCATGGCTTGCCACACAAGGTACATTTTTCTTGTTCAAAAAGTTGGCAACCCTACAGCACCTGATATGCCAAGATAGTCTCCCATCAAGTCCTAACCAGATCTGATGCTGTTCAGCTTCTAAGATAACATGAGATCTAGCCCACATAGGGTGGTGGTGCCTTAGCTCTGACCAGGTAAGATGTGCTAATTCATAAGGAGACTAGGAAGGGAGGGTCTAATATTCTAAGTGATTAAGGCAGTTAGTAGACCTGCTAACTGCATTAATTGTGCTGACTGGGATATTTAGCGGCACTAGAATGGTTAGTACCGATGGATACCTGTGGGTGCTACCGGCTTACATTGGGGTGTTGCAGAGGGTGGCACCTGAGGTTAACCGGAAAGTGGTGATATTCAGCTGCTGCCCCTTTATCCCTCAGCCATGACTGTTAGACACATTAAAGGCTGTCCTAATTTTTGCTGCCAAAGCTAACCTGGCAGCGGCTGAATATCACTTCAATGCTATCTAGCTGACCCAGATAGTTAAGGTTGGTGGCCGGATATGGCCCCAGCTTTGAATTTCCAGGTCCTATGTTCAGCACCGATGGTTAGCTGCTTTACCACTGCTAGTCATCTCCGCTGAATATCGGGCCCGGAGTTCTTTTCCTTCATCCTGCCTAAGTCTGCTTGTGTTGAGTTTTGGTTGAAAGGCTCTGGCCTTGCTTGTAAGAGAAGTGGATTATGGTATGGCTTTCTTCTTTTGTGCTATTGTTCTATGTGTTATGAAAACCCCCCACTATGAACCCAATATCCAAAGGCATTTACATGGTTTACAGACCTGTAAACCATGTAAATGCCACCGAGAGGGACATTCATTGTCACTAACACTGTTAGTGCCGCTGAATATCCCTGATTAACGTCTCTACATGCCCCAATGCAACCCATGTAGCATCAAGGCATGTCATGGGCATTTCGGGGGCAGCACCAGCCGCTAACCAGGTAGCGGTGATATTGCACCTCTGCCCAGTGCAGCAAAAGCTGGCCTGTCTTTACCTATGGGAGCTAACTGCCTGGTTAGCTTCTGTGGTGTCTTTTGCTGTGTGGCAAACCTGGATATTCAATGCCAGGGCTGCATATGACCTCGGCACTGAATTTCTAGGGTTAAAGTTTGGCGAAGATGACTATGCGCTTTAGAGGTGCATAGCCACTGAAAATGAATATCGGGCCCTATATGATCACTAAATATTTTTCTGTAAAGATAATTTTAAGTTATGTATAGGGTTGCCAACCGGCCGGTTTTCAGCCGGCCTGGCCGGTTTTTCCAAGGCCAGGCTGGTTACCGGCAGAGATGTAAAACCAGCCCTTGAAAAGCCGGTTTTTTGCTCTGGCCGCAAGATCGGAAGCAGCCAGAGCAAAAAAATGGCTTTTCTCCCGATTCCCGAAGTCTGCGGGGGAGGGAGTCGGGGAAGCCCTCGCGAGGCCCCGGTGACTCCCTCTGTACAACCGCCAGCGTGAAGATCTTTTTCCTTCACCCTGGCAGCTGTTTATGTGAAGCCATGATTGCTGGGAAAGGTTAAAGGCAATGCCCTTTAACCTTTCCCAGCATTCGTGGCTTCACAGAAACTGGATGGGCTGTGATGGGGAGGGGAGGCTAGGACTACAAATGGGCTTTGATGGGGGGGAGGGGAGGCCAAGGACTGGATGGGCTGTGATGGGGTGTACCTGGACTGGAAGTTGGCTATGGGGGGGGGGGGGGGGGACCTGGACTGGAATTGGGCTATGGGGGGTGTACCTGGACTGGAAATGTGCTATGGGAGGGGGGGGGGGAACCTAGACTGGAAATGGGCTATGGGGGGCCTGGGCTGGAATTGGGCTATTGGGGGGGGGGGGAACCTGGACTGGAAATAGGCTGTGATTAGGGGGGATAGGACTGTAAATGGGCTGTGATGGTTGGGGGGACTAGGACTGGAAAGAGGCTGTGATGGTGGGGGGGGCTAGGACTGGAAAGAGGATGTGATGGGGGGGACTTGGACCGGAAATGGGCTGTGATTGGGGGGGGGGGGGGCTAGGACTGGAAATGGCCTATCATGGGAAGGCTAGCACTGGAAATGGGCTGATGAAGAGCTGGAATAGTACTGGAAATGGGGTGATGGGGGCTGGAATAGGATTGGAAGTGGGCAGACGAGGGGGCTAGGATTGGAAATTGGTTGATTGGGGAGCTTGGAGTGGAAATTGGTTGATGGGGAGCTGGAATGGAACTAGAAAAGAGCATATGTGGGGCTAGGACTGGAAATGGGCTGATGAGGAGCTGGAATAGGACTAGAAATGGGCTGATGGGGGAGCTTGGACTGAAAATGGGTGATGGGCTAGAATAGGACTGGAAATAGGCTGATGTGGGGGCATGGGAGAATGGGACTAGAAGGGAGTGGATACTGGGTGGGTCTAGAACTATAAGGGAGATGATTTTTGGGGAGGACTAGAAGGGGATGGGGAATGAGAATGGAGAGGGGAAAAGATATTTTGTGCGGAAGAAAAGTCTACGATGGGCCGGGTATTGGGAGAGTAAGAGGGGACTGAGAATGGAAGGGTGAAATTTGAGTGGATGATAAAGGAATAAGGAAAGAAATGGGGGAAAGAGCAAAAGGGAAACAATCAGTATGTTAAAGCAGATACAGAGAGAGAATGGAAAACATCTAAAAGAGAAGAAAGGACAAATGGATAGTTCGCAGAAGACACGAAGAAACCAGAAGGAAGTGACTGGAGCAATTGCAACTGAAAAATAAAATGCCCAAACAGAAGGTAGAAAAATACTTTTTATTTTGAATTTATTAACTGGAATATGTCTGGTCTGGGAAGTGTGTATTGCTAACATCTTTGTGTTTTTGTTTAGTGCAAGAGAAAATTACTTTATAGTTTTATTTCTCTAGTGTTGTACATTTCATGTTTGGCTTTTGGGGTTCCCAGTTTAATATTATCTGACCAAGGGAGTTAGCCTACACTTATCCTCGGTAATTTTTGTGGGTGGGGCTGGGGTGCAGCATGGGTGGGACTGTGGGTGGGGCAGGGGTGGGACTAGGGGCGGAGAATGGATAGAGCCACAGGTGTCAGGTTTTTCTCGGTGAAAAAGTTGGCAACCCTAGTTATGTGCTAAAAGGCTTTTACTGACTTTGGAGCAGAGCCAGCTAATAAAATCCTGCTTATGTAAACTGAACCTGGCTTGGTGTTTGTATATGCATGTAGGATAGCTGAAAGCACTGCAGGGAGGACCCTGCTACATCAGCACACAGGAAGGGTCAGGCTTGAGCTTTAAATAAGCTCATAGTGCCAGCACAGAGCAGCCTTAGTGAGCAGGGTGTCATTAGTGAAGTCTCAGCCACCGCTGCTGGAGTGTATGCTCATAAGGGAAAGAATCAACAGGGACTCTCAGGTTCTACTACCCGAAGGCCGAGATAGTGCCAGGCCAAAGCTGCCTTTCAGCTGTCTACTGCTACTGTCTGCTGTACATTTGGTAGTGATCTAGGACAATGCTTCCCAAACCTCTTTCTGATGTGACCCCATTTTAGCTGAGGAAAATTTATGTGACCCAGATACTAACAATATAAAATTTTCAAGCAAACAACATAAATATAAGCATATAAATATGTATATCTCTGATTTTTAAAGTATGTATCCAATATACTGAACATGCCTGACACTTATGGGCTTCAAAGCAATGGCATGGCTTCTTGAACATTTGCTATATGTGGGCTAATCATCCGGGGGCAGTGTATGTGCGGTTGCACGAGCGAGGGGGTAGAGTGTCTGTGAGCAGTGTGTCTATGCAGATGTGAAGAATAAGTGATTAGGGGCAGTGTGTGTATGTCTGAAGCTGAAGGAAGCTAGTGGGTTTTGAGGTCCTCTCTCAGAGCTTTGCCCTGAGATGGTCCCCAGCCTTATCTTTCACCAGTTCTGGAAGATATACTATACATGCCAAAATATTCCAATCACTAAATAGAAAATACAGTTCTTTTTTTCTACTATGCTTTCTGGCTATTTTATTTTTCTAATCATGTGGCTCTGGTTTCTGCTTTCCTCTGTTTCTCTTAACTCTTGTTTCCAGGGTCACCCATCTATTTGTATTTTCTTCTTTCTCCTCCTGTCTTCAGTGTTACAGATTGACGTAGGTGATGATGTGATCTCTTCTTTTCTATTTTCTTTCTTCTCCTTTTACTATTTAGTTGTCAGTTTCCCACTGTTTACTGCATTTACCCACAGCTTTCTATCACTTTCTCTCCTTCCCAAGCCTCTTATTGCCCAGTCTTTAACTAACTCTGCCCCTCTCTCCTCCATCTATGTCCAGCATCTTCACTTTCTCCTCTCTCACCTTCCCCATCCAGGTCTCTCTCCTCTCTATCCCATGTTTAGTAACTCCTTTCTGCCTCCCTAATTCCCCCAACACATGCCCAGCATCTCTTCTGTCTCCCTAGCACTGCCCTCATCTTCAGCATCTCATCTTCCTAGTCCCCCCCCCCCCATTCCCAGTATCTCTTTTGTCTGTCTCCCTTCCTCCTCCCCATGCACGGTATCTCCTCTGTCTGTCTCCCGAGCCCCACTCTTAATTTTCAGTCTCACCAGTCGTTGCGTCTCCATTTCCAGCATCTCTTCTCTCTTGCCTCCCCAATAACCCCCCAATATCAAACATCTCCTGTCTGTCTCCTCCTCCTTAACATGCCCAGCATTTCCTCTGTTTCCATAGTTTCCCGCCATGACTGTTGTCTCATCTGTTTCCTTAGTTGCCCCCAAAGGCCAACATTTCCTCTGTCTGTCTCACCAGCCATCTTCCCACCCATATCCAGCATCTTCTGTCTATCTCCCTCACTCCCTAGTACAGCATATCCTCTGTCTACCTCATTTTCCCTCCCCAATGTCCAGCATATCCTCTGTCTTCCTGCCCTGCACCACCCCCATGTCAGGCATCTCCCTGCAATACAACCTATTCTATCTCCCACATCATGTCAAGCGTCCTCCTTAATTCCCCTTCCCTGGTGGTCTAGCATCAAACCTTCCTTCCCCCTCCTCAATGATCCAACATCTTCCCCCATTCCTAAACCACCTTGTAGACAAAAATTAAATTGAAACCCTAAGAAGACAGGTTCTGCATGCTGTGCAACACCAGAGAAATAAACTAATGCAGTCCCTCCTGTACTGTGCAAAATATAAAAACGGCACATATCAAATCCAAAAACTGATATACAGTATATTCCAATCATTAAACTGAAAATACGTTCTTTACCTTTGTGGCTGTCTATTTTAATTTTCCTAATTGCCTTGGTCCCAGTGTCTGGTTTCTGCATCTTCTGTCTTCTCTTAACTCTCTTTTCCAGAGTCTGTAATCCATCTGCCACTTCACTCCCCTCCTGTTTTCTTCACTTGCTTTCCTACATCCATCTCTGGACATTGATCTTTTCCTTCCAGCTTTATTTTATTTATAATTTCTCATTCAGATTTTACTCCTTTTCCTCCTTACTGTCCAGTCTCTAATTCCTCACTTTTTACTGCATCAGCCATAGCTCTCCAACCCTCATCCTATCCTTCCATTCTCCACCTCTCTTTCCATAACCTCTTATTCCCCAGTCTTTCCTAACTCTTGAACAATGTCTTCCCCTTTACTCCCCCTCTCCCTCTTTCCCCTTCCCTGCCTTTCTTTTGCCTTCTCCCTCTCTCTCACTCTCCCTATTCCCCCACATCACTCTTCATTACCCCCCCCCCCCATCAATCTCGTCTAGTCTCCTCCTATCTTTTTAGGAATCTTCATGCTATTGATCCACTGACTCTATCCACTACTGTCTCATCTCTTCTCTCTTCCACTTTGTCCTCTGTTGAAGAAGCCATAGCTTCCTATAATACTGCTCTCTCCTCTACTCTGGATACCTTTGTCCACCATTCCACATCCTGTGAGGCACACCTCACCTCAACCCTGGTTGTCTTCAACTACCTGCTACCTATGTTCCTGTGCCTGCTAAGCTGAGTGTACTTGGCTCAAATTCCACTCTCTCTGACTTTCTTCACTTGAAATTCATGCTTTCTTCTTTCCAGTCTACTATTGCACTCGCTAAGCAAAACTTTTTTCTCCATCTGACTGTCTTGCCTCCAACCCTCGCCATCTCTTTTCTACTCTCAATTCTCTTCTTAAGGCTTCTCCACCTCCAATCCCTCCTTCTCTCACAGCCCAAACCCTAGCAGACTATTTCCATGACAAAGTGCATAAGATTACTCTTCAATTCCCCACTAAATCTTCTTCACCCCATCTTCCCCCTCTCCATTACCAACATTTCCCCTCAACTTCTATCACCCTTTCATCCTTTTCTAAAATCTCTGTTGAGGAAACCTCTCTTCTTCTTTGCTCCTCTAAACTCACTACCTGTTCTTTCAATCCTATCCCGCCCATCTCCTCAACTCCATCTCCTCCTCTGTCATCCCATTCATCTTACATGTTCTCAGCCTTTCACTTTCCACTGCAACCTTCCCTGCATCCTTCAAGTATGCTGAAATCACTCAAATCCTCAAAACACCATCACTTGACCATATTTGTCCTTCTAATTATCGACCCATCTCCCTTCTCCCATTCATTTCCAAAATTAAACGTGCAGTTCTCTGCCACAGTCTTGAATTTCTCTCCTCTCAAGCCCTCTTTGATCCACTTAAATCTGGTTTTTGTCCATTTCATTCCACTGAAACGGCTCTTGCCAAAGTCTCACCAAGTTCAAAGGCCTTTAATCAGTTCTCATTCTTCTTGATCTTTCTGCTGCTTTTGATACTGTTGACCACCTCCTCCTCCTTGACAAAAGAATATTTAATGACAAAATAAGGATTTAAGTACTCAACTATGGTGTTTTACTATGTTTGGGGCAGTCCCTTTGTGTAGATATTGCTTGTTCAGCTGGTTGCCCCATTTGGGTTTTTCGTTTTGAATGCACGATAGGACAATCGTCCCTCCCCTGAACACAACATGCGATCACGACCCTAAATGAGGATTTTTAAACCCCATTTGAGGTTGCAATCCACAGCTTGGGAAGCACTGATCTAGGGGGAATAGAAAGCATGAGGGGTTAGTGAGTGCAGGGAAAGAGTATGGAAGTGAGTGGGTGGGAGAGAGCTTAGAAAGTGGAACTGGGTATGGAAGGGTGTAGAGAAAGAACATGGGGTAGGGTTGAATTAGAGAGGAGAAAGAGCATGAGGGTTGAGTAAATGGAATAATAAGGGAAATGTATGGGTTTGAGTGAGGAAGAAGAGGGTAGAGAAATATCATGAGAGGTGGGTGGGTGAGTGAGTGGTGGCAGGGGGAAAAGCTTGTGGGAGTGAGAATGCAAAGTGGTGAGTAAGTTGAAGATAACAGGAGAGGAATGAGAAGAAAGGGCAAATGGGTGGAGAAATGTGAATGAAAGAAAGGTGGCTAAAAGAGTAAGTGAGCCAATGGGGAAGAGGAAGAGTGGGTTAGGTTGAGCGAGGATCATGGAGTCAGGTAAAATGGAGTGAAGAAGATGCAAGATATATCCTGTAATACCCCTACAAACACAGACACACACGCACACTTCCTTGAATACCCTTCAACCTCCCACACCCTTCTACACTGTCATATATCCATATCCATATCTCACCTACCCAGTAGCCCTCTCTTCATAGCTACTTACACCCATCCATAAGGAACTGCAAGACATACACCTGCAGGTCATGGAGTCATAAAGTTATCTGAGGAAACCTCACAGCTAAATTTTTAGAGAATATAATAGGTGCATGTTACAGAACTGGAGGTGCAGGATGCTATGCTTGAAATGTGCTTGCCCAGCCACATGCAACCCTGAGCCTGCCAAAGCTTCTGCCAAACTCTGAAGCTTCTCCTGCTGCGTACTTTCACCAATGAACTCCTTCTTTCCACCCTCTAAACTAAACTGCTACTGAATGGCTACTGAGTCACAGAAAGAAAGATGTAGAGGGCCACAGGAGGTAAGAGAAGAGACTTGATCAACTCAATGGGGCTTGTTTACAAAGCCGCGGTAGCGGTTTCCAAGCGTTATCGGAACCACGGCCCCATTGATTTCAATGGGGCCACGGCTCCGATAACGCTCGGAAACTGCTACCGCAGCTTTGTAAACAAGCCCCAATGTCTTGGTGGTGCCAAATTGTTTCTATTTTACAAGGATGGAACTGGCAGTGCCCCAAGGTATATTCAAACACATTGAAATTTTCTTATAGCCTTCCCACAATATGTACCTTTTAAAAAACTTTATCCCAATGTTTTTGTTAGTGATTCTTTGCTTGGTATGTTTAGACCTTTTCTTCATGTTCACTTTATACAACAGCTTGATTCTTTGTCTGGACATAAGTGAACTCTATGGAACTTATTAGGTACCTTGTTAAGGCAATTTTTGAAAATGGAGCTAATTTGGATTTCCTAAGACATAGAGTATGTGAAGATTTATAGTATGCAATCAAGGCATTTTGGTTTCTTATTCTTAATTAAAAACATAAGAACATAAGATATGCCATACTGGGTCAGACCAAGGTCCATCAAATCTAGTTTCCTGTTTCAAACAGTGGCCAATCTAAGTCACAAGTACCTAGCAGTTTCCCCAAAGGACACAGGTTCCACAATGCTTGTATTGGTGCAAGCAGTGAATTTCCCAGACCCTCTTTATGGACGTTTCCTCCAGGAACTTGTCCAAACCTTTTTTAAACCCAGGTACACTAACAGCTTTTACTACATCCTCCGGTTACAAAGTCCAGAATTTGATTACACGTTGAGTGAAAAAATATTTTCTCTTATTAGTCTTAAATATTAATTACTTTTTGAATATTTCTGTAATTGTTCTTCAATATGAGCAGGTAAATTTATAAAGTCATTAAAACACGTATATGGCAGTTTATGCAGGTTAATGGCCTTTTATAAAATTCCAACTCTCATAGAAGTACACATTTTGACATAGAAACATAGAAACATGATGACAGAAAAAGACCACATGGCCTATCTAGTCTGTCCTTCCATAACAACAACTACAACAGTCCACTTTTTACCTTTAGAGATCCTCTGTGTTGGTCCCATGCTTTTTTGAATTCAGTTACTGTCCTCATCTCTACCACCTCCACTGGGAGACTATTCCATGGATCCACTACTCTTTCCATAAAGAAATATTTCCGCATATCACTCCTGAATCTATCTCCCTTCACCCTCATCCCATGTCCCCTCGTAGCAGAACTTGCTTTCAATTGAAAGAGGCTCTCTCCCTGAACATTTATGCCACGGAGGTATTTAAACATCTCAATCATATCACCTCTATCCCGCCTTTCCTCTAAGGTGTACATATTAAGATCCTTAAGTCTGTACTCATATGCTTTATAACGAAGCCCATTAATCATTTTAGTAGCAACCCTCTGCACCGACTCCATCCTGTTCACATCCTTTTGAAGGTGCGGTCTTCAGAATTGCACACCATACTCCAAATGAGGTCGCACCAAAGACTTATACAGAGGCATTATCACCTCCTTTTTTCTGCTAGCCATTCCTCTCCGTATGCACCCAAGCATCCTTCTAGCTTTTGCTGTCGCCTTTTCTACCTGTTTAGCTACTTTAAGATCATCAGACACAACCACGCCTAGGTCCTGCTCTTCTTTAGTGGACAAAAGTACTTCACCTCCTATACTGTATTGCTCCCTTGGATTGCTGCAGCCCAAATGCATGACCTTACATTTTTTAACATTAAATCCCAGCTGCCAAATTCTAGACCATTCTTCAAGCTTAGCTAGATCCCTCCTCATGTTATCTACCCCTTCCTGGGTGTCTACTCTATTGCAGATTTTGGTATCATCCGCAAAGAGGCAAGCCTTACCCGACAGCCCTTCCGCTATATCACTAACAAAAATGTTAAAAAGAATTGGACCAAGGACAGATCCCTGGGGCACACCACTGGTAACATCCTTCTCCTCAGAGTGAGCTCCATTTACTTGTACTCTTAGTCGCCTCCCACCCAACCAATTTCTAACCCAAGCAGTAACTTTAGGGTCCATCCCTAGGATGCTCAGTTTGTTTATAAGTCGCCTGTGAGGAACAGTGTCAAAGGCTTTACGGAAATCTAAATACACCACATCTAGAGCTCTCCCTCGGTCCAACTCCCTGGTCACCCAGTCAAAGAAATCAATCAGATTTGTCTGACAAGACCTGCCTCTGGTGAATCCATGCTGCCTCGGATCCTGTAATCCACTGGACTCCAGAAACCTCACTATTTTCTCTTTCAGCAGCGTTTCCAATAATTTACTCACCACCGAAGTTAAACTAACCGGCCTGTAGTTTTCAACCACATCCTTACTTCCACTTTTGTGTAAAGGCACCACATGAGCCTCTCTCCAGTCCTTTGGCACCACTCCAGACTCCAATGAGGCATTGAAAAGGTTAGTCAGTGGAGTTGCTAGAACGTCCCCAAGGTCCCTCAGCATTCTAGGGTGTATCCCATCCGGTCCCATCGCTTTGTCTACTTTAAGTTGAGCTAGTTTCTCACGAACACAGTCTTCTGAAAATAGTTCAAGATGTCCCTCGCTTCTGTTCTTATTTGTGGGTGTTTTCTGAGGTCCTGCTCCTGGTTCTTCATCTGTGAACACAGAACAAAAATATTTGTTAAGCAATTCCGCTTTATCCTTATCAGCTTCTATATATTCCCCCCCTGCACCCTTGAGTCTGACAATACCACTTTTGCCCTTCCTCTTCTCACTAATATATCTGAAAAATGTCTTATCCCCCCATTTTATTGCATTGGCTATTTCCTCCTCCTTTTGAATCTTTGCCTTCTTGACTACTTTGCTAGCTTCTCTAAGTTTTTCCAAATACAGATGCCTGTCTTCCTCTCTCTGTGATCTCTTGTATTTCATGATGGCCTCCCTCTTTTTCTTCACTTGTTCAGCTACTTCCTTCGAAAACCATAGCGGTCTCCTGTTCCTTTTGCCTTTATTTACCATTTTAACAAAAAGGTTGGTTGCCTTTAAAATATCCCCTTTCAGTTTTGCCCACTGTTTTTCTACATCTCCCAGCTGTTCCCATCCCACTAACGACTCTCTGAGGTATTGGCCCATCTTCACAAAGTTAGTCTTCCTAAAGTCTAAGATCCTCACCTTGGAATGGATTCTAACAGCCCTAGTCCTAATACTGAACCACACCATCTGGTGATCACTGGATGCAAAATGATCTCCCACTACAACATCAGAAACACTTTCACCATTGGTAAGCACCAAGTCCAGTATGGCCCCTTCACGTGTGGGGTCTGTTACCAATTGCCTGAATAGTTCTCCCTGTAGAGAATCCAGGATCTCCTAGATGATACTGCAGCGGGAATGTGCCAATCAACATCTGGCATATTGAAATCTCCTATCAGTAGCACTTCCCCTTTCCTAGCAATGCTGCGTATGTCTTCAATTAACTCTGTCCACCTCTTCCTCTTGTGAGAGAGGTCTGTATATCACTCCAATGCAAATAGATTTCTCTTTCCCTCTTTCTAGTTTAACCCACAATGCCTCCTCTCTCCCTTTTAAGCTCTGTAATTCCAAAGCTTTAATAGTAGTTTTTACATATAGTGCCACTCCTCCTCCCCTTCTTCCTACCCTGTCCTTTCTGAATAAAGTATAGCCAGGTATAGTTACATCCCAGTCATGGTTTTCTGTGAACCACGTTTCTGTAACTGCCACTAAATCCAAGTCAGCCACTCCCACCAAAGCTTCAACTTCAGGGATCTTATTTCCCATGCTACGGGCATTAATACACACTGCTTTCCATATGTTACCCCTGTTACCCATTTCCATAAAGGTATTTAATGTATCACCTACCTGGGGGCTTTCACCTACCTGGGGGCTTTCTTCACCCATCCCCAACGAATCTAGTTTAAAGCCCTCTTCAGTAGATTAGCCAGTCGACTACCAAAGATGCGTTGACCTCTTGGACAGATGGATGCCATCTCTGCTTTGCAACCCTTGGAACAGCATCCCATGGTCTAGGAAACCAAAACGCTCTCGATGACACCATCCACGCAGCCATGCATTCATCTCCAGGATGCGAGCATCTCTGCCTTGGCCTTTACCCTCAACAGGGAGGATTGAAGAGAACACCACCTGTGCACCTAACTGCTTCACCCTCTGTCCCAGAGCCATGAAGTCACTTTTGATACGTTCCGAGGTATACCTGGCAGTATCATTTGTTCCAACATGGATTAGCAACATTGGGTAATAGTCAGTGGGCTTGATGAGTCTCGACAAACTCTCCGTAACATCTTGGATTTTGGCACCAGGCAGACAGCATGCCTCTCTGGACATCAAGTCTGGTCGGCAGATGGACGCCTCAGTACCCCTCAGTAGAGAGTCTCCAACCACCACTACTCTTCGTTTCTTTCTGGTCACTGATTCCGCAACTTTGGGGTACTTGAACTCTGGTTCTTCCCTTTCCATGGATGCTTTCACCTCATCCACTTCCAGGGCTGCATAATGGTTCTTCAATTCAAGGGCTGGAGAAGTTGGATTGGTGATTTTGCAGGCCCTGGTGACTTGTGTCCAACCATCGACATTCTGTTGGCACCCATCTTCTCCTGTGCTGGAGAGCCTGGTTGCTGCAAGAAGCATCTCATCAATGTACTTCTCACTGTCTTGAATGCTCCTCAGCCTCGCCACCTCCTCTCTGAGATCCTCCACCTGTTTCCTCAGAGCTTCAGCATGCAGGCACCCTACACATGGGACCGGTCCTTCAACCGGCATTAGGACCTCTGTCTGGACCGAGGCAGAAGCTGTAATGGGGGAAACAGCTTTAGCAATATGATTTTTCTCAGCCATTGTTCTTTTTGTGGAGCTTAGGTATCTGTTAGAGCAAAAGAGAGAGATCTACCAAGTACCAGCCGGTTGCGCAGCTGTCCTTGCAGAGAAAAAGCAGTTAAAACTCTTTAATTACATACAAATGTGCTGGTCCAATTCACTGTGATCTGTTAAAGGGGGAGGTGCCCTATAAAGCAAGACTGCTCACTAGGTGTGGGTGGGAGTCGGGGTGGGTAGGGAGGGAACTAACACCTGATTTGGTGTGAAGAGTTTCTAAACCTGAGGAGGTTACTGGAGTCAGCAACCTACAGTGCTCAAGTAAAGTTCCCCTAAAACAGCAAAAAATGAAAGTAACCTTGCTTTAAAAAAATATATACACAAAACCCTTTTAAGAGCTCCCAGTCAGAGAGCTAGCAATGTAATAAAAAAAACAAACAAAGAAACCCTCAAATCCTTACTTACTGTTTGATGTGTGGAGCCCTGGTTAGGAAAGCCTCAAAAGGGCAGGGCACAGGAGCCTTTTATTCAGGCTTCAACTGCACTCAGGAAACAGGCCCACTAACACCTGATTAGGTGTTAAGAGTTTCTAAACCTGAGGAGGTTACTGGAGTCAGCAACCTACAGTGCTCAAGTAAAGTTCCCCTAAAACAGCAAAAATGAAAGTAACCTTGCTTTAAAAAAAATATACACAAAACCCTTTTAAGAGCTCCCAGTCAGAGAGCTAGCAATGTAATAAAAAAACCAAACAAAGAAACCCTCAAATTCTTACTTACTGTTTGATGTGTGGAGCCCTGGTTAGGAAAGCCTCAAAAGGGCAGGGCACAGGAGCCTTTTATTCAGGCTTCAACTGCACTCAGGAAACAGGCCCACTAACACCTGATTAGGTGTTAAGAGTTTCTAAACCTGAGGAGGTTACTGGAGTCAGCAACCTACAGTGCTCAAGTAAAGTTCCCCTAAAACAGCAAAAATGAAAGTAACCTTGCTTTAAAAAATATACACAAAACCCTTTTAAGAGCTCCCAGTCAGAGAGCTAGCAATGTAATAAAAAAACCAAACAAAGAAACCCTCATATCCTTACTTACTGTTTGATGTATGAAGCCCTGGTTAGGAAAGCCTCAAAAGGGCAGGGCACAGGAGCCTTTTATTCAGGCTTCAACTGCACTCAGGAAACAGGCCCACTAACACCTGATTAGATGTTAAGAGTTTCTAAACCTGAGGAGGTTACTGGAGTCAGCAACCTACAGTGCTCAAGTAAAGTTCTCCTAAAACAGCAAAAATGAAAGTAACCTTGCTTTAAAAAATATACACAAAACCCTTTTAAGAGCTCCCAGTCAGAGAGCTAGCAATGTAATAAAAAAACCAAACAAAGAAACCCTCAAATCCTTACTTACTGTTTGATGTGTGGAGCCCTGGTTAGGAAAGCCTCAAAAGGGCAGGGCACAGGAGCCTTTTATTCAGGCTTCAACTGCACTCAGGAAACAGGCCCACTAACACCTGATTAGGTGTTAAGAGTTTCTAAACCTGAGGAGGTTACTGGAGTCAGCAACCTACAGTGCTCAAGTAAAGTTCCCCTAAAACAGCAAAAATGAAAGTAACCTTGCTTTAAAAAATATACACAAAACCCTTTTAAGAGCTCCCAGTCAGAGAGCTAGCAATGTAATAAAAAAACCAAACAAAGAAACCCTCAAATCCTTACTTACTGTTTGATGTGTGGAGCCCTGGTTAGGAAAGCCTCAAAAGGGCAGGGCACAGGAGCCTTTTATTCAGGCTTCAACTGCACTCAAGAAACAGGCCCACTAACACCTGATTAGGTGTTAAGAGTTTCTAAACCTGAGGAGGTTACTGGAGTCAGCAACCTACAGTGATGGAGTGTACTTGCCTGTAAGCATTCACAGAGGCAGAGCTTGGGTGCAGAGTGGGGAAATGTGCAAGTATGCACGTTCTTTATAAATGACCTCAGCTTATGCATTTGCTTGTGAACTTTGCGCATGTTCATTTACATTGGCTTTCGAACACGAGTGCACCTGAATTTAAAGTATGATCTTTGCCATTTACACGAGCATTTCAAAAAGACAAGTAGGTGCCCTGTTCATGCATGTTTTGGCTGCCTTAACTTAGGTGCCCTGTAATAAAATTACCCTCTGAAAGTGTAGAATGTGTTAAGTAGATCAATCAAAGAAGCTCCTACTTTAATGTTTTTTGTTTTGCGTTCTTTAGACTGCAGAATGTGAAAAATATACAAGGGTCTGAAGACTTGTGCAAGGCAGTGTATATTCAATCAAAAGGTTTGTTGGGGTAATTTTGGAAGTTAGCCAAATCTTTAAGTTTAAAATGCCCCCTGCCCCTATACCACTGACTAGCTACATTTTCTGCAGACACGTCATACTGTGCAGAAAATTATCCTGGAAAAATATAGATGTGACACCGGGTGTACTCCCAGGGCATGATTTGACTTTGTCCTCTCAGAGACAATATTTGGCTCTAGTTAGTCAAAGTTAATCATATAGCTGCCCCAGAGTTACTCAGACTGATTATCCAGCTAAGTTGAACCAGGTTTATTCATACCCCATGGATATGAAGTGAACATCTGGAAAAAGTAACCAAGCAATGTTATCCTGTTAGCTTTTCCACTAGGCGATGTTTTGAATATCATCCTCATGGTATATTGATGCCGTTCATTCAAAATGACCCCAATTAATTAGTATTTGTTTTACATTATGCAATGTGGAATATCAAATAACTAACCTATAATCCCCTCCAGAATGATATATTATTCCATTTCTGAAACTGATATTATGAAACTCGCAATTGCATCAGTCAAGTGACCTCTCCTGTGTCTTTTCACTAGATACTTCTCAAAATATGCATGTATTGTTACACACGCTGTAGTACAATAACCCAGTGTCCTTTCAAATGTCTTAAATTGAAATACTTATGAGCTAGCAGAATGAAAAATTAGTAAAAAAAAAACCTCTTTGGGAGCTAGTCATTGATTTCCTAATGTTTCCAGTGCATACTCCAAAACTGCAGATGAGGAGACATGTTAAACATTTATCACTGAAAATGCCAGGAAAGATTCCAATTCATCTGTCCAGCCATGCCAATGCAGACATCAGCTTCAAAAATCTTTTCATTTTGCTTATGGAAAACATGAGAAATCCTTTTCAACATAGTCTTTCAGAAAAAAAATTTGCCCAAACAAAAGTTTCAACATGCCCCCTTTATTAGTTGTAGATGCTCTCTGTTTATCTTCTAGTACTTTAAGTCATAGATGAAGCTTCTTGAACTCTCAGGGGCCCTTTTACTAAAGGGCGTTAGCTGTTAGGGTGGATTCTGGCGTGCACTGAATACATGCTAGGACACATGTTGATAGCGCTGGGCCAAGACAGCATGGTTGGATTTCAGTGCTAACTGTCCATGGTGCATTGAGGGTGCAAGAGGGCAGATTAGGGATGGAGAATGAGAAGGGTGAGCGCCTTGCAGTCAGTGCTCCCATGCTAAATACAAGACAATCAATTGTGGCCTATATTAGGGCAAGGTGCACCATGTTAGTTGTCAGGGAACATGCTTTCCATGCCCCCAACAGTGAACGCGGTGGTATCACACCTAATGCACTATGGTTTTGACACTATCTGCATGTCAGATGCAACAACATAGTGCCCTGTAGTAAAAGGCCCCACTCACATGCTTATTCTGTCCTGGACGTAGATCCACTCTGCATGTCTGGTCTGAGCCGGACATACAGAGGTGATCACGATTCTGAATCCGGGGGGCACGTCTAGCCCTGCAGGATCAGAATCGCGAACAGTCCTGTATGTGCAGGCCGGGACTGTGATTCAGCCCAGCCTGCATGTACAGGACCTTCCCTGCTAACTCAGTCAAGGCTCTTCAATGGAGCTGCGGCGCCATGGCGTCATATTGCCATGGCACCACAGCTCCATTGAAGAGTCGCAATGCCAGCTGCTGGCTTCCCAGCTTCAATCCCTACAGCCTGACCCCAGATCCGACCTCCTAAGGCCAGGGTCGAGCTGCGGGGAATGTCTTTGAGTTCCTCCTGGCCCATCCATGCCCCAGGCATGCAGTAAAAAAATATCCAGGGAAGTTATTCGACCTCGGAAGTGGAATAGCTTCCTCACACAAGTCACTGGCCCTGGACGTACAGGGCCAAAATTAGAATTGACCCTGTACATCCAGGGCCGGTGATTGTTCATCGCGCGCCCTGCCTCTGCCTCTGATCTGCCCCTGTCTAACTTCCGCATACAACTGGCAGAGAAGTTAGACAGTGGCGGAGAAGGCACAAATAGCGGAGACATCCATCCCCGCTATTCATGGCACAGAATCGGGCCCTCAGTGATAAAACAAGATGGCTGTATACCTAGGGAGGGGCATCAGTTTTCCTAATACCCTTCCTCTGGTGATTATGTCAGTTTGATAGCCCTGCCATAACTTCCCTTTGCACCAGGTCCTGTGTTGAAGAGATGACAGGATTTAGAGTCTTTTCCCATACTGCTGCATGACACAGTTCTCTATTAAGGGTGTGTAGACCAAAACATTTTGTTCATTTCATTGTCAGTTTGGTGTGCTAACTTTGGGGTGGGGGGGGGAAGGGTTTTATGGGGGGAGAGGGAGATTCAAAGCCATTTAGGTGATTTGCAGACCCCTGATCAAAGCAGTAATCTTTGTTGACTATAATCCTACTTGCTGTACAGGTCGAGATCAGATCCTAAAAGAGCCCCTGGCCAAAAAGACTGAAATTGTTATAGGAAATGCATGTGACATGACTGTTTAAGAAACCATGAGCAAGGTAACTTGGTGTAGGGCAGGTACATCCCCCAAACAGAAGATGGCACATGGGATAGTTGTGCCTGTGGATGTGCTCCTTGGCTGTATGGGAGGGTGTGGGGGGGGGGGCGAGGGGGTCCTGAGCCTTGGACTGGTTGCATAAAGAGTAACACACCATGTGGCACAGCTGGAATACTTATGCCTGTGGATGGGCTCCCTGGCTGTATGGTGTGGGAGGGGCCTGGACAGGACCCAGGAACGATCTCATGGTGAGCTGGGGATTTAATCAAGTGCAATATGTTTGAAGATTGTTGAAAGCCAAAAGATATAGGAGCAAAGTAACCTGTACTGTATGGCAGGTACAACATCCTTACCTCCTCTCTCATCCCTCCCCCCCAAAAAAAAATGAAAGTCACTGGGCAACTGGATGGAGCATATTGATCTTTCTCTGCCATCATCCATCATGTGACTATGTTACTATGTAACCTTTTGATATGGTTGATATGGTATGAATGGAGCAAGGGGCAGCCTGAAGGACGTGTGCAAAGACCTATGTTATGCAGGCATTAGTGCTCACAAAAAAGCATAAATGAGCTTCCATTAACATTAATGCAAATTTGTTCACGTTGATGCAGAAATGAGATGCATAATAAAATCACCTCAGAATCTATTTACTGAATAAACTGGACGCATGTTAAAGTGTGCACTAATTAATGCAGTTTAGTTTTATTAAAAGACTTTCTACACCATCTTTTGTAAATCCACATCAAAGCACATTCAAGATTCAACCATTAGAGAGGGAAGGAGGAAAGAAGGAATCAAACAGAAGTGGTAATTGTGAAAACTTAAAAGTGCATGTCAATTAGCATACTCTAGCCCAATTTGCATATGATTATTTTATGAATGCCGCATAAATGCTGGCATTAATGTATGCAATAAATTCACATAGTACTGAGTTGATTTTAGCAAGGCTCAGTAAAAAGACCCCATCACTTTTTTTCTGACTCCTTTTTCTTTCCTGAAGGTACAAGTAATTATAATCTTAGGCAAAGGGTATGCTCTTCCAAAATCAAGATTTAGATTTAAGAGCAATTGACACCTTATTGAATAATCTATTAGGCCGCTTATTCAATGAGGTGTCAATTTTAAAAAATCCACAGTTATAAGATAACTAACTTACCTAATTGCACAGCTGAGTAATCATAAAATCTAGCCCTTCAAAATTGAAGAAGGTAGATTTAGGATTGTCATATGTGTAAATGGCATTAGTCAAGCTAAATTTAGCCAGGTGGAGGGGGAGAATATACTTCTATAAAAAAGAGACTATGTAGAATGTCCAGAATAGCATTTATTTTATTCCTAGTTTATAAACTAAACACCCAGGACCAGCCACAGGAGCAGACAAATCCTCATGCACAAATTTGCACCTGCTTCAAGAAAGATGAAAAGGTTTGTGTGTATAATTCCTCCCTTGCCCCAGCCAAGCTATGCCCAGGGGAAGATCTACATGTATGCACGGTATGCCTATAAGTGCATGATCTTGTTAGCACACATGCTTATGCATTGGTATTAGGGATGTGCATTCATCAGCACGCCTTTAAAAATTTAATGCATGCTAAATTGATTTAACACACATTGAGGCATGTTTACTAAAGTGCAGGGTTCAGGCACGTCAAGTGCACCCTGATAAAAAGTATCATGCGCTGAAAATGCAGCTGGGTTAAAAGTCCTGTGCTACCCAAAGAATATGGGTAGGGTGGAGTTGGGGCAGTTTTGGGGTGGAGCACGTGCATTGCTGGTGCACACTCCCTGATGACGGAGCACTTAGCGCAGGCACATTTTCTTCCACATCAATAGGTGGCATTCAGGGCACCCATACTGATCACACCAAAGGTAGCGAGCCCAGGTTTAAACTTAGGGACATTTCTGAGATCAGGTGGGGATGTCCAGGTTTCTGGGAATGCCACAGCCCTCTGTGTACCATGCCTATGTTCAGACTTGGATAGCCACAGATCCTGCTTCTAAAATGGCTCTGGAGATGTCTCTGTGTTTTGGACATCTCTGTACCCATTTTTGGATGAACAAAGCATGAATAGAGCTTTCAAAATGACTCTCATAGTCTTTATCCAACTATGGGACCATCTAAAAAAAAAAACAGGGACAACCCGGACATAGTACAAAAACTACTGCAATGTGGTTTATTCATATCTTCCAACTTATGAATTAGAGGTTATAAACAGTCCAAAATACAGCCATCAGGATTTTTTTTGCAAGCCAGTAGTTTTGATCATATCACACCTCTTTTTATGCAGCAACACAGGCTTCCTGTACTATTCCACATTAAATTCAAAAATCTTACTCTGGTTTACAAAGCTCTTTATATTGGTATGCCCCTATATCTTTCTACATAAATCATTCTCCATATCCCACATTGGGTACTTTGCTCTATTTATGCCAATTGTCTTTTCCTCCCTCCAGTATCTTGCGTAAAATATAAATCTACTAGACAGTCAGCTTTTTACTTTAAAGCCCCAGTTTCTGAAAGGACAGATAAAGGGGATACCAGAATCCCCAATATGTAATTAAAGATAGATGAATTTCTTGATACAGATCTCTAAAATGTGCTGATAGAAGAACTTTTTAACAATGACTGTCACTCACGGGTTTGTCCTTTCACCTACTTCCTCTTGGGTGGAGTGGGATATCATGATTATGAGTTTTGTGTAACTGTCTTTAAAAATAGTTTGAGAACATTGTTAATGCAAGCATAAAGAGTAAACATAGGCTATGAACTGCGCAACTATAGTTCATTGTACAGTCAACTATAGGTCCCTGCTGGCACAGCGTAATTTCTGCAACTCTGCAATTATAAATAATTCTGTCATAATTAAGTAAATTTCATCTAATACACTGTAAACAGCTCTTACTCTCTAAAGAATTCTAGTGACACCTTGTGTTATGTTATGTTTATGCTTAATGACTGTGTTACTTCCCCTTTTCTCTTCAATAAAAAGAGCTTCAAAGGAGGAAGAATTTGAATTCAACAGAGGTGGAACTGTGCTGTGTCCATCGACCTTCTGTTGTTTTCCCTCTGAGCTCAAAGAAAAGTAGCACTTTGTGTGTGATTGTTTTTCTGTGTTACTCTCTGCTTATTTCTCACTGCTTGAGGGACCAGAGACTGAAAGAGCTGTGGTTTTGTGGCCAGATCATGGGTTTTCTTCAATCTTCTCCCAGATCTCTTTCAAGAAAGCTCCTATAAGAAATTTAAACTGGGCCTGAAAACTTATCTGTCCAAGAATGCATTTTATTACGGACCAAAGAAGGTCTGGGGAGTACCTTGGTCGGTTTGCACAACACTTTCCTCTCTGTCTCTTTGTACTATAGATGTTCTCTTTCATCCTGAAAGCTTTTTTTGTACATTAATGAAGTTCTTTTCTGTATTTATTACTGATTTTATGTAAACCATTCTGATGTAACTGAATGGCCGTATAGCAAGTTTTAATAAACCATAATTCATAATCTATAATCTCTCATAATATGAAAGATTGTCTTCTAGCAGTAGTACTGTGAGGAATAATCAGCATCATTCTGAAACTCAATGGCTACCAGGTCAGCGTAGAGGGGGCCACTTCACTTGGGACCACTAGGCACCAAGGAAATCCCTAGGTGAGTCCTGGGAGGAAGTCAGGTGGTAGGGGGAGAGTCAGGTCAAGTGACTATGTGGGGGCTTATATTGGGGGACTTCCTTGGGGTGGAGCTTCTCTTGGGGGAAACTTCTTTTTGGGGATTCTGCTGGTGGATCAAGGGTGTGTTGATGAGGGGGTGTTGCTGTCTGGGCAGGGAAGTGTTTATTGGGATTAGATTGGATCATATGTGTACTGTGCAGTGCTCCCAGAATAAAAAGCTGACTTCTGCGTGTTTGTTCATGATATTCTGGTGGCCGTTGCTCCCCGAGTGAAAGCGACCGACAATAGTCTCGGGAACCCTCACAGCTGCCTCCACTTCTCTAAGACCCTCTCCATTGGCTGCAAGGGAAAAAACTCTGACTCATCAGCGGGGTAACTGTCATGCACAGAGCGACAAGTCCAGCTCCTGCTCTGCAGCTGCCGAACGCTCTTTCTTTCCTCTCTTAAACTAACTATCGCACTCTGAATCCTCGGCCTTCTCCTTCTGACAATAGGAGCCACAGCTGAAGAGGGGAGGCTGAACTTGTAGTTAGATGTTTTCCAAGTTTCACTTTCGATTAGGCTGCTGTGTGAGACTTTGTGGTCCTCCTCCTTCCCTCAGCCCCATGAGAGTAACTTGGAATTGGAGATCTTACTGCCCAAGTCACAAAATTCAGCCTGCCCTTTGCTGATGGATGGATTTTCTCCTCTTTTAGAAATCCTTACATTTGAGAGGATAGAGATTGTTTAAACACCACTAACAACCTCCTTAAGTCTTAAGGGATAGAATTTGGTCATAAAGTCCCTTCTGCCTTCTGTGCACTGCATTGTGTATGCCTCTATATCGTTCCATGGTGAGATCGCACCTTGAATATTGTGTGCAATTCTGGTCGCCGTATCTTAAAAAGGATATAGCGATTTTAGAAAAGGTTCAGAGAAGAGCCACCAAAATGGTAAAGGGGATGGAAGGATACTCCTATGGAAGGCTAAAAAGGTTAGGGCTCTTAAACCTGGAAAAGAGACGGCTGAGGGGAGATATGATAGAAGTCTATAAATTAATGAACGGAGTGGAACGGGTAAACGTAGATCGATTGTTTACCTTATCAGAATATAGAAAGACTAGGGGACATGCAATGAAGCTACAGGGTAAACTATTTAAGACTAATAAAAGAAAATATTTTTTCACTCAACGTGTAATCAAACTCTGGAATTTGTTACCGGAGGATGTAGTAAAGGCTGTTAGTGTAGCTGGGTTTAAAAAAGGTTTGGACAAGTTCCTGGAGGAAAGGTCCATAAACCATTATTAAGAAGTGACCGAAGATATCAATGCTTGACCCAGTACAAGCATTGTGGAACTTGTGTCTCTTGGGGAAACTGCTAGGTACATATGACCTAGATTGGCCACTGTTGGAAACAGAATACTGGGCTTCATGGACCTTGGTCTGACCCAGTATGGCATATCTTATGTTCTTATGTTCTTACTATTTGCTTTGGCTCTGTTGACAGCCATTCTAATCTGGCCATGTGCATACTCCTACTTCAGATCTTCTCCTGCTGGGTCTGCCATCTTTATTACCGCCACCCATCATCAATTGGTCTCAGCAGCTGTTATCCTCAGGACCATGGTATCCCAGGGACTAATGTACCAATGTTCCAGAGAATCAGATGGGCAATAAAGGACCTTGGCAACCTATTGAAGCATCTGTGAAAGTCACTAAGAGCTGCAGCATGTGACTCATCAAACATTGCTGGTTTGCACGGTCTTTGCTGCACTCCTTGTTCCTCGTCATTTATCTACCTCCTGACACTACAGTATACTAAACTAACCAGCAACTAGAATCAACCTATGTGTACTGTGAACGCACCCGTGTTCCGTTGTTGGTTCTCACATGACTTTATTCAGCCATTGACTAATGTTTTAACATTCTTAGACTTATAAATTACTTGCATTCTGTTTGCATTGCCGTTATTTGATTATTTCCTCTTTTAATAACTCCTTCCTTATCTGATAGCTCCTTGTTTTTTATGACTTTTACTTATCCATAATTTTTTAATTCCACGGTATTTCATTTTATCTTTATTCACTTTAGCTTATTACCTCTCCTTCTTCTTCCATTTCTTATGGCCCCACATCATTCTTTGTTCCTTTTTGTGATCTTCGCTAACCTTCTTCCCTCTTTCCACCAACCCAATGCCCCTCCTAGGTATGTATGACCTAGATTGGCCACTGTTGGAAACAGGATACTGGGCTTGATGGACCTTGGTCTGACCCAGTACGGCATATCTTATGTTCTTATGTTCTCCTCTCTCTTACCCTTTCTCCATCTTCCCTATTTCCTCCCCATCTTATCCTCCACCCTTTTCTTAGCTCTTGAGTTTCACTGTCTCCATCCTCTCATTCATCCTTCTCCTTTCTCTCTAATACAACTTCATCCTCATTTCTGCTGTACTGTTTCCTCTCTCCCTCACACCCATCTTTTCCTCCTTCTGTCTTCCAGTGACATTAATCCCAATCCTGGCCCCCTTCATTTTTCTCTATCCATCGCTCCAATCTTATCCATATCCCTCTCCTTTCCCCCTCCTCTTTTCCCTTCTTATGTGCTGTATGGAATGTTCATTCCATTTCTAACAAACTTTCCTTTACCCATTAACTTTTTATCTCTTGCCTTTCATCTTCTTACTCTTAGGGGTATGTTTACTAAACTGCGTTAGTGCGATTTGCGTTAGGAGCTGCGGTAGAGACAGAAACCCCAAATAAGGACATGGGCGGTACATCGTTTCCGAGAACGCGCCGAGAACGCGCGTTACAAGGCGCTATAAATGAACGAGCACTACAGGGCACGTTACCGCGCGTTAATCTTAAGAAGGCACGCAGGCATACAAGTACAGCAACAGAGCTGTAGCACAATGGTTACAATACTGACTGATGGTACAGGGGTCATGGGTTTGATTCCCCAGTGGGCCTAATGTATAAGGCTGGCTGAGGCAGCACCCTTTACATTTAAGTAGTGATTGTTGAGGCATTTGAGGTGTATTTTAATTAGTGCTGCCAGCAAACACACCCTCACGGTGGCATAACCTAAGGTGCCGCATAAGGCACCCCATAACGCACTCCATAGGGCACATTATAAAGTGTACTGTCCGCCAAGGCACCCTATAATGTCCCCTATGGGACACCTTATAAGGCTGTGAACAAAGCCCTGGCTGGCTGCAGAAGGACTGCACATGACCACACAAACTGGCTGCTGTGGTTACCAGGATAGGGTTAACCCACCCGTACCCATGATGCACTACACATGCAAATCAGCAGTCGAGAGATGGGCACAAAATTGGGTATGCACCCCCCACAGCACCTCGGCCTGGTAGGGGGAACAGACCATGTGTGGCACTGCCACAGAGTAGCCACAGACAGTCACATTGTGTGGGTACTGTGCCCACCCTGAGGTTGAGGTGGGGCGCCCAGCACCAGGTCCACAGCACCTTTCATGGCTGAAATATGCCATGCTGCAAGTCCCCATCAGTGTGTGATAGGTAGTTCCATTAGACACACCTAGGATACATCTGTGTCCTGCTGTATGTCTCGGGCATGTCTAGTCCCTATGGGCGATGATGCACCCAGAATAGTGCATATCCTGTGTTGGTGCCATCGTTACCTGCTCTAGGTGAAGCGGGGCAGGGGGGCGTGTATGGACTCATAGGCAGATTATGTACCACCACACAACCCACCCTGTGGGGCCCAGGGTGGGAAACAGGATCACCCACCAATAGATCCACAGACTACCTCCCTGCAATGGCAGCAGTAGAAGGGACCAGCAACCCCAGTCCTGCTGGGGAACAGACAGAGCGGTACACATCCATAACACAATAGCAGACAGACGGCAGGCCTGGAAATGCTCAGCTGCCCCCCACCATTATCTGACATTCTCCAGCAGCAAGCCTCCAGCCGCTGCACCCTGCAAGGTGTTCCAGCAAGACACATACTAGCTGCAGACATTCCACCAGCTAGTCCATAGTGCATGGTGCTGGAGGAGATGCATGTACCCAGAATGTGGATGTCAACATGTCAGTGACTGGGCCCCAAAAGGAAACCCATAAACATCACATAAGAAAAAGACTATATAGCACTATGGGGGAACCTAGCCATGCCATGGTCACTGCTCAGTCAGGGTGAGAGTGACCTCCCAGCAGGACATGCTATGGCCACCCTGTCCGTGCAGGTGGTGGCCAGGCACTACAATGTCCGAGCCATTGCCCTATGCCGTGTGCAGATGCATCCAGGCCAGGCCACCCTATCCAGGCTATTCCCACAGTACCTTGCTCCTTATTATGCACATTGGCAGGCCAATACTGGCAACAGTGCTAGCAGTGTGGGCTGTGGAGGGTGTTGGCAGCCACCACACACTGGATAGACAGACACACACTCCCCACACCTATGCCAGCATTGTGCAACTATAGAGTTGTTGGGCAGCCCAGGCCACCACACCAGTCCTGGGCACAGTGCAGGCATGGCTATGGTACGCAATACTGTAGGAGTCACTCCCCAGGTTGGTAAACACTGTCAGACCCAAGACCTGTAGCACACTCCACAGACATCAGAAAGGTTGCTATGATGCAGCTCACTCAGAAAAGTGTACTTAACCTAGGAATTGCTATCTGCCAGTACTCATAGCAACCTTTTGATAGATGTGTACCATATTCCCCGGTTTAGGGTGGCATTACTAAGGTATGCAAGTGCTAGTATTGGGAGATGCACGCAGAGCCCAAAGTCCTGCCTCTCAAGGAGGCTTTGGATAATGGGGCCTGTGGGTGCGGGTGTGTCTGCCCCTGTTGGCTGCTGCTTTACGGCAGAGGTTCCCAACTCCAGTCCTGCGTTGCCAAACATTGTTTGGGTTTTCATGCTGTCCCTCATGAATATGCATGAGATACATCTGCATACCATGGGGGTGGCGCATAGAAATGCAGCACAGGCATCTTTATCAGAGGCAGCATGGATCCGGAATGGTGTTTGGCCCTCTAGGACTGCATTTGGGAGGCTCTGCTCTAGGTAATGTGCATATTTATGGTGTCTGTGCTCTGTAGGGTAAAATGTAGGTGTCTTGGGCATGTTTACATCATCTGCAATAAAGGTTCTGTCTGTGTTAGCACGTTGTAGTAGTGGGTAAAATATGGGGACTGGGTTGGCAGGAACCACAGCTGGAACTTGAACCTGTGACCCTCTGCTTCTGAATACACTGGTTTTGTGCACTGCACCACCTTGTTGTCACAGAGTCCGTATATTCCTTGGTGATACCATGACTGTTCGTCAGACAGGGCCCATCTGTTGCAGTACACGGCACCCACCTACACAGGGCTAGGCCACGGTCTGCTCTAGGCAGCTGCCACTGCCCCCGCCACCACCAGTATCCCTCAGCCACCATGCTGACATGCCCTTCTGTTGGTGGTGCTGGTGGTGCGCAGTCTCAGGCCATCCAGTGTGCAGGTAGGTGGCTGCCTATGGTGCGGATTCTTGGGGAGGGGTGCCTGCATAGGTGTCCACGCTTCCCCCCAGCACCGCCTGCCAATGTTCCGTGCCCTTGGGGGTAGCTGCTGGGTACTATCCCCTGTGACACTGTGGGAAACACAGTCGTGCCCATGTTGGGCCTTCAGCAGTTGCTGTCTGGCTGCTCTGCTGTTTCAGCATTCGTATGGGCCACCTAGGCATCACCCTAGTCCGCACTGTGGCCCAGCTGCACCAAAGCATGTGCCGCCTGCGGCCCTCTGTATCCCCTTCTCCGGCATCTGTCCAGTTGCCATTCCGACATGCCCGCCCTGATGTTGCGGGACATGTGCACGCCATAGGAATCCTGTCCAATGGTGGGGAAGACCCTGGGCAGTGCTATTTCACTGTGGGCTCATTCACCTTGTATGGGGATGGAGTATAGACCCTTCCACGATTTATATCTGTTCTATGGAGCTTACTCGTGGGGGGAGGGGTTGATGTTTCTCATTGCTAACACTATTGTCAGCTTGGTTATGGTGTTTTTCCAGTTTGTTGGGGTCATTTTCAGTGTTTATGTGCCCTTTTGTTCTGTGCACTTGTATCACACTTATCACTTTTTTTAGGGTTTCCCTGCCTGGGCTGTACATTGCTGACACTGAAATGGTTTCTCTCCCCTGTAATGTGCATTTAACTGCAGGTTTTCATTTGCGTTGGAATTGAGCTCTTCAGATCAGCACGTTAGTGTGAAGGGAGCCTCTCCCTGCCCACTCTCTGCCCATTGACCCCTTCTCTCCGCCCTCTCTCCACCTTCTGCGGTGTTTTACCGTGCCGCGGGAGTTTACGATCGTTAACTACAGTTAACGCGCGTTATGTAACGTTAACGATCGTAAGCGCATCATAACGCGCGTTATGATGCGCTTACGATCGTTAACGTTACATAACGCGCGTTATTTACGATTACCGCAGTTTAGTAAACATACCCCTTAGTGAAATCTGGCTCCTCCATGATGACATTGCTTCGGTTTCTGCCTTCTCTCATGGCAGCTACTAATTCTCCCACACTCCTCGTGCCTCAGTCCAATTCCTTTCCATCCTTTGAAGTCCACTCCATCCATCTTTTTAATCTTCTTCCTCTCTGGATCGCAGTTATCTATAGACCCCTTGACAATTCCACTTCCACCTTCCTCATTAATTTTGCCTCTTGGCATTCCTTTTTCCTGGATTCTTCTTCCCCAACCCTTATTCTTGGTTATTTTAATTTTCATATAGTTAACCCTTCTAACCCCTATGCATCTAAGTTCCTTTCCCTTGCCTCCTCTTTCAACCTCCAGCTTTGCTCTTCTGCCCCCACTCATCAGCATAAAAATTACCTCCAGGACAGTATATGCACATACTCACACCTGTATATGGTATGGCACACATGTTCTGATGTAAAAGATGGACAAGCTTTTTAAACCTAGAACTATGCATGTAATTGCAAATCCTCCTCAAACTGCATGTAAGGTTATGCATGTGGAGGCCAGTTCTGTAGGTGCCATCCAGACATCCAGAAATCTGGATGTACCGGAGATGCATCCGATTATGCTCCCATGTACATCCAGGATGTGCTCCGATTCTGGGCACCCAGATGTCCAGCCCACTACCCGGCTAGCCCAGCCAGGCTCTTGCATAGAGCCGCGGGGGCCGTGGCATCATGTTGCCATGACACTGTGGCTCCATGCACGAACCTCGATCCCCGGCAGACTCTGAAATGTTGCTTTGCATGCAGCCTGACCCCCGATCAGGGTCAGGCTGCAGGGAAACCCCTGCACACCCTCTCCTCGCATTGCGACCCCAGTATTCTCCTTCTGTGCTGTCTAGGGGAACTTATTCCACCTCAGAGGTGGAATAAGTCCCCCATGCAAAAGACCGATCCTGGTTGTAGAGGGCCAACCCCGGAATTGGCCCTGTACATCTGGGGTCAGGTTCTCGCCCACTCCCTGCCCTCACTCTTCTTATAGCCCACCCCTTCCTGCCCTAGAAGAGAGCTCCCCACACAACTTGCCTATACTTGTGGAGAGCTCTATCTTCTAGATTGTAAATCTAGCGTTTAACAGGGCTGGACATCTAGATCAGACATCCAGCCTCGCTAAACGCGAGTTGGAATCTACCCCATAGCAGATGTACTACTGTAACTTTAGCTGTACAATAGGATGGACTATTTTATAAAAGCCAGTTTCCATAGGTTAAGCACTGCTTTTGCTACAGAAATGGTTTTGAAATTAAGGATTATGATAATTAAAAGTTAACACATGTTAAGTAAAGTTAACACACGTTAAGTGTTACAATGGCCATTGAAGTGAATGGGCAGTAACAGCACTTAATTTGCTTTAACTAATGGTTAGCACTGCGGGCTGCAAACCATGGAAAGCAGCCCATTCATTATGACCTTGGTGAAGTCACATAACCTTCCATTGCCTCAGATGAGCTCTCTCGGGATAGAGAAATACCTACTGAATGTACCTGAATGTAATATGCCTTGCGTTACTCCTAAAAAGGTCAGAGCTGAGTTCAAAATTTCCTTCCTCCCACCTCTGTTCTTTGCTATTTCTTAATGTTTATAGAACATATAGATATCAGTATTTAAAGGCCTGATGAGAAGTTATGATAACTGATTAATTTCTTTGAACTTTATAGTAACTAAAATTTTACTCTGAAGAACAAAGAAACACGCGTCATAATAACATAAAGTTACAAATAAAGGAAAAGGAATGGAAAACAAATTGTTAAAACAAAATAATACAAAATCATTCTTAAACATCACAATTGAGAAAGAGATCAATATATCCAGGAAAAAGGTCCAGCATAATTGGAGAGGTGGAGACTTAGAAAAAACAACTCTAAGATTAGAACAAAAGTATATATTTCTACTCAATTCCATGGTTCCATATGCTCTTAACCTTGAAAAAGATCTGTCAGTTTTTCTTTAAACATTTTTTTCATGGAAGTTATCAAACAATTTTTATTCGATAGTTCGATTTGCTGTTTGACATTTACTGTTGCTATATTAGGGCACTCACCTGTAACATGCCATGTTTTAAATTTAATTTCATCTCTGTTTTATATGATATTAGTTTTTCCTTGAATCGTTTACCATGAAAGCACCTCATGTGATGTTTCACAAAGTTTTCTTTTCTTTTTCCTTCCCCTTTTTTCCTTGTTTCTTCCTCCCTTCCCTTCCCTTCCTTTTTCTTTCCCTTCCCCCTGTCCCTCATAGCCCCTTAGCCCCGCCCTCTCTGGGCTCAGTATTTACAGAGCATGCTCTGGCGTTTTTTTAGTCATTCGTTTCAACACTAGCGCTTGAGACACTGTACAATTCTCCTTTTGAACTGTAAGTTTGTGATTTAATAAGGCTTATTGAGGCTTTTTTCTGCATCCCCTTTGGAGTCCTTTGGTGGTTTTTGTGCATCTGCCGTTCATGTCCATGCCGCGGTATCATGGTTTTTCCCTTCATCGGGGCTTGTTTAATCAATATGCATTTTGGCGTTTTTATTTCTGTCAGAGATTTTGACAACATCGCTGGACTAATTAAAGAAGGTCATCTTCGACTTGTAAGTGGCTAATATTACTTTTTACCGCTTTTATTTTGGTGACCAGCACTCGGTGAAATCTGGCAACACTTTTGTTTTTGATCATAAGTTTCGTGCTTTTGAATGCCCTTATGCTAATGTTCATATTCGAGGGTCTCCTATCTCGCATAGGATTAACATTTCATTTATTTTCAACACATTTGCACATACATTTACTCATCATTCGCGGCAATTTTTTATACATCAAATTGCGATGTTTTATTACTTTAATTACTTTTTACATCACGTGTATCTACTACGGGCACAGGAGAAGCGCCTGTATATGCTTCTTAATGTTATTTTTAGCATTTTAAAGCCAAACCTGTGTATATTTTTGGTTAGATAATACCCTCACTTTTTATAAGTAATAAATATGATTTGAACTACGGCTATACATTCTATTTGGTAGCATAAAGCATAATCGTTGTAAAACCTTTTTGTTTTTATTCTTTTACTTTGTTTTTAGGGTTTATGGTCCTCTTTAGGATCCTATCACAGAAAGGGTTTGTTTAGTCAACATACGGTTTAGTGGTAGGTTCCTACCCTTTTTACTTTATTGATTAATGTCACTCTATTGTTACATAATGGGTGTCCACTGTTTCCCTCCTGCTCCTCCCTTGTTCTGTAGTCTCCTCATGATTCATGATATACTATAAATTCTTAACGCATATTTTAGGCACATCAAGTGTTCATTTAAATATTTTTTCTTCTATTTGTCAATGGTGGTTATTAATATGCTTAATGTTTATACACTGGTTTTTGTATTTTCAGTGTATATAGTCTTAATATATTGTTCTATCAGTCCTCTCCTGTTTCATTTCTCCTTTTTTATTCTTCTTTTTATTAGTGTTTATCTTTTATATGATGGTTTTATGTTATTTATAACCGGGTAAGGCGGACCTGACGCCTCGATGCCCCCCCGCCCCCTCCCTATCCTCCAACCAGCTCCCTACCCTTTACAAAGGCACAGCACATCATATTTGGATTTAAACTGGTCGCAGCTTTATTAACCTTTAACAACACGAAACTTCATTAAACACAATTCAACTTATCCCCCCCCCCCCGCGGAGCGAGCCCTCACCAGCCATGTGAGTAGCAAAGTGACGCCGCTTCCGCTTCCGCCGAGACCGAGTCTGGCTACATTTTCTTATCCCTCCCTCATTACGGCTTTGCCATATTATTAGCAAAAACCTGAGGGATTGTCTGGGTCGGGGGTACCCCACCCCCGCCCTACTGCTTGCATCTGGCTCCGGACCCCGGAAACCTCCGGGATCCCGCCACCCCCCCCCCCCAGCTGCAACACCCCCAACCCCCCCCCTCCATCCGAAGAGAGGGTGGGCGGGACAACCTCTCCACCCGGCTCCGTCCCAGAAAGGACAGAAGCCTCGCGGTGCCGATGCTCCCCAGCCACCACCGAGCCCACCTTACCTCATCCCATTGGCTCCCGCGTGCCAAACCACCCGCGGGAGCCAATGAGATCGCCGGCCCCACCGGCCCTGCCCCCACCACACCACGCTGCACGCCTCGGGGGAGCACGAGGCCGGCCGCCCCCCCGATTACCAATGGCCGCGCGCACATGGCGCCGCGGCCTTACTTTAACTGGGTAAGGCGGACGCCTCGATGCCCCCTCGCCCCCCCTCCCTATCCTCCAACCAGCTCCCTACCCTTTACAAAGGCACAGCACATCATATTTGGATTTAAACTGGTCGCAGCTTTATTAACCTTTAACAACACGAAACTTCATTAAACACAATTCAACTTATCCCCCCCCCCCCCGCGGAGTGAGCCCTCACCAGCCATGTGAGTAGCAAAGTGACGCCGCTTCCGCTTCCGCCGAGACCGAGTCCGGCTACATTTTCTTATCCCTCCCTCATTCCGGCTTCGCCATATTATTAGCAAAAACCTGAGGGATTGTCCGGTTCGGGGGTACCCCACCCCCGCCCTACTGCTTGCATCCAGCTCCGGACCCCGGAAACATCCAGGATCCCGCCACCGGCTCGGGCCTTACCGCCCAGAGCCGCCCCCCAAGGCAAAGCTGCGACCAGCCCTCCTCCCAGCCAAGCTACCCTCCAAGGCCTCCTGCCAATCGTTCAAGAGCAAATCCATGCCTACGGGCGATAGATGTACTCCATCCGATCTGTACAACCCCCCACATTCCAGGTCCACCCATGGGTGCAGCACTTGGCACCCGCCCTGCTCCCCCACCCATCTGCCGATTTGGCGTTTGATCTTTGTCAGGCCCCTCGACCACCGCCTCTGAGCTTTGCAGGCCGGCCTTGGAATGATATCCGACCAAACTATAACAGCTCCTGGACATAACACCCCCACCACCCCCAAGTCCTTCTGCACAGCTCGAATTAGCTGTCTGCAAGTCCAAGTCCCCAGGTCGTTGCCTCCAAGGTGCACAACCAATACATCCGGTGCTGCGCTTATTCGCATGTGGTGCCGAAGCAAAGGCAGCAACTGGAACCATCGAAGTCCACGTTCGCCCAGCCATGAGACGGACACCCCAGAGGCCTGCAGTCCAAGATGGGGCCCCAAAGGTCGAGTTGCCGCTCGCCGACCAGCCCAGAAACATAGGAGTGGCCAATCATCCAACATAGACGCACTCCAGCAACACCTTCGGCAAAACAAAAGACAGTGTCGTTAGCACCCCCCCGTCCCCTAGAGGCGAACGTAGCATTGGAAAGCCCTCGACTTCCATCTCCCAATCCTCTGTATATCCTGCTCCCGCAGACCAACCGCCGCCACGCTAGTGGCTGCCCCGATCCGAAAGGAGTGCGGCGCATACGAAGTCAAGTCCACCCCCAATTTCATTAACGCCAGCCGCAACACCGCTGCAAACTGGAAGCGCGTTAGCGCCCTCCCGTCCATATGTACGAACAAACTGCCATCACCCTTAGGCCTCACCTGCTGGTACTCTCGTAACAACGCTACCGGGCACCACATGGCCCCTTCCACCTCGCGTAACTCTACCCACGCCCCCTTTCTGCGTTGATCTGTCTTAGACCACGCCAAATACAACCAAACTCCCCTCTCCAACCACCTCACATGGTGTACTTGCAATTCTTTTCCTCCGTGGACCCGATTCGACTCAGCTACCAACTCCCCCACCCGAAATGCTCCAAAAAACGCTACCGAAAATACTGCCCGAAACAGCACACCCTCATACACGGATGATACCACCTGCGGTAACACCCCTCACAACCGCCCCAATAATTCATGTGTTATAGGCTGCCGCCGGTCACCTCGTGACGGAAAAGACCGCTCCCAACCCAGCATCAACCGGTGCGCTAGAAAGCCGCCCCCCGGAGCACCCCATCCCACCGCCTTTGCAAAAAATGAAAACCCCGCCAAGTGACTACGAACAGTAGCCCGCGACAACCCTGCAGCTTTCGCCGCCAGAAAATACTGACCACTCAACTGATCCGGCACGGGGCCTTGCCGCCAACCCTGCCTCTCGAGGAAGGCTGCCACACTGCTGCAGCCACGCTGATACGCCTCCCAAGTCGACGCTGACACCGACCTCTGCAACAGTTCCGTCAACTCCCGAGGCCAATCCTCCATAAGTGCTCGGGGACCGATGCCCCCTCCTCTTCTGCCTCTGGCGCCAAGGTCCGAAACAGCTCCCACTTAAAACGGGAAAGAGCATCAGCAATGTTGTTAGAACACCCCGGAATGTGTTGGGCCCGAACTACAACATTCAAACGCAAACATTCCAACACCACTTGCCGCATCAGCTCGGCTACTGGCTTACAACACGGAGCATAATTGTTTATTACACTGACCACCGCTTCATTATCGCACCACCAGACCACCTTACGGTTTTGCAATCTGGCAGGCCAGACCGCTAAGACTACCAGGAACGGGAACAACTCCAAGAATGTTATATTGCTGGTCAGGCCTGCCTCCCTCCAAGTCTGAGGCCACGCCGCCGCACACCACGATCCTGAAAAGTATATCCCCAACCCAACTCCCCCAGCTGCATCCGTGTGCAACTGCAGCTCGGCACTGGACACCTCCCCTTTCTGGAGCACCGTGGTACCATTAAACTGATGCAAGAACTCCTCCCAGACCTGCAAATCCGCCCAGATGGATTTCGACACCCGGATATGGTGATGAGGCCTAGTAGCCCCCCCCCCGTCGCTGCCGAAAGCCGCCTCAGGAATACCCGTCCCATGGGAATCACCCTACATGTGAAATTCAACGACCCAATCAGCGCTTGCATCTCGCGCAAGGTCATCTTTTTAGAGACCAAGACATTCGCCAGGAGGACTCTGAGTTTCTCCACCTTATCATCAGGCAACTGTGCAACCATTGCCATCGAATCTTGCTCCACCCCTAAAAACGTAACTCTCATCGCCGGGCCTGCCGTCTTACCGGCCGCCAATGGTACACCCCACTCCTGAGTCAACTGCTCAAATGCCACGAACAACTCACCGCACCTCCCCGACCGCGCCTCCCCCACAAAGAAGAAATCATCTAAGTAATGAACTACATTGCCACAGCCCACCTGTTGCACAAACGCCCAATGCAGGAAGGAACTAAATTGCTCAAAATACGCACAGGAGATAGAACATCCCATTGGCAAGCACTTATCAAAATAACTATTACCTTCAAAACAAAAACCTAACAAAGGAAACGCAGACGGATGCACTGGAAGCAAACGAAACGCTGACTCAACGTCAGCCTTCGCCATCAAGCAACCTGGCCCGCATCTCCGCACAAGACCCGCCGCATCATCAAACGATGCATACCGAACCGAGCACAATTCCTTCGGAATGTGGTCATTAACCGAAGAACCCACCGGGAAGGATAAATTATGTATCAACCGGTACTTCCCCGGCTCTTTCTTCGGGATTATGCCTAACGGGGGAAACCACAAATCTCTTGAAAGGCTGTTCTGCAAAAGGGCCTGCAATCCTTCCCAACCGAATCTCACCCTCTAATTTCTCCTGAACCATTGACGCACACTTGTTCACCGAAGGCGCGTTCCTGACCTTAGCCATAACCAACTTCCCCACTACCGGAATGCGAAATCCATATTGAAAGCCCTCCACTAAAGCCAAGCCCACCTTCCTTCTAGGGTACCTGCACAACCACGGTCGCAAAGCTGCCAGCCGGATCGGGGTCGGCGCAACACCCCAGTCCATACTACTGCTTGGTTGGAGGCACGGAGACCCCTCCTGCTCCTTTTTTGACACATCTAATGGCTGAGTGGGGTCCGTTGCAAATCGAACAGGCATGTCGGAACTTGCAATCCGGGAAGGGACAGGAAGACTTGTTGAATCGCCAACAGACGTCACCCGTACCTCCTGCACTCGCCCCCTTCGGCCCCACCTGGGGCACACCCACCCAAAAAAGCCACCCCGCCCCTGAGGAACCCCCCACCCCCGCCTTGAGTGCACTTCCCCCCGCACCACCCGATCTGACGGACATCTGCGTCAGCCATAAATTTATATCCTGCGCTCCCCAGGATAACGAATGGTTCTCCTCCATTTTGTCCCGGAATTTCTCATCGTAGTTGAGCCACGCCCAACCATCATGAGCCTGCAATGCCTCGAGAATGGAGTCAGCATACGCTAGCAACATCCCATATTGCTCAGGATGCTCCTGACCCCATACGCTAGCTAGACGCAAAAAGGCTCGCATCCAATTCACTACGTTCCACGCCACTCGCCGAACTCTCCCCGCTTTCTCGTCCTCTTTTCTCTTCCGTCTACTGTCCCCCGTCCGTTTCCTACCTTCCAGCAACCGGAAGATATCAATATACCGCCTCTTCAGAATTTTGCGTTGCAACTTCCTAGGCATGCCTTCCCATAATTCCGAAAATGCCACTACCGAAGGCGTAGCCCCAGCCACACCCGACTCCCCCACACGCCCCCCGCCCGAGGACCTGTTGCCCGTCGGTGAGGAGGAACGCGATGTGGAAGTCGAAGATGATGAGGACGAGGACCCTGATCTACGCCTCCCATGACACGAATGCCTCCGCTTCTTCCTTGCCTTCTTGCCAACTTTCGCACCCCCCGTCGCATCACCCCCCACATCCACCATAATAGCATCAACCAACTCACCCGCCACGGCACTCATCCCCGCTGTAGGTGCGCCGCTCCCGTCTTGAGCTACCACCTCTGATCCTCTCCGCACGCTGCCATCAGTGGGACTTCCTGAGCCAGTCCCCGCCGTACACTGTTGCTGCTCCATCCCCGCCGCCCACGGACTCGCCGAGTAATGCCATCCAGGAGGGCCTGTGGAGAGAAAAAAGCAAAAGGCAACGCAGTACCTGCCAATGCCCACGACAGCTGCCATGCCCCCACCCAATTCGCCTGCGAAGTACCCTGACCCCCACCTTGCCAATGCTCCCACGCCAGTGAATACCCACCCCCCGAAACTCCCGGCCCACTCCCCAAACCCCTTGCCCCCCCCAGTCACCACCCCCTTCCCCGCATTGCACCTGCCCCTCCCCCCAAAGGAACCGGCCCCTCGCCCACATTGTTTCCCCCCTCCCCTCACCGTCCCCCCCAAATGCTCGCCACCCCCTGCCCCCTGCTTCTTCCCCCCCGGGCCCCCCTCACAACCCCTTCACCAGTCCCCGCACTTAGCATAACGTTCCTGTCCACCTCTCGCCCCCCTTCCTGGCTAGTACCTGGTTCTACTACATTACTCTTCCCAGCTACCCCCCCCCTGCTCCCTCTTGTTCCTTTGGAGCTCCGGGCAGACACCCCGCTCCCCCGATTGCGCCTTTGCACATTACCCCGTCCATAATCCTGCGCAGCTGCTGTCCGCACTGCCAAACCTGACTCCTAATCAATCCCCTTTCCCCTACTTGCTCTTTTGCCAAGGCCCCCCTCCCTTTTGAAGCATGCATTCCGCTGATCTCCCCAAGGAACTATAGACTGCACTAGTGCCGAGTTGCAACGGCCCTCCTCAGCTCTGATCTACACTGATTGATGGTTTTTGTTTTTGTTTTTGTTTTTTTTTTAATCTGCTCGGCAGCGCTAGCAGGGCCCCAATGGCAAAGGCTTCTCTCCACCCCCTACCGCGCGGAATGTCTGCCCCACCCGCTTCTACCTTTTTTTTTTTTTTTAAAATCACGTGCTCAGATACCTTCCCCCACCTGCGCGCATTCCACCACCGCCGCTCACTTCAGGGCCGCCCGCCCAGACCTGCCCTCCCGGTAAGTAACCGACACTCACCGCACGACCTCTCCACCTGGCTCCGTCCCATAAAGGACAGAAGCCTCACGGCGCCGACGCTCCCCAGCCGCCACTGAGCCCACCTTACCTCATCCCATTGGCTCCCGCGCACCAAACCACCCGCGGGAGCCAATGAGATCGCAGGCCCCACCGGCCCTGCCCCCACCACACCACACTGCACGCCTCGGGGGAGCACGAGGCCGGCCACCCCCCCGGTTACCAACGGCTGCGCACACATGGCGCCGTGGCCTTACTTTTATGGATGTGCCATATTATCATGTATTAGATTTATTTATTGAATGGTTTTTATGTTCATATGCTATTTGGTTCATATTGTTGCTGTTCCATTTTCACTTATCTTTCATTAGTTTTTATTGTTTTAATATGGTTGTTTTATATATGATGGTTTTTCATATAAGTGTTACGTTTTATTGTTATGTTAGTTGTTTTAATAGCACCACTAGTTTTCTCCCTTCCCCTTTGTTCCCCTCCCCTCCCCCCCTTCTCCCCCTCTCCCCCCCTCCCCCCTTCCCCTTCCTCTCCTTTCCCTAGCATTTTGTTCCTTTGACATTCCTAAGTACTACACATATGGTCCTTTTACTTTTGTTTTATTTATTATTGTAAGTTTTTTATCTAATTAATTACTTATTTAACTGTTCATTTTATGGTTTTGATTTTATTTATGTATTTACCTATAGTGGAGCCATATACCCCTGAAGACGTTTCTTACGAAACACGGCCAGTGTCGGGTTTGGCACTACTCACCCCCCAGAATAATAAAGGTTTTTCTTACCCTTTCTGCCACATTTTTGGACTGGTTTTTAGGACAGACTAGAGAGGCCATGTGGTCTTTTTCTGTTGTCATATTTCTATGTTTCTATGTAAAACAAGAGGGAAATTGCCCCTAAATTAGTAGCAGTTCTTCCTTATTGCAACCAATGTACAAAAACATCTTAATCAGCTGAAGTTGCCTCTATGCTCTGGGGAATGAAAGAAAATATAGTCGTTACCATGACTATATCAGACATCGCCTAGGGAATTTATTAGAAAAATATCATTCTAAGAGCTAAATTTCTTGGCTTTAACTTCAAAAATTCCTTAGGGGCACTCTGAGTCTGAGGGGAAAGATGAGGAAAAACATAAATATTATGATTATGAAATAATAGAACTCTTTCCTTAAAGAAACCTGAGGCCATTAAGGTACCCCTGTGAAGGTTTCTTGCTCACGTGTCTGTAATATATGTATTTATTTAATTAACTTGTTTTATTTACTGCCTTATCAAATTGTCAGGGCAGTTTATAGATAACAGTTTAACTTAAGGTACATAGAATAGAGCAGGTAAACTTAAATGGATTTAACTTAACACAGGCAAACTATAATTCACAGTTAACAGTTTAATTTGAGGTGAATGGAATAATGTAGGTTAACTTAACTAGACTTAATGAGAGCAGCTATAACAAATAAGCAATGCAAAACAGCAGAGAAATGGGCTAGGGGCTATGTTTAGAAAACCGTCTTAATGTGCGACCGGCGATAGTGTGCAGGCTGCCATAAAAGGAGTGGCCGTTTCAGTCTTAAAGTAGCAAAACGGGATTATCGCGCGATAACGCGCGCTGCTGCGCACATTAACAGATTAACGCGCGGTAATCTTAAGTAGGCGCCCAGACATGCAAACACAGAAACAGAGGTGTAGTACAATGGTTAATACACTGACTGATAATACAGGGGTCATGAGTATGATTCCCCCAGTGTGCCTAATGCATAAGGCTGGCTGAGGCATCAGCTTTGACATGTAAGTATTGTTTCTTGAGGCATTTTATTTGTATTTTAATTATTTCTGCCAGCAAACACACCCTCACGTGCCATAACCTAAGGTGCCACATAAGGCATCCTATAAGGCACTCCATAGGGCACATTATAAAGTGCACTGTCTGCCACGGCACCCTATAATGTCCCCTTTAGGGCACCCTATAAGGTGCTCCATAGGACAACTTATAAGTCACCTTATATGGACTGTAGCCATAAGGTGCCTCAGAAGGCGCTTTATAGGGCACCCTATAAAGCGCCTTCTGAGGCACCTTATGGTTGCAGTACTCTGAGGGTGTTTTTGCTGGCAGCACTAATGTACATTAAAAATTGACAATGCTCCGGATAGCCCTATCAAATAACCCCACTGTGGGTTTGAAACCATGACCGCTGGCTCCACAGGCAGTGAAGTAACCAGTGGGCTACAGCTATTAACAAGCCCCTGGCTGGCTACAGAAGGACTGCATGTCACCACACAAACAGTCTGCTGTGGTTACCAGGATAGGGCTAACCCACCAGTACCCATGATGCACTGCACATGCAAATCAGCAGTCTACAGATGATCACAAGATGGGGTATGCACCCACACAGCACCTCGGCCTGGTAGGGGGAACTGACCGTGTGCACCCCCACAGTACCTCAGCCTGGTAGGGGGTACTGACGGTGTATGTTACTGGCACAGAGTAGCTACAGACCATCACATTGTGCGGGTACTGTGCTCACCCTGAGGGTGAGGTGGGGCAACCAGCACCAGGTCCACAGCACCTTTCATGGCTAAAATAGGCTATGCTGCAGGTCCCCATCAGTGCTAGTGTGTGTGATAGGTAGTTTCTGCAGACACATCTGCATTTCTCAGTCATGTTTAGGCCTTATGGGCTATGATGCACTCAAAATAATGCATATACTGTGTTGATGCCATGGTCACATGATGTAGGTGAAGGGGGGGGGGGTATTTGGACCCATAGGTGGATTATGTACCACCACCCAACATACTCTCTGTGGCTCAGGGTGGGAAACAGGATCTCCCACCAACAGAGCAACACTCTACCTCCCCGCAATGGTGGCAGTAGAGAGGACCATCAACCCCAGTCCTGCTGGGGAAACAGACACCATACAGGGCAGGCAATGCAGATAGAAGGCCTGGAAATGCTCAGCTGCCCCCCACCACTATCTGACATTCTCAAGCAGCAAGCCTCCAGCTGCTGCACCCTGCAAGATGTTCCAGCCGGACACATACTAGCTGCAGACAGTCTGCTAGCTAATCCATAGTGCATGTTTCTGGAGGAGATGCATGTACCCAGAACTGGGATGTCAGCATACACACCAAGCAGATAAGTCAGTGATTGGGCCCCAAAACAGAACCATAAACATCACATGAGAAAAACACTACACAGCACTATGGGGGAACCTAGCCATGCCGTGGTCAGGGTGAGAGTGACCTCCCAGCAGGACATGCTGTGGCCACCCTGTCCGTGCAGGTGGTTGTCAGGCACTACAATGTCCGAGCCATTGCCCTATGCCTTGTGAAGATGCATCCTGGCCAGGCCACCCTGTCCGGGCTATACCCATGGTACCTTGCTCCTCATTATGCACATTGGCAGGCTTACACTGGCAACAGTGTGGACTGAGGAAGGTGTTGGCAGACACCACACACTGGATAGACAAACACACGCTCCCACACCTATGCCAGCATTGTGCAAATATAGAGGCTCTTGTCAGCCCTGGCCACCGCACCAGTCCTGGGCACAGTGTAGGCATGGCTATGGTACGCAATACTGTTGGGGTCAATCCCCATGGTGGTAAACACTGTCAGACATCAGACCTGAAGCACACTCCACAGACAGCAGAAAGGTTGCTATGATGCAGCTCAATCAGCAAATTGTGCTTAACTTAGGAATTTCTATCTGCCAGTAATCATAGCAACCGTTTGATAGGTGTGTATAATATTCCCAGGTTTAGGGTGGCATTGCAAAGGTATGCAAGTGCTAGTATTGGGAGATGCACGCAGGGCCCAACATCCTGCCCCTCCAGGAGGCTTTGGATAATGGAGCCTGTGGGTGAGGGTGTGTCTGCCCCTGTTGGCCGCTGCTCTAGGGCAGAGGTTCCCAACTCCAGTCCTGGTGGGCCGAACACTGTTTGGGTTTTCATGCTGTCCCTAATGAATATGCATGAGATACATCTGCATACCATAGGGGGGGTGCATAGATATGCAGCACAGCCGTGTTTATTAGAGGCAGCATGGAACCTGAATGGCGTTTGGCCCTCCAGGACTGCATTTGGGAGACTCTGCTCTAGGTAATGTGCATGTTTATGGTGTCTGTGCTCTGTAGGGTAAAATGTAGGTTTATTGGGCATGTTTCTGTTATCTGCAATAAAAGGTCTGTCTGTATTAGCACGTTTTAGTAGTGGGTAAAATATTGGGACTGGGTAGGCAGGAACCACAGCTGGGACTTGAACTTGTGACCTTCTGCTCATAAACGCACTGGCAGTGTTCACCGCACCACACTGTGCTCACAGAGACAGTGCAGTCCCTGGAGATACCATGACTGTTTGTCAGACAGACCCTGTCTGTTGCAGTGCACGGCACCCACCTAAACAGGGCTAGGCCATGGTCTGCTCTGGGCAGCTGCCACTGCCCCCTCCACCACCAGTACCCCTCTGCCACCATGCTGACATGCCCTTATGCTGGTGGTGCTGGTGTTGCGCAGTCTCAGGCCATCCAGTGTGCGGGTAGGCGGCTGCCTATGGTGTGGGTCTGGAGTAGGGGTGCCTGCATAGCTGTCCACGCTTTCCCCCAGCACCGCCTGCCAATGTTCCGTGCCATTGGGGGTACCTGCTGGGTACTATTCCCTGTGACACCGTGGGAAGCACACTCTTGCCCATGTTGGGCCCTCAGCAGTTGCTGTCTGGCTGCTCTACTGTTTCAGCATTCCTATGGGCCAGCTAGGCATTACCCTAGTCTGCACTGTGCCCCAGCTGCACCACAGCATGTACCGCCTGCAGCCCTCTGTGTCCCCTTTTCCAGCATCTGTCCAGTTGCCCATTCCGACATGCCCGCCCTGCTGTTGTGGAACATGTGCACACCATAGGAAACCTGTCCAATGGAGAGGAAAACCCTGATCAGCACAATTTCACTGTGGGCTCATTCACCTTGTATGGGGACAGAGCATAGACCCTTCCAAAATTCATATCTTTTTTTTTGGAGCTTTCTTGGGGGTGTTTTTTGATGTTTCCCATTGATATCACTATTGCCCAGCTTGGTTATTTTTTTTTACATTTTCTTCTGGTCATTTTCACTGTTTCTTTGCCCTTTTGTTCCATGCACATGTATCACACTTATCACTTTTTGTAGGTTTCCCTGGTTTTGCTGTACATTGCTGACGGAAATAGTTTCTTTTCCCTTTAAATCAGCTCTAACGCCAGGGTTTCACTGGCGTTAGTTTTCAGCCTCGGATTTCTCAGCGTTAGTGTGCCATTGACCCTCTCTCTCCGCCCCTGGGGAGCCTTCCTCCGCCCTCCGGGAGCCTTTCTCCGCCTTCAGCGCTCGATAACGTGGGAGAGCGCACATTAAGACGGTTTAGTAAACATACCCCTAAGAGTACATGAGTGCGTTGTGTGGTGGGGGGAAGAGGAGCAGAGGGGTTGGTCAGTTTGTTGATATGGGCAGAAGGGGGGCAAGGGGTGTAGTAGGGGGTAGTCAGTTTGTTTGTATGGGATAATGCTTATGTAATAGTTCCCCCAAAGTGTTCCCTGAAGAGGTGTGTCTTTAGTATTTTTCAGAAGTCTTTAAGGTCATTCAAGGCTCGGATATTATCAGGTAGTTCATTCCAGAAGTGTGGGGCATAGAGTGAGAATGCTGTTTGATATTGCATGGTTTCTTTATATTAGTGGGACGGAGAGGATGAATTGTCTGTTGGTTCTTCTTGGTCTGTCATTAGGTGTCTTCTGCATTAGCGTGTGCAGGTACTGTGATGAGAGGTCATGGAGGACTTTGAATGTTGTGATGATGGCCTTGTATTAGTGTGTAAGACAATGGGGCGCCAGTGTAGGTTGTGGAGTATTGGTGTTATGTGTTCATGAGAATATAGAAATAAAGAAGTCAAATTGAGTTATCACTCCCCCAAATTCTGCAAAGATCTTAGGGGGAGGAGTGGCCTAGTGGTTGGGGCAAGGTACTACAGGCCAGAAGGTCAGTGGTTCAAATCCCACTAGAGGACAGCAACCTTGGGCCAGAAGGACTGGGGTTTCTAGTCCAACAGGTGCTCCTTGTGGTCTTGGGCAAGCCACTTAACCCTCCATTGCCCATGTTCCCTGTAAGTATTAGTGTATGTGTCTCATATCCCCTCATGTTAAATGCATCCTCCAACTGCCTTGACTCAGTGAAAAGCAGGATATAAATGCAGATAAGTAAATAAATAAAATAAGATCTTGGAACATAATGGGGCATGTTTACTAAAATACCTAAGTTAGTGCACCTTGATGCCAATTTTATAGTGCAGGGTTGGATACACATTAACTGATGATGGATTCACAGCATATCCCCATGCAGTTAATGTGAGTTTGGCTCTGAAACTTGTGCCAATCTATTTAATACTAATTACAACATTGCTGATTATTGCATGCCAAAGGTGACTACAAACATCAATGTGTACACTTAATCCTGAACCACCCAGTCTCTGCCTCAACCTGTGCTGTGGTTAGTGTGGGATTTTTACCGTGACCACATTTTTAGTGTATGGCAACATTTACCACAGCATGTTTAGCGTGCAGTAAACCCTGCACTAACCATCAGACCACTTTAGTAAACATGCCCCAATAAGCAGTAATTACTATAGGGAGAAAAGTAGGATCAAAATGCAAAATATCTATAAAATATTGTTTTAACATTTCCTATTTTTTTAAAGTGCTATTAAGTGAATGCTGACTCCCAGTGACCCAGCAGCCCCTGGATTTTCTTGATAAGGTATGACTGGAAGCAGATTGCCAGGCCTTTTCTGAGGGTAAAATAACTTGCCCAAGGAGTGCCTGTTTGAATCAAACCCTGATTGTTGAAATACTAGGCTATTGCTCTAACCACTAGGCTACTCCTCCACTCTAACATGTCCTTAGGGGAAATCAAAAAGCAAAATAGAAAATTCAAAAAGCGTAAATTATTTGCTCTAGCAGAGTTTTCAGACTTCTCCAATTTCTTTTCTCAAAGCAAATTTCCCTTCATGAAAGTTTGCTGTTTGCTGACTCTACGGGGTATGTTTACTAAACCGTCCTAACGTGCGCTCTGCGACGTTATCGCGCGATAAGGTACCTTACCGCGCGATGATGGCGCTTTTTAAGGCGCACAGGTACCATATCGCGCGATAACGCGCGCTGCAGCGCAAACGAGCGCTGAAGGCGGGGAAAGGCTCCCGGAGGGCGGAGGAAGGCTCCCCAGGGGTGGAGAGAAGGGGTCAATGGGTGGAGAGTGGGAGGGGAGAGGCTCCCCGCACACTAACAATGTGAAATCCGAGGCCAAAACTAACACCAGTGAAAACCTCGCGTTAGAGCTGATTTAAAGGGAAAAGAAACCATTTCTGTCAGCAATGTACAGCAAAACCAGGGAAACCTACAAAAAAGTGATAAATGTGATACATGTGCACGGAACAAAAGTGCAAATAAACAGTGAAAATGACCCAAAAAAATAAAAAAAAAACATAACCAAGCTGGGCAATAGTGATATTAATGGGAAACATCAAAAAGCACTCCCGAGAAAGCTCCAAAAAAAAGATATGAATTTTCAAAGGGTCTACGCTCCGTCCCCATACAAGGTGACTGATCCCACAGTGCAATTGCGCTCATCAGGGTTTCCCTCTCCATTGTACAGGTTACCTATGGCATGCACATGTTCCACAACAGCAGGGCAGGCATGTCAGAATGGGCAACTGGACAGATGCTGGGAAAGAGGATACAGAGGGCTGTAGGAGGCACATGCTGTGGTGCAGCTGGGGCACAGTGCGGACTAGGCAGATGCCTAGGTGGCACTTAGGAATGCTGAAACTGAACAGCAGCCAGAAAGCAACTTATGAGGGCCCAACATGGGCACAAGAGTGTTTATCACAGTGTCACAGGGAATAGTACCCAGCAGGTACCTCCAAGGGCACAGAACATTGGCAGGCGGTGTTGGGGGAAAGCGTGGACGCCTATGCAGGCACCCCTACCCCAGAACACGCACCATAGGCAGCCGCCTACCTGCACACTGGATGGCTTGAGACTGCACACCACCAGCACCACCAGCAGAAGGGCATGTCAGCATGGTGGCAGAGGGGTACTGGTGGTGGAGGGGGGCAGTGGCAGCTGCCCAGAGCAGACCATGGCCTAGCCCTGTGTAGGTGGGTGCCATGCACTGCAACAGACAGGCCCTGCCGGACAAACAGTCATGGTATCAACAGGGAATGCACTGTCTCTGTGGTAACAAGGTGGTTCAGTGCACACAACCAGTGTGTTTGGAAGTCGAAGGTCACAGGTTCAAGTCCCAGTTATGGTGCCTGCCAACCTAGTCCCCATATTTTACCCACTACTACAACATGCTAATACAGACAGAACCTTTATTGCAGATGACGTAAACGTGCCCAAAACACCTACATTTTACCCTACAGAGCACAGACTCCATAAACAGGTGCATTACCTAGAGCAGAGTCTCCCAAATGCAGTCCTGGAGGGCCAAACACCATTCAGGTTCCATGCTGCCTCTAATAAAGATGCCTGTGCTGCATATCTAGAATCAAACTAACCGAAAATTTCACTGCAATAATACCATTCAAATACTTTTTCTTTTTGTCGGAGCTAAGCCGTGGGAGGGATATGATGTTTAACTTATCCCCCAACCAGACTGTTAGCTACTTTTTATCTTTTTTGGTCCTGTATTGTGCAGACCTTGCCTTATAGGTAAAAATTCTTCTTATTACTTAACTGAAGTGTCGTAAGAATTCCAAACCGTTCCGTTGCTCAAACAGTTTCCAAGAGCATGACGCGCGTCATGCTCTTGGAAACTGTTTGAGCAACGGAACGGTTTGGAATTCTTACGACACTTCAGTTAAGTAATAAGAAGAATTTTTACCTATAAGGCAAGGTCTGCATAATACAGGACCAAAAAAGATAAAAAGTAGCTAACAGTCTGGTTGGGGGATAAGTTAAACATCATATCCCTCCCACGGCTTAGCTCCGACAAAAAGAAAAAGTATTTGAATGGTATTATTGCAGTGAAATTTTCGGTTAGTTTGATTCTATATTGTTTTCACTGGGGGTTGGTGAATTGTGCTGCATATCTATGCACCACCCCCATGGTATGCAGATGTATCTCATGCATATTCATGAGGGACAGCATGAAAACCCAAACAGTGTTTGGCACACCAGGACTGGAGTTGGGAACCTCTGCCGTAAAGCACCAGCCAACAGGGGCAGACACACCCACACCCACAGGCTCCATTAGCCAATGCCCCCTGGAGAGGCAGCACATTGGGCCCTGCGTGCATCTCCCAATACTAGCACTTGCATACCTTAGCAATGCCACCCTACACCTGGGAGTATGGTACACAGCTATCAAAAGGTTGCTATGATTACTGGCTGATAGCAATTCCTATGTTAAGCACAGTTTGCTGATTGAGCTCCATCATAGCAACCTTTCTGATGTCTGTGGGGTGTGCTTCAGGTCTGGCCTCTGACAGTGTTTACCACCCTGGGGAGTGACCCCCAACAGTTTTGCGTACCATTTCCATGCCTGCACTGTGCCCAGGACTGGTGTGGTGGCCAGGGCTGCTAAACACCTCTATAGTAGCACAATGCTGGCATAGGTGTGGGAGTGTGTGTCTGTCTTTCCAGTGTGTGGTGGCTGCAAACACCCTCCACAGCCCACACTGCCAGCACTGTTGCCAGTATTGGCCTGCCAATGTGCATAATGAGGAGCAAGGTACCATGGGTATAGCCCGGACAGGGTGGCCTGGCCAGGATGCATCTGCACAGGGCATAGGGCAATGGCTGGGACATTGTAGTGCCCGGCCACCACCTGCACAGACAGGGTGGCCACAGTATGTCCTGCTGGGAGTTCACTCTCACCCTGACTGAGCAGTGACCACGGCATGGCTAGGTTCCCCCATAGTGCCCTCTAATATTTCTTTCATGTGATATTTCTGGGTTTATGTTTGGGGCCCAATCACTGACTTATCTGCTTGGTGTGTATGCTGACATCCCAGTTCTGGGTGCATGCATCTTCTACAGGAACATGCCCTATGGATTAGCTATCAGACCGTCTGCGGCTAGTGTGTGTCTTGCTGGAACACCTTGCAGGGTGCAGTGGCTGCAGGCTTGCTGCAGGAGAATATCAGATTGTGGTGGGGTGCAGCTGAGTATTTCCGGGCCTAATGTCTGTCTGTCTGCTATTGCTTTATAGATGTGTACAGAGCTGCATTGACTGCCCTGTAGGGTGTCTGTTCCCCAGCAGGACTGCAGTTGGTGGTCCCCTCTACTGCTGCCATTGCAGGGACATAAAATGTGGATCTGTTGGTGGGAGACCCTGTTTCCCACCCTCAGCCCCAGAGGGTGGGTTGGGTGGTGGTACATAATCTGCCTATGGGTCCATAAGGGGCAAACCTGACTGAAAAATACAGATGTATCCAAAGTGTGTCTGCAGGAACTGTCTATCTCACACACTAGCACTGCTGGGGACCTACAGCATGGCTTATTTCTGTCATGGAAGGTGCTGTGGACCTGGTGCTGGGCGCCCCATCGCACCCTCAGGGTGAGCACAGTACCCGCACAATGTGACGGTGTGTAGCTACTCTGTGCCAGTAACACACATGGTCAGTTCCCCCTACCAGGCCGAGGTGCTGTGGGGGTGCATACCCCATCTTGTGTTCATCTGTAGACGGCTGATTTGCATGTGCAGTGCATCATGGGTATGGGTGGGCTAATCCTATCCTGGTGACCACAGCAGACTGTTTGTGTGGTGACATGCAGTGCTTCTGCAGCCAGCCAGGGGCTTGCTAGCAGCTGTAGCCCACTGGTTATTTCACTGCCTGTGGAACCAGAAGTCATGGGTTCAAACCCACAGTGGGGTTATTTGATAGGGCTGTCCAAAGCATTATCTATTTTTAATGTATATTAGTGCTGCCAGCAAAAACACCCTCAGCGTACTATACCCATAAGGTGTCTCAGAGGACTCTTTATAGGGCGCCCTATAGGGCACCTTATGGTTACCGTCCATATAAGGTGCACTATACGGTATCCTATGGAGCGACTTATAGGGTGCCCTATAGGGGACATTATAGGGTGCCATGGCAGACAGTGCACTTTATAATGTGCCCTATGGAGTGCCTTTTAGGGTGCCTTATGCAGCACCTTATGTTACAGCGCTTTGAGAGTGCATTTGCTAGCAGAAGTAATTAAAATAAAATTAAAATGCCTCATAATGCAATATTACACATAACACGTAGCACCTCAGCCAGCCTTATTCATTGGGCACAGTGGGGGATTGAACCCATGACCCCTTCACCATCAGTCAGTGACTTCACCATTGTACTGCAGCTCTGTTCCTCAGTTTGTACATCAGCGCGCCTGCTTATGCTTCCTGCGTGTGTTTCTTGTGCGCTACTGTGCGCGGCGCACATTAGCGCGCAGCACACATTAGCACGCGATAATCCCGACTTCGACTTTCGTACTTTGGACACATCATGCGAAGAGAGAGATCATTAGAGAAAGACATTATGCTTGGCAAGATAGAAGGTCAACGCAAAAGAGGAAGGCCAGCAATGAGATGGATCGATACAATAACAGCAGCTACAGGTACCAGTCTGTCAACAATGTGCCGCCTGACTGAAGACCGAACACAATTTAGGATAGCTATCCAGAGGGTCGCCATGAGTCGACTCCGACTCGACGGCACTTAACAACAACAATCCCGGTTTGCTATGTTAAGACTGAAACGTCCACTCCTTATATGGCATCCTGCACACTAGCGCCGGGTGCACATTAGGACGGTTTAGTAAACATACCCCTATATTTTCAAACCTTCTGGCACGATCATCTATTTTCTTTTCCTGAATTCCAAAATCATTATCAATAGATGACAATTTCAAAGCAGCTCCCTGGAGAATTTCCAAAGCTGGGACAAACATAATGAAAGAGTTTTTCCACCTTGTTCACAGGCCTCCATATTTCGAGTTTAATGACTTCTTTGGGCAAGTTCATGGGAGAGAGACCCTAAGAGCAGAACTACCTGTGAAAACCCTTCAAGAAGGTGAATGATGGATTCACCCCCACTACATCCACTGCCCCTTCTAAAGGTGGAGGAGTCTCAGAAGATATCACATGTGAAGCAATCCCTTCAGCAGATCCTGACTAATATCCATGGAAGCTTGCATATTTATTCCTATGGCACCCTGTTCCTCTCCCATAGTGGAAGCCTTAGATTCAAAGCTAACAAGGGTACCAAGTTGGGGGGGGGGGGGTGTAGAACAGGACTCTACTAGGTGATCTTTGCTTGAGTTCAAAGATATAACAAACAAATCCATAGAGCTCTATACAGTATTAAGGTGAAAGATTTATTTTCCTTATTTTTTGCCTTCCTCTTCCCCTTCATATTCACAGTAGCCAAAACAACAGAAAACAGTACTTTGATGAACAATGTTCCAATCTTCTAATCCCGCTCCAATTTTGTCATTGCAAAAAAGATAATTCCAATGGGGATCCATGGGGGCCTGGCATGCTCCTTTGGCCATGCCCCTTTGGACATGCACCCACGGGCATGCAACCATGGGCCATGAATCACAGCACAGGCACAGATTTTAAAGCTGCCAGGGCTCAGGATGATATTACCGACATGACTCACAGAGGCCACCACACAGTTTATCTCCTTTTTCCTGCTCCCACCAGCACTTCAGTTACACAACTGACAAGAGGGGAAACTATTTTGGACCTAGTCCTTAGTGGCATGCAGGATCTAGTGCAAGAGATAAGGGAGTTGGGGCCACTTGGCAATAGTCATCATAGCATGATCACATTTAATTTAATAAACGAAAGAAGGATGGCAAGGAAATCCACAGTACTCCCATTAACTTTCAAAAAGAAGACTATGATAAAATGAGGAAAACAGTTAACAAAAGACTAAAATAAGCAGCTGAAAGGTTAAAAATTTGCATAAAGCGTAGGCATTGTTTAAAAATACTATCTTGGAAGCCCAGAACAGATGTATTCCATGCTTTAAAAAAAACTGGAAAGAAGGCCAAAAAACTGCCGGCATGGTTTAAAGGCAAGGTCAGAGAAGCTATTGCAGTCAAAAAGGAATCTTTCAGGAAATGGAAAAAGGAGCCAAATTACAAAAACAGGAAACAACATAAACATTGCCTAATTAGAAGCAAGGCATTGATAAGGCAGCAAAGACAGAATTAGAAAAACAGCTTGCCTAATGCACAAAAAAAAAAGCATAAAAATACTTAAAAATGCATAATAAAACTTTTTTCAACTATATTTGTAGCAAAAAACCTGTGAGACAATCAGTTGGACAATTGGATGATAGAGGAGTAAAAGGGGCTCTAAGTGAAGACAAGGCCATAGTGGAGAGACTGAATGAATTCTTTGCTTAAGTCTTTATTAAATAAGATTTAGGGAATTTACCCATGCCTGAAATGGCATATAAAGGTGATATATCAGAAGAATTGAAAGAAATATTGATAAACTGAGAAGATGTATTACAACTATTTGATAAATTGAAGAGATCCAAATCACCAGGACTTCATGGTATACATCCAAGGATATTGAAAGAACTGAAATATAAGATTGCAGACTTACTATTAGTAATCTGTGAACTATCATTAAAATCAATTGTAGTACCTGAAGAGTGGAGAATGGCCAACGTAACACCAATATTTAAAAAGGGTTCCAGGGGTGATCCAGGAAACTACAGACCTCTGAGTCTGACATCAGTACCGGGCAAAATGGTAGAAAGAATAAAATTGCTGATCATGTATACAGCCATGGTTTAATGGGAGAAAGCCAACATGTCTTGAGCCAAGGAAAGTCTTGTCTTACTAATTTGTTATATTTTTTTAAAGGTGTGAATAAACAGGTAGACAAAGGCGAGCTGGTTGATATAGTGCATCTGGATTTTCAGAAAGCCTTTGACAAGGTCCATCATGAGAGACTCTTGGCAAAATTAAAAAGCCATGGGATTGGAGGTAGTGTAGTATTATGGATCAGAAACTGGTTAAAAGATAGAAGGCAGAGAGTAGGGCTAAATGGCTAATTTTTTCAATGGAGAAAAGTAAATAGTAGAATACCCCAGGGTCCGCTGGGTCCGCTGCTTTTTAATATATTCATAAATGACCTGGAAATGAGAATAATGAGTGAAAAGATCAAATTTGCAGATGACACAAACTGGGCATCCAAATGGCAGATGAAATTTAATGTGAACAAGTGCAAAGTTACGCACCTAGAAAAGAACAACCCAAACTTTGGTTACACGATGCAGGGTTCCACCTTAGAAACTACCACCCAGGAAAAAGATTTAGGCAACATTGTGGATAATACATCGAAACCCTCCACCCACTGTGCAGCGGCTGCCAAGAAAGCTAACAGAATGCTGGAATCATAAGGAAAGGAACGGAGAATAAAACAAAGGATATTATAATGCCTCTGTATCATTCCATGGTTCGACCGCACCTTGAATATTTTGTGCAGTTCTGGTCTCCATATCTTAAAAAGGATAGAGCATTATTAGAAAAGGTACAGAGAAGAGCCACTAAAATAGTAAAGAGGATAGAAGGATACCCCTATGAGGAAAGGCTTAAAAGGTTGGGGCTCTTCAACTTGGAACAGAGAAGGTTGAGGGGAGATATGATATAAGTCCATAAATTAATGAATGGAGAGGAACGGGTTAATGTAGATCGGTTGTTTATGCCATCAAAAAGGAGAAAGACTAGAGGACATGCAATGAAACTACAATGTAACCAATTTAAGACTAATAAGAGAAAATATTTTTTCCACTCAACGTGTAATCAAGCTCTGGAATTCATTACCGGAGGATGTAGTAAAAGCTGTTAGTGTAGCTGGGTTTAAAAAAGGTTTGGACAAGTTCCTGGAGGAAAGGCCCCTAAACCATTATTAAAGAGGACCCAGGAAATCCATGGCTTGCCCCAAAACAAGTATTGTGGAACCTGTGTCTTTTTGGGAACCTGCCAGGTACTTGTGATCTGGATTGGCCACAGGATATTGGGCTTGATGGACCTTGGTCTGATCCATTATGGCATTTATGTTCTTATGCTCACTGGCTCTTCACTTCTTAATAGTACCATGGCATAGGCAACAGATTACAATATACAGACAAATTAACAAACCAATAAAATAGAAAAATATCACAAAAAAAGAAACTACTTAAAATTCTAAAATAAAATTTGTTTTGGTGCCTAAAATTAAAAATACACCTGTGTATGGATGTGTACAATTTATTGGGTGCATTTTTATCTTTCCATGTGGCATATGAGTACAAATTAATGGATAGGTGAAAGGAACATGAAAAGAGAAAAGAAACCCAACTGAACCTTTTTTTAAATGAATCAGCCAATTTAAGTACTGCATCTTCCCAAGAGCATCAGGCTGTGGCTTAGAATGCTTTCAGGAAATGTAAGAACGCCTCTTAAGGTAGCATATGGGCTGTAACAACAGCTGGACTGCAGTGTTATTCTGAAATGGCATTCAGCACTAACCACCAAAGGTTTTATTTCACCCCCAGAAAGCTCCCCAATCCACCTCTTTTTGTCCTGATAATTTTTGCGAGGGCTATGAATTGCTTGGATAAAGTTAAACCAGTCAGCAGACTGAAAATATGAACGTTCCATCTTGCTAGTTTTCAAATTTAGCCAGACAAACCTTTTGAATGTAGAGCTCTTAATTTTTATCTTTGTTTGGCAACAAGTCTGATAGATCATATATTTCATAGACTTTCCAGGCTGTAATTACTTTCTGAAATCCTTGAGGCATTCTACATGCATATTATTGCAGTTTGCAATATATATATATATATATATATATATATATATATATATATATATATATATATATAAATGTTAAGTCTTTTGTGACATATGGTGTCATGAGTGCCATGGACATGTAGTTTAATACGTTGCATAGTTCAGTAACAGCTAGTAATAGCTACATAAATTCTACCCAGCATTTCATGCATACACTTGCAATCTCATTTCTGAAATATAGCATCATTATTCTCAATGTTTCAAGAGCAGCTTGTGGAGAAAGCAGTCATCTCTAGGACAAGCATTGAAGACGGACAGTGAATGATTAACACAGTGTGCCTTTAGAGTTCCTATCAGTTTTGAAAAGCGCTCACAATAAAACAGAATGACATATGGATCAGCTAATTTTCAAAATGCAAAAATTGTTTGCTTGTTTATGCCACGATGTGATCCTATTGCATAAGATGAAATGACACTTTCCTTAGGAAATTAGTTATATAGCGGCAACTGTATTAGTTTAAATGTCAGTTCAAGCCTTTAATTAATTTGTATATGCGATGGAACTGAATATATCTACAATGTAGTACTGCTGCTGTTACTGTGGTAGATTTAGCTCGTGCTGTACAAACGACACATTTTTCTTTGCATAATACAGCAAACAGTGCCAAAAGCACCACATCAAAGTAACACACTATAATCTCAGACACAAAGGCGAGAAAATGGAGCAGAGGACATGCAAGGGACAGTTTCAAATATCCCCACATTATATGCAATATAGTGTACCTGTAGTTGATACATTTTACTGTGAATGTCTGAAAGAATGCACAAGGGCTTACCGCACATGCAGAAATCATTAGATTGTGCTAATAATGCGGCCACGCTAAAAGTTCCACACTAACTGCATAGCATGGGTTGGGGTGGAGACTACAGGTTAGGAATGGAGTGTGGGCATTGACTGCATGGTACTCATGGCAATCAGATTACTGCTAGGGTAGCACAGGAGCTGCATTATCTACATGGGGACTTCCCATGCTAATTTTGGGGGCTGAACGCATGGTAAACTACCACACTTTAGTAACCATACCCAATGCTCATTCTTTCCTTCTGAAAATTAGCAAGTGAAAACTACACATGCTAAATCCATTTTACAAATACCCATGTTTTGCCTGATATATAGGCATTTCAGCAATTTTCCCCAGCTGTAGCCCTGGTCTTTGTCTTATTATAGATAACATTGTTTGGAATTTTTGTCAAGTCAAATTTAATCAAGACATATTTATACTTTAATTGTAATTTTTAGTTTTGTTGTAACTTGTTTGAAAATGCAAATAAAGAAGTTTAAAAAAAGACATATTTATACTGCCCCCTGATACAGGCTTTTGTGTCAAAACTCGGCCAAGTCAGGTTTGTGAAGGTACAATTGGTATGGCTGTGGTTCTTCTCCACTCGCTGTTTACTGTTTGAGGAGGACTTCCTCTTTCCTGTTTCTTCTTCCTTTCTTTCTTATTTCCAGAACAAGATCCAAGATATCCATGACAGTTTCTCATCTTTTTCCCCTGCTCCTTCTACATCTCCAGGGCCCTCCCCCTCTCTTTGACAACTGGTCTTCCTTCACTCTGGCCACAAGTCTCTCCCTCTCCAAGATTATTGCCTCCTCTCGTAAAACTACCCGTTCTTTTGCCCCAATACCATCCTCCTGGATCTCTGAAAACTACCTTGGTTTGTTTCATATTGTACTGATTATAATTAGCAATAGGCTTCCCTTACCTCTGGTTCAGTGTCTTCCTCTTAAAATGGGGTTGTAATCTACCTATCCTGAAGAAATCTTCTTCTGATCCATTCAATCCTTCTAATTGCTGTCCAATTTCCAATCTTCCGTGCTTATCTAAACTTACTGAAAGACTTTTTTTCACAACTCTCAGACCACAGTGAACATACAAATATTATTCACCCTATCAATCTGCTACAGTACAGATACCATCCTCACATCTCTCCTCAGTGAACTCCCATAGTTCCTTTGATACTGGTAAAATTACTATTTTTATTTATTTATTTAATGTCTCTTCTATGCCGCGCTATTCCCATCAGTGCAGTTTACATTTAACAGAACGTTATACAATGCAGTCGGGCTACATTGTATTTCAAATAAAACAGGAGATAGAACTTGGACCTAACTGGGGTAACTTTCTACAAAATTATTTGCACTAATAAATATTGTACATACTGATATTTACATGGAGATGCACCTAAGAGGCTAGCTGCTCTATAGCGTGCTGGGTGTGGTGTTAGAGAGGTCTTGGTGATTGGGATGGCTGTCCCTTGAGTAGTACCTTCTTGGTGATTGGGGTGGCTATTTGCGAGCTGTCTAGAGGTGTGCTTTCATCTGGAACGAAAGCAACAACTGGATAAATCATTTCCCTGTTTCATTTCAATAGTGTGCCCTATTGCATAATAGCGTGCACTATTCAGCAAGAGTTGCACTGTTATGCAATAGCATGCACTTGTGCAATTGAATAATAGTGCATACTCTTGTGCAATAGTATGTGCTATTGCTCAAAAGAGAACACTACTGAACAGAAATGATACAATATGAAAATAAATGAAAATAAAAAATGAAACAAAATGAAAGGTTTGGGCCTCCAGACTCCTAAAAATAACTCTAGCTGTCTCACTCAACCTTACTGCAGCTTTCAATGTAGTAGATCATTCCATTTTTCTGTCTTCCCTATCTTCCATCAATCTTCATGACCACATTCTTGCCTGGTTTTCCTCCTTTCTCACGATCGTTCTTTCCAGGTTTCTGTCAACTATCACTTCCACTATCTTGTGGAATCCCATAGGATTCCATCTTAGCTCTCCTCCTCTTCAACATTTCCTTAAGCCTATTAGTGACATTGGTTCAAGAATTTAATGCCAGTGCCTATTACTACGCCAATGATATTCTCTTTTTGCATGTCAACTCTCGATCCCTAACCTCACACCTATTAACCACTGCTTGTCCAAAATTGTTACCTGGCCTCTGGCAAATCATCTCAAAATCAACGCAACAAAAGCCAAAACATATGGCTCACTGTTAGCTTCTCTTTTCAACCGCTTATGCCCCTCCTCAATGGCTCTCCTATCAAAGTCACTTCATCTCTCAAATACCCAGGACTGTTGCTTGATCCTGAGCTTTTGTTTTCACCTCAAGACAATTCTGTTTTTAAAAAAAATCCCTCTTTTTGCCCTCAATGACATGCCATTAGTTCCTTCCTCAAGGTTCCTTCCAAACCTGTACTGATTCTCAACTTTGTGATTTCCTTTTTAGATTATTGTAACACCATTATGCCAGCCTCTTCTCATTTGAGCTAAAACACCTCTAGACTACAAAACACAGTTCATAGCCTCCTCATACTTGCAAGTTTGACTACATCATGCCTCTTCTAACACAGCTTCACTGGTTACCAGCCTCCTCCTGGATCCATTTTAAACTGCAATTCTCTTCACAATGGCATTCTACCTTATCTCTCCTCTCTCCTCACCTTCCATACAGAACCTCTGTCCAAACGTTCTGCTCCTTGCTTGATAACTTCCCCTCCCCCTTCCAAGTCCAAATTAAAATCCACCCTTTGATCTGCTTTCTTTTCCAATTTTCCACTATAAATGCCGCCGAGCCGCAGGGCAGGGTCCCGAGGCCGGCTTGTAACCGGGTCCCCGGGGCCCTGTATCCCTTGCGGCAACACGCGGTGCAGGCTAGTAGGAGTGGGGGGAGCACGGACATGAGCGAGGCCGGCACCAGCGTCCTGCACGAGAGGCGGGGAAAAAGGCGATTGGTGCTGATGCCGGCTGGGGCGGGGTGGCGGCGTGCAAGTGGGATCTCCAGCGTGCGATCTCCCTCTTTTTGGGCGAACGCCACTTCAAACAGGTGCGTTGTCGGGGGTCTCTCCGCTTGATTGGGCCTTTGCTATCATACTGCTTCATTTTTGTTAGTTTTCCGCGCTTACTTCTTCCGTCACCGTTTGGGGGCCGGCGCGGCTGTTCGCGGTTGGTGGCGAGTTTTGACGGCATCGAGGCACGTGGGGTCGGCTGGCCTCCGGCCTAGCTGCACATGGGGGGGTTTTGCAGCCTTAGTGGGGCTGGGCTGAGAAGGGGCTTTCCTGGCTGTGGGATTGTTCTTGGGAGTTGGACCGGCAGCGTGAGGCTTGAGTACTGCAGGGTGGGGATTTAAAAAAAAAAATATATATATATATAAACACACGACGAGGCTTTCCCCACGGGGCGGGTGATTTTCCTTTGGTGGCAGGGCTTTTTAAAAAAATAAATAAATAAAATAAAGAATAAATCCAAGCAAGGGTAGTGGCCCAAATATAGAACTAGTCCCATAAGATTAAATAAATAATATCACATACGGCTTTGGGGGTCATGGCTCGCAGGTTTGGCAAACAAGCGGCCAAAAAAGGGGTAGTGGCCTCGAGGGCACGTGCTGGTGGAGAGAGGGCACGAGGGTCTGGGCGTGTCACCTCCTCCAGAGGCCACGGGGCAGCGGTGGCGTCCCGGAGCGTCCGCAAGGGGCATGGCAAGGAGAAGTCAACAGGGGCCAGGGCTGGCGGGGCCACGCGGGCTGGTGCTAGTGCGGGTGCTCCTGCGGTTGAGGGGCATGGGGTGTTAGAGCCTTCTGGCCTGGGGGGATTTATTTATTTATTTAGACAGATTTGTATACCACCTTATCCTTCAATCAAAGTGGTCACATTACATTACAATTGGTGGGTTACATTTACCATGTAACCCACCAATTGTAATGTAATGTGCGAGGCACTGGGGTGGGGGGTGGGGTGACTGGAGGGGGCGGCGAGCCCCACGGGCAGTGGGTTGGCGGCCTGGGAGGCTGGGGGACTCGGGTCCTCGGCGTGGGGTTGGGGCAGGGGGCCGAGTGTTGCACCGAGCGCTGTGCAGGGGGTGCCTGCCGGTTTCTCTTCTGCTCTTTCATCACAGGTCCCTCGGAGTGACATGCCTGGAATGGATGTGGCCGTCCTTGACCGAGCTGGTAGCGCAGGCATCCAGGGCTGGCGGGGCCAAGCGGGCTGGTGCTAGTGCGGGTGTTCCTACGGTTGAGGGGCATGGGATGTTAGAGCCTTCTGGCCTGGGGGGAGACTGCGATGTGCCGGGGGGGGGGGTGGTAGCTGGGCCTAGTACTGGGATCCCGCGGGGCTTGAAGCTGTAGGGGCAGCAGCCGGTGCTAGGGGGGTCGTGGTGGCTCCGGCTGATGGCCGACTGGACCTGAGGGAGGGCGGTCACGCGGATATGCCTTCTCATCCTCCGTCCTCCGGGTGGTATTCCTCCGGTTTTGGTGGCAGTCCTTTCCCGCCGTCTGGCTATTTTGGGGCCCCAGGGCCATGGGCGCTTGGTGGGGGTTCATGGGGTGGTCCGAGGCACTGGGGTGGGGGGTGGGGTGACTGGAGGGGGGCGGCGAGCCCCACGGGCAGTGGGTTGGCGGCCTGGGATGCTGGGGGACTTGGGTACTCGGCATGGGGTTGGGGCAGGGGGCCGAGTGTTGCACCGAGCGCTGTGCAGGGGGTGCCTGCCGGTTTCTCTTCTGCTCTTTCGTCACAGGTCCCTCGGAGTGACATGCCTGGAATGGATGTGGCCGTCCTTGACCGAGCTGGTAGCGCAGGCATCCGGGGTGCGGCGGAGGAGTGGACCGATGCTGCAGTTGGAGTTCCGACTGTCCCGGCGCCGGCGGCACATTCACGTGAGGCAGGTGAGTATGTGGCGGGGGTTGGCAGCACTGAGGGTGGCGTACGTACCTCGGATGTGGAAGTCTCGGGTGGCAAGAAGGGGAGGGCGAAACGCAAGTGCGGGCGCCGTTGTAGGCGGGCTTCCTCTTTGTCCTCGACCTCGACTTCATCGACGGTTTCCTCGGTCGACTCGGTGGTTCAGGTGGTGGATAGGGGCGAGGGTGGGGGTCTGCAGTAGTGTGCTGCGCGGAGCTGTGGGAGAGTGTCCCGCGGAAGCTGCGGCATCGCATTAAGCGTCGCAAGTATATCGATATTTTTCACTTATTGGAGGGCCGGAAGCAATGTGGGGAAAGTAAGCGAAAACGGAAGGAGGATGAGAAGGCTGGTAGGGTGCGGAAGGCCTCCCGCAACACCCTTAACTGGTCCTGGGCCTTTTTGCGATTAGCCAGTGTTTGGGGTCACTATTTCCCAGAGCAGTATGGGGCGCTGCTGGCATATGGGGATACGATTTTGGCAGCGTCGCAGGCGCATGATGGGTGGGCCTGGCTGAACTATGATGAGGAGTTCAGAGACATGATGGAAGAGAACAGGCAGTTATCATGGGGTACTAAGGATATTAATTTGTGGTTAACGCAGATGTCCATGCGGAGCCGTGTGGCAGGGGCCAGTGGAGGCGGCGGCAAGCCGGTGCCGTCGACTACATCGGCAGGTGTGCAGTCCTTTCGTGCGTCCGTTATCCCGGCATCTCAATCAAAAGGCGGCATTGCGGGCGGAGACATATATTGGCGTTTCAACAAATCGTCTTGCCCCTTCCCCGATTGCAAATTTAAACATGCCTGTTCCTTGTGTGGTAGCGGACATGCTGCCACTAAGTCTAGTCGCAAGGGTGCGGCAGGGGCCCCAGCGGGGGGCAAGTGAGGGAGCTCTCGAGGCTTTGGCTCCTACGCCCGTTAGGGTGGAGGTGATGCGCCCGTGGTTGGTAGAGTATGGGCGGGTTAAAGCGGGTGGGGCGTGGAGTTTGCTTTTGGAGGGTTTTTCGGTGGGTTTTCGGATTCCGTGTCAAGGTTCGCCGGCTGGGGGCAGGTCACGTAATGCCGGTTCGGTGCACTCCTTAGCCGAGGTTGTGCGAAGGAAGATTGCTGAGGAGTGCGCGTTGGGCCGCGTAGCTGGGCCGTTTGCTGAGCCCCCCTTTTCTCCATTCACAGTGTCCCCATTGGGGGTGGTGCCTAAGAAGGAGCCGGGCAAATTCCAGCTGATACATAACTTGTCTTCCCCTAGTGGAGATTCTGTGAACGATCATATCCCGCGGGAGCAGTGCACCGTGCATTATGCATCTTTTCATGCAGCTGTGGCTTTAGTGCAGCGGTGTGGGGCTGGTGCTTTGTTGGCTAAGTTTGACATTGAATCCGCGTTCCGATTGCTTACAGTCCATCCCTTGGCTTTCCCCTTGTTAGGTTTCCATTTTGATTCACAGTATTATTTTGACAAATGCATGCCTATGGGTTGTGCGATTTCTTGCACCTACTTTGAGGCCTTTAGCACCTTTTTGCACTGGGTGTTAGAGCAGAAAATGCGTGTCGCTAATATAGTACACTACCTGGATTTTTTGTTTGTCGGGCCCAGACACGTGCGCACTTGTTCCTTCTTGCTTGAGGCTTTTTTGCGTTTGGCGGGTGATTTTGGTATTCCGGTAGCGGCTAGCAAAACTGTCGGTCCTTGTACTTGCCTTACTTTTCTCGGGATTGAGATCGACACCAAGGGCATGGTCATGCGCTTGCCGGAGCAGAAGGTCACCTGTCTCAAGGAACTCGTGGCCTCCGTGGGATCTTCGAACAAGACCACCCTTCGGGTCCTGCAGTCATTGGTTGGGCATCTCAATTTTGCGTGTAGGGTGCTGCCCATGGGTCGTCCCTTTGCACGGCAGTTATTGCTTGCAATAGCTGGGGTTCAGCTGCCGCACCATCATATTCGCGTGACGGCAGGTATGCACGAGGAGTTGCGGGTGTGGAGCTCTTTCTTGACTGATTTCAATGGTCGCTCTGTTATACAGTTGCCAGAGACGTCGAATGCAGACCTGCATTTGTTTACAGATGCAGCTGGTAGTTCCGGGTTTGGGGCTTATTGTCAGGGCGCATGGTGTGCAGAGCCCTGGCCTTGCGACTGGGTTCACTCTGGCCTGATGCATAATATCACCTTTTTGGAGCTTTTTCCCATAGTTGTTGCCTTTTGGGTTTGGCCAGGGCGTTTGCGGGATCGGCAGGTTGTCTTCTGGTGCGATAACGCGGCGGTGGTGGAGGTTATCAACCGGCAGGCCCCGTGGTGCCCGAGGGTAGCAGCCTTGATGCGGATATTCGTGTTAGCCTGTCTCCACTTGAATGTCACCGCTAGGGCCCGGCATGTGCCCGGCTCCCAAAATTCTATTGCTGATGCTCTGTCCCGTTTCCAGTGGGAGCAATTCCGGCTGCTGGCTCCAGAGGCAGATCAGGCGGCTTCCCCATTCCCGGAGCATCTTTGGAAGGTTGGGATCCAGACTTGATGATGCTGTTGTCTGCGTCGGTGGCGCGTGGTACTTGGGCTCAGTACCAGCGAGCATATTGCCAGGTGAGTACGTTCCTCGGCGCTTTCGGTTGGCGCGGTGGGAGGGTTCCTGACGGGTTGATGGGGAAATTTGTCCTTTGGGCAAAGAAGGCGGGCTGGGCCTGAACGGGGGTCTCGTCAGCAGTGTCGGGGTTCTCCTTCTTTTGTAAGGCGGCGGGATGGGGGAATCTAGGGTTTCCTTTTTGGTTAAGCGCTTACTGGCGGGTTGGGTCAGGGCACACCCCAGGCAGCTGGATTGGCGGCACCCAGTTTCTCATGAGCTGTTGCTGCACATCTGCAAGGTGTTACCTTGTGTCGCGGCCTTGAGTTTTGAATCCGTTTTGTTCCAAGCTCTGTTTGTGACGGCATTTTTTGGAGCATTTCGAGTGTGTGAACTTGTTCCTCGGTCAGCCAGGCGGGGTGCGTTTGGCGGTGTCGTGCTTGAGCACGTGCAGGTGGAGGCATCTCAGGTCCGTATTTTCCTTCCGCGGTCCAAGACGGATCAGGCGGGTAAAGGGCGTTGGGTGGTACTGAGTGCTATCTTCCCTGTGCCATCTTGTCCGGTGCATGCCTTACGGAGTTACTCGCAGTCGCGCTCGGGCTTGGCCGGTCCTTATTTCTTTGTCCATGAGGATGGTAGGCCGGTAACTCAGTTTCAGTTTACGGCTGTGTTGCTCCTGGCTTTGCGGTGCTTGGGTGAGGATGATCGGAGTTATGCATCGCATTCCTTTCGGATCGGCGCTGCCACGAGTGCGGCGGCAGCGGGTCTTGACGGGCGTGTGATTCAGCAGATTGGGAGGTGGCGGTCAGGTGCTTACATGGGGTATGTTCGCCCTTAGGCTGGCTGTGCCCGGGCCCGGGGGGCGGGGCGCTGACCCGGTATCTGGGCAGCTAAGCTGGACTACGGCATTGGGGTCGGGGGGGGGGTACTAACTGTTTTCTTCCTATTGCAGAACGGCTGCTGGTGGCAGTGCGCTTTCTCCTTTCAGATGGTGTGTGCTCCAGTGACTGGTGGATCATTGGCCACTCCTTCGTCTACTGGGCTGAGCGACGGGCCGGAACGCGGCCGCTGGGACTCCACCTCGGTCTGGCAGATTCCAGAGTTCGGCTTTGCTGGATGGGACAATGTGGGATGCAGTGGTGGCAACTCGTGCCTTTTGTTCGGGCACAGCTGGCACAGCGGCGGAGGCCCGTCGGGCTTCTTCTACACTTGGGGGGCAATGATCTAGCGAGCTGGTCGTGCCAGCAGACCATTAGAACGGTGCAAAGGGACATTGGCCTGCTGCGGGAACTGCTTCCAGATGTGGCCATTATTTGGTCAGACATCATTCCACGCCCCGCGTGCTGGACGCAGCGGCGGTGGTCGTGGGGCCTAGTCAAGATAAATAGGCAGATAGGACGATGGGTCCAGCAAACAGGGGGCAGGCAGGTGTTGCATCAGTGGGCGGAAGTCCGGTGCAGTGGATTGTATCGCTTGGACGGGGTTCACCTTGCTCCTGTTGGGCAGGATCTCTTGCTGAATGACTGGCAGGAGGCCCTGGAGTTTTGGTGTTGGTCGCAGCTTGCTTTGGTGGGGGCGGTGCAAGGATAGTGGGTCTACCTTGCGCCAGTGGCGGGGTAGCGAGCTGGCGCTCGCCGACCCGGAGGGGCATTTGAGGCAGATGCCGCTTGGCAGGGGAGCGGCAGTGCTCTGTAGGTTGGGAGAGACATCACGGTTGTGGTCTCTGCCCGGTGGAAGGCAACTTGCCGGCCTTTGCTCATAACATGGCGAGGCGGGCGGAAGGGGAATGGGGTGGATGATGCACCACTTTGCTATAAATGGCTGGTGGGGGGCATCATCCGTAAATGAAGGGGGGGGGGGTAATGTTTGACTTAAGAATGTTCAGTTGGCCTATGTTGGGCCGGTTTGCAATAATTTGAATAAAGCTGCGACCAAGTAATTGTTCACCAAAACTATGGCGTATTGAGTCTTCTGTGTGGGGAGTATGATGGGGGGGGAGTAAAGGGGGGGTAACGGTTGCTCGTAGGCAAGGGATGGGCATCCAGATACCTCGGTTAATGCCGCCGAGCCGCAGGGCAGGGTCCCGAGGCCGGCTTGAAACCGGGTCCCCGGGGCCCTGTATCCCTTCTGGCAGCACGCGGTGCAGGCTAGTAGGAGTGGGGGGGGGGAGCACGGACATGAGCGAGGCCGGCACCAGCGTCCTGCGCGAGAGGCAAGGAAAAAGGCGATTGGTGCTGGTGCCGGCTGGGGCGGGGCGGCGGCGTGCATCTGGGATCTCCGGCGTGCGATCTCCCTCTTTTTGGGCGAACGCCACTTCAAACAGGTGCCCTCGCACCCTCCCTTCATTTGTGGCAGTAATGTTTGGGAGTGGTCGTCGCAGCTGGGTAGGGGGGTGGTTTGTTTCAGCCATTGTGGTGGTATGGGTAGCGAGCTAGCGCTCGCCGATCCAGAGGGGCATTTGAGGCAGATGCCGCTTGGCAGGGGAGCGGCAGTGCTCTGTAGGTTGGGAGAGACATCACAGTTGTGGTCTCTGCCCGGTGGAAGGCAACTTGCCGGCCTTTGCTCATAACATGGCGAGGCGGGCAGAAGGGGAATGGGGGTGGATGATGCACCACTTTGCTATAAATGGCTGGTGGGGGGCATCATCCTGAAATGAAGGGGGGGGGTAATGTTTGACTTAAGAATGTTCAGTTGGAGGGGGCGGAGCCTGGTGTCCAGCGGGGTAGACACTTTGTGCTGAAGCTCCCGAGGGGCCTACTCAGAATCCTGACTTAATATCTACATAAACTTAATATTTTGCTCCGGACTCACCGGGGTGCCTTGGGGGGAATGGCGGCCCACAAGCCAGTGCGTTTGGATTTTGGGTCTCCCTCTTCTTCACATGGAAAACGCTCCAAAACAGAGTTGTCTTCCCCACCAAAGATGGTTCCACTTCGGGTAAGCCCCGAAATGCAGCAGGAGATCTTGGAGGAAATACGTGGTGTGAAGGAACTGGTGCAGTCCAACGGAGAAGCACTCCGAGCCATGCGAGAAGATTTCGGTATGCTTCAGGACCGGCTTGAAGGTCTTTCACTACGGCTGGACAACATGGCGGGGGTCCTCGATTCGCACGCGGTGCGCTTGGTGAACGTGGACAAGGCTGAGCGTCAGATACAGAATCTTCAAAAAGAGTTAGAGGATTGCAATAATCGAGCCCGTCGCAACAATGTCAGGCTCATAGGAGTACCAGAGGGTGCGGAAGCAGGAGATCTCAGAGAATTTCTGGTTAAAACTCTTCCCTCCTTGCTGAAGATTACCTTTTATGGAGCTCTGGAAATTGACTGCGCATATCGTGCTCCCACCAACATCGCACTTACTCGGACGACCCCCCGGCCCATTATCTTTCGATTACTGAGGTATCAGCAAGTTGAGCAAATTTTCAAAGCTGCCCGGGTGATTCAACATCTGCAGTTTGAGGATCATAAAGTCTCTTTCTTTCCCGACTTGGCAAAGGCCACAGCTGACCGGCGAAAGGGACTCCTTGCTTTTCGACCTAGACTTCAACAGTTACAGGCTCGCTTTGGCCTCTTATATCCGGTGAAGCTCAGAGTGACTCTCCATAACCAAACTAGCACCTTCGAAGATCCTGCTCTGCTAGCAGCATTTTTAGATTCCAAAGAGGCCGACCAGATGCGCTAAGTCAACAACTCGGATAGACTCCGCTGGAACTGCCCGTCATTTTGAATGACCCGACGTGGTGATCATTGTCTGGAATAGAGACTGCCTGGACCTTTCTTTCTTTAATATCTACCTTTCTCGGTCTCCTTTTCCTCCATGATTTGCACCCCGGTTGGATTCGGAGCACGCACAGCTATACCGCTTATCTGTCTCAATTAGGCCTTCTCTGGGGTTTCACCCCGCAGACATCAGGTCGCCAGTAATTTCTGGGGTTTTGCTTCTTCTCTAAGGCACTTCGGTGCTTCTCCTGTTATATAGGGCGCTTCATGATTTTATTGGTTTATTTTGTATCAGATCGTGTGTATAGTCATTTATAGTTGATATGAGGGACATTGCGCAACTTGTTGCGCCATCATGTTTCTTTCTCAGAATGTTTGAATTTGTTGTATGGCCTTCTATAAGTTCTTGTCATTGAACGGAAGAGGCATTAATGGTCCAATTAAAAGAATGACCGTTCTTAGTTATTTTAATCATGACCATACTGATGTAGTGTTTCTTCCGGAACCCCATTTCACCTTCATTGAATTACTGAAACTCACTGCTACACCTTATATGGTGGCTGCCTATTCTCCCGCTGTTTCCCAGCGGTGCAGGGTAGCCATCTTGGTTGAGAAATCTTTGCCACCCACTGTAATGGATACTAGCTTTGATGGGGAGGGTAGTTGGGCCTGTGTATATTTTACGGTTGGAGATAGTGAATCTCCGTGTATTTGTATTTATGCCCCGAATGTGGATGATCCTGTTACTGTTACTCGGAGGTGACTTTTACCACGTATTTGATCCTTTGATGGATAGATTGTTGCCTAGAACGCGTGGTCCACCCAAGAGTCTCTATACCCTGCCAGCTCTGATGAAAGACCTTGTGCGAGTAGATATATGGAAGCTGCTTTACCCATCCGACTTAGAGCTTACCTTTCTCAGCCCCCCCATCACTCACAATCTAGATCTGATTTTTTCTTCTCTCCTCAGTACTACTCTTCCAAGTGGACATATACTCCTGATAGGTTAGCTAATTGGAAAGCCATCCAGAGCACTTGATGCTGGACATGCCATGTGGCCTCCGGTCTACTAAACTCCTGTTAAGTATGATTGTCCCGCATCACAGTATTACTGGAGTCTGGTCTGGGGTCGTCTTCATTCTACTTTATATTTTCCGGAACCCCTCTTTGGGGAGATTGTGGGGCTCCGCTTAGCTGCGGGGATCCCCTCTCTTCCTAAATTGGCTTACTTCCTTTTTGCCTTTATGCCGGGCCTTGCTATTTCCTGGTCCCTCACTCACGAAATCTTGGGAAAATAGCTCTTTTTTGAGCTCTAATGAACGGTAATCATATCTGTTTACATTGCAAATATGTGCAAACCCCTTATATGTTAGCCTCTTCCGTTCAAACCACTCACTATTGGTCTTGCTAGAAGATGCTCCACGATTATGTTCAAACTATTCAATGCTCTCAGTTGACGGTTTGATTCTGTATTAATCTCTGTCACATGCTCATCCGGTATCATAGACTCTACTTTTGTTTGTTTGATGTACAATAATTATTGTATGTAAGCGCGTATATGAGGATCCTTATCAGCTTAGAGAAGAAGCATTGGGGTGGGGGGTAATTGGGGTTGTTTTCTTTATCGTATGTGTGTATTTGTTTCTTTTGGTGTGTTGTTACTTTTGTTTGTTGCAAAATGAAAATAAAAGTTTAAAAAAAAAAAAAGAATGTTCAGTTGGCCTATGTTGGGCTGGTTTGCAATAATTTGAATAAAGCTGCGACCAAGTAATTGTTCACCAAAACTATGGCGTATTGAGTCTTCTGTGTGGGGAGTATGACGGGGGGTGGGGGTAGGTGGGAGGGAGGGGGGGTAACGGTTGCTCGTAGGCAAGGGATGGGCATCCGGATACCTCGGTTACTACCCTTCTGCGTGGTCCAGGCAGATTCACAATCTACTAGGCAAAATAAGGGAGCACATCAGTACCAATAGCCATTAGCCAGATTTTATCTAAGCTCTTGAACTAAAAAAAATTCAGGTTTCAGACTGGGTGAGGTACAGAAACTCAGTGGTAGCAGTTATTTCAGAGGATTTTGGCACATTGATACACTTTCATTCACCCTTCTCAGAAATTAGAGTCCAGGCCAGAAGTTTTGTTCTGAACCAATGCTCACTGATAACAACTTTAACTTTGAGCAACTTTCAATCTTGTAGCTAAGCTATACAGTACTTAAGCTTCCTTCTTTAGTGTGAGAGTAGTTTACCCAAATCCTTTTACAATCTTCACTCTCATAAATAAGTTTACTTTAATTGCACCCTTTTACCTCAGAATGTCCACCAGCCTAAACGTAATAACCACGTGGAGGCAGATTCTATAAGATGCATGTCTGGCCCGTGGACATGTCTAAATTGAAAACAGACCCTATTTGAACCTAATTGCGCATCTTCTGGCCAGAATTGGGGAGGTAGATGTGTCCATCACGGCACAGACAAGGCGCTATTCAGTCGTCCATTGCATGCATCTGGCGCATGGCCTGCACATGGGTACAGGCACGGGCCATGCAATATAATGGAGAAACACATCCTAATGGAGAAACACATCCCCTGTCAATATTATGGAACACAGGTAAACATTTTGGATGTCCCCACACACACCATATTAAGAAAAGTTGCACGTTTAGGATCTTACCTGTCTCAGTGTTGTATCTGCAAATGCCACACCTCCTCAGTAAAATTGTGCATCTCCTAAGCTGCTCTTCACACTGACAGTAGTTGGCTGATGCAAACTAGACATACTAAGCAATGATAAATGACCGCTGCTGCAACCTAGACCATATAGCAGTCCTCTGCATGCCCTGAAAAGTGCTAGGTAATCCCAGTGCATCCTAATATGTGTAGAGCTCCCTTGGGTATGCTTCTGGGTCTGGAACCGGCCTGGCTGGAGTCCCCTCGAGGGTGGGCTCCAACGGTCCTCATCAGTTTGGCGCCTGGTGCCTCCACCTAGGGAAGAAAGGTATTAGCGGACAGGATTTCCCTCCTCTCACCACAGAAAACCTCTCATAAAAAACACTGCTGGCTTAAATAGTATTTACAATTTATTTACAAAATATATACATGAAGTATTGTGATAAAATAATGCCATATGTACAACCTGTATTTATTAAGTGGTTCAAACAGGTAAGGTGAAATAGCACTATAAGATAAGAGATAAGACAGCTCAAACAACCAGCTATAACCTTATAAGTAGTGACTTAAGTAAACCTTCAAAGATTATGGATTTAACCTTATTAACATGTCTCCTAAATCTCCTCCCTTTCCCTTTGCCCACCAGCCTCAAGTCTCTCCCACTGCTGAAGCTCTGGACCAGTGGCTGCTTGTGAAGAGAGAGGTTTTGTAGTTCTGTCCATTCATTGAGATTGTAGCCTTAGCTCCACCTCCTCCAATCCGAAGAGGGTTTTGCACTCCTGTCCAATCAGGAACAACTGTCGCAGCTCTCCCTTGAGCTGATCTGCTGCTGGACCTCCCTGGGGTCTTGTGACTCCTAGTCCAGAATGGACTCTCTGCCGCTGCAGCTCTCTCTGGAGCAGATTCTGCCATTGTAGCTTCCTGTGGAGCTGATTATCTGCTGCAGCTCTCTCTGGAGCTGATCCACTACTGTAGCTCCCCCAATGAGCTGATCTGCTGCCACAGCACTCCCTGGAGCTGATCTACCTCTGCAGCTCCCCCATGAGCTGATCTGCTGCAGGACTCCCAAGCCTGATTAGGCTCTCCAGAGTCTCTCCACTGCCATCTCCACTCCCTGAATTGGGAGAAGACCATCTATCCCCAACAGGGGCTCTAGGAGGCTCTCTGCTGGCATCTTCACTCTGAGCCTGTCTAGGCTCCCAGGAGACTTTCTAGCACCATCTTCAGGATGAGGGTCAGCAGAGCAGGGGGAGTTCCCTCATCCCCTCTCAGATGAGAGTTAAGCTATTTTTAGATAAAGAGGCCTGACGCCTCTAAATCCATAACTCTTCTCCAAGCTCTTTTCTGCACAGGGCTGCTGGTGATAATGCCAACTACACCGTTTCTCTTAGGGTGAGCAATTATACTGACCCCAGTATTTAGTTCTCCATCCTCTGTCTAATATAGTACATGCAGATTTATCTCATGCATATTCATTGTGGATATCCTGAAAACCTGACTGGCCTGGGAGTCCCGAAGGACTGGATTGAGAACTACTGGTCTGGTATGTGCACTTTATTCCCCTACACTATTCCATATAGATTTAAAGTTAAATCTTAATAATAGATATAAATGTGAGCAAATATTACCCTTGTTCCTTCAGCACAGACAGTGATTTGCATATCCCTTCTAAATGTTTACTTTCCAGTTTTGCTAGCATAGTGACTGTTACTGCAGGCTGCTCTTTTAATGTTGTCCTTCATTTGACGTCCCCAGCAGCCACCTCTTCAGCAGCATACAGCAACCATTTACCTTTGATTCTATTCTTTGATTTTATTCAATTTAAGTTCACCACCGGATGACAAGCTTCATTTTATTCAATTTAGGTTCACCACCTTTAAAAATGCTAATCACTTATCTTGCAATCGTCAGAATCAAAGTACTGTCCACAAAACTTCATCGCACATGTCGCTCTCTAGAAGACAATTCCACACGACGTGCACGTTTCAGGCAGCAGCCCTGTGTCAAGTGCTTACAAACCACGTTGAAGTCTGACAACCGTGCTAAGAACACCGTCACCGCGGCTAAGGGCAGTCATTCACTAAGGCTGAATGGAAGAATTTAAATAGGGAACCAGCCAGTAGAAACAGGGAACACCCCACCAACAGGGGAACCCCTGCTACCATTGGTTCACCAGCGACAACAGCATCATTGCATCACAGCACACTCTGCCAATCGATCTCCCGGTTAAGCCCTTGGGGTTCAACCGTATTCAATACAAAAATCCACCTTTGTTCAAGCCGTTGTAATTTACTTTCTCTGTCTCCCTCATGTACAGCGAGATTGGTTACTTGATCCGCAATATATGAATGATGGGTTAAATGGGGATACCTCTATTACTGGGGTTTTGCCATACACTGAACGCAGTTCGGGGATTCTACGGATTTTACATACCCACTGGTCAGTGTTACAGCTCCATGATTGTTTTAAAAAGCCATTACGTATTGCATTTTCTAGGGGTTCTAACCTGAGTGATCGTTTGGTGAAGACATCATTGGCAGTTGATCGAGCCCTTATTCCTCCGGTGATTGATGGACATCATCTGTGCAATAATTGTGTTTATTGTGCTACTACGCTTACGGGGCTGGTGTGGTGTCACCCTAGGACTTTAAGAGTTTATAAACGCAAATGGGATACCACTTGTTGGTCCTCATATGTAGTTTATTTTTTGCAATGTCCATGCCCCCAGCTGTACATTGGTAGGACAATTCGTCCAATTAAATTAAGGCTAGCTGAACATGCTTCTCGTTTACGGCAGCGATGGATTCAGCCCCGGTGGTGGCTCACTGTATTGCCTGTAACCATTCTTTTGCAGACCTATGGTGGTCCGTAATAGATCATATTCCCCTGGACCCCCGAGGGGGAGATAGAGAAAGTAAATTACAACAGCTTGAACAAAGGTGGATTTTTGTACTGGATACGGTTGAACCCCAAGGGCTTAACCGGGAGATCGATTGGCAGAGTGTGCTGTGATGCAATGATGCTGTCGTCGCTGGTGAACCAATGGTAGCAGGGGTTCCCCTGTTGGTGGGGTGTTCCCTGTTTCTATTGGTTGGTTCCCTATTTAAATGCTTCCATTCAGCCTTAGTGAATGACTGCCCTTAGCCGCGGTGACGGCGTTCTTAGCACGGTTGCCAGACTTCAACGTGGTTTGTAAGCACTTGACACAGGGCTGCTGCCCGAAACGTGCACGTCGTGTGGAATTGTCTTCTAGAGAGCGACATGTGCGATGAAGTTTTATGGACAGTACTTTGATTCTGACGATTGCAAGATAAGTGATTAGCATTTTTAAAGGTGGTGAACCTAAATTGAATAAAATGAAGCTTGCCATCCGGTGTGGGTTGTGTTGACATACCGACCCTCCTGCGGCCTTCTCCGACAAAAATAGCAGTTTTTTGGGGGGGTTTTCTGGTGAATCTTGTTCTTTTATGTTTGTTATTTGATTCACCGGACTGGGTTTATTTGTTTATCATAATCAGGTAGCCACTATTGCAGCTTGCATTGATCCTTGAATGGGGAAGGATGTAGGCCTCATAGCACGATCTTGCAGATATTGGCACAATATCAGTCATGTCTATCAGTGCTTGGCACAGCTGATGTATGGCTGTCCTATCACACTGGAACCTGGTGACACTGCAGTCATCCATATGGTCCAGATACTGGCCAACTATTTATGTTGTTGTTAAGTGCCATTGAGTCGGTGTCGACTCTTGGCGACCCTCTGGATAGTTGTCCTAAATTGTGTTCGATCTTCAGTCAGGCGGCACATTGTTGAAAGACTGGCACCCGTAGCTGCAGTTATTGTATCGATCCATCTCACTGCTAGCCTTCCTCTTTTTCGTTGACCTTCTATCTTGCCAAACATGATGTCTTTTTCTAATGATCTCTCTCTTCGAATGATGCGTCCAAAGTATGAAAGTTGAAGTCTTGTCATCTGAGCTTCTAAAGACAGCTTAGGTTTTATCTCTAGTACTGACTGGTTTGTTCTTCGGGCACTCCATGTTATATGCAGTATTCACCGCCAGCACCATAATTCAAAGGCATCAATTTTCTTCCTATCTATCTTTTTCACTGTCCAACTTTCACATCTACATGATGTTATTGAAAATACCATGGCTTGAACGAGTCAAATCTTTGTATGGAGAGAGACATCTCTGCTCTTGAGAATCGTGTCTAGGTCTCTCATAGCCATTCTGTCAAAAGCAATGTGTCATCGGATTTCTTGACTGCTTGTTGCTTCTTTATTGATAGTTGATCCAAGTAGGTTAAAGTTGTCCACAATTTCAATTTCTTCTCCTTCAATGATGAACATTGATTTCACCAGTTGTCAGGATCTTTGTCTTCTTTACATTAAGGTGCAGGCCCATTTAAGACTATGGGGTATGTTTACTAAACTGCGGTAATCGTATATAACACGCGTTATGTAACGTTAACGATTGTAAGCGCAGCATAACTCGCGTTATGATGTGCTTACGATCGTTAACGTTACATAACGCGCGTTATGATGCGCTAACGATTGTAAGCGCAGCATAACTCGCGTTATGATGTGCTTACGATCGTTAACGTTACATAACGCGCGTTATGATGCGCTAACGATTGTAAACTCCCGCGGCGCGGTAAAACACCGCAGAAGGTGGAGAGAGGGTGGAGAGAAGGGGTCAATGGGCGGAGAGTGGGCGGGGAGAGGCTCTCTTCACACTAACGCGCTGATCTGAAGAGCTCAATTCCAACGTGAATGAAAACCTGCCGTTAAATGCACATTACAGTGCAGAGAAACCATTTCAGTGTCAGCAATGTACAGCCCAGGCAGGGAAACCTAAAAAAAGTGATTAGTGTGATACATGTGCACAGAACAAAAGGGCACATAAACACTGAAAATGACCCCAACAAACTGGAAAAAAACCATAACCAATGTGGCCAATAGTGGTATCAATGAGAAACATCAACCCCTCCCCCCCGAGTAAGCTCCATGAAACAGATATAAATCGTGAAAGGGTCTATACTCCGTCCCCATACAAGGTGAATGAGCCCACAGTGAAATAGCGCTGCTCAGGGTTTTCCCCACCATCGGACAGGGTTCCTATGGCATGCACATGTCCCGCAACATCAGGGCGGGCATGTCGGAACGGCAACTGGACAGATGCCGGAGAAGGGGATACAGAGGGCCGCAGGCGGTACATGCTGTGGTGCAGCTGGGCCACAGTGTGGACTAGGGTGATGCCTAGGTGGCCCTACGAATGCTGAAACAGCAGAGCAGCCAGACAGCAACTGCCGAAGGCCCAACATGGGCATGAGTGTGTTTCCCAAAGTGTCACAGGGGATAGTACCCAACAGCTACCCCCAAGGGCACGGAACATTGGCAGGCGGGGCTGGGGGGGAGCGTGGACGTCTATGCAGGCACCCCTACCCCAGAACCCACAACATAGGCAGCCGCCTACCTGCACACTGGATGGCCTGAGACTGCGCACCACCAGCTCCACCAGCAGAAGGGCATGTCAGCATGGTGGCTGAGGGATACTGGTGGTGGAGGGGGCAGTGGCAGCTGCCCAGAGCAGACCGTGGCCTAGCCCTGTATAGGTGGGTGCCGTGTACTGCAACAGACGGGCCCTGTCTGATGAACAGTCATGGTATCACCAAGGAATGTAATGACTCTGTGGCAACAAGGTGGTGCAGTGCACAAAACCAGTGTATTCAGAAGCAGAGGGTCACAGGTTCAAGTCCCAGCTGTGGTTCCTGCCGACCCAGTCCCCATATTTTACCCACTACTACAATGTGCTAATACAGACAGCACCTTTATTGCAGATGACGTAAACATGCCCAAGACACCCACATTTTACCCTACAGAGCACGGACATCATATACATACACATTACCTAGAGCAGAGTCTCCCAAATGCAGTCCTGGAGGGCCAAACACAATTCCAGTTCCATGCTGCCTCTGATAAAGATGCCTGTGCTGCATTTCTATGCGCCACCCCTATGGTATGCAGATGTATCTCATGCATATTCATGAGGGACAGCATGAAAACCCGAACAGTGTTTGGCAACGCAGGACTGGAGTTGGGAACCTCTGCCGTAAAGCAGCAGCCAACAGGGGCAGACATACCAGCACCCACAGGCCCCATTATCCAAAGCCTCCTGGAGAGGCAGGACTTTGGGCTCTGCGTGCATCTCCCAATACTAGCACTTGCATACCTTAGTAATGCCACCCTAAACCTGGGAATATGGTACACATACTTAAAGAGGTTGCTATGATTACTGGCAGATAGCAATTCCTAGGTTAAGTACAATATTCTGATTGAGCTGTGTCATAGCAACCTTGCTGATGCCTGTGGAGTGTGCTACAGGTCTTGTGTCTGACAGTATTTACCAACCTGGAGAGTGACCCCCTACAGTATTGCGTACCATAGCCATGCCTGCCCTGTGCCCAGGACTGGTGTGGTGGCCTGGGCTGCCCAACACCTCTATAGTTGCACAATGCTGGCATAGGTGTGGGGAGTGTGTGTCTGTCTATCCAGTGTGTGGTGGCTGCCAACAACCTCCACAGCCCACACTGCTAGCTCTGTTGCCAGTATTGGCCTGCCAATGTGCATAATGAGGAGCAAGGTACTGTGGGGAAAACCTGGATAGGGTGGCCTGGCCTGGCCGCATCTGCACAGGGCATAGGGCAATGGCTCGGACATTGTAGTGCCCGGTACCACCTGCACGGACAGGGTGGCCATAGCATGTCCTGCTGGGCGGTCACTCTCACCCTGACTGAGCAGTGACCATGGCATGGCTAGGTTCCCCCATAGTGCTATATAGCATTTTTCTCATGTGATATATATGGGTTTTCTTTTGGGGCCCAATCACTGACTTATCTGCTTGGTGTGTATGCTGACATCCCCGTTCTGGGTACATGCAGCTCCTCCAGGACCATGCACTATGGACTAGCTGGTGGACTGTCTGCAGCTAGTATGTGTTTTGATGGAACACCTTGCAGGGTGCAGCGGCTGGAGGCTTGCTGCTGGAGAATGTCAGATAATGGTGGGGGGCAGCTGAGCATTTCCAGGCCTGCTATTGTGTTATGGATGTGTACCGCGCTCTATCTATTCCCCAGCAGGACTGGGGTTGATGGTCCTCTCTACTGCTACCATTGCAGGGAGGTAGACTGTGGATCTATTGGTGGGTGATTCTGTTTCCCACCCTGAGCCCCAGAGGGTGGGTTGTGTGGTGGTACATGATCTGCCCATTGGTCCATACACCCCCGCCCTCTTCACCTACAGCAGGTAACCATGGCACCAACACAGGATATGCACTATTCTGAGTGCATCATCGCCCATAAGGACCAGACATAACCGAGACATACAGCAGGGCACAGGTGTATCTTAAGTGTGTTTAATGGAACTATCTATCACACACTGATGGGGACCTGCAGCATGGCGTATTTCAGCCATGAAAGGTGTTGTGGACCTGGTGCTGGGCGCCCCACCTCAACCTCAGGGTGGGCACAGTACCCGCACAATGTGACTGTCTGTGGCTACTCTGTGGCAGTACCATGCACAGTCTGTTCCCCCTACCTGTCCGAGGTGCTATGGGGGTGCATACCCAATCTTGTGCCCATCTCTCGACTGCTGATTTGCATGTGCAGTGCATCATGGGTACGGGTGGGTTAACCCTATCCTGGTAACCACAGCAGACAGTTTGTGTGGTCATGTGCAGTCCTTCTGCAGCCAACCAGGGCTTTGTTCACAGCCTTATAAGGTATCCCATAGGGGACATTATAGGGTGCCTTGGCAGACAGTACACTTTATAATGTGCCCTATGGAGTGCCTTATGGGGTGCCTTATGCAGCACCTTAGGTTATGCCACCGTGAGGGTGTGTTTGCTGGCATCACAAATTAAAATACATGTCACATGCCTCAACAATTGCTACTTAAATGTAAAGGGTGCTGCCTCAGCCAGTATTATACATTAGGCCCACTGGGGAATTGAACCCATGACCCCTGTACCATCAGTCAGTGTTGTAACCATTGTGCTACAGCCCTGTTGCTGTGCTTGTATGCCTGCGCGCCTTCTTAAGATTAACGCGCGGTAACGTGCCCTGTAACGCTTGTTCATTTATGGCGCCTTGTAACGCGCGTTCTCGGCGCGTTCTCGGAAACGATATACCGCCCATGTCCTTATTTGGGGTTTCTGTCTCTACCGCGGCTCCTAACGCGAATCGCACTAACGCAGTTTAGTAAACATACCCCTATGTTCCTTGATTGTGAGAAGCAAATGTTTCAGATCATCTTCACTTTCGGCCAGTAATGTGGTATCATCAGCATAGCGAAGGTTGTTGATGAATATTCCACCAATCTTCACACCTCTTTTGTCTTCATACAATCCTGCTTCTCTGATGATTTGTTCTGCATATAAATTAAACAGGTAGGGGGAAAGTATGCAGCCTTGTTGTATACCTTTGCTTATTTTAAACCATTCTGTTTCTCTTTGTTTCGTTCAAACTGTTGCTTCTTGATCAATATACAGATTGTGCAAGAGAACGATCAGGTGTTCTGGTATACCCATGCTTCTTAATGTGGCCCAGAGTTTCTCATAGTTTACACAATCAAAAGCCTTGCTGTAGTCAATAAAGCACAAATAGATATCCTTTTGGTATTCTTTAGTCTTTTCAAGGATCTATCTTGCGTTCCTCTCCCTTTCCTGAACCCTGCTTGCACTTCAGGTAGTTCTTGTTCCAGATATGGTTATAGTCTTTGTTGAATAATCTTCAGTAGAATCTTGCTGGCATGTGGGAATAAGCAATTGTGCGATAATTTCCACAGTCAGTTGGATCACCTTTCTTTAGTATTGCTATAAACACAGTTCTTTTCCAATCAGTTGGCCATGATGTTGTCTTCCAAATTTCCTGGCAGAGCCTTGTAAGTATGGTAACAGCTGCATCAGATTGCTGTAATACTTCTATGGGAATGCCATCAATGCCTGGCGCTTTGTTCTTTGATAAGGCTTTCAATGCTGCTTTGACTTTTTCTTTCATCACCAATGGTTCCGGATCATATGGTACTGGTTGAAACAGCTGTTGGTCCACTTGATATTTATCATATAAAAACTCTATATATTCTTTCCACCTTTTCTTGATTTTATCAGCATCATTCAACATAGAACCTTGAGCATCTTGTAACATTCCAATTCGAGGCTGGAATTTTTTCCTTAACTCTTGTAGCTTTAGGCAAGCTGATCTTGTTCTTCCTCTAATAGTTTCAGCTTCTATTTCCTTGCATGCATCATTTTAGTACTTTTCCTTGTCTTGTCTTGTTGCGTATTGGAAATCTGTGTTCCGTTCTGCGATTGTCTTTCTTTCTTCTCTAGCTTTAGCTTCCCCCCATTTCTGGGCAATTTTCAGTGTTTCTTCCATCATCCATTTTGGCCATTTTTGCTTTTTCACCTTTTGTAGAGACTTCTCGCTTTCTTCTAATACAACTTTCTTGATGTCATTCCATAACTCTTCTGGAGCTCTGTCATTTCTATCTAAAGCAGCAAATCAATTTTTCAGGCAGTCTTTAAATTCCAGTGGTATATTCTCAAGGTCATATTTTGCTACATTCATGAGTGACTTGTTCTTTTTCAACTTTAGCTTGAGTTTGCATACTAGTATTTGGTGATCTGTACCACAGTCAGCTTCAGGTTTTGTCTTTGTTGATGTTATAGATTTTTTCCATCGTTGACCTCCACAGATGTAGTCAATTTGATTTTTATACAATCCATTGGACAGCCAGAATTGCAGATCAATACACCAGATTCTCTCTTGCAACCCCCAAACCACACACTCACTTGCAGTCACAAAAGATATCATTCTGCCAAACTGAACCTATAACTAACAGTTGCTATACCATAATGGCATGATTTCCCAAGACTACACATATGATCTCCCTTGGTCACTCCAACATGATTTGTTTCGTGACTCATGCACATACAGTACTATACTTACATCAACAGTCCCAGTTTTCAGAACACAGAAATTGTTAGGGTCACCTGGATTAGCTCGTTTAGCACAAACAGTACATTTCAGCATAGCCAGAATAAACACTATTGCTCTTTGTAATATTTCTGTATGGGTGTTTATTAATGTTTATTACCTCTGATTTCTGTTCTTTATAACTGCATCTTGTGTTTTTCCAGACTGCAGTCACACCAGTTCAACACATAATTGTCACACCTAGTCTTCAATATGGGACAAATTGACGAGCACAGCAGAATATTTTCTAAGTCCTGGCCTTATTCCACATTGCAACAGGAATAACGGAGACGTCTGCGGGGATATCGCAGAACATATACAGGCTTTTCCGGAATATATGATGCACATCTCCGCAGCTGACCACGCCCCTGTTCTGCTTCTTTTGGGCACATTCTGAGATCCCCATGCTAGTGAAATGGACATACATGACAGTAGTGTTTCAGAATACGGCGTGGGACATTTTCGGGAGGTAAATGTCCCTACCACATGTACAAATCCCTTATTCATGTTCTGGAATGATCTCCTTAGTGTTCTTCCTCCTTTCTTCCATAGACAAAGCACTTAAGCTTAGAGTTGATTGACCTTCTGTTCCCTGGTATTAAAAGGACTTACTAGATACTTAGGTATCTTGATGATTCATTTACTGTATCTAGTGAAGTTCTATGGAGGCCCCTGCAAGAACTTCCATGGCATTTAGATATCGGCCTCCATTGCCTATACAACTTGGTTTAAGATTACTTGGTGCCAAAAATGCCCTAATATGGAACATCTGCCTCAAACAAAAAAAGATCATCTTAACCATCATGTTTAACTCTAATTCCTTTGTTAAATGGCAGTCAGTAGGCACTCAAAAAACAAAAAACGCCTAAGGGAAAAACTAATACAACCTACCTAAAACCCCTTAGTAATCACCCATATCACTTCAAGTTATAAACATAAAATAACTTTGCACAAGGCCTACTCACAATCACATAGGGAATTGAAATTGACATTGAAGGATGTCCGAATTATGACTGGATGTCTAGCAGCTGCAACCACATATGTTTTTGAAGTGTGGAAGAGGAAGTAGAGCAGACACTTCTATTCCATAGCAGTGATTGTGTTGTATGTGGTGTATTGTTTTTATGTGTTTCTATGTGGTATGAATCTCATAAAGTAATTTTTGGATTGAGCTAATTGAATCTTAAATATTTATGATAATATGAAGAGGGATATATAAGCTGTGGGGCCCATGATGTGAGTGTCTGCCATTTCCCTATGGTGATGAATTTCACCAAATGTAGGGGTGAGCAAAACCTGAGTTCTGTTTGAGCTTTATTGAGTGATTGTGATTAGGCCTTGTGTAAAGTTTTTTGATGTTTATAAGTTGATGTGATATTGGTGATTACTAAGGGGTTTTAGTCAGCATACACTCCCAATAATGCAATATGTGAAATCAGAATATTTTATAACCCACCAGTTCTGGATTTTTAGTAGGTCTTTTGCCCTTCCTACCCTCTACCCTTAGTTTTTTTTTTCTTGGTTTACCTGAATCCCATTCTCTTGTAACCAATTATATATACTATTAAAAATGTTCTTCATGGTGGAATACATATTACATAAACATGGTTTAATAAGTCGCACGAATGGGATATAACTATAGCTGGCTATAATCTATTTTGAAGGGAGAGAGAGGGAAGAGAAGGAGGAGGAGTAGCCCTATATGTCAAAAGCAATATTAAAGCCACTGAAATTCAGGGACGTAGGGAAAAGGAGAAGCACTGTGAATTGTGTTGGAAAGAGGAAATGGCACTATCATCCATACTGGGACTTGATGACTGAAAGTGCAAAAGTTGAAGTGAAGGAGAAGTGATCATATTGGGTGATTTATCTAGCAGATCTGAACTGGAGTGTTCCTTCTGCAAATCTGAAAAGAAGTAGAAAGATTGTGTATGCCTTCCAAGAATCATTGCTCAGACAAATCATGATGCAACCAACTAGGGAAAGTCTTATGCTGGATCTGGTACTCATCAGTGGACATAGCATATCGAATGTTCAAGTGGGTGCCCATGTGAGCAGCAGTAATCATCACACAGTGTGGTTTGAGGTAAAAGCCAAGGCAGAGTCCAATCACAGCAAACTTAAATTCATAGATTTCAAAAAACAATGATTTTAGTGAAATGGGTAAGTACCTGAAAGAGAAGTTGGCAGGGAAATGGAATTGCAGTGAGCTAAACTGAAAGAGGCAATAAAAGGGGCAACAGATATAGAGATAAGGAAAGTGAATAAAACAAGAAGAAAATAAATCTATATGGTTCTCCAAAGAAGTGACTGCACAAATAAAGGCAAAAAACATAGCTTTCACAAAATTCAGATCACAAAAAGAGGAATGCAGAAAAGAATACAGGACAAAACTAAAAGACACAGAGAAATAAGGATAGCAAAAGCAAAAGGCAGAAGAAAAGATACAGTTGTGGTCAACATTATTGGCACCCTTGCAGTTCAACCCCTTAATGTCCAACAGCTCCTAAAAGATAGTAGCCAGTAAAATGACTTTGGATTATATATGCACATACATTTGACATATAAAAGAATCAAATAAAACAAGACCAATTAAAAAAGGAAATAGTAGGAAATAGTATAAAAACTGGGACATTGCCAGGATGAATAATTTAAATCAGTTTGAACAGAAGAACCACATTCCCATTGCAGCAAAATTAGAAACACATATGATCAATTGTCAGTACTCACATGACTTGAATCAACCAATGAATAATGGCTGTAATGTTCAAAATGGCCACATTCTCCCCCTGTTCCACTTTCACAATGATGAACACAAGCGAGCTGCCTGAGACAATCAGAATAGCCATTATCACCAAATTTCAAACTTCAAAGGAGTCCAAAACCATCTCCAAAGACTTTGGGATTCCTGTGTCTACAGTTTGCAATGTTATTAAGACGTTTTCTGCTCATGGGACTGGAAGAGGAAAATTAATCCAAGAAGTCTTCAAAGGTTAGTGCAAACTGTTGGAAAAACACCATGTACAATATCCAAAGAGCTTAAAGCTGACCTGGAGCAATCTGGAGTGGTGGTTTCAACCCACACCATATGCCACACACTAAACAAAGAATGACTTCATGGGCAAAGGCCAAGGAGAACCCCACTGCTAATAGACAGACATAAAAAGGCACATCTGATCTTTGCCCAAACCCACCTTGAGAAAGCACGATCCTTCTGTGAAAATGTTCTATGGACAGATAAAATCAAATTTAAGCTCTTTAACAATGCAGACCAGCGATACATTTACAGGTGAAGAAATTAAGTTTATAAGTCAAAAAATATCCTTCCTACAGTTAAATATAGTGGAGGTTCCATAATGTTGTGGGGCTGTTTTGATGCCTCAGGAACTGGAGGCCTGGAACGTACTAAAGGAATCATGAATTCAGAGGACTACCAAGTTATTTTGGAGTGAAATATGCTACCTAGTATCAGAAAGTTAGATCTAGGTTGAAGGTCATGGGTCCTCCAGCAGAACAATGACCCAAAACATACATCCAAAAGAACAAAAGAATAGTTAAAAAGGAACAAATGGACTGTTTTAAATTGGCCAACAATAAGTCCTGATCTCAATCTAATCAAGAACCTTCGGAAAGAGCTGAAATCTTCCCCTGGTAAAAGGAATCCCGGAAACATTCATGAGCTGGAACAAATTGCTGTCAAAGAGTGTGAGAAACTAATAGCAGACAGATGTATGAAACTTATAGATAGTTACAAGAAATGTTTGGAGACTGTCATCACTGCCAAGGGTTGTGCAACCAAATATTAGTGAAGGGTGCCGTTAATCCTGTCCATGTCATATTCTGGGCCTGATATTCAAAAGGCATTTATACAGTTTACAACCCAGTAAACCGTGTAAATGCCTTAAATTGGGATATTCAATGGCACTTACATGGTTAATACAGTTGACTATCTCCTTCCAAGCCCGCTAAACGCCATGATGCTATGCGGTTAGCAATGGGGCATGTTGGCGATGGGTAAAACTAGGCGTAGCAAAAGCTGGCTTAATTTTACCTGCAGAAGCTAATCGGATAGCGGTGCAATATTGCCACTACTCAGTCAGCATCAGCAGCTCCAGGGCATGTGTGGTGACCCCGGATATTCAATGCCATCACCACAGTATTGAATATCCAGGGTTAAAGGTCAGCAGGAAAGGTTATGCGTCATAGCGGCACAAAGCCTGCTCAATTCAATATTGGGCCTTTGTTTTTCTCAGAAATTACCACATCTGAGTTGCTAGGGTTGCCAACCAGCCGATATTCAGCCGGGACTGGCCAGTTTTTCCATGGCCAGGCCGGCTGCCGGCAGAGAAGTAAAACCGTCCCTTGAAAAAACGTTTTTTTGCTCTGGCCGCAAGATCGGGAGCGGCCAGAGCAAAAAAACGGCTTTTCTCCCAAAGTCCGCGGGGGAGGGAGCCAGGGAAGCCCACGCGAGACCTCGGCTCCCTCTGTACAACCGCCAGCATGAAGATCTTTTTCCTTCACGCTGGCGGCTGTTTCTGTGAAGCCGCGATTGCTGGGAAAGGTTAAAGGCAATGCCCTTTAACCTTTCCCAGCATTCGCGGCTTCACAGAAACAACCGCTAGGTGAAGGAAAAAGATCTTCACGCTGGCGGTTGTACAGAGGGAGCCAGGGCCTCGCGCGGGCTTCCCCGGCTCCCTCTGAAGCACCTCAAGACAGCCGCGGGGCTGGTCGGGGGGGGGGAGGCTAGGACTACAAATGGGCTTTGATGGGAGGGAGGGAGGGGGGGCCAAGGACTGGATGGGCTGTGATGGGGTGTACCTGGACTGGAAATGGGCTATGGGGGGGGGACCTGGACTGGAAATAGGCTATTGGGGGGGACTGGACTGGAATTGGGCTATGGGGGGGGTGTACCTGCACTGGAAATGGGCTATAGGGGGGGAACCTAGAATGGAATTGGGCTATGGGGGGGAGGAGGTGGAACCTGGACTGGAAATAGGCTATGGGGGGTGGATCTGGACTGGAATTGGGCTATGGGGGGGGGGAACCTAGACTGGAAATGGGCAAAGGGGGGGGGGAACCAAGACGGGAAATTGGCAATGGGGGGGGGGGGGTGGAACCTGGAATGGAAATAGGCTCTGGGGAGGATCTGGACTGGAATTGGGCTATGGGGGAGGGTGTACCTGGACTGGAAATGGGCTATGGGGGGGAACCAGGACTGGAAATAGGCTATGGGGGGGGGGAACCTGGACTGGAAATGGGCTATGAGGAGGCCTGGACTGGAACTGGGCTATGGGAGGGGACCTGGACTGGAAATGGGCTATGGGGGGGGGGGCTGCAATGGAATTGGGCTATGGGGGGGACCTGGACTGGAATTGGGCTATGGTGGGGGAGTGGGAACTTGGACTGGAACTAGGCTGTGATTAGGGGGGCTAGGGCTGCAAATGGGCTGTGATGGTTGGGGGGGAGTTGGACTGGAAATGGGCTGTGATGGGGGGCTAGAACTGCAAATGGGCTGTGATGGTGGGGGGGGGGGCCTAGGACTGGAAATAGGCTGTGATGGGGGGGGGCTAGGACTGGAAAGAGGCTGTGATGGGGGGGGGCTAGGACTGGAAATGGCCTGTGATGGGAGGGCTAGCACTGAAAATGGGCTGATGAAGAGCTGGAATAGAACTGGAAATGGGATGATGGGGGAGGTTGGGCTGCAAATGGGTGATGGGCTAGAATAGGACTGGAAATGGGCTGATGTGGCGGCATGGGAGAATGGGACTAGAAGGGAGTGGATGCTGGGTGGGTCTAGAACTATAAGGGAGCTGATTTGGGGGGAGGACTAGAAGGGGATAGGGATGGGGAATGAGAATGAGAATGGAGAGGGGAATAGATATTTTGTGTGGAAGAAAAGTCTACGATGGGCCAGGTATTGGGAGAGTAAGAGGGGATTGAGAATGGAAGGGTGAAATTTGAGTGGATGATAAAGGAATAAGGAAAGAAATGGGGGAAAGAGCAAAAGGGAAACGTTCAGTATGTTAAAGCAGATATATAGAGAGAATGGAAAACATCTAAAAGAGAAGAAAGGACAAATGGATAGCTTGCAGAAGACACGAAGAAACCAGAAAAAAGTGACTGGAGCAGTTGCAACTGAAAAATAAAAGTCCCAAACAGAAGGTAGAAAAATACTTTTTATTTTGAATTTATTAACTGGAATATGTCTGGTCTGGGAAGTGTGTATTGCTAACATCTTTGAGTTTTTGTTTAGTGCAAGCGGAAATTACTTTATAGTTTTATTTCTCCAGTGTTGTACATTTCATGTTTGGCTTTTGGGGTTCCCAGTTTAATTATTATCTGACCAAGGGAGTTAGCCTACACTTATCCTCGGTAATTTTTGTGGGTGGGGCTGGGGTGCAGTATGGGTGGGACTGGGGGTGGGGCAAGGGTGGGGCTAGGGGCGGAGAATGGGTGGGGCATGGCGAGCCACAGGTGTCGGGTTTTTCTCGGTGAAAAAGTTGGCAACCCTATAAATTGCACAGACATCTTTTTTGGAATATTTCTAATCATTTCTCAAGATATTGTACACAACATATCTGAAATGCAAGGGTGCCAGTAATGTTGACCAAAACTGTAGTTAAAGATGTGAAGCGTAGAGACAAAACTTTAGAAATATTTAGAAGAGGAAAATCAGAGGTAGAATTGAAGACTCAAAATTGTCGAGGAGAGATTTGTGGAAATTGATATCGAAAAAATGAAATTCTGTTCTTTATTCAGAAAAGAAAATCCCGGATAAGGACCAAATAAGATTGTCAGCTATGCAAATGGCAATGGATTAGTTATCACACTATTCACAGAAGAGGATATTTTTTAACAGCTTGCAAAACTGAAAGTGGACAAGGCCATGGGACTGGATGGGATACTGAAAGAGCTCAGAGAGGTTCTGGCAGGGCCTTTAAAGGATTTTTTTTTTAACATCTCCTTGGAGACAAGAGAGTTTCCACAGGACTGGAGAAGGACTGATGTGGTTCCTCTTTAAAAAAAAAGTGGTAATAGGGAAGAGATGACAAACTATAGGCCGGTAAGTTTTACCTCTGTGATGGGAAAAGTTATGGAGGTGCTCGTGAAAGAAAGAATAGTGAACTTTCTAGAAACCAATGGATTGCATGATCCAAGGCAACATAGTTTTACCAAAGGACGATCTTGCCAAACAAATATGACTGAGTTATTTGGTGACCAGAGAACTAGATCAAGAGCATGTGATGGATGTGATCTACCTAGATTTCAGCAAAGCCTTTGATATTGTTCCTTATACATGTATAGTATACCCTAGAGGAGAGGAGGGACAGGGAGATATGATACAGACCTTTAAAAACTTAAAGAATATTAATGAACAAACAAACCTTTTTCAAAGAAGGGGAAGCTATAAAACTAGAGGGCATAAAATGAAGCTGCAAGGAGATAAACTTAAAAGCAATGTTAGGAAATACTTTTTCACTGAAAGCATGGTGGATGCTTGGAATGCCCTCCCGATGGAGGTGGTGAGGACAAATACAGTGATGGAATTCAAAATGGCATAGGACAGACACAGTGGATCCCTTTATAGCAAGAGGATGAAATCAAAATAAACTTAAATATCATTTATACTTCAACAAATAGAAGGGGTAACCTGCACGGAGCAACGGGTAGAACGCTAAACAAAGGCATATAAGTTAAAATATTTCACCGACTTTCATAAATTGCTATTCACTATAGCCTATTTAATGGCTTCAGATTAGTTGAATCAGTCCATCTATATCAACTTCCGATTTGGCTTTACCAAAAGTGCTGAGAATCAGTAAGGAATTTGCTATCAAAGTGAAATTCTTCCTTTTAAATTACAGGTTAAATTACTGAGCTAAAGTCTGACTAGACAGTATTTAAACACCACAGTTAGCAGGATTTTTTTAATGCTGGCAGCAGCTTTTAAACACAAATTGGATATTTAACACTGATAATCATAGAGCCGTGGCCACCGAATGTACGGATTCAGGGCTAGTTGCCATCACTAATCAGCTAGAACTGATTTTAAGCCCGCTATCTGGAGAGCCTATCTGGGTAGATTAGAACAGCTGTTTTGTTGTCCTAAGACCTAAGGTATGCAGATAGAAGCAAATTCAGTGCTGCTATCCGGACAACTATCTAGATAATTTTCCATTCCACCCAAGGCATTCTGGATAGTGTCACTGAAGATCAGTCAGCGGCACAGCAGCACTGTGGTCAGCGGCAAATACAGTGACAGAATTCAAAATGGCATGGGACAGACACATCAGATCCCTTTATAGCAACAGAATAAAAACAAAATAAACGTAACTTTCTCTTATATCTCAACAAACAGGGGTGGCCTACATTGAGTAGTAGGTACACACCTAAACAAAGGCATGGGGAGAGGTGACCTGCACGGAGCGGCAGGTGCACCTACTCTTGCTGCCTTGCTGGGCAGACTAGATAGACCAAACTGGTCTTTATCTGCAGTCATATACTATGGGGGTATGTTTATTAAACAGCATTAACGTTGCAGCAGCGGTATTATCGCATGATAAGTAACGTTATCACACGATAATGGCGCTTTATCACACGGTAACATCACTTATCACGCGATAACGCATCTGCGACGTTAAGGCACCCAAACGCCATGAAATCCGGCCCTAAAGGGCGGAGGAAGGCTTCCCAGAGGGTGGAGAGAGAGGGTCAATGGGTGGAGAGTGGGAGGGGAGAGGCTCCATGCACACTAACGCTGTGGAATCCGTGTCTGAAAATTAACGCCAGTGAAACCCTGGCATTAAGGCACATTTGCAGGAAAGAGAAACCATTTACGTCAGCAATGTACAGCAAAGCCAGGGAAACCTAGAAAAAGTGATAGTTGTGATACATGTGCACGGAACAAAAAGGCACAAAAACACAGAAAATGACCTGAACAAAATTTTAAATCCCCATAACCAAGCTGGACAATAGTGATATTAATGAGAAACATTAAAAAACACTACTGAGAAAGCTAAAAAAAAAAAGATATCATGTCTGGAAGGGTTTATGCTCTGTCCCCCTACAAGGTGAATGATCCCACATTGAAATAGCGCTAATCAGGGTTTTCCCTTTATATTGGGCAGCTTTCTTATGGCATGCACATGTGCCACAACAGCAGGGTGGGCATATAGGAAAGGGCAACTGTACAGATGCTGGTAATGGGATACAGAGGGCTGCAGGCGGCACATGCTGTGGTACAGCTGGGGCAAAGTGTGGACTAGGCAGATGCCTAGGTGGCACATAGGAATGCTGAAACGTAGAGCAGCCAGACAGCAACTGATGAGGGCCCAATATGGGCATGAGTGTGTTTCTCACAGTGTCACAGGGGATAGTACCCAGCAGGTACCCACAAGGGCAAAGAACATTGGCAGGCGGTGGTGGGGGGGAAGCGCGGACGTCTATGCAGGCAGCCCTACCCCAGATCCCACACCATAGGCAGCTGCCTACTGGCACAATGGATGGCCTGAGACTGCGCAACACCAGCACCACCGGCATAATGGCATGTCAGCATTCTGTCGGAGGGGTGCTGGTGGTGGAGTGGGCAGTGGCATCTGCCCACAGCAGACCATGGCCTAGCCACCTTTAGGTGGGTGCCATGCACTGCAACAGACAGGGTCTGTCTGATGAATAGACAAGGTATCCCCAGGGAATGAACCATCCCTGTGACAACAGTGTGGTGCAGTACACACAGCCAGTGTGTTCAAGAGCAGAAAGTCACAAGTTCAAGCCCCAGCTGTGGCTCCTGTCAACCCATATTTTATCCAGTACGAAACTGTGGTAATAACGATGGAAACTTTATTGCAGATAACATAAACATCCCTGAAACACCTGTATTTTACCCTACAGAGCACAGACACCATAAACATGTGCAATACCTAGGGGTATGTTTACTAAACTGCGGTAAACGTGAATAACGCACGTTGTACGATGTTAACGATCATTAGCGTGCTATAGCGTGCGCTGTAGCGCATTAACGATCGTAAATGTGCTATAGCGCGCGTTATAACGCGCTAATGCGCGTGATGCTCCGCGGCACGGTAAAACAACACAGAAGGCGGAGAGAGGGGGGAGAGAAGGGGTCAATGGGCGGAGAGTGGGCGGGGAGAGGCTCCCATTACAGTAACGCGCTGAATTTCAGAGCTGAATTCCAACGCGAATGAAAACCTGCTGTTAAAGGCATATTAAAGGGGAGAGAAACCATTTCAATGTCAGCAATGTACAGTCTAGGCAGGGAAACCATAAAAAGGTGATAAGTGTGATACATGTGCACAAAACAAAAGGGCACAGAAACACTGAAAATGACCCCAACAAACTAGAAAAAAATAGCAACCAAGCTGGCCAATAGTGGTATCAATGAGAAACATCAACCCCCCCTCCCCCCCTGAGTAAGCACCATTGAACAGATATTTATGTATTTCTTTATGTTAGTTATGTATTTATAAACCGCGGAAGGGTCCATACCCCGTCCCCATACAAGGTGCACGGGCTCACAGTGAAATAGCACTGTTCAGGGACTTCCCCACCATCGGACAGGGTTCCTATGGCATGCACATGTCCCGCAACATCAGGGCGGGCATGTCGGAACGGGCAACCGGTCAGATGCTGGAGAAGGGGATACAGAGGGCTGCAGGCGGCACATGCTGTGGAGCAGCTGGGCCACAGTGGGGACTAGGGTGATGCCTAGCTGGCCCATAGGAATGCTGAAATAGTAGAGCAGCCAGACAGCAACTGCTGAGGGCCCAACATGGGCAAGATTGTGCTTCCCACAGTGTCACAGGGAATAGTACAAAGCAGATACCCCCAATGACACGGAACATTGGCAGGCGGTGCTGGGGGAAAGCATGGGCAGCTATGCGGGCACCCCCACCCAAGAACACGCACCATAGGCAGCCGCCTACCTGCACACTGGATGGCTTGAGACCGCACACCACCAGCACCACCAGCAGAAGGGCATGTCAGCATGGTGGCTGAGGGATACTGGTGGTGGAGGGGGCAGTGGCAGCTGCCCAGAGCAGATCGTGGCCTAGCCCCCTTCACGTGGGTGCAGTGCACTCCAACAGACAGGCCCTGTCTGACCAACAGTCATGTTATCACCAGGGAACGCACCATCTCTGTGAGAACATGGTGGTGCAGTGCACAGAACCAGTGTATTCAGAAGCAGAGGGTCACAGTTTCAGGTCCCAGCTGTGGTTTCCGCCAACCCAGTCCTCATATTCTACCCACTACTAGAATGGGCTAATACAGACAGAACCAGTCTTGCAGATGACGTAAACATGCCCAAAACACCCACATTTTACCCTACAGAGCACAGACACCATAAACATGCACATTACCTAGAGCAGAGCCTCCCAAATGCAGTCCTGGAGGGCCAAACACCATCCCGGTTCCATGCTGCCTCTGATAAAGATGCCTGTGCTGCATTTCTATGCGCCACCCCCATGGTATGCAGATGTATCTCATGCATATTCATGAGGGACAGAATGAAAACCCGAACAGTGTTTGGCACCGCAGGACTGGAGTTGGGAACCTCTGCCGTAAAGCAGCAGCCAACAGGGGCAGACACACCCGCACCCACAGGCCCCATTATCCAAAGCCTCCTGGAGAGGCAGGACTTTGGGCTCTGCACGCATCTCCCAATACTAGCACATGCATACCGTATTAATGCCACCCTAAACCTGGGAATATGTTACACAGCTATCAGAAGGTTGCTATGAGCACTGGCAGATAGCAACTCCTAGGTTAAGTACAATTTCCTGAGTGAGCTGCATCATAGCAACCTTTCTGATGTCTGTGGAGTGTGCTACAGGTCCTGTGTCTAACAGTGTTTACCAACCTGGGAAGTGACTCTGACAGTATTGCGTACCATAGCCATGCCTGCACTGTGCCCAGGACTGGTGTGGTGGCCTGGGCTGCCCAACACCTCTAGTGTTGCACAGTGCTTGCATAGGTGTGGGGAGTGCTTGTCTGTCTATCCAGTGTGTGGTGGCTTCCAACACCCTACACAGCCCACACTGCTAGCACTGTTGCCAGTATTGGCCTGCCAATGTGCATAATGAGGAGCAAGGTACCGTGGGAATAGCCTGGATAGGGTGGCCTGGCCTGTCCGCATCTGCACAGGGCATAGGGCAATGGCCGGACAATGTAGTGCCCGGTACCACCTGCATGGACAGGGTGGCCATAGCATGTCCTGCTGGGAGGTCACTCTCACCCTGACTGAGCAGTGACCATGGCATGGCTAGGTTCCACCATAGTGCTATAGAGCGTTTTTCTTATGTGATATATGTACGGGTTTCCTTTTGGGTACCAATCACGGACTTATTTGCTTGGTGTGTATGCTGATATCCCTGTTCTGGGTACATGCATTTCCTCCAGGACCATGCACTATGGACTAGCTGGCGGACTGTCTGCAGCTAGTATGTGTCTTGCTGGAGCAGGGTGCAGCGGCTGGAGGCTTGCTGCTGGGGAATGTCAAATAATGGTGGGGGGGGGCAGCTGAGCACTTCCAGACCTGCCATCTGTCTGCTCTTGCTGTACGGGTGTGTACTGCTTGGCATTGCCTGCCCTGTAGGGTGTTTGATCCCGAGTGGGACTGGGGTGATGGTCCCCTCTACTGCTACCATTGCAGAGGGTTGGAAGTGGATCTGTGGGCGGGAGATCCTGTCCCCCACCCTGAGCCCTAGAGGGTGTGTTGGGTGGTGGTATGTAATCTCTCTGGTAACCACAGCAGAATGTGGGTGTGGTGCCGTGCAGTCCTCCTGTAGCCAGCCATGTGTTTATTAGCAGCTCTAGCCCACTGGTTACTTCACTGCCCATGGAGCCAGTGGTCATAGGTTCACAACCCACAGTGGGGTTCATTGATAGGGCTGTCTTAGGCATTGTCTATTTTTACTGTATATTAGTGCTGCCAGCAGAACCATCCTCAGGGTACTGTCACCTTGGGGTAGCTCAATAGGCGCCCAATGGAGCGCCTTATATGGCGCCCTATAGGGCGCGCCTTATGCGGCGTCCTATAGGGTGCGATTTACAGGGTGCCCAATAGGGTGCGACTTACACACCGCCCTATAGGGCGCACATTACGTGGCGCCCTACAGGGCGCACATTACACTTCGCCCTATATTATATGTATTATATGCCATTTGAAAGGAATATTTAGGCGCTCCCTATAGGGCGCGCCTTACACTTTGCCTTATAGGGAGCGCCTAAATATTCCTATCAACTGGTATATAATACATGACCATGTCAAAGAGAACGTCACTATTGGAACATATTTCATAGGAAGGGTACACTTTTCCTGACATATGCAAACTGTAACCCGCCTGCAGACTGCGGATTAAAATATTATAGTCGGCTTTCAAAGGGTCACACAGGATGCCTCAGCCAGCCTTACTCATTGGGCACACTGGGGAATCGAACCCATGACTCTTGTACCATCAGTCTGTGTAGTAACCATTGTGCTACAGCTCTGTTTCTGTCTTTGGGTGTCTGCGCGCTGTCTTAAGCGTGCGCGCAGTAGCGCGCTGTAACAATCGTTTCTGCACGGCACGCAATAACGCGCGTAACTGCTTACGATGTCCCGCTCATGTCTTTTTTTGGCTTTCCTTTCACTAACGCGGCTCCTAACGCGAATTGCACTAACGCAGTTTAGTAAACATACCCCCTAGAGTAGAGTTTCCCAACTCCAGTCCTGGAGGGTCAAACACCATTCAGGTGTCATGCTTTCTCTAATAAATATGCCTGTGCTGCATTTGCATGTGCCACCCCCATAATATGCAAATGCATCTCATGCATATTCATTAGGGACAGCATGAAAACCTGAACAGTGTTTGGCCCACCAGGACCGGAGTTGGAAACCCCTGCCCTAGAGCAGAGGCCAACATGGGTACAAACACCCACACCCACAGGCTCCACTATCCAACACCTCATGGAGAGGCAGGCTGTTGGGCCCTGCGTGCAGCAGCATCTCCCAATACTAGCACTTGCATACCTTAGCAATGCCACCCTAAACCTGGGAATACGTTACACAAATATCAAAAGGTTGCTATGATTAATGGCAGATGGCAATTCCTAAGTTAAGCACAATTTGCTAATTGAGCTGCATCATAGCAACCTTTCTGATATCTGTGGAGTGTGTTTCAATTCTGGTTTCTGACAGTGTTTACCACCCCAGGGAGTGACCCCAACAGTATTGCGTACCATAGCCATGCCTGCACCATGCTCAGGACTGGTGTGGTGGCCAGGGCTGCCAAAAGCCTCTATATTTGCACAATGCTGGCATAGGTGTGGGAGTGTGTATCTGTCTATCCAGTGTGTGGTGCTGCCAACACCTTACTCAGCCCACACTACTTGCACTGTTTCCAGTGTTAGCCTGCCAATGTGCATAATGAGGAGCAAGGTACTGTGGGTATAGCCCGGACAGGGCGGTTTGGGCAGGATGCATCTGCATAGGGCAATGGCTGGGACATTGTAGTGCCCGGCCACCACCTGCATGGACAGGGTGCCCACAGCATGTCCTGCTGGGAGGTCATTCTCACCCTGACTGAGCAGTGACCACGGCATGGCTAGGTTCCCCCATAGTGCTCTATAGTATTTCTCTGAAGTGTTATTTATGGGTTTTCTTTTCTGGGGCCCAATCACTGATTTATCTGCTTGGTGGTTATGCTCACATCCCCTCCAGGCAGATGAACTATGGACTAGTTAGCAGACTGTCTGCAGTTAGTATGTGTATGGCTGGAGCACCTTGCAGGGTGCAGTGGCTGGAGACTCACTGTGCTTGCTGCTGGAGAATGCTAGATAGTGGTGGGGGCAGCTGAGCATTTCCAGGCCTACTGTCTGTCATCCATTGCCTTATGGATGCATACAGATCTGCATGGACTGCCCTGTAGGGTGTCTGTACCCCAGCAGGACGGGGGTTGATGGTCCCCTCTAGTGCCACCATTGCAGGGATGTAGAATGTGGATCTGTTGGTGGGAGATCCTGTTCCCCACCTTGAGCCACACAGGGTGGGTTGGCTGGTGCTACATAATCAGCCTATGGGTTCAAACACCTCCCCCTTTCACTTAAATCATGTGACCATGGCACCCACACAGGATATGCACTTTTCTGGGTGCATAATAGTCCATAAGGGCTAGACATGACTGAGAAATACAGATGGACACAGGTGTATCTGCAGGAACTACCTATCACACACTGGCACTGATGGGGACCTGCAGCATGGCCTATCTCAATCATGCCAGGTGCTGCGGACCTGGTGCTAGGCACCCCACCTCACTCTCAGGGTGAGCACAGTACCCCCACAATGTGACGGTCTGTAGCTACTCTGTGCCAGTGACACACACGGTCAGTTCCCCCTACCAGGCCTAGGTGCTTTGGGGGTGCATACCCCATCTTGTGATCATCTGTAGACTGCTGATTTGCATGTGCAGTGCATCATGGGTACGGGTGGGTTAACCCTATCCTGGTAACCACAGCAGACAGTTTGTGTGGTGACCTGCAGTCCTTCTGTAGCCAGCCAGGGGTTTCTTAACAGCTATAGAAATGTAGCCCGTTGGTTACTTCACTGCCTGTGAAGTCAGAGGTCATGAGATTGATTCCACAGATGTGTTACTTGATAGGGCTGTCTGAGGCTTTTTTTTTTAATTTAAATTAGTGCTGCCATCAAAAACACACTCACAGTGCTGTAACCATAAGGTGCCTCATAAGGTGCCCCATAAAGCGCCCTGTAAGGTGCCCTATAAAGTACCTTATAAGGCACCCTATAGGCAACATTATAGGGTGTCTTGGCAGACAGTGCACTTTATAATGTGCCCTCTGGAGTGCATTATAGGGCGCCTTATGTGTCACCTTAGGTTACTGCACTGTGAGGGTGTGTTTGCTGGCAGCACTAATTTAAATAAAAAAAAATGCCTCAGACAGCACTGATTTAAAGTAAAGGGCTATGCCTCAGATAGCCTTATTCATTAAGCCCACTGAGAGATCAAACTCATAACCCCTGTACCAGCAGTCAGTGCATTAACCATTGTGCTACACCTCTGCTGCTGTGTGCAAAGGTCAGCGTGCCTATGTAAGACTAATGCGCGTTAACGTGGCACGGCTCCCTCTATCGCGTGATAATGTGTGAGGCGCACTTTATTGCGCGATTGCTGCATTTAGACCAGAACACCCACTCTTTTCATGGCATCCTGCACATTATCACTGGGCGCACATTAAGACAGTTTAGTAAACATACCCCCTTGTGTAACTGTTTAGCCAGCCATTGCTATGTGAAAAGGCCTAGCACACCGGTTAATGTTCTCAGAGCCAGTGGTGATGGGTTCAAGACCCCAGTGTGCCAACACCAAGATAAATGCATGTTAAATGAATTTTGTTAAGAAAGATCATACACATCACTGCAATGTGTGTCTGCAGCATAGATCTTTACATATATATTGATTGTGCCACCGTTTGCTGTGTACCAGCCATGGCACAGGCATGGGCATGTTGCTAGCGCGACTTAATGATGCGCGTTAAGGCGCGCATGCGGGTGCGTCAGCAAGGTCTTGCTGGAAATGGCTACTCGCTCAAGAAAGCCAGTGTTCACTCATTGGGAGCTACGCCACTTTGCAGGGCTTATCTGCACTAGGCAGACTAAGCTGTTTCCGGGGTCATCTAAGCGGCAGGACCTGGGTCATGTCCGGAGGGCCTGGGACTGAATCACAAGGCTATATAATCGTCTTGCGGACTATCCACATGAGGTAAGTGTATGGGGACAGGTCAGTATATCCATATACATATCCATTGTTGATTGTAGCTGTGAATGCTGCTGTGTGTAGGCATTCTATCTCATTTACGTTTATTAGTTTAACCCACGTGATATACCACCTATGTATCACATCAAAGTGGTTTGCCCTATCCCCAGGAGGCTAAGGACCTGATCACAGAGTTCCAGATGTCATCCTGGTGTTATGGCAGCTGCTGCTGTTGATGTGTTAAAATACACCATAACACAAGGAGCCCCTAGATCTTCCTAAAGATGTTTGGTAAACATCATGCTGATATGGTAGGTTCTGCAGTTGCAGGGTCACACATCTGCCCTACCCCTAAGGATCCTGAGACCTGCTCCAAATGGTCTGTCAGTCACCCTGGTGGTATGTTTGTGTGTGCATTTACAGGTTAAGACATCTGCCCTACCCCCAGGAGGTCTGACACCCCATCAAAGTGGGCTGTCAGTCACCCTGGTGGTATGGTTGTGTGTGCATTTGCAGGTTAAGACATCTGCCCTATCCCCTGGAGGCCTGACACCCCATCAAAGTGGGCTGTCAGTCACCCTGGTGATATGGTTTATGCTGCTGTTGCTGTGTTATAATCCACCCTACCCCTAGGAGGCCTGACACCCCATCAAAGTGGGCTGTCAGTCACCTTGGTGATATGTTTTATGCTGCTGTTGCTGTGTTATAATCCACCCTACCCCTAGGAGGCCTGACACCCCATCAAAGTGGGCTGTCAGTCATCCTGGTGATATGGTTTATGCTGCTGTTGCTGTGTTATAATCCACCCTACCTCCAGTAGGCCTGACACCCCATCAAAGTGGGCTGTCAGTCACCCTGGTGGTATGGTTGTGTGTGCATTTGCAGGTTAAGACATCTGCCCTATCCCCTGGAGGCCTGACACCCCATCAAAGTGGGCTGTCAGTCACCCTGGTGATATGGTTTATGCTGCTGTTGCTGTGTTATAATCCACCCTACCCCTAGGAGGCCTGACACCCCATCAAAGTGGGCTGTCAGTCACCGTGGTGATATGGTTTATGCTGCTGTTGCTGTGTTATAATCCACCCTACCCCTAGGAGGCCTGACACCCCATCAAAGTGGGCTGTCAGTCATCCTGGTGATATGGTTTATGCTGCTGTTGCTGTGTTATAATCCACCCTACCTCCAGTAGGCCTGACACCCCATCAAAGTGGGCTGTCAGTCACCTTGGTGATATGGTTGTGAGTGCATTTGTAGGTTAAGACATATGCCCTACCCCCAGGAGGCCTGACACCCCATCAAAGTGGGCTGTCAGTCACCCTGGTGATATGGTTTATGCTGCTGTTGCTGTGGTATAATCCACCCTACCCCCAGGAGGCCTGACACCACATCAAAGTGGGCTGTCAGTCACCCTGGTGATATGGTTTATGCTACTGTTGCTTTGTTACAATTCACCCTACCCCCAGGAGTCCTGAGACCTGCCCAAAGTGGGCTGTCAGTCACCCTGGTGGTATGGTTTATGCTGCTGTTGATTTGTTATAATTATCCCTACCCCAAGGAGTCCTGAGACCTGCTGAAAGTGTTCTGTCAGTCACCCTGGTAATATGGTGTATGTTGCTGATGACGTGTGCTAAGACACCCTACCCCCAGGAGGCCTGAGACCTGATTGCAAAGGTGGGTATGGCATCTAGATATTGTGGTAGGGTATGCCGGGTTTGGACACACATTTGCCCTATTCCCTGGAGGCCCATACCTCATTACACATGTCTGTTATGGATCCTGATGTTATGGTAGGTGCAGCTGTGGATGTGCTGCAAATCATCCCACCCCTAGGATCCCTGAGACCTGATTACGAAGGTCTGAAACAAATACATATATCAATGAAGTGTACGCAGTTCCTGGTCACACATCTGCCCACTCCCCAGGAGCCGCGTACCTGATTGCAGAGGAACATGATAGATTCTGGTGTAAGGGTACATGCACCTGTTGGGGTTGCACAGCTCTGCCACAACCACAGACAGAAGCACAGATGTTAATAGGCCAGCTAGGTGTGTTGGGCCATGCTCCTGTTGTAGTCATCCATAACTGCCCTAATCACAGGAGGCCCTAGTCATGAACATAGAGGTATAGTACAAAGCCAAGTGTCATGGTATTGGCATCTGGCAAGGTGCATAGGGCCACCCACCTTCCGCTCTATGTTACAACACATCACCCATGCGTGGTAGGATATCATGGTCCCATGGCGGGTGTGTCGGCTGATGTGTGTAGGTCAGGCAAACACACATGTGTTTGCCAGACTACACGGGTTATGGAGGACCTCCCCTAAACACCAGCATGGCCAAACCACACGTGGAATGGTGCTGCCATGTCATGCAAGGAGAGTGTAGGAACAGGGTATGGTGTGTCCAGGGTGTTACGCACAGTACACATATGTGTCACTGCACACATGCCCAGACCCACACCCACACATGCAGGTGGCACTGGCAATTGTTAGTAGAGGACACACTGACCAGAGGAGCAGGAGCAGCACGATAATGCGCACAGAGATGTGTGATATGTGTTGGCCACCCACCAGAGATATATGGTCATTAATGCACCCTCCCATTGCTTTCCCCCCCTAGGTAGAGGACCTACGGAAAAAGGGTTGCGAGTTGCGGCTGCACTGCCCAGAGGTCCTTGCCCGCCTACAGAGGTGGGCAATGTCAGAACGTGGAGGTGATTGTTGCGGTCTCTGCAGCTCAGTAGAAAATGTCACAGTGGCCCACCAGCCTGTGCGCAGCCAAACTATGTACATGTGTTATGTGACTCACATAATAGTGTGCTAATGACTGTCATCCCCCACAGAGTATGCTCCTGCTGCTGAGGGCCCCTCCACATCACTGACATGCCCCACTGCCCAACGCTGAAGAGAGGAGGAGGAGGAGGAGGGAGCAGAGGAGAAGGAGGAGGAGGAGGTGGCAGAGGAGGAGGTGACAGAGGCGCTGGAGGCTGAAAAGGACAATAGGGAAATGGAGGGGGTTGAGGGTGGGGTGGGAGGGGAGGGTGAGAGTGTTCTGTTGTGTGGGGGAGGGAGGAGGAGGAGGGGAGCGTGGAGGGTGGCGAGGGTGGGTGGGAGGTGCCAGGGGGGGAAGAGGAAGGGGAGGAGGGGGGTGTGGAGGGGGGAGGGGGAGGGAATACAGGACAGCACAGGGCACTGTGGGTCCCTGCCAGCCACCACATGTGTGTGGCAATGGTGCCCGTCTGGGTGTAGCTACACCACCCATTGCCACAGACAGTTCCCATGCACATGCCACCACACAGACACCGGGCACCATGTGTGTATGTGGTGGCAGCTGCATACAGGACCTGTATGTGGCAATGGACAGCGTGGTGCAACACTTGCGGGCCCAGGACCACACCATCTGGTGGCTGTCAGGTTCCATTCAGTGGATGGCTGCCGAGATGCAGCATGTGGTGGGTAGGGGCACTGCATCTCTACAGCCATCCACTGATGGGCGTCCCAGGAGCGTGTGATGGCCCCTGTGGCGCACACACACATGCCCTGTGCTGTTCTGTCTTCCGGGACCCAATATGTGGGCGTTGGTATCCTTCCATCCCCTTTACCAAACTGCTAGGTACATATGACCTAGATTGGCCACTGTTGGAAACAGGATACTGGGCTTAATGGACCTTGGTTTGACCGAATATGGCATATCTTATGTTCTTATGTTCATATGTTCTTGTTGTTAAGTGCCGTCGAGTCGGAGTCGACTCATGGCGACCCTCTGGATAGCTATCCTAAATTGCGTTCGGTCTTCAGTCAGGCGGCTCATTGTTGACAGACTGCTACCCGTAGCTGCTGTTATTGTATCGATCCATCTCATTGCTGGCCTTCCTCTTTTGCGTTGACCTTCTATCTTGCCAAGCATGATGTCTTTCTCTAATGATCTCTCTCTTCGCATGATGTGTCCAAAGTATGAAAGTCGAAGTCTTGTCATTTGAGCTTCTAAAGAAAGCTTAGGTTTGATCTCCTCTAGTACTGACTGGTTTGTTCTTCGGGCAGTCCATGGTATACACAGTATTCGCCGTCAGCACCATAATTCAAAGGCATCAATTTTCTTCCTGTCTGTCTTTTTCACTGTCCAGCTTTCACATCCATATGATGTTATTGAAAATACCATAGCTTGAACAAGTCAAATCTTTGTATGGAGAGAGACATCTCTGCTCTTGAGAATCTTATCTAGGTCTTTCATAGCCATTCTGCCAAGAGCAATGCGTCGTTTAATTTCTTGACTGCTTGTTGCTTCTTTATTGATAGTTGATCCAAGTAGATTAAAGTTGTTCACAATTTCAATTTCTTCTCCTTCAACGATGAACCTGTTGATTATGCCAGTTGTCATGATCTTTGTCTTCCTTACATTAAGGTGCAGGCCCATTTTGAGACTATGTTCTTTGATTGTGAGAAGCAAATGTTTCAGATCATCTTCACTTTCAGCCAGTAATGTAGTATCATCAGCATAGCGAAGGTTGTTGATGAGTCTTCCACCAATCTTCACACCTCTGTTGTCTTCATACAATCCTGCTTCTCTGATGATTTGTTCTGCATATAAATTAAACAGGTAGGGGGAAAGTATGCAGCCTTGTCTTACACCTTTGCTTATTTTAAACCATTCTGTTTCTCCTTGTTCCATTCAAACTGTTGCTTCTTGATCAATGTACAAATTGCGCAAGAGAACGATCAGGTGTTCTGGTATACCCATGCTTCTTAATGTGGCCCAGAGTTTCTCATGGTTTACACAGTCAAAAGCCTTGCTATAGTCGATAAAGCACAAATAGATATCCTTTTGGTATTCTTTAGTCTTTTCAAGGATCCATCTCACATCCGCAATGATGTCTCTCATTCCTCGCCCTTTCCTGAACCCTGCTTGCACTTCAGGTAGTTCTTGTTCCAGGTATGCTTGTAGTCTCTTTTGAATAATCTTCAGTAGAATCTTGCTGGCATGTGGGATCAGAGCGATTGTTCGATAATTTCCACAGTCAGTTGGATCACCTTTCTTTAGTATTGGTATAAACACAGATCTTTTCCAGTCAGTTGGCCATGATGTTGTCTTCCATATTTCTTGGCAGAGCCTTGTAAGTATGGTAACAGCTGCATCAGATTGCTGCAATACTTCTATAGGAATGCCATCAATGCCTGGTGCTTTGTTCTTTGATAAGGCTTTCAATGCTGCTTCAACTTCTTCTTTCATCACCAATGGTTCCCGATCATAAGGTACAGGTTGAAACGGCTGTTGGTCCACTTGATCTTTATCATATAAAAACTCTGTATATTCCTTCCACCTTTTCTTGATCTTCTCAGCATCATTCAACATAGAATCTTGAGCATCTTGTAACATTCCAATTCGAGGCTGGAACTTTTTCTTTAACTCTCGTAGCATTAGGAAAGCCGATCTTGTTCTTCCTCTAATAGTTTCTGCTTCCATTTCCTTGCATGCGTCGTTGTAGTACTTTTCCTTGTCCTGTCTTGCTGCACGTTGGAAATCTCTGTTGAGTTCTGCGACTGTCTTTCTTTCTCCTCTGGCTTTAGCTTCTCTGCGTTTCTGGGCAATTTTCAGAGTTTCTTCCGTCATCCATTTTGGCCGTTTTTGCTTTTTCACCTTTTGTAGAGACTTCTCGCTTTCTTCCAACACAACCTTCTTGATGTCATTCCATAACTCTTCCGGAGCTCTGTCATTTGTATCTAAAGCAGCAAATCGATTTTGCAGGCAGTCTTTAAATTCCAGTGGTATATTCTCAATGTCATATTTTGCTGCATTCATGAGTGGTTTGCTCTTTTTCAACTTTAGCTTGAGTTTGCATTCTAGTAGTTGATGATCTGTACCACAGTCAGCTCCAGGTTTTGTCTTTGTTGATGTTATAGAGCTTTTCCATCGTTGACTTCCACAGATGTAGTCAATTTGATTTTTATACAATCCATTGGGTGAAGTCTATGTGTACAGTCGCTGCTTGTGTTGCTGGAAGAAGGTGTTTGAGATGAATAGATCATTGGTCTTGCAGAATTCTATCAGTCTTTCTCCAGCTTCATTTCTGTTGCCAAGTCCATATTTTCCAACTACTTTGCCTTCTTCTTTGTTGCCAACTTTTGTATTCCAGTCACCCATGACTATCAGGATATCCTGTTTGCATGTTCTGTCAATTTCAGCTTGTACTTGTTCAGAGAAATCATCAATTTCATTCTCTTCTGCAGCTGTTGTTGGGGCATATACTTGAATTATAGTTGTGTTGATAGGCAATCCTCGTAGACGAATAGAGATTAATCGTTCGCTGACTGCATTGTATTTCATTACAGTTCTTGCAAATTTCTTCTTTATTATAAATGCAACACCATTTCTTCTTTGTCTTTCATTTCCAGCATAGTAGACCATGTGATCATCTGATGCAAAGTGCCCGATGCCAGTCCATTTCAGTTCGCTGACACCCAACAGATCAAGTTGTACACATTCCATTTCATTCTTGACCACCTCCAACTTCCCTTGGTTCATACTTCGTACGTTCCATGTTCCAAGTTCCCAAACCAAGTGAGAGCATATGTTCTTATACCCTTTGTAAATAAGTTTTGAATACAGTTTTGTTACTACATCACAATGGTCATGTGTCTCCCTTACAGACAGACTGTGGACGTAAGCATGGGACATGTGTGTAGATCACTATGTGTATGCATGGTAGACATGAGTATCATACATGGACCATCTTCACACACAGTTGTGGGGGCTGCCCATGTGCGTATGCGTCTGAGTCCCATGTTGTCCCTGTGATGTGCCAATGTGGAGCGTGTCCCAAAATCTTTGGTCACGTGCATGCTGTGTGTAATGTGTGGGATCCATATCTGATGCACCATGCTTGTGTGGCATTAGGGGAAATTGCTAGCAGCAGGTATGTGGCATGGAGGGTAAGATGGAATGCTGTACCCAGGAGCTGCACAGGGTGATAGCTGTTGAGGGTGACATAGGCCAATGCATGTCACAAGGATGAGCGGTGCGGGACTACAAGTGCTAGTGAAGAGTGATCAGCTGACTGAAGCAAGCCACCTTTGTCTGCATGTGCCGCATGCAAGCCTATGTGGAAAGACAGCCACGTAGGCCCTGGTGTGGGCAGGGAGAACGGTCACACGTGTGTCCAATGATGGAGAGTATATGGGGTGGGAGATGGTGGCAGATCCCTATACCAGACATGTACCACCATGAACATCTTCCTGGGCAATGGGAGAGGACAGGTATACCCACACGCATAGGTAGTGGGGTGGCGACCTGCCACAGTCCATGGCACACAGGACATGGTATGACCTATGGGCGCTGATAGGTGGCAGTACAGACACCCCACCCCTGAGGGGCATGGGTAAGGCACATGTGGGCAGGGAGACAAGAGGAGGTGCAGGGTATATAGGGGGCCACAGTGCCACACATTGGAAACAAACACATAGGATGTAATAGTTCAAGATGGTTTATTTGTAATGATCACATTCTCCGTGGCTGGCCACGGCAACCACGGCCCAACCCACCCCTGTGTTGCGGGGCTGCTGATGCAGCCTCTGGTGCCGGTACTGGCTGCTGTAACCGTGCTGCTATGGCCTCCTGGGTATCTGCAATGCGGAGAAGCGCCCCTGCTATAATGTCTGCTGTTATCTGCAGCTGTTGTATCCCCTGGTTAGTGGCCAGCAGATCATTGTGAATGGCCAACAGAGCCTGACGAGTGCCTGTGGGTGGGACACAAGGTGATATGTGAGATACCTCTTTCAAACCCAACCGTCACACATGTACATGTCAGGCATATCCCATCAGATCAGCATGCAGAACAATCATGCATGCTACAACTAGCAATGCATGATCATGTTTAGATCTGTGTGTCCCATGAGCCATTCTCATGCCTGGAAGGGGTCTTGATGAGGGGTCATGAGAATCACTGATCGCACACATGGCACAGTGTCGCATTTTAATCTGTCGATGCTTGATCTGCACACTGGTCATCTGAGATAGGTCAGATGACATGAGGGGTCATGGCACACACATACATATATCTGGGGGGGCCCTCTTTTCTATAATGTTGGCGTACAGTGCAGATTATGTTGACAAACTATGATGCGTGACAAAACCCATGGAGAGGTGTCTTTCAAGTAGGGTGTCTGGGTGACCTGGGATTGGTGGTTTCCTCTGTGTGCTTACTTGGGGTATATGGCCATTCACAGTGTGCGTGTGTCTGAGCCCCTCACACATGTTGACACCTGACAAGCCATGCTACAGGAGGGTGAAATACACAAGGCACGGAACACCCCCCCCCCCAACATAAGAATCACTCTGATATGTGGGCAACATACAATCTCCTTGTGGATGTTCCGATAAACCTAATGGGGATTTTTATGTATGCTGTTACCCACCTTCGGCATCGTGCCGTGCTGAGGCACTATGGGCCCACAGCTCTGCAAGTATTGTAGCCATGCTTGTTGGAGGGGTGGATGATGTCCCTGGCGTCTGCATGGGGTGGTGGTTCCCCTCAATCTCAGAACCCTCTTGAGCTGGTGTGTGGCTGCCAGTGGCCCCCACTGTGGCGATGATGTCTGGGGGCGTGTCCTCTTCCTTGGCCAATCCATGGGTTGCTGGTGTGCGTTCACCATTGCTGGTGGTGCCCCCAGACATTGTGGCCTCTGGCTCCTCCGCATCCTGAGGCTCTGCCACATCCTCCTCCTCAGGTGCCTCCATGGTTGTGTAGTCACCTGGGTTGTGGAAAAGCTACACAGCACAGATAAGTATGCACAGTGCACCTATGTACACCTATGTAGTACATCTACCCCACAATCAATGTGTTGTACGCCTGTGCCTGCTGTTGGTGTGCCTAAAATAGGGACAGCACAGGTACCTATAATGTGCTGTGGCTGGCAGGGGGTGGAGGTATAGTAGGCTCATTCCCTGGTGTAGCTATGACACATGGGATGCGGTGTGTGGGGGATGGTGTGTTGAGTGCCATGCCCCCTATCTGCAGTATCAGATATGGACTGTCCACCTGACCTTGTCTGTGGCCTCATCAATACAGGTGGCCGTGGCACATGTGGGAGTTCTGAGTGGGATTGTGTGCCGTCATTCTGTGTGTAAGCAATGTGCTTGCATTGCCCTGAGTGGCATACACGATAGGGGTTGCAGGATGTGTCCATGTCAGTCAGACGTGTGTAGGGGCCCTCCACTCTGGCAGACAGTGTGCAGTGTGGGTGGACAGCTATCACATACTCCAAGGGTGTGGTGGTGTGTCTGGGGGGATGGGTGGAGCACTGCTGAGTATGGGGTTGCATAGTGTGTGGGGGTATGGGAATGCGTGTGTGGCACTGTGGGACGTGTATATGGGCTGATTCCAGGTGTTGTGGGGATTGTGCTATGTGCATTTTGTATGGGTGTGGTGATGTACCATCCAGGGTGTTGTGAGGGAGGGTGGGGTATCTCCATGTAATGTGGGCCCCGACAGAGTGTTAGGTGTGTGACGTGTGTCATGTTTCTGGTGCCTTTTCCTTGCGTCTATGTCATCATCCCCATGTGTTAGACCCTTCCCTATCAGTGGTCTGAGACATGTCCCTGGATAGGTAGGTGCATACAGACATCATATGTGTTTTGGTGGGGTGTGTGGTTACCCACAGGCCACTGTGTCCTGGGCTAGTTGTATGTCCCTCTTGTATGTCTCCCCCTGTCTCACTGTATTTGGGGACTGGCTGCAGATGTGTGATAACTGGTTGTGACCTATATGCCAGATACTATATTAGCAGGTAGACCTCAGGGGGACAGACACCGCAGGCAGCTAATGAGGTACACAACCCCAAATGGGGTGGGTACAGACATTAATTAAACATAAGCCCTCATAATCCATATGTGAGGATTGAACGCTAGACCATTCTGGGTATGGTTACTCCAGTGTTCGAGGCATCTGACCTCAGTTAGTCCCCCAACCACCCATCCTTAGGGGGAAGAGTACTTAGAAGGACAGACTAGCCCTGTTATCGCATGAACTCTGCATACATCAGTGGCCAAACTTACCGATATGAAATGGCCCAAAGGGTCCAGCATCACAGCCAGACTTCACAGCACTAGAGAGCAACAATGTAGAGGTGATACCAGGGGGTATCTGCATACTGTCAAATGATATCCCAATGTGGCTCGTTACTGTTACAGTGCTGCTCAGGTATGCTGTGCATCTTGTTGATTAAAGTGGGATATCATTAGCCACTCCTCAGATAGGTCCTTTAAATCACTATTACATTGCTGATCTGTGGTGCTGTAAACTGTTGCTATGCATCTTGGCCCTCTGGTCTTTGCTTGTCTGTTGCCTGGACCATTGATGTATGCAGGGTAGCACCAGATATGGGTCTGGTCTACCACGCCCCCTGCTTCAGCCACGCCCCCTGCTTCACCATTGCTTTAGGAACCTCAAATATGTCCAACATGCACACAGGTCCACGTACCTGACACACACACCCTGTACCTACCCTGCCATGTTCTGCTATGTCATCACCCCACAGTTGCCTGTGTTGGGGCACACATGCTCTCAGGACATGCTCCCCCACCATTCCCCTCCATGTGCCACATGTGCTTGGGTGTGCCCTTTACATGTGCTGCATATCTACTACTAATACTCCTACTACACCTACTGAGCATTTTAATGGGCACTACCAAATGCATGCATCACTGTGAGAGTGAACACACAAACAGACAATCCGTGTTCAGTGGAGCTTACACTCTAATTAGACATAGCAAGGACAGGTGTGGAAAGAGGTTTGAAGCAGGAGCAAAGAGACAGGAACAGGGGAGACAGGACAAAGGATGGTGGTAGGAACACTTGTGAGAGGCTGACCAAAACATGCAAAGTAAAAGGGATGAAATGGCGAACAGCACACTCATGAGGCAAAGATATGAGCTATGAACCCAAGTGTGAGGAGGGACAAAGAAGATGCCTGACACCTAGACAAAGGGAGTTTATTTCACGTGTAAGGAGCAGCAAGGTGTAAGGGGCATACCTACCTGCCTGTGGATGGGCAGTGTCCAGTGCTTCTGGCAGTCCACACAAGTAGATGGGCCCAAGACGGTCTGCAAGCTCCTGCTCAAGGGGTGTAAATGTTGGGGCAAAGGGGCCACCCCCACCGGTGCCCATGGCATGTTGCCTTTCAGCCACCATGTGTGCACGCACACCACACTTTAAATCATTGAATCTTTTTCTAAAACTGTCCAGGTCCCTGGTTGGTCCCCCTGCCTGGGCTACGGCCTTATGCACCTCCTCCCACACGTATATACGTGCTGCCACAGTGGTGCTGTTGCTCAGCCGGCCATAGAGAACCTCATAGTGGAGGTTCCAGGAACCAGGAGGGAGCAGTGGCCTAGTGGTTGGGGCAAGGTACTACAGGCCGGAAGGTCGGTGGTTCAAATCCCACTAGAGGACAGCAACCTTGGGCCGGAAGGACTGGGGTTTCTAGTTCCACAGGTGCTCCTTGTGGTCTTGGGCAAGCCACTTAACCCTCCATTGCCCATGTTCCCTGTATTAGTGTATGTGTCTCGTATCCCCTCATGTTAAATGTATCCCCCAACCGCTTTGACCCGGTGAAAAGCAGGATATAAATGCAGCTAAATAAATAAATAAATAAAAATAGTGCTCCAACACACTGGCCAGCAGGATGAGGTTTTTCTGCTGGCTGAATCTCACAGCCCTCCTCTGTTCCGCAGCTGGCACTGGTATGCACCTTCTCATGGCACTGGGTGGCCCCTGTGTGGGCTGGGACTCAACCGATGGGTCTGCAGCCACCACCAAATGCCCAACACTCCCTGCTGTCTCTGGGTCCTGCTGAACAGGGGTCCCCCTTCCTCCCCTCCTGCCATGTCCTGCTTCTCCCTCTCCCTTCCCTCTGTGCCCTCTCCCTCCCTGTCACACATCCCGGCTCTTCTGATACCCCTCACACCTGCTCCTCGCCCCACCTCCTCTGTCTGCTGCCTGCTCCTCAACTCTGATGCTGTATCTCAAGACGGCTCTTTGCCTCCCTTCCTCTCTCTCTCTCTCACCTGCTTTGCCTCCACACCTCTCCACACCTCCACCGCTCCACACTTCTACACACCTCTCCACACCACACCTGCCTCTGACACTCTCCACCACCACTCACGACCCAACCACTCTCCACAACACACCTGCCTTCTCTCTTCACTCTGCTTGACACTGTCCTCGCTTCACCAACAATACACGCCTTCTCTCCTCTCGCCTACACAAACCCCTCAACGTGAACCAGGTGTGCAGGTGTATTTATAGGTTAATTTTACGTAGCGCGTGTTGCGCATGTGCCACAGGGATACAGACGTTGTGCGCACGGGACCCCATCTTACACATGCACTGTGCGTGAGTGCATGGCACATGCACCTAACATCACACAGCACATGCGCATGTGTAACATAGTGTCCTGTGTGCACACCTTCCACATATCTGCGGCGCATGTGCAACGCGCGCTACGCAAAATTAACCTATAAACACACCTGCACACCTGGTTCATGTTGAGGGGTTTGTGTAGGCGAGAATAGAAGGTGTGCATTGTTGGTGAAGTGAGGAGAGTGTTGGAGGCAGGTGTATCGTGGAGAGTGGCTGGGTGTGTGAGTGGTGGTGGGGTAGTGTGGCTGGGTTGGTGTGTGGTAAGGGAGGTGTGTGGCTAGGTTGGTGGGCTGAGTGTCTGTGTTGGAGTGAGTTAGAGGAGTTGGTGGGCGGAGTTTATGGCGGCCTTTGTGATTGCTGCATGTGCAGTGGGAGATGAGCAGGGGCTGCGGTTGCCTGATGGGGGAGATGGTGTCCATGGGGCTGAGGCACAGGGCATGGGTTTAGTCCCGCTGCAACACAGACCTGCAGCTGTGGGGGCAGGCCAGGCAGGGGCTGTACCGGCACGACGCAGGAGGCGTGCGGAGTTGCAGGCTCACCAGCCTCACCTATACAGGCTCAGGATCCAGCTCCAGGGCATATCATGTTAGTGATATAGCGGAAGATCTGTCGGGTAAGGTTTGCCTCTTTGCGGATGATACCAAAATCTGCAATAGAGTAGACACCCAGGAAGGGGTAGATAACATGAGGAGGGATCTAGCTAAGCTTGAAGAATGGTCTAGAATTTGGCAGCTGGGATTTAATGTTAAAAAATGTAAGGTCATGCATTTGGGCTGCAGCAATCCAAGGGAGCAATACAGTATAGGAGGTGAAGTACTTTTGTCCACTAAAGAAGAGTGGGACCTAGGCGTGGTTGTTTCTGATGATCTTAAAGTAGCTAAACAGGTACAAAAGGCGACGGCAAAAGCTAGAATGATGCTTGGGTGCATACGGAGAGGAATGGCTAGCAGAAAAAAGGAGGTAATAATGCCTCTGTATAAGTCTTTGGTGCGACCTCATTTGGAGTATGGTGTGCAATTCTGGAGACCGCACCTTCAAAAGGATGTGAACAGGATGGAGTCGGTGCAGAGGGTTGCTACCAAAATGATTAATGGGCTTCATTATAAAGCATACGAGGACAGACTTAAGGATCTTAATATGTACACCTTAGATTAAAGGCGGGATAGAGGTGATATGATTGGGATGTTTAAATACCTCCGTGGCATAAATGTTCAGGGAGAGAGCCTCTTTCAATTGAAAGCAAGTTCTGCTACGAGGGGACATGGGATGAGGGTGAAGGGAGATAGATTCAGGAGTGATATGCGGAAATATTTCTTTACGGAAAGAGTAGTGGATCCGTGGAATAGTCTCCCAGTGGAGGTGGTAGAGATGAGGACAGTAACTGAATTCAAGAAAACATGGGACCAACACAGAGGATCTCTAAAGGTAAAAAGTGGACTGTTGTAGTTGTTGTTATGGAAGGACAGACTAGATAGGCCATGTGGTCTTTTTCTGTCGTCATGTTTCTATGTTTCTATGTTTCTATGCATACGGACCAGGTCATCTCCCTCTACCGCCTGAGCATGGGGGCTATTAGGGAGCTCTATGAGGATCTAAGACCTGACCTCAAGCACCGGACTGGTCGGTCACATGCCATACCGGGTTTGGTCAAGCTCCTTGCTGCCCTACATTTCTTTTCCTCTGGCTGTTTCCAGTCATCTGTGGCCACAGTGGGTGGCATGAGCGACCCAACCTTCTCATGCTGTCTCCACCAGGTACTGCGTGCCATGATCAGTTGGGTGGGGAATTACATTGCAATTCCCAACAGTAGGCAACAGTGGGGGACCCTGAACCAGGCCTTTGAGGCGTTTGCCGGGATACCACATGTGATGGGAGCTATTGATTGCACACATGTTGCCCTGGTCCCGCCCATAGACAGGGAGGTAGTGTTACACAACCGCAAACACTACCATTCCCTGAATGTTCAGGTTGTATGTGATGCAAATATGCAAATTCTGAATGTGGTCCCTAGGTTTGCAGGGTCCACCCATGACTCCTATATCCTGCATCACTCGGCACTATTCAGTGTCAGACGGCTGCCTGGGTGAGAATGTTCACAGTCTTGGCAAGTGCATATATCAATATGATTTGCAAGGGATTGTGGGAAATGCAGTCCATTCACACCAGACACAGCTGCTCACAATAATTAGTTGTGCTTGAGGGTAAAGCCAATAAGATATTTATTTATGGGGTTATTTCTCCCAACACAGATATGCTTGGTAGCACATAAAACAAGATACTTGCTTTCAGGGTTAAACTTGGAAAAACAAAATCAGGAAAACAACATTTGAACTTGTCAGGCAATCAAAGCAAAAGAATAAAGACCTGGTTGGCAACAAACTGGTCTTTTCTGTAGGCTTTAGCTAATATTTTCTTAGCAGTGTATCAAACAACAAACAAAATCCACAAAGAAGGGAAAAACTGTTCTTTTCAGGTTAACTTCTTATATCTTCCCACCTAGATTCAGAAGTGATTCCCTCAGAGCTCACAAGCAATTAGGTAAGGCTCAATTGCTAGCAGTTACCCAGCTGAAACCCCTTAGCTGGCTTGCTTTCTACTGCGTGGCTAAAAATCCTACTCAGGAGCTTTTCTGAGTAGATTAAAGAACAAGTTTGTATTTCTTTGTGATGGTCGTTGTATTTTATAACAGAAAATCACCAAAGGAGTTTAGACAGAGAGCAATCCATGTAAACACATCCTTCATCTGCAATCTCTCCCCCTTCTTCAACAATCATGGGTTCAATATCATGGATTGGCACAGATGAATTTCTCAATGGAGCACTTTCAGGAGAATACTTGTTTCCCTGCTGTCTTTCAAGGTTATAGCTAGGGCATAGATCAGTGTTCATACCTGAGCTTCCATTGCTGTTAGAGTTCCTCTCTATATAGCCTGGCCAGTATGTAGTCCAGTTCCTATGTCCAGCCTTCCAATCCAGATCCCTGGACACTGGGTCTCTCTTCACATACCTTCTGGCACGGGTCTTAGGGTCCCTTCCAAGTGCAGCTGTCTCCCTCACAGGTACCGTCTGGAGATTCCTAGCTCTGCAGCACCATTCCTCTGGCTTTCCCCAGTCCAATGGTATATGCTGGCCCTTGGAATGCCTCCCAGTATACGTACTGCTCCGGACTCCTCTAGACCTCCTAAAGGCTTTTCTCTTCTTTCTTCCAAAGGGTTTCTTGCCCTCTCTGTCCGTCCGGTTTGGCTTCTGCTTCTGATGATCCTCCAGATGAAACTGAGGATATCCAAGCTGATCATGAAGATGATGATTCTGAGGATGAGGATGATTCTCTGTAGAATAAACTCTACCTTTATTCTGCCTAGATGAGTGCTCCACCTTAACACAGCGCAGCTGTGCTGAATCAGGCCCTGCCCTTTGAGATGAGTGCTTAGGGATTACCTCATAGCCCTCCTGATTGAACACACGTTTCCCCACTTCAGCTCCTCTAATGGCTGTTGGAAACCTGGTGCATTCTGGGACTGGTAGTTTTTTATGGGAAAATTCTGTTTTCTTATTTCTACCAGAACTGACAGGTTGCTGGTTCAGAGTCACTTCACCTTTTCTATAGCTCCTTCCTGAGCTATGATAAGCTTCCTTATCACATACCCCCCTGCTTAAGTTATTACGGACTAGTTTAACTGGTGAAACCTCTTTCCTACAGTCCGTAATACCTACGAGAGTGTTATCTTTTTGAAGCTCACTTACTTCCTGACTGGCTTCAGGGTCATTATTATTTACAGGCCTCTCCTTCCAAGACTTAAGTACATTAATATGGTAGGTTTGCCTACGCCCTCTTGCATTTTCTACCATATAAGATACTGGGCTCACTTGTTTAACAACCTTCCATGGCCCTTTCCACTGTACTTCAAATTTTGGTGCTATACCTGCTACTTGAACCAAAACCTTTTCACCAATGCTTAATTGGCGGCTTTTGGCCTTCCTATCATACCACCCTTTCTGGCGCACTTGACTGTCCTGCAGGTTCCTCTCAGCAACCTGCGAGGTCCTTTTCAAACGTGCTCTCAAGTCACGTAGAAACTGTGGCACCTCCTGACTTCCTGGTTTAGGATCAATCCATTGTTCCCTCAAAATATCTAACAAACCCCGTGGAGCCCTATCATACATCAATTCATATGGAGTTACACCTAGGGATACCTGAATTCTTTCCCTGCAGGCATATAAGGCAAAGGGCAATAACATATCCCATTCTTTTACCTCTCCTGCTAACCCCCTTCTCAACATTTGTTTGAGAGTTTGGTTGAATCTCTCCACCAAACCGTTTGATTGTGGATGGTAGGCTGAGGTTTTCACGTGATGAATGCCAAAGGCATCCCAGACCTGGGCCAAATATTTGGATACAAAATTGGACCCTCGGTCAGTCAACACCTCTCTTGGGAATCCCACTTCACAAAACAATTTTACTAGCTCTAAAGCTATTGTTTTTGCAGAAACATTCCTCAATGGTATGGCCCAGGGAAACCTTGTTGCCTGATCTTCCATAACTAGGATGTATTGGAAACCTCGGGGCATTTTGACTAATGGGCCTACAATATCCATGGCAATGCGACCAATTGGGTCTGTGGTAATTGGCATGGGAATCAAAGGCACCACCGGTGGATGAGCCGCTGTAACTCGCTGACATGCTGGACATGCAGCACAAAACTGGGCAGTTTCTTTGAAGATACCTGGCCAGTAAAAACGCATAAGTATTTGATCCAGCGTTCCATGCATCTCTTTATGACCTCCAACTGGATGATCATGTGCTAATCTAAGTACTAGCCCTTTGAAAGTTGTGGGTACCACCAATTGTTTACGTATGGTCCCATTCCTGGGGTCCTGACTCTCTCTATATAATATTTCATTATCTAGTCTGAATCTGGGCAACTCCTCCCTGACCTCATGAGCATACATAAAAGCTCGGGTGAGAGCTTGATCAGCTCGCTGTTCTTGTGGAAAGTTAGGAAACGTTGCCACTAACTCATCTGGCACCCAGGGTAAACTTTGACCAGCTAACATCTCAGCCCTTCCCTGTGCTCTGCAAAGTCTCTCACGCCGCTTTTGTGCTTTCAACTTTCTTACTTTACCAGATGATGGAGTTATTAAATCATCATGAGAGGGTAAGTCTCCTAATAACTCTGCCTGCTCCCCCTCCTCCTTCTGGCTCTCTACCTTAGCCTGCGAGCGGGTGGATACAAGGCCCCTCTTATTACCTATAGTTTGGCTTTCTGGAAGCTTAACCATCTTTTTAGCTAGGGACTGAGGACTTCCAAAGAAAGGCCCGGGAGCTATTTCCATTATTCCTTCTTCCTCCTTCTTTCCTAGCCCTTCCACTAGACCCTGCTTAAATCTTGGCCAGTCTCTTCCTAGAACCAAATCAAAGGGTAGCCTAGGCACCACTGCTAACAGGACTTCCTCTTGTTCCCCCAGGCACTTAACCTTTAGCCTATAGGTGGGATATGATGTTGCAGCACCATGAATGCATCTGATGTGAACTTGGCTTTCAGGGGTTCTAGGCACAAATCCTTCTTGGGCCTCTATTCTCTTCCAAAGCCTTTTTGACATCATACTCTGGTCTGCCCCAGAGTCTAACAAAGCATTTGTGGTAATTCCTTGCACATCAACCATCAAAAGAAATCCTTCTTTGGGCTGTTTTAAATCCACACCCATTAAGCTAGTGTGTGTCTGGCATCCCTTTTCTAAATGTCCCCATTTTCCACATTTGAAACATTTCTTTCTACTCCACTGTGTCATCTGGTTTGATACAGTACATTCATTTTCAGAAACATTTTTAATTATTTTCTTTTCTGATACAGCACATCTTGCCTCAGCACCAATCTTCAGAGGGCCACCCATTCTTGGCAAGCCTGCGTGGCTTCCAAGAATCTCTCTGCTAGCATGGATGCCTCTCCAAGATTTTGGCAATTTTGCTGTATAAGGAAAGTGTGCAAATTTTTAGGCACCGCAGACATAAATTGTTCAAGAATAATAATGTCTAATAACATTTCTACCGTCTTTTGCTCAGGCTCCAACCATTTTACAGCTAATCCTCTGATTCTCTGACTCAGAGCCCTGGGTGTTTCACCCACTCTCAATGTAGTAGCTCTAAACATTCGCCTATACTCTGAAATAGAGAACCCTAGGCGATCTCTAATAGCAGCCTTTACATTCTTATAATTCAAAGCCTGGGCTGCTGGCATTGCTCTATAAGCTGCAAGCGCCTCTCCAGTTAATGAGGCTGCCAGCCTTACTGCCCACTGGGTCTCTGGCCATGCTAATGCCTGTGCCACTCTTTCAAAAGACTCTAGAAAATCATCAACATTATCATCTGGAGTTAGCTTCCCAAAACTAAATGCCCCAATTCCCTGATTGAGTCCCACACTGTCCACATGTGGTGTACCAGTATTTACTGCTGGTCTTGCATCTGGTCCACTTTGGTTCTGCAGCTTAACTAGGGCTTGCACCAGATCAAGCACTGGCTTCTGCTAGTCAATTAAGGCTTTCATAGCAGTGTCCTGAGCCTGCTGTGCTAGCTCCTGTTGCCTGCTAAACTGGGCTGCCATCCAGCTAGCCATCTCCCTCAGATCCATCTTGATCCCTGCAAGAAACAAAGAAAAAAAACAAAGTGCACCACCTTCCAAACAGGTGTCTTTTTTCTACTTTTTTTTTTCAATTACCCCTGTGCCTTACTCCCATCCACCAATAGACATGCCTAGATACTTGTTACCTTATGCCAGTGATGAATCCAGCTCTGCACAGGGTCCTTTCCTCCTGGGACAGCTACCTGGAACCTCCACTTCTGCTCCAAAGTGCAGTTGAGGGAAAATCTTTTTTTTTCCAGCTTTAAACTTGAACTTTAGTTGTAATCCTTAGCAAGTAAATCCCTTCGTGCAAAAGCAATCCGAAAAACTACGCCATTTGTCAGACGGCTGCCTGGGTGAGAATGTTCACAGTCTTGGCAAGTGCATATATCAATATGATTTGCAAGGGATTATGAGAAATGCAGTCCATTCACACCAGACACAGCTGCTCACAATAATTAGTTGTGCTTGAGGGTAAAGCCAATAAGATATTTATTTATGGGGTTATTTCTCCCAACACAGATATGCTTGGTAGCACATAAAACAAGATACTTGCTTTCAGGGTTAAACTTGGAAAAACAAAATCAGGAAAACAACATTTGAACTTGTCAGGCAATCAAAGCAAAAGAATAAAGACCTGGTTGGCAACAAACTGGTCTTTTCTGTAGGCTTTAGCTAATATTTTCTTAGCAGTGTATCAAACAACAAACAAAATCCACAAAGAAGGGAAAAACTGTTCTTTTCAGGTTAACTTCTTATATCTTCCCACCTAGATTCAGAAGTGATTCCCTCAGAGCTCACAAGCAATTAGGTAAGGCTCAATTGCTAGCAGTTACCCAGCTGAAACCCCTTAGCTGGCTTGCTTTCTACTGCGTGGCTAAAAATCCTACTCAGGAGCCTTTCTGAGTAGATTAAAGAATAAGTTTGTATTTCTTTGTGATGGTTGTATTTTATAACAGAAAATCACCAAAGGAGTTTAGACAGAGAGCAATCCATGTAAACACATCCTTCATCTGCAAACTCTCCCCCTTCTTCAACAATCATGGGTTCAATATCATGGATTGGCACAGATGAATTTCTCCATGGAGCACTTTCAGGAGAATACTTGTTTCCCTGCTGTCTTTCAAGGTTATAGCTAGGGCATAGATCAGTGTTCATACCTGAGCTTCCATTGCTGTTAGAGTTCCTCTCTATATAGCCTGGCCAGTATGTAGTCCAGTTCCTATGTCCAGCCTTCCAATCCAGATCCCTGGACACTGGGTCTCTCTTCACATACCTTCTGGCACGGGTCTTAGGGTCCCTTCCAAGTGCAGCCGTCTCCCTCACAGGTACCGTCTGGAGATTCCTAGCTCTGCAGCACCATTCCTCTGGCTTTCCCCAGTCCAATGGTGTATGCTGGCCCTTGGAATGCCTCCCAGTATACGTACTGCTCCGGACTCCTCTAGACCTCCTAAAGGCTTTTCTCTTCTTTCTTCCAAAGGGTTTCTTGCCCTCTCTGTCCGTCCGGTTTGGCTTCTGCTTCTGATGATCCTCCAGATGAAACTGAGGATATCCAAGCTGATCATGAAGATGATGATTCTGAGGATGAGGATGATTCTCTGTAGAATAAACTCTACCTTTATTCTGCCTAGATGAGTGCTCCACCCTAACACAGCGCAGCTGTGCTGAATCAGGCCCTGCCCTTTGAGATGAGTGCTTAGGGATTACCTCATAGCCCTCCTGATTGAACACACGTTTCCCCACTTCAGCTCCTCTAATGGCTGTTGGAAACCTGGTGCATTCTGGGACTGGTAGTTTTTTATGGGAAAATTCTGTTTTCTTAGTTCTACCAGAACTGACAGGTTGCTGGTTCAGAGTCACTTCATCTTTTCTATAGCTCCTTCCTGAGCTATGATAAGCTTCCTTATCACATCAGACAATTTGAGGCAGGACAGTATGAGGACTGTATACTGCTGGGTGCATATTTCACATCTCTGACATGCACATATGAGGACTGTATACTGCTGGGTGCGTATTTCACATCTCCGACATGCACATGTTGATCCTGTGACTCACCGTATGTGCACATGTCTGTCTTTGAGGTGTATCGCTAGTTGTGTCTGTGTTTCATCTGTATGGGTGTGACCTAACATTGGGGGAGTGGGGGTGCCCTCCAGCTCTACCTTGCTACGGTGCTGTGTGATGATGGTAGCATGGACGCTTGCATTTGTGTCGTGTTTAAAGATTATGTTGATTTCAATCCGTACACCTACCCCTTGTTTTGTGTGTCATAACTTCACACGCTGATGCATATTTGTGGTGTTCCATCATGTGCTGTCATATGTTTCTGTCAGGGTGTTTTGTGTATTTGGTTTGCACGTACAAACTTGTGTCCATTTGGGTGGATATCAGCTCCTGCTTTAACGTTCCACATTTCTTTCTGCAGGTGATGCAGGATATGGGTGTCACCCCCGTTTGCTGACCCCTGTGCATCAACCACGGACACGTGCAGAGAGGAGGTACAATGAGGCCCATGCCTCCAGCCGCTCTGTCATAGAGTGCACCTTTGGCGTTTTAAAGAGTCGCTTCAGGTGTCTGGATAAGACAGGCAGGGCCTTACAATACCAACTACAGACTGTGGCAGAGATAATTATAGCCTGTTGCATCCTGCACAACATTGCTCTCAGGCACCAGATCCCTGTCAAAATTAATGAGGATCTGGAGGATGATCCTACATGCCCTCCTGTACGTGCCCGTGGTGACACACGTGAGGGCACAGCAGTCAGGTGGCAGATGATTGAGGTGCTCTTCTCATGTAAATAAAGCATATGTTACCACATACATTTGTTTAGATATGTGTGTAGGAAGGAAAAGACGCCATTTTTGTCCTCAGAGACCCACCAGTCTTCCATATTCCGGAGATATCTGGGGACGCTCTGATGGGAGGGGAGGGTTTAGGTGCACATATAGGATATTTATGCTTTGCAATTATCAATTTCACACAGTGGGATGACATGCAGCCATCAACATCAAGTAGAAACTGGACATCGTGATGTGGTTTGGCAGACATAACTCAGGCGTGGATAGATATATTTGCAGCACATCAGCACACAGCTGTTAATGTAAGTCAAGGTATGAGATATACACACCAGGAAAATGTATATGGAAAGAGGATAAGGATGGAGCCCCTGCATATTTCCCTGTGTTCCAGGAACTGACAGCACTGTAGCAGATGACATTGAGACACCAGATCACACACTGAAGGGGCATTGGGAGCGATATGGGGGACAGAGGATAGTACTGCATGCTTAAAGCCAAGCAGGAGCATGTTAGCGAGGAGCTAATTCTGTTCCACTGTTTTTACAACAACAGAGAGGTGAGGAAGGGGACAGACAGAGTATGGACCCTTATTGTTTGCCACACACACGTCAGTGGCAACTTTATCATCAAAAAGATCTGTACAGTGTGATGTGGAACAGTCAGTCTGTTAGGGATCTTGGGGATCTGTGAGCTGAGGACGTGAAGGTGTAGTGTGTGTTGCACAGCTCCAACCTGGACTTATGTATGTTTCTCTTGTGTTTCTCAATGAACAGGACATACTTGGTGACCCTCCTGGTGCTGTGTTGCATTGGCAGGTGACTGTACATCATCCAACATGCAGTGGTCTGGGGTAGGTGGACCTACAGCTACTTTGTCTGTGACGACAGTCAGGGGGAGCACATGTCTGCAGTGATCTGTCATATTGTACATATGTTGTTGTTCACCTCTTTTCCCTGCACTACCATACCCTGAATGTTGCTGTTGGCACACATATCCACCTGTGTTCCTGGCCATTTTTTCTTCTCCAACACTGTCTCTGGGAAACGTCCAACAGAGCTGCGTGTGTGTGCAGGTGTTTGGGTGGTGGAATGCACATACACCCTTCCCTAACATTGTAGCATCAGCCAAGAGCAGGGTATCATTGCATTTAACAGGCCTTTTTCTCCACTAATCTCCAATTGTGCACATGCAGGCCGTATGCTACTGCTGCCATGCTCACCTTAGCATACTGTGTGGGTGGGTGCTTTTGGGTTGGCTGTGTGATGATACAGTGTGCAGGCATTTTGCATTATCATGTGGTGTGAGGGGTCTGTACACCTGGGGAGCGGTGGTGACTGTGCTATCTCTACCTAACTGCTATTTACCTTGTGGATATTGTGGACGTGTTTTGTGTGTTGTGGGCTGACAGACCACTGTGCAACAGCATTTGTTTATCACAGATATCGCCATTTATTTATTTATTTAACATCTTTTATATACCGCGCTATTTGTTATCAGCGCGGTTTACATTCAACAAGGTTGCTCAATTCAGTCGAAACTGTTTTGCGCTTACATTGTAACAGGGAATAAAACTTGGAGCAAATACAGGGTAACTATTTACATATTAACATAGATCAATACATGTCCATAATGTGGACATGCATCAACAGTGGCTGGATATGGGGACATGGTGACTCTACACATTTCAGTGACATCTTCTCCCTTGACTGTGACATGTTATGGCCTTTGAGAGCCTCAGGGGATCCCAAACATACACTTGCTGCAAACACACGGTAGGTTGTACCTTTGGTCTTTTGTGAATGACAGCCTTTACATGTTAATGATTTACTGTTTGTCTCATAGACATTTCCTGTTGGATCTGTGTACATGAACGCAGATGCACATGGGATGGAGTTGTGAGACGCCTGTGTAACATAGGCATGGACATGACCATCTCCATGTGACACCCTCTTCTGCGGTTCCAATTCGATATGTCCCCAACATGCAGTGTGTTCTGTGTTGTGATCATGTTATGTTTGCCTTTGTGATATTTCCTTACGTACATATTGATGTTTCACTCTGTGCAATTTGAGCTGATGTTGCAAGCAGCATACCACTACATTGTTTATCCTCTTCTGACACAGGGCAGTGAACACACAAAGCACATCTACTATGGTGCATCCGGCGTCACCAACACAACAACACCATGGAACTATCCCTGGGAAATGGTGCCATAGGATGTTTGACCTCTGTGAGTGGGACACATGCCTAGGATGGACAGTATTATTGTTGGACTGCTACTTTTGGCATGACAGGCCTGTCCAACACACCATTGCTGCTGTGCTCTGGCTGGGTGTCGTGTTCATCACAGGAGACACACATGACCTTTCCAGTACTTTGGCATATTGGGATATCACACTCGACTATGCATGCCCAGGGTTTCAAGGACAGTCGTAACATGACTTGTTGGATTGCAGACAACCTTTGCACTTTGGACACTATGTACTGGTCCCCACATGTGCAGCAGGGACTAACATTGTCACTGTATGTTGTACATCCTTCTGACATTGTGTTGTTGTGTTTTGCCCATGTGTGTGACATGGAACGCAAGATATGCTAATCTGTTTGGTATGACACAGGCATACAGTCATGCGTGTGGCACAGGGGGAACACTGGAGAGGTCCTCTTGTCCATGTCCACCTAGCCTCCACTTGGACATGACACAGTATTTGCCATGACACCACTTTACTGCACACCAGCATCTGGGATTGCTGTTTGCAATCACCAAGGGTATTACAGTGCATGTGTGGCATCACTGTATCATGTTTCAATGTACACAGTGCATGTGCATGTGACTGACTATGTTGATGCAACACAGCAGGTTGCAACATGGCTTCTGTGTGGGTTACTGTAACATGTTAGACCTTTCTTTCCATCGTTATATACAGCTTATTGTGTCTGTTTACTGTACAGACGTGACGCTCTGCATTGATTTACAAACCGAGCATTGCATGTCTGTACAGTCCTATTTATCCCCTGAGGTAACGACACTCACATTGCCCCGTTATATTTGGAGTGTGGCAGTGTGAGTGTCCATTTTCTTCCTTCATTAGTGCATTCCATGTACCGTGATATATGTGTAAGGACACTGTATCCACACCAACCAGTCTAGGGGGACCTTCTGCATAGTGTCATCTCTGCATGTTTCTGCAGATGGTTTCTTTTGAATTCTCTGTGTTCATGGGCCTCTGCTACCTGTTAGCATATCCCATTGTGCATTTGACGATTGTTTAGGGTTACATTGTTGCAGCTTTGATTCCTATATCAGGCATTATGTGACAGCTGTAACATAAATTTCGATATATGTGTTTAAACTTTCACACTTTTGACAACATATGCTTTTTCATTTGTATGCCTCCAGTGTTGGCAGAAAGATATGTTTTAAGGAACAGATCATGATTGATGTGTGTTGGGCCCTCATCATGCACCGCCTACTGTCTACATGCACACATATGTAACTAACACATTTGGGGCATGCAGCAGCATGTGGGGGGTGGGGGGGCCTAATGCATACTGCACACCATGCACCTAATGCACATTATCTCTCCTGCCCATCATTTGTAGACGGGCCAGTGACCTGTCTGTAAGATGTGGGTTGCTGCCCTGCAAAATGTGTTTCCGTTTTTCACCTGGGATCCACTCACCTTGATATTATGATGGCGGAATTTACACTATCTGTGATGATTAGCCAAAATAAAAATATGTGTTTGACGTACATTTGTCTCTGCTGCAGCGTGATCACACTGACACTTGTATTTAATTATTTCATGGTCATGTACATGGCCCACCTGTGCTCACATCCTTGTACGGTGGCAGCTGTCTATCTGCCAGCTGTTTGCCACATCACTGGGCGTTACAGGTTCCCATACACACCTTCCCTTTGAGGTACTATTTTTGCATTGTGCACAGTGCACTCATTGTGGTTGTTTGGGATAGTGGTTACAGGCATGTGTTATAACACCATAGGCTGTAGGTTTGATCCCCACATGGGGTTTACTTTTTTTTTTTCTGCTGTGCTAACATGACCATTAGGTACCTACCTGCAGGTTCATCGCCTATGCACACACCCTTCCATCTCTTCACTGTACGCCAAAGTGTGTCCTCTGTGCTGCCTATCCATCAAATATTAGCTGTTACATATGTCTCTTTCTTTATAGCATCTAAATGGCAGTCTGCTTAGGGGATTGGCATTGCTGCAGTTCAGCTGGTCTGTGGTATACCTGTTTGCAGGTTCAATTCTCTCCTGTTCTGTTCCAAATTTTGCCCTGCTCCACAGAGCATCCCCTGCTGCCCTTTGGGTTTAGGTTCTTTCCTCTTTTGCATGCTGTATCTACTGCATAACATTTCATTGTGTGTGTGCATGTAGTTATATGTGGCTCTGGTCCCAATTACAGACTGTGATCTGATCTGTACACACCAGATCTGCATGTGCATTTCATCATGGTTACTGTTGGGGGTTTGCCTATCCTGGCAGCCAACAGGCTTCTTGTGTGATGCCCTGCAGTATTCTTGCTAATGACCTCACGTTGCCTTTGCTAATGACCTCACGTTGGTGGTGGGGCTTACCGGTTTGTGCATTGCCATTTGGTCATAGGTTTGATTCCTCTTTGTTCTCTTGCATTTGTATGCCTGTCCTGCACAGCTACTTTTCATTCCTGTGACAGTCATATCTGTGCAGATCTGTGCTGTTAGCACATTGTACCCTTATCACAGTTGTTACCCATCGTTCTGTCCATCTATGTGTGTCTGCCAGCTGTGTGCCATCCTACCCTGATGTGCATGCTGCTACCCCATGTCCTGCACTGCTACACATTTCTGCATTGCAACTCTCCCTGGTTGCCTCTCCTGTGTGTGTTCTGAATAGCACTGCTACTCCGCTGTCGTCCTGTCATTACACCTATCCTGCCACTTCTACCTCCTCTGCTAGACATGTCTTCCCATCCTCTGCCACACTCTGTCATTGTTGCATGGTACATTACCATCACCCTGTGCATCGCTACAGCTGCCCCCAATATGTTTGTCCATTTCTGCAGCTGCCACATGGGCTGGACGCAGATTTGGCTGATCCATCAGCTCAGATCTACTACCTTCCATTACTTGTGCATTGTCTTTCCTTGTTGCTCTGTGAAGTGTTAGGGTTACATCTGTGTTTGGCCCATACCTCTCTTGCTTTTCAAATTGGAGGACCTTACTGCCCTTGGCCAACATTTTTGGGGTCACCTATACATCCTTGGGGCATCTTAAGCCACACCTTAGATTCAGCCAGCTTATGGGGTGCCTGCTATGGTGCCTTGGGAGTTGGCAACCTTTCCACATGGCCTCTGGGGCACATTATAACCCGCCTTGGCTGACGTGGTGGTTTAGGATGTGCTTTCTGGTGTGCCCTAAAAAGTGCATTCATTTATGGCACTGGGGTTCAGGTATTTTTAGCTGGCAGCACAGATTGTTTATTTATTTATTTATTTAGACAGTTTTGTATACCGCCTTATCCTTCAATCAAAGCGGTCACAACACAATTGGGGGATACATTTAACACGCAGGGATATGAGACACATACACTAATACTTACAGGGAACATGGGCAATGGAGGGTTAAGTGGCTTGCCCAAGACCACAAGGAGCATCTGTGGGACTAGAAACCCCAGTCCTTCCAGCCCAAGGTTGCTGTCCTCTAGTGGGATTTGAACCTCCGACCTTCTGGCCTGAAGTACCTTGCCCCAACCACTAGGCTACTCCTCCCTCAACCTCGTTGTACTGTTGCAAGCAGGAAAAAGAATTGCTTCAGCCAACCTTATCCAGTAGGCCCACTGGGGGATTGAACCTATGACCCCTGTTTCATCAGTCAATGCATTAACCATTGTGCTACACCTCTGTTGCTGTGCTTATATGTCAGCGCGCCTAATTAAGGTTAACGTGCGGTAAAGTGTGCAGCTCCCTGTATCGCGCGATAATGTGCACGGCACACTTTATCGCGTGATAACGCGCGATTGCTACGTTAAGACTGGACGCCCACTCCTTTTATGGCATCCTGCACATTATCGCTGGGGCGCACGTTAAGACGGTTTAGTAAACATACCCCTATGTTACTATATGTGATTTGGTTAGCAGGTGCTGCTATCTGGGTATGTGAGCTGCATATCAGGCTGTGAGGTTATAAGTCACACAGCTAACAACTCTATTTTTCACATTTACAAGCATTTACTGGTTCTTCCCCAAGTGAATCATCAACATTGTTTAAAAAGGCTGCTGCTAAATGATTATTTTTCTTAGAGGTTAATTTTAAATTCATAAAATATTTTTGTTCCAAGGAAGCAAAATACCAAATATGTGAGAACAGTTTTGTAACCAGAAACAGATTTTCATTCAACTGCTTCGCCTATATAAGGCTGCAGTATCCTTGGAAAACAAAAAAAAGTTATGATTCAGTGTTAAGCAATAATGTGCAACTGATTAAAATGGAATTATTGGATTCTAAGCCCATTATGTATCACTGACATTTTCCATTAATCTTTTCATTTTGCTTTGAGATTAAAGTGGGAGTCTTCTGATTTTAGATAACATGGTTGACACCCAATTTAAATTTAAGAGAAACACTGTGTCATAGTTAATGGGAATTGAAGAATGAGATACAAGTCTTTCTTTCTAATTGGAGCAATGCTTACTGAAAGATAAATTGCAGAAAGGTGACCATGGGGTGACCTGAAATCTAGTTTTAGTTTTGTTACTTTAAATATATTATACAGCCTAATAGCATTTATAGCATAAATTGTTGGAGTGATTGAAAACAAATCTGTATAGTATATAATTGCAATGTTTCTTCTCTTCCCGCTCTAGTTAAGAGTCTGGATATGAAATATTGATTTCCATTAACTCCTTTCCAGAACCTTGATCATCCTCCAAGCGAAGTCAGAAGAACAGAGAGAGGGAAGAGTACAAGATATTGCATATCTTATTTCTGGCAAATGTTTCAGTAATTCAGGTAGAATGGCTCCACCGTCTCAGCAAGCTTTTCTTTAAAGAAATATTGCAAGAAAAGGAGAAAGAAAATGTATGGAACAAGGGGATAAGGGGGGGCGGTCGATTCTGTTGGTCAGGCGGATTTCACCACCCTCCTTCTCCATGCAAGAGGGGAACAAAACCTTGCAAACCAGTATATATACAGGGAGGGCCTACCACCTCCTCCCAATAAGCACACCTCATGCAGATTATACTCGTACCTGGCACAATATTCTCACAGATTTTTCTTACAAAAAAAAATCCTTTGTTTCTTTCTTATATCACAGAAGCAAGCGTACAGGAAACGTAAAAAAAACTAACTAAATACAAAGTAACTTGGAGAATTTCCATCACCCTCTTCTTACAAGTTTACAGCTATAAAGTAATGAAAAGAATTCCTGCCCATCGACAGATCCTAGCACAGTGAAAGAGAAGGATATATGGTTCCTAGCTACATTCAAAGATAAACTAAGGAAAACCTTTCACACAGTCCAAAGAAACCCGCTCACTCATTAGCAGACATGCAGTGGAAATTTACAAACCACCTTCTTCAGAAAATGGGGTGTAAATTCCAATCTTTAAAAGTTCTGTCCCGTTATATAGTTCTTTTCCAATTAGTCCCTTTACTTTCAATTCCAGGCATCTGGATTCTATCTTCCATTCTTTCTTTTGTCCTGTCATATCTGCACTCCCATTCCTGCTGACCTGTTGACCCGTTGACCCTTTATGACCCTGTGTATAACCATTTGTCAGATGTATTCCCTATTATCTGACCCTTTTCCCCTTTATTCCATTTTTTTACCTGGTTTGTCTTTCCATCCCTTATTTTCTAGAAATATAGAAAATATATCTTATTAGTTCTCTGATATCTTCTGAGAGTTTCCACACTAGGCCCCAGTAGGCCCCATGCCAAACCGGCATAACAATGCTAATGATGCCTTCTCTCTCTTGTGCTCTGTAGATGTTTTTCTCACATTTCTTCCATCTGAATTCAGCTAATACCTCAAGCACCTCATGGAGCACATCCAATGCAAATTCCAGCAATTTTGGACTGTTAACCACTTCTCCACTGGTCTCACAAAAGCAGCAGCCATCATGAATAAATTCATATTTCAAACCATTGGACACATTCACTTTGAGGTGCTCAAAGGAATATTTCAGAAAAACTTATTTATTTTATTTATTTAGTTGTATTTATATCCTGCTTTTCACTGGGTCAAAGCAGTCAATTGGGGGATACATTTAACATAAGGGGATATGAGACACATATGCTAATACTTACAGGGAACATGGGCAATGGAGGGTTAAGTGGCTTGCCCAAGACCACAAGGAGTGCCTATAGGACTAGAAATCCCAGTCCCTCTGGCCTGAGATTGCTGTCCCCAGGTGGGACTTGAACTCCTGGCCCTCTGGCCTGAAGTACCTTGTCCTAACCACTAGACCACTCCTCCCCAGAGACTTCCAGCTTAGAGACATTCATTGGACCTGTCCAAGTGAATAAAATAATGTGTGCCATGTTTTAGAAAAACACACACATATGGAGGGCTGTATCCAAGCTGGTTACCCCTAGCTTGACGGCATGGTTCAGACTCTATTTACCTGTCTTGCTTAACCTTGTTCACTCCTCCAATGCCGTACTTATGGCGAAGAGGAAGGAAAAGACGCCATTTTTGTCCTCAGAGACCCACCAGTCTTCCATATTCCGGAGATATCTGGGGACAGTTCTGGTAGGCTGGGGGAAGGGGTGAAAGCTGTGGCAACCCCCTCACCTGGAAGGACTCTGGACCCAAGCCCGGAATTGCTACAGTCAGCTAAGCTACCTTAGATCGGAAACGCTGAGTTGAAGATAGCACAGAGCTCTCATTCTACACTGTCTAGTCTGCTGGGTTGCTCTGTATCAGATGAAGAGCTCTTTGAACTGATGCAGGCTTGTGAGGAAGGGGAGTCTTGTTCCTTGGTGTCTCAGTGGCTTCCATATGCACAGACATCTTCAACCTCGCCTGGTTTGATGTCTGTGCCCAGGTAAGACCTTTTCGATGTTTCCTAGACTTAAAACCTTTCTACCTCCCTCTGCTACCATTCGAGAAGAGTACTTCTCTTTTTCCTCATCTATGTGGGACTGTCCTGCTTCTTTGTTGGTGGACTCTTTTGGTGGTACTTCATATGAGAGAAATGAGTATAAAGAAGGACCATCTATGAGTTCAGCTGCCTTTTCTACTTCAATGGATAATGTGCATGAGTTGAATAAGGACTCTGATCTTATTACTTTAGAAGTACTTCCCCTGCCAAATTATATTTCTTCTACAAAGTGATTCCATTCAGCTGATTTTATGGGCTTTTGATAGGCTCGAGTCAGTGGTGCTAACTAAAATAGAATTGCAACATAATTCTGTTGTTAAGTTTGTAGAGAAAATTGATTGCTGTGAGAAAACCGTAGAACAGTTGAAAAGAAAGGTGGTGGCAATCCACTCTGCTGCTTCCTCTGTTCAAGAAAATTTCCTTCAATTGGCTAAGGCAGAGTTGGCATTATCCTACCACTTAGAAAATATGACTAGGAAGAGGACAGTTAAAGGCCAATTCCATATAGGATGTCTCGCTGTGGTGGAGACATTTAAATTGGGCATGGGCGTGATTCCCATCTGATTCTGGAAACACGGGTTTAGATGTGCCCGTGTTTCTGGCATTGTGATCATAGATGTGTCCAGCGCAGCATGTCCAATATGCTGTTTGGCAAGCCCATGCACATATCCAGCAGAGGCCATGGAGTATAGCAGAAAAACACGTCTATGGCAATAGTGGGAGATACAGGTAAACAGTGATCAGGTTTTGGACGTGCCCATCCTCACCATATTCTGTGAAGTTAGCCAGCTTCGATCATGCCCATCTCTGAATGGGCCATGCCTCCACTGTAAAAGTGTGCATCTACTAAGCTTCTGTGCACACTGGCAGTAGTTTGCTGATGTTACAAAACATAGAAACTGATGATAAATGCATGCTGATGCAAACCAGAACATATCCTAGTCCCCTATATGCCCAGAACAGTGCTAGGTAATCCAAATCCACTCTAAGATAGTATAAGAGAAGATAAATATGAACATGTATGACAGAACATACCTTGTATCAAATGGCATCATAAAAAGTCTTCAGCGAGGTATGCACTGGTCAGCTCTACATGCACCCTTAAAAACACTCAGGATGGACCCTTATCGTGTGCACAAAAACCAATATTATCATAATAATTCCCCAAGAGATTAATACAATTGCTGAGCCACAAATGTATGCCCTGAGTATGGCATGCTACGTGACACAATCTGGGGACTGTTGGCACTATATATGTCTCTCAGTGCCTGGCCATTCTCCTTGATATGCAGATTAGCACACTGATCCTCCTATGCAACCCACAAACCACACACACACATACACACTCACAAACATACTCTCTCTCTCACTTGCTGATGCAAAAGACATAATTGTAGGAAAACGATGCTCAGCACCTACAGATAAAATCTGGTATACCATAAAAGCATGGAGTGCCAGGACTACATATCTGATCCTCCTCTCTCACTCAAATAAACTTCTGTGACAAACTCACATTTCTAACATCAACAGTCCTATTTTACAGAACACAGGGTTTGTCAGGGTCCCCCAGATTAGCTCATGCATCACAAACAGCAACTGTCAGGATAGCCACCATATGCACAATTGTTGGTTTTCAAATATCTTTAGAGGTAGTTATTAATGCCCCTTGCAAGAGTTTCTCACCCCTGATTTCTGTCCATTATACATGCATCCAACTGACTGCAGTCACACCAGTTTGAAGCATGCTATACAAGTACAGCAGAAATATTTCTAAGTACTGGCCTTATTCCATGTTTCCGCAGGAATAACAAACACATCTGTGGGGCATACAGAAAATGTACACGGGCCTTTCCTGAATATGCTTTATACATCTCCGTAGCAAACCATGCCCCCATTCCACCTCTCCCAGGCACATTCTGAGAGCCCTATTCTAGCGCCATGGACGTGCATGGGCATAACATTTCAGAATACAGCCGTAGATGTTTTCACAAGAAAATGGCCTATTCGTGTTATGGAGTGACATCCTTAGGTTACCCAATTTCCCTAAAGTAGATATAGTTATGTCTAAAGATATGTTTTAGAATTACTTAAATGAGGCTTTGGGAGTCCCTGATTCAGCAATTCCCCCAGTTGTAAAAGCATTATCTGACGGCTAATGTTCCCCTTGAAAAGGTTCCCAGGCTGTCTATTAAGAAGGCTGAGAAGGGTCAGAGGGAAATTGAATCCTTGTTAGATGATTCCCTAGCTCTATTACCTGAAAACCTTGGGGTATGTTTACTAAACGGCGGTAATGTAGCATGTGTAATGTTAGCATGCGTGCTAATGTTACATTAGTGACATTAGCGCATGCTACAGGGTGCACTAACGTTTCACTCAGCGTTAAGCGCACTATAGGCAGAGAGGGGGCGGAGAGTAGTGGTCAATAGGTGGGGAGTGGGTGGGAATCAGGCCCTGCTACATTACCACCGGCATCTTATTTATTTATTTATTTAGCTGCATTTATATACCGCTTTTCACCGGGTCAAAGCGGTTTAACAATGAGGGGGAGGGGGTGACAACAATCAGTGGGGGGGGGGGGGAGCCATCACCGGGGGCCAACATTGATGATCTGAACAGGTGGTGAGGACATAGGCAACAGACATAGGTCTCTTATAGGGTAGTTTGGGGAATTTGGTTGCAGGGCTGTGGGATGTCAGTGGAGATTGCCTGCTTCTGGTCCAAGGTATTCCTGGAAGAGGATGTTTTTTAGTTGTTTCCGGAAGGCAGATGGATCAGCGGTGTTCCTGATTTGGTTCGGTAATGAGTTCCAGAGGGAGGTTGTGTATAGTTCAAAAGCTTCTTAACACCAGGATCATTACCGCCAGTGAAAACCTGTCGATAAGGGTGCACAGTGATGAGAGAGAGCCTATTTAAACATATGCAATGTGCTGCACAGACAGATGAGCCCAAGAAGTGATAGAAGTGCACCATCTGCACCAGCAGCACAGTGCCCAGGTATGAAAGGGCACTTTGTTGATGGTGCAAATGGTGCATAAGAGGGTGCAATTGGAACATGCAGTGGGAGCTGTGGGGGCACAGGGTGGACCAGGCTGCTGCCTAGGTGGCACATACAAATAGAAGACCGGTAAATATGCAAGACTGTGTCTAACCAAGGTCCACCATGTCCTGTATCCTGTGACCAACAGTGTATGAACTATGGCACAGGTGCCTCATAAGTACCCCAAAAAACACACATGATCCACAATGTCTGCAATGGGGAATGCAGTGCAAAGCTGTGGCCCTCACCAGGGACCCTCCCCAGGAACCTGCCAAAAAATACATGAAAATCATGACACTGGCAGCCTGTACTACATACTCAGGTAATGGAGTGCAGGGTGTGACGATGAGTGGAAGGACAACATATGTTCACATAGTGGTTCAGAAAGGCCAACACAGCAGCTGCAGTGCATGTCCCCTAGCCCCACAGCAGTCAGATGCTATAGACAATTGAACAATGAACACCTAAGCCACTGCAGACAAGATTCCCAATAGCTCAAACCCAATACCACACAGCTGTGCCATCCCCAGGTCAAGGAGACATAACACTGCTATATGGTGATGGGGTCCCTGGAGAGGCAGATTGGCGGGGGGGGGGGGGGAAGTGATGTGTGTCTGACCAAGTATGCCTCTAGCCCACATGGAGCCCATACCCTAGCTACCCGCCTATCTGCATGTTGCTAGGCCTGGGACCATGCACCACCAACACTGATGGCACATGGATATGTCAGCATGGTGTGGGTGCAGCTGGTGTAGTGCAGCTGACAACAACTTTGGCAATTTCCAGTGTGCCATGTGCAATACAATATCTGCCAAAGTTCTTCTGATGGTAAGCATGCAATCAGCATGGATAGTTGTGGCAATGTGGCAGCACTGTGGTGCACCCCATACAGTCACTATATAGAGTAGAAGGTTACTGGTTTGTGTGCTGATTTTATCCCCATGGCAACATTTTCTACCATAGTGCAGGTATAATACCAGCATGTGCAACCACCAAACATTTGGCCAACAAGGGTACAAACACCCACACAAACAAGCTGCACTATCCACATCTACATCACTATCCACAGTGAGCAGCTGTCAACATCAGAGCACACAACCTGCTCCCACACCCGCAGTGGGACTGGTTGTATTTGCTTCTCATGCCATGGCAATATGGTTTTGTGGCAGGGAGAAACCAGGATGGATGAACAAAGGCACAGTTGCTGGTGTCCTGCTCACCTCCACAGGCAGAGTAGGGCCATGCAGCATCTGGGGACATGGAAGATGTAGTTTGCTGTGATGCACCAGGCATCTGCAGCATGAATGAGGCACATCAGCCAGTCCACTATGCACCTCACTCCCACAGCACAGTCCCACAATAGAATGTGATGCAAATGAAGGGGAGAGGATGCTGGGAAATACATAAAACAGCATCATTACCACAGGGTGCACATGTGCAAGAGGGAATGTACATGGAACAGATGGTTGAACATGTGATAGCCATCAGCCTGACTAGGGTGCAAACAGCAGAGAATGTTGATAGGCCACCATCAACCTGATTGTGATATGACCCTGGACTGGCTATGCAGCTACATTGTGTAATAAATCGATCGAAGCTGCAGTTGTCTGTCTGGTAGCTCACATCATGCACCTGTTGTCTTAGGTCATTGAGAGTGTCTCAGTGACATAAGCTGCATTGAGCAAAAGTATTCTGTGTGCAACAAGAGCCTTGTGACAGCTGGGGTGTGCATGTACCTAATGTCTCTGAGTATGGTGATACATGCAGAGTAACAGTTGCAGCTGTCTCTGATTGGCCCTGTGGGGTGGTGATAGCTCTAGCTGCAGCAATGGCTGTGAACTGAATGTGCAGCAGAAGCATACACCACATGAGCTGTGGTGGCAGTGGCCACTGCGGGTGGCTAAACCACCTCTGTCACCCATCATAGGGCTTCCACCCCTTTTGCTCACCATCCTCTTATGACAAGCCATACCATATCTGAACCTGTTGCTGCAACCCAGCTGTCTATAATGGAAAATCTGCCATTGTCCAAGAACCAGAAAAGGCAGGATATACCAACAAGGTCCCATTACATACACCAGCATGCAATACAGATCAGACATGCAGTCCAATAGCTGTGATGTAGATCTGTGGCTGAGACTGAGTTGTACAGGTAGTACAGTACTGACCTTGTGGACCAGGTGTCCAGTGCCCCACTTCCTATTCATGATGACCTCTGCAACTGCTAGCTAATGGTCACCAATGCTGTATGTGTCATGAGTGCCATGAGGGCCTGTAAACTCCTGCCCTCATGTGAAGGTACAGAGCCTCTGCTGGTCATGAAGGATATGCATACAGTATGTTTGACTGTGCAATGCATCATGGGGTATGGTGGGATGAATGAATAACAGAACATAGAGCAGCACCAATGGCAGAAAGGAAGGAGGGGACTATGGGGCCTGTCCCTAAAAAAGAAACATTAGCTAGGATGATGGGAGATGTGTGCATGGTACACAATGGAAGTCCAAGATGGGCAGTGAATGACCATATTCTGTCCTAAGGCTGTCCAAGGGGCAAACACTGATGACCAATGTGGTAAGGCACAGAGGTACTACCTGCCCCAAATAGATACGTTGTGATATAAACAGACACGCAGTAAACACAAAACATATTCTATACACACAGGCCTGTCATAGAAGGCAAAGGAGTGTTATGTGATGCGGCGATTGCATTTGAAAGCATGATCCTCTGTGTTCTAGGTGGTTGCCCTAACCAATGGGCCAACCCTCCACACTGTATACCCCCATGTGTATGCACAGGTAAACACCCACCCATCAACACCTATATAGATACATACATATACTGTAGATGTGTGTGAACCTGGGAAGACATATATATGTCTAGCTATACAGTTAGACTGTGGAGTGTGTTGCCCAGTGGTTAGGGATAACAATTATGCATCCAACACATCAAGTGTTCAATCCCCACTGACATGCCAATAGTTGCACAGCACATCACATTGTTATCCATTGTCCCTCAGAAAAGGCCTGTAGATCTTTTTCTATTGTGAATGTGGCCTGCGGCATGCAAGGCACCTTGTATGGATGCACTGTCATGTAAGGCGCCGTGCGTGCCACTGCCACATAAGGCAGCGTGTATAGTGCTCAGTGCTGATGCGGCACGGTATGTATGCCGCTGTGTGCAAGGCGCATTGCATGTCATGTCCACACTATGCGTGGGGTGTTAGGCACCATGGACATTATGTCCACACTGGGTGCTTTACGTTCCACCTTAGGCGGATGCATCGTGCGATGGCAGCTAACGCCCCAGGCTTTGCATGCCACATCCGAATAAGGCGGCAAGTACAGCGCCATATGCCACACGCCACATCAGTGGAGAATGCTATACATGCTGCCATATGCAGACAAGACATGCAAGGTGCAAGGCGTTAGGCGTCATATGCTACACGCCTTGCACTGCGGGCTGCATGGCACCTTGTGAGCTGCGCAAGATGCCATGAACCGAAGTAGTGTGCACTGATGAAAACTCACTGTAGGGCGCATTATGGCACTTCTGCGAGACCAGGGCATCATGACGTCGTTCAAGAAAACTATCAGACAAAATGGCCACCTGTTCTATGAAGCCACCCTTCTCCGAGGGAGATCTTGAGTTGCTGGGCAGGCTGATCTTCTGCTGCCAAAGGCGCCTCTCCCCATCCTCAAGCATCAGGCAGGACATTTTCCGGGTCAAGCGTGCCTGGCACCAGGTCTAGAGATGCTTCAATGAGCAGTCTGACTTCCCGTGAGAGGTAAGTACATGAGGACAGGTACCACAAAGGAGCTCAACATAGCAGGTCATAGGCAACACACATCATCTACTGGCCACACCATATATAAATAGGGTCCAGTCTTAGGTCTGTGAGGTGAGCATTTGCACGTGACAGTGTGGTGTGACCTCAGGTGAGGGGTAATTGTTACATCTACATGGGCTTGCAAAAGTAAAGGGGATAGTTGAAGGTGTAGTACCCCACATTGTCATGACCTAGGAGGTGCAAAGTTCTGATAGCTTTGTAAGTACCGCATGTATGCACACGGTAGCCAAAAAAAAAAAAAAAGGTGTATGCATGTGTATATACCAACCAGGGTCATGAGGTTGGTGCAGCAACCACTGATGTGCTGCCAGATGAAATTCTGATGGTGTTTGTCCCCATCAGGCCACCACATCCAGCCTCTGGGTTTTTAAGACTGTCTCTGGGAAATGTAACTTTCAGTGGGTCACATAAATCTGCAGCCCATGGCAGTGTGTTGCATGTGGAAGATGGCTGTGGCCTGGTGCAGGCCATCAGAGGTTATATACAATGTCATATTGAAGTGTTATGAAATGTTTGTGTATCACTGTACCAATGGAAGGTGAACCTCTAGCCCACTCCCAAGCCTCAGGCAGGGTGAGATAGGTTAGTGACATACACAGTGCATTGAAAATGTATGCATCCCTGCTGTCTCTGTCCTGTTGTGTCACTGTACAACATTTGAAATCAAATGGGGTTCTGGGGGTTAGCACCATGTGATACACACTACATGCCTACCAATCAGAGAGTGCAAAACATCCCTTATTGTGATACTAACAATATTTATGTATGTGCACACCAATGTCTGTGGATTGTGGGACTACCTGATGCTTCATTTTCAGCTGCATGACTTCTTGGAGTTGTGATCATTAGCCTACCACATGTAACCACTGTGAGCACCAGCCATTCCTGGGGCCAAACTGACCAAGCACCCTCAGGTGTGATGTGGTGCCTTGGTGCACAGCAATTCACAGCTAATGCCACACATTATCTATTGGATTGAGTGCAGTGTTGTAACTAGGCCACTCCAAGACATATACCTGATAGCCTGTGAACTACTCCAGTGTAACTATAGCTGTATGTGTAGAGTCAAGTTAAGGGGCTTGTCATTAACTGGAACCACATACTGTATAGGTTACACGGGATTGAGCATGTGACACACACCACACCTAGGGGGAGTGTTAGCATAGCAATATATTTGTGTGGCCATCTGTATGGACCTGACTGTACATAGGGGTGACAAAGTGAGAGGGATGATGACCTTTGGCTGTGCCACTGTTCCCCACTGCAGCTGTGAATGTGCCATACAAGATTTCTATAGCATGGTAACATACCAACATAGCAGGTGATGGCATATATGTACCTTTCTGGTCCATCTAGTCTGCCCAGCAAGTTGGCAAATATAGATGTGCCTGCTGATCTGTGCAGGTCAGCCTTACCCATATGCGGCCTCAGGGCTTTACACACTTCTCCGTGGCCCAGCAAGTTGGCAAATGTAGGTGCACCTGCTGATCTGTGCAGGTCAGCCCTACCCATACCCTGCCTCAGGAGTGTACTCACAGTTCCGTGGCCCAGCAAGTTGACAAATGTAGGTGCGCCTGCTGATCTGTGCAGGTCAACCCTACCCATGCCCTGCCTCAGGGGTGTACTCACAGCTCCGTGACCCAGCAAGGTGACAAATGTAGGTGCAGCTGCTGATCTGTGCAGGTCAGCCCTACCCATGCCCTGCCTCAGGTCTGTACCCAGTGTTCCTTGTAGGTTACCCCAACTTACACAGATAGAAGAGATGGTAATGGTATGTTTGATAACATGCTGTTGCCAGACAGGGATGTACTGGATTGCTCACATGCCATTGTTGGCTCGTTCAATGAGGTACACCCTCAACCTCAATTGGGAGGCCAGTTCAGTCATTTACCACCCCTTCCGTACGAAGGTATTTCCATACATTGGTTGTGGTTTACACCCATGCAGCTAAATGTAACATGTCACACATTTACGGCTCCCATGTCCTGGGAGGGGGTTTGAATCCACAACAATATCCAAGAAATATAATGTTCCTTTTAGTCTTAAATGGATCACCCTGTAGCTTCATTGCATGTCCCTAGTCTCACTATATTCTGATGACATAAGCAATTGACCTATGCTTACGAGTTTCACTCCATTCATTAATTTATAGACCTTCATCATATCTCCCCTCAGCCATCTCTTCTCCAGGTTGAGGAGCCCTATCCTTTTTCACATTTCTTCATAGGGGGATCCCCTAATCCCCTTCACCATATTTTGTGAGTCCTCTCTATACCTTTTCTAATAATTGCTATTTCCTTTTTAAGATACGGTGACCAGAATCTCACACAATATTCAAGGTGCAGTTGCACCATGGAGCAATACAGAGGCAGTGCAATATCCTTTGTGTTATGTTCCATTCCTTTCCTTAGGATACCTAGCATTCTATTTGCTCTCCTGCCCGCCGCTGCACACTGGGTGGAGGGTTATAACATGTTATCCACGATGACACCTAAATCCTTTTCCTGGATGGTGGCTCCTAATGTGAAACTTTGCATTGTGTAACCATAGTTTGGGGTTTTCTTTCCTAGGTGCTTAACATTGCATTTGTCCACATCAAGTCTCATCTGCCATTTGGATGCCCAGTCCTCAGAGTTACCAGGATTCTCTGGCCATTTTCAACAATCCTCATGGCTTTTAACACCTTTAAATACGTAGTTCTGTGCCATCTGCACATTTGAGAACCTCACTCGTTATTCCCATTTCCTGGTCATGTAGGAATCTGTCAAACAGCAGTGGATCAATCACAGATTCCTGGGGTACTCCTCTATTTACCTCTCACCATTGGCAATATTGCCCATTTAGCCCTACCCTCTGCTTTCTATCCTGTAACCAGTTCCTGATCCACAATAGTAGACTGTCTCCTATCCCATGAGGGACCTTTTCAAATGCTTTCTGAATCCCCTGATATACCATATCAACTGACTCACCTTTGTCTTGCTGTTTACTCACATCTGCATAAAAACATTACAGATTAGGAAGACATGATCTTCCATGTGTAAAGCCATGTTGCCTATCTCCCATTAAGCCATGACTATCTACATTTTAGGTTATTTCTTTCTTTGTGATGCCCTCTGCCATTATTTCCAATACTGACATCAGGCTCTCTGGTGTGTACTTTCCCAGATCATCCCCTGGAATCCTTTTTTAACATTCGTGTTACATTGGCCACTCTCCAATCTTCAGGTATCACAGATGATAGCCATCATAGTTCACAGATTACCAAGAAAAGGCCTGCAATCCCATATTTTGTTTCCATCAACAGCCTTGGATGTATACCATCTGGTCCTGGTGATTTGCTACTCTTCACTATATCAAATAGTTGTAATACATCATCCTGGTGTACTGATATATCCCTCAATTTCACTACAGTATCAACTTTTCATACCACATCATTTGTGGGTAACATCCCTACATCTTCCTCAGTAGAGACCCAAGCAAATAAGTCATTAGGTCTACCCATAATGGCCTTGTCCCCCTCTTAGTGCCCCATTTACCCCTATTTCATCTGTCATCTGTCAGTCCACCAATTTGTGATTCTGTCCACCATCCTGGAACCCATCCCCAGGATGTGTAAATCAACATAAGCCCCCCATGAGGTATTGTTGCATAAGCCTAGTTGATTTCTGTACAATACCACTGGGCCCACTCAGGTGTATTGGAATGATCCTGCAATCACAACACAGGTTGGATGTGCACTAGCACCAGAGGACAAATCCAGGGAGGAGGATGAGCCTGACAAGGCACTGTACTGGCCTCCCTATCAGACAACCACAGACATGGACTATAAGCAGATGACCGACTGCATGTGCAGATAGTGACCCACATCACATTGCAAGACCCCTGACTAGGTGTAGCCACAGGCTGGAAGTCACCACCTATGATCACTAGGCCTGTCTCCAAAGGCACCAATATCTGCCACATATCATGTCTGGAATGGCAGCCTGTATCCAAATGCATATGCTGGCAGTGCACACATGTACCCACATTTGCTGGTATGTTCTGCCAGAATGACACACATCACTGTGAAATACCACAAACCATCCAGTGAACTAATCCCATCACATGGAGAACAGTCTCATACCTCATAATAACACAAACACAAGGTTGACACAGGTAGTGGCCATAGATGTCCGTCACAGAACATGTAAGGTCACTCTGTGTAAACAGCACACACATGTGCACACGATGCATTGGAAAGGTACTGTGGAACATGGCTGAGGTGTGAGAGCACCTAACCATGAGTGGTGCACTGTAGAGTTGCCACAGGTATGTTTGGAACATCACAGATGACATATATCCCTGTTCCCCCAGGTGGAGGATCTCCGGAAAAAGGGTTGGGAGATGAGGAGGAGGTGGCCCGACTACCTGAGGAGGATACAAAAGGAGGTGATGGCCACCGAGGATGGTGAGTGATACAGCATGTGTGTCACACAGCAGCATGTGTGATGTAGAGGCCATGGCCAAATGATCCTGTTGCACTGCACCAGCAGGCATATGACCATGCACTGTGCAACAAACAGGATATTACCTGCACATTTAGCCATGTCTGTGCTGGCACGCCTGGCATGGGTGAATGGGGCAATGTGTCAATCATATCTGGGCACATAATAACTTGCAGGGACTGACATCCTGTCTCAGATTCATTTTGTGGACCTGTTGGCCGCTACACAGACCACACACAAAGCTATGTGGTCATGCCACATGTGCCTACCTGTTGTGGTGATGCATCAAATGCACACCCCAGAGATGGTGATGGCACAGGAGACACGTACTTTGTGGCATCGCACCCTTTCCAAGGTTAACATCACATGCACATCTAAATGGCATTGGATCATGCATATAGAGGCCACATTTGGACAGCAGGTGCTGGTAGCACAGGCCTTACCAATGGTGCCAACCCCTGTTTTGTGGAAACACCAGCCACCCAACAGTCCCTGTCACATCCCTAACTGTAATGTGGGATAGCAGACAGGGACCATGTGGGCCATGAGTACATAGGGCCCACATGTGCCTCATCTGCACCCACCCATGGACCCATCAGGCATGTGTGTGTTGGTCAACCTCTGCTGTATGCACATGCCTAACTGATGTGTCGCATGGGTGCCATGTGTCCAGGTTAGCTCCCAATGCACACATATCCCACACACCTTTATAGGGCTTTGGGTCACTGCACTGTGCTGCTGGTTCCATGTACTATCTTGCTATGTAAGTGCATACATCCTGTTCCATCCTAGGCACCTTGCCTAGCCAACTCCCATTGCTGCTGGGATGCATACATGCTACCTGAAACAGAACATAGCTGTGGCTATGCCTCATACTGTAACCCCACACCACCCACCACAGTGTCCCCATCCATCCCCATCTGTCCAATATGCCAACATGCCCATATCACTGCCCAACCCTCTGCAGTAGAACATACATTCAGCTGTCACCCATGATCTGACTATCATGTCATACTGACACACAAAGCTACCACACATAACACCACAAACATACCACTAGGGTATCTATATTTACCCTGGCCACACAGACAGGTGAAAATATGCTTCCACCCCCTCAATTCTGTACACCACCTGTGGTCCAGCAGTCAACCCAATAGTCTGGCCATATTCCAGATGTGCAAGTCACCTCTGCTGTCTACAGCATGCTGGTAGCACCCCTTGGACAGGTCACCTCACAGTCCCCACAGATATCAACAGAGGCTGCCAGACCTTACCTTCTTACCTTCTGATGTATGGAAACACGCACACTGAAGGTCACACACCCAGCCTCCCTGGGCATACCATACACATGCTTGACCCAGTACAAGCGTTGCGGAACCTGTGTCTTTTAGGGAAACTGCTAGGTACGTATGACCTAGATTGGCCACTGTTGGAAACAGGATACTGGGCTTGATGGACCTTGGTCTGACCCAGTATGGCATATCTTATGTTCTTATGGGGCCCCCACAGTTCTGGTGTGCAAACACTGTCTGGGCTCCCCCCCCCCACCCCTGTTCTGTGCAGGCACCACAGGGGACCACTTGTGGCACCGCTTTGGGGGGTTGACATCTAGAGTGGGAGGCCAGGTGGGCACCTAGGCACTAACATACCAGCAGAGCCCCAGACCTCCAAGAATCTGCCAACACTGGCAGCTCAACTCTCACCTCCTCCATCTGTGGATTCTGTGAATGGAAACAGAGAATGGCGCATCAGCCATGGTTTCATTGCTTACAGGGCAACCATCAACAGCCACAATGCCTGCAAGCTTGGTACATAGCTGGTGGCCCACCGATCAGACAGCAGATGAGCCATGCACATCAGGGCATACAGTCCCCCCATATCAGAAAGGATATAATCTGCACACGCGTATGCATCCAAGGGGTGTGCATATAACAGACAAGGGGTTGAAAGTTGAGCTGCCAGTGTTGGCAGATTCATGGAGGTCTGGGGCCCTGCTGGTGTGTTAGTACCTAGGTGCCCACCTGGCCTCCCACTCTAGATGTCAGCCCCCCAAAGCAGTGCAACAAGTGGTCCCCTGTGGTACTTGCACAGAACAGGGGGGGGGGGAGCCCAGACAGTGTTTGCACACCAGCACTGTGGGGTCCCCAGATGCATGTGTATAGTGTGCCCAGGGATGCTGGATGTGTGACCGTCAGTGTGCGTGTTTCCATACACCAGAAGGTAAGGTCTGGCAGCCTCTGTTGATGTCTGTGGGGGACATCATTGAGGCAGCGGTGGAGGAGGAGGAGGAGGCAGAGGAGGAGGTGGAGGAGGGGGATATGTGGGAGGTAGAGGAGATAGAGGAGGGGCATAGGTGGAGGAGGATGTGGAGGAGGCAGAGGTGGAGGAGATGGAAGAGGGTGAGGGTGAGGAGGGGGAGTGGGTGAGGGGGTGAGAGGGGGTGTAGTTGGAGGAGAGGGGGAGGTGGAAGAAGAGGGGGAGGTGGGGTTGGGGGTTGAGGTGGGAGGGGAGGGGAGGGGAGGGGAGGATGGGAGGCAAGATGCCCCCCTGAAGGTGTGGGATGTGGAGCGGGGAGAGGAGGTGGAGGTGATTGAGGGGCCATATTCCCACACCACCAGGGGGCCATCCTGCCCCACAGACAAGGTTGTGTGCATGCACCTGGTACCCAGGAATGCAGAGGGCCCTGGGGGTCCCTGCCACTTGCCCCATAGTTCTGAGGCTGTGTCAGCAACAGCTGCAGGGGCAGCAACCAGTACCGCAGACAGGGGGTGGACGTACACCTCAACCCAGGCCCCATACACATGGGATCTGAGGGGTGGGGGGTGCAAACATGACCACACCCTGTCTGCAGCACTGATTGCCATCTCTCTGGGCCAGTGTGCCCAGACTAGGACCATGGAGCAGGTGGTAGATGCTGTGGTCCTGATGGATCATGAGCTGCGGAGTCTAAGGAAGGTAGTAAAGGCCTCCGCAGACCACGAGCCATCAGGCCATGGTGGCCCCCAGGAGGGGTAAAGGACATGGTGAGGTGGGCACACCCCAGCCCTCTGCATTCCTGTTTCCCAGGTGATGCCACAACCGCAGGGCACAGGGGGGTTGGTGGGGGAAAACCCACTGCCACCAATGTCGGCACTGTGTGCCCATATTGCTTTTTTTGTATATTTTTTTATGCATGCGCTCAAGGGGCCTAAATATATTTTATATTTCTATAAAGAAATATAGTTTTGTATGTAAATAAAAATGTTGTAAATATTTTGTAACAATGGACTGGTCATGTGTGTTTTTTTATGTCATGCACTTGCACATTGGTAAACACATAGCACCATTTCCCTGTGTTGCCGACAGACAAACATGTGTCACATATATGGTGCAGTCCAAACAGCATGCAGTGGGGGATGGGTATGTGCAGTGCTGTATGCAACCTCCTGGGTCCTCACAGGTGGTGCATCCCTCACTGACACAGCAGGGGACCTGTTGGTTGCTATGTCCTGCAGACATGCAAGGTTCCCTGACTCGTGCACATGGAGGATGCACTGTGCATGTACAGGGTGCCCTACAGGTGCATTATGCATGATGCACAAGCACATGGTGCCTTCCACGTGCTCAAAGCGCCATGCACCTCTGCATACACAATTAGGTGTGTTGTAGGTGTGGCATGTGGTGCAAACCATATGCATGTCCGCACATGTGCCAGTGCTCTAAGTACTCCAAAGATGCTGCGACAGGAATACAAGAACAGCAGACCCCCTGATCAGTCACGAGGCACCCTGCGCATGTGGAGGGTGTGGCCCGCATGTACAGGGTGCCTCGTGCATGTGCAGGGCACTTCAGATACATGCAGGGCACCCTGCGCAGGCACAGGACACATAATGCACATACAGGGTGCCCTGTATGAGGTTGCAGCACACTGCGCATGTGCAAACGGGGTTAGGCGTGATTTAGGTGTGACACGCAGTGCAAACCCTATTTCTGTCCGGACACGTACTTCTGCTATTACGTACTGCAAAGATGCTGGGAGAGGGAAAACCAGGCAACAAAGCAAACACATGAACAGCAAGCCCTTGAGCAGTTGCAAGTCACCCTGCAACTCAGGAGGGTGCAGGGTGCTTTGCGCGTGCGTACCATGCCTTCAACATATGCAAGTTGCCTTGCACATGCCTACTGTGAATTCCACAGATGCAGGGCGCCTTTCACATGTGTTCCATACCTTATACATGCGCAGGGCACCTTGCGTATTTGTTCCACACCTTATGCATGTGCAGGGTGCAAGGGGTGCCGTCACAGCATCCAATTAGTACTGCTGCTCATGTGCGGTGCGTAATGCGCAGGTGTGTAGTGTTTCTTCTCATCATTTGCCCATCCTCTCCCTATTTTTTAGCAGTGTGCATTTGCTGAAGCTGTCGTCCATGATGGTTCACTTTGACTTTGCTGTGAGTGCTGTCCAGTGGTGCATGATGAGGGAGAACTGCGGCTGTCTGATGAGGGAGATGGTGTCCAAGGGAGAGTGGCAATGGGCAGGGGTCCAGTCCCGCAGCAACACAGACCTGCAGCTGTTTAGGATCCACAGGCCAGGAATGGGGCTCCATGGTGCCATAGGCATATAGAGGTCCGCCCTAGACAGCCTCACTTCCACAGCCCCAGGGCCATGCTCCAGGGCATGCGTGAGGACCAGGTCATCTCCCTCTATCATCTGAGCACAGGAGCTATTAAAGAGCTCTATGAGGATCTAAGATCTGACCTCGAGCCTCAGACTGGCCAGTCTCATGCCATACCAGGGTTGGTCAAGCTCCTGAGTGCCCTACATTTCTTTGCCTCTGGCTGCTTCCAGACTTCAGTGTCTTCAGCAGGTGGAATGAGCCAGCCCACCTTCTCACACTGTCTCCACCAGGTACTGCAAGCCATGATCAGCTGGGTAAGGAATTACATTGTATTTTCAAACAGTAGGCAACAGTGGAGGGCCCTGAACCAGACATTTGAGTAGATTGCAGGGATACCATACATGATGGGAGCTATTGATTGCACACATATTGCCCTGGTCCCACCCAGAGACAGGGAGGCAATGTTCCGCAACTGCAAGCACTACCATTCCCTGAATGTGCAGGTTGTATGTGATGCAAATATGCATATTCTGAAGTGGTTCCTAGGTTTCCAGGGTCCACCCATGACTCCTATATCCTGCATCACTCAGCACTATTCCAACAGTTTGAGATTGCACAGTATGAGAACTGTGTCCTGCTGGGTGGGTATTTTTTCTGTCTACTATGTGCATACTGTTAAGGTGATCTGGGGTACGTGATCACTATCACAGATGGGCTAGGGTCACAGGTGGTTTTGGGTGGCACCTTTATGTCTGAGTATCTCATGCTGCAAACACCACATGGTCTACTGCAGGAGCACTGTTTTTTTCTCTGACATTCTACACACATATGTCCCAAAAACACACCTTCTGGGGGAACTGAAGGGGCATGTCCAATATGCAGGAGTGCTGTTTGCACAAGGCCCTGTGCTTTGGGAGGTGTACACTACCAACATTACACAACTGCAATTTATCTCCCATCAGTGGCAACCTTAGAGGGATATACTCAGGACCCATCTCATCTATGTACAGTTTCCCAGATGATTTTCAACCATTTTCCATCCATCAGGTAGATATGTTCATGTGTAGGCCACTGGCATGATAGTTGTATGGCCATTTTGTGCCTCCCAGCAGCCTTTTAACCTGTGCCCCACATTGAAACTGTGCTACTGCAGTCCTGAACAACAATCCTCTTCACCACAGCAGCTGTGCACAGGTAAGGTGTGGCCTGTTAGACTTCCTTTACATCCATTCTGACATGCACAGCTCCCCTCTGAGGTAGATGAGGGAGGCCAGGACTGGGAATGGTCTCTTGGTTGAGGCTTCCAGGATAGGGGTTGTAGGTGGCAGGTTGTAGGTTGACCCCAAAGGTGTTGGGAACTGATGTTAGGGGAGCCCTAGATTGTGATGTGGTTGGGGGTGGGAATATGCAAAGGCAAGTATTACTTGGGGGGAGTGTGGTCAGGTTGGCCTCTATGATTCACCGTGCATTAGACGTAAAAGTGCAGACTGTGGATGGTAGGGTAACATCTGAGGGGCCAACACAGGAATTATATGAAGATGTGCAGTAAAGACCAAAGGTGATGGCAGCGTATATTGTAGCAGATGTAGAGGCAGAATGGTGGGAAAGTAGACATGAGAGGACAGGACAGACAGACAGAAGAATATGGGGAGTTAGCAGAGGACATGCTGACACCAGATGACTGCTCACATTTCTAAACTGCAAAGTTTAAAGGATACCTGTTGTCTAAATGGTTTTTGGCTCCAGTGCGCCATTCACCTCTTGGCATTTTATTTATTTATTTACATTCTCTTATATACCATGCTATTCTGCATCAGTGTGGTTTACATTGAACAAACTGAAATTACATTGAACAGGGCATTATAACTTGGAGATAACCCTCCATAGTCCATGTTCCCTGTAAAATAGTTAAGTGGCTTGCCCAAGACCACAAGGAGCACCTGTGGGACTAGAAACCCCAGTCCTTCCGGCCCAAGGTTGCTGTCCTCTAGTGGGATTTGAACCCCGACCTTCCGGCCTGAAGTACCTTGCCCCAACCACTAGGCCACTCCTCCACACACATTTTGTCTACTGGCTGGGTCACTTATGTTACATTGTTCTCAGCCCTGAGTTGTTCTACATTTAAGAACTTATTTTTGAGTAACCACTTTCATTGTTGTCTTTCAGTTTGCACATTCAGATCCTTGCTTATTGGTTTGCTGATGGACTATGATTAGCATGTTTAACAGACCAGAGGTGGGCTTGTCATGTTAATGTGACAGTGGCACTTGTTCTATTTCACCAATAGGTTTTTTTTTTTTTTAGATGTGTAGCTTTAATATTGGCAGAGATATGTTGTATTAGTTAGAGTTCAGTCCTCCATAACTGGTGTTACTGCATTTTGTGTATGGCAGGTTATTAATGTGTTTGAGATGGGCATGGATATTTGTGGTAGTATAATGACTGATTATCACTAGTATGTCTCACATTAGTCTGAGATCCAGAGGCTAAGGGACACATGCCCTCAAAAGCTGCTGTGTGTTTATTTCAATATTGTATATGCTTGATGTTACAGCAACATAATTTGTGTGTGTGTGTGTGATGGGGAAGGGCAGGCTGCAATGGAGAGGTACCAGCATGTACATCCAGACATTGTGTATAAACATATGTTACTTGGTCGACTGCCTCATTTTCTTTCTGCAGGTGATGATGGATATGGGTGTCAGGCCTGGTTGCTGATCCCTGTGAATTTTCCATGGTCACCTGCAGAGATGAGGTACAATGATGCCCATGCCTCCACTCGCTCTGTCATTGAGCACACCTTTGTCATGTTAAAGAGTCACTTCAGGTGTTTGGATAAGACCGGTGGGGCCTTATAATACCGACCCATGGCTGTGGCGCAGATAATTATGGCCTGTTGCATCCTGCACAGCATTGCTCTCAGGCACAATATCCCAGTCAACATTAATCCGGATCTGGAAGATGATCCTGTGTGCCCTCCTGTACATGGCCATGGAAACACACGTGTGGGCACAGCAATCCAGCAACATCTGATTGAGCAGCTCTTCTCATGAAAGTACTGTGTACGTGAGGAGATGCGTATGTGTTCAAATGTGCATGCCATGCTGTGTGCTTCAGGTCTACATCCTAACATATGTGTGTCTGCTGTGTTTGTGACTACAAAGAATCTGCTTGGCAGGCTGTCACTCCTGCTGGTGTGGTGAGGTAACTACTTGGGGCAAGAGGATCTACATGCAGCCGACTGTATTACAGTTCCATACAGATGACAACATGGCAGTGATTTGTGACTGGTGCATCACACACAGTGGCATCAGAGGTATGCATTTTACATCACATCACATATCTGCATACGTTACACAAACATAACTGCCTTCTTTGCTGATGTTGTTATGTCAATTGTCCTGCATACACTGAGGGCACAGGACAACATTTGACATGTGTGATGTTCCCTTGTATTCCTAACTATACTGCTCTAAACCTATCTTGCATGCATTCATATACCCCATGTCTATGATTTAACATCTCTATGGCCATCTTGATTTCAGCAGTTGGTAATTGGACACCATAGTTCTGCTGACATTCCCAACTAAGATGCTGGTGTGCACAGACGATAAGAGTTGGAGTGTTGAACAATGCATTTATCTTTTTCTTATCATTGTTGAAGCAGCCAACATAAATGTAGCCTTGGATAGGCTCATGTCATTGCTCCTACTGACCTCATCTTTGTACCAGTCAGTGGAAATGCTGCCAGGTGCACATGTGTTTTACATTGAAGTGTGTGTGGATTGTGAGTCACATTCTACTGATACACTGTGCAGGCATATGTTTAGCATTTATTCCTGGGGTGAGGTCTGATTGGCCCTTTACAGATCACCGCAGTAATGATGCTACATTTCAGATGCTTCCCTGTGACTGATGTGATCATGTCATGTATTGTGTTCTGTGTGGAAAATGTTATACGTTTTGCCTGATGACAAATCTGAATGCTTTAGCATTCATATTTGCCACATGATGGGATAGTTTTGACAAGAGGCGATGATGTTTTAACATGCACACAGACTAATGTCACATTTTTGAAACACCACCTCTGGGTGTAGGATGATAGCTTGGACACAATGACATCTGCAGCCAGTCCCTGTCCACCACATGCATCAAACAGCAAATGGCCTCCACATTGGATCATGTTTGACTAACATCATCAGACATCTTGTATGTGATCTGCTTGTTTAGTACTCAGATTTCATGAGAGGTCATTGTCTGGCATCAGTGATAGAATGATGGGGACCTATGACACACTTGTAACATGTGGCCATGGACATGTCTATGTGCCTGTGCAAATGTGAACATACTCTGTACTGATCATTTTGAATGTCCTACACCTTCAATGGCAGCTGTGTTATGGGAATGTAATAGTTGAATGTTAGACATTTCCTACTTGACATATTAAACTTGCAGGCACTGGGATGGCACCTCATGATGTGTGATGAATAGCATACCTACCTTTCTATTACTTTTTCCACAGAGCATGGCCCACCCACAGCCGAAAGGACCTACAGTGCATCTATGGTTACCATCACCCGCATGTTGGAGGAGACAGCAACAACATGAGATGATCCCTGAGAAGGGGTGCCATACAGTAATGGAACTTAGGTTGAGGAGCACATGCCTATGCTGGACATTGCTATTCACATGGCAGATCAGTGCATGCAGAGGGTACACGCTGGCCTGATGATACGATCCACTGCCTGGGCGGCGTGACTCCTTGACACACCCAAATTTTCCTATTCCCTTACTATAGATTCTTGCATCATCATAAGCAAAACTCACACCTCAATGTAGATAGCCATGGCTGCAGAAAATGACTTTGAGAGAGCTGTGATGCTCCACACACCATTGGATCTGGGGAGATGGACTAGTGGCAGCTAACAGTCCAGCAGCTCCAACACTGTCAACTGGGGGCCTGCCACTCCTGACTGTCATTTACCTTTTGCTTGTTTACCATGGCAAGGGCCATTTTATGATGTGGCTATCTGTATTTTCACACATAGCTTGGATTGTGCATTGCTTGTACATTCTCGTATCTGTACACCTCATGGATGTACGGCCAACTATGTCACCCCAGAGCTGTTGTATTCTACTGCCTCTGCACCTGTGAGAGACATTTGTTTTGAGTTACTATGCCAACACGTGGTTCTCATAACTACCTCCATCTCATCATTGTAGATTGTGTTCCTGGTTTTTGAGGCCATTTATACAGGAAACTGCCCTAGTTACCTGTGTAAATGGCTTCTTGGTGATTTTTTCATGGCACCTACTCAGGTGATGGCCCTCTATAATGCTGTGTACCTCCCTAACATGTCCATATGCTATGTGATTGCCATCAGGGTGTGTTAGGGGCGTTCTGTGGTAGGGCATGGGCAGATAAACATGGTTGGCGGGTATCAACATTTTTCTATGCAATACACATAGCCATCTGTGCATGGCAGCTTGACACTAATTTTCCCAAGCTATCTTTCTGGCATTAGGTCTGGGCAGTTGGCAAGTTAAACGTGACCTACCTGGCTAGCTCCTGCTCTCTCTCGTTTGTGTGGACAGACCCTGATTTTCAGGGGTGGCCCACATATGACCACAGCATTCACATAAGGGTTAGACAGTTGGTGGTCATGCAATGCACCAACACATCACTTTGCATCACCTATATTAAAATCTGGGAACCAAACATTTCTGCACATAGCATCCGTACATGTGCACACATTCACTGGAGGTATGTTGGAATATCAGCCATGTCCCATCTGTGATACAAGAATTCTAGTGATGATGCAGGACACTTCATTACATGCTCTCCAACTCAGTCACTGCACTGACATCCCAAGATCACCAATGTCATCATTGGCCAGTGTGGAGATATTTCTAACAGTCATTTCTGTGAGCAGCAGGGTTTAACAAATATGTTTTGCATGGTTCAGTCATCTGTGAGACAGCACATATAAATAAAGTTGCACACCATTGATGTCCAGACATGTGAGAAATGTGTTTGTTCACAGAGTCCTAGCCATTGGGGAGATACACTGTTTGTCTTTCAGCTGGTCCTTTCTCAGAAGTAGCTGTGAGGTGCATATATCCACATACATCATATACCTACATAGCCTTAAAGACTGTTTTCTGACCTGTGGTTCACTCAGAGATCCCTTGCTAAAATGTAAATGTTGTCAGCTAGGTATGTTGAAAGCATAAATGGCATGTATACGTTATGTTGAAATGTAGCTGTCTCACCTATTTGTTGCACATGATCCGTAGCCCTGTGACATATGCGGGATTGTCAGCAGCACCCCTGCATTAGCTTTACCCATACAATCGACTCTTGAATAATATGCCAGATGTCATAAAGGGGCAATGGAGGCATATTCTACATGTTTGCTTAACGACATCACTGCATAGATTTGTTGTTCATACTGCCCTATTATTGTCTATGAATCACACATAGGACTCGGTGCATACTACTCATACAGACCCTCTACAGCTGCTCTTCTTCATAACATACTGCAAAAGATGCAATAGTGACATAGCAGGTGTACATTGTGTGCACATGAACAGAATTGTCTTTACAGAGGCAAAATGCATTCCAATGGCACAATTTTCATGAGGTCCACATCACGCAGACTCACAGGGCTCCTAATGTCAAAGGATATTGCATGGTGTGGTGTCTCCATCTCTATGCAGCTCCATTATGGGCCACAGATCCCAGTACAGAAAATGACATTGTTATTGCCGAGCTGCCAAAGCCACATTATAGCAGCCCATAGGCTAGGGTCAACTGCATGTCAGCTCCTATATCCCTTCCTGGATTGTTTTCATGTTGTCGACAAATAGTATGCCTCATCCAAGTTCACCTGGGGCAATGTGCTGGTAGCATTATATCCCCATCTGTGAGGCCTATCAGAAACATAGATGGCCTATGACATATTCGGCACTGGACATCCAGGTTGAGGTGTGACAGACAGCACCCACTTGTGCCTCTTTGTACACACACCATTTGAACCGCATCTGAGGCTCTCCATACACCTCCACTGTTGTTGCAGGGTATGCATGTGCCGGATTGTCAGACTTACACTAACAGGCAGGAATGTGATAGAGGGCATGGCATGGATAACAAGTGTTGGTTGGCTCATAATACACCACATACCGTCTACACACACGCTCATGAGAATCAGACCTACGGACCATAGGACTGCAATGAGGGGCATACTGCACAATGCACACAATCTAGCTTCTAGACAGGATCTGTCCTGCAGATGAGTTGTGGACATAGCAATGAATGTACATGGGATCTGTTGGAAACATACCTCTCTAACCTGCTGCATCTCCACAATCCCCAACGTATGCTCCGGCATAATCATGTTGACCGTACCACTCATTGCCACCCCTCCCTGAAATGTATCAGCAGGATGAGCTGCAAACCTGCTGAAACATTGCAGGTAGAAACAAATATACATACATACGCTCCCTTTAGTGGAAAGTATTTCCATTCCAGTTGCTGTCCAAGGTCAGCATAGTGGTTAGAGCCCTGTGTTTGGACAACCTATGGAGACAGTTTAATTCCCACAGGTTGTTTTCCGTTCATTTTGTTCTGGGCTGCTGCAAATACCATGCATAGGGGTGCAGCTTCAGCGCTGTCCCATCTATTCAGTGTGCGCTACATCATGCACTCCATCCAGGCTAACCAACAGGCATAGAGTGCAGCCTCAGCTGTGGCCCATTGGAAGTGTTGGCAATGTGAATGCAACAGATACATAACCTGCACAGTGGGCAGGCTTGGGGGACTGCACCCTGCCTGTGGGTGTCGGTCTGGGCCTCCATCGCATATATACTGGACAGGCAGCCACACCCTACAGGGGTGACGTGGATCTATTAACCTACTTCTACATTGTTGGCAGGTACATACAAACCCTTTCTTGGTAATTCCTGCCACAGCAGATGCCTTGCAGCATTAGCATAGTTGTTCATGCATTGTGTTTGTACACCCCAGAGGGCCAGTTCGATTCCCACATGTTCTTGTTTTTTCTGGGCTGGTGCACATACCATCCAATGCTCTTTTCAATCCTGGCTAATGGGCAGAGTGCATGACCTTAGCTGTGGCTCACATCTCACTTACCGACTACAATATCAGCTGGCAGAGCTCTATCAACTACCACCTGTCTATCCATCAATCTTGGGGCACCTTAACTTCATATATCTTAGCCCCTCCGGGTTCATTAAACTCTCAGGGTGCCTTAGGTACCTTTGGCACCTTGCTGTTTGTCACCTTAAGAACATAAGATATGCCATACTGGGTCAGACCAAGGTCCAACAAGCCCAGTATCCTGTTTCCAACAGTGGCCAATCTAGGTCATATTTACCTAGCAGTTTCCCCAAAAGACACAGGTTCCACAATGCTTGTATTGGGTCAAGCATTGATATCCTGGGTCCCTTTTTAATAATGTTTTATGGACCTGTCCTCCAGGAACTTGTCTAAACCTTTTTTAAACCCAGCTACACTAACAGCCTGTACTACATCCTCCAGTAACAAATTCCAAAATTTGATTACACGTTGAGTGAAAAAATATTTTCTTTTATTTGTCTTAAATAGTTTACCCTGTAGCTTCATTGCATGTCACCTAGTCTTTCTATATTCTGATAATGTAAACAATCGATCTACGTTTACCCGTTCCACTCCGTTCATTAAAGACTTCTATAATTTCTCGCCTCAGCCGTCTCTTTTCCAGGTTAAAGAGCCCTAACCTTTTTAGCCTTTCTTCATAGGGGTATCCTTCCATCCCCTTTACCATTTTGGTGGCTCTTCTCTGAACCTTTTCTAATATTGCTATATCCTTTTTAAGATACGGAGACCAGAACTGCACACAATATTCAAGGTGCGGTCTCACCATGGAACGATATAGAGGCATTATTTTTTTTTTTTTAATAGTAGTTTTTATTCAGTTTTAACATATAAAATAACAATACAAACGATCATGATATAGCAGGATACAAGCAGATGCTATTGATCAAAATAGCAAAAAAATATAATAACTTGAACAAGACAGTACAATAACGTTAACAAGAACTAGTATCAGTCCATGCCAGCACGTCACCCTCCCTCTCTCCGTTCAATGTGGTTACAGCAGAGACCATTCCACAAGGCAGCCTCCAGCAATCACTTTCATCAAACATAATTTTGTAAAGCTGACCATTTCTTACTTAGTTTACCAGACCATGGGTTCTTGGCTATATAGATCTCTTCGTAGGTCTTATGTAGGATTACGAGACTCCACCAATGCTCGAAACAAGCTTTGTCGAGATTCTTCCAGTGTATTAGAACTATTTTAAGCGCTATCCTGAGCATTAAGTCCAGCAGTTTACTATCCCATTTCATCAGAGTAGGTTCCAGAGCTATGGATTTATATATCACTATCCGATAAGTGATAGGAGTTTGTAAGTTGAGGATCTGTGATATGCGTTCCCATACTCTGTTCCAATATATTTCCAGGGATTTACAATGGAACAACATATGTGCCAGTGTCCCAATTTCCATGTTACAGGACCAACATCGATTTCCCTCCTGTAGTGTCCATTTCATTTTCTTAGCCGGTGTAATATGCGCTCGATGTGCTATAAAGTACATAGATTGTGTGAGAGACGCTGCTCTCGTGGCACGTATTTGAGTTCCCCAAAAAGTGTCCCAATTTTCCGGAGGTAGATCTTGACCGGTTTCAGTAGCCCACACCGACTGTATCTTAAAACATGTCTTGTCACTTTTGGATCGGAGAATCGCAACACATCTCGAAACAGCTTTGGCATCTGTTTGTAATTCTTGAAGTTTCTGTCGCAGTGGCCATCCTGTACGTATCAAGACAGGTGACACACCCGCTTTGCTCATGCAGTATCGGAGCTGACACCATTGGAAATAGCATGTATTAGGCAATCGGAATTCCGTTCTTAATCTGTCAAAGGTTTTAAATGCACTTCCATTGATCAGTTGTCCAATGGTGATAAGATCATGTTCCACCCATTTTTTCCATAAGACAGGCTTCCCTCCGATGATAAGGCGCGGGTTCAGCCATATGGGCATATCTGCGGCGAAGTCATCCCCTCCATCGATACATGATGCCAATAATCGACAGGCATGTTGTGTTTCTCGGATAATAGCATTATGTGGTGCAGTCTGGTCTACTACTGTGCCTATCAGTAGCCATGTAGGTAGGGGGGAATGTAGGGCCCGCTCCACACTCAGCCATCTAGGTCCTTTATCCGTGTCGTCAGAGTCGACCCATTGAGCACCCTGCTTTAAAAGAGAGGCAGTGTGCAGCCAGCCGAGATCTGGGAAATGGACACCTCCTTGTGTATTAGGTAACTTCAGTTTCCAGGCAGCTATTCGAGGTACTCGGTTGTTCCATAGAAAGGCTATCAGTTGACTATTCATTTTCTTATAGAAGGCTGACGGGAAACGTAAGGGTATCATACTTAATATATAGCTGAGTTTTGGTACCAACATCATTTTTATCGTTTCTAGCCTGCCCCACCAGCTCAAATGAAGGGGGGTCCACTTGCAGATGTTATCATGTACAATTTCTTGACACATCTTAATGTTGATTGCGACAGTCTCTTCCAAGGTGGTGCCATAGGTCACGCCCAGGTATCTAAAGGATGACTTCTCATATTGAAAGGGGTATCCACGCATCATTTCTTCGCTGACCTGTTCATTCAGAGGAATAATTGTTGTTTTATTCAGATTTACTTTATATCCGGATATCGCTGAGTATGCATCTATGAGTTGTAGTGTTTCAGGAAGGTCTGATGGTTGTAGAAAAATGAGCAGGTCATCGGCATATGCTGACAATTTACAGGGACCATCAGCTAACTCAATTCCTTTTATGTTTTCCTTCTGTCGGAGCGCTATTAATAAGGGTTCCAGGGCTAAATTAAAAAGCATCGGTGACAGGGGGCAACCCTGTCTGGTCCCTCTTTGCAACTGAAAAGGGGCTGAGAGGTGTGAGTTGACCGCTATTCGAGCTGTGGGTTTGGTATATAACAATTCAACGCGTTTTAGGAACTTTTCTCCTATCCCAAACCACCGTAGGGATCGAAATAGAAAGGACCATTCCAGTCGATCGAAGGCTTTTTCGGCATCCAATGCTAGCCCTATCAGGGGCTCGGCCTTAGTCTGGGCAGATGCCAGTACATGTGCCAATAATCTTCCATTATCTGTAGTGGATCTGTTTTGTATGAATCCACATTGATCCTCATGTATCAAATCTTTTAAGATCCGTCCTAATCGGTTAGCAAGCACCTTAGCATAGATTTTATAATCAGAGTTTAGGAGAGAGATGGGTCTGTAATTCTCTATCTTTTGTGTATCCCTGCCCGGTTTCGGGTGAATTACCACCACAGCCTCTGCCAGGGCTCCAATCTCTGGAGATTCATCTTGCAGGCCACTGTAGTAGATCTGTAGCATGGGAGCCAATTGAATGCAACATTTATTATAGAATTCCAGTGGGATACCATCTGGACCGGCGGCTTTGCCACGAGCCATCTGTTTGATCGCATCTTGTATTTCAGTTACTGAGATCTCTTGTTCCAGCGTTCGACTTTGTTGACTGGTTAATGTGGGTCCTACTATCTTGGAGACAAAATCTTCAAAGGCTCTGTCACTACATTGGGTATCTGAGCGATATAGTTCCTCATAGAATTCTTTGCAGCGGTCTAGTATTTTGTCAGATCTCAGGAGAAGGCCCCCGGAATTGTCTTGCAACGCCGCTATAGCGGTCTTGCTGGTCTTTGGTCTGAGCTGCCGAGCTAAAAGGGATCCAGAGCGGTTGCTTTCATAGTAGTATATACTACGTTGTAGCTGGATACTACTCAGTGCTTCTTTGTTGAGGAGAGCATTATATTGGTATCGCAATTTTTGGAGTCTAATCAATATCATTGAGTCAGCTCTTTTGGCTAGTAACCTTTCCCCAGCTTTTATTTGGAGTTCCAATTCATCTTTTTCTTTTTTCCTGGCTTTACGCCGTCTAATGGTGTAGGTGGTAATATGAGCTCGTATGGTCGCTTTAAAACCTTCCCACCAGCTCCAGATGGAGGTATCAGTGGGTGTATTATATTTAAAATAGGTCTCAATTTCCCCTGACAGTAGCTGTACAAAGGAGTCATCTGCTAGTAGGGATTTATCAAATGTCCATCTTGGCGGAACATGCTGTGTAACGTTGGTATTCAACACTAGGGAGACAGCGGCGTGATCCGATACCGTTGTAGCATATATCTCTGCGGACAACACTTGAGGCATCAGCTCTGTGGACAGTAGGAAGAAATCGATCCTTGTTTGGGTATTATGTGGGATGGAATAAAATGTGTAGTCTCTTTCTTGGGGATGAAGTAGGCGCCATGGGTCTACCAAGTGTAGCTCTGTTATGATGCCTTTAAGAATCGCCTGCGATTTGACTTTGTCTACAGCCCGATAGGGCGTGCGATCTAACAGTGGATCCAAGATGACATTGAAATCGCCCCCTAATATGATATTGGTGTGAGCTGCGGCTGTAACTTCTTTAGCTATCAGTTTGAAAAAGTTAGGGTCATCGAGGTTGGGCGCGTAAATATTGAAGAATGTGTAAAGCTGTTGATTTATTTTCATCGTCACTCTGGCCCATCGACCTAGCGGATCAATCTGTGTGCCGGTAATGGCGGATTGCAGGAATTTGCGCACTAATATTATTACCCCCCCTTTGCGTTGAGTGGCAGAGGCCGAGGCCGCCACCAGGAAATATTTAGAGGTTACTTTCTGCGATTCAGTATCTGTTAAATGTGTCTCTTGTAAGAGGGCAATATCTGCTTTTTTTTGCTGGCAGTACGCTAAAATCTTCTTTCGCTTGACAGGGCCAGTAATACCTTTTACATTTAACGAAAGCATTAAAAGATCACTAGACATCAACGTTGGAATAAGCTGTCTTATAGGTGAAAGCTATCCTATGGATAGGCCTGCCGCGTACTTGCATTTTGCGTGTATGTGGAGGGTTTTGTACTGGACTGGACTGACACAAACAACTGCATAACTGGCAAACATTGTATCGCTAAGGTGAACACAATCCACTGAAACAGTAACCAACCCCGACCTCCCGTTGCCACCCCTACATTTCAAGCAGAAATATCTGTTTAATTAAAACTATTTAGAACAACAGAAATACAATCAATGAGGTGTTTAACAAGGCTTAAGGCGTTCTAAAATTTGTGAGAACGCACGGCCGCACCCCCTGAGTATATGCTGAGTTCTCTACACTGCGTGAGAGATCAGAATATTGACCTCAGGTTTCCATACCGCATTTTTCTTGTAGGAAAGTTTTCAGTTTTTCAGCTTCAACAAAATTCCTCGTTTCATTATGCAGCGTGACCCGCATGGTTCCTGGGTAGTATAGCCCGTATCTTGCCTGTGCACTTTGTAGCATGGGTCTACAGGCCAGCAACGCTTTTCTCCGATCTACCGTTTGCTTGCTCAAATCCGGATAGAGTGCCACTTTGTGTCCCTGGATTTGCAGTGATCCGGCCTTCCGTGCAGCTTGAAAGATCTGTAGGACCTGTGGGTATCTCAGTACCTTCATTATGAGTGGGCGCGGGTATCGTGTGTTTTCTGCTTTGTGTGTTGGGATTCGATGGGCCCGTTCTAGTTCAAAAGGCCTTGCAAAGACAAGCTGCAGCATCTCCGGTATGGTTTTTTCCAGAAATCCAATCGGATCGGTGCCTTCAGCGCCTTCAGGGACTCCAACAAGGCGGATATTATTTCTACGGGTATGGTTATTTTGATCTTCAATCAGATTTTCTATGTGCCGGACTCGTTTGACCAAAGGGCCCAGCTGTTCTAATGCAACGCCATGCTTCTGGGTTTGTAATTCAACTGCATTAAGTCGAGTGGTGATGGTGAGGAGTTTCTCTTTTACCTCCAGCAAGTCTTCTTGAATCATGTTCAGTGAACTAGAATTGGCTGCAATCATTTCTTTAACGCAGTTCAATTCCTGTAGCACTTCACGTAGGCCACCGGCAGTCACTCCCTCCTTCTCTCCCGCGGCCATTTTCTGCGGGGAACCTACTTCGGGTTTGGATCGTTTCGCTGCTGAGCCGGATCCCTGCGGAAATTCCAGCCGGGCAGGCTTCAGGGATGCCATCCAGCTGTATTGCGGTGTTATTGATGTAGGTAGGGGGTACAAACTTCAATGTAATACCGGGATATGTTCAGGATTCTTGGGCAGCAACGGGAGCAAAAATTCAGGCGTCCATTCTGTTCAGTGGCTAGCTCCGCCCCCATATAGAGGCATTATAATATCTTTTGTTTTATTTTCCATTCCTTTCCTTATGATACCTAGCATTCTATTTGCTCTCTTGGCCGCCACTGCACACTTGGCCGAGGATTTTAACATGTTATCCACAATTACACCTAAATCTTTTTTCCTGGGTGGTGGTTCCTAATGTGGAACCTTGTATCGTGTAACCATAGTTTGGGTTGTTCTTCCCTAGGTGCATAGCTTTGCACTTGTCCACATTAAATTTCATTTGCCATTTTGATGCCCAGTCTTCCAATTTATCAAGATCCTCTTGAAATTTTCCACAATCCTCATGGGTTTTAACAACTTTAAATAGTTTTGTGTCATCTGTAAATTTGATAACCTCACTCGTTATTCCCTTTTCCAGGTCATTTATGAATATGTCAAAAAGCAGCCGACCCAGCATAGATCCCTGGGGTACACCACTATTCACCTTTCTCAATTGGGAAAATTGGCCATTTAGCCCTACCCGCTGCTTTCTATCTTTTAACCAGTTCCTGATCCACAATAGTACACTGCCTCCTATCCTATGACTCTTTATTTTTGCCAAAAGGCTCTGATGAGGGACCTTGTCAAAGGCTTTCTGAAAGTCCAAATACACTATATCAGCTGGCTCACCTTTGTCTATCTGTTTACTCACACCTTCAAAAAAACATAACAGATTAGTAAGACAAGATCTTCCTTGTCTAAAGTCATGTTGGCTGTCTCCCATTAAGCCATGACTATCTACATGTTCAGCAATTTTGTTCTTTATGATGGTTTCTACCATTTTTCCCGGTACTGATGTCAGGCTCACCGATCTGTAGTTGACGTCGACTGTTATGTTACCGCACGGTAAGTGGCCAAGGCACCCTGTTCCACACAGTACATGGCCAGGGCACCCTGTACCATATGGTACGTGGCCAGGGTGACCTGTTCTATGTGGTAAATGGCCCATGGCTACCTTTACACCAGCCTGCCACATCCTTATATGGCGTAGGTAACATAAGTGCTGCACTTACTGCCGGTGACATTAACGCCGTTTAGTAAACATACTCCCTTGAGTATGCTACTTTGATAGTTACGTTTCCCATAGAATCAGATCGTGACTGGCTGCTCAAAAAAATTTTACTAAATGTGATTGCAAATTTTGGGTCAAATAATGAGAAATATCCCGATCTAGCATGGGAAATTCTTGGCATTAAGGTTTCAGGTTTTAGGACTAAGAGTGACATTTATGGTGCAGTATCCTTGTAGAAATAGGGTTTCTTATCAGGGGAAATATTTCTATTTACTGAGCCTAAACAATTGTTAGAGTTTTTGAATTTGCATTCAGATAATTTTGCTTTGGATGAAGAAGAAGAAGTCTTGTTTAACTTGGAAATTCAGCTATCTGTGTTCAATGATCTTTGTGTCCTGGCTTAAAGATCAGCATCTTGTTGGGTTATATATTTTCTTTTGTTTTTATGTTTTCTCTTTCTCTTTTTTCTTCTTGGATCCCTTCTGTATATAGGTAATATTTGAGAAATGTATTATATTTTGAATTTTCAGCTTAAATTGTAAATTGCCTGCTTAAATTGTAATTTCAACTCTGAGAACAATAAAATTTTGAAACTGCAAAAAAAAAAAGGATACACATGTATAGGGGACATGTGTAATATATACAGAGAAATGGTTGATATGCCCCGAGGCAGTATTACAAGTGTATAAATGAACCATAAACCATAAAACCATAATGTGTGTCAAGTGCAACCTCACCCACGAAAATAAAAAGGCTGTGGGCACTTAATACCTTCAGTAAGCATACCCTTAAGTTTGTACCTGAGGCAATGGGGAGTTAAATGACTTGCCAAAGATCACAAGAGATGGCAGTGGGATTTTAACCCTGGTTTCCAGCCTGCTGCTCTAACCATTAGGTCACTCCTTATTTTATTTATTTTATTTAACAGGTTTTTTATACCGCTTTATCCTTCAGTCAAAGCAGTTTAAACCTTGGTAATGTACATTAAACAGGGACATTGAAAACTTGGATTTTTTCTGAGGCAATAGAGGGTTAAGTGACTTGCCCAAGGCCGCAAAGAGTGCTAGTGGGAATCAAACCCTCTATTGAAAGATTATGAATACTAACCCCACAGAACATACTGTATGCACGTTCATTTAGTTCTGCTCTTTGACATGCATATTTTCTGTGCTACTTTATGTGTGTATTTTCAACCGTATGCACATAAACGGACATCTCCTAATTCCTGTCTTTCAGAACCAACAGTTCAAGTCAAGCTGCATGTGTATAGACCGTACATGCATAAATTCATGCAAATATGCATACAATTTTATAATCTGCAATTTCTATGCATTTTACACTGTTTTATGTGCAGAAATGCCTGATTAAAGTAGCCCTCATAGGCTCCTAAATGGAGTTAATTTTTATTTTATTTTTTAAGATCCAGACATCTAACTTAAATTTAGGCACCTTGACCTTCCAAATATCACCCAAATAGTCTCAAGGATATATGGTGGCAGATGACTGCCCCTTCTTCTCCACTAAAGCAGAATCGGCTACTTGCATTGCTATCTGGACATCTGTACAAAAATAACGTCACATAGTATTTTACCCTATTATCTTTCAGATCACAATCATATTTTAATTGAACTTAATCTTACCAAACTTGCTTCTTCTGCCAGTAGCCAGAGATTGAGCACCTCTAGATCAGGGTAAACTATATAAGACAAATAAGAGAAAAAAATTTTTCACTCAATGTGTAATCAAACTCTGGAATTTGTTACCGGAGGATGTAGTAAGGGCTGTTAGTGTAGCTGGGTTTAAAAAAGGTTTGTACAAGTTCCTAGAGGAAAGGTCCATAAACCATTAAAAAGGGACCCAGGATATCAATGTTTGACCCAATACAAGCATTGTGGAACCTGTGTCTTTTGGGGAAACTGCTAGGTACGTATGACCTAGATTGGCCACTGTTGGAAACAGAATACTGGGCTTGATGGACCTTGGTCTGACCCAGTATGGCATATCTTATGTTCTTATGTAGGAGATAGCTCTGTTCAGAAACTAATCAATTAATCCATCTCAGAATTTAATAGACAGAACCAGCCCTTTCTTATTATTTTCCTTTATCCTTGCACTCTTCTAAGGCTGTCTCACAAGCAATATCACATCATTTGCTAACCATTTAGAAGGGATTATAACAGCTAAGCAGCAATCTTTCATTACAAAAATTCAGGCACTGAAAGTCCTTCACCAAAAGAAATGTTCTAATACAGCTCTTACAGCATTAACTAGAGTCGGAGATGAATCAGGTCATATAAGTACATCAGTTGGTGAAATCATCACTTAAAACAGAAATTTTGTCAACACAGTAATTGAACAGGATGGGTGCTGGCTAGAGTGGTTAAGAAACGTAAACTAAAATCCTTCCTAAGTGGTAATGAAAGCAGGTCTACTGTTATTCAAAAGAAACTACATGATATCAATACTGTTTTCTGGTGCAGCTTTCAAACAGAGCATGTAGGTATAAAGCCTGCAGGTTTTGTTTATCCATTGAGGAAATCCGAACAAAAGCAACAGAGACAAAGCCCTTCATAAGCCGCACAGCGAAAAGAGGAGCAAAGGTAAGGGTAAAGTTAGCAAGTACCACAACTAAAACAACAATTTTAAAAACTTTAATAACAAAATAAACAAGGCACCATAAACACACATATAAAGATGACCCGACATAACCATGTTTTGATATACTGTCATTTGCATCAGTGTATCTACATAAAATCACATTACCTGATACTCTGCCTGCAGCAGTCAGTGATTTAAAGCGTCTGGCCACCATGGGCAAAACTGAACCTGGATTTTCAGCACCAGCATCCGAATATGGTCCAGCGCTGAATATCCAGTGACGGTGCTGACTGGGGTGGCTATTTGGACAGCAGCAAAATTCAGCTTCAAACTGCTTTTTTTCTGACCTACCTTTATGGAGCTACTTATCCAGTTAGCAAATTGAAAATTGCTGCTAATCAGATATTTTGCTGGAAGTTAGTGTATGTACTGGGCCACTTTTAAAGCCCTATTTCTGTACATAAAACCCTATTTTATGCAAGGAATTGCCTTTGAAAATTGACCTATGACAAAATTGCACAGCCATACAATAAAGGCTCTTGAATATTTTTACTACTTATCATTTGTATAGCGCCACAAGGCGTATGCAGCACTGTACAGAGACATGTAAGAGACAGTTCCTGCTCATCAGAACTTACAATTTAGTCGACATACAACACACCAGCTGGAGATTAGGATATGTCTAGGGAAACATTAAGGAAACATATAAATGGCGAGCAGTAGACTACGTGGATCGGGATCCAAAAGCAGCCTTGAAGAGGTGAGATTTTAGCCTGGAATATGAATTTATCATCAGGGTAAGAGGAGGCAAAGGATAAGAAATATTAGTTATGTACTTAAAATATTTATAGCTTGCAGCTGTCAGACGTTCTAGGCTGAGTACAACAGAACACACATTAAAATTCAAAAAGACATACAATACAGATGAATCCATTTTTCCTTAAATATTTACAGCAGTAAGCTACCCAGCATATCTACTAACTAGATATCACCTCTCCCAGCAAAAGCAACAGTAAGAAAAAGATAAGCTTTTAACTTCTTCCTGATTATTGATACATGGGTAAGATTTCTTAATTCAAATGGTAAAGAGTCCATAATTGAGGAACAGCAATAGGAAGTGCATGAGCATGTGCTTCAGATGAGAAAATTTCATGTAAAGATGGAACAGTCAAAAAGACTGACTGGTTGAAATGCCGGGGACGTGGGAAAAAGAAGAAGCACTGTGGATTGTGTTGGAAAGAAGAGATGGTACTGTCATCCATATTGGTGTATTCCGCAGGCCTCCAATTAAACCAAAGAAATGGATAGCAAATTGATGATTGATATTGCAAAGATAGCCATGAAGGGGGAAGTGAACATACTGGGTGACTTTAATCTACCCGATGTGGATTGGAGTACTCCTTCTGCCAATCTGGAAAGAAGTAAAAAAATTGTGGATGCCTTCGATGATGTATTACTTAGCCAAATAGTGATGGAACCGACCAGGGAGAGCTCGGTGCTGGATTTAGTGCTCCCCAACAGAGATAGCATATCGAATATCCAGGTGGGTGCCCATGAGAGCAGCAGCGATCATCACACGGTGTGGTTTGAGATAAAAGCTAAGGTAGGATCCAATCACAGCAAGCTCAAATCCTAGACTTCAAAAACACTGAGCTCACTAAAATGGCCACGTGCCTGAAGGAGGAGATGGCAGGGTGGGAGGGGATAAAGGAAGTGGAATTGCAATGGGCTAAACTAAAGGAGGCAATAAAAGAGGCAACAGATACATATGTAAAGAAAGTAAATAAAAACAAGAGGAAAAGTAAATTTCTCCAAAAAAGTGGCTGCACAAATAAAGGCAAAAAACACAGCTTTCACAAAATTCAGAAGTTTACAAACAGAGGAACACAGAAAAGAATACAGGATCAAACTAAAAGAGACAAAAAGAGAAATAAGGATAGCAAAATCAAAGGCAGAAGAAAAGATGGCTAAAGAAGTGAAGTGTGGCGAGAAAACATTTTTCAGGTATATTTGGGAGAGGAGGAAAATCAGAGGTGGAATTGCAGGACTCAAATGTACTGCAAACATATTTGTGGAAAGTGACATTGAAAAAGCGAAAATGCCAAACAAATACTGCTGCTCTGTTTTTACTAAAGAAAATCCTGGAGAAGAATCACTTGTGATTGACAAAGATACAAATGGGAATGGAATAGATGCAACACCATTCACAGAAGATGATGTATTAGAAAAGGTTGCAAAGCTGAAAGTGGACAAGGCCATGGACCAGATGGGATTCATCCCAGGATACTGAAAGAGCTCAGAGAGGTTCTTGCAGGTCCATTAAAGGATATTTTTAATAGATCCTTGGAGACAGGAGAAGTTCCACAGGACTGGAGAAGGGCTGATGTCGTACCTTTTCACAAAAGTGGTAGTAGGGAAGAAGTGACAAACTGCAGGCCAGTAAGCCTTACCTCGCTGGCGTGAAAAGTAAATGGAGGTGCTCCTAAAAGAGTGAATAGTGGACTTCCTCAAAACCAACAGGTTGCATGATCCGAGGCAACATGGCTTTACCAAAGGACAATCTTGCCAAACAAATCTGATTGAGTTCTTTGACTGGGTGACCAGAAAACTAGATTAAGGGCATGTGATGAATATGATCTACCTAGATTTCAGCAAAGCCTTTGATACTGTTCCTCATAGGAAGCTTATCAATAAACTCAACAGCTTGGGGATGGTCCCAAGGTAATGAACTGGATCAGAAATTGGTTGACTGACAGACGACAGAAGTGACTAAATGGAACTCACTCAGATGAAAGGAAGGTGATTAGCGGTGTGCCCCAGAGTTTGGTCCTGGGACTGGTACTCTTCAATGTATTTGTGAGTGATATTGCTGAAGGACTGAATGGAAAAGTCTGTCTTTTTGCAGATGACATGAAAATTTTCAACAAAGTGGACTCCCCTGAGGGAGTGGATAACATGAGGAAAGATCTACAAAAGCTGGAAGAATGGTCTAATGCTTGGCAGTCAAGATTTAATGTGCAGAAGTGCAGTGTTATGCACTTAGGAAGCAGAAATCCAAGGGAATTGTATGTGATGGGGGGTGAGAGGTTGGTGTGCACAGAATAGGAGGACATTGGAGTGATTGTTTCTGAGGATCTCAAGGTGGCAAAACAGTGTGACAAAGTAGTGGCAAAAGCTAGAAGGATGTTGGGTTGCATACAGAGAGGAATTACCAGCAGAAAGGAAGAGGTACTAATGCCACTGTACAAATCACTGGTGGGGCCTCACTTGGAATATTGTGTTCAGTTCGGAACACCGTATCTCACAAAGGATATCAAAAGGCTGAAAATGATTTAGAGGAAGGTGACCAAAATGATTTGGAGCCTGTGTCAGAAGACTAATGAGAAGAGACTTGAAGACATAAATAGGTACACTCTGGAGGAGAAGAGGGGAGGGGAGATATGATACAGATCTTTAAATAGTATTAATGAACAAACAAAAGACGGGGAAGCTGTAAAGCTAGAGGGCATAACATGAAGCTGCAAGGGGGTAAACTGAAAGGCAATGTCAGGAAATACTTTTTCACTGAAAGGGTGGTGGATGCTTGGGATGCCCTCCCGATGGAAGTGGTGGGGCAAATACAGTGACAGCATTCAAAATGGCATGGGACAGACACAGTGGATCCCTTTATAGCAACAGGATAAAATCACAATAAACATAACTATTTCTTATATCTCAATAAATAGGGGTGATCTACATGGTGCGGTGGGTACACCCTTAAACAAAGCCAGGGGGAGAGGTGACCTGCACGGAGCGGCAGGTGCACCTTCTCTTGCTGCCTTGCTGGGCAGACTAGATGGACCATACCGGTCTTTATCTGCCGTCATTTACTATGTTTCTATGTTACTATGTCGAGAAACATAACATTTCAATGCCGAAGTAATGCAATGTGGAGCTTCTCCTCCTAAAGCCTGAAAAGACATTACCAAAACATTAAATCTTACTCTCCACAAGACTGGAAGCCAAGGACGACCAAAATGGGAGTTTTATGCTCATATTGATTCACCCCTACCAATAAACGGGCTGCTGCATTTTGTACAATCTGTAAAGCTCAAATAGAATGTGTAGATAACCCTAAATAAAAGCCATTATAATGATAGAGATGTGTCAGCACCAAGACCTACAAAACCAGATGAAAGTCCTTGTAATCTCAAAGGCTTACGGCGACAAACTAACTTCAATTTGAAGAAAGCCAGCTTAACTACAGAATCTATTTGTGGCTTTAAGGTTCATTTTGAATCTACCAAAACACCTAAATCACAGACACAATCAGTTACTGGAACTGACACACCATCCAAGACAATACTCTCTGGCCTTGGTTCTACAGAAGATGGAGATAATAACAAAATCTCAGTTTTACCAACATTTAACATCATCCTAACATTAAACCTCCAACCCTTCATTACCGCAGTTGTAGACTGAACTAATGAAGAAAATACAGTAAGATATGCCAAACTGGATCAACCAAGATCCATCAAGCCCAGTACCCTGTTTCCAACAGTGGCCAATTCAGGTCATGAGTACCTGTCAGGCTTTCAGAAGGTACACAGATTCCACATTACTTATTCCAGGTTAAGCAGTGGATTTCCCTGGTTCTCTTTAATAATGGTTCATGGACCTTTCCTCCAGCAACTTGCCCAAACCTTTTTTGAAGGAGTAAACAACCAATCTATTTTTGCCAGTTCAACTCCATTATATATAGATCTCTATCATATCTCCCTTCAGCCTTCTTTTCTTCAAGTAGAAGAGCCCTAAATTTAAAGCCTTTCCTCATAGGGGTATCCTTCCACCCCTTTACCATTTTAGTGGCTCTTCTCTGTATCTTTTCTAATTCCGCTATATCCTTTTTAAGATATGGTGACCAGAAGTGCACACAATATTCAAGGTGCCTTTGCACTTTGGAACGATACAGAGGCATTATAATATCCTTCATTTTATTCTCCATTCCTTCCCTTACAGTATGATTTCTAGCATTCTATTTGCTTTCTTGGCTGCCGCATCACATTGGACAGAGGGTTTCAACGTATTATCCACGATGACACCTAAATTCTTTACCTAGGTGGTGGTTGCTAATGTGGAACCCATGTAATCATAGTTTGGGTAGTTCTTCACTAAGGGCCCAATTTTCATTTAGGCAGGCTATGTGCTGCATCAGCACATAGCCTGCCCACTAGGGTGGTCCACTGCCATAGGGGAAAAAATAAAAGTAGGAATTTATTTGCTCCCTGGCATGATTCTGGTTCCAATTATGTAGAAAACAATGTGTGCAAAGTTTGAAGCCAATCAAATAATATTTAGGGGTGGCTCAAGGTCCCTATCTATCAGGCCCCTGGATCCCCCCCAGGGTTCGTCAGACCACTGGGTATTATCCGCTTATAGACGGGGGTATCATGCTTGCCAAGCACTCAATGTGGTCCAGATGCTAGTAAGGACTTTGACGATGTGGGGAACATCTTACGGTGTTGCGAGACAACACCCAGAAGGAACTGGAGTTGCTCTTCTTTTGTGGTGTGTCGGCCGTTGAACTCCTCAATGAGTTTGACCCCTCGCTCAGCCACATTGTTAATCACTGGAAGATTTTTTACTTTCTTCAGACCGTCTTCGAATGATGCATTCTCTTCCCAGTCTTCTGGGTCTGCATTAAGAAAATCACTGTTGATGTCGAGGTGTTTCAGGAAACGGATTGACTTGCGAGTTGCAAAAGATTCAAGTGGTGGAATCATGGAACTTTTCAATTCGACCCGCTTTGGGGGATCTTCGTCTTCGTCATCATCCTCATCGCTTTCATCTGATTCTGCCAGGATCATGGCCGACACTATGGCCCACTTTGTCGGTGCTGAACAGCTTCATCAAACAGTGACAGTGCCACAAGCTCCTCTGACACATACCACAGATGCTGTTGCAGTTTGTCTCTGGCCGCTCTTCCAACACGGTCATTGTGGTAAGAGTGTAGTTTCTTCAGCATCTCCAAATCTGTTCGAGGAGCAACTGCGGCATCGGGGGCAGAAAACCAGACTTCCACATGAATCAGGATGGAGAAAATGCTCACATCACGAACACAGGACTCCTCCCGTTGGGTAAGATCTTTGAGTTGTCCTCGGAACATCCAAATCTTGAGACAGTACAAGACTTTTTCCATCCATCTGGCATGATGGAAAGCTTCGGGTTTCTTGAAATTGAAACTAGGAAGATTCCCTCCAAGGCAGACAATCGTTAACTCCAAGAATTCCAGGTAATCATCTCGGTGATTGCCCTGTGCCAACTTGGATTCCGCAAACTTTATGATGCGATCCCTGTCAGGTTGCAGCACCTCCAAGTCTTTTCCAGTTTAATAGTTGGACTTGTCAAGGGAGCCCCAATTCTTTTGGAACCGGCGAAAGAGTTGGACATCAGGACCCGATGAAGCTCCACAGCATGTAGAGAATACTGCACCAAGAATTATTTCGTAAATGTGATGGCGGCATGCCAAATGAAGGACTGTGCGACGGAGTCTCTGTTCTAGAAGAATGCATGCTCGTGATCGACGTCCCGTGTTCGATGCAGTTGTATCAAAGCAGAAGCCTGCAACCTTTTCATCCAAACACCATTCCTGTAACAGTTCATAAACTGCTGCAGCTTGATTCTCGCCCGTTCCTGATATCAGTTTTGGTACACCAAGAAGTTGTGTTTCTCCAGTGGAGACAGCCGTTATCAAAACTGGAAGGTGGTCAATGGATGTGGTTGAACAGAGGAAAGATGGCAATAACTTGCTATCCCAATGCATGTTTTGCCTTCGGCTTTGAATGCGTTGTGCAGGTCCGTCCATTGTTGCTGATGGTGCTTTTCTCTATGGCGCTTGACGCTGGAGCGGCTGATATTGAGCGCCCCAGGATAATGTCCCAGACTTCTGGCGGTTTCAGCTACCACAAACAGAGCATTGCAATCCGTTGTCCCTGTCCGATCCAGGGCTGCTGTAAGCTCTGGGGTCCAGACATTGTTAGTTCGAAACTCCTTCGTTTGTGGAGTTGCTTTCTTCTGTCCGTTATCTGAATCCGCAGATGTCGACAAGTCTTCACCTGACTCTGCTGAGGAAGAAGATCCTTCCAGCTGAACTTGGCTTGTAGTTGCCTCGGCTTTGGCAACATGTTTTTGTCTGCGCCTTTTCAGTTCTTCTCGCTATTGCGATCTTGCTTCCGTGTTGGCCAGTTTCTTCTCCGTCGCGCACATTGAGCCGCGGCGCCCTGGTTCTCGTTGCGCTATTAAGAATTCTTTGTCTTCTTGAATATGAATTAAAGACATTGCATTGGCATGCGCCACATCAAATAGGTTTTTCATTGCAACCTGGAATTCTTTTTCATTTGCCTCTTGTTTCCCTCCTCTCCCTTTGTTTTTCTTCAAAAGTTTCCACTGATTGAACAATTTCTTTACTTTTTCTTGAATTTTGTCATTTCTTTGAACAGGAAGCCTGGCCTTTTCCCAGTAAGCTTCTACTTCACTTGTTACAATAGATGCACTTTCACTAATGCCTTTGTTTAATGTCATATGGTGATGTAAAAATACACTTAACACTTGCTCCTTGCTGGGGAGCTTGGCCCCCAGAATTGTGGTGGACATTTCTTCAATGAGATAAAAACCACGTTTTTTCACCATCTGAAAAGAATAAAGATACAAAGATAATAGTACAATGTCTTTGCCACCTCTCAGAGACGAGATTAGTTCAAATATGATGCAATCAAATGTAATCAGCGTGGAACTGAGTGGATGATACAAGATGATGCAACATTTCGTCATCTGCTCCCAGGGGGAAATCTCAAGACTTGTTGAGCCACCCCTAAATATTATTTAATTGGCTTCAAACGTTGTACACAGTGTTTTCTACCTAAATGGAACCAGAATCAGGCCAGGGAGCAAAGGAATTCAGGAATTCATTTTTATGGACCACCCTACTGCCCACCGACCCCCTTAACCCGGATTTTCATTTCCGTGGTGATGGAAATGAAAATCTGGGTCATGCTGCACAGGCTGGCAGCCGCCGAGGCTAAGCAGATAGGAGCAATTTTTAATGCTGCCCGTTTAACCCCAGCACCTTAAAGATAGGCGAGGGTTTTCCTCGCCTATCTTTAAAGCACAGAGCGAAAATCGTTGCTACCCGCTTAGTGCCATTCCCCGCCTCCGCTCCACTCCGGAACCAAACATGCTGATGTTGAACTCGTGGATGGTTGTGCATAGAGGCCAAATGTAAATATTGAAAAGTAGACAGGAGAGTGTGGAGCCTTGGGCCTCTCCTTCTGGCAGCGTGTAAGGGGATAATGTGCTGTGTCTGATTTTTATCCATTGGCTTTGCTGAGAGAGGTATGAATGAATCCATTCAAGATACTTGCCATGCACTCCAATATCGTGGAGCTGGTTTATCAGCATTTGATGGGACACCATATTGAACACTGTGGAGATGTCTGGGAAAAGCAGTATGAAGCGTTTTGAGGTTCTCTCCGTTCCTGCGATGAGTGTTGATAATGAGGTCAATAGAGTTTCAGCGCCGTGATGGGGAAAAACCCATGTTACACTATCTTGGGGTCCTGTGCCAATGTTGGTGCTGCTTTATTGTTCTCTTATGAGTTGGAATTTTCATATCGATACTTATTGATTTCACATGTTACAATTCTATCATCCCAGAAGCTGCCTTTTGGACTGGCTAATAGTAGCTCCTTTATGATATCCTGCAAAACAGTACAAATGACTCTTCAAGCTGCCTTCCAATTTTCCATTCAAAGAAGGAATCCCAGGTCCATTCATTTGCTCTTTTTGGCAGTACAATTGAAAGTAGGTTCTTGCCTTCAGCTCTTTCTGGCAATGGTGGTACTGCTTTGCCCTTTTCCTAGTGCCTTAGAGTCTTACTTCCAATGCTGATGCTGCTTTGCCCTTCTTCTCGTGCTTTGGGATCTTCATTCCACTATTTATGCTGAATTACCCCTCTCGCATTGGCTTGAAGTTTTCATGCATTTGTTAGTGTGCTTTGCCCTTTTTTTGGTGCCTGGAGTCTTCTTGCCATCCTTGATGCCTTGGAATTCTGTTCCCCCTTTGGCAGGAAATTTTAAGCAAGTTTCATTAAAAAATAGGAATGAAAACCTTAATGCTAGTGTGCACAATTGCTTGTATTTCTGACTTTAATGGATCCAAATGAGCTGAATGATCTAAACAAACCCAACTGGCTCATTTAACCTAACACAATCCAAACAGATATTTTTTTCACGTACATATTTCTAATTTTTGCTGTCTTTTTAAAAATTATTTAGGTGCATTTTACTGAAGCAATAGCACCTTTAGGGGAGGCTCCATCTGTGACTGTCCATTTCCTCCCCTTCCCCTCTGTGTTCCTACTCTGATCTTGCCTTCCTTCCTATCTTTTTGGTTTTAATGGTGTTCCTTTCCTTTTCATCATGCCCATTCTATTTTATTGTACACTGCCTTGATGTTTGAAAGGCGGTATATCAAGGTTTTAATAAACCATAAACACATAGGTTTGTTTGCACTTGCACAAAAAACCCCTACGTTTCCAATAATAATAACAAAGACTTGCATGCTGCTGCAATGAAGGGCAGTGCCTGCACCCTGCTGCAGTTGTGGCTGCAGCAAAAATCCTCACTGTCTGCTGGTGGGGACCCCATCACCCGCTGGCCAAAGACTACTCCAGGCTGTAGCTGTGATGAAAATTCTTGCTGCTTGCTGGCAGGGATTCCATTCCCGTCTACTGAAGAGTGCCTGCCAGTGAGAACCCCATCCATCACCTGTTAGCTGAAGACTTCTCCAGGCTGTGACTGCAGCCAATGAGGTTCAGGGGAGTGGAGAGGGAGGGAACCCCAGAGAATGGGTCCCAGAAGAGGGGAGGCAAGACTGGAGGCGAGAAGGACAGAGTGTGAGTGAAGGGGTGGAAGGGATAAAAGACTGCAGATGGGTGGGAGGTTGAGAACTTGAGTATATGGGAGAAAGGGGACGAAATGTTGATATGCCAATAGGAATACACCCTATACACATACCCAGCCCCTCACTTCCTCTCATGTATGGATTCACACACATACAAACATAAATCCCTTGAACCACCCCCCACACACATGACTGCACCCACCCACCCTCTATCCTCTTGGATGGCACATATATGCAAACACACAACCCTCTCAACCCACAGCACACCACTACATCAGATACTCCCATACATGTACACACACATACCATCACCCACCCTACCCCCACAGGTGTACACACACACACAAGCACCAAGTCACCCTACATCACAATTTCTGGTTCATGCACACACCTACCCCTTCCCCCTACCCCCACTCTCCCACACATGGATCTTGACCCTCACACACACACACCCTCCCAAGCATGCACGTGTACTTTCAAACCCTCAACCCACCCCCATCTTCCTCCCCCACATAGTCCTTCACCCCACACCATCCCACCCCACATCCTCTGATATATGTATGCACACACATAAACACATCCAGACGCATATCCCACCCCCTCCACATGTGTGCACATAGTCCCTTGCCCCACTGCATCCTCCATGGGTGTATACAGACACACACACACACACACACACACACACACATACATCCAATACACTCACAGAGGAGCTCCACAGCCCCTGCTACCCTAATGTGATACTTTTTCATGTCTTTTCACAGTCAGTTTCTCCACAGACATGCAAGAGGTTGCAAATGGAGGATTCTGTCACACTAAACGTGCACTTTTCAGCTTGTATATGTATAATTGTGTTACCTCTTTGGACAAGCTAGAATATGGGCTAAATAAATTTGAAGTCTGATGGAGATGAGAAAGTGAATAAAAATCTTGACAATGTTCATAAAGGAAGAAAATGGATTAGTTGATGACACAGAGAGAGAAATAATGGAGTCAATATTCACTGGCAGTGGTCAGTGTCTCTAAAGCTCATGGCTGACGCTGATTTAACTAAAAACAGACATTCAGTGCTGCAGCTTATACGACACCTGATACTGAATATCCAGTTTCAGAGGGCCAGAGGTTTTCTCTCCAGTTAGGCTCGATATTCAGCTGCTAAATCAGATAGCAAAACTCATAAAGTTAGGACAGTCATTGACCTGTATTAACTTTATGCGATTTAGCTAACCATTTAGCAGCTGAATAGCGCTACTAACTGGATATCTGCTGTGATGCCCAGATCTGCTCACAGACTGCCAGAATGAACTGGGCATCTTTACTGCGATCTTGAGGATACTGATCAGTACTATCCAAATAGTGCCGTTGACTATCAGGATCTTTGGGGTTTATGCTGTTTGCAGGTGCTGTAAACTCCATAAACCCATTTGAATATTGACCCCAAGGTTTTTAACAGAACTTTAGGGGTAGCCAAAGAATGTGAGAGAAAAGTTGAAGACAATCCAAAGGCTGAAGGAGAAAGGACAGGAAGAATCATATCAGCTAGAAATGTGCCCTGTGCAGAGTCCCCTCCATACTTGTGCCCTGTACAGCTGCATTGCTCACACAGCCCTTGGTACAGTCCTGAGGACAGGGACAATGAAGGACTATTGTCCAAGACTGGGAAGAAATGTGCTTGAGAGGAGAGATGAGACGTTAAACGTGGGGTAGCAATGGACCATCCTGACAGCTACTGTATGCCAGGCACAATCTTCTTGCCTTTAAATGTCTGGAAATATTAATATTTGATTTTCTTTGCTTGTTCTCCATCAGTTTACTCTATTGATCTGGCTTCATCTGGAGATTTACTTATTATTATTCTTTTCATGGTTTTTGCACACTCTTCGAGGTCTTTAACTTTCTTCTGGAAGGTAGAAACTCTGCCCGTACTTTGAAATCATATATCTCAGTTGTAAACTCACAGCTATGCCTGATTTGGCAGCTAGTGCGTCTGTGGCCTCTATTATGTTTGGAGAAGCAGACCATTACTTTCCCCTTGGCCTTTACCTGTATTAGAGGACATGCGCTAAACTTTACAAAATTCTCTATGTAGCTTGGTAGAGCTATAACGGGACAAAGTCCCACAGTGGAAAGAGGAAAGCAATATTAATGTTCTCTACCACAAAATACTGAAAATGGTAAACCATTAACATAGAACTGGTATTCATCTTTTCTTTTTATTTACTCTTTCCATAGCATCAAATACAGCTCTACATTCTTTTTACCAAATGTCAATGGAAATTCTGCAAGACAAACTAAACCTACCCAATGTTTATATGTACATAAGCAGAAAGTAATGGCATATATTTGTAGACTCCGATAACAAATTCAAACATTTGTAACTCAAGTCAGAAAAGCATTCTTCTCTTTCTATATTTTGGGAAGTAATGCAAGGATCATTAGTTATGAGAAGCATTTTTGAAAGTAATTATTGGGTTTGTTTTATACCCTTACAAAGCAGAAAAATGCGGGCAATAAAAAATGATTAATGCTAGCAGCACAGTGTATTTGTTTAATGAGCTAAACAAAAATTTGTAATTAAAATAAAACTACAACTTAAACATAAATATAAAATTTATGCCTTTATAGAAATTGTTCTTTAATAATCACTAAATCATTGAATAGTAAAATCCTTGTAGACATTTTCCATTCCCACTCTTAGGGACTTTTGAAGGTTTCCAACTTATATTATTACTGACAGAATTACAGTATCTGAAATTGCATGTGAAATCTAGTATCTAAAAGTATATATATTAGAAATGGTCAAAATTAAATAAACTCTGGAACAAAATCTCCCAACAAAGAGGAATTCAAGATGGTGAACCTACTGCTCCCTACTCTGTGAGCTCTGTAGCCCAGGAGATCAGTCTGATGAGAAGGAAGACTAAGGGGGGCACCAGTTCCCTGGGCTCTCCTACCTCTGATTTAATCACCCAATTTGGGCAGTGAAATAGTCTGGAGGAAATGCCAGCCACTTCAGAGGGCCCCGAAATATCTTTGGATTCTTCTGTTAATAATAGTAGCATCTGTGAGCTCTAAGGAGAGGACTCCCAGGCCACTCTCGCAAAGGCTATAAATAGTAGCACTCAGCACTACTTCTCCCATATCGCTGGCTGGTGATGCATGGTTTATGCCCTGCTGAGAAGAACAAGCAAAGAGACTGGCATGGGAATGAGTGCAGCAATTGTTCACCATTGAAGAAGTGGAAAGATAAGCTAAGCAGGGTAACATAGTAATGTGTAAGTTGAAGTTCATCCTGTAAATATGGGTGTTTTGGGAGATGGGAGAGAAGTGGATAGCCCAGAGACCAGTATCCTTTACCTTGGGGCTCCTTTCGACTTCTCCATCCAATGGGTCTCTTAGTCAAGTGTGATCCCTGGTTTTGTAGATGGAATCTTCTATTCCTGAGAGTATAAGCCAACTCCGTGAGTTTTCGCAGGTTAAGAGGACTGTGCAGGATACTCTACCCCAGAAGAAAGACAAGCAGCTGCAGGGCTGTGAAGAGAAGATCAAGTCCTTCAATGGTATTAATGGTATTAATTCTACCCTGACAAAGGACGATAGTATCCTTAGAAATAAAATTGAAAATGTGGGAAATACTGTTAGAAGGAAAAACAAGTGTTTTGTGATTTTTTTTTTTTTTTTTACTTTTAGACATATTGAAGAAATATTTGTTTGAAAATTTGAAGCTTCCTAACGAAACATTTTCTCCTATTGTGTTTATTTATTTATTTTTATTTGGTTTCATTTGTATACCGCTACTTCCAGTGATCAGAAGCGGTTTATATTTGCCTCAGTGTATAACGATGCCCTCTGATGATGAAACCCCCTGAGCGTGCACAGTCATGAATTGACAGCTGCTTGGGAGGCATCCAGGGATCAGATAACTAGAGCTATGCTGCTGATCACGTTTTCATTGGAACTGGACAGAAATTGGGCCCTTAAGTTTTTCTTCAGCAATGACTCATTTTTTTAATGGTAAAAGTAGAATATTTCTGGACTTTTCTATACTATCTCAGTTCCAACAAAGAAGTTTTTTTTTATTTAAGACAACAGGTTCTGGACTGAGGGCTACCTTTTTTTTTGTTCTAAAATTCCCCATTAAATGTTTAGTAAACTTTGAAGGGATGAGCTACATTTCTTAGATCCAGAACAATTAAAAGTTGTGGACTCTAGCAACATTACTCTTCTGTTGAATGATTGCCAGATGGGGCAATTTAAAGTGTTACTCTAGACAATGGTAGTTTTAAATTAAGTGGGTTCACCACCTTATTTAGTCTAATGCAATTTTCCTTTTTATTTTTTCCTTATTTTTTCCTCCTCTGCCCTTTTTAATTTATGAGCTAGCACTATTGGCAACCAGTTATATGTTTCTTTTTCCTGGGTATTAATTGGAATTTCTGGTTGTGCAAATTCCTTATAACATGCTGATGTGTTACAATGCGTTTTTGTTTTAGAATTAGGAGCCAAATTACAATTTTTTTTTCCAGTTCCAGTTCTTGGCCATAATATATAAAATTAACTGTGAGAAAATCAATGAATCCTTAAATTATTACCAACTATCTTAGGTGACGATCCTTAAACTTTATTAATGAAAAATCACACAGAGTGTGTGTGTGTGTTCTTCAGGGTAAGACAGAGAAAATGTTTCTCTGAGAGAGAGAGAGAGAATCAGAGAGTGTGTCTTTCTCTAACAGTGAGCGAGAGAAAGTATATCTGAGAGAGAGAGACAATTATGATGGGGTATATAGAATGCTACCTGTCCCTCTCTAAAAGGATTATCAATAGTCCCCTTTAAGAGAGTCTGCAGTTCAGAGTTCAGGGCTGAGAGGGCATGGCTCACAGGGAGAGGCTAAGTAGAGGGAAAGAGGCCCTGGAGCCAGAAATCCTTCCAGGCAAGCAGTGCAAAGGAGTTCTGAGGTATGAACTTTAACAGGGGCTGGAGGAAGGACTGGGAGAACCAGCTTGTGGAGGTTTAACAAGCTGGAACAGAATAAAAACTGATTTTGTTTTCCCTGAACTGCTGTCTGCTCAGTGTTTTAGCTTTGTGGAAGAAAAAATGAAGACTGTATGTGGAGGAGGGGGACCAAGAGAAAAAAATGCTATCTACGGAGGTAGGGGGTGAAAAAAAAATATATGCAGCCTACTGGTGGTGGTTGGGGGAGTAAAAAAAAGTGAAAAAGTGCTGGGGGGGGGGGGAATTCTGTGTCTGGCATGGGGGGGGGGGAGGTGGTGAAGAAATTAAATGCTACCAGTGGATGTGTGAAAAGAAAAACATTCTATGCCTAGAGGGCTGTGTGTGTAAAAAAACCTGCTGCCTATAGGAAGGGAAGGTTGGGGGGAGAAAGAAAGGTATTTTTTTATAAGTTTTATATATGATGCCACTTTGCCACACTTCAAAGCAGTTTACAGTAAACAGTGTTGGCTGGGGAAAGAAAAAGTTGGATGTATATGTGTGAGTATGGGTCAGATAGAGAGAGAGGGAAAGGCTGGCTATATGCATGGGGGGGGGGCAGAGAGAGGAGTGGGATGTGCTGGTTATGGTTTTATGGACAGAGAGAGGGACAGGCTGGCTGTATGTATGAATCTATGTGTCTCAGGGGGAGGTGGGCATAGAGATGGAGAGAGAGGAATATGCTGGCTATATGAGTGTGTTGATAAGAGAGGGGCAGGCTGGTCATGTTCATTGGGGAACAGAGAAAGAGAGAGGGACATGCTGGTCTTGTGTGTTGGGAGAAGAGGACGAAGCATTCTGGTTGTGTGGGGGGAGGGGAACAGAAAATATGTTTGAGTGTATGTGTGTGTGTGGAGGGGGCAGAAAGGGACAGATTGACTGTGTGTGGGGAGGGGAGAGAGAGGAACCTTCAGGCTGAATATATTCTTGAATGTGTTGAAAGGTTTTTTTCATTATTATTGTTTAATTCAGGGCTCAACAAATCCCAGGCACCAGATCGTCATTGTGACTAGAAATTTCCAGCAGGCACCTGGAATATTCATGCCCTGTTGCTACTGCCACCACTGCCTGTAACACTTAGCACCAGAGCTGGAATAGAGTTGCCAACTAGATGTGTTTTTGCCAGTAAGGCTGATTTTCCAATATAAGTGCCAGTTCTCTGCCAACCACTGTCAGCTACACTAAAAATAGTTCTCTCCCAATATAAGTGCCAGTTCTTTGCCAACCACTGTCACCAAACTAAAAATAGTGAAGTTCTCAGCGGTCACATGGGTTACAGGCAGGCCCCATGATCTTTGGGTTTTCTGTGCCAGTGCTGCCAAGGTCCTTCCTCACCCATGCTGAAGTGTTTTGTCCATTATCGGGGGAGTGCTGTTGGGGTGATTATTATGATTGTTCTGTCTAATCAAGATTCTGATTTGGCCAAGTTAGGAGCTTAGAATTAATTGTTGGGCTTCAATTAACTACGGGCCCAATATTCAGCAACAGTGGCTAATGCAATTACAACAACTAGCCATCACTGTTTGAACCCTAGACCCGGCTAGCCAGGTCAGTCGAATAGCCAGGAAGCTAACTGAGCAGCGGTGATATTCAGCCGCTGTCTACTTAGCTTCGGCAGTGAAAGTTAGGTCAGCCTCTACTGCGCTTGACTTTCACCACTGAGGAATAACCGGACAGTAGCTGAATATTGCCACTAATTGATTATCTGCAGGTGCCACCCCCCGTTCTGCCCCAGAACACCTTCATGCTAGTCCGTTAGCACCGGGGCACGTAGTGGCAGTACCCACAAATAATAATGGCACTAACCATGTTAGTGTTGCTAAATATCCCGTTCACCACGATTAACATGGTTAGCAGGTCTGCTAACCGCATTCATTATTTTAAACATCAGGTCTTACAATTTTAAACCACCTAAACTGTGAGGTGCTCTTGGTACTGGCAGTATCTTCGCCTACGTTCACGGCACTTAGCATACGAACAAACAGGTTTTCACAACTGTTCTCAATTATGAAACATTCAATATTCAAAAATTAAACCACTTAGCTAAGCAGATAGAGGTTGAATATCACTGCTATACATATACCAGCCGTGACAAGTGCTGCCACCTATATTCAGCACTATTATGTATCTGGTAGAGGCACTGAATAACTTGTATAAGTGGTTTTATTTAACTGCCATGCCTGGCATTTTATGCAAACATTCACTGTAGCGTTGACATATCAGCTCAGAAATGTTATCATCAGAATTTTAAAAAGTCATATCATCAATCCTGACCAACTGATCAATAGAGATTATTATTTTATTTATTTATTTAACAGGTTTTCTATACCGCCCCATCTTCCATTCAGGCAGGTTATATTTTAACGTCAACAACAACTTTACAGTAAACGGAATTAAACTCGAATACATAAGAACTTAGATGAACTATTATACGTAGTATTATGCAGTGGAACCATAGGCCTTCAGATTAAATCATCTGTTACATTGGACTATTGTATGGGGTAGTGGTAGAGTTAAAGTGATTATATACAGTCAAGAAGAGGTAAGAGATGACTGTCTCACATATACCTCAGAATTTATGAGACAGAGCTTAATTCATACATTTCTAAACGGAATACCCCATATAACTTCAGCCCAGAAGATTCTAGCTCTTAGGAAATATGAAACATGCAAATATATAATACAACGGCAGGTAAAGGCCATGGGCCCGATATTTGAAAGGCATTTACATGGTTTACAGCCCAGTAAACCATGTAAATGCCTTAAACAGGAATATTCAATGGTACCTGCACTGCTAGTGTAGTTGAATATCCCCATCTATGTCCCCTACGCAGCCCGATGCTATTCGGTTATCATCGGGACATGTTGGGGGCATTCCGGGGAGGAGCAGAGGCAGGGAGTACCAATAATCGCATACTGGTGATATTGCATCACTACCTGGATAGCTTCGGTGACTCTGGAGCTTCTACAGCAATCCTAGATATTCAGTGCCATCACCACAGCATTGAATATCCAGAGTTAGGGATCGGCGGGCAGGGCTATGCGCCAACGCAGCTCATAGCCCACCCAAATGAATATCAGTCCCTATTTGGCCCATCCAGTCTGCCCACCCATGAGAACTATTAGTTCTACAATCCCTTCCTCTCCCTTAGAGATCTTCTGTACTTGTCTCATGCTTTCTTGAATTCAGATACAGTTCTTGTCTCCACCAGGAAGTGGAATGAGCCATAAAATATCTGAACCGTGGAAAGAATCTGGGATAGGATCAATTCCCTCTGTCGTCACTTTCCAATCTTTGTAACAAAATGTTGCATGGGAATCACTATGATATTGACTGCCATATTTCCATACACAGAGATCTGGCAGATGCAGTACTTTTTGACTATATTATTGCTAAATTATAACATAAGAAGTAGACATTGTGACACAGCAGATAGCTTGGTTGAATATCCCATGCATTTCTTTTCAGAGGGTGCCACGTTTACTTCCGCTTATGTGCCCCTCTCCCAGAATGACTCACCAACTTTGAAATGTCCAATGTCTCTTCAAGGACTTATCATCACATGAGTTTGGCAGAGCCAAGCCCATCCATTTCAAAGTTAAAAGGAAACACACATTTCTCCTGAGAAAACCGCCAACTTTGCCCCTCCTCAAATCATATCTTTTCAAAGTTTGGAGTAAAGTCAGCTCTTTCCCACCATGGATCCTACCTCCACAAGAAGACAATTTTCAAAGCCATTTGCACAGGTAAAATAGTGCTTTACTCTTGAAAAGGGGTTTTTTTTTTCAAACTTGCTTGTCCAACATGTGCATGCAATGTGCATCCTTGGACCGGCAACAAGCAAAGACATCCCCTTGGGATAGAATTAGGCAGGGTTTGCATTTATAAAAGTATTTTGAACATTCAAGCCTATGGGGTATGTTTACTAAAAGGCCGGTAAAGTGCGGGCCGCGGTAGAGTGCGTGTGCCGTATAAGGAGTGGGCGTTCCGTCCTGAAGAAGAAAAGCCGTGATTGACAGATGCGCTAAGGTGCGCGGCGCCCGTGTGCGCCCCGCACCTTACCGCAACTGAGAGCTGAACGGGAGCCATATGTGTCGCACTGATCTGCAAACAGAAGAACAGAGCCACAGCACAATGGTTAAAGCACTGAGCAATGGTGCGGGGTTCAAACCCCCACAATGCTCAATGGCTTCCTGAGGTGTTAGTTTATGAGGCAGAGAAATACTGGGCCCAATAAAGCAGCACGCTGTTTTTTTTTGGCGGCACATCAATACTGGACGGCATAAGGCGGCGCACTGATGTTTTTATGCGGCATATTAATACTGGGCGGCATAAAGCGGCACGCTGATGTTTCTGGCGGCATATTACTACTGGGCGGCATAAGGCGGCGCGCCGGTTTCGGCGGCAATCGCATACTGGAAGGTATAAGTGGGGCGCTGATGTGCAAACAGAAACACAGAGCCACAGCACAATGGTTAAGGCACTTACCAATGGTGCAGGGATCAGGGGTTTGATCCCCCACTGTGCTCAATGAACAGAGCTTGGTGAGGTGATATTTTAGGAGGCATACAAATAATGGGCGGCATAAGGCGACACGCAGATGGGCATTAGGCTATTGCTTAAGGAGGCTATTTAATAATAGGAGGCATAAGGCGGCACGCTGATGTGCTAACACAGGAATAGAACCACAGCACAATGGTTATGACACTGACCAATGGTGCAGGGAGCAAGTGTTCAATTCCTCACAGTGCCCAATGAACAGGGCTAGCTGAAGCATTATGTATTATGGGGAAGGTTGCTTAAGGAGTCAAGTTATGTTGCTCACAGGGCGCTGTAGAGGGTGTCGTATGAGGTGCCGCAAGGTCAGAGTACTGTTGTCGATGGCAGCACTGTGCAGTTTAAGGAATGAAAAGCATAGGTAGGTGCGTTGACATGCAAGGGAGAGCAGCAGTGGAGCACAATGGTTAAGGCACTGACTGCTGATACAGGGGTCATGGGTTTGCTCCCCATGGTGCCTAATACGGAAGGCTGGCTGTGGCAGCAGGTTTGCAATGTACATATTTTGTCCTGCAGCACCGTATGTTTATTTTATTAATTTCTGCCAGCAAACACGCCCTCACGTGCTGTAATTGAAGGTGCCGTATAAAGCACCCTATACGGCACTCCATAGGGCACATTATAAAGTGCACTATCCACCACGGCACCCTAATATGTCCCCCATAGGGAACCCTATAAGTTGTGTCACAAGATAATGTATAGTGCACCTTAGATGGACGGAAACCATAGGGTGCCCGATAGGGCGCCATATAAAGCGGCACCCTATGGGTACAGTACGCTGAGGGTTTGTTTGCTGGCAACAAAATATGTACATTAAAGACAAATAATGCTTTGGACAACCCTAACAAATAACCCCAATGTGGGTTTGGACCCATGACCTCTGGCTTCACAGGCAGGGACATAACCATTAGGCTACAGCTCTATAGCTGCTAGCAAGCCCCTGGCTGGCTGCAGAAAGCCTGCACGTCACCACACAGACAGTCTGCTGTGGTCACCAGGATAGGGTTAGCCCACCCCTACCCATGATGCACTGCACATGCAAATTAGCTGTCCACAGATGGACACAAGATGGGCAATGCACCCCCACAGCACCTCGGCCTGGTTGGGGGAAGTGACCGGGTGCACCCCCACAGCACCTCGGCCTGGTAGGGGGGTACTGACCGGGTGTTTTACTGGCACAGAGTAGCTACACACCGTCACATCGTGCGGGTACTGTGCTCACCCTGAGTGTGCAATGAGGCGCCCAGGACCAGGTCCACAACACCTTCCATGGCTGATGGAGACCATGCGGGAGGTCCAGAGCAGTGTTAATTTGCAAGATAGGTAGCGTCTGCACAAACACCATGGATATCTCTGTCTGCCTCAGTCAGGTGCACCCCCCCCCCCCTGACCAAGGGTGGCAAACATGGTCTCCCATCAATAGATCCACACTCTACCTCCCTGCAAAGGTGGCAGTAGAGGGCAACATCAACCCCAGTCCCCACAACAGACATACAACCAGGATATGGTAAGCTGCACACCACCATCTGATATTCCCCTGCAGCAAGCCAACAGCCACTGCACCCTGCAAGCCACTCCAGCAAGACACAAACCAGCTACAGTCTGCTAGTTAGTCCATAGTGCATGCTCCCAGTGGAGATGCATGCACCCAGAACTGGGCTGTCAGCATACAGAGCAAGCAGACAAATCAATGACTGGACCCCAAATGGAAACCCATATCTATCACATGAGAGAAATACTAGATAGCACTATGGTGGTGCCTAGCCATGCTGTGGTCACTGCACAGTCAGGGTGAGAGTGATCTCTCAGCAGGACATACTGAGGTCACCCTGTCTGTGTCAGTGGTGGCCGAGCACTACAATGTCCCAGTCAGTGCCCTATGCCCTGTGCAGATGCACCCTGTCCAGGCCACCCTGTCCGGCCTATACCCATGGTACCTTGCTCCTCATTATGCACATTGCCAGCCCAATACTGGCAACATTGCTGGCAGTGTGGGCTGTAGAAGGTGTTTGCAGCCACCACACACTGGATGGACAGACAGCCACCCCCACACCTATGCCAGCATTGTGCTACTATAGAGGGGTTCAGCAGCCATACCCACCACACCAGTCCTGGACACAGTACATGCATGGATATGGTACGCATTACTGTTGGGGGTCACATCCCAGGGTGGTAAACACTGTCAGAGACCAGACCTGCAGCACACACCGCAGACATCTGTTTGAGTGTTATGGTGGAGCTGAATGAGCAAACTGTGCTTTACGTAGGACTGGAGATCTGCCAGTTATAATGGGAAACGCTTGATAGCTGTGTACCGTATACCCAGGTGTAGGGTGGCAGTGCTGAGGTATGCAACTGTTAGTATTGGGAGATACAGGCAGGGCCCAATGTCCTGCCTCTCCAGGAGGCATTGGCCAATGGGGCCTGTGGGGGGGTGTCTGGCCCTCTTGGCTGCTGCTTTACGGCAGAGTTCCCCAAATCCAGTCCTGGTGTTCCACACACTGTTCTGATTTTCATGCTATCCCTCATAAATATGCATGAGCTACATCTGCATACCATGGGGGTGGTGCATAGCTATGCAGCACAGGCATCTTTGTTAGAGGCAGCATGGAACCTGAATGGTGTGGGGCCCTCCAGGACTGCATTTGGGAGACTCTGCTCCAGGTAATGCACCTGTTTATGGTGTCTGTGAGTGCTGTGGTAAAATATAGGCGTATTAATCATGCATATGTTCCTAGCTATACAGTTTTGTCCTTACTATCACGGTTTAGTTGTAGGAAAAATATGTGGACTGGATTGGCAGTAGCCCCAGCTGGGCTTTGAACCTGTGATCATCTGTTTCTGCATACACTGCCTGTGTGCACTGCTCCACCATGTTGCCACAGATATGCTGTGTTCCCTGGGGAGTACATGACTGTACATCCGACAGAGCCTGTCTGTTGCGGTGGACAGTGCCAGCCTGCACAGGCCTAGGCCACTGTCTGCTGTGGTTTGCAGCCACTGCCCCCTCCGCCACCTGTACCCTTCCGCAAACATGCAGACATGTTCCTATCTGGGAAAAACATATGACCTGAGTGAGTTGTGGCACTCCAGGACTGACTTTGGGGGACTCGGCTGTAGGCAATGCCCATTGTTATGGTTTGTGTGCAGTGTAGGGTAAAATATAGGTGTTGGGACCATGCTTATGTTCTCTGCAATAAAAGAGTGTCTGTACTCTCACTGTTTAGTGGTGGGTAACATGATGGAGATTGGGTTGGCAGGAGCCCCAGCTGGGCTTTGAACCTGTGGCCCTCTGGTCCTACAGGTACTGGCTGTGTCTGCTGCACCACACTGTGGCCACAGAAACAGTGCAGTCTCTGGAGATGTGATACCTGGCCGCACGAGTCAGACACCCTGCTCTTAACAATTTTACTGTGGGCTCGTTGACCTTGTATGGGGACAAAGGTGCAAATAAACCTCACAAATGCCCTCCAAAAAAGGGGAAGAAAACCATAACCAAGCTGCGCAACAGTGATATCAATGGGCAACCTGGAAAACACTCCCAGGAAAGCTCCATTAAAATGCAGTGCTTTTGAATGAGTCTACGGAGCGTAGACCCTTCCAAAAATCATTTCTTGTTTTTGGAGCTTTCCTGGGAGTGTTTTGTATGGTTGCCCATTAATATCACTGTTTCCCAGATGGATTATAATTTTCTTAGAATTTGTTGTGGTCATTTTCATATCATATTTGCTATTTTGTTCTGTGCACATGTATCACACTGCTCATGGTTTTTAGGTTTCCCCGATTTTGCTGTACATTGCTGACGGAAATGGTTTCTCTTCCCTTTAAATGCGCTCTACCGCGAGTGTTTCACTCGCGGTATTTTTTCCTTGTAAATTCGGGGACGCTCCTGTGCGGGGAGTCTCTCCCCTCCCACATCCCACCCATTGACCCCGTCTCTCCGCCCCTCGGGGGCCTTCCTCCGCCCTCATTTCGCCTTTCCACGCCTCTTTCGCACATGAGCGCCCCGCAAACGTGCGTGTTTTCGGCGCACGCATGCGGGGCCCGTTAATGTGACACGCACGCATACGGGGCATTTAATAGCACTTAAATGCATCATTTTAGGGCGCTCAAGTGCGCCCCGCACAGGTGCGCCGTTTAGTAAACATACCCCTATGTGTTTCTTAATTAACCCAGAAAAAAAAGCCTGTATGTTCCAAAGAATCAAGTATTCACCAAGCAATCAACTGTACAACACTCACACAAATACTCTCCTGATATTTCACTGAATGCCAGCAACCACACACCCTGCCACTTGATTTGTTTGGTGTATCCGCTTTAATTTCAGGATAAAGCGGTTTATAAATCCTTTTAAATAAATAAATAAATAAAATAAATAAGTATGAATATTTGTGAAAAGTACTGCTGGGAAATTTTTCAAAATGGAAGAACACATATACTTTTGCTTTGAAAATCTTGCAAAGTCCTAAAAAAAAAAAAAATGTGCGTACAGTACTTTTTGCCTATTTCCCCTTGGGCCCCTTAGCATTCCATGAGCCGTTTGGGCAGAAGTTATACCAATATCCTTCTGGTTTGTGCATCTAGCCATTCCAAAGTTAAAATTTAATTTCATTTCTAGACTTTTATATTCCTCATTTAAAAGTAATTGCTATTCCAAAGTGGATTACAATACAAAAAGCAAGATACAATGATACCTTGACTTATTTTAATTCGTTCTGTGACCGAGCTTGTAACTCAATTTGCTCGTATATCAAATCGAGATGACAACTCAAGAAAGAAGATGGAAAAAGATATGGGATTGCTCAAGGACCAATTTATTGCTAAATTTAACTTACACAATTTATCACTAAACTTCACTTAATCTTCTTCTTCTTCTTCACTGACTTTTGCTTTTTTCACCACACTTTCCTCGCTTTCACTTGCAGGGCGTTTCAGTAAAAACCTGTCCAAGGAGGTTTGTGTCTTCCTCCCTTTCAAAATGTTTCTAAAATGAGTGAGACAAGTGTCGTTGCACAGCACCAACGCACGACTTGTTGCAACTTTTTCAGGGTGTTTCTTTTCAATAAACTCTGAAATTTTCTCCCACATTTCCAACATTTCCTTAATCTCACTTGTACGGACAACCTCCTCTGCTTCTGGCTCCTCTGCATTAATTTCCTGCAAAACCTCTGTATGCTGCTGCTCCTGTAGCTCCTTTAATTCCTCCATTGTCAGTTCCTCATTGTGCTGCTCGATGAGGTCATTAACGTCTCCTTCATCCACTTCCAGGCCCATGGACTTTCCGATGGACACAATCTCCTCCAACACTAACTCTTCCGGTTCAAATCCTTCGAAGTCCTTTTCAGGCACAACCTCAGGACACAGCTTCTTCCATGCAGAGTTTAAGGTCTTCCTTGTAACACCCTGCCAAGCCATGTCGATAATTCTGAGGCAGGTCACGATATTGTAGTGATCCTTCGAGAAGTCTCAAAGGGTGAGATTTGTTTTCTCCGTAACCTCAAAGCAGCGCCGGAACAGGTGCTTGGTGAAGAGCTTTTTGAAATTTGAAATCACCTGCTGGTCCATGGGCTGCAGGATAGGGGTTGTGTTGGCTGGAAGGTAAAAGACCTTAATAAACTTAAATTCTTCAAGGATGTCGTCCTCGAGGTTTGGTGGGTGTGCGGGAGCATTGTCAAGGATAAGAAGGGCTTTCAGGGGTAGGTTATTTTCCAAAAGGTACTTCTTGACGGCAGGACCAAAGACCAAGTTTACCCACTTCACAAAGAACTCCCTGGTAACCCACGCCTTTGGGTTTGCCCTCCATGTAACATGCAGTTTTTCTTTAAGACTTAAAGGCTCTGGGGTTTTCAGAGTGATATATGAGTAGCGGCTTAATCTTGCAGTCATCACTCGCATTTGCGCACAGTGCAAGGGTTAACCTATCCTTCATAGGTTTGTGGCCTGGCATGCTCGTCTCCTCTGCCGTTATATACGTCCTCCTCGGCATCTTTTTCCAGAAGAGCCCTGTCTCATCACAGTTGAAGACTTGCTGGGGGATGTATCCGTCGGTTTCTATCAGTTTGACAAAAGTTATTATAAAATCCTCAGCTGCCTTCACATCTGAGCTTGCTGCCTCACCATGCCTGACGACAGAGTGAATGCCGATCCTCTTTTTAAAATTATCAAACCATCCCCGACTGGCTTTGAATGATTCTACCGTTGCCTCGTCTGTTGATATTCCCGGCATCTGATGCACCAAATCGCCGTAAATAACTCTTGCCTTCTCACAGATGGTGCTCTTGGTCACGGTATCTCCTGCGAGCTGGTTCTCCATCAACCACACCAACAACAACTTCTCCATCTCTTCATGGACAGAGGTATGGAGCTTTGAAATAATCTTAACGCTCTTAGCTGGCGTTATAGCCTTTATCGACTCCTTCTGTTTCAAAATCGTGCATATCGTAGAAGTACTACGATTGTACTGCCTTGCCAAGTCGGCAACACACACACCTCGCTCATGTTTTTAGATGATTTTGTTCTTTATATCAAAGGACATCATCCTTTTCTTCTTCTCAGCACTGATCTTGGCACTCACTTTGTTAGGATCCATGGTTGTTAAAATGACAAGATTATTCAATAGGCGATGTGAAAAGTTGAGGGAAAGCAAAGAACCACCTAAAAGATATGCAGGTGCTATTCACGTGAACTGAACACTCGCTAATGGCGTAACTCGTAACTCAGATCTTGGCTCGCATCATAAAGCAAAAAATTGACCGAGCGACAGCTCATATCTCGGAAAACTCGTAAGTTGATGCACTTGTAAGTCAAGGTATTACTGTATATGTTATATATATAGGTTACCTCAGGCCGGAGGTTCAAGTCCCACACAGGGACAAGTAACCTCAGGCCAGAGGGTCTGAGGTCTCTAGTCCCATGGCCACTCCTTGTGGCATTGGGAAGGCCACTTAACTCTCCAGTGCCTCAGATACACTTAGATTGTGAGCCCTTTGGGGACGAGGGAATAAAAAGTGCCTGTTGGAGTATATCTGTAAACTGCTCTGATACACACAGTAAAGGGCAGTATATCAAGTGCCTAAAACCATAAAACCCTGGCTTTGTATTAATGATATATTGTAACATCAATCTAATTCACTACATAGAATGTGAGTATCAATAAAGGAATTAAAAGAAATCTGAAATGACCTTAAAGGCTTCTTAAACTCAGGACTGGCTCTTGCATTAGTTGAACTAGACAGCCACTTAGAGCGCCAATGGTCTGAGGGTGGCCTATTGCTACCACTGCCACCCCTCTCTGGGACTTGCAGCAGCGGTAATGACTTTAAATGGCAACACAGCACTTATCAAAATCTCTGGTGCTGCGTGCTGTTTGTGCTTATGTCCCTTCCAGTGAAGACTTCCAGCTGCTTCTGTGCCATGCCAACAGGAAATCTGCATTGGATGGGCAGTAGCCGGAACAGCATGCATCACCAAAGGTTTCAGTAAATTGAGGAATATCCACTAGTCAATATACTCAAAAGGAGAGAATAGTGGAATAGTCAGTAGAACCATTGCCACTCAATGGATGCGTTAAGGTCCCCTGGAGCTACTGTTTGCCAATGGTAAATAAAAGATTACTCACGTGGACCAAACATAATGTTAAATGACCACCCCATGGTACCGTAATATGTTCAAGCACGAACCAGCATAAATCACACAACTGATGTTCCTGCACTTGCCAGTACTCTTTGAGAGGTGCTGAGAGGTGTTCAACAAGTCTCATTTTAAATTTTTGCATAGTCTGTCCAATGTATAATTTGCTACAGGGATACAATATTACATAAACAACCCCCTCCGACTCACAAGAAGTACACGAATACAATTGAAAGAGGCATCCTATGGATGAATGCTCAAAAGGACAGAAAAATATGCAGGGAACTCATTCATGGTTCCTTCTTTAAGACTGCTTGGTTAGTGAGCATGATTTTTTAAATCTTATCCTCCGTCCAAGAGTCATCCCTTTCATCCACATTAATTTTCTGTGGGTTGATACAAATCTGGCCATAGAGCCGCTAAGCATCATTGCTGCCATGGTAACCACCGTTGGTGCCAAAGTCTGTTCTAATATGCCAATACGGCATTCCGCCTCCCTTTGGCTCTCTCAGCGCAGTACTGGCAAGGGAGGGCTGCCATACTGTGTTAAGGTAATAACATGTTTTTAATATGTTTGGCTAAAGCTTTAAGGTTTTTCATTTTGATTTAGGGTGTACAAAGATGAAGTGTTCCCAGTTTAACTTGGTCAATTCAGCATGACCATGTAATTGTGCAGTTTATTAAAACACTCAGGAGGATTTGCTTCAACCGGTCCCACTACTGAATTACATTAGACAAGAATGTGAGCTAGATGTATAATGCCTTTAACTACATACGGCAACAATATACTTTCTAGGTTTTTATACTCATCCCTGTATTTATATTTGCTGAAATATATCTTTCCCTTTGAACAAACATGATATTAACACAGACATTATGGGCCCGATTCTGGGATGCAGGTTGTGGGACTACACGTCCCAGCAGGACGTGTAGCCCTGCAAGCCATCCGGACTCGATTCCCTCTCTGGCTCTCCCTGTACGTCCTCAGCATCAGGATAGGGAGGGCCGGAGGGGGGCAGAAGGGAGTGGGATCGGGTTGGAGCGGGGGCGGGCCTGCCCGGCAGGATGTACAAGGCCAATTCAGGTCATAGTCCTGTATGTCCTGCCTGTGAAATAAGCAGCAAAAACCCGGCAATCAGGACTGGGGATCCCAGGCCAGTCTTGGGTCAGGCGGCAGGGAAAAGGGAGGTTGAGGACCCAGGAGTTGGGGGTGCCTGCAGAGAGGATGTCCCTGCAGGCGGCAGGGGCCCACTGGGCCGTCCTTGAGCCTGATTCTTGTTACCGTGGGAACGTTTTGTTACTGCGATCCAGAATCTGGTCCAAATAGGCCCATCTTGCTTGGGGCCATCCTGACATCCCAGACGTGCCCTTATCTGAATCAGGCTACACGTACATGTACTTCCTCTTTCATCCTCTTCTTATAGTTCGGAAAGGACTGCCATTACAAAAGCCTACAGTGCAGGATCGCATGACATATGGAACAACATTGCAAGTGCTATCCATATCCCTGTCATGAAAATTATTTTTCAATGCCATTTTTAATATGTGAAACATTCACATCATATGAAGGTCCTGGTATATTAGCCTCCCACTCCTTTTATGGTTTTTTTTATGATCTAACACTGTTTTATGATATTATTTATGAACATATGATTTGTATAGTTCTTTTCATGCCTTCTTTTATTAGTTATGTTAACATTTTTTATGGTTATCAATGTACTTATTTTAACAATGTCTATATGTGTTTATTTTTAGTATTGACCCTTGAAGAAGGCTCTGCTGAAACATGGTCGTGGCAGGTCTAGGGTTAGGTATTCCTGTACTTCCTGACCATTGTGGTATTTTCATTAAAACATTTTGAGTTACTCAGTCTCTTCTGTGATTTCTGGACACTGCAAATGCCTTTTTGCTTTTGTTGCGGAACCTTTTTGCCATGAGACAGGAAGTCAATTGCAGGCAGGTTCAGATGTTGCAGGAAGGAGACAGCATCTGCATGCAGCGTGCAGGGAAGCTGTTTCATGCCTGTTCTTCATCCTTCCCCATTTCATGCATCTTTATCAGTGTTGCAACTTCTGCAACTGGACTCTGCCCCCAGCCCCCCCTTTCCCTGCACTCCAAAAGAGCTGAGGGAAAGGCATTGAAGTTACCCAGGTTACTGCAGAATTCTTCTCCACCCACCTTGACAAAGGGGAGATAGAAAGAGTGGATATAGAGTTTGGGGTCCTCCATTCAGGAAAGAAAGAAATGAAGAGGAAAGGGAGGTAACATCAGGTTGGCCCAACCATCAGGCCAAACTAGATAGTCGCCTAGGGCAGCAGTTTCGGGGGGGGGGGGGGCAACAAAGATCAAAGCTAAACAGTACATTCTGACAATCAGAAGGGCATCAATACCTTGAACCATCTCTGGGACTGGCCCTGGGTAATATTATACTAACTGGAGAACAGAATAAAATCCAAAACATAAATGTCACTTACTTTACTGAAGAAATGAGGACAACATATCCATGTTTTTGGAAGGACTGAGATGACTGGGAAACTGAGATGACTAAGACGGCTTTGTCTGCAGATCTGGCACCTACAATATATCTCTGTGACAAATAAAGATGCTATTTCTGTTCCAAGAGCGTGCTCATCTTCAAAAGAAACAGACTTCTTTGGAAGATGCAATATCTGCAGCTGAAAGCGTTTTTGCTTTCCATACTGTTATGTATCACAACAGCCACAAGCTGATGCATGACACTTCTCGTTGACTATAGAAGATTTATTTGTTTTATTTAATGAGTTTTATATACCGCCTTATCATAGATTCAAAGGGGTTTACATTACAGCTCAAAATTTACATTGAACAGGGTCAAATAACTTGGAGGCAAACAATCTAACAGGGGAAGAAGGTGTTTTCTGAACAGCCAAAGACATAGCCAGAAAATGTATGAGCACTCGACAAAAATGTTTGCAGCATGTTCTATAGATTTTGTCTTAAAAGCATTGGAAAACAATGGCATATCTCATTTTGGTGTGGCCATGAAATACAGGGCCTGATATTCAAAAACTGCTGAGCTCCTAAATTTAGGCTCCTAAGTTAGACTTCTAAATGTGTGCCCTATTTTCAGCCAAACTTAGGAGTCTAAGGAGTGTGTCTACTAAAGGGTGTTAGCTGCTACCAGGGGGCTACACAGATAGCAGCTAATCTGCAAAAAAAAAATCTGAACTTGCAGGCAATTTTCTGTGATATGATTTTCACACGGTGCAGGGTTTATTTAACAGGGTTTTTTTTTGTTTTTTTAAATTTATTCATTTAACAGTTTTTTTATACCACTTTATCATTTCAATCAAAGCGGTTTACATTGTAACTTAAACGTACATTAAACAGGGACATTGATAACTTGGATTTTTCTGAGCAATGGAGGGTTATGTGACTTGCCCAAGGTCACCAAGATTGCTAGTGGGAATTGAACCCTGGTCTCTGGGTTCCCAAGCCACTAGGCTACTAGGCAGGATCAGAGCAGAATGGAGTGGGGGAGTTGGGGTGACGATGGATGGCAATCACTGTGCGAAAACATTTTCGTGCAGTGGCTGCAAAATCTGGCCCAGTCACGGTAGCAGATAACATCACCTCAAGAGTGTTTATTGTCACCAATAATGTGATAGTACGATGGACAGTGCTGGCTGCCATGGAGGCAATTGGACCTCCCCCCTTCCACAATATTGTCAATACCTGCCCCCCTCAATGGCTCTAACAAAATGGCTGCAATCTTGTGGTGCTGCCCCTAGCATGAGGCTAGAAGGCTGCACTCCATGATCGTGGGCATTTTGAAATGGCCCGATGATGGCATCAGGAGCGGACAGGACTGCTCCCGGCCCATCTTCCCCTAGACCACCAGGATTTTAAAAGGTAGGTCTTTAGGAGGGGTTCAGAGGAGGTGAGGGGGTGTTGTGATCCACAGCACTGACAATATATTTTTTTAAAGTGCTAGCACTCCTGTAGCACCCATCCTCCAGGAAAAGCTCCCGATCCCCATTGGGAGTTGTCTAGGGGGGAAATGGTACATCCCCCAAGCAAAACACATCCCAGCTAGCCAGTTAGACAAAGTCCCCTCCCTACCCACCCCTCAAACCACTGGTCAAAGTGTGGCCCCCCCCCCCCTCTCTCTCTCTCTCTCTCTCCCTCCCTCCCTTTGCACCATCCTGTTACCAAAAGGATTCCCAGCTAGCCAGCTAGACATCAAAATGGTAGATAGAATGTGTCACATGCCTCCTCAATTCTCACCACCACCAAAAAGTTGTCTAATGGTGGTGAGAAGCAAAGAGGCATGTGACAAATTCTGTCTAACCTTTTAGATGTCTTGGAGATCTGCACCTTGCCCACTCACAATCTTAAATGACAGAGGTGTAAGGCAGGGGTCTCCAAATCCAGCCCTAGAGGGTCACAAACCAGTCAGGTTGGCAGGATATCTCTAATGCATATATATCTCATGCATATTCATTAGGGCTATCCTGAACACCCGACTGGCCTAGGAGTTCAAGGAGGACTGGTTCAGAACCACTGGCTTAGGGTATTTCCAAAAGCTAGAGAGGTGTAATGGGTTTTCAGACTGGTGTTGAATTGAGTATAATTGGATTCTGTACACATACAAAGGAGTAAGGCGTTCCAGAACATAGGGGAGTAAGAAAAAGAATGCTCATTGCTGAATGGACTAGAAATGAGCACATGAAATACAGGGCAGGTATAAGAGGTTTGTGTTGGCGGATCTGGCAGGCAGTGGATCTGGTAGGCCAAGGGAAACGGGATGTGAGGCAAGATAAGATGGCAGACCAGTGAAGAATTCCCTATCGGCTAACAATAAGGGGGTAATGTGATTGTAGTTCTTGGCAGAAGGGCATATATCAGAGTATGCAGAGCATTTTGATTCAGACATGACTTGACTGAGCAAATGGAATGAAGTACTGCAAAACAGGACATTTGAGTCTCAGAAGTAAGAGAGGAGTCAAAGTAACAGCCCAGAGTCTTTAAAGAGCTAACTAGGGTAATTGAGCTATCTGATAACCATGGAGGAAAGACTGTGTAATTGAACGGCCTGTAATCTTCATTGCTTGAGACCTAGAAGCATTGAGGACTAATTTATTACTGGAGATCCAGAAGGCAATAGCATTGAGACAGGCATTGAGTCAGGTGAATTAAAATCAGTGGAAAATAGTAGCTGGATATCATCCACATAAGAATAGTTGCTGATTCCAAAAAATTGAATGAGGAGGGCATGGGGGCTGAGAAAAAGACTAAAGAGTAAGATGAGCAAATATGAAGTCCTGTTGAACCTCACATAGAAGTGACTGAAATAATCTTGAAAATATTGGAAGATGAGCTGGTGAAATACAAGGAAGAATGAGAAAGAGATATAGGACACAACATACAGGTTTGTCTCATATAGGAGATTGTGGGAGCAATTTTGAAATCCCAAAGAGCAGGGACATCATTATCCATCAGCACATAAAGGTTTGTGCCCTGATTCGTTTATCTTTTCCCTGAATTTCCTCCGATTAAGCTTTAGTGCATCTATCTCTGTCTTTTTTATCACTCAACTCCATCCTCTGTGTCTCATCTGGCACTTCTTATCTGACTAACTCTTCTGCCGCTTTCTATTGCCTTCCTGTTCCTTGGTGGTGTTGGTTCAATGACAAGCTTGTTTGAACCTCATAAGACTTTGTAGTCACAGAGCCACATGGTTCAAGTAGCTCAGAAGATAAATACTGGATTAGAGCAAAGGTCTATTAAGTCAAATATCCTGTTTCTAATCCAGGTTACAAGTACTTGATACGATCTCAGAAAGTAGATAGATTATATGCTGCTTATAACCGAGGATGCCCTGCAAAAGAGCACAGAAAGAGAAAAGGCACCTTGCCATGGTAGATAAAGCAGCTAGTTTGTAAGCCCCAGATGGGACATAGAGAAGGGAGGTAAGGGGGATAAATAAAAAGACAGTGGAAGCTGTACTGAAAGTTTTAAGTTCTGAGTGAGGTAGGACTCAGGAAAACATAGATGGGGAGAATCAGAGGCTTCCCATATTTAGTGGCAAGGTAAAGGGAGAAGAGAATGGAGACTCCCAGACTGGGGGAGGAAAGGAAGGGAATGGGGATTCAGGGATTGTTCAGGCATGGGGATTGGGGAATGAAGCGGAGAGTTCCAGATTGGATGGGAGCGAGTCAGGATTGTATGGAGAGGTAAAGTCAACACTCAGGGATGGGGAAGGAAGTGAGGACTCCCAGATTATGGAAGAGTGCAAGCACAGATTTGGGAAAAGTAGAGGAGGGAGGTTGCATGTTGTGGACATGTGCAAGAGAGTGGACACTCAGAGATTAACTGGAGATTGTATGAGAAAGGAGGAACTCAGAATGAGTTGGGGAACAACAGGGACTTGAGAATGGGTGGGGAGAATAAGGACAGCATGAGTGCGAGTTAGGTAGTCTGGGAGGTATGAAAAGGATCTATGGATGTGCAGTGTGGCTAAAAAAAGAGGCATGAAAAATAGAAAAAGACAAGTTATGGTGTGAAGGACTTGGAGAGTTGTAGAGGAGTGAGAGACAGGGGTTTGGGAAGGGGAATGAGTGAGAAGCAGTGGGAAAGAAAGGGAATAGATGAGTGGCAGTGGAAGAGATGGGTCTGTGAAGGGAGTGAGAGATGGTAGAAATGGGGGAAGGAGAAGAAGGTAGTTGGGTAGAAGGTAAGAGAGAGGAAATGCTGAATGAATGACAGAAGGAGCCTGGGATAGTGAAGGAATGAGAGGTAGAGGAAAGTAATTGAGGGCTAGAGATAGGATAAGTACACAAGGTAAACATAGGCAACTAGTGAGTGGGTGGAAGTTAGAGGGGAAATATGCCAGGGAAAATGTGAGGGAGGGACTAGAAAAGGTAGGGCTGGGGAGAGATGAGTGTGGGAGATGGAAAACTAGTTAGTAGATGAGAGATGGAAAAAAAGAGACTGAGGACTGAAGAATGAGAGTGGTTGATAAAGAGGAATGAAATCTAGCTATGAGTAGATAGCAAAGGCATCGGAATGGGATGGGCCTCACAGACCCTGATCCCACCAAACCTTTGGCACCAGCAGAGAGAAGAGAGCAGCTATGATCATGTCATACTCCTGCCTGCCCACAGGAGATTGGATCCCCACAGGCAGGCAGGAGTTTTTGCTGCTATCACAGAGGCCTTCCTCTCCTGCCCCCGGGGATCCAGTCTCCTGTGGGCAGACAAGAGTCTGCCGCAATTGCAGCCATTCCATCCATTTCTGCTCATGGGAGATGGGATCCCTGCGGGTGGAACAGGAGGAGAAGGTCATGGGGCATTAGGGACAGTGTTAGGGCAAAGAGGCATTCCGTGGCCCCTGGTAGATAGAGAAGAGTGCTTCATGGTTTTTTTTTCTGATAGAGGGATGAATATGGTTAAAGTGATGATGGAAGAGAGATTTCATAGTATCAGATGTTTTGCTCATTTCAGGCATGTTTTTGTCAGAAACTCCCTAGGCCTGGGGAGCCAATTTATTTATTTATTTATTTATTTATGTGCACTTAAATACTGCCTTTCCTAAATCAAAGCGGTTTACAAAGAACTCAAAAATTGCATTAAACATATATGCATTACATGGAACATTGAAAACAGGGTGCGCTATATAAGCAAAAAACACTTAATAAGCTTAGGGGTATGTTTACTAAAACCCCCGTTAGGTGCGCGCCGCGGTAGTCTGCAGGATGCCATATAAGGAGTGGGCGGTCCGGTCAAAAATAGCAAAATGGGATTAGCGTGTGCGCTCTTGTGCGTCGTGCACATTAGCGCATGAGTAACGCGCGTGGGAAGCATAAGCAGGCGCGCTGATGTGCAAACAGAGGAACAGGGCTGCAGTACAATGGTGAAGGCACTGACAAATGGTGCAGGGGTCATTGGTTCAATCCCCCACTGTGTCCAATGAATAAGGCTGGCTGAGGCACTACCATTTATGTGTAATATTGCATTATGAGGCTTTTTAATTTTATTTTAATTACTGCTGCTAGCAAACACACTCTCAAAGCACTGTAACATAAGGTGCTGCATAAGGCACCCCATAAGGTACCCCAGAGGGCACATTCTAAAGTGCACTGTCCGCCATGGCACCCTACAATGTTGCTGAAAGGGTGGCGTATAGGGCGCCATATAGGGTGCCCTATGAGGCACAGCAAGGTCATAGCAATGTTTTTGATGGCAACACGGTGCATTTCAAAGCATGGAAATCATAAGTAGGTGCGCTGAAATGTAAGGAGGAGCAGCAGTGTAGCACAATGGTTAAGGCACTGATTGCTGATACAGGGGTCATGAGTTCAATGCCCAATAAGTAAGGCTGGCTGAGGCATCAGCTTTGACATGTACGTATTGTTTCCTGAGGCATTTTATTTGTATTTTAATTATTGCTGCCAGCAAACACACCCTCACATGCCGTAACCTAAGGTGCTGCATAAGGCACCCTATAAGGTACTCCATAGGGCACATTATAAAGTGCACTGTCTGCCACGGCACCCTACAATATCCCCTATAGGGCACCCTATAAGGTGCTCCATAGGACACCTTATAAGGCACCTTATACGGACTGGCACCCTATCAGTCGCTCCATAGCATACTGTATAGTGCACCTTATATGGACGCTAACCATAAGGTGCCCTATAGGGCGCCCTCTGAGGCACCTTATGGGTACAGTACACTGAGGGTGTTTTTGCTGGCAGCACTAATGTACGGTAAAATTGATAATACTTTGGACAGCCCTATCAAATAACCCCACTGTGGGTTTGAACCCCTGACCTCTGGCTCTACTGGTAGTGAAGTAACCAGTGGGCTACAGCTGCTAGCAAGCCCCTGGCTGGCTGCAGAAGGACTGCAAGTCACCACACAAACAGTCTGCTGTGGTCACCAGGATAGGGTTAACCCACCCATACCCATGATGCATTGCACATGCAAATCAGCAGTCTACAGATGATCACAAGATGGGGTATGCACCCCCACAGCACCTCGGCCTGGTAGGGGGAACTGACAGTGTGTGGTACTGGCACAGAGTAGCTACACACCGTCACATTGTGCAGGTACGGTGGGGCGCCCAGCACCAGGTCCACAGCAGAGATAGGCCATGCTGCAGGTCCCCAGCAGTGCTAATCTGTGAGGTAGGTAGTTTCTGCAGACACACCTTGGATATATCTGTATGTCTCAGTCAGGTGTAGCCCCTATGGACCCCTAGGAGGATTATGTACTACCACCCTCCTCCTCCTCCAGGGCTGAGGGTGGTAAACAGGGTCTCCCACCAACAGATCCACATTCTATCTCCCTGCAATGGTGGCAGTAGAGAGGACCATCAACCCCAATCCTGCTGGGGAACAGACACCCTACAGGGCAGTCAATGCAGCTCTGTACACATCCATAACACAATAGCAGACAGACATTAGGCCGGGATATGCTAAGCTGCACCCCACCACTATCTGATACTCTCCTCCAGCAAACCTTCTGCCGCTGCACCCTGCAAGGAGCTCCATCAAGAAACATACCAGCTGCAGACAGTCTGCTAGCTAGTCCATAGTGCATGTTCCTGGTGGAAAAGCGTGCACCCAGAACTGGGATGTCAGCATACACAACAAGCAGATAAGTTAGTGACTGGACCCCAAAAGGAAACCCATAAATATCACATGAGAGAAATACTATACAGCATTATGGGGGTGCCTAGCCATGCTGTGGTCACTGCACAGTCAGGGTGAGAGTGATCTCCCAGCAGGACATGCTGTGGCCACCCTGTCTGTGCAGGTGGTGGCCGGGCACTACAATGTCCCAGTCAGTGCCCTATGCCCTGTGCAGATGCATCCAGGCCAGGCCACCCTGTCCGGGCTATACCCATGGTACCTTGCTCCTCATTATGCACATTGGCAGGCCAATACTGGCAACAGTGCTGGCAGTAGGGGCTGTGGAGGGTGTTTGCAGCCACCACACACTGGATAGACAGACACACACTCCCACACCTATGCCAGCATTGTGCTACTCTAGAGGAGTTTAGCAGCCCTGGCCACCACACCAGTCCTGGGCACAGTGCAGGCATGGATATGGTACGCAATACTGTTGGGGGTCACTCCCCAGGGTGGTAAACACTGTCAGAAACCAGACCTGAAGCACACGCCACGGACAGCAGAAAGATTGCTATGATGGAGCTCAATCAGCAAATTGTGCTTAACGTAGGAATGGGTATCTGCCAGTAAACATGGCAAATGTTTGATAGCTGTGTACCATATTCTCAGGTGTAGGGTGGCATTGCTAAGGTATGCAAGTGCTAGTATTGGGAGATGCATGCAGGTCCCAATGTCCTGCCTCTCCAGGAGGCATTGGCTTATGGAGCCTGTGGGTGTGGGTGTGGGTGTGTCTGCCCCTGTTGGCTGGTGCTTTACGGCAGAGGTTCCCAACTCCAGTCCTGGTGTGCCAAACACTGTTTGGGTTTTCATGCTGTCCCTCAAGAATATGCATGGGATACATCTGTATACCATGGGGGTGGTACATAGATATGCAGCACAGGCATCTTTATTAGAGGCAGCATGGAACCTGAATGGTGTTTGGCCCTCCAGGACTGCATTTGGGAGACTCTGCTCTAGGTAATGCGCCTGTTTATGGTGTCTTTGCTCTGTAGGGTAAAATGTAGGTGTTTTGGGCATGTTTAAGTCATCTGCAATAAAGGTTCTGTCTGTATTAGCACGTTGTAGTAGTGGGTAAAATATGTGGACTGGGTTGGCAGGCACCATAGCTGGGACTTGAACCTGTGACCTTCTGCCTCCAAACACACTGGTTGTTTGCACTGCACCACCCTGTTGCCACAGAGACAGTGCATTCCCTGGTGATACCATGACTGTTTGTCCGGCAGGGCCTGTCTGTTGCAGTGCATGGCACCCACCTACACAGGGCTAGGCCATGGTCTGCTCTGGGCAGCTGCCACTGCCCCCTCCACCAACAGTACCCCTCCGCCACCATGCTGACATGGCCTTGTATTGGAGACAGCATAAAACCTGAATGATTTGTTTGGGGGACTCTGCTCTAGGTAATGCACATGTTTCTGGTGTCTGTGCTCGGTGGGGTAAAATATAGGCGTTTGAACCATGCGTATGTTCTCTGCAATAAAGGTTTGTCCTTACTATCACGGTTTGGTAGCAGGTAAAATATGGGGACTGGATTGGCAGTAGCCCCATCTGGGAGTTGAACTTGTGACCTTCTGCTCTTGAACACACTGTGTGCATTGCGCCACCGTGTTGCCACAGATATAATGCATTCCCTGGGGAGTCCATGACTGTACATCCGACAGGTCAGGCACAAGGAGAGCACAGTGCTCTTGCTATTCCGACAGGAACACAATGAGGCAAGAGATATGGATGGTCACACGTGCCTTTATTAAGTCCCCTACGCGTTTCGGCCAAAGCCTTCCTCGGGGGGATATACTTAAACATTAAGACAATAGACAATAGAAATGTACAATTTTGTACATCTTATTAATTGGTCGTAATACATTTTTCATGTCCATACAGTGTCATTTAATGTTGTTTATCTACACATATATATATTTTTTATGTTCCTCTTATTATTATATTTATATTTCTTTCCATTTCTATTGTCTATTTATGCATTACAGTATTTTAGAGTGCAAGGAATCTACACGCTATCTATGATAATTATACTGGTGGTTTGACCAGTAGCGCCCTGTAAGTAGACACTTTTTATGTCGTTTATTGTGTCATTTGGTTTTACCAGTAGTGCTTTGTAGAAGCTTTTTTTTATGTTTTTACTTTGTTTCTGCCCTGTGTCTTATTTATTCATTATTCAATATTCAATATTTTAATGTTTTAAGTGTTTTATGTTTTGTTTTATTCATAGTGGTTATTTAAGTTTATGTTCAATATGGATTTAATGTATGATTTTATTATTAACTTATATTTTTACACATTATTATCCAGACTGATGTGTTTATGTGGTACATGCCTGGTTTGATTTTATGCATATTTATGATTTTTTATGCTTTTTATGTTTGTATGTTTAAGTATATCCCACCGAGGAAGGCTTTGGCCGAAACGTGTAGGGGACTTAATAAAGGCACATGTGATCATCCATATCTCTTGCCTCATTGTGTTCCTGTACATCCGACAGGGCCTGTCTGTTGCAGTGGGCGGCACCCACCTACACAGGACTGTGCCTGGACTGCTGTGGGCAGCTGCCACTGCCCCCTCCACCACCAGTATCCCTCTGACACTATGCTGACATGCCCTTCTGCTGGTGGTGCTCGTGCTGCGCAGTCTCAGGCCATGCAGTGTGCGGGTAGGCGGCTGCCTATGGTGCGGGTTCTGGGGTAGGGGTGCCTGCATATCCGTCCACGCATCCCCCAAGCACCGCCTGCCAATGTTCTGTGCCCTTGGGGTTACCTGCTGGGTACTATCCCCAGTGACACTGTGGGAAATACACTTGTGCCCATGTTGGACCCTCATCAGTTGCTGTCTGACTGCTGTACAGTTTCAGCATTCCTATGGGCCACCTAGGCATCACCCTAGTCCACACTGTGGCTCAGCTGCACCACAGCATGTGCCACCTGCAGCCCTCTGTGTCCCCTTTTCCGGCATCTGTCCAGTTGCCCGTTCTGATATGCCTACCCTGATCAGTGCTATTTCTGTGGGATCATTCATCTTGTATGGAGACGGAGCGTAGACCCTTCCAAAATTCATATTTATTTTTTGGGGCTTTCTTGGGAGGGGTTTTTGATGTTTCCCATTACTATCACTATTGCCCAGCTTGATTATAATTGTTTTTTTATTTTGTTCAGGTCCTTTTCAATGTTTATTTGTACTTTTGTTCTGTGCACATGTATCACACTTATCACGTTTTGTAGGTTTCCCTGGTTTTCAGGTACATTGCTGACGGAAATGGTTTCTTTTCCCTTTAAATGCTCTCTTGCGCGAGGTTTTCACTCACGGTATTTTTTTACCTGATATTTCACTGTGCTCGTGTGCGGGGAGCCTCTCCCCTCCCACTATCCTCCCCTTGACCTCTTCTCTCCGCCCTGGGGAGCCTTATACGGACCTTCCTCCGCCCTCCTAATTCCTTTCCCTGCCTTCCGCGCTCGTGTGCACCGCGGCGCACATGAGCGAACACTAATGCGCATTTGTGCCCCGTAACGCATCAGTAGCGTGCGCTAAGGTACCTTAATGCACGCTATTGCGCACCGCACACATTAGCGCAGTTTAGTAAACATACCCCTTAGTAAAGTAAATTTAACTGGGAATGTCAAACAATGAACTATTTACATGTGTTTTTTAATGGAACGTTTTTAGGTAACTATTGGTCTAAGGTTAGCTTGAATTTCTTATTCTAGTTATGGAAAAGGAATGTTGTCCAATGAAGCGGAAGTCCTACTCTGAAGCTATTGATCAAGAAGTGCTGAAAAATAGCAGTGTATTTTCACTGAGTGTGAAGAGTGGGCACAAGTTGCATGAGAATCAGGAAGCAACTGGGGCATCTGTGGCCCAGCTCATTCGGGATATTGGCACCAGGTGGAATTCCACTTCTAAGATGATGCTGGAGAGGTTAGTGGAGCAAGGCATAGTCCTCCAACAAAAGTCAATAAACAGCAAGATAGGTACTGAAAGCAACCTGGGAAGTCAGAATTGCACAAATATGACTCAGGAACTGAGTTTCAGAAGGACTACTTTGAGTCTTGTCATCCTAGCATTGAATATTCTACAGGAGAAGTTAGAGAGTTTCAGCTTTGATAGAGATTGACAGTGAAGGTTTTGTACAAGTGGACTTCTTGCATGGTCAAATGGAAAAAAGGTTGAAACGCCTCACAAAGAAGAATGCTTATATGATAAATACTTTGCTGTGATTAAGACTGTTAAGGCTGCTTTACATGGAGGTGATTATAAGAGATGAACTGTGTTCTCTTTGATCTCAACACAGTCTTCCCTGCAGTCTTAAACAAAGATAGAATTCCACATATTTTTATGATCTTTTACTGTAGAAACATAGAAACGTGATGGCAGAAAAAGACCACATGGCCTATCTAGTCTGCCCTTCCATCAACTAAAACAGTGCCCTTTTTTCCTTTAGAGATCCTCTGTGTTTCTCCCATGCTTTTTTGAATTCAGATTCTGTCCTTGCCTCTACCACCTCCACTGGGAGATTATTTGACTCATCTACCAGTCTTTCCATAAAGAAATATTTCTGCATATTACTCCTGAGTCTATCCCCTTTCACCCTCATCCTATGTCCCCTCATAGCAGAGCTTGTTTTCAATCAGAAGAGTCTGTCCTGCTGTGCATTTATTTATTTTTATTTTTATTTATTTAACAGTTTTTCTATATCGCTCTATCATAGGATTCAGAGCGGTTTACATATAACACGAACCAACAATCAAATAAAAGTTGCATTGAACAAGGGTGATTAACCTTGGTAGATTCTATGAGGTTACAGATAATGCACTTGTATTAGTGTAGTGGGTGACACATTACAGCAGTAATGTGTCACCATGGAGGTATAGTATTTAAACATCTCTATCCCGCCTTTCCTCTGAAGTATGCATAGTAAGATCTTTAAGTCTGTCCTCATATGCTTCATAGTGAAGACCCTTAACCATTTTAGTAGCCACCCTCTGCACCAACTCCAACCTGCTTATATCCTTTTGAAGGTGAGGTCTCTTGCAGGTTTTCTATCCTTCATCATGTTCTCTTTTTCCTTTTCTCTGTTTCCTTTATCCCTTTTCTCCCTTTCCCTTCCCCTTCTCTTTCCTCCCCCCCTTTCTTTTTCCACCCCTCCCCATCTCTTCCTCTTTCCTTCCCCTCTTGTCCCTTTTCTCATCCCTCCTTCTCCCCTTTCCTTCTCACCCTCCCATTTTCCCTTCCCCTTCTCTTTCCCCTTATCCCTCCCCTTTCTCCTCCTTTTCCTGGTTCTCCCTTCTCTTCCTCCCCTTCTCCTCCTTTTTCCTTCTTCTCTCCTCCCTTCTCTTCCCCCCTTCCAATCTTCTCACACCATGAGCTCAAATTTATTAGAGAAATGCATACATGTCGCTTATAGTATGCATAAGTAGGCAGCAGGCACATTGAAATTTTGAAATGTTGCCTCCAGAGTTTAAGATCCTCTATGAGCAGAAGGATATGTGAAAAAGCTTGGAGTTGTTTATACTTTTTTTCCACATAGCATTCCTTAAAGTAGGAGGGAACCAAAATTCCAACCCCCTTTTCTGTCTGCTCTTTTTCTTCCTTTAAATATAGTCAAGTCATAGAGATAAACAAAACTGATGGCAGATGAAAGATCACTATCTTTCCATATCAACCGTTAATCTGTATAACTACTTTTTTACTATAACAAATCCACAGCTTGCACCAGTTCTCCCTTTTTTGTCTGATTTGCACTGAGAATTATATATGAATATATCTTTTTAAAATTGTTTGGTTTGTAAAGCCTTTTTTTTGGTGAGCAACTATATTTTGTTGGCAACATTTTTTCTGCCAATCAGTTGAAGAGTGGGCGACAATCGCAATAGGCTTTATTCTCATTTATAACACATATGTGGTGCTTCCACTTTTTGCTTTCAGTTCTTTTTGATCCATAAGCTAGTAAGTCGGGGAGTGGAAGTTGTTGTTGTTGTTGTTATTTTTTGCTATTTTTCTTCCTTAGGAGGTGACCCATTGCATTCCCACATGCTCTGAATGGAAAGCATTCATTTTTGGCTACATTGGTTACTGTTCTCAATCCTGTTTCTGTACTTTATGGCTGCCCTTTTAGATTTCGGCTGATGTAGTTTTGGCTTTAATCACTTTGCATGTTGTCTTAGGCATGTATACTCTGCTGACGAGAACTTCAACATTTTGTCTTGGACAAAGAAAGTGGAGGAGACTGTTTATTGTATGTTGTCTTGCAGCAGTTCCATCAATATATGTGCATCCAAATAGTTTTTCGTGGCACTTTTTTTGAGATGATTTCATAATATAACATTTGACATGTGCTTTTGAAAAATGGGTTTATACTGGCATGCACTTTGACTTGCAAGAAATTCTCTTGTAGCGTACATTATCAGTAATGTTGGCATAAATCCTCAAACTCCCCTTTTGTAGGTTTGCCTATGATGTCCCTCTCCCCATCCCCCGAAGAGTGCAGCATCTTCCATCTCACCTTAACTCCCCACATCTTCCCCTCCCCATTCCCAACTGTGCAGCACTTCCTATCTTCCCTCTTCCCATTGACCTGAACAGTGCAGCATTTCTCTCTCCCTTCCCCCTTAAAGGTCCATCATCTACCCCTCCCCAGCCCTCCAACAGTACAGCATCTCCCTCCCCCCTTTGCCTTAACAGTCAGCCATCTCCCCTCTCCCCTTCACCCCTAACTCTGCAATATCTTCCCTTCCCATCTCCCTCAACAGTGAAGCATCTCCCTTCCTTCAAAAAAAGGGAATCAGTCTTCTCTGCTCTGAATTGCAGCAGCAGCAGCAGCATTTATGCAAAGCCTTAACAGGGTTTTTTTTTTTAATAAGCTCTAAGCTGTGCTTCTTTCCCAGGATGCAGTAGCATGCGGCACTTATTGGGATTTCTGTCCCTGTACATGGAAGTACACTGGAAGTGATATTGTAAGAAGGGCTGCATGGTGCTGTGAACCTGGAAATGATGCTGAGGTTTTGCATCGATGCTCCTACTGCAAGGCTTTTCTTCGCTGCTGCCACTGTCGCCTCAGAGCAGATCCTCTCTGCAAGGGTAGGGCTTGCACAATGTGTGGCACTACTTGGCCATTGGAGGGGGCTGAAGCAAAAGTGGAGGGGCCCGTGTCCCTCCAGGCCCCTCTGTGGCTATGCCTCTGCTTTTAGATCAACAGTCCAGAGATAAATATATCATACCTACATCAATCAATTTCTGTCTAAATTGTAATCACATCGTGTGCTTCTTTCTGTCTTCTTGGCTGAACTTCAGACTGAGCTTGTAAGTGAACCAGAGGCATTCAGGTTTCATGTCTCCACTTGAGAGCACTGCTTTAAGCACCTTTTTCCACTCTCATTTTAATGATTTCTTATAACCTTCATCTGCTGTTCATGGAACAAGAAAAAAATGCTTATTCTACAGTTTTCATAATTAAACTTTAAAAGGAATTTCCCTTTTACTTTAGAGCTGCTACTAAAATGCATTGCAAAAATTCTTACAGTTCTGAAGGGCAAATATTCAGGTCATGATACTTCAAAATAAAATGTCTAAGTAATAATTTTCTTGTGTCTAAGGTGTCCAATCTGTTTTCCTTAATGTATTCATCTCCTATAAAGTAAATAGACTTCAAGAAAATCCCAACATAAATGAGCAGGTACATTTTAGAAAGGCCGTTTATGTGGTGGGAGGGACGTGAAAGTGAAAACATCTGCAAATCTTTCTCAATCACAGAAGAGAGGGGGTGCAATGTAAGACTGATTATAGAATCGACGTATCTCTGCCCATCAAAATGGATGCGATTGTTAAAATTGGGCCGTAGAATGAAAGAAGTGGAGGAATGATAGCCACAAGCAGTGGGAGGAGCCATTTCACAAATATACATGTGGGGAAAATCAGAGGACACCTGGCATCTTACACATGTAAAAGTCAACCTTTACATGTGTATCCCAGCCATTTCACAAACCTAGATGTGGAGCCGCTGTTAATCACCTAGAGAAGCCTCTAGTGTTATTTTATTTCAATTTGGAGAGGGAAATAAATATTGGGGGATTAGGAAAATCCAGGAGCTGCTGGGTCACCAGGAGTAGTCAGCATTGACTCAAAGGCACACTTAATTCCTCCTGTAAAGAGCTGGCCAAAACAGGCATTTTTTAAATTTATTTTATTTATTTATTTATTTACATTCTCTTATATACCGCACTATTCTGCATCAGCGCGGTTTACATTGAACAAACTGAAATTACATTGAACAGGGTATTATAACTTGGAGAAAACTATGGCCATTAATATCAGGGAGCAGGGGTAAATCTAATTGTGGCTTACTTCAGGCTTGGGCATACATACATTCCCTATATGAAATGGGGAATATATGTGCAGATTTTGGTTTCTTCTAGGCCATGCCTCTGGCTTGCCCCCAACATGCCTCCATCTAGTTTTGATGTAGTATGAGCATCTACGTGTAAAACAAGACTTTACTAAAATAGCCATTTACAAGCGCATGCAATCTATAAATGTAAATGGTCATAGCAATTAAGTCTTCTAAAATAACCCACTTAATGAACACTTAGAAGAATGCTGTGTGATTGAGGTAAATCAAAATGTACCTCCTTCCACACAATGGGTGCTCAGTTTAAATCAATCTGTTTCTCTTTTGCCTTATAGAACTGCTAGCTGGTGAAAATATTGCACAACTATAAGGAAAAGGTCAGCCAGAAAGCATTAGTAACAATTCATAAATTATGAATTCAGACTTCATTGCCCCAATAGCTGCTGTGGTCACCAACATGTTTATTGCTTATAATGGGTTTTGTTAACAAGTAGAGGTATGCATTCATTTCCAAATGAATGAGGGTATTTTCAGTTCTTATTCCATTAAGTGAACAGAATAACCAAGGGGGTGGAATTAACCAAATCTTCATTTGTTCCATTCATTTGCTGCATCATTGCAATACAGCTCATGGGTCCATGCACAACAGAGCCTCTTTGGGATGGAGAGATCACAAAAGTACAAGGTATTTCCTCAATTATGTTGAAATTTGTTTTGCCAAGCAACAAAACAAGCCTATCCCTGCCTCTTTTCTCACAAATCACATGGCTGATGATATCAGCAGCAGCACAGTAGTAAAGTGAAACAAAAATAACACCTGAGATTTTTTTCTCCATTCAAGGAGAGATGACCGAATTACTGCTTCACAAATGTACTTTACTCAAATGCAAAAGGTGAAAATAAAATATAGAAATTATCCAAAGATCAACATAGGGCTCTGAGAAGTAGAGAGCAATGTATCCTGTCTCAAAGGCAGAAAGATTCTTGGGTTTAAAAAAAATCTAATCACAGCCCAATGAGAAAACATAATAACTACTCATTGAGACAAACAGAGGAGAGAAAGAGAGAGAGAACTCAGAGAGACAGACAAATATCGACTACTACTTATCATTTATAAAGTGTTATTGGGTGTACACAGCACTGTACAAAAATCTATAAGATTGATAGTTCTTGTTCTATTGAGTCTGATTGAATCACAATTCAAGGGAGGATTAGGCATGGAAATGGTGGTAGAAAGCTGGAGAGATTTCTTCAAGAGGACCATACCAACAGCTGCATATCTCAGTGGAAAATTTAAAGATGAGCTGCAATCTCCCATCTCAACAGTGCAACAAAAGAAGGCAGAAGCAGTGCAGGGTGGGGAAGCCAGAGACCAGCAACAGGCAAAGACATTGCCACACAGAAAAATAGCAAGCCCACCCTATTGTTTGCCGAGAGGTATACAGCCATTTTTCACAGATATAGAATCTAAATAATCCTCATCTGACAGATTTCCAAAATCATCAGATATTAGAAGTTTCTTAGAAGAGGATAGTCTTGAAAATCTAATTGTTAGCATACTAAGGGGTATGTTTACTAAAACCCCGGTAATGTGCGCGGCGCGCTAGTGTGCGGATGCCATATAAGGAGTGGGCGTTTCAGTCAGAAAAAAGCTAAACCGGGATTAATCATGCGCTAATGTGCGCTGCGCTCAAGTGCGCCCCGCACATTAGCGCATGAGAAAGTTGCGCGGGAAGCATAAGTGGCACGCTGATGTGCAAGCACAGGAACAGAGCCACAGTACAATGGTTAAGACACCGACCAATGGTGTAGGGATCATGGGTTCAATCCCCCACTGTGCCCAATGAAGAAGGCTGACTGAGGCATTACCTATTATGGGGAAGATTGCTATAGGAGGCATTTTATCTTTATTTTAATTATCTCTACTAGCAAACACATCCTCAAAGCGTGTTAACATAAGGCACCCCATAAAGCACATTTTAAAGTACACTGTCCGCCAAGGCACCCTAGAATGTTGCTTATAGGGTGCTTTATAGGGTGCTGTATGAGGTACCGCAAGGTCACAGCACTGTTTTTGATGGCAGCACTGTGCAGTTTAAGGAATAAAAATCATAAGTAGGTGTGCTGACATGTAATGAGGAGCAGCAGTGTAGCACAATGGTTAAGACACTGACCAATGATGCAGGAGTCATGGGTTCAATCCCCCACTGTGCCTAATGAAGAAGGCTGGCTGGGGCATTACCTGTCATATGTAAAATTGCTGTAGGGGGCATTTTATTTTTATTTTAATTAGTGCTGCCAGCAAACACACCCTCATAGTATTGTAACATAAGGTGCTGCATAAGGCGCCTCATAGGGTACCCTAGAGGGCACATTCTAAAGTGCACTGTCTGCCACAGCACCCTACAATGTTTCTGAAAGGGTGGCCTATAGGGCACCATATAGGGTGCCCTATGAGGCACAGCAAGGTCATAGCACTGTGTTTGATGGCAGCACTGTGCATTTAATCGCATGGAAATCTGAAGTAGGTATGCTGACATGCAAGGAGGAACAGCAGTATAGCACAATGGTTAAGGCACTGACTGCTGATACAGGGGTCATAAGTTTGCTCCCCAGTGTGCCTAATACGTAAGGCATCAGCTTTGCAATGTACATATTGTTATCTGCAGCACTTCATTTGTATTTTAGTAATTGCTGCCAGCAAAAACGCCCTCACATGCCGTAACTGAAGGTGCCGCATAAGGCACCGTATAAGGCACTCCATAGGGCACATTATAAAGTGCACTGTCCGCCATGGCACCCTAAAATGTACCCTATAGGGCACCCTATAAGTCGCTCCACAGGATAACGTATAGTGCACCTTATATGGACGGTAACCATAAGGTGCCCTATAGTGCGCCCTCTGAGGCACCTTATGGGTACAGTACGCAGAGAGTGTTTTTGCTGGCAGCAATAATGTACATTAAAAAGAGATAATGCTTTGGGCAGCCCTATCAAATAACATCAGTGTGGGTTTGAACCCATGACCTCTGGCTCTACAGACAGTGAAGTAACCAGTGGGCTACAGCTCTATACCTGCTAGCAAGCCCCTGGCTGGCTGTAGAGGGACTGCACGTCACCACACAGACAGTCTGCTGTGGTCACCAAGATAGGGTTAGGCCACCCATACCCATGATGCACTGCACATGCAAATCAGCTGTCCACAGATGAACACAAGATGGGGTATGCACCCCCACAGCACCTCGGCCTAGTAGGGGGTACTGACCGTGTGTGTTACTGGCACAGAGTAGCTACACACCGTCACATTGTGCGGGTACTGTGCTCACCCTGAGTGTGTGGTAGGGCGGCCAGCACCAGGTCCACAGCACCTTCCATGGCAGAAATAGGCCATGCTGCAGGTCCCCAGCAGTGCTAATGTGTGAGATAGGTAGTTTCTGCAAAAACACCTTGGATATATCTGTCTGTCTCAGTCAGGTGTAGCCCCTATGGACTCCTAGGAGGATTATGTACCCCCCCCCCCCCCCCCTCCTCCAGGGCTGAGGGTGGCAAACAGGGTCTCCCACCACCAGATCCACATTCTACCTCCCTGCAATGGTGGCAGTAGAAGGGATCATCAACCCCAGTCATGCTGGGAAAGACACCCTACAGGGCAGTCAATGCAGCTCTGTACACATCCATAACACAATAGCAGACAGACATTAGGCCTGGATATGCAAAGCTGCACCCCACCACCATCTGATATTCTCCTGCAGCAAGCCTTCAGCTGCTGCACCCTGCAAGGCGCTCCATCAGGACACATACCAGCTGCAGACAGTCTGCTAGCTAGTCCATAGTGTAGGTTACTGGTGGAAATGCATACACACCAAGCAGATAAGTCAGTGACTGGGCCCCAAAAGGAAACCCATAAATATCACATAAAAGAAATACTATATAGCTCTATGGGGCTGACTAGCCATGCTGTGGTCACTGCACAGTCAGGGTGAGAGTGATCTCCCAGCAGGACATGCTGAGGCCACCCTGTCTGTGTAGGTGGTGGCTGGGCACTAAAATGTCCCATCCAGTGCCCTATGCCCTGTGCAGATGCATCCTGGCGAGGCCACCCTGTCTGGGCTATACCCATGGTACCTTGCTCCTCATTATGCACATTGGCAGGCCAATACTGGCAACAGTGCTGACAGTGTGGGCTGTGGAGGGTGTTTGCTGCCACTACACACTGGATAGACAAACAGACACCCCCACACCTATGCCAGCATTGTGCTACTATAGAGGAGTTTAGCAGCCCTGGCCACCACACCAGTCCTGGGCACAGTGCAGGCATGGATATGGTAAGCAATACTGTTGGGGGTCACTCCCCAGGGTGGTCAACACTGTCAGAGACCAGACCTGAAGCACACACCGCAGACATCAGAAAGGTTGTTATGATGGAGCTCAATCAGCAAACTGTGCTTAACGTAGGAATTGCTATCTGCCAGTAATCATAGCAAACGTTTGATAGTTGTATACCGTATACCCAGGTGTAGGGTGGCATTGCTAAGGTATGCAAGTGCTAGTATTGGGAGATGCACGCAGGGCCCAATGTCCTGCCTCTCCAGGAGGCATTGGCCAATGGGGCCTGTGGGTGTGTGTGTGTGTGTGTCTGCCCCTGTTGGCTGCTGCTTTACGGCAGAGGTTCCCAACTCCAGTCCTGGTGTGCAAAACACTGTTCGGGTTTTCATGCTGTCCCTCATGAATATGCATGAAATACATCTGCATACCATGGGGGTGGTGCATAGATATGCAGCACAGGCATCTTTATTAGAGGCAGCATGGAACCTGAATGGTGTTTGGCCCTGCAGGACTGCATTTGGGAGACACTGCTCTAGGTAATGCGCCTGTTTATGGTGTCTGCGCTCGGTGGGGTAAAATATAGGCGTATTAACCATGCGTATGTTCTCTGCAATAAAGGTTTGTCCTTACTATCACGGTTTAGTTGTGGGAAAAATATGGGGACTGGATTGGCAGTAGCCCCAGCTGGGCTTTGAACCTGTGACTTTCTGATCTTGCACAGACTGTCTGTGTGCACTGCACCACCGTGTTGCCACAAATATGCTGTATTCCCTGGGGAGTCCATGACTGTACATCTGACAGGGCCTCTTTGTTGCAGTGCACGGCACCCACCTGGACAGGGCTAGGCCATGGTCTGCTGTTGCCACCAGCTGATGCCACCTCCACCACCAGTACCGCTCCATCCTTAGATTGGAGACAGCTTAAACCCTGAAGGATTTGTGGCCCTCCAGGACTGCATTTGGGGGAATCTGCTCTAGGTAATGTGCATGTTTCTGGTGTCTGTGCTCTGTAGCGTAAAATAAACGTGTTTGAGGCATGCTTATGTTCTCTGCAATAAAGGTTCATCTTTACTATTACGATATAGTTGTGGGTAAAATATGGGGACTGGATTGGCAGGAGCCACAGCTGGGGCTTGAACCTGTGACCTTCTGTCTCCAAGCACGCTGGTTGTGTGCACTGCACCACTGTGCTGCCACAGAGACAGTGCATTCCCTGATGATACCATGACTGTTTGTCCGTCAGGGCCTGTCTGTTGCAGTGCATTGCACCCACCCACCTACACAGGGCTAGGCCATGGTCTGCTCTGGGCAGATGCCTCTGCCCCCCTTCACCTCCAGTACCCATGTGCCACCATGCTGACATGCCCTTCTGCTGGTGGTGCTGGTGGTACGCAGTCTCAGGCCATCCTGTGTGCGGGTAGGCGGCTGCCTATGGTGCGGGTTCTGGGGTAATGGTGCCTGCATATCTGTCTGCACGTCCCCCAATCACTGCCTGCCAATTTCTGTGCCCTTGGGGGTACCTGCTGGGTACTATCCCCTGTGACACTGTGCTAAACACTCTCATGTCCATGTTGGGCCCTCCTCAGTTGCTGTCTGGCTGCTGTTCAGTTTCAGCATTCCTAGGTGCCATCTAGGCATCTGCCTAGTCCACACTGTGCCCCAGCTACACCACAGCATGTGCCGCCTGCAGCCCTCTGAATCCCCTTTCCCAGCATCTGTCCAGTTGCCCATTCCGACCTGCCCGCCCTGCTGTTGTGGAACATGTGCATGCCATAAGTAACCTGTCCAATGGAGAGGGAAACCCTGATCATTGTTATTTCACTGTGGGATCATTCACCTTGTATGGGGACGGAGCGTAGACCCTTCTAAAATTCATAATTATTTTTTGGGGCTTTGTTGGGAGTGCTTTTTGATGTTTCCCATTACTATCAGTATTGCCCAGCTTGCTTATGATTTTTATATATTTTGTTGGGGTCATTTTTAATTTTTATTTGCCCTTTTGTTCCGTGCACATGTATCACACTGCTCACGTTTTGTAGGTTTCCCTGGTTTTGCTGTACATTGCTGACAGAAATGGTTTCTCTTCCCTTTAAATCGGCTCTACAGCGAGGTTTTCACTCGCGGTATTTTTAAGCTGGAATTTCAGCCCCGCTCTTGTGCGGGAGCCTCTCCCCTCCCACTCTCCACCCATTGACCCCGTCTCTCCGCCCCTGGGGAGCCTTCCTCCGCCCTCCGAGAGCCTTTCCTCTCCTTTATCGCACATCAGCGCGCCACGCACATGAGCGGGCCCTTTAGTGCGGCGCGCACGTGTGCGGGGCACAAAAACACATCATTAGCATGCGCTAAGGTACCTTAGCGCACGCTATTGTGCGCTGCGCACTTGAGCACGGTTTAGTAAACATACCCCTAAGTGGTGAGGGGATAGGTAGTGATGTTGTTAGGGTAAAGAATACCAAATAGTTTAAGAAAGTAGTGAAGAGTATGAAAGACGCCCCTGGCCTTTCATCTTTTGCTTTGCTCTCAGCCCCAGTTCCAGCAGTAGCAACAGTTTTAAGAAAATGTGATTAAAAATGTATAAAAAACCTCAAAGTTAGACTGCAAAATTGTTTACCCATTGACCTTAATTGACTCAAAGGATCCAAATAATCCAAATAATTTGGAGTCTGCAAACAAACAAAATGGATGATGAAACCAAACTAAAATGTTTTGCTGTGCATATCCCTCCAAAGAAGCATAGGCTCTGAGAACAGTATGGCCCTTAACATATAACACAATACCTATGGGTTAGTTTGGAAAGAAGGAATGGAAAATCAGTTTACATTGGTGTGACGTACAGACCTCCTTTACAGGCAGAAGAAATAGAAATTTAATTGAAGAAATTCACAATATTGCTATGAAAGGGGAAGTACTGGTAGGAGATTTCAATTTACCAGATGTTGATTGGGATATCCTGCTATACTGTCACCTAGAAGTAGGGAGATATAGGATTCTCTATGTTTATGTTTATGTTTATTACATTTGATATACCGCTCAGGCCAAAGCATCAGAGCGGTTTACAATATTACATAAAAAATACTGAAAATATGAAAAGAACGCCATTGATAAAATAGGACAGAGTAAGAGTAGCTGATCTTCAGAGCCTGTTTTCTGGTGTTCTCTGCAGCAGCGGCTGCAAGTACAGTGAGGTTGATTGAGAGAACAGTTCTAGCTACTGATAATGAAACTCACATGGGAAGGGTTGTTAGTGCACATGGTGCTTACAAATGGGGACAATGTTTCTGATATTGTATTGAGTGATTGTCTAGTGTGCAGTGAACAGTGATGGTGAACTTTAATATTAGGACTCTGGTGGAGATGGTTCATTCAAAAGTGAAGGACCTAGACTTCAGGAAAACTAACTTTGCAAAGATGGGGGAATATCTCAAAGAGTCATTAGCTGGATGGGAACATCTGGGGGAAGTAGAACAACAGTGTGCAAAACTGAAAGGAGATATTTAAGGGCAACAAATCTTTTTTGTTAGGATAGTAAATAAAAACAAGGGGAAAAGGAGGCTGCAATGGTTTCAAGAAGAAGAAACTGAAAAGATGAGGAAAAAGAGGTTAACCTTCATAAACTGTAAGAGATAACAGAAAGAAGACAAACAACAATATCTGGAGAAGCTAACAGAAGCTGATAAAGTAGTAAGGAAAGCAAAGATACTAATGCAAGCTATTATAAGTATTTGACAAATGATTGAGAATTTGGCAGCTAAGATTTAATGCTAAAAATGCAAGGCCATGCATTCGTCTATTCAAACCAAAGGAGGCAGCACTACTTGAACCCCTGACAGGCTCAAATATTCAATAGATTTTATTTTATTTTTATTTATTTATTTAACATTTTTTATATACCGCCCCTTCCATCGATCAGGGGCGGTTTACATTTAACAAATTTTCAGAAACCTGATTACAGAGAACAGAAAACATTTGAACTATAGTACAATGAAACTATATACAGGTTAGCTAGGGACTAATACTGAAGTATCGTCAAAGCTGCATCTGAACTATATACATGGTATATTATAACAGAACAGGTTATGGAGATGCAATTGTATCAGGGTGGGTGGGGATGTGTTGATTAGCGAGGTGGGAGAGGGGGTGAGGGGAATTGAAAGGTTGTAACATTCTGTGAAAAGAAGTGTTTTTAGGAGTTTTCAAAATGTCTGTAGGTCCTTAGTTGATCTGATGGAGTCTGGGAGGGAGCTCCAGAAGGTAGGAGCGGAATAACTGAAGGCTCTGTTGCTGGTCACTTATTTGGTTTTTCTTACTGAGGATAGTAGGGCTAGGAGGTCCTTTGTACTTGCTCTTCTCATTCTAGTATCAAGTTGAGATTGGATCAGGGTGGATAGGTAGGAAGGGGCGATATTACTGTGAAGTTTAAAAGTTAAGACTAACATTTTATATTTTATTTTGGATGAGATGGGGAGCCAATGGAGGTTATAGAGTACAGGGGTGATGTGGTTGGTGATGCTTGATTTGGACTGTGCTAGTTGTAGCAGGTGGATTGTCTTTTTCGGTAGACCCAGTAAAAGACTATTGCAGTAGTCCAAGTGAGGGGTAATCAATGCTTGGACTAGTGATCTGAAGCCTTGAATGTCAAGGATCGATCTGAGGTGCTGTAAAGTTTTTAATTTAAAGAATACTGTTCTGGCAGTTTGCTTGACTTGGGCAGTCATAGTGAGTGCTGTGTCGATAATGTCCCCTAGATATTTTACTTCCTGTTTGACTGGAAGTTCAAAATATTATGGAGTTTAAAGGAAGAGGGGGTGTAAAGTTCTGACTTCTAGTTGTGAATAAGATTTCAGTTTTCTTAAGGTTTATTTGTATGTTGTTTGCATTTAACCATAATTCTGCTTCAGTTATGCAGTCAGTGATGTTGCTGAACTGGGGATTTTTTAAGTCAAATGGGGCATATACCATTATGTTATCAGCACAGATATGATATTTGATGTTGTATTTTTTGAAGATGTTGGGAGAAGAAGCTTCAGAGCGGCGGCCAGCAGCTGTGCATTGCAGCTTACAACTGCTTAAAGACAGCTCATTGAAACTCCCCTAAATGTTATTCATAGACTTCCAGAATAGCTCATCTGTTTTAACAAATTTCAAATGCATTTAAAACAACTGAAAAAACATTTGGCTAACACTTAACTTATCAACCCGATCACTCTCCAAACTTCAGAGGTGCCCAAACATCTGTGAGAACAGTCGACTTGAGTTTTGCCCTCTTTCAAATGGATTGCATCAAGACATGACAAACGGTAGAGGCAAAGCAAGCCTTCAGAGATAAAACAGTTCAAACACTAAAGCCGTTTAAAAGGAAGCAGAGCAGCAAAAAAGCAAACAGACAACCAACCAGCAACCGGATGATAAAGCTGTGAACCATTCCAGGGTCTCATTCAATTCCATTGGCTGAACTGTGTTTAAAGTAAAACTCCATTTTTGCTCTAGACAAGCTAATCACTGTTCAGTCTGCCCATACTCTGGATTCTGTATACCATCAATCACAAGCCACTGCAGCTGATTCCATTGATGATGCAAATTCAAACAATGTTGTTCAATTGGCAGTGTTGCTACTTTGTTACCGAGCTGGGATTTGTGTTCAATGAGACGCACTTTAATCTTACGAACAGTCTGGCCTACATATACCTTAGGGCAGGGACATATAATTAAATAAATTACCCACATAGATTGACAGGTTGTATTTAGCCTAAGTAGGTAAGACACACCCGATTCAAGATCAGTCCTCTCTCTAGTGGTCACCGTAGTGGAACACATCATGCAATGGCCACATGCAGTATGCTTTCCTTGTGCTTGGCCCACAGGATTGTGGTATAAAAAGTCTGAATGTATCAACATGTCCCTTAAGTTCCCGGTTTGAGTGAATGCTATGCACGACCCCTTTTGGAATATCTTATGCAATTTTGAAACGTGCCGGTGATTATATAGGCTGTTAACCAAATGCTGTACTTGATCTATATGCTGAAGTATGTAGATTTGTTTCTCCATTCCATCAGGATTGTGCTTCTGAAGTAATAAGGAGTGATTGGCATATTTAGTTCTCAAAAAAGTTTAGTGCATGACTCTTTTGGGTGGAGTGGCCTAGTGGTTGGGGCAAGTTACCTTAGGCGGGAGTTCAAATCCCACTAAAGGACAGTAACCTTGGGCCAGAAAGATTGGGGTTTCTAGTCCCACAGGTGCTCCTTGTGGCCTTGGGCAAGCTACTTAACCCTCCATTGTCTCAGGTACCAAAACATAGACTGTAAGCTCTTCGGAAACAAGGGAAAAATATATATACAGTACCTAAATGTACACTGCTTTGACTGGTAGAAAAGCAGTATATAAGCCTAGTTAAATAAAACCCTTCTGCAATAAATGCTCTGATAATACTTTAGCTTGAAGTTGAAAGTCTTCAAATCGGAACAAATCTGACGTATATGCCAACACTGACCAATAAGGAGAGACTAAGGGGTATGTTTACTAAACCTTCTTAACGTGCGCCCAGCGTTAGTGTGCAGGATGCCATATAAGGAGTGGGGGTTTCAGTTTAAAGTAGCAAACGGGATTAGCGTGCACGCTCTTGTGCGCTGCGTGCTTTTGTGCGCCGCGCACATTAGTGTACGAGTAACGCGCGCGGGAAGCATAAGCAGGCGCGCTGATGTGCAAACAGAGGAACAGGGCTGCAGTACAATGGTGAAAACACTGACAGATGGTGCAGGGGTCATGGGTTCAATCCCCCACTGTGCCCAATGAATAAGGCTGGCTGAGGCACTACCATTTATGTGTAATATTGCATTATGAGGCATTTTAATTTTATTTTAATTACTGCTGCTAGCAAACGCACTCTCAAAGCACTGTAACATAAGGTGCTGCATAAGGCACCCCATAAGGTACCCCAGAGGGCACATTTTAAAGTGCACTGTCTGCCAAGGCACCCTACAATGTTGCTTAAAGGGTGGCCTATAGGGTGCCCTATGAGGCACAGCAAGGTCATAGCACTGTTTTTGATGGCAGCACTGTGCATTTAAACGCATGAAAATCTTAAGTAGGTGCGCTAATATGCAAGGAGGAACAGCAGTGTAGCACAATGGTTAAGGCACTGATTGATGATACAGGGCTTATGAGTTCAATCCCCAGTGTGCCTAATACTTAAGGCTGGCTGAGGCATCAGCTTTGACATGTAAGTATTGTTTCCTGGGGCCCTTTATTTGTATTTTATTGATTGCTGCCAGCAAACACACCCTCATGTGCCATAACCTAAGGTGCTGCATAAGGCACCGTATAAGGCACTCCATAGGGCACATTATAAAGTGCACTGTCCGCCACGGCACTCTATAATGTCCCCTATAGGGCACCCTATAAGTTGCTCCATAGGATACTGTATAGTGCATCTTATATGGATGGTAACCATAAGGTGCCCTATAGGGCGCCCTATAAAGCGCCCTCTGAGGCACCTTATGGGTACAGTATGCTGAGGGTGTTTTTGCTCGCAGCACTAATGTACATTAAAAATAGATAATGCTTGGGATAGCCCTATCAAATAACCCCACTGTGGGTTTGAACCAATGACCTCTGGGTCCACTGGCAGTGAAATAACCAGTGGGCTACAGCTCTATAGCTGCTAACAAGTCCCTGGCTGGCTGCAGAAGGACTGCACGTCACCATACAAACAGTCTGCTGTGGTCACCAGGATAGGGTTAGCCCACCCGTACCCATGATGCACTGCACATGCAAATCAGCCGTCTACAGATGAACACAAGACAGGGTATGCACCCCCACAGCACCACGGCCTGGTAGGGGGAACTCACCATGTGTGTTACTGGCACAGAGTAGCTACACACCGTCACATTGTGCAGGTACTGTGCTCACCCTGAGGGTGCGGTGGGGCACCCTGCACCAGGTCCACAGCACCTTCCATGGCAGAAATAGGCCATGCTGTAGGTCCCCAATAGTGCTAGTGTGTGAGATAGGTAGTTCCTGCAGACACACTTTGGATACAGTCAGGTTTGACCCTTATGGACCCATAGGCAGGTTATGTACCACCACCCAACCCACCCTCTGGGGCTGAGGGTGGGAAACAGGGCCTCCCACCAATAGATCCACATTTTACATCCCTGCTATAGCAGCAGTAGAGGGGACCACTAACCACAGTGCTGCTGGGGAACAGAGACCCTACAGGGCAGTTAATGCAGCTCTGTACACATCTATAAAGCAATAGCAGACAGACATTAGGCCCAGAAATGTTCAGCTGCACCCCACCACAATCTGATATTCTCCTGCAGCAAAGCCTGCAGCCACTCCACAGTGTTCTAGCAAGACACATACTAGCTGCAGTCAGTCAGATAGCTAGTCCATAGGGCATATTCCTGAAAGAGATGCATACACACCAAGCAGATAAGTCAGTGATTGGGCCCCAAAAGGAAACCCAGAAATATCACATGAAAAAGATATTACAGGGCACTATGGGGGAACCTAGCCATGCCGTGGTCACTGCTCAATCAGGGTGAGAGTGAACTCCCAGCAGGACATACTGTGGCCACCCTGTCTGTGCAGGTGGTGGCCAGGCACTACAATGTCCTAGCCATTGCCCTATGCCCTGTGCAGATGCATCCTGGCAAGGCCACCCTGTCCGGGCTATACCCATGGTACCTTGCTCCTCATTATGCACATTGGCAGGCCAATACTGGCAACAGTGCTGGCAGTGTGGACTGTGGAGGGTGTTTGCAGCCACCACACACTGGATAGACAGACACACACTCCCACACCTATGCCAGCATTGTGCTACTATAGAGGTGTTTAGCAGCCCTGGCCACCACACCAGTCCTGGGCACAGTGCAGGCATGGATATGGTATGCAAAACTGTTGAGGGTCACTCCCCAGGGTGGTAAACACTTTCAGAGACCAGACCTGAAGCACACCCCAAAGACATCAGAAAGGTTGCTATGATGGAGCTCAATCAGCAAACTGTGCTTAACGTAGGAATTGCTATCTGCCAGTAATCATAGCAACCTTTTGATAGCTGTGTACCATATTCCCAGGTGTAGGGTGGCATTGCTAAGGTATGCAAGTGCTAGTATTGGGAGATGCACGCAGGGCCCAATGTCCTGCCTCTCCAGGGGGCATTGGCTAATGGAGCCTGTGGGTGTGGGTGTGTCTGCCCCTGTTGGCTGCTGCTTTACGACAGAGGTTCCCAACACCAGTCCTGGTGTGCCAAACACTGTTCGGGTTTTCATGCTGTCCCTCATGAATATGCATGAGATACATCTGCATACCATGGGGGTGGTGCATAGATATGCAGCACAGGAATCTTTATTAGAGTCAGCATGAATGGTGTTTGGCCCTCGAGGACTGCATTTGGGAGACTCTGCTGTAGGTAATGTGCCTCTTTATGGAGTCTGTGCTCTGTAGGGTAAAATGTAGTTGTTTTGGGCATGTTTACGTCATCTGCAATAAAGGTTCTGTCTGTATTAGCACGTTGTAGTAGTGGGTAAAATATGGGGACTGGGTTGGCAGGCACCATAGCTGGGGTTTGAACCTGTGACTTTCTGCCTCCAAACACACTCGTTGTGTGCACTGCACCATCTTGTTGCCACAGAGACAGTGCATTCCCTGGTGATACCATGACTGTTTGTCTGGCAGGGCCTGTCTGTTGCAGTGCATGGCACCCACCTACACAGGGCTAGGCCATGGTCTGCTCTGGGCAGCTGCCACTGCCCCCCTCCATCACCAGTACCCCTCTGACACCATGCTGACATGCCCTTCTGCTGGTGGTGCTGGTGGTTTGCAGTCTCAAGCCGTCCAGTGTTCAGGTAGGCGGCTGCCTATGGTGCATGTTATGGGGTAGGGGTGCCTGCATAGGCATCCACGCTTCCCCCCAACACCGCCTGCCAATGTTCTGTGCCCTTGGAGGTACCTGCTGGGTACTATCCCCTGTGACACTGTGATAAACACTCTCGTGCCCATGTTGGGCCCTCATCAGTTGCTGTCTGGCTGCTGGTCAGTTTCAGCATTCCTAAGTGCCACCTAGGCATCTGCCTAGTCCGCACTGTGCCCCAGCTGCACCACAGCATGTTCCGCCTGCAGCCCTTTGTATCCCCTTTCCCAGCATCTGTCCAGTTGCCCATTCCGACATGCCCGCCCTGCTGTTGTGGAACATGTGCATGCCATAGGTAGCCTGTCTAATGGAGAGGGAAACCCTGATCAGTGCTATTTCACTGTGGGATCATTCACCTTGTATGGGGACGGGCGTAGACCCTTCCAAAATTCATATTTATTTTTTGGGGCTTTCTTGGGAGTGTTTTTTGATGTTTCCCATTACTATCACTATTGCCCAGCTTGATTATGATTTTTTTTTATTTTGTTGGGGTCATTTTCAATGTTTATTTGCACTTTTGTTCTATGCACATGTATCACACTTATCACTTTTTTGTAGGTTTCCCTGGTTTTGCTGTACATTGCTGACAGAAATGGTTTCTTTTGCCTTTAAATCAGCTCTAACGCGAGGTTTTCACTTGCGTTTGTTTTGGCCTCGGATTTCACATCGTTCGTGTGCGGAGAGCCTCTCCCCTCCCACTCTCCACCCATTGACCCCTTCTCTCCGCCCCTGGGGAGCCTTCCTCCACCCTCCGGGAGCCTTTCCCCGCCTTCAGCGCTTATTTGCACCGCTGCGCGCGTGAGCGCGCACTAAGGCACATTTGTGCCCCGTAAAGCGTCATTATCGCGCGCTAAGGTACCTTAGCGCTCGATAATTGCACAGCGCGCACATTAAGAAGGTTTAGTAAACATACCCCTAAGTTTATAAGGGTGATGTGAATCAAAATGTAGGAGCCTGTTATAATCTACAGTCTTCCTGTATAAGGATGTATGCAGAACACCTGCTCTAGATGTAACTAGCACGTCTAAAATGGAAACATATGGCAGAGTAACTCATGGTGAATTGTAGGTCTGAATCTTGTTGGTTCAGCCAAGAAGACAAACTCCTGCAAGGCAGCCACTGTACCACTCCTTATGCAGAAAATGTCATCCATGAACCGCAGCCAGCATTTCATATATGGAAACCACTCAGATGGATAAAGTTGGAAATATGTAAGTTGGCTATGCTCGGCACTACAGTAGTGCCCATAGAGATGCCTTGAATTTGCAGATAGAAATCATTCCCAAACCAGAAATAATTCTTTGTAAGAACTAGTTCTGCCAGATGAATCAGAAACTGAGATTTAATATGCTCAGTATATGGACGCTGAGACAGCAGTTGCCGCACTAATGTCAAAGACATATTCTGGAGAATGTTTGTGTAAAGCACTGCTATATGCAAAAGTCACTATTACTGTATATCCATTTCAGACTCAAAATCTACACTTGCAAGCTTCCTCAAAAAATCTGAAGTGTCTTGTAAGATTTAGCTTTCTGTACTCAAGGCTAGATCATCTTTTCCCCGCCACTCGACCCTCAGCGGGGTTGGCCAGGGCTGGGATCGGGCGGAGGGGCCTCACTTGCTGCAGCTGCCTGTGTTGGGGGCGGGGGGGGGGGGGGGAACAACCTGACCCGATCACCATTTTTGATGGGACTTATTCCATCTCTGAGGTGGAATAAGTCCAACATCTATCTTCCCACCACCAGACGTACAGGGCCCTAAACAGAATAGGCCCTGTACATCTGGGTGCTGTGACCTGCCCACGCTCCACCCTCACTGTCCAGTAGCCACCCTCTCCTGCCCCCATCCGGAGCTCCCCACACAAAGGCCCTGTGCAGGCAGGGAACTATAGCTGCCAAATACTGTCTCTGCAAGTAGTGGGGATTGCATGTCCAAACCGCATGTACATCCCAGCTAATTTGCAGGTCAGAATGACCCTCTATGTGTTTTGTCTTGATTAGATTGTAAGCTCTGATGAGCAGGGACCATCTCTTGCATCTATATATACAGCACTGTGTATACCTTGTAGCACTATAGAAATGATTTGTAGTAGTAGTAGTCGTAACAAATTCCAGAGTTTAATTACACATTGAGTGAAAAAATACTTTCTCCAATTAGACTGAAATGTATTACTTTGTAGCTTCAGTGCATGTCCACTATTCTTTGGGCTTTTTGAAGGAATAAACAGGAGCTGCTGGGCTGCCAGGAGTCAGCATTGACTTGAAGGCGCACATTGCATTTGCAAACAACCAATCAACATTCACCTGTTCCGCTCCACTCATTATTTTATAGAACTCCATCAGTATCGTAAGTTCCAATGAGGGGCCCCCAAGCAAACCTTTGCTGAGAGCTCCCCATTTTCATAGCAGTGGTTGTAGCTTACCCACCCATTGCCCTGGCCCCCCATGTGAAAGCAGCGGCAGCACATTTGCTTTGCCGTGTTTGCTGCGCTGCTCCACTCTTGTACATTTGCGGATCTTCCCTGCCGGGCCAAAGTTTCATGATCTGGTTGTTATCGCGAGACTTTGGCATAGAGATGAACAGCCGCCAGATCTGCAGGAACTTACAAGAGCAGAGCAGTGTGGCAAATGTGATAAAGTAAGTTTGCCGCGCTGCTGCTGTGTGGTCCTCCTTTCTGCCCAGGCCTACCTGCAGTCATCTATTCTCCAAGCTAAAGAGCCCTAACCTTTTAAGCATTTCCTCATACCGGTATCCTTCCATTCCTTTTAGCATTTTGGTTGCCCTTCTCTGCACCTTTTCTATATCTTTTTTAGATGCGATGACCAGAACTGCATGTAATACGCAAGGTGTGGTTATATCATGAAGCAATACAGAGGCATTATGACATCCATTGTTTTATTTTCCGTAATTACTTTCATTCTGTAACCAGAGGGTTAAAATGTTACCTGTCAGCACAGGAGACTTAGGAGTAGCTGCCTGGGGGGTTGCTAAGCCCAGCATGGAGGTTTTTTCTGTGCTGGTCTAGAGTGGAGGAGCACATCTGCTGTAGCTCATGGACTGTTGGTTGCTAGGCGGAGAAACTGGCAGTTGGAGTTTGCTACTGAAGAGTGAAGGTGCTGGGTGTGACCGTCCTGTGACCGGGGTTTGAAAGAAGGATTTTTGAGAAAAGCTAATTACAGAGAGAGAGAGTTAAATGGTCATAGCTGACAGTGAGTGAGGGAGTTGAAAGACTTGATTTTAATTTCAGATTGGAGCATTGGTCTGTGTGTGTGACAGAGTATACCTGCTGACAGGCTGAGGAAGTTGGAGAGAAGAGAATATTTCTTGAATGGAATTGAATTCTCTCAGGAAGTGTGTCAAGAAAGCTGGGAAATGCTGATTTGTTCTCACTGAGCTTGAACCATAAAGTCAAAGATAATTAAAATCTCTGAAAAAAACTGGAGAAGATTGCTTCAAGAATGTCTTCTCAACTAAAAGGAAAAAAAATAGTCTCCAGAATTTGGAATAGTGCTGCTGAGAGTATTACAGCTCTGAGAAAGGTTTGAACCTTTGATGTAACTGCGCTGTCTGTGTGGGGAAAGAAAACTGAATACAGAACTTGTTGAATTTCTGTTGGCTCTGTTTGGAATTGTGGAAACTATAATCTTATTTTGGATTGCAAAGTAAAATTGTTACTGGCTGACAGTAACTGAAATTGTGCTGAAGTGAAGTGAGACTGCAGCTAAAAGTGTGAGTGGGTGAGAGAGTGATTGCATGAAAGGATTCATAGAAGACAGGGTAATAAATGTATCTTTTATTTTAACACTAGGTACGAATAGTATTAGTGGGTTTAAGAAAAAGAATCCTATTTACATATCTGAAGATGTTTTACCCCAATAGTTAGGACAATTAGGGTTTTCCTTTCTTAATTAAATTAGAGAGTAGGTCACAGCTGAAAGAAGCAGCAGCCAAAACAAGAGATCAAGAAGAATCTACACTTCTGAAGAATCTAGAAGGAACTCTAATCCAGTGACAGAGGGATCCAACATCAAGCGCCCCCACGTAAGAAAGAGGACAGAATAAGCTACAGGTGCACCCTAAAAAAAACACAGAACATTTATTTGAGCTCAAAGAACAGCCACAGTTACCTGTTAGAAAGGTGTAAAGAATTGAAGGAATCCTGGAAAGGGAAAGAATAATTAATTAGCAGGATTTGAATAAGAACATTTCAGAAAAACAATTTAGTGATGATTTAAAGATAAATTTAAGATACCTGAAGCAAACCACGCCCTAGTGCAAGGGTGGAGACTAACCCCCGTTCTGATTGGTCACAAGGAAGCAGGAAGCCAGGGTTAAAAAACACGTGCAGAGGGAACGAGGACAGACCCGATTGGAGACCCAAAGAGAGACCCGAGGAGAGACCCGATGGGAGCACCGATTACAGACCTGGAGACAGAACTGATTGGAGAACCTACAAAGAAGCTGGTCAGGAAAATATCCAGAGAGCCAGGTGGAAGGCAAGAGAAAGCCAAGACCAGAGTATAAGACCAGAGAGTCCAGGCAGAACAGCCTGTGTGAGAGAAGGTGCCAAGGGAAAGGCACGCACTCAGACAAAGCCAGCATTCAAAGGTAAAAGCACAGACAATTGGAGAAGCCGGGCAGGCCAGTCAAACAATTGCTACAGCTGGGAGGATTGGAGAGGTGGAAAGAGCACCAGTGCTGACACAGAGAAACAGCCTCAAGGTAAAACTGAAAGCCTAGTACCTGCTGCAAACTCCAGGCCAGATAACTCTGACGTTTGTGAAGCTTCTAAATTAGGGGCACTGCAGAGACTATTCTCTAGTGAGAGGATTCAAACCCCTAGTACCAAAACACCTGAAAATATGAGAAAGACTTTGGTAATTCTAATGGCATTGAGGAAATGCAGATAGAAACCACTGTGCCAGAATGTGATGATTTTCCTATACCAATGGACTGTTGTTTAACTCACAAGAGTACCACAGTAAGAAAGTGAAACAGGAGAGAGTTTTAAAAGCCTTTTAATAAGGTAGCTTTTACCTGTGACTCAGAAGGAAGCAGTGCTGTGCTGTATTCATTGTTGAGAGTAACGGCGTTTGGGAAGACGTTGTTTGGCCACTATTATTTCTTTCTTCCTCTGGTTTTCTAAACTTCTGCTATCTGCAGGTGCATTCATTCTGTGGCTCCTCATTACCTCTCCTATGTTATTTCTCCCTACACCCCTCAGGATCTCTGCTCATCAGGCAAATCCCTTTTATCTGTGCCTTTCTGTTCCACTCCCAACTTCAGACTTCATTTGTTCCACCTTGCTGCACCGAATGCCTGGAACAGACTACCTGAGTCGATACATCAGACTCCATCTCTGGCCTTATTCAAACATAACGTAAGATATACCATACTGAGTCAGATCAAGGTCCATCAAGCCCAGTATCCTGTTTCCAAAAGTGGCCAATCTAGGTCACAAGTACCTACCAGTTTCCCCAAAAGACACAGGGTCCACAATGCTTGTATTGGGTCAAGCAGTGATATCATGGGTCCCTTTTAATAACGGTTTATGGACCTTTCCTCCAGGGAGTTCTCCAAACCTTTTTTAAACCCAGCTACATTTACAGCTTTTAATACATCCTCCGGTAACAAATTCCAGAGTTTGATTACACGTTGAGTGAAAAAAATATTTTCTCTTATTAGTCTTAAATAGGTTACCCTGTAGCTTCATTGCATGTCCCCTAGTCTTTTTATATTCTGATGATGTAAACAATTGATCTACATTTACCCGTTCCACTCCATTCATTAATTTATAGACCTCTATCATATCTCCCCTCAGCCATCTCTTTTCCAGGTTGAAGAACCCTAACCTTTTTAGCCTCTCTTCATAGGAGTATCCTTCCATCCCCTTTACCATTTTGGTGGCTCCTCTCTGTACCTTTTCTAATAATGTTATATCCTTTTTAAGATGCAACGACCAGAATTTCACACAATATTCAAAGTGTGGTCGCACCATGGAACTATGCAGAGCCATTATAATATCCTTTGTTTTATTTTCTATTCCTTTCCTTATGATACCTAGCATTCTATTTGCGCTCTTGGCCACCGCTGCACACTGGGCTGAGGGTTTTAACATGTTATCCACGATGACGCCTAAATCTTTTTCCTGGGTGGTGGTTCCTAATGTGGAACCTTGCATCGTGTAACCAAAGTTTGGGTTGTTCTTCCCTAGGTGCATAAATTTGCACTTGTCCACATTAAATTTTGCCTGCCATTTGGATGCCCAGTCTTGCAATTTTCCACAATCCTCTTGTGTTTTAACAACTTTAAATAGTTTTGTGTCATCTGCAAATTTGATAACCTCAGTCGTTATTCCCTTTTCCAAGTCATTTATGAATATGTCAAAAAGCAGCAGACCCAGCACAGATCCCTGGGGTTCTCCATTATTCAACTTTTTCCACTGGGAAAATTGGCCATTTAGCCCTACTCTCTGCTTTCTATCTTTTAACCAGTTCCTGATCCACAATAGTACACTGCCTCCTATCCTATGAGTTTTTAGTTTTGCCAAAAGTCTCTGATGAGGGACCTTGTCAAAGGCTTTCTGAAAGTCCAGCTACACTATATCAACCTACTCACCTTTGTCTACCTGTTTATTCACACCTTCAAAAAAACATAACAGATTAGTAAGACAAGATCTTCCTTGGCTAAAGCTATGTTGGCTGTCTCCCATTAAGCCATAACTATCTACATGTTGAGTAATTTCGTTCTTTATGATGGTTTCCACCATTTTTCCCAGTACTGACGTCAGGCTCACCGGTCTGTTGTTTCCCGGATCACCCTGGAACCCTTTTTAAAAACTGGTGTTACATTGGTGATCCTCCAATCTTCAGGTATTACAGATGATTTTAATGATAGCTCACAGATTACTAATAGCAGGTCTACAATCTCACATTTCAGTTCTTTCAACACCCTTGGATGTATATCATCCGGCCTAGGTGATTTTCTACTCTTCAGTTTATCAAATAGTTGTACTACATCTTCCCGGTGTATCGATATTTCTTTCAATTCTTCTGCAGTATCACCTTTAAATGCCACTTCAGTTATAGGCAACATCCCTACATCTTCCTCAGTAAAGACCAAAGCAAAGAATTCATTCAGTCTCTCCGCTATAGCCTTGTCCCCTCTAACTGCCCCTATTACCCTTCTACTGTATCATCTAATGGTTCAACTGACTCTCATAGGATTTTTGCTACAGATGTACTTGAAAAAGTCTTTATTATGTGTTTTTGCTTCCACAGCAAGTTTCTTCTCAAATTCTCTCTTTGCCTGCCTTATCAATGCCTTGCATTTAACTTGCCACTGCTTGTGCTGTTTCCCGTTTTCGTCATTTGGCTCTTTTTTCCATTTCCTGAAAGATGCTTTTTTGGCAACTTCAGCCTCTCTGACCTCACCTTTAAACTATGCTGTAAGCTTTTTTGGACTTCCTTCCACTTTTCTTAAAGTGTGGAATACAGCTGGTCTGGGCTTCCAAGATAGTATTTTTAAACAACTCCCAAGCTTGATGTAAGTCTTTAACCTTTGCAACTGCCCCTTTTAGTTTTTTTGTAGCTATTTTCCTCATTTTATCATAGTTTCCCTTTAGAAAGTTGAAAGGTAGTACTGTGGATTTCCTTACCATTCCTCCTCCATTAATTAAATCAAACACGATCATGCTATGATCACTATTGCCAAATGGCCCCAATACTCTTATCTCTTGCACCAAGTCTGGTGTTCCAATAAGGATTAAGTCCAAAATGGTTTCCCCTCTGGTCGGTTTATGAACCAACTGATAAAATCTTGCTAAAAACCAACATTTTTGAGGTTATTTTTGGATCCTGACCCACTAATTCTCCTGTTTACCACCTATGTGTGTTATATCCATGTCCCCTTGGTTAGACTGTAATCCCCTGTTTGTTGTATGTGTCTCTCTTACATACATTGTAAGCTCTATCAAGCGACTGTGTCTGATGTGTTTGTGTACAGTGCCTCATATGCCTTGCAGCATTATACACGTGATAAGTAGGAAGGGAGGGCAGGGAGGCATGGCTCAGTGGTTGAGACAGGTTACCTCAGGCCATAAGGCCAAGGGTTCAATTCCCACATGGGGACAAGCAACCTCAGGCCAGAGGGGCTGGGGTCTCTAGTCCCATGGCCACTCCTTGTGGCCTTGGGCAAGCCACCTAGCCCTCCATTGCCTCAGGTACACTTAGGGGCATGTTTACTAAACGGCGCACCTGTGCGGGGCGCACCTGAGCGCCCTAAAATGATGCATTTAAGTGCTCTTAAACGCCCCGTACACGTGCGGGTCACATTAACGGGCCCCGCACACGTGCGCCGAAAACGCGCACGTTTGCGGGGCGCTCATGTGCGATAGAGGCGTGGAAAGGCGAAATGAGGGCGGAGGAAGGCCCCCGAGGGGCGGAGAGACGGGGTCAATGGGTGGAATGTGGGAGGGGAGAGACTCCCCGCACAGGAGCGTGCCCGAATTTACAAGGAAAAAATACCACATTTAAAGGGAATTTACAAGGAAAAAATACCGCATTTAAAGGGAAGAGAAACCATTTCCGTCAGCAATGTACAGCAAAATCGGGGAAACCTAAAAGACGTGAGCAGTGTGATACATGTGCACAGAACAAAATAGCAAACATGATATGAAAATGACCACAATAAATTCAAAGAAAATTATAATCCAGCTGAGCAACAGTGATATTAATGGGCAACCATACAAAACACTCCCAGGAAAGCTCCAAAAAAAAGAAATGATTTTTGGAAGGGTCTACGCTCCGTAGACTCATTCAAAAGCACTGCATTTTAATGGAGCTTTCCTGGGAGTGTTTTCTAGGTTGCCCATTGATATCACTGTTGCGCAGCTTGGTTATGGTTTTCCTCCCCTTTTTTGGAGGGCATTTGTGAGGTTTATTTGCACCTTTGTCCCCATACAAGGTCAACGAGCCCACAGTAAAATTGTGAAGAGCAGGGTGTCTGACTCGTGCGGCCAGGTATCACATCTCCAGAGACTGCACTGTTTCTGTGGCCACAGTGTGGTGCAGCAGACACAGCCAGTACCTGTAGGACCAGAGAGCCACAGGTTCAAAACCCAGCTGGGGCTCCTGCCAACCCAGTCCCCATCATGTTACCCACCACTAAACAGTGAGAATACAGACACTCTTTTATTGCAGAGAACATAAGCATGGTCCCAACACCTATATTTTACCCTACACCGCACACAAACCATAACAATGGGCATTGCCTACAGCCAAGTCCCCCAAAGTCAGTCCTGGAGTGCTACAACTCACTCAGGTCATATGTTTTTCCCAGATAGGAACATGTCTGCATGTTTGCGGAAGGGTACAGGTGGCGGAGGGGGCAGTGGCTGCAAACCACAGCAGACAGTGGCCTAGGCCTGTGCAGGCTGGCACTGTCCACCGCAACAGACAGGCTCTGTCGGATGTACAGTCATGTACTCCCCAGGGAACACAGCATATCTGTGGCAACACGGTGGTGCAGTGCACACAGACAGTGTATGCAGGAACAGATGGTCACAGGTTCAAAGCCCAGCTGAGGCTACTGCCAATCCAGTCCACATATTTTTCCTACAACTAAACCGTGATAGTAAGGACAAAACTGTATAGCTAGGAACATATGCATGATTAATACACCTATATTTTACCACAGCACTCACAGACACCATAAACAGGCGCATTATCTGGAGCAGAGTCTCCCAAATGCAGTCCTGGAGGGCCCCACACCATTCAGGTTCCATGCTGCCTCTAACAAAGATGCCTGTGCTGCATAGCTATGCACCACCCCCATGGTATGCAGATGTAGCTCATGCATATGTATGAGGGATAGCATGAAAACCAGAACAGTGTGTGGAACACCAAGACTGGATTTGGGGAACTCTGTGAAATGGGTTTTCCAGATAAGGACATGTCTGCATGTTGGCTGAGGGGTACAGGTGGTGGAGGGGGCATTGGCTGAAAGACACAGCAGACAGTACAGTAGGCGTGTGCAGTCTGGCACCGTCCACCACAACAGACATGCTCTGTTGGATGTACAGTCATGGACTCCCCTGGGAATGCAGCATATATGTTGCAAAACGTTGGTGCAGTGGATACAGACAGTGTGTGCAATAACAGAAAGTCACAGGTTCAAATCCTGTATGTGGCTCCTGGCCAACTAGGTCACATAATTGTACCCCTCTAAAACAAGCCAGTAAAGAGTGGCTATTTGCTGATGAGAACCTAAGATCGTATCCCATATGTGTAGCTTTCCTTCAACAGTAGCCACCACATAAGCATGTGCATCACCTACAGCAGAGTCAACCAAATGCAGTCCTGGAGTGTCAATTGTTAGTTAAGTTTTATGCAGTCTCCAATATAAGGCCATGTGAGCATGTTGACGGCAGAGCAATTGGTGGCAGCTGTCGACAGCACACCATGGCATACTCCTTTTTAAGTGGGTGGTGTGGAGTGCAACAGACAGGGTCAGTGTGACAAACACCCATGCATATCCCTGGGAATGCACTGTCTCTGTTGCAAGACGGTGGTGCAAAGCACACAGCCATTGCTCTCAGGAGGTGAAGTTCACAAGTTCAAATCCTGTGTGTCGTCCCTGGCCAAAAAGCCCCCACGATTGTGACATCGCACAATTTTTAGAAACATAAAATAATCTGTAGTGCAGGTAATGCAAAGATGGCCAATACATTTATTTTTTCTGAGAAAGTGTACATATATGAGAAACATGTGCATCACATAGAGCAGTTTCACTCAAATGCAGTCCTGAAGTGCCTCAAATCATGCACATCTTATGATGTGTCAAATAAAGATGGTGTTGTTCATTGTAATGTGTTGGTCCATGGTATGCAGATATATCTCATGCATATTCCGTAGGCACACTTGGGAAAAATGAACAGTGTCTGACTCAACAGGACTGTATTTGGGTACCTCTGCCGGACAGTACTGGCCATCAGGAGAATAAATGAATAGACCCACAGGCTCCATGAACCAAAGCCTATTGGATATACATGATATTGGGCCTTGCGTACATCTCACACAAGTAGTAAGTGTGCACCTTAGCGCTGTCACCATAAACCTGGTAATTCAATACACATATAGCAACATGTTGAACAGATTAGTAGCAGATATCAATTTCTAGGTAAAGCACAATATGGTGATTGAGTGTTATGACACCAATATGTTTGATGTTTGTGGAGTGTGTCTCACGTCTGGTGTTCGACAATGTGTCCCACATTGGGGTGTGACAGCAACAGTATTGCATACCATAGCTATGCCTGCACTGTGTCCAGGACTGCTGAGTTGGCCTAGACTGCAAAAGCTATCTATAGTAGCACAGTGATGGCCTAGCTGTGGGATTGTGTGTCTGTACATCCAGTGTGTGATGTCTGCAAGACCTTACTCAGCCCACAATGTTTGTACTGTGTCCAGTATTAGCTTGCCAATGTGCATAATGAGGAGCTAGGTATTGTGGGTATACCCCCGACAGGCTAGCCTGGGCTGGATGCATGAGCGCAGAACATAGGGCAATGTAGCAGACATCGTAGTGTGTGGTCATCAGCAGCATGGACAAGGTAGCCCCTGCATGTCCTCCTGGAAGGTCACTCTCACCCTGACTAAGCAGTTACCATGGCGTGGCTAGGGCAGCCATAGTGCCAACAGCATCTCTTGTAAGTGATATGTATGGGTTTCCTTTTGGTGCCGAATCACTTGCTAAACTGCTTGGTGATTGTGCAGACATCCCAGTTTTGGGTGCGCACATTTCCTCCAGTAGTATGCACTATGGGCTAGCTAGCAGACCGAATGCATCTAGTATGTGTAAGGTTGCCACACCTTCAGGGGTGCATCGGCTGCAGTGTTCCACTATTTGCTGGAGGACAATGTCAGATAGTGGTGGTGTGCTGCTGATCATATTTAGGCCTGCCATTACACAAACCTTTACCTTAAGGGGTACTCAGGTTCTTTTATAGTAAGAGAACATTCCATTAATTCAGTATCTTCTAATGTACCAGAATCGTCATATTCCATCAACTCTGGTCCGGAGGAATCTGCATTGCCCACGTCTAATGTGGAATAAAAGTATGGCAGATTTGCCTCATTACTTAGGATGTTCCTCTTCTTCCTCCGAATAGCACTGCTTCCCTGGGGAAGGTCACCAAACTCTGTATGCTGTTTTCTAGAACCCTGCCCCCGCTGGTGCTTCAGTGGATAGCTTAGGTCTCTGCTTAGCTTGCTAGCTGAGTAATTGGGATACGCTCCCTGCTGGGTCTGCCTCAGCTCTCCAGATTCAGCTGTACCCGATTGCAAACTGTGTAACGGCGTTTCTCTTGGAGCTAAGAGTTCACTGTAATAAGGGATTTCCTCTGCTTCTCTCGGTAGGTGAAACCCCCTTCTTCTAATACATTTATAAACAGGAGAAAACGTGCTATCAGCCTCTGAATGTCTAGGCTTTGTAAGGGTATTTGTCTGCCTCCAAGACTGTTCTCTTTTAGAAGGCAGATATCCCTTATATCCCTTCTTTTCCCCTGAATCTGCTGTTGTAGTTTTCTTATATTTCACTTGCCTTCTCTCAGAGCCACACAGGTCTCTGGCCTCTTTCCATATTTCCTTTCTCCAGGATTGCCTACTCGGCTCCTCTCTCCAGGATTGCCTGTGAGAACGCCTCTCTCTCCAAGGCTGTTTCTCTCTCCAAGCTTGCCTCTCTCTCCAAGCTTGCTTCCCACTCGAAGGTAGCCTCTCACTCCAAGATTGCCTGTCACTCCAAGATAGCCTCTCACTCCAAGGTAATCTCTCACTCCAAGGTAGTCTCTCTCTCCAAGGTTGCCTCTCACTACAAGCTTGCCTCTCCCTACCAGGCAGCCTCCCACTGAATGTTTGGTAGTCCGTTTTATCCATGTATATTCTGACTCCACCTTTCTTCAGCTGCGCTTCATTAGGTGAAGCAGAGTCCCATGCCTTACTCCCGGGGTGTGTCTCTCCAGGCTCTGGGCACGTGTGCTTTCGTTGTCCCTGGCAACTGTCAAGCATTCCTTCATTCATCCTGTCACTTTTTCCTTGATCATTCATACTGCTCAGCATTCTTTCAGGCTGCCTTAGGTCCACCCTGTGACAGTACGCATCATAAACATAGTAGCCGCCTGTGGCTAGGTAGCTGCAGCACGGGACCGGTTTGCAACTAATGTAGTCCGGGCCTCCAACCCCGCCATGTCATAGATACACACGGGAACACATGGTCAGTCACTGGACACACACAGTGTATGTAGTTAATGCCAGCTGTTTATTGTCACAGCATTTACGTCATATTAATGTACTTTTACAAACATCTCAATGATAATTGTGTGATATTCATCCCAGCCGTGTATGTGACACACCATGAACATAGGAGTGTCATCTCTGAGCCTTTCAAAAAAAACACATACAACATCCCCAAAACAAGGTGAAACATAGACATAAATGCTGAAAATGATCATTGCACCAGAGACAGGCTTTGACAAACATATTACAAACAGATGACAACATCATAGTTTAAGATCTACGTGGTCGGCCACCCCTGCCACGTTGGCCCCTCCTCCCTCGTGGGTCACTGGCCACCTCATGAACCGGTGGTGGTGGTGGTGGGGGTGGGGGTGCAGGTGCAGCTCGCCGTAGCACATCAAGTATGCCCTCAAGGGCTTCACATATCCATGTGAGTGGCATGGCTCGTATCTCCGCACGTGACTGACGCAGCTCCTCACACACCTCCCTTGTGTTCTGCTGCACTGCCATGTGTATCCTGTCCAGAACGCGTATGATGCCTGTGCATGGGATACAGGGTGGTCAATGACATACCTCTCCACTAATACACCGTAGTACACAAACATGTCATGCACATCCAACACTATTGAATATGTGATAGGGCAGAGTCCAATTTTAACATGGATAGAGTTAACATACATATTTAACACAGTGCTAGAGGTATTCAAAGCCTAAATGACAATTTACAGGACCTTGATGTGTGAGGCCAAAACCACAATCTACAGGATCTGCATACACACCGAAATACTACAGACGTCACAACAGAATTGTGCAATGATAACTATCACCTGTCCATTGTGTAAGGGAGGTGCAGCATGCAGCACACACAAATAACTGTGATGAGCAGCATTAGGGAGGGGCAGGGGACGGTATGGAACACGCCAGCAACAGGGAGACCACAGCTGGAGGGTTTATCACAATTGCTCATGGCTACAGGGGATAGTTTTGCAAATGTGTGGGATGCAATGTGAGGACAGGGATGTGACAGCTGACGTTCACACGTGCAGTGCTGCTGCACATATGTGAGACCTGCGGGTTTTAAAACACCTTATGTAACACAGAGGGCGGTTTGTGGAGATTATACATTAGGCAATGTGATACACATGGAGGGTGTGGACAAAGCTGCCAGAGTCCCAGAGGGCCACACCATAGGTGGACCATAGCAAGGGAACATTGACGGTGCATGATGGGACATACACAGCTAGTGGTACGAACTGTTGCAGGACAGTGAAAGCCTGAGTTGACACGGTCTGCTTAGGATGTCAGTAGGCATGATAGGTGGTGGCTGTTGTTTGTCAACTCTTTTACATCTCAACATAGGCATTTTTCAGACATATGTGTTGATGTGTGAGAGTTCCAAACAGTGTTAAGCCATACATTGCTCACCTATCTATTTGCACAGGGAGCGCCATTTCAGGTGTCACCATGCATCGGACACATTTGTCCCCAAATCCCGCAGGTGATTTGCCTACCCACCTCACCCCGCTGAGGTGGCCCCAATGACAGAATGGTTTTCCCTGCACCTCTCCCAATGTTCTGTTATTACCTCAGCAATGACTGAGATGACTTGTAGATGGAGACTGTCTCCCTTCCGTTTCTGTTTAGGACACATAAGCGTATTTAATGATTTGCCTAGGCTCTGTTAGACACACGGGTGCGATGGATAGGATATCTATGCAAACCTTGTCCTAGAATAGACACAATGCAAACTATGTTTGTGTCTGCAAACCTTATGGCCCTCCAGAGGGACCTAGCAGAGTGAGGGCGTGTTCCCCCCCCCCCCCCATCTGCTACTGGTGCAACAACATGGCAATTACACAGTGAAAATTGTCAATTCATCACACAGCCAATGGGACTGTGTAGGTGAGGGCGTGACATGCGTAGGGGTTTGGCATGCGTTGGTTCCCAACACAATATGTGTTCCTAGTGAGGGTGTACAGCGTAAGATGGCATTTGTGTTGTGCTAGGACCCGTAATGGTCTATGGGGAGTCTGGAGCACGCATGAGTTGTGGAATGCAGGCCCATGTCTGCTGTACGGATATTGGAGTCTCAGAGATAGGCCTGCACATGAGATGTTTGGGGATGTAGTGTCTTACATTGTCTGGTGTGTCTTCTGGGGTTCCAATACCGATGCCTGTGTTGTGTGCACTATTTGTAGCATCATGGATGTTGTTATGCTTACATCACCGTGTGTGATGTTGATGTTGGTTTGACATGTGATGGGGTGTTGTTGTATGACAGGACTATGTATGGTGTGATGGGGACATTTGCTGAACTATTGGCTGATGAGGTGTTTCCAAACTGTTAATGGATGACTGAGGTTCCCCAGGAAATTGCCTGTTGCAAGGACTGCAATGCATTGGATGCTGGTTGAGTCAGGAACTGCAAGGCAGTTGATGCTGGCGAATGAACAGAATGTGATGGTGCCCTGACACTTTGCGCCAGAGACTTATATATGTTTTGGGGGGGGGGGGTGATACATCTACCATACACCTGTTCCTGTGAGGTTATGAGTGGTTTGAGTAGGCCATGATAAGCACGTGAGCAACTGTGAGGGACGTGCGGGACAAACAACTGTGAGATGCTGGGTATGTTCAGGCAGCAGGTAAATGTTCTGATGGACACAACAATATTTTGGAGCCGGTCTGCCAACTAGACATGTGACGATTGTCACAGGGTGGACCTAAGGCAGCATGAAAGAATGCTGAGCAGTATGAATGATCAAGGAAAAAGTGACAGGATGAATGAAGGAATGCTTGACAGTTGCCAGGGACAACGAAAGCACACGTGCCCAGAGCCTGGAGAGACACACCCCGGGAGTAAAGCACGGGACTCTGCTTCACCTAATGAAGCGCAGCTGAAGAAAGGTGGAGTCAGAAAATACATGGATAAAACGGACTACCAAACATTCAGTGGTAGGCTGACTGGTAGGGAGAGGCAAGCTTGTAGTGAGAGGCAAGCTTGGAGAGAGAGACTACCTTGGAGTGAGAGATTACCTTGGAGTGAGAGGCTATCTTGGAGTGACAGGCAATCTTGGAGAGAGAGGCTACCTTCGAGTGGGAAGCAAGCTTGGAGAGAGAGGCAAGCTTGGAGAGAGAAACAGCCTTGGAGAGAGAGGCGTTCTCACAGGCAATCCTGGCGAGAGGAGCCTAGTAGGCAATCCTGGAGAGAAGAATTGTGGAAAGAGGCCAGAGACCTGTGTGGCTCTGAGAGAAGGCAAGTGAAATATAAGACAACTACATCAGCAGATTCAGGGGAAAAGAAGGGATATAAGGGATATCTGCCGTCTAAAAGAGAAGAGTCTTGGTGGCAGAAAACTACCCTTATAAAGCCTAGACATTCAGAGGCTGATAGCAAGTTTTCTCCTGTTTATAAAGGTGTTAAAAGAAGGGAGTTTCACCTACCGAGAGAAGCAGAGGAAATCCCTTATTACAGTGAACTCTTAGCTCCAAGAGAAACGCCGTTAAACAGTTTGCAATCGGGTACAGCTGAATCGGGAGAGCTGAGGCAGACCCAGCAGGGAGCGTATCCCAATTACTCAGCTAGCAAGCTAAGCAGTGACCTACGCTATCCACTGAAGCACCAGCGGGGGCAGGGCTCTAGAAAACAGCATGCAGAGTTTGGTGACCTTCCCCAGGGAAGCAGCGCTATTCAGAGGAAGAGGAACTTCCTAACTAATGAGGCAACTCTGCCATACTTTTATTCCACATTAGAAGTGGGCAATGCAGATTCCTCCGGACCAGAGTTGATGGAATATGAAGATTCTGGTACATTAGAAGATACAGAATTAATGGAATGTTCTCTTACTATAAAAGAACCTGAGTACTCCGTAAGGTAAAGGTTTGTGTAACCTTAATTCTATGTGCAGGTAGCAAAGGCTACAAACTCCCTCTCTCTCTCCCTAGCCAAACAGACAAAGTAGGCTGTTTGTTCCTTTCTTTTGTTTGACGTTATATGCTGAAGAAAGCTATTTGTGTTATCCAGTTACTTTATGTTATAAGCCAAGTTGGCTATTACTTTCTGTTGTATAAGAAGAGAACCTCAAAGGGACGGGGAATAAAACCCTAACAGAGGAAACAGTCTTATGTGTGCTTTGTATAGATACAAGCACGGCACAACTACCACCCTCATGAGCCAAACCATACCAGCAGTCAAGGCTGGGGCGGGTGAGGTGTGACACGATGCTGAGTGAGCACACCTCATGCACAGTCCTGCTGGATGTGACTGGGGCATTTGCAACTTGGAAATGGCAGCTAAATATGTCAGACTACACGTGTTTATTATATTTTAATAGACATATGGAGGTTTAACATAACTACAGACATTATGTTGTTCAGTGTGTTTTTTGCAAGCGACAAAGTATGTGTCGCTGTAGTGATTGATAATAGATGTCATTATTGCGACCTCAGATCTCATTCACATGTTACCCTCTACACTGTTGGCTCTCATTCCATGGTTGCCTTGTTTGTCTCGGGTTTTAATGTTTCTCCTAATGTAAGTGTGGTTTGGTAGCTGGTGTATGATGTTGTATGGTTGTCTTTTGAAAGGCAAATGAGGGCATTTGAGTCTCTCACTCAGAACTGACATTGGCAATTGCTACCATTCCCCAGTACGTTCTGTAATGTCCTCTGTGATATTGTCAGTGTTGTGGTTTGCAAGGTTGTGTATGGTGATATCTGTATGCAGGTATTGGGGTCAGGATACAGTGTGTAGGATATTGCCTCTACATGTGCAGGCGTTGTAGAGGTTCCACCTGTGTATTGTCATGTGCAATACATTAGTCCTCCTTTGTAACCATGTGCTCATTAATATGCATGTGTCATACTCATCATTGTATGGTTACATACAACACCCATGTCACGTTAGCCACCTATGATAATGTGGACCATCACAGACTAATGACACATAGACCCTCAATCAGACTGGGATGTATTTGTTCACAGCGGATGCGATTTGGTGATGGTTTGGTGGGGTTGCTGACAGGGAACATGTTTATGGGCTTGACTGTGTGCAATTCAGTATATGTTATTTTTGAACCTCCCTGGGAAATAGCACTATGTGTTCACCCAAAACAAACAGATATAATAGGTGTATGCTTAATACACCTCTGGGACACCTTGTATATGGGTGACCTTACGCATTTGATGAGATCGCTGCATATGCTATTTGCCCCTTACCTGGGAAGCCAGATTGTGGGTAATGTTGGTTTTGTGTGGTACCATCACTGAGGAAGGTTACATTGACTTATATATGGTCTTTGTTTTGGGTGACTATGGGTTATTTGTCATACTGTTGTTTACAAGACATGTGAGTGTCTGCAAAGAGGCATACTGGTGTCAGGCCAATGTCTGCATCTCGTAATTAACTGATGACCTGCTGCAACGTACACACCATTGCTCCTAGGTCTGCATCTGTGTGTCTCACCTGACCGTAGGCTGTTGTGATATTACAACATGCTAACCTCATTTACTATAGGCCAGAACATTTCTTCCACACATGTCCCATATAAATGACCCATACATGTAACACTGTGTACAGTAACGTAGCAACATCCAGCACACAAACAACAACTACAGATTAGTGCTGCTTGTGTTGTGGTTGTGACAGTCATTTTTTACCCACCGTCAGCATCGCGATGTGTTGATGCACCATAGGCCCTCATCTCTGCCCTCATCATCTCTGGGACAGATGTAGCTGTGTCTACGGACACGCTGGGTTGTTGCGTCTGCTCGATTGCTGCAGCCCCCAGTGGTGATATGGTGTGTATGGGTTGATCCAGGGACTCCGCACCTGCACTTATGCTGCCCCCTGAGACTGCAGGTTCTGCCTCGAACAGACTCATTGGGATTGGGATGTCCACCTGCTCCTCCTCCTCCAAAACATCCTCCCCCTCCTGCTCCTCCACCTCCTCCTCCTCAGCCACCATTTCACTGTAGTCACCTGTATTGTGAACAATCAGAGAGAGAACAGCTATGTTTAAGCAAAACACATATGTGTACATGTGTGCTACAGACACCACAGACATGATGTGTTGGGTTGGCGCAATTGTGCTGCATACAGTACCCAATATACCATCCCATATGCGTGTTTCCACACCATGTAGTTGTTCCTGCGGCACATGTGTATGCTTTGGCTTAGCAATAATTGCATGTTTGCCATGTTTCTGGTCATGTTTCCATTCCACATGTTTCACCATCCCCTCCATTTCGGCATCTATGCCAGATATGCAGACACATGCCTGTGGATGCCCACACCCTCACATCTGATTTTGCCATACACTGTATGTCTGCCTTGGATAGTGCATATGGCACATATGTGTTCAGACATGTTATGTGCTCATTGCTACATGTGATTGACAGGGACCCATTGTGCAGCGGACGACAGGTGGCTTGCTCCTCTGCCCCACTGAGATGCACATGTTGCACTGTGTTGATACAATGACACACAAACATGACATGATCAATGGCCGTCACACTCATACAGGGGATGGCAATCACAGGTGCGGTGTTGGTGTGGTCACCGGTGTGTGTGGGTTTCATAGTTACAGATGTGTAGGGGATGGTTTGTGAAACAAAGTGTTTATGTTGACCAGGGACCTGTCAAACAAACAGGTTGGAGAAGGCTTTTTCACAAACATGTGCCACCAGGATAGCAAAATGAGGTTGGATTTGTCACACATCTGTAAGTGTCTGTGCAGATGACAGATCTCTGAGGAATGCTAATAGTTCACCTGAACCTGTAGGTGACACTTAGTGTACATACCTGCTCGAGGATGTGCCGTATCTAGGGCCTCAGGAAGTCCACGCAGGTACATGTGTCCCAAACGTGTTGCCAGCTCTTGTTCAAGGGGCGACAATGTTGGTATAAAGGGGCCCCCCCCACCTGTGCCCATAGCATGCTGTCTCTCTGCAAGCATGTGCTGACGTACCCCTCGTTTGATATCAGAGTACCATTTTTTTAGACCTTCCACATCACGTGGGGGACACCCTGCCTCAGACAGTGCCTCGCGTACATCCTCCCACACTGCCATCCTGGTGGCCACTGGTGTGCGGCTGCTCAAACGCCCAAATAAGACATCATAGTTTTCTATCACATGTGACAGTAAAATATGGTTCTCCCTGTCACTGAACCTTACAGCTCTCTTCCTCTGTGTAACAGCCACAGGTATCCTTTTCCTTTTGGCCGTTTGCCTGTACTCTACCTGCTGTGGCCCAACAGATGGTCCTGGCTGTTCCTGGCTAGGCTGTGAGGTGTGTGCCCTGGGTGTCTCACCAACAACTTGCTGCCCCACATCCTCCACCCCCTCACCCTGATCCTCTCTGGCGCTGTCCCTCTCCATCTCCCTCTTCAGCACAGGATCCTCGCAAATAAAACAACGCACCTGAACAGAACAGAACACAGACGGAAACAGAGGGGACAAGGGCAGTACAATACAGCACAGAGTCCAGAACACAATAGCACAGGTAACCTTAAAGGCCAAAAGGAAATATTACAACACCCAACAGTAATGGTAACAATTATTCTCTCTGTCTTGTGTGGCCTACTCCTATGGCAAACCGTCCCCTTCTAATTCGCTGTACCTCTCTATCTCCCTCCTTTGCCTGAAGCACGTTCAGCACAGCTTCTTGCCCTATTAGTCCCTGTGACTGTCTATCTGAACCCTCCCTGTGCAGCACTGCCAACACAGGCTCTCTAGCTCTCTCTGTAACTCTCTGTCTGTTTGTGGAACTCCTCTAACAACCCTCAACGTGTGCCACGTGCGCAGCCTTATTTATAGGGTTTTTCCACGCTTTTCTCTTTGCACATGCGCAACTGTGCAGGTATGGTGCTCGTGCGCCGTCCTCATGCACGCTTACGCATGGGCGCCGTCCTCGTGCACGCTTACGCGGACATACGCACATGCGCCCTGCGACACCTATTGACGTGTGACGCATGGGCGTCTGTGTGCGTTTTACGCATGCATGTGGCGATGCGCATGTGCGTGACACCACGCACAGGCAGACACCCATGCGTAGGTTGGCGCATGTGCGCCACGCAAGAGAGACGTATGCGAGCATATGCACATGCGCGTTAGACGGTAGGGCAAAAACACCAACCCTATAAATGCCGTGCCATGCCTCTCCACGTTGTGGGTTGTAGGCGAGGAAGAGTAGGAGTGTGTTTTGAGACAGAAAGGAGGTGAATCCAAACAGGTGTACTTGTCAATTCTGTTCTTGTTGTTTGTAGTAGTTATTGTATTTTCCTGTCTGTGTATAGTGTTGTGTGCTCTTTGGTTTGTAGACTGCTTAGTTTGATTTGTCTGTGTGTCTGAGTGTGTTTGTGTAGTTGGGCGGGAGGAGTTAATGGCACATATCTTTCTTCAGTCATGTGTCCTGTGTAGTGGGCAGATGCTGCGGTTGCTGGACAGGGGAGATGGTGTCCATGGAGCTGTGGCACAGGGCATGGGTGTAGTCCCGCAGCAACTCAGTCCTGCAGCTGTGGGGGCTGTCCAAGCTGGTGCTGTTCATGCACGGCGCAGACGGCGTGCCGAGGTGCAGGCTCGGCAGGAACGCCTCTACAGGCCCAGGGCCCAGCTCCAGGACATGCGAGAGGACCAGGTCATCTCCCTTTACCGACTGAGCACAAGGGCTATTAGGGAGCTGTATGAGGATCTCAAACCTGACCTCCAGCCCCTGACAGATCGGTCCCATGCCATACCAGGTTTAGTCAAGCTCCTTGCTGCTTTACATTTCTTTGCCTCTGGCTGTTTCCAGTCATCTGTGGCCGCAGTAGGTGGTATGAGCCGCCCCACCTTCTCACGCTGTCTCCACCAGGTACTGCGTGCCATGGTCAGCCGGGTGGGGAATTACATAGCCATGCCCCACACTAGGCAACAATGGAGGACCCTGAACCAGGCCTTTGAGGCATTAGCCGGGATACCACACGTGATGGGAGCTATTGATTGCACACATGTTGCCCTGGTCCCGCCTAGAGATAGGGAGGTAGCGTTCCGCAACCGCAAACACTACCATTCCCTGAATGTTCAGGTTGTATGTGATGCAAATCTGCATATTCTGAATGTGGTCCCTAGGTTTCCAGGGTCCACCCATGACTCCTATATCCTGCATCACTCGGCAGTATTCACACAATTTGAGGATCACCGTTACGGGGACTGTGTATTGCTTGGTGAGTATGTCAGGATCACCTATCGGTTATGACTTTCTACATGTGTGTATTTGTAGTACCATATGATGCAACATGTTTATATCAGAACATGCAGCTACTATTTGAGATATGTTATATAGAGGACTGCTGTACGTTTCAACTATTACAGCCGTCTCTAGGTCCATGTACACTACAAACATGAACCATTGAACATGATCATCCTAATAGTATATGATCATAACATGCACATGGTGTACATGTGAAGACACCCCTGTGCTTATGGCCCTGGTGTTGCTGATTTCCCCAAAATGTGTTTTGGAGGCACCAGCAAACATGTCTTGGGGGGGGGGGGGTGGCCCCTCACATACACCTGTGATACTGTTTAATAGTTGCCTCCTAATTGTATGCCATTTAACATTGATGTTGTTGATAATCCATACAAGTAACCCGTGTCATGTGTGTCTTAGTGTAACCCACACACTCTGTAATGCAGTTGTCACCCTGCAAGCCAAGGATAACATGAGGGGGTGTAGAGCAATATCTTATGGGTGATTTTTAAATGTTCTACAGGCACAACATGTGTGCATATCTCTGTCCACACTTCTTGGCTATGTCACAGCTGGGTGGAAACACAACATAGGTGTTAACGTACCTTTGTGCACTGTAGATGCGCACAAGTTAGTATCATCTTGTCTGGACATCCTCATATATGTTAACATTATTGATTTGTGACGGCTAAAGCAAGGGCAATACGTGGGTGCATACAAACAGGTTACACAACCAGCTACACAGGAGGCTACTTTGCGTATGTATATGTTTTTGGCCCTCACTCATGAGGGGTACAGTATGCATGTTTGACATCCACAACTTCCTAACAATTTAGACAAAATGGTTAAACAGCAAAGGATGGCTATTACAGTGCTTTGCCACCAACACTGCATGTGGGAATGTACTGACACATATGGATATTTGTACCCTACACAACATGATGTGTATAGGTGATATTGCGTACATTGTGCCATAGCTCCCTGGCATACATGTTGGGGGGTGGGGGGTGTCGGTCACGTAGATGTCAACATGTTTTACAAGGGTTACAGTTCAGACATACACTTGGATTATGTGATTTGTGGATTGCTGTTGGAGTCTCACAGTGGCGGTGAGGCCGATCTGGACAGTAACTGCATGACAATATGCATGTCACACACACCCACACACACCCACACACACACACAATCTGTGAAGGGATAGATGGACATGTTGTTTTATTTGTGATGGGTGTACGTGCTCGAGAGGCCATGTGCTCATTTTAAGTCATTTTCTGTCACCTTTTGGTTTTTCCTTTCCAAATATACTAGTTGTGGTGTTGTATCGTTCAGTCAGAATGTGTTGTGCATTGTTTTGTCACGTGTATTCAAGTGGAAGTAATGTTTGAAATGAGCTCCTGCATTCACATGCAACATTTCTTTCTGCAGGTGATGCAGGATATGGGTGTCGCCCCTGGCTGCTGACTCCTGTGCGTCAGCCACGGACACGTGCAGAGCGGAGGTACAATGAGGCCCATGCCTCCAGTCGCTCAGTCATTGAGCGCACCTTTGGCGTGTTAAAGAGCCGCTTCAGGTGTCTGGATAGGACAGGTGGGGCCTTACAATATAAAGCACACACTGTTGCCGAGATAATCATAGCCTGTTGCATCCTGCACAACATTGCTCTCAGGCACGATATCCCTGCAGAGATTAATGAGGATCTGGAGGAGGATCCAATGTGCCCCCCTGAGCATGCCAGTGCTGACACACGGGAGGGCACAGCAGTCAGGAGGAGGGTGATTGCAGACATCTTCTCATGTACGTATTGGTTATCTTCCCACAATAATGTTTTCTACTATGTGCGTAATGGTTAGTGAGTTTGATGTTTTTCTAAAGCTAGAATGTTGATGTCACACTCCATGTGCATTAGAAGCTCAATGCCAACATCACATGTAGGCATGAGTGTGACACAATGAATGTGGGCAGGGCTCAGCAGCATTTGTTGGCAGCTGATGTGTGTGGTTGTTGTTATTTTTTTGGGAAGGTTTAACAGTCACATTCCCATCTAGTGTCTGCTTCTGGGAGATGCAGCTGTTGTGCACATGCAGGTATTTGGTAAGATGCTATGGTATGAGCACAGTATCTGCCATATGGTGTGCTTTACACGTTGTGGGTTTGTCTGTGTTTGTGAACATTTGTCCTTTGGGGAGTGTAAATATAACAACAAATAGTGTGGGTTTGGTGGTTGTTCAGCTCCTCTGACATGCCTATGTTTGTGTTCTCCTCATGTGTGTGGCACAAAGTCATACATAGCAGAGTACACATGCTTAGTGCAACTATGTCTGGATGGTAATAACTATGTCTGCGGACTGTAAATGTAAACCCTACAGTGTGTACACATGTACTGGTAAAGAAGTAGACATGACCTGGATCTGTTTAGGGATGATGACCTGCCATTGCCCATCACGGGGGTGGGTTTGGAAAATGTTTCCATTGAAGAGTATACCGTCACTGCAGTGATGCATGTCTACACACATGGTGAGATGACACAGGCCAAAACAGCAAGGAGTGGGTAGTGGTAGCCAATCTGGGCCATATATGTGGGAGTGGCTTGTGTTATTACAGGTTTTTAATTGCGTACAGAAAGTATCTCGCTGATGCTATCACAGCATCTGACATCATGCATGTGCTACAGGCTGTGTATGTGTGTAGGTCAGGGGAAATGAGTCTATATGAGTAGATACATTGCAAACACGAGCAAGTGTCGGTTATGATGGCATAAAAACAAAGAGCTAGGGGACAGGTATGTCTCTGGCTTACACATCTGGGATATGCATGCTTTGACATTGTCATTGACACACAGTGGGATGGCATACAGCCATCATGGTTTACTGACAGACAGACATGTGTGTGTGTTGTTGCCTACATGATGGCAATTTGGCAATCTATTTGGGCATGTCATCTGAACATAGGTGTCATTATTACTGCATGTATGAGATGTACGCAGCAGGATATGTATTTGAGCAGTGGATACAGGAGGTCCACCTGCATATTTCCTATGTGTTGTAGCAATTGTCAGTGGGTTAACATACACAATCTGGTCACCATAAAACAGGGACAGGGGTCAATGTTGGCAATATGGTGGGTCACTGGTATTATTACGAGCTTGGCATGAGGTCGACCCATGCTGGTAGCACACACATCTATTTCTGTGTGTGTAAACGGACAGAGAGTTAACACACGAAAGTGAGTGAGATTACGGACAACATAGAGATAGCCTACAACACCTCCATGATGCCTATTACATGTGAGACATCTGTACATTGTGATAGACAGCAGTCACTCAGTGTGTGATGTTGTGGGGTCTGACAGCTGGGGGCATGAAGGTGCAGTGTCTGATACACAGCTTGACCATGACATATGTTGGCTTCTCTTGTGTCTCCAAATGCACAGGACATACTTTGTACGGATACTGATTTTGAGATGCATTGCCATGTGACTCTACCTCCTGGAAGATGCAGTGATTTTGGGTAGGTCAATCTACATAGACATTGTGTGTGGCTGTGGTCATGTGAATAATATGTCTTCTGAGATTTCTCATATTGGGCAGATGCTTGTAGTTCATATTTTCAAACCTGTGCCTCACTAACCCATCTCTCTCTGTGTTCAATCATATCCCCATGTGCTTGTGTTCAGCATGTCCTCTGGCACTGTCTCCATGCGACATGTACAACATACATGCATGTGTGTGTAGGTTGTGGTTTGGTGTAGGTTAACGCCACTTTCAACGTCCCCAAAAATGTACTATCAGACAACAAAACGCTCTCATTACATGTTTCCTGTGTATTTATATCTACAGACATCCACATGTGCACATACAGGCCATGTGTTAGAGATGGTACTGTTAACTTTTCATACTGTGTGTGGCTGGTTTTATAGGTTGCATGTGTGATGATGGATTGATCAGACATAGTACATTTTCTTCTGCTGTGAGGGGTCTGTGCACCTTCACATAATTGCCAGCAGTCATAACTCATACATAGGGGGGTTTGCCCTGTGACCATTATCTGCATGTGTTGTGTGCTGTGCATAGACATGTGTCTGTTGTTTACAGTAAGCACTGGTGTGCAACTTTGGTGCCTTTCAGATATGAACATGATGGTGACATGTATCAACAGTGGTTTGACCTTGTGATTCTACTCCTTTTGATGACATTGTCCCCTTTCATTGTGATGTAAGCTGGCTGTTTCGGGGCTCAAGGGCTTGATGACATACACCTGTTGCAAACACACGGTGGGTTTCACCTTTGTGATTTTGATTTGTGCAGTTGTATCTAACTGGTGATGATCTCATGTGTGCCTCCTGTGTATGTTAGATTTCCTTTATGCTCACATTAACAGATGCATATTGTGTGTAGCTATGAGACACTTGTGTGACATGAGCATGGACATGACCATATCCATGTGCCACCCGTGTCTATGGTTACCATTACTTATGTTGGCCACAACGTTTGTTGTACTATTGATATCAGGTCATGTTTGCCTATGTATCCCTTTATTAAGAATTTAGTATGGTGTGACAGTCTGACATTTGTGTTGATTTTGAAATGTGTCAAACAATAACATACTTATCCTCTCCTGACACAGCACAGAGGACATACCAGACACATCTCTTACAGAGCATCTGTTGTCACCAACAACCACCTGATGGATGACAGAGCACCATGCAACTCTTTACCACAACATTTCCCCAGTGGATGTTTGAGCTATGAGAGTGGATCACATGACTGCGAAGGACAGTATTACTCTTTAACTGCTGATTTCCCCATGACAGAGGTGTCGAACGCAATGTTGATGCTATGGCTGGGTAGTGAGTGATGCTCAATGTAGTGGACACACATATACTTTGAAGGAATGTGCCATATTGCACACTGACACGTGACTATGCATGGCCAGAGTTGATATTACACTGTTAACGTAACCTGATGAATTGCAGATACTATATTGACTTTGGACACTGATCCGCCCTTGTGCAGCAACAACTGACATGGACAGTGTAGGTGCTACATTCAGACACAGTTGAGCTTTACAGGACTTTGTCCCAAGGGTGTGTCATAGCACCCACGATATGATGCTGGTTTCCTTACAACACCCATGTTTTTGGCATGTGACTGATGATGGGCCACTCCTCTTGTCAACATCTACCTGCTTTCCACCTGCACATGATACCGCCTTTACCTCCACAATGCTTTCCGAGCACACCGACATCTTGGACTGATGTTGTCATTGACCTAATGGTTTTGAAGGGCATGTGTGTCATCACTGTATCATGTTCCAATGTGACTGTTGCTTGTGCATATGACTGACTGTTTGTGAGACACAGCATGTGGGGCTATGACTTATGTGTGGTTCACTGTAATATGTTTTTACAAAATGTCCTTCCTCACATGCTACATCTTGTGTTTCTTTACTGTGCATACATGACAGTGTGCATATATGTACAGATCTTCCATTTGCCATTTACACGGGCCAGATTATGCCATGTGTTAGGGACACTCACATTGCCACATTATGTTTGTAGTGTGGCAGTGTGTGTGGCCATTCAACTTCTTCACTTGTGCATTCCATGTATCATGCTATATGTGACAACACAGTGTCTAACCAAAATGAAAGGGCAGGGTGACCTCCTTGATGGTGTTCTATGTGCATTGTTCTGCAGGATGTTTATTTCGGATTATTTCTGTGTTCATGTGGCTGTGCTACCTGTTACCATATGCTAATTGTGATGTTTATGATTGGTTTTGGCCACATTCTGACTGGTGTTTTTCGTAGATCAGCCATTATGATGAGAGCTTACTCATTACTTGTATTGCATGTTTAGTGACATGTAAAACATTTGCCAATATAGGTTTGGATGAGTGTCTGACTCCTGTGTGGTCAGATGTGTATGGTTTGAGGGACAGATGAGGTGTGTTGGGTCCGCAGCATGCAGTGTCTACTCTGTACCTGCACTCATATGTTGTTAACACATTTGCGACAAACAACAACAGGTGTGGGCAGGGGGGCTGCTGCCGGGTGCTCAGCATGCACCTGATGCACATTATATCTTGAGCCTTTAATGTGTGGTCAACAAAGTAACCTTACTGTAGGAGGTGGATTTGTGAGCTGCTAAGGGTGTTTCCCACTTTCACAGGGGATACGGTCAGCCTTCATATTATGATGCCACTGTCTACACTGTTTGTGATGTGTTACGAAATAAATAAATGTATTTGACAGACATTTTCTCCGTCTGATGATTGATCATGGTGACAGACCTGGACTGCAATGTGTGCCTTTGTATCAGTCCTGACTCCTTGTGACCCACAGATTACATTGTTCTCTTGTCAATGTCACTGTATGTAGATGATGTGGTATATTTTGTCACACCTCCTCCGCCCCAGCCTTGACTGCTGGTATGGTTGGGCTTTTTATGAGGGTGGTAGTTGTGCCTTGCTTCTGTATATAAACCACGCAGATGCACTTTCTTTCTTTTAGGGTTTTATTCCCCGTCCCTTGAGGTTTCTTCTTCTAACAACAGAAATTAACAGCATAATTTGGCTTATAACATAAAGTAACTGGATAACACAAATAGCTTCCTTCAGCATCTAACGTCAAACAAAAGTAAATAACAAACAGCCTACGTTGTCTGTTTGGCTGGAGAGAGAGAGAGAGATGTAGCGTTTGCCACTTGAATATGGGAATTAAGGTTACACAAACCTTTACCTTAATGAGTATTCAGGTTCTTTTGTAGTAAGGGAACATTCCATCAATTCTGTATGTGCTAATGCTCCTGATTCTTCATATTCCATCAATTCCTGTCCGTTGGAATCCGCATTACCCCCTTCTAATGTGGAATAAAAGTATGGCAGATTTGCCCCGTCAGTTAGGAAGTTCCTCTTCCTCTGTGTAGCACTGCCTCTCTGGGGAATGTCACAAAACTCTGTATGCTGTCTTCTACAGCCCTGCCCCCGCTGGTATCTCAGTGGATAGCTCAGGTCTCTGTATGGCTTGCTAGCTGAGTAATTGTGACACACTCCCTGCCGGGTCTGCCTCAGCTCTCCAGGCTCAGCTGTGCCCGATTGCAAACTGTGTAACGGTGATTCCCTTGGAGCTAGGCGTTCACCGTAATAAGGGATTTTTTCTGCTTCTCTGGGTAGGTGAAACTCCCTTCTTTTAAGACTTTTATGAACAGGAGAAAAGTTACTATCAGCCTCTGAATATCCAGGCTTTTTAAGGGTATATTTATGCCTCCAAGACTCTTCCCTTTTAGATGGCAAATAGCCCTTGTATCCCTTCTTTTCCCCAGTACCTGCTTTTGCAGCCTTCTTATATTTCACTTGCCTTTTCTCAGAACCACACAGGTCTCTGGACTCTTTCCACAATTCCTCTCTCCAGGATTGCCTACTCGGCTCCTCTCTCCAAAATTGCTTCCTTCTCAAAGGTTCCCCCTCTCTGAATGTTTGGTAGTCCGTTTTATCTATGTGTTTTCTGACTCCACCTTTCCTCAGCTGCGCTCCATTAGGTGAAGCAGAGTCCCGTGCTTTACTCCCTGGGTGTGTCTCTCTGGGCTCTGGGCACGTGTGCTTTTGTTGTCCCTGGCAACCATCAGGCATTCTTCCATTCATCCTGTCACTTTTTCCTTGATCATTCACACTGCCGTGCATTTTCGCATGCTGCCCTAGGTCCACCCTGTGACAATTTTCAACGTAAATGGGGGGTTCCCAGACTTGCCCTATGACACAGGGAGTGCTAATGTGACTTTATCACAGGTTGTTTGGGGGCAAAGCCACTTTCCTATTCCCCATGTTACTTCTAGACTATTTGATCATACTGTCCCTTTTTGGGGTCCTTTACTGGTCATGTACATGGTGCACATGTGCTCACATCCTTGCACAGTGCCAGCTGTGTATGTGGCAGCCATATGGCACATCACTGTGAATGAATGGTTGACATACACACACACCCTTTGGGGTATTTGTGTTACAGTGTGCTCATTTTGCAGTTTGTGGGATTGTGTACAGTAATGTGTTTGAACTCTGTAGTTTGGGGTTTATCTTCCGCTTGTTTGGTTCTTTGGCACACTGGCTTAAATGCACCATTAGGTACCAACAGGTTCCTCACCTCTACACACACCCTTCCCTCTTTGCACTGTACAACAGGGTGCATCCTGTGTGCTTCATCCCCTTAACATATTCGTTGTTACATAGGTCTCTTACTTTATGGTTTAAACATGCCACTGCACGTAGTGATTTTGTTTGGCTGTGATTATGGTGGTGTGTGTGGTGCACCTTATTGCATGTTGATCTTTATCACGCCACAATCATCATTAGTCACCTGATCCACAGAGCGTCATGGGATGCCATGGTTTTCCTTTGTTATGGATTTTACATGCTGTATTCACTACAAAACATTCCCTTGTGTTGGTGCAGTTGTCCCCGATGCCACATACGGAGTGGACATAAATATGTACATGGCAGATGTGCATGTGCATTTGCTCATTATGTATTTTGGTGGTTTGCTTGTTCTGACACCCAGCAGGCGTTTGGGGTACTGATATGCAGTGTTTTTGTATGCAGCTTTTGCTAATGTGCTCAAATTGGCGGTTTGGCCTACCGTTTTAGGCATGGCCATTTGTGGTGGGGGTAATCGGTGTGCTCCCTGTCTGCTGTCTTGGATTTGTATGCTTGTCCTGCATTGGTGCGTTTCATTTGTCTGTGTGTCATATCTGTGGTGATATGTGGTATGACCACATAGTACCCTCATCTGAGTTGTGATACATCCTTGTGTCCATCCTCTGTCTGCCAGCTGTGCGCCATCTTACCCAGATGTGCATGCTGCTTCCCCACATCATGAACTCCATCATATTCATGCATTGCAGCTCACCCTGCTTGCCTCCCCTGTGTGTGCTCAGCCTAGCACCTGTACTCCACAGTCATCCTGATATTTCAGTTATCCTGCCATTGCAGCCACCTCTGCTGGCCACATCTTCCCATCCTCTGTCACACACAGTCATTACAGCATGGCACATTTCCATCACTCTGTGCATGGATCTCGTTGGCCACAACATGTTTGTCCATTTTTATGGCTGTCACATGGACTGCAGCTGATATCTGCATTCCATCAACTTATCTACGTCGTTCTTTTAGTTTAATATTGTCTATGTTCCCTGCTCTGTGCAGTGTTCATGTTACATGTGTGTTTGGCACATACGTCTTTTAACATTCAAATTGTGCAATGTTGCTGTTGTTGCCTAACATTGCTGATTTCACCTATACATCCTTAGGGCATCTTCTGCCACACCTTGGATTCACACAGCTTATGGGGTGCCTACGATAGTGCCTTGGGAGTTGGCAGACTTTAAACATGGCCTCAGGTAGATATTAATGGTTTGCTTTGCTAACGGGATATGTAGAGGATGTTCCATCTGATGCCCCGTAATCTGGCCAATAATATATGGCACAAGGGTGTAGTTCTCTTTAGATGGACGCACGGATTTCTGTACACTTTCACACAGACATGGAACATAACTCAGCTAACCTGCTGTCCAGAAAATAGTATACCATGACCCCTGCAACATCATTGACTGTCTTCAACAGTTGTGAGCATACATTACATAGGGGTATGTTGTTTTTCACCATACCTTGTATGTCATGGGCCTATGCTAGTTTTGGGATTTCAATATGCAAAGGGAATAGGGCATTTTCCACGATAATAGTGACTCTGATCCCCTGTTCATATCTGTCCCCGGGGCCTGTTTGCAGCACCTCCTAGCTAAATCAGTAATGGCAGATGCAGGTCTGCCATTGATGATTTAGCAAGGAGGGGGGGAGGGGCTGCAGACAGACCCAGGCGACTGCTTACAATGACATTCACTCGGCACCCCTGTTAATATCAGTCACCAGGGGCTGGCTACAGCCCCTCACTACTAAAACAAGGAAGTCAGACCAGGGTCAGCACACCTACTTACCATTTCCATACATCACAATGCACAGTGCTGCCATCAGAAACAGTGCTGTGACCTTTACCTGCCTCATAGGGCACCCTACATGGCGCCCCATCGGCCACGCTTTCAACAACATTGTACAGTGCCATGGCGGACAATCCATTTACAAATGTGTCATTTGAGGTAACCTCAGGGGCATGTTATGTTACAGTGCTGTGACAGTACATGTGCTTGAATAAGCTATTGCACAGATATACGAGATGTGCCTCCTAATGCAATATTAACCCTACCAGGTACGCACTCAGCAAGCCATGTTCATTTGCCATTGTTGGGGATTGCACCCCTAACCATTGCGATGTGATTCTGTTTCTGGGCTTGCACATCAGCGCACCACCATATGGCTTACCAACATTATTATGCTTCCAAACTATTAGCACACACCCTTATGCCCAGCAGCACAACGCCTTATGCCACACATACTTTGTAAAAGAACACCACAGCCAGTTTCCTTCAGTGTGCACTGTGGGGTATCGAACCCATGCTCCCTGCACCTTTGGGCAGTGTTCTAACCATTGTGCTGTGGCTCATCTCTTCTGCTTTCATATCACTGTGCCACTTATACCTCCCGGGATTCACAGGCCTCCAAACACATTCGCGCGCCGCTTTAGGCCCAGCAGCGCAACGCCTTAGGCCGCCCATACTTGGTGTACCTTCTAAAATAACGCCACAGCCAGCTTCCTTCGGTGAGCACTGTGGGGTATTGAACCCATGCTCCCTGCGGGGTATTGAACCCATGCTCCCTGCACCTTTGGGCAGTGTTCTAACCATTGTGCTGTGGCTCATCTCTTCTGCTTTCATATCACTGTGCCACTTATACCTCCCGGGATTCACAGGCCTCCAAACACATTCGCGCGCCGCTTTAGGCCCAGCAGCGCAACGCCTTAGGCCGCCCATACTTGGTGTACCTTCTAAAATAACGCCACAGCCAGCTTCCTTCGGTGAGCACTGTGGGGGATCGAACCCATGCTCCCTGCACCTTTGGGCAGTGTTCTAACCATTGTGCTGTGGCTCATCTCTTCTGCTTTCATATCACTGTGCCACTTATACCTCCCGGGATTCACAGGCCTCCAAACACATTCGCGCGCCGCTTTAGGCCCAGCAGCGCAACGCCTTAGGCCGCCCATACTTGGTGTACCTTCTAAAATAACGCCACAGCCAGCTTCCTTCGGTGAGCACTGTGGGGGATCGAACCCATGCTCCCTGCACCTTTGGGCAGTGTTCTAACCATTGTGCTGTGGCTCATCTCTTCTGCTTTCATATCACTGTGCCACTTATACCTCCCGGGATTCACAGGCCTCCAAACACATTCGCGCGCCGCTTTAGGCCCAGCAGCGCAACGCCTTAGGCCGCCCATACTTGGTGTACCTTCTAAAATAACGCCACAGCCAGCTTCCTTCGGTGAGCACTGTGGGGGATCGAACCCATGCTCCCTGCACCTTTGGGCAGTGTTCTCACCATTGTGCTGTGGCTCATCTCTTCTGCTTTCATATCAGTGTGCCACTTATACCTCCCGGGATTCACAGGCCTCCAAACACATTCGCGCGCCGCTTTAGGCCCAGCAGCGCAACGCCTTAGGCCGCCCATACTTGGTGTACCTTCTAAAATAACACCACAGCCAGCTTCCTTTGCTGAGCACTGGGGGGGGATTGAACCCATGCTCCCTGCACCTTTGGCCAGTGTTTTTACCATTGTGCTGTGGCTCATTTCTTCTGCTTTCATATCAGTGTGCCACTTATACCTTCCGGGATTCACAGGCCTCCACAAACAATCGCGCGCCGCTTTAGGCCCAGCAGCGCTCCGCCTTCCGCCACCCATTATTTATCTGCCTCCAAAACTTACGCCTCAGACAGCTATCTTCATTGTGCACTGTGGGGGATTGAAACACTGAACCCTACACCAGTGGTTAGTGGGCTAAACATTGTGCTGTAGCTTTGCTCTCATGATTGCACATCAGCATGCCACTTATTCCTCCCGTGCAGCCACTTCATGTGCTAATGTGCAGGGCGCATATGGGCGGCCCGCACCTTACCGCATATGCAAATCACGCATTTCCTTCTTCAGCGCGAAACGCCCACTCCTTATATGGCACCCGCACTCTACCGCGGCCCGCACTTTACCGGGATCTTAGTAAACATCCCCCTAAGTCTCAACCCTCACAATGGAAGATTCCAAACTCTCCCTGACCCAAGAAAGCCTGTCAGGTGAAGAGCAATGTCAAGATCATGTTCACAGTTTTCTTCGATTACCAGGGTATTGTTCATAATGAATATGCTCCAAAAGACCAAACCATCAATAGGAAGTACTACGTCCAAGTTCTGACTCATTTCAAGATGCAATTCGTCATAAGATGCCAGAGTTGCACAGGAATAGTGAATGGTTGCTTAATCATGATAATGCCTCAGCTGAAGCATCACATCTTGTCTAGAGGTTTTTGGCCAAACACCAAATCAAGCAAGTCTGTCAGCCTCCATACTCACCTGACCTTGCACCCTGTGATCTTTTTCTTTTTTCCAAAACTGAAATTACCACTGAAAGGAAGGAGATTCGACGACTTGGAGACCATTAAGCAAAATTCAACATGGCAGCTTCTCACCATAATGAAAAAGGCATATCAAAATTGTTTCCAGCAGTGGCAGGGACACTGGATGAAGTGTGTTTTATCGGAAGGGGACTACTTTGAAGGAGACTGAGTGCAATAACTGTCAGTGTTATACTTGTTATTGTACAAGTCTCAATACTTTTTGATCACACCTCGTAACTATACATCCCTGGCAAAAACCTGAGAGAAGGATGCATTTTGTTCTAAGTATAATTTTGTATATGTATACAGTGCATTTACTTACATAAAGTAATTAAACAAAATTGAACAAAATGCAAACAAATTAAAAAAATAAACAAATAAAGGAAAAACCAAACTAAAAATTAAAAATTGTCCTTGGTATATTCCTGCATGATTTAAGAATTGCTTAGGATTCATTGTCTCATTTAAGTATGTTTAAAAAAAGATTCAAATTTCAGCAGGGTGCTGCTTCCGTATAAAAAAGCAATAATAAAATCCTTCAGGGGCAACGCTTTTATGGTCATTTGCAGGTACTATAGTCTATGCAATGTTGCTTATCTGTTTGATGTTATTTCTTGTATAAACTAGCAATAAAAACAAATCTGTTTGGAAACTAAGGGGGATGTTTACTAAAAACCGGAAATGTGCGCGCCGCAAAATAGCGCACGGCAACGCGGCACTGAAACGCGCAGAAACGCGTTTAAACGCCCCGCACACATGCGTGTCACCCCCGCACAGGTACGCGGCTCACTAACGGGCCCCGTACAAGTGCGGGCCCGCAAATGTCCGATAGAGGCGTGGAACGGCGAAAGGAGGGCGGAGGAAGGCTCCGGAGGGGCGGAGGGACGGGGTCAATGGGTGGAGAGTGGGAGGGGAGAGGCTCCCCGCACAGTATCGGGCCCGAATTTGCATGTAAAAACTACCGCGAGTGAAACACTCGCGGTAGAAAGCATTTAAAGGGAAGAGAAACCATTTCCGTCAGCAATGTACAGGAAAACCGGGGAAACCAGCAAAACGTGAGCAGTGTGATATATGTGCACAGCACAAAAGTGAAAATAAAAATAGAAAATGACCACAACAGAACTATTAAAAATAGTAATTCAGCTGGGGAACAGTGATAGTGATGGGCAAATACAGAAATCACACCCAGCAAAGCTCCAGAAAAAAGAAATGAATGTTGGAAGGGTCTACTGAGAGGAGACTCTTCCAAAAAACATTTCCACGTTTTGGAGCTTTCCTGGGAGTGTTTGCTATGGTTGCCCATTAATATCACTGTTGCCCAGCGTGGTGATATGTTGTCCCACATTTCCCGTGGTCATTACCGGGGTTTATGTGCACGTTTGTCACCAGACAGGGTGCATATGCCCACAGTAGAATTGCGTAGAGCAGGGTTTGTGACTCCATCCTGCCAGGCTTACTGCCTCCAGGGGCTGCACTGTCTCTGTGGCCAAAGTGTGGTACAGCGGACAGAGTCATTACCTCTAGGACCAGAGTGCAGAGGTTCAAAACCCAGCTGGGGCACCTGCCAGCCCAGTCCCTATATTTTACCCACCACTAAATAAAGATAGCGCAGACACCCCAGTATGCATGGGGAAAACACCCATAGTTTACCCACCACCACACACACCACAACAATGGGCATTACCTACAGCCAAGTCCCCCAAATGCAGTCCCATACTGCCACATTGCAATCAGGTCAACTGCTTTTTCTGAGAGAAGTTCATGCCAGCATGTTGGCGGACAAGTACATGTGGTGCAGGGGGCAGTGGCTGCTAACCACAGAAGACAGAGGCCTAGCCATGTGCAGGCTGGCACAGTCCACTGCAACAGACAGGTCCTGCCGGATCCACAGTCATGGACAGTCCAGGGAATCCAACCAATCTGTGGCTACACAGTGGTGCAGTGCACACAGACAGTGCATACAAGAACAGAAGGTCACAGGTTCAAAGCCCAGCTGGGGCTACTGCCAATCCTGCCCACATATTTTTCCCACAACTAAACAGTGATAGTAAGGACACACCTTTCATGGCGGGGACATATGCAATGGTAAGACATCTATCTTTTACCCCACTGAGCACAGACACCATGAACAGGGGCAGTACCTAGAGCAGAATCACCCAAATGCAGTCCTGGTGGGCCACACACCAGTCAGGTTCCATGCTGACACTCATACAAATGCCTGTGCTGTATATCTATGCACCACCCCCATGGCATGTAGATGTAGCCCATGCATATTCATGAGGGATAGCAGGAAAACCCGAACAGTGTGATGCAAACCTGGACTGGAGTTGGGAATCTCTGCCGTAAAGCAGCAGCCATCAAGGGCAGACACACCCACACCCACAGGCCCCATTGGCCAATGTCTCCTGGAAAGGCAGAACATTGGACCGTGCATGCAGCACCCAAAACGAGCACTTGCATAACTTACCAATGTCACCCTACACCTGAGGTATACGGTACACAGCTCGGAGACGTTTGCTAGGAGCACAGGCAGGCAGTTATCCATACGTTACGTACATACTGCTAGTTGACCCCATCCAAACAATCTGTTAGGTGTTTGCGGGGCATGCTCCAGGCCTGGCCTCTGACGGTGCTTACCACCCTGGGGAGTGACCACCAGCTGTAATGCGTACCATATCCATGCCTTGCCGTGCTCAGGACCAGTTTGGTGGGCAAGGCTACTTACCCCCTCAATCGTAGCACCATGATGGCAGAGGTGTGGAAGTGTGTGTCTGTCTATACAGTGGGTGTTGGCTGCAAGCCCCTTCAACAGCCCGCACTGCCAGCACTGTTGCCAGTATTGGCCAGTCAATGTGCATAATGAGGTGCAAGGTACCATGGGTATAGCCAGGGCAGGGTGGCGTGGCCAGGATGCATCTGCACTGGGCATAGGGCCCTGGCAGGGACATTGGCTGGGATATTGTAGTGTCCGGCCACCACCTACACAGACAGGGTGGCCAAAGCATGTCCTTCTGGAGGATCATGCTCACCCTGACTGTGCAGTGACCACAGCATGGCTAGGCCCTCCCATAGTGCTGTATAGTAGTTCTCTCATGTGATAGATATGGGTTTCTCTTTGGGGCCCAGTCACTGATCTATCTGCTTGCTGTGTATGCAGACAGCCCAGTTCTGGGTGCATGCATCTCCATTGGGAACATGCACTATGGACTAACCAGCAGCCTGTTTGTAGCTGGTAAATGTCTTGCTATAATGGCTTGCAGGGTGCAGTGGCTGTTGGCTTGCTGCAGGGGAATATCTGGTGGTGGAGTGCAGCTTACCATACCCTGGGCTTATGTCTGTCTGCTATTGTGTTATGGCTGTGTATGGAGCTGCCTGCCTGGGGGGGGGGGGGGTGGTGGTGGTGTTCCTCAGCAGGACTGGGGTTGATGTTGCCCTCTACTGCCACCTTTGCAGGGAGGTAGAGTGTGGCTCCCTTGATGGGGACCATGTTTGCCACGGGGGGGGGGTGCGCCTGATGGCGGCAGACAGGGATATCCATGGTGTTTGTGCAGAAACTAGCTATCTTACACATTAACACTGCTTTGGAACGCCCGCTTGGCCTCCATCAGCCATGGCAGGTGTTGTTGACCTGGTCCTGGCCACCTCATTGCACACTCAGGGTGAGCACAGTACCCGCACGATGTAACGGTGTGTGGCTACTCTGTGCCAGTAAAACACCCGGTCAGTGCCCCCTACTAGGCCAAGGTGCTGTGTGGGTGCACCCGGTCACTTCCCCCAACAGGGCCGAGGTGCTGTGGGGGTGCATTCCCCATCTTGTGTCCATCTGCGGACAGCTAATTTGCATGTGCAGTGCATCATGGGTACGGGTGGCCTAACCCTATCCTGTTGACACCAGCAGACTGTCTGTGAGGTGACGTGTAGGCTATCTGCAGCCAGCCAGGGGCCTGCTTACAGCTATGGAGCTGTAGTGCAATGGTTACATCACTGCCTGTGCAGCCAGAGGTCATGGGTTCAAACCCACAGTGGGGCCCTTTGGTAGGGCTGTCCACAGCTTTATTTTTATTTACTGTACATATGTCTATGCCGGCAAGACCACCCTCAGCTTACTATACCCATTAGGTGCCTCTGAGGGTGCTTCATAGGGCGCCCTGTAGGCCACCTTATGGTTGCCATCCCTATAGGGTGCACTATACATTATCCTGTGTCGCAACATACATGCTGCCCTATAGGGGTCATTCAAGGGTGCCTTGGCGAACAGTGCACTGTAACATGTGCCTTATGGGCCGCCGTATGTTAACATGCTGGGAGAGTGCGTTTGCTAGTAGTGATAACAAAATAAAATTATACAGCCTCCTACAGCACTCCACAACATAATACATACTGCCTCAGCAGGCATTTTTCACTGGGAATTGTGAGGAGTTGAACCCCTGATCACTGCACCATTGGTCAGTGTTTTAACCATTGTGCTGTGGCTCTGTTCCTGTGCTTGTGCATCAGCGCGCCGCCTTGTGCCTATCAGCGCGCCGCCTTCTGCCGCCCAAGGGGACCAGTGCGCCGCCTTCTGCTGCCCAAAAATAACTGTGCGCCGCCTTATGCCGCCCAAAAAGCACTGTGCGCCGCCTTCTGCCGCCCAAAAATAACTGTGCGCCGCCTTATGCCGTTCCAAATTAATTTGCCTCCTAAAACAATGTTAATCATTACAGTTACTGCCTCAGCTGACCTTTGTCGTTGTGCACACTGGGGGATTGAACCCATGGCCCTTGCACCATTGGTCAGTGTCTTCACCGTTGTACCACGGCTCTGTTGTTTTCTATACTCAGCAGCGCGCCACTTTGCCTTTCCACGCGCTAATGTCGACCCCCGCACATTAGCGCGACGCGCACACGTCCGGTTGCTTACTACCGTTTTTTTTCTATTTTCTGCCTGAACCGCCCACTCCTTATATGGCACAGGCACACTAGCGCGGCCCCGCACGTTAGGAATGTTTAGTAAACATGCCCCTAATATTTCATAGCAATTTTGAAAGAAGCATTTAATTACAGAATGTAAATTGGATGAGAGTAATTCATTAGTGTTATTGGGTTGTTAGGCAGTCTCAAAATATACAGTATGTTTCAGGGTTTCAATCCAACCTGCATCTGAATCTTGGAAATGCCGTAATCAAGCATTAACTATGCAGCATCTGAAAATAAGAAAAGGCAATTTCCGACATACTTTACTTATTCTCATTTTTACAGCACCCATCTTATCAAAGAAAAGACAACATTTTCGTAAGATTAATTCAAGAATAATAGGTACCATGACTCACTTAGGGTTCTTTTATTAAAATGTGCTATGAAGTTAATGCCCATTTTGGTGCGCATTAACGATGTGACTGGGTCCATGGAAAAACACATTGATTTTCATGTTAGCTGCTAATCATGCTTTAAGATGCCAAATGGGTGAGTTGGGGACAGAGAGTGGGTGTGGTGAGCACATCGCAGTTAGCTCAGGGGTACATATTGCAAGCTGTCAACGTTGTCATTATGGTGGGTTCACCTAACATTACCTCAGTAGGTGGAGATAGTTGCACCCACGGTAACAGTGCCATGTGTTAGGGTAGGCATCTGCACGTTAATTGTCCAAAACATGCTAGTCACACCCCTGACTGTTATAGTGGAGGCTTTGCACATTACACGCATTTGTTTTTGTGCTAAACATACTTTAGTAGAAGGGCCCATTAGGCTTTGAGAATGTTTATGAGAGAAAGCCTGCTCACATATAGTACAATATGCTGAGATTTCTCATGATTTGTATCCTGTTTCTTTTATTACATATCTTTCACTGACATGTCATTACTTTTCATCCAGTGATGACTGGTAGATATGAAAAATTGCCAACAGTGTTGATGAAATAAAGACTTTCTATCATTTGGAGTAGTTTGTATTTGCTCTATAATCCCCGGCATTCTGTGATAATTCTATATTTGGTACTGTTCTGCAGTTATTCAAGGTCATTTTTTCACAACATTCACCTAGAGGGTCAAAGCCTATACAATTGTTAATGAACTCTCCAATGATTTAACCCCACAGGAGGGCTTTCAACGCTGCATTAATAGGTCAGCAACATTACTCTGTTGCCAGGGTTGCAAGAGATGCTGAGAAGGTCCTTGATGTGTTTTGCACATTTCTACCTTTGGTATTCAGTTGGAAAACTATGAAAGCCAACTCTTAATTAAACATAGTAATGCACTTCATGTAATACAGTTGAAGGTTTTATAGCAAGCCATTATGGAATTCATATTTCCAGCTATTTATCTCTCCTCATTGCTCTCTTGGAACCTGAGGGATATTTCATAGTATTATACTGCAATGTTATTATGAGTTGGCAGAAGTTCTTCCATAAATGCATTAACAGAACTGACATTTTTGTATTTCTTCAATTTCATTACTCCCTGATGTGTGCAGCCTTGTTTTAACTTATAAACTTTTCCTTTTTCATTCAGATTGATCATTAAGAAATACAGAATGCTGTTTAAAGCAGAGGTGACTGTATATAACAAATTATTTGTGAGGCCTTCAAAATGAAAGCCCCTGGAATACACTGCCTCCCTGCCCTTTGGCTTTGCCTACTTTTGCCAGCACAACATGCACACTTTCAGTAACCGGGTAAGGCAGACAGCGTCGCCTCTCGCCCCTCCCCGCCACCCCCTTTGATTTCCTTCTCACCCACTATCTCCCACCACAAAAGACACCTGACAACAATCTTGGACTTAAACTGGTCGCAGCTTTAATAACCTTTTAACAAACCAACCAATACAATTCAACACATTATAACTCCCCCCCCCCCCAAGCAGAGCGAGCCCTCACAAGCCATGTTAGTAGCAAGGTGACGCCGTTTCCGCTTCCGCCGGGTACAGGCCCAACAATTTTCCACGCCCTCCCTCTTCCGGCTTCGCCATATTATTAGCAAAAACCTGAGGGATTAACCGGGTCAGGGGTACCCCACCCCCGCCCTCATGCTTGCCTCCGGCTCTGGACCCCGGAAACCTCCGGGAGCCCGCCAACCCCCCCCAAGCTGCAACAACCCACTAACCCCCCAAATACACCGAGCATCCCCCCAGCACGGGGGGGAGGGCGGGCGTCCGGCGCCTCCAGCATCAAAATTCGAAAAGGTAGGAGCAGCGCCGTGTCCCCGCACCACCCTCCCCCCCCCCCCCCGCCGCCAGAGTTCAGCCATCCCATTGGCTCCCGCGCATTCAAAATGCCCGCGGGAGCCAATGAGGCCGCCGCACCCCAAGGTTCCCTCCTCGCCCCGCGCGCAACCGGAGCACGGGGGCACGAGCACCCTGCCGCCCACCCGGTTAGACGCAGCCACGAGGATGGGAGCCCGCGGCCTTACAATTCCTGAGAAAAGGAACAATTTTTGAGGAGGTGGGTTTCTGCAAGAAAACTTCCATTTATCCACATGAATTCTATTGAAAAATTGCATTTGTACTGTTGAATTTCATCTGCAGACTAAGCAAAAGTGAGAAGACATTTCCACATATTTCCTTGTTAAGAAATCATGAAAAGATATCACTTATAAATGTTCTTTTTTTTTATTCTTAAATGTTCAAGCACACTAATTTGGCAGCCAACCTCCTTTATCTAAAGTAGAAACTGTGAGCAATTAGAACGTCAGTATGTTGAAAAATTACTTTGTTGTTATTTCTTTAATTGATAGATTGATCCAACTTCCATGCACATTGATCTAAGATCATAAGCAGTCCTAAGTGTTGGAAATTTGGTATTTGTTTTGATTTTGATTTCTGTTTCAGCTTAGAATGGAGATTATAAATGACACTAGCAAAACAAATGCGGTAGGGTTAAAAAACAAATTTAAAAAAAATCAAGACTGTTGAATTTACGGAGCTGATATTCACATCTAACCATCCAACATAAGGAGACAGGTGCCAGCTAGGTACCAGCGCACCTGTGAGTGAATCTACTGCTATGAGGACGTTATATGGAATGAAATTCTGTCCTCCCATCAGCAGGTGTTAGCATGTTTCTTTTGATTAGTTTGATCACTCCTACTTGATCTATTATTTTTACTTATTTTGCTTGAGATTATTCCCTGTCCTAGTATATTGTAAATAGATTAAGAAAATAAATAATTGCCTGGGTTCTCTGCACTCTGCTGCTGGCCACTGAAGGCTATCAGTGTAATGGGAACTGGATGGGCAGCTTGAGTATGAGGCCCAACTGAGAGAAGCACTAGAATCATACACACTTTAAAAAGACAAAAAAAGAGTCAAGACCAGGACACCAATAAGGTGCAGGCTGCAACAAGAGAGAGACCTTGATAATGCAGCAGTTTGTGGCTTGCAAGGAAGCGAGGAAGAGTGCAGTGTTTTGGGGCTGGAAGTGAAGGCCACAGAAGATGGCATGAGAACCTAGCAGTGCTTGGACCACAAGATTAAAGGGAAAAAAAGAAAAGCCATGGTAGAAACAACAAAAATGGTTCATGGCTTACAGTGATCAGGTCTGCAGGTTGTGGTCTTTGCTCCATGATTAAAGAGGAGCCTTGACTGAGATAGCCAGGGGCAGTCCTACATGTGCAGGCCGGACTGAATCACAGTCCTGGCTTGCAGGTGCAGGACTGTTCGCAATTCTGATCCTGCTGGGCTAGGCATGCCCGGCGGGATCAGAATCGCGATCCGCTCTGTGTGTCCAGTTCAGACCAGATGCACAGAGGGGATCTACGTGCAGGACGGAATTAGGCCCACAGTGGCCCTAGATGTAGACATTAGAATAGGCCTCCACATGAGCACCTAGAAACCCCGTATATACCATACATGCAAGCCAATTCTATATCATGTGCATTTGATCTATTTATTTATTGATTGTGTCTTAAGCAAGTTGTATTTACATTCTTTTATCAACAATGTTACTATTGTTTTAACATCTATTTATGTTTATATTGTTTCTGTTTTTAAGAGACTTCATGCCCTGAGGAAGGCGCATGTCAAAACACATTGGGGCATATTGTAATAAAGATTGAACCTGCTGCTACTGATTCTCCGCTGCCCTGTATTAGCCATGACATTCAGTAGTCATGGCTATTACAGCTCAAATAGGCACAGACCTTATACTTTGGGTGGACAATTTTAAAGAGATCTGACCTGTGTAATTAAACCCTTACCCAAGTCAATTCCTTAGGTTGAAAATTGCCTTCTTCTCATTGGCCATAATTATGCACATTGATTCATAGAATGCATATTTTTAGCAGGGAAAGAGGGAAGGCCAAGGATTGGTATGGAAAAGTACAGATGGGAATTTCATTTTCATATCCCTGTGCATAATTTGACCGTGCATAATGTACACCTACTGTAATGCCATTTAAAGTCCTCACTTGCTCAGAATTTTAAAAATGAATCTTTCCAAGCTGCTATTTTTCTGTCTAATCGTTAAGAGGGTAATCTTATAACAAACAAAGCCTCTAGTTTTTGGTACCTAGAATGTATTTTTCTTATGCCTATTTTATAAAGAAAAACAGGCACCTACTTTTTTTCATAAAATAGGAACATACGTAGCCAAAAATGTGCATTAAATCTAAATGTGAGCGTTAACACCAGCATCTAGATTTTTAAAGAACTCATGTAAATGATAGCATTATATAATTTAAGTGCATAGACTTGCTCTCTGCCCATACATCACCCCTGTATATGTCCACAGTGACAGAGCACACCATCAGCCTGATGCACATACTTAAAATATAGTGAGAAGTTAGCGTGCATGTAAAGGCCTGTCCATGCACATAAGTCATGGAAAATTTCTGATTCACCTACATTGATGGCATACAAGTTTCCATAGCTCTTTATGAAATTACCTCCTAAGTTTCTTATGGCAAGTCAGCATCTTATCTGGAAAAGTCAAAAATTATAAAAATGTGGGGCCCAATATTCAGCTGCGGCGGCTAGCCAATCTAATGCGGGTAGCTGCCGCAGCTCAACTTTAAACCTGGATATTGTGGTAAGGAGAGCTGTATAGAAGGGATGGAATGGGAAGAAAGTGAGACCTGTGCCTTTAAAAGCAGAGATCAACAGAGTTCCCATAGAAACCACAAGCCTCCGAGGCAGACTACAGCTAGTACTAAGCCCCGCCCACTTAATGATGTTAGAGCTAGGTTGAGCCCTAACAGCTCTCAGGTGTGCAGGGAGAAAGGCGTGGTGCCTAAGAAGCACCAGTTTAAAACTGCTTCAGTGTTTGAGAAAGAGGGAGAAGAGGAAGGCGAGAAGCAAAGCAGGCAGCAGCAGACACGGCAGAACTTGCAGGAAAGCACGCAGCAAGAGAGTTTGAAACAGCTGGGAGCTGAGCAGCAGAGAGCCCTGGAATCAAGGCAGAAACGTGTCTCAAGGTACCTCAGAGAAAGGAAGCCGGAGGAGTCAATTCCCAGGTGGGGAAACAGCTCGGGGAGCCAGTTGAGCCCTGGAGGTAGAGAGAATAAGTTGCCTAAAGTTCCTAGCAAAGCTTTTTCTGAAGAAGTGGTTAGAGAGTTAAGAAAAAGTGCCAAACGCTGTGTTAGCCAGAGGGCTGTAAAGCAAACTTCAGACAGAAATAAGAAGTGTGCCAGTGACTGCCGTGACTCAGCAGTGAGAGATATTGAAAGGCTGATAAGCGAGAGAGAAACTCCGTCTTTAAAGCCTGTTGCTACAGAGCAGAGAGAACACTTGCTGCTAAAGCTGGATGAGCTGCTACGGGGTGTAAATCATAAATCCTATGATACCCGTCCACAGGAAGATAGCTCTAGTGAGTCTACTCATGAAATGGAAATAGAATTGTGTGAAAGCCCGTATGAAAGTGACACTGAAGAAATGCAATGTTCTTATTGCAAGGCAAACAAACTGAACATGTGCTAAGCTCAAGCCCATGTGTAGGAAGGGTTTGTCTAAAGCAATTATAAGCTAGTTTCTATGAACTGAGAAGGGAAAGAAACTTGCTAGAAGTTTGAGAGCAATTGTGGCTTGTTTCTATACGCTGTAAAGGAAAAGAAACTTGCTGGAAGTTTAAAAAACAGTTATAACCTCTTTTCTATGGAAGCTGTGAAAGAAAAGAAACTTGTTGAAAGTTTAAGTTACTTTGATATGGTCAACAGCCTTAGCTTTAGAAGGTAGATATAAGATCTGCCAAAGCTAACACCAGCCACAGGGCTTTCTCATATGCGGCGCCAACACTGTGGAACCAACTCCCACCAGAACTACGAGCTAGCAATGACCTTCTAGACTTCAGAAAGAAACTCAAAACGCACATTTTCCAATCACATTTCAACCTGAACTAAACCCACAGATGGAGCAGCCCCTGACCACTGTGTCCAAGAAGATTATCCTGTATATATGTATTTATGTATATATGTAAATGAACTCCCCCATAGCTAAGAAGTGTTAACTCTGTATGATGTGCTTTTCTGACAATCTGTATGTAAACAAAATTTGTACCTGCCTTGATTCGGCAGTTTCACAATAGTAATCCTACCCGCTTCTGATCGCTGGAAGGAGCGGGCTACAAATGCTTGCTAAATAAATAAATAAATAAATAGTTACCAGAAGGAAGCTAAGAGTTGACACTGTGAAGAAGAAATTCTTGTCTGTTTGAGTTAAGCCTGTTGGGAGTTTATTTATCCTTTGCCTTTGGGAGAAATTATCCTTACCTGTGTTTAGTGCAACGAATTTGATGTGAGGGGGAAACCCTGAAAAATAAATTTCTCTGTTTTTGCCAAACAAACCGTGTGGTCACACTGCTTGCTCAAAAGAATAACTGAAACTACATATCCCAGCAGTCCATGCTGGCAGCCATATTGGGGACAGTATTCAGAAGGGCAATTAAGGCGAGCCCTCTTGCTCATCGGCCACCGGCCAGGGTGGGAGGACGCGACAATATTCAATGCCGGAGTCATATTTGGTCCCGGCATTCAATATCCAGGTTGCCAGGATTGTCAAGAAGCTAACCAGGCAACGGCAATATTCAGCTACTGCCCGATTAGCTTCTGCGGTGAAAGTACGACCAGCCTTTGCTACACCTTATTTTTACCACGTAGTCATAACCAGTCAATGGCTTAATATCGCTGCTGCCACCACTAACTGGCTAGCATCGGGGTGTGCAGCAACAGCACCCGTGGATATTCGCTGGCACTAACTGTGTTAGTGTCACTGAATATTCCAGATAAAGGGAATAATGTGGTTTCAGATCCACTAACTGTGTTACGCCCTTTGAATATTGGTCCCTTAGAGTTTTTCCATTTGTTATCTTTTCATTTTTTGTTATATTTCTGTGTTATATCAGATGAACCGTGCTACCTTAATTCACCCATTAAATTATGCGGGGAGGGGCTATCAGCAGTAGTGCCCAGTGCGGCTAAAGCAGCTGTCCATCACCACTTTAAGTTAAAGCTGGATATTAAGTTCCGGTGGATATCCCCTCCACAGCAAGGAGGTTCCACGCATTTGACAGCCAAGCCTTTATAGATGAAACACTACCACACTTCACACAGGGGCGGCTCAAGGCAATCTGCTGCCTGAAGCAAAGGATGAGATGGCGGCCCCTCCCTCCACTTAGAGGGGGGAAGGGCTTTCTCAAAACTCCAAATCAGGGACTGAACCAAACCAAAAAGTTGATTAGATTATATGGAGGAAATGCAAGATGTTTGTACACTGAACTGGCCATGCCTCTGCTGTTAAAACGTGCAAACTAGACCATATCCTAGTCACCTGCATGCCCAGAACAGGGCTAGGTAATCACAACACACTCTAAGATAGTATAAGAGAATGCAACTATGAACATACCTTGCATCAAATGGTATTTGGTATCATAAAAAGGCTTCAGTGAGTCCTGCATTGGTCAGCTCTACATACACTCTTAAAAACACTCATCATGTGCACAGAAAACAACACTAACATACCAATTCCCCAAGGGATGTATAATATTGCTGAGCAACAAATGTATGCCCTGAGTATGTCATGCTGCATGGCACAATCTGGGGACTGTTGGCACTACATCAGTCATGTCTCCCAGTGCCTGACCCTCCTCCCTGATTTGCATATCAGCTTATCAGATCCTCCCGTGCAATCCTCAAACTACACACACACACACATACACATATATACACACAAATACACACACACACACACACACACACATATACATGCACACATACACACACATACACACACACATACACGCACACATACACACACACACATATACACACACACATACACACAAATGCACACACACAAATACACACACACACATACACATACACTTTCTCACTTGTGTCACAAAAGACATAATTCAGGGAAACAGATGCTCAGCACCTATAGATAAAAGCTGGTATACCATAAAAGCATGGAGTGCCAAGACTACAAATCTGATCCTCCTCTCTCACTCAAACACAATCCTATTGCAGATTCACTCACACTTCTGACATCAATAGTCCCATTTTATATAACACAGGAATTGTCAGGGTCCCCCAGATTAGCTCATTTAGCACAAACAGCAACTATCAGCATAGCCACCATAATCACTTTTGCTCATCTTAAAATGTATTTAGTGGTAGTTATTAGTGCCCTTTTAGCTTACAAGATCCCCCACCCCTTATTTCTATTTGTAAATGCATCTAGCTGTGTTTCACAGACTGCAGTCACATCAGTTTAAAGCATACTTGTCACAACTTCTATACAAGCAGAGTAGAAAATTTTCTAAGTACAATACTGGCTTTATTCCACGTCTCCGGCAGGAATAAAGGGCACATCTGCGGGGAACACAAAAAACATACACGTGCCTTTCCTGAAAACGCTTTATACATCTCTGTAGCAAACCACGCCCCCGTTTTGCCTCTCCCAGGCACGGTCTGAGATCCCTGTGTTCGCGCCGTAGACATGCACTGGAGACGGGTTTTGGAATATGTCCCATGTACACCCCATGATCTATTCACGTTATAGAATGACTCCCAGAACAATTGAGGGTCACATGGTTTTTCCCTGCTCTCTCCTCTCACAGTTCCAATATGGAGCACATTTTTTCACTGATGTGAGAATGAACAAAAGAAAGGAACAGACCGAGTGTGGACGTGATGAAAAGTATTTCACTTGTACAGCCAACTTCAGAGATACTTCTTGAAAGACTTTCGTAAGTACTTAACCAAGTCCAAGGTTTTACCAAACTGCTATCACTCCACTTTGCTTTTTCTATATCTGATTTACAGAATCATTATTTTAAAATATGGTTTATTGTTCCTACTGGGTATGAGACCAAAATATATATGTAAATTGCTAGATTAGCTCATTTTTACAAAGTGTCCTTTATTTCAGAATGTGGAAAAATGGTAGCCCTACATAAACTTATCTTGAAAAGTTTATCTAGATAACTTTATCCAGATATATTAAGCAGCACGTATTATGAAGTAAGAGCCAAAATTAGTGCACGGTAAGTACAAAGGCTGTGTGTTAACTCTTGGTGGGGCGTGCCCAGCATGTTTCCTGCAGTTACCGCCCAGAAAAGTTCCTTATGACATGGTAAAACCATTCCCGATTAGCGTGATGGTACGTTCACACACGCTAACTGCAACATTGACAGTGCACAGTGCTAATCTCCATGTGCAGTCCACATCCACTGTCCATACTTAACCTGCCCAGCCCCCACCACATTGCATGCTAAGAAGATAACACATGATTTTTACCTCACTATCTGCTTTTTGTGCGTGATAGCTATTTCCATGGGCCAGAGCTATCTGGTTAGAATGTACTAAAATGTGTTAACTATTAATGCAGTTTAATAAATACCCTCTTTATTTGGGCAGGTTGTGCTGACTATCTAGATAATGCTATCCTGATATAGCTTCTGGATAAGTTTCCCATTCTGATGAGTTTGAATGCGGACCTCATCCCTTTTGATCGCTGAAATGTTTAATAATTAACCTTTTGACTTCTCACAATAAGTATTCAATAAATTCATTCCATTTGTCTAAAAAATCTATCAACATGTTGGTCATTCTTTTTGTTCCTAAATTCTGTGGAAAGTTGATCTATCTCCCGTGTTACTACAGAAAATATTCTACCAGTGAAAATCCACAGTTTTCATCTAATCATTTACTAAGAATAATTTCCTTTTCCATCATCCATGCAACACTTTTGGAGACTCATTGGATATTTTCATTATTCTAATTCTCCATGAAGGAAGTTATTAAAAAAAGAGAATTCTTAAACGTATAGTTAATTTTAACTAAATGAAATACTCAGAAGATTTATTAAGATCTGATTCCCTGAAGCTTTGCTCCCACTCTGTATCTATGAGACAAAAACACCATAGTGAATTGGGGTCTAAGAGGTCTGGTCTGCTAACTTAACTACATATCAGATTCCATAATAGCATCTTATATCATCTCTCTAGTAATGAAAACTCTCTACAGCAGCCTAAATTGTAATGTCTCATTATGACTGGGAGGGAAAGCTTAAGATAAGCTACAAGATGTTTTTTAAAATAATTTCACTAGAAATTTCTTCTCTCAATTTTATATTCCAAAGGTTTTCAGGTCTCTCCACTCTCCTGGAGGTGGAGTTTTGGAGTCCAACATGGCACGTCTCATTATTGCTTCCTCAGAAATTCCACTCCAAAGGGAGCCCTCTAACACCCCAAAAAAATAATTAAACTATTTTATTTCAATCACCCCATAATAAAATATACTTTCAACTTCCGCGCTCGGTATAATATATTATATAGAAAGATAAATTTTACATAGTATGTGGAAATCAGGAATGAGATGTCAAGGTTGAGAGTTCACAATTGAGGTGGTAGTTTAGAAAAGGTTCTAAAATATATATGAAGATGTGCAGAAGTTCATGTGTATTTGCTGATACATAGAGCAGGAGAAGCCATTTCACATATCTAAAGGTGGGAAAAGTCAATGGAGGCAACTCGGCACCTTACACATATAAGCGCTGGCACTAAAATATAAATTGCTACTATACAACTCGCATGTGTAAGTGGCAGCATTTACACAAGTAAAGGGATCATTTTTCAAAGTGATACATATTTTCAAACTAGAGTGTTTCCATGAGTCGACACTGACTCGACGGCACTTAACAATGAAAACAACAACTATAGAAGCTGCTATCTTCATTTCAATTTGGAGGCGGAAATAAGCAATGGGAGATAAAGGAGAATAACTCCCTTAATCTACTAGTCAAAATGAACATTTTTTAAGCACCTGTACATGTCAGGGAGCAGTTGAAAATCCTAATGTGGACATTTTCAGTCATACTTGGTTATTCTCTATAAAGAATGTGAAATGCACATAGAAACATAGAAACATAGAAACATGATGACAGAAAAAGACCACAAGGCCCATCTAGTCTGTCCTTCCATAACAACAACTACAACAGTCCACTTTTTACCTTTAGAGATCCTCTGTGTTGGTCCCATGCTTTTTTGAATTCAGTTACTGTCCTCATCTCTACCACCTCCACTGGGAGACTATTCCACGGATCCACTACTCTTTCCGTAAAGAAATATTTCCGCATAATAGAAATGTAAGATCTTGATCCATCCAGTCCACACACTATCCTTTCTAGTAGTGCCCTCCTAAGAGCTCTGCTAGAAAGGTGATTTAACTCCTGTAAATGGATTTGATGGTTTGCTGTGAGTTCTGTCTGTCTCTGTCCACATATTTATTTATTTGTCATTGTTGGTGAGCTCCATTACCTCACTGTCCCCTTTATTTTGCACTTTTCTTCAGCTTTTCTCAGCTGAATAACTTATCCTTCATCATAGCTAACTGGAACTTTTCTTTCTTCTTCCTTCAATTATCTGGCTTGTCTGTGTTGGCCAGGTTAATATTTAATTCAATATCTATCCTTGCTCTGTCTCCATTGCTGCAGAATTTTAAACTTTTTTCCTGTCTCTGCTCTTAGTCAGGGCTGGCCCGTCCATTGAGCAAGAATGTTTTTTGCACAGGGCCCCGCGTTTCAGGGGGCCCCGCGCAAAGAACATTCTGCTTTTTTTTAAATTACATAAAAAAAAAAAAGCTGGCTCTGGCTGCTGCCGCTGCTGCTGCCGCCGCGGCAGCAGCAGAATGAAGTGTCCCGCGGGGCCTCCTCTGCTTGCTGAGCCCCTCTGCAAGGGCTTTCAGATTCGTGAAGGGAGAGTGTCTCCCTCGCGTCTCTGTTAAGCCCGCAGGGGCTAATGGGAAATTTCCCATCAGCCCTTCGCGACTAAAGGGGCAGATGGGAAATTTCCCATTAGCCCCTGCGGGCTTAACAGAGACGCGAGGGAGACACTCTCCCTTTGCGAATCTGAAAGCCTTTGCAGAGGGGCTCAGCGAGCAGAGGAGGCCCCGCGGGACACTTCATTCTGCTGCTGCCGCGACGGCGGCAGCGGCAGCAGCCAGAGCCAGCTTTTTTTTTTTTTAATTTTGCCATAAGCCGATGGGGAGGGGGGCTAGGACTGGTAATGGGCTGGGGGGGTTAAGACTGGCAATGGGCTGTGGGCTGATGGGGGCGGTCTGGAAATGGGGCGATGGGGGGTTAGGACTGGTAATGGGCTATGGGGGGGTTTAGGACTGATAATGGGCTATGGGGGGGGGCTAGGACAGGAAATGCGCTGATGGGGAGGGGTTAGGACTGGTAATGGGCTGTGGGCTATAGGGGGGTGTTAAGACTGGAAATGGGCTATGGGCTGATGGGGGCTGTCTGGAAATGGGGTGATGGGGGTTAGGACTTGTAATGGGCTATGGGGGGTTAGGACTGGTAATGGGCTATGGGGGGTTAGAACTGATAATGGGCTATGGGGGGGGGCTAGGACAGGAAATGGGCTGATGGGGAGGGGATAGGACTGGTAATGGGCTGTGGGCTGTTGGGGGGGTTAGGACTGGTAATGGGCTATGGGGGGGTTAAGACTGGTAATGGGCTGTGGGCTGATGGGGGCTGTCTGGAAATGAGGTGATGGGGGGTTAGGACTGCTAATGGGCTATGGGGGGGTTAGGACTGATAATGGGCTATGGGGGGCTAGGACAGGAAATGGGCTGATGGGGAGGGGTTAGGACTTGAGGAGGGCTGATGTGGTTAGGACTGGTAATGGGCTGTGGGCTGATGGGGGGGTTAGGACTGGCAATGAGCTATGGGGGGCTGACTGGAAATGGGCTGATGGGGTTAAGACTGGAAGTGGGCTGATGGGGGGTTAGGACTGGTAATGGGTTATAGGGGGGCTTAAACTGAAAATGGGGTGATGGGGGGTTAGGACTGGAAGTGGGTTGATGGGGGGCTAGGACTGGTAATGGGTTGGGGGGCTGCTATGACTGGAAATGGGCTGAGTGGAAGGGGAGGCTTGAACTGCAAATAGCTGATGGGGAGGGAGCTTGGAATGGAAATGGGCTGTGAGGGAAGGGAGCTAGGACTGAAAATGGGCTGATGGAGCAGCTAGGATAGGACTGGAAATGGGCTGTTGGGGGGAGCTAAGATTGGAAATGGGCTGTGGTGGGGGCTTGAATTGAAATGGTCTCATGGAGGGGCTAGAACTGGAAGTAGGCTCATGGGGGCTTGGACTGGAATTGGGCTGAGTGGAGGGGAGCTAGGATTTGACATGGGCTGATGGTGGGGCTAGGAAATGACTAGAAATGGGCTGATGGGGGCTAGGATTGGAAATGAGCTGATGAAGGGACTCAGACTGAAAATGGATGGGGGAGCTAGGACTGGAAATGTGTTGATGGGGGGCTAGGACTGGAAATGGTCTGATGCAGGGACAAGAAGGGAATGGATGCTGGGTGAGACTGGAACTAGAAGGGAGCTGATGTTGGGGGAGGATTAGAATGGGATGGGGCTGGGAGAGTAAAATGGAGAGGGGAAAAATATTTTGTGTGGGAGGGATGAAAAATCTACAATTGGCCTGGTATTGGGAGAGTAAGTGTGGATTGAGGATGGAGGGATAAAATTTGTGTGGATGAAATAGGAATGAGGAAAGAGCAAATGGAGAAAGATTAGTATGTCAAAGCAGATGTAGAGAGAGAGAATGGAAAAAAAAAACTAGAAGAGAGAAGAAAGAACAAATGGACAACAGACGATGGACAGTTAGCAGAAAACATGAAGAAACCAGAAGAAAGTGGCTGGAGCAATTGCAACTGAAAAAAATGCACAAAAGGTAGAAAGATATCTCTTTATTTTGAATTTATTAACTGGAATTTGAAAGCTCTGGGAAATGTGCATCATTAACGTCTGCGCTTTGTTTGGTACAAGAGGAAATTAATTTATAGTTTTATTTCTACAGTGTTGTTGTATATTCCAAGTTTGGCTTTTGGGGTTCCCAGTTTAATTATTGTCTTCCTGTTTCTAAATTGTGATTCCTTGTTTGGTGATGGTCTATGTTCTGCATGTGTAACTGAGCTGAGGTATTCTATTTATGTAATTCCTATTTGACATTGCCACTTGTTCTCTTTCCCCAGTATTCTCTGAAATGTATTGGTTTAATATTTGCAGTGTTGCCTTTTGATAGGTAGGGTATGGTGCTTTGTGAGTCCTGGTAATGCTGTCAGGATACGGCGGGTTTGCTATGGGTTCTAAATGGGCAGCGTTTGTAGTAGTTCCTAATGTGCCTGGCGGTTGGCACTGGACTATAGTAATGTAGAAATCTTTTAGTCTTTCTTTATCCATGCACTCATTAAGAGACATGTTTACTAAAAGTTAGTGTATGGTAACATTATGCAAATATTTAAGCAAATAAGGCCACTTATGCAAATGAGGCCCCGCACCGAGTCTCCGCACATGGCCCCACACCCCCCTTGGGCCGCCCCTGCTCTTAGTCTACCTAAGTGACTAACCCATCCCCACTGCTGAGGTATTGTTTAGCCCCTTTTCCTGTCTTCCACATGTTTTTTTGCTCTGTTTTCCTCGCTCTCCTTTGGAAAGAGCAGTGCCCTCCTAAGAGCTCTGCTAGAAAGGTGAATTTCACCTCCTGTGAGTGAATTTGCTGGTTTGCTGGGAGTTCTATCTGTCTGTCTCTCCCAACATATTTATTTATTTGTCATTGTTAGTGTGCTCCCTTACCTCACTGCCCCCTTTATTTTGCACTTTTGTTCAGCTTTTCTCAGATGAATAACTTATACCCAACCCCCCCCCTCCTCTACCCACCCAGCCCATGGCTCGCAGTCTCTTATAGCTGTCATCTGCTTATTACCTACTTCACACACAGTTGCACCTAATCCCTTTGACTCTCTCCCACCTTCTATATCTTCTGGCCTTTGTTTAAACATAGAACATAGAAATATGATGACAGAAAAAGACTACATGGCCTATCTAGTCTGTCCTTCCATATCAAAAACAGTCCCCTTTTTACCTTTAGAGATCCTGTGTTACTCTGCAATAGAAGTATTAAGCACTGCCTCAGTAAGACACTTACCCTATGCTGAAGGCGTACAATCACTCTTGGTAACAGGCACACTTCAGTCTGCCCCACAAAAATCCTCCACTTCAACCTTCCTCTGGTACACATGTTGTCCTCTCTATTCCTCTTCTATGGCTCCTCATCACATTGTCTTCCTTTTCTTCATACTTCCTAACTGTCTCCCCTCCTACCAGCACCTTCACTCCTCCCCTCCTTAACTCCCCTTTACCATCCTCACTTCCCCCTCCATTCTGTCTTCTACCCTATCATCAACTCCTGAGCTTCACCTCTTTCTCCCTCTCATTCAGCCATCTCCTCTCTCTCTAAGGCAACTTCATCCTCATTTCCACCGTACTGTCTCTTCTCTGCCCCATACTCAGCTACTCCTTCTCCTTCTCTCATCCGGAGATATCAACCCCAACCCTGGCTCCCCTAGAATTCTGTCACACTCTGAGAAGAGATCTTCACACAACACCACTAATCTTATCCATATCCCTCTGCTTTCCCCTTCCACTCTCCCTTTTGCATGTGTCTTGTGGAGCACACACTCTGTCTCTAAAAAAAGTTGTTTTTACTCATGATCTCTTTTTCTCTAATGCTCTCCATCTTCTTGCTCTAACTGAGACCTGACTCCTCCCAGATGATACTGCTTCTATTGCTGCACTCTGTCATGGGGGCTATCAGTTCTCCCACATGCCTCGTCCCACTGACTGTGGGGGTGGTGTTGGGCTTCTACTTTCTCCTGCCTGCCAATTTCAACCCCATTCTGCTGCCTCAGTCTCACTCCATTCCCTCTTTTGAAGTCCACTCCATCTGCCTTTTCACTCCACTACCTCTCCGGGTAGCTGTTATTTATCGACCTCCTGACAAGTCTACTTCTACCTTTCTCACTGACTTTGACTCGTGACTTTCCTTCTTTCTGGATTCCACTTCCCCCACTCTTATTCTCGGGGATTTTAACATTCGTGTTGATAACCCCTCTGATCTTTATGCTTTAACATTCATGTTGATTACCCCTCTGATCTTTATGCTTTTTAAAGCAAGGTTGCTTTCTTTTTGGTGCTTTAGTGGAAATTTCCTTGAGCAGGGTAGGTTGTTGAACTATAGCAACCTCCTCAGCTTTGGGAACTGCAAATATCTAATCAGGAGTTAGTGGGCCCGATTACCTAAGAGCAGCTGAGGCCTGCATAAAAGATTTCAGTGCCCTGCTCTGTTGAGGCTTTCCTAACAGGGGCTCTACAGATCAACCAACAGTAAGGATTTGAGGGTTTATTTTATTAAATTGCTAGCTCTCCGACTGGGAGTTCTTAAACATTTTTTTGTATATTTTTAAAGCAAGGTTACTTTCTTTTGGGTGCTTTAGTGAAATTTTCCTTGATCAGGGCAGTTTGTTGAACTCTAGTAACCTCCTCAGCTTTGGGAACTGCTAACACCTAATCAGGTGTTAGTTCCCTCCCTACCCACCCCGACTCCCACCCACCCCTAGTGAGCAGTCTTGCTTTATATGGCACCTCCCCATTTAACAAAGCACAGAGAATTGGACCAGCACATTTTGAATATAATTAAAGAGATTTAACTGTTTTTTCTCTGAAAGGACAACTGGGAAACTGGCTGGTACTTGGTAGATCTCTCTCTTTTGCTTTAACAGATACCTAAGCTCCACGAACAGAACAATGGCTGGGAAAAATCGTATCACTAAATCTGTTGCCCCCGTTACAGCTTCTGCCTCGGGGCAGACAGAGGTCCTAATGCCAGTTGAAGGACCGGTTCCATGTGCAGGGTGCCTGCATGCTGAAGCTCTGAGGAAACAAGTGAAGGAACTCAGAGAGGAGGTGGCGAGGCTGAGGAGCATTCTAGACAGTGAGAAGTACATTGATGAGATGCTTCTTGCAGCAACCAAGCTCTCCAGCAGAGGAGAAGATGGGTGCCAACAGAATGTCGATGGTTGGACACAAGTCACCAGGACCTGCAAAATCACCAATCCAACTTCTCCATCCCTTGAATTGAAGAACCATTATGCAGCCCTGGAAGTGGAGGAGGTGAAAGCATCCCTGGAAAGGGAAGAACCAGAGCTCAAGTACCCCAAAGTTGCAGAATCAGTGACCACAAGGAAACGAAGGGTAGTGGTGGTTGGAGACTCTCTTCTGAGGGGTACTGAGGCATCCATCTGCTGACCAGATTTGATGTCCAGAGAGGTATGCTGTCTGCCTGGTGCCAAAATCCAAGATGTTACGGAGAGTTTGCCGAAACTCATCAAGTCCACTGACTATTACCCAATGTTGCTAATCCATGTTGGAACAAATGATACTGCCAGGTATACCTCGGAACGTATCAAAAGCAACTTCATGGCTCTGGGACAGAGGGTGAAGCAGTTAGGTGCACAGGTGGTGTCCTCTTCAATCCTCCCTGTTGAGGGTAAAGGCCAAGGCAGAGAGGCTCGCATCCTGGAGATGAATACATGGCTGTGTGGATGGTGTCATCAAGAGCGTTTTGGTTTCCTAGACCATGGGATGCTGTTCCAAGGGTTGCAGAGCAGAGATGGCATCCATCTGTCCAAGAAAGGTCAACGCGTCTTCGGTAGTAGACTGGCTAATCTACTCAAGAGGGCTTTAAACTAGAATCATTGGGGATGGGTGAAGAAACCCCCCAGGTAGGTGATACATTAAAACACTTTATGGAAATGGGTAACAGGGGTAACATACGGAAAGCAGTGTGTATAAATGCCCGTAGCATGGGAAATAAGATCCCTGATGTTGAAGCTTTGGTGGGAGTGGCTGACTTGGATTTAGTGACAGAAAACCATGATTGGGATATAACTATACCTGGCTATACTTTATTCAGAAAACACAGGGTAGGAAGAAGGGGAGTAGGAGTGGCACTATATGTAAAAACTACTATTAAAGCTTTGGAATTACAGAGCTTAAAAGGGAGAGAGGAAGCATTGTGGGTTAAACTAGAAAGAGAGAAAGAGGAATCTCTTTGCATTGGTGTGATATACAGACCTCCCTCACAAGAGGAAGAGGTGCACAGAGAGTTAATTCAAAGACATACGCAGCATTGCTAGGAAAGGGGAGGTGCTACTGATAGGAGATTTCAATATGCCAGATGTTGATTGGCACATTCCTGCTGCAGTATCATCAAGAAGTAAGGAGATCCTGGATTCTCAACAGGGAGAACTATTCAGGCAATTAGTAACAGACCCCACACTGGAAGGGGCCATACTGGACTAGGGCTGTTAGAATCCATTCAAAGGTGAGGATCTTAGACTTTAGGAAGACTAACTTTGCCAAGATGGGCTAATACCTCAGGGAGTCGTTAATGGGATAGGAACAGCTGGGGATGTAGAAAAACAGTGGGCAAAACTGAAAGGGGATATTTTAAGGGCAACCAACCTTTTTGTTAAAATGGTAAATAAAGGTAAAAGGAAAAGGAGACCGCTATGGTTTTCAAAAGAAGTAGCTGAAAGAGTGAAGAAAAAGAGGGAGACCTTCATGAAATACAAGAGATCACAGAGAGAGGAAGACAGGCATCTGTATTTGGAAAAACTTAGAGAAGCTAACAAAGTAGTCAGGAAGGCAAAGATTCAAAAGGAGGAGGAAATAGCCAAGCAATAAAATGGGGGGGGATAAGACATTTTTCAGATATATTAGTGAGAAGAGGAAGGGCAAAAGTGGTATTGTCAGACTCAAGGGTGCAGGGGAGGAATATGTAGAAGCTGATAAGGATAAAGCGGAATTGCTTAACAAATATTTCTGTTCTGTGTTCACAGATGAAGAATCAGGAGCAGGACCTCAGAAAACACCCACAAATAGGAACAGAAGCGAAGGACATCTTGAACAATTTTCAGAAGACTGTGTTTGTGAGAAATTAGATCAACTTAAAGTAGACAAAGTGATGGGACCAGATGGGATACACTTTAGAATACTGAGGGAACTTGGGGACGTTCTAGCAGCTCCACTGACTGACTTTTTCAATACCTCGTTGGAGTCGGAAGTGGTGCCAAAGGACTGGAAAGAGGCTCATGTGGTGCCTTTACACAAAAGAGGAAGTAAGGATGTGGTTGAAAACTACAGGCCGGTTAGTTTAATTTCGGTGGTGAGTAAATTATTGGAAATGCTGCTGAAAGATAAAATAGTGACGTTTCTGGAGTCCAGCAGATTACAGGATCCGAGGCAGCATGGATTCACCAGAGGCAGGTCTTGTCAGACAAATCTGATTGATTTCTTTGACTGGGTGACCAGGGAGTTGGATCAAGGGAGAGCCCTAGATGTGGTGTATTTAGATTTCAGTAAAGCCTTTGACACTATTCCTCACAGGCAACTTATAAACAAATTGAGCACCCTAGGGATGGACCCTAAATTTACTGCTTGGGTTAGAAATTGTTTGGGTGGGAGGCAAGAAAACGTACAATAAATGGAGCTCACTCTGAGGAGAAGGATGTTACCAGTGGTGGTGTGCCCCAGGGATCTGTCCTTGGTCTGATTCTTTTTAACATCTTTGTTAGTGATATAGCGGAAGGGCTGTCGGGTAAGGTTTGCCTCTTTGCAGATGATACCAAAATCTGCAATAGAGTAGACATCCAGGAAGGTGTAGATAACATGAGGAGGGATCTAGCTAAACTTGAAGAATGGTCTAGAATTTGGCATCTGGGATTTAATGTTAGAAAATGTAAGGTCATGCATTTGGGCTGCAGCAATCCAAGAGAGCAATATAGTATAGGGGGTGAAGTACTTTTGTCCACTAAAGAAGAGCGGGACCTAGGCGTGGTGGTATCTGATGATCTTAAAGTAGCTAAACAGGTAGAAAAGGTGACGGCAAAAGCTAGTAGGATGCTTTGGTGCATACGGAGAGGAATGGCTAGCAGAAAAAAGGAGGTGATAATTCCTCTGTATAAGTCTTTGGTGCGACCTCATTTGGAGTATAGTGTGCAATTCTGGAGATTGCACCTTCAAAAGGATGTGAACAGGATGGAGTTGATGCAGAGGGTGGCTACTAAAATGATTAGTGGTCTTCATTATAAAGCACATGAGGACAGACTGAAAGATTTTAATATGTACACCTTAGAGGAAAGGCGGGATAGAGGTGACATGATTGAGATGTTTAAATACCTCCGTGACATAAATGTACAGGGAGAGAGCCTCTTTCAATTGAAAGCAAGTTCTGCTACGAGGGGACATGGGATGAGGGTGAAGGGAGATAGATTCAGGAGTAATATGCGGAAATATTTCTTTACAGAAAGAGTAGTGGATCCATGGAATAGTCTCCCAGTGGAGGTGGTAGAGATGAGGACAGTAACTGAATTCAAAAAAGCATGGGACAAACACAGAGAATCTCTAAAGGAAAAAAGGGGACTGTTGTAGTTGTTGATATGGAAGGACAGACTAGATAGGCCATGTGGTCTTTTTCTGTCATCATATTTCTATGTTTCTATGTTTCTACAGCTCCTCTCCCTTTCTTCCTTGTTTGACCTCCAGCTTTGCTCTACTGCCCCACTCACCAGCATGGCCACTGCCTTGACCTGGTATTTTTCTCTAGTTGCTTACCTTCGAACCTCTGTAGCTCAGTTCTTCCCTTATCTGACCATTACCTTTTAAGCTTCAATCTTCATCAACCTTGTCCTGTCTCCTCCAACCTATTTAGAAATCTTCATGCTATTAATCCTTTGGTTCTCTCTTCCACTGTTTCTTCATCTTTTTCTTCCACTATGTCATCTACGTCTGTTGATGAGGCAGTAGCTTCCTATAATGCTGCACTCTCCTCTGCTCTGGATACTCTCGCTCTGCCCATTCCACGACCTGTGAGGCATTCTGCACCCCAGTCCTGACTTTCATCCACTACCTGCTATCTACGTTCCTGTGCCCGTTCTGCTGAGCGTGCTTGGCTCAATTCCCGCTCCCTTGTAGACTTTCTGCACTTCAAATTCATGCTTGTCTCTTTCCAGTCAGCCATAGCTCTTGCCAAACAAGACTATTATGTCCATCTGACTAACTCTCTTGCCTCTGACCCTCGCCGTCTCTTTACTCTCAACTCTTTCCTCAAAGTGCCTCTGCCTCTGACCCCCTCCCTCCCTTTCTGCCCAAACACAGCTGAGTATTTCCATGACAAAATCCACAGGATCACCCTCCAATTCCCCACAAATTCAGCTACTTCCCCTCCTCCCCCTCTTCACTCCCAACTTACCCCCCCCACCCCCCCCCACCCCCACACACACACCTCTGCTACCCTCTCTTCCTTTCCTGTGATCTCTGAAGAGGAAACTGCACACCTTCTTTCTTTCTCCAAACTCACCACCTGCTCCTCTGATCCTATCCCCACCCATCTCCTAAGCCCCATCTCCTCCACTGTTGTCCCTTCCATCTCTCATATTCTCAACCTATTGCTCTTTACTGCAACTGTCCCTGCAGCCTTCAAGCATGCTGTGGTCACACCTCTCCTCAAGAACCCCTCACTTGATTCCACCTGTCTTTCTAATTATCAAGCCATCTCCCTCCTTCCCTTTGTTTCTAAACTACTTGAACACACAGTTCACCGCTGCTTTCTCAACTTCCTGTCCTCTCATGCCCTCCTGGATCCTTAACAGTCTGGCTTTCGTCCTTTATACTCTACTGAAGCGGCTCTTGCCAAAGTCTCCAGTGACTTGTAACTGGCAAAATCCAAGGGCCTTTACTCTGTCCTCATCCTTCTTGACCTTTCTGCTGCTTTTGACACTGTTGACCATAACCTTCTCCTCGATACCCTGTCTTCGCTTGGTTTTAAGGGCTCTGTACTATCCTGGTTCTCCTCCTATCTCTCCGATCACTTTTTCAGTGTTAGTTCTGGTGGCTCCTCTTCTTCTGCTATCCCGCTCCCAGTTGGTGTACCCCAAGGATCTGTCTTGGGTCCGCTCCTTTTCTCTCTCTATACACAGTCCCTTGGTGTGCTCATCTCTTCCCATGGCTTTCAGTACCATCTTTATGCTAATGACTCCCAGATCTACTGCTCTACACCTGAAATCTACAGCAATCCAGACCGGATCTCTGCCTGCCTTTCTGACATTGCTGCTTGGATGTCTCACTGCCGCTTCAAAATTGAACATGGCGAAGACTGAACTTCTTATCTTTCCCCTTAAAATATCCTCTCCTCTTCCTCCTTTCTCAGTCTCTGTGGATAACTCTCTACTCCTTCCTGTTTTCTCGACTCTCAATCTTGGGGTTGTTTTTGACTCCTCTCTCTCCTTCTCCATACACATTCATCTGATAGCTAAGACCTGCCATTTCATTCTCTATAACATCAACAAAATCCGCCCATTCCTTTCTGAACACACTACTAAGATGCTTATCCACTCCTTAATCACCTCCCGTCTTGACTACTGTAACCTACTCCTTGCTGGTCTCCTTTTGAATCATCTCTCTCCCCTTCAATCTGCTCAACACTCTGCTGTGCGGCTAATCTTCCACCACCTCATCATGCCCATATTACCCCTCTTCTCAAGTCACTTCATTGGCTCCCTATCTGTTTCCACATCCAGTTCAAACTTCTCCTGCTGACCTATAAATGCATTCACTCTGCAGCTCCTCACTACCTTTCTTCTCTTATCTCTCCTTACACCGCCCCCACCCTCGAGAACTCCACTCTTCTGGCAAATTGCTTATATTGCTAACTCCAGACTTCGCTCCTTTCATCTTGCTGCACCTTATGCCTGGAACAAACTACCTGTGTCGGTACGCCAGGCACCTTCTCTGACCCTTTTCAAATCCAGGCTGAAAACCCATCTCTTTGCTGCTGCTTTTGAATATTAACTCACCTGAACTCCTTGTTTCGTTACCTGTCCCCCTTGTTTTATCCCTGTTTACACCTTCTGTGTTGTCTGTCTTGACTAAATTGTAAGCTCTGATGAACAGAGACTGTCTCTTACATGTCTGTGCAGCGCTGCATACAACTTGTAGTGCTATGCACATGTTCAGTAGTAGTAGTTGTAACCACATCTCCAACATGTCCTCTTGCAATTTCTAAATCACCATTTACCCATGAATGTTATTTTCACATGTAAATACCAGATTTTACACAAGGAAGTTGTGAATAAGCCTTTAAAATAACCCCTATTGTCACTTACTTTACCTAAAAAAAATCCTTTATTTAAATTCTACTGGCAAAGTGTGTATTCACAACATTCTCTACTGAATGCACTGATGTCTTCCAAACTAAAATATTAGAATGAAAAATATTGTTACCATTCTTAATTGCAAATATTCATTCTAAAGCATGACTCGAATAAAAAAAATTAGACTGTGCAGCAGTTATTGTTTTGGGCTTTCTCCTAGAGTAAAGCCCTGAGGTTTTTTCCCCTTAATAATATCTAGCATTCACTTTTTTTCTTTTTCTGTTTGCTACTGCAGCTCTTCAGTACCTTTCATCTCTTATCTCTCCCTACACCCACCTCAGAAACTCCGCTCTTGCAGTAAATCGCTACTACCTGTGCCCTTCTCTTCTAATGCTAACTCCAGACTGTTCCTTTCACCTTTCTGCTCCTTATACCTGGAACAAACGGCCTGAGTCTGTATGTCAGGTGTGTTCTCTGGAGGATGGAATCAAAGCAAACTTAAATAACTGTAATGCTTCAAAAATAGAAATTGCTAGCTTGCATGAAGTAGCAAAAAAAATCCTTCAACCCTAAACAAAGGCAATGGAAGGTAACTTGCAATGAGTAACAGGTATGACACTGCAACCCTATACAAAGGCATTGACGGGATAACCTGCATGGAGAGGAAGGTACATCTCTAGCCACCTTATTGGACAGACTAGATGAACGATGCTGGTCTTTATCTGCTGTCATTTACTATGTTACTATATTACTATACTAGAGAGGAGGTAACCCAGACCATGATCACTAGCTGGAGCAATAACAAGAGACCAAAAGTGAAAAAAAGAGCTTTTACCAAGCATCAGAGAGCCAGAGAAGTCTTGCACCATGTGCCCTTCCCTCTCCATAGAACTATGTCTTGCATCCCAGATGTGCATCCAAGGAGAACCCTAGAATGAAGAAAGGTTCCCCTTCAGACAGGGCTAACTGAGAGGACCCTGAGCAATTGTCATTTCCCATTAGGAACTCTCAATGTGTCCTACAATATTAACGCCACTTCACCAAGTAGAACATGCTTGTGTCAAGGTAGATGGAAGACCTAAAATAAAACATAATAGGACATGACAGCAATTGTTAGAAAAAATGTTTTCTTAACATACAAATATTAAGAAAGCCAGAGGGGAAATGAACTAAAGCATTAAAGCAAAGAGGAAATTGCAAAGGCCTCGAGGAAAGTAAAAAGAGAAGTGTAAAGAGTAGGAGAGTTCATCAAGAAGAATAGGGAGAGGGCATGGAGAGGAGGCCCTCTTGCTCTGGAGTAGATATCTTAAGGACCGTGAGATCCAACATTTGCCCCTGGGCATGCACCATCCTACGCCCAATCTCTATCATTACAGCTGCCCTTGGAATGACAAAAATAATGAAATTACTCTATTAACAACAGCACCTATTAAAAGGAAACATATAATTGTGGGAGTAATTCAAAAATTCACAAACTTTAAAATAATGGCTCAGGGACGTCTCAGACCAACCGGCTTAAAACAGGGACACAAAAGTGTCTAAGAGCGCCGCAATAGCATCAAGGACTGTCCACCGGCCATAAAATTAACATTTTCAATACTCCTACAAAATGTGTCAAAAACAGTGCAAAATAGCAATAGTACTTAATAACAGTACTTAACTTCAGATACCCCAACGCCAGTTATCTCAGCGCCATTCAATGCGTTTCACTCAATAAGACTGAGTTTCTTCAGGGGGATTTACAACTGAAATAGTAAACTGTTGCTGCCCACGTCTTAAAACAAGAAGCATAGCTCGTATAGTATCAGTGCGGCGTTTTTTTTGAGCACTGATACTATATGAGCTATGCTTCTTGTTTTAAAACATGGTCAGCAACAGTTTACTATTTCAGTTGCAAATCCCCCTGAAGAAACTCAGTCTTATTGAGTGAAACGTATATATTAACCAGGATTTCCTTGCAAACACATGTGGCTATCATGACCCCTTAACTAGTTTTCAGTAAGTTCCTCGGTCATGTTAAGTAGCAAAATGTACCTGCAACAGAATGTATTACAGAGTAAAAATAAAAACCATGCCACCAAATAATTAAAAACAAAATAAAGTTCCCCCTAGGCTTATTCCTCTCAGCACTCTCTGGGCTCCAAAAAAGAGCATTTGAACTTGTCCAGTATCTATGGAGCATAAACGAGGTAAGAGCAATTTCCAGTCACTACTGTCCCACCCGTGTCATATACCAAGATGGTGCCAGCCTCAGGTCAGCCAATATCCTTTTGCAATATGCCACCAGTACTTCTTTGCAATTTAAATCTGGGGAAGAACCTCGAAAACCAGGTGTAGAGTGTTCAGAGAACAGGAATGAGTCCTGGTTGGCTATTCTTTTATTTAACAATGTGATAACAAAATACTTTAAGAAATACATTTCATTTGTTTTTGTTTATTCATTTTCCAAATAAAAGGAACACAATTTAAAAATCCAATGAGATTTCCTATTTCATTTTAAGCATAAGCACATCTTTGGATGTAGGGGTTCTTTTCTGGAAAGGGGTTAAGAAAGGAAAAATAATTTCCAGGGCCCACTGAGGGAAAGCACACTGTCCTTTAACTCCATGGGATATCACAAAGTAAGCAAAGCACTTTGGACTGATGTTCTTGGCCTCTCCTTTTATTTGAAAGTAGAAGGTAAAAAGAATATTTATATCAGCATACGCAGTCTTCTGCTCATTGTTGTTAATGTCACGTTTTGCAGTGCAAGACTCTTTCTTTCTCCACCATAATCTCTATCAATTTTCCACAATTCTTTGATTATTGTCCTCTACCCATCACAGGAATATTTTGGGTTCTTCATTTGCAATTTTCACCCACCCCACAAAAAAAATATGAGCATTGGGCTCCCAGGAATTCCGGGTCCAATTTTTGAAGGCATTTACATGGGTAACTGCCCTGTTTACCTGTGTAAATGCCCTAGCAGGGATTTTCGAAGGGCACCTACTGTACATGGGTAGTGCTCTTCGAAAATCCAGGATATGTCCCTAATGCGCCCAGATGCTATGCAGTTAGCATCGGGGTGTGTTAGGGGTGTTCTGGGGTGGAGCAGGGGTGGAGGAAAGAGCTCACCGGGTAGGAGCGATTTTTGACAATACCCACTTAGCCCTCTGCGCCTTCAAGATAGGCGAGTGCCCTCTGTGCCTTAAAGATAGGCAAGGTTTTTCCATGCCTATCTTGAAGGCACAGAGGGCTAAGCGGGTAGCATCAAAAATTGGTGCTACCCTGCAAGCTCCAACGGCTTCCAGGGTGTGCGGAGAAACCCACATTTTCAATGCTGGGGCCGCATATGACCCCAGCACTGGAAATACGAGTTAGACAGAAGGGGTTGAAAATCGGGCCCTCAGTTTACAAACATAACAAACAAACATGAACAAACAAACAAACATAACAAACAAATATGATGTTACAAGAAACTGTTATGTTTTGAAGTTTTGATGTTACTGTTACAATTCTATTCTATGTAAAAGCTGAAGTTAATGTAAACCGCCTTGATTAAATGAAAAGGCGGTATAGAAAAATTGCCAAATAAATAAATAAATAAATAAAGGCCCTTCACTAAAGTGCATAGGTGTTTGCACTTAGCACACATTTAGCACTAACGCAATTGTGTTTTAAGTGTAAATCCTCTATGGTAACTGCCAGAGGCGTGGCCAGCATCTTCTCAGCAGTTAACACACGGATGCGGGGCCGGACCAATCATCAGGAAAAATAGGCTGTCGCTTAGGGCAGTAAATTAGTAAACAGTGGTGCATTCTAAGTTAAACAATATAATTTGATAGCCAGGGAGTTATAAAGCTTAAGGTTTGCCTAGAGTGCCAACACCTTGAACTAATTCTGGGACCAGCCCTGCACAGATGTGTACCCTAACACGTAGCACAATTATGCAAGTGCACATAATTTCACCTATTGAAGTGGTGTTAGTTGTACCCATGTTAATTGCAGCATTTGCAGTTAGCAGATTTCCCCCTGCACTAACTGCAATGTGCTCTTAACACCTACCCTAACACCAATTCCCCAACTCAATGCACCACTGACAGTTATCTAACAAATCAGTAGACAATAATTGTCATACCCCTATGGTAACAGTTACCATGGGCCCTTGTGCATAGTTACTGTGTGAAAGGTGCACTAACTGCTTAGCGTGCTTTAGTAAAAGGGCCCCATATTCTTTTATACTAGTTCTTCTTCTTCTCCCTCTTCCCCCTTCCCCCTCTCCCTAACCACTATTTCCTTTTCCTCATCTTCCCGTTCTGTACCTATTCCCATCTCCCCTCATCCACTTGGCCTCTCCCATTCCTTAATCCTCTTCCCTCATTTCTCCTTGCTTTTTCCACCCACCCTATTCCTCTCAATCCTCCTCAGTCCCTACTCCCCCTGTCCCTTATGAATCTCAGTCTCTACCCTTCCCCTTAAACCCCACTCTCCCTTTCCTTTACCTTCTCACCCCCTCCCATTCTCCCTTTCTGCCCTACTGTTCCTACAAGGACAACCAATTTCCTCATCTGCCTAAACCTTGTCTTTTCTGCTCATGGCACATTTGTGGTCTTAAGCCTCGCTCTCATGCTCACTGGGAGTGTGGCCCATGATGCTAATGGAGCATGCTGATGCAATGCTTTACAGCCACATAAGTCTCTGGCTTCATCATTTTCACCACTGGTAAAAACTATCTCTCTCTCCTTCTGAGCCACTTTCTTTAGCTCTGATGCAGTTTACAAATAACCGCCTTAATCCCTCATGTAAAGGGATGGCCAAAAGGAATATTTTTAAAAGCTTATATGTGCCAGGGAGCCGTTGTAATTATTGAAATGGATCATTTTGATCATATATGTGCTTTCCCTATACGAAATGGGGAATACACGTGGAGATTTTTGACCTACCCAGATCATGCCATGTTCAATTTATATGAAGGCAAATCATCAGAGAACAGGATTGTATGAAGACAACCAGGGTGCACAGATGGGTGGAAGACTCATCAACAACCAGTCTGAAAGTGAAGATGATCTAAAACATCTAATTACAAGATCAAAGAAGATAGTTGCTACCAAAACAGATTGGGTTCTTCCATTATTATATATATATCAGTTACCCAAACTGATGCTATGAATTTTGGTTTCGTCTCCCTGGATCCTGCTTCTTAGCACAAGCGCTTGGGCACAACCAATAACCACACAGTAGGTATGATACAAGTTGTTCACATTATTTAGGGTATAGCCTTGCTTATATAGCATAAAAGATGTACAATATACGTAATGGAAAGTTACAGATGCAGAGCTCCCAAAAAAGGGGATATAGAAAAGGGGAACTAGTCTGTCTTACCACGCTTGTTCCTTTCTCGTTTATTTCCCCATACAGTGTGTTGTACATTCTTTTGCAAAGCTAAGCTAGAGCTTTTTTGCAAGGTCTGCAAGTGAACCTGTATCTGTACACTTACAGCAAGCTGATTTTATTCCATATTTATAGTTACTTATCATATATATGATATACATGATATTCCCTCTAACAATCCCTCCTTTTATCCCAAAAGGGATAAGCTTCAAACAAGAGTAAAGGAAGTGGAGACAGATTCAGCAGAGGCCAGGGTAGGGGAGGGTGGAACACAGGAATAATGAAAATGAAAGGCACCCTGGGGCTGAGGTGGGCAGTGGCATAGAGAGCAGACAAGGGACAAAGAACAGCAGGCAATGAGAGTAATAAGCAAAACACTAATGGAAAACATCAGCAAACATGTAAACCAGCACCTAAACCGGAAAACCAAGAAGTGAAAGAGGACCACCAATTATCAGCAGAGGGAACAGTAATATGGGAAGCAAGGTTACGGAGGTCCTGAATAGAGCGCTCAATTGGGACGCTCTCATCAGTAAGATTAAAGCAACATATTTTATTTTATTTTATTTATTAACAATTCTTATATACCGCACTATTAGACATCAGCGCGGTTTACATTGAACAGAAAACATCCGACAGTTTACACATGTCTGGTCGTTACATTTAACAGGAAGTATAACTTGGCGAAATAGGGGAAACTAAATACAATGCAGGGTTATCTGATGAAGGATATCCTGGTTAACTATATACAACAGTGGTACAATAGTATATGGAACAACTTGTTATTGCCCTCAAATTCTTCACATCCATGGTTTAAGCATTAAGAGCAGAAAATCTATAGAAAGTCTATTTTGCAAGATGGCTGTGCATAAGCCAGACATCTCGTGGTTCATAGAAGCTAATATAGAGGAGGTAATATTAATAGATTTAGCTAAAGAGCAGGCAATGCGATTAATTTCCATAGCATTATGTATGGCAAATCCAGGGGCACCAACAACAGATATTCCCATGCCTAGGGCTGTTTCATCACTGTAAGGTTCAATATTGGAGTTACAGGTGGAGGGCATAGGCTGTGATTGAGGAGGGCATAAGCGGGAAAGAGGGGAACTAACATGGAGGGGAATATGGGAAAAAGCAGCAGTAGTCAGCCCAGCAAAGGTGTAAGGGCCACCAGTAGCATTTAGGGGAAAATATTATGTGGCCGCACTGCTTACACTTAAGAGCCAACCCAAGGGGAGATATATCATAGAGTAAGCATAAGAAGCATTTGTAGTGGAATAACAATGTAGAGCAGTATTAGACAAATTAAAAACACGAGTGTTGACATTTACAAAGATAAAACAATCAGTAGAATTGAGACTAGAGACAACTTTCAATGCAAAAGGGACCTGGTTATGACCTGAGGCGGGGCGAGTAACACCAATGTGGTAAAAGAAGGTAGAAAAAGAAACACGGGATTGGAAGCAATTTAAATTAGTGAGTACAGTAAAATTCTGCATTTCACACAGGCTAAAAGGTACAGCAATAAAACACGTTGATTGAAAAGATCCAGCTTGGAGTGAGCTGCGCATACAAAACTCTGACACATCTAAAGCAGTTTGGGCAAGTAATATTGTGGTATTAACAGTTCCAGAGGTGGGCTAAGGGAGGCACCAGACAAATGCCAGGAGGAGAGTTAATGCCGTCTTGTGCATGATGGTCAGGAAGCTGGAGGGCGGTCTGAAACCGAAGAGGATGTCAGTGGAGGCGATGCACGCTTGATTCTTGATACATGGATCCACAAAGGGGAGGAGTCACACAGAATGGCTGTCCGGGTGATGGCGATCACTGTAGTTGGTGCTCCGTAGGGTGGGTCTAGTATACCGTGCTTGTGAAGCGCTCTGACCAGCACCTGGTCACCAACCTTGAAGGGATTTGTTGGTTCAGTACCTTCAGGGTGATAGCCGCTTTTCTTCAGGAGTTTTCTCCTCTTTCTCTCCAGCTGTTAGGGCCTTGGCTGCCCCGGCGTCAGCTACTTCTCATCCTGGTCCTGAAGTCTGATCTGGAGATGGAAAATGTTTACAGCGAGGGCAATGGATCCAGGATCCTTTAGCAGCCACCTTCAATGCAGTCAATGTTGTCAGAAGAACTTGGAATGGTCCCATACTGGAAAAGGGGCTTGTAGTGTGTGCTGGTGGTATGTCTTTACCAGGATCCAGTCTCCGGGTTGAAAGGAATGAGTTGAGACATCTAGCAGAAGGGACTGTAACTACTGAGCATACCTGTGGAGACAAGAGAGTTGCCTCTGCTGCTAGGGAATACAAGAGAAATTGTATAATTGCTCTATTAATAACAACATTAAATATGAGAAAAAACTATGTAGTGGGTTATTCTCAATAGTAAGGCACGGGGACGTCTCAGACAAATCGGCATGAAACAAAGATACAATGTATCTATCAGTGCCCCGATAGCATCAATGACAGTCCACCGGCTCATGCAATCTCTATTTTTTGTTTTTTTCACCAGCACACCCACAACCTTTTGCAAAGTACTTGTATATCAATTTTACTTAACTCAACTTAACTTAGTGTTCCCCAACGCCGTTGTATTGGCGCCATCCATTGCGTTTCACTCAATAAATATGAGCTTCTTCAGGGGGTTTTATCACTGTAAATAAGTAAAAAATCATTAAATCACCATCACCACTTCCTCCCTCATATTTGTACACATTAAAATTTATGTAGATCCTAAAAAACATATCTAAAAAACCCAGACCTAAAGTTTTTAATTGATGCTGCCCACGTCTTTAGTCAGAGGAATGTCTCCTGCAAGTATCAGTTTCACAAAAAAATGCCGCGCATGCGGACCAGCCTCTAGGGGTTGTTTTTAAATGGCCCGATGATGTCAGTGTTCAGTCAGCAACTGCCACTCCATTTTGTTAGGGAACAAAACAGCATGCTCCATGGATCTTCCTCACAATACGCTATAAATAACCCTTCAACGACATATTTGGATAGTAACAGTTATGGATCTTCCATGTCTCTTGTTTATATAGCAAGTCCTTATTTTGTATATTCTAGACAGCTGTTCTTTAGTTTTTATAGACAAACCCCCCAGTCACCCCCTTCTTACATTCGGGACACCTCGAATTTTCTAGAAATTTTATCCAACCATTCTCAATGGGCTACTGAACCTGATACGTTTCTAGTGACCTTAGACATCACAGCCCTTTATACGAATATTCCTCAGGAACAGGCTTTGGAAATAGTTGAGCAAGCCCTAAAACAGTGAGGAGACCTATCAGAAGAACAACTCACTTTCTTATTACAGCTGACTAGATTGGTCATCTTCCAAAATTATTTTGTGTTTGAGAAAGTGATTTATCACCAAATATCTGGGGTAGCAATGGGGGCCACCTGCGCCCCTTCAATAGCTAACCTTTTTATGGGGTTTTTTGAACGTCAGTGGATTACCACATCACAATTTAAAGCCAATATCAAAATGTGGTATCGGTTTATTGATGACGTTTTTCTGTTATGGGGGGGCTCTGAAGAATCGTTGACATCTTTTTTGGTTTGGGTTAATGGATTGGATCAACATATCCAATTCACCCATACAATCAGTACTTCCGCCCTTGCTTTTTTGGATGTGATGGTAACAAAAGGACCATTAGGATGGCAGACATCCATTTTTAGGAAACCAGTGGATCGGAACACCTTTCTTCATTATACCAGTGCTCACCCCCTACGATTGAAAGATGGCTTACCGATCTCACAATTTTTGAGGTATCGTAGAAATTGTTCCGACACTCAAGAATATAAGAAACAGTCTAAAACACTGGTTGAAGATTTTCAGGTACAAGGATATCCATCTGCTGTTGTGAGACGTGCTTATCGGCGAGCGTTATATAATGACAGGGCACAGTTATTACAGCCATATGAGAAGCCTGATGATGGCACAGTGAACACAGATTGTATTAATCTTATTACTAGGTATTCCCCTCTGAGTTTCAAAATTCAGAAAATTATTTCCAAACATATGAATGTGTTAAGTACTATCTCGGGGTTGGAAAATAAAAGAATTAGATGTGTGTGGCAACGTGGCAAAAACCTTAAAGAGAGATTAAGTCCTGCAGTCCTGTGGCCAGAAAGCTCACATATAGTTCCAGAAATGATAACTGGCCATAAGAAGTGTGGTAGATGTAAAATTTGTAATAATACTTGGGAAACAGGTAAATTTACATACAATGGAAAGGAGTATACTTTGAAGGGAAACACATCCTGTGATACCAGGTCTGTGATATACGCTATACGATGCCCATGTAATCTCCTGTATATAGGAAAGACGATTAGATAATTTTGGATCCGAATACAAGAACATAAAAGTCAACTGAAACATGGAGTTATGACAGCACCACTTGTCCACCACTGTAAAACGATGGGACATACTTTTGAGGCCTTACAATGCTTCTGCATTGAGGAGGTCCCTCGGGCAGCGAACAGAAAGTCACAAGAACAGTTCTTATTGTATCGTGAAAAATGGTGGATTTTTACCTTGCGATCTGTTTCACCAGGAGGGCTCAACACAGTCATAGACTGGGGGGTTTGTCTATAAAACTAAAGAACAGCTGTCTAGAATATACAAAATAAGGACTTGCTATATAAACAAGAGACATGGAAGATCCATAACTGTTACTATCCAAATATGTCGTTGCAGGGTTATTTATAGCGTATTGTGAGGAAGATCCATGGAGCATGCGGTTTCGTTCCCTAACAAAATGGAGTGGCAGTTGCTGACTGAACACTGACGTCATCGGGCCATTTAAAAACAACCCCTAGAGGCTGGTCCGCATGCGCGGCGTATTTTTGTGAAACTGAAACTTGCAGGAGACATTCCTCCGACTTAAGACGTGGGCAGCATCAATTAAAAACTTTAGGTATGGTTTTTTTAGATATGTTTTTTAGGATCTATATAAATTTTAATGTGTACAAATATGAGGGAGGAAGTGGTGATGGTGATTTAATGATTTTTTACTTATTTGCAGTGATAAAACCCCCTGAAGAAGCTCATATTTATTGAGTGAAACGCAATGGATGGCGCCAATACAACGGCGTTGGGGAACACTAAGTTAAGTTGAGTTAAGTAAAATTGATATACAAGTACTTTGCAAAAGGTTGTGGGTGTGCTGGTGAAAAAAACAAAAAATAGAGATTGCATGAGCCGGTGGACTGTCATTGATGCTATCGGGGCACTGATAGATACATTGTATCTTTGTTTCGTGCCGATTTGTCTGAGACGTCCCCATGCCTTACTATTGAGAATAACCCACCACATAGTTTCTTCTCATATTTAATGTTGTTAATAATAGAGCAATTATACAATTTCAGTTGAATTATATTGCTCTGAGAATAGACCAGTAGGATCTTGTAAGGGAATACAAGAGGTCAAATGTGAGGCTCAGGAGTGTAAAAAGTAGGCAATCTTCCATATAACACTTCAAAGGGGAAACTTTCAGTCTACCCCCTTGTAAACCTGCATCTGTACACTTACAACAAGCTGATTTTATTCCATATTTATAGTTACTTATGATATACATGATATTCCCTCTAAGAATAGTCTTAAAATGGGCTTGCACCTTAACCTGAAGAAGGCAAAAAATATTGACAAATGGCAAAATCAAATATTTCATTCTTGATGGAGAAGAAATAGGAATAGATAACTTGGATCTGCTTGGATCAATGATCAATAATCAATAATGAAAAGACAAAAAAAATCTGACAATGAATTTCTCTTAGCAAAACAGCTATGAAGGACTTGGATAAGATTTTTAAGTGCAAAGATGTATGTCTGTGTACAAAGATTCAACTTGTCCAAGTCATGATATTTTCCATAACATCATATGGATGTGAAAGTTAGTGAAGAAGAAAGACAGGAAAAAATCAGTGCTGGCAAAGAATACTGTGCATACCACTGACTGCCTAAAAACAAATCAGCACGCACTAGAGATGATCAAACCTAAACTTTCTTTACAAGTTCAAACAACAAGACTTTAACTTTCATACTTTGGATTCATCATGCGAAGAGAAATATCCATAGACCTAACCGGGCATACTTGATATTCAACGATGTTGTCCAGATATGACCCCTGGCTTTGAATATCCAGGTTTAATTTAAACAAGCAAGGGACATCAACTTTATTTGGGCAGGCTGCCCCTTTGTGTTTAATTGCTCACAGTTTGCCCAGGCTATGTCCATGTGTATGCCCACAGTGAAAGTACATGCAATGCAACCTACACATGTGGAGGCCTATTCGATAGTAGATGGCGGGGCACGTCTAACCCCATGAGATCAGAATCCCATCTAGGACTGTACGTGCAGGCCCAGAACTGATTCTGGTCAGCCTGCACAAACAGGCCACTGCCAGTTAACTCAGTCAAGGCTCCTAAATGGAGCTGTGGCGCCATGGCATCCGGTTGCCATGGCACCGCGGCTCCATTCAGGAGCTGCAATTCCCAGCCGCTGACCACTTTTTGCATTCCCCGAAGCCCGACACCCAATCTGGCCTCCCGTGGCTAGGATTGGGCTGCAGAGAATCTGCACCCTCCCACCCTTTGACGCACCTTGGGCCTGATGACTCCACCCATGTAGGGGAACTTACTCCACCTCAGAAGTGAAATAAGTTCTCCGTCTACTCTGCTGACCCTGGATGAACAGGGCCGACATCAGAATCAGCCCTGTACGTCCGGGGCCAGACTGCTCACTGCCCGCTCTAACTCTGCCAATGCACCTCCCCTTTCCTGCCCCCACCTAACCTCTCCGTACAAACTCTCTGTTCGCACAGGAATGCTTGGCGGGGATGGGAAAGGAAGATGAATAGCGGGGATGGACGACCCAATGGGACGTCCATCCCCACTATTTGTTGTTCAAAATAGACCCCACACTGTACTTTTATGCACAAGTCGCCACTTGTGTATGTAGATGACTACCAGAATTTATGTTTGTAGTTCTCATGTAAATCTAGGCCGTTCCTTATAAAATTACCCCCTTTAAGCATTGAACAGCCTAGCTCCCACTTATTTGCAAACTCTTCTGGTGGTGTATCAGTAAGCAAAGGTTTGTTAGTAGTTCCAAGAAAAGGCAATGCAATAATGGACTAGGGTAAGTGCTTTCTATGTAAGTCCCCTAACTATGTGCTACATTCTGCTTAATAATATAACAATACGTTTTGATTATCTTCACTTTAATAAATTAGTTAAGGCATAGCTATTTAGCTAAATGTTTCAACAGGAGTGTTGTTCTGACTAGGTTGAAAGAGGCAAACAGTAGAAGAGGGCTGGAGAGGGATGTAAGAGGGTGTGTTTATGTAGGAATTGCATTTCAATGTATTGTCACAGCTAGGGAACTCTGAGCTATTCGTGGGATGATGTCTTTGGGACACACTGACCTGGTTAGGTGGCATGTATCACCTTTGACTGAGGAACTGTCAAAGAGCTGCAAGTGTCTGATTATCACTGTTTTTACTCAACCACTGTCAAATGTACTGCATAATAACAGAAGCCAACAGAAAAACACCACTGAGGATCACACTGGACACCCTCTTAATTCATGCCTGCAGCAACACTGGCTGGCAGGCTCTAAATAATATACCAGTTACAGTGCAAATGAACACCAGGAATTTCTCCACTATTAACAGGAATAGGAGTCTTGTTACACTGTCCTGGTTTAAATTCTGTAGTCCTGAAGTAATAATCTTGCTCAGATTACTTCCTTCATGGCAGACTCAAAGCACTGACTCTGGTTAACTTGTTAGAATATGGTAATCGAGAATAAACACTCAAAGAAAACAAACACATGTTTCCCCCTGGCCTGGCAATTAACAAGCATGGCTAAGTGCCTCTGCTCAATCCCAGCTCAGCTCAAACCAAAGTTCATTTAAATTCTTTACTGCTTTGCAATTCCATAGAAAACAGTGGGCCCAATTTTCAAAGGGATTAACACAGTTGGCAGATCTGTTAATCTCCACTGCACGCCCTGATGTTAGCTGCTTAGCACCACGTGTTCCAGGGTGGCGGCAATCACAGAGCAGCAAAAATAGGCACCTGAAAGGGTGGCCTAACTTTTGCTGCCGAAACTACCTAGGCAGTGACTCAGTCTAGTTAGCTTCTTTGTTACCAGCCTACTTGGATATTCAATATCTTGGTCTTAGCCTCAGCAGTGATGGCTAGCTGTCATGACTGAATATCCTCCACAGTGTCTTCTACTTTAGACCTTACAGTAGGGCCACACAGTACCTTTAGGTGCATGGCTTCTAGCTGATTCTCACTACTCCTGAGGTTACAAACCCCCATCTCTTCCTGAGAGTTCTTCCCAGGCATAAACCTTTGGCTTCCTGCTGCCACTGCCAGCAGGTTTCTGGAGATTTCAGCTGCAGCTTCCCTGAGGTCTCCCTCAGCTTTGACCAATAAACTGCTTTTAAACAAGCAACTTGGCTGCTCCTAGCTGCCTAGGTTGTCTGCCTGAGTTCTCTCTTAAGGTGGCTCATGAAAAATAAGAGTTTAAGGAAACCTGGCTTCCCTTCCTTAGCTATACCCCTACGGTTTCTTAAGGCTGGAGCTCCCAACCATCTGTGAGAGCTCCGCCCAGTGGCAAAAACATTGAAATGCCCTGATGTGCACCTATGCACATCCCAAGGGATCCTCCCAGTGACAAGAGCATAGAACTGCCAGGAGGTGCAACTTTGCACATCACAGTATATTTATAGATCGTAAAGGACTCTGTGGGATGGGGAGTTACGAGGGGTTTGCTGATTGTAAATTAACTTGCATTAATAAAACTAGTACATAAATTGGAGTAAGTAATAATAAATAATTACTTAACTCTCTCCTTAGAAGTATCTAATGACATTTCTTAGAGCAAAGAAGAAACTTGTTCATTGGAATAGATAAATACACTCCCCCAGTTGCTCATATTAACCTACTCTAATCACTGGTCGCAAACCCAATACTAATACAACTACTACTACTGAACATTCATATAGCACTAAAAGACATAAGCAGCACTGCACAGACACATGTAAAAGATGGTCCCTGCTCATTAGAGCTTACAGTCTAGTCAAGATGGATAATACTGTAGCTGTAGAAATGAGATACATCTAGGGGGAATGGTAAGGAAACACAACGGAGATCAGGTGAGTCAAGATCCAAAAGTGGCAGTGAAGAGGTGAATTTTCAGCTTGGATTTGAAAAGGGTCAAAGAAGGTGCCTGATGTACAGACTCAGGTAGTTTATTCCAGGCATAAAGAGCAACAAGGTAAAAGGAGCAAAGTTTGGAGTTAGCAATAGAAGAGAAGGGCACAGATAGAAGTGATTGGCCAGAAGAGCGGAGTTCCCAAAGAGGAGAGAGATAAGAGAGGAAACCTAATGAGGAGCTGCAGAGTGAATGTACTTAGAGGTCAGCAGGGGAAGTTTGAACTGGATGAGGATAGGGAGCCAATGAAGTGACTTGAGAAGAGGGGTAATATGAGCTTGGCGTGGCTGGTGGAAGATTAGCCACATAGCAGAGTTTTGAACAGATCGAGAGGCGGGGGGGAGAGATGATTCAGAGTGAGACCAGCAAGGAGTAGGTTATAATAGTCTTGATGAGAGGTGACTAAGGAGTGGCTAAGTGTCTTAGTAGTGTGTTCAGAAAGGAATGGGCAGATTTGGTTGATGCTGTGCAAAAAGTACATTTGTCAATCATATGTGAGAAAGTATATTTATCAATCATAAGTGGTCCTTCTCCAGGATTTTCTTTAGCGAATACACTACAGAACAGAAGTATTTGTTCAGCATTTCGGCTTCTCCAATGTCACTTTCCACGAATCTGTTCTCGGCACTTTTGAGTCCTGAAATTCCACCCCTGATCTTCCTCTTTTCCCGAATATACCTGAAAAACATTTTGTCGCCGCTCTTCACATCTTTAGACATCATTGCTTATGCCTTTGCTTATTTCTCTCTTTGTCTCTTTTAGTTTTATCCTGTAGTCTTTTCTGTATTCCTCTGTTTGCCATCTTCTGAATTTTGTGAAAACTGTGTTTTTGCCTTTATTTGTGCAGCCACTTTTTTGAAGAGCCATATAGATTTCATTTTCTTCTTGTTTTTTTTCTTTTCCTCTTGTTTTTCCTTTCCTTACATATATATCTGTTGCCCCTTTTATTGCCTCTTTTAGTTTAGCCCATTGCAATTCCACTTCCCTTATCTCCTCCCATCCTGCCGACTCCTCCTTCAAGCACTTTGCCATTTTACTGGCGTTTTTGAAGTCTAAGGCTTTGAGCTTGCTGTGTTTGGACTCTGCCTTGGCTTTAACCTCAGACCACACCGTGTGATGATTGTAAGGACCAGAGAAAAAAAATGTAGAGACCTATGGAAGAAAGCCAAAACCAAGCAGGGTGCACAAGTTTGTGAGGGAGCACTGAGCCAGATCACACCTTCCCAGATTGACCACCAGAGGCTAGCTATGGTGGGGAAGCCACGACTGCAGGAGTCAGCCAGCTGGACACCTCATACCCTCCTGCCAGAGAGCACAAGTCCTTGTGTATATTTGATTCAACTAGTAATGTCCACAAAAGGCTGCTGTGACCGTAAATGCATTAATAATATCTTGGAGGAACAAGAACTATCAACCTGCTGTCAAACCTATTCCAGGCTATTTTTATCTGTGAATTTTTCAACAATATAAGAAAGGTGAAATATGGGATATCCATATCAAAATGTCTGAAATACTATGGGAGGGTCAGCAGTGAATGTGGACATGTGTGAATGCCAGTTAAAATTACCCTGTCTATGTCCCAAAATGATAACCATGCCAGCTGCAATATAGAGAGGTGCAGGAATGTTCAGAATAAGGAGCCAGACACATGTAAAAATGCAGCCAATTTCAGAAACACGGATGTGTGAGATATAGACATTTGTGGTATCGTCCACATAGACGTGTCAGGATCTGTATTTCAGGAGGCACACGTGTATATGTTACCACACACACGTCTGGCCTGCTATTTTAGACATGGAGGTATGCAGTGGTGCAGCAATAGACAATAAGGCTTTGTTATGTGCCTACTAGGTTTTTATGAGCTCAGTTTCTTGTTTAGTGATCCAGCAATGTCTTCTTCCAGGACATCCGGTGCCTCAGGAACTCAGAATTCTTCCAGTCCAACGATGATCCAGTCTTTACATACTCCCTATCTTATGAATAAATAAAACACTCTAAAATGGAGGCTGAGCTCACAGTCAGGACTGATCTCAAGACTGGGGTCTGATTTCATATACCTTCCGTATTCCTATCCAAAAATAAAAGATAACACAGGTACACTACCAAAAAACTGCCTCCAGTTTTGCAACTGATTCCTATAGATTTTGGGGTGTTGAATCCAGGAAAAATAGCCAAAATGTTCCATCACGTCACGTTTTCTTGCAAAATTAGATTTCTTACCCATATAAGGAATGTTCACATAATTTCTTTTTAGCCGACTGCAGTTTATTTTCTTGGCCCAAAATAGAGGTTGTAATGGTTAACTAACTAGAAACACTCCCTCATGATATTTTAGAGTGTTTTGTATTCATTTTATACATTAACAGGACAATTGGGAGGCGGGGGGCTAAATCCAGTACTCGCGCTGGCGCATGTTCTTTCCTGTTCGCCTCGCCTCGTTCGCTCGCTCAAACACGGTGGTTGCGACATGAACGTTCCTGTCAAATTTCAGTTTCTTGCAAGTTCATTATTACCTTTTGTTTGCTCAGTCGTAATCCAGCTTTATTCCGAAGTGGTTCACTACAGTTGTAGTTTGCAGTGCTGTGTATTTGTGATGGCTCACAGAGCCAGAGGTTGCGTCAACTCTCCGGACAGTTTTTGTTTTATTTGTGGGGAATATACCGTGAAAAAGCGGCAGAGGAACATTTCTGCATTTATTAAAAAAGTATATTTCGCCTATTTCGGTTTGAAGTTAGGCGATCAAGACAAACCGTGGGCTCCTCACAAAGTGTGCAAGACATGTGAGGAAGATCTACGCTTATGGATGAAAGGTAAAAAACAAGCATTTCGTTTCGGAATACCTATGATGTGGCGTGAACAAAGAGACCACAGCAGTGACTGCTATTTTTGCTCTTGCATTGTGAAGGGATACAACTTAAAAAATAAGAACGTAATAAGTTACCCCAACCTTCCCTCAGCAATTAGGCCTATGCCTCATAGCAACGAAGTACCTGTGCCTGAACCACCAAAATCTTTGGATCATATTTGTGTGGACGGTTCTGATCATGATGAGACTAATCAGATGGCTTTTCCCGATGAGTCCAGTACTTCCGAGTTTGAAACTGAACCAGATCCGAAACCTGAACTTTTCTCTCAAGCTGAATTGAATGATTTAGTCCAGGATTTAGGACTCCCAAAAGATGCTGCCCAACTGCTAGGTTCTCGGCTTAAACAGAAAAATCTATTGTCACCAGGAACAACTTTTTATTGGTACCACAACCGCGAGACACAATTTTTGAAGTATTTCAGCAGAGGAAGATTTGGTATTTTGCAACGATATATACGGAGTGATGGAAAAGTTTAAACTCAAGTATGATCCTGCTGAATGGCGGCTGTTCATTGATTCGTCAAAAGACAGCATAAAAGGTGTTCTTCTTCATAATGGCAACACATTCGCTTCAGTTCCTATTGCTCACTCTGTTATTCTCCAAGAAAAATATGAGAATTTGGCCCTGATTCTTCAGAAGATTCGTTATGATGAGCATAAGTGGATGATTTGTGGAGACTTTAAAATTCTATCTATGCTATTAGGGCAGCAATCCGGTTTCACCAAATATCCCTGCTTCCTTTGCTTGTGGGATAGCCGGGCCTGTGACCTACACTGGGGGAAAAAAGACTGGCCAATTCGGGAGTATTTGAGACCCGGTGAGAAAAATGTTCTTCATGAGAGCTTGGTACCTCGTGATAAAATTCTATTACCACCTCTCCACATTAAGTTGGGTCTCATTAAGCAATTCATCAAGTCCCTTCCAAAAGATGGTGAGTGCTTTCGGTACCTTTGCTCAAAGTTCCCCCGACTTTCTGAAGCAAAGCTAAAGGAAGGAGTGTTTGTTGGCCCTGATATAAGGAAACTCATTTCAGATGGAGCATTCGCTGAAACGATGTCTGAGAAGGAAAAAGAAGCCTGGGATTCCTTCAAGGATGTTGTTCTCAAATTCTTGGGGAACAGGCGGGATGAGAACTATAAGGATATTGTTGCCAGGATGCTCAATGCCTTCAAAGAACAAGGCTGTAACATGACCCTGAAAGTCCATTTCTTGCACTCCCATGTAAACTACTTTCCCAAAAACTTGGGGGCGTACAGTGAAGAACAAGGTGAAAGGTTTCACCAGGACATCAAGGATGCAGAGAGAAGGTACCAAGGAAGATGGAACACCACTATGATGGCTGATTTCTGCTGGTTGCTGCTGCGGGAAACCCCAGATGAAAAATACGCCAAGCAGCGCACCAAGAGAAGCATTCGGGGGAAGAAGAAACGGGCCCACCAGGAGATTGATTGACCCAAGAATGACTTTAAAATCTAAACTGTGTTGACAAATATCGTGTTTTTACTAAACTTTGAAATAAAAATTTGCTAGTTATTACCACAGTGTTGGATCTCATTTATTAGAATTTTATTTTCACACCATCGGGTGTTTGTCTTCATGTATTGCAATGGTGCGGTTTGCGTTTTCTATTCTTACATACATACCTGAACAACATTTTTTGCACATTTCTTTGCTTTGCTTTGTGTCTAACCTCGCTCTTATATGCTCAATGTTTGTGCACATGTATGTGGCTGTTTTAAGTGCAGACAATTTTGCTACCATCACAGTGTGTTTTGTTGACATTACTCTATTCTTATGTGCTGCCTTGTTACAATTTTCTTTATTCTTATTTGAATAACTACTAAACAATTAGTATAAAGAATTCATCCAAGAAACTTTTATCTCGATCGCACTCAATCTGAAACGTTCACCTCAAACTGCTAACCCAATGTAGCAAAAAATCTGTACGTGATGGAGCAAATTGGTTACCAGATTTGGATTCAGCGCACCAAAAAACGTAAAAATCAATCGAAACATTAGAGGCAGTTTAAAAAACATTTTTTTTAGTGTACCTGTGTAATTGATTGTCCCTATCTAAGCCCCCACACACACTGGTCAGTTACACATACTCCTTTCAAAATCACAAAGGAAAGTTAAAGCCTTTCAGAAGTTAGAACGTTCCTTTTTAGGCCTTCATCAGAGAGCAGCGGTCTGGCTGGGGTTTGAGTCTGGCACTTCTCTCTCACAGCACAGACAACTGCCACTGCTCTGAGAGTTCCAAACTTCCAAGACTCAGCATAGCTATCAGAATCTCTTCACAGGGTTTAAAGATACATCTTCCAAATAAGCTTCACTACAGTTTTAGGTTCTATTATTTTTAGTTCCTTAAAGGAGCTCAATACAGCTTTCATTTGAAATTCTCAAGCTGGTTTAAAGAAAAGCAGCTTCTTCTTTCCCTATTCAATCTCAGCTTCCACAAATCCTTTTTCAGGATCCTGTTTCTTTTTTCCCCCCAATTAAAAGCTGAGCCAACTTCTTTTTTCCTCAGAGACCCTTACACTCTTAAAAAATTCTTCTTAAATAAGCTATTTTTCATTCTCTTCTCCTTTATACTCTGTTCCTTAGTCCTGTCCCCAACCAGAATTTTTAGGATGGAAAATCAGAAAACCCTGCACAGAGCTATTGGAGTATACACAGGTAAACTTTCCAGCCAATACAGCCTTTACACAACCCACCTGTGCTTCATACACAGGGCTCAAATAAGAAAGCTCAGAGTCTGTTAACTCTCTCTCTATTTTCAAATTCTTTCTGTAAACTGGCCCCAAACATTAGGCAGACCAATTACTGAACCAATTTAAACCTTTTTGACCCATATCTCAGTTACCACAATCTCTCACCGAACATACCACCTTCACCTCTTCTTCACCAGCCTCAACTACCCGCTTCAGGTTCACCTCACTCACATTCCATCCTCAGCTGTCCAGTGCTCTTTGCCTGTTTACCTTGCAAACAGTTCACAGCCCTGCTGTAGAACATAGCAAAAATCCCAAGTTCTCCAGTTTAAAGTATTTTCCTTACCAGATTAGAGCATGTCTACATCTCCTGTGCTGTTTCTTTAAGTAACTGAAGCAGTAGATTGAAATATCACTTCACTTCCTCAGAGTCTACATCTTCCTGCCTGAAATACTGCACTTTAGGGAGATCCCCCCTCCATCCCCATCACTCTCAAGGCTTACCTATAGGGCCGTGAATCGATTTTCATTAAAACTGCACTTTTTAACCTTAAAACAGGTTTGATAAAGCCTCAGAACCTAGGATTACTTTTTTTTTTTAAACAATCTGATGCTCCAGTGCCTTTTTCCATTCTCCAGAGTGCATCCCCCTCTCCTCGGGGAAATCACTGATATTTGCAGGAGAAATAAATGTTTTTTAAATCCAATAAAGTATATGTTCATGATTGGCAGACTTCCCTCACCTGAATCCCACCATCAAAAGCCAAAACTCTCTTCCAAATGATTTAAGAGCAGCTCAGGACCTTAAAGACTTTAGAAAACAACTAAAAACTGTCCTGTTTATTGAGCATTATGGTCTAACTGAATAATTAATTCAATGTTTAAGAGAAAAACAATCATTTAGTAAGCTGTATTATAGCTCACGTTGTATTATAGTACACAATGTAAATAGCGCTTTATATCTTTCTGTAAAACACACTATGTTACTTTACATGTAATTATCATTACTACATGTTCATATTATCACTGCTTTTATATTTCTTGTTTGTTAAACCGCTTTGATTGTTTGATAAGGCGGTATAAAAATATCATTAAATAAATAAATAAAACAGTTAACTTTTAATGTCGCCAATTTTTCAATCAAAGCCGTGCCCCCTTTCCACAAAAGGTTGCAGAACTCAGCAATTGTACACTTCAAAGTAAAAAAAAATGGCTTTACAGGGATCCCGGCCATTGACCAATTCACTTATGCACTTTAAACCTTTAATTTAATATTTTAAAATTCATCCCATTTTTAACCTGTTTAGGAGTACACAGCGCCTTTAAGGCCAACTCCATCTCAGTGGCCATTTTGAAACCCTCCTGCTGCCAAGAGACATGCTGCCTACTCCCTCTCTTCCTTTATTTTTATCTTCTCTTATTCACAGCTTGCTGCTGCTGGCTCAACAAAGCCACTGGCAGCTCTTGAGCCCTGCACTTTCTTTTCTTAAAAAAGAAAGGCACCATTACTCCCAATGTGGGAAAGGAAACACACAACTCTGGTGACCACAAAAGTTCCCCAGAGGGGAAAAAACATTTCAGCTGCCACAGACAGCCCTGGATCACAGACCCCCAGCTCGATCAGGTAAAATTTACTTTATTGTAACCCTAGGGTTCCATAAAATAGAATTATTTAACAAGTATTTCTTAATATGTACACGTTAGAGGAAAGACGGGATAGAGGATATATGATAGAGACATTTGAATACCTCCATGGCATAAATGCACAAGAGAAGAACCTCTTTCAATTGAAAGCAAGCTCTGCTACGAGGGGTCATAGGATGATGGTGAAAGATGATAGACTCAGGAGTAGTATGTGGAAATATTTCTTTACAGAAAGAGTGGTAGATGCATGGAATAGTCTCCCTGTGGAGATACCGTGTTTCCCCGAAGTAAGACCTACCCTGAAAATAAGCCCTAGCACGTTTTCCTGTGCTTACTGTAATATAAGCCCTACCCTGAAAATAAGCCCTAGTGCAGATCATCGAGGACGGCTGTGGAGTTCCTTTGAAATCATTTGGGGCTGCCCCTTTAAAAAAAAAATCATTAATTAGGGAAGAGCCCTCAAGGAATCAGCAAAGCTTTGTGTTATGGTAGTGCCGTTCTCTGCACGGGGGAGAGCACTGGAACCGGATCACAGGGGCATTTACTGCCTACCGGTAGAGAAGAGCCGCGGCAGTATCAGACGGCGGGGGCACAAGGACGAGAGGCTCGCCGATGGTGTTGCTCTGCTTAAAGCAGTACCGCGGGCTAGAGCCCGTTGAAGACCCGTAAGTTTGGCAAAGGCTGGTTATTTCGGGTCTTTTGTTTGGTGGCTATGAAATTCTTGGGCGTCGGAGGTGTGGAAGCCATCCCCCGAACCTTGTATCCTGCACTGCTTTTGGCGCCCGTTGTTTGAGCTACAGGAGCTGCGTGTTGTAAAGTGCCGGGCAGCTCTTTTAGGTGACATTGCTTGCATTTTGGCGCGAGGAAAAGGCCCTGCTCAGCTTTTAAATCCATGGTTTTTATTTTAAACCGCCGTGGTTTCGGGGGGTCGGGGCCTGACCTGTTGGGGGTTGACCAGTCCAAGGTTCACAGAGCTCTCCCAGAGGGCCACTTGGTTTGGTTTTTCATGTTTCATTTGTCATTTTCCCTTTGTGCGCTCTGTGGTAACACTTCACTGATTGGCTGACTGTCATGAGGTGGCAGCCAATCAGCTTCAAGTGCTACCGGTATCACTACTGTCACTTCACTACCAGTACTGTACTTACCCTAAGGTCCTTTAAACTACAGATTTAAACTGAATATTTTGCCCCCAGACAAAATGAGTGCAAAAAGAAAGAGCTATTCGGTTGAGTACAAGAAAGGAATCGTGGAGAACTCCCAGGGCAAGAATCTTACGACTTTCTGCCAAGAGAAGAAGTTGGATCTCTGAATGGTCCGAAAATGGAGAGTAGAGTATGATAACCTCTGTCAACAGATGGATGAGGGAAAGTCTAAGAAGCGCAAGTGTGGATCAGGGCGGCAACCATTATTTCCTGAGCTGGAAGACATCACCTATGAATGGATTGCTGACAGGAGAGCAAAGACTTTGGTTGTGCGCAGGGCTGACATTCAAGCATTTGCCCTTGCAATGGCACCAAAGTTTGAAATATCCCCAGAAGAATTCAAAGCATCACAACACTGGCTGGATGACTTCCTTCAGCGATATGAACTGTCTCTAAGAAGATCGACAACACTGTTCAAGCTGGAAGATACTGAAGTTGTTAAACGTGCACTTGCATTCAAGTCCTTTGTTGATTCCATCAACTTTTCTAAATATCAACTCTCCAACATGATTGCTATGGATGAAACAGCAGTGTTTATGGGCCAAGGATCTCAAACGACAATTAATCAGAGGGGTGCCTCGTCAATCTACATTCCCTCCACTGGCTACGAAAGTGCACGTATCACCTTTAAACACAACCTCAAGACCCACCTATTTTCCCTGGCATTCAATATCCCCTCTCCGTTTGTATGACCCTCCCCTCTCTCAGTACTACAAGTTTGCCTTTTGTGCCCTGTCTTGTCTTTGTCTTCTTTACTCTTTCTTTCCTATTTATAAATTGTACATTCCTTTTCCTTTTCCCGGCCTCGGCCAAGTTTTAATGTAATTTTATTATTGTACACCGCCTTGATTATTACAGAAAGGCGGTTTTTATCAAATAAATAAACCATAAACCATAAACCTGTATTTTGGCAATTCGTCTGGATGGAATGAAAGCCTCACCTCTAATCATCAGTAAGGGCAAGAAAGATAAGATTGAACGTTTTTCAGGCATTTATGTTCTTGAAACCGAAAAGGCATGGTGTACACAAGCAGTTATAAGGAAGTGGGTCGATTTAATGCTGCCACTTATTTTGCGAGGTGGTCAAAGAGGTCTGCTAGTCTGGGATTCAGCCAGCACTCATCGAGCTAAAGACATGAAAAACTTCCTTGCAGAGAGAAGAGTAGATCAAATAATGATTCCTGCAGGAATGACTGCCTATCTCCAGACTCTTGATATTGCAATAAACAAGCCATTCAAGGACCATTTGCGCATGGAAATCAATGACTTCACTGAAAATAGAATGGAGAGAAATCAGCGTGGAAACTTTGTGAAGCCTAGCCTGCAAGAGGTTGTGACTTGGGTGAAGAATTCATGGGATAACATCACTGACAGCTGTGTTGCCAATGCACTACAAGCAGGTTACTTGGACAAGAAGTGTTCATTTAAGGAGAGCTCTATTGCTAGACATGAGAGATTGGGGCCAATGGTTCTACAGGGAATGCAGTCACAAGAAAATCAGGCCGGAATTCGGAGTTTGGAGAGTTTTGACGATGTTCTGGAAGAAGATGACATGATTGTATTTGAATAAATGTAGATTGCTGTACATGAGTAAATGTAGTTTGCTGTACTTAAAAAAAGTTGGATTGTTGAACATGAATAAATGAGGATTGTTGTTCATGAATAAATGTGGATTGTTGTATATGATAAAAAAAAAAATAAGCCCTACCCTGAAAATAAGCCCTAGTGCATCTTTTGGAGCAAAAATAAATATAAGACCCGGTCTTATTTTCGGGGAAACACGGTAGTAGAGACAAGGACAGAATCTGAATTTAAAAAAGCATGGGACAAACACAGAAGACCTCTAAAGGTAAAGAAGAGACAATAGTATTTTATAAGGAAGGTCATGTAGTCTTTCTGCTATCATGTTTCTATCTTCCTCCATTTTAACTTACAGTTTGCTTTAAAAAAAATCATTCTAAATACCTATTTTGAAGGATTTTACTGTTCTTTGCTCAAGAGCTGCTTTTATGACAGCATCTATTCTGATTTCTCCTCTATTTACCCTCCAGAGGCTAAGATATGCTGAGTGAGTTGAACCCTTTGACTTTACTTAAATACCACTGCAATGTTCTGGCCATATTATTCCTGAAGAAAATAGGATCCTCGGCAGATTGTGATGCCCTTTGCTAGACCTTCAGTCTTAAGAAAGGATTTATGTGGTATTGAAAGCTTACCTACTACTAAACATCTACGGATTATTCTTACTTTGATTCTATGAAAGGTTTCAAAACACATAAATCTCCAGAGGGGCGGCCATATTAGCCTGTAACAGCGAAAATAATAGAACCTGGTGGCAGCTTATAATCAGATTACTTAGGTATCAGCTTCTGAGGTCAAGAGTCCATACTAAGGGGCATATTTACCAAAATTGAATGCACATTAATAAAAGCAATGCACTTTACGTGCCCACAGTCCTTTTATTGCTATGAACGCAGTGACACATAATGAACAATAATTTTATTAACTCATTAATCTTTAGTAAATATTTCCCCAAGAATCTTTGCTCATCTCAAATTCAAGCTGTATGCTACTCGATTATAATTAAGACTCTTGATTTTAGGTTTAATTGATCACATACCCTTTGTGTATAACTGCAAAAGCCCAGATTTCTAGTACACTTTCACCTTCCCTCTTGTCTGTCTTCGATTCTCCACTTTGCTTTTGTACTTTTTGTACTAACAACTCCTTAGCTGCACAAATGTGTGTATTTGATTGCACTGGAAAGGGCAGTAACCTTGGCACCCACACCACCAAAACACTGATAAACATTGATATGGGTAACTCTCAAAGAACAAGTACTTCGCTGGAAAATAAACTTACAAGCCAATAGTCAGCCATGGTGGTCTGTATTTATTTCTAAATGCCAGCCGCTGTGGATATTCAATGTCAGTATCTGGATAATAGTTGGCGCTGAATATCCAGACAGAGCAGCAAGTGCTCGCACTATCCAAAGCAGCAATATTCCGTCTGCTATCTGGATAGCCTCAGGACAACTTTTTTCTATCCTAAGCAATACAGACGGCTTGCTGACTAGAGGCACTGAAAACCATGGCTAATGAATCGCTCCGCCCCTGCTCTGTCTGTGATTGCCAAGGTGCTGTCTGGATAGTGCTGCTGAATGTCTTGGTCAGAGGCACTTATCCCTATAGCAGCTGCTACTCAGATAAGTGCCACTAAATATTGATGCCTTAAATTTTAAGGGAGTCATATTCAAAGGGTTTAGCTTGTTAGCAGTAACTACCAACTTTTAAACCGTGGCTCTCCCGATATTCAGCATCTCCAATTTTCAAAAAAACCTGCCTAGTTGACACTTCTCGTACTTATTTAAAAGCAGATGTTTTATCTATATTCACAGAGAAAAGCAATCCGTGTGGGTCCTTTCAAAAAATAGTAGGCATAAAATATGGGCCCTACTCTGTGAGGTGGATAGCGGGGCTGTGAGATGTGCAGCCACGCCATCCATCCCAGCCATATTCTGCAAAACACTCCCCACCGCACACCCAAATCAGTAGTGTGGGGTGAGCCAGAAGGGGGGAGGAGGGGGCAGAGTCATTTATTTCATCTAGAACCTTTGGGACCAATGTTCAGCACCGGTGGCTAGCACTGCTAAAGCACCTAGCCACCGACACTAAACTTTAAACCTGCATATTCAGTGCTGGGGCTATATCCAGACTCTGGAAGTGAATATCCGGATTGCCTTTAATTGCCTTGAAGCTAACCAGGCAGTGGTGATATTCAGACATTACTCAGTTAACTTCTGAGGCGAAATGCCAGTGTTTTGTCACGTGTCACTTACCGGGCAGCAGCTCAATATCGCGGCTGCTCAGGTTAGCGATAGGTGCTGCCCCAGGATGCCATTAGCACACCCAGATGCTAACCGGTTAGCACTGGGGCATGTAGAGGTGGCATCCATGGATATTCAGTGGCACTAACCGTGCCAACGAATATCCCACAGCGCGGCATTTGCATGCCTTTAAATATCCCCTCCTCCTTTATCTTCCTAACATGTCCTGATGTGACATTGACTCAATCCATACTGGGGTAGTTGAAATCGCTCATTATTACTGGGTTGTAATTTTTGTTATCTTCACTGATTTATTTTAGCATTTCATCATCCCTCTATTCATTCTGGCCAGGCGTACGGTCATATAACCCCACAGCCATTCCTATTTATTTATTTATTTATTTATATTCTCTTATATACCGCACTATTCTGCATCAGTGCGGTTTACATTGAACAAACTGAAATTACATTGAACAGGGCATTATAACTTGGAGAACTATTTTACAGGGAACATGGGCTATGGAGGGTTAAGTGGCTTGCCCAAGACCACAAGGAGCACCTGTGGGACTAGAAACCCCAGTCCTTCCGGCTCAAGGTTGCTGTCCTCTAGTGGGATTTGAACCCCCGACCTTCCGGCCTGAAGTACCTTGCCCCAACCACTAGGCCACTCCTCCACTAAATACCTATTTACCTATTTACCTAAATACCTATTCCTATCCCCTTTTTACACAGAATTTATATCCATAGAGATTCTACAGTGTATTTTGTTTTCTGAAAACTTTTCTGATGTTTGACTCAATGCCCTCCTTAACATATAGTGCCACCCCTTCACCAATGTTATCTACCCTATCATTGCAATATAATTTGTACCCTAATATCATGGTGTCCCATTGGTTATCATCCTTCCACCAGGTCTCTGAGATGCTAACTATATCTAACATTTAATCTGGTGCTATATATTCTAGCTTGCCCATCATATTTATTAGATTTATAGCATTTACATATACAAGCATTTCAAAGTTTGTTTTTTGTTCATATTTAACAGTGTGGTTACCCGATGACAGGGATAATTTGGAATCTTTCATCTCTGTCTACTTTTACCTTTATTGAAACCTCTCTATCAGGATGCCCTAACATCAGTGTTTTTGCACTATTCTACAAAGATGCATCAAAAACCATATGCTCGTGGATGACGGCTTTGCCCCTTATCTAATTTAAAAGCTGCTCTATCTTCTTTTTAAAGGTTAATACCAGCAGACTGGTTCCACCCTGTTTAAAGTGCTGCCCATCCTTTTGGAAAGCTCCCTCCCTTCCCCAGTATACGTATTTCCCAGTTTCTAAGGGGCTAGTCACCTCCCGGGTGAAAGTAATGTGATCTCCAATGCTCTCTCCCGTTTCCAGATGCAACGCTTCAGACGATTGGCTCCTGCGGCATCACAGCAGGCAACTAACATTACAAGCAGAATTATGGAATATTGGATTCGGAGCACTGGGGTAATGCTGATGGCGTCTTTATCGGACAACATCTGGAAGCATACTGGGGAGCCTGGGTCTGGCTGCAGACTTTCGTAGAGCAAAGCAGCTTCAGCCCAATGCAGGGAGTATCTGTGGGACAACTGCTGGAATTCATTACATGGTTGAAGGGAGGGGGGTACTTCACTCCGCTATGCCAAGCTGCTGTTGGCAGGTGTGGCATTCTTTCTGAAGCTCAGAGAGTGGAGGGATACTACTAAAGAGTTTATGGTTAAAACCTTTTTGGAGGGTTGGGCCAGAGAGTGCACCCAGCTGCCGGACGGTCAGACAGGTCTCGCTGGGCATGTTGAGGGCAGCTGTTCTGCGGGCACCAGAGGTTAAAAGGGATGGTTAAGAATACAGAGTTCAAGGTAGCCCTGCTGATCATATTTTTTGGTGCCTTCAAAATGAGCAAGGTGATCCCGAGATCTAGGTCAGATTTCGGGGGCCCGACAATCAGAGCAGCGGACGTCACAGTAGGGGAGTACAGGATTGACCTGCTGTTAAGTGGGTCAAAAACAGATCAGGAACACAGGGACAGGATGGTGTGGCTTCACGTCACCCGCATTGGCGAGCTATGCCCAGTGTGTACAATGAAGGAGTACCTGCAGGCACGGCCGGCGGGGGATGGGGCATTGCTGTGGCACCGGGATGGTTCATGTCTATCCCAGTTCCAATTTAAGGCGTTGTGGCACCGGACTCTAGGAGGAGCAGAGTTTGACACATCCAACTTGACCCTGCACTCATTTAGGATATGAGCGGCTACCACGGCGCATAGGTTAGGTTTTGGGGCTTGCAAATACAGAACATTGGTAGATGGGCATCTGACAGGTTTCAGTCCTATGTAATGCCATAGAACCTGAGCCAGACTCCACCCTCCTTCCTCCCCCCCCCCCCACCTGCTTCACCTCCTTTTAACATGCTTTCCCCCTTGTTCTTCCACAATATATCTGTCGGTCTGTCTTTCAGAGGGTTGTATGACACCAAAAGCTAAAAATATGTCCCTCTATATAGTAAAGATAGCGCTGATTGTAAAATACTATGTGCTCAAAACATCATGAGAAGAAATATTAACAACAAAATCAATTGTTTAAATTGTTTAAAATGAACCTATGGTCTCAGTTTAGAGATAGCAATATGGGGTGATATCTTTTCTTGCCCCTAAAATGCTGACTCTGATTGCATCAATGACCATATATACGTTTCTTTAAACTTGTATTTGAGCTTTCATAGTTCAAAAGAAAATCAGAACTTATCTGAATGTTAAATTCTTGTTCTTAAATTGCAAATGATAATCGTGCTGCGATCAAATGATGATTAAATGCTGTCCCCAACGTCACCTCTAAGGTACCATCTTACTTCACGTTTCGGTTCTTCTTCAGGGGGTGTGAATTTTGAAAACGGCACTATCTGTAAAGAAGCATAGCACTATCTGCGCCTACAGTTGATAGAATCTGAATCATACTAATAAACTTTATAAGCATTATTGATCTCACCTTTGTTTCACTAGAAATGATCATGCAAGCAAATGCTGCGTGTAACGTATAGCGTGTTACAACGAAGCCCTCTGGCTTTCCCAAAAAACGCTGTGCATGCGGAGAACACGCTCCAGTTTAAAGGGAATCTGATGACGTAACTATGAGATCAAATACACGCCTGCCTTTCAATCATGTTATTGAGACCTCCTGGAATGACTGTCTGAAGTCGATAGATCCATCGTTGTTCAAGTAGCAGTAGCATCTGCGCCCTCGATTTACCACGTCCACCGGTCATTACCGTGTCAATGGCAAAAATACGCAACTCTTCAAATGAATGGTGCTACTGTAAACAGTGGAGAACCACAGGGGCTTCTTCAACAACCAAAAAGAAAAATGGCGGAAAAAGCAAATCACGGGGCAGAGGGACCCGTCGGCAATAAGAATAGAAGACAGAGTAGATCAGGGAAGGACTTTTGATGCATCTCCCCCCTTTTCTAATTCTCTGGTGATTAACATTTCTTCAATGCAGTTGACGAAAGATCAATTGAGTGTTTTAAACAAAGGTATGTCTTTTGTTCCCGGAATCCATTTTGATGGTTTCCAGTTTCATTTAGATGTTGAAAGTTTATTGAGGAAGCTTCAATTGAAGATCTTTTTTGCCACCACTGTTCAAACAACTACGGAATCCACATCTGCATTCGATACCTGCAGAATCCCGTTACCGATTAAATCTACTTGGAACCCTCCGGGGCCGATGCACCCTACTCTGTGTCTATTCAGAGAGTTAGTAATGAAGGATGTATCCAATTTAGAACAAGCTGGGAGATTTACCTCTACTGTTTTTACACCAGCAGAGCGGGCAGCTTTCAAGGAATTTAAAATCCAGACGGCCGTTGTCATACGAAGGGCAGACAAGGGGGAAGCTATTGTGGTGATGGATAGATCTCAATATTTAGATGAAGCCAAATGTCAATTATCACAAGATGATACATATCAAGTTTTACAGGAAGATCCTACAAGACATCTCCAGCATCGTATTAAAGACATTACTTCACCAGCATTAGATAAAAAATTAATTACAAAGAAGGAATGGAGGTTCTTGAATGAGTCCTCCCCTACAATAGCTCGATTGTATCTCGTACCCAAGATCCATAAGAACTTGGAAAATCCCCCAGGGAGACCGATAGTCTCCACGAAAGGTTCGGTTTTGGAACCTCTCTCCACATATATAGATACATATCTCAGGCCATTAATGATCACGATACCTTCCTATATTAAAGATACATCCCATTTCTTGAACATATTGATGGATTATTCAGAATGGGCAGTTAAAGAAAATACAATCCTTGTCACGATGGATGTCTCTGCTCTCTACACAAGTATCCCTCAGCGGGCGGCCTATGATGTGATAAATACCTCCTTACGGAGTCGGAATGACTTATCTGAAGAGCTAATAGCCTTTATTTCTCAGCTGGCCGAACTCACCATCTTCGAGAATTATTTTAAATTTGAAGAAGTGCTGTACAAACAAACATCTGGGGTGGCCATGGGAGCCACATGTGCTCCATCCGTGGCGAATTTGTACATGAATCAATATGAACAACAGTGGTTAGCTCTTTCACCATATAAACATCATTTGGTATTATGGAAACGGTACATAGACAATGTTTTTGCCTTATGGAATGGGACGGTTGAAGATCTACAAGAATTTGTAATGTGGCTAAACGGAGTGGATCCACATATTCAATTCACCTACATCTATCATGAATATAAAGTGGTTTTTTTAGATGTAGAGGTTCAAAAAAGTTATCTTGGATGGGACACCAAGGTGTACAAGAAACCAACGGATCGAAATACAATTCTCCATTATAGTAGTAAACATCCCCGGCAATTACGAGACAGTCTACCTTTATCGCAATTTATCAGATATCGAAGAAACTGTTCCCGTGTGAGAGATTATAAAAAGCAAGCAAAAACGTTAATGCAAGATTTCTATTCTCGAGGGTACCCTACAGCTGTGGTTAAGTCGGCATACAAAAGGGCTCTTTACAATAATAGAGTGTTGTTATTACAATCTCGTGAGCAACCAGCAACCCCGATATCTGATGAAGAGAATATAAATTTTGTTACTCAACATTCTCCGTTAAGCAGTAACATCAAACAAATTATTGGCCGACACCAAAATGTTTTGAGCACTTTGCCTGGTTTGCATGACAAGTGCTACTTTATATTCCTACGCTCATCCAAATATTTCTAAATCACTTGTGTAATTGATATATAAGATATTTGTTTCTTTTTCGGGTCTCAGTCTGGTCATCGGTAAACAATTCTGGGCATTTTAAATGTACCCAGTGTTTTACCCAGTTACATCAACGACCCTTTTGTTTCAAATATCTTAAAACTCATTGCTTAGCTGTTGTATTAACTTATCTGATTATGCTGAAGCTTATAATTATGCTTGAAACATTCTTATGGATTTGGCTGTTAGCTCAATCCTTTTTCTCTTGAGTTGCATGACAAACATATTTGGTGTGTGTGGACTCGCCAGCATAACTTAAAAGAAATACTCAGTCCGGCGAAGCTACGCAGTATTCCAATACAATCATCCAATATTACCACAGGACACAAGAAATGTGGTCACTGCAATGTGTGTAGTATAACAGATAATGTGGAAAGTTTTGATTATCATGGGCGACATTATGTTTTAAGGCAATCCACTACCTGTGATTCTGATCATGTGGTTTATTGCATTAGATGTCCGTGCGGTCTCCTTTACGTGGGTCAAACCACGCGGCAATTACGTATTCGCATTAATGAGCACCGCAGTAGGATTAAGTGTAAAGTTCAAGAAGCCCCTGTGGTGCTCCACTGTTTACAGCAGCACCATTCATTTGAAGAGTTGCGTATTTTTGCCATTGACACGGTAATGACCGGTGGACGTGGTAAATCGAGGGCGCAGATGCTACTTGAACAACAATGGATCTATCGACTTCAAACAGTCATTCCAGGAGGTCTCAATAACATGATTGAATGGCAGGTGTGTATTTGATCTCATAGTTACGTCATCAGATTTCCTTTAAACTGGAGCGTGTTCTCCGCATGCGCAGCGTTTTTTGGGAAAGCCGGAGGGCTTCATTGTAACACGCTATACGTTACACGCAGCATTTGCTTGCATGATCATTTCTAGTGAAACAAAGGTGAGATCAATAATGCTTATAAAGTTTATTAGTATGATTCAGATTCTATCAACTGTAGGCTCAGATAGTGCTATGCTTCTTTACAGATAGTGCCGTTTTCAAAATTCACACCCCCTGAAGAAGAACCGAAACGTGAAGTAAGATGGTACCTTAGAGGTGACGTTGGGGACAGCATTTAATCATCATTTGATCGCAGCACGATTATCATTTGCAATTTAAGAACAAGAATTTAACATTCAGATAAGTTCTGATTTTCTTTTGAACTGTGAAAGCTCAAATACAAGTTTAAAGAACCGTATATATGGTCATTGATGCAATCAGAGTCAGCATTTTAGGGGCAAGAAAAGATATCACCCCATATTGCTATCTCTAAACTGAGACCATAGGTTCATTTTAAACAATTTAAACAATTGATTTTGTTGTTAATATTTCTTCTCATGATGTTTTGAGCACATAGTATTTTACAATCAGCGCTATCTTTAATATATAGAGGGACATATTTTTAGCTTTTGGTTCCCCCTTGTTCTGGCAGGCATAAGAAAAAACACAGTCTGGATAGTGGGCCATTCATACATCTTCTAAGCCAGGAAAAGAGCGGCGGCCAGCCATTTCAGAAGTCATCTTGGTTTTCTCCAGGACACAGTGAACATCCAGTGGCTAGGCCAGCAGGGGATGATATGGGACTAGCTGAGGCCCGCGCTGCTTTGCAAGCAGAGAGCTGGTCAACCCCCAGATGTCATTGTGCTGCATCTGGGAAGCAACGAGCTTGTGTCTACCAAGGGCATTAACTTAATTATAAAAATCAAGAGGGACTGGTCATAGATTCGCATGGAGTTGGGAGCGGCCATCATCTGGTCCCAGATACTACCACGCCAGAAATGGGCTGGTGTCCGCCAGCCCGTGGGGATCGAACACAGCAGGAAGAAGTTGAAGACGGAGGTGGGAAACTTTGTGATGGCCCTGGGTTGGGGGGGAGATGATTAAACAACCCAAACTATGGTTACACGATGCAAGGTTCCACATTAGGAACCACCACCCAAGAAAAAGATTTAGGCGTCCTTGTGGATACCATGTTAAAACCCTCGGCCCAGTGTGCAGCGGCGGCCAAGAGAGCAAATAGAATGCTAGGTATGATAAGGAAAGGAATGGAAAATAAAACAAAAGATATTATAATGCCTCTATATCGTTCCATGGTGAGACCGCACCTTGAATATTGTGTGCAATTCTGGTCGCCATATCTTAAAAAGGATATAGCAATTTTAGAAAAGGTTCAGAGAAGAGCCACCAAAATGGTAAAGGGGATGGAAGGCTACTCCTATGAAGAAAGGCTAAAAAGGTTGGGGCTCTTTAACCTGGAAAAGAGACGGCTGAGGGGAGATATGATAGAAGTCTATAAATTAATGAACGGAGTGGAACGGGTAAACGTAGATCGATTGTTTACCTTATCAGAATATAGAAAGACTAGGGGACATGCAATGAAGCTACAGGGTAAACTATTTAAGACTAATAAAAGAAAATATTTTTTCACTCAACGTGTAATCAAACTCTGGAATTTGTTACCGGAGGATGTAGTAAAGGCTGTTAGTGTAGCTGGGTTTAAAAAAGGTTTGGACAAGTTCCTGGAGGAAAGGTCCATAAACCATTATTAAGAAGGGACCCAGGATATCAATGCTTGAACCAATACAAGCATTGTGGAACCTGTGTCCCTTGGGGAAACTGCTAGGTACGTATGACCTAGATTGGCCACTGTTGGAAACAGAATACTGGGCTTGATGGACCTTGGTCTGACCCAGTATGGCATATCTTATGTTCTTATGTTCTTATGTAAACATGAGGGCATCCTATTGGGGGCAGCAGTGGTGTATAGCAGTGATGAGATCCACCTGAATGAGATTGAGTTGGATGTTTTCAATGGCAGCCTGAGGAAGGCGGTTGGCTTGGTTATCACAGTGGTGGAGTTTGGCCTCCTTGTGGTTGGACCTCACCGACAGAAAAGGGGGAGCACCACAAAAGGTGAGGAGGCTTAGGTGGGGGTGCCTGGACCTGGCAAGGGAAAGTCAGGCACCAAGGACAGGGGTGCCTAGGCTTGGTGCCAAGGGTCAAGAAGAGTACAAATAACCTCAGATGCCGACACAGAGCGGTCAGCGTCACTTAAGAACAGCTCACAGGCCATAATGCAGGCCTGGGGAACAAATCTGGCATCAGGACTATGGGATGTGGTACTCCTCCGCAGTGGGGATGGGGGGACGTGTAAGGTTGTGGTTATGCTTTGTTACCTATTGACATGTTGTAACGGGTGGAGGGAAAAGTGTTATGCAAGCTGTGGCCTGTTATCTCCACAAATAAAGTTGGTTGCACTAAATAAGCATTGTGGCATGGTTTTGTGGGAAGGGGAAGAAGAAAGTGGGGGGTGGGGGGGAGCTGGGCCCAGAGGAAGTGTAGCATGCCACAGGTTATATATCTTTCACCGAAGTAAGCTCAGTGGAAAAAGTACATGCTAGTGTTTGCAGAGACGAGTTCCCTAAGGCTATTGCCTCCCACAAGGCTTTCATAGTAACAACTGCAGGTTTTTCAACCCTCCGGGGCCCAGAGAATAAGGAACACCTCTCTCAGTTGCCACATTCCTCTCCAAAACAGCAGCATTTGATGATACTACTCCCCCAGCCATAGGGAAGGACACTGCATTTGGGGATCCTCCAGGGCTTGCACAGGCTGCCACCCTCAGATTCAGAACCAGCAACTGCCACGCAGGTAAACCTGAAATACTTCCAGGTTGCAGAGGCACAACTCTCTCATCGGGGCTCCGTGACGCCACACTCAAAGCCAATTTAGATAACGCTGCCGGCCCCGCAATAGTGCTGCTACCAACTCCAAAGCTCAAACCGCACTCGATGAGCATTCTCTGAGTACCCGGGAGACTACCAAACCGGATGCCTGGCTTTTTGGTTTCCTCTTCTTTCCCCCCCCCCCCCAATCTGAGGCCAGGGAACCCCCCAGGAATCCACCACATGCTAAGAGGTGAGAGCCACAACTACCAGTCAGATGCCATCTTGCTCTCAACATTTTCATTTTTCAAGTACAATAAAAAAGATCTCCCTTTATGTTTGACTTTGCCTTTTCAAATATTTGTTACTTCCCAAGATACTGCATTGTAGCCACAAAGCATCTTATTTTTGAAAGTTTTTATGTTGCACTTTGTAGGGCATCTCCCCATTTAACAAAACACAGGGACTTGGAACAGCACATTTTGAATGTAATTAAAGAGATTTAAATGCTTTTTCTCTGAAAGGACAGCTGGGAAACCAGCTGGTACTTTGGTAGATCTCTCTCTTTTGCTTTAACAGATACCAAAGCTCAACAAACATAACAATTGCTGGGAAAAATTGTATTGCTAAAGCAGTTGTCCCCATTACAGCTTCTGCCTCTGTCCAGACAGAGATCCCAATGACAGTTGAAGGACCGGTTCCATGAGCAGGGTGCTTGCATGCTGAAGCTCTGAGGAAACAAGTGGAGGAACTCAGAGAGGAGGTGGCAAGGCTGATGAGCATTCAAGACAGTGAGAAGTGCATTGATGAAATGCTTCTTGCAGCAACCAAGCTCTCCAGCAGAAAAGAAGATGGGTGCCGACAGAATGATGAAAGTTGAACACAAGTCACCAGGGCCTGCAGAATCACTAATCCAACTTCTCCAGCCCTTGAATTGAAGAACCATTATGCAGCCCTGGAATTGGAGGAGGTGAAAGCATCCTGGAAAGGGAAGAACCATAGCTCAAGTATCCCAAAGTTGCAGAATCAGTGACCACAAGGAAACGAAGGGTAGTGGTGGTTGGAGATTCTCTTCTGAGGGGTACTGAGGCATTCATCTGCCGACCAGATTTGATGTCCAGAGAGGTATGCTGTCTGCCTGGTGCCAAAATCCAAGATGTTACAGAGAGTTTGCCGAGACTCTTCAAGCCCACTTACTATTACCCAATGTTGCTAATCCATGTCGGAACAAATGAAACTGCCAGGTATCCCTCTTGAGTGTATCAAAAGTGACTTCATGGCTCTGGGACAGAAGGTGAGGCAGTTAGGTGCACAGGTGGTGTTCTCTTCAATCCTCCCTGTTGAGAGTAAAGGCCAAGGCAGAAAGGCTCGCATCCTGGAGATGAATGCATGGCTGCATGGATGGTGTCATCGAGAGCGTTTTGGTTTCATATACCATGGGGTTTCCTATACCAAGGGTTGCAGAGCAGAGATGGCATCCATCTGTCCAAGAAAGGTCGACGCGTCTTCAGTAGTAGACTGGCTAATCTACTGAAGAGGGCTTTAAACTAGATTCATTGGGGATGGGTGAAGAAAGCCCCCAGGTAAGTGATACATTAAATACCGTTATGGAAATGGATAACAGGGGTAACATATGGAAAGCAGTGTGTATAAATGCCCGTAGCATGGGAAATAAGATCCCAGATGTTGAAGCTTTGGTGGGAGTGGCTGACTTGGATTTAGTGGCAGTTAGAGAAACATGGTTCACAGAAAACCATGACTGGGATATAACTATACCTAGCTATACTTTATTCGGAAAGGGCAGGGTAGGAAAAAGGGGAGGAGGAGTGATACTGTATGTAAAAAATACTATTAAAGCTTTGGAATTACAGAGCTTAAAAGGGAGAGAGGAGGCATTGTGGGTTAAACTAGAAAGAGGGAAAGAGAAATCTATTTGCATTGGCATGATATACAGACCTCCCTCACAAGAGGAAGAGGTGGACAGGGAGTTAATTGAAGACATACGCAGCATTACTAGGAAAGGGGAAGTGCTACTGATAGGGGATTTCAATATGCCAGATGTTGAATGGCACATTCCTGCTGCAGTATCATCTAGAAGTAAAGAAATTCTGGATTCTCTACAGGGAGAACAATTCAGGCAATTGGTAACAGACCCCACACGTGAAGGGGCCATAATGGACTTGGTGCTTATCAATGGTGAAAGTGTTTCTGATATTATAGTGGGAGATAATTTTGCATCCAGAGATCACCAGATGGTGTGGTTCAGTATTAGGACTAGGGCTGTTAGAATCCATTCAAAGGTAAGGGTCTTAGACTTTAGGAAGACTAACTTTGCCAAGATGGGCCGATACCTCAGAGATTCGATAGCGGGATGGGAACAGCTGGGGGATGTTATATTGGACCTAGTCCTTAGTGGAACACCAGATCTGGTGCAAGAGATAAGATTGTTGGGGCCACTTGGCAATAGTGATCATAGCATGATTGCATTTGATTTAATTAGTGGAGGAGGGATAGTAAGGAAATCCACAGTATTACCTTTTAACTTTCGAAAGGGACACTATGATAAAATGAGGAAAATAATTAAGAAAAAACTAAAAGGAGCAGTTGCAAAGGTTAAAGACTTACATCAAGCTTGGGTGTTGTTGAAAAATACTATCTTGGAAGCCCAGACCAGCTGTATTCCACGCTTTAAGAAAAGTGGAAGGAAGTCCAAAAAACTGCCAGCATGGTTTAAAGGTGAGGTCAGAGAGGCTGTTATTGCCAAAGAAGCATCTTTCAGGAAATGGAAAATAGAGCCAAACGACAAAACCTGGAAACAGCACAAGCACTGACAAGTCAAATGCAAGTCATTGATAAGGCAGGCAAAGGAAGAATTTGAGAAGAAGCTTGCTGGGGAAGCAAAAACACAAAATAAAGACTTTTTCAAGTACAATCCTTGCAAAAAAACTGTGAGAGAGTCAGTTGGTCCATTAGATGATAGAGGGGTTAAAGGGGCACTAAGAGGCGACAAGGCAATAGCGGAGAGACTGAATGAATTCTTTGCTTCAGTCTTTACAGAGGAAGCTGTAGGGTTGTTACCCATGACTGAAGTGGTATTTAAAGGTGCGGAAGAATTGAAGGAAATATTGATACATCGGGAAGATGTATTGCAACTATTAGATAAACTGAAGAGTAGCAAATCACCTGGGCTGGATGGTATACATCCAAGGGTGTTGAAAGAACTGAAATATGAGATTGCAGACCTGCTATTAGTAATCTGTGAAATTTCATTAAAATCATCTGTAATACCTGAAGAATGGAGGATGAACAATGTAACGCCAATTTTTAAAAAGGGTTCCAGGGGTGATCCGGGAAACTACGGACCGGTGAGCCTGATGTCAGTACTGAGAAAAATGGTAGAAACCATCATAAAGAACAAAATTACTCAGCATGTAGATAGTTATGGCCTAATGGGAGACAGCCAACATGGCTTTAGACAAGGAAGATCTTGTCTTACTAATCTGTTATTTTTTTGAAGGTGTGAATAAACAGGTTGACAAAGGTGAGTCAGTTGATATAGTGTATCTGGACTTTCAGAAAGCCTTTGATAAGGTCCCTCATCAGAGACTTTTGGCAAAACTGAAGAGTCATGGGATAGGAGGCAGTGTACTATTGTGGATCAGGAACTGGTTAAAAGATAGAAAGCAGAGGGTTGGGCTAAATGGCCAATTTTCCCAATGGAGAAAGGTGATTAGTGGTGTACCCCAGGGATCTGTGCTGGGTCCGCTGCTTTTGACATATTCATAAATGACCTGGAAAAGGGAATAACGAATGAGGTTATCAAATTTGCAGATGACACAAAACTATTTAAAGTTGTTAAAACCCGAGAGGATTGTGGAAAATTGCAAGAGGATCTTGATAAATTGGAAGACTGGGCATATAAATGGCAGATGAAATTTAATGTGGACAAGTGAAAAGTTATGCACCTAGAGAAGAACAACCCGAACTATGGTTACACGATGCAAGGTTCCACATTAGGAACCACCACCCAGGAAAAAGATTTAGGCGTCATTATGGATAACATGTTAAAACCATCGGCCCAGTGTGCAGCGGTGGCCAAGAGAGCAAATAGAATGCTAGGTATCATAAGGAAAGGAATGGAAAATAAAACAAAAGATATTATAATGCCTCTATATCATTCCATGGTGAGACTGAACCTTGAATATTGTGTGCAATTCTGGTCGCCGTCCGTATCTTAAAAAGGATATAGCATTATTAGAAATGGTTCAGAGAAGAGCCACCAAAATGGTAAAGGGGATGGAAGGATACCCCTATGAAGAAAGGCTAAAAAGGTTAGGGCTCTTTAACCTGGAAAAGAGACAGCTGAGGGGAGATATGATAGAAGTCTATAAATTAATGAACGGAGTGGAATGGGTAAATGTAGATCGATTGTTTATATTATCAGAATATAGAAAGACTAGGGGACATGCAATGAAGCTACAGGGCAAACTGTATAAGACTAATAAAAGAAAATATTTTTTCATTCAACGTGTAATCAAACTCTAGAATTTGTTACCGGAGAATGTAGTAAAGGCTGTTAGTGTAGCTGGGTTTAAAAATGGTTTGGACAAGTTCCTGGAGGAAAGGTCCATAAACCATTATTAAGAAGGGACCCAGGATATCTATGCTTGACCCAGTACAAGCATTGTGGAACCTGTGTCTTTTGGGGAAACTGCTCAGTACGTATGACTGTTGAAAACAGGATACTGGGCTTGATGGACCTTGGTCTGACCCAGTATGGCATATCTTATGTTCTTATGTAGAAAAACAGTGGGCAAAACTGAAAGGGGATATATTAAGGGCAACCAAACTTTTTGTTAAAATGGTTAATAAAGGTAAAAGGAAAAGGAGACCATTATGGCTTTCAAAAGAAGTAGCTGAAAAGGTGAAGAAAAAGAGGGAGGCCTTCATGAAATACAAGAGATCACAGAGAGAGGAAGACAGGCATCTATATTTGGAAAAACGTAGAGAAGGTAGCAAAGTAGTCAGGAAAGCAAAGATTCAAAAAGAGGAGGAAATAGCCAATACAATAAAATGGGCGATAAGACATTTTTCAGATATGTTAGTGGGAAGAGGAAGGGAAAAAGTGGTATTGTCAGACTCAAGGGTGAAGGGGAGGAATATGCAGAAGCTGATGAGGATACAGCGGAATTGCTTAACAAATATTTCTGTTCTGTGTTCACAGATGAAGAATCAGGAGCAGGACCTCAGAAAACACCCACAAGCAGGAACAGAAGGGAGGGACATCTTGAACAATTTTCAGAAGACTGCTTTCGTGAGAACCAAGCTCAACTTAAAGTAGACAAAGCAATGGGACCGGATGGGATACACCCTACAATAATGAGGGAACTTGGGTACATTCTAGCAGCTTCACTCACTGACCTTTTCAATGCCTCATTAGAGTCGGGAGTGGTGCCAAAGGACTGGAGAGAGGCTGATGTGGTGCCTTTACACAAAAGCGGAAGTAAGGATGTGGTTGAAATCTACAGGCCAGTTAGTTTAACTTCGGTGGTGAGTAAATTATTGGAAACACTGCTGAAAGAGAAAATAGTGAGGTTTATGGAGTCCAGCAAATTACAGGATCCGAGGCAGAATGGATTCACAAAAGGCAGGTCTTGTCAGACAAATCTGATTGATTTCTTTGACTGGGGGACCAGGGAGTTGGACTGAGGGAGAGCATTTAGATTTCAGTATTTAGATGGTGTATTTAGATTTCAGTAAAGCCTTTGACACTGTTCCTCACAGGAGACTTATAAACAAACTGAGCACTCACGGGATGGACCTAAAGTTACTTCTTGGGTTAGAAATTGGTTGGGTGGGAGGCAACAAAGAGTACAGATAAATGGAGCTCACTCTGAGGAGAAGGATGTTACCAGTGGTATGCCCCAGGGATCTGTCCTTGGTACGATTCTTTTTAACATCTTTGTTAGTGATATAGCGGAAGGGCTGTTGGGTAAGGTTTGCCTCTTTGTGAATGCTACCAAAATCTTCAATAGAGTAGATACCCAGGAAGGTGTAGATAACATGAGGAGGGATCTAGCTTGAAGAATGGTCTAGAATTTGGCAGCTGGGATTTAATGTTAAAAAATGTAAGGTCATGCATTTGGGCTGCTGCAATCCAAGGGAACAATATAGTATAGGGGGTGAAGTACTTTTGCCCACTAAAGAAGAGCGGGACCTAGGCATGGTGGTATCTGATGATCTTAAAGTAGCTAAACAGGTAGAAAAGGTGACGGCAAAAGCTAGAAGGATGCTTGGGTGCTTACGGAAAGGAATGGCTAGCAGATAGGTGATAATGCCTCTTTATAAGTCTTTGGTGCAACCTCATTTGGAGTATAGTGTGCAATTCTGGAGACCACACCTTCAAATGGATATAAACAGGATGGAGTCAGTTCAGAAGGTGGCTACTAAAATGGTTAGTGGTCTTCATTATAAAGCATATGAAGACAGACTTAAGAATCTTAATAGATCTTAGAGGAAAGGCGGGATAGAGGTGATATGATTGAGATGTTTAAATACCGCCATGGCATAAATGTTCAGGGGGAGAGCCTCTTTCAATTGAAAGCAAGTTCTACTGCAAGGGGAAATGGGATGAGGGTGAAGGGGGATAGATTCAGGAGTTATATGTGGAAATATTTCTTTACGGAAAGAGTGGTGGATCTGTGGAATAGTCTCCCAGTGGAGGTGGTAGAGATGAGGACTGTATATGAATTAAAAAAAAACATGGGACAAACATAGAGGATCTCTAAAGGAAAAAAGGGGACTGTTGTATTTGTTGATATGGAAGAACAGACTAGATAGGCCTTGTGGTATTTTTCTGTTGTCATATTTCTATGTTTTTAACCCTGGGAGTTCCGATGGGGTCAAAAGTGACCCCATTGCAAGTTTCACAGCACGTATCTCGGAAACTAGTTGTTCAAGAATGCAATCTTTTCACATGTCAATATTCTCTTTATATTGCGCCATGAGAGGAATCATTTTCATCCACTAGGTGACGCTAGTGATGAATTGTAGCAGAGTACCAGTGGAGTCATTTTTGACCCGAATTGCTTACGTCCGGTTTGGATTGTGATACAATTTGCAGTTTTGTGAATTTTTTGATTTGACAAAGGTATTTATCATTAATTATGTATCATTTATTTTTGTACTCTATATTTTATAAAAAGTACACATTTTCTGTAATTGATATAATACGTTCTCTCATTATTTCCGATGAAATCTAAAGGCTTTCAGCTCGTTTATCACGATTATTGTACGCCTATAGTAAAACTGCTTTGCGTTTTATTTAACTTTATCTTTGTTTATTTATTTTAGGTTATTGTTTATGATGTCAAAAGAAAAGTATTCAGCTGCCCAAGTAAGAGAAATATTGCAACGAGATGCTGACAGTGACGGCTCTGAGTCGTCAGATGATACAGCATATTCAGCAAGTGAAGAAGCATATCAGCCAAGTTCGGGCGATAAATCTGATGATGACAGTCATGATTCAGATGACGACAGCAGTTGGTTGCCAAGTGAATGTGAGACTGATGTTGAGCCAGTAACATCGCCTGCAGCAAAGAGTCAATTTACAGGTCGAGGCAAAAGTCGAGGCTGTGCTTGACAGGGAATAAGGCAGGAGTCCTCGGTGTCAGTATCATCTGTGAGGAATCTTAGTTGTGGTCGTAGAGGAGCTAAGAGGTTTACAACTATAAGCACAAATGTTGCCATTGAAACCTATGTATCTAAGGATGCCACATCATGGAACAGGAAACCTATAAAGCAAGCTGCTGGAAGATACGCCAGAGCTAATGTCATGCCCGTACAACAAGGTCCTACAAGGTATGCTGTACAAAATGTTGATGGCCCTCTCGCAGCATTCCACTTGTTCATGAGGAAGAACTTATTGAATGAAATCATGATGTGGATGAGCAAACAAGGAAGACACATTTATGACGACACCTGGAAAGATTTGACAGACAGAGAATTTCAACATTTTCTTGGACTTCTGATCCTCTCAGGTGTGTACAAGTCATGAAATGAATCCATAGTTCAGTTGTGGAACCTTGAAGATGGTTGTTCTGTTTTCGCCAAAAATATGGCCCGTAACCGTTTTCAGCAAATTTCTTGTGCTCTCAGATTTGATGATGCAACCAACAGATGTGAACAACGAGGCGTGGATAAGCTTGCTCCAATCAGACACGTTTTTGATACCTGGGAAGCAACTCTAAGTGACGCCTTTGTTCCTGGTGAAAATGTTACCTTGGATGAGCAACTGCTTACATTTCGTGGCCGTGTTCCATTCAGACAATATATTCCCAGCAAACCTGGGAAATATGGCATAAAGCTATGGATGTTGTGTGACAGTGCAACGTCATATGTTCTGCGTCTTCAAGTATATACAGGAAGGGAATTCGGACAAAACAGGGAACAGAATCAGGGTGAAAGGGTTGTGCTGCAACTCACTGAAGGATTGACGCGATCTGGAAGAAATGTTGCTGTTGACAATTTCTTCTTCAGGTTATCCCTGTCACAGAAATTGCTAGAAAAACAAATGACAGTTTTGGGGACAATTCAAAAGAACAGAAAATAATTACCTCCAGAATTTGTAACAGCAAAGGGCCGAGAGGTATTCCCTTCACTGTTTGCCTTTCGCAATGACACCACTCTGGTTTCCTATTGCCCGAAGAAAGGAAAAGTGGTTGTTCTTCTGAGCAGTTTGCATGATCAGAAAGAAGTAGATAACACACGTCCAGACAAAAAAACCACGCATGATCTTGGACTTTAATTCTAGTAAAGGTGGAGTAGATCCAGCAGATCAAATGCTGCACACGTATACCACAAAATGAATGACAAGATGCTGGCCAGTGACAATCTTCTACAATATTGGACTACCGAAACAAACCCTCAAACCACTCCAACTGGCACAAAACACAGCAGCATGAATCATATCAGGAACCGCAAGACAGGAGCACATCACACCCACCTTAAAGGACTTACACTGGCTTCCCATCCATGCACGAATCAGATACAAAACAATCTTAAACCTATTTAAGATAAAACAGCACACATCAGCAAACAGCCTGCACACCCTCATACAACCAGACACCAGTTCACGTCCCAGAAGAAAACATACACACAACCGAGTCAGCACCCCAAGTGAATACAAACACACACGCAAGGACACAACAGACAGAGCACTCTCCATGGCCGCTCCAACAATATGGAACAATCTACCGGACGATCTAAGAGCTACTACAGACCTCAAGGACTTTAGAAAACAACTGAAAACCATGCTGTTCATAGAACACTATGGACACATCACATAACCTCAGAAAATGTATAACAGCGCATGATACTGCCTAAACAATGAATGTATATGTTTTTTGCACCACTGTATATAGCCCACTCTGTACATAGCTCATACCAATCCAGCACACAATACAACACACACTCAACTTCACCCTCACTGCATGTATAACACACTCACGTTACTCGATTGTTTGCTGTGATACCACCTTGATTATTAAGATAAGGCGGTTTAGAAATACTGTTAATTAAATTAAATTAAATTAAATATGGTGGACATCAGTGCTTTGAACGCCTTCATTGTTTGGATGTCACTAAATCCAGAATGGCAGTCCAAGTCAAAGCACAGACGTCGTCTATTCCTCTTGGAATTAGGAAAGCAGCTGCTTCAGCGTAATTGCAGCGAGACTTCTTCCAGCATTGAAGAAGCCACTGATGCTGTTTGCAATGTCGGGATCCCAAAGAAAAGGGCAAGGTGTCACTGCTGTTCCAGAGAAAAAGACAAGAAAAGCAACATAGTTTGCACCTCCTGCAAGCGCAATGTTTGCAAAGAACACACAGAAATTCTATGTCTCATGCAAATGACTGTAGTACTTTTACTGTGTTCATCAAGTGCATGGAAAAACTGCTTTCATGGCAACTCTTCTTCATGTAATTTTATGATAAAGCATTACATTTTAAAACATTTAACCTTCATATAATAAATAATTAATTCGGAGTAATATTTTGTCTGTTTAGTTTAAATTTTTCATGGTTAACAATTAAAATTTGTCGTGGGGTCATTTATGACCCCAACGGTATTCAGTGTGTGCAAAGAATCTTGGCAATTCCAGGGTTAAAGATCATAAAACCACAAATTGGAAAATAAGAAAGCAACATAATAATTTGAGGTACTCTGCTCAAAACAAACAAAAAAGTGAGTAATTATATAACATTGTATCAATTCTGTGCATAAAATCTCACATACTAAGCAGGCTGTGAGACGTGGGTGTGTGATAATACCCCCGATGTAGATGATATTTTGCCAAAACACTGCTGTGTTGAGATATCGTTAATACATTTCAATTAATTATACTCAATGGAATCCATCAGTTGCCCCTGTTATGCTGATCTGCATGATAAAGGGTCTATGAAGAACTCAAAAACAGACTACGGCTGCTGTCACACCATGTTTTTCACAGGGGTATATTGTGTTTCTCAAATGAAAATCAGTCTTGTACCATGGAGGGATAAAAAGGAGTCCAATTTACAAAGGACTTATCCTACTCTTCTAAGATGTTCTAATTGAGCTCTTTCCCACTCATGTCCTCCTCCCATGTTTGATATAAGCTGTTTCTCTTTGCTTAGTACATTTAATTATGTGAAGGAGTCAATTCCTTTTCTTTTCAATCTTTATATAGAAGCTACTCTGCTAAAATAATAGCATTTACTGTTTTTTGGTTTTTTTTTTTAATTTCCTCTCAGTATATACTCCTCTGAATAGATACTGTAACACTTTTAAGGAACAGTTCTGGTTATTTGTCTTTGTAAGATACTAGAACTACCCGGGATGAGGGAATAGGGTGATAGAGCACCACAATATTTTCTGATCCCTGCAACCCAAGAACAAATTCAGGGTCTTATTTCTAAAGTGTATAAGGTTTTTGACATGGGCAGCATGCATTAAGAATCATTAATAATTAGTAAATACCATTAACATGCATTAAATCCTGTGCTAAACACTACAGATGCACATTCATTTCAAAATACACGGTGAAAGGTGATGAACGAGGGCATTTTCAGTATGTTCCCCTTAAGGAAAAAAAAAGCCCCCTAAATTTGTGCCATGTATGTGTGTAAATGATGAGACTGTTATTCTGTAAGTACATGTGTGCATCCGGCCATGCGTCCTTTCACTGTGGGTGTGCACAGGAGTGGAGTTTGGGAAGAGCATGGGCGAAATGCAAGGTTATGCGCGCAACTTATAACAAGCTACACATTTAGGCATAGGCATTTACACCAACCTTAGTGCTGGGGTAAGTGATTGATCCTTAAATTAACCATGTTTTTGGCCATTTATGCTAGTTATTTTATAAAGTTTGTGCATCCTTGGCTTTATAAAATAGCTGTGACGTGTACACATGAAAACGCATGCTAACTTTGTGGGAGTTTATAACATTACCCGCCACATACCCCATAAGAGTAGGATGCTAGAAGCTTCAGGTTAGGCGAGCTAAACAGTTTTGAAAGTGCACAAAAATGGCATGTTTCCTCTTCCTCTGTGCACAGTCACTGTAGGGACAACTTGGGACATAAATGATTTTGAGTGCCTCCCCTGGTTGATAGCAGCTGTGTAGCTAGAGACGAGGAGGTAGGTATGTGTATGTTTACTCCTTTTATTAAATGGAGTTGTGCAATCAGCGTGGGTTTTGGTGCATGTTATGTGTGTGCTGAAGCACATGGTAACCTATAGCAAGGGTCAAAATAACATGAACTGATTTCCACATTAACAGCTTTTGTGCATTGGGGTGGTAAAGAGACAGGTGGGGGTGGAGAGTGGGCATGATGAGCATTGCACAGTTAGTGCACAGGTACACACAGCCCAGTACTTGCACCTCATGCATTTATCATGGGTTCACCTAATGTGACCTCAATAGGGTACCTGCGGTAAGAGTGCATGCTGTTACGGTATGTTAGAGTACCGTTAGTGCACAGGTACACATGGCACACTACTTGCATCTTATGCAGTTAGCATGGGTTCACCTAATGTGACCTCAATAGGTGTACCTGCGGTAAAAGTGCATGCTGTCACGGTATGTTAGAGTACCATTCTGGGAACATGCTGGCCACATCCCCGGCAGTTATCATACAGTGGTTGTAACCACTGCACATTAGTTTTAGCACTAAATATGTATTGGCTCCTAAACCCTAGAGCACAATAGTAAAAGGGTCTGTGTGAGTGTGTGTATGGGTGTGTGTATGTGGGTGTGTTTGAGTAGTTTGGTATGTGTATTGGTATTAAGGGGAAACCTGTAGGTATATGTTTTTGGGAATGCATGGTGTGATGGGATATCTGGGATGTATTGGGGATAGATTCTGTGGTTGTTTGAGGAATTGGAATGTACTTTCAAAAACATAATCCCCCAACTCCACCAATCACATTTCAAATGTATCCCTCAATTTTGCCCATCAGTTTTAACCCCCAAGATCACTATCTCTGATCCCATTTCCAAAATAACTCCACTCCCACACTTCTTGATCTCTTGCCAGTATTACCCCTAGACCCCCATTTTCAAAAATAACACACCCTGATATCCTACCATACACAAACTCCCCTGGTGCATAACCAGAGCTTCCTTGATGGGCTGTAGCTGGCAAGAGTGATTCCTAGACACTCTTACTATGGCATCTCTGATTCAAAATGGCCACCTTAGTCCCTAGTGTTAATCTCATAGTACTATCGCTAAAGAGTAAGACTACCAAATAGGAGGACGAGGGATTGTGGAATCAGACAACTGAAGGATTATGTCTGAAATGGGATTGGGGAGTTGGAAATTGAGGGGATTAATATTGACAGAAGACTGAGGGCTGGTGGATCAAGAGGATAATTTTGGAAAGGCATCTGGGGGAAGGAATGATATTGATAGGGGATCAGGGAGGTACTTTTGAAAGAAAATTAGACAATTGAGGTGAGAATTTTGGCAAGGGATTGGGGTGAAGTGCAATTTTGTTGCCACTGTAGACTGTCCCCATTAAAGACAATGGACCCTACTTGGGTCCCACTATATGCATTGTTGCAACTACTGTAGGAACATGCAATTTTCTCAGCTGCAGGAATGCAAGATTCACTAACTTGCAATACTAAGGTATCATATGTTACTCAATTTTGTGCCAAATTTTCACATAAAAAAACCACATTACAACAAGATATTTTACTATAACTTAGTATACTGAGCTCTTTATGTTAATAGCAGGACATGGATAGTAATGGGACAGACTTGGAGGCACAGCCATAAACACAATTCCTATAATGTCTGTTAATACCATGATTGACAAATACCAAGGGAATGTAACTATATGTCCAAGAAGGTAGCTACCAGCTTCTGCAATAACATGCAGCAACTGCTTTCTTCACCATGCAAATCACATCCTCTTTAACTAGAAAACAGAATTTTTGCTGCTAATGTGTGTTCAATTTTTCCATTAATGGGTGTTAGTGGCAAAATGTCACCACGATTTATCAAATGGGGCCCTAAGCACATACTAAGGAGATGATGAGCCTTTTAAGTTCAAATCCCTCATGCACTAAAGTACATTAACTTTCCCACAACTATCAGGGCTGACACATCCATTAAGCAAAATTGGCCAGATGATTCCATCAATGCCTTCCGTTTCAGGAAGAAGATTACAGCTCTCCGATTCCTCCTTCAGTTCCCCCCTCCCCTTAGGCAATATGCAGGGAACAATGGGAGAGAATGAGGTTACAGTGGACCCTAACCTAACTCCTTCTCTCCTTTTTTTTCACTTTCTTCCTGTCATGCAGAAACAGAAGGGAGGAGGAAACACTAGAGGGGACAGACCAGAGCCGATTTGGATAATCTTACTGGTATGGCTTGGTGTACTGTATGTGATTGTCAAAGTAATGCATAAAAGAACAGAAAACAAACAACCAAGGTGGGCAAATGTCACAAGCAGGTTGTGTTTTTTATGGTGAAATCATCTTTATTGAAAAGCAAAACGCAAACAAAACTGCCTTCACCAACCAGTCTGTGGGGACACTAACACAGAACCGGCAGATCCTGCTAACTATAAAACAATAACAATATTTTATATTTTTAATGGCCCCACCTAAGAGATCCCAAAAGTCCCCCACCCCAAAAGCCATGAATTCACCCCCCCCCCCAAAAGCTATGTTTTCCATTTGCATGAGCCTATGTACCCCATTCCACCACACCCAGAAGGAGGGAGACTCAGGGCTAAGCCATTTCAGAATTCCCTGCAACCCAACAAGAATTAACTTGTGTGTCCACCATTTGACCTCATTATCCCGTAGTCACATACCCGCCAAATCACCAAAAATCACCCCACTCGCACTTAGACATAGATCCTGCCATAGAACATCACTCATAGACTCTTGCACCCTGCCCCAAAATTGCTAAACCACAGGGCAGCCCTAGAACATATGGGCCAAGGATACTTAAGATAGGCAATAGATAGAGTCAGTCCTGCTGTGCGAGACTATGAGGGGAAAAAAAGGCCTGTAGGATCACTTTATACAGGAGATGCCACAATACCACTTCCATTGTCACCTAGGATACCCGCCGTACTGCTTGTGTGAGAACAGTGCCCGACCAAGAAGTTCCGAGTTCCTCATTCCATCGTTGGGCCAAAATATCATAACTATGCAGGGTTTCTGAGGAGGCCAAAGCCTTCTGAAGGACAGATAAGGACATTGTTTCCCTACTATCAACCTCAAAAAAGACCAACAATTTGTCTACGAAGGTGCGATTAAGATCCCCACCCTGCAAGGACATAAGCTAATGGAATACTTGCCAAGAGGCAAAAACATCTTTAGATGACTATTAAAATTTGTGTCATAAGGTGGAAAAATCAATGGGGTCACGGCTCCGATAACGATCGGAAACCGCTACCGCAGCTTTGTAAACAAGCCCCTAAGAGTTGGGACAACTTCCAAAGCCCCATTGAGTCCCACTCACAGAATGTACAGGAGGTATCACCCATTGGGAACTCAGGATTGCCACTAAACGACAGTAGGCCTGAACATTCCAGACTATGCTGAAAGAGTTGGCACAAAGTCCTCCAGGCACCCTGCAAGGAGCAAATGAGAAGACTGGCCTGTAGCCCCTGAGGAAGGTGAGTTCCCATAGCATGTAGAACATACCATGGGTGGCAGGGCGCAATAAGTTCACATTCAAAGTGCAGGGGTGAACAAGCCGTGGACTGATATAACCCATCTTGGAAATGCCTTAAAAGACAAGCCAGATTGTTTTCTGCTAAGCTTGGCATACCCTGCCCTTCTCCACCCCCCCCCCCCCCCCCGCAACTACAAGAAAGAAATCTGCAGCCATCAGCCTTCCCATATAAATCTACTCACTTGCTGCTGACAAATCTGCAGGTCCTTCTGCAGGATACATAAGGGCAACACCTGCAGCAGATACAGCCAGTGGGGGAGGAGCATCATCTTATAAAGAGTCACCCGCCCTAGCAAAGACAAAGGTAAGAGCTCTCACTGTTGCAGTTGTTCTCTTTCCTGCCTCAGCATTGATGTAACATTCAGACTGTACAACATAGAAAGATCCGCTGAGGGGGAGAATGCTGATTGTGCAGTTGGAGCAGGAGTGCAGAGGGAGCAGCAGGCTCTGTGCAGGACTGCCCTGACACCAGCTGGGGCGTGAAAAGGAAACTTCTCCCAGGCTCGTGGCCGGTGGTGCACAGCCAGGGTGAGTTCTAAGGGGCGAATTACAAGGGGCTTGATAGGCCCCTTGAGAACTCCTTGGAGCCCTGAAGGTGCCTTGAATTTGTCTCGGGTCCCTTGTGAAGTCCAAGGGGAAAAGGAAGAAAAAGGTTTTTCCTGCTTCAAAATCAGTTGTGGGACCGATGGATAAACATGTGGTGACTAAGAACAGGATTAATTCTCCTCCAGGTACTATTATTCCTCTCTCTCCCCCTCTGGGGTCTCTTTGAGCTCTCCAGAGTGGTCTCCATCTCCACCTCCATTAGCAGTGACTCCACCTGTTTCAGTACTGCTTGACCACCCTGATAAGCAGAGCACTCCTGATGGTTTTGCTGATGTTTACCAGCCGGTGATCTGGTCTCCGCCTGTGATGGACTCTAGGGTAGAGTTTGATGTTCAGATCTCTCTGGCAGACATTTGGGCGGTTGTTACTAGAACCGAGAAGATCTTGGTTGCTACTGTGTCCCAACTTTGCAGGTTTTCTCAGGAAACAGTTGCGAAGTTGAGCCAGACAGTGGCTAGGGTGGATTCTATATCTGCTCAGGTGGTAAAATGTGAAAATCAATGTGTTTCTTTTCAGGCAGTTAGTGCTTCAAATGTTAAGGATAATTTAATTATTTATAAGAAGCTAGAGTCATTTCTCATGTAAAAACCACATGAAGGCCGCATAATGGCGAGAAAACCAATGCCCGCATCTTTCACATTGGGGAGTGAGATCAATGGAATCAGGAAGTAGTTTATATGGGACAGGGACCAGTGAGTGCATGATAAATGAGTAAAACCCCTTTCAGAGAGGTGAAGGAGGCACCATACATCCACAAAGTCCAACATATCACACAAATGTAGGATCCCTTTCCCCAACCCCATGAGGCCCTGCCCCTCCCCTGTGGTGATCTGTCCATTGTTTAGAATACAATTAAAATCACCCCCTACTAGCACTGAACGTGAAGGAAATCACGGAGGTGAACACCCACAATGGCAAAAACGGCTGCATCAGGGGCATTAGGGCCATAGTGCATGGGGGAGCGTGCCAATGATCCCTACACAATCAAAAAAGGACCATGCAGATCTGCTACCTGGGAACCCAGCACAAAGTCAATACCCTTGTGAATCAATAAGGCTACCCCTGCCCTCCTACTCCCCGATGAGGCTCCATACACTTTCCCTACCCACCACCTCTGCAATTTCTCATGCTCTTTCCATTCCATGTGTGCAACCTGTAGCATAATCACACCCACCCACAGATCCCGCAGTGCCTTTAAAATTGTATATCTCTTAATAGGGGAATCCAAACCACATATGTTCCACAAAATGCAGGAGAACACAGAAGTCAACCATACTTAATCCAAAAAAGAAACATGGTGGCAAAATCCTTTTAGCGCCTAGTTACTGCAAGGGAGTAATCTTGGAAGATCAATATCTTGCGGCCCTCTTGCTCACAATCACGCCACTCTCGTGCTGTCTGGAGGATTGCTTCCTTATGCAGATAGTTGTGGAAGTGGGCAATTGTAATACAGGGCCAGTTCTCCTTCTCCCAGCAAGGGCCCAGGTGGTAAGCTAACCCTGCAGATCTCCCAGTTGTAACTGAGTGGGGAGCCAGCTGTCGAAAACCCCCCATAGATCATTCTCTGCTACAGATTCGGCGATTCCCACTATCCGGAGGTTCTTCCTCTGGCCTCTGTTTTCCAGATCATCCAATTTGGACTCATGTTGTGCAAGCTGCTCCTCCAGCTTTTTAAGGGTGCCCACATGGGATGGTGTTGTATCCTCAAGAGTAGAGAGCTGCTGCTCAGTACTGCCCAGATGCTCTTGGAAGTCCGCCATGGATTGCGAGATCCATGCCATGTGGTCAGACAACCCTTGAAATCTGCCATCTAGCATGTTGACATGGCAGCTACTGTTCTCTGCGAGCAACCTCAGGCTTGCTGGCACTGTCTCCACCATTTTATGCTCAGGGGCCTTAAGACAATCTCACTAAGCAAAGACATTGGTAGGGGTGCACCTACTCCCTAAAAGACATGGGAAGGGGTGCACCTACTCCTGTCATATTGCTGGGCAGACTAGATGGACCATACTGGTCTTTATCTGCCATCATTTACTATGTTGCCAGTCCTTTTGAGCTACTTTAGAGGTCATGGGCCCCAACAATCAGCGCCCACGCCATCAGGGGGCCACACAGGTGCCAACAGGTAGGCTCAAGGATGGTCAGGCAAAAATGTTAAAGCAATTTGGAGTGGAGGAGTGGCCTAGTGGTTGGGGCAAGGTACTTCAGGCCAGAAGGTCAGGGGTTCAAATCCCACTAGAGGACAGCAACCTTGGGCCAGAAGGACTGGGGTTTCTAGTCCCACAGGTGCTCCTTGTGGGTCTTGGGCAAGCCGCTTAACCCTCCATAGCCCATGTTCCCTGTAAAATAGTTATCTCCAAGTTATAACACCCTGTTCAATGTAAACCACACTGATGCAGAATAGCATGGTATATAAGAGAATATAAATAAAATTACAACCATTTTATGAGGATGGAGCCTCAGAGCCTAGAGAAGCACGTCCTGCTGGGCTTACTGCATCATGTGACCTCTAGGTTGTGTCTTTTATTTGCAAGATTTGCCACAACAATCATGTGCATGTTTTTTTTTTCCACTAAATATGTAGAATCCTCTAGGGTTCTAACTTTCCAGAGCAAGGAGGATTCTTATGGGAAGATGCAAATTTGATGGATGTGCTGCTTCCTACAAAAGACAGGGTAGGATTATAAAAATGAACTTAATGAATCTTGAGGTGTCATGGACTGAAGAAAGGTCAGGGATTCCAATAAGCAGATGGAAGCATCCAAGGCAACTGTGGCCTCTTTGTGATCATAAACAGAGAAATTTGCCATCATGGAGTGAGTCAATGGAGACTATGTTGAGCAGCATTTAGTAGGGTGAGGTCCCTATGCCACAAGGATAGAAGTCTAGTCCTGACACAATTCTCCAACAAAATATCAAAGTACATTTTGTATGTGAAGAGGATAAAAAGTCTTTCTTCACTGTTTCTTGCACTCAAGAGAGAAGGGTTCCCATGGAAACAATGGGCAATCCAAGTTTCAGTGGGTACTCAAGAAACTTGAAGTACTGGTTTACCAGTGGATTGTATTCTATTTTACTACTTTGAAAGTGAATAATATAGATTGTAGAGACTCTGTGTTATTTTTAGGTGGTACATGCTGGTACAATTTCAGCTGCCTGAAAAATTGCCCTGGACCTTATCTTGCTATAAAAAACGCAGGCTGCCATCTCTTCCAGCTACTGCTTTCTATCTCTCGTCTTCCTTATACAACCCTTACCAGTTTACGCATGGCTTCTGTATGTGCACAGCCCTGTGCAGTTTAAACCTCATATCGAATTGCATGGTCCTGGGTAATTCAAACATCTGATGTTTAAACCATACAAGGTTCCGTACATACAGAATGCCCTATGGTTACAACAGGGCATGTTTGAACCAGTACGGGTTGCACAAGGGAGAAAAGAGAGAGAAGAAGGGGCAGCAGGAAGCTGCAGTTGGATACACTGGAGCTGTCATCCTGACACTTCACCAGCGCAGATACCATAACTGAGAAAAAAGGGAGGAAAAGGCAGCAGGAGCTGCAACAAGATGGGTTAACAGGGACAGCCCAAAGAAAGAGGATAGTGATCGGCGCTGAATATATTGATTCAGTGCTGACCACCTGGTGCTATTTAGATAACAGAGATTTTCAGTCCACTATTCAGATAGCTGTATAGCACTTCAGCATGTTTTTTTGCTGTCCTGTGTTATGCGGATAGCTCGTATTTGGATAGCAGCATTGAAAATTGCTGTGATATGGATAAGTTCCTGCTCCCCCCAAGCTCCACGGTCAGACTGTCCAGGCACAATGCCGAGGTGGCCTCTGGTCTGGAATGTGCTGCTGAATATTATGGTCGGTGGAAATTATGAGGTAAGCTGCTAACTGCAGAAACCTTCTTGAATATTGGGCCCAAAATATTTGTGTATGTTACAAAAGGAAGAAAAAGACCTCAGAACTCTACATGAGTTGATATATGTTATTATCATAATAAAAAAAATCTTGTTTTATATTAACTATGCTTGAATGCACTTCAATTTAATTCTAATTTTCAAAAAACAAATCTTATCTTATTAGTGCAGAACTTAATCTATGGTAACCAATGATATATCCTGTAAATGCAAACGATCCAGTATTCAGAGGATATATACTTCTAACTTTGAGAGGTATGCTTCTATATTGCCTCTGTTAGGGAGACTACCTCTAATGGTTACTGCTACTATTTTGAAACCCTGCAACAACCAGAGCAAGAATAGAGGGGGACCGTTCCTGCCCTTTTCACTAAGACGACCAGTAAGCTCCTTGGGTAAGCCCTAGAGAGGATCAGGGGAATAAGGAGTGAGGTTAACTCTAGGGAGGGCTTCTGTTTGGGATGCAGCTTCCTATGGGTCAGTTTTCTTGGAAGGCCAGATCTGCTTTGTCAGTTGGGAGCTTCTGTGTCAGGAGGCACCTTGAAGGACTCAACTTGCAAGAGGAATTTGGCTATACAGGCAGGCAGTGCTAGAGAGAGGGAATCAAATCATGGGGGTTTGTGCAGGGGATGTAGAGAAGGGTAGCATGGCTGCAGTTGTAGCTTTGTTTATTGGCTGCAGTCCACATTACATGCCTTGGTATTTACCAAGAGTAGCAGTTGAAAAACAGTGGAATGACGACTATTGAACGCTGACTATAGTTAATTTAATGATCGTGTCAAAAATGATTCCCCTGATGCAAAGCTGTGCTTAAAACATGAATTCATGTTAAGAGCATCAATTGATTGAAGGTAAGTAATTTCCGCTCACAGGCGCTTCCCAGAGGCCATCAGCCACTGTGGCTAAGCTCGCCACATCCTGAAAGTGCAATCCGCCAGCTATGAATATCATGGACTTCAACATCAAGAAACAAGCGACTGACGCTGGTACCTTCCTCAGCTGTGTGGTGTAGGTATATTGACTCTCCACACCGTGGACTAATAATTGATTTTGGGGGTTTTCCTACTGGTGTGAAATTACCTCTTATTATATTTCTCCACCCACCACTCTGATGTTCACTGCCTATGCCTGTATCCTTAAAACCTGCATGTCAAGCAAGCTACCTCCTTTTCCCATAGTCACCAGGCCCATCGAGGCCCTCGGTGCACCTCATTGAGACCCTTGGTGCATCTGACCTCCAGCAACATCAGGCCAAAGGGAAACAGGAAGCCCATTTCAGAGACAAGGTGGTCACCTCCACCCCACCGCTCTAATGCCCACTAACCATGCCGGCATCCTTAAAATCTGCATGCCAAACAAGCTACCTCCTTTTCCCATGATCATTGGATCGATTGAGACTCTTGGCGCACCTCATCGCACACCATCTGATCTCCAGTGACATCAGTGCAAAGGGAAACAGGAAGCTCGCTTCAGTGACAAGGTGGTAAGCTCTACTCTGCACCAGCATCCTTAAAACCTGCACGCCAAAGGTGCACCAGCACCTGGCAGGCTCATGCCATGGCCCTTTGAGTGGACCTGGAGTGACCACCATCTGCCTCCCTCACAAACACCTTCCAGTTTGAGGTAAGTGCACAAAGACAAAGTGGCACAAACATCCATCGGCGCCACTAACGAAACACCCTCAGCCTAACCCAGCATAAGACAGGCTCAACACCACTGCACGGGTGTTATCTATAGAGAACCTCAGCAACATCATGCTGCTTACAAATTGCCTGCTTGCACTGCTCCAAATACTACTATCCCATGTAAGTACTACCCCTTTGTAATCCACCACTTACATGGTGCCAATAATACAAGGATTACAACATGCAGCAACATGTCAATACACCCACAAAAGAAGTAACAGAAGACCTCTCAAGTTTATCCAGGTCAAAACTATGCCCATCAGAATCCAAACCTGAACAAGTATAAAAGGTGTGCACTAATAAATGCACACACTGTAAGAAACAAAATACAGAGACTATATGACTTTATACATGACCACCAGATAGACATAATGGGCCTGATATTCAAGTAGGCAGGCTATGTGCTGCTACAGTGCTGAGCCCTGCCCACTAACCCCTAACCCCGGATATTCAATGCCGCAGCAATGGCATTGAATATTCGGTTTTGGTGCCCAACGAAAACTGCCACAGATCCTATCCAGGTAGCTGTGATATTGGATTGCTACTCTGTTAGTCAAAAGCTGGCCTAGTTTTAACCATAGATCGCTAACCAGGTAGCGGTCCAAAATCGCTGCTACACAGTTAGCAGTACTCTCCGCCTCCGCTCCACTCTGGAATACCCCCAAGATATCCCACTACTAACGGGATAGCATTGGAGCGTGTAGGGGACTTAGGGATATTCAGTGCACTAACCATGTAGGTGCCATTGAATATCCTCGTTTAAGACATTTACACTGTTCACTGGTCTATAAACCATGTAAATGCCTTTCGAATATGTGTGTAACCCAAACATGGCTGACAGACTCTAACAATGTAATCCTAAACCAACTCATAACCCCAACCCATACCACACGCAACTGCTCAAGAATCAACAGAAGAGGTGGAGGAGTATTAATAATTGCCAAAAAGACCTCAAGCTTGACACACTGATCACACATCACCAGGAGCAAAACATTCACCCCTCCAGCAAATATAAGTGTATCAAACACCAGCCTAACGGTAAAACGGGAAGTAAAATACTTGGGAATCACCCTGGACCAAAATCTTAATCTCCATTCTCACTTAACCAAAACCACGAAAGCAGCATACTACTAAATGAAGCCTATACAGAAATGCAAACCCCTCCTCAGCCAACATGACTTTAGAACTGTGTCAAGCAACGATAACACTAATACTGGACTACTGCAACCAAATATACCAAGGCCTCCCAAAACATACAATACACCCCCAGCAAATGGCATAAAATACAGCAGTACGTATCATAACAGGTGTCCTAAGACTTGAACATGTTACTCCCCTCCTAAAACAACTGCACTGGCTCCCAATGTATGCACACATCAAATTCAAAACAACTCTCACCATTTTCAAAATTCTACACCACACATCCACAGATACACTGCAATCACTGTTCCAAAAAGATGCAGAACTCAGACAGAGGAGAACCAGCAACAAAAAACAACTTCTGACCTCCAATGCCAAAACAAGCTGCAAAAAAACAAAATGTAACAGGGCACCCTCTCTATATGCCCCAACAATAAGGAACTCACTACTAGAAGAACTCAAAGCCAGAACATGACTTCTGCAGGGAACTCAAAACAATACTATTCTCTGAATACTTTGGGACTATCACATAGCCTGGAATCAAACACCTACATATTTACCATAATCCACACTTTTCCCCACTTACTCCACTACGACTACTGAGCATTTATATAGTGCTACAAGACATACGCAGCGCTGTACAAACATGTAAGAGACAGTCCCTGCTCATCAGATCTTACAATCTAGTCAAGACAGACAACACAGTAAGTGTAGACAGGGATATATCTAGGGGGAATAGTAAGGGAATACAAAGGAGATCAGGTGAGTGAAGATCCAAAAGTGGCAGTGAAGAGCTGAGTTTTTAGCCTGGATTTGAAAAGGGTCAGAGAAGGTGCCTGACGTACAGCCTCAGGTAGTTTGTTCCAGGCATAAGGAGCAGCAAGGTAAAAGGAGAAAAGTCTGGAATTAGCAATAGAAGAAAAGGACACAAATAGAAGGGTTTTGCCAGTAGAGCGGAGCTTCCAGGGAAGGGTGTAGGAAGATATAAGAAAGGAAAGGTAGTGAGGAGCTGCAGAGTGAATGCACTTATAGGTCTGCAGGAGAAGTTTGAACTGGATGCAGAAATGGATAGGAAGCCAATGAAGTGACTTAAGAAGAGGAGTAATATGAGTCTAACAAGGCTGGTGGAAGATTAGCTGCACAGCAGAGTATTGAACAGATTAAAGGGGAGAGAGATGATTCAGAGGAAGGCCAGAAAGGAGTAAGTTACAAAAGTCAAAATGAGAGGTGATTAAGTAGTGTGCTCAGAAAGGAATGGGCAGATTTTGTGGATTTTGTTGATGTTGTGGAGAAGGAGAGACAGGAGCCAAAGATGACCTCATTTTCTGGAAAATGAGCCTCTCTGAGGAATGTATGAAGGAATATATGAGTGTTTCCACTGATAGATTTTCTGGAAGGTTTTGATGGCAAGAGCCTACTTTCTGTTGCATTACCAGAAATGCTATGAAAGGATTTAGGGGCTCTTGTTTGAAAGGAACATTTAAATATAACCTAAACATTTATAGTGTCTGTACCATGGATGTCAAAAATAAGACAAGAAGATAATTTTCAGCCTGATAAGTCTTTTTATCTGGTTTGCAGGGGTCTCAAAATAAGAAAAGGCATTAGATCTTGTCCTTGCTGTTCCAGTATTTCCCTATCCCCCCCCCCCCCCAGACCCTCTCCTTATCCAGAAGCTCCCTTCCTTTGGATTCCCCTCCACAGTCCTTCCCCAGGATGTGCAGAAACAGCAATAAAACTGTAAGAGAGTGAGGAGCCTTTGAGTCCATGCATATACTAAAAGGCCTGCTGTTTGCAACCCTTCCAAAACAGATATCCTGTTTCTGAGGCTCATTTTCCAGAAAACATATACCATGACTTAACCCTCTTGGTGCTTCTTCATCTCATGTTGATGCTGCTTTGGGCTTCTGGCCAATCTTGGTGATATGCTGACCTTCTCACACCTCTCCCTTATCATCTTCCTGTGAAGACATCATAAAAGCCTTACCTGCTTGCTTCCTCAACCACATACCCTTCAAGCTTAGAAAAGAATTAAACATCTCCAGGGAATGTTTCAGGAGAGACTGTACTACAGATTCCCATTCTGACACAAAAAAACTCAATACAAGGGATATGACTTGAAGGCATATAGCTTCACTCTCCTCACCCATTTCCCATTTACTTGGGTTTGTAGTCTAATCCTGGTGCTATTCTAGTACTCTTACAGTGTTTTGGGACATTCCAGTCAGTCTTGATGCTGTGCTGGCAATCTTCTGGTGTTCTGGGGCTTTCTAGCAAATCCTGGTGCTGCAATGGCATTCAGATATTCTAGTGCATTCCAGTAAATCTTGATATTATGCTGATATTCCTTTGAGGTTTTGAGGCCTTTTGACAAATCTTGATGTTGTATTGGTTTCCTTCTGGTATTTTTGGTCATTACACCCAACCTTGAGGCTGTGTTTGCTCTGCTCTAGTGTTTTGCGTCTGTTTGGCCCATGTTGATGCCACTTTGGTCCGCTTTAGGTGTTTTGGAGTCTTACATCTAATATTGGAGCTATTTTGGCCCCATCCCCATGCTTTGGTTTCTTCCAATCTTTGTGCCACTTTGTCCCTCATATGGTTCCATGCAGCCTTCATGCCAGTCATGATGTCTTGGAGTGCTGTTTTATGCAAGTATTCCATTCCTAAAAGGGTCTCCATTGCAAACAAGGTAATACTGTGTGGCTCTTGAATAATAGCTCTCTGCCTGAGAGCTCTTAAAGAGTTTTTTTTTTCTTTTCATTTTTAATAGCTAATTCTACTTCTGCTGCATTGTAGCTGTATTGCAAAAATAGATTTTTTTATGTTCTTGGATAAAGCTATTTTTCTGGTGATAGAGGTTTTTTTCTCCTCTAGCTTTCAAGTTTAAAGAGGTAAGAAAGCTCTTTGAAGTCACTGACCTCATTATGTATTTGGTCCCCCCCCCCCCCTTGCCACACCATCTCACACCTACTCCATGTAAAAATTCTTGCTATGTAGGGCAACTTCTCCATTAGCTTGTTGACAAAAGATAACAAATTTCTATTGCTTGGTAGAGGAAATCTAGGAAGCAAATAGTTCCACATTTGGATATTTACTAAAAGTAAACAATTTGCCATTCTTTAAGGATCTTTGATTAGGTCTTTTTATAATCTATATACTTCATACACATAATATCAAAATTTACTAGTGTAAAGTACTAGCTTGGAAAAGAGATGGCTGAGGGGGGATATGATACAGGTCTATAAATTAATGAATGGAGTGGAAAGGGTAAACATAAACCAATTGTTTACACCATTAAAAAGTAGAAAGACTAGATGATACACTATGAAGCTACAATGCAACCCATTTAAGACTAAGAGAAAATATTTTTTTACTCATTGCATAATCAAACTCTGGATTTCATTACCGGAGGCTGTAGTAAAAGCTTTAGTGTAGCTGGGTTTAAAAAAAAGATTTGGAAAGTTCCTAGAGGAAAGGTCCATAAACCATTATTTAAGAAGACCCAGGAAATCCACTGCTTGCCCCGGGACAAGATTTGTAGAACCTATGTGCCTCTTTGGGAACCTGCCAGGTACTTGTGACCTGGATTGGCCACTGTTGAAAAAGGGCTTTATGGACCTTGGTCTGATCCAGTAAGGCACTTCTTATGTTCTTGTTTAGCAAGCAGGCAGGGCTACACACAGGGACATAGAACAGTGCTGTTAGAACACACATAAAAGAGATTAGCTGTTTGTTCTCTTAAAGGACGGTTGAAGAAAAGTTAGGAACTTTGGTAGGTCTCTCTGGTTTACTTCAACAGGTACTACAGCTCCACCAACTTAACAATGACTGGTAAAAATTGTATTTCCAAAGCTTTTGCACCCATTGCCTCTGTCCAGATAAACAGCTGAATTCCAGTCAAGGGACCAGTTCCATGTGCAAGATGCCTGCAAGCCAAAGCCCTTATGAAACAAGTAGAGATGCTCAGAGAAGAGGTGGTGAGACTAAGAAGCATCTGTGACAGTGAGAGGGACATTGAGGAGATGCTTCTTGAAGTATCCAAGCTGTCCAACAGATGTGAAGATGGTATGCTAGAGAATGAAGAGAGTTGGCACGAGTCACAAGAGCCTGCAGAATCAATAACCCCAACTCCTCCAGCCCTTAAATTAAAGAATCAGTATGCAGCCCTGGAAGTGGAGGAGGTGAAATCATCCCAGGAAAGAGAAGAACCAGAGCTGAAGCACCCAAAAGTTGTGTCATCGGTGACCATAAGGAAGTGAAGGGTAGTGTTGGTTGGTGAGTCTTTTGTGAGGGGTACTGAGGAGTCCATCTGCCAACCAGACAATGTCAAGAGAGGTATGCTGTCTGCCAGGTGCCAAAATCTGAGATGTTACAGAGAGTTTGCTGAGACTCATTAAGCCTACTGACTATTATCCAATGTTGCTCATCCATATTGGTACAAATAATACTGCTAGATATCCCTTTGAGCATATCAAAAGTGACTTCATGGCTGTGGGACAGAGGGTGAACAAGATAGATGTGCAGGTGGTATTCACATCAATCTTCCCTGTTAAGGGTAAAAGCCAAGGCAGAGAAGCTCGTATCCTGGAGTTGAATGCATGGCTATGCCAATGGTGTCATTGAGAGTGTTTTGGTTTCCTAGACCATAGGATGATTTTCCAAGGGCTACAGAACAGAGATGGCACCCACTTATCCAAGAAGGGTCAAAGTGTCTTCTGCAACAGACTGGCTAACCTACTGAAGAGGGCTTTAAACTAGATTTATTTTGTTACTATTTCTATACTGCAATTTCCAAAGATCAATTGCAGTTTACAAATAACAATATTTTGAGTAGTGCATGAACAGATGCATGCATACTTGTATACATGGAACAGAGGGAAACTATGTACATTAAACTAAATTCCAATAAGCTAAATGCATATTGATAATAACAGATACACAAGTAAGCTCAAATTAACTATTTACATCTCAATGAGTGGTGTGGTGGAGAGTCATGGCTTAAGGTTTGGAAGGTTGAGGGTTGAGATTCATTGGGGATGGGTGAAGAAAGCCTCCAGGTAAGTGAAAACTCTCAGGTAAGTAAAACATGAACTACCTCTGTAGAAATGGGTAAAAGGGGAACATTTGGAAAGCAAAGTGCATAAATGTCCATAGTATGGGAAATAAGATCCAGGATTTTGAGGCTTTAATATAAGAGGCTGACTTGGATTTGGTGGTGGTTATGGCAACATGGGTCCCAATTCAGTAAAGCGAATAGCAGGGCTGTACATCCCGGTGGGACTTGCAGCCCTGCTAGCCATCTGGCCCATATTCTGGCATACAAACTCGCCATGCACACATAGCCTCACTGTGGGGAGATCTGGATGGGGGTGTCATGGGGCAGACAGTGGGCAGAGCGAGGGCGGGCCAGGCACCTGGACATACAGGGCCAATTCAGGTCGCAGCCCATTATGTCTGGCAGGCAAAAGATGGCCATGCTGCTTATTGCACTCGGAGGTGGAATAAGCAGCAGTGATGGCAGGAGACCGGCCTGGCAGCCAACCAGCAGCATAGTATCCACAGAAGGTGAGGCCCCACCACCCAATCCTGGCCCTGGCAGACCCTGCCAAAGATCATGTGGCATTAAAATCAGGATTGGCCCAGACGTGCCCATTATGGAAGACTCTTCAGAGATCTCAGGAAAGGAAGAGAGAATAGCAAGGGAAGAGGGCGAGAGTTGGGAGTGGAGAGGGGGAGGAGGGGAAGTATCTGGGTTTCTGAGGAACTGGAGGGTGATCTTGTGGATTTTGTCATGGAAATAGTCAGCCAGGATTTGGGCAGAAAGGGAGGGAGGGATCAGAGGCGGAGGCACTTTGAGGAGAGAACTGACAGTGGTAAAGAGACAGCAAGGATCAGAGGCAAGAGAATTAGTCAGATGGACATAGTAGTCTTGTTTGGCAAGAGCTATGGCTGACTGGAAATAGACAAGAATGAATTTGAAGTGCAGAAAATCTTCAGGGGAGAGGGATTTGAGCCAAGCAGGCTCAGCGTAACGGGCACAGGAACGTAGATAGTGGATAGTGGGTGAAAGCCAGGGCTGGGGTACAGAACGTCTCACAGGACGTTGGGTGGGTGGAGCTAGAGCATTCAGAGCTGAGGAGAGTGCAGCATTATAGGAAGTTACTGCCTCGTCAACAGACTTGGATGACAAAGTGGAAGAAAGAGATGGAGAAATGGTGGAAGAGAGAGCCAAGGGATCAATAGCATGAAGGTTTCTAAATAGGTTGGAGGAAACAGGATGAGGCTGAGGCAGTGGGTGATGAAGATTAAAGCTTAAAAGGTGATAGTCAGATAAGGGAAGAACTGAGCTACGGATGTTCGAGTGTAAGGAACTAGAGAAAAATATCAGGTCCAGGCAGTGGCCATGCTAGTGAGTGGGGGCAGTGGAACAAAGTTGGAGGTCAATTGAGGAGGTGAGGGAGAGGAGCTTTAAAACATGAGGATCAGAGGGATTATTGACATGAATGTTAAAATCCCCAAGAATAAGAGTGGGGGAAGAGGAATCCAGAAAGAAGGAAAGCCATGAGTCAAAGTCAGTGAGAAACATAGAAGCAGACTTATCAGGAGGTCGATAAATGACAGCTACCCGGAGAGGAAGTGGAGTGAAGAGGCAGATGGAGTGGACTTTGAAAGAGAGAAAGGAGTGAGACTGAGGCAGAAGGAGGGGGTTGCAATTGTCACAAGGGAGAAAGTAGAAACCCAACACCACCACCACGGCCAGTGGGACGAGGCATGTGGGAGAACTGATAGCCCCCATGGCAGAGGGCAGCAGTAGATGTGGTATCATTTAGGAGGAGCCAGGTCTCTGTTAGAGCAAGAAGATGTAGAGCATTGGAGAGGTCATGAGTAAAAGTGAGTTTATTAGAGACAGAGTGTGCATTCCATAAAGCACATGAGAAAGGGAAAGTGGAAGGGGAAAGAAGAGGGATATGGATAAGATTAGACATGTTGCATGAAGATCTCTTCTCGGAGTGAGACAGAAATCAAGGGGGGCCAGGATTGGGATTGATATCTCCAGATGAGAGAAGGAGAAGGAGTAGCAGAGTACAGGGTAGGGAGGAGACAGTGCAGCAGAAATGAGGTTGAGGTTGCCTTAGGGAGAGAGGAGATGGTTGAATGAGAGGGAGAAAGTGATGAAGCTCAAGAGCTGATGATTGGTTGGAAGACAGAATGGAAGGGGAAGTGAGGGTGGTAAAGGGGGGATGAGGAGTGGAGGAGTGAAGGTGCAGTTAGGAGGGGAAGCAGTTAGGGAGTATGAAGAATAGGAAGATAATGTGATGTGGAGCCATGGAAGAGGAACAGAGAGGGGCTATGCAGCATATGTTATTTTACAAGCAGTGAGGTAGCAATGGAGTCTACAGGCTATGCAGGATATGTTATATTTACAGGCAAAGAGGTAGCAGTGGAGTCTACAGGCTAGGGAGCATATGCTATCTTTACAAGCAAAGAGGTAGCAGTGGAGGTAGTAGTGAGGAAGCAATGAGGTAGCAATGGAGGTAGCAATGAGGTAGCAATGGAGCATGTGTAGCAATGCAGGTTGCCCTGGATCACAGAAACATTGGTTGTTAGTACAGGGCAGATATTTTGTTAGCCTTATGGTTCATATGCACAGCCTTCCATTACTGACAACATGCCTAAGATGTAGAATCAGTGAATCCCATATTTGTTGAAGAGGATTCTCATCTATTACACCGGCACTACATTTTATGATTGATGGAGTTCCATTTCTGGAATTATGCTCTTAAAACTGAATAGGTGGAATTGAGCTCCCTCTGGTGCTAAATTACATTGTTTTTCCTTTTGTTACGAAAAGCTGATATTTTTGACCTGATCTGAGAGTGAGAATTTCTGTTCTATTCCTTCTTACTACACTTTTTTTCCCCAGTACACTTATTTCAGGGACTGTGGTTTTGATTTATCACCTGCTGAGCTAGTCTTCGTCTTTTCCTTCGGGCAGATTGATTCTTTTCACATCAGTAGTAGGTGGGGATGGAGAAGCATTGCATATTTCAATATGATTATTTTTAAGGTTGTGTTAAGAGAACAATTTCCTCTTTTAATTCTCACCATATCAAAGACAATTGTTCCAGGAACAACCATTAAAAAAATAAAATCACTACTTACATGTGCATGCCAAGTTGCACATATAAATGATATGTTCCAGGAAGCAATTCTTTCAAATTCTAATATTTTATTTATTCAGGAGACTGATGTCAGAGATTGATGTCAGAGAGATTAAGGATTAATTTGATAAAACCCATTTCCTAACACACGGAGGAGGTAATTTTCAACTGACATTTTTTGATGTGAGTATTTACTTATTTACTTTAATTTGTAATGTTTCTCTTTTATAATCCTAGTTGAGGAATATGGCACAAGTCACTGATTTATATAAAACTAAACAATAAAGGATATATAAATTACCAAAACTGTAAAATTTCATATGGGTCTGAATAAGAACTTTGCAACTAATTCTGAAAGAAATATTACCTAAGCAGTTAGTCTTGAAAAATAAACTAGCAGAAAGTAATTCAAGCAAAAGATTGCATAGTTTGTCCCAGTTATTCATGCAGAGGGAGCAAAGCGGGTTAAAATAAATTGAATGTGCTTACTTTTGTTCCTCTTCTGCACTAAACACATTCCTCTTTTAAATCCAGCTACAAGTCTGCACACTATGGCTGGGTTCAGATGGGAATTGGTTTGAAAAATTGTAGGATTGTATATTAACTTTTTGCTTTCAGTTCAGAAAATTGTATGCTTATAAAAAGTACACACTAAAGGGTCCTATTTCTAAAGTGCAGTGGCAGTTATTGCAGGATTTAGCACATGCAAATGCCTATGGTAACCAAAACTGTGTGCTAAAAGCAGAGAGGTAAAACTTCCATGCTAACTGCTCTTAGCACTTTGTCGCAGGATCAGGGACAGGGTGGAAAGTAGGCTTTGCAGGTCAGTGACAGCATATGGGAGATTGCTACTTGATAGCTATCATGGCTGCCAATACTGTGACTGTACTTGAAACCACCTCTCTGAGCCCAACATTAGCACTAGCAGCAAGCATCATGACCAGCTAACAGCTCTTCTTATCCTCCCAATCTGTCAAAATACAGGGAAAACCAAGGCACAGCCCTTCCCAACCTCTCAATCAGTCTGTACTGGGGGACCCATTGCACACCTTTCACGCTCCCAATCTGACCTCCTCTTCCATATACTGATCCCCCCAATCCTCCCTTTCAGTGCAATACATTGATCCAAAGGTAATACCTGGTGCCAAGTGAACAGGGTAGGAGTGATTCCTCCTCTCTCCAGTTGCCTTCTAGGTGCAAAATGGCTGATCTGACCCCTAGGAGTACTCTGACTGCACATTTTGGTGTACCCTTTCTCTCCTCCCTATTCCTCTCTAGTTGGCATTTTCAGTCCACATTATATGCACAAACCATTGCACATTATGTGGCCTCTGCCTGCTTTCACTTGCTTGCGTTCAGTACTTGCCCCTCCCCTCCCCCTGCTGGGGCTTTGCTCAGTAGCTTTCCGCTGTGAGCACACGGGCTGCTGATCTATTTGCTGGTGGTTCCTGGTTCTGTGAATACCCACATTGCAAGCTTCAGCTAACTTTCTATGCTCTGTGCAGGTATTTTCCTGTGCCTGTTTAGTATCTAGCTTATTGATGGTTTATTTATTTATTGTTTTGTTCATATTTCTGTTTTGTCAGTGTGTGTCCTGCCCTCTGTAGTGCTGTGGCTTCCTTCTCACCACTTGACTGCTTCTGTTTCCTGACTAGTTCTATCTGACTGCACATTTTGGTGTGCTTTTTTCTCTCCTTCTCCCTATTCCTCTCTAGTTGGTATTTTCAGTCCTCATTTTCTTTTACCAGGATTACAGAAACATTGATTAGCTGCTTTCATTTGCTTGCATTCAGCACTTTCCCCGCAGCACTTGTTCAGCTCTGTCTTCAGCTGTGTGTGTGTGTGTCTCTCCTCTTCCTTATTATCCCACCCTCCCTCCCTCCCTCCCTACAACCCACCCTCTCTGTGGCTTATAGTCTTATAGCTGTCCTGTGCTCCTTACCATGATCCCTCACAGGTGTACCTTAACCCTTGCAATCTCTGCCACCTATCCTTTTACTTCCTTTGACTTCTGTGCTCCTCTCTTATGGCTCTTCAACACTTCCTCTTCCTATTGCTCATATTCCCTAATTGTCTCCCCTCCTACCAACATCTTCAAGCCCCTCCTCCTTATCTCCACTTAACCATTCTCGCTTGCTCCACCATCTCGCTTGCTCCACCATCTTGTCATCTACCCTATCATCAGCTCTTGAAAGTCACCACTTTCTCCCTCTCATTCAGCCATGTCCTCTCTCTCTGAAACAACCTCACCCTCGTTATCACAGTGCTGTCTCCTCTCTGCCCCGCACTCTTCTACTCCTCCTCTTTCTCTCTTCCAGAGATATCAACCCCAATCCCTGGCCCCCTAGACTTCTGTTACACTCTCAGAATAGATCCTTATGCAACAGCTCAAATCTTATTCATATCCCTCTCCCTTTCTCATGTGATTTGTGGAATGCACACTCCATCTCAAATAAACTTGTCTTTACTCATGATCTCTTTAGTGCTAATGTCCTCCATCTCCTTGCCCTAACTGAGTCCTGGCTCCTCTCTGATGACTCACTGTTCTCTGTTAGGTTGCTATCAATTCTCCCACACACCTCGTCCCACTGGCCATGGTGGAGGTGTTGGACTTCTACTCTCTACTTCCTGTCAGTTTCAACCCCTCCTTCTGCCTCAGTCTCACTCCTTTTCCTCCTCTGAAGGCCATTCCAACCCGTTTTTTATCCCACTACCTCTCCGACTAGCTGTTATTTATCGACCCCCTGACAAGTCCATCTCTACCTTTCTCTCTGACTTTGACTCATGGCTTTCCTTCTTTCTGGATTCATCTCCCCCCTCCCTTATTCTCAGGGACTTTAACATTCATGATGATAACCCCTCCAGCCCTTATGATTTAAAGCTCCTCTCCCTTACCTCATTATTCAACATCCAGCTTTGCTCTACTGCCCCCACTCACCAGCAAGGCCACTGCCTTGACCTTGTGTTCTTCTCTAATTGCCTACCCTCAAACTTCTGTACCTCACTTCTCCCCTTATCAGATCATCACCTGCTAAGCATCACTCTTCATCACTCATTGCCTCAACCTCGCCCTTTCTCCTCCAACATCTTTGAAATCTTCATGTTATTGACCCATTGGCTCTCTCTTCCACAGTCTTTTCACCTCTTTCCTCTAGTATGTCATCTGAATCTGTTGATGAGGCAGTAGCTTCCTATTAACACTGCACTCTCCTCTGCTCTGGAATGGCCTTGCTCCACCCATGTCACATCCTGTGAGGCATACTGTACCTCAACCCTGGCTGTCTTCTACTATTGGCTATTTACTTTCCTGTGCCTACTCAACTGAGCATGCCTGGCTCAAATCCTGCACCCTTGCGGACTTTCTACACTTCAAATTCATGCTTTTCTCTTGACAAACAAGACTATTATGCCTCTGACTCTCGCCATCTCTTTATATCTCTCGACTCTTTCCACAAGGTGCCTCCACCTCCGACCCCTACCTCCCTTTCTGCCCAAACCCTGGCTGACTACTTCCATGACAAAATCCACAAGATCACACTCCAATTCCCCACAAAGTCAGCTATTCCCCCTCCTTCCTCTCTTCATTCCCAACCTCCCCCCCCCCCCTACCTCTGCTACCTCTGCTACCATTTCTTCCTTTTCTATGATCTCCGAGGAGGAAACCATTCTTTACTCCTCCAAACTCACTACCTGCTCCTCTGATCCTATTCCTACCCATCTCAGCTCCCTTCCATCTCTCATATTCTCAACCTATCGCTCTCCACTGCAACTTTTCCTGCAGCCTTCAAGCATGCTGTGGTCACTCCTCTCCTCAAGAAACCCTCATTAGACCCTACCTGTCCTTCTCATTATCGACCCATCTCCCTCTGCCCCTTCATTTCTAAACTACTTGAATGTGTGTTTCACCGCTGTTGCCTTGAATTTCTCTCCTCTCAAGCCCTTCTGGATCCTCTACAATCTGGCTTTCATCCTTTACATTCTACCGAAACAGCTCTTGCCAAAGTCTCCAGTGACCTGTTCCTGGCAAAATCCAAGGCCTTTACTCGATCCTCATCCTTCTTGACCTTTCTTCTGCTTTTCACACTGTTGACCACGATCTTCTCCTTGATACATTGTCCTGGCCTGGTTCTATTCTTATCTTTCCCATCGCTCTTTCAGTGTTTGTTGTGGTGGATCCTCCTCAACTGCTATCCCGCTCTCAGTTGGTGTACCCAAAGGATGTGTCTTGGGTCCACTCCTTTTCTCTCTCTATACCCAGGCCCTAGGTGCACTCATCGCTTCCCATGGATTTCAGTACTATCTTAACGCTGATGACTCCCAGATCTACTTCTCTACACCTGAAATCTCTCTGGCAATCCAAGCCCGGATCTCTGCCTGCCTTTCTGACATTGCTGCTTGAATGTCTCACCACCACTTCAAATTGAACATGGCCAAAACTGAGCTTCTTATTTTTCCCCCAAACCCTCCTCTCCCCTTCCTCTTTTTTCAGTCTCTGTGGATAACTCTCTACTCCTCTTTGTCTCCTCAGCAAACAACCTTGGGGTTGTCTTTGACTCCTCTCTCTCCTTCTCCAAACACATCCTACTGATAGCTAAAACCTGCCGTTTCTTTCTCTACAACAGCAACAAAATCTGTCCATTCCTTTCTGAACACACTACTAAGACACTTATCCACTCCTTAGTCATCTTAGTCTAGACTATTGTAACCTACTCCTTGCTCGTCTCCCTCTGAGTCATCTCTCTCCCCTTCAACACTCTGCTGCATGGCTAATCTTCTGACAGCCTCGTCATGCTCATATTGCCCCTCTTCTCAAGTCTCTTCATTGGCTTCCTATTCATTTCCACATCCAGTTCAAACTTCTCCTGCTGACCTATAAATGCATTCACTCTGCAGCTCCTTGCTAACTTTCCTCTCTTATCTCTCCCTACACCTTTCCTCTGGAACTCCTCTCTTCTGGCAAATCACTTCTATCTGTGCCCTTCTCTTCTATTGCCATCTCCAGACTTCACCCCTTTCACCTTGCTACTCCTTATGCCTGGAACAAACTACCTGAAACTGTACGTCAAGCGCCTTCTATGGCCCTTTTCAAATCCAGGCTAAAAACTCACCCGCTGCTGCTTTCAGATCTTGACTCACCTGATGTCTTTGGTTTTTCCTTACCATTCTCACTAGATGTATCACATGTCTACAGCAACTGTGTTGTCTGTCTGTATTAGATTATAAGCTCCAATGAGCAGGGACCGTCTTTTACATGTGCCTGAGCAGCACTGCATATGCTTTGTAGTGCTATACAAATGTTCAGTAGTAGTAGCAGTAGTATTACTGTTAGGTCAGTGGTAATACTGCAAGGTAATATCAGGAATCAGATCTCCCATCTTGCATCTAGGTGGCAATGGAGCAAATCACTCCTTCCTCATCCAATAGGTACTAGGCATTACACTGTGGTAAGTAGCTGTAGGTGTTGGGGTGGGGGGCAGTTTCTGGTGGCCAACCTATTAAACTATATATTAGGAAGAGCTGTGCAGTGCATCCTCCAGTACTTTGACAGAACTGGAGGGTGGTAAGAGCTGTGCACTGGGTTCCTTGGTACTTTGACAGACTGGAGGGTAGGATGGGCTATTGGATGGTCATGATACTTGCTACTGATGAGCCCAGAGGGTTGAGACAGCATTCCAAGCAGCCCCAGATAGCACAGATGCACTACACTATCGGCCAATGCATGTAATACTGGATTTTTGTGGTAAGCATCTGACCTGAGTGGTATATGCATGGCAGGTACGGGACATGCCACTTCATTTACTACACAGGGATTGTACTTGCAGAGTTGGGGCAGCAACACAGGCTAGACAGTCAGTGGCGATATTGAGCCACTGACCAACTAACCTAAATCAGCTAAAGTTAAGCAGGAAAAAGCCTATCCTAACTTTAGCTGGTTTAGCTATCCAGCCAGTGGTTCATTATCACCGCTGACCAGATATTTGAAACATTTTCTGGACAAATTGGACATTCAGTGCCACTGGCCAGATATGGCCCTGGCACTAAATATCTGGGCATAATTTAAAGTGATGACTGCTAGTTACTTGATTGTGTTGGTCACCACCACTGAATATACCCCCATAGGCTTTCCTGGTTCTTTCAAAATGCCTCAAGAAGAAATACTTAACTTTTGCTGAATGACCAGAGTGTACTATTCTGTGTCTTTAGGTATTCCTATTGGGGATAGGACATTTCAACCTATCTTCCTACTGTGTTGGTTCTCCTCAGGTGTTTTAGACCTTACAGCTGATCCTGTTGCTGAAATGGTCCTCTTTGGTTGTTCTGCCACCTTTGGAGTGCATTTCCTAACACAAGTCCAGGAGAAACTAACTCAGTGCAGTTGGGGGGCACTACCAACCTACCACCACTGTTCCCTCTAAGCTGTGCGCGTGTGCGCGCACACACACCTCGCCGAGCGAGCGCACATACTTTACAACAGAGCGCACAAAAATTACAGTTCTGATTCTGATAGAAAACAACACAGATGTCTTAAAATTTAAAAGTTGTGATTGTAATTACTAGAAATTTTCCGCTTCATTTAGTAATCGTCTATTTTCATTTAATTTGATTAAAATCAATGTGTGTACATACTGTATTCTGACGTGCAGTCAAATTGTAAAGTATATAACTCCGAGCGTTGTTATGTGGCGCACAAAAATTTAACCTTCCTTCAAAAGCTGCACAGCTGATATTTTATGCGCACACAGCCTACAGAAAATTAGAGGGAACATTGCCTACCACTATCAATGATCTTTCTCTGTACTTAATGTTCTAAGCTAGGATCAAGGTTCTTAGTGCCAGAACTCTAAATTGTAGGTACACAGCTTAGCTGAATTCACCCTACTCCTGTAGCCTGGGGTCAGTCCATCTCTACTGCTGCTTCATTGGCTCTCCTGAGGTGAGGCGGTCCGGCAGTGAATCTTGGTGCTGTTCTGGTCCTCTTGACATGTTATAGGGCCTTATAGCTTATCAAGTGTTCTGCTTGTCCTCTTTGGGACTTTTAGGGCCTTGTAGTAGATCTTACTACTGTGTTGGCATTCTGTGTGTGTTTTAGAACCTTTCAGTCGATCTTTGTGTTGTGTTGGATCTCCTCCATTGTTCTTATGCCCTCCAGATAATATTATTGCTGATTTAACCCACTAATGCTGCTTTGAGATCTTCCACAAAGTGTTTTTGCCACTTTACCCCTCTCTCTGTCCCTTAGAATCTACCTGTCAATGCTGGCGCTATTTTACATATCTCAAAGTGCCTTGGGGTTCTTCCGCCAATTTTGGTGCTGCTTTACCTTCTTTGGCTGTCATGAGGTGTTCCACTCTGTATCACTTTGCCTTTCTGATGGTGGTTTCTGGTAGTTTTCCATCTACTGTTAATGTCTTTTGTCCCTCTTTTAGTGACGTGAGATTTTGTGACACTCTTGATGGCATATAGTGCTTTTACTGATATCTCCCATCAAGTTTCAAGAAGGTTTGATTGAAAATGGATGACTAGACTCACTGTTACATTGCAAAATAACTTCCCCATAGACTTGAATGGGGGCGAATGAGACAAATGCATAAAGGATTTGGCCTGAAGGTGAAAGGTGCAACACCACTGTGTTAACTGTCAGGGGTGTGGAAAGCAATTCCCTGGCAGTTAACATGGAGCCCTGTCCTTTAGCACATGACAGATTAGCACGAGTGCACTTAATACCACCTACTGAGGTGGCATTTTATTTTATTTATTTATTTAAGGGTATTTCTATCCCGCCTTATCCTTCAATCAAGGCAGTGAACACATCAAACAATCAATGGCAATGGTGTTTATGTCAGATAAGCTTATGTACAGTGAAGGTGCATGGGTGTGGGTGTGCTGATTAGTGTGAGCTATTTACAGTATGCGCTTTTTACAGTTATATACATGGGTTTGCTGGTTCCGTAGCGGGTTGTGATTGAACTTCAATCGAGTCTAAGGTTGGTCCAAGTCTGTAGATTCTGGCTATGCGTTTGGGCCGTAGTGCTCAGTGAAGAGTACGGTCTTTAGGTGTTTCCGGAAGTCCTTCGGGTCTTCAGTTGATCGTAGGTCGTCTGGGAGTGTTTCCATATTGTTGGAGCCGCCAGTGATAGGGCTCTTTGTGTGGTGGATTTGCATGCTTTTGTGTAGTTGCTTGGGGTGCTGAGTGTGTCTGCTGTGGTCTTTCTTCTCGGTCTATTGCTGGCGTCAGGGAGTATGAGGGCTTGGAAGCTGAGTGCAGAGCTCTTGTGTCTGATTCTGAATATGTTTAGTATCATTTTGTATTTGATGTGGTGGCTGATTGGGAGCCAGTGGAGGTCTTTTAGTATGGGGGTGATGTGGGCTTGTGTTGGAGAACCGGTGATTATTCTGGCTGCTGTGTTTTGAGCCATTTGAAGTGGCCTGAGTGATTGTTTTGGCATTCCGTTGTAGATCGGGTTGCAGAAGTCAAGTATGGGAGTTATAAGCGCTTGGCAGACTGTGCGGAAGTGTTCATGTGTGAGTAGGGGCTTGAGGCGTCTGATTATTCTCATTTTGTAGTATGCGTTTTTGGTTGTTCTTCTGATGTGTGATTGTAGGTTCAATTCTTTGTCTAGTGTTATTCCGAGGTATCTCACTTCGTTCTTCAGTGGTATTGCCGTGTTGTTGGTTTTGATGAAGGGTGGGGGGCTGAAGTTGTTGTTTCGTGTGATGATGAGTGCTTCTGTCTTGCTGTAGTTTATGGCTAGGCTGTTGTGCATGAGCCAAGTGGACATGCTGTTGAGACAGTTTGTTATTTTGGTGTAGTCGGGGCTGGTGAGGTTGATTGGTGTGTATATCATGATGTCATCTGCGTAGATTATGTAGTCTGTTTTATGAGCTTTCATGATGTCGCAGATTGGTTGGATGTGTAGGTTGAATAGTAGTGAGGATAGTGCGGATCCTTGTGGCACTCCTTGCTTGATCTTTGCGGGTTGTGAGATGTTGGATCCAATCTTGACTTGGAACTGTCTGTCTGTTAGGTATGAGTTGAACCATTTTAGTATGGTGCCAGTTATTCCAATGTTCTGTAGTCTGGTTAGGAGGATTCTGTGGTCCACTGTGTCGAATGCAGCTGAGATGTCTAGGAAGATCATTAGTGTTCCTTGTTTGTAGTTGTCTGTGGTCCGGATGATGTCATTGAATAGGTATAGCAGAAGTGTTTCGACTCCGTGGTTTGGGCGGAAGCCATGTTGATGTATATCCAGTGGGGCATGTGTGTCGATGTGGTCCTGGAGCTGTTGTTGCACTGCCTTCTCTATGATTTTAGCCAGAAGTGGTATGCTGGAGATTGGTCTGTAGGCTGCTGGATTGCTTTTGTCTAGGTTGGTTTTCTTTGGGATTGGCCTTATTGTGGCTAGCTTCAGCTGGTCTGGCATGGTTCCTTGCATCAGGGAGTTGCTTACCATGTTGTGTATGAGGCTGAGGCATTAGGTGATCATGTGCTAATGCAGTTAGCATGCAGTGTGAACCCCGAGATAATTGTGCAGAGCACACCGCACCCCCTCTCTGCCCCTATTCTGTCCACTCACTACACGAACATGAGTCAGACAATGTGGGAATCATCCTGTGCTGTTATGGCCCTGCACTAGCTGACAATGCGGATCCCAACATGCATTCAGTGCATTAAAGAATTGTCAGCTATCGCCCCTGTATTTTTGCATATTAGCAGGTACTTTACCTTTCACATGATATTCTGGCATATTTGTGTACAGAAAATTTGATAAGCTTTCATGTACATGATTATTGGTATATGTTAATATTATGAAAAAGAAGACAGTAAAATGAGTTGCTGCGCTTTATATACCATAATAATTGTACTACTCTAAACTAACATTTTTGCAAGGTAAATTCATTCTTACTGTTTATTGAATTGTCACCTGTGTGTGAGGCAAAAGTAAAAGTCTTCATTCTTACTGAAGCAAATACTTTGTCATATAACAACTAGTAGGTATAATTGTGAAGATAAAAATCTATGTAATGTGAAAAATTATTTTGCTCTGCTTCTTGATTAGTTTGCAAAGAGAAAATTCCAAACCATTTTCTTTATCTTTACACATTGTGCCTTTCTGCTAAATTACTTTGACTTATGATAGCAGACATATTACTGCAGTTTAATCTCGCAGAGTGAAAAATACATTAATAGATAATAAAATCTGAAGTGCAAGAATAATCTATGTTTCTTAGGATAATGTTGAGGTATGCATACTATTGATCTGGACACTAAGGGGCATGTTCACTAAAGGAGATGCCAGCAAGTGGGCTGTTGATCTGCAAAACTAGTGTGGAAGCCTGTGTTAAACTTAGGGGCCATTTGTGTCCATCCTTCTGCCATTAGCGCACTTCTAACGTGCCACATTGTGCTAACGGGCACACAGGTGCACTTACCGCCAGCCCTTGAAGTGTCATAAAGTATGTCAGCGCTAATGGCAACATTCTCAGCATGCATCCATAATACACACACTAACCAGGATGTCCCATGAACACCCAAGTTCTGCCCATAACCCACCCAGCACTTGCCCAAGAAATACTACCTAGTTAGCGTGAGACCCTATGCTAACTGCTGGGATGGCAGGTGTATCATGTGGCAAACCCTGCATTCATGGTTAATGCACATTAATAAACATCCCCCTTAGTGCTAAAATTAAGAATCAAGAAAAAAGATATCAAAATGCTTGTAAATCAATGCTTTTAGAGGCCTTTTTGCTAACGTGCACTAAGCAGTTAACATGAGCTTTTAGCACATGGGAAATGTCCTCTCAAACCTTTTTTAGCTGTTAACCATGAGACATGGCACTCACCATACAGTAATTCCCGAGGTAACTACAAATCATATGATGAGACGAATGTAATGGGCAGGTTAGAGGTGGAGCATATTACATTTATTGTGGAAAATAGAGCGCATGCTAAATATTAATGTTACAGTTAGCATGGGTACACTTAATGACACCTCAATTGGTGGTGTTAGGTGCACCCACGTTAATTGTGCCTTGTGTCCCCACGGCAACTGCCCGGGAACATTCTGGCAATGTCCTCAACAATTACCATAGAGGCTTTGCACTTAATGCACATTTATTTTAGTGCTAAACATGTGTTAAGTGCAAGAACCTAACACACTTTACTAAAATGACCTATTATTATTTCAAAGAAGCCGACTTCCAAACAGAACAGAGATGCCCTTCACAACTGCACACAGCATAAGGCCAAATCTTTCATTATTATATATTTTTTTTAATTTTACACTTAGATGAATATTCATTAGCATAGTCTAATTTCACTTGTTGGATTTTGTTTTACCTTTTTAAAAATGTGTCAGTTAAATAAGTGGGATTTATTGAAACATTGAACTGATTGCAGATAAGATGTTTCATAAATAAGCTGTAATTTTCTCTTCATTTAGAGATGAAGAAATAATTGGGTACTCAATTCTCTGCTTTCTTAGGTAGTGAAGTTATGGTAATGAACTCTCTTAGAACAACCTTTGAGCATAGATAATACTGTATTTACTTACCCAGTTACGAAATGCATGAAATCATTCTTCAAAAAAGTGAGCATTGCTATGTTATCTACATCGAATATGTGCAACAAAAAATTGTAATGTGCACTTATTTGATATAGAATCATTTGTAATGACATAGGAGATGTCAATGATATTTCCTTTATCATTTCATGTCATCCTACAATAGCATGTCATCCCATATTACACCCATACTTCAACATCTCCACTGGCTCCCTATCCTGTCCAGAATAAAATTTAAAACTCTCACTCTAATCCATAAGGTTATCCATTTTGAATCTGTTCCTTGCCTTCACTCCCTCCTTTCCAAGCCCAGTAGATCCAGATCCCACTGGACTAACTCTGCAAACCTGCTACGCATCCCAGCACAAAAATAAAAAACAAACAAGCTACTTGCAATTGTGTTTTCTCCATCTACGCCCCAACACAATGGAACGCCCTCCCACCCGACCTTCGAAGTTGGCCTGATCATGCCGAGTTCCGTAAAAAGCTTAAAACATTCCTTTTCCAATAATACTTTAGCTCCACCCCTCAAAGCACTAGCCAATCAAGTGCCTCCTAGATTTATCTAATCTCTTTCTCTACAATCAATATGCCCCATTTACCCTTGCTTCCTTGCCCCCCTTCTTCCCCCCTCAGTCTTCCCCCCACTCCCATTCAATGCCTCATCTAGCATTATACCTGACTGTTACCTTTATTAGTTGACCTTAGATAAGTTCTTTATAATTTATTGTGCTATGTACAACAGATGTATCTACACTCTTATTGTTGAGTTCCATGTAAACTGTCTTGGATTGTAGAAAGACGGTATATAAAAACTTTAAATAGATAAATACAAATTTTGAATGAAAATTGAGCCCCCCCCCCAAAAAAAAAAAACAACAAAACGATTTTGATACTTTCTGTCTGTTGTTAATTATGTTCATTATTGCTTAGCTGAATGAATGCTGATTCCTAGAAACACAGCAGCCTTTGGGTTTACCAGGCAAGATATGACTGGAAGAAGGTTGCAAGGCCTTTTTTTTCTGAGGCAATGGTAGGTAAAGTTACTTGCCCAGGACACAAGGAATGCCAGTGGGAATGTGTACCATGGTTTCTTGGTTATTAGGCCATTGCACTAAATAATAAGCTACTCCTCCATGCACTGTTAAGTGCTAATGTGCACTATTAGTGATATTTCCCCTGAAATGAAATTTTAAAAGAAAAGCAAAATGAAACAAAAAATCTTACAAATGGCAAGGGAAACTGTGAAGTGTGTTAATAAGATATACCTTACCTCACCTACATCTCTGATCTTCCCCCTCCCATCTCCTGTGTATCACTGTCCCCTTTCTTATCCTTGTCTCTGTGTCTCTGTCCTTCATACCTTTCCTCCAGCCATTTCCTTCCTCCTCTGTGAAATTCAAATCTTTTCTGTCTTGCTCCCTGTATGTCTCTTTTTTTCTGACTTGCTACCCTTTCCTTTTGGGTGGGTTCAGCTGCTAGCTCAAATCCTGCAGAAATAGGTCCTGTATTCTGAATGCTGACATTTACCCCTGCTTGAGTTGCTCTTGGCCAGACTGCTGGAAGAGTGAGGGGAGATTTTGAAAAAAAAAAAAAGAATGCATCAAGATTCTGCAGCCTGTAACTGTTTCTAATTTAAAAAAAAAAATATATATATATATATCAATTGAGGTTTTTGAGGAGCTTAGTTATCCAAAAATACCAATCTGATGTTTGTAATTTTCACACTCTTCAGAGATAGTCACATTTTCTCCTTGTATGCTAAATCTAAAGAATAAATCACCCACACCGCCAACTGCACAAGCACCATATAATTTTCTAAACTATATTTTTAGAAAGGACATGTGTGATAACGTGTGTGTATGGGGGCAGGGGGTCTTGGGTGTACTGTTTGGGGGAGATGACTTGGGCGGCACCTTTTGGCACCATCCATTTCCTGCCGGGTCAATAATATTATCTGTCTCTGTGGGTTTTTGTAGGTGCTGATATTGGGATAGGTATGTTTCTGTAAAGTGCATATATAGAAAAATTGTATATATGGGTATAGGGCTATGTGGGGATGTGTGTGGGAGTATGTGTGGAGGGAGTTCTTAGTACATATAGGGGAGTGGGTATATGTGAAATATATGGTGGATATGTTGGAAGAGGTGTTTGCTTTGGGGAAATGGAGGATATGGCCTTATGTGGGGGTATAGAAACATAGGGAGTAATTTTGAACTCATATGCAGGTAAATGATTACTTGTAAAATATTGACCAGTGAAAATGTATGCACTTTCCTATAAAGGCATACACTTTGCCTGTAGACATAGCCAAGGGTGCAGTCTGGACAGCATGCAAGCTGTGGTTTCATGTATGTGCATCCATTATAAATACGGTTTCCAGTCCTAGGTGTTTATCATTTTAGATTTTAAGGGGGGGTGGGGGGTGGCATTCTGATGCAAATAGGTGTTTTTCCATAGCAGGAAAAATAGTTTATCAGAATATTTGTGTAGTAAAAAATATGGTGACTGTTTAGGTAGATTCACAGTTCATTCCATTCAATTACCTAAAACACAATTTTTTAGTGCCAGCTCCCCTTCTTCAAGCCCCAGTAACAGCACCTCAGCATAAAGGATGAGAGATGTTTACAACAGGATATGCAGAGTCCAAGAAAATGGTGTCTGATGAAGCAAAGTTGTCCTTAGAGGAAAAATACATATTCTTTGAGTTGGAAGAAATAAATTGTTTCTAGAGACCTTTATAAATATGCCTTCCAGTTGGGAGGCAAGAGATCTGGGAATTTTCTCTAAATAGGTTTTTAAAGCCAAGTGACAGATCAAAGGGGCAATTTGAAAGGCTCCAAGAGCTGTATGAATCACCCAGGAAATTGATAACAGATTACCTTAGAAGCACAGGTCTGCAAGCCAGCCTTAAGTAAGCGTTAATACCTTCCCACCCACTCCAGGCATAATCTTAGTTTTATAGGCTCTAAAACCTATTAAATTGGAGAGGTGGTCAAATTCACTTTCAGGTTCAGATGGTTATCCTAACCAGGAATAGATTCATTAAGGCCCTGAAATTAACTAATCTTGAGGTGAACAAAGTCTCTTAAACTTAATTGGTATAGTTGTATCAGTACAAGTATCCCTAGTAACTCCAAGTAAACAACTGAAATAGCTAAACAAAACCTTAAACTAAGATACAGACAGCACCAGCAGTGAGATGGAGGCTATCCAGTCTTGAGTGTCACATGTATGATTTTCTCCCATTTGGTGAGGGGTCTTACATGTGCTTTAGGTGCAAGGAACTCTTTGCCCTCAGGGAATGAGTCCAATCTCTGGAGGTTAGAGTAGCAGACTTGGAGTATATAAGGAAGACAGAGAGGTAAATAGACGAGACCTACAGGGATGTAGTATTGAAGTCCCACCTCCAGTTTGGCAACCTCTCAGTTGCCATGGAAAATAAAGATCACATGAAAGTAGAGCATCACTTTGGTGTGGCAGGAAGTGATCCCGTAGCTAGGATCTGTCTGCCAGGAAATATAAAACCCTTTCGCATCAAGGAGGTTTCTCCAGGGCCATGTGCTCATGAGGGAAGGGTTAGGACAGCCTTTATAGTTGGCAATTCAATCAGTAGGCATGCAGATAGCTGGGTGGCTGGTGGGAGTGAGGATTGCCTGGTGGGAAGGTAGCGGACCTCATTCACCACCTAGACAAGGTTTTAGAGTCTGCTGTCTTGGTACATGTTGGCACCAATGACATAGGAAAGTGTGGAAGGGAGGTTCTGGAAGCCAAAGTTAAACTTCTAGGTAGGAAGTTGAAATCCAGAACTTCCAGGGTAGCATTCTCTGAAATGCTTCCCTTTCTATGTGCAGGACCCAAAAGGCAGACAGAGCTCTGGAGTCTCAATGCGGGGATGAGATAATGGTGCAAAGAAGAGTGTTTTGTATTTTTTAGGAATTGGGCAACATTCTGGGGAAGGGGGTGGTTTTTCCAAAAGGATGGGCTCCACCTTAACTGGGAGGGAACCAGGCTTCTGGCATTAACCTTTAAAAAGGAGATAGAGCACTTTTAAACCAAGATAATAGGGGAAAGCCAACCAGAAGCACAGGGTTCAGAAGGATGTATCCTTTTTTTGCATATAATTGTTTATTGCGCAAACTGAGAAGGATTACAACTCCAAACATCAACAAAACTCATATATTAGTATCTGAATGTACATTGTATAGAGTAGCAACCAGTGCATTTTAATATGCTAAGGTAGCATAAAGAAGGAGATAGTCAAAACTGTAACAGACAGGCTGACCAACAGTTGAACGAAACATCCATCCACAAAGTGATCTTAGGCCCCGCTATAACCCCTCCCCTCTCTCCCTCTCCCTTTCCTACCCTCCTATCCACCCTCTCCTTTTGCCTCACCCCCTGACCCCCCACCCCCTTAATGAATAGACTCACCATAACGGTGGGAAGTAGTACAACAAGGAGAGAGCAAAGAAAAAAAATTCTCAATGGTCAGGAACAGATAAATCTACCATCCTACCCACCCATGAACCAGCCAGAGATGCCCCGGAAGCAATGAAAAATATGAGAAACATACCATGCGGAGGCAAGACGAGGCCAGCCGCTGGAAGTAGGAGTGAAAGAGTTGGCCAGTAAGCGTATAAGGATTGGGACTTGGATTAAGTGCAGGTAGGCTACAGTCCCTGCCAGAAGATAATCAAGCCTCCAGGTGCAGAAAGCTGGACCATAGGCTTTGCATTATCTTGGGCTTAATACTGAGGTCCACCGTGAGTTTCTGCATGTGATAAACATCCCATACCTTAACCATCCATTCTGCATGCAAGGACAGCCAAGCCCACTTCCAATGGCACATGATAATGCACTGGGTCACCAAAAGCAGGCAGTTAGAGAGCTGGCAAGATCTCTCTGGAAGGAAATCCAGGAATAGATACCCCAACATGCACAATTCAATCAAAAAAGGGGAATTGCACACCAAGGGCATGGGTAATATGTTCGTACACTTGGGGCCAGAACAACTGCAATTTAGGGCAAGACCACCACATGTGTTCAAAGTTATCACGCCACCCACAAAGTCACCAGCATAGGGGATCATCTTTTCTCCTTTATTGGAAGAGGTTAATCCTAGAAAAGCAGTCAAGTGTGTCCACTATTCCCAGGACCATGAACACTGGATCGCGAAGGTAAATAAGTGCATCGTCTGCGTACAGAGAAACTGTGTGCGAATGTCCTCTCAGTTTGATTCCCATATCCAAAGCTCATTTGCAAATGTGAGAGGCAAGTGGCTCTATGGTTAACATGAAAATAAGGAGACAAAGGGCAACCTTGCCGAATTCTGCATCTGAGGTGGAAGGAGTTGGAGTGAAAACCGTTAACAAAGACGGAAGCCATGGGATTAGCATACATGGCTGCTATCTAGCTGTGCAGATTAGGATCAAATCTGAATTGCTCAAAGACCTCCAACAGGTAAGGCCAGGTAAGGCCTTGTCAAAAGCCTTTTCAGCATCTAGCAATAAAATTGCATAGTGCTCTGGATTATCTCTGACACCATGTAAAGCATTAATTAAGCGCTGGATATTTTAAAATCCATACCTCTGTTTTATGAACACTGTCTGGTCCGGATGAATGAGGTAATGAATTTTTGATTCTAGACACGCACAAAGGATTTTGGTACAAATTTTATAGTCTATGTTTAGCAAGGAGATGGGCCTATAATTACTGCAAATAAGCTGGTCCTTGCCTTCTTTTGGAATTACTGTAACTGTAGCCTGATAGAATGATGTTCACAATACATGGACCAAAATGGGGACAAAAAGCTCAAGTAAGGCCTTATATATTTCAGCCAGAAGGAAATTAGGACTCGATGCCTTAGCAGTCTTTAAGCAGTGGATTGCTATTTGCCCCTCTTTGAGAGAATAGGGCGCTGAGGTGCCTCTCAAGCCCCAGGAGATGAGGCAGGTCAGCAGCCTCCAACCACTCTTAAATTTGCCACAGGCTGGGGGGTGGAGCTTGATATCTGGTCAAGATGGACGTGTAAGAGTGGTGCTCCAGAGGGCAAAGACAATATTCTGCAAAATTTTCTTTTTTATTCTCTTATATACCATGCTATTCTGCATCAGTGTGGTTTACATTGAACAAACTGAAATTACATTGAACAGGGCATTATAACTTGGAGATAACTATTTTACAGGGAACATGGGCTATGGAGGGTTAAGTGGCTTGCCCAAGACCACAAGGAGTGCCTGTGGGACTAGAAACCCCAGTCCTTCTGGCCCAAGGTTGCTGTCCTCTAGTGGGATTCGAACCCCTGACCTTCTGGCCTGAAGTACCTTGCCCCAACCACTAGGCCACTCTCCATTCATATAGTTCCTACCTATGTGGTAGCCATTCGATCACGGATATGTCAGGTCCCAAGCAGACGCGGGTCTATTTCCAACTTTCTAAAAATGCTAGTGCAAAGAGATCCAAGATGGAACCTCTCTCACCTCACAAGATGGCGGTCATCCGAGATGGCCCTGAGACCTCGCAGGAGATCTTGACTGAGATTCGGACAGTCAAAGAAAATGGTCAAAGCTAATAGAAAATCGCTTAAGGTAATGCAGGAAGATATCAACACTTTGAGATCTTCATTAGAGGCAAATATAGCTCGATTGGAGAAGGTAGAGAAGGTCATGGCGTCGCATGAGGAGAGACTTGAGGCCGTCGAGAAACAGGCCAAGTTGATTCACTCACTGCAAAGAGAGGTGGAAGATGGCAATAATCGCTCACGGCAAAACAACATAAGGGCGCTGGGAGTGCCTGAAGGAGCAGAGGGGCATGATTTGATATCCTTTCTGCAGGCTATGATTTCAGATGTGTTGAAGTTGCACTTCACTGTGTCCTTTGAGATTGAGCATGCCCATAGAGTGACTATGCAATTCAAGGCCATAAACAAGCATCCACGCCCAATTATCCTGAAGGTTTTACACTTTCAACAAGTGTTGCAGATAATGGGAGCTGCCAGAGCACTCTCAGCTTTGGAATATCAGGGGCAGGGCCGGATTTACGTATACGCCATGTACGCCATGGCGTAGGGCCCACAACCGGCAGGGGCCCACAAAAAATAGAACCGTTTTTTTTTTTTTAACTCGATTAAAAAAAAAACCTGGTGGCTGCCGCCGCGGGGCCCCCTCTGCTGCCGCGGGGGCCCCGTCTACAAGATGGTCTGGTCTGGTCTGGTCGGGTCGGGTCGGGTCGGGTCTCGTCTCCCTCCCTCCCTCCCGGCTGCGAGAGACGCGAAGATAGAGCGTCTCCTCGCGTCTGTGTTAAGCCCGCAGGGGCTGATGGGATTTCCCATCAGCCCCTGCGGGCTTAACACAGACGCGAGGAGACGCTCTCCCTTCGCGTCTCTCGCAGCCTGCAGCGAGGGAGGGAGAGAGACCCGACCCGACCGGACCGGACCAGACCAGCTTGTAGACGGGGCCCCCGCGGCAGCAGAGGGGGCCCCGCGGCGGCAGCCACCAGGTTTTTTTTTGTAATTAAATTTTACTTTAGGCCGGGGGGGGGGGGGGTAGGAGTCCTACCCCCCCGGCCTAAAGTAAAATTTAATTTAAAAAAAAAAACCTGGTGGCTGCCGCCGCGGGGCCCCCTCTGCCGCCGCGGGGGCCCCGTCTACAAGCTGGTCGGGTCGGGTCCGGTCGGGTCGGGTCGGGTCCGGTCGGGTCTCTCTCCCTCCCTCCCTCGCTGCAGGCTACGAGAGACCGAAGATGCGTCTCTCGCAGCCTGCAGCGAGGGAGGGAGAGAGAGACCCGACCCGACCCGACCGGACCCGACCAGCTTGTAGACGGGGCCCCCGCGGCAGCAGAGGGGGCCCCACGGCGGCAGCCACCAGGTTTTTTTTAAATTAAATTTTACTTTAGGCCGGGGGGGGGTAGGACTGGTAATGGGCTATGGGGGGGGGTAGGAAGGGTAATGGGGTTGTGGGGGGGGGGGGGCTGGAAATGGTCTGGGGGGGTAGGGCAGGTAATGGGCTATTGGGGGGCTGGGGCTGGAAATGGACTGGGGGGGGTAGGACTGGTAATGGGCTATGGGGGGGGGTAGGACTGGTAATGGGCTATGGGGGGGTAGGACTGGTAATGGGCTATTGGGGGGCTGGGGCTGGAAATGGAATGGGGGGGGGTAGGGCTGGTAATGGGCTATTGGGGGGCTGGGGCTGGAAATGGGCTGGGCTGGGGGGTTAAGGCTAGAGGTGGGCTGATGGGGTTAGGACTGGTAATGGACTGTGGGCTGTTGGGGGGGCTTAGAACTGGCAATGGGCTTTGGGGGGGTTAAGACAGGTAATGGGCTGTGGGCTGATGGGGGCTGTCTGGTAATGGGCTATGGGGGGGCTAGGACTGGAAATGGGCTGGGGGGTTAAGACTGGAGGTGGGCTGATGGGGTTAGGACTGGTAATGGGCTGTTGGGGGGGGTTAGGACTGGTAATGGGCTTTGGGGGGGTTAAGACTGGTAATGGGCTGTGGGCTGATCGGGGTTGTCTGGTAATGGGCTATGGGGGGGCTAGGACTGGAAATGGGCTGGGGGGTTAAAACTGGAGGTGGGATGATGGGGTTAGGACTGGTAATGGGCTGTGGGCTGATGGGGGGGGTAGGACTGGCAATGGGCTATGGGGGGCTGACTGGAAATGGGTTGATGGGGTTAGGACTGGAAGTGGGCTGATGGGGGGTTAGGACTGGTAATGGGTTATAGGGGATGCTTAAACTGAAAATGGGGTGATGGGGGGTTAAGGACTGAAAATGGGGTGATGGGGGGTTAAGGACTGTAAGTGGGGTGATGGGGGGGCTAGGACTGGAAATGGGCTGATGGATGGCTAGGACTGGAAATGGGCTGATGCAGGGACTAGAAGGGAATGGATGCTGGGTGAGGCTGGAACTAGAAGGGAGCTGATGTTGGGGGAGGATTAGAATGGGATGGGGCTGGAAGAGTAAAATGGAGAAGGGAAAAATATTTTGTGTGGGAGGGATAAAAAATCTACAATTGGCCGGGTATTGGGAGAGTAAGTGGGGATTGAGGATGGAGGGGTAATATTTGAGTGGATGAAATAGGAATGAGGAAAGAGCAAAAGGAGAAAGATTAGTATGTTAAAGCAGATGTAGAGAGAGAATGGAAAAAAATCTAGAAGAGAGAAGAAAGGACAAATGGACAGCAGACGATGGAGAGTTAGCAGAAGACACGAAGAAACCAGAAGAAAGTGGCTGGAGCAATTGCAGCTGAAAAAAATGCACAAAAGGTAGAAAAATATCTCTTTATTTTGAATTTATTAATTGGAATATGTCAGCTCTGGTAAATGTGCATCATTAACATCTGTGCTTTGTTTAGTACAAGAGCAAATTAATGTATTGTTTTATTTCTACAGTGTTGTACATTCCAAGTTTGGCTTTTGGGATTCCCAGTTTAATTATTGTCTTCCTATTTCTAAATTGTGATTACTTGTTTGGTGATGGTCTATGTTCTGCATGTGTAACTGAGCTGAGGTGTTCTGTTTATATAATTCCTATTTGACATTGCCACTTGTTCTCTTTCCCCAGTAGGTCATGTATTGTTGTTCTCTGAAATGTATTGGTTTAATATTTGCAGTGTTGCCTTTTGATTGGTAGAGTATGGTGCTTTGTGAGTCCTGGTAGTGCTGTTAGGATACGGCGGGTTTACTATGGGCAGTGTTTGTAGTAGTTCCTAATGTGTCTGGCAGTTGGCACTGGATTATAGTAATGTAGAAATCTTTTAGTCTTTCTTTATCCATACACTCATTAAGAGGCACGTTTACTAAAAGTTAGTATATGGTAACATTATGCAAATATTTATGCAAATGAGGCCCCTTATGCAAATGAGGTCCGCACCCCCCTTGGGCCGCCCCTGCTGGGGGCCCACAATTTTTGTTGGCGTAGGGCCTCACTCAAGGTAAATCCGGCCCTGATCAGGGGTATAAACTCCTGTTCTTTCTGAACTTTGCGAGGGCAACGGTGGATCGCAGAAGGAGTCTTTTGGTGCTGTGTCTACGTTTGATACAACTGAAGGCCTGCTTTGGATTGCTATATCCTGCTCGCATGAAAATCACGCTGCACAACCAGACCAAGACTTTTGATGATCCTAGAGATTTATGTGCATTTCTGGAAGAAATGGCATCGGCAGGGATGCCGTGAAGGACGTATTGTATCTTCTGTTTGCCACAGTTTTACAGCGCTTGTCTTCTGAGCAGTCGACTGGCCCGAGATCATGGGAAGGCAAAGTATCCACACAGAAGCAACACATAAACATGTTACACTGATATTTCCTGAGAAATTTCTGCTGTTTTGTCTATAAGACATTATTTCTACTTTTAAGATGGGAGGTGGGCAAGATGTGATACTCGGAGTATTGTAGGAGAGGGGGAGTGTTGGGTCATTGAGCCCTCCATGTCTATCTTGTCCTAGTGGGTTCACCCGCTAAATTTTGTGTTTTATATAGGCCCCCAGGAATGTTTTCTGTCTTTTTTTTCTTAATTTTATTTTCTTACTAAAGTTGGTGTTTTCATTGTGTTTGATCATATGATGGGGCCTTTAGGCTATAGATGCAGCTATACTTTAAAAGCGCTTGAGAAGCTGTCCTATAATGTTAAATGAAAGGCTACAACACCAAATTATTTCTGTAAGTAATGAGTGCCTCTTCAACGATATATTTAGTATGTTTATCTTTATCTTTATCTTTATTTTACACTTGATATACCGCCCACGTCGAAACATTAGGGCGGTTTACAATAAAACATATCAACGCTTACAGAAAGGAAAAGAACACCAATAAGACATAGGAAAGCAGTAGAAATGAATAGTGACAGGCCAAAGAAGAAACAAGCAATTAGGTAGAGGCATCACAGGGGAGGTCGAAAGCCTGTTGGAATAAATGGGCCTTCAGTAAATTTTTAAATTGTGAATAGGAGGGTTCCAAGCGGAGGGAAGATGGCAGGATGTTCCAAAGTGAGGGGCCACAAAAGAAAAATGCAGCATGACGAGTTTGTTTGAGATGGGCCTGAGAGGGTGAGGGCAAAGAAAGACGATTAGCATGTAATGACCGAAGCTGACGATACGGAGTATGGAGTGAAATAAGGTTAGCCAAATAAAGTGGTGTAGATGTGTGAAGAGCCTTGTGGTGTAGATGTGTGAAGAGCCTATGTTCCTTTCTGGGATTGGGTACCTAAACGTTAAGGGCATTAACATTTGCTACTAAGAAGAACTCTTCTATATGGTAGGATAGAAACTGTTGACATCTCATTACTGCAAGAGACAAATCTGAATGTAATGGAGCTTTTGAAATTTGGCACGCCAGCCTGATTTCAAAGGAATTTCTGCTGCCCATGTTACAATCTCATTCACCCTCTTTGATTTAACGAGCTCTAATTATACACAGTAATGTGGTCGTCGGTCTGATTCTTGGTTGGGTCGATTTGAAGATATAAATATGTCTATCATTCATAAAGTAAATTATATAATAGGAATACTACCAGTGTTCCTTTAAGAAAAACAAGTTGTTAATATGGATAGAACTTTAGTTCAGTTCTCAGGGAGAAATAACCACCTATATTTGCTCGTGGAAACTTGGGTGTGAATAAGACAGTGGGAGAAGGAGTTTCACTGAATAACTGGCCTATATTATGGTTTTGTCAATATAAGGTTCACGATGGGTGGAGGGGGCCATAGGTACACATTCAATATGTAAATGAGAATTAATGTTGATCTCATCAAGGAGATGTCAACTAATTGGGAAAATTGACATAGGATTGACTTAACATTCAGTTGCACTGCGCTTAAGCATAGCATTGTATTGGGTTGTGTTGGGATTCGGGGCCACTCTTTCCTGATCTGGGTCGTTTTTCAATCAGCAAATCGGCATTTCATATTTATAAAGGAACTGTCAATTTGAAATGGCTCCATATTGGGGAGTGGCCCTTTCCTATTATTTCTAATTGGAAACATACTACTGAGTTTGGTAAACATTCATGATGACACAGTTATGTCTATGATTCTCCGTAATGGAGTTTTGGCTCCTTTATACCCTTGCAGGCCTTATAGGTTTGTAGTTTCATTTGGCTCCTCATTACCGTAGGATAATTGGAGAGACAGGATGGGGTGGGCTGTGTTTTTGTCTTTAAATGTCTTATGTTACAGAGAAGATTTGTATATTATAATTTTATTGTAACCTTGTTATTTTCTTTTATGTTTTGCTCTTTTGTTTGTATTTTGTTGGAAAATATAAATAAAGAAATTAAAAAATAAAAATAAAAATTGTCTGAGGCTTTCGGGGGCCCTCTCAAGTCAGGTGCCCCAGGGACACAGAAAGTATATGGCTCTTGGATTAGTTCTTCGGTGTTCTCCTTATCTTCGGGGACAGCAAGTACTCGGATATTATTTCATCTCTGGTGGTTTTCAAGGTTGTCATGCCATTCTATTAGGTATTTCACAAGCTGATCCAATTTATGAAGCTTGAACTGGAAGAGGACCATCACATCAATCTGTTCTGAGTGACATGGTTGTCCAGTGACTTAAAGTCAACTTTAATATCACTTTCAGCTTTGGAAAAGTACATCCGGAATAGCTAAAGCTCCTGCAGGATCTCCATAAGGTCAGCTTTAGTGGTAGGTGGAGATGGCCCAAAAGGTTCTTCGTGATTAATGTTAAGATTACGGGATGAGTTTGGTGCTGAAGAAGCAGCAGTTGGGGGCTCAGCGGTCCGGGAGAACCTAGACAGAACCCAGCATATGAGCCCTTCTCTGACATGATGGTCCTGAGTTTCCTTATTTGGCTCTGATTTGCAAATAGAGTTCCTTCACTGGTCTAATGGAGCAAATCAGATGCCAAAACTAGAGCTATAAGGAGACCAGTTCATGAATGATAGTATAAGGTCCCCCTAAATAAGAAAATTGGCTATGCTCGGCCCACTCTAAGTCCACTGGGTTGGATAATTTTTTCCTCTCTGTGCAATGTTGTCTAATCAATGCACATGCACTGACCTTGTATCTTCACTCACACTGGTCCACTGACAACAACTCCTCTCTCTCCTATAGCTGGTAAGTCACCTTTACAATAGTGTGCTGGGGAATCATGCACAATAGTAATGTAAAAGGGACTTACTGCCCCCATCGAGGCTGTAGAGACTCTCCAGATCTCAGCTGGATAAGTGATGTTTTCTCCTGTAATGGCTAATGTGCTGCCTCAATCTGCCCGCCACTTTCTTTTTCCTCCTAAGCATCATGGCAGTGTCCCTTTCTCTCTTGATTACCTTGTGGCACCCCTGCTAAGTGAATACAGTGACTGATGTGCAGGGAAAATAGGGCAGGTACAATACGGTGGCATCTCCAGGCAGCAGGGTCACTTTGGGTTCGGAGGAGGCAGTCCGGTCACTTGGTGCATGGCTGAGCATGCAGTTCAAGCTGAGTCAGGCTGCAAATTCCCACTGCACTGGGACGGCTGTGTAGGCAAGCATAGCCGCAATCTGCTAAGGCAATTGGAGGAAGAACCTGCCCGGAGTCGGCAGCCTCAGCTGGTGAACCAGTTTAGATAGGTGACACAGAAGCGCAATCAGAGGTAGAGTGCATCGTGCAGGAGCTACTGTACATCACGCAGGCATTCACATAAGCCGCAACTCCAGCGTTGGCCACTGGTTAGAGGGGATGGCAATCAGGGAGCACCGATCATAATAAGATCAGTGCCCCAATGGTCAGGGGTCACTTATTGCTGTTAGTACATACCTGAAGTGAGTAAGAGATACCACAAGTACCGCGGGTTGGATCGGAGGTAATGAGAGCTTTTCTATTAAGCAGCCATGCTGTTCTGGCTCACTGGTGCCCCCGGAAGGATGTATCCTTGAACAACACTAGCAAAAGAGGGAAGTTAGAGAATCCTGACAGAGGGGTTCCAAAAAAGATAAAATTAACCCAGATATTCTTAAGTACCGAGCTGAAAGATTTCAAATTTCCCCTATCAACCAGATTAATATGAATAAAATACAACCTCTAAAATATCTATATGCAAATGCTAAAAGTCTAAAAATAAGATAGAAGAACTAGAATATATAGCACTAAATGAAAGGTTAGATATAATCAGCATCTTAGAGATCTGGTGTAAGGAGGACAACCAATGGGACACTATGATACCTTGGTACAAACTATACCACAATGATAGAGTAGATCGAATTGACAGAGGGGTTGCAGTCTATGTAACTGTTTTCAGGTTTCAAACATTTTCCAGTAGTAAAGAAAAGCAGTAGAGAGTGATTGACTCTTCCTGCAGCTTTCAGCTTCAATGGCATTGCCCAGCAGCAACAGCATCTGCCGGTGGGCCTGATTCTGTGCCACGAATAGCGGGGATGTACGTCCATCCCCACAATTCGTGCCTTCCCCCGCCGCGTCTAACCTCCCCGCTGGTTGTGCGGGGAAGTTAGATGGGGTGGGGAGAGGCAGCTCTGGGGCGGAGTCTGGACGGTGATGGGCAGTCGCCGGCCCTGTATGTCCAGGGCCGGCAACATGTGCAGGGAAGTTATTCCACCTCCAAGGTGGAATAACTTCCCTGGATGTGGGTTTTTTTTCAATGCAGGGGTGCGTATGGGGCAGGGGGGCTGGAGGACATTCCCCGCAACCTGACCCTGGTCTTAGGAGGCCAGATCAGAGGTCGGGCTGCAGGGAATAAGCTTTTTTTTCCCGGCGGCTGGCATCGTGGCTCTTTAATGGAGCCACGGTGCCATGGCAACATGACTCCATGGTGCCACGGCTCCATTGAAGAGCCTTGACTGAGTTAGCCAGGAAGGACCTGTACATGCAGACCGGGCTGAATCCCAGTCCCGGCCTGCACATACAGGAGTGATCATGATTCTGATCCTGCGGGGCTAGACCTGACCATCGGGATCAGAATCGCGATCCCTTCTGTACGTCCAGCTCAGACTGGGCATACAGAGGGGATTTATGTCTGGGACAGAATGAGCCTGGTAGTGTATATGTTGGTATGCTGAGAGCATGTGTGTGTGAATGGATATGGGTATGCATGTGTGTGGTTGGGTGTCGTGTGTGTGCATGATTTTTGTGTGAATGGTATGTGTATGAGGCATTTTGTTGTTTTGTTCTAGAGATGTGTGTATATCTATGGTGTGTGTAGTGGATAGGTGTTGGGACTCATATGCAGGGTTTATTGATATGGGAATGCGGTATGTGGGAGTTTGTGGAGTGTGTGTGGGGATGCGTATGTATGTGCGCACATGTATGAACATGTGTGTGTGTGTATGTAGGATACATGTGTAGATATGCAGGATATAGGGGATTGTGTCTGCTTGTGTCGGGATTCTGTGTAGATATGCAGGATATAGGGGATTGCGTCTGCTTGTGTTGGTGTGCATTAAGTATGTGATTGAATGTATTGGAGGAATATGGGAGTATATGGGTGTGTGAGAGGTAGGAGGTGGGAGTATTTATAGTTTGGTGCATGTATCTGCATATACCTTCTAGCTCTATATATATATACAGCGCTGCATATACCTTCTAGCTCTATATAAAAGACCAGTAGTAGTAGTAGTAATGTGTGGAGGGAATGAATGTATAGGGTGTGTATATGTGTGTTTAGGCTGGTAGGGGAAGCACGCAGAATATGTTTTTAGGAATGCTTTCCAAACATAGAAAGGGTGCATATGGGTGTTGGTGGTTATTTGGGGTTGTGTTTTGGGCGACTAGTTTGCTTTTTGTGCAGGACTAGCTCTGGTTCAAATGGCACCCTGGGTAAAAATTCCTCTCTTCTTGCTCCCTCTCCTTTCTCTCCCCTCTTGCATTCTCCCAGAAACGCTCCCCCTCTTCTTCCCATTGCCTCTCGCTTTCTTTCTTTATCCCATATAGGTCTCCCTTTTCTTGTACCTATCATATAGGTCTCTCTCTCCTGGTCTACCACAACCCTCATGCACAGTATTCTTTTCCCATCATTTACCACCATTTCATATAGGCCTCTCTCTATGTCCTATCTACACCCCATGTTTAGTCTTCGGTGATATGTCCTCATGAAGATGTTCATCTCCTTGTCCTTCTGTACCCTATGTTGATCTCCCTCTCTATGACTCTCCAGGTTACTAGAGCATCTGCTACCCAAGATTTGCTCATTCATGACCAAAATGTTCATGCAAAAATTGGAAATGAATTTACTTGCCACTTTCCAGAATGTATGGGATAACTTTACTAAAGGCTAATGCATGTTAATGAAATTGACACGTGTTTAGTGTTACTGCACCAAAATAAATAAAAGGGCTGTAGGTATTCATTAACGCACATTAAAACTTTTAGTAAACATGCCCATAAGTATGCATTAGCAACATTTTTGGCTTCCATCAATTTCAACATATGGAACTTTTGATTAGAGAATCAGTTGAGTAAGGACGTGTCCCTTTCTCTGCTGAAGCAAGTGGTGATCTATGCTTTGGTTTATCTCAGGAATGTCTTGTAATTTCGTAAAGACTTTTAAGACTCTTTTGAACATCTCTAATTATTTTGAAACTTACTTCCATCGTTATTTTGTTTTTCCATTTCCTAAGCTTGAAGTCATGGATTTCATTTATGCAAGCAATATGGGCAGGTTTGTAAACGCCATAATTAGATCCAAAAAAGAGTTGTGATTGCAGTCTAGTAGATGTATTTCCTTGTTTGTATCTGTGAAATTGCAGGATGCAGCAAGTTTGAACATGCAACTGTGTTATTCATCATCGACACCTTCCTTGATTAATTGTCGGGCTAGTTTGTACTTGTAAACTTCTAAATCTAGATTTATTTTTATTTAGAAATAGTTGTGGAAGTACCTTTAACTTTAAGTTAGTCTTTCTTTTACCTAAATAAATCTGATCTTTAAATATTCTCTCCTTTCTCTGGGTAACTTAGCACATATTTTTTGCACAAAGTTACATGGACAACAATAGAGCTGGACTAGAGGTGTGTTGATGACAGGGTAAACAGTTGGGAGCCTCTTTACTAAACTTCCCTAAGGTTTACACAGAATACACATTAACAGAGATGAAAGCCTCATTGTTAACTGTTGGGTGCATTCACAGGTCTTTGGAAAAGGCAGCCATGCAGAGCAAAGACTGCATCTCCACATTAGCAGCATGAGAATAACTCTGAATCTAATTGGCTGCACCTCTGGGAGAGTAGCTTACTGATGCAGCAAGCTATGCTGCATCAGCAGTTAATGAGTGGTATAAACCTCTCTATTGACTGCAAGACAACCCCCACCCATTACAACATTGCCACATAGGAATTTCCATTTAAACCAGCAGTGAGCATGTGCTAACAATTAACAATCTGTGTTAACTGTTCACATGGCACTGTGTTGTTAGCATGCATTAAAATCTGCATTGAACACCTTACACACACCCGAAGAACTGCAAAAATTAATTTTTCAAGCAGCCAGACTTAACACTGCAATGGCTTACTGCAGGAAGAAAATTTCTCCTTCCAAAGAGGGACCCAAGTATTAGTCCCAATAATTTCAGAACAATAACTTGTTTACCTACAACCTATTAGCTGTTCACTGCAATAGATGCAGACAGAATATATGAGCATATATAGTTCAATAACATCATGACAGTAGAGCAAAAGGGCAATAAGAAGAGAGTATATGGAACCAACGACCAGTTAATCTTGAATAAGGCCATTATGGCCAGTGCTAAGAAAGGCAGAAATCTCAATATAGCATGGATTGATTATAAGAAAGCTTTTGACAGCGTCCCATGCTCTTGGATAATAAATTGACTTGAAATGTATAAAATAAATCCTGGTTTGATAAAGTACATTGTCCACTATGACAGTGTGGCAACCCACACTCTTTTTGGAATATGAAGATGGTCATTACATCATTACTAAAATTAAGATTCAGCAGGAAATATTTCATGGAGATTCCCTGTCACCATTTCTGTTTTGTGTGGTGCTTAATCCAAGGAGTGTACTCATGAACTCATTGGGATACAGATTTAGCCTGAATTCTAAAGAAGTTGACAACCCAGAAGCAACATCCTATGTACTATTTGTAGACTATCTGAAGCTCTACAGTTCCAGAGACTAACAACTCCGTGTAGCGAAAAGCTTTTCTGATGAAATCAGGATGACTTCTGGCTTTGACAAGTGTGCTAAGGCAACTTTTATTTAGAGGAAAACTGAGCAACATGGAAAACATCTCCCTGGTTGAGGGCTGTGTCATCATAGACCTTGAACAGGAAGGCATATATAAGAACCATGGAATAGAGGAAGGAATGCCACTCAAGCAGAAGTTACTGAGAGAGAAGATCAGTAAAGAATATTACAGGAGATTAAAATCGTTATTGAAAAGTGCTTTCACATCATGACATAAGATACAAGCCATCAATCAGCTGGCAATTCCTGTACTCTGTTACAGCTTTGGGATTGTGGACTGACCTCTTAAAGAGCTTGAAAAACTGGATGTGCGAACAAGAAAACTCTTCCATGCCAATGAAGTAATTTACATGAATCAGTGTATTCCAAGACTGTATATTCATAATTTACATGAATTAGTGTATTCCAAGACTGTATATTCATAGAGCTGAAGGTGGGCTATGATTACACCTACAGAACTGCTATCATAGGCCTCTAGGCCAATTTCACAGCATCATCAGAATTTCCAAGCACATCTTGACAAACTACTCATACATGTTACATCTTACGAATTCCAGAAGGAAGCTGTCTTTGGCACGATGCAAGTACTAAACTGAGCATTAGCAGTAAATTTGAGAGACTGAGATTATACTCCACATACCCTGGTTTAGTAGTGAGGTTCATGACTGTCATGGTATGCGCAAAACTAACCCATTTGGAGAAACTGTCCCAATAGTAAAAAGCTAGATGCAAGGTAAAGGACAAGAATATCAAAGTGGCATTGATTGTAGAGATGCAAGTCCCAAGTGACTATTCTGTGAATCACTTTGAGAGGGAGAAGATCTTAAGTAACAAAACTTCAGTCAGAGATCAAGGAAATGTGGCAAAAGTGTCACAGGATTGATTAAGAGGAATTTCTAATCACATCTTGACAAACAACCTATACTTGTTACATCTTACAAACTCCAGAGAGAGGCTCTCTTTGGCACGATGTAAGTACTACTCTGAGCATTAGCAGTAAATTTGAGAGACTGAGCTCCTACTCCACATACCTAGGCTTAGGAGTGAGGTTCATAACTGCAATGCTATGAACAAAATTAACCCATATGGAGAAATGACCCCTTTGGTAGAAAGGCATTTAGCCAGACTGACCCAAATGAAGTGCTATCCAGGTAAATTTATGTGGAGAATTCAGTCAACATAAATACCGTGTTTCCCTGAAAATAAGACCGGGTCTTATATTTATTTTTGCTCCAAAAGATGCACTAGGGCTTATTTTCAGGGTAGGGCTTATTTTTTTACTGATACCGGTAGCACTTGCTGATTGGCTGACTGTCATGAGGTGGCAGCCGATCAGTGAAGTGTTACCACAGAGCACACAGGGAAGCAGTGGATGCGGGCAGTGACAGCCCCTTGGAGAGAAGGAAGAGGCCCGCAGCGCAGAGACAGCACCGGCAGCTGATCGGCGTCGGTGTTTTTCTTTTCTCCAAGCATAAGGACAGAGCAGAGGCGGGCCCGAGGGAGATAAAGAGAAGCCAAAGCGCCAGCTTGCCCTCTAACTTCGTCGCAAGTATTTTGCCTTCCCAGTCCACGCCGCGAGACTGCGCGGTCTTCGTGATGGATACATCCCCTCTCGGCGCGTGTGTAACAACCTCCCGTGGACATGATGGATTTGAAAGGCCCCCGCGAAGCACGTTGCAGAAACTCCCGTGCATTGGAAAGATAATTCGGACATGGAAATCGCCATACCGGTAGGTAGAAATATCTGCTTGCTCTCCTTCATGCTGTGCTATTCATGTCCATTATGACTGGGTTCCCATATCCCCAGTTTATTCACAGCTACGGTAGTGCAGAATCCACTCGGTGTTAAAAAATACCTTAATGTAAAGTGCAGTGAATTTAGGCTGAAGGGTTGAAATGAATGCATGGGGACCAAAAGAAACAATGCCTATTTATCTAAAAATGCATTCCCCTACCTCAAGAACACACACACAGGCAGCCCTCCTCCATGATCTTCACTAGGTCTTATTTTCGGGGTAGGGCTTATATTATGGGAATCACAGAAAAACGTGCTAGGGCTTATTTTCAGGGTAGGTCTTATTTTCGGGGAAACACGGTAGCTGGCTTATAGTTATTTCTATATACTGTAGTTATCTGGATAAGCAACTGAATACGTTTACCACCTACAAGATTTTCAATACGAGGATCTCTCATCTATAATCTCAAGTAATAAGGAAAAATTGAATTCACCCATTTCAAGCACAATAGAATAGCAGCAGAAAATTTAATCGTAAAAGTTTATTAGTCATCAAAATTAAAACTCCAATGAAAATACACATATGTCTGTTAAAAAGTCCATCAAACGCCTGACATTTTGGTGATTAGCCTGTATCAGAAGCCCAAATAATATTGGGGAAGAACTTCACACCGAGAATAGTAGGTACCAATGGGAAACTCTGCAGAGGGAGAAAAATTAGACAGGGGAAAGGGTCAGGGAAGCAAATGTTATGAACAAAACCAAATCACAGCAAAAAAGAAAAATGAAAAATAAAGTTTATTTTTTAAGTAAAAAGGAATATCGAAAGGAATATATCAAAATTTCTAAATTTCTTCAGGAAGGTTTGGGGTATATAGAACATCTAACTGTATGGGGTGATGCCTTATCAATGTATTTTGACTTTAAAGGGCATGTTTATTAAAGCACAGTAGCTATTAGTGCAGTGTTTAGCATAGGAAATATGAAGAACAGAAGCAGGGCAAACACGTGGAGCCTGATCCTAGAAGGGACATATCCGGGCTGTCTGGATGCTCTCGAGCAGGATAGGCCTGCTAGGACCCGATTCTGCCGCAGGAGCCAGACATTCCAGCAAGATCAGGCCCTGAGATGAGCCAGCATACCCCTGCATCCCTGTGGGGGACGTCCTCCTCGCATACCGGTCAGCCTGTGGCAGTGACGCCTCCCCCCCTCCCCCCCCCCCGATTCCTCCCTGTTGCAGAACCGGCTGGGGCCCGATTTGGGCGACAGGGATCTGCCATCGGCCGATCCTGTCCTTAGATGGGGATTCTAGGCCCAATCGCCACTTCCCTGCTGCTTATTCCACCTCTGAGGTGGAATAAGCAGTGCATCTACCCCTGACCCACAGAATGTACACGGTCTTGACCTGAATTGGCCCTGTAAGTCCTGCTGCCTCGGCCCGCCCTTGCTCCACCCTCATTCTGCCCTCTCCCAACCAAGCCGGATCTCCTCGGACTGCTGCTCTGGCTGTGCGGGGAGAGTATGTGGGGAAATATAGGCAGGATGGCTTGCGGGGCAGCCCCGCAAATCACCTTGCTGAATCAGGCCCATAAAGAATATTAGGGAAAATAAGTGATATTAGTGGAATACCTAGGCACATGCCTAGGCCACCTGTTTGGAGTAGCAGCCTGATAGCCACAAAGCCAGGGCTTGCAGGGTCTGTGTTCTGTGCTTCTGCCAGAACTGGCCAGAAAGCCAGAATTGGAGCCAGCAGAGTACAGCAGAGGTGGGGCATGCAAATTAGGTGTCATTTATTTGCAAAATGACAGTGTGGCATCAAAAGGTGTCATCCGACCTCCTCACCCCCCCTGCATTGGGGGGGGGGGGATGTCACAGTATATACATGAACTCAGGGGGCTCTGCTACTGCCATGGGCCATATTCCTGTGGGCTGATGGCCTCTCACCCTGACCAAGGGAGAATACGGCTGAGGTGTACTGGCTCAGAGCAATGACTGTATGTAATGCTTCTAATGCTGAACATGGGCTTGCTTAGTTGGATAGTATTGATTAATATCTCTTCTCTGGCTCTCTTCTCAGGGGATGTGGTATTCCATGTATCTAGGTAGTTCTTGTGGGTTTTCAGGGTCTTGTAGGTCTTTGGTTCCCCGAGACCTGGGGTGCTCAGCCTGGGGCCTGCTTGGGCTTGGCTACCTGCAGGTGTTCTCCCAGAGCTTTTCCAGTGGGTGCCCTATAATGATGGCCTGACTTGCACCCCTTTCAATTGCTAGAAACCTGAATTTTGGAGGACAGTTCCTAATCAGTTCTCTGTAAACATACACGTTTCCCAAATCCAGTGCTTACACATCTAAATAGCAAAATTTATGCCTGTATATGTATACAGCACTATTTACACGTGCAAAGCTTTGTTTGATGCTGCTTTTTTAACATTCTTTTTTGCAAAAGGTCTTATTTTGATATGTGCTGTATCAACTACATACATTTTTTTCAGGGTGCTATAGATATTTTATAAGAGGGTCTGAGTTCAGTGGTTAGATTATGAATTTTTTTGTTTTAGATGCAGGGACATTTTGTTTATGAACGATCATATATAGATCTGTCCTGATATTCCCAAAACAACACAACACAAAAAAACCCAATTTTTGCACCTACTGCCTAGAGTTATTCGACTGAGAGGTCTTTTATTCCTCAGGTATCCATGTAAATATATAATTAAGCTTCATGGACTTATGTGTTTCTAGAGCCGTAGCAGCTAATGCTGTTTTTGACCAGCAAAGAGACATCAGCACCTATATCTGCCCCAGATATGGATTTGTCAGGGATTGTTCCAGCAATGTGTTGGGTTGGGGTTTTTTGGTGGGGTAGTGCTTAGGTCAAAAAGTAAATAATTGTGTCTGTCTACATTTATATTCCTCTTTAGTTACTTGAATATTTCCTGCTTGTCTTGCCCCTTCACTGGATTGTGGGCTAATGGAATTTTCCTTTGGGATTATTACTACTAATTACTTATTTTCTCTATATCTATCTATTCTGGGATTAATCCATTTTTCCCCATACAGAGGTATATTGTATGTTATTATTGCAAAATACAATTAAAAGAAAAAGAAAATGGGGAAAAAAAAGAAAATAAAAAGAACATTAAGGCAAAAGCAGTTAATTACTCCTCCAGAGATGTAATTAAAATTGTGTATTAAGAATACCATGTTATTATTAATACTTGTTAGTTTAATGTGTGTTAATGGTTACTGGGAATGTTAGGATCAACTGCTGGTTCCTTCCTATCCCTTCCCTCATTACAAAACTCAGCATTCTTGATGTAGTGCATCATTGCTAGTATTTTAATTTAGCAGATATTAGTATGCATATTTTTGTCAGCATGCATTCTTATATGTGTTTATATGGCCACATGATGTTACTAAAGCACCTTTTAAGCATAAAAATCATTCTAAAAATGACCTCTATAGCATGCTATTTCCCTTGTTAATATGTTAGTGCAGTAAATATGTCCCTTCATGCACAACTCTTAAAAACTGACTTAAATTTTATCTCTAGATGTAAATATGGATTGAAAGACTCCTGATAATGTAATTCATGGAACAGTTATTCATGACCAGATACATCACATTAAGTGTGAAGTGGTGGTTTAATTTTAATAGACATCCCAGGGTGGCATAGCTGTTGAATTATACTGTACACGTATTCCTCCTCAAGCAGAGAGAAAGTGTATTACTGGTTCTGAAAACTCTCTTCTTCCTCTTGGCTGCTACTAGCCAAAAACCTAGTGAATTTGCTGCAAGTAAAAGCTGCACTGAGAGACTAGTGCACCTTCAGTAAACACAATTGATTCTATAGCAATATGTTAAAATTCTAGAACAATCCAGACAATTTAAATCTTCATGCAGTAGGTGATATGTTTCATTACAATTATGGTCTGGATGCACCAAAAGGCCCTACCTTATTAGAACATACTAACACCTACTAACACCAGTGGAAGACTGGATATTCAAATGGCAGATGAAATTAATGCGGGCAAGTGCAAAGTTATGCACCAAGGAAAGAACAACCCAAACTATGGTTACATGATGCAAGGTTCCATTTTAGGAATCACTACACATGAACAATATTTAGGTGTCATTGTGGATAATATGTTGAAACCCTACATGCAGTGTGCAGCAGCAGCCAAGAAAGCAAATAGAATGCTAGGTATCATAAGGAAAGGAATGGAGAATAAAACCAAGCATATTATAATACCTCTGTATCGTTCCATGGTGTGACCGCATCTTGAATATTGTGTGCAATTCTGGTCACCATATTTTAAAAACGATATAGCAGAATAAGAAAAGGTACAGGGAAGAGCCACCAAAATGATAAAGGGGATGGAAGGATACCCCTATTTGGAGAGGCTTAAAAGGTTAGGGCTCTTCAACTTGGAAAAGAGACATCTGAGGGGAGATATGATAGAGGTCTATAAATTAATGACTGGAGTGGAACAGGTAAACGTAGATCAGTTGTTTACTCCTTCAAAAAGTAGAAAGACTAGGGGGCATGCAGTGAAGCTACAATGTAACCCATTTAAGGCTAATAAGAGAAAATATTTTTTTACTCAATGTATAATCAAATTCTGGAATTTGTTACCAGAGGATGCAGTAAAAGCTGTTAGTGTAGCTGGGTTTAAAAAAGGTTTGGACAAGTTCCTGGAGGAAAAGTCAATGAACCATTATTAAAGAGGACCCGGGAAATCCACTGCTTGCCCCAGGACAAGCATTGTGGAACCTATGTGCCTTTTGGGAGCCTGCCAGGTACTTGTGACCTGGATTGGCCACTGCTGGAAACAAAATATTGGGCTTGATGGACCTTGGTCTGACCCAGTATGGGTCACCGCCTAAAACTGAATATAGCTAAAACTGAACTTCTTATTTTTCCCCCTAAAACCTCCTCCCCTCTTCCTGTTTCTCTGTCACTGTTAACAACCTGTTTTCTCGGCCCGCAACCTTGGGGTCATCTTTGATCCCTTCCTTTCCTTCTCCACACATATTCAACATATAGCTAAAACCTGTTGTTTCTTTCTCCTCAACATTAACAAAATTTGTCCCTTCCTTTCTGGACACACTACTAAGGCTCTTGATCACTCTTTGGACACCTCCCATCTTGACTATTGCAGTCTTCTCCTGGCTGGTCTCCCTAAGTGTCATCTCTCTCCTGTTCAATCTATCCAGAACCTTGCTGCACAGCTAATTTTCCGCCTAACCCGATACACTCAGATAACCCCTCTTTTAAAATCTCTTCACTGGCTCCCCTTCCGTTTCTATATCCAATTCAAACTTCTCCTTCTGACATATAGATGCATTCACTCTGCTGCCCCTCATTACCTTTCCTCTCTTCTCTCTCCCTACACCCCTCCTCATGAATTCTACTCCTCCTCTGGTTTGCTTCTCTATGCCCATTTCTTCTTCTCCAAACTCCAGACTTTGATCTTTTCACATCTTTGCTCCTTATGCATGCAACAAACTTCCTCTGTCTTTACGTCAAGTTCCCCTCTTCAAATCCATTCTTAAAGCTTACCTCTTTGAGGCCGCATTTGGATCCTAATCCCTTGTTCACCTTGTATCTCCTTGTCTATTTGAACCCCACTTGTTTCTCTTGTATTGTTCTGTCTGTCTTGATTTAGATTGTAAGCTCTACAAGCAGGGACAACCTTCTTCATATGTTTATACAGTGCTGCATATACCTTGTAGCACTATATAAATGTTTAATAGTAGTAATAGTAGTAGTAGTTGTTGTTATTAAGTGTCATCGAGTCGGTGTCGATTCATGGCGACCCTCTGGATAGTTGTCCTAAACTTTGTTCGGTTTTCAGTCAGGTGGCTCATTGTTGACAAAGTAGCACGCATTGCTGCTGTTATTGTATTGATCCATCTCATTGCTGGCCTTCCTCTTTTGCATTGACCTTCTACCTTGCCAAACATGATGTCTTTCTCTAATGTTCTCTCTCTTCGCATGATGCGTCCAAAGTATGAAAGTTGAAGTCTTGTCATCTGAGCTTCTAAAGAAAGCTTAGGTTTGATCTCCTCTAGTACTGACTGGTTTATTCTTTGGGCAGTCTATAGTATACACAGTATTCGATACCAACACCATAATTCAAAAGCATCAATGTTCTTCCTGTCTATCTTTTCCACTTGTACAACTTTCACATTCATATGATGTTATTAAAAATACCATGGCTTGAACAAGTCAGATCTTTATATGGAGAGAGCATCTCTGCTCTTGAGAATCTTGTCTTGGTCCTTCATAGCCATGCTGCCAAGAGGAATGCATCATCAGATTTCTTGTTTGCTTGTTGTTTCTTTATTGATAGTTGATCGAAGTAGGTTAAAGTTGTCCAATATTTCAATTTCTTCTCCATCAACGATGAACTTATTGACTTTGCCAGTTGTCAGGATCATTGTCTTCTTTACATTAAGGTGCAGACTTATGTTAAGACTATGTTCCTTTTACCACAACTTAATTTATCATTGAAGTTACTAACCTGTGGTGACTCCGTACCATGCTTAGCAACTCTCCAAGCATATGAATAATACGACTTACAATCAACCATGCTAGCTGTGTGATTATCATCCCAGGTATCATTGGGCTGCACATTCTGATACTCTCTACGTTATCTTAAAGGATTTGGTGTTAAAAAAAATTCCATGATCACTCCCCATCCCCACAGTCAAGTCTCCCACCCTCAAAAGATCCCCCAGTCCCTCAGGCAAGACTACCTACCCCTTGAATACATCCTAGGACCTATTGAGAGTTCCCCTGTTATCTAATGGAGCAGGAATGAAACTCAGTTTGTCCTTCCCCATTGGGTTGCAAATGCAAAATAACACTGGTTGATCTTTAGTGGTAGTACCAAGAAAATACTGCTAGGGGTCAACCAGAATCATTTTGCATCCAGAGCGCAAGAGGGTAGGAACAACTGAGGATCACTCCTAATCCAGCCACCAGAGATCATGGAAACCTCAGTAGAGGGTGTGTATGTGTGCACCACAAACTGCATTTTCAGACTTTGCATCTCATCATTTGAAGCAAACTAGCATTCATTATGGTAAAATAACACATAATTTTGCCATTTAGTGTGTGTTAAGTAAAAAATATCATGCTTTATTCCCTAATGTACATTAGTAACTGCCTCCCTTAGGGAATCATTTTCAGTTTACCTGTATTTCTACAAAATCCATGGGCAATTTTTACCCACAGTCTTTGTGCTATGTTTCAAAGTGAAAGTTTGTACATACTATCACTTTCAGTATTGCCTAAGAAAAAGTAATCACAGAGGCGTTATCACTGTCCTAACCTTAATCTGAGAATTCCTCTGCCGAGTGCATGTAAAAATTATGTGCATTGTTCCTCATCTACACACAGAAGGGTAATTTTCAAAAAGCCCTTTTACCCATGTGAATAGATATTTACACTGATAAATTACTTTTGGAAATGTCCCCTCCCCCTCCATGCATATCTGCACAAGTTATATTAACGACCTTCATCAATATCTATGGAAAGTGAGCAGATAGCATTGGAGGGGCTTGCTGGATCCTTACCCGGGAATATTATAAACCACATGAGACACGATTTGTGCTTAAGTGTGAATCCAGCTTTATTCATTCATCATTTCCATCCCATTTTCATTTATGTGACAAATGGCATAACGTATAAGAGTTATCCACTCTTTATTTTTATTTAAAAAAAAAACAACAACACTGAAAATGCTTGAAGGAGATATACATTTGAAGTTAGATTTTTCAAATTGACTGCTGCTGCATCTGTTGAGAAATAGGACCTAGGGGTGTGAGCCAGCTGGAAAAGAAAATTATATAAAATTGTTCCTGTCATATAGTTGTTATTGCAAAATATCTTTTTATAATCCTTTAGAGCTCTATGGAACATCATACCATATATTACAATGCAAATACCATCAATAGGGCACATCCTTAATGGTTTTTTTGCATAGAAATACATAAAACATCTTGAAATGCCTGCTGTTTTCCCTAGCTGTTTATTTCCACTAGTTATGAAAGCAAAACTCACAATAAACTGTATAAAAATGTATAGGGTCAGTTCTATAACTCAGTAGCAGGGCTTTGCACTGTTGTCAAAAAGTTTGGCTTTATCCTGAAGCTTATTTTTTGTTCATCAGGAAGATCTGGGCTAGGGATGTTCTAGAGGAAGTTGTTGCAATCTGGATGCTCTGTCCATTATTGAACATCAGCACCTATTGGTGAGATGTAGTATACACATGCACTTGGTCCCACGTGAAGTTAAAGCTTTCCACTATGATGGTTAAGTTAAATGTAGATGGGGATTTAAAAAAGAAAAGAAACAGTGGGTGGATTTTAAAGGTTCTTAGTATCAGTGCCAGTTGAGGCTGGAACTGATTGATTGTAATCCTATAGGAGCAAAAATAAATTATTGGGACAATAAATATGTACAATTACTAACTAGACACTCAGAAACCTTCCTCTCAAAAGTCATACTCAATAAAACTTAAGTGACACATTGGATGGCAGAAAATTTGGCTGCAGCTTTCTTTACCCCTCATTAACCACACTTAACAACAATAACATAGGCCCCCCAACTTGCACTGGCAAGTTAGATGCAAGGCTATGATAAGGCAGGCAAAGAGAGAATTTGACAAGAGGTTTGCTGTGAAAGCAAAAATGTGTAATAAAGACTTTTTCAAGTACATTCATAGCAAAAAACCTGTGAGAGAATCAGTTGTACCATTAGATGATAGAGGGATAAAAGGGACATCAAGAGGGGACAAGGCCAGAGTGGAGAGATTGAATGAATTCTTTGCTTTGGTCCTTACTGAGTAAGATGTAGGGATGTTACCCATGACTGAAGTGGTATTTAAAGGTGATGCCGCAGAAGAATTGAAAGAAATAGTGATACACCGGGAAGATGTATTACAACTATTTGAAAAACTGAAGAGTAGCAAATCACCTGAACCGGATGGTATACATACAAGAGTGTTGAAAGAACCGAAATATGAGATTGCAGACCTGCTATTAGTAATCTGTGAATTATCATTAGAATTATCTGTAATCCCTGAAGATTGGAGGATGGCCAATGTAAATGCCAATTTTTAAAAAGGGTTCCAGGGGTGATCTGGGAAACTACAGACCAGTGAACCTGAAGTCAGCACCAGGAAATATGGCTTAATTGGAGACAGCCAACATGGCTTTCACCAAGGAAGGTCTTGTCTTATTAATTTTTTTTTTCTGAAGGTGTGAATAAACAGGTAGACAACGGTGAGTCGGTTGATATAGTGTATCTGGATTTTCAGAAAGCTTTTGACAAGGTCCCTCTTGAGAGGTTCTTGGCCACATTAAAAAGGAGACAGTGTACTATTGTGGATTAGGAACAGGTTAAAAGATAGAAAGCAGAGAGTGGGGCTAAATGGCCATTTTTCTGAATGGAGAAAGGTGAATAGTGAAGTACCCCAGGGATCTGTGCTGGGTGTGCTGCCTTTTAACATATTCATAAATGAGTTGGAAATGGGAATAATGAGTGAGGTGATCAAATTTGCAGATGACACAAAATTATTCAAAGTTGTTAAAACACAAGAGGATTGTGAAAAATTCCAAGAGGCCCTTGATAAATTGGAAGATTGGATGTTCAAATGGCAGATGAAATTTAATGTGGACTAGTGCAAAGCTATGTGCCTAGGAAAGAACAGCACAAACTAGGGTTACATGATGCAAGGTTCCACATTTGGAACCACCACCCAGGAAAAAGATTTAGGCATGATTGTGGATAACTCGTTGAAACCTTCCACCTAGTGTGCAGCAGCGGCCAAAAAAGCAAATAGAATGCTAGGAATCTTAAGGAAAGGAGTAGAGAATAAAAGAAAGGATATTCTAATGCCTCTGTATCATTTCATGCTGCGACCGTACCTTGAATATTGTGTGCAATTCTGGTCATCATATCTTAAAAAGTATAGAGCAGACTTTTATTATGTGTATTTACTACTATAGCACACCCTGTTTCAAAGTTCTTTGTAATGCATGTATGTTGTAATGCAGTTCTTGAGTTCATTGTAAACCGCTTTGATTTAGGAAAGGCGGTATAGAAGTGCACATAGATAAATAAATAAGAAAAGGTGCAGAGAAGAGCCACCAAAACGGTAAAGGGGATGGAAGGATACCCCTATGAGGAGAGGCTTACAAGATTAGGGCTCTTCAACTTGGGAAAGAGACAGCTCAGGGGAGATATGATAGAGGTCTATAAATTAATGAATAGAGTGGAACGGGTAAACATAGATTGGTTGTTAACTCCACCAAAGTAGAAAGATTAAGGGACATGCCCTGAGGCTACAATGTAACCCATTTAAGGCTAATAAGAGAACACAATTTTTCACTCAACACATAAACTCTGGAATTTCTTACCAAAGGATGTAATAAAAGCTGTTAGTGTAGCTAAGGTTAATATAGGTTTGGAGAAGTTCCTGGAGGAAAAGTCCATAAACCATTATTAAAGAGGACCTGGGAAATCCGCTGTTTGCCTCAGGACAAGCATTGTGGAACTGTGTATCCTTTGGAAACCTGCTATGTACTTGTGATCTGGATTGGCCATTTTTGGAAACAGGATACTAGGCTTAATGGACATTGGTCTGACCCAGTATGGCATATCTTATGTTCTTATGTCTCTTTTCTGATGTTCAAAGCATAAATAGAGCTTCTAAAATAACCTCCATAAGGGGGAGAGAGTCATCAAACCAGAGTTGAAGGTAGACATTTGAGGCATTTCATTTTGAGAGTTTTGTCCAGCAGCCAAACAAAGCTATCTCTAAGATTCTTCCCCCAAACCCTATGAATGATGATGTCATCAGCATCCTTCTGAAAAAGTGAAACAGAGCAGGTGCCATTTTGTGTTTTGCTTTTAGTTAGGGAGGATCAAACAAAGGTGTCGCAAAGAAAATGTTTGCAGAGGTGGATAAAATAAAACAGAGAAAGCAGAACAGACATATCTCAGAGATATGGGGGGGGGGGGGGGGAGCTCTCATCGAGGCCGAAGTCCCAAACAAGGTTATTACCTAGACTTCCAGAATGTGTTCACCACTCGGTCCAGAACCAAGTCTCGACAGTCGTCAACCTCTCTGGACTACCTTTAACATCTGATCAGGAGGAAGTACTAAATATGGGCCTTTCTTTTGTTCCGGTGGTCCGTTACGACTCTTTCAAAATTTGTGAATCCTTGTTTCAGTTCTTTCGCAAACTCCGCATCATCAAATATTTTTATGACAAACCCTCAAGTGCAGATATTTCTATAATGGGTTCTCCCTTGCATGCAACATTCCACTCATGTTTGCCGTCTGCTACACAAACATTGGTGAATGCTGGGTTTACATTCTTGTTTCCAGTGCCCACTAATGTTGGCATTCTCTCAAGGGACAAATTTGCGAGACACGTTGGTGCATGCTGCCACTACCAATGACAGATCTCCTAAAATACACTCTGATCCCGGCCATTATCCTTGTGGTACTTGCAAACATTGCAGTACCACTTTACATGGAATTTCTTGGTTGGACACTCTCACTGGCTGCGTTTACAAATCTTGTTGGCGCTCATCTTGCACTTCCACTTTCATGATGTATCTCATTATCTGCCCCTGTAATTTGTATTACGTTGGTAGGACTGTCCGACAATGTAGGACATGCTTGAATGAACATGCCTCCCATTTACAATTGGGTACCATATCAGCACCAATGGTGGAACACTGCTTGGAGAAAGGCCACGTTTTTCATCAACTACTTTGGAGGATCAAACATCACATCCCCGTGGACCCCAGAGACGGGGATCACACTTATAAATTACAATGCTGTGAACAAAAATGGATTTACAATCTGGACACAATTTTACCGAGGGGCCTAAACTTGGAATTGGATTGGCCCAGCATTCTTTGACATGTTCCAATCATGTGTGGAATTCCCTATTTGGAAGACGGTCCTTGTGACGTTCCTTCATTTGAACCTATTGATTCTGTTGTCCAATCAACTTTTGGAACTCCCTGAGTAGTGGGTGGCATCTTGACATCTTGTTTATGATTGGCTTTGGCTTTTGCAATGTCAGACGCCGTTTTTTCTAAAGAACTGAATCCGACGATGTATGTTTGCCATTTTGGAAGTTGTCCTGGACTTGTCCTGCAAAGCCTGAAGCAGAGTTTCTGTTCAACCCAAAATGTGTCACGTCGCATGTGTGGAACTTTTCCACATTTTCTTCAATGAATTAAGGATCATTTTGTCAGCTAAGCAGCTGGTTTATTTTTTTTTTTATTTTTTTTTTTTTTTTAAGTTTTTTATTGAGTGTAGCACAACGCATTACAAGGAATTACGCAATAGGCATACAATGACTCAAGAAAACAGAACAAAGCTCAAAGAGCAAATGAGCAGCATAATATGCCCACCTCCATATCCTGTGAGTTCTACACCCATAAGAGCAAACAGTGATCTATGACAGTAATACCCTCCCCACCATTAGAGGAGGCTCCTAGCATATTCAAGAACAATACCAATAAAGAAGAAGAAAGAAAGAGAAAGGGAAAAGAGAGAAGGAAAGAAAGAAAAGGAAGAAAGAAGAAATTACCCCCCTCCCTCCCCCCCAGAGGCGCTGCAGGCACCGCAATAAGAAAGGATAAGGAACTTCTTAGGAGCTGGAATGCGTAAAGTTATAAACCAGAAGAGGTAGTGCAATAGAGAACAAGTAGCAGTACTGTCAAGTAGTACAGGTATAGAGATCTAAGGCCGACCATTTGGAGAGGTTAGGTAATCTGCCCCTTGTGCCCAGGATCCTATCAGAGGCTTTTTCATATTTTGAGAATAGACACAACTGGTTCCACCATTCTGAGTAAGTAGGTTTGGTGGGGTTTTTCCAGCGAGTTAGAATAAGCTTCAACGCTATCGTGATCATAAAGTTGAGGAGAAAATAGTTGTGTTTATCCAGCTCATGGAGTTGTGCAGTGTTCCGAAAGGCAACTATTTGCCAGGATAGATCAGCCCTGAATCACAGTACGCGCTGAATTTGATCCCAAACCTGCGCCCAGAACCTCTGAATGGGAGGGCAATCCAGCAACATATGCCTGAGTGTACCCACCGCAGTACGACAGGTCCAACACCATTTAGTTTCATTCTTATTCCACTTGCTCAGGGTAATGGGGGTGATAAAGGCCCTATGCGCCAAGAAAAACATGGACTGAGTAAGAGCCGCTGATCGGGATGCTCGGACCGAGGACCTCCAGAATTTCTGCCAGTCTGCCGGCGACAGCGTTAGTTGCACCTCGTCTTCCCAAATATGGCGGAGTCCAGAATTAGACGGGGTAAAGTGCTCTACGAATATAGCATAAAAACGGGAAGCAACACCTGATGTGGCGTTGATTTCTGCAACCACCCTCAGCAGACCCCAAGAGTCGGTCAACGTCGCGAGAGAAGGAAGAGCCTTGCCAATGCAGTGCCGCAGCTGCAACCATTGGAAGTAGCAGGTGGAGGGTAGGCCAAATTCCCGCTGAAGAGCGTTAAATGGCTTCCAGGCAGCAGTGTCCAGTAGCTGTCCGACAGTCCATAAACCCAGCTTGTACCAGTTTGCCCAACTACATGTCTTTTTATTTACCCTGAAATCAGGGTTGAACCAAATGGGTACGGCCCTTGAGGGTGGGTTGCGATGTGCAATGATAGAGAGGAAGGACCGGGCAGCCATTTGAGTTGAAGTTATCATCCTTCCAACGTTAGAGGTCTCCGGATGAAGCATCCCCAACAGCAGCCGGAGCGGGCAGGGGGCAACCAACCGTTCTTCCAGCAGAAGCCATGTGGGCTTATCCTCTAGTGTGTCACTCAATGCCCATAACGAGCCCTGTTTCAGCAAAAAAGCTTTATGGTACCATGAAAAGTCAGGGAAATAAATTCCAGCAGTTGCCTTAGCGGCTTTTAGCTTCTTTAGCGCTATTCTGGGGGTCTTTCCATTCCAGAGAAAGGCGCTTAGGGATCGTTCTAGGGCACGGTATACTGCAGGTGGAAACATGACGGGGAGCATACTCAGGATGTAGTTTATTTTAGGTACCAAGGTCATTTTAATTGCTTCCATCCGGCCCCACCACGTGAGATGGAGCGGGGACCATGACAGTGTATAGGAGCGGGCTATGTCCATTACCTTCTCTGCATTCAGGCGCACAGTGTCCTCAATGGATGTAGAGTACAGGACTCCCAGGTATTTTATAGCAGCAGGCTCCCAGTGAAAGTGGTACTTGTCGATCAGGTAGGGGGATGCCCATTTATTCATCGGAGAAGCCACTGTTTTCGCCCAGTTTACTTTGTACCCAGAGAACTGAGAGTAGAGGGAAATTAAATGCAGAAGTGGTGGAATCGATGCTGGCTGAAAAGCAGCTGGTTTATTAATGCATTCATTTTATGGTCTGATTAAAATGGGCACACTGCTGCAGGGGAGAGAGGTTTGATTCCTCCACCTTTGACAGTGTACTTGACCAAAAAAATTGTTATAGTTTGGATTCTCTATCATGCTGGGATCCTTATATTACATTTGATGTTTGTTTTGATCTCCAGCATTCTGGGTAGATACTTTCTTGAACATATTGACATTACGGCATTTTACGTGGGCACCCCTCTGTGCATAGGTACAGCTGCCTCCCACATGCTCGTCACACTTACTGGCTGGCACATCGGATGCCAACGGATCTGTCAGGCCCTTCAGCTCCCACCTGTCCTTCGATTCATTACATTGACTTTTTTGGGGGTTCTCTTATCCAGCAATAAAGTGACAGCCATTTTCGGGCATTAAGGTGCATGCCTGACACCTTAAGGCCCGATGTCCTGTTAAAGCTCTTTATATGGCCCATTGGGAGGAGGGAGGCTGCCAAGCTGAAAAATATGTTTATTTAAAAATTTAATTGCATATTTTAACTGAAATTTGCATCATTAATGAGAGGGGGTGGGGTTTATACCCATTTTGAAAATCATTTTCTTAAGGTTTAAAGAATTTAAAGGTTTTAATAGAGGTTAGGAAGGTCCAAGGACCTAGAATTAATGTTTAGCTTGACAAGTTAAAACTTAAAAAAAAAACAGAAATCTAACCTGTTTCAAAAGGTGGGATTTAAAAGTGATTTTTGGATTAAAAAACACATAGGAACAGTGTTGGAGCTAACAAAAGATGAATTGTGTGAAAAAATGATTAAAAATGTTGTTTTATATATTAAAGAAACTAAATTTTATTTATGTACAATGCATTTCAATGGATCTGTTACACTTTGGTCAGTTGTAACTGCCTGATCTGACTGACGCAGTTTTCAGCTCTCTGCTTACAGACATTGGAGGAGAGATGACTGCAAATTAAAGGGGCTCAGTGTGTAATTTAGGAAAATAAGATTAAGAAGGGGAAACCAAAGTTATTACTGATAGAATGGAACTAGCTGAAAAGGTCGTAGCAGCAGGGATGGTCCAAGGGGGGTGAAGTCATTGCGGGGCCTCATTTGCATAAGGAACCTCCTTTGCATTAATATTTGCATAATGTTAGCATGAGCTAACTTTTAGTAAACATGCCTTTTAATGAGTGTCTGGATAAAGAAAGACTATCAGATTTCTACATTACTATACTCCAGTGCCAACCACCAGGCACATTAGGAAGTACTATAAACACTCCCCATTTAGAACCCATAGCAAACACGCCGTATCCTAACAGCACTACCAGGACTCACAAAGCACCAAACCCTACCTATAAAAAAGGCAACACTGCAAATATTAAACCAATACATCTCAGAGAATACCAATACATTTCCTACTGGGGAAAGATAACAAGTGGCACTATCAAATATAAACTACATGAACAGAATACCTCAGCTCAATTACACATAGACCGTCAGTAAACAAAGAACAAGGGATCACAATCCAGTAATAGGAAGACAATAATTAAACTGGGAACACCACAAGCTAAACTTGGAATGTACAACAACACTGGAGAAATAAAACTATAAATTAATTTCCTTTTGTTCTAAACAAAAATGCAAAGACGTTAGCGATACACATTTCCCAGAGCTGACATATTCCAGTTAATAAATTCAAAATAAAAAAGTATTTTTCTGCCTTTTGTTTGGGCATTTTATTTTTCAGTTGCAATTGCTCCAGTCACTTTCTTCTGGTTTCTTCATGTCTTCTGCGAGCTGTCCATTTGTCCTTTCTTCTCTCTTCTAGATTTTTTCCATTCTCTCTCTACATCTACTTTAATACTGATCTTTCCCCATTTGCTCTTTCATTCATTTCTTTTTTTATTCCTTTATTATCCACTTCCATCCTCAATCCCCACTTACTCTCCCAATACCCGGCCAATCATAGATTTTTCTTCCCTCCCATACAAAATATCTTTTCCCCTCTCCATTCTCATTCCCCCAGCCCCATCCCCTTCTAGTCCTTCCCCAACATCAGCTCCCTTCTAGTTCCAGCCTCATCCAGTATCCACCACCTTCTAGTCTCATTCTACCATCCCTCCCATCAGCCCATTTCCAGTCCAAGCTCCTCCCCATCAGCCAATTTCCAATTCTAGTCCCACATCAACCCATTTCCAATCCTAGCCCCCCCATCGGCCATTTACAGTCCTATCCTAGACCCCCCATGAAGAGCCCCGCGCCTGTCTAAGCAGCTTCAGAGGGAGCTGGGGAGGACAGCCAAAAGCCCCGGCTCACCTCTGCACAGCTCTGCACAGCTGCCAGCATGAAGAGCAGTGTTTTCCCTCAGGTTGGCAGCTGTGTTCTTATGAAGCGTGCTGAATGCTGGAAAAGGTTAGAGGGCGGGGCATCCCTTGCTCCCTCTGAATCTGGCATTTCAAAGAACACCGTGTGAGAATGAAGTTTGTGTGGGGCCCCCTGAAGTGTGGGGCCCTGTGCGAACAACATTCTTGCACAATGGATGGGCCGGCCCTGCGTAGACTGGCTTTTTGTGATAGTTGGTATGTGGGTATGATTGTAGAAGGATGTGCACGGCTTGATGTGAAATTAGGGTTCTTGATTTCAGTGGATTTGGAAAGTTTAATGTATTCTGATTTAGTCTGAATGAAGAGGACTGATGTGAGAATAAGATAAAAGGGTATGTTTACTCAAGAGCGGTAAGGGAGCAAGTATGCCATTAATGTGCGTTATTGGTGCCCATGAGCGGTTAACACCACAGAAAGCACCAATAATGCTGGATTAATGTTTAGAAGTGAGGCCCTTAGCATTAAGGCAAAAGGAGGTGGAGAGTGGGCGTTAATGGGGTGGAGAATGGGCGGCGATAGGGTGTGCTCCTTTAATGCCGGGTGGTGTTACCGTGTGTTACAGATCCCAGCACTAGGAACCCTAATGTCATGTGAAAGCTTGCAGTAAGGGCTGTTTCTGAGGGGAGAGAGTCTATTATAATGTAAGCAATGTGCTCCACCCACCGGAGTTCCCAAATTTGAGATAGTAGTGCTCCATTGGCAGCAACAACATGGTGCCCTATGAAGAAATGGCACAACATTGTTGGTGCCAAATCGGCAAAGGAGGTGTGATGTGGGTGATGCAGTGCGGCTGGTTGGACCAGAGGGCTGACAAGGCCACTGCCTAGGGTGTACATCTGGGATTCTTGGTATGATACCACTGTGACAGTGGCAGTACATATGCATGCTGCCTCAGTCCAGAAGAAGTTGCACCACCTCCACTGCCACCATGTTGCCATGTCAGCATTGTATGAGGTTGGGGGTGCCATTCACAGTGGCCGTGGCCTGCTGCAGATGAAATTTTTGTTCCGGCCCTGTGTGTTCGGTGCAACGCTGCAGTTGCCGCTGTCAGTGAGATCCAAGCACAAACAGCATAAAGCAACCCCTCAGGCACAAGGTTCACCAAGCCCTAAAATATATATAAACCCACATGAAGGTGAACTCAAGAGAAAACTTCCCCTTATATTTGTCAGACAAAAAGTCTCAAAACCGAAGCTATCATTTAACAAAGCTAAGGTAAACAAGACCAAAAGTCCATTTTAATCACAAGCAGCGATCAAAAATTAAAGCCACAACATTTTCATGGCCAACAGAAAATTTTACTTAACTGCAATCATTGGCGAATCTTGACAGTAAAGTTTTCAACGAAAGGTGTCCAAGACTACACAGTCCTGCATTTCGAGTTCCATTTTTCCAAGGACCCTACTTCAGGTCAAATTTTCCACCTCCTGGAAAAAATGCCAAATACACTATCACTGAGGGAAGCTACTTTAAAGACCAGCGTCTGACGTCATAGGCTGGTCACATGACCACTGCCGAGCCAATACGGGGCAAGTATTACTAAAAAACTCCCGCCACCGAATCCCGGCCTCCCAGGAGACTGTGCCAGTCCATTTCCAAATTTAGACCTCTGGGAGCAACAGTGTCCAACCTAAAAACCAACAAACCCAGAGAACATTTTGAAATAGTCCACACCCTCATAAAGGAACCATCCCACACAGGAGAAGTCACAATATACCCCCAAATCTTTGCAAACTTCCTAATCTCTAGACATAGTACCCTGAAGATAGACAACTCACAAGAGATCACCTCTACCCTCGAAATCACACCTCTCAAATACTCTGCCCTAAACACCAGCAGTACACCTACTGATCCCTGCCCAATACTGTGGATAAAATCAGCAAAGGCAGAGCTCAGCAAATTCATCCACAAGATCGTACACTCCTCTTAAATGCCCCTCTCCCTGAAACTAGCAACTATCCGCCCAGTCCCCAAACTTTCCTCACTACCCAGGGACAATATATGCTCAATCTCCAGGCTACTATTCCTCACCTAGATACTCAGTAAGACTATATACCAGCAGTTACAGGACTATGTGGACTCACAAGCCCCTCTAGACCCCATAAACATGGATTACAAGCTAGCCACAGCGTTGAAACCTTATGTATAATGCTCCTCGACAACCTCATCAGAGGAATTGACAATTTGAAAATGGGCTTCATACTCATTTTTGTCAACAAATCATCAGCATTCAACACAGTATCCCACCACATCCTCCTGTGAAGACTCAGCGACACTGGCCTGTACAACACCACACTCAAGTGGTTTAACTCTTGCCTCAGCAACAGGCAACAACAGGTCAGAGTTGGTGCAGCCATCTCCTCCCTTTTCCCCTCTCCCCAAGGAGTACCACAAGGTTCATCATTATCTGCCCTACTTTTCAATCTCTACATACAACCTATCTGTGATGTCATCAAGAAATACAACATCCAATACGCATTGTATGCCGATCATATGATGACTTACACCGCGATCAATCTTGAAAGCCTGGACTACATAAAAATAACTACCTGTCTACAAGACATGACTAAATGGCTATCTCACAACAACCTAAACATCAACTACAATAAGACTGAAACACTCTTATCACATGCAGCACCTCTTTTACACCCTCCCCCCTATTCATCTCCCTGCTCAACAAGACTATACATGTTAAGAATGAAGTAAAACATCTGGGTGTCACCTTGGACCATAACTTGAGCTTCCAATCTCACATCAACAGGACTGCCAGGAGGGCATACCACAAGATGGCCATCAAAAGAAGGCTCAAACCCCTCCTTAACCAGGACCACTTCCGGACAGTCTGCCAAGTCATCATCACGCCAGTACTGGACTACTGCAACATGTTAAACCATGGCCTATACAAACAAACAATTTGAACACTATAGATAGCACAAAATACTATTGCTCACATCAGCACTGATTCAGCAAACCACGAACACGTCACTCCACTTCTGAGTCAATTGCATTGGCTCCTGATTGCCTCCCACATTAGATTCAAAACTGCTCTTAACATATTCAAGATGAAGCACAACTTATCCCCGAACATTCTAAAGAGCCTAATCAACACCAACACAAGCACTAGACCCAGAATACATAACAGAATGGACACTATCCTAACTCCATACAAAAACGTGGTAAAATTGAAGGAACCTTTATTGTAGATCAATCACATGCCATACACGCCCGACACAGGCCATGTTTTGAAATGTCTTCTTCAGGGGGATTCTGGCATACTATATCCATAAAACATGAACAAAATGAATATACACATGCAAATAGGCCCAGTGTCATACCTGGTCTCCTGGCTCTCAGAATCACCCATTCCTGCCCCTGCCCCAACACCCCTTAGAAGTGTGTTATATACGGGGTAATATCCATTCGCCCCAGCCTTTACCTGAATACACTTACTGTATTAGTTGTGTCATGTGCTGGTCATTGGTCGCTTTATAGTTTGCTTTCATTAAACGTTTTCGGGCAGACACAACAAAGTATCAAGAATTTGATGATTTTGGCGGGTTTTTCCAATTTTGTTCTAACTTGCCTATGCCTTGCCTTCAAATTGGTTCAAACCACTGTGACTTTTGCTTGCCTCTGCAATTTCATTTTGCCTTGCCTTTGCGTTGATTCTACACTGTGTGCAGAATTTATTAAATCACGTTTGGTGGTATTTGAACTTGTTTGGCGGTATTTGATTTTATCTGGTTTGCTGGACAGGTGTTTGAGTTTTTTTGATGATTGTTTGGTGGTATTTGATTGGTGCCAGTATGATGAATTCTTATTTTTAATTTTAGAACTACATGTGTGGTTTTGGCATCTCCAGTCCTTGTATTGCACATCATCCAGAGGTCTTCAGTTCCTGTTGATCTTTAATACTTGGGACAGTGACAGTTAGCCATTGGCCCGGTTTAGTAGACATACCCCAAAGACTCTCCTAATTCCTCATGTGATGTAGTCATATATCATTCTCCATTAATCCTTGCTCTGCAAGATGACATAAAATATCTCTGCATTATAACTCAGCACTATATAAAGATATATCAATTTAACAAGTCATTCCAGATAACTTCATTTTTAGAGGCAGCCATAAATATGGACATTATTGTGTTAGTAAAATTTAAATGCATTACAACCAGAGAAATGTTTTTTCTGAGACAGCAGGGGTAGATGAAAGAGATTAAATTAATGCTTTGGGTTGACATTTGCACAGCATGTTTCACTTTAATTGATTATATTATAACCAAACTTAAATTATAATCAAGATTGATAGAAACAAAAAAAAAACCCATGTTGTAACTCAGTAATAAATTAATCTGCTTGTACATGCTATAATATATGAATGACTTTTAAAGCTTGAGATGCAGCATGAATGCTCTCACTCAAAGAGCTTATAAATATGAAGAGCTTTGCAAAGTAAAATTATTTTACAACAGTAAAAAACAATTATGTAAAATGAAATATGTATGCGTTATGACTGTGATCAACACATTTTTTAAAATTAAATAATAAATCTGCTACTAGAATTCCAAGTCTGGTGATTGCAAGAGATCTTCATCAGGCTGATTGAAATAAAAACATTAACAGCAAGTGTAAAACAAGGTAAAATTAGTCTCATAGAACACAGTGATTAATTTCTGAAGCCAGGTAAAATCTCATCTTCAGAAGATTAGAAGCTCCTGTTTGAGTGTGCTTTGGTGTTTTCAGTCTATACCAGAAATCAATGCACAAAAGAACTGTGCTTGGCTAAACGCAGTGTCTGCCAGAGTATTAATGAGTACTTTGCATATTTACATGGTTGATGAAAGAAAAGAAAATAAAGACGATGGGGTAGGTTCACCCGTTTCACCACTTGAAAGCAGCTAGAGGTAAATAGCTTATAGGGCAGGCTGACAAAACAAAATGCTTGTTATTCAAAGTTGGAATCTGCACAGGATGACTAATAGTGGCATTTAGGTGCTGATTTTATAAGAGGCACATGGAAAGTTACATGATATTTATGTGTCTATCGCCCAGTGCGACAAGGCGGTGGCAAAAGGAGGATGTTGGGCTGCATACGAAGAGGAATTACCAACAGAAAGGAAGAGGTACTTATGCCACTGTACAAGTCACCAGTGAGGCCTCACTTGGAATACTGTGTTCAATTTTGGAGACCATATCTTGCAAAGGATGTAAAAAGACTGGAAACTGTTCAGAGGAAGGCGACCAAGATGATTTGAAGCCTGCATCAGAAGCCTTATGAGAAGAGACTTGAAGACCTAAACATGTACACTTTGGAGGAGAGGAGGGACAGGGGAGATATGATTCAGACCTTTAAATACTTAAAGGAAAATAATGAACAAACAAACCTCTTCCAAAGACGGATAAGCTGTAAAACTAGAGGGCATAACATGAAGCTACAAGGGGGTAAATTGAAAGGCAATGTTAGGAAATACTTTTTCACTGAAAGGTTGGTGGATGCTTGGAATGCCCTCCCGATTGAAGTGGTGGGGGCAAACACAGTGACGGAGTTCAAAAGGGAATGGGACAGACACAGTGGATCCCTTTACAGCAACAAGAAAATATCAAAATAAATCATCAAATTCCTCAACAAATAGGGGTGTCCTACATGGAGTGGTGGGTTCACCCCTGGGTAAAGACATGGGGAGGGGTGGCCTGCACGGAGTGGCAGGTGTACCTACTCTTGACATTGTGCTGGGCAGACTAGATGGACCATACTGGTCTTTATCTGCCATCATTTACTATGTTACTATGGTAAAGGGGATGGAAGGATACCCCTATGATGAAAGGCTTAAAAGGTTAGGACACTTCAACTTGGAAAAGAGATGGCTGAGGGGAGATTTGATAGAGGTCTATAAATTAATGAATGGAGTGGAACGGGTTAACATAGATCAGCTATTTAAACCATCAAAAAGTAGAAAGACTAGAGGACATGCAATGAAGCTACAATGTAACCCATTTAAGACTAATAAGAGAAAATATTTTTTCACTCAATGCATAATCAAACTCTGGAATTCGGTACCAGAGGATGTAGTTGAAGTTGTTAGTGTAGCTGGGTTTAAAAGAGGCTTGGAAAAGTTCCTGGAGCAAATGTCCATAAACCATTATTAAAAAAGACCCGAAAAATCCACTGCTTACCACGGGATGAGCATTGTGGAACCTGTGGCCTTTGGGAATCTGCCAGGTACTTGTAACCTGGATTGGCCACTGTTGGAAACAGGATACTGGGCTTGATTGACCTTGATCTGACATAGTATGGCATTTCTTATGTTCTTATTTTCTTAAAGGGGAGTCCAGTGTTATAGGAAGCTACTGCCTCATCAACAGACTCCAATGACATAGTGGAGGAAAGAGATGGTGAGACAGTAGTGGAGAGAGCCAGTGGGTCAATAGCATGAAGATTTCTAAAGAAGTTGGAGGAGACTGGGTGAGGTTGGGGTGGGGGTGATGAAGAATGAAACTTAGGTGATTGTCAGATAAGGGAAAAATTGAGGTACAGAAGTTAGAGAGTAAGCAATTAGAGAAGAAGACAAGGTCAAGGCAATGACCATGTTGAGCAGTAGAGCCAAGCTGAAGTGGGAGCAGTAGAGCCAAGCTGAAGGTTGAATGAGGAGGTAAGAGAAAGGAACTTTAAAGCATAAAGATCATAGAGGTTATCAACATGAATGTGAAAATCCCCAAGAATAGGGTAGGGGAAAGATGAGTCCATAAAGAAGAAAAGCCATGAGTCAAAGTCAGTGAAAAAGGTAGAGGTGAACTTGTTAGGGGGATGATAAATAACAGCTAAACGGCAATGTAGTGGAGTAAAAAGGCAGATGGAGTGGACTTCAAAGGAGGGAAAAGAGTGAGACTGAGGCAGAAGGAGGTGTTGAAATTGGCAGGAGGGAGAGAATAGAAGCCCAATACTGCCACCACAGCCAGTGGGGCGAGGCATGTGGGAGAAATGATATCCACCATGACAGAGAACAGCAACTGAAGCCAGATCTTCTGGGAGGAGCCAGGTCCAGTGTTGGGATTGGGCCAGTTTGGCACAGTGCATGCTAACCGGTTCCTGCCGCGGCCCACGTTCGCCGAACTGGTCCAAACATGGCATTGAAATACCGGCACTACAGTGGCCAGAATCCCCCCGCCTGAGAATGTTTGATGGCATCAGGGGATTGTGGCATTGGGAGAAGCTCCCGATGCTGTTAAAACATTGTCAGGCAGGGGATCAGGCCGCAGGACAATGGCTGGGTCGCTGCACCTCGGTGGAGGGCAATGTCTTAAGGGTATGACTGCTGCAACACCTCCACATGAGGTGCAGCAACCAAGCCATCACACACGTGAGAGGCTGGGACCGAACTGGTCCTAGTCAGTTCGGATCCCTTTAGATCTCAGTTAGAGCAAGAAGATGGAGAGCAAGAAGACTGAGATAAAGAGATCATGAATAAAGGCAAGCATATTTGAGATGGAGTGTGCATTCCACAAGGCACATCAGAAAGGGAGAGAGGAGGGGGAAAGGAGAGGGATAGGGATAGGGGTTTAGCCATCTGTTGGTTGAGCCCAGAGAAAGAGACAATAGAGTCAAAGATAACCCCAAGGTTGCGAGCTGAGGAAACAGGGATTAGTATAGTGTCATCCACAGAAATAAAGGGAGGAAGGGGGAGGTGGGTTTAGGGGGAAAGATAAGGAGCTCAGTTTTGTCCATGTTCAGTTTCAGATGGCATTGAGACATTCAGGCAGCAATGTCGGATAAACAGGCAGAGATCCAGGACTGAATTCCTGGAGAGACTTCGGGCACAGAGAAGTAGATCTGAGAGTTATCAGCATAAAGATGGTACTGAAACCATGGGCAGAAATAAGTGCACCAAGACAGAGCCCTGAGGTACACCAACTGAAAGTGCTATGGCAGTAGAGGAGGATTTACTAGAACATACACTAAAATTGCTGTGGGAGAGATAAAAAGAAAATCAGGACATAACAGAGCCCCTAAATCCAAGCGAGGACAGGTTATTGAGGAGAAGGTAATGATTAAATGTGCCTAGGCAGCAGAAAGGTCAAGAAGGATGAGGATCAAATAAAGACCCTTGGATTTGGTAAAGAACAAGTTGCTAGAGACTTTGGAAAAAGCTGTTTCTGTAGAATGTAGAGGATCAAATCCAGACTGCAGTGGATCCAGAAGGGCTTGAGAGGAAAGAGAGTCAAGACAGCAGCTGTGAATTGCTTGTTCAAGGAGTTTTGAAGCAAAGGGGAGGAGAGAGATGGGCCAATAGCTGGAAGGACAGGCAGGGTCTAGTGAGGGCTTTTTGAGGAGAGGTGTGAACAGAGCATGCTTGAAGGCCACAGGAAGAATGGAAAACAATAGGTTAAGGATGTGATTGATGGAAGGGATGATGGTGGAAGAGATAGAGCTTAGTAGATGGGTGGGAGTAAGATCAGAGGAGCAGGTAGTCAGTTTGGAGGAGGAGAGAAGACTTGCAGTTTCTTCCTCGGTGATTTCAGAAAAATGAAGACAGGGTAACAGAAGGTGAGGGAAGGATTTGGGATTGAAGTAGGGTGGGTGGTAGAGGTGACCCTATGGAGAATTCAAGGCTAATCTTTTGGACTGTATCATGGAAATAGTCAGCCAAGGTCTGGGCATAAAGTGAAGGAGGTATTGGGGGAGGAGGGACCTTGAAGAGAGAGTTAACATAGTAAAGAGACAGCGAGGGTCATAGGCTAGAGAGTTAGTCAGATGGACATAGTACTCTTGCTTGGCAAGTGCTATGGCTGATTTAAAAGAAGTTAGCATGAATTTGAAATGTAGGTAGTCAACAAGGGTATGTGATTTAAGCCAAAGGCGCTCAGCCAAGCAGGCACAGGAAAGTAGGTAGTGGGTTGTCAAGGTTGAGGTATGATATGCCATGCAGGGCATGGAATGGGAGCAGCAAGTGCATCTAGAGCAGAAGAGAGTACAGTGTTATAGGAAGATACTCCCTCATCAACAGACTCAGATGACATAGTGGAGGAAAGAGGTGATAAGATGGCATTACATAGAGCTGAAGGGTCGATAGTGTAAAGATTCCTAAACATGCTATTGGAGACTGGGCAAAACCAAAATGGGGGGTGACTAAGGGTGAAATTTAGGAAGTGATGGTCAGATAAGGAAAGAACAAAGATAAAGTTTGAGGGTGAGCAGTTGGAGAAGAAGATGAGGTCAAAGTAGTGGTCATGCTTGTTAGCAGGAGTAGTGGAGAACAACTGGAGGTTCAATGAGGAAGTTAGGGAATTTTAAGGCATAAGGGTTAGTAATGTCATCAAAGTGGATGTTAAAATCCCCAAGAATAAGGTAAGGGGAAAATGCATCCAGAAAGTCAAAGTCAAAGTCTGTGAGAAAGGTAGAGGTAGACTTGCTGAGGGGTTCGATAAATGACAGCTACCCAGAGAGATAGTGGAGTAAATAGGAAGATAGCTTGGACTTCAAAGGAATTATACAGAGGAGGGAGGGACTGAAATTGACAGGACTGAGAGAGCAGAAACCCAACATCGCCAACACAGCCTATGGGCTGAGATATATGGGAAAATAGGTAGCATCCATGACAGAGAGCAGTGACTGAAGCAGAGACATTAGGGAGAAGCCAAGTTTCAGTAAGAGCCTGGAGATGCAGAGTATTAGAGATAAAGAGGTCATGAATGAAGGCAGGTTTATTGGAAACAGAATGTGCATTCCACAAGGCACATGAAAAAGGGAGAGAAGAGAGAGAAAGAAGAGGGATTTGAACCAGATTTGAGAGGTTATGAATTGATCTGCCTTGGGAGTGAAAAAAAATCTAGGGGGTCCAGGACTGAGATTGATATCTTCAGATGAGAGAAGGAGAAGGGGCAGGAGAGAACAGAGTTGAATAGAGCATAAATGTTAGCAGAGGCTTGCAATGAGGGTGCTCTCACCAAGCAGGAACCTCCAAATGGAAGGTGAGCAGCTCATGTGCAGCCCTGTAAATTGTGTAAATGCCTCTAATCAGGATATTCAATGGCACTAATACAATCTTCTCCCCTAAACATCCCAATGTAAACACTTTGCATGGGGGCATGTCGTGAGCATTCTGGGGAGGAGCGGAGGCAGTGACAGTCATTCCTATCTTTTCTCCCAGTCCTACTCTGTCCTTCCATGTCCCCCTTCTACTTCCCCCTCTGACTCTTTTCCTCTCCACTGTGGTGTCCCTCAGGGTTCTATACTAGCTACCCTTCTATTCAACATTTTTCTCGCTCCCTTAGCCCTTTTGATACAGCAATCCGGGATTACTGCATTTTTCTACACTGACGATCTTGTCTTATTGCACCACACTTCTCCTCTATGCCCGGATCTCTCTCTCCTCAATTCTTGTCTTCTCACCGTTTCATCTTGGCTTACTTCCAACTGTCTGCACTTGAACCTTTCTAAAATCCTCGCCATTTGGTTCCCCCCCAACAGCCCTTCTCCTACTCTTGCCCCATCTCTAGTTGGCTCCCTGTTGTCTCTTGTTTTAGGTATCTTGGTGTTCACATCGACTCCAGCCTCTCTTTCCAATCTCACGTTTCTGGTGTCACTAAGTCTTCCTTCTTCCACTTACGTTGTTGTGCCATTTGTCCCTTTCTTGCCCCTCAGGCCCTTAGTACTCTTGTCCTATCCTTTGTTACTGCACGTTTGGATTTTTGTAATTCTGCCCTTGTAGGTCTTCCTCAATCACAGCTTAGTAGATTGCAGCGAACCCAAAACACGGCGGCACACATCATCACCCACCCCTCCCAATCTGATCACATCTTCTACTACAACTCCACTGGCTTCCACTTGACTACCATATTCACTACAAGCTTCTCACCCTTGTACACCATGCTATCTACACCCATACCCCTTTATATCTGGCAGACCTCATTCACGTCCACACTTCCACTCTTACACTTGCCCCCTACACTCTCTTCACCTCAACCGCCTTCACCTCCCATCTCCCTCCATGGCTCACTTACAATCTACATGTTCCTCTGCCTTCTTTTTCATAGGACCTGCACTTTGGAACTCCCTACTTACCTCTCATAGACTACAACCAGACTTTCGCACCTTCAAAACCCAAATAAAAACTCATCTTTTTTCATCTGCTTTTGATCTCTCCCCCTCCTCAGTCTGACTACATATTCCGTTCCTTTTGTGTTCTCTTTGTCTCTTTATGTCTAACTCTCTCTTCACTATCCTATCGACTATGTAACTTCCTTTCCATTTCTAGGCCTCTGGCTGTCTTTGGGGTATTTTTTGATACATTTTGTACACCGCCTTGTTATTATTGAAGGGCGGTTTTATCAAGTTCAATAAACATAACACATAAACATAAACCAGACAGCGGCGATATTCCATGCTGTCCAGTTAGTGACCTGCAGCTAAAAGATAGGTGAAGCAAAAGCTTGCCTATCTTTTAGCACTAGGAGCTAACCGGGCAGCATGCAATATCGCTACTGCCTGGTTAGCTACTGCAGCTGGGAGGGTGTGCGGCAAACCCTGATATTCAATGCCGGGATCGCAAATGACTCCAGCATTGAATATATGGGGTTAAGGGTCAGCACAGACAGCTATGCACCTTAGCGGCATAGAGCTGACCTAAATGAATATCGACCCCTTAAAACTTAAACCTATATTCACTTGGGCAGGCTATGCACCGCTACGGACATAGCCATGCCCATGACCCTTAATCCCGGATATTCAATACCGGGGTCTTCTGCGGCCTTGGCATTGAATATACGGGGATCACCGCACATGCTTGAAGCCACAGTAGCTAACCGGGCAGCAGTGATATTGCATGCTGCCCAGTTAGCTCCTGCGCCAAGAAGATAGGCAAGTTTCTTTCTCGCCTATCTTTTAGGCCCAGGTCGCTAACCGGGCAGCATGCAATATCACTGCTACCCTGTTATCGATCGTCTCTGCCTCCGCTCCTCCCCGGAACAACCCTGACATGTCCCGATGCTAAGTGGTTAGCATCGGGACGCGTAAGGGCCATAATGGGGGATATTCAGCGGCAGTAACCATGTTAGTGCTGTTGAATATCCCTCTCAGCATCAGTTACATGGTTTACAGGGCTATAAACTGTGTATCTGCTCTTTGAATATCGGGCCCTAAATATTTACAGAGGAATAGGGAGAAGGAGAAAGAAAAAGCACTCCTAACTCTGCAGTCAGTAGTATGGAAATACTCAATACAGCCTGTCTGCTAATTTTTATAGATGTGTCAGCTGTATTTTCTTCTGCTATTCACAGCATTTTAATCTATAGGGGTCTCTGGAAAAGTTTTATTGTGGTTTGAATCCTACCTTAGGGATCGAATGCTGTCTGACAGCATATTACACAAATTTCTTATTGAAAGGGTTTAATCTAAACAGTATATGGTTCCACTTTGTGAATTAATAGCTGATCTTGAAATAAAATTTACAGTACATACAGATGATATTCTGCTGTCCGTGCCATTTTCCCTAACTGAGAGAATATATTCTGCACTGATATCTGAGGTATTCCCTGAGACTGAAAAATACCCTGGGAGTAATGGCATGAAATCAATTTTAAAAAATGCAAAAACAAAAACAGAAGCTAGGTTTGTGTCTACAGATAAGGATCTTGTTACACCAGGTCATATCAAAATTAGGGATAGAGTAGTTGTGCTTCAGAAAGAGGTCATATCTCGGTATCATTATAGTTTCAAAATTGACTTTTCCATCACAAATTAATAGGATGGTACACAATGCTTATTTAAAGATATGTGTGGTATGATGGCTGTTTCCATATTTAGAAATGGATGTGTTTCATACTGTACAGTGATCCAGTTATTGGTATTATCCTATCTGGACTACTGTAACATTATTTATATAGGTCTACCTGAGAAGTTTATATGCTGTCTTCAAATAGTACAGAACGCAGCTGCCACATTAATTATTGGAGTAAATAAATTTGAGCATATCTCTCCTCTCATGGTCCTACCCCTAACAGTAGTACTACAAGACTACCACTAGAAGTTACTAGCACCATTCTGAGCGCTGTTGTAGCTGGGGCAGGAGTGAAGGAAGATCACTCCTGTCCAAATCACCACTTATAAACAGCTGCTTCTGAGGTGCACAGCAGATCGGGGTGAGCAGCGGATGTCATCGGGAGTGAGCGGGAGCTCCTTTCTCTCCTCCTTCGCCTGCCAATCAGCAGCCCTTCCAACGGCTTATAAACAGCCGCTTCTGAGGCGCACAGCAGATCGGGGTGAGCAGCGGATGTCATCGGGAGTGAGCGGGAGCTCCTTTATCTCCTCCTTCACCTGCCAATCAGCAGCCCTTCCAACGGCTTATAAACAGCCGCTTCTGAGGTGCACCCGCGCCTTGCGGGCCCGCGCCTGAGGGCCCTTTGGCGTGGCCCTTAGGCGTAGGTCCGTGGCGTGTGAGTAAAGTCTACTTTATAATCGTTGGGCTTATCTGTCAGGCTGTTATATTATGGCTGCAATCTGCTGCTTTCCTTCCTTCTTGATTCTTCTTTTCTTTTAACTGTCACTGTCTCTCTAAACCTGTCCTATCTCATAAATGGCGTTCTTTTCTTGTTTTCTGTAATATATTGTATTGTAAACCGCTCTAATGCTTTGGCCTGAGCGGTATATCAAATTGTAATTAAACTTAAACTTAAACTCAACCACCAGGGAGCCCCCAGATAAGATCCAGGGGGAATGTGGCAGGGTGGGGGGAGAGTCCAGGTTTGAAACCTTTTGGGGGAGGCCTGATAGGGGTTGAGTGGTCAGGGTGTCTTGTGGGAAAGCTTCCATATTGGATTGTTGTCTGGAGGAAGGTAATTCTGAAGGAAAGTTGGGTGCTAGCTATGGGGAAGAAATCAGTGTTGGGGAGTGGCCAATCAGAGGGGTTTGTGGCTAGGGAGGGAGGTATCAGCATATGGGGCCATCATGATTGCAGCTGCAATTTTTAGTTTTTTACCTTGGTGCCAGAGTTGCATTTCCTGCCAAGCAGTGTGTCTGCTCCCGCACAACCTGCAATGGCAGGGAATGCAGCTCCCATGTGTTAGGATCTGCCCTGCATGGTATATCAGGACATATACTAAGCATACCTCCTACATTTATCACACAGGGCTTGCACTTCATACACCTTAACTTTGACCGTTAAGGTGTGGTAAGTGCAAACACCACACTTTAATAAATGAGCCTCTACTTGTAAATGTTTAATTAACTATCAAGGGAATCAATATAAATAAATGAATAAAATACATTTTGCAGGAAATTTAAAACTAAAAGTAATTCCCTAGCAAGACAATGCCCGATCCCCTGCTAAAGCACCAAATATGAAGAAAACCTAACCAAACAAAAAACTACTACTACTTGGAGATTCCATCATCAGAGGCACCAACTTGGGAACAGAGTTCAAAGGAGAGAAGATAGTCATGTGCCTACCAGGCTCTTCAGCCAGCAGGAATACAAACCAAGTTGTTGAATTACTTAGCGCAAAAAGTGAACACTCCAAACTTGATGTTATTATACACTTAGGCACAAACGACCTGGCTAGAAACAGTGCCTCTACAGCCCAAAAGGACTTCCAATCTCTGGGAGAGAAATTCAAGCACGTTGTTAACACTGTTGCATTCTCAGAAGTTCTACCTGTTCTTGGTAAGGGGACAAAAAGGCTGCATCACATTAGCAGCTTTAATACATGGCTCCAGACCTGGTGCAAACAAGAAGGATTCAGATTTATTGGCAACTGGGACAACAGATGGACCAACAAGATACTAAACTGTGCTGATGGACTACATCTCTCTGTCGCAGGGAAAAGAATCCTAAGTGAAAAATTCAGGCAGTATGTGGATATGCATTTAAACTAGGAAAAGGGGGTGACGGATGTGGAAGGTCAACATCTGCATGCCACCCCCAGCAAAAGCAGAACAACATCAGACACAGCCACACTTTTAAGCTACACATCAAAAACATGTGGGAAGAAGTGGGCAGAACAAAATCAATGCAAAATACACACAAGCCAGGAAAATGCTGGAAAGCAATGAGCACAAATGCTCGAAGCTTAGCCAACAAAATTCCAGACCTGGAAGCCCTAATGGTGGAAACAGATTTGGACATTGTGGTCATTACAGAAACATTTTTTAATGAATCACATGATTGGGATATAGCCATAGCTGGCTATTTATTTATTTACATTCTCTTATATACCATGCTATTCTGCATCAGTGCGGTTTACATTGAACAAACTGAAATTACATTGAACAGGGCATTATAACTTGGAGATAACTATTTTACAGGGAACATGGGCTATGGAGGGTTAAGTGGCTTGCCCAAGACCACAAGGAGCACCTGTGGGACTAGAAACCCCAGTCTTTCCGGCCCAAGGTTGCTGTCCTCTAGTGGGATTTGAACCCCCGACCTTCTGGCCTGAAGTACCTTGCCCCAAAAACTAGGCCACTCCTCCACTCTGCTATAATCTATTCAGAAGAGACAGAGAAAATGGAAAAGGAGGACGAGTAGCCTTGTATGTCAAAAGCAATATTAAAGCTACTGAAATGCAGGGGACATAGGGAAAAGAAGAAGCACTCTGGATTGCATCGGAAAGAGGAGATGGCACTGTCATCCATATTGCTGTAGTCTACAGACCTCCGACTCAAATTGAAGAGAGAGATAATGAATTGATTATAGACATTGCCAAGATAGCAACATAGGGGGAAGCAATCATATTGGGTGACTTTAATCTACCTGATGTGGATTGGATTACTCCTTCTGCACATCTGGAAAGAAGCAAAAAAATTGTGGATGCTCTCCAAGATGCATTATTTAGACAAATTGTGATGGAACCAACCAGAGAAAGCTCAACGCTGGATGTAGTGCTCACAAACAGTGATAGTGTGTCGAATGTCTGAGTGAGTGCCCTTGTGAGCAACAGCGACCATCACACGGTGTGGTTTGAGATAAAAGCCATGGTCAGGCCAATCATAGCAAGCTCAAAGTCCTAAACTTCAAATACACTGACTTCAATAAAATGGCAGAGTACTTAAAGGAGGAGATGACGGGGTGGAAGGAGATAAAGGAAGTGGAATTGCAATGGGCTAAACTAAAGGAGGCAATAAAAGGGGCAACCGATAAATATGTAAGAAAACTAAATAAAAACAAGAGGATAAGGAAACTATTTGGTTTTCCAAAGAGATGGCTGCTCAAATAAAGGCAAGAAAACACAACTTTCGCAAAATTCAAAAGCTTGCAAACAGAAGAACACAGAAATGAATACAGGATCTAACTCAAAGAGTCTAAAAGAGTAATAAGGATAGCAAAATCAAAGGCAGAGGAAAAGATGGCTAAAGATGTGGCAACAAAACTTTCTTCAGGTATATTCAGGAAAGGAAGAAGATCAGAGTTGGAATTGCAGGACTCAAAAGTGATGGGAAAGGACTCGTGGAAAGTGACACTGAAAAAGTGAAATTGCTAAACAAATACTTCTGCTCTGTTTTTACTAAAGAAGATCCTGGAGATGGACCAGCTGTGACTCCCAAATATAATAATGGGAATGAAGTAGATACCACACCATTCACAGAAGACGAGGTTTTAGAACAACTTGCTAAACTGAAAGTGGACAAAGCCATGGGACCGGATGGGATACATCCCAGGATACTGAAAGAGCTCAGAGAGGTTCTTGCAGGACCGTTAAAGGATGTCTTCAACAGATCCTTGGAAACAGGAGAGGTTCCTCAGGACTGGAGAATGACTGATGTCGTACATCTACACAAAAGTGGTGACAGGGAAGAAGTGTCAAACTACAGGCCCGTGAGCCTTACCTCGGTGGCGGGAAAAGTAATGGAGGCGCTCCTGAAAGAGCAAATAGTGAACTTTCTCAAAACCAACAGGATGCAAGATCCGAGCCAACATGGTTTTACCGAAGGACGGTCTTGCCAAACAAATCTGATTGAGTTCTTTGACTGGGTGACCAAGGAACTAGATCGGGGGCATGCGATGGATGTCATCTACCTGGATTTCAGCAAAGCCTTTGATACTGTTCCTCATAGGAGGCTTGTCAACAAACTCAGTAGCTTTGGGATGGGTCCCAAGATGGTAAACTGGATTAGAAATTGGTTGACTGACAGACGACAGAAGGTGATTGTACATGGAGCTCACTCAGATGAGAGGAAGGTGATTAGCGGGGTGCCCCAGGGTTCGGTCCTGGGCCCGGCACTGTTCAATGTATTTGTGAGTGATATTGCTGAAGGACTGAATGGAAAAGTCTGTCTTTTTGCAGACGACACAAAAATTTGCAACAGAGTGGACTCCCCTGAGGGAGTGGCTAACATGAGGAAAGATCTACAAAAGCTGGAAGACTGGTCTAATGCTTGGCAACTATGATTTATTGTGAAAAAAGTGCAGTGTCATGCACTTGGGTAGAAGAAATCCAAGGGAAATATACGCGATAGGGTGCGAGAGGTTGGTATGCACGGTTCAGGAGAAAGACCTTGGTGTGATTATCTCTGATGATCTCAAGGTGGCAAAACAGTGCAACAAGGCAGTGGCAAAAGCCAGGAGGATGTTGGGCTGCATACAAAGAGGGATTACCAGCAGAAAGGAAGAGGTGCTTATGCCACTGTATAAGTCACTGGTGAGGCCTCACTTGGAATACTGTGTTCAGTTTTGGAGACCGTATCTTGCAAAAGATGTAAAAAGACTGGAAACGGATCAGAGGAAAGTGACCAAAATGATTTGGAGCCTGCGTAAGAAGCCTTATGAGAAGAGACTTGAAGACCTAAATATGTACACTTTGGAAGAGAGGAGGGACAGGGGAGATATGATTCAGACCTTTAAATACTTAAAGAGAAATGATGAACAAACAAACCTCTTCCAAAGACGTGGAAACTGTAAAACTAGAGGGCATAACATGAAGCTGCAAGGTGGTAAATTGAAGGGCAATGTCAGGAAATATTTTTTCACTGAGAGGGTGGTGGATGCTTGGAATGCCCTTCCGATGAAAGTGGTGGGGGCAAACACGGTGACGGAATTCAAAAAGGCATGGGACAAACACAGTGGATCCCTTTACAGCAATAGGATAAAAACCAAATAAACGGTACCATCTAACTTCTGAACCATATAACGTCTCAACAAATAGGGGTGTCCTACCTGGAGTGGTGGGTTTACCCCTAAACAAAGACATGGGGAGGGGTGGCCTGCACAGAGCGACAGGTGCACCTACTCTTGCCATCTTGCTGGGCAGACTAGATGGACCATGCTGGTCTTTATTTGCCATCATTTACTATGTTACTATGTTACTATCTTATAATGACCACCTTTATAGACCACCTACCAACAACCACCATAACCTTACAACAATCCTAGAATCAGCTTACACATGCACTACAAAAAACACCCATATCATCCTAGAGGACTTCACCCTGGCTTCTCTATCTCTGACCCAGTCCACGGCCTTTCTGGAATTCATGAAACAAATAATAAATAACTCCACCCATATCAAGAGTAACACACTCGACCTGGTATTCCTCCATAAACCTCCCCCCCCCTCCGTGGGCCTCTCAAATCCCATGGTCTGACCATTTCATCTTATGATTAGACTTCCCAATTGACTTTACCACATACAAACCTCCATACTCAGACCACCGATATATCCGTTTTAGACATTTTGACAAAGATGATTTCCTGAACAACATAATACCACATCTTATATCTCCACCATCTGATCTTAATGACTCAATAAAGAATTGGAACTCTATAATCAATAAAGGGACTGCTCCCACACACTCTCAGGCAAAAAACAAATGTACACCCTCTGAAAAATGGTACACTCATGACATATACATCCTAAAGAAAGAGCTCTTTTAACTAGGGAAAAAAATGGAGGGCCAAAGAAAAACACTGAATATAGAACACTCTACGCAACTGCTTTGAACACCTATAAGGAAATCATAAACAGAGCAAAGAGGAACCATCATACTAATATCCTAAATAGAGTCATTAACCAAACAAGAAAACTGTTTGAAATTATTAAATCCCTAACCAAATCCCATCAAAATAAAACAAATAAAATTTGCATTAAACCGCAAACCTTAGCCAACCATTTTGCAGCCAAACTAAAAATAAAAAACCCTACAGGCACCCCACCCCTACTCGAATATCAATCTAACTAATAAATGGTCCTCCTTTCACTCCATCAAGGAAAAACAATTCCTTGAAACAGTTACAAAAATCAATACCACCACATCCCACCTTGATCCATGTCCTGTATCATGGATAAAAGCAACAAAGACAGAATTAGCTCCATTTCTTCTGAACATAGTCAACCAATCCTTTCTCCAAGGAATAATGCCACAAGAACTCAAACTCTCTACTATTCAACCTATCCTTAAGAACAAAACCCTCAACAGTGATGACCCTAATTTTTATAGGCCAATTGCCAGCATTCCATTTATATCAAAAATCATTGAAAGGATAGTCCTAGTACAGCTTCAAGACTTCATTGACTTAAACGCACCGCTGGATGAACACCAATATGGTTTCCGCCTATTTCATGGCGTCAAAACACTGCTCCTGGTCCTATTTCACATTCTCATCTGTGGAATAGACAACACTAACCAGGCCTTCATACTGGTCTTTATCGACCTTGCATCTGCCTTTGATAATGTGGACCATAGCATCCTTCTATCAAGACTAGCACACTTAGGCTTAGCAGGAATCGCCCTCCAATGGTTCAGCTCCTACATCTCCAACCGCTCTCAATCTGTAAGAATTGGTCATGAATCATCTACAAGCTTCCCCCAGGAACAAGGTATTCCAGAAGGCTCTGCATTATCAGCTTTCTTATTCAATCTCTACCTTCAGCCAATCTGCTCAAACTTTAAAAAACATAAAGTAAGATACCACATTTACGCAGATGACATTATATTATATACTTCTGTAGACATACAAAATCTTACATATCATAATCTTGATGCATGCATTCATGAATCAGAAACCCGGCTAAACACAAACAACCTCAACATTAACTTCAAAAAACCTGAAACCCTGTTCATAACTCAAAATCAAAGCTTTACCCCACCCCCAAACAATTCACATACATAACATCACCCTCCCAGTAAAACAAGAAGTGAAATATTTGGGAATTATTGTAGATAAATCCCTCAGTCTGACATTCCACATAAAACAAATGGATAGAACCATATTCTATAAATTAAGAACCATTGAACACCTCAGACACCTCTTAGACGTTCATGATTTCAGAACAGTAGTCCAAACACTAGTAACACGCCATTTTGACTACTGTAACAGTCTGTTACAGGGATCACCTAAAAAGAACCTAAATATTCTTTAAAAGGTCCAAAATGTCACTGCTAGAATTAGAGCCAAAGCTTGCCTTTCTGACCATATCACCCCTATTTTACATAATCTCCACTGGCTTCCAATTGCAAGTAGAATTAAATATAAAACAATAGTAACTACATTCAAGCTATTCAATAACATTATTCCCTCCTTTCTTGCATCCCTATTACACACTCAAACTACCACCAGGAGCAGAAAAAAGGGGAACCAGAACCTTCTTTTAGTACCGACATCCATCCACAAGGCTAAACAAACAATTAGTAGCAGAGCGTTCATATATATAACCCCAATATTATGGAACTCTCTCCCAGACCCCCTCAGAACAAACAAGGATCTACAAACCTTTAGAAGAGAACTAAAGACCCTGCTCTTCACCAAATACTATAATAGCCCAAACTGAAGATATACTAGTACATAATTAACTCCCCTCCTCTCCTCCTTCCCCCCAACTCCCCCCCATAATCAGCTGCCCCTCCCCCCTTCAGTCTGCAACAATGCAGCTACTCAGACTAGTATTTCCAACTATGTTTGTATATATAAAGCTCAACATTCCCTATAGGCCCAATTCTGTGCCACGAATAGTGGGAATGGACGTCCCATTGGTATGTCCATCCCCGCTATTTGTGCCTTCCCCCGCCGGTGTCTAATGTCCCCACCAGTTGTGTGGGGAAGTTAGATGGGGGTGAGGAAGGGGTGGCTCTGCGGCAGAGTCTGGCGGGCAGTGGGCAGTCGCCAGCCCTGGTTATACAGGGCCAATTCTAATGTCCAATGTATATAGCGCACATTGTACATAGCTCCAATGTATATAGCGCACATTGCACATAGCTCCAATGTATATAGCGCACATTGTACATAGCTCCAATGTATATAGCGCACATTGCACATTAGCCCCAATGTATATAGCGCACATTGTACATAGCTCAAACTAATCTCGCACACAACACAACATACACTCAAGTCGAAGTTTCACCCTCACTGCATGAATAACACGCTCACTTTACCCAATTGTTTGCTGTGATACCACCTTGATTAATAAGATAAGGCGGTTTAGAAATACTGTTAAATAAAATGTCGGCCCTGTAAGTCCAGGTCCAGCGACTTGTGTGGGGAAGTTATTTCACCTCCGAATAACTTCCCTGGATGGTTTTTTTTTTTTGTGCCTGTGGTGCGGATGGGGCAGGGGGGCCAGGAGACATTCCCTGCAGCTCGACCCTGGCCTTAGGAGGCCAGATCAGGGGTCGGGCTGTGGTGAATAAGCCTTTTTTCTGGCAGCCTGCATCACGGCTTTTAAATGGCAACCAGATGCCATGATGCTGCGGCTCCATTTAAAAGCCCTGACTGAGTTAGTTGGGCTTGTCATGTACATACAGGCCAGGCTGAATCTCAGTCCAGGCCTGTACATACATGACTGATCGCGATTCTGATCCCGTGGGACTAAACGTGCCTCACGGAATCAGAATCGCAACCCCCTCCTGTACGTCCGGTCAAACTGGATGTACAGAGGGGGTGTATGTCCAGGACGGAATGAGCCTGTAGGTAAATAGTTTATTGTTAAACATCTCCTGCAATGTTTCACATTATAGTTACTATGTAAATAGTTGAGTGGTTTTCCTACATCATTCTATGTAACTTGTTAGTTTAATGTAAACCGTCCCTGATCTCTGGAAAGGGTGGTATATAAAAATTGTTCAAATAAATAAATAATAGAAAAGAAGATCATTGCAGTGGATAAATGATCTCAATGCCCACTCTGTTGATTCTAGGACAAATGTTAGGAGAAGATTATTTCTTGCTATTTTCTCTTCCTGTGGAACATCCAAAGTAGCCAATATGTCCAAGCAATGTATAAAAAGATAGATGTCAGAAAAGAGTGAGCCATAGGGGCCCTTGTTCAATCAAAAATTTCCTTCCGCAATCACGGCAAAGCCCCTTCCTGTCTGCCCGTGGGAGATCGGATCCCCAAAGGAAGACAGAAGGAGTCCATTGAGATCGTGGCTGCTCTCTTTCCGCTGGTGGGCAAACATTTGGTGGGACCAAGGCTCATGTGGCCCACCCCTTTCTGACACCTGTGCCCTAGGTGAAGGTGACATTGCATGAGAGGATGAGGACTTTTCAAAAATTTGATTTCATAATTTTTAAACATATCACATGGGGTGATAAATGCTGACCTTAGAAAATGTGTATTGTAATCTGCTTCTGTAGTTACAATCTCAAGATTTTCAACTTTATTCTGTAATGCAAGGTTGTCTGCAATGAGAGTATTCTGTTGCTTGCAAGTTGAGGTTTTACTCTTACATGCCTGCAGGCATGCTGTATGATCTTTAAACAAATGTCTTGACTTTTCTATTTGGTAGAAATTTCACTAGAAAAAGTACATAAATGATTAATGTGCCTTATTATGGAATGTTCTGTACTCAAAAGAACAGCCAAACTTTCTATTAGAGAAATCGTTTCAGACACTGTATGCGAGAGGGCTAAAACAAACTTCACTCATATGTGTCTTGACACCTCTACAGAAAAAACCTGTAAAGGTTATTTATCTTGTAGCTGGCTGCAGAGTTGTGGTGCATGGCCAATGCAAGGATATGAGGTGTCCTAGGGAAATCTCATTCTTGGCACCAACCATGCTCCTAGCTTTTCACCTCATTGCTACCACTGCATGCCGTCCCCAGGACTTGCAGTATCAGCAATACCTATAAAATGGCACTGCAGTGCTTATCATAACCTCCAGTTGCAGTGCTGTTCTTGCCTCTTCCCCCTCCAGTTCCATTTCCTTTTGCATGGGTGCAGAAGTGGCTGGTCCAGTCACTTCCACCCCTAAGCCAACAGGAAGTCTGAATCAGAGGGGAAGGAAGCAAAGACAGCACCGCAGCGCTGGAGGTTTTGGTAAAACATGAGATACGCCATACTGGGTAAGGCCAAGATGCATCAAGCTTAGTATCCTGTTTGAAACAAGTACCTGTCAGGATCCCAAAAAGGAACACATATTCTACTTTGCTTATCCCAGGGTAAGTAGTGGATTTCTCTGGTCCTCATTAATAGTGATTATTGACTTTTTTCACCAGGAAATTGTCAAAATCTTTTTTAAACCCAGCTACCCTAACAGCTTTTATTACATCCTCCAGTAATTAATTCCAGAGTTTGATTAGGTATTGAATGAAAAAATATTTTCTCCTATTAGTCTTAAATGGATTACATTGTAGCTTCCATGTGTGTCCCCTAGTCTTTCTACATTTTGAAGGAGTAAACAACCAATGTATGTTTACCCGTTCTACTCCATTCATTATTCAATAGACCTCTATCATATCTCCCTTCAGCCATTTTTTTTCCAAGTTGAAGAACCCTAGCCTTTTAAGCCTTTCCTCATGGGGGTATCCTTCCATCCCCTTTACCATTTGGTCACTCTTCTCTGTACCTTTTCTAATTCTGCTATATCCTTTTTAAGGTATAGTGCCAAGAACTGCACACAATATTAAAGGTGCAGTTGCATCACAGAACGATAAAGAGGCATTATAATATTCTTTGTTTAGTTCTTTACTATGTAATTCCTCACATTCTATTTGCTTTCTTGGCTGCCACTGCACACCAGGCAGAGGGTTTCAAAGTATTATCCATGATGACATCTAAGTCCTTTTCTTGGGTGATTGTTCCTAATGTAGAGCCTTCCATTGTGTAACCATAGTTTGGGTTCTTCTTCCCTAAGGGGGTCATTCTGATTCTGGAATTACGGGGATGTATGTCCGGTTCAGACATACAGTCCCCATTATTTGCTCAATGCCGATTCCATGCCCAAAGCTCCCCACATGTACACAGGAGATGTACAGGGAGCTGTAGATGGAGGCGAGTGGAGGAGGGCAGGAGGAGGAGCATGGGCAGGGTAGAGGCGGGACCCTGACTCTGGATGTACAGGGTTTATTCTGGCCGTGGCCCTGTACGTCTGGGCCTGAGGAGGTAGACAGGGAACTTATTCCACCTCGGTGGTGGAATAAGTCACCCCGACATCAGCAGCCATTGCGGCAGGGCCCCCCCCCCCCCCGACGAGGAGAGAAGGGTAGGAAGCTCCCCGTAGCCCAATCCTGGCCTTGGCAGCCCCCGTCGAGGGTCAGGAGGTGGGGAACAAGATATTCTTATTTGTGTGGTGGATCGGGGCTCCTTCATGGTATCCTCTTGCCATGGCAATGGAGCACAATGGCACTGAAGCTCCATGCAGGCGCTTTAGCTCGGTTAGATGGGGTGAGAACTGTCCATCTGATGGCACTCCTTGCCCATCCAGGCCTTTGCACTTGATTCTGCTCTCGTGGGAACTCCTGTGGCTACAGAATCGGGGTGCAAATCCCAGCCCATCCAGATTTTGGATGTCCGGGCAGGCTGGACATGCCCTGATCCGAATGGGGCCCTAAGTGTATAACTTTGCAGGTGTCCACATTAAATTTCATCTTCCATTTGGATGCCCAGCCTTTCAACTTATCAAAATCCTCTTGCAATTTTTCACAATCCTCTTGTTTTAAAACTTTGAATAATTTTGTGTCATCTGCAAATTTGACCACCTCACTTGTTATTCCCATTTCTAGGTCATTTATGAATATGTTAAAAAGCAGCGGGCCCAGCACAGATCTCTGGGGTACTGCACTATTCACATTTCTCCATTGAGAAAATTGGCCATTTTTAGCCCTGCTCTCTGCTTTCTATCTTTTAACTAGTTTCTGATCCACAGTAGTACACTGCCTCCTATCCCATGACTTTTTAATTTCATCAATAGTCTCTCATGAGGGATCTTGTCAAAGGCTTTCTGAAAATCCATATATATTACATCAACCAGCTCACCTTTATCTACCTGTTTATTTACACCTTGTCACCCACTAACGTACCCAGAGGCTAAAAAGGGCTTGGGTCGTTTGATGGGGCAGTATTTTTATGGCTAGAGCTCCTATGAAGGCTTTAGCAAGGCCTTCTGGATCCCGTAGTTTTCACCATTAGCAAAAGAATTGTAGTTGAAGCAGAGGGTAAGGTTTAAACTCAGGCTTTATTCCCCATCCGGGGTGGATTCATAACAGTGGAACTTAAAGCAGGTCAGACCCTTCGTCTGATATCACAATTAAAGAAAAATACTTTCAACAAAACTTAGCTTTCTTCAGCATTAAACCATGAACAAAAAGTAACAGAAAACAGTTCCTTTTACTCACAGAACTCTGGCACCTGTTTCTTCTCATAAACAGTTCTGGCTGCTTTTAACATAGAGATGCTATACAATCAGATAATGTGTACGTGCAGTCCATCTCATTTTCCTCTAAAGATTCCTCAAGAGGTTCAATCTGCATCTCCTCTTCATCAGAGTAAACTTCTGGCTCCCAATTGCCGTTAAAGTTATAAGGTTCTTGTCGGGGAGTTTAAAACACTCTCCTCCCCCACTATACCAGTGGCCCGTGGGTAACTACCGTATTTCCTGTAGTTGGGTTCCTGAGAACTACAGAGCTCTTGGTACGTGCATAGAAAGTCAGGGTATTGCAAACCTCTCTTATTAGGGTAAATACGCCTACTTTAGGCACTGCTGTTTCCTGCTCTCTCGGATAAGCACAGCTCTGCTTGGAAGCCCCTTTTCCACGGTGTTTCTCTGACTCATTCGAATGTGCTTCAGGGTAAAAGTTTTCCCCTTCTGCATTTCTGGTGTTAGGTAATTTATATCTTAAAGCCTTGGCTGTTGGACTGCCTTCTCTGCTTGCCTCACAGCAACGCTCCTGGGAATATTGAGAGGCTGTGCACTGCTGTTCCCAACAGCTTCTCTGAGAATCACCAACCTCATGTACTCTGGATAATCCCCTTGGCTCCGTCCTCACAGCTCCACGGACACTGCGCTCAAGCTCAGCAGTTCCTAACGGTTCTCGCGTAGTTCCAACTACAGCCCTTGTAGTTCCTACTACTTCTCTCTCCGTTCTACTTTCTCCTTCAGTTCTCTCTCTACCTCCCGGTAAGTGATTTTTAAGTACGTTCAAATTGGTGTTAGCCTGGGCTCCGCCCCCATGCAGGTGCTCTTCATTTTCTAATGAATTCTGTGCTCCCTTTCTGTTCGGGCGTTCCCTAACACCACGTGGCTTTGTTTTCATCTGTTGCTCATAGCAACCTTCCCCCATGTGTGAACCTGAGCTGTCAGTTTCCCTTACATTTTGCTCACAATCCCCTACTTCCATGGGTTCTGATGGCGCTACCTTATGACAACCTTCACAAATATATAACAGATTAGTAAGACAAGACTTTCCTTGGCTAAATCCTTGTTGGCTTTCTTTCATTGAAATATGACTGTCTACATGTTCAGTAATTTTATATTTTATAATATTTTCTACCATTTTACCCAGTACTGATCACCAGTCTGTAGTTTCCCAGATCAACCCTGGAATCCTGTTTAAATACCGACATTATATTGGCCATTATCCAGTCTTCAGGTACTACAGATGATTTTAATGATAGTTCACAGATTAGTAGGTCTATAATCTTATATTTCAGTTCTTTCAACACCATTGGATGTACAGGGTGGCCCAAAAAAACTGAGAACATCTCGCAGAATATAAGTTATTTAAAAATCCAAAAAGACAGATGCAAACGATTGAGAACTTAAAAAAACAAAGATGGCGACAAGAAATTGTCGAAATAAAGACGTTATATAGCTAAATAAGTTAAATAAGTAAACTATTTAAGCTTTTAATTTATGAGATGTTCTCACTTTTCTTGGGCCACCCTGTATATCATCCAGTCCAGGTGATCTGATATTCTTTAGTTTCTCAAATAGTTGTAATATATCTTTGTTTCAATTCTTCCAATACATCACCTTTAAATACCATTTCAGGAATGGGTAACTTCCCTAAATCTTCTTCAGTAAAGACAGAAGCAAACAATTAATTCTGCTTCTCCACTATGGCCTTGTCCTCCCTTGGTGCCCCTTTTACCCCTCTATCATCTAATAGTCCAACTCACTCTCTCATAGGTTTTTTGCTACAAATATAATTGAAAAAGATTTTAGTATGCATATTTGCTTCCATGGCAAGCTTCTTTTTAAATTCTCTCTTTGCTTTCCTTATCAATACTTTACATCTAACTTGCTAGTACTTATGTTGTTTCCTGTTTTCATCATGTGGCTCCTATTTCCATTTCTTGAAAGATGCTTTTTTGGATAAAACAGAATCTCTGACTTCATCTTTAAACCATGCTTGCAGTCATTTGGCCTTCCTTCCACCTTTCTTAAGGTGTGAAATACATCTGGTCTGGGCTTCTAAGATAGTATTTTTAGGCAACACCCATAACACCCATGCTCAATGTAAATCTTTAACCTTTGCAGCTGCTCCATTTAGTTTTTTCTTAACTATTTTCCTCATTTTATCAGAGTCTTCCTTTTGAAAGTCAAAAGCTAGTGCTGTGAATTCCCCTGTTCTCCTCCCCCTATTTATGAAATCAAATGTAATCATATTATGATCACTATTTCCAAGTGTCCCCAACACTGTTATCTTTTGCACCAGATCCTGTGTTCCACTAAGGACTAGATCTAAAATAGCTTCTCCTTGTGGTTCATGAACCAGCTGTTCCATGAAGATGTCATTTATTTTATCTAGAAATTTTATCTGCCACATTGACCCAGTTGATACCAAGGTAATTGAAATCACCCATTATTACTGTATTGTAACTTTTGTTAGCTTCCCTCATTTCTTTTAGCATTTTCATCATTCATCTGTTCATTAAGGCCATGCAGACGGTAGTACATCCCCACAGCCATTGCTTTTCCCTTTTTATATTGCATATCTATCCATAGAAGTTCTACAGTGTATTTTGCTTCCTGAAAAAACTTTATCCTATTTGACTCAATGCCCTCTCTAATGTACAGTGCCACCTCTGCACCAATTTGATCTACCCTATCATTGTGATATACTGTGGCGGTCGCGCCCCTACCAGGCGGTCGCCTAGTAGGGACGGGAAGCCATCTTGAATTCCTCTTTACCAAGGATTGTAGTAGTGTATAGAGATAAATGAACCAAGTGGTTGTTTCAAAGCACACAGGAATTTTATTAGCTTCCGTGGCAAGCGGGTAACAAATCTTTCAAGCAGTTGTACACTCAAGTCAAAGAAAATAAAGGATAATCTTCTCCCATTAAAGCAAAGCTTACAACCAGTGTTGTAGTAGAATTATTTACACAGGCTTTATTTTCTTTTCCCTTTATGATGCTTCTCAATTCCGTAATCATAAAACACATGTATTTACAAATTCCTTACTTCTCACTGCTCTCAGGCTTTCATTACTTGGCCACAATGCACATATCACAGTCCATCTCAGAACAAGCTGAAGTCAGGTCACTTTCTTTACCTTCTACCTCCATGCTTTCTGCTGAGCTGTATCTTGGCAAAGTTTGAAAATGCTCAGGCACTTTATGCTTAATGTTCTTTAACAGGTTAAACAGCCTATTCCACTGAATGGCCCCTTCTCCTCTAGGAAGGACTTCAACGGGCTTCTCCTGTTCAGTTTCTCCTGAAAACCCCTTCTTCCTAATCCGGGTTTTCCTAGGCCTAAACCTCTCTTCAGAGTCAGAGCAAGAAACACAGGGTTTTGGCTTTACTGCTTCCTTTCTCCTACCTTGGAGTCTTGTTGCAGCACCTTCCTGGCTGAGGATTCTGTGGCTTGTGACTCTCTCTGCCTCTGAGCTAGACAGGGAATCAGGGTCAGACCTCCACTTCCCTTCCTGTGGCTTCTGCTGCCTGCAGACAGACCCTTCATCAGAGGAGTCTAAGCACTCTTGCCTTAGCCTTCTCAAAGCCAACCTTTTCTCTCTCTCCCTCTTGCCAGTCTGTTTGGTCCTCTGCCTGGAACCTTCTCTGTAGCTTCCTTGGCTGCAGTGCTGGCTGCTCTTGTCTCTGCTGCTGCTCTCTTTGTGGCTGCTTCTCTCTTGGCTGCTTCTTGCTTGGCTGCTTTTCTCTTGGCTGCTTCTCCCTTGACTGCTTCTCTCAACTTTGTTTGTTTTCTCAAACTTAAATGTTGAGCAGGGCACCTCCCTCTCTGACTCCACCCACTTGTACCTCCTACTCTTACCTGGGGTTGTCATGGAGTCTGGGAGTGGCTTAAACCTAGCTCTACCCTCTTGGTTTCTCTCAGGGATTTTGCTGTGGTGTATGTGTTCTAGTGCACCCATCCCCCGAAAAGAAGAAAAAGTTCTTCTTTCTCTTTTATTTCCCTGCTGAGCTGCACTCTCCTTACCACATATACTTTGTACCCAGGTATGACAGTGTCCCATTGGTTGTCCTTCCCACAGGTCTCTGAGATGCCTTTTATTTAGTGCTATATATTCTAGTTCTTATATCTTATTTTTTAGACTTCTAGTATTTGCATACAGGCCTTTCAGAGGTTATATTTGTTCATATTAACAATCTGGTTATCAATTGACAAGAGTAATTTGGAATTTTTCAGCTCTGTCTGCTCTTTACTTAAAGGCATCTGAGTTACTTTTACGTTTATTGGAACTTCTCTATTGGAATGCTCTAGCTTCCCTCATTTGCTAGTGCCCTTCAAGGATACATCCTTCTGAACCATGCACTCTTGCACAACTGTTGGCTTTCCCATATTATCTAGTTTAAAAGCTGCATTATCTCTTTTTTAAAGATTAATACCAACAGTTTAATTCCACCATGTTTAAGGTCGAGCCTATCCTTTGAGAAAAGCACCCCATCCCCAGAATTTTACCCAGTGCCTAACAAATCCAAAACCCTCTTCCTTGCACCATTGTTTCATCCACACATTGAGAATCTTGAGCTCTGCCTGCCTTTTGGGTTCTGCGTATGGAACGGTAAGCATTTCGGAGAAATCTACCCTGGAAGTTCTGGATTTCAACTTCCTACCTAAAAGCCTACATTTGGATTCCAGAACCTCTCTCCCAAACTTTTATCCTGTCAATGGTACCAACATGTACACTACCAAGATAGCAGGCTGCTCCTCAGCACGTCCTAAAACCTTCTCTAGGTAGTGCATGAGGTACGCTACCTTCACACCAGGCAGGCATGTTACCAGGCAATCCTCACGTCCACCAGCCACAAGCTATCTACTTGCCTAATGAACAAACTGTCAACTATAATAACTGTCCTACCCCTTCCCTCATGGGCATATGGCCTTGGAGAAACCTCCTCAGTGTGGGAAGGTTTTACATCACCAGCAGGACAGCTTCTAGCTATAGGATCACTTCCTGCCACACCAAGTTGATTTTCTCCTTTCACTTGACCTCTCTCATCCATAGCAATAGAGAGGCTGCCAGACAAAGGAGGTGGGACTTCACAACTATGTCCCTGCAAGTCTCGTCTATATACCTCTCTGCCTGGCTTAGCTTCTCTAAGTCTGCTACTCTAGCCTCCAGAAATTGGACTCGTTCCCTGAGAGCAAAGAGCTCCTTGCACTTACTACCAACATGAGACCTCTCACAAACTGTTAGAAAATCATACATGTGACACTTAATGCAAAAGACTGCATAACCCCCATCTTGCTGCTAGACTGCTGTCTGCATCTTAGTTTTAAGGTTTAGGTTAGCTATTTAAGCTGTTTACTTAAAATTGCTAGGGTTACTTGTACTGATATAACTATACCAATTAAGTTTAATGGAATTTGTTTACCTCAAGATGAATTTCAGGTCCTTAATTAATTTAGTCCTGATGAAGATAGCCACTTAAACCCGAAAATGAATTAGACCACCTCTTTCCCCTTAATTATTATTATTTTTTATTATTTTATTTTAATATTATTTTAATAGATTTAAGAGCCTATAAATCTTACATAATGCATGGGGGGGGGGTCGGAGTAGGTGGGTGGGAAAGAAACACTAACTGAAAGCTGGCTTTCTACATAATACACAAAACAGTTTTTTCTAGTATAAGTAAAGACAGGCTTGCTACTCAGTGCCCTAACTGACTTTAGATTTACTTTTCTTTATTGAAGTTAAACAAACAGTTGAAAACAAATACAGGGCATTTCCTCTTACATAATATATATATAAGTCGATTAACATTGAAAACTGTCAAACCAAATTCTCTCTAGGAGTAACACAGTATCATCACATGTTCTAGAACATCTTGGCCTAGCAATCTCTCCCTGTGAGTAGAACAACAGTATTTTTGTTTCTCCCCCGTTCCACATTTTAGTACTTCCCTTCTAGGGCATCTTGCCCGCCTCTGAAGCGGTAGAGTGGACCACCCGTTCCCCCTACCCTCCTTCTCTCTTCCCTTTCATCCTTAAACCCCCGTCCCCCCCTCTTCTAATACAGGGTCTTGTATCCCTTCCCCCCTCCCCCCCCAGGGGGTCAGCTTCAGAGTCCACAGTGGAGCCCCCCCCCCCCAAAAAAAACAAACAGCATTTATCTTGTATTGTTGTTTAGAGGACATTTAGGATATGACTCCTATCTTTCATAGGTAGGGTCTGGATATACTGTTCCCACTCTTCCAGAAAAATATCCCTCAGATGGCGGCCTCTACATACCCAAATGTGCTCTAATACCAAAAGATTGTGAAGATCTCTATTCCACCCCACACATGTAGGGCTAGATGAAGTCAGCCAATAGTGTAAGAGGAGACAGCGTGTGATCAGTAGAGCCTTGATAAGCACACACACCTCTATTTAGTTGTTAGACAATAGGCGTTGGTATTCTACATGGTGAGCCATAGGGGGACTGGCTGCCTTGAACAAATGTGATGATTGTGCTTGGTCCTAATATCCTCCTGGATCTTGCACCTCCCCTTCCTATACATGGAGAATTCACTCCACAATCGTTAAGGTGCTGCCCAAGCCATGATCAGGGAGAGGAGGGAAGGAAGGGAGGGAGGGAAGATGAGCTGTGGAGCCCAGCCCCACCACAATTAAAGGCCTTGCACTATGTGCCCTGCAGCATAAGTGAACAGTCTCCCTTGGTGCTTCAGGGTGATGGGGCTTCATATCCCTGTCCCCCATAATCGACACTGTGGACATCCTGCCTGATCCCATATATGGTCTTCTATATCTCCAGATGTCACATTTCCACCCTACCACCTACGGTTTGAGACACAGCACATACTCTCTGCATGTGTTTGCTTTCAGATTTGCATGCCTCACCCTCTTCTGCTTAGCCCCTATGCTCTGAGCTGTGCTGGCTGTTCAGCCCACTCCTGATCATCAGTCTGTTCTGGACTGCCCAGTTGCTATCTTTCTATATGGGTGCTATGGGCACAATTTTTATTGTCCACAGTGAAACCAAGGCCTACAGATGTCCCAATATCATGTTGCCTGTGTTCTATTTTGCAATGTGCATGGAGACTGCACACACTGTGTGCATGCGCTGGGCTATGTACTGGCCCGCGTGTTCACTACTATCACACTAGTACCACGACTAGGGCAGTTGTAGTAGCATACCATGGCCACGCCCCTTGTATTTAATGTGTTCTCTGCACTCAGGCACAGTAGTATTGCACAGATTCCGCGCATTACCCCGCACTCCCTACAACACTAGTAAACATGCCCCTCTGTTTGTTGTTGTTGTTGGTGGTGGTAGATGGCGGGGCTGGGAAATGGCAAGGGTACTATTCTTCAGAGCTAAGAGAATGCTGTGAATGAAGAAAATAGTCTGCAAAATAGTCTGAAACCCTGCCACATTTGGCTGTCTTTGAAAAGCCCCAGGGGCTCCAAGTACTGCTTCTTTCTGAACAATGCCAGAAATCAGTCTATAAGATATTTCATTCAATTCTTATTACAATAACAAACACAGCTGTGTGCTATCAAATTTCTAGCCTAGCATTCAACTAAGCTCCTTCAAGGTACCCTAACTTATTGTTGGTCATCTTATCCCTGTCACGCACTTACCTCCCAGGAGCCATGTCCTACTAAGGAAATGAGCCAAGCCTTTTCTTACCTTTTATACTATCAGTTTCAGTCTTATGATGTGGTGCTACTTTTTTGATCCTTCTGAATTTACTATGGACTGATTGGTCCCTGAAGAAGCCATCCACTGATTAAATTGCTACATCTGTATTTTTACATATGCATATATGTTTGTCTATATATCTTTATCTATATATATATATTCTGGAATTGCCAGTCTTTGTCTTCAAATAAGTTTCTTATTGGAGCTATGACTGTCTTGCTTGTCTTATTATCCTTGGTGTCTGCCGTCTGTTTCTTTCCAGTAATGAATCTGTTCTGCCCATCCTGATTTTTGTCTGTTCCTAAACTCAGCTTCTGCGTACCATTAGGATCAGTGTACTATGTCTGGTATTTGTTAAGCTTTTTCCTCTGGGAGCAATTTCTGCAACTGGGTTAGTTTTGCGCAAGGATCCACAAAAAATCACCCCAAAAAACTATTTTTTTAACTCTTTATACATTATTCTTCAAAACATATATTTTTATAATTTAAAGCAAAGAAAAAGGGGGGAAAACCTTAGAATTGTCCCATTATTTGCATATAGGCCAACCTAATTAAACCCAGGGCACTCTTCCTCATAGGTCATAAGAAAACTCTTTATAAACACTTTGGGGCCAATTCAGAGAAAGACGTGCTGTGCAGATGTAGAAGAACAACACATGTACATCCCCAACAAAGACGGGATTCCATGGCCAAATGCAATGGCGTGCAGTGGCGTATAGAATACGGCACAGCCGTCTATACCGTTAAACGTGTAGCATGTGATGAACCTGCGCTGTGTCCACGTGCAACTTGCGCATCCAAGTCTGGAATTATGCCACGACCGTGCAAATCCGAAGCCGTGCCTGCCTGCACTGTCTCCCACATGCGACAGCAAACAGGATGCAGTGAGTACCCATCCTGTCACAAGAGCCATACAACACCTCAGAAAATGGTAACTCACCAGGTCAACTTTTCAGAGGCAGAGACACTCTTGCTCTGCAGCTGGTGATAGAGAATGAGCGTGCCCTGCTCCCCATGGCACACAGACAGACAGCCCTAGCAGCAGCACACAGGAGCTGAGAGTGAAGCAGGAGCACCCTAGCGCAGTAAGTAGGTCAAAGCAGGAAAGGGGGGAGGCAGGGATAATGCATGTGGTAGAACAACAACATAGCAAAGAGCCAGGAAGTAGCTGCAAAGTAAAAGGGCAAAAGGAGCAAGGATTAGTTGAACCCACCAACACACAAAACGGGGCCCACGCAGGAAACAAGCAAACAGAAATACAATGGCCAAGAGAAAGGCATAGTGATAATGCATGCAGAAAGGACAAAAGGGAAATCACATATCGAAAGGAAACATGAACACAGTGAAACACATCTACTGTGTATAACGGTACAGTAAAATAGCCTGATACTGTGAGCCAAAACACAGCACAGTAGAAACATAGAAACATGATGACAGTAAAAGAACACATGGCTGAACTAGGCTGCCCTCCAATAACAACCACCACAACAGTCCCCTGAGAGAACCCTGTGTGTGCCCCATGTCCTATAAAGTCTGATACTGTTCACAGCACCACCACCTCTAGTGAGAAACTATCCCATGCAGTCACCACTGTGTCTACAAAGAAACAGCCTTTCATACGACACCTGAAGCTATCCCCCACCACCCCCATCCAATGGCATTATGCAGCAGAGCATGCTGGCAATCTAAGGAGGCCCCAACCTGTGCATACATACCATAGAGGTATACAAATGTTACAATCAAAGCACTGCAAACCTGAAGTCCCGCCAACGTATACCTAAAAAATCCATAGGTCAGTCTGCAGATGGCCAAAATCTAGACCACAAACCATATTCGTAACCACCCTCTCTAACATCCCCAACCTGTGATCATCTGTCTGAAGGGGTGAGCACTAGAATCACATAGAAAACCACAAATGTGGATGCACTGAAGACCCACAGTGGCCTGAAAAAGTATTCATCCCCGTGGTGTCAGGCCTGTTTTGTCACATGATGTATAATCTGGAATGAAGATGGGGGCTCATTTGGTTGTTAGGTAAGGGGCCCAATAGTATAGCCAAAATTGGTGATGTGAAAGGACAATACAATACCGCGCACACACAAAGAAACAAGTAAAACCTGAAAAAGTGTGAGTGCATATGTTTCCAATACTGTCTATGAAACCCCTAAATAATATCAGGTCCAATCAAATAACCACAGATGACACATAATGAGGGCAGCAGGGTCCATCTGCATGCAAGCAGTGCCACATGATGCCTGTAGAAATATACCTGTAACAAAAGGCCCGGACTCTGCAACACCACTAAGCAAGGAACAGGACGACCAAGGAGCACTCCAAACAGGTCAGAGACAAAGTTGTGGAAATGTAGAGACCAGGGCAGTGGCATAACTCAATATCCCAAAGACCGAAGATGCCATGAAGCATCATGAATCCCACTAAAACAAAATATAAAGGACATGGCACCATGACAAATCCAACAAGAGAAGGCCGCCCACCAAAACCCGCAGACTAGGCAAGGAGGGCATAAAGCAGAGATGCCACAAGGACACCAAGGAGAACACTGAAGGAGCTGCAAAGATCCACAGTGGAGAAGGGAGTATCTGTACACAAGTTGTAATGTGACAAAACAGGACAAACTCAGAGAGGATGACTACCTTTGCAATGCACTGTATATAGAGGCACTATCACCACCTGTCCTCTGTTGTCCATACCTCACCCAATGCACCCAGGCTTCCAAGTACCATCTGCTGTTGCCTGGCTCACCTGACCAGCCCTGGAAAGAGCAGCAGACACAACCACAGCCAGGTCCCATCCTGAAATGGGTACTGAGATACCACACCACAGACACAAGATAGTGCCCCTCTGGATTACTGCAGCCCAAATGCATGCTCCACAACAGTTCATGTGAGCTACCAGGTCTGAAAACAACATGCAAGGCCCATGACGTGCACCACAGGGCAGGCAGCAAATGCAGCAGAGTCCCAGAGGAATGATGCAGGCATTCCTGCATCCCTGAGGGGGAAGGACAGGATAGTACCATGGGGTCTGGGCAGGGCACGCCACATTGGGAGGCCCTGGCCACAGAGAGAGAGAGGCAGAGCAGGGGCCGAGGGCGGGGAGGCAGGGTACACCTGTGAGAGTGATACTGAGGTGCAGGGGAAGGTGGATGAGAAGTCCCTGGAGGAGGGGGAAATCAGAGACATGCCACCTAGGGACACCCAGTGGGTGGAGGAGGGAGTGAGCACAGAGGGGGGATGAGTGAGGGTGGTAGTGTTGGAAGCAGGCAGGGGGTGGAGGGAGGGGACTGGAGCAAGAAGGGGGGCAGAGGGAGGGGATGAGAGCAAGCAGGGGCAGAGGGAGAGGACGGGAGCAGGCAAGGGATGGAAGGAGAGGACGGGAGCAGGCAGGGAGCAGAGGGTAGGGATGAGAGGGGACAGGGTGTGGAGGAAGGGGATTGGGGCGCATGGGGTGGGGCTGGGGAACTTTGTGGCCACAGTGAGCTGGAGCCGGATGGGCCTCTGTGCACTGCGGTAGTTGCTGATGAGGTATGGGCTGACAAACCACAGCATGGCATGGGCACAATGGGTGCCATGGAGCAGACCCCTGCATCTGCAGTGCTCCTGTAATGAATAGCAGAGCACCTTCAGGGCATCAGGGGTGACCTCCAGGCCCTCACCCAGACAGTGCAGTGGCTCCCAGAGGTGCTCCTGTCCCCATCCGGACCAATGGAATGAGGGGCCGGAACTAGGTGGCCATTACTGGTGGGTTACCGGTACAGCACATGGCTGTTTGTGTCTTTGTATGCCGCTGTGCCAGAAATAAAACCCATAGAACATTGTGTTTGTGTGTATATCCACATAAGAGGTCAATCTGAGGCTTGAATTGGCCCCCTCTGCCGACCCTGACTAATCTCCCAGTATGTACATGGTATTTGTACAGGGAGGCTGCCAGGGTGGGAAAGGGGCTGGGTGATGGCAGAGCTAGGGCGGGCAGTGGGCAGTCTGTGGCCCTGGACATAGAGGACTGATACAGATATCAGCCCTGTATGTCCAGGGCCGGCAGGCTGTACAAGGAACCCATTCCACCTCTGAGGTGGAAGTTGTTCCCTGAGATGGCAGGGGACAGGAGGCGTGGGCGGCCATAACAGTAAGTAGTCATGCAGGTGCCTCCCTGCAGTCTGATCCTGGCCTTGTGAATCCTTAGTGGGGCTTGAGCTGTGAGGAAGCCAGAAACAGGACAGCAGCTATGGACCGCGGCCCCTGAATGTAGATGCAGAGCCATGGCAACCGGACACCATGGTGCCATGGCCCCATTCAGGAGCCACAACCGGATTAGCTGGGAAGAGGCCTGTTTGTGCAGGCTGGCTGGAATCATGTCCCGGGCCTGCATGTACGGACCTAGTTGTGATGCAGAACCCATGGGGGGTGATGCACCCTGCAGGAACAGAACAGTGTCTGCCCCTGTGCAGACCAATCTGATTAGGTGAACACAGGCCTGGATGTCCTGATCAGAATGGGACCCATAGGGGGCCACAGGGGGCATGGCAGCACACTGGGCCAAAATGTGTGGCTGGGAAGGGCATGCATAAGGTCTTTCCTGTCCCCCACTGGCTGCAGTGGCAGGGCAGGCATCCTCAGTTGCCTGGTCGGCTGGGGCAGTGGTACAGGGGATGCAGCAGCACCGCACCAGATGTCCCCATGCACTGGATGAGCTGGGGCTGCAGCTGGGTGCGGCTGCAGATGGCCAGAGTTGGATAGGGTGTAGACAGGTGTGGGGCAGGGGGGGCACACCACCGGTGAAGGTGTGTGGTGGAACACATGTCTGACTGTGTCAGGGTGCCTTCATTGGGGGTATGGGTGTGCCCTATAAGGGGCACATGAGTAGCTGGGTGCAGTTGAGAGGGCCATACACCCAGGACCAGAAAGCATGCATTGGCAGATGTGGGGGTGAGGGGGGTGGGGACCGCCCACAGTGGCAGGAATGGCACACAGGATAAAGGACCTAGGTGTGTTGCCTGCTTATGCCCAGCCCTGTCACCCACTCCCCCGATCAACCAGCACAGGAAGCCTACCTCATACAAAGTGTGTCTCCATGAGGGTTCTCCTTGTTGCCACAGCATATTGGTAGGAAGGACCATGAGATGGCTGGGGGGGGGCTACCATCTCATCCACCTCACCCTCGGACTCACTGACTGCTGCATCAGGCATGAGCGGCCTCCAGCACAGGGCATAGTTGTGCAACATGCAGAAAGCCAGGAAAATCCTGCACACCTTGGTTAGGGCATACGGCAGACCGGTCAAGGCAATGGAAGTGGTTCTTCAGCAGGCCAAATGTCTACTAAATGATGGAGGGGGTAAGCCAGTCTGACTGGTTGTGCCTGACTTCCTCTGGTGTGCACAGGTTGACAAAGGGGGTCATGAGCCACTCCATCATCTGGTATTCCCTGTCATCTGTGGATGGGAACAGTGGCAGAAACGTCAACATGTTGTGCCATGGGCCAACTACCCAGGTGTCGGCAAATCCATGCACCCTCATGTCACCCCACCAGGACCAACATGCATGTGAACCTCACCCATGCCATATGGTGCCCCCCATGCCTGGGGTTGGCCAGCCATGAACCCTCTGCATCCCCAGCTATGGCGAAGCCCCAGCTCCTAACATGTCCATGCAGTGATTGCAGCCAGCCCCCCATAACCATGCTATGTCAGGGGAGCCAGTGCCCCCCCCCCCCTGCCACATATGGGCAACCCACAGCCATGGGCATGGCCTGCCTGCATGCACATGGCTGACTATGCCCCTGTGCCTCTGAGGGGTATGGATGCAAGTACATGAGACACCATCCTGTGTCTACCCACCAAGCAGCCAGCCACTGGTGATGGTATCATCCTCAAAGTCCACATGTATCCCTGACTGGGTCAGGATGTAGGCATCATGGCATGAGCCAGGGAAGCATGCCACGACATCCAGGATCTCCATCTGGGCATTGCAGATGACTTGCATGTTCAGGGAGTGGTATGCTTTCTGGTTCCTGTCTGCTGCCTCATGCAGGTGTGGTGGAAGGGTCAAATGCATACAGTCAGTGGCCCCGAGGATGGGAACCCTGCAAACTCACTGAATGCTGGCATGGTCTGCTGCTGCTGCTGCTGTGGGGTGCGTAGGAATGAAATGTAATGTGCAGCCATCCCACGAAGGCATCAAGGAACTGGCTGATATTGTGCGACACCGTCACCTGGCTCAGTCCAGCTGCTGTTGCCACAACAGACTGGAATGTGCCTGTCCCCAGGAAGGCCAGAGCTGCGAGCACCTTCATATGGGCAGGCACTATGTCCTGTCTGTGTGCCTGTGTAGTGAGCTGTGGTCCCAGATTCTGACACAGGTCATGGATTGCCTCATAGTCAAACCTGCACCGGGATCAGCACAGCTCATTGCTGATGTCCAGGTACTAGGAGCGGGGGCCTGGGACCCTATGCTTATGGGTGTTGGTGGGCAGCATGTCAGTGCTCATGGTTGGCAACCACCAGAAGGGCAGCAGCAAATATGGCTCTTGACCTCTCCTATGCCATCCTCAGACACCTGGAACCTGCGGGAGGGTGAGACAGGATGATGGTCAGTCCGGGCCCCAGGGGAGTGCCACTTAAATATCCCCCTGATGCCCCCTATTGATGGCAGGAGGGAAGGAAATGCACTAAACCACTGGTCTCACACTCTGCCCCTATACACATGCTTATGGGAAAAGAAAGATGTGCGGAGCCGCACACACATTTATATTTTGTGCTTCGAACGTAGACATGGTGTGCGTGTACATGCACAGATATTTTCTGTATTCCATGCATTTGGATGTATACATCACTGTACGTCCATCCACTATAAAACATGTAACACTGGTGTTGCCACGCCTCTGCGAGATGCCATTTTTCCAATACTGCTTTCCTTGTAGGTACTGCCATTCAAGAGCTGCTGTGTTATCTGCCATGGCTCCCAAGGTGTCCTCCAGGAAGCATAATTTCAGTGATGGGAAGCATACCCTCCTCATTGAGGAGGTTCTGGCCAACCTCAGGGTCCTCGGCACCAATGAGGCCCATGTAGTTGCCTATGAGAGGAAGCACAGGTGGCTTGCCATTTGCTGCAAGTTGAACGCCATTTGGTGTTAACTCGGACATTGATTGGTGGTCTTTGCATTGATGATTGTTTTATTACAATAGGATTTGCTTCTGTTGGACGCCTTAATTATTTGATTCCAACTGTCTGCTGTTTAATCATTATGAAAGATATAAAACTGGAAGCGGAAGCGGAAGTACGATTGGGCTAGATTGCTTGAAGAAGAGCTAAGAAGACATGAAGCTTAAAACACAGCATTGTGTTGCAGTACCCAATCGAGATTGAGATATGGGACGAGAATACACATTATTTCAGCGAAGTAATTTTGAGAAAATGGTATTTAACTGAAGCTGCGTAATGAAATCGGCATTCTTGGAGCAATTGGTAATAATAATAGGGGTCTTTCAAATACCACCGTAGAAGACTCACAGTCGTTAAGATATGTCAGTCAATATGGCAACCTGAGATTTTTTGATTTGGTGGGATGAAGGACTTGTACTATTTCAGTTTAAGTGCTTCTGAGGGGATGCCCTTGTGGGTGCTTGTCCTTTGAGTATTTAAGGATGTTTCAGCCCTTTTACAAATTTGATTAAAAGAAGGACCTACTACCAGATAGGGAGACCTCTTATGGTAGGTGATCCGACAAAAAATTGTTAGAGTTAGGTCTATTTAGATAGGCATTGTGGGTATGTTTTTTGTTGGGTTTCACCTTTAATTGTGGATATATATGTGGTGATTTCTCTGATCAGAGAAGAGCAGTGCTTTTTACAGTGCTCTGCTAGAGAAGTGGATATTGCCTCCTGTGACACCTTGCTGTGAGTTCTAGCTGTTTATTAATTATTTATTGTTTGTCTAACTGTTTATTTAATTATTTAGTGTTTGTCTTAGTGGTGTGCTAGTTCAGCCTTCTCAGTTATAACTTACCGTGCCTCTCTCAACTAACTGGGCTTTGTGTGGTAGCCAGATTAACTGTTCATTTTAAATTAAATCTCTCTCCCCAGAACCTGCTCTGTGTTTAACTTTTTTTCCTGTCCTAGCCTGCCTGAGTGAATCCTCCCCCTCCCCCCCTGCTGAGGTATTGTGTAGCCTTCTTCCTGTTTTCCTCCACGTGTGCATAGTCTGTTTTAGTCTGCTTTTCTCTGATCAGAGAAGAGCAGTGCTTTTTACAGTGCTCTGCTAGAGAAGTGGATATTGCCTCCTGTGACACCTTGCTGTGAGTTCTATCTGTTTATTAATTATTTATTGTTTGTCTAACTGTTTATTTAATTATTTAGTGTTTGTCTTAGTGGTGTGCTAGTTCAGCCTTCTCAGTTATAACTTACCTTGCCTCTCTCAACTAACTGGGCTTTGTGTGGTACCCCTCTCCCCCCTGCTGAGGGTTCAGGACAGGGTACCTTGTAACTGCCCTCTTTAATAGGACTTATCTCCCTCCCTCCCTCCCCGGCACCCACCCACCCCTGGGGTAATTGTAGTTTTATAGGTACTTGCACATCTTAGAGGAAAGGGGCTGCTCTCAGGTGCAGCTCGTTATCCAAATCAGTCATACACAGAGGACCTGAGATTAATTACTTAAGCTTCAGGTACACAAGGTGTATTAGGGGTATTAGATACACTTTTATTGGTATAAGCATCTACACCAATCCTTATTATACAGAATTTAAAAGACCTAAACACAAGCTTTAAACTAAGATGCAGACAGAAGTCCAGCAACGAGATGGGGGTTCTCCGGTCTTTTGCATTGAGTGTCACATGTATGATTTTCTCCCAGTTGGTGAGAGGTCATACGTATGCACTAAGTGCAAAGAACTCTTTGCTCTCAGGGAACGAGTCCATTCTCTAGAGGCTAGAGTAACAGACCTGGAAGACATAAGAAAGACAGAGAAGTACATGGCGAGACCTACAGGGATATAGTCCTGAAGTCCCACCTCCAGTCTGGCAGCATCCCTGTTGCCATGGAGGAGAGAGGTCACGTGACAGGAGAGCATCACCCTGGTGTGGCAGGAAGTGATCCTGTAACTAGGACCTGTCCTCCTGGTGATGTAAAACCCTCTCGCACCGAGGACGTTTCTCCAGGGCCATGTCCCCATGAGGGGAGGGTCAGGACAGCTGTTATAGTTGGTGATTCAATCATTAGGAATGTAGATAGCTGGGTGGCTGGTGGACGTGAGGATCACCTGGTAACATGCCTGCCTGGTGCGAAGGTAGCGGACCTCACGCACCACCTAGATAGGATCATAGATAGTGCTGGGGAGGAGTCTGCTGTCTTGGTACATGTTGGTACCAATGACATAGGAAAATGTGGTAGGGAAGTTCTGGAGGCTAAATTTAAGCTTTTAGGTAGGAAGTTGAAATCCAGAACTTCCAGGATAGCGTTCTCCGAAATGCTTCCTGTTCCACGTGCAGGACCCAAAAGACAGGCAGAGCTCCGGAGTCTCAATGCGTGGATGAGACAATGGTACAAGGATGAGGGTTTTGGATTTGTTAGGAACTGGGGAACATTCTGGGGAAAGGGGGGGCTCTTCCGAAGGGATGGGCTTCACCTTAATCAGGATGGGACCAGACTGCTGGCATTAACCTTTAAAAAAGAGATAGAGAAGCTTTTAAACTAGAAAATAGGAGAAAGCCGACAGTCACCCAGGAGTGCATGGTTCGGACGAAGGTATCCTTGAAGGATACTACCAAAAGCAGTGAGGTTCCAAAAGGGAGTATAGTAGCCCAAATGCCCTTGAGTAAGGAGCAGACAGAGCATAAGGATTCCAAATTACCCCTGCCTACCAATAGCCAGATTAATATGAATAAAATACAGTCTCTAAAATGCTTGTATGCCAATGCTAGAAGTCTAAACAATAAGATGGGAGAGTTAGAATATATAGCACTGAGAGGTTAGATATGATTGCACTCTGTGACAAGGCAGAGGCTCAGAAACAGGAGAAAATGGGTTTAAATCACTTTCTGTCACCTCAGAGGCTTGGAGAGGCAGGACAGGAAGGGGTTAAATTTCCTGCACACAAACATTCTCTGGAGAGAAGAGCAGGGAAAGAACCACACCCTAGCTCTAGGCTAACCCAGAGACATAGCCAATCAGGGAGGTGGGAGGAGTCAGACCGGATTGGGCCACTCTGCACTCATAACCAGGAAGCAGCAGTTAGCAAAGGAAGTGGATCCGGAGGCAGAGAGAGATCCAGACTCGAGAGAGGAATCAAGGAGGAGAGGAACTGGTTACAGAGCAGTGCAAGCAGGAAGGCTGAGCCCAGAAGAACTAAGGAGAGAACCAGGGACGGGAGAGTTCCTGCAGGTGGTCCTGGAAGAGGGACAGGCAGACATCAGCTCCATGAGAGAGAAAACCCTGGAGGTGACCTAGAGCTGGATTCAGAAGCCTGGAATACTGACTTGGAGTCAGGGGAGTTCCCCAGAGGCAGACGCTGCAAAAACCAGGTCAGAGCAAACTCTTCTAAGCCTTGTAAAGCAAATAGCTTTGAGAGAAGTCAGTCTATAGGAACTGACAATAGACTGTTTGCTAAAAGAGGCAGGGGTAAACCAGACCCTGAATATATACATGAAGTTAATAGAAGGAAGAGGGGCTATAGGAAAGTCCCTGTTAGAAAGCTACAAACATTTCCATGGTATAGACAGCGTGACCTAAGCTCTAGTTCAGAGGAGCACACACCTGCTTGCCAGCAAGAGGCTAATTGGCAGCAATTGTGCAGAGAGCTAAGGGAACCCTTTGAGGACCAAGAGGAAGCAATGGAATTGGGGGCTCCATTATCTAGTTCCAGTGAGTCAGAAATGGAGTGTGGAATTTGTATGCTAGAGTGAAGAACTATAAATATTCCTAATTGATGATTGAGTGCTGAGAAGCCTTAAGCAAATGTTCTAGAACCTGCATGAGAGACAGCAGCGTTCTAGTGAATGGAATGAGTCAAAGCTTCATGTGGTACAGCTGTGAATAGAAGGCAATATAGAGAAACTACTCCTACACAAGAAGGCAGTCATTAATAAGCCAGAGTTGTGGAGATTGCCATTTCTATGGGAAGCTGTTTGACACTAGAAAGAAGTACAACAGGAGAAAGATTCTTTATTACCAGTAGATACTGAGAAAGCAATACTAGAAGATTGAAGCCCTGTTGTAGTAATGAAGCTGGAAGAATGATGAAAGCTTGTAAATATTTTATGTGTCCCTGAGAAGTATCAGGAGAAGCTGTGTAAACACTTGAACTTTTATTTGGTACTGAAGGATACCATTATACTTCTGTGGCGGGGGAGTAAGTCCTGTACGGTGTCCTTTGCTATACTTTGTGCAAATACCTTATGCATGAATAAAGCATTACTTACTTTGGAAACCCAACCTTGGCTGTCGTCACTCACTCCACAACTACAGTAGGAAGGCTTCAGCACTACCAAGGACTCTTTTAAACTCACCCCACTGTGTGGCTCACATCCCCTTGGCCTGCTTACGCCACAGGCTAGGCGGTGCGTTGTCACATAGAGGGGGGTGGAGTTTTGGCGTAGTTGGCAGGATTATAAAACAATTGCTGCCTTGCACAGAAGAAGTGATTAACTACAGATACCAGTAAAAGTTCTGAAGAGTGGACACTTTGAAAAAAAAAAAAAAAAAAAGTTTTTTTCACCAAGATACCTGAAGAGCTTACCAGTGCTGCGGATTACAAGTTTCAGCTGAGGTGGACCAGAGTTCCTGTTATTAAAGATACCATACTGCTGACAAGCGAGATACTCCACTTGTAGCAGGTAACCCGTAGCTAAGAGGGTCATCTTAGGACACTGCTACAAGGGGGTGGTAATCTGGCAGAGCTAAACTGGGAGCAAAGGAAGGTGCTTTTGTGGTGGTGCCGCACTTGGTGTTTCTTTTTCTATTCCCTACAGGTACATCGAAATGGATCCCACAACTTTGATGAGTTGGGTTGCGGAGAGATTCCTGGAGCAGGAGGCAAGATCGGTGCAGACCCAAGAGAGGATGGCAGCGATGTTACGTGCCCAGCAGCAGCCGGTGTTGGACATGCTAGGATCCTGGATGAAAGAGCAGAAGCGGACGTCGGAGACACTACAAAATGTGACCAGTTCACTAGGAACTGCCACAGGACTTGGAATGCTTGGACAGGGAATGTTATCATTAGGCCAGTGGTCTAAGGACGCTAATATTGATGACCACCTCGAAGTGTTTGAGCGCATAGCAACCATGAGCGGATGGCCCAAAGAACACTGGGTTATCCGATTGGCTCCATCCCTCACGGGAGAGGCTCTCACGGCCTACAAGGAAATGCCCAGTGTTCTAGCCAACGATTATGGAGCTGTCGTTGAAGCAATACGAGACAGATTAGGCCTAACACCTGTGGTGTATCGCCGACTTTTAAGAGGGTGCAGGTTAACCCCAGGCGAGACACCACAGGCCTTATGCCATAGGATAAAAGCTTTGGCATACAAATGGCTATCTCCACAAGGTAAGAGCATAGACACAGTAATAGATGATATTATACTTGAACAATTCTTAGAAGCACTACCCCGGGAAGTACAGTCCTTCCTAATCCTCCAAGACTGCCACAATACTAAGGACGCCGTTGCCCTTGCTGACCGGTTCCTAGAGGCGCAGGCCTCAGGTCAGAGGAGGAAAGGTGTTCCAGAAAGTACAGTCTTGAGGGAACGAGGAATGAAGGGAGGAGTACAGATGGGTGAATCGTCATCTAGGCCTTTGTTTAGCCCTGGTATGAATGAGCGAAAGTGTTTTGCCTGTGGTCAAAAGGGACACCTCAGGAGGAATTGTAGCACTAGGCTAGCACTAATCACCACCCAATCCAAGGAGGTTGGGGAGGGATTCTTGCTGATGGTCACAGTAAATAATATCCCGGTTGAAGCCTTGCTAGATTCAGGCGCAGACCAGTCTATGGTCTCGGAAAGCCTATGGAAGGAGATAGGACCTCAGAGTGGGAGTGATAAAGAGCACCCTGAGGATAAAATTAAGATTCGATGCGTGCATGGTGCTGCTACAGCATACCCAAGGCACACAGTAACAGTAAAGGGAATGGGTTTAAGTAAGGACATCCCAGTAGCGGTGGTACCAAGGTTGCCCCATCCTATTGTATTAGGCAGGGATTGGCCGCAATTTCGAAAGGGCCTAGCTAAAGGTTTAGCGGCTACTGCAGAGGCCAAACACCCTGAACACCCTAGGGTAGAAAAGGACCCTGAGAGGAAGGAGCATGGGGAAAAACTAGTAACCACCCCTCAGAGAAGCCAACCCAGGCTAGGGATGATTCCAGCCCCATTATTTGCGAAACCTCAAGAGAAGACAGCTAGGGAGAGAATCTCTGTTCAAGACCCTCCCAATAAGAAAAACACATTTGTCTTGAAATGTTGTAGGGTCACCCCTAATGCAAGGATTCCTAAAAGAGCCACAGAGAATGCTGCAGGTTTCGACCTCTATAGTGCAGAGGACACTATAGTCCCTCGACAGGGTAGAGCCTTAATAGAGACCGGTATACAGCTGGAAATTCCGCCAGGTTGTTATGGGCGAATCGCCCCACGGTCAGGCTTAGCTGTGAAGGACAACATTGATGTAGGTGCAGGGGTTGTAGACCCAGATTTTAGGGGTGTGATTAAGGTTTTACTTCTCAATTTTTCCCAGAAGGAGTTCAAGGTGACAGTAGGAGATAGGATAGCCCAGCTTATCATGGAAAGGGTGGGTTTTCCCTCAGTAGAAGAGGTCACGGAATTGAACACCACCGTGAGAGGCTCACGTGGTTTCGGGTCTACTGGCCGAGCCGTGTTGATGGGCTTGACAGACCCCGAAGGGGAGGAGAAAACAGGGATGGATTTGGGACCCCAGCTAGAGGACTGTAAGGCCAAAGCTCTTCCTAGGCTAGGGACAGAGCTCTCCTGGGTTCAACAACAGGCCCTGTTGAGATTGTTGGGAAGCTTCCCGGATGTATTAACCCCGATGCCGGGAGAAACACAGTTGGTTGCTCACGAAATAGTGACCCCGCCTGGAGAGGTAATACGGCAAAGACCGTATAGGCTACCAGAGGCAAAACGCAAGGAGGTGATTAGGCAGGTCCATGAGATGCTCCAGATGGGGGTGATTGAGGAGTCAGTCAGCCCCTGGAACAGTCCCGTGGTTATGGTCCCAAAACCTGATGGGAGCATAAGGTTTTGTATCGATTTTAGGAGAGTAAACTCCATCTCACAATTCGATACATACCCCTTACCTCGCATAGAGGAGCTGTTAGATCAGCTCGGGCAAGCCACCTACCTCACCACCTTAGATATGACCAAGGGGTATTGGCAGATTCCCCTCACCTGGGAATCTCGCCCCAAAACTGCTTTCAGCACACCCCTTGGTCTATATCAGTTTCGCCGCATGCCCTTTGGACTGCACGGCGCCGCTGCAACGTGCCAAAGACTGATTGACATAGTCTTACGTCCCCATCGTTCATACGCACTAGCCTATATGGACGACGTAATTATACATAGCGATAATTGGGACCTCCATTTAGCCCAGATCCAGGCAGTACTCAAGGACATGAGAAAGGCAGGAATCACGTTGAACCCTGCGAAATGCCTCTTTGGAGGGAAAGAGGTAAAATATTTAGGGCATCTAGTGGGACGAGGGATAGTGAAACCACTCATGGATAAAATAGTGAGTGTAAGGGATTTCCCCCGACCGTCCACCAAAAAGCAGATCAGGAGCTTTTTAGGCCTTATTGGGTATTATAGAAGATTCCTGCCCCATTTTGCTAGTGAAAGTACCCCCCTCACGAATATGTTGAAGAAAAATGCACCCAACCTAGTGCAGTGGACCCCGACAGCTGAAGAGGCCTTTGCCAGGTTAAAAGAGCAGTTGTGCGCGGCCCCGATTCTTAAGGGGGTAGACTTTAGTAAAACATTCATTTTGCAGACCGACGCATCAGATACCGGGCTAGGAGCCGTCCTCTCACAAAAGCATGGGGGAGTGGAGCACCCCTTAATGTTTTTAAGCAGAAAGCTAGCGCCGGCAGAACAAAAATACTCGACAGTGGAGAGGGAGTGTTTGGCCATTCGATGGGCCATAGGGGCCCTTAGATTTTATTTAACAGGCCGCCGTTTTACCCTGGTAACGGATCACGCTCCCCTAAAATGGCTGTCAAGTATGAAGGACCATAATCCCCGCTTGACTAGGTGGTATATGGCCCTGCAAGCCTATGAGTTTCACATAGAGCATAGGCCGGGTAAGCTGCACCTTAACGCTGATGCCCTTTCAAGGATTCCGGGCTGTTCTGGAGCTGTTCAGCCAGCCCGGAATATCTTAAATGGGGGGTTATGTGACAAGGCAGAGGCTCAGAAACAGGAGAAAATGGGTTTAAATCACTTTCTGTCACCTCAGAGGCTTGGAGAGGCAGGACAGGAAGGGGTTAAATTTCCTGCACACAAACATTCTCTGGAGAGAAGAGCAGGGAAAGAACCACACCCTAGCTCTAGGCTAACCCAGAGACATAGCCAATCAGGGAGGTGGGAGGAGTCAGACCGGATTGGGCCACTCTGCACTCATAACCAGGAAGCAGCAGTTAGCAAAGGAAGTGGATCCGGAGGCAGAGAGAGATCCAGACTCGAGAGAGGAATCAAGGAGGAGAGGAACTGGTTACAGAGCAGTGCAAGCAGGAAGGCTGAGCCCAGAAGAACTAAGGAGAGAACCAGGGACGGGAGAGTTCCTGCAGGTGGTCCTGGAAGAGGGACAGGCAGACATCAGCTCCATGAGAGAGAAAACCCTGGAGGTGACCTAGAGCTGGATTCAGAAGCCTGGAATACTGACTTGGAGTCAGGGGAGTTCCCCAGAGGCAGACGCTGCAAAAACCAGGTCAGAGCAAACTCTTCTAAGCCTTGTAAAGCAAATAGCTTTGAGAGAAGTCAGTCTATAGGAACTGACAATAGACTGTTTGCTAAAAGAGGCAGGGGTAAACCAGACCCTGAATATATACCTGAAGTTAATAGAAGGAAGAGGGGCTATAGGAAAGTCCCTGTTAGAAAGCTACAAACATTTCCATGGTATAGACAGCGTGACCTAAGCTCTAGTTCAGAGGAGCACACACCTGCTTGCCAGCAAGAGGCTAATTGGCAGCAATTGTGCAGAGAGCTAAGGGAACCCTTTGAGGACCAAGAGGAAGCAATGGAATTGGGGGCTCCATTATCTAGTTCCAGTGAGTCAGAAATGGAGTGTGGAATTTGTATGCTAGAGTGAAGAACTATAAATATTCCTAATTGATGATTGAGTGCTGAGAAGCCTTAAGCAAATGTTCTAGAACCTGCATGAGAGACAGCAGCGTTCTAGTGAATGGAATGAGTCAAAGCTTCATGTGGTACAGCTGTGAATAGAAGGCAATATAGAGAAACTACTCCTACACAAGAAGGCAGTCATTAATAAGCCAGAGTTGTGGAGATTGCCATTTCTATGGGAAGCTGTTTGACACTAGAAAGAAGTACAACAGGAGAAAGATTCTTTATTACCAGTAGATACTGAGAAAGCAATACTAGAAGATTGAAGCCCTGTTGTAGTAATGAAGCTGGAAGAATGATGAAAGCTTGTAAATATTTTATGTGTCCCTGAGAAGTATCAGGAGAAGCTGTGTAAACACTTGAACTTTTATTTGGTACTGAAGGATACCATTATACTTCTGTGGCGGGGGAGTAAGTCCTGTACGGTGTCCTTTGCTATACTTTGTGCAAATACCTTATGCATGAATAAAGCATTACTTACTTTGGAAACCCAACCTTGGCTGTCGTCACTCACTCCACAACTACAGTAGGAAGGCTTCAGCACTACCAAGGACTCTTTTAAACTCACCCCACTGTGTGGCTCACATCCCCTTGGCCTGCTTACGCCACAGGCTAGGCGGTGCGTTGTCACAACTCTCAGAGACATGGTGGAAGGAGGATAACCAGTGGGACACTGTGATACCTGGATACAAACTATATCGTAATGATAGAGCTGATCAAATTGGTGGAGGGGTTGCGCTCTATGTTAGAGAGGGCATTGAGTCAGAAAGGATTAAAGTTTTGCAGGGAACAAAATTTGCTGTAGAATCTCTATGGATTGAAATTCCATTTATGAAGGGGAAGGTGATGGCAGTGGGAGTATACTATCGACCGCCTGGCCAGAATGAACAAATGGATGATGAAATGCTCAAAGAAATCAAGGAAGCTAACAAAAGTCACAACAGAGTAGTAATAATGGGTGATTTCAATTACCCCGGTATCGACTGGGTCAGTGTCACAGCAGGACAAGCTAAAGAGATAAAGTTTCTAGTTGGAATAAATGACTGCTTCTTGGAGCAGCTGGTTCATGAACCGACCAGAGGGGAAGCCATACTGGACCTAGTCCTTAGTGGAACGCCAGATCTGGTGCAAGAAATAAGGGTGTTGGGACCACTTGGCAATAGTGATCATAGTATGATCATGTTTGATTTAATTAGTGGAGGACAGATAGTAAAGGCATCCACAGTACTACCTTTTAACTTTCAAAAGGGAGACTATGATAGAATGAGGAATATAGTTAGGAAAAAACTAAAAGGAGCGGTTCCAAAGGTTAAAGACTTACAGCAAGCTTGGGTGTTATTTAAAAATACTATCCTCGAAGCCCAGACCAGCTGTATTCCACGCATGAAGAAAAGTGGAAGAAAGTCCAAAAAACTGCCAGCATGGTTTAAAGGTGAGGTCAGAGAGGCTGTTGCTGCCAAAAAAGCAACCTTCAGGAAATGGAAAAAAGAGCCAAATGATGAAAACTGGAAACAGCACAAGCACTGGCAAGTTAAATGCAAAGCATTGATAAGGCAGGCAAAGCGGGAATTTGAGAAGAAACTTGCTACGGAAGCAAAAACACGAAATAAAGACTTTTTCAAGTACATTCGTAGCAAAAGGCCTGTGAGAGAGTCAATTGGACCATTAGATGATAGAGGGGTAAAAGGGGCAGTAAGAGGAAACAAGGCTATAGCAGAGAGACTGAATGAATTCTTTGCTTCGGTCTTTACTGAGGAAGATGTAGGGATGTTACCCAAGACTGAAGTGGTATTTAAAGGTGATACTGCAGAGGAATTGAGAGAAATATCGCTACACCGGGAAGATATATTACAACTATTTGATAAACTGAATAGTAGCAAATCACCTGGACCGGATGGTATACATCCCAGAGTGTTGAAAGAACTGAAATATGAGATTGCAGACCTGCTATTGGTAATCTGTGAACTTTCATTAAAATCATCTGTAATACCTGAAGATTGGAGGGTCGCCAACGTAACACCAATTTTTAAAAAGGGTTCCAGGGGTGACCCAGGAAATTACAGACCGGTGAGCCTGACGTCAGTACCAGGGAAAATGGTAGAAACCATCATAAAGAACAAAATTACACAGCATGTAGATAGTCATGGCCTAATGGGAGACAGCCAACATGGCTTTAGACAAGGAAGATCTTGTCTTACTAATCTGATATGTTTTTTTGAACGTGTGCATAAACAGGTAGACAAAAGTGAGTCGGTTGATATAGTTTATCTGGACTTTCAGAAAGCTTTTGACAAAGTCCCCCATCAGAGACTTTTGGCGAAGCTAAAAAGTCATGGGATAGGAGGCAGTATACTATTGTGGATCGGGAACTGGTTAAAAGATAGAAAGCAGAGGGTAGGGCTAAATGGCCAATATTCCCAATGGAAAAAGGTGAATAGTGGAGTACCCCAGGGATCTGTACTGGGTCCGCTGCTTTTTGACATATTCATAAATGACCTGGAAAAGGAAATAACTAGTGAGGTTATCAAATTTGCAGATGACACAAAACTGTTTAAAGTTGTTAATACCCAAGAGGATTGTGGAAAACTGCAGGAGGATCTGGATAAATTGGAAGACTGGGCATCCAAATGGCAGATGAAATTTAATGTGGACAAGTGCAAAGTTATGCACCTAGGAAAGAACAACCCACACTATAGTTACACGATGCAAGGCTCCACATTAGAAACCACCACCCAGGAAAAGGACTTAGGAGTCATCGTGGATAACATGTTAAAACCCTCCGCCCACTGTGCAGCGGCGGCCAAGAAAGCAAATAGAATGCTAGGTATCATAAGGAAAGGGATGGAGAACAAAACAAAGGATATTATAATGCCTCTGTATCGCTCCATGGTACGACCGCTCCTTGAATATTGTGTGCAATTCTGGTCACCGTATCTTAAAAAGGACATAGCGTTATTAGAAAAAGTACAGAGAAGAGCCACCAAATTGGTGAAGGGGATGGAAGGCTACTCCTATGAAGAGAGGCTAAGAAGGTTAGGGCTCTTTAGCCTGGAGAAGAGACGGCTGAGGGGAGATATGATAGAGGTCTATAAATTAATGAATGGAGTGGAACGGATAAACGTGGATCAATTGTTTATGCTATCAGAGTATAGAAAGACGAGGGGACATGTAATGAAGCTACAGGGTAAACTATTTAAGACAAATAAGAGAAAATATTTTTTCACTCAACGTGTAATCAAACTCTGGAATCTGTTACCGGAGGATGTAGTAAGGGCTGTTAGTATAGCTGGGTTTAAAAAAGGTTTGGACAAGTTCCTGGAGGAAAGGTCCATAAACCACTATTAAAAAGGGACCCAGGATATCAATGCTTGACCCAGTACAAGCATTGTGGAACCTGTGTCTTTTGGGGATATTGCTAGGTACGTATAACCTAGATTGGCAACTGTTGGAAACAGGATACTGGGCTTGATGGACCTCGGTCTGACCCAGTATGGCATGTCTTATGTTCTTATGATTCCTTTGGGCTTTGTATTTGGATAATTATTATCGGGCATGATTATTGGCACCATTATACTCAATTCAAATCAATTTGAACAGAAGAACCACGTTCCCATTGCAGTAAAATTAGACACACCTGTGATCAATTGTCATAAGAACATAAAAAATGTCATACTGGGTCAGACCAAGGTTTACCAAGCCCATTATCCTGTTTCCAACAGTGGCCAATCCAGGTCACAAGTACCTGGCAAGTTCCCAAAAGGCAGACAGGTTCCACAATGCTTGTCTTGGGTTAAGTAGTGGATTTCCTGGGTTCCTTTTTAATAATGGTCTATGGACCTTTCCTCCAGGAACTTGTCCAAACCTTTTTAAAACCCAGCTACACTAACAACTTTTATTACATCCTCCAGTAATGAATTCCAGAGTTTGATTACATGCTGAGTGAAAAGAAAAAATAAAACATTTTTCTTATTGGTTTTAAATGGGTTACATTGTAGTTTCTTTGCATGTCCTCTGGTTTTTCTACTTTTTGATGGTGTAAACATATCTACGTTAACCCGTTCCACTTCATTCATTAATTTATAGACCTCTATCATATCTCTCCTTAGCCGTCTTTTTTTCCAAGTTGAAGAGCCCTAACATTTTAAGCCTTTCCTCATAGAGGAATCCTTCCATCCTCTTTACTATTTTGGTGGCTCTTCTCTATACCTTTTCTAATTCTGCAATATCCTTTTTAAGATACAATGACCAGAATTGCACACAATATTCAAAATGTGTTAGAACCATAGAAGGACTGAGAGGCATTATAATATCCTTGGCTTTATTCTCCATTCCTTTCCTTATGATTCCTAGCATTCTATTTCCTTTCTTGGCTGGCGCTGCACACTGAGCGGAAGTTTTCAACCTATTATCCATGATGACGCCTAAATCTTTTTCCTGGGTAGTGGTTTCTAAAGTAGTTTCTGATTATGCTGCAATTAAGCTAGAGGTACATCTTGGTGAAGATTCATCCAAGAAGCTGGCGTGGATCCTTAATAAGGATCTATTTGCGGACGAGTCTTTTAAAACTCATGTAAAACAAGTTATAAAGGATTACTTCAGCAACAATCTCATAGAGGATACTTCTCATTGGGCTTGGTGGGAAGCTTGTAAGGCCACACTAAGGGCTCATATAACCAGCTACTCTATTGCAGCAGTTAGGAAGGCGAAGGAGAAGCTTAAGGAGTTAGACCAGCAGATAAGGGCAGATGAAAGAATTCTATAAAGGCAATCTAACCCCCTGGCTTTGAACTGCCTTCAAAACCTAAGATTTCAATATAATATGCTGTTAAGTTCTGAGGTGGAGCAATGTATGTTTAAGCAGCAAATGCGTTATTATAAGGAGATGAATAAGGCTGGCAAGCTGTTGGCTTCAAAATTAAAGACTCGCTATGCTAAATCACACATTGCTACTATAGCTGATGAGCAGCAGGGTCTCCTAGGTAGCAATTCTGAAATTGTTGAGGCATTCCGAGAATTTTATCTTCAGCTTTATGCTACAGAGGTTAAATTTGTTAAGTCTGCATGCAAAACTCTAATGGAAGGAGTCGTCCACCCAGAAGTGGATGAGGAACAAGCAGCAGCTATCTGTGAGCCTATATCCTTACTGGAATTGAAAGAGGCATTAGCAAGCATGAAAGATGGGAAGGCTGCCGGCCCGGACAGGCTTCCGACAGAATTTTACAAAACTTTGCAGAAGATTTGCTGCCCCCGATGAAAATTTATTACCAAATGCTGAAGGAGCAGGCAGGTAACACGGGTGACTTTGCCAGCACAACAACTCTAGTCTTAGAGAAGCCGGGAAAAGATCCGAAGCTGGTTGGCAACTATAGACTGCATCTTAGTTTGAAAGTTTTGTTTAACTATTTAAGATGTTTGAAGTTACTAGGGTTTCTTATAGTAATACAACTATACCAAATATGTTTAAGGGACATTGTTCACCTTATTTATTTATTTATTTAGTAAAAACTTATATACCGCTACTTCCAGCGATCAGCAGCGGTTTGATTACAATTTTGGGATTTGTCAAAAAATCAAGACAGAAAATTTGGGGCATAGATAGAGAGAACAGGGGTAATACACAGCACACATATTAGGGTCTATATTTAGACCATAATTACTATCACAATCGATTATATATTTATACAAGCAATTATACATTTACACACGCGATTATCCGTCATCTATGTACAGTTTTACATACAGCTATTCACTCTCTTTTATCTTCTTGGCTTTACATCTGTATATAAGATGACATACAGATGTAAAGCCTCAAGATTAATTACTTACAGGGCCTTTAGTGTTCTATTCCTGGTGAGAATAGCCAGCTGAACCTGAAAATGAACTTGAACACCCCTCCCCCTTTAATAGATCTAAGACCCTATTAAGCTAAGATTATGCCTGCGGTTGATGGGAGTTGGGGTGGGTGGGAGGGAGCTAAACACTTAACCATGGGAGTACCGATGGGGTCAAAAGTGACCCCATTGCAAATTTCACAACGCGTATCTCGGGAACTAATTGTTCAAGAATGCAATCTTTTTTATGACTTTTCACATGTCAATATTCTCTTTATATTGCACCATGAGAGGAATAATTTTCATCCGCTAGGTGACGCTAGTGATGAATTGCAGCACAGAGTACCAGTGGGGTAATTTTTGACCCCAGTTGCTTACGTCCGGTTTGGATCGTGATACAATTTGCAGTTTTGTGAAATTTTTGATCTGACAAAGGTATTTATCATTAATTATGTATCATTTATTGTATGTATTCTTATTTTATGAAAATTATACATTTTCTGTAATTGATATCATATGTTCTCTCATTATTTCTGATGAAATCTATAGGCTTTCAGCTCGTTCATCACGATTATTGTACACCTATAGTAAAACTGCTTTGCGTTTTATTTAACTTTATCTTTGTTTATTTATTTTAGGTTATTGTTTATGATGTCAAAACGAAAGTATTAAGCTGCCCAGGTAAGAGAAATATTGCAATGAGATGCTGACAGTGACGGCTCTGAGTCGTCTGATGATGCAGCACATTCAGCAAGCGAAGAAGCATATCAGCCAAGTTTGGGCGATAAATCTGATGATGATAGTCATGATTCAGATGGCGACAGCAGTTGGTCACCAAGTGAATGTGAGACTGATGTTGAGCCGGTAACATCGCCTGCAGCAAAGAGTCAAGTTACAGGTCGAGGCAAAGGTCGAGGCTGTGCTGGACGGGGAAGAAGGCAGGAGCCCTCGGTGTCAGTATTATCTGTGAGGAATCTTAGTTGTGGTCATAGAGGAGCTAAGAGGTCATCAAATATTAGCACAAATGTTGCCATTGAAGCCTATGTATCTAAGGATGCCACATCATGGAACAGGAAACCTATAAAGTAAGCTGCTGGAAGATACGCCAGAGCTAATGTCTTGCCCGTACAACAAGGTCCTACAAGGTATGCTGTACGAAATGTTGATGGCCCTCTTGCAGCATTCCACTTGTTCATGAGGAAGAACTTATTGAATGAAATCATGATGTGGACGAGCAAACAAGGAAGACACATTTATGGCGACACCTGGAAAGATTTGACAGACAGAGAATTTCAACGTTTTCTTGGACTTCTGATCCTCTCAGGCGTGTACAAGTCACAAAATGAATCCATAGTTCAGTTGTGGAACCTTGAAGATGGTCGTTCTGTTTTCGGCAAAAATATGGCCCGTAACCATTTTCAGCAAATTTCTTGTGCTCTCAGATTTGATGATGCAACCAACAGATGTGAACAACAAGGCATGGATAAGCTTGCTCCAATCAGACATATTTTTGATACCTGGGAAGCAACTCTAAGTGACGCCTTTGTTCCTGGTGAAAATGTTACCGTGGATGAGCAACTGCTTACATTTTGTGGCCGTGTTCCATTCAGACAATATATTCCCAGCAAACCTGGGAAATATGGCATAAAGCTATGGATGTTGTGTGACAGTGCAATGTCATATGTTCTGCATCTTCAAGTATATACAGGAAGGGAACTCAGACAAAACAGGGAACAGAATCAGGGTGAAAGGGTTGTGCTGCAACTCACTGAAGGATTGACGTGATCTGGCAGAAATTTTACTGTTGACAATTTCTTCTGCAGTTTATCCCTGTCACGGAAATTGCTAGAAAACAAATGACACTTTTGGGGACAATTCAAAAGAACAGAAAATAATTACCTCCAGAATTTGTAACAGCAAAGGGCCGAGAGGTATTCACTTCACTGTTTGCCTTTCGCGATGACGCCACTCTGGTTTCCTATTGCCCAAAGAAAGGAAAAGTGGTTGTTCTTCTGAGCAGTTTGCATGATCAAGAAGTAGATAACACATGGACAAAAAAACACGCATGAACGTGGACTATAATTCTAGTAAAGGTGAAGTAGATACGGCAGATCAAATGTTGCGCACATATACCACAAAACGAATGACAAGACGCTGGCCAGTGACAATCTTCTACAACATGTTGGACATCAGTGCTTTGAACGCCTTCATTGTTTGGATGCCACTAAATCCAGAATGGCAGTCCAAGTCAAAGCACAGACGTTGTCTATTCCTCTTGGAATTAGGAAAGCAGCTGCTTCAGAGTAATTGCAGCGAGACTTCTTCCAGCATTGAAGAAGCCACTGATGCTGTTTGCAATATCAGGATCCCAAAGAAAAGGGCAAGGTGTCACTGCTGTTCCAGAGAAAAAGACAAGAAAAGCAACATAGTTTGCACCTCCTGCAAGTGCAATGTTTGCAAAGAACATTCAGAAATTGTCTGTCTCATGCAAATGACTGTAGTACTTTACTGTGTTCATCAAGTGCATGCAAAAACTGGTTTCATGGCAACACTTCTTCATGTAATTGTATGATAAAGCATTAAATTTCAAAACATTTAACCTTCATATAATAAATAATTAATTCAGAATAATATTTTTGTCTGTTTACTTTAAATTTTTCATGGTTAACAATTAAAATTTGTTGTGGGGTCGTTTATGACTCCAACAGTATTTAGTGTGTGCAAAAGATCTTGGTAATTCCAGGGTTAATAAATGCTGGCTTGTTACACAAGTCTCTGACCTGTGTGTCTAAGGAAATCTGTGAACAATTTCCAGGGTGATTCACACAGCCCTTGCTTTGACAGAGGGAACATTTCAAATTGCCCCTTTGATCAGTCACTTGGCTTTAAAACCTATTTAAAACAATTTCACAGGTCTTTTGCCCCCTATCTAGAAGGCCTCTTTGTAAAGGTCTCTAGAAACAATTTATTCCCTACTGCTTAAATAATATTGACCCTATTTTTCCTTTTATGCTAAGCTATACTCTGATTTGATTTCAATTAAAGCTCTCTGCTAATACTAGGCCCTTACTGAGTTTTAAAAGTAAATCTTGAAGCCCTCTGCTAAAATTTAAACTAAAAGATCTTTTCTGATACTAGGCCCTAAATGAGCATCAAATTTAAACTAAAAATTCTCTGCTGGGTTTTATACTTAAATTGAAAGCTCTCTGCTGGGTTCTGAATTTAAACTGAAAACTCTGCTGGATTCTGAATTTAAACTGAAAGCCCTCTGCTGGGTTCTGAATTTAAACTGAAACTCTCTGCTGGGTTCTAAATTTAAACTAAATGCCCTCTGCTGGGTTTTAAATTTAAACTGAATGCCCTATGTGGGTTTTAAATTTAAACTGAAAGCTATCTGTTGAGCTTTAAATCTAAACTAAAGTTTTTTGCTGATACTAGGCCCTGACCAATTTAACAAATACACTGGATTCTAATTTACACAGATTAATATTGTAACTGTAAAATGTACATAGTTTCCCCCAGTTCAAATCCATGTTACGTTCCCTGTTATATGTAAACTTAGGACAGATCTGCCACTGTCTGAGAGTCATATTGTTGAATGTAAACCACACTGATAACAAAGAGTGCGGTATAGAAGAGCTGTTAAATAAAATAAATAAATTAATTAATCAGCTTTAATCTAAAGAATTCCTTTTTCCCCAAGATTTAGAAAATTTCCCAGAAGTAAATACTTACGCGTACATATCTCTCTCCAGAAATAGTAATCCCTTTAGCTAGTCCTTCAAGTCAGTACTAACATGAATTGAATCAACCAATGAATGATAGTTCTAAAGTAAAAAATGGCCACATTCACTCCCTGATCCATTTTCACAATGGTGAAAACAAGAGAGCTGCCCGAGACCATCATCACCAAACATCAAACTTCAAATGGGTATAAAGCCATCTCCAATGAACTTGGGATTCCTGTGTCTACAATTTGCAATGTTATTAAGATGTTTTCTGCTCATGGAACTGTAAAGAACCTCCCAGGATGTGTTGGGAAGAGAAACATTAATCCAAGAAATCTTCAAAGGATAATGCAAACTGTTAGTAAAATACCACATACAACATCCAAAGAGCTTAAGGCTGACGTGGAACATTCTGGAGTGGCGGTTTCAACCTGCACCATATGCCATGCACTAAACAAAGAAGGACTTTATGGGTGAAGACCAAGGAAGACTCCACTGCTCAAAGACAAATATAAAATGGCATGCCTGATCTTTGTCTATTCCCACCTTGAGAAACCACAATCCTTCTGGGAAAATATTCTCTTCTGAAAAAATGTTCTATGGATAGATGAAACCAAACTTGAGCTGAATACATTTAGAGGCGAAGAAATGAAGCTTATTAGGAAATAAACACCCTTACTACTGTTAAATATGATGGAGGTTCCATAATGTTGTGGGGCTGTTTTACTGCTTTAGGAACTGGAGGCCTGGAATGTATTAAATGAATCATGAAGTCAGAGGATTAACAAGGTATTTTGGAGTGAAATGTGCTACCTAATATCAGAAAGCTAGGTCTGGGGCGAAGGTCATAGGTCCTCCAGCAGGACAGTTACCCAAAACATTCATCCGAAAGTACAAAGGAATGGTTAAAAAGAAAAACATGGACTGTTTTAAACCGGTCAGTAATGAGTCCTGATCTCAGTCCAATCAAGAAACTTTGGAAAGAGCCAAAATCTGCCATTGGTAAAAGGAATCCTGGAAACATTCATGAGCTGGAACAAATCACAGTTGAAGAGTGGGACAAACTAACAGCAGATAGATGGCAGGTGCACCTACTCCTGCTATCTTACTGGGCAGACTAGATGGACTATACTGGTCTTTATCTGCCGTCATTTCATTTACTTTGTTAGAATGTTTGGTGGCTGTCATTGTGGCCAAGGGTTGTACAGCTAAATATTAGTAATGGGTGCCATTAATCCTCTCTAGGTCATATTTTGCTTTTTTCTCTGAAATTACTATGTCTAAGTTGCACAGGCATCTCTTTTATTTTTGTTTTCATACCTTTGAACATACTATTAAAATCTTATGATGACATACAGTTGGAATATTTTCAATTATTTCTCAAGATATTGTACACAATGTACCTAAAATGCAAGGGTGCCAATAATATTTGACCACAGCTGTTTGGGTAATTTATCAAGGTGTGCTTGGAAATTCTTCTTAATCAAGCCTGTATCACCCATCACAATGGGAAATAACTTGGTATCTTTCTGCCACATTTTCTTGGCCTCTGACTCCATTTCTTGGTACCTGAAGATCTTCTCCCTTTCAACACAATTCACAGAATAGTCGCTTGCACTGACACCTCTATAAGACATGCCATTCTGGTGCTTGTCTCCTTTACCACTATGTCTGGCTACCTTGCATCCAGCTTTTTATTAATCAGAATGAGAGTATCCCAGGTGATTATAACCTCTTCATTCTCTATAATTCTCTAAGGGTCATGATCCCAGTGCTTTTTAGGCACAGTGATGCTGCAGTGTTTACAGAGTTTCCAATAGATAAGGCAATCTACTTTATTGTGACTTTCTGTATTGACATTTTCTGCCATCAGAACATCATAGCCAGCTATGAGGTAAGTCACTGTTTCCAGCTCTTTCTTACAGAATCAACATATGTCTGTTTTGCCAGTTTTTTCAATGCTTGCTCTAAACCATCTCTATGTCATGAAATGCAGAGTACATTGTAAAAATAAGTGCTTTGGATCATTTTGGAAAAAGGAGATGGAACTACCATTCACATGGATATAGTCTACAGACCTTCAACTTAAATAGAAGAAATAAACAGAGCCTTGATCAATGGTATTGCTAAGATGATAGCAAAGGGAGAAGTGATGATACTGGGTGACTTTAATCTACTGAATGTTTGATTGGAGTATTCCATATGGAAATCTGGAAATGGGTGAGAGAGCCAATGCCCCATCAAATTCTTTTGTGCTGGTTTCAGTGTTTAATTATTCTAATTTCAAATCTTATCCATTCTTGTGTACTCCTTCAGTTTTGTTTTACTACCTTGATTGTAAGGTCATTAAAGGAATGATCTTTGAGAAATGCTCAGCAACTGAGCTGTCATTCTGTTTGTCTCTGTAATATGTCATGATATGTTTAGGAAGATGGATATATTCCCTTAATTTTTGGCTTGTTTCACCAGTCAGTCAGCACCTCTACCACATGGGGTCCATAGCGGACACCCACCCCTGTGGCTTGACATCTGCCAGGGTGGAGAGGGTGGAAGGCAGTCGACATAGGACACCCATACTTCCCCCAGTGGGAAGAGCTCTGTGGAATACCACATGCAAGTCACCCCCACCATGCAGGTGGCCAAAACCAAGTAGCCCCCAGGCTGAGCACCCTAAATGTCAGGGAAATAAATGCTCACAGTACCTTGGAAGCCCACAAGAGTTCACCACATCCATTGGGGCTGGGAAAGGAATACTCATCATTGAGCCCTAACCAAGCAAACTCACATTCAGTATTGGAAATGTTAAGCATCTGCTCAGTCAGTAGGCCTAAGCCATATCCTCCCATGGCAAGGTTGAGGGGCCATCTGCCTGAAGGAACATGGACTATAGCAGCAGCATGACCCCCCAGATGCGCATATATGCACTTCTACATGTCCCACTCCATTCAAGGGACAACACTTTTTAATGCCAAACCATCATGTTGCTCATATGCTAAACACCTAATTTGCATTCCTCATCCCACCCCCTACTGTCTCCAACTTTGTCTATGTGACCAGTACTGGCTGAAGCACACACCCTTTCTCGAGACACCCCCACAACACAAAACACCAGCTGTTTTATTTATTCTTATATTTAGCTCACATCTTTCCCTAGTAGATCAAGGCAAGTTACATTCTGGTATAGTAGTTATTTCCCTGTTCCCGAAGGGCTTACAATCTAAGTTTGTACCAGAGGCAGTACTTGACCAGAACCACAAGGAATTCCAGTGAGATTTGAACCCTGGTCTTTCTGGTCCCTGATTACTGCCCTAAGCATTAAACTAGTCCTCCACTCCACTAATAGTTCTGTAGACATTTGTCCACTGTCTCAGCAGGGTCAGTCCTCACCAGCATGGTTTTGTGGTGGCCAGGCTGTTGTAGCAGAGGCACCATTTAGCCCCTTTGAACAGGTGGACTAGACAGGTACCTAGGTATTATGCTAATATTGCCTATTTGCCCTTTTTTCTTTTATGTGTTTCTGCCCTTCATATTTTCTATGATGCACTAGCAAGGTAGATGCAACTGCCACCTGGTAGCTGCACCTGCCTCTAGAATACCTAGTGGTTTTCCACAGTTACTGCTCACTTTCCGCCCCAGCCTCCATGTGATGCTCTGGTACCATGGTGGTTTAATCATGGGCATTTTTTGGCTGTGCGTTCCTGGCTACCATGAATGAGCATTTAACCCCACACTAAACCCCATGCTCCCAGCTGCCACACTTTAGTAAATGTTTCTCAAAGATGTGTCTTTATAAAGTAGGTAGATCTTTTGTGCATTAAAACACACTTTAACTAATCTCTCCCCTATGCAATTATCCTCTTCATGAGTTGCTGGAATGTGAAAATGCAAAAGTATAATTTGGAAGTTATTGAGCTTCGAAATATCTCAATCAATAACAGGCATTCAAAGATTTTTGACCAAGTGCTGAAAGAGGCAAAGGTCACATTACCTACTTGCAGAAACATCAGTAATGAGGCTCATTCATTTGTATAGACTTGTGCACCAGTAGATTTCATTAATGAGTATAACTTACGGCGAAAATAATGGTTTGTTCTGTTGGATCTGGAGTTACTATATAGCTTGTTTGTTTTTTCTTTAATATGGCAGATATGAACCTCATACTTTTGCTAGGATATAAGGCAATGTCTCCTGCTCCCAAATACACTAGCGGGGAAAAAATGTGGATATACCTGTAAAATTTGAGCTCTCTGCGATAATATCTGTCTTACTTACATTAATTAAGTATTCTATATATTAGATATTCTAGAAAGATTTTTGCCATAACATTTGGGAACATATTACTAACTAATATCATCAACATTTATCAGAAAAAATTCAGTTTGGAATCAGACAAGGTAATTGATGTCTTTTTCTCAGGAAAATGATATTTTTCATGAAACTGTCGATCCACTTTAAGCAGGTTTTATGCAGAATCTCATGTATAAGCTGACGCTTCAGATATGACCCAGTACTGATCAAACTGTTCAAAACAGGTTACTCAACGCCAGTCTGAGGGCAAGAATTCCAAGAAAGAAACCTTTAGAAACCTTAGAAACCTTAAGAAACCTTTAGAAACCTTCGATCAGTAACGGACACACCAAGATCCATAAGTTCCTGATTGATGTCCTTGGCAGATTTATGATTTTTTAAAGCCAGTCTAACAATCACTCTGTCAGTTTTTGGAGTTGTAGACTTTTTCCTTCCTCTTCCCTTCTGGGTTGCAACACTTTCAGTGACATTGAAGCGAGCACACAGCTTCTGTACACCAGATGCTGTCACTCCATGGCCCATCTTCTGAGCGATTTCACAAAAGCTGTACCCCTCATTTCTCAAAGTAATGGTTGTTGCTCTCTTTTTAGGAGACCAGTCAACCCTCTTTGTTGCTGCCATCATTAATCTACAAAATACAACAACATATTCCAAATTGGAAATTATTTTTATTAAGCATTTATCATTTTTTTAAATATTTTTGCTAATAAATAAAATAAATTTGTAAAAATAACAAAAGCACAAATATGACTTTGATACAGATTGTATACACCTTGCAGTATAGCACACATTATCTGAAGCGTCAGCTTATACATGATATTCTGCATAAAACCTGCTTAAAGTGGATCGACAGTTTCATGAAAAATATCATTTTCCTGAGAAAAAGACATCAATTACCTTGTCTGACTCCAAATCAAAGTTTTTTCTGATAAATGTTGTAATATGTTCCCAAATGTTATGGCAACAATCTGCATAGAGTGTCTAATATACATTTAATTAACGTAAGTAAGACAGATATTATTGCGGAGAGCGCAAATTTTACAGGTGTATCCACAATTTTTTCCGCTAGTGTATATGATGTTGCCTCCAAGATAATGGGCCATGGTGTACGAAGTAACAAAAAACTGGCATTCTTTGAGGTAAAGGACAAAATTAAGCCAATGGTTTCATGCAAGAGCTGACATTTCTGGGGGGACCACTTAGAAATCAACAACTGACATAACATTTATTAGAGGAGGAGATCAGTATGCTTTGCAGTGAGTCAAAATGCAGCATGCAGTGCAGATATTATTGTACAAAGAGGAAAAATAATCATGTCTTCAAACCCTAATCTCAGTCTTTTCCTTTTACAAATTAATCTAATGAATTAAAATAAGTGAAAACCTTCTTACAGTTGCTAGAGTAATTGCGGAAGACTAGTGGAAACATTTTTTTAAAATTATTTATTGAGCTAATATATTGAATGGAGTGTTTTGCCTGAAACGTCTGTGAGAATTCTTTCATTAAGTTCATGGACCTTCTGTGGCAGTGAAGTGTTTTATAGGAACTAGCGATGCTTTTTCTTCAATAGTCCTATGTATACTTGAATCACTGACAACTGATCATTCAAAAATATTTCTCTTTTGTTTCAGAATTTAGCTCACGCCTTTCCAATAGTAATTGAAAGCAAATTATATCCAGGCACTGTAGATATTTCCCTGTCCCAGTGGGGCTCACAATCTGAGTTTGCACCTGAGGTAATGGTGGGTTAAATGACTTGCCAAAGGCTAAAAGGAGTATATTAAGTTGTGAAATCCAGTATTTCCACATATAATTAGGCCTGTACTTTAGTACTACTACTATTTATCATTTGTATAGCACTAGAAGGTGTGCGCTACAATATGTGATTGTGAAATCTTATGAAATATAAGGAGGTGGCTAGGCTTGGAAGCAGGTTTCCAGGATAAACTCAATTCCAGACTGAGGGCCTGATAGCTTTGTCATCCAGTTGCCATTGATAGGAGGAGGAAAGGATGGATAAGGGGTAGCCGTGAAGTTATTTTATTTATTTATTTTATTTTATTTACATTCTCTTGTATTCCGCGCTATTCTGCATCAGTGCGATTTACAATGAACAAACTGAAATTACATTGAAAAGGGCATTATAACTTGGAGATAACTATTTTACAGGGAACATGGGCTATGGAGGGTAAATGGCTTGCCCAAGACCACAAGGAACACCTGTGGGACTAGAAACCCCAGTCCTTCCGGCCCAAGGTTGCTGTCCACTAGTGGGAGAGTGGCAAATCTGAATTACTGGCCCCCATTGCTGATTGTTCATGTTCTGTGTTGGGACTAGTGATGTATATGGCTCAGTCAGATAGATATAAAGAGAGTGTGCATATGGGAGGTAATTTTATAAGGATCCACATAAAGTCATGTGTCATCAGTGCATTTTCAGTGACTTATACACAAGGCTTTACACGCTTACTTAACTGGTTACTACTTTGTTAGTAAGGGCATCAGGCCAGTGGTATGTACTTTTGGTACTGATGTGCACAGGGGTGGAACACAAATATATGCATGTGTGTTAGAGAATACTATTAATTTACACATGTTCTTTGTGTGGGCATTTACACAAGCCCAAGGGTTGGTATAAGTGCTCAGACCTAGATTTAATGTACATTTTCGGACACTTATGCCTCTATTTTATAAAGAAAAGTAGGCACCTGTTTTCCTTTAGAACAGGGGTCTCCAATTCTGGATCTGGAGGGCCGCAAACCAGTCAGGTTTCAGGATGACCCTAATGAATATGCATGAGATAAATTTGAATATAAGGGGCAGTACATGCAAACATATCTCATGCATATTCATTAGGGACATCCCGAAAACCTGGCTGGTTTGCAGCCCTCTGGAACTCGACTTGGAGACCCATGCTTTAGGACATAGGCTTGAGATAGATGCATTTTAGATACCTAATACTAAGCACCTAGTTATAACATTTCCCTCTTAATGGTCTGTCCCTTTGGTCAAGCCAGGCAAATATGCTTTCCTTCCCATCCTTTCTTATTTAAAGGAGGTGAAGATTCTCTTTTACAGATTGTCCATAAAGCTTTATACCATTTGTTGTAGTTGACGTTTTGCCTGTGAGGGGATGTGAACCAGAGAATTAACTGAGAGGCGGTAAGAAATGTTGGCCAAATGGTAGCAGTCCCTCTAGAACTGTTGAGCCATCAGTAGAGCTCTGATACCTCTGTGCCAGATGACGGTAAGACAGTCATGATCAAATGGCCCTATCTGATGAGCAACCCTGCGGGATAGTCCAGATTTTGATAATTGCTCTTCTCATGGGAATATGGGGTCTGGCTGATAAATTGAGGTGCAATCACTTGTCCCATCTCATCTATTTATTTATTTATTTATTTAAAGTCTTTTTTTTATACCGCACTTTTTAAAATCAACTCGGTTTACAGTCAACAATGAATTTGTACAGTCCCGGCAGGGCCGGTACTGTACTTACAATGAACAGGATTTGCAACTTGGATTAACTGGGGTAACTATGTACAGGCTGCACAGCTAGGCAGCATGGCAGCTCTTTTAAATAACTATATACAGGCTACGCAGTCGGGCCACCAATGGGCGGTGGCGACAGGGGCTGTTTGGCCACTATTTATACAATTAGGTGACTATTTACAAGTGCATACCCAGGGTGTCTGTTAGTGCTGTTGTGCCGGGCTGGGTCTGTGTATTGTGGGTATGTTGAGGGGGGGGGTTGTCATGATGGTTGGAAGAAGAGATTATTGTTTCACTCTGGTCACTCAGGTGTTCAAAAAAGCAGTGGCCCTTGTTTAATCCATTTCTGGTATCTGGCATGTTTATTTTTATCTGGTAAAATATGCAAGCACTGAGAAGCTGTAAAGGCCCAGGATGGTATTTTTTATAGTTCAGAATATTACAGGCTTTCTTCTCAAAGGACATTTCCTCATTCTGTTTCTATGGGGAAAAAGATATCTTTATTGACTAAGGAATTTATGTATCCACTGATGGTGATAGCCTCCTGAACTACAAGGCACATGACCCACGGGGAAACCAGCAAACAATAGTAATGTATAGAGTTGCCATTTCAATTCATTTGATATTTCAATCCAGTTTCAACATAATTATAAACAATGCAAGCAAAAGACAGTCATAAATACAAAGAAAAATATTTTTATTGCAGGATACGATACAGCTAAAGGTCAGTCCATCTATTTAGTTTTTCCAAAGATAAATCACATAAAAATGTCACATTTACACTCCAATGACAGTTTTAGGAAAACAGTAGGGATGACTGAATTCCCCTAAGTCACTGGCCAGGTGACAGAAGAATGTTTTTTCAAGAAAAGTTGCTGATATAAATCCAGACTTTGTGTTGGAAATATATTATTGTTACAGTGGCACAAATCCAGGAACATTCTAACTGACACCTAAATAATTCTATCTTGACAAAGTTCAGACAGGGCTTTTCAAGTCACAGATGAAAATTATAAAAATTTAATGGATCAAAAAAGCCATTTTGAAATGTATAGCAAAGCACAAAAGTTTCAGATGCAGTACAGTAAAACTTTAAATTGCTTTTCCTTTTATTTTTCCAGCTGCTTGTATATGTTGGCATGCTATTGCTTTAACATCATACAACACTTAAAACTAATGAGATTTCAAGAGCATTGTGCTCCTCCATCATTTCTTATCAGTGGCAGCCAGTACATCTGCAACCCTGTGAAGCAAACTGAGGTCCTAAACTTTTACGTTCTGGGAATGGTCCTCCCTAAGCTATTAATATGTAAGATGGAGGCAGTATTTCATGTAATTCAAGACACTAAGGAGATCTTTTTACAAACTTTGTTCGTGATTGGGATGTCCAAAAACGTGCATCCGGGCGTCCAAATCACAGAGACATTGCCAGAGTGATTTTTATAGCCATTTGTGCTTCCGACCCCCTACGATTCCACTTGCCTTTGCATGGGGGCAGAAGTGGTTTCGTTCCCCATGCAAATACTTTATATCAATTAACATCTCAGCATTCCGATCTACATTCTATCCTATTGCAGCCACAGTGCTGAGTCAGGCAGCTATATGGAATATTGAAAAACTATTTTGATTATTGACAAAGGAGTTTAGATGTACATACAGATAAGCCTTTTTCCTACAGTACATATTTGATATGGCTTTTAATGAAGTGAGGAATTTTGATTGTGGTATAAGTATAAAAAATGAATGGGACAATATTAACATTTTGCATATTAGAGATTAATTATTTATTACATCATAAAGGTGGACTCTTTATTAGGCTATAGAGCTAATATTAATATCTCTGGTCATACAGTTAGACATACAGTACATGTATACAGCACAAATGATGCAGATATTAAAGTGTTCTTGTAAACAAGAAATATGTTACTTATGATCTATAGGCTATAAATATTTTCAAATAAATACATTTTTGCTAAATTATACAAAATCATGAAAAAAAACCACTTGGCAAAATATATAAAATGGTTAAAACAATGAGGACATATAAAAATATATGAACATAACAACTGCCATGCTGGTTGAGACCAAGGTCCCTCAGGCCCTATCCTGTTTCACAGTGGTCATTCCCAAGAATAGCTAGATTCCATACTACATTTTCACAGTGATAAGCAGTGTTTTCCTTTCAGTCCATCTTAATAATTGTTTATGGACTTTTCCGTCAGGAATTTTCCAACCCTTTTTAAGCCCAGTTGCACTAACCAGGAGTGTGCAGGCAAGCTAAATCTTTCATCTCATTTTGTTTTTTTTCTGGGCTTTTTTCATGACTTTGGACAATTCTGAGTTTTTATCAATAGTGCTCACTATTGGTAAATTGTGCACACTGTTGAGCAGTAGTGAGCTCTACTATGTAATATAATGCCCTATTGAATGGACACACTATTTCATAATAGGGCACATTATTGAACAAACAAACCTCTTCCAAAGAGGAGGAAGCTGTAAAATTAGAGGGCATAAAATGAAGTTGCAAGGAGGTAAACCTAAAAGCAACATCAGGAAATTATTTTTCACTGAAAAGGGTGGTGGATGCTTGAAATGCCCTCCTGATAGAAGTGGTGGGGGCAACAAAGTGACAGAATTCAAAATGGCATGGGGCAGACACAGTGGATCCCTTTATAGCAACAGGATAAAATCAAAATAAGCATAACTATCTCTTATATCTGAACAAATAGGGGTGACCTATATGGAGCGGTGGGTACACCCCTAAACAAAGGCATGGGGGGGGGGGACCTGCACAGAGCGGCAAGTGCACCTACTCTTGTCGCCTTGCTGGGCAGATTAGATGGACCATGAAGTAATTCACAGGCATTATACAGTAGTATTTGTCTTATTTGCCATTACATAGTATGTTATTATGTATTTATTATATCTTTCCTTAAAATGTCTTGTATTCTATTTGTTTTCTTGGCCAGTGCTCCATTTTTGCATTCCTCTCCGTCTTTTGTGTCCAGTTCACAACCATCGTTTGGTGATTCCATCAGTCTCTCATGCTCATCTTGAGCGCATGCAGGTATCTGCTTTTTTTTTTTCCTGGGCCCCACCCTGTGGAATTCTCTTCCCTTACACATTCCGTTCTGAGCCCTCTTTCAATAGTTTCAAAGCTACATTAAAAACCCACCTCCTTCAGACAGCCTTCGGTATCCCCCCCCCCGCCCTTCTAAATATGCCTTGCTGACCCCCTCCTCTCTCAGCTACTGCTGCTACACCCCCCCCCCCCACCCCCTTGTTCCTATTCCTAGTCCCCCACCTTACTTTCTGGGTGCTCTCTTTCCTTTTCCCTTTTCTCTCTCTGTCCTGTCAGTTAATGACCTTCCATTTCCTTCTTCTATTTTGCATTCCTTGTAATTTGTGCTCTGATGCTAGTGCCTGAGCAGTCAGTCAAACAACTCAGTAAAGATAAAGATTATCCACAATGACACCTAGATCCTTTTCCTGGGTGGTGACTCCTAATGTGGAATCTTGTATTATGTTGCAATAGTTTGGATTGTTTTTCCCTAGGCGCATCACTTTGAATTTAAGAACATAAAATTTGTCAGATTGGGTCAGACCAAAATCCCATCAAGCACAATGTCCTGTTTCTATAATGATCACTGCAGATCACAGGTATCTAACAACTTGTCCAACACAGCTACACTAACAACTTTTACATCCACCAAACAACAAGTTCCAGATCTTAATTATGCATTGAGTAAAAAATATTATCTCCAATTTTGCAGCTTCATTGTGGGTCCCCTAGTTTTTGTACTTTTTGAAACAGTAAATAACCATTTCACTTACTCTTTCCGCTCTACTAATTATTTTATAGATCTCTCTCATATCTCCCTTCATCCATCTCTTCTCCAAGTTGAATGGCCCAAACCTATCAATCCTTTCCTCACAGGGGTATCCTTCCATCTACTTTATCATTTTGGATACCCTTCTCTGTACCTCTTCTAATTCTACTATATATTTTTAGATGTGATGACCAGAACTGCATACAATACTCAAGATGTTGGTCACATCACGGAGCAATGAAGAGGCATTATGATATTCTTTATTTTATTCTCTAATACTTTCCTTTTAATTCCTAGCATTTGCTTTATTTGCCACCACTGCACACTGTACAGAGGATTTCAATGTATTATCCATGACAACGCCTAAATTCTTTTCTGGGATGGCGACTCCAAATGCGGAATCTTCCATCGTGCAACTATAGTTTGGGCTGTTCTTCCCTGAGTGCAAAATTCCCACTTGTCCACATTAATGCGTATGTTTACTAAACTGTGGTAATGTTACAGACCACGCGTTAGGTAACATTAATGCTCGTTAGGTAACGTTAACACGTGGTATGTAATGTTAATGCGCGTTAATGTTACCTAACGATCATTAACATTCCCGGCCGTGGTAAACACCGCAGAGGCTGGAGAGAGGGCGGAGATAAGGGGTCAATGGGAGGGGAGTGGGTGCGGAGTGGGTGGGGAGAGGCTCCCTGCACACTAACGCGCTGAACTGAAGGGCTAAACCCTACCGCAAATGAAAACCTGCCGTTAGATGCACATTTGCTGGAGAGAGAAACCATTTAAGTGTCAGTAATGTACAGCATAGGCAGGAAGCCCAAGGAACGTGATAGTAGTGCTACATTTTCAGCAACAGCATAGTGCCCAAGTATGAAAGGCCACTATGGTGATGGTGCAAATGGGGCATAAGGGGCTGCAGGCGAGACATGTAGTGGGGCCGCTGGGGCACAGGGTGGACTGGGCGGGCACCTAGGTGGCACATAGGAACATAGAAAACGGAAATCAGCATGACAGCAGCTGACAAAGGCCAAACACAATCCACCTACATCTACCTGGTCCACCCGAGCTAACAGTTGCCAGGGCACTGACCTAACATCCCCCCAGCCAACCCTCCCCCAAGCAGAAGGGACATACTATTGGTAGGCGGTGATGGGGGGGATGTGAGGATGCTCATGTATGCCCCCTGCCCCAGACCCCACTCCCTAGGCAACCATCTACCCACACAGTGGATGGCCTGGGACTGTGCACTACCAGCACCGACAGCATATGGTCACGACTGCATTTAGCATGAAATGCAGATGTGAATTAATGTGAAGTTACTTATTTGTTAAATATGTGCAATATGTGACATCATTACATGATGTCATCATATGTTTATTGTTTGTAATGTCAGGTAAAATTGTAAACAGTGATTGAGATGCGCCACCTAATGGGAACAAAGTACGTCAATTGACGCATCCAAGACAATTGAGTGCATCGATTACCGTACTTTGGGGCTTCTAGGTATATATTCATTTCCCCGCTAGGTGGTGCATCTGTCATTAATTTTCAATGCACATATTTGAACATCTTGACCTTGCTAACAAAGTCATGGAACATGACTGACATGGTTCTATCAGTTGCGCTGGTATACAACTTCGAAGATGCATTTGCGTCAATTGACGCACTTTGGGGCATCTAGTGTTAATGGATGAAAGCAATGGATCCCAAACCTGTCCCAGCCAGTCAGGTTTTCAGGATATCCACTATGAATATGCATAAAGTATATTTGCATGTAGTAGAGGCAGTGTAAGCAGATTTCTCTCATGAATATTCATAATGGATATCCTGAAAATCAAACTGGCTGGGAACCATAGGTTAAAGGCAATGTGGATTTAGCCAAGGAAACTCTTTCCTAACCAATCTGCTTCATTGTTTTTGAAGACGTGAATAAGCATATCGATAAAATCAGCCATTTGATATAGGGGGGATTTTTAGAAGCTCTTTTCATGTTTTAAATGTGGATGCAGCAGCAGAAAATCATATTCAAAATTCCATTTTAGAAAGGCCACAAGATGCACATTTCCACACTGGGCACATTGTGGACATACCCACTGTAGGTGTTCTGGGGGCATTTCTGGGTGCAGCCTGGGTGGCACTGGCATCTGCATGTCCATGACGTATTTCACATAGACCAAATACATGCAGGGTGTATGTTTTGAATGTGCCAATCTATACCTGCTATAAATCATGAATAAGGCTGGGACATTGTTGTCTATTGGACTGCCTGTGGCATTGGTGACTGGAGGAGCTTGGCTTGCGAGTTTTTAGCTTGACTGTCATTTGTCTCCATGAAGGTGTATTTTCAGCTACTGTTTGTTTCTCTGCAGTGTATCTTGTGCCTTTCCCAAATCTATCCTCCTCCCTCTTTTCAAGACCCCTGAAGATTCCCACTCCCTAAATTCCCCCTTCTCCCCCATTCCCTGTTACCCAGTTCCCTGCTGCCTGTCTTTGTGTGCCTCAGTGTACTCTACAGCCTCTGTGACTCTGTGTAGTTCCCTGATGTCTGTTTGTGTGTGTGTGTGTTTCCTTATAGAGGTGCATATGCAGTGCTGTGGGTTGTGGATGTTGGTGGTGGGAGTCACTGAGTGATGGTGATCAGACACACTGGTGCTGGTGGTGGGAGGCAAGATCCATGGATGAGGAGAATGATTTCACTGCCACCACCACCAGCACCACTATCGGCACCACCACATTCAGCTCTGGCATATCGGCAACACTCTCTGTCCAGCCACCACCCTCTCTTCCCACATATTTGGACCTGTTCCCCATGCAGGAGGAACCCCTTTTCTTTTCCCCCCTTCCATGAGCCCTCCCAGAGGCCAGTAAAATACAATCCAGCACACCCACATTCCAATTAGTCAGGGTCAGGAGAAGGAGACAGGGAGTAAAGTGTTGAGCACCCATAGGGAGCACAGGAGAGCTACCAGGAGGCACCCATACCAGAGAGTCTACAGGTCAAGGACCCATTTCCTAGACTTTATAGACGAGCAATGCCTCACCAGGTACTGTTTTGTTAAGGCAGCGAACTACCGTCTCTGCCAGGAATTAGAGAACGCCATCCACTCCACTACACAGAGGGGCCAGCCATGACCCTCGCTTAATTAGCCACTGGCAATTTCCATTCTGTGTTGATTTCCACTGAAGATCTGAGCCAGTAAGCTGTCTCACATCGTATCACACAGTTCCGGAGGGCCTTTTTAACCCACACTGCACAATATGTAGCCTTCACTCAGACCATGCAGCAGATTCAGCAAACCATGATCTAATTCTATGAAGTATTTATGTTTATGTTTATTCATATACTTGATAAACTGCACCTTCATTACACCAGGGCAGTGTACAATCAACAAAGTAATCAGAAAATGGCTAAAGCTGAAATAAGAAAGGAACTACAATATGAGACAGGAAAGAAACATAGAGACACAGAACATTAATAAGACAGGCAGGGGTTCCTAAGGGAGAGAAGTCCTGAAGGAGAGGCAGAGGGAAGGTCAAAAGCAGAACAGAAGAGGTGAGTTTTCAATAGGGATTTGAATCTGGGAAAGACTGTTTCCAGACAGAGGGCAGTGGGAAGGGAATTCCAGAGGGAGGGACCCAAAAAGAAAAAAGAAGAGTGATGCGTGGAATGTAAGCAAGCACGTGATGGAGAAGGGAGATGTAACTGGTTAATGTGAGCAGAACGGAGGCTGCAGGTTGGTATGTGAAATTATAACAAGTCAGCCAAATACTGTGGTGTTTGGGTATAAATGGCATGATAGACTAGAGTAAGATCCTTGTAATGGATGTGATAGTCAATGGGAAGTCAGTGAAGCTGAATGAGTAGTGGGGTGATAAGGTTGCAGTGAGTGGCATGAGAAAGAAGTCTTGGCGGCAGTGTTTTTAATCAGTTGTAGGTGGTGAAATTGGGACCAAGGAAGACCAGTGAGGACAAGATTACAAAAATCAAGACAGGACATAACTAGGGACAACAGAAGAGTGATCAGAGCAGGGGTGGAAAGAAAGGGGCGGATGGTGTGGATCTGTCATAGATAGAAGAAAGACCATTGTGTAAGCAATGAAATGTGGTCATGGAAAGATACATCAGAGTCAAGAGTCACACCGAGGTAGCAGAAAGAGGAAACCAAAGGAATAGGGGAATCTGGAAGAACCGGGAGCACTGAAGGACAGGGAGAACCAAAAGAGAACCATATGGCCTAGGTCTTAGATACATTGAGATGGAGACAGTTCTGGGCAAGCCAGTTGGAGACCTCAGACAGGCAGGCATTGATGGGGGGGAGATCTGACTGAACGGAACTAGTGTGGTATAGAAGAATAATGTTGTCAGTGTAATAGTGGCTAGCTGCTGGATGAGTAAGATGAGTGGTGCCAGAAAGATATAAAAGTAAGAGGGGAGCAAGAACTGAGCCTTATGGATCCCCACAGGGAAGAGAGATGAGAAAACCAAGAAAAAGCATGAAAAAAGGAAGGAGTGAAACCAATGAAGTCCAAATCCCCTAAGGCCTGCATCCCAAAGGCGAGGGAGAAAAATGGAATGGTCAATGAGATCAAAGGCTGCGGAGAGATCCAGAGATACTTGCCAGGGAAAGGTCACCACGATCGTGTGCAGTGTGAATGTCATTCAAGAAAGAGAGATTGATTTTTTTCTACACTGTGACCTGGATGGAAACTGGACTGTTGGAGATGGAGAAAATGGATAGAATCAAGTTGATGGACAAGCTGTGAAAAGACTGATTTTTCAAGGATTTTAGAAAAAAAGGAAGGTTGGCGACTGGGTGATAATAGGCTGTGTCAAGAGGATCGAGAGATGGTTTTCCCATGGGGTGGGAAAGGTACCGGAGGAGAGTCTTGTGTTTAACATATTGAGTAAAAATGGCAGAAAAGTGAGAGGGTTCTAGCAACCAGGAAGAGGGCACTGGGTCCAGAGAGCAATTTGTTTTCCACAATGTGGAGATGGACTTGGATAGTTCTGCAGCAGTGAGAGGACAAAAGGAAGCCCAGATATGCGAGAGGGGGGAGGAAATGGGGGGAGAGATGGGAGGAGGTGATGTCAGAGGAGGGGGACAGGTAGGGAGGGAGGTACGAAGATCCTGAACCTTTGAAATAAAAAAGGAGGCAAGCTGAGAGGGGGAGGAGCGGAGGTATGTACAGCAGAGAAGGAGGATGAGGAAGGCTGAACATTAGGGTTTTAAGGATAGAATATAGTTGACGAGTGGCCTACTTTCCATTGGTACTGCAGCTCGTTGATTGCACACATGTGGCCCTCAGGCCCCCATAAAGTAGGGAGGTTACCTACTGCAACAGGAAAGCATCCTCATCTACTCTGACTAGGTTTGAGGGTGGAGATATCACAGGTGGATGGCTTCTAGATAAGCACTGTATCAGTCCACTCCATTAACTAGACATGCACATTCTTGGAGGTTGCGCTGTACCAGGGAAGCTGCAGCACTTGACAAACAAAGCTCATAGTTATAGTGCCCACCCAGCACCTGATGCATCCTGGTACAATATCCTAATATGTGTCCACCCTTTCTCCACCCATACAGGTGATAGGGATTACCCTCTGAGTAGATAGCTCCTGACCCTTATTATGGCAGCACACACAGACGCAAATAAATAATACAAAAGAGCCCACAGTAACACATGTGCCATTACTGAGAGGATATTTGGCCAGTGCCTTGACCAGTCTTGGGGTGAACTGCTATACAGCCATATCAGGGTATGTCAGATCTTTATGGCCTGTAGCACACTGCACAATCTGAAGAACTGGATGCAGCAGACGCTGACTGTGATGCAGATGCAGCAGGTTCAGGGCAGGAAGATACTGGAAACCCTACCAACTAGGCATCACTACAAGAGATGACCTCATACATAGGAACTTTGTGTGGCATTAGCATTTATTAGCTGACACAGTCTGTACAGTGCACTGACCCGTTCTCCACCACCTCCGTCCTAACTCCATGCCCATCCCTTTTCACGCATTCACCCCCAACCCCTAGCACTAACCTCATGCAGCCCTATCCTCACTTACTACTACTCCCATCCTCATACCAGTCATCTGCAACCCTCCCCCTTATCACAACTTCTACCACCTAGCAGCAGCCTTTGCAACCCCCCTCTCCCACCAGCCCAGTGGAAGCACCACCAACCCCTTCCCCAAATGCCTATCACCCACTCTTAACCCATCCTTCACCCATGAAGCATCCCTCTGCCCTTACCCAATTCCCCCAGCAACAACCCTCTATCACCTTCCCAAGGGTAACAATAGGAAGACAGGGTTATTTCTTCATGCATCCCCTCCCCTGACCTCTGCCCTTCAGCAGTTTACCCCCTGCCCCCTAATTGGTATGAGGATTATATCTTATTGGCCTCTAGAGGGAAAAGGTCACAGTATAGATTGTGTGTGTCAGCTAATAAAACCTAATGCCACATGAAGTTCCTATTTATGAGGGGATCTGCTGGAAACATCATTTAATATATCACACCACTGGGAGACCTCAAAGGGGGGGGGGGGAGGTTTCCCCCTCTAGAGGGAAAAGGTCCAAATATGTGTGGAGTGGTAGATGGACACAGAGAGTATTGTTATGTTTCCTCCTGTCGCTATCATATCTAAAAAAAAAAAGGTTGTGCTTTGGCTATTTTTAATTCCATTTTATCTTTGCTTTCCTGACTACCTTGCCATCATCCCTTAACTTTTCCAGATACTGTAATTTGTCTCCCTATTTCTGTTATCTCTTATAGTTTATAAAGCTTAACTTCTTTTTCCTTACCTTTTTAACTTTTATTTTTTGAAATCCATAGTGGCCTACTTTTCTTATTATTTTTATTTACTTTCTAGCAAAAGATTTGTTGCCATTAAAATATCTTTTTAGTTTTGCCCACTGTTTCTCTGCTTCTCCTGATGTTCCTATCCAGCAAATGGCTCCTTTAGATAAGAACATAAGACATGCCCTACTGTGTCAGATCAAGAGTCCATCAAGCCCAGTATCCTGTTTCTAAAAGTGTCCAATCCAGGTACAAGTACCTGTCAGGTTCCCAAAAGGTAGACAGATTCCATGCTGCTTGCCCCATTTGATTTCCCTGACCCAATTTAATAATGGTTTATGGACTTTTCCTTCAGGAACGTGTCCAAATCTCGTTTAAATCCAGTTACACTCAGCCTTTGTTACAATCTATGGAAAGGAAATCCAGAGTTTAATTAAATGCTGAGTGAAGGAGGAGTGGAGAGTGATCCTACCCGGCGATTCCACCCTGCCCGGGTGTTCGGCGCTGATTGCTGCACCTGTTTGAGCCCTATTTCACTCTGGGCTACACCGCGGAACGCGGTCGCGGGCGCGTGCCCGAAGGGGCGTGACCAAAGGGGCAGGTCACACCCCTTTGGAGCCCCTTCGGAGCTTTTCGGAGTTTTGAGCTTTTAGAGCGAGTGCTTACTCTGGTATGGGAAACACCGGAAGAAGAGTGCGTCGGCTGTTTCTACAATGAAAGCTTCTAAATCGGAAGATCCGATGGACAAACATCTGATTCGTCAGTCGGTGGAAAATTGCAGTTTAGAGCTTTCGGCTTCAGTGAGTACTTTGTCTCCTCCAGCTTCTTCTCCGATTGGGGGTTTTACCTTACCCCTCCCTTCGTCCGAGCAAGTAGTGACTCTCGACCAGGTCTTGGGAAATGTAGGCTTGGATTCGGGAGCCACATCGGTTCCGGCGGGCTCCTCGGAGCAGGCCTGCCCTGAACGTAAGGTTGTTCCTATGCCTAAAGTGTTTAAAATCCCGTCGGTACTAGGAGATGTTGTTGATATCTCCTCGTCCCCTCAGGAGGTAACATTAAAAGATATATGGGCGGTTGTTACCCGCACCGAGGCTGCCCTTACCGGAACCTTGTCTCAAATAGAAGAATATACTCGAGACTCGATAGCTAAGTTTTTTGATTATGATGATGAATTTTTGGGTTATGATGCACGTTTGAAACAAGTAGAGAGTAAAATAGATGTTACTCAGGTAGATTTTGTCTTCTGTAGCTAAGGATAGTTTGTATTTACATAGGCAGTTGGAATTATTAGAGAATGCATCCAGGTCTAAAAACCTGAGGTGCTTAAATTTTCCATTTACACATTATATTTCTCCTTTGATTTTGTTTCATAAATATTTAAAGGAGGTTTTGAAATTTGATCAGCCTGAAGTCATCAAGGTTGCCAATTTGTATTATGTACCGAGATTTAAAAAGAAAGTGGAAGGTAATGGGTGAGGTGATGAACCTGTTCAGTCACTTTCCCCCATTAGTTTGAATATATCAGAATTCTTGGAGTCCTCCTCTGATAATATTTTAAATCGTGCTACTTTAGTTGTTACTTTTTTGACAGAGATGGACAAGAATTCTGTATTGAAAACGTACTTTCTGCAAAAGAATGTACTTTTTTGTGGTCAAAAGATAACTATTTTTCCCGATGTGTCCCGTGTTACACAGAATCGGCGTAAAGCCTTTCTGGAGTTGAGAGAGCGCACTTTAGCATTGGGAGCTACTTTCTTTTTAAAGTTCCCATGCAAGTGCTTAGTGGAACATTGAGGGAAACGATATGGGTTTGTAGATCCTGTTCATTTGACTGTCTTTCTAAAAAATCATGAGTCTCATGTGGATGAAGGGATAGTAGTTGAAGGTATAGATTGAATTGTGGGGTCCTGGGTATGGTTTTGTTTGCTTTTCTTATTAAATCATATTGATGTGAGAATCTTCCACTCCTCCCTATGATGTGGACTGTTATATAATGAATGTGTTTGGTTTTGGATTTCTTATATTTTGTATTTCCTTATAATTTCTGCTACTTATTGTACAAATAAGTTTTCAATATTCAATAAAATATAAATAATAAATGCTGAGTGAAAACATATTACAGAATCTATGCTGATGACATAATGTTGTTTACCCCATTTTCAACAGAAAAACCCAACCTTACACAGATTATAGAGTGTTCTAATGAAGCTGCACAATGGCTCACATCTTGCAACTTAATGATAAATTACAAAAATATAGAAGTCACTAAGGACAAAGACTTTATACCACCAACAAAGATGCAGGCCAGGAGAATTTGTGGACTGGTTCAAGCTACTTTGGATTGATATCTGTGGGTCAAGAGATGACGGTTCACCCCTTATATTTATTTTTCTGTCTTCATAGGCAGTGATCTGACTGATACTCTAGATGCCACGCCAAGCTGCTGCCCTACATAAACAGTTTGCAAGTTAGAGACTATATTTTATGTTGCTTGCCAGTTGCAAGTTAGAGACTATATTTTATGTTGCTTGTACTCTGTGTTTCTTTGTTGTCAACATTTCCATTTTTCATCCATGCATTGAGATGATTGTTAATACTGAGATATGAAGTAAGTTGGCATTGTTGTTAAGTGCCATTGAGTCGGTGTCGACTTATGGTGACCCTCTGGATAGTTGTCCTAAATTGTGTTCAGTCTTCAGTCAGGCGGCTCATTGTTGACAGACTGACAGACAACCCGTAACTGCTGTTATTGTATCGATCCATCTCATTGCTGGCCTTCCTCTTTTGTGTTGACCTTCTATCTTGCCAAGCATGATGTCTTTCTCTAATGATCTCTCTCTTTGCATGATGTGTCCAAAGTATGAAAGTTGAAGTCTTGTCATCTAAGCTTCTAAAGATAGCTTAGGTTTGATCTCCTCTAGTACTGACTGGTTTGTTCTTCGGGCAATCCATGGTATATGTAGTATTCGTCACCAGCACCATAATTCAAAGGCATCAATTGTCTTCCTGTCTATCTTTTTCACTGTCCAGCTTTCACATCCATATGATGTTATCGAAAATACCATGGCTTGAACAAGTCAAATCTTTGTATGGAGAGATACATCTCTGCTCTTGAGAATCTTGTCTAGGTCTTTCGTAGTCATTCTGCCAACAACAATGTGTCGTCGGATTTCTTGACTGCTTGTTGTTTCTTTATTGATAGTTGATCCAAGTAGGTTAAAGTTGTCCACAATTTCAATTTCTTCTCCTTCAATGATGAACTTGTTAATTTTGCCAGTTGTCAAGATCTTTGTCTTCTTTACATTAAGGTGCAGGCCCATTTTGAGACTATGTTTTTTGATCATGAGAAGCAAATGTTTCAGATCATCTTCACTTTCAGCCAGTATCATCAGTATAATGAAGGTTGTTGAGTCTTCCACCAATCTTCACACCTCTGTTGTCTTCATACAATCCTGCTTCTCTGATGATTTGTTCTACATATAAATTAAACAGGTAGGGGGAAAGTATGCAGCCTTGTCTTACACCTTTGCTTATTTTAAACCATTCTGTTTCTCCTTGTTCCATTCAAACTGTTGCTTCTTGATCAATGTACAGATTGTGCAAGAGATGTGCAAGAGAACAATTAGGTGTTCTGGTATACCCATGCTTCTTAATGTGGCCCAGAGTTTCTCATGGTTTACACAGTCAAAAGCCTTGCTATAGTCGATAAAGCACAAATAGATATCCTTTTGGTATTCTTTAGTCTTTTCAAGGATCTATCTCACATCGATGATGATGTCTCTTGTTCCTCGCCCTTTCCTGAACCCTGCTTGCACTTCAGGTAGTTCTTGTTCCACATATGGTTGTAGTCTCTGTTGAATAATCTTCAGTAGAATCTTGCTGGCATGTGGTATCAGAGCGATTGTGCCAGTCAGTTGGCCATGATGTTGTCTTCCAAATTTCTTGGTAGAGCCTTATAAGTATGGTAACAGTTGCATCAGATTGCTGTAATACTTCTATGGGAATGCCATCAATGCGTGGTGCTTTGTTCTTTGATAAGTCTTTCAATGCTGCTTCTTCTTCTTTCATCACCTATGATTCCGGATCGTAAGGTACAGCTTGAAATGGCTGTTGGTCCACTTGATCTTTATCATATAAAAACTCTGTATATTCTTTCCACCGTTTCTTGTTCTTCTCAGCATCATTCAACATAGAATCCTGAGCATCTTGTAACATTCCAATTTGAGGCTGGAATTTTTTCTTTAACCCTCGTAGCTTTAGGAAAGCTGATCTTGTTCTTCCTCTAATAGTTTCTGCTTCTATTTCCGTGTATGTTGCAGTACTTTTCCCTGTCCTGTCTTGCTGCATGTTGGAAATCTCTGTTGAGTTCTGTGATTGTCTTTCTTTCTCCTCTGGCTTTAGTTTCTCTGTGTTTCTGGGCACTTTTCAGAGTTTCTTCCATCATCCATTTTGGCCGTTTTTGCCTTTTCACCTTTTGTAGAGACTTCTCACTTTCTTCCAACACAACCTTCTTGATGTCATTCCATAACTCTTCTGGAGCTCTGTCATTTGTACCTAAAGCAGCAAATCGATTTTGTAGGCAGTCTTTAAATTCCAGTGGTATATTCTCAAGGTCATATTTTGCTGCATTCATGAGTGGTTTGCTCTTTTTCAACTTTAGCTTGAGTTTGCATACTAGTAGTTGATGATCTGTACCACAGTCAGCTCCAGGTTTTGTCTTTGTTGATGTGTTAGAGCTTTTCCACCATTGACTTCCACAAATGTAGTCAATTTTGTTTTTGTACAATCCATTGGGTGAAGTCCATGTGTACAGTCACCACTTGTGTTGCTGGAAGAAGATGTTTGAGGTGAATAGATCGGGTGTAGTATAATTCAAACAATATTCACCTAGGTATGGCATGACCATTAGGTGAGCCATCCAGAGTGCCAGTGGTTTGGGGACAGCTCATTGCCACTGCTGCTGCCACTCTCTGAGACTTGTAGCAGCTGCAATGATCTCAGACAGCTCTCTGGTGCTTACCTTAAACCTCTGGCACTGTGAAGCTGTTTGACTCCCGTCCCCTCCAAGACCCCATGCAGACTTCCTTTTTGCAGCAGCAATAGAGGACAGGAAGGGGGTGGCAGCAGAAGCGGGGCACAAAGGATGAGGTTCACCTCATCTCCTTGCACTGGCCCTGTATACACTTCTCTATGATGCAACAACGTCATCACTATTTAATTATTTAACTGGTATTTTATACCACTTTATCATTTAGTCAAAGTGGTTTACATTGTAACTTAAACTTGGTAATGTACATTAAACAGGGACATTGATAACTTGGATTCTTCTGAGGCAATGGAGGGATAAGTGACTTTCCCAAGGCCACAAGGAGTGCTAGTGGGAATCAGGTCCTGGTCTTTTGGTTCCCAAGCCAGAAATCTAAACATTAGACTACTCCTTGACTCTGCTAATGCTCCAGCCTACTGCTCCTCATAGTGCAGCCATAACAGCAGCAGGGGTTTGTGTGAATGTAAAATAAGAAAAGAAGGGATTAACTACCTGTTACGCCACTTAACTCACTGTAGGAATCTTTATAGAGAAAAGAGGGGGGCCTGCACCTGGGAATCCTTTGACTCTCCTCCTAGCCCCATTTCTGTGATTTAATAATGTATTTTTTGTGTATAAGGTTTTTATTGAAAGTCAAGAACATAACAGAGTACAAATATCCGTAAGCAATAAACTCAGTACAATCATCAGTACGCATACGCATCCTGGCTATATATATGCTCAAGCAATGTTATAATGGAAGAATGGGAAAAACATTATTTTGCCCTATTTATATAAACTATAAAAATACGAGAACACTGAGAATAAAAGTTGTTTGACTTTCATACTAGCAGTAGTAGCCATTGATAATACCAACATCAATACAGTATGGAACCAGAGAATCTAACAGAGGGCAAAGAACCAGTCCACCAAATACTGAACCCAGCCAGACCGAGGACTTTCTTTATCTAACCCCTCCCTGCCCTCCCACCCTCCCCCCTACCCTCCCTTCCTTCCTCCCCCCTTTATTATATTGAACACACTTTCAAGAAAAAGGAGTGGAGGAATACAGTCCAGCTTGATAAAAGGATATAGATAAGGGGACACAAAAACTCATCGCTGTGTGGAATAACTGGAGGATCTAGCAGAATCTAGAGGAGTCTGAACTCCGGGAGATAAGGCACTACTGAGCGTTCTGTCCACTAGCATTCATAAGTGCAAAAAATGTCTCCATAAACCATTTAACCGATTCACTTTACCATACAACTCTGCAGTCATTTTCTCCATGCGGTATAGGTCCCAGACTTTTACCATCCATTCATCGTATGTAGGTACGGCGTTTCTCTTCCAGTAGCAGCTAACCACCAAACGTGCAGCCAAAAATAAGCATTGAGTCATACGCATTTCATCCCTTCTCAAAGAATCAGAATGGAAAAACCCAATATACAGTGTTCAGCATCAAACGGGAAGGAGACTGCCAGTTTTTGAGTTATCTTATTATAAATCAGCAGCCAGTAAGTTTGAAGTTTTGGACACTCCCAACACATGTGAAAGAAAGTCCCACTTTCCCACATGATCGCCAACATAAGGGGTCGTCAGCATGCCCCCATCGATAGAGAGACGTTGGTACAATAGTCATTCTCAGAACAATTTGTAGCTGAGTATTCACTAGCGACAAAGAAATGGAACAAGTATGTGCATAATGAAAAACATCAACCCAGAAATCATCAGATTTATTCCAAATATCGTCTGTCCAACGAGCGTGAGATTTCGGGATAGGAGAGGCCATTGAGACATCCCCAGATAGTGAACGGTATAAGTGCACTAATAGTGCTTTGTTAGTCTTAGAATCAAATATAAGCCTTTCTCACTGAGTGGGCATCCTTGTAGCTGCCGCTAAGATGGATGAAGAAGAGAAGCAGTGACACAATTGAAAGTACTGAAAAGGAGTGAGCGAGCGGTGCAGGAGCAACTCTAATCGAGGCAATGACAAAATGCTGGTATGTTCCTGAATTGAGGCAAGGTGTAAATGAATCAGAGTTTGTCGTAGATCTAATGCAAAGTTCCTAACAAGGGAGAATACTCCTAGAGACGTGTACGGCGACCAAAGGGAGGGCAAAGCAGTCTTGATACATATCTTACGCTAGGCTGTCCAAATGGGACCTAAAAAGATATGTGAGCGGATAGTACCCACTATCAATTTTTCATTAATGACAGGTATGGTCACTAGAGGAATTGGCGATATCCAGTTTGCGTCCAGGTCAACCCAAGAAGAATCCTTTAATCTCCATAAGGGAATGACTCGCAAACAGGAGCAAAGATAATATAGCTCAAAGTTGGGGAGACCAATACCACCTGAAACTTTGACATGAGTCATTGTATGCCAGCTTAACCAAGGTCGGCGATCTTGCCACACAAATTGCATAAGAACTCGACGTAGTTGGAGAAAGGAAGAGCGGGGCAATTGAATAGGGAGTTGCTGAAATAAGAAAAGAAGTTTCTGAAACAAAAGCATCCTAATCGTGTTCACTCTACCGAGCCAAGATATTGATAAGGATTGCCATGCAGTAACCTTTTTAGAGATGGCAGATAGCAAAGGAATGTAGTTCCTCTCATAAAGGTCCTCTATTTTCTGGGTAATCTGTACTCCTAAATACAAAGTATTTAAAACTGGAAACCATCGGGAAACTACTATCACTTCTCAATGGGCACGCCCCTCAGGCTGACAAACAGGGCATCAAGACAGATTTTTTGAAGTTGATTGTGTACCCCGAAAGGCGAGAAAAATCTGTCAGTAAGGAAATCAGGATTGGCATGCTAATGTCCGGTTCCAGAAGAAAGATCAGGGTGTCATCCGCGTAGAGCGAAACAATATGATGTTTGTTTGCCAGGGGGATCCCTAGTTTTATTTCAAGAGAGCGGAGTTGTATAGCTAATGGTTCAAGTGCCAGAGCAAACAAAAGAGGAGAGAGCGGGCATCCTTGCCTAGTACCCCGTTCTAACGAAAATGGAGTAGATAGAAACCTATTTACTTGAACTATACCTGTGGGGGTTTTGTAAAGGGCTGAAATCCAGGACAGGAAAGAGGGTCCAAACCCAAAATGCTGTAATACACTCTTGAGATAACACCATTCCACCTTGTCAAAGGCTTTCTCTGCATCCAAAGAGAGGACTGCATATCTGCCCTCTAAACGCTGGACACTCATCATAATATTAAGAAGACTGCGAACATTCTCAAATCCTTGGCAGCCTTTAATAAATCCTGTCTGATCAGGATGAACTACCTCTTGCACCTTTGAGTTCAGATGAGAGGCAAGGATCTTGGTAAATATTTTATAATCAACATTAAGTAGGGAAATTGGCCTATAACTGCTACCTTGCAGGGTTTTTTTCCCTTCTTTAGGAATTACAGTAATTAAGGCCTGATGCATGGATTGAGGAATGCTTTGATGAAGCAATATAGAATTAAAGACTTTAGTTAAAACTGGTGCTACGAGATCAGAAAGAGTTTTATAGAATTCTGCTGGTAGCATGTCTGGACCGGAAGCTTTGGCAGTTTTTAGCTGTTTCAAAGCCAACTGTACCTCTGCAAGGTTGATTTCCCTGTCTAAAGCCTCACATGCCTCATTAGACAATTGTGGCAGGTGTAAGTTTGATAAATATCGATGTATGCTGGTATTATCTGCAGTGATCTGAGAAGAGTAGAGAGTTTTGTAAAAGCTTGCAAAATGCTGTGCAATTTCTCTGGATTTTTGAAGTTTCCGATTGTGTTCATCCAAAACGGCAGACACCCGACGAGCGAGTCGTTGCCTTTTCAATTGCCAAAGGAGTAGTTTGCTCGCTTTGTTCCCATGCTCGAAAAAATGCCGGCGAGTTCTTAGTAAGCAGGATGTAATCTCCTCTGTCTCTGATGCTGCTAATTTACCCCGTAGAATGATGAGTTTTTGCCATATCTTGGGCATCGACCAGCGCTTGTGTTGTTGCTCGAGAAGAGCTATTTGGGTTCTAAGATCATCTTGGATTATTGTGGTCTGACGCTTGTAAGTCGAAGACAGGGAGATGTCCTGCCCTCTCAGAACTGCCTTACCTGCTCCCCATAATAAGAATGGTGGCGTCTCTGCCCCGTCATAATGAGAGAGATATTCCTTCCAGCTCTCTTTCAAATGCTTCACAAAATTTACATTTTTCAGCAATTTCCTAGGGAAAGCCCAAGAACGAGGGGGAATTTCAGTGTTACTGAGATCACACTCTAAAGAGATCACCGAGTGGTCTGAGGGGCCTCTAGTCCCAATCTGAACTTGATCTATTTGAGATGTCAAATGTTTGGACACTAGCCACATATCTATACATGAGTGCGTATTATGTACAGAAGAAAAGAAGGTATAGTCTCTTTCACCTGAGTGATGGGAGTGCCAAATATCATCAAAAACAAACGTAGTGATTAGGGTAGAAAGAGATTGAGAGGGCCCTAACGGTAATTTATGACCCGAAGATCTGTCTAAATCCAAAAAAACACAGTTACTATATCTCCGGTCCCTTGGGAAGCCAAGACTTCCATAAGGTTCGCTAATGAGTGTACAATTTCGGCAGGAGGAATGTATACATTGACAAAGGAGATTGCAGCCCCAGAAAGAGTACCTGAGAGAATTAAGAAGTGACCTTTAGGATCCTGAATCTGATTTTGAAGATGAAAGGGGCATCTCTGAACAAACATGATGGCCACCCCTCTTTTGTGAGTAGAAAAACCCGCAGAATAGACAACAGGAAATCTACAGGAAGTCAAACAAGTGTGTGCCCCAGGAGATAAATGGGTTTCCTGCTGGAAAACAACATCTGCATGCTCCCTATGTATATGTTCAATTACTCTACGTCTTTTCACAGGGTTGTGTAAGCCTCTCACATTCCAAGAGATTAATTTAACCATTAGGTATCAGGGAAACCTGAGTGTGGCACTCTCTCTCAAAGGGGGAAAAGGATATGTTCCCCATTACCCGTTCTCCTTCATCTGAAACTGTCGTTTGGGATTCAGCCGGATAGATTGTCCCACTGATCTGTTCCCTCCTGCACATTTGAACCCTCCACCCCCTGCCTATAATCTGCATCATTGTGACTGCACTTCCTTCCAACTTCTTTTTTCTCCATTCTGACCCCCCTTCTTCATCTCCCCTTCCCCCCTCCCCCTCCTTCCCTCCCACCTGTCTCCCCCCCCCCCCCCCAGCTTGTTCTCCTCTTGCTATCCTGGAGTCACAGGATAGCTTCCCACTCAGGAGAACCATAGTCACGAGTGGGTAACTTTCCCACCCTTAGGAGGACGCTAGGTAGTAAAACAGACCTAGCTAACACTCCTGAAACCTCGTTCCCTTGTAACAAGAATAAACAATCGAGCCTGCTGTTTGTCAATACCCCCCTCATTCTACCTCATATGAGAATGATACTTATCTTTAAGACCTAACATAAGAACATAAGAACATAAGATATGCCATGCTGGGTCAGACCAAGGTCCATCAAGCCCAGTATCCTGTTTCCAACAGTGGCCAATATACTTACCTAGCAGTATCCCCAAGAGACACAGGTTCCACAGTGTTTGTATTGGGTCAAGCACTGATATCCTGGGTCCTTTTTTAATAATAGTTTATGGACCTTTCCTCCAGGAACTTGTCCAAACCTATTTTAAACCCAGCTACACTAACAGCCCTTACTACATCCTCCGGTAACAAATTCCAGAGTTTGATTACACGTTGAGTGAAAAAATATTTTCTCTTATTTGTCTTAAATAGTTTACCCTGTAGCTTCATTACATGTCCCCTAGTCTTTCTATATTCTGATAGCGTAAACAATCGATCTACGTTTACCCGTTCCACTCCATTCATTAATTTGTAGACATCTATCCTATCTCCCCTCAGTCGTCTCTTTTCCAGGTTGAAGAGCCCTAACCTTTGTAGCCTCTCTTCATAGGTGTAGCTTTCCATCCCCTTTACCATTTTGGTGGCTCTTCTCTGTACCTTTTCTAATAACGCTATATCCTTTTAAAGATACGGCGACCAGAATTGCACACAATATTCAAGGTGCCATGTACCTTGGAACGATACAGAGGCATTATAATATCCTTTGTTTTATTTTCCATTCCTTTCCTTATGATACCTAGCATTCTATTTGCTTTCTTGTCCGCTGCTGCACACTGGGCAGAGGGTTTTAACATGTTATACACGATGACTCCTAAATCTTTTTCCTGGGTGGTGGTTGCCAATGTGGAACCTTGCATCGTGTAACCATAGTGTGGGTTGTTCTTTCCTAGGTGCATAACTTTGCACTTGTCCACATTAAATTTCATCTGCCATTTGGATGCCCAGTCTTCCAATTTATCCAGATCCTCCTGCAGTTTTCCACAATCCTCTTGGGTTTTAACAACTTTAAACAGTTTTGTGTTGTCTGCAAATTTGATAATCTCACCAGTAATTCCCTTTTCCAGGTCATTTATGAATATGTCAAAAAGTAGCGGACCCAGTACAGATCCCTGGGGTACTCCACTATTCACCTCTTTCCATTGGGAAAATTGGCCATTTAGCCCTACCCTCTGCTTTCAATCTTTTAACCAGTTCCCAATCCACAATAGTACACTGCCTCCTAACCCATGAATTTTTAGTTTTGCCAAAAGTCTCTGATGAGGGACCTTGTCAAAGACATTCTGGAAGTCCAGATACACTATATCAACTGACTCACCTTTGTCTATCTGTTTATTCACACCTTCAAAAAAACATATTTGTTCTTTATGATGGTTTCTACCATTTTCCCCTTCAGGTTCACCGGTCTGTAGTTTCCCGGATCACCCCTGGAACCCTTTTTAAAAATCGGTGTTACATTGGCGATCCTCCAATCTTCAGGTATTACAGATGATTTTAATTAAAGTTCCAGATTACTAATAGCAGGTCTGCAATCTCATATTTCAGTTCTTTCAGCACTCTTGGATGTATACCATCCGGTCCAGGTAATTTGCTACTATTCAGTTTATCAAATAGTTGTAATACATCTTCCCGGTGTAGCGATATTTCTCTCAATTCCTCTGCAGTATCACCTTTAAATACCACTTCAGTCTTGGGTAACATCCCTACATCTTCCTCAGTAAAGACCGAAGCAAAGAATTCATTCAGTCTCTCCGCTATAGCCTTGTCTCCTCTTACTGCCCCTTTTACCCCTCTATCATCTAACGGTCCAATTGACTCTCTCACAGGCCTTTTGCTACGAATGTACTTGAAAAAGTTTTTATTTCGTGTTTTTGCTCCCGTAGCAAGTTCCTTCTCAAATTCTCGCTTTGCCTGCCTTATCAATGCTTTGCATTTAACTTGCCAGTGCTTGTGCTGTTTCCAGTTTTAGTCATTTGGCTCTTTTTTCCATTTCCTGAAAGTTGTTTTTTTTGGCAGCAACAGCCTCTCTGACCTCACCTTTAAACCATGCTGGCAGTTTTTTGGACTTTCTTCCACTTTTCTTAATGCGTGGAATACAGCTGGTCTGGGCTTCCAGGATAGTATTTTTAAACAACACCCAAGCTCAATGTAAGTCTTTAACCTTTGCAACTGCTCCTTTTAGTTTTTTCTTAACTATATTACTCATTTTATCATAGTCTCCCTTTCGAAAGTTAAAAGGTAGTACTGTGGATTTCTTTACTATCCCTCCTCCACTAATTAAATCAAACACGATCATGCTATGATCACTATTGCCAAGTGGCCCCAACACCCTTATTTCTTGCACCAGATCTGGTGTTCCACTAAGGACTAGGTCCAGTATGGCTTCCCCTCTGGTCGGTTCATGAACCAGCTGCTCCAAGAAGCAGCCATTTATTTCATCTAGAAACTTTATCTCCCTAGCATGTCCTGCCGTGACACTGACCCAGTCGATACTGGGGTAATTGAAATCACCCATTATTATTACTGTGCTGTGACTTTTGTTAGCTTCCTTGATTTCTTTGAGCATTTCATCATCCATTTGTTCATTCTGGCCAGGCAGTCGATAGTACACCCCCACTGCCTTCCCCCCTACATTTTGGAATACTTAACACATACAACATTGGCATTGGCATCTTCGTCTGATAGCTTCAATTGCCCTGGGGCTCATTGAGGAAGGGGTAAAACGCAACCAGCCTCTTTAGAAACCCCAGTCAAGGAGATATTAAGAGAAAAACTGAGTTAACTTGTTAAACAGTACAAATGAAATCATTGACCCCCCTCTCATGTCGGAGCTGTGGTGTCCATCACTTGCCCACCAGGACTCTCTTGATCTGCCTCCGAACAACATCTGGGCCTTGGCACCTTTCGACGTTTAGGAGTGAATACCTCCCAGTCTCCCTGCAGATTTCGAGGAGGAAGCGGTTGATCTTCATATTGGAATGAATCAAGAAAATGCATACAATCAGATAGTTCTGAAATATGATGTTTTACACCATTCCTCTCGAAGAACAGTGAAAATGGAAATCCCCAGAAATATGGCACAGAGCGCTTTTGAAAAGCCTGTGTAAGTGGTCGAAAACTTTTGCGCCTTTCCATGGTGCGTTGTGCAATGTCCTGGAAGATCTAAAGATCGTGACCTTTATATAGAAAAGATTGTTTGCCCTGTAAGCTGTGAAGCAGCGCCTCCTTGTCTTCAAAGAAGGAGAAGCAAGCTATGATTGGGCGTGGGTGAGCGCTAGAGTCTTTCTTGGGCCCAAGGCTGTGATGAGCATGTTCCAATTTGACTGGCAATAACCATTGAGTCCTCTCGATCTCCAGAACTTTCTGGGACCCCCAAGATGCGGATGTTATTTCTTCTTTGACGATTTTCTAAGTCTTCTTGATGGTCCAGCATGTCTTTAGTTTACTGTTCTATTTTTCTCATCTTGGTGTGAAGAGCAGCTGAGGAGTCAATTTGTTCTCCAATATGGAGCTCAGTTTGAGTTACCCAGTCATCGAGAGCTTTTAAGTTGGACCGCATGTCAGCGACTGCTTTGGTGAAATCCATTTGGAAGAGTTTAAGTTCTTGTAGTATTTCAGCCAGATCTTGCTTCATCGCCAGAGTGGAGACCACTGCGTCGTCTAGTACCCGTGGCATAGAACGATGTTCTATTTCGGGTGAAAGATCTGATTGTGGGTTAGTGGTTCTGGAGAATTTGGAGAGTGCAGAGGCATAGGATTTAACTTTAGTCATTATATAAGTTAGAGAGAAAAAAAAAAGATCCTGAATCACTAGAAAAACTTCAACCTGCAATATGTTGAGTGGCCACATGAGGGAGCTCCAGGCTAAGGCATACAACAGTGAGATTTAGTAAGGAACTGGAGCAGAGATTTTCTTCAGGAGAAGCGAGGCAGAGAAGATCTGAAGCTGGGAACAATAAAGAATGTTGATTTAAGCCTCAGCCTGCACTTTAGAATCGGATCGCCTGTATTTTAGAGAGAGCAGGAGGACCGGGAGAGTTTCATAGAGGCCACAAGTTCCATGTGTTTCAGCAAGGCGATTCAAATTTTGGCGGCCATTTTGACTGTCTCTTCATGCGTTCCAACTCTGCGTTCCAATTAACGATGGCCATCTTGGAAAGAAATGTATGCATTCCAGCAGAACGTCAGCCATCCCAGCAGCAGCTCCATGCGTTCCAGGGATGCGTTTCAAAGAGATTTTTCCCACCGAAGTCAAAGCCCTCCTCAGCATTCTATGACGCAATCCAGAGAGATAAGGCCTTAATGGCGACTTAATTTCTGGTAGAGAACTCCCCGAACACGCAGAGCAGGCACCTGGAGGCTCTGAATCAGTTTAATATGCACCCGGAGGCTCAAAATTAGTTGATTAGGCACACGGAGGCAGGCATTAGCATCGGAGACATGTTTTTCAGCAGTTTAAATTGAAAAGCATTGACAGCCTTGTTCTTTAGTTAAACGCTCTTCAGCAAGTTGGTACTCACCCTTGCCAGTAAATGATCAGGAGTCTGGGGGCAGTTAAGGCATGTGTAGAAATTCCACTTGGTGGTAACTAGCCAGGGATCAGACCCTGACGGATGCAGATCAGGCAAAGAAGCAGATAAAGATAGCTAACTACATTTACTCTGTAGCTCTTCAAGTCACTCACTGATCTTCATGGAGGTAGATAAGCTGAGAGGGAATTATCATCTATTCGATTGTTGATAAAATGTGAGACCATCAGCTGATTTGGCTACTTCAGCTTGGTCAGCAGAGGCATTTTCAATCTGGTTGGTGCAGATAACAAGCAGGATGATAGGAGATTGGGAGATGAGGCTGAGGAGCCTCACAGATTCGTGGCCATCTTGTTGGGTTCACGAGCGGCCCCCCTCCCCCATCCAAATCTCTTTTAAATCCAGTTACACTCAGCCTTTATTACATTCTCTGGAAAGGAAATCCATAGTTTAATTACAGGCTGAGTGAAAACATATTTTCTCTGATTTGTCTTAAATGTGCTACATTGTAGCTTCATTGCATGTTCCCTAGTCTTTCTACTTTTTGAAGGAGTAAACAACCAATCTATGTTTACCCATTCCACTCTATTCATGATTTTATAGACCTCTATTATATCTCCCTCCAGCCGTCTCTTTTCCAAGTTGAAGAGTCCTCAACTTTTAAGCTTTTCCTCATAGGGATATCCTTCCATCCCCATTAACATTTTCGTTGTTTTTCTCTGTATCTTTTCTAATTCTGTTATATCCTTTTTACAATATGGTGACCAGAATTACACACAATATTCAAGGTACAGTCACACTATGGAGCAATACCGAGGCATTATAATATCTTGGTTTTATTCTCCATTGCTTTCCTTATGATTCCTAGCATTCTATTTGCCTTCATGACCACAGCTGCACACTGAGCAGAGGGTTTCAATGTATTATCCGCGATGATGCCTAGATCCTTTTCCTGGGAAGTGATTCCTAATGTGGAATCCTGAATCGTGTAACCATAGTTTGGGTTCTTCTTCACTAAGGGAGTCATTTAAAAAATCTTAGTAATGATTTAGATGACTGAAGACATGCACATGCATGTCCAAATCAAGAAGACATCTTGGAGCCATTTTAGAAATGGTTTTTAAAGACATCACCAGTGTGGGAATGTCCAAGTAAGGAGGGGGATGTGGCGTAGGTGTGTCTGAAGAGGTGCAATGGACTTAATCATCCCTGTTTGATTTCAGAAATTTCAGGGACTTCTGCAGGCATGTCCACATTTAGACCTGTTCCAGGCATGAATAGGCATAAAGAAAGTGCTTGTTTTGGCCTTAAAACATCCCGATAGTATAGAGTCAACTGACTATCCTAAGACTGCAGAGGCCCACACTTGGATGTGAACTTTGACTACCCTAATCCTAACCCACTATGTTAACCATTATTCTATTAGACAAGCTTATTCCATATTGGACAAGACCACGTTTGTGAAATTATGCCTGAACTTACACGTGTCTAATTTTTTTTCAGATATTCTGGCTTTGACGTCCCAGATTGCACTTGGACATCCTTTTGTAAAATGTGCTTTCAGATGCATAACTTTGCAATTGTCAACATTAAATTCCATCTGCCATTTAGACATCCAGTTTCCCAATTTTTCAAAGTCCTCTTATAATTTTTCACAATCCTCTTGTGTTTGAACAACTTTGAATAATTTTTGTCATCTGAAAACGTTATCACCTCACTCATTATTCCCATTTTAGGTCATTTATAAATATGTTAAAAGCAGCGGGTCCAGCACAGATCCCTGGGGTACTCCACTATTCACCTTTCTCCACTGAGAAAACTGGCCATTTAGCCTTAATCTATTTTTCTATCTTTTAAACAGTTCCTGAGCCACAATAGTACATTGCCTCCTATTCCATGACTTTTCAATTTCCATAACTTTTCAAATTCCATGACTTTCCAATAGTCTCTCATGAGGAACTTTGAAAAATACTTTTTGAAAAGAGAGATATACTATATCAACCAGATTGCCGTTATCACACCTTCACAGAAATATGAGATTAATAAGACAAGACTTTCCTTGTCTAAAACTTTGCTGGCTTTCCCCCTTTAAACTATAGCTATCTACTGTACATGTTGAGTAAGTTTGTTTTTCATAATTGGTCCTACCATTTTGCTCAGTACTTACATCAAGCTCACTGGTCTATAGTTTCCCGGATCACCACTGGAACCCTTTTTTAAAATTTGTATTATATTGACCATTCTCTAATCTTTGGGTACTACAGATGATTTTAATGATAGGTCATGGGTTACTAATAGTAGTTCTGCAATATCATATTTCAGTGCTTTTAGCACCATGGGATATATGCTATCTAGGCCGGGTGCTTTTTAGTTTATCAATTAACTATATTACATCTTACTGATTTATTGAGATTTGCTTCAATTTCTCTGATACATCATCTTTAAATATCATGTCTAGCATGGGTAAGTTTCTTACATTTTCTTCAGTAAAGACTGAAGTAACATAGTAACATAGTAAATGACGGCAGATAAAGACCAGCATGGTCCATCTAGTCTGCCCAGCAAGATGGCAAGAGTAGGTGCACCTGTCGCTCTGTGCAGGCCACCCCTCCCCATGTCTTTGTTTAGGAGTGAACCCACCACTCCATATAGGACACCCTTGAGATGTTAGATGGTTCAGAAGTTAGATGGTACCATTTATTTTGTTTTTATCCTGTTGCTGTAAAGGGATCCACTGTGTTTGTCCCATGCCGTTTTGAATTCTGTCACCATGTTTACCCCCACCACTTCCATCGGGAGGGCATTCCAAGCATCCACCACCCTTTCAGTGAAAAAATATTTCCTGACATTGCCTTTCAATTTACCACCTTGCAGCTTCATGTTATGCCCTCTAGTTTTACAGCTTCACCTTCTTTGGAAGAGGTTTGTTTGTTCATCATTTCTATTTAAGTATTTAAAGGTCTGAATCATGTCTCCCCTGTCCCTCCTCTCCTCCAAAGTGTACATATTTAGGTCTTCAAGTCTCTTCTCATAAGGTTTCTGACGCAGGCTCCAAATCATTTTGATTGCCTTCCTCTGAACAGTTTCCAGTCTTTTTACATCTTTTGTAAGATATGGTCTCCACAACTGAACACAGTATTCCAAGTGAGGCCTCACCAGTGACTTGTACAGTGGCATAAGTACCTCCTCCTTTCTTCTGGTAATCCCTCTTTGTATGCAGCCCAACATCCTCCTGGCTTTTGCCACTGCCTTGTCGCACTGTTTTGCCACCTTGAGATCATCAGAGATAATCACACCAAGGTCTTTCTCCTGAACCATGCATACCAACCACTCGCCCCCTGTCGCATACATTTTCCTTGGATTTCTGCTACCCAAGTGCATGACACTGCACTTTTTCACATTAAATCTTAACTGCCAAGCAGTAGACCATTCTTCCAGCTTTTGTAGATCTTTCCTCATGTTAACCACTCCCTCGGGGGAGTCCGCTCTGTTGTAAATTTTTGTGTCATCTGCAAAAAGACAGACTTTTCCACTCAGTCCTTCAGCAATATCACTCACAAATACATTGAACAGTGCCGGGCCCAGGACTGAACCCTGGGGCACCCCACTAATCACCTTCCTTTCATCCGAGTGAGCTCCAGTCAGTCAACCAATTTCTAATCCAGTTTACCATCTTGGGACCCATCCCCAAGCTACTGAGTTTATTGACAAGCCTCCTATGAGGAACAGTATCAAAGGCTTTGCTGAAATCCAGGTAGATGACATCCATTGCATGCCCCTGATCTAGTTCCTTGGTCACCCAATCAAAGAAATCCATCAGATTTGTTTGGCAAGACCGTCCTTCGGTAAAACCATGTTGCCTCGGATCTTGCAACCTGTTGGTTTTGAGAAAGCTCTTTCAGGAGCGCCTCCATTACTTTTCCTGCCACCGAGGTAAGGCTCACGGGCCTGTAGTTTGACACTTCTTCCCTGTCACCACTTTTTTTTTTTTGTGTAATACATTTTATTAAGCAGAATCAGGTAACATACATTTCGAAACAACAATCCCAAACAATGAGGTACAACATCCCCTTGGTCGGAGACCTATGACGACCAGCCACTGAGAGACAGGACAGGATACTGACCATTAGCAATCAATCAAGACAAGTAGAAAGAACATTAACAATCATAGATCAAAGGTGTACACTGGATTCCACTTTATTTAAACCCCCTCTCCCCCCCCTGCCCCCCTAACACCTTCCCTCCCCCCTCATCCCTTCTGACCTGTCTACCCCCAAAAGAGGAAGAGAAAGAGACAGAGAAAAGGAAAAGGAAAAGTAGTAGACCCTAGGTAGAAAACAAGCTGGTAAGAGACAAACATCATGCCAATGATCAGCCCAGGCTCGTCAACCCACATGGGGCCTTCTGAAAAACGAAATTCCAAAGGTCCTCCCCCCTAACCGATAAATTTCCCAACATTTGGAATGCCATTCTGTAAGCAATGTTCCCTCTAATTTTCTGTAGGCTGTGTGCACATAAAATATCAGCTGTGCAGCTTTTGAAGGAAGGTTAAATTTTTGTGCGCCACATAACGACACTCGGAGTTATATACTTTAAAATTTGACTACACGTCACAATACAGTATGCATACCACATTGATTGCACTAGAAAATATTGTAGAACTTGTGAAAACCATAAATACACAAAAACTTTTAAATTTTAAGATGTCTGTGTTGTTTTCTATCAGAATTAGAAACGTAATTTTTGTGCGCTCTGTTGTAAGGTATGTGCGCTAGCTCGGCGAGGTGTGTGCGCGCGCACACGCGCACAGCTTAGAGGGAACAGTGTCTGTAAGGGACGGTGCCCTACTATGCTTCCAGAAATGGGCAATCACTGATCTGGCCGCAAGGAGGAGCGATTGGACCATATACCGAAGAGGACTCCCAAGAGTGGAGTCAGGAAAAACCCCTAAGACACAGGACTCCATATCAAAGGGAAGGGTAACCTGCAACCTCTCATTAACATGTCTCACCACCATCCGCCAATAACGATGAATGTGGGGGCAATGCCACCACATATGCTCAAAAGATCCATGGTGACCACATAGTCGCCAGCAAAGTGGATCATCAGACCTTTTCCAATGAAAAAGATCTACCGGTGTTATAGAAAGACGATAAAGTATCCTAAGTTGTGTATGGATCAACCCAACGATAAAGAAAAGGAATGTTTATGAGTACACTTCGAGCCAGAACTCCTGATCCTTCCCCAGTAAAGTCGCCTCCCATCTCTGTTGAGGAAGTTTTAAAGCAGGAGGAATAGGCAAGTCAGCCATTATATGCCGGTACAGCCGGGCCACGAAAGCGGTGAGTTTCCGAGACACAAAAAGGTCTTGCTCCCAACACGTAGGTCTCCTAACCATGTCAGTCACCGAGAACTGGGTCCTCAAACAATGGGAAATTTGCAACTCTTGCAACGGCGAGAGTGATAAACCCAGAGTCTCCTCCAGCCTCTCCTTAGTGGCTGGGCATGCGTTCTCATATAAGGAGGAAAGTGTTGTCCTTAGAAGTTCTGAGTTTGATTCCCTATGCATGATCCGGATAAACCCCAAAGCCCCCAAAATGGTAAATGGCAAGGAGGAAGTGGAGCACCCCATCTGCTTACATATCCTCCTCCACGCCACCCAACAAGATCCGAGAAACACATGTGTTTGCACCAGAGTTACCTCTTGGGGATCAGTAAGGAAGGGTACAGCCATCAACAAGATCGGGCATAACCAGTCCTCTTCTAATAACACCCATTCAGCCCCTGAGTGTATTCTCCATAGCATTAACGATCTCAAACAAATACAAGAGTAATATAACTCCGGGTCAGATAGGCCCAACCCTCCCGAACTTTTAGGTGTCGTGAGAATTCACCAGCTAAGCATGGGATGTTTCCCCAACCACAGAAACCTCGTCACGGCCTGCCGAAGGGACTTAAAATCGTGCTCAGGAGAGAAATAGGCAATTGCATAAACAAGAACAGTAACTTTGGTAAGACCAACATCTTATATTGATCCGGCCCAACCAAGAAACTGAGCAAAGACTCCACCTATCCATATCAGCCTTAACCGATTTCAACAGGGGGAGATAATTTAAACTATGCAACCACGAAAGATCGCAATGAATAACAATGCCCAAATACCTAAAATGGTCCACCACCGGAAAGTCCCCATCTTTAGGTAGCTCATCAAAAGAAGAGCGGGACAAGCAACTAAGCAGAGTGGACTTCTGCCTATTCACCGTGAACCCAGACACCAGAGAGAATCGTTTTAAGATGTTTAGTACAATGGGTAAAGATCTAGATGGCTCACTCAAGTAGATCAGGGTATCATCTGCATACAAAGAAATAGTATGCCATTCAGAGCCCCGGCGTATACCGATGTCCTCTGCCCGTAACCTAGTATGAGCCGCCAAAGGTTCCATTGCGAGGGCAAAGAGTAATGGAGAAGGGGGGCAACCCTGTCTACTGCCTCTACTGAGGCAAAAGGAGGATGAACTGGCACCATTGATAGACACTACTGCCTGGGGAGTGGTATATAATGAAGCAATCCACGTACAGAAAGCGGCCCCGAAATCAAATTCCCGGAGGACTTGTAGGAGGTAGGGCCATTCAAGTTTATCAAAAGCTTTCTCCGCATCAAGAGACAGAATCTTAAACGATCCCACTTTACCCTTTATTCCCTGTAGGACAATGAGTAGGTGGCACACATTCTCAAACCCATATCTGTGCTTTATGAAGCCAGTTTAGTCCAGGTGAACAATATCTGGAATTAATGTGGCAAGGCGGTTAGCTAAAACTGTGGTGAATATTTTATAATCTAAGTTTAGCAAATAAATCGGTCGATAGTTAGAACACTGCAAAGCGTCTTTGCCAGCCTTAGGGATCACAACAATATGCACATGATAAAATGAATCAGGAAGTGTTTTTTTGGATAGGATTTCAGTAAAGACTGTCAATAGAGTTGGCGCAAACAAATCCGGGAAAAGCTTATATAGTTCCGCTGGCAAGAAATCTGGTCCTGTGGCTTTAGCAGATTTGAGGTTCTTCATCACTAATTGAACCTCCGTCAGCATGAACGGATGGTCTAACTGTTCCTTTCCTTCCTCAGTCAGCTGAGGGAGGGAAGCCTCCTTCAGCCACTCGGAGATATCAGTGGGTGTCGCTGCCGTCTCACTAGCATATAGCTGCTCATAAAAGGAAGCAAAGGTGGCCGCAATATCACGGGACGCATATAAAATCAGACCCCGCAGGGAATGAATAGCATCAATCCTATGCCGTTGCCACTGCCATTTTAATTGCCACATCAACAACTTGCCGACTTTATTTCCCTGCTCATAATAATGTTGCTTACTGTGCAGGAAAAGCGAGGCTACTCAATCGGCTTCCAGCACCACTAATTCCCCCCTACGTTGAGCCAACAACTTCCACACCTTCTCCCCCCCCCCCCTTCCTGTGTTTCTTTTCCAACTCTAGAATCTCTTTCTGCAAATCCTGCTGTTGGACAATTAAACGTTTCCAAAACGTACTCGAAAGAGAGATGAGCTGACCCCGCAGAACCGCTTTCCCCGCATCCCATAAGAGTGCTCTCGATACATCCGAGGCATCATTAAATTTCAAATACTCCATCCAGCACTTACGAACCTCAGAGGCAAACTCCAGGTGAAGTAAGAGCCCTCGGGGCAAGGACCACTTCCGAGCGGAAGTATCTGCCACCCCCAAGGCAAGATCAATTGAAATAATTGCATGATCAGACGGACCCATGGTCCCAATGGTGGCTTGATTCAGCCATGGAATCACTGATCGCGACAAAAAACACATGTCTATCCGAGAATAACACCGATGTGCCTGAGAGTAGAAAGTATAGTCCCATTCCAAAGTGTGAAGGTGCCACCAGACATCACATAAATCAAACTGTGACACCCAATCCCCCAGTAACTTCCCCCAAGGATTTCCAAAGACATACTCCCCGAACGGTCTAACTCCGAGCAAACACAGTTGAAATCACCTCCGAGTATCAATGGCCCTTGACTAAATTCCTTAATTGCCTTTGAAAGATCGATCAAGGAACTACCTACTATTGCTGGGGGTTGATACACATTGACAAGAGTTAACGTGATCCCTTGGAGGGAGCCCATTAACAGCAGGAAACGGCCCTCCGGGTCAGTAACTTTATTAATCAACTGAAAGGAGCATGTAGAGGAGAACAGAATAGCTACCCCCTGTTTCCTGGTAGAAAAGTTGGCCAAGTGTATTTGCGGAAACCTACCTTTGGCAGAATCAAAGTGATCATGCCTGGACAGGTGAGTTTCTTGAAGAAAGATTATCTCAGCTCTCTCTCTGCACAACTGGTCAACCACTCTCCGCCGTTTGCACGGATTATTTAATCTGTGTACATTCCAAGAAATAGCTTTAACCATTCGCGATTCTGGAAAAAAGCCACTTATTAACTTTCAGCCATAGAAGAATCACCTCCCCTCCTCTTCCCAAGCTGTGAACAGCAATCTTCCTTTCCCTAAAAACCCCAACCAAACTTCCCCCACTCTGAGTGTGAAAAGAAGGAGTAAACCTAATATTCCGTAGAGACTCCCTAATGTTCTGGTCAGAAGAGCCCCCCCGCCCTCTCCACCCGCACCCCTTCCCACCCCCACCTCCCTCCCCCCAACCTCCCCCCCACATTCCTATGTTCGCAGGAAGTAAACCACTCAGATAAACAGTGTAATAATGGTGACACTTCTAGTGTCTCCAGGGAAGGCATTGGAAATAACTATGTGACCCAATACCTCCACCCCGCCACCCCACCTGCATTTTGGCAAATGATAAGGAGAAGAGACAACCACCCTTACAGTGTCTTCCTGTAGCAAAAGGTGTTTCTAAACGAACTACTCCTCAGCCTCCTACTTTCCCCCCCCCAGTCCATCCCTCACCAACATCCGTCCCTCTCACTTCTCCTGCGCCCTCTGTATAACAGCTAAGCCTAAACTAAAACCTTGAAGATCAGCCTAATCAACATCAGATAGGGAAGAGGTGGGATGAAAAACACCCTCAAATAGATATTCCCCCCAGATAATTGACAGTCACAATAAAGTCAAGTGGGAGCGGAAGTGTCCATCTCTTTCTGCGGGTTGGGGTCCGCATCCGAATTAGATGACTGTTGAGAACGTGGAACCTTGCACCGTTTTGGTAAAGACATCTCCCACTCTCCATTCATGCTTCTCTGCCTAGGTGAACGTTCGCCGTGTTGCATCAAATCCAGGAACTCCAATGCCGCCGAAAGATCCATAATTTTCTGAGGGCAGTTGTTCCAAGTGAAGATCAGAGCGAAGGGGAAGCCCCATCTATAGGAAATCTCCTGTTTCAGAAGCACCTGAGTTAAGGGCTTGAAGCTCCGTCGACGCTCTAGCGTGTACTGAGAGAGGACTTGATATATTTGAAGCTCCTGGCCTTTGAAGACCACTGAGCGTTTACCCCTGAAACTTCTCAGTAATGCCATTTTGTCCTCAAAGAAGCTGAAACAAATTATAACCGCCTGAGGCTGAGTATTGGAAGCCTTCCGGGCCCCCATAGATCACTGTGCCCATTCAAGTCGCACTGGTTTTGGGGCATGTGGCACATAAAAGGCATAGAATTCTTGGACTAGGGCCACCGTATCCTCTGAACTTCCCGGTTGTTCTGGGAGGCCAAATATTCTTACGTTATTATGCCTTTGCCTATTCTCAAGTTTGTCTTGTCGTTCCTTTAGATCTCTCGTAAGTTGATCTAGCTTTACAAGTTTAGTCTGTAGGGCCACGGAAGAGTCCATTTGTTCCCCTATAAGTAGCTTAGACTGCGTCACTCTGTCATCCAGTGATTTTAAATCGGCTCGGATATCACTGACTGCTTTGGTAAAGTCGTGGCGGAAAAGCCTGAGCTCCTGTAAAATTTCCAAGAAATCTGCTTTCGTGACCGGGGTCTGCGGACAGGGGGCATTAGCTTTAGAGGCGGACTTACCCTCTGCAGAATGTGAGGATTGTGTATGGTGAGTGTCCGAAGACCTAGCAAACTTGGAGAGTGAAGATGCGTAAGATTTGGCATTGGCCATGATTGTCAGGCAGCACAGACCTATCTGCATCTCCGTGACTAGACGTGAAAAGTCCTCTCACTAACTCCCCTTGTGAAGCAGAGAGTGATGAAAACTGAAGTCAGCCAAAAGAATGACAAAAAATAAAAGTATACTGCTTCTGGCCTGCAGTTCTTACTGGCTACACCAGAGGGTGCTCCTGACTAAAACATCATCAATACCGACAGAGAAGGAGATTCGCTGCTGTGACTCACCACCACGAGCCCATTAGTCATAAGCAGTAGCTATCCAAGAGCAGAGGAAGCAATGTCAGAGCTCCGATGACATCCCCAAGGCCGGACACGAGAATCAGGACTTCTCTGCCATCTCCAATGGCACTGGGACACTCAGCTAGGCTCTTTTAAATGGCGGCGGCCATTTTGTTTGAATTCATGCATTCCAGCGATGCATTCCACGGAGTGACGGCCATTTTAAGAGGAGAGACAGAATCAGACGGCACCCGGCAACACAATCGCAGATGATGTCAGGACCTTCATGCGTTCCAGGAGGAGCACAAAAACAGCTTTCCCGCCACAATGGAGATCCCCTCCTGCGTTCCACATGGATTCTCACAGGAAGGTCAGTAATGGTGGCTATGCTATTCTAGGTCCGCTGAAAGAAACACCAGAAGTAAACCTCAGAGAGTGTTAAAAAACCCCGGTGGTATGCTGCGCTGACTGCTCCTGCACATCGGGAGACCCCCGGTCGTTAGGCTGATGCCCGAGTCAGAATTTCTGAGGGTATAGTACTCACATTTGGGAGAGGGTCATTGATAGGTTGGTCCAAGTTGTAAAACAGCTAGACTGAGTGATTCGTCCACAATCCTCGGGCAGAGAAACTAGCCATTGCATTACAGCCGAAAAATTCAGCCTGCAGCTATTAGGAAGCTTGGGCTGGGGGTTTCACCCGCGGATCCCTGACAGGAAAACAGATTTCTGGAGAGATCGGAACGGAGGTTGAGAAATCTAATTATAACATCTTGTAGAAGTAGCTTAGTGCTATTAAGAGGAGCATTTGCTTGCCAAAAATCACAGCTCCAGAGCTCACATTTCAGGTAGTGGTGGGAAGAAGTGAAGGAGCCTCAAGGACCTGTGGCCATGTTGGTCGGGCTCACCTCCCTGTCACCACTTTTGTGTAGAGGTACGACATCAGCCATTCTCCAGTCCTGAGGAACCTCTCCTGTTTCCAAGGATCTGTTGAAGACATCCTTTAACGGTCCTGAAAGAACCTCTCTGAGCTCTTTCAGTATCCTGGGATGTATCCCATCTGATCCCATGGCTTTGTCCACTTTCAGTTTAGCAAGTTGTTCTAACTCCTCATCTTCTGTGAATGGTGTGGTATCTAATTCATTCCCATTTTTATATTTGGGATTCAAAGCTGGTCCATCTCCAGGATTTTCTTTAGTAAAAACAGAGCAGAAGTATTTGTTTAGCAATTTCGCTTTTTCAATGTCACTTTCCACGAGTCCTTTCCCAGCACTTCTGAGTCCTGCAATTTCATCTCTGATCCTCTTCCTTTCCCAAATATAACTGAAGAAAGTTTTGTCGCCACCCTTAACATCTTTAGCCATCTTTTCTTCTGCCTTTGATTTTGCTATCCTTATTTCTCTTTTAGACTCTTTGAGCTTGATCCTGTATTCATTTATGTGTTCTTCTGATTGCAAGCTTTTTAATTTTGCGAAAGCTGTGTTTTTTGCCTTTATTTGAGCAGCCACTTTGTTGGAAAACCAAATAGGTTTCCTTCTCCTCTTGTTTTTATTTACTTTTCTTACATATTTATCTGTTGCCCCTTTTATTGCCACCTTTAGTTTAGCCCATTGCAATTCCACTTCCCTTATCTCCTTCCACCCCGTCATCTCCTCCTTTAAGTACTTGGCCATTTTATTGAAGTCAGTGTTTTTGAAGTTTAGGACTTTGAACTTGCTATGATTGGCCTGTACCATGGCTTTTATCTCAAACTACACTGTGTGATGATCACTGTCGCTCACAGGGGCACTCACGCAGACATTCAACATGCTATCACCGTTGGTGAGCACTACATCCAGCGTTGAGCTTTCCCTGGTTGGTTCCATCACCATTTGTCTAAGTAATGCATCTTGGAGAGCATCCACAATTTTTTTGCTTCTTTCCAGATGTGCAGAAGGAGTAATCCAATCCACATCAGGTAGATTAAAGTCACCCAATATGATCGCTTCCCCCTTTGTTGCTATCTTGGCAATATATATAATCAATTCGTTATCTCTCTCTTCAATTTGAGTCGGAGGTCTGTAGACTACAGCAATATGGATGACAGTGCCATCTTCTCTTTCCGACGCAATCTGGAACACTTCTTCTTTTCCCCATGTCCCCTGCATTTCAGTAGCTTTAATATTGCTTTTGACATACAAGGCTACTCCTCCTCCTTTTCCATTTTCTCTGTCTCTTCTGAATAGATTATAGCCAGCTATGGCTATATCCCAATCATGAGATTCATTAAACCATGTTTCTGTAATGGCCACAATGTCCAAATCCGTTTTCACCATTAGGGCTTCCAGGTCCGGAATTTTGTTGGCTAAGCTTCGAGCATTTCTGCTCATTGCTTTCCAGCATTTAACTGGCTTGCATGTATTTTGCATTGATTTTGTTCTGCCCACTTCTTCCCACTTGCTTTTGATGTGTGGTTTAAAAGTGTGGCTGTTTCTGATGTTATTCTGCTTTTGCAGAGGGTGGCATGCAGATGTTGACCTTCCACATCCGTCATCCCCTTTTCCTAGTTTAAGTGCATATCCACATACTGCCTGATTTTTTTCACTTAGGATTATTTTCCCTGCAACAGAGAGATGTAGTCCATCAGCACAGTATAGTCTCTTGTTGGTCCATCTGTTGCCCCAGTCGCCAATAAATCTGAATCCTTCTTGTTTGCACCAGGTCTGGAGCCACGTATTAAAGCTGTTAATGTGATGCAGCCTTTTTGTCCCCTTACCAAGAACAGGTAGAACTTCTGAGAATGCAACAGTGTTAACAATGGGCTTGATTTTCTCTCCCAGAGATTGGAAGTCCTTTTGGGCTGTAGAAGCACTGTTTCTAGCCAGGTCATTTGTGCCCAAGTGGATAACAACATCAAGTTTGGAGTGTTCACTTTTTGCGCTAAGTAATTCAACAACTTGGTTTGTATTCCTGCTGGCTGAAGAGCCTGGTAGGCACATGACTGTCTTCTCTCCTTTGAACTGTATTCCCAAGTTGGTGCCTCTGATAATGGAATCTCCAAGTAGTAGTAGTTTTCTGTTTGGTGAGGTTTTCTTCATATTTGGTGCTTTAGCAGGAGATTGGGCATTGTCTGACTCATTTGAGAGCCCTTCAGTTTCTTTGGATTGGGCATCCTCATTAGCCAAGGCAGAGAAGGCATTGTGCAGGGATATCTCTTGATGTATAGGATTTCTCTGCGTTACAGGTCGCAATCTACCAGAACCCACTGTGATCCATTTGTTCCTGGGGTGTTTGATTCTTTGTGGGAGTGTTGGTGGACTTTGTTCAGTTTGTATCCTAGAAGAGGTGTGCTTCATTGCAGCCAGTTCCTCCCTCAGTAGAGACACTTCTTTATGCATGGCAGCTAGGTCTTTCCTTAGTAGAGTCAGTTCTTCATGCATGGCAAGTGACTTGAGGCATATAGAACAAGCTCTTAGGCTCCAAATGATTAGTTTTGGAATGAAAGTACCGCAGTTATTGCACTGAATACACGACATGTTGATTAAGCAATCCAAGAAGAGGAAGAATAAGAAGAAGTAAAGAATTCATTCAGTTTCTCCGCTATGGCCTTGTCCTTTATTAATGCACTTTTTACCCTTAGTCATCTAATGGTCCAACTGATTCCCTCACAGGTGTTTTGCTACAAATGTACTTGAAAAGGTTTTATTGTGTGCTTTTGCTTCCACAGCAAGCTTCTTTTCAAATTTTATCTTTGCCTGCCTTATCAGTGCCTTGCATTTAACTTGCCAGTACTTATGTTCTGTTCTGTTTTTGTCATCTGGCTCTTATTTCCATTTTCCTATATATTCCTTCTTAGCTATTACAGACTCTCTAACCTCACCTTTAAGCTTGCTGGCTGTTGTTTAGCCTTCCTTCCATCTTTTTTAAAGCATAGAATACATCTGATCTGGGATTCCAAGATAGTATTTTTAATTAATGCCCAGGCCTGATGTAAACTTTTAACATTTGCAGTTGCTTCTTTTAGTTTTTCTTAACCATTTTTCTCATTTTATTATAGTCTCCATTTTGAAAGTTAAATGCTAGTGCAGTGAATTCCTTTGCTATCCTCCTTCCATTTACTAAATCAAATGTGATCATGTTATCAAGCTGACCAAAAACAGTTACCTCTCATACTAGATCATGCATACCACTGAGGACTAGGTTTAAAATAGCATCTCCTTGTGTCAGTCCCTGAACCAATTGCTCTATGAAGCAATCATTTATTTCATCTGGAAACTTTATCTCCTTAGCACGTCCTAATGTGACATTGTCCCAGTCAGTACTGGGGTAATTGAAATCCCCTATTATTACTGTGTTGTAAACTTAGCTAGTTTCCCTAAATTCTGTTAGCATTTCAACATCTGTTCATTCTGTCCAAGCGGACAGTACCTCCCACTGCCATCCCATTCCCCTTTTTACATGGAATTTCTATCCATAGAGATTCTACAATGTATTTTGTTTCCTGAAAAACCTTGTTTGACTCAATGCTCTCTTTAACATATAAAGCCACACACCACCAACTTGATCTACCCTATCATTGTGATATAGTTTGTAGCCTGGTATCACAGTGTCCCATTGGTAATCCTTCTTCCACTAGGTCTCTGAGATGCCAATTATATCTAACCTTTCATTCACTGATATATATTGCCCCATCTTATTTTTTAGACTTCTAGAATTTGCATAAAGGCATTTCAAAGTTTGTTTTTTGCTAATATTAACAGTCTGGCTATCGGATAACAGGATTAATTTGGAATCTCAAGGAAAGAAGAGGAGCAACAACCCTCCGCAGAAATCACAGAAGTCACTAGAACAGCACAGGAAGGACACGGCCACACCTCTTAAAACAAAGAATCCTTTTATTTTGTAAAACCTTCAAAGGTACAGATCCGACTTGGCCAAGTTTCGGCAGTCAGCCAATTAAGATGCAATTGGATATATATTCCAGTAGCAGTCAGTACATTGTAGCAAGAGCCAGTAGTTGAAAGCTCAAAAAGTGCTTCTCAGGTATGTCTTTGGCATCTACTGGGAAAGTGAAAGTCCCTGTGCTGTTCTAGTGACTTATTAATTTGGAATTTTTCAGCTCTGTCTGATTTTTATTTAGAGGCAATTGGGCTACTTTACCTTTATTGGAACCTCTCTACCTGGAAAAGAACATAAGAAATGCCATACTGGGTCAGACCAAGGTCCATCAAGCCCAGTATCCTGCTTCCAACAGTGGCCAATCCAGGTCACAAGTACCTGGCAGGTTCCCAAAAAGACACACAGATTGCATAATTACTACACAATAAAGGATCCTTATCACCTTTCGGGATCACCATAATGGTTGCTTGATAAAAGGAGGCAGGAAGGCATTGTCTATGTAAAATATTATTGAACAGACCAGAACTGGGGCAAAAAGATCAGGCATGGCTTTGCAGATTTCAGCAGAAGCAGATCTGGGACCACTGCTTTAGAGGATTTCAAGGGGCAAATAACATGAAGCACCTCCTGCAGAGAAAAGGGGCGGTCAAGAGTCTTTTGAGACTGAGGAAAGTTGAGGAAGTGCCACCTCATGCAGCCAGTTATGAATGGAAGGTGCAACTGCAGATGAGGAGCAAGAGTAGAGGCCTTGGTAAAATTTGGCAAAAGAAGGTGGTGATGTCTCGAGAACACCAGGTAGGTACACTGCAGGCAGAAGTCAAGGCCAATATCTGACGACATTACCTCTGCCTCCTCAGCTGCCAAAGAAATAGCTTACTTGCTTTATTACCCTGTTCATAAAAAGTTGTTTACTTTCGAGTAGCAGAGACACAACCTGACCAGAGCCCACAGCAGCCAATTCACCTCATAGAAGCACCAGCTGATACCACACTTTGATGCTACCTCCCTATGACGATGTTCCAGGGTGAGGATATCATGGCATGACTCCTCCTGCCGAGCAATTGCCTTTTTTTAAAAGCAGTAGATAGATATATCAGCTGCCCGCATAGTAGCATCTTATCCATCTCCCAAAGAGAGAAAGTTGAAATTTCAGATGAGTTGTTGAAAGCCAGGTATTCCTGCCAACCTGAGCGAACATCCTCGAGAAAGTCTTTTTTCTGAAACAAACCCCGAGAAAGAGACCAGGTGCGTGGGGGAATCTCCACTTCCACCACTTCAAAGACCAAAGACATGAGGGCATGATCCGACGGACCCATGGTGCCAATAGTTGCGAGAACCAGAAATCTATATGAGAGTGGCTATTATGAACTTGTGAAAAGTAGGTATAATCCCATTCAGAGGCATGCAAGGTCCGTCAGGCATTGCAAAGATACAAAGTCGATATCATGTTGACCAACTGAGGTGACGGTGTAGAGGACGAGCTGCTTGGACTAGTACGATCAAGTGGGGATAGCATATAGTTAAAGTCTCTTCCAATCAAGAGCTTACTTTGACACGAAGTCTGCATAACCTCATTTAATTCCCAGAGGGAGCTACCAATCAGTGAAGGAGGAACGTAACCATTTACAAGGGTTAGTACAGAATCATTCACCGAACATACAAGAATAAGACAGCGACTCTCTAGGTCCTTAATCTGATCAATGAACTGAAAAGGAGAAGACTGGGAAAAAAGAATAGCCACCCCCGTACGACGAGATGAAACGTTGGCCAGAAAAATCTTGGGAAACTTACAGGAAACAAACTGAAGGTGATCTTGATGTGCCAAGTGTTTCTCTTGTAAAAAGATAATGGGGCTTGTTTATGAAGCCATGGTAGCGGCTTCCACCCGATATCGGAGCCGCGGCCCCATTGAATTCAATGGGGCCGCGGCTTCGATATCAGGTGGAAACCGCTACCATGGATTTCTAAACAAGCCTCAGTGTCTGCTCTCTTTTGAACTATCTGATCCAGGACCCGGTGCCGTTTGACTAGATTGATAAGACCCCACACGTTTCAAAAAATCACTTTAACTATGACCGTGAATACCTAATTTTAACTGAAAGATGGACGCGGGAGAGAGAAATAAGATCCTGCCCCTGGACAAAATAGGTTAGCAGTGCCATACAAAAATCCCTGTCAGCCCCACTGAACTGTTCTACATGCAAACACATCTGGTGTCCCCTCCCTCTGAACAAACCAACCTTCCCAAGCTAATCCCCCACCTAAATCTCCTTCCCCTGCCCTCTCCCTCCCCCTCATTCTAACCTCCACCCATCCTAACCCTAAAGGACAGAAATAAATATAACAGAATTAACAGAAATCATGACATTGAAGATGCCATAAGGTTGGGCACGTAGTTTAATAGTTGCAACCCCCCCCCCCCCACCCAATCCACATCCCTTAACACATAGGTGTCAAACTCTGGCCCGCGGGCCAAATTTGGCCCGTAGTGTAATTATATTTGGCCCGCGAGCTATACCAAATGACTACTAGAGCTAGCCCGCCGGTATTATACAGCGCATTCATTCATCACTAATACTACAAATCCCATAATGCCTTGCTGTTGTTTTGGCGCGTCAATCAGGACAGGTCCCAGAAACGCCCTCTCCTGTGTGACAGAAGTCATAGCGATCTCAAGCTACAACTGTCACTGTGGAACCCTTCCCAAAAATGGCAAAAAGAAAGGCAGACAACAGGAACTTTCTGGACAGGTGGGAGACAGAATATTTGTTTACATATGTAAAAGACAGACCTGTTTGTCTGATTTGTGGAGTCAACGTGGCTATAACTAAGGAGTATAACATTCGACGACACTATGAAACAAAACACCATGACAAGTACAAGGACCTGGACATGACTCAAAGGAGCCAGAAAGTGGAGGAGATGAAAAGAAGTTTGGTTTCACAACAGAATATGTTCAAAAAAGCCACATCACAAAGTGAGGCTGCTGTAAAGGCTAGTTATATTGTGGCAGCAGAGATCGCAAAATCAGCCCGGCCCTTTAATGAGGGAGAGTTTGTGAAAAAGTGCATGTTGAAAGTTTGTGACATCGTGTGCCCAGAGAAAAAGCAAGCCTTTTCAAACGTGAGCCTGAGCAGAAACACAGTAGCTGATCGCACATGTGATCTTGCCAACAATCTGTATGACCAGCTTTTGGAAAAGGGAAAAGATTTCGTTGCATTCTCCCTTGCTGTGGATGAGAGCAGCGACGCATCTGATACTGCTCAGCTGTCAGTCTTCATCCGTGGAGTGGACTCAAATATGTGTGTTACGGAGGAGCTATTGGGATTCAAATCAATGCATGGCACAACCACAGGAAAGGAAATTTTTGAGGAGGTTTCCAAATGCGTAACTGAAATAAAGCTGCCGTGGGATAAACTCGTGGGATTAACGACAGATGGTGCACCAGCGATGTGCGGTAAAAACAAGTGGACTGGTGGGCAGGGTCCGGGAGAAGATGCAGGAAGAGAACTGTGCAGGTGAACTAACTGTTTATCACTGCATCATACATCAGGAATCATTGTGTGGCAAAGCCCTAAAGATGGAACATGTTATGACCACAGTAACACAAGTAGTTAACTTTATAAGAGCCAAAGGTCTGAATCACCGCCAGTTTAAGTCTTTTCTGGAGGAGTGTGGTTCGGAATACGCGGACGTGCCGTATCACACAGAGGTGAGATGGTTAAGCCGAGGAAAAGTACTGAATAGATGTTTTGAGCTGCATGAGGAAATATGTCAGCTTCTGGAAAGCAAAGGGAAGGACACAGCAGAGCTTCGGGAGAAAAAGTTTCTGTGTGAGCTGGCCTTTCTGTGTGACATCTCGAGCCATCTCGATGCGCTGAACCTGCAGCTTCAGGGGCGGGGGCGCATCATCACAGACATGTACGCTGCAGTGAGGGCTTTTAAAACTAAACTGTGCCTGTGGGAGAATCAGAAGCTGCAAGGAAACCTTGGCCATTTTCCCTGCTGCCAAACCATGAAAACGCAGTTCTTTACCAACTTGTTCCCATGCGCACAGTTTGCTGAAAAACTCAGTGTACTCGGCGCTGAGTTTAGCCGGCGATTTGCCGACTTTGATGTCCAGAAATGTAGGTTTGAACTGCTCAGTAATCCATTTGCAGTTAATGTGGAAAACGCACCAACCAACCTCCAAATGGAGCTAATTGAACTCCAGTGTAATGACACGCTGAAGTCAAAGTATGATGCTGTGGGCGCCGCCCAGTTTCCACAGTTCATCCCTGACACAATGCCTCAGCTCCGCACCCAAGCTGCTCAGATGCTCTCCATGTTCGGCAGCACTTATCTATGTGAGCAACTTTTCTCCTCGATGAAGATGACCAAAACATCTCACAGGAGATGTCTGACTGATGAACACCTTCGCTCGATACTGAGGATTTCCTCAGCTCAAAGCCTGAGCCCAGACATTGATGAACTATCATCCAAGAAGAGATGCCAGGTATCTGGCTTGGGCACATCAGATTAGATCAGTGTGCAGCAAACTGAGCAATAATTAACGTTTTCTTTATGCACTTTTTCTTGCTACTCCAAGACATGGGCTTGAATGGTTGATTAATTTTATTATTGTTATTTTATTTTAAAAATTATTATTTATTATTATTTAAATCTTATTTAATAAATGAATGTCATTGATGTTTTTTTTATTTGAAATTGGTTTTTGCATATCTGAACTATTAAGTTATAAATTGTATAGTAATAAGTGTTGCTTCATATTCAATGTTAAAGCAAATCTTGTTTGGGTCCATATTAAAAGGTTCATTTGTTCAATGCTGGCCCGCGACTTTGTTCAAGTTTTACATTTTGGCCCACTGTGTATTTGAGTTTGACACCCCTGCCTTAGCACAACCCGCACTCCATCATAGATACCCTCTCCTCACCCCCCACGCATCCACCAAGCACTCACTTGTCACACTTCATTCCAAACAATCAGCCAAAACATCAGCCCGAAGCACTCTGCACAGATTTTCCCCATACACCAGTAGCAAAACAGAGAACAATAAGGCTAAACACTACCAGAAATATGAAGTAGCAAAACAGAGAACAATAAGGCTAAACACTAACAGAAATATGCAACAAAGCCAGTAATACAGTCGTCAGGGAAGTGTAATAATGTCCATTTCTTTATGAAGTGTGTTATCCTGCTCGATATCAGAAGGCTGCTGTGAGTCAGGCACCTTACATCTCTTTGGAGTAGAGACCTCCCAGTCTCTCCGATCACCTCGCGAGAGTGACCTTCCTCATTTTGAAGAGTCCAGAAAGTCCATACAATCATACAGCTCCAAAATTCTGTGTGGGACATTATTTCACTCAAAAATGAGCACAAACAGAAATCCCCAGCAATACTTCACTGACTTCTTCTGCAGCATTTGTGTCAAAGGTTTAAAGCTTTCATTGCTCCATGGTATATTGCGAGAAATCTTGAAAAATCAGAATCTTTTGACCTTGAAACAAGAGAGTGAGTTTGCCTTGAAGGCTACATAAGTGTGCCACTTTATCCTCAAAGAAACTGAAGCAGGCTATGAGGGGACGTGGTCGAGATCTAGATCCGACCTTGGCACCCAAGCTCCTGTGTACCCGCTCCTGTTTGACAGGCCCAGGAGCCCCCAGCAAACAAAAAAACATAGAGTTCTTGAATGAGTGAAACTGCATCCTCCTGATCACCAAGCTGCTCAGGGATCCTGAACACATGGATTTTGCAACATCTCTGATGATTTTCAAAATCGTCATGCTTTTCCTTCAGCTCTTTAGTAAGTTGATCAGTCTTATGCAGCTTGGACTGAAAAAGGGCTGTTGCATCAGTTTGTTCTCCAATATTTATTCCATTTTGAGTGACTTGAGATCTGCCCGAATATCACTCACAGCTTTGGAGAAGCCCACCCGAAAGAGACGTATCTCCTGAATATCCATGAGATCCGCTTTTGTTGCTGGCTGAGCTGAGTCAGAAGTCACATACAGTGAAAGTAGCAGGGCACCACTCAATTCCAGAGATGAAAAGATTGATGCAGCCAGATCATAAGCCTGGGCATATTTTGAAAGAGCAGCAGCATAGGACTTGGACCTGGGCATAACTTGAAAGAAAAAAGCTGCTTTTGATTCTAAAAAAAAGACAAGAGTCACATATGTTAAGTCAAGGCTCAGAGAGCAGTGTTTGTCTTTCACCACGCAAGGGAGCTCCAACCCCATAGAGAGTTTCTTTTATTTATTCTATTTTTATTTGTCCCCCCAAACAAGGAAACGGTCCATACAAACACCACACTAGACAAGTCCCGATTAATTAGTCTGAATTACCACACACCAACTATTGAGTTCAAAGCCTGACTTGCCGATTGTGTGGCTACCTCGAGTGGGTTGGGGTCAGTCGTGCTCCATGTTTTGTTTAGTTTTTTCGTAATGTTCCACTTGATTTCTTTGAGCTTTGCCTTTTGCGTTGTTTTTTTTTCCCCCCTTGATGTATTCCTTGTGCTTCCTTCCTTCCTTAGTTTTCGTTTCTCTGCTTTTTTTCTTTGTTTTCCTCCTTTTTTTTCAATCCTTTTATTGTAAGTTTCCTAAGAGCCGGGGTTCTTTTTTTTGCTATTTTTATTTGAATTATCAGCGTAAGTAGTTTCTGGCCACACTGCCCATCTATAAGCTCATGTCTCTATCAGCTTCTCAGCTTATTTGGTGATCTGGTCTCCAGGGCACTGGGGTTCTGCTGTTAGTGAGCCTTCCCTCAGCTCTAACCTGTCAAGCAGCTCTCACACTGTCCCCTTCGTTCTCACAGTGGCTTGCTTTGAGATGCAGCCTGCAGCAGAGATTCCTGTCAACTCGCAGCCCTCCTGCATGTCAGTCATGCATTCCACCGGACTCCACAAAAGGAGCCACGAGGCAGATAAATTTGGCCAGGCAATCAGCGATCCATACAGACCAGGCAGGAACAAAAATAACCTACTAGATCGAGGAGCGAGTGTCAGCTGAAACACCCGCTGTGCTCAGGAGAGGCAGTGCACTCACAACGAACCCCGTCAGTGCAGGCAATGGAAGACAACCGCGTGTGACTGAGCCAGGGACATCAGATCCAGCCCTCCATTACAACAGCTGCCAGCGATCACATTGGGATGCAGAAATCTAAGGCAGACAAGCTTATTTTGAAGCGTAGTGTAGCAAAATCATTCATGGTGTAGTGAGCCGAGCATTACCGGCAACAGACATTCATCCCAGTTGAGAGACAGAGGCCACTAGAGCCCGATTCGAGAGGGCATAGTGGAGGTGAGCAAAGAGATTGGAAGGAGCTCCCTATACTGCTGGTCTTACCAGGGCATTGGCCATCAATTTCTAATGTTTTGTGCAGGTAAGACCCCAGAGACAGGGATCAAGGTCATGATGTAGACTGGAGGTAGTAAGAACTGTACTAAAGTGTGGCTATCTTCATTGGTCTCACAAGTGCCCCCCTGTCTATCTCTTTTTTAAAGCTTAATGCCAGTAGAGCTTGCTGCCTGAGAGCGAGAGTGTGATAGGCATCCTGGGAGTAGTCCTTATCCCACCTCAAGAACCCAGGGAAAATCAAACGCAACTTATACATTTATTTTATGTGACAATGGTCCAAAATTTTATAATTTACACACATACCTCTGCGCTCTGCCAATGTTCTGACCAAACTCTGCCAATACGTACACCCATAGTGAAAGTTTTCACCATTGGATCTACATGCATACTTATAAAGTAGCACCCAGCATAAAAGAGGTCATTTACACATGGTAGTGCCCTCTTATGCATGTTGATTACTACAATATCATAATTTACGCATGTTGCTGCCACCTAAAATTAGGTAGTAGCGTGTGCCTTCACTCCTGCATTTCCTTGGCAGTGTGACTGGAAGTATATTGCCAGGCCTTTCTTCTGAGGCAATAGAGGGTTAAGTGACTTGCCCAAGGCCACAAGGAATACTAGTAGGAATTGAACCCTGGTTGCATGGTTACCAAGCCAGTGCCAAGACATTAGACTATTCCTCAAGCTCCTTATAAAATTATCACTTTAGGGGATAATTTTATAAAATATTTTTGTATGTAAATCCATTTGTATATGCACAAAAGCCCTCTTATAAAATTAAAAATTAATGTTAGATTTGTAATGCAGTATTTTTTACTTCCATGCAAATGTTTTACCATACTTTTTATGCAATAAGTTAGTTGTATGAAAAAAGCAGAGTAAAAAATACTGCTAAAATAGGAAAAAAGTAAAAAAAAATAGCAGCTAAACAGAAATAAAGTATTAACGCTCCCCCACCCCACTGCCAAAAAAAGTAAACTTCAAAATAAACTTGACTTTTATTTTAACCTCAGTTTTAACACTGGAGGCTCTCTGGTCCTGAGGCCACCTGCCCTAGGACCCCCCTCCCCTTCTCCAATACATGGCATCTCTGACCAGTACACCACAAGATTTGACACCCCCTGGCCTGGATACATCAGACCAAGTCACCCCTGGTCTGCACAGCCAAGACCAGAGAAACCCCTAACTTTGGTATCCCAGATTAGGACATCCCTTCGTTCAGACACCCTGAGCCTGACTAGCCCTGTTCTGGGACTCCCAATACAAGGAGCCAAGAGAATCAACAAAACTCTTGCCCCACAATGCAGTAATGATACTTACCTGGACCCAGGAAGCATCCTATGTGTATACTTTCAAAATGCCACCTTCTTTGAAGATGGCAGAGGTTTGACTGATACCAGTTTCTAAGATGAAGGTCCTGGAGGATGCACAGAGGACAATTCCTTGAGACCATGCAAGTATTGCTGATCTATAAGGGGCAGGTAATTTCTGGGCTCCTTGGTCTGAGGGCCTCCCAGGTGAGGGGTGCCTTGCATTAGAATACCTGACTCAGGGAGCTCATTATTGGTAGATCTGTCCTGCACTTATTAAAATGCATTATGTTGTGAAACAATGAATCTTTTTTGTCAAATAGCTAATATACCGAGGTATAGAACATATGTTAGACTCTCTATTTTAAGCTTACCATAGACAAAAAGTTGTTAAGTTATTATTTCAACAAATAATCACAGTACTGAAATATCCTGATTAAGAAAGACTGTTTCTAATTAGTATGCAGATTTTCTTACATGCATGCACATTAATTAAGTCAAAGGAATGGATAGTAATTAAATGTTTCACTGTGGCTTGATTGATTTAATGCACTACTGCGGTGTTTCCACTAGCAACCTCTATGTGCATTCTCTGCAACTGTACGAACAAATTAAATTAATACTGCAAAAAAGGTTTGCATCCCTTAAGCTCTGCTTTCTGTTAATGTTATTAATTTTAAGATTTATCTAAGCTAGTTTTATTTCAGTCTAAGTCAGTGTACAGTAAATGCAAGTTTGGAAATAAATGGAAACAGTCCAGTTGGACATGCTGCAAGAGCTCTTTCATCGGTACTTCCCTTGTTCAGTTTTGCTTTATTATTCACATTCATACCTTATATATTTGAATGGAAAGAAGAAAGTAAGGATCTTTCTCTTCAAGCTTCCTTCACCTTGTTTTCAGAAATAATTGCTGATTCTTTCACTGTTCAACTGTCTGTTTTTTCTCAGTAAATTTGGAAATGTTTTCTGTGTGATGGATCTGGAGCGGCATACAGTCCAGAGCTAAAAGCTTCAGTCTGTCTCAGTAGTAGAGACATCCCTTCTTTCCCAGCAGCTCTATAGGAACCCAAACCAAGTGGAGCACACGTTAGGAAAACCTTTCACACTTTAGCAGCTGGGAACATACTGAATACCCCACCCCGACAGTTAACCTGCTGCCATTGCCATTAATGCGCGTGAGATCGACATGCTAATGGCAAATCTGCCATACAAAAATTTGACTTGTACAAGCCATGGTATTTTCAATAACATCATATGGATGTGAAAATTGGACTGAAAAAATTAGACAAGAAAAAAACTGATGCCTTTAAATTATGGTGTTGGCGACGAATACTGTGTGTATGATGTACTAACCGAAGAACAAACCAGTCAGTACTAGAGAAGGTCAAACCAAAGCTTTCCTTAGAAGCTCAGATGACAAGACTTTGACTTTTATATTTTGGGCACATCATGCGAAGAGAGAGATCGTTAGAGAAAGACATCATGCTTGGCAAGGTAGAAAGTCAGTGCAAAAGAGGAAGGCTAGCAATGAGATGAATCGATACAATAACAGCAGCAAAGTGTGCCACTCTGTCAACAATGAGCCACCTGACTGAAGACCAAATACAGCTTAGGACAATTATTCAGAGGGTCACCATGAGTTGACATCAACCCGATGGCACTTAGCAACAGCAACAAATTTGAGATTTATGAATTTCCCTAGAATTTACTCTTCTTACAATACATTAAAGTGGCATATGGTGAAGATGTGAAAATTGTCAGTTGAAGTACTGCATCCACTGGGGAAAGTATTGTTTCTGCCACCTATCCAGTTTGGAATAGGGCAAAGGGATCAAAATCTTTCCAATGTTAGACAAGATTTGACTGCTATTCTGTAATTAAATAGAGCCATAAGAACATAAGATATGCCATACTAGGTCAGACCAAGGTCCATCAAACCTAGTATCCTGTTTCCAATAGTGGCCAATCTAGGTCACGAGTACCTAGCAGTTTTCCCAAAAGACCTAGGATCCACAATGCTTGTATTGGGTCAAGCAGTGAATATTCTGGGTCCACTTTAATAATGGTTTATTGACCTTTCCTCCAGGAACTTGTCCACACCTTTTTAAACTCGGCCACAGTAACAGCTTTTACTGCATTCTCCGGTAGCAAATTCCAGAGTTTGATTATACGTTAAGTCAAAAAAAATTTTCACTTATTAGTCTTAAATAGATTATCCTATAGCTTCATTGCATACTCCCTAGTCTTTCTATATTTTGATGGTGTAAACAATCGATCTATGTTTACCCATTCCACTTCATTCATTAATTTACAGACCTCTATCATATCTCCCCTCCAATGTTCCCTCTAATTTTCTGTAGGCTGTGTGCGCATAAAATATCAGCTGTGTGCAGCTTTTGAAGGAAGGTTAAATTTTTGTGCGCCACATATTGACACTCGGAGTTATATATTTTAGAATTTGACCACACGTCAGAATACAGGATGCACACCACATTGATTTTAATCAAATTAAATGAAAATAGACGATTACTAAATGAAGCGGGAAATTTCTAGTAATTACAATCATAACTTTTAAATTTTAAGATATCTGTGTTGTTTTCTATCAGAATCAGAGCCGTAATTTTTGTGCGCTCAGTTTTAAAGTATGTGCGCTCGCTCGGCGAGGTGTGTGCGCGCGCACATGCACACAGCTTAGAGGGAACAGTGCTCCCCTCAGCCGTCTCTTTTCCAGGTTGAAGAGCCCTAACCTATTTAGCCTCTCTTCATAGCAGAATCCTTCCATCCCTTTTACCATTTTGGTGGCTCTTCTCTGTACCTCTTCTAATAACGCTATATCCTTTTTAAGATATGGAGACCAGAATTGCACACAACATTCAAGGTGCAATCGCACCTGGAACGATATAGAGGCATTGTAACATCCTTTGCTTTATTCTCCATTCCTTTCCTTATAATACTTAGCATTTTATTTGCTCTCTTGGCCGCCACTGCACACTGGGTGGAGGCTTTTAACATGTTATCCGTGATGATGCCTAAATCTTTTTCCTGGGTGGTGGTTCCTAAGGTGGAACCTTGCATCGTGTAACTATAGTTTGGGTTTTCCTTCCCTAAGTGTATAACTGCACTTCTCCATATTAAATTCCATCTGCCATTTGGATGCCCAATCTTCCAATTTATCAAGATCCTCTTGCAATTTTCCACAATCCTCATGGATTTTTTTTTAATTTATAATTTTTATTATGATTTTCCAACACTGTACAATCCCGATCAGCAACTAATACAAACAATCAACAACTTTTACACTCAGTCTTACTTCATTTCCCACCTCCTCCTCGCCCTCCCCCCTTGAACATAAGCACCCTATTCCAGATCTCTCCGCACCCACCCCCCCACCTCCCCCCCTTTATACACTTCTTCGTACCCTTTACTCTATAACATGAAACACATTAATACATCAACAAAAACATTCCATCCAACAGCTATCCGTCCCCGTAAGCATATACTCAAATGCAAAACAAATATTACAACATCCATGTTGCCTTAATCTCATTAACCAGTGGCCCTTGGGAAGGCTCCTATTCTTAGTGCTAGTCGATATGTCTGCCATTTCCCCCAAACCCCCCCCCCCATACACTATTTACCCAATTTATATAATATACAATTTAGCCCCGCTTATACTACGTTACATTATCCCAAGCAGAAATTCACCCCATCCTCCCCCCTCCATCCACAGTTTAGTTTATTAAACTCCCGCCCACCCACCGGCCTTAATCCCCCACCCCCTGGGCAACCACCCCAGCATATTAACCGCAAATTCTCCCACCCCCTTTTCCCCCCCACCCCATCCTTCATCTAGTTCGCCCTCCTCCTCTCCACCCTCCAGTGTTCATATCTTTCCCACACTTTATTGAATCGTGGAACAGTATGTTTTCGGTGAGCTTCTATTGCACAATACTCCCAAAGCTGCTCCATTCTCCCCACCACCTCCGCCAGTGGGGGAACATCCGGCTTCTTCCACCAGCGGAGAAGACTCATCCGCCCTGCAATTACACAATACCCCTGTAATCTCCCCCTGTCCCTCCCGCCCTCCCCCAGCCCCCCTTCATTCAATATCACCATACTAGGAGTAAAGCCTGTCTGCACCCCTGTAATGTCTGCCGTGAGTCTTTCTACCCCACTCCAATAATCCTGAACTACCGGGCAACCCCACACCATATGCAGCAAGTCTCCTCTAGCCCCGCACCCCTTCCAGCACTGGTCCGAACTAGCAGGGTATAGAGCATGTAGCCACACCGGGGTCCAATACATTCTCAGCCTGATCTTGTAGCTGTTTTCCAGCATGGCTGTACCCGGTGCTAATTTATGAGTTCTGATGTAGATTCTATCCCACCTCACGTCGTCCCATTGCCCCCCCAGGTCTTCCTCCCACTGTTTCTGGCCCCGTACGACCTCTTGCTCGGATTCCCCCAGGATTCTATATAACTTCGATATTATCCTGGTCGGCATTCCAGTACCCCCTATCATTTCCTCGAAGGGCGTGGGTTTCGCCATCCAGTCTCGCTTCACCTCTTTCCTCTGAAGCCAGTACCAGAGACTAGCATATGCATACCTATCCTGCCTCTCCAAGCCGTATTTCTGCTGCAACTCCTCGAAGCCTCTAACCCTCCCCCCCCTCCCCCACCAATTGACCCAGCGTCCGTAACCCTTCCGCCCCCCATCTCCTAAAGACCCCTGCCTCCTCCCCCATCCTACCCTTCATGGCTAACATGATTGGAGTTTCTCTTGAGTATTGCTTCCCTCCTAACAGGTACCCCTTCCATTTCGTCCAAACCTGTCTGGTAAGTTCTCTGTAGGGATTCTCTTCACCCGACCGCCTCCCACCCCCCCCCCCAGGGTCCCAAAGCCAGGTTCCCCCCTCAATCCCCGCTGCCCCCTCCATCTCCACCCACCCAGGCCTCTCCACCCCTTCCTTCCAGGCAAAGAGAGCCCGAAGCTGCGCCGCTTCATAATACCGGAGCAAAGAAGGAACCCCCAACCCCCCCTCCGATTTAAGTCTATACATGGTTGCCCTGGCTACTTTTGGTCGCTTCCCATCCCAAATAAATTGCATCAACAAATTTTGCATCCGAGCTATTTCCTTTCGGACCAACCGATACGGCAATGACATATAAACAAACAGCAACCTTGGAAGGACATTCATTTTTACTACGGCAATACGCCCCATCCAAGACAAATACAGCCCCCTCCACCGTGATAGGTCCTGCCTTATACTCTCGACCAGGCCTTGATAGTTCCATTGCTTAATCTTAGTGAGAGGGGTCCCCAACTGGATCCCCAGGTACCGGAAACTCCCCTCCACCCACCTAAATTTAAAATGGTGCCGCAGACTTTCTTCCACCCTGGGCGCCAGATTAAATCCCAGCAATTCTGTTTTCCCTTGATTAATTTTATACCCCGCTAGGCGACTGTACCTTTGTATAGCTGTCATTAGCACTGGTAGCGTCGTAAGGGGTTGTGTCAGGGTAAAAATAATATCATCTGCAAAAAGGCCAATTTTCTCCTCCCGCCCTCCTATCCGTACTCCCTTAATGTCCCCCAGTCGCCTAATATATGCCGCCAACGGTTCTATTGCCAAGGCAAACAGCAAGGGTGACAACGGGCAACCCTGTCTGGCAGGGCCGGATTTACCTTGAGTGAGGCCCTACGCCAACAAAAATTGTGGGCCCCCAGCAGGGGCGGCCCAAGGGGGGTGCGGGGCCTCATTTGCATAAGGGGCCTCATTTGCATAAATATTTGCATAATGTTACCATATACTAACTTTTAGTAAACGTGCCTCTTAATGCGTGTATGGATAAAGAAAGACTAAAAGATTTCTACATTACTATAATCCAGTGCCAACTGCCAGACACATTAGGAACTACTACAAACACTGCCCATTTAGAACCCATAGTAAACCCGCCGTATCCTAACAGCACTACCAGGACTCACAAAGCACCATACCCTACCAATCAAAAGGCAACACTGCAAATATTAAACCAATACATTTCAGAGAACAACAATACATGACCTACTGGGGAAAGAGAACAAGTGGCAATGTCAAATAGGAATTATATAAAACAGAACACCTCAGCTCAGTTACACATGCAGAACATAGACCATCAAACAAGTAATCATAATTTAGAAACAGGAAGACAATAATTAAACTGGGAATCCCAAAAGCCAAACTTGGAAAGTACAACACTGTAGAAATAAAACTATACATTAATTTGCTCTTGTACTAAACAAAGCGCAGACGTTAATGAGGCACATTTACCAGAGCTGACATATTCCAATTAATAAATTCAAAATAAAGAGATATTTTTCTACCTTTTGTGCATTTTTTTCAGCTGCAATTGCTCCAGCCACTTTCTTCTGGTTTCTTCGTGTCTTCTGCTAACTCTCTATCGTCTGCTGTCCATTTGTCCTTTCTTCTCTCTTCTAGATTTTTTCCATTCTCTCTCTACATCTGCTTTAACATACTAATCTTTCTCCTTTTGCTCTTTCCTCATTCCTATTTCATCCACTCAAATTTTACCCCTCCATCCTCAATCCCCACTTACTCTCCCAATACCCGGCCAATTGTAGATTTTTTATCCCTCCCACACAAAATATTTTTCCCTTCTCCATTTTACTCTTCCAGCCCCATCCCATTCTAATCCTCCCCCAACATCAGCTCCCTTCTAGTTCCAGCCTCACCCAGCATCCATTCCCTTCTAGTCCCTGCATCAGCCCATTTCCAGTCCTAGCCACCCATCAGCCCATTTCCAGTCCTAGCAACCCCCAACCCAATACCAGTCCTAGCCCCCCATCAACCCACTTACAGTCCTAACCCCCCATCAACCCATTTTCAGTTTAAGCCCCCCCTATAACCCATTACCAGTCCTAACCCCCCATCAGCCCACTTCCAGTCCTAACCCCATCAACCCATTTCCAGTCAGCCCCCCATAGCCCACAGCCCATTACCAGTCCTAACCCCATCAGCCCACCTCCAGTTTTAACCCCCCCAGCCCATTTCCAGTCCCAGCCCCCCATAGCCCATTACCAGACAGCCCCCATCAGCCCACAGCCCATTACCAGTCTTAACCCCCCCCCAAAGCCCATTACCAGTCTTAACCCCCCCCCAAAGCCTATTACCAGTCCTAACCCCATCAGCCCACCTCCAGTCTTAACCCCCCAGCCCCTTTCCAGTCCTAGGCCCCCCATAGCCCATTACCAGACAGCCCCCATCAGCCCAAAGCCCATTACCAGTCTTTACCCCCCCACAACGCCCATTACCCTTATTACCCCCCCCCAAAGCCCATTACCAGTCCTAACCCCATCAGCCCACCTCCAGTCTTAACCCCCCAGCCCCTTTCCAGTCCTAGGCCCCCCATAGCCCATTACCAGACAGCCCCCATCAGCCCACAGCCCATTACCAGTCTTAAGCCCCCCCCAAAGCCCATTGCCAGTTCTAAGCCCCCCCAACAGCCCACAGTCCATTACCAGTCTTAACCCCATCAACCCACCTCTAGCCTTAACCCCCCCCAGCCCATTTCCAGTCCCAGCCCCAGCCCCCCCCCCCAATAGCCCATTACCAGTCCTACCCCCCCACCCCCGTCGGCCTAAAGTAAAATGTAATTTTAAAAAAAAACCTGCTGGCTGCCGCCGCGGGGCCCCCTCTGCTGCCGCGGCAGCACCGACTGACCCGCGGGGGCCCCCTCTACAAGCTAAATCCATGGGGTCGGGTCGGGTCGTTCCTTCCTCCCTCCCTCCGTGCACGCTGTGAGAGGCGCGAAGGGAGAGTGTCTCCGTCGCGCCTCTGTTAAGCCCGCAGGGGCTGATGGGAAATTTCCCATCAGCCCCTGCCGGCTTACCAGATTCAGCCTGCATGGAGGGAGAGAGGGAGGAAGGAACAGTCTGCACGGAGGGAGAGTTGGAGGAAGGAACAGCCTGCACGGAGGGAGAGAGGGAGGAAGGAACAGCCTGCACTGAGGGAGAGTTGGAGGAAGGAACAGCCTGCACGGAGGGAGAGTTGGAGGAAGGAACAGCCTGCACGGAGGGAGAGAGGGAGGAAGGAACGACCCGACCCGACCCGACGGATTTAGCTTGTAGAGGGGGCCCCCGCGGGTCAGTCGGTGCTGCCGCGGCAGCAGAGGGGGCCCCGCGGCGGCAGCCAGCAGCTTTTTTTTTTAATTTTATTTTTAAAAAACTAACTTCTTCTTTTTTTGTGGGCCCCTGCCAGCTGTGGGCCCTACGCCATGGCGTACATGGCGTATAGGTAAATCCGGCCCTGCTGTCTGGTACCTCTATGCAGTTCAAAACTCTCCGAGTATCCCCCATTAACCCGGACCCTAGCACTCGGGCCCTGATAGAGAGCTTTGAGCCACCTAACATAAGTCTCCCCGAACCCCATTCTCTCCAAAACTTGAAACATGAAGGACCACTCCACCCGATCAAATGCTTTTTCCGCGTCTACAGTGATTAACACGGCCTCTTCATTAGTCCGCTGAAGATGCCACATAATGTTCAAAATCTTTTGCACATTATCGCTACCCTGACGTCCCTTCACAAAGCCCGTCTGATCCGGGTGGATCAGATGGGGTACAATGTCCTGGATACGGTTGGCCAAGACCTTTGCCAATAGCTTTGCATCTAGGTTGATTAAAGAGATGGGCCTGTACGAACCGCATACCCCCTTATCCTTCCCTGGTTTCGGCAGGACCGTTATACCGGCCTCTGCCATTGTGCGCGGGAGGCCCTCCCCCTGTAGCACCCCATTGACTACTTTGGTAAATATGGGCGTAATCTGTTCTGACATAACCTTATAAAATTTTGCCGTGTATCCATCCAGCCCTGGCGCCTTTCCCAATTTCAATGTGGTAATGGCCCTCCTCACCTCCTCGTCCTGAATCTCCCGCCCAAGAAGCTCCCGTTCCTCCTCCGTCACCTGAGCCAGCCCACATTCCTCCAGAAAATCCGTAGTGTCCCTCCCTCCCCCCTCCATTTCACTTTCATACAGAGTCTTATAATACTCCCGAAACACCCCCCTAATTCCCTTGGAGGTTTGGACCCACTCCCCTTTAGCACTCCTAATGCCCACCACATGCCCGGCCTGTCTCCTTCCCTTCAAGCGGCTGGCTAACACCCTCCCTGCCCTGTTCCCCCCTTCAAAATGGGCCTGCTTCAAGACCGCCAGTTGGAATGCTATCTCTTGGGCCCGCAATTTACTCAGCTCCCCTCTCACCCTTTGTAGTTCCGTAAGGGTACCTGGGTCCGCCACCCTCTGATGTACCCCCTCTAAGCGCCGCAGCTTTTGCAATAACTCCCATTCCCTGGCCCCTTTTTCACGTTTTACGCGCGCCCCCAATCCTACCAGCTGTCCCCTAATCACCGCCTTTAAACCGTCCCAAAGCACCCCATAGACACCTCCCCTGTATCATTTAGCTGGAGATATTCCTTTATATGAGCCTTAAGCTTCTCCACATGCTTCTCTTCCTCCAGCAGGGAGTTGTTAAGCCTCCAGAATTTTAAACTCTCATCTTTCCATCCCATATCAAAGCGTGCACTCACTGGGGCATGGTCCGTCCAAGTAATTTGACCATGTTCCACCTCCTGCACTCTGTCCAACCAGATTCCTCCCCCCCAAAGCATGTCCAACCTGCTATAGGAGCTATGCACTGGGGAGTAGTAAGTATATTTCCGTTCTCCCGGATGCCAACTTCTCCACAAATCCACTAAACCCAGGCGTTCCCGCAGGACATGTAGGCTTCTTCTATCCCCCCGTCCTCCTCCCCCCTGCCCCCCACTTGTATCAATCCTAGGGTTACATGTGAGATTGAAATCCCCCCCCATGATTATTGGTGTATTCCCCAGGCCTTCCAGTTCCTTCAAGAGTTGCTCATACATCTCCCCCTGCTTCTCATTAGGACCATACACACTGATCACCCAGACCTCCTCCTCCTCCATGTGCAATAATACCCCCACCCATCTCCCTCCTTTCCCCCGTCTAACTTCCTTCACCATGGTGTGGTACTCCCCCCCCACCAAAATGCCCCACCCCCTCTCCTAGAATTTAATCGCTGGCCCGCCAGAACTACTTTAGGGAATTGCCTAGATTCCAACATGTATTCCTGTCCCACCCGCAAATGTGTTTCTTGTATGCACATTATATCAACCCCCAATCTTTTACCCTCTCTCCCCACCAACTGGCGTTTCTGTCGAGTTCGCAGCCCTTTCACATTTAAGGTCATAATATTTAACATTCTACGCTTCCCATTCCCCCCTCCCTCCCTCCCTCCCCCCCCTTTCCCCCCCTTTTACCTCGCCCCCCCTTTGATCTCCTCAAGCCCGTATCCCCCCTCCCTCCCTCCCTCCACCTCCCATCCCCCTCCTCCGTCTCTTCCAGAGGATAACTCAGGAGTAGTGCGCCCCTTACCGTCCCCAACCTTACGCCTTCACACACCCCTCCCCCCACCTACCTTCTACCCGCTCGTCCCCCCTCCCTCACCCTATGCCCTCCTATCCCCACGCTGACTTCCACCCTCCCGCGCCTACACCTCCCGCCTGGTATCCCTCCACCTCCCCCCCCTCCTCCCCCTCACATCCCCCTACTCCCTCCCCCTCCCCTTCACACCCCCTCCTCCCCCACCCTCCTCTTCCCCAATTGCTTTACCAAATACTTGTATACTACTCATGTAAGCATGCTTAAAATTAACATTCCTCCACCACCTTGCAAACCATATACCATCATATTATCAGTCCTCAAGTCTTTTCAAGTGCCGTCCAGCCGCTGGGCCTCTTGCATCTCCTGTCCATGTTGCGGCTCTCCGATTCTTCCGCGCTCTGGGCTTCCGCCCCTCTGCACCTGCTGCCCTCCGACAGGAGAACCTGTCGTCAGGTCCGCCCCGTGGGTGTTCAGGCCCGCGTCCCTAAGAGCTTTCTGGGCCTCCTCCGGAGTCTGTGCTCGCCATGTCCGCCCTTTGTAAGTAAAGGAAAGTCCAAAAGGATGAAGCCAGCGATATTTAATGTCCTTTCTACGCAATAATTGTGTAACAGGCTGCATGGCCCTCCGCCTCTGCAATGTACCTGCAGAGAGATCTTCATATATGTGCACCGGATAGCCCTGCCACATAATGGTTCCTTCTCGCCTGATTTTGTTAACTATGGTCTCTTTAGTTTTGTAACGTGCCAAACATATGATTATGTCACGGGGCTTGTTACCCACGGGTTTCCCCAGTGCTCGGTGGGTTCTTTCAAGTTGGATGTCTGTAGCTGTCGCCTCCCCACCGCCCAATCGTAGGGCCTCCAAGCAGACTGAACGGGCTACCTTCTCGCTATCCTGGAATTCTTTCTCCTCTGGGATTCCACGGAGTCTCAGATTATTGCGGCGAGAACGATTTTCCAGATCTTCCAGCTTATACAACAAAGTCTCATAATGTGCCCCCAGCTGCCCTGATCTTTGCGCCGCTTCTTCCTGATGCAGTTCAATCTCTTGCAGCCTGTTCTCGTGGTCTCCCATTCTACAGACCAATTCTCCAACCTCTTCTTTCAGGGGGGCCAACACATCGTTCAACTCACTCTTCACTGACTGCACTTCATTTTTTATTTCAAGGAACCAGTCTCTAAGTTACGCTCTCGTAATAGGTTGTGTAGGGTCTGTTCCCGGGGCTTTCACATTCTCCATATCTCCTGCTCCCCCCTGTTCTCCTTGCACCTCTGGGAGCCTTTTGTTCTCCATCTGCCCACCATCACCTTTTCCTCCATGCGTCCCTGAGTACGCATATTCTTTAAGATCTGCTGCTTTGCGTCTGGTGGTCATCTCTGGACCAGAGGCCTCTTGTACTGTCAGCAGGAGAAGTCCAGTAGTTGGGCTCCTCAGCCCTTTTTTGCTAATTTACCAGGTACTTAGGTCCACCTCTGCAACCTGTTGTCCAGATACTGGCAGCCGGCTCCCTCCGGGTTTCCTCAGTATCCTGCCACCTGGCTCAGTGCTCTCATCGGCTTCTCACTGCTGGCCCTCAGCCTTCACTGATCTGCTCCGCAGGGCCTCTCTCCTCAGTCCCTGCTCTTCCACCAGCAGCACTTTATACAACTGGCCTGCTCCTCACCTTCCCGCTAGTCGCCACGAACCAGCTCACCTCCTGCTCATGGGTTCCAGTAATTCTCTCACAGCTGGGGAGCCACAGCACTGTCGAGAGCACAGGCTCCTACCATCCGCCTGCTTCATTCATCATCTCGGCTCTGCCTCCGGGCGCCATTTTCGGCCCTCCACGCTTGCCGCCGTGTTCTCCCGTTGGCGCTTCACACCGCCAAAGCTGCTTTCTTGCTGCCGGCGTTTCAGCGGTCGCGGCACTTCCTGCCCTCTTTCTGCCGCCAATGCCCCCACTTGCCGCCTCCGAGGGAATTTTTTAGGGGCTTTTGGCTGGGTCAGTGCCAGAGCAGCTCTTTCAAGCTGCCATCGGCTCCGGTGACGTCACTTCCTCCATATTCAATCCTCATGGATTTTAACAACTTTGAATAGTTTTGTATCATCTGCAAATTTGATAACCTCATTCGTTATTCCCATTTCCAGGTCATTTATGAATATGTTAAAAAGCAGCGGACCCTGCACAAATCACTATTCACCTTTCTCCACTGGAAAAATTGGCCATTTAGCCCTACCCTCTGTATTCTATCTTTTAACCAGTTACTGATCCACAATAGAACTCTATCTCCTATCCCATGACTTTTTAATTTTGCCAACGTCTGTAATGAGGGACCTTATCAAAGGCTTTCTGAAAGTCCAGATACACTATATCAACCGACTCACTTTTGTCTACCTGTTTATTCACACCTTCAAAAAACATAACAGATTAGTAAGACAAGACCTTCCTTGGCTAAAGCCATGTTGGCTGTCTCCCATTAAGCCATGACTATCTACATGTTCAGTAATTTTATTCTTTATGATGGTTTCTACCATTTTTCCCAGTATTGACTTCAGGCTCACTGGTCTGTAGTTTCTCGATTCACCCCTGGAACCCTTTTTAAAAATTGGCATTACATTGGCCATCCTCCAATCTTCAGGTGTTACAGATGATTTTAATTATAGTTCATAGATTACCAATAGTAGGTCTTCAATCTCCTATTTCAGTTCTTTCATCCAGTCCAGGTGATTTGCCACTCTTCAGTTTATCAAATTGTTGTAATAGATCTTCACGGTGTATTGATATTTTTTTCAATTCTTCCACAGCATCACCTTTAAATGCCATTTCAGTCTTGGGTAACATCCCTACATCTTCCTCAGTAAAGACTGAAGCAAAGAATTCATTCAGTCTCTCCGCTATGGCCTTGTCCCCTCTTAGTGCCCCTTTTACTCCTCTGTCATTTAATGGTCCAACTGACTATCTCACGGGGGGGGGGGGGGGGTTCTATGAATGTACTTGAAAAAGTCTTTATTATGTGCTTTTGCTTCCACAGCAAGCTTTTTCTCAAATTCTCTCTTTGCCTGCCTTATCAATGCTTTGCATCTAACTTGCCAGTGCTTGTGTTGTTTCCTGTTTTTGTCATTTGGCTCCTTTTTCCATTTCCTGAAAGATGCTTTTTTGGCAACAACAGCCACTCTGACCTCACCTTTAAACCATGCTGTCAGTTTTTTTGGTCTTCCTTCCACTTCCCTTAAAGCGTGGAATACAGTTGTTCTGGTCTTCCAATATAGTATTTTTAAACAACACCCAATCTTGATGTAAATCTTTAACCTTTGCAACTGCTCCTTTTATTTTCCTCATTTTATCACAGTCTCCCTTTTCAAAGTTAAAAGGTAGTACTATTGATTTCCTTACCCTCCCTCCACCATTTATTAAATCAAACGCAATCATGCTATGATCAGTATTGTCATGTGGCTCCAACACTCTTATCTCTTGCACCAGATCTTGTGTTCCACTAAGGACTCAGTCCAAAATGTCTGGTCGGTTCATCAGACACAAAACTTCAAACTAAGGGGGATGTTTACTAAAAATCGGAAATGTGCGCGCCGCAAAAGAGCACACAGAAACGCGGCACTGAAACGCTAATAAACACTAATAAACGCCCCGCACACGTGCGTGTCATCCCCGCAAAGGTGCGCGGCACACTAACGGGCCCCATACAAGTGCGGGCCCGCAAATGTCCGATAGAGGCGTGGAACGGCTAAAGGAGGGCGGAGGAAGGCTCCGGAGGGGCGGAGGGACGGGGTCAATGGGTGGAGAGTGGGAGGGGAGAGGCTCCCCGCACAGTATCGGGCCCGAATTTGCATGTAAAAACTACCGCGAGGGAAACACTCGCGGTAGAAAGCATTTAAAGGGAAGAGAAACCATTTCCGTCAGCAATGTACAGGAAAACCGGGGAAACCAGCAAAACGTGAGCAGTGTGATACATGTGCACTGCACAAAAGTGCAAATAAAAATAGAAAATGACCACAACAGAACTATTAAAAATAGTAATTCAGCTGGGGAACAGTTATAGTGATGGGAAAATACAGAAAACACACCCAGCAAAGCTCCAGAAAAAAGAAATGAATTTTAGAAGGGTTTACGGAGCTGAGACTCTTCCAAAAAACATTTCCTTTTGTGGAGCTTTCCTGGGAGTGTTTGCTATGGTTGCCCATTAATATCACTGTTGCCCAGCGTGGTGATATTTTGTCCCCCATTTCCCATGGTCATTTCCGGGGTTTATGTGCACGTTTGTCACCAGACAGGGTGCATATGCCCACAGTAAATTTGCGTAGAGCAGGGTTTGTGACTCCATCCTGCCAGGCTTACTACCTCCAGGGGCTACACTATCTATGTGGCCATAGTGAGGTGCAGCGGACAGAGTCAATACCTCTAGGACCAGAGGGTCAGAGGTTCAAAGCCCAGCTGGGGCACTTGCCAGCCCAGTCCCTATATTTTACCCACCACTAAACACAGATAGCACAGACACCCCTGTATTGCAGGGGACATAAGCATGGGGAAAACACCCATATTTTACCCAAAAACGCACACACACCACAACAATGGGCATTACCCACAGCCAAGTACCCCAAATGCAGTCCCGTACTGCCACATTCCAATCATGTCACCTGCTTTTTATGGGAGAAGTTCATGCCAGCATGTTGGCAGATGAGTACATGTGGTGCAGGGGGCAGTGGCTGCTAGCGACAGAAGACAGAGGCCTAGCCATGTGCAGGCTGGCACAGTCCACAGCAACAGACAGGCCCTGCCGGATCCACAGTCATGGACTATCCAGGGAATTCAGCCAAGCTGTGGTTACATGGTGGTGCAGTGCACACAGACAGTGCATGCAAGAATAGAAGGTCACAGGTTCAAAGACCAGCTGGGGCTACCAGCAATCCTGCCCACATATTTTCCCCACAAATAAACAGTGACAGTAAGGACACACCTTTGGTGACAAGGACATATGCAATGGTAATATGTCTATCTTTTACCCCACTGAGCACAGACACCATGAACAGGGGCAGAACCTACAGCAGAATCCCCCAAATGCAGTCCTGGTGGGCCACACACCAGTCAGGTTCCATGCTGCCACTCATACAAATGCCTGTGCTGTATATCTATGCACCACCCCCACGGCATGTAGATGTAGCTCATGCATATTCATGAGGGACAGCAGGAAGACCCGAACAGTGTGATGCAAAACTGGGCTGGATTGGGGAAGCGCTGCCGTAAAGCAGCAGCCAACAGGGGCAGACACACCCACACCCACACCCACAGGCCCCATTGGCCAATGTCTCCTGTAGAGGCAGAACATTGGACCCTGCGTGCATCTCCCAATATCAGCACCTGCATACCTTAGCAATGTCACCCTACACCTGAGGTACACAGCTCTGAAATGTTTGCTAAGAGTACAGGCTGATAGATATCCCTACGTTACGCACATACTGCTAGTTGACCCCATCCGAACAATCTGTTTGGTGTCTGCGGTGCGTGCTCCAGGCCTGGCCTCTGACGGTGTTCACCACCCTGGGGAGTGACCCCCAGCAGTACTGCGTACCATATCCATGCCTGTGCCGTGCCCAGGACCGGTGTGGTGGCCAAGGCTAATCACCCCCTCAATAGTAGCACAATGCTGGCATAGGTGTGGGAGTGTGTGTCTGTCTATACAGTGTGTGTTGGCTGCAAACACCTTCCCCAACCCACACTGCCAGCACTACTGCCAGTATTGACCTGCCAATGTGCATAATGAGCAGCAATGTACCATGGGTATAGGTCAGACATGGTGGGCTGGCCAGGATGCATCTGCACAGGGCATAGGGCACTGGCTGTGACATTGCAGTGCCAGGCCACCACCTACACAGACAGGGTGACCTCTGTATGTGCTGCTGGGGGAGCACTCTTACCTGAGTGTGCAGTAATGACAGCATGGCTAGGCACCCCCATAGTGCTGTATTGTGTTTCTCTCTTGTGATATATATGGGTTTCCTGTTGGGGCCTCCTCACAGAACTCTCTGCTTGTGTGTGCTGCCACCCCAGTTTTGGGTGCATGCATTTCCATCAGGGCTAACCAGCAGACTGTTCACAGCTGGTATGTGTCTTGATGGAGTGCCTTGCAGGGTGCAGCAGCTGATGGCTTGCTGCAGGTGAATATCAGATAGTGCTGGGGTGCATCTTTGGATATCCAGGCCTAAAGTCTGCCTGATATTGTGTTATGGATGTGTGTGGAGCTGCTTGGACTGCCCTGTATGGTGTCTGTTCCCCAGCAGGACTGGGGTTTGATGGTCTACTTTGCTGCCATGGGGGGGGGGGGGGGGGGGGGGTAGGGTAGGATGGGGAATCTGTTGGTGGGGGGGTGGTTCTTTGACCACCTAGGGGTTCCCACTAACTGAGACAGACAGAGATATCCAACATGTTTCTACAGCACCTTCCTATCTCACAGGTTAGTACTGTTTTGGAGCTCTGTCATGGCCTCATCCAGCCATGCCTGGTGTTGTGGACCTGGTTCTGGCAGCCATATCACACCCTCAGGGTGAGCACAGTACCCTCACAATGTGACAGTGTGTAGCTACTCTTTGCTGGTAGTCCACCCGCTCAGGACCCCCTACCAGGCCGAGGTGCTGTGTGGGTGCACATGGACAATTCCCCCTACCAGGCCGGGTAGCTGTTGGGGTGCATTCCCCATCTTGTGTGCATCTGTGGACAGCTGATTTGCATGTGCAGTGCATCATGGGTACGGGTGGCCTAACCCTATCCTGTCTACAACAGCAGACTGTCTGTGGGGTGATGTGCAGGCTCTCTGCAGCCAGCCAGGGATTTGCTGTCAGCTATAGAGCCGTAGCCCAATTGTTACGTCACTCCCTGTACAGCCAGAGGTCATGGATTCAAACCCACAGTGGGGCCCTTTGATAGGGCTGTCCACAGCTTTATTTTTATTTACTGTACATATGTCTATGCCGGCAAAACCACACACAGCTTACTATACCCATTAGGTGCCTCTGAGGGTGCTTTATAGGGCGCCCTATAGGCCACCTTATGGTTGCCATCCATATAGGGTGCACTATACATTATCCTGTGTCGCAACATACATGGTGCCCTATAGGGGACATTCTAGGGTGCCTTGGCAGACAGTGCACTGTAACATGTGCCTTACGGGCATCCGTATGTTAACACACTGTGAGAGCGGGTTTACTAGTGGTGGGAAATAAAATATAAATGGAAGGCCTCCTACAGCACTCCTCACCATGATATATACTGCCTCAGCCAGCCTTGCTCACTGGGCACTGTGAGAGGTTGAACCCCTGGCCCCTGCACCATTGGTCAGTGTCCTAACCATTGTGCTGTGGCTCTGTTCCTGTGTTTGTGCATCCGCACGCAGCCTTGTAGCCATCAGCGCGCCATCTTGTGGCGCACTAAATTAACAGCGTGCCGCCTTATGCCGCACAACATGGATATGCCCCTAAAATAATGCCTCAGCCAGCTGTCTTCAATGGGCACTGTGGGGAATTGAACCCATGATCCCTGCATGAGTGGTCAGTGTCTTAACCATTGTGCTATGGCTCCGTTCCTGTTATTTGCACATCAGCGCGCCACTTCTCCCTCCCACTATTGGACTGCCCCCTCACACATCAGCGCGCCGCCTTCTGCCCACCGGCTCGCCGCCTTCTGTTGCCCACATTTATCAGCGCACCGCCTTCTGCCACCCAAATTTACCAATGCGCCGCCATCTGCCGCCCACACTAAACAGTGCGCCGCCTCATGCCGTAATAAAAATAACAGTGCGCCGCCTTCTGCCGCCCAAAATTAATATGCCTCCTAAGCACTTTTGCCCATAAATGTTGGTGCCTCAGCTGGTCTTTTTTGTTGAGTGCAATGGGGGTTTGAACCCCTGGCCCCTACACCATTGGTCGGTGTCTTCACCATTGTACTACGGCTCTGTTGTTTGGTTTTGCAGCAGCGCCCCACTTAGCCTTCCCACGCGCTAATGTGGGCCCCACACATTAGCGCGACGCACACACGTACGGTCCGGTTTTTTGCTTTTTTCTGCCTGGCCCACCCACTCCTTATATGGCACCAGCACACTAACGGGGACCCACACAGCAACGGAGTTTAGTAAACATACCCCTAAGTGATTTGCCCACTTTAATAAAGACACCTTTCTGGACAATATTTTGCCCCAGCTTATAAGTGTCCCAGCTGACTCCATGGACATTAATCCTGCTATAAATATATGGAACTCTACTATTCAAAAAGCTGCTACTCCCCCCTATTACAAACCACAAAAAACTCTGGAAAATGGTATACACATGAGCTTACAAAAATTAGAAGGCAATTAAGAAAACAAGAAAAAAAGTGGAGGCTAAACAAAACACAAGAAAACAAACAACTCTACCATAATTTGCTCACTAGTTACGAAGACACAATTAATAAAACAAACGCTGGAAACAGTGTAAGCATTGTGGCCCCAGTGAGGAGTAGGCAGCCACAAAACAATGGATAGACATACACACACTCCCACTCCTATTTCAGCATTGTGCAACGATAGGGGTGGTTGGCAGCCCTGCCTGCCAAATTAGTCCTGAGCACAGTGCAGGCATTGCTAAGGTATGCTGGTGCTAGTAGTAGTGCTTTGGTGGTACGTTCTGCTCAGTGCCAGGCCCAGGAGCATGACTCTCCATGAGGCTTTGGATAGTGGAGCCTGTGGGTATGGGTGTTTGTGCCCCTGTTGGCCGATGCTCTAGGTAATGCACATGTTTATGTTGTATGTGCTATGTAGGGTAAAATGTAGGTATATGGTCTGCAGGGGCCACAGTTGGGACTTGAACCTGTGACTTTCTGCCCCAGGACACACTGGCTGTGTGTATTGCACCATACTGTTGCCACAGAGGTAGCTTGGTCTCTGGGGATACCATGACTGTTCTTCAGACAGACCTTGTCTGTTGCACTGCATGCCACCCACCTGAACAGGGATTGGTCTTGGTCTGCTGTGGGCAGCTGCCATTGCCCCCGAAACCACCAGCACTCCTCCCCCACCATGCTGACATGCCCATGTGCTGGTGGTGCATGCACAGTCCCAGGCCATCCAGTGTGCAGGTAGGCAGCTGCCTAAGGTGTGGGTTTTGGGGTAGGGGTGCCTACATAGGCATCCACGCTTCCCCCCGGCACCGCCTGTCAATGTCATGTACCCTTTGGGGTACCAGATGGGTAATGTCCCCTGGATGGGACACTGTGGGACATGGACTCATGGGCATGTTTGACCTTGGTCAGTTGCTGTCTTGCTGATTTCCAGTTTCTGCATTCCCATGTGCCACCTAGGCATCTGCCTAGCCCACCCTGTGCCCCAGCTGCCCCACTGCATGTCCTGCCTGCAGCCCCCTATGCCCCATTTGCAGCCTCGCCATAGTGCCCTTTTATACCTGAGCACTATGCTGTTGCTGCACATGTAGCACTACTATCACTTTTTTTGAGCTCCCTGACTATACTGTACATTGCTGACACTTAAATGGTTTCTCTGTCCTGCAAATATGCATCTAACACCAGGTTTTCACTCGCGGTAATTTTCTGTCCTTCAGTTCACAGCAATAATGCCGCGGTAGCGTCTCCCCGCCCACTCCCCACCCATTGACCCCTTCTCTCCACTCTCTGCAGGACATAGTGCTGCCAGAGACGTTAACACGTGCTAACGTTGCATCTGGTCACATTAGCGTGCGTTAAGGTCACTTATCGCATGATAACATAGCCGCTGCTACATTATTGCGGTTTAGTAAACATACCCCTTTATCTCCCTAGCATGCCCTGCCATGACACTGACCCAATCAATACTGGGGTAATTGAAATCACCCATTATTATTACTGTGCTGTAACTTTTATTAGCTTCCCTGATTTCTTTGAGCATTTCATCATCCATTTGTTCATTCTGGCCAGGCGGTCAATAGTACACCCCCACTGCCATCACCTTCTCCTTCCAATTTTTACATGGAATTTCAATCCATGGAGATTCTACAGTGAATTCTGTTCCCTGCAAAACTTTAATCCTTTGGACTCAATGCCCTCTCTAACTTAGAACACAACCCCTCCACCAATGTGACCTGCTCTATAATTAGGATACAGTTTGTACCCAGCTATCACAGCGTACCTCTGGTTGTCCTTCTTCCTCCATGTCTCTGAGATACCAATCATATCTAACCTCTCATTTAGTTTTATATAAGCTAATGCTCCAATCTTATTTTTTAGACTTCTAGCATTTGCATACAAGCATTTTAGAACCACTAGCACGCAGGAGGTCCAACGCCCCCTGGTACTCAAGTGATATCAGAGATGCAAAGCGCACTCTCCGAAGACTGGAGAGAAAATGGAGGCGGAACAAGTCGCATAACTCCCTGACTCAATACAAAACCAAGCAACTGGAATATAACAATCTGATAAATGAGCAAAAACAGCAGCACCATACCAACCTAATCATGAAATCTGTCAACAGACCAAGAGAACTCTTTAGCTTTGTCCAAAAGCTCACTAAGGACACCACGCAGCACTGTACCCACCACATTGACCCACAGGAATTTGCGGACTACATGAAATAAAAAAACACTATCGAGACATGCTCCATCACACCACAGACAGATGACCATGAAATGAAAGAACAGCATCAAACCTGGGAGGACTTCAGCATATCATCAACACATCAAGTAGAGGACATGATAAATGGACTCAACACAACAACCTCACCATCAGACCAATGCCCAGTGTCTTCGCTCAAAGCCACAAGAAGCCAGCTCTCCCATCACATTCACAAAATTGTCAAAGATTTACTCCAACAAGGATACATGCCACAATCCCTGAAGCACGCCATGATATGACCGATACTTAAAAGCAACAACCTAAGCCCCTCTGAGCCAAAATCATACTGTCCCATCTCCAGCCTACCATTCCTTGTGAAAATCGTTGAAAAGACAGTGCAAAGGCAACTTCAGGACCATATTGACATGAATGTCCCACTGGACATCTATCAGCATGGCTTTAAACCCCAGCACGGTGTAGAAACACTACTCACTTCCCTCTTTGACAATCTCCTAAGAGGTATGGATAACATAAAGAACCGATTCCTGCTAGTGTTCATGGACATCTCGGCAGCCTTTGACACTGTGTCCCATGCCAGGTTACTGCAATGCCTGCAGCAGATAGGACTATGCAAAAATACTCTGAAGTGGTTTACTTCCTACTTGGAAGATCAAACGCAACAAGTCAAATGCGCCCAAAAGAAATCAATGCAGTTCCCCCTCACGCAAGGAATACCACAAGGTTCAGCCCTGTCATCAATGCTCTTTAATATTTACATCCAACCCATATGCAACATCATCAAATGCCACAAACTCCACTATCACCTCTATGCTGACAACATCATGGTGTATGCTCCAATCAACCTACTAGCACTTAACACCACAATAATAACCAGATGCCTTGAAGACATGAATGTCTGGCTCACAGCTAATAACCTGACAGTCAACTATGATAAAACTGAGGCAATGTTCGTCACCAGGAACCCCACCTTCATTCCACCACAAACTATCAGCATTCTAGACAATCTCATAGTAGTCAAAGATGAAGTTAAGTACCTGGGCATCACAATGGACCTTAAATCCCACATCACCAAAGCCTCAAACAAGGCCTATCAATGTTTGAAGACCATCAGAAAGATCAAGCCAATACTCCGCCAGGACCACTTCCGCACAGTGTGTCAAGCACTCATCACATCTCTGCTTGATTACGGAAACTTGTTATATCAAGGCCTCCTTCAGCAGACCTTACACCCACTCCAAATGGTGCAAAACACTCCAAGAACTGAGCACATCACCCCCGTCTTACAGCAACTGCACTGGTTCCCAATGATGGCCAGAGCAAAATTTAAAACAGCCATGATCATCTTTAAAATCATTCACCATCTCTCAGCAGATGCACTCCAAGATATCATAACAAGAGATATCAGCAATAGACCAAGAAGGACCAATAATGACAACATGATTGGCACACCTGCAGGATATCACAAAACTAAACAAATAACTTCAAGAAGAGCTCCTTCACTACTGGCATCCACACTTTGGAACTCCCTCCTAATGAGCCTGAGGGCATTAAATGACATCATAGATTTCCGCAAGGCCCTTAAAACCCTGCTCTTTACAGAAGCCTATGAGCAAACAGACAACAGTCTCTGCCCGAATGGTGATGCAACTACCTCCGCCAACTCGATACCCACTCATCCCATATAGACACTCGATACCCGCTCATCCCAACTAGACATACGAGTTCATCGTATAATGTTGTTAAGTACCCTCATGTTAAATGTAACCCCCCAACTGTGCTGTCTAAATGTTGTTAAGTACCCTGATGTTAAATGTAACCCTCCAATTGTGATGTGACCACTTTGATTGTAAGATAAGGTGGTTTACAAATCTGTCTAAATAAAATAAATAAAATATTAATCTCGCTATCAGTAGGCAGGGATAATTTGGAATTTACTACTACTACTACTATTAAGCACTTGTAAAGCGCCACACACACAGCACTGCACAACCAAAAGTACCAGAGAAAGTCCCTGCTCGTCCGAGCATACAATCTAGTCAAGATAATACAAAACATTAGTCAATTTGATGGGTTTTACAGTTCGGTGATGAAAAGATGGGGGTTAGGTTAAGATGAAGGATAGAAGTCAGGATCTGAATGCGACAGTGAAGAGGTGGGTTTTTAACCTGGATTTGAAGAGGGCCAGGGAAGGTGCCTGGTGTATAGACACTGGTAAGCTATTCCAGGCATACAGTGCAGCGAGGTGAAAAGAGCGAAGTCGGGAGTTAGCGGTACGAGTGAAAGGCCTAGATAGAAGTAATTTGTTAGCAGAGTGAAGATCCCAAGCTTGGATGTGGGGAGAGATAAGAGATGAGAGGTACGGAGGAGCTGTAGAGTGAATGCACTTATAGGTGAGAAGAAGCTTGAACTGGATGTGGAATTGGATGGGGAGCCAATGAAGCGACTTGAGGAGAGGAGTAATGTGGGCATGGCGGGATTGGCGGAAGATTAATCGAGCAGCATAATTTTGTATGGATTGAAGGGGGAGGAGATGGCTCAAGGGGAGACCAGCAAGTTGCAGTAGTCGAGGCGAGAGGAGATTAGGGAGTGGATAAGCATTTTGGTGGTGTGTTCTGACAGGAAGGGGCGGATTTTGCTAATGTTGTAGAGAAAGAAGCGACAGGTTTTGGCAACGTGCTGGATATGTAAGGAGAAGGAGAGAGAGGTGTCAAAGATGGCCCCTAGATTGCAGGCCGAGGGAACAGGAAGGATAGTAGATCCATCCATGGAGACTGAGAAGGGGAGAAGAGAAGGAAAGGAGTTAGGGTGAAAGAGGAGGAGTTCAGTCTTGGCCATGTTCAGCTTCAAGCGGCGATGAGACATCCAGTCGGCGATGTCAGAAAGGCAGGCGGAGATTTTGGTTTGGATTGCTGGAGAGATATCAGGTGTAGAGAGGTAGATTTGGGAGTTGTCGGCATAGAGATGATATTGAAAGCCATGAGAGGAGATAAGTGCACCAAGGGATTGGGTGTAGAGAGAGAATAGGAGGGGGCCCAAGATGGATCCCTGGGGTACACCAACATGGAGTGGGGTGGGAGAGGAGGAGGAGCCCCCGAGCTTACACAAAAGGAGCGATGGGAGAGGTAGGATGAGCCAGGACATTACGGAGCCCTTGAAGCCAAGCAAGGAGAGGGTGGAGAGGATGAGGTTGTGATCAACAGTGTCAAAGGCAGTGGAGAGGTCGAGAAAGATGAGGACAGACTAAAGGCCCTTAGATTTAGCGAGGAACAAGTCATTGGAGACTTTTTAAAGAGCCGTTTCGGTGGAGTGTAGGGGACGGAAGCCAGCTTGGAGTGGGTCAAGGAAGGCCTGGGAGGTGAGGAAGTCGAGGCAACATCGGTGGACTGCTCATTCAAGAAGTTTAGATATGAAGGAGAGGAGGGAGATGGGTCAATAATTAGAGGGACAGGTGGGATCGAGTGAGGGGTTTTTGAGGAGAGGTGTGACAACAGCATGTTTGAACTTGATGGGGACAGTTGCAGTGGAGAGTGATAAGTTGAGAATATGAGAGATGGAGGGGATAACGGTGGAGGAGATGGGGTGGAGAAGATGGGTGGGTATGGGGTCGGAGGAACAGGGTGGGTTTGGAGGAGGAAAGGAGAAGTGTGGTTTCCTCATCAGAGGAAGGAGGGAAAGAGGAGAGGGTAGGAGAGGAAGTTGGGATGGGGGGGGGGAGAAGTGGGGAGGGGGGAGGTAGAGGAGGGTGTGAGGAATTTGAGGGTAATCTTTTGGATTTTGTCATGGAAGTAGTCGGCAAGGGTTTGGGCAGAAAGTGAGGGCGGAGCAGGGGGAGGGGGGATCTTGAGGAGAGAATTGAGGGTGTTAAAGAGACTGTGAGGATCAGAGGCTAGGGAGTTGGTCAGATGGGTGAAGTAGTTTTGTTTGGCAAGTGCTATGGCTGACTGGAAGCAGCCAAGCATGAATTTGAAGTGTAGAAGGTCTTCAGGGGAGCAGAATTTGGTCCAGGCACGTTCAGCAGAACGGGCAAAGATGTGTAAGTAGAGGGTTATAGATGAGAGCCAGGGCTGAGGAATAGAACATCTAACGGGATTGGGGGTGGGCGGGGCAAGAGTGTTAAGAGCCGAGGATAGTGCAGCATTATAAGAGGCTGCTGCCTCGTCGACGGATTTGGAGGACAAAATGGAAGAAAGAGATGGAGAGATGGTGGAGGAGAGAGTTAAGGGATCAATATTATGAATGTTTCTGAATAGGTCGGAGGAGACGGGCCGGGCTTGAGGCAGCGGAAGCTGAAGATTGAAGGTTAAAAGATGATGGTCAGATGGGGGAAGGATTGAATTGTGGAAGTTTAAGGGTGAAGAGTTAGAGAAGAATATCAGGTCAAGGCAATGGCCGTGTGTGTGGGTGGGGGCAGTGGAGCAAAGTTGGAAGTTAAATGAGGAGGTGAGGGCAAGGAGCTTTAAAGCATGGGGATCGGAGGAGTTATCAACGTGGATGTTAAAGTCACCAAGAATAAGAGTGGGGGAGGAGGGATCAAGAAAGTTGGTAAGCCAGGAGTCAAAGTCGGTAAGGAAGGTTGATTTGGATTTGTTAGTTGGGCGATAGATAACAGCTACACAGAGGGGAAGTGGTGTGAGGAGACAAATGGCGTGGACTTCAAAGGAGAGGGCAGAGAGAGATTGAGGTGGTGGGAGGTGTTGGAATTGGCAAGAGGGAGAAAGTAGGAGCCCGACACCCCCACCGCGGCCAGTGGGACGAGGTGTATGGGAGAACTGGTAGCCCCCATGGCAGAGAGCAGCAGCAGATGTAGTATCGTCAGGATGGAGCCAAGTCTCAGTTAGGGCAAGAAGGTGTAGTGCATTAGAGATGAAGAGATCATGAGTAAAAGGAAGTTTGCTAGCGAGAGAGCATGCATTCCATAGGGCGCATTAGAATGGGAGAGCAGAGGAGGAAAAGAGGGGGATATGGATAAGGTTGGATAAGTTACGTGAGGACTTCTTTCGACAATGAGGCAGCAGTCTAGGGGGACTATTACGCGAGGATCTAGGGGGACTGTTACGTGAGGATCTATTGCCAGGACAATACAGAGGTCTGGATGGACCAGGGTATGGGTGGGTGTCTCCGGATGAATGTGCCCTCCAAGAGGGACATGAGGGAGGGGAAGTGAACGGGGAGCAAGGTGGGGCATTGACGATATCAGATAGGGTGTGTGAGGAGTTCTTTTTATGGTGGGATAAGACTCTAAAGGGGATAGGGTTGAGGTTGAGGTCAATTTCTTTGGTTGAGAGACTAGGGCATGAGTGAAGGAGTGCAGAAGGGGAGAGCAGAGGGATAAGGATGAGATTAGATAAGGTGCGTGAGGAACTCTTCTTGGAATGAGAGAGATATTGAGGGGGGCCAGGGTTGGGGTTAATATTACCTGATGAGAGAAGGAGAAGGAGTAGTAGAGAGTGGGGTAGGGTTGAGACAGTACGGCAGAAGCGAGGGTGGGGTTGTCTTAACGAGAGAGGGGATGGTTGAATGAGGGGGAGGGGGAGGGGGAGATGTAGCTCAAAGACTGATGCTAGGTTGGAAGATAGAATGGAGGGAGTAGTGAGGAAGCTAGAGGGAGAGTAGGGGGGAGAGGAGTGAGGGCGTTGGTAGGAGGGGAGACAATTGGGGAGTATGAGGAAGAGAAGGACAATGTGATGTGGGGCCATAGTAGAGGAGTAGAGGGAGCAAAGCAGTTTGAGTTATCTTGCAGGTGATGAGATGGCGTCAGATCACTACAAGCAGTGGGTAACCAGTGGATAGTCAGTTCAGTGCAAACAGCGGGTGACCAGTGGACAGCCAGTTCAGTGCAAGCAGCGGGTGACCAGTTCAGTGCAAGCAGTGGGTGACCAGTGGACAGTCAGTTCAGTGCAAGCAGCGGGTGACCAGGTCAGAGCAAGCAGCGGGAGACCAGTTCAGTGCAAGCAGTGGGTGACCAGTTCAGTGCAAGCAGTGGGTAGCCAGTTCAGCAGTGGGTAACCAGTTCAGTGCAAGCAGTGGGTGACAAGATCAGTGCAAGCAGTAGGTAACCTGATTAGTGCAATGCAGGGTTAGCTGCAGTACAGGGGAGGTAATAAGGGAGTGATGGGTAGCTGTGGAGTAAAATGGCTGTGGGTAGCACTAGGAGAGGGGTGCTTACCTCGTGAGGAAGTTGGATAGGGCCAGGCGGCAAGGTGTAGAGGAGCAGCGTGCTAATGCGCCTTGGTTCCCGCCGAAGGGCCACGCCTAAGGGCCCTCTGGCGAGGCCCTCCGGTGCGGGCCCGCCAGGCACGGGCACACCCAATGGCACCTCCTCTTAAGGCAGCAGTGCCCGAATGAAGAGCAGGCCGTCCACACGGTGGAGGAGCGCCCGATGGCACCTCCCCTTAAAGCAGCAGGACCCGAATGAAGAGCGGGCCGTCCACACGGTGGAGGAGCGCCCGATGGCGCCTCCCCTTAAGGCAGCAGAGCCCGAATGAAGAGCGTAGTAGTAGTAGTTTAGTTCCTGTCAGTATTGCCTGGAGATGGGGATAGAGGCAGAAGAGAGGCAGTGTGCCCAACTCAGTCCTTTAACACTATGCACCACTCAGGCTTTCAGGAATCTTTAAGCTCTGTCTGCTCTGTACTAAAGGGCATTTGGACTACTTTTATCTTTATTGGAACCTCTCTGCTGATATGCCCTAACTTCAATGTTTTGCTAGTATCCTTCAAGAATACATTGTTCTGAACCATGCACTCCTGGGCGACTGTTGGCTTTCCCCTATTATCTAGTTTAAAAGCTGCTCTATCTCCTTTTTAAAGGTTAATGCCAGCAGCCTGGTGCCATCCCAGTTAAGGTGGAGCCCATTCTTTTGGAAGAGCCCCTCCTTTCTTCAGAATGTTCCCCAGTTCTTAAGAAACCCAAAATCCTCATCCTTGCACCATCATCTCATCCACGCATTGAGACTCCGGAGCCACAATGGGATCAGTTTTCATCTGCTACTGTTAAATGCTAATGCTGATGTTCAACTTATTTATATATTCTGCATCTTTACAAATATAAGAATTTGCGCTGAATATTTAGTAGCATAGAGACCATCCACTATGGGGGGGCATTCTGTCCGCGAATAGTGTGATTGGACGTGCAGGCTGCATGTCCAACCCATGCTCAGATCCAGGCCCTGATTCTGCCACCAGCACTCCCTGTACATACAGAGCGTTTGTGTGGAGAGAACTGGACATGGCTGGGAGGTGACGGTGCTGGGGCAGAACGAGGGTAGAACGGGGGTGTGGCCAGGCACCAGGACATACAGAGGCTATTAAGGGCAGGCCTCTGTTTGTCCCCCGGCACTGAGATGGACACCTGCCTTATCTACTCCAATGGTGGAATTAGTGCTGGATACTGCGGAGTTTGTGTGCTGCGGTCCCCCTACCCCATAGTGTCAGTGTGGGAGAGCTCCCTCTGCCTGATCCAGGTCTTGGGGGCCCCCGCCGAGGGTCAGAGGGCGGTGTGCTGGGGTTGTTCCAGGACGGGGCAGTCAGTGCCTCTGGCTGGATGTCTCTCTGCCATGGTAACAGGAAGCCAATGCACTGGCACGCCAGCTGGAGCGCTGTGTGGTGTGGATAGGCAGCCCAGGGGATGTCCCCTGCTGAGCAGGGGCGGCCCAAGGGGGGTGAGGGACCATGTGCGGAGACTTGGTGTGGGGCCTCATTTGCATAAGGGGCCTAATTTGCATAAATATTTGCATAATGTTACCATATACTAACTTTTAGTAAACGTGCCTCTTAATGAGTGTATGGATAAAGAAAGACTAAAAGATTTCTACATTACTATAATCCAGTGCCAACTGCCAGACACATTAGGAACTACTACAAACACTGCCCATTTAGAACCCATAGCAAATCCGCCGTATCCTAACAGCACTACCAGGACTCACAAAGCACCATACTCTACCAATCAAAAGGCAACACTGCAAATATTAAACCAATACATTTCAGAGAACAAGAATACATGACCTACTGGGGAAAGAGAACAAGTGGCAATGTCAAATAGGAATTATATAAACAGAACACCTCTGCTCAGTTACACATGCAGAACATAGACCATCACCAAACAAGTAATCACAATTTAGAATCAGGAAGACAATAATTAGACTGGGAATCCCAAAAGCCAAACTTGGAATGTACAACACTGTAGAAATAAAACTATACATTAATTTGCTCTTGTACTAAACAAAGCGCAGACGTTAATGATGCACATTTACCAGAGCTGACATATTCCAATTAATAAATTCAAAATAAAGAGATATTTTCTACCTTTTGTGCATTTTTTTTCAGCTGCAATTGCTCCAGCCACTTTCTTCTGGTTTCTTGGTGTCTTCTGCTAACTCTCCATCGTCTGCTGTCCATTTGTCCTTTCTTCTCTCTTCTAGTTTTTTTCCATTCTCTCTCTACATCTGCTTTAACATACTAATCTTTCTCCTTTTGCTCTTTCCTCATTCCTATTTCATCCACTCAAATTTTACCCCTCCATCCTTAATCCCCACTTACTCTCCCAATACCCGGCCAATTGTAGATTTTTTATCCCTCCCACACAAAATATTTTTCCTTTCTCCATTTTACTCTTCCAGCCCATTCCCATTCTAATCCTCCCCCAACATCAGCTCTCTTCTAGTTCCAGCCTCACCCAGCATCCATTCCCTTCTAGTCCCTGCATCAGCCCATTTCCAGTCCTAGCCACCCATCAGCCCATTTCCAGTCCTAGCAACCCCCAACCCAATACCAGTCCTAGCCCTCCCATCAACCCACTTCCAGTCCTAACCCCCTATCACCCCATTTTCAGTTTAAGCCCCCCTATAACCCATTACCAGTCCTAACCCCCCATCAGCCCACTTCCAGTCCTAATCCCATCAACCCATTTCCAGTCAGCCCCCCATAGCCCATTGCCAGTCCTAACCCCCCTATCCCATCAGCCCACAGCCTATTACCAGTCCTAACCCCATCAGCCCACCTCAAGTCCTAACCCCTCCCCATCAGCCCATTTCCTGTCATTGACCCCCCATCGCCCATTACCAGTCCTAAGCCCCCATCAACACATTTCCAGTCAGCACCCTTCAGCCCACAGCCCATTTCCAGTCTTACCCCCCCCATAGCCCATTACCAGTTCTAACCCCCCAACAGCCCACAGCCCATTACCAGTCCTAACCCCATCAGCCCACATCAAGTCCTAACCCCTCCCCATCAGCCCATTTCCTGTCCTAGCCCCCCCATAGCCCATTATCAGTCCTAACCCCCCCATAGCCCATTACCAGTCCTAACCCCCCATCAGCCCACAGCCCATTACCAGTCCTAACCCCATCAGTCCACCTCCATTCTTAACCCCCCAGCCCATTTCCAGTCCTAGCCCCCCCCTAGCCCATTACCAGTCCTACCCCCCCCCCCCCATCGGCTCAAGTAAAATTAAATTTAAAAAAAACGCTGGCTGCTACCGCTGCTGCTGCCGCCGCAGCAGCAGCAGAATGGACTGTCCCGCGGGGCCCCCTCTGCCCAGCTGAATCCCTCCCTCCATGACGGCTGAGCCCCTCCGTGCCGGCTTTGAGAGTCGCGAAGGGAGAGTGTCTCCCTCGCGTCTCTGTTAAACCCGCAGGGGCTGATGGGAAATTTCCCATCTGCCGCTGCAGGCTTAACAGAGACGCGAGGGAGACACTCTCCCTTCGCGACTCTCAAAGCCGGCACGGAGGGGCTCAGTCGTCACAGAGGGAGGGAGGGAGGGATTCAGCCAGGCAGAGGGGGCCCCGCGGGACAGTCCATTCTGCTGCTGCTGCGGCGGCAGTGGCAGCAGCAGTGGTAGCAGCCAGCGTTTTTTTTTAAAATTTAATTTTGAAAAAAGCAGAATGTTCTTTGCGCGGGGCCCCCTGAAACGCGGGGCCCTGTGCAAAAAACATTCTTGCTCAATGGATGGGCTGGCCCTGCTGCTGAGAAATACGATGCATACCGGGACATCTAGGTGCCCAATTCTGCAATTACTGGTGTGTCTATCTCTCACGTTGCACAATCAGGTACAACTTTGCCCCGTCCAAGTTTTAGCTGTCCCCATGGCCCAGGCGTGCATCAGATGGAATTGGCCTCTCTCTGTTTAGCAGGTCTAAACTAATAGGTTGATATTTAAACACTTTTTTTTATGCCCACCATAGATTTTGCCACTACAGTGTGTAGTCCAGATATTGGATGTTATATTGCCACTATTCAGATAACTTGCCATTCTGCCCTCACTCCACCCATGTACCCCCTCAGCACTATTTGGATAGTATCAAGGAGGTCTATAAGGATATTCACTGGCATTATGCAGATAGTACCACTGAATATCGATAGATAGCAGAAACTAAGACATTTATCCACATAACAGCTGCCATTATCTGGATAAATGCTTTTGAATATTGGGCCGTAAACTTTAAACATCTGGAAATCAGCTGAATATTACCTCTGTCTGGGTAGCTTGAAATCCTGCTCTTGCTGTACCCTAAATCCAGTTCCCTATTATATGACTAGCATTGTGCCGTTACGTCAGATATTCGGCTTAGTACTATCTTTTTGAGTATTAAATAAAATCCACATATAAGCCAATTACACGTTCACTGGTGATTCAATCATTGGAAACAGGACAGTGAAATTATTTTCTGGGTATGTCTGGTACATAATGTCCAAACTATTCACAAAAATAACTAACCACAGTGCAACATTTATTCAAGCAAACTCCATCATGGGATGGAAAATACACATTCTTTAAGCATGTACTACTCAATAACGTGGGGTTTGGTGTGAGAATCTTGCTAAAACGTAGTATGCTAAAAAATTCCCTGCTAACAGGGTAGTTTGGGATGAGGCAGGGACTAGGCAGGTCAAAGGCAGATCGTAAGCGCTGATGGCAATCCATGGTCAGAACAGGCATTAGTAGCCTGTGCTAATTATGATTGCTGCCATTAGTATGGTACAAAGATTCAGCACCATTCAAGCCGGCCCATTAAGTGCACCCGCGGGCCGGCTTGAATGGTGCTGAATCTTTGTACCATACTAATTGCCAGGGGGATGGAAGTACATGCCCCCTGAAGTTAAAAAGGGTCCCCCCCCCCCCATGCTTAGAAAGTTGCCCACATACATGTTAGTGGTGCAGGCTTTAGCAAACATGCCCCTAATAGACCAGGAACCTCAATTGTCTATGATGTACTGTGTTGATAATACCACTGGTTCTGCGTAATATCAAAAGTTTCGATCAATTTTTGAAGTTTTTTTTTTATAAATTTCAACATAATAAAAATGATTTAAAAAAGATTGAAACTCTTGAGCTTACATTGAGAGAGTCACATTATCAACCTGGTGCAGAATTAGGGGTGTGCATGCATTAGTGCGTGTTTGGTAAATTAGTGCACCTTAACAAATTTAGTGCACATTAAATTGATATAGTGCACATTAATCAACTTAGTGCACCTTAATTCATTGGTTAGTGCATATTCAATCAATTTAGTGCAGGACAACATTTTTTTTTTAAAGGAAGGCATAAAATGAACTGAAATCACAAAAAAATCACAAAAATGTGAAAACTAATCACATTTTTTTTTTTTTTTGCTTTTTTATATCACTACTTGACATTGTGTGGCTATTAGTCATGGAAACATCTGAGGCACTTGATCAATTAAAGAATGTGTATTTCCAAAAATAGCGTTTGCTTGAATAAATTTGGAATTATAGTTGGTTATTTTCTGTTTATCTTTCAGGAGCACGGTGTGGGCTGGACGGGCGGCAGCTGGACGTCTCACAAGGCAGGATCATGGATATGCTGAGTTATCTATATGCCCGATCCTGCATCTGTGGGAACGTCGAGCTCCTGAGGTGCAGAATTGGGTATGCTGTGGCCCCATCCATATTGTGGATGTTCTGACGGTCCGGACGTGCTCCTCTGTGAATTGGGCTCCACATTAAAAAAACAACACACACACAAGAACACTTGGACAACAAAAATAGAATGTGTACTCCACCCCAATCTCCTTAATAGTGCAGGATCAAGAGTCCTCCCCTCAGTGAACTAAACCCTTAGGTTGGACTTCACAGAAAGCACATCTTCCATACTGAGTTCTGTAATGCAGTAAGATGAAGTTTAATACTATAGAATTTAATGACGTTTGCTACTATGGACAGGGCTGGTGCTGCCTTTAGGCAAACAAGGCAATTGCTTAGAGTGCTGGCCCTCCGGGGACATCCACTGCCACTGCTGTCACCCCTTTTGGGACAGGCAGCATCAGCAATGTCTGCAAACAGCCCCACAGCGCTTACCTTTAAACTTTGGTGCCACGGGGCTGTTTGCTTCCACCCCTCCGATGCCCGATGCCTACTTCCTACTGCAAACAAGAAGTCAGCATCGAGCATCAGAGAGGGGGTGAAAGCAAACAGCCACACAATGCTGAAGTTTAAAGGTAAGTGCTGTGGGACTGTTTGCGGCCATTACAATAGGTGCAGGAGTGGGGATGGGGGCACAATGGATGAGGGTTGCCTAAGGTGCCTCATCTCCTTGTGCCAGCCCTGCCCATGTACCACACTGTAGTAAATCTCATGTTATATGCCACATGCTAAAATCAAGGGTCCAATATTAACAGACCTGTAAACCGTGTAAATGCTGCTTAGAGACATGTTCCGGGCAGAGCAGAGACGGCACCCGTCGCTAACCAGGAGACGGCAATATTGAATCACTGGCCAGTTAGTGACACTTATTTATTTATTTATTTTATTTATGTGCAATTTCTTCTATAACGCACTATTTATCATCAGCGCGGTTTACATATAACCAAGATGTACAATGTGTAACAGTCTAACATTGACATTTACAGAGAACAGGGAAATAAAACATGGAGAACTATCTACAATATGTACAAATTAGAATAAAGATTGGCATGTTTATCTTTAGGGGCAGATTGACGTGGGGGAAATTTAAATACAGTGATTAGGGCATAGGGTACATTCCTTTGTGGGAGTCGCAATGGCTCAGGATAAAAGGTTAGGTGATATTATCATGAGTGGAGAAGTGTTGTAAGAAGAGATGGTGTTTATTTAGTTTTATTTTATTTTGTATACATTTGTATACCGCTACTTCCAACGATCAGCAGCGGTTTACTTTACATGTCAGGGTTGATTGTACAGGACAGGAATTAGCAAAATATACATTTTGATTATGAGGCTTGGCACACAACACAGCAGCTAGGTTACTAAATTTACACTCGATTGATGGGGGGTGCCTGTACATATATACATTATTACAGGTCCATGATTGCAATTTCTCTTGACCTATGGTCGGGGGTAAAGTGAATCCACTTTGGCGCAGTGAGCGAGTAGGAAGAGGGCTCGCTGCCTAGGACAGGTTGTAATGAGTCTGGAATAGGTGAGTCTTGAGCTTTTTCCTAAAGTCATTTAAGTCGCTGGTTGAACGTAGCAAGTAAGGCAGCTGGTTCCAGAGTAGTGGTGCTGCGTATGAGAATGTTCTGTTACTCGTATATGCTTTGACAGTTCTTATGCTATTTGGGACGCAGAGGGTGTTGAGGTTTGCGGTTCTTCTGTTTCTGTTGAGTGGTTGTGTGGTGATTAGGTTGGTGAGGTATGAAGGTGCTATGTTGTGTATGAGTTTGAATGTGGTTACTAGTGTTTTGTATTTGATGCGGGCAGTAATGGGGAGCCAATGCAGTTCAATTAGTACTGGTGTGATGTGCTCGGCGAAGCCTTTTTTCATGATGATTCTTGCAGCAACGTTTTGCGCCATTTGCAGGATGTTTAGGATTTTCTTTGGTAAGCTTTGTAGAATGGCGTTGCAGTAGTCCAGGTGGGGAGTGATGAGAGCTTGCGCCACTGTTCTGAAGTTGGATTGTTCAATGATATTACGTAGTGGTTGTAGGACTTTTAATTTATGGAATATGGCCCGGTTGGTTATCCGGAGGTGTTTGTCCATCTTTAGGTTGCTATCAAGCATTACCTCTAGATATTTTATCTCGGTCTTTGTGTGATAGACGTTGTTGTTCAGGGTGACTGTGGCGGGAGGGCTGAAGTCTGGTTTCCTGGAGATGTACATCACCTCCGTTTTTTTATGGTTTATCGACATGTTGTTTTGTTGCAACCAGGTTTTCAGCTTGCTTAGGCATTCTTCTAGTTGGTTGTAACTTGGTTTATTTATGTTGAGTTGAGCATAAAGCATTAGATCATCTGCATAAATGTTGTAACTGATCTTGTGCTTCTGGAAGATTTGGCAAACTGGTTGTATGTATAAATTGAATAGGAGGGAGGACAGCACTGAGCCTTGAGGAATGCCTTGGGTTTGGGGGAAAGTGTCTGCCTTTTCATCGTTGAAGTGGACCTCCTGCATTCTGTTTGTTATGTAGGATGAGAACCATTTCAGAGGGGTTCCCGTTATTCCTATGGATACGAGTCGGTTCATGAGTGTACTGTGGTGTACTGTATCGAATGCAGCTGATATGTCTATAAATATAAGCATGAACATCTTGTTTTTGTTTTCCAGGCCTTTGAGGAGGTTGTCTAGCAGTGCTATAAGGAGGGTTTCAACTCCATGATGTTGTCGGAATCTGTATTGATGAACATCTAGGGCTTTTCTGTCGTCGATGTGGTCTTGCAACTGTTGTTGGACTGCCTTTTTGATGATCTTGGCTAGGAAGGATATGCTTGATATTGGGCGGTAGAATGTTGGGTCGTCCTTGTTGAGAGCTTTGCTTTTTAAAATGGGTCTTATGAGGGATTTTTTGAGTTTGATTGCTTTCCTGAATTGGGGGAGGTTGGTTATGGCACGGATATCTGCAGGGAGGGAGTTCCAACAGGAAGGTGCATAAAGAGAAAAAGCACGGTTGCTTGTTGTCTTTGAGCATTTGGTGATGATCTTTGGTAGAAGTAAAGTGTTGTAGGCTATTGATCTTCTCGCTCTGTTGGGGGGGTGGGGTGTAAGAGGTCTGAGAGTGAGGTGGATGTGCATCTGTTAACTGCTTTGAATGTAATTGTTAGTGCCTTGAAGGTGATTCTGAGGTGGACAGGGAGCCAGTGCAAATCCTTTAAGATGGGGGTAATATGGTCTGATCTTGATGCTCCATAGAGGGTTCTGGCTGCGGTGTTCATCGCAAGTTGGAGGGGTTTAATCGAGCTCTTGGGGAGGCCAAAAAGGGTGGAGTTGGCGTAATCAAAATGAGGCAGTATGAGAGCTTGAAAGATAGTTCTGAAGTCGTTTGGCTCCAGAATCCGTTTCAACTGTTGTAGGACACGAACTTTGTGGTAGATTGCCTTAACGGTATTACTTATCTGGGCATGCATGTCAAGGCATTGGTCAAGTATTATACCGAGGTATCGAATCTTCATTTTGGAGTTGAGTTCAGCAATGCGAACCTTGAGTGATGAGGGTGGGGAGAACATCTGGTCTCTGCTGATAAAGAGAACCTCCGTCTTTTTGAAATTTATTTTGAGTTCTTCAGTCTGTAACCAGTCTGTGACAGTGTCGAAACATGCTGAAAGTTGGGAGAGGTCAGGTTGGAGTGTGGATATTGGGGTGAACATTAAGACATCATCAGCATATACTAGGCAGTCAATATTAAATGATCGGATAAGGTTGCAAATCGGTTGCATATAGACATTGAACAGTAGAGCTGAAAGTGATGATCCTTGTGGAACCCCTTTCTCTTGTGGGAAAGGAGCTGATGTAGATGAACCGGAGCGTACATATTGCATTCTGTTGTTGAGATATGAGGCGCACCAGGCGAGGGCATTCCCATGGACACCCTTATCTGCAAGGCGAGATAAGAGTATCTTGTGGCTGACCGAGTCAAAAGAAGCCGCAATGTTGAGAAAGATGAGCACAAAGCCTTGCTTAATGTTGTCAAGCCCAATGGTGAGTGTGTTAAATAAGGTTGTCAGCAATGTTTCCACTCCGTGTGACTCTCTGAATCCATGCTGCCAAGCGTCAAGGGGGGCGTTAGTCTCTATGTGATGGGTCAACTACTGTTGAACTATTTTTTCCATGATTTTGGCAAGGAGAGGGATGCTCGATATTGTCCTGTAAGATTCTATCTTTGTGGGATCAAGCTTATTGTTTCTTAGCAGCGGTCTTATTGATGTTCGCTTTAGGTTCTGGGGGAATGTACCAGAGAGGAATGATGTGCCTATTAGTTTGGCCAAAAACGGACTAAGTTCGGTCCGAAGAGATTTTACCCAGTGCGCCGGACATGGGTCGTCTGGTGCGGTGGTGGTGTTTATAGTTGAAATGGTGTTTTGGATATCCTTTGCAGTTGGGGGAGAAAAGGAGGTAATGATATATTGATTATTTGCTGAGCTTGATGGGAGGGAGGGGGTGGAGATATGCTGGGTATCTAGGGTCAATGGTAAGAAGGCTGGAGATAAGATTGGTGGGGAGGTGGATGGAGAGGGGGGTATAGAAGATTGGCCCGGGTGAGGAGATCTTACGGGAGTGGTAGAATGACTTGATTTGGCTCGTAGGTAGTTTGCATAATCTTGTGGATGTGGGAGGTTAAGTTGGTAAGATGAAGGTTCTTTTGATAATGTTTTAACAATATTGAAGAGCTCATGTGGTTTGTTAATTGAGCGTTGTAGGATCCCTGCGTAGTACTGCTTCATTTTTGTGGACACAGCAGCTCTGTGGGTATCTAGATGGGTGGTGTATGTGTCATAGGATTCACTTGTCCTAGATCGGCGCCAATGTTTTTCAAGTTGTCGAAGTCAGCGAAGGGATGCTGTTAGATCAGGTGAGTACCAGGGTGCTTTCTTTCTTTTGCTGGATGTTTTGTTGCTAGATGTCGTATTGATTACAGCATTAAGACTCTGGTTCCACAAGGCTAGCATGTCATCTAGGTTTTGTTCAGGTGGTTCTAGGAGAGGCTGTGCCCTTTCAAGGATCTCTTCTCTGACGAAAGGAAGGTAGCGCTTGGAAGTAGAAGCAAGTGGTTTGCTTGAGATATGGGGGTTATTGGTCATTGGGTGAGGGGGCAGAGAAAATCTAATCAGACTATGATCAGACCATGGCACTGAGCTTATTGAGAGATTGAACTTGTGTGTGGGAATGGTGGCTATTTTTGGTGCAAATATAAGATCAAGCGTGTTTCCCTTGACATGGGTGGGAGAGTCTACGACTTGGGTATAGCCTAGTGAATTAACGGCATCAAGAAAGGCCTCGGATTGGTTAGCTTGAAGGGCAGGGAGGTTGAAATCTCCCAACAACCAGTTTGTTGTACGTGGTTTGGTTGGGTTACAAGCAAGGTCAATGATTAAGGAGAGATCATCTGGTACTGGGGAAGGAGTTCTGTAAAATAGGTTGATGGTACAATGTTTGCTAGCTATAGAGATGTAATCAAGGTGAGGGGTGCTATTAGAGGTAATTAGTTGGAAATGGTAAGGATAAGTGTTCCTCCACCTCTCCGGTCGGATCTGTGACATGAGTGGATAGAGTAATTAGGGGGTACATATTGATGGAGGAGAACCGAATCTGAGGCAGACATCCATGTTTCTGTAATGCATAAGATGTCGAGGTTGTAGGTGGCTAGCATTTCTGTTATGGCAGGCCATTTCTTGCGGATGGAACGGTTATTTATGAGAGCACTTTTAAGGTCAGAAGGTGGGGTTGGTGTCTCCTGCTTAGGAGGGTAGGATTGTTGGAGGGTGACATAAATGAGGTGAGGGTATAGCTTATGTTGAGGTCTCTCTGTTTGGTGGTGAGGGGGTGCATGATGTCTTCTCCATGAACATTGAAGAATTGGGATGGGGCTATGAGAGGGGGTAAGGGCTTGAGTGCTATGCATTAGAGCAAGTAACATGCAGCAGCAGGCAAGGATGTGAGAGAGCGTGGTTGTGGTAGGAGGGAGCATTGTGGATGAGTGTTGTCTGTGTACAGTTAATGTTGGGTGGGGCTGGATTGGTTAGGCTGATGCCACAGGTTGAAATGGTTTGTGGGGTGTAGTAGTAGGTCTTTAATAAGTGTAAACTCACTGCTTGACAATGTGCAGGTATTTGAAACAATGTAGCAGCAAGCAAACAATTAAACAATGTAGCAGCAAGCAATCAACACTGAGACAGTGAGACAGTGAGATAGTAAGACAGAAACAATTATCTGTATCAGAGCTGTATGGCAATTTAGCAATGGGAGAATAACATCGTAGCAGCAAGATGGTAATACTACATATGGTTACACGCACTGGTGATTGTATACAACACTTGAATAGAGCTCGTATTAGAGATCTAGAACCCGAGCTGTCAGCATTTGTCAGATTAAATGGTGTGAAATAATACTTGCGTCTTTTGGGCCTGTGGTCTTGCAGATCAGTCTCCTGGTCACTCCTGTGATTACTTGCTAGCAAGTGGCCTCAGGTTGGGCCTCCGCCTAAGGGCCACGCCAAAGGGCCCTCTGGCGAGGCCCTCAGGCACGAGCACGCCAGGCGCGGGTGCGCCTGATAGCGCTGCTTTTCAAGAAGCCTCCAGCTGCCCCGATTGGGCAGATAAGCATGGGGTGGTGTGATGGTGTCCCGCACGCTCAATTCACCGCTGGGAAGAGCAGCCTCTGTGTCGGCGTGGAGCAAGGGAAACACGCGCCCGATAGCGCTGCTTTTCAAGAAGCCTCCAGCTGCCCCGATTGGGCAGATCAGCACGGGGTGGTGTGATGGTGTCCTGCACGCTCAATTCCCCGCTGGGAAGAGCAGCCTCTGTGTCGGCGTGGAGCAAGGGAAGCACGCGCCCGATAGCGCTGCTTTTCAAGAAGCCTCCAGCTGCCCCGATTGGGCAGATCAGCACGGGGTGGTGTGATGGTGTCCCGCATGCTCAATTCCCCGCTGGGAAGAGCAGCCTCTGTATCGGCGTCGAGCAAGGGAAGCACACACCCGATAGCGCTGCTTTTCAAAAAGCCTCCAGCTGCCCCGATTGGGCAGATCAGCACAGGGTGGTGTGATTTTGTCCCATATGCTCAATTCCCCGCTGGGAAGAGCAGCCTCTGTGTCGGCATGGAGCAAGGGAAGCACGCACCCGATAGCGCTGCTTTTCAAGAAGCCTCCAGCTGCCCCGATTGGGCAGATCAGCACGGGGTGGTGTGATGGTGTCCCACATGCTCAATTCCCTGCTGGGAAGAGCAGCCTCTGTGTCGGCGTGGAGCAAGGGAAGCACGCGCCCGATAGCGCTGCTTTTCAAGAAGCCTCCAGCTGCCCCAATTGGGCAGATCAGCACGGGGTGGTGTGATGGTGTCCCGCATGCTCAATTCCCCGCTGGGAAGAGCAGCCTCTGTATCGGCGTCGAGCAAGGGAAGCACACACCCGATAGCGCTGCTTTTCAAAAAGCCTCCAGCTGCCCCGATTGGGCAGATCAGCACAGGGTGGTGTGATTTTGTCCCGTATGCTCAATTCCCCGCTGGGAAGAGCAGCCTCTGTGTCGGCATGGAGCAAGGGAAGCACGCACCCGATAGCGCTGCTTTTCAAGAAGCCTCCAGCTGCCCCGATTGGGCAGATCAGCACGGGGTGGTGTGATGGTGTCCCACATGCTCAATTCCCTGCTGGGAAGAGCAGCCTCTGTGTCAGCGTGGAGCAAGGGAAGCACGCACCCGATAGCGCTGCTTTTCAAGAAGCCTCCAGCTGCCCCAATTGGGCAGATCAGAATGGGGTGGTGTGATGGTGTCCCGCACACTCAATTCCCCGCTGGGAAGAGCAGCCTCTGTGTCGGCATGGAGCAAGGTTGATTTCAATGGGGCCGCGGCTCTGATAACGATCGGAAACCGCTACCGCGGCTTTGTAAACAAGCCCCTTAGGTAAAGATAGGCATAGCAATATCGCTGCTGCCCAGTTAGCTTCCATGCCATGCGGCAGACCCAGATATTCAATGACGGTGGCTGTATATAGCCCTGGTATTGTATATCCAGGGTTAAGGTTCAGCAGCGACAGCTAGAAGCAATAGCCGCCACAGCCGAATATCCCACTCTAGATGCCTAGCATCTTTTCTCCACCCTAACATCAAACCTTTAGCCAATTACATTATAGGAACCTCAATTTAAGTGCACAGTACAAACAGGTTTATAAATGTATTTATTCAGTCCTAATCATTTTTCAAAAGTACTCATTTAGGAATTCTAACAACTGTAAGTTCAGCATTATGGGGCCCATTTACTAAAGCCCACTAGGTGGTGAATGAACATTTTAGCATGCACTTGCTATCCACAGTGATACCTAACATGTGGGCATGCCAGCGAGAGATTGCTAAGATGTCTGTTGATCAGCCTTCATGTGCTAGGGCAGTGAGTGAGTGGATTAGGGGAGGAGAGTGTGCATGGAAAGTACATTGCCACTAGTATGAGGGCAACTGCAGTGCTCTCAGTGGCAATATGCCCATTAGCGCAGGTGCACCTAATGATATTTCTATGGGTATGCATCCATGTTTAACTGCCAGGAACATGCAGGTCACACCACCAACCTCATAGAGACTTTGCACTTACTGTGCATTAAAAATGCACCTTAAGTGCACAGCCTTACCAGAATTGAATAAAATGGTCCCTATATTACAATAAAAGAAATTCTGAGAGATTTTTTTTTTCTAAATTTCCCCCTAAAACAATTTGAGAAGTGTTAAAATTATCTTTGTCCACTATACTTCTATACTGAACAAAAATATAGAGATAATGCCGTCTGAGACTGAACATTTATTTCAGGCCTAAATCGTGTGCATATAAGAGAAAAACAATAGATTCTATTTTACAAAATTCAGAGGTATGCATAAAAAATCAATAGGAGTAAATCTCAATAAGACTTTGCTAAACATCTATTGACGTTGATATGCATAAAACATTTTGAAGAGAGGAAGTCAACAGATGTATGTTTTAATGTACTTCACCTTACAAAAAAGTGGCAACAACTACTAAATTAAGAATAAATATTTTCATCAGGAACATCTAATAAAATGTTGCTCATAAAATTGAACTTGATTTTAATTTAGTAATAATCAGCTCTTTTTTCTTTTAAATGGAAATGTAGAAACTGAAGGCAATTAAATCCCAATTTCAATAAAATATCACAATCAAGATTCAATAGTATGCTAATATTCCTGATGAAGAGATTTAAAGGATCTTATAGGATTAGGAAGCTGGCAGGCACTCAAATGAGAAGGACTTCAGGGAAATGCAGATAAAGTTCATGTTCGCTGAAAGGAATAACGCTAAGATCCTATGAGACAAGGTCATCACAAAAGATCCAGATACTGAGTCTGCACAGCATACTGTGTAGCTCTACTTTATTTTCAGGCTTCTGTAAATATACAAAAAAAGTGGTTGAATTAGCATTAGTTAAAACCTGTGAGCAATAATACCAATCTTAATTTTCACTTTGTACTACGTCACCATTTTTTCAGGCACGTTTTGCTGACATGATAGTGCTTGGAGAGCCTCCATCCATCTGCTTTTCTGTCCATCTTCTGTATCTGTATGTATAAATTTGTTTGCATATTTGCAAACAAATTCATGTGTACCTTAGGGCAGGAGGCGTCCAGTGCATGAGTTGGTGGATGGCCAGGAAGTCAGAGGATGGTGATGCTAAGAAAGTCGGTGCTGCAGGATAATTGCCATGGTACAAAGAAAGGTGGAACACACCTACAACAGCCAATATCAAGTATGAAGGCCAGGAACTATCCTGCAGCACTGACACGAGAAGGAAAGAAAGCTTCAGCAAAGAAAAGCATGAGAAAGGAAAAAGGAGCCATGACTGTAAAATAGTGTTAATAGTCTTCAGGATATAGCTTGGTATACAAAGTAAAATAGAGTAAATAGTATCTGAATAGAAGGAAATTGGCTTCTAGAGAGCTTTTTATTAAAATTAGAGTATAGCATAGCATACAAAGTAGAATAGAATAAATAGTCTCTGAGTAGAAAGAAAGAAATTTGTTTCTAGAGAGACTTTTTAAAAATCAAATCAGAGTAAGCTTAGCATAAAAAGTAGAATAAATAGCTTCTGACTAGAGAGACCTTCTAGTTAGGAGGCAAAAGATCTGTGAAGTTTTCTTAAATAGGTGTAAAAGCCAAATGACAGATCAAAGGGGCAATATGAAATGCTCCCTCTATAAAACTAAGGGCTACGTGAATCACTCAGGAAATTGTTAAGACATTATCTTAGAAGCACAGATCATGGCACTGTGCAGTAAGACAGATTTTATTGTCTTCTTTCCCTCCCACCCACCCCACCCCAGAGGTAATCTTATTCTTATAGGCTCTTAAACCTATGGATTGGGGGCAAAGTTAGGGTGTCCCTGTACATCCAGGGCCAGCGACATGTACAGGGAAGTTATTCCACCTCCGAGGTGGAATAACTTCCCTGGACATAGTGGATCGACAGGCCTGAGGTGCGGATAGGGCATGGGGGGGGGGGGCGAGGATATTCCCCGTAGCCCGACCCTGGGTATAGGTGGCCAAATAGGGGGGTCAGGCTGTGGGGAATTAGCTGCAGGAGCCAGCTGCTGGGATCACAGCTTTTAAATGGAGTCATAGTGCCATGGCAACCGGACACCATGGTGCCACAGTTCCATTTTAAAGCCCTGAATGAGTTAGTCAGGCATGTCCTGAATCGCCGTCCTGGCCTGCACGTACAGGACTGTTCATGATTCTGATCCCGCAGGGGTAGACCTGCCACGCAGAATCAGAATCGCGACGCCCTCTGTATGTCCAGTTCAGACCAGATGTACAGAGGGCTTCAATATCTGGGACAGAATCTGGTTAATTAGGTATAGTTGTATTAGTACAAGTATCCCCAGCAAACATAAGTAAGTAAACAACTATAATAGCTAAAAAAAACCTTAAAATTAAGATACAGACAGCAGTTCAGCAGCAAGACGGGGGCCGTCCAGTCTTTGGCATTGAGGGTCACATGTATGATTGTCACTAGATACAAGGAGTTCTTTGCTCTCAGGGAACAAGTTCAATATCTGGAGGCTAGAGTAGCAGACTTGGAGGACAGAAGGAAGACAGAGAGGTATATAGATGAGACCAACTGGGACATAGCACTGAAGTCCTACCTCTCGTCTGGCAGCCTTCCTGTTGCCATGGAGGAGAGAGTTAACTTAACAGGAGAGCATCATCCTGGTGTGGCAGGAAGTGATCCTGTAACTAGGACCTGTCCTCAATTTGATGTAAAACCGTCTTGCACCAAGGTGGTTTCTCCAGGGCCATGTGCCCATGAGGGAAGGGCAAGAACAGCCGTTATAGTTAGTGATTTGATCATTAGGCATGTAGATAGTTGGGTGGCTGGTGGACATGAGGATTGCCTGGTAACATGTCTGTCTAGCATGAAGGTGGTGGACCTCACACCATCTAGACAAGGTTTTAGATATTGCTGGGGAGAAGTCTGCTGTCTTGATACATGTTGCAACCAATGACATAGGAAAGTTTGGGAAGGAGGTTCTTGAGGCAAAATTTAGGATTTTAGATAGGAAGCTGAAATCCAGAACATCCAGGGTAGTATTCTATGAAATGCTTCAGCTTCCACATGCAGAACCCAAAAGGCAGGCAGAGCCCCAAAGTCTCAATGCTGGATGAGACAGTGGTGCAAGGAAGAGGGTTTTGGATTTGTTAGGAAATGCGCCACATTCTGGGGAAAGGAGAAGCTTTTCTGAGGGAATGGCTCCATCTTAACCATGATGGAACCCAGCTGTGGCATTAACCTTTAAAAAGGAGATAAGCAGCTTTTAAACTAGATAATAGGGGAAAGCCAACAGTTCAGCAGGATACTAGCAAAAGAGGGAATTTAGCGCATCCCAATAGAGAGGTTCCAATAAAGATAAAAGTAATCCAGATGCCCTTAAGTATAGAGCAGACAGAGCTTAAAGATTCCGAATTACCCCTGTCTACTGATAACCACCTTAATATGAATAAAATATAACCTCTAAAATGTTTGTATGCAAATGCTAGAAGTCAAAAAAATAAGATGGGACAGTTAGAATATGTAGCACTAAATGAGAGGATAGATATGATTGGTATCTCAGAGAGCTAGTGGAAGGAGGACAACCAATGGGACACTGTGATACCTGCGTACAAACTATATCACAATGATAGAGTAGATCAAATTGTTGGAGGAGTTGCGCTCTATATTAGAGAGAGCATTGAGTCACACAGCATTAAAGTTTTGCAGGAAACAAAATACAATGTAGAATCTCTATGGATAGAAATTCAATGTTAAAAGGGGAAGGCAATGGCAGTTGGGGTATACTACCGACTGCCTGGCCAGAATGAACAAATGGATGATGAAATTCTAAAAGAAATCAAGTAAGCTAACAAAAATTACAGCACAGCAATAATGGGTGATTTCAATTACTCTGCTATCGACTGGGTCAGTGTAATGGCAGGACATGCTAGGGAGATAAATTTTCTAGATCAAATAAATGACTGCTTCTTGGAGCAGCTGGATCATGAAGCAACCAGAGGGGAAGCTATTCTGTATCTAATCCTCAGTGGAACACAAGATCTGGTGCAAGAGATAAGGGTGCTGGAGCCACTTGGCAAAAGTGATAATAGCATGATAGCATTAGATTTAATAAATGGAGGAAAGAAATCCACAGAACTACCTTTTAACTAACTGATGAAATGAGGAAAATACTTAAGAAAAAACTAAAAGGACCAACTGCAAAGATTAAAGACTTACATCAAGCATGGGTGTTGTTGAAAAATACTACCTTGGAAGTCCAGACCAGATGTATTCTATGCTTTAAGAAAAGTGGAAGGAAGGCCAAAAAACTGCCAGCATGGCTAGGTCAGAGAGGCTGATGTAGCCAAAAAAACAACTTTCAAGAAATGGAAAAAAGAACCAAATGACAAAACTGCAAACAATATAAGTACTGATAAGTTAGATGCAAAGCATTGATAAGGCAGGCAAAGAGATAATTTGAAAAAGATCTTGCTGTGAAAGCAAATATCCATAATAAAGAGTTTTTCAAGTACATTCATAGCAAAAACAGTTGAAAGAGTCAGTTGGACTATTGGATGATAGAGGGGTAAAGGGGGCACTAAGAGGGTACAACGCCATGGCAGAGAGATTGAATGATTTCTTTAAGATGTAGGGAAGTTACCCAGGCCTGAAATTAAATTTAAAAGTGATGCATCTGAAGAATTGAAAGAAATATAGATAAACTGGGAAGATGTATTACAACTATTTGATAAACTTGAAGAGTAGTTAATCACCTGGACTGGATGATATCCATCTGAGAGTGTTGAAAGAACTGAAATAAGAGATTGCAGACCAACTATTAGTAATCTGTGAACAATTATTAAAATCATCTGTAGTATCTGAAGGCTGGCTAATGGCCAATGTAGTGCCAGTTTTTAAAACCCAAAACAGATCCCTGGGATACTCCACTATTCACTTTTCTCCATTGAGAAAACTGGCCATTTAGCCCTACTCTCTGCTTTCTATCTTTTAACCAGTTCCTGATCCACAATACTGCACTGCCTCCAATCCCATGACTTTTTAAATTTTGACAAAAATCTCTCATGAGGGACCTTGTCAAAGGCTTTCTGAAAATCCAGAAATTCTATACCAACCAGCTCACCTTTGTCTACCTTGTTATATATTTTTGAAGGTGTGAATAAACGATTAATAAGACAAGACCTTCCTTGGCTAAATCCATGTTGACTTTCTCCCATTAAATCATGACTATCTACATGTTCAGTAATTTAGTTCTTTATAATGTTTTCTACCATTTTGGCTGTACAGGGTCAGGCTCACAGGTCTGTAGTTTCCCAGATCACTCCTGGAAACCATTATTAAAAAAAGACCACTGTTTGCCCCAGTAAAAGCATTGTGTGTCTTTTTGGGAAACTGCTAGGTACTTGTGACTTGGATTGGACACTGTTGGAAACAGGATACTGGGCTTAATGGACCTTAATGTGACCCAGAATGGCATATCTTATGTTCTTATGATAAAAAAGAGCATGGACTGGCAGTGACTCAGCCCCTACCAGTGAAGAAGAGCAAGAACTGCTGCTGGGAATCCAACTCCCATCAGAAATAGCAAGACAAGCCGCAGTAGTGGAAAACAACAGTGCAGCATCCCGTCAGCAGGACAAAAGCTACCACAGTGGTGGAGGAGCTGAACCATTCCAGGAATTGGGTAATAGGATAATTGGGAGGAGAGACAGACAGGAAGGGGAGAGAAGAGAACGGTTAGGAGATTGAGAAAACAAGTGCATGGGGTGAAGGGGAAAAATGTAAGGGGAAGGGAGGGGAAGGGAGAAGACGTGGAAGGGGGAAGGGGAGAAGTGCAAGGGAAAGGGAGCGAGGATAGAGGGAAGTACTAAGGGGGAAGAAGGGGACAGAGAGAGGATAGAATTGCTTTTTTCAAAGCCCAGCTGAAATCTTCAGAAGCTGAGCATAAATGGTATCAATTAATTAAAGTGAGAGGAGAAATTAATACACTAGAGTGCTCATATGAAGCTTATTATATGAGGCTTACCATGCACCATTTTGATGAGCATGTGAATAAGGCTCCCAAGATTACTTTTGCAGCCAAATAGGATGATGTGAAAGAAAAGGATACATACACTTTAGAATTGTTGAGGATCCAAAACAGACATTTAGAGAAAAATGACTGAACCATTTGCTGCCTTCACTAAGGCTTTCTGCTCTCACTGCTAGAGAAGATATGCTTAATGCTTACTGCAGTTATCAGAGGAAGTCTGATCAGTAATTAATAGATCCATACTCTAGTTTGGAATGCACAATTATTAATAGTTTAAAAATAATGAAGCAGTGGGTCCCAATTTTCTCTCTACAGATCTTTAGTAATTCATGTTGTGTAGCTATGCCGCAGTGCTAGTGTATGCTTTCAGTGAGGTTTAGGTAATAGGCAAATTATTAATTTCTTCTTATGCAGCCATCTCAGTGAACAGTGGTGGCCAGATATCTCTTCTAGAACTAGAATTGAATCTATTACTAGAACTGAATCTTCAATTGTTAATTCCACTATCCAGCTTTCCCAGTTTACACAAAAATGTGGTTGAAAAACTCCATAATTTGGATATTCATATTGAAAATCTTCAAAACAACTGCAATTTTGTATTCCCAGGTTATTACTGTGCAGACAACATTGATGTCTTTTATTCAGGATTCTTTGACTTTGGCCCCGATGCAGAGACATAAATAGCATGGTTGGACATCCTGGTTTGATGTCCAGCCTCGCTAATCACCAGGACCGCTGGTGAGTGGGCGGAGTTGGGGTGGGCAGAAGCACCCAGAGGTACAGGGCTGATTCAGGTCACGGCCCTGTACATCCAGCAGGTGTGAAAAAGACAGGGGACTTATTCCTCCTCAAAGATGGAATAAATCCCACCGATCACAGAGGTTGGGCTAGGCAGCCCCTCCAGATAAGCTGGGAAGATGCAGGGGTGTCCCGCTGCCTGAACATGGCACTGGCTGCCCATGCCAAGGGTAGGGCAGAAGGGAACAGAGGGTCTTCTCCTTCACAGCAGTTGTGTGCTCCTACTGGGTATCCCGGTGCCATGGCAATGGGATGCCACAGCACCAGCACACCAGTAGGAGCATAGTGTGGGCTGGATGGGGAGATTGGTGGATGTCCTGCGCCTCCAAATGAGGGCAACACCAGGCCATCTAAGTGCCCAATTCTGCAACCGTAGCATCATCTGACTCCCGCGGTTGCAGAATCAGGTCCAATTTGGGTCTGTCCAATTTTTGGACAGCCAAATGACCCAGACGTGCCCTTGCTGGAATCGGGCTCCACACATCATAAAATTGAAAACTTAGGGGCATCTCTACTAAACCGCGGTAGCCTCTTGCAGCTATCTCACCGTGGTATTTACAGTATTTTATTTTATTTAGCTCATGTCTTTCCTCTTGCACAATCTGTACATTGATCAAGAAGCAACAGTTTGAATGGAAAAAGGAGAAACAGAATGGTTTAAAATAAGCAAAGGTGTAAGACAAGGCTGCATACTTTCCCCCTACCTGTTTAATTTATATGCAACAATGAGATGGATCAATACAATAAAAGCAGCTAAGGGTATCAGTCTGTCAACAATGAGCCACCTGACTGAAGACCGAACACAATTTAGGAAAACTATCCAGAGGGTCACCATGGGTCGACACCAACTTGACAGCACTTAACAACAACAGCAGTATGTCTTTCCAATAGTAGCTCAAGATGAGTTATAATCAGATACTGTAGCTGCAAAAGTCCCACTGTAAGTCCCAAACCCCTCTGTTATCTGCAGTTGGCATTCTAAGCTTTCCCCAGGCAGATACCATGGCAATGTTGGACTTACTGTGGAGACCCGTGATACTTGCATCGGCAGATAGAGTGGGGAATCCTGCAGTATCTGCCAATGCAGGTATTGCAGGTCTCCGCAAGGAGGACAAGAAACAATCAGGTGCACAGAGTTCTCACTAGCTCTGTCCTCTGATAACTACTGGATCCCCTTCCAATGCTATGATCAGACCCTCTCAACCTAAGAACATTGTTGGTGCTGTGGATATACAGATCTGTGGCACTGACAATATTAAAAATTGTGACCAGGGCAAGCATGCCCCTTTGGAGCACAAAGGAGTAGGAGCAGGGGACTTACTTGGATGGGAAAAGGAAGAAGAGGAGTGTTCTACCTAAGTCTTCTGCAAAATCATCTATGGTGGAAGGTCCTTTGGATAAACATTTTCTGGTGAAGGCTATGACGGAGGTATCTTCTTCTCTTTCAACTTCTGTTAAGCACTGATTCCTTTGCTTGCTCTGCTCAGCGGGGCATAACCCAATCCCAACTACCTATTGAAGACTCTCGGATGGGGAAGTAGAATCTCCTTTTAAGAAGAACTCTCTCATTCCATCAACAGTATTTTTGGGGGCAGACAGCATGACTGGGCTAATTGATAACTCTGCTGTTCCTATGCCTAAGGCAGGGCAATTATCGGTGCTTCCTTCTGAGGTAGTGCAGCAAGATTTGCCCTTGAAAGATTTCTTGGACTGTAGTCTTGCCTACTGAAGTTGTCTTGACCGGTACTTTGCAACAATTTTTGGATTTCACAAAAGACTCTGTTGCCAAGTTTACTGATCATGATTATAAAACTGATAATGTGGTCAAATGTTTAGATGGGATTGAAATATAGGTTCTTACTGTGCAAGCTGTGTCTTCCTCATTTATTAAGGATAATTCTTCCTTCCATAGAAAGCTTGAGTGTTTTGGAAAATCACTCTAGGGCAAAAAAATTTGCACTGCTTAAACTTTCCAGTTACTCTTTACCTCTCACCTATGATTTTATTTCAAAAGTATTTGAAGAGATTCTTCTTTTTGCAAATGCTGCTGAAGTACAGATTGCTAATCTTTATTATCTCCCTAGGGGGAAAAGTTAGAAAAGTTTGATAAGGCTTCGGAGGGTGAACCAGAACACGGAATGTCTCCAGACAGTTTGGACTTACCTGATTTCTTAAGAGTCCTCTCAGGACATTATATCGTCTTGAGCCACTCTCTTGGTTACCTTTATGTCTGAGGTTGAAGCCTTTTTTTCCTAAGAAGGAAGTGCTATTTTGTGGTCAGAAGATTAATGTTTTTATATTCATCTCCAGGGTTACTCAGTTACGTTGGAACGCTTTCCTGGATCTGAAACCATGGGTTTTAGCTATGCAGCCTATGTTTTCTCTTAAATTTCTGTCAAAGAGCCTAGCGATGTATCAGGGGAAACATTATTGGGGGTTTTTTGAAGGCTAACAGCATTTAAATTCTTTGGGTAGTTCAGTGTAATTGGGTTTGTTAATTGATAGGTACACACTGCTGTTTATATTTCTTTTTTATTTTTTTTCAATTTTATTTTCATTCTTTCTTTGGTCTCCCTTAATGTGGGATAGATGACGATTGATTTTTGGTTTGTGGTCTTTAATGCCTTTTGCGTGTTTGTATTTCTTTTTTCCCTCATCTCTTGTAACAGATATTTGGGTACATTAAAATGGACTATTCAATAAAAAAGAAAATTTAAAAAAACCCTGTAGCCACCCTCTTCAACACTGATTCCTCTTGAACAGCTCCCAATCCTTAACAGGATCTGTCTGTGGGGGCGGATCAGTGCACCCCTGACAAGGTATAAAATCTCAGTTAGTCAGTTGGAGCTCTTCATCCCCTCCCTCCCGATTCATTTTAAAAAACCCAAACTAGGAGCAAGGACTGTTCCTGCTCTGCTCTTGGTACTCACAAATTTGGCTGTGATCTCACAGTGCTGTCCACTAGTGTCAGGACATTAGGGGGCAGCACCACGTGATTGTGGCCATTTCACGCCAAACCAATGACAAGGGCAGGACTGCTCCTGTCCCCGGTGAACATGAGACCACTGGGATTAAGAGGAATGGCTGGGGCGGGGGCTGGAGAGGGGACCCCCATTAGACCTACTGACTAGCTAGGATTTAGAGTTTTTAATGGGAGGAGGGAGAAGAAGAAGGGTGGGGTGAAAGGGCTTAACTGGCTAGCCAGGATATTATACCTTGTCAGGTTTGCACCAATCCTCCCCACCCCAGACTGATCCCGATAGGGATCGGGAGCTGACCAGGGGGAGTCGATATTGAAGGGAGATGGTCACATTTTTTTGTATCATTGGTGTCATGAATCTTCCGTGGATCTGAACAAGGTGTCTGGCAAAAATAGTAATTCCTACTCCCCACCCTGAACCCACCTCCCCCTGGGTCCACTGCACAAAATGTAGATATCACTGAAAAGTGCCTGCAATATCTGCATTTCTCCTGCATTAGCTGCTACTGCTGTGCAATTGATCTGCGTTTGCCCCATGGAAGCACCTAACACCTCTTAGTAGAAGTGCCCCTCAGAGAATATATAGAGAAATAAGAATGAGATTTCTTCAATTTTCTGTACTGAGCTTGTCTCTTGAATTTCTTTTTTTGAAAAGTACTTTAAAGAGGTTCTTGCATTACCTAATGCAGATAGCATATTGATTTTATGTGAATGAGAGCAAGCAGATGCCTATCGCGGCCCTGGTGGCTAATGAGGATTTAACTTAATTGCTTTTCTTGAGACGTCCCAGGATAATATTGCCACCAGAGCCACTTTAGCTGTTACTTTTGTATCTGAGGATGATAAGCAAAGTATTATGAAAGTCTGTTTAAAAAAAAAAGATTTCCCCTTTTGTGGCTCAAGAGTTATTATTTTTCAGATGTCTTGAGACCAACACAGGAGTGCAGGAAACCTTTTCTAGCCTTAAGGGTTAGAGAGTTTTGGCCCCCGGGGACCTCTTTTACTTTTTTGCAAACCTTGTAAATGCTTCTTACCTTATCAGAATAAGCAGTACATTTTTTGGTGATTCCTCTCAGCTAGAGCATTTCCTTTTGGATATGGAACAAAAAGGAGGCATTAGGCATTTCTTGTTTTTTCTTTTTTTTTTTTTTTGTTATTATTGAGAGAGTGTAAGTGAGCTAAATACTACCATTAAATAACTACATAAATAATTGTTTTGTCTTGTTTTGTTGAAAGCTTGATTCTCCCCATTAATGTGGACTTATGGCCAGAGCTGGTGCTAGGGTTTCTGGCACCCCCTCCCCTTGCAACCTATAGATCGACACCCCCCCCCCTCTCTCATTGCAATTAATGGGGACTACATCCCCTCACCCAACTCTGTGAACTCTTCACATGCTGCTTATATTTCTCGTTCAAATACAAAGTTGTAAGAAACCGAATAGTAAATACGTAGCATCTTATGAACAGGCTGTGATAGCCCAGTGTTTGTGCTAGTACTTTGTACTGGATCACAGGCTGTTCATACAATTCTAAGTATTTAAAGCTCAGTACTTATTTTTATTCTGGCTCTGCATTTAGTAATGAAGCATTTAAGCTATGCCACCCAGATGTAGAAAAGTGCAGAAGACTGAGATCAAACCTTGGACTTAAAACCAGGTCGGAGAAGACGTAAAGGGTCTGTGGTCAGTGCTGAGAAGGAATTTATGCCTGTTTCTTGAGCAAATAATCCCCGCAGCTTTTTCTGGGCTTTGCTGAAGTGAGTAAAGGCCTGAAAAATACAGCAGGGGAAGTGTGCTGGAACATGTATGCTTAGCAGCACCTACTGTATATCATGCACACAAAAAAGACATTGTGTGGATGTGCTGGAATGCTATGTAGTGCATAAGAGCAATTATTCTGAGCAGAATGATTACTCTTATGTGCCAAATAGCATTTCAGCACATGCACGCAGTTGCCTTTTTGTGAGCAGTATTGATAACACAGACACCTATGCACATTTGTCTGGCTTGCTCTCCTGGTTTAGCACCTCTTGACATCAGGAATATTGACAGGTGTCTGGATTCTTTCCCCCTCTATCTTTCTTTCTTACATTCTGCCCTCCTCTCTCACTAGGCCAGGAATGGGCAAACTACGGCCCGCGGGCCGTATATGGCCCGGCGGACCTTTTAATCCGGCCCGCGGAGCGCTAGCTAATTTATTCATTTATTCACCTCACTTTCTAGATGACGCAGCGTAATCTCGCGATGGCCGGCTAGTGTAGTGCAGAATCCCAAAATGAGTGGGGCAAAGAAAAGAAAAGTGGACAGTGAATGCAGAGTGTTTAATAAGGAATGGATAGCAAAATATTTTTCTACGGAAGTCCGATCAATGGCTGTATGTCTCATATGCCAGGAAACTGTTGCGGTTTTCAAAGAATATAATATCAGCCGTCATTTTGCCACGAAGCATGCTAACTATGCTAGCAAGCAGTCGCCCCAAGAACGTGGGTCTACAGCTCGGAAGTTGATGGCTAAATTACAGGCTTAGCAAAATTTATTTCACAGACAAACTGCGATTCAAGAGTCAAGTACCAAAGCAAGTTTTATGTTCTCATTCAAGAGTCAAGTACCAAAGCAAGTTTTATGCTCTCATTCAAATTAGCAAAAGCTAGTAAACCCCTCTCTGAAGGAGAGTTTTTGAAAGAATGCATGATAGAGACCGCAGGTCTTTTGTGTCCAGAGAGCAAAGACAAGTTTGAAAAACTCAGTTTATCACGCAGGACAGTAACTCGTCGTGTGGAACTGATTGATGAAGACATAACAAACAAGTTAAATAATATTGCAGAGTCCTTTAAATTATATTCGCTAGCACTGGACGAAAGTACAGACATAAAAGACACAGCTCAGCTCTTAATTTTTATCAGAGGGATTAGCGACAGTTTTGAAATAACAGAGGTGTTTTTGGCCATGGAGCCACTTAAAGGAAAAACACGGGGAGAAGATTTGTATGACCGGGTGTCTGCTGTCATCGAGAGTATGAAGCTACCTTGGAGTAAACTTGCTAATGTCACTACGGATGGATCTCCAAATTTAACTGGAAAAAATGTGGGATTGCTGAAAAGAATTCAGGATAAAGTGAAAGAGGAAAACCCTGAGCAAGAAGTTATTTTTCTCCACTGCATCATACACCAAGAATCTTTGTGTAAATCTGTATTACAGCTTAGTCATGTTGTGAATCCAGTTATAAAGCTTGTTAACTGCATACGAGCAAAGGGACTTCAGCACCGTCAGTTCATTGCATTTCTGGAGGAAACCGACGCAGACCACCAAGACTTGCTTTACCACTCTCGTGTCCGCTGGTTGAGTTTGGGCAAAGTGTTTAAACGAGTGTGGGATCTTAAAGAAGTGATTGATACATTTTTGGAGTTAAAGGGGAAGTCTGATGATTTTCCAGAGCTGAGCGACAAGAATTGGCTGTGTGACTTTGCGTTTGCTGTTGACATTTTTTCTCACATGAATGAGCTTAACGTCAAGCTACAGGGAAAAGACCTGTATATTCACGACATGTATAGTAATGTAAATGCCTTCAAAGCCAAGTTGACTTTTTTTTCTAGGCAAATTTCAAAGAAAAACTTCTCTCATTTTCCCACACTAGCCACACAGGAAAAGGCCATCCAAAATGTGAATAAATATAGCAAATCACTGAATGACCTGCATGAAGAATTCTGCCGTCGGTTTTCAGATTTGGAAAAATTGAAAAGTCACTTCAGCTGGTGGCCTGTCCCTTGTCACAAGACCCAGAAACAGCACCACAAGAAGTGCAATTGGAACTAATCGATCTTCAATCTGATGCAATCTTAAAGGAGAACTTCCACTCTCTTCCACTAAAAGAGTTCTATGCCTCACTTAAAGATTTATTTATTTATTTATTTTATTTTACAGTTTTTATATACCGCGCTCTTTGGTATCAGCGCGGTTTACATATAACAAATTTCGCATTAGAGCAGTCCTTTGCTTACATTATAACAGTGTCTTTTGCTTACATTATAACAGGGTCAGAAACTTGGAGACAACATGGTAAACTATATACAAGCTATATACAGAAAGATAAATTACATCTGGAAATTTACAGTTAAATTGGGTCATAAATTTGGGTGTGCAGAGCGTCTAGTTCGTGTTCTGTTATGGTTATGTTGTTGGAATGTCAGAGGCTGTGTGAGTGATTTGTGAGATGGGGGGAGGAGGTGTAGGGTTAGGGCCTAAAAGATGATGACAGAATAGGTAGTGTTTGAGGGCCTTTCTAAATTGAGCGAGGTCTTTTATTGATCGGATATGAGGAGGGAGATTATTCCAGCAAGTTGGAGCGAATAAGGTGAAGGCCCTGTCTCTGGTTGTTTGGTTACATTTAGTGTACTCCTTTGGTACGACAAGGGTATTGGCGGCTGCGGATCTTCTCAGTCTGTTCGTGGGGGTGTTGATAATAAGTGATGAGAGGGAAGGTGGGGCTATTTGATTGATTGCTTTAAAGGATAGCAGAAGTGCTTTGTAGGTTATCCTGGCATGTAGGGGTAACCAGTGAAGCTCTGTTAGTATGGGGGTGATGTGGTCTCTACTGGATGTACCGCAGAGGATGCGGGCTGCTGAGTTCATCGCCAATTGGAGTGGGTTGAGGATGCTCTTGGGTAGACCATGCAGGATGACATTGGCATAGTCGAAATGAGGTGTTATAAGGGCTTGGAAGATTGTTCGGAAGTCATTGGAGGCGAGTAGTGTGGTCTTAAGGGTTTCAGTGTTCTCAATTTATAGTAAATGGATTTAACGGTCTGCTTTATGTGATCTTTGAAGGTCAGTTCTTGGTCGATGGTTACTCCCAGGTAGCGAATTGATGATTTACATGGTAATTCCGCATCTCTCACCTTCAAAGTTGCGGGTGGGGAGAATTTCTTATTCCTAGTTACGAATAGGACTTCCGTTTTCTTGAAGTTTATTCGCAGGTTCTGGAATAGGAGCCAATCTGTAATCGCGTTGAAGCAGGCGATAATTGGGGAGAAGTCGGGGGCATTAATTTTTATTGGCGTGAATATCAGTATGTCATCTGCGTAGATCAAGCTGGAGGCGTTAAATGATTTGATGATTTCACAGATTGGTTGAATATATATGTTAAATAGAAGAGCTGATAAAGAGGATCCCTGGGGTACACCCTGTTGTTGCTGGAAAGGATCAGAGGTTGAAGCTCCTATCCGCACCTGTTGCCAGCGGTTGTTTAGGTAGGATCTACACCATTCCCAAGCTGATTCCTGGACTCCCTTTTCTTTAAGACGGTGAAGAAGTTGTACATGGTTAACCGAGTCAAAAGCTGCTGAGATGTCAAGGAAGATGAGGATGAATCCATTTTCAAGATGACTGTTTTCCAAACCTCCGGGGGATGGCACAGAAGATTCTGGCCTTGTTTGGCTCGACCTACGTGTGTGAACAGACGTTCAGCGTCATGAACATCAATAAATCCCGTCACAGATCCCAGTTAACTGACCAACACCTCAGATCTATTCTGCGAATTGCAACAACAAAGCTATCTCCTGACTTTGATGCCTTAACAAAAAAGGGAAACCAACAACACTGTTCCCACTAAAATTGAAGGTACTATTTTATGAAAGAAATACATTGCATAAAAGTTTTGTAAAATAACTCTTTTTATGCTTTTCTACCTTAAATTAATCTAAACATTTAATGTTACAAATTTAAATTTAATTTATATTAATTCACACATACACACCGTCCATCTACTCTTGGTCCGGCCCCCGGGTCCAATATATGAACCCATTGCGGCCCTCGAGTCAAAAGGTTTGCCCACCCCTGCACTAGGCCCAAGGGACAACCTGAAGGAGTCCAGGTTCCTTCCTTCTCCTATCTCACTTCCCCCACCTAAATTTCTCCTCTGTCTCCCTTCCCTTGCCTGAGGGATCTCAGAGAAAGGAGGGGGGATTTGGGTTCTTTGGAGGGGGCGAGAGGGCACCTATAAGTTTATAAAGTGTGCAAGTGTGTGTGACCAAGTGGATGTAGGTAGGGAGAGGAGTCAGTATGTTTGAGTGAGTGGAAGGGATGCTTACAAGTGTGTAATTGGGATCTGTGTGGGTAGATGGGGTGGGTGGTCAACAGCCTGGGTGGTTGAGTTATTAAGTGTGGTATGTTACAGTAGATAGGCAGGGGAATCTACAAGTATATAGTTGGCATATGTAATGTTTATGTGTGTATGACTGAGTGGGTTGATTTGGGTGAATGGACAGTGAGTGAATGCATCTCTATAAGAATAGTGAGGTCCTGGGTGAAGTGTCCCCTCATTTCTACACTTTTTTGTCTGATCACACCCTTCTTCCCTCCCTTCTCTCTTCCCACCTTCCTTTCCATCCAGTCTATGCATCTACCTTCTTTTCTGTTTCCTCATATCCCTTCAGACTCATCCCCTCCATCTCTCCTCCCCCAGGTTCATTCCCTCTCATTCTTACCCTCCCACCACAGGCTCACCCATCCCCAGATTCACTCATCCACTCACCCTTGACTTATCTCCTCTCTCACAGTCTCCCAGGTTCACTCTCTCAGGTTCCTCCCCTCATTCTCAAGATTTCCAAGCCTATTCTGTTGAGAGGAGACTGGGACTTTTAAGGGTATGTTTACTAAAGGGTGTTAAGGTAACAAGCGTTAATGGCAGTGATAAGGGACGTTACTTTCGTAAAGGGCACTGAGCGAGTAAGAGGTGTTCCGGCGTAAAAGGCGCTATGGACCATTTAATGTGTGTTAACAGGACATTGGGCATTAAGGTGTCAAGCATGCATCTTGACGTCTGAAAACGGTTGTAACCCTAACGCTGGATAAAGGAGCACCAAGGAAAGTCAATGGGGTTTGTTTCCTAAAGGGCATTAAGGTAACAGGCATTAATGGCAGTGATAAGGGGTGTGACATGCGTAAAGGGCGCTGGGCAGATAGGAGGCATTCTGGTGTAAAAGGCCATATGGGCCATTTAATGTGCATTAACAGGACATCGACATTAAGGTGACAAGCATGCACCTTAATGTCTGAAAACAGCTGTAATCCTAATGCTGAATAAAGGAGCATCATTACAGGGGGACAGACATGTTCACCAAGCAGATGCAATGGGCTACAGCAGAGTCATAAAGCCATGTTTTCAGAGGACCCTGATGGGGAATAGCATGTTTGCTGACCCAAAGTGTGGCCAGAATGCATAACAAAGTAGAAGGATGAGTGTCTGCAAGTCACAGCAGAGCCTGGACTGTTACAGGTAGGGAAATGACCTGAGTAACACACAGGCACAAAATGAAGAAGTGGGAATCAAACCCTTGCCACATGCTTATGGAGACAGGCACTAACAAGCTTGCTACATCTCCATACTTCTCTAACTTGCAATGTCTGGAGTTAAAGAGCCTACAGGTCTCTGCCTAAACTGTCTGCTGTGTATGCCGGTATAGGTTAACCCCTCCAGTACCCATGATGCACTGCACAGACAGAACAGCAGTCTGCAGCTGATCACCAAATGGAGAATGGACTGATCCATCACATCAACTCAGTACAATGCACTGGCAGTATGTGCTTCAATCACATAACAGCTACAAACCATGCTACTATGCAGTTTCAGCAGTCACTCTGAGGGTGAGGACGAGCACCCAGCACCTAGTCCCCAGAACATATAGCACTAGAGATGGTCTCTACTGCAGATCTTCATTATTGCCTTTGTGTTATGCTAGTCACCTTGTTGCCTGCACAATTGCAGCATGCTGTATGTGCTAGTCACATCTGGTCCTGTGTCCTGCCTCTGTTGGATGAGGACTCTCCTAGAACAGTGCTTGTTAATGCCCAGGGACAGCCCAAGGGGGGTGCGGGGCCATATGTGGAGACTTGGTGTGGGGCCTCATTTGCATAAATATTTGCATAATGTTACCATACACTAACTTTTAGTAAACATGTCTCTTAATGAGTGTATGGATAAAGAAAGACTAAAAGATTTCTGCATTACTATAATCCAGTGCCAACTGCCAAGCAGATTAGGAACTACTACAAACACTGCCCATTTAGAACCCATAGCAAACCCGCCGTATCCTAACAGCACTACCAGGACTTACAAAGCACCATACCCTACCTATCAAAAGGAAACACTGCAAATATTAAACCAATACATTTCAGAGAAAAACAATACATGACCTACTGGGGAAAGAGAACAAGTGTCAATGTCAAATAGGAATTACATAAACAGAATACCTCAGCTCAGTTACACATGCAGAACATAGACCATCACCAAACAAGGAATCACAATTTAAAAACAGGAAGACAATAATTAAACTGGGAACCCCAAAAGCCAAACTTGGAATGTGCAACAACACTGTAGAAATAAAACTATAAATTAATTTCCTCTTCTACTAAACAAAGCGCAGACATTAATGATGCACATTTCCCAGAGCTGATATATTCCAGTTAATAAATTCAAAATAAAGAGATATTTTTCTAACTTTTGTGCATTTTTTTTCGGTTGCAATTGCTCCAGCCACTTTCTTCTGGTTTCTTTGTGTCTTCTGCTAACTCTCCATCGTCTGCTGTCCTTTTGTCCTTTCTTCTCTCTTCTAGTTTTTTTCCATCTGCTTTAACATACTAATCTCTCTACATCTGCTTTAACATACTAATTTTTCTCCTTTTGCTCTTTCCTCATTCCTATTTCATCCACTCAGATTTTACCCCACCATCCTCAATCCCCACCTACTCTCCCAATATCCGGCCAATTGTAGATTTGTCTTCCCTCCCACGCAAAATATTTTTTCCCTCTCCATTTCACTCTCCCAGCTCCATCCCATTCTAATCCTCCCCCAACATCAGCTCCCTTCTAGCTCCAGACCCACCCAGCATACGCTCCCTTCTAGTCCCCGCATCAGCCCATTCCCAGTCCTAGCCCCCCATAAGCCCATTTCCAGTCCTAGCCCCCAATAAAACCATTTCCAATCCTATCCTAGTCCCACCATCAGCCCATTTCCAGTCCTAGCTCCCCCATCCATTTCCAGTCCTATCCGAGTCCCTCCATCAGTTCATTTCCAATCCCTGCCCCCCATCAGCCCATTTCTAGTCCTTTCCTAGCCCCACCATCAGCCCATGTCAAATCCTAGCTCCCCTCCACTCAGCCCATTTCCAATCCAAGCCCCCCATGAGCCTACTTCCAGTTCTAGCCCTTCCATGAGTCCATTTCAATCCAAGCCCCCACCACACCCCATTTCCAATCTTAGCACCCACCATCAGCCCATTTCCAGTCCTAGCTCCCCCATCCATTTCCAGTCCTATCCGAGTTCCTCCATCAGTTCATTTCCAATCCCTGCCCCCCATCAGCCCATTTCCAGTCCTATCCTAGCCCCTCCACCAGACCATTTCCTGTCCTAGCCCCCCCCACTCAGCCCATTTCTAGTCCTAGCTCCCTCCTCTCACAGCCCATTTCCAATCCAAGCCCCCTCCCCATCAGCTATTTGCAGTTCAAGCCCCCTTCCACTCAGCCCATTTCCATTCCAAGCCCCCATCCCCATCAGCTATTTGCAGTTCAAGCCCTCCTTCCACTCAGCCCATTTCCAGTTCTAGCAACCCCCCCAGCCCATTACCATTCCTAGCCCCCCCATAGCCCATTACCAGTCCTAAGCCCCCCATAACCCATTACCAGTCCTAAGCCCCCATCAGCGCACTTCCAGTCCTAACCCCCCATCAGCCCATTTCCAGTCTTAGCTCCCCCATAGCCCATTACCAGTCCTAACCCCCCATCAGCCAACTTCCAGTCCTAACCCCCCCATCAGCCCATTTCCAGTCTTAGCTGCCCCCCACAGCCCATTACCAGTCCTAGCCCCCTCCATCAGCCCATTTTCAGTCTTAGCCCCCCCATAGCCCATTACCAGTCCTAACCCCCCCTCAGTCAACTTCCAGTCCTAACCCCCCATCAGCCCATTTCCAGTCTTAGCCGCCCCCCACAGCCCATTACCAGTCCTAAACCCCCTATCAGCCCATTTCCAGTCCTAGCCCCCCCATAGACCATTTCTAGTCCTAACCCCCCATCAGCCAATTACTAGTCCTAACCCCCCATCAGCCCATCAGCCCATAGCCCATTACCAATCCTAACCCCCCATCAGCCCATTTCCAGTCCTAGCCTCCCATAGACCATTACCAGTCCTAAGCCCCGCATCAGCCCATTTCCAGTCTTAGCCCCCCATAGCCCATTACGCCCTAACCCCCCATCAGCCCATTTCCAGTCTTAGCCCCCCTATCATCCCATTACCAGTCCTAACCCCCCATCAGCCCACTTCCAGTCTTAGCCCCCCCCCCCCATAGCCCATTACCAGTCCTAATCCCCCTCCCCCCATCAGCCCAGGTAGATTTTAAAAAAACAAACCAACTGGGGCTGCTACTGCCACTGCCGCCGTGGCAGTGGCAGAATCAAGTGTCCCGCCATGGGCCCCCTCCCCTGCCCGGCGAGCCTCCCTGCAGCATCAGCTCCCGAGTCCCAAAGTGTGGGCTTTCAGAGCCACGAGAGTTTCCCTTTCTCGCAGCTCTGTTAATCCCGCCGGGGCTGATGGGATTTCCCATCAGCCCCGGCGGGCTTAACAGAGCCGCGAGAGGTCAGAGAAGCTCTCCCTTCACGGCTCTGAAAGCCCGTGCTTTGGGACTTGGGAGCTGATGCTGCAAGGAGGCTCTGCCAGGCAGGAGGGCCCCGCGGCGGGATGCTTGATTCTGACGCTGCCATGGCGGCAGCAGCAGATGTTGTTTTTTTTTAATCTACTTGGGCTGATGTAGAATGTTTTTTGTGGGGGGGGGCCTCTGAAACGCGGGGCCCTGTGCAAAAAACATTCTTGCTCAATGGACGGGCTGGCCTTGTTGATACCCAGTGTTAAACTGCTGATGCCCTGGATGCTAACTGTTGTGGGGGCATCTAGGCTTGCATGGGGTTCTTACTACAGTCCTGTTGGTGCTACCATTACCATAGGGAGTAGGTTCTGGAATACCACCTGTCCCAACCACCTAGGACAAACAATCACCCACAGCAAGTACAGTCAGACTGCACCTGCTGCCCACCACTGGGTTTTCTAGCCATGCACATACCAACTGCAGACAATCCGCTTGTCAGCGCACATTGTATGTTCAGAGTGTCCATGTGAACCTAGGCTTGGTATAAACAGCATAGATATCCAGCATTTGGTTCAATGATGGGGCCCCCAGAATTCACTGGAATCAGACACTATATAGCACTATGTGGATACATAGACATGCCATGGTCATTGCTCGGTCAGAGTGAGAGTGCCCTCCCAGCATGACATGCTGAGGCCACCCAGTCCATGCACGTGGCAGATGGGCACTAGAACATCTCAGCCATTGACCCTACATCCAATGCAGACTCACTCTGGCCAATCTGCCCTGGTTTAGGCCATGCCTACAATACTATGCTCCTCATCATGCACATTTGCAGACTAATGCTGGGAACAGCTTAGATAATGCGAGGCTCAGTGAGGTGTAGAAATCCACAAAACAATGGAGAGACATACACACACATACATTCACACACACACTCTCATATCGCCATGCAGTGCAAAAATGGGGATGGTTGGCACACCTGCCTACCACTTTAGTCTTGATATCAGCTCAAGCATTGTTAACATGTGCTCATTGTGCAATGCATGATCCACAGTTAGGACTTGAACTGCTTATCATACAGACCAAATGTGCATGAAGCTGTCATATGGCTACAACAGTCCCTGGGGCTGACATGCTTCCCATCAGACAGACCTTGGCACATGTTGTAGTGCACATGGCACAGGACCAGGCCATGGCTTTGTTCTGATGCAGGCGGGTGCCGTTGCCCTCTCCGCCAACACCCCCATGCCATGCTGACATGCCCATGTGCTGTCAGTGTTAGTGGTGCACAGTCCCAGCCCATCCATCATTCTGGTTGGCAGGCGCCTAGGACATATGGTCCAGATTGGGGGGAGGGGTGCAGAGGCATACATGGATGGCCACTCAGCTCCCTCAACCATCTGCCTCTGCAGGGACACCTTCACCATCTGCCAATGATACATCTCGGGAGAGGATGACAGCCACTGCTGTAGTAGTCCCCTGGGTGCCTGCATGTTGCAGCTACCTGGAGGGCTACAGCTGCAGGCACTATCAGCCTCTTCCCCCAAAGCTGGGTTCAGTGGCAACAGGGGGTGGCCAGCCAGGATCTCTACGTAGAGTGCTAGGACCCTTGGACTGCCCCATATGGCACATCTTCTTTCCACAGCAGTAGCATGCCTGTGTGCCACCACTGTCGCTATGGAATCATGGCGGACATCACAGATGGTAATGTGGATGGCAGGATACCCCTATGAGGAGAGGCTATAAAGGCTGGGGTTCTTCAACCTGGGGAAGAGACTGCTGAGGGGAGATATGATAGAGATCTATAAATTAATGACTGGAGTAAAATGGGTAAACATAGATAGATTGTTTACGTCATCAAAGTTTAGAAAGACTAGGGGACATGCAATGAGGCTACAGTGTAACCCATTTAAGACTACTAAGACAAAATATTTTTTCAGTCAATGCGTAATCAAACTCAGGAATTCATTAATGGAAGATGTAGTAAAAGCTGTTAGTGTAGCTGGGTTTAAAAATGGTTTGAACAGGTTCCTGGGGAAAGGTCATAAACCATTATTAAAGAAGACCGGGATATCCACTGCTTGCCCCAATACAAGCATTGTGGATTGTGTGTGTCCTTTGGGGAAACTACTAGGTACTTGTGACCTAGTGGCCACAGTTGGACACAAGATACTGGGCATGATGGACCTTGGTCTGATATAATAAGGCATATTTTATGATCTTATGTTCTTATGTGCCACCTGGGCAGCTGTCTGGTCCTCCCTGTGCACCAGCAACCCCCACTGCATAACCCACGTGTCACCTCCTTTGCCCCATTTGCATCATCAACATAATGCCCTATCATACTTGGCCACTATGCTGTTGCTGCTAATGGAGCACTATTATCAATATCTTGGGCTCCCCCCAGTTGGTGCATCACATTGCAGATTTAAAATAGCCTCTCTAGCCTCAAAATAAACCCTTTCCGCGAGGTTTTACTTTGCTTTCGGGTTCCCGGTGTTAAATGGCTTTAACACACATTAGCGCAACAGGCGTTAAGGGGACACCCGTTAACACCCTCTCTACACCTACTGTGCCCTTTAAGCTGCTGGAGCCTTTAACACCTGTTAAAGTAGCTTTTTCTCTGCATAAAGGGTGCAAGGATGCCGATAACGGGCGTTAACAGCACACTGGCTCCCTTAACGCCCTTTAGTAAACATACCCCATAGAGTTGTCAGTTGGCTCCAGATGCACCTGACAGGCTCAATCCAGTCCTAGGTTTACCTCGTTGCATGCAGGGATTCTGATTTCTCCATTGCACTCCACAAGAAAAGGAAAACTACAAGTCTCTGCATGCAATGGTGTAAACCTAGGACTGGATGGAGCCAGTCGGGTACATCTGGAGCCAATTAGCAACTCAAGGGACATTCAACTCTAAATTTAAAAATTAAAAACATTTAAAAAACACCAAGAGGGATAAATATTAAAACAAAACAGTTTTTTAATGATATTGGAACAGCAATTTTTAACACAGGCAGATCTAATGACAACATTCATCACCAAGTGAGCATGGAAGAAGAGGGGGGGGGGGGGAGGAAACCCTTGTGTTTTGTAAATTAGTCCTAACATCTGGCAGTTCAGATCTAATTAAGCACAACAGGGTTTCAATACAGTTTATTGAAAAGAAAAAAAAAAAGAGAAGGAGAGGATGATAGGGGAGAAACATTACCTTGGCAGAAAATGATCTGGCTGGATGGGTTGGTGTGAGGGGCCTCCCAGGCCTGAGGACTGCTCAACTGCACTGCCCACAGAAACCAATGCTTGGCTGCCTGCTGCAACAAAGCTTTACTCTTGTCCCGGCTCTAAGTCAATCTGCACAAAGGAAGCAGCAAGTGCAGATGGAGCCACGTGGGTGCAGCAGGTGGAAGGTCTCTCCGTGCTGACTGGGACATACAACACATCAGCAAAGCACATGAACGGTGGCATTATCAGGCAACAATAGTGTGCATGGCAACAATTCTAATACAGTCAGAGGTAAGTGGAAATGGATGTGGCAGGGCCGGGGTCAGAGCAGGAGGCAATAGGGATGTGAATGGTCAGAACTGGAGATGAATGGGATGAAGGAGGGCTGGGGCCAGATCTAAGCATGCACTATTACAGCAGGCGCAAGCTTAGTATGTGCAGCAAGAGGTTTCCTTGAATATTTGCGCAATAGCCTTGCCGTCCGCATTTCTTGCTACCGGCCTTGTTTGAAGTCTTTCTACAACAGTACAATTTAGAGCGTGCTTTTTTCTTCAGTGACACGATTCCTACACCATTGGAGATATAAGTGTCTTTACAGTCCAAACGACACTTTGGTACACAGTTACACCCCTCCCCTTGAAAAAGGCGTCAGCCGAAACGCGTTGGGGACTCCAATAAAGCACCCTCTCAAGCAATTGTGGTCATCCCTTACTTCTGCTTGTTGTGCACCCTAGACTTTTGTTTGCAGGAACTTCGCTCTCCTTGTGCCTCAACAATTCTAATACAGAGGTAAGTGGAAATGGATGTGGCAGGGCCGGGGTCAGAGCAGGAGGCAATAGGGATGTGAATGGTCAGAACTGGAGATGAATGGGATGAAGCAGGGCTGGGGCCAGATCTAAGCATGCACTATTACAGCAGGCGCAAGCTTAGTATGTGCAGCATGAGGTTGACGCAGGGCCTTCTGTATAGCGAGGCCCTGTGCCAACAACATGCTCACACATGCATAGGGCCGGCCCTGAGATCCAGCATGTTGGGTGAGCAGAAGAAAATAGCTTTATTTTTAATGATATATGCCTCAGCTTTGGTGTCTCTCTGAAATATGAGATTGCAGCCCTGCTATTAGTAATCTGTGAATTTTCATTAAAATCATCTGTAAAACCTGAAGATCGGAGGATCGCCAATGTAACGCTAATTTTTAAAAAGGGTTCCAGGGGTGATCTGCGAAACTACAGACCGGTGAGCCTGACGTCAGTACCAGGAAAAATGGTAGAAACCATCATAAAGAACAAAAACATGTAGCTAGTCATGGCCTAATGGGAGACAGCCAACATGGCTTTAGACAAGGAAGATCTTGTCTTACTAATCTGTTATGTTTTTTTGAAGGTGTGAATAAACAAGTGGACAAAGGTGAGTCGGCTGATATAGTGTATCTGGACTTTCAGAAAGCCTTTGACAAGGTCCCTCATCAGAGACTTTTGGCAAAACTAAAGAGTCATGGGATAGGAGGCAGTGTACTGTTGTGGATCAGGAACTGGTTAAAAGATAGAAAGCAGAGGGTAGGGCTAAATGGCCAATTTTCCCAATGGAGAAAGGTGAATAGTGGTGTACCCCAGGGATCTGTGCTGGGTCCACTGCTTTTTGACATATTCATAAATGACCTGGAAAGGGGAATAACGAGTGAGGTTATCAAATTTGCAGATGACTCAAAACTATTTAAAGTTGTTAAAACCCAAGAGGATTGTGGAAAATTGCAAGAGGATCTTGATAAATTGGAAGACTGGGCATCAAAATGGCAGATGAAATTTAATGTGGACAAGTGCAAAGTTATGCACCTAGGGAAGAACAACCCAAACTATGGTTACACGATGCAAGATTCCACATTAGGAACCACCACCCAGGAAAAAAGATTTAGGCGTCATTGTGGATAACATGTTAAAACCCTCGGCCCAGTGTGCAGCGGTGGCCAAGAGAGCAAATAGAATGCTAGGTATCATAATGAAAGGAATGGAAAATAAAACAAAAGATATCATAATGCCTCTATATTGTTCCATGGTGAGTCCGCACCTTGAATATTGTGTGCAATTCTGGTCGCCATATCTTAAAAAGGATATAGCGTTATTAGAAAAGGTTCAGAGAAGAGCCACCAAAATGGTAAAGGGGATGGAAGGATACTCCTATGAAGAAAGGCTAAAAAGGTTAGGGCTCTTTAGCCTGGAGAAGAGACGGCTGAGGGGACATATGATAGAAGTCTATAAATTAATGAACGGAGTGGAACGGGTAAACGTAGATTGATTGTTTACATTATCAGAATATAGAAAGACTAGGGGACATGCAATGAAGCTACAGGGTAAACTATTTAAGACTAATAAAAGAAAATATTTTTTCACTCAACGTGTAATCAAACTCTGGAATTTGTTACCGGAGGATGTAGTAAAGGCTGTTAGTGTAGCTGGGTTTAAAAAAGGTTTGGACAAGTTCCTGGAGGAAAGGTCCATAAACCATTATTAAGAAGGGACCCAGGATATCAATGCTTGACCCAGTACAAGCATTGTGGAACCTGTGTCTTTTGGGGAAACTGCTAGGTACGTATGACCTAGATTGGCCACTGTTGGAAACAGGATACTGGGCTTGATGGACCTTGGTCTGACCCAGTATGGCATATCTTATGTTCTTATATGTTGGCACTCCCCTACTATACTTACCATGATTATGGGTAGCGCCAGCCTTGCTTATAGCTATATTTTCCTTTGCTTTTTGTTGAAGTGCCTCTTTGATTGTGATTGCTAAATGTTTTTTCCATTTCCTGAACCATTGTGTAATGGAAATATTAATAAATATGAGAAAAATAAATACATAAATGGGGGCATCCTCAGACAGTAGAGGTACCGTTTCAGCACAATTACGAGCCATGAGATAGTAAGTTTGCAATTAACCACATGCAGGTTAGACACATGGACATCAAAAGGATAGATAGACTTTGTCACATTCCTTCTCGATTCTCACCACCACCAAAAGGTTGTACTTTTTGGTGGTGGTGAGAAGCGAGGAGGAATATGACTAATTCTATTTACCCTTTTGATGTCTAGGACATCTGCACCTTGCCCACTCACAATCTTAAATGACAGAAGTGTAAAACAGGGGTCTCCAAATCCAGTCCTGGAGGGCCACAAACCAGTCAGGTTGGCAGGATATATCTAATGCATATATATCTCATGCATATTCATTAGGGCTATCCCAAAAACCTGCCAGGGTTGTGGCCCTCCAGGACAGGGTTGGACACCCCTGGATTAGGAGTCCATGAGAGGAGTGACAGAATTAGGGGAAAGTTTACTAAAGCGCAGTAATGTTACCGTCGATAAGTGCCGCGCTAATGTTACGGATGCCCATATAAAGAAATTGGCGGTGCAGCGTTAAGGCAAGCCTGGTCTGGTAACACACGGTACAGGGTGCCCTGGCCAATTAACATGCGGTACAGGGCACCCTGAATTACCCCGCGTTAACGTCACAGCCAACGGGAAGCAGCAGCGTATCCAAAGGGGTTGCAATCAAAGGCGCGCAGACAGTAGAAGATACACTGAGGGATGTGCAGATATGGTGCCACATAAGAAACGGAGTCGTAGGTGTAAGGACATAGACCACAGGCAGCTGATATCGCAGTCTGTAAGTGGGACGTGAGCCACATAGAAATACATGCACACACACTATGAAATGGTGTACAGTGACAACAGCATGCAGAAGAGTAAACATATTAAACTGAAAGGGCGTCAGGGGCTGGTCTGAAGGGCCAGCCGTGTGGATGGTGTGTGTACAAGGGCAGAATGGGGAAGTTATCCAAAAAGGAGTATGTGAGAATCAAACCGGTACACTGAAGAGTCCAAACACAGCTCACCAACACCAATACCAAACCACTGAGTCAACTGCCTACCCAGACAGCCCAAAGAAAGGGACCATATGTAACAGCTAATATGTGATGGATAGGCTGCATGGAGGGCACACTGTAGTGCACAGTGAAGAGAGGGAAGGGCATGTGGAGAAGCGATGAAGCTGCAGCCATTGTATGGTAAGGTTAGCAGAAGAAAAGAAAAGAAAGGAACAGGAACATGCGAGAATCAAACCCGCAACCACTATCCCAAACAACCACAACAAGCACAATGCAAATATGTTCCACCAAGTGGCCATCGTATCTGCTATATTATAGGCGTTACATTATGACGCAGTATTGCAGCGTACGCATGTTGCATCATACGCACGTTGCAGAGAACACGCATATGCATATGCCACAATGTGCATTGCAGAGCCGCTGACGCACAGCATGCACAATAATGTGCGTGACGTAACAGACGTTCTTACATGCCTTATGAGATACGTTTAGGCGCCTTAGGTTATGTGGGCAGGTTATGGCGCATAACAATGCACATCCCAAACAAACGTCACATGCACTATTGTGAGTGCTGCGCGTCTGTGGCACTGCATCGCACGTAGCACCACAGTACTGCCACACTACAGTAGACAGGATGAGGCACTGTACTTCCTATCCATTGCCCTTCATCTGTGCTCGCTCCAGTTTTAGAGTTACAGCTGTTCTTCTACCTTCCAGCTTATGCCTGTCAACCTGATGCATCTTACAGTCCTTGGAGTACCTTAGATTGTGGATGTCATCATGGGGTCAGACCAGATATGGAACTGTTGCTAGGCCACTGGCAGACCAACGGTAGTACTAGGAGCCTCCGTAGCCCTCAACCATGGTCAACCATGGTCTGACATTCACCAGCAGCAGGCACAGTCAGACTATACCTGCTTCACCCCACCAGGTGTTCCAGCCATGCATAAACTAACTGCAGACAGTCCATTAAACAGTCTATATTGCATGTTCACAGAGGAACTATGTGCACCCAGACCTGGGTTGTACAACACAACCACCCGGCAGGTGCCCCAGTGATTGGCCCTCCAGAAAAGAGAGCACATATATATCACCTGAGACAAATACGATGTAGCACTATGTGGGAACATAGCCACGCAATGGTCACTGTTCGGTCAGTGTGAGATTGTCCTAACAGCAAGACGTGCTGTGGCCACCTTGTCCATGCAGGTGGTGGTGGGCACTGCAATGTCCCAGCCATTGCCCCACCCCCACTGCAGATGCATCCTGCCTGATCCGCCCTCTCTGGTCCATACCCACAATACCTCCTCAGTATGCAGATTTGCAGGCTGGTGCTGGCAACAGTGTACGTTTTGTGGGCCCAGTGCAGAGTAGGGCGCCACACCACAGTGGATGGACATGCACTCACCCACCCCTATTGCAGCATTGTGCAAAGATAGGGGTGGTTGGCAAACCAGACCACCACACTGGTCCTGATCACAGTGCAGGCAGTGCTAAAGGGTGTATGAGCTAGGTGTGGGCTCTGCTGATAACTGCTGCTCCTAGCCGGTGCAAACAGCCTGACTCTCAATGGAGCTTTGGATAGTGGGGCCTGTGTGTGTCGATGTTTGTACTCCTGTTGGCTGCTGCTTTTGGGATTGCACATGTTGATGTTGTATCTGCAATGTAGGGTAAAATGTAGGAACATGCATTGCATGGTCCACACCTGGGATGTGAACCTATGACCCTCTACTCCAGGACACACTGGTTATGTGTACTGCATCACACTGTTGCCACAGAAGCAGTGCAGTCCCTGGGGCTACATCTGCTTTTTCTTAGACAGACCTTGTTTATTGCACTGCACATGGCACACTGGGGCAGGTCATGACCTTCATCCGCGGCAGGCAGGTGCCACTGCCACCGGCACCCCCTGCCATGCTGACATGCCCATATACTGTCGGTGCTGGTTGTGTGCAGTCCGAGGCCATCCACTGTGCAGGTAGGCGGGTGCCTAGGTTCAGGGTCTGGGGTGCGTTGGCATACATGGACATCCGCACATCCCCCCCATTACCTCCTGCCACTGTTCTGACACTTCCACATGGGGGTGAGATGACTGTGGGGTGTGAGGTTGGTGGACTGGCAACAATTGGCTAGGGTGGACCTGGTTGGTTGATTGTATTCTGCCGGCAGACTGTGGTCAGGCTGGGGCATGCACTGCATGTCCAGTGTATCCATTATAGACTACTGGGTGTTTACATATTTCACCCAATGTGTGGTCACACCCTGTACCGCCTTACCAGGGGTTGTGATAATGGGTGTTTATTTTGCTGGGTTTACGGTCAGTTTGTGACTTATCCTGGGGAAAGTCCGTAGACCCTTGTTAGAGTGGCCCCCGATGTGCACTGCTGGCCCCATTACGGGCATTTTGGTTCCTGTGTGATGTTTGGGGTACCTGCTGTGTATGTTTCCCCTGGATGGGACACTGTGGTACACAGAGTAATGGGCATTTAGACCTTGATCAGACACTGCCATGCTGATTTCCGGTTTCTGTCCACCCTGTGCCCCAGTTGCCCCCACAGCATGTCCTGCCTGTGCCCCAGTTGCCCCCATTGCATGTCCACCCTGTGCCCCAGTTGCCCCCACTGCATGTCCCGCCTTCAGCCCCCTTTGCCTCATTTGCAACATCACCATAGTGCCTTTTCATACTTGGGCACTATGCTGTTGCTGAAAATGGTCACTACTATCACTGTTTTTGGTCTCCCTGTCTGTGCTCTATATTGCTGACATTTAAATTGTCCCTCTCTCCTGCAAATGTGCATCTACTGACAGGTTTTCACTCGCAGTAATGTTCGGGCCTTCATGTTCCCGCATTAGTGTAGCAGGGACCTCTCCCCGCCCACTCCCCGCCCTTTGACCCCTTCTCTCTGCCCTCTCTCCACCCTCTGGGAGGGTTACTGTCGCCGGAGACGTTACCGTGCGTTAACGTTGCATCTGGTCATGTTAACACGCATTAACGTTGCGTCTGGAAATGTTACCACGTGCTAACGTTGCCGCTGCTACATTACTGCGCTTTAGTAAACATACCTCTTAGAATTCTAATTAGCATGTCTTGCACTCCCTTCCAACCTTTCCCGGCATTCTATCCTAGAAGTTGTAGAGACCTCTACTGTACCTATTCCTGCTGTTGGGCCTTGCATTCACCAATTTCCCTCACCTCAAAGCCTTCACCAATTGTGTGAGTGCATGCATCATACTTTATGAATGCTGCTTGCTGCCGGAGAGAGGTGGGTCACAGTTCCAAAGTTTTATAGCTGTTATGCTGTGGTGTGGGTTAACCTCCCAAAAGCTATAGTGCTGTGATAGTATGGCTTCTGCCTTGCAAATGTCTCCCCCAATTAGTATTGTGTGTACCGCAGAAGGAACCCACATTGATGTGTCCCTGTGGTCGGATATTCTGTAGACATAGCCATGCAGCCAATAATTTTAATAAACCATAACCATAACATTTCAGTGATTAGTGTGGAAAGGGGCTTAGTGGGACAGATAAGGACATCTATGGGTTTGCTATTATTGGGGTTAGAGAGATGTATTCTTCTATGTCTGATCTATATGATATATATTTCAATAGCCTGCACCATGCTGATCTCCACCATCTTGGCCAGCAGAGCTTTACCCACTTGCTTGACCCTCTATAGCAGTGCTTCTCAACCCTGTCTTTGGAGCATATCTAGACCTGTCAGGTTTTCAGGATTCCCACAATGAATATGCATGAGATATATTTGCATACAATGAAGGCAGTGCATGCAAATTTACCTCATGCATATTCATTGTGGGAATCCTGACAACCCGATGGACCTAGGTGTGCCCGGAGGATTGAGTTGAGAAGCACTGTTCTATAGAGTACATAATCAGTTCACGGTTTGGATCATCAAACCCTGAGCTGATGATGGATGCCTGTGCCTTGATCTGTATGTATTAATGGGTTGTGTGCATGGGAAATTTTCCAACCCATTACCCTGGTGAGACCTACTCCCAATATGCACTGGGGAACATGTGCCATGCAAACAACATTCAGAGTGTTTGGCACTGTTTCATTCCACTAAAATCATTGCAGATTCATCTACTGAGGATACGATTGTAGGCATACTTCCATATGTTGGGGGACGTCAGGCTGTGACAAAAACATTACCTAAATTTTGGCCAGTTTTGAGCCTTCATTCTTGTTTTAATGGGAAACAATTGTTACTTGCTTAGTCCAGAGGGGCTAATTTGCGGGATATGATAGTTCATTCTGCCTTTGATGTGGATCATCCTGCTTCTTCCCATGAGAACCCGGGTCATTTTCCATGTGGGACCTGCAATATCTGTGCGTTTTCTATTGTGGGCACTTCTTGGTGTGATTCTCAACATCTGACATAATAGTGTCAAAATGGCATACTACATGTCAAAAAACAGTCTAAAACGTGATATTGTGGAAAGACAGAGCTTTTATTGAACCAATGAGAACCCGACACAGGCCATGTTTCACTACCCTTCATCAGAGGTTTGTCTGGCATATGCTAAAAACATAAATATATAAAAACTTAAAACCTAAAAGAACAGATCACTCAAAACACAATTAATAATACAATATTGAATGAATCAAATGATAAAAACACCAAAAAAAATGTAATCAAAACATAAATTAAAAAACTTTAAATACAATTGAAAACCGAACAAATGTAACCAAAATGCAGAAATGCTCATATGTCTAAAAACATTAAACATTAAAAGGTTAAAAGGATGTGACACATAAAAAATAATAATAATAAATACCTCTGTTTGAGAACGTTAAACCAGAAGGTCTTGTACCACACTGTTATAAACTATTAGAAATCTGTACATTCTAAAAGGAATGTGAATAAATACATTAAAAGCAACCAATTATGAACAATAAATACATAAAATATAGGAGTGAAAAACATGGAGAGCGGAAGAAACAAAGCACACATCTATTAAACATCATCTTCCCTATGATAAGGGGGAGAAAGAAAAAGGTAGCAGGAGTGAGTCAGTGAGAGAGGAACATTAATACATTAATGTGGCACATATACTGTATATACTGCAAAAATATGCATAAGGAATGCAAATAAGTCTCCATAGATTAATAATAAAACATGAAATGAATAGAGCAAAAAGGACAAAGTGCTGTCTTATGTCTTTCCTTAGAATCAATTTAAAATGGCAGTGAACTAATCTTATCAAGGACAGGAGGTATATCTAACGTGAAAGGCTGAAAACATGTTAAAAAGTGTCAAATACCAAGGTCTATAGAGACTTATTTGCATTCCATATGCACATTTTTGCAGTATATATATGTGCCACATTTTCGGCATGATGTATTAATTTTCCTCTATCGCTGACTCACTCCTGCTACCTTTTTCTTTCTCCCCCTTATCATAGGGAAGATGATGTTTAATAGATGTGCGCTTTGTTTCTTCCTATATTTTATGTATTTTTTGTTCATAATTAGTTGTTTTTTACTTATTTATTCACATTCCTTTTAGAATGTACAGATTTCTAATAGTTTATAACAGTATGGTACAAGACCTTCTGGTTTAACGTTCTCAAATAGAGGTATTTATTATTATAATTTTTTATGTGTCTCATCCTTTTAACCTTTCAATGTTTAATGTTTTTAGACATATGAGCATTTCTGCATTTTGGTTACATTTGTTCGGTTTTCAATTGTATTTAAAGTTTTTTTAATTTATGTTTTGATTACCTTTTATTTTGGTGTTTTTATCATTTGATTCATTCAATTATTGTATTATTGATTGTGTTTTGAGTGATTCGTTCCTTTATGTTTTAAGTTTTTATATATTTATGTTTTTAGCATATGCCAGACAAACCCCTGACGAAGGGTAGCGAAACACGGCCTGTGTTGGGTTCTCATTGGTTCAATAAAAGCTCTGTCTTTCCACAATATCACGTTTTAGACTGGTTTCTGCATTCTACGTGATATCTGCTTCTGTTGTGTTGCATATTACATGTCAATCCACCCATGTGGTTTACTTAATTATTTGCCTGTGTTCCCTCTATTATGTGGGACGCACTACGTGATCAGTGAAAATTTGTCTTGCTGAACATGCGTCCCGTTTACACACAAGGACTTTATCAGCTCCGATGGTTGAACACTGTGCTCATGAGACTGTAGGATTAAATTCTTCTTCAACCTGATGCAGGGTTGAGGGCGGAGACCTGAAACATGGCACACTGTTGTTTGCTGTGTTCCGGTGCAGTGTGAAGCACAAATTGGAGTTAAAAGTTTCAGATAAGTCATTTAAATGTTTTTTCACTTTTAAAACCTGATTAAAAAGGAGCAGCCACAGTGAGGAGGCAGTCTTTTTTGGTTTAGCAGCTCCGACAAAAATATGTCTGTCTGTCATCAGGGCCTTTTTTGATGGGATGACATACCTTGCAGCACAGAGTACCTACTGTTTATTCATGCTTTGGTCATCTCTGAAAACAGTCTGTGCAATGCTAGATATGGACCAGAAAAAAAGCAGAAAAGGTTCACCATAGACTATTATCCAATGTTGCTCATCCAGGTCGGCACAAATGATACTGCTAGGTGACTTCATGGCTCTGGGACAGAGTTGAAACATAGGTGCGCAGATGGTGTTCTCTTCAATCTTCCCTGTTGAGTGTAAAGGCAGAGAAGCTCGCATCCTGGAGATGACTACATGGCAGCATGGATGGTGCCATCGAGAGTGTTTCAGTTTCCTGGACCATGGGATGATGTTCCAAGGGCTGCAGAGCAGAGATGGTGTCCATCTGTCCAAGAAGGGTCGAAGTGTCTTCAGCAGCAGACTGGCTAACCTACTGATACACAGATAGCCATGACTGGAATGCAATTATATTAGGCTACACAGGGGAGGAAGAAGGGAGGAGGAGTAGCACTATATGTAAAAAATAATATTAAAGCTATAGAATTATCGGACTTAAATGGGAGAGAGGAGGTACTGCAGGTTAAACTAGAAAGAGGGAAAATGAAATCCATTTGCATTGGAGTGATATACAGATCACTCTCACAGGGAGAAGAAATGGATGTGGATTTAATAGAAGACATGTGCAGCATTGCCATGAATGAAAAAGTGCTACTGATAGGTGATTTTAATATGTTGGATGCTGATTGATACATCTCTGTTGTGGTGTCATCTAGAAGTAAGGAGATCCTAGATTCTCTACAGGAGGTACTATTAAGGCAATTGGTAATAGACCCACATGTGAAGGGGCCATACTGGACTTGGTGCTTACCATTGTGGAAAGTGTTTCTGATGTTATAGTAGGAGATTTTCTCGCATCCAGTGATCACCTGATGGTGTGGTTCAGTATTAGGACTAAGGCTGATAAAATTCATTCAAAAGCGAGGGTCTTAGACTTCCGGAAACAAACTTTTCCAAGATGGGACAATACCTCTAGGGGTCATTAGCGGGATGAAAACAACTGGGGGATATAGAAAAACAGTGGGCAAAACTGAAAGGGGATATTTTAAGGGCAACAAACCTTTTTGTTAGAAAGGAAAATAAAAGTAAAAAGAAAAGGAGGCCGCTATGGTTCTCAAAAGAAGTAGCTGAAAAGGTGAAGAAAAAGAGAGAGGCCTTCAGGAAATACAAGAGATCACAGTGAGAGGAAGACAGGCATCTATATTTAGAAAAACTTAAAGAAGCTAGCAAAGCAGTCAGGAAAGCAAAGATACAAAAGAAGAAATAGCCAATGCATTAAAATTGGAGGATAAGACATATTTCAGATATATTAGTGAGAGGAGAAAGGGCAAAAGTGGTATTATCAGACTTAAAGATGAAGGGGAGGAATATGTAGAAGCTGATGAGGATAAAGCGGAATTGCTTAACAAATATTTTTGTTCTGGATTCACAGATGAAGGGCCAGGAGCAGGACCTCAGAAAACACACACAAATAGGAACAGACATGATGGGGAGCTTGAACAGTATCCAGAAGACTGTGTTTGTGAGGAACCAGCTAAACTAAAAGTAAATACAATGATGGGACCAGATGGGATACATCCAAGAATACTGAAGGAACTTGGGGATGTTCTAGCGCCTCCACTGACTGTCCTTTTTAATGCTTCTTTGGAGTCAGGAGTGGTTCCAGAGGACTGAAGAAAGGCACATATGGTCCTTTTACACAAAAGCGGAAGTAAGGATGAGGTTGAAAACTACAGGCCGTTTAATCTAAGTAAATTATGGGAACGCCGCTAAAAAAGAGAATAGTGAGGTTTCCCCTCACTCAGTTTGCAGTTTGTCGTGCTGTGAGAGCTTGTGTTCATCAGTGTTGTTGAGAGCTAAGCTATCAGTAGCCTAGCTACTGGCAGGGCCTCCCAAGATAAACAGGACTCAGCTGAGATTCTAGACAAAGACAAACCATCCATCTGGCAGCAGCAGAATGGGACGGTCTTGTAAGTGGAAGATCAAATTTCTGTGACAAATGCAACAACATTGGAATTAGCTGCACGGAAAAAAAGGCCTGGCAAATCTACTTCTGTATCTTGCCACAAAACCCAATGGATAGTCACAAAACAAATAGCACGATAGTGCTGGAAGATGAGACCCCCAGGTTGGAAGGCACTCAAATGGCTACTGAGGATGAGCTGAAGACTTCTCAGAGTAAAGTCAGCATTTATGATGTGGTTGGATCTGCTGATGTAGCTGTGCATGAAATGAGTTTCAGAAGTCACAAAGAGGTCTTACATATTGGGACATGGAATGTACAACGCATGAACCAAGGGAAGTTGGAGGTGGAACATGTACAACTCGATCTGTTGGGTGTCAATGAACTGAAATGGACTGGCCTTGGGCACTTAGCATCTCATGATAATATGGTCTACTATGCTGGACATGAAAAACAAAGACCACTAACCATTTTATTAGTCACCTTCTGCATGGACTCCAACCTGTGTATATCCATTTATAATTAAGAAGAAACTTGCAAGAACTGTAATGAAATACAATGCAGTCAGCAAATGCTTAATTTCTATTTGTCTATGGGAAAATCTTGTCAGCACAAATATAATTCAGGTATATGCCCCAACAAAAAGCTGCAGAAGAGGAAGACGTTGATGAGTTCTATGAACAAGTACAAGCTGAAATTGACAGAACATGCAAACAGTATATCCTGATAGTCATGGGTGACTGGAATGCAAAAGTTGGCAACAAGGAAGGCGGCAAAGTGTTTGGAAAATATGGACTTGGCAACTGAAATGAAGCTGTAGAAAGACTGACAGAATAATGCAAGGCCAATGGTCTATTCATCTCAAACACCTACTTTCAGCAACACAAGCACTGACTGTGCATGTGGACTTCACCCAAAGTATTGCACAGAAATCAAATTTACTACATCTGTGGAAGAAAAGGATGGAAAAGCTTGATAACATCAACAAAGACTAAAACCTGGAGCTGACTGTGGTACTGATCACCAACTACTAGCATGCAAACTCAAGCTAAAGTTGAAAAAGAGCAAGGAATTCTTGAATGTAGCAAACTATGACCTTAAGAATATACCACTGGAATTTAAAGAGTGCCTGAAAAATTGATTTGCTGCTTTAGATACAAATGACAGAGTTCCAGAAGAGCTATGGGATGACATCAAGAAGGTTGTGTTGGAAGAAAGCGAGAAGTCTCCACATAAGGCGGAATAAAAGCAAAACCGCCAAAATGGATGACTGAAGAAACTCTGAAAATTATCCAGAAATGCAGAGAAACTAAAGTCAGAGGAAAAAGAGAAGCAATCGCAGAACTCAACGGAGATTTCCAACGTGCAACAAGACAAGACAAGAAGAAGTACTACAATGACACATGCAAGAAAATAGAATCAGAAACTATTAGTGGAAGAACAAGATCAGCTTTCTAAAGTTATAAGAGTTAAAAAAAAATCCAGCCTCAAATTGGAGGGCTAAAAGATGCTCAAGGATCCATGTTGAATGATGCTGAGAAGATCAAGAAAAGGTAGAAAGAATATACAGAGTCATTATACCATAAAGATCAAGTGGATCATCAGCTGTTTCAACCTGTACCTTATGATCAGGAACCATTGGTGATGAAAGAAGAAGCCAAAGCAGCATTGAAAGCCTTATCAAAGAACAAAACACTAGGCATTGATGGCATTCCCACTGAAGTATTACAGCAATCGGATGAAGCTGTTACCATACTTACAAGACTCTGCCAGGAAATTTGGAAGACAAATTCATGGCCAACTGACTGGAAAATATCTTTGTTTATACCAATACCGAAGAAAGGTGACATGACTGACTGTGGAAATTATCACACAATTTCTCTGATATCACATGCCAACAAGATTCTTCTCATGATCATGGAGCAGAGACTACAACCATACCTGGAATGAGAACTGCCTGAAGTGCAAATGGAGTTCGGGAAAGGGCAAGGAATGAGAGACATTATCGCGGATGTGAGATGGATCATTGAAAAGACAAAAGAATACCAAAAGGATATCCATATGGATTGTATTGACTACAGCAAGACTTTTGACTGTGTAAACCATGAGAAATTCTGGGCCACATTAAGAAGCATGGGTATACCAGAACACCTGCTAGTTCTCCTGCACAACCTTTACGGTGATCAAGAAGCAACAGTTTGAATGGAGCTAGGAGAAACAGAATGGTTTAAAATCAGCAAAGGCGTATGCAAGTCTGCATACTTTCCCCCTATCTCTTTAATTTATATGCAGAATAAATCATCAGAGAAGCAGGACTGTGTGAAGACAACAGAGGTATGAAGATTGGTGGAAGACTCAACAACCTTCGCTATGCTGATGATACCACATTACTGGCTGAAAGTGAAGACTATTTGAAACATTTGCTTCTCAAGATCAAGGAATATAGTCTTAAAATGGGTCTCCACCTTAATGTTAAGAAGACAATGTTCCTTACAACTGGCAAATCAACAAGTACATCATTGATGGAGTAGAAATTGAAATAGTTGACTGCTTGAACTTAAATGGATCAACAATCAATAAAGAAAGGACTAGCAGACAAGAAATCTGATGACATATTGCTCTTGGTAGAATGGCTATGAAGGACCTAGACAAGATTCTCAAGAGCAGAGATATCTCTCTCCATACAAAGATTTGACTTGTCCAAGCCATGGTATTTTCAATAATGTCATATGGATGCAAAAGTTGAACAGTGAAAAAAGATGGACAGGAAGAAAATTGATGCTTTTTAATGATGGTGCTGGCAATGAATACTGTGTATATCATAGATTGCCAAAAGAACAAACCAGTCAGTACTAGAGGAGATCAAACCTAAGCTTTCCTTAGAAGCTCAGATGACAAGACTTTGACTTTCATACTTTGAACACATCACGCGAAGAGAGAGATCATTGAAGAAAGACACAATGCTTGGCAAGGTAAAAGGTCACCATAAAAAAGGAAGGCCAGCAATGAGATGGATTGATACAATAACAGTAACTATGGATACCGCTCTATCAACAATGAGTTGCTTGGCTGAAGATCGAACAAAGTTAAGGTCAACTATCCAGAGGGTCACCAGGAGTCAGCACTGATTCAATGGCACTTAACAACAACAACAGTGAGGTTTTTGGAGTCCAATGGATTGCAGGATCCAAGGCAGCATGGATTTACCAGAGGCAGGTCTTCTCAGACAAATCTGATTGATTTCCTTGACTGAGTAAGCAGGGAGTTGGACCGAGGGAGTGTCACAGACATGGTGTACTTAGATTTCAGTAAAGCCTTTGACGCTGTTCCACACAGGCGACTTATAAACCAATTGAGTGCTCTAGGGATGGACCCTAGAGTTACTGATTGGGTTAGAAACTGGTTGAATGGAAGGCGGTAAAGGATACAGTTAAATGGAGCTCATTCTGAGAAGAAGGACATTACCAGAAGTGTGTCACAGGGATCTGTTCTTGTTCTGATTTTTTTAAACATCTTTGTTGGTGATTTTGCAGAAGGGTTGTCAGGTAAGGTTTGCCTCTTTGTGGATGATACCAAAATGTGCAAAAGAGTAGACACCCAGGATGGAATAGATATGAGGAAAGATCTAGCTAAGCTTGAAGAATGATCTAGAATTTGGCAGCTGAGATTTAATACATAAAAAAGCAGGGTAGTGCATTTGGGCTGAAAAAAATCCAAGAAAGGGGGTGAAGCACTTCTGACCACAAGAGATGTGTGGGACCCGGGCATGATTGTGTCTGTTGATCTTAAAGTAGCTAAACAGGTAGAAAAGGCTACAGCAAAAGCTAGAAGGATGCTTGGGTGCATAGAGAGAGGAATGGCCAGCAGAGAAAAGGAGGTGATAGTGCCTCTGTATAAGTCTCTGGTGTGACCTCATTTGGAGTATTGTGTGCAATTCTGGAGACCACACCTGCAAAAGGATATACACAGGTTGGAGTCCATGCAGAGGGTGACTAATAAAATGGTTAGTGGTCTTTGTTATAAAGCATATAAGGACAGATTTAAAGATCTCAATATGTGTACTTCAGAGATAATGTGGGATAGAGGAGGTATGATGGAGATCTTTAAATACCTCTGTGGCATAAATGCACAGGAGGAGAATCTCTTTTCATTGAAAACAAGCTCTCCTATGAGGGGACATAGGATGAGGGTAACAGTGGATAGAGTGAGGAGTAATATACGTAAATATTTATTTACGGAAAGAGTGGTAGATGCGTGGAATAGTCTCCCAGTGGAGGTGGTAGTAATGAGGACAGTACCTGACTTCAAAAAAGCATGGGACAAACAGAGAGGATCTCCAAAGGTAAAAAGGGGACTATTATAGTTGATATGGAAGGGCTTAGATTGTAAGCTCCGATGAGCATGACTCTGACGGGCAGGGACTATCGTTTGTATGTTGCTACCTCTTGTAGGTCAGCTGTACAGCACTGCGTGTGTGGCGCTCTATAAGTGCTGATTAGTAGTAGTAGTAGTAGGGCAGACTTGATAGACCATGTGCACCTTTTCTGCTGTCATGTTGCTATGTTTCTATTATCCACTCCTTTCACTTTTTGGGCTAGACAGGATGATAATTCCCTTTCCCTTTGAACTTCTACAAGAAAAAAATTGCTTCCCTTCCTCTGAATCTTATCAGCCCTGCAAGACTTTCTCCAACCACAAGGTATTTTCTCTCAGAAAACACTCCCTCCTTTGGTCTCAATTTACAGTTCAGGGGTGTGTTTACTAAGCTGTGCTACATGTTAACGTGGCAGATAGCACGGTTGGGTGGCATGTACTAGTGCAGGGCAAATGCAGACTGTGCAGCAATTTTCTGCACCATTTGCACAAATGACGTCAATAGCAAGAGTGGGTAGGAAATGGGTGGAGAGTGAGCATATCTGCAAAGCGCAATTACCATGGGCGTCAACAGTGCATGATAATTGTCAAAGCTGCAGAGAGCACGGGTCCAGATAACACTATCTACTAAAGTGGAGTCATGTGCAAATGGGCTGTGTTCAATGAGTTATCTTCTGGAGAAATGCAATGCATGCCCCCAAAAGATAGTACATGCAGCTAACATGGTACTATTTGCATGAAAATGCTACGTTAGCTGCAAAAGCCTAACGTGCCTTAGTAAACATACTCCTCAGTACGAACAAGAAGATATTATTTCAAAATTAGTTTTACAGAGATGATATGGAGCCAAACCAGTGTATTTGTCCTCAAAACAAAAGTTGTGAGTACTCATATGCTGGGCTCTTTCATTAATACATGAGGACCATGGGTCAATTTCAGCAAGCGATGAATGAGGTGTTGGTATGCTGCACCATTGCAAATCCCCTCAAAAACAGCCCTAAGCCGAACTATCTTCCGTTTACATCTAGATATCAATGTATCAGTAAAAAATAGAGGCGTGACTGCCACATCATTTAGTTTCATTTTTACATCCTTTTTTGACATTTGGTTCAGTTTCCTAGGGGTGTCATTAATTCTGTCCTGATCATATTTTTTTTTCTCAGAAATTTAAATTGCACAGACTTTTTTTTGTTGTATACCTTTGAACTTACTATTAAAATATTATGATGACATACAGTTGGAATATTTCCAATTGTTCCTCAAGATATTATACACAGCATACCTAAAATGCAACAGTGCCAATGATGTTGACTATAACTGTATCAGGAAAGATATCATGAGCACAAGAACATAACTTGTTTCACCTGATCTGCCCCTTTTTCTGGCCATGCTTACTCTTGAGGAACCTAAATTTAGATGTTTTATAATTCTAGCAAACCTAAATTTAGATACTAAGGGACATGTCTGCTAAAGGTTAATGCACATTAAGTGCTTCCGCTTCCCATTCATTTCTATGAGCCATTGCAGCCCTTAATGCTTATTAACCTTTAGTAAGCATAACCCTAAGGTGGGGAAATGCCCCACTGCCCCTTTCAAAGCACCTAACTCATGGATTGATGCCTACATTTATTTAGTATCAGACTCCCTGCTCCTCCTTCATAGTTCCTATTCTTCCTTTCACTTTTTTCCCAACTTCACTTTAAATGCCTATGACTTTATTAGCATTGCTCCTTATGGCACTTATATGCGTAACATAAGCCTCTTGTTGCCTTCCCTTTTTCATATTTCATTCTTTACAAAAACAATAAGAAGGTCTCAATGCATGAGTAAAGGAGATGGAAGACTACCAAGAAGTAATTGGCCTTACATCGTTGATTCCCCTTATGCTCTCTCTCTCTCCTATGTGCCTCCTTTTACATTTGTCCATTTTCACAATTTCCTCATTTGTGCTGCTTGAATCTCATTGTTTTGACCAGTTTCTCCTCCATATTTATTCATTATCTTCTCATTAAACTTTTAATTCCTTCCTGAAGTGTCATCTGTTCTCTTGTGAATTCTTTTATTGAATGCCTAGTTTATCTTAATCTCAACCTTTTCATGATTATGTTTTGGCTTCCCCTTTTATTATATAGTTAACCTTGATTTAATTTTCACCATGGCAGAAAGCTCTATGAAATGACAAAGGAATTGAAATACAGGCTTATTCTGACCATGGAAAAAGAGTCACAGAATTTGACAGGGAAAGAAGAAATGAGCACGGTATTATCTGTGCTTCAGGAACAGACCATAAAGACTAAAAACTGCCACAAACAGTTGTTTTTTCTAGTAGAAAAAGTTCTACAACTAATAGAAAAAACTAGATTACTAAATAGAGTTCAGAGAGAATACTATATTCATACACCTTTATTAGGATCTTCGTTGACTTGCAATGATAGAGGAAGGAGAAAGTAGAAGCATAGAAACATGACGGCAGAAAAAGAGCACATGGCCTCTCTAGTCTGCCCTTCCATATCAACCACTAAAAAAGTTATCTTTTCCCCTTTAGAGATCCTTTGTGTTTGTCCCATGATGATCCACAGCCAGCTCTTGAACCTGGGACCCTCTGCTTGTATACACACACTGGCTTTTCTGTGTTGTGCCACAGAGCCGCCATATAGCAAATTGGCAGGCCTTACCTCAAAAGTAATGGAGGATGAAGTGACATTCCCCAGGACCACAAGTGGGATATGAACCCTGGTTTGTTTTTGTATTGAACCAGTGCTCTAATCATTCGGCTAAAACTCCACATAAAGGGGGGCGGAGCTTGGCCGGTGAGCAAGATGGCAGCTTGATTCCCGTGCTCCCTGCAATCCTGATCTAAATCCAGTACTCCCCCGCCACTACTGCTGGAAATTTTCCCTTTTCTGCTTGGTATAAGGGAAGAAATGGCTACGGGCAAATCTGGCAAGCTAGACTTTAGTTCCCTCGGGTCTGGGGGTACGAAGCGGCAAAAACCAGACCCGCCCTCCCCGCAGAAGGCCGCTGGGCCCAGAGAGCACATGGACGCGATGCAGGAGCTGCTCACGGAGATTCGAGCAGTTCGCGGATTAGTAGAGGCAAACAGAGAGACACTCTCCGGAGTACAAGCGGATATCGTCGACCTAAAGGAGATGAAAGAGCAGCTCATGGGGCTCGCGGAAAAAATCACGCGGGTGGAAAACCAGGTAGAGTGCCATGAGGAACGTTTAAAGCTTACTTTGGTCAACGGCAAGCGTATCGCTTTATTAGAGCGTAACTTGGAGGACTTAAATAATCGCACTCGCAGAAATAACGTGCGCATTATTGGGGTGCCCGAGGGCGCCGAAGCGGGCAACATGCTGGCCTTCCTGACTGTACAATTGCCGAAGCTCCTCCGCCTGGAATTTACTCCTCCTCTAGAACTTGAAAGAGCGCACCGTGTCCCTCTACATGCCGGACCGCAGACTAAGCAACCGAGGCCTATCATCCTGCGTGTGTTGCGGCACCAACAAGCCTTACAAATCATGACGGCTGCAAAGTCCTTGGCGCCGATTAGCTTCGAGGGACGAAATATCTCCTTTTTCCCCGATTTCAGCAAGGGGACAGTAGAGAGACGGCGGCAGATGCTGGCTCTCCGCCCACGGCTACAACATCTTCAGGCACGGTATGGCCTTTTCGCCCCTGCGCGTTTTCGGGTGACTTTACACAATCAAACACGCACGTTTGAAGACCCCCAGATGCTGCTTCAATTTGTGGAAGAGCAGGAAGCCATGCTGATGCGCTGAACCATTGTGCTGGTTATCGGGCTCTCAGACTGTTGCTGAGATCGGTGTTCTCCAGAGGCCTGGCTGAGGCCTCGTGATAGTGAAGGGACATCTTCTGTTCTTCATTTCCTGTTTTGTGTATCTTGTGCTCTGTTGGATTCCTGTGTGGAAAATGTCGGGTGTCCCCGATTTGAGGTGCCCGGTTGGGCTCTGCGGGGGGGGGTAAGGGGAGAAATGCATCTATTTTAATGTTGCCATTGAGTAATCGGGCTGAGGGGTCCTGAGCTTTGGAACTGGCCCCTTATGGCTCTCTCCGGCTCCCCGGTTTCCCTTGATGTCCTCTCCTGGGAGTTCCTCCTACCCGAGGTCCTTTTTGCTTTCTTTAAATATTGGGCTTGGGTGTGTATGATGGGCCGGGTGGGTGGGGGAGGAGGGACATATTTTAGTGAGCATGTTTGTGTATGGGGCGCGGAGGGGAGAGTGAGTCTGGGTATGCATGTACGGGTCCTGGGTTGGGGAAGGGGATTATGGTTATGATTGTGAAGTCGAGTGTGTGGTGGGGGGGGGGGGAGTGCGTGTAGGGTAACCGGATGGCGGGGGTTAGGCTGTAGTCTTGTTCAGGATGGTTCTCCCATACAGTTTTAGGCTTGTGGTTGGGTTAGGATTTTATTGGTTTTCTTGGGTGGGGGTGTGGTGTTTTGTGGGAGCTGGGTCCAATTGGTTGATTATTCTGTACTCTCTTATGTTAATTATGCTATCATTTATCTGCTCTGGGATCACTTAACTTTATGTCACTGAACGTAAAGGGAATCAATAACCCCATGAAGAGGAACAAGATTTTGCTCTATTGCAGGAAGAAAGGAGCTGATGTTGTTCTGCTTCAAGAGACCCGCTTGCCGTCAGACGAGGCACATAAGCTAGGAGGGGGACAATATCAGCTGCTCGGGGTGGCCGGGGCTTGGCATAAGAAGAATGGGGTGCTTATCTTGGCTCGGAAAGTTCTCCAGCCGGTTGTTGAAATGACTCGGGCAGACCTGAAGGGGAGATGGGTGATCACTCGTCTACGAATACGAGACCAGATCTTTGACATAATGAATATCTACGGCCCGAACGCTGATGATGTTTCCTTTTTTCATGAAATTGCGGGGGAGCTACGAGATCTCAGTCCTGCTAATCTTGTTTTAGGGGGTGACTTCAACCTTGTGCTGGACCCTCTTATTGATCGGCAACCTTATCGTTCTGTTAGGACCAGCCGAGCGGCTAAGGTGCTCAGCGGTATGGTGCAACAGATGGATTTAGTAGATATATGGCGTTTGCTCCACCCCTCGCAAAAGGAGTTTTCCTTCTACTCCCTCCCACACGGGTCACACTCGAGGATCGATTTCTTTTTGATTGCTAGAGCTCTCGTGACCCAAGTGGCAGACGCACAAATCGGGGCGTGTACAGTCTCTGACCACGCGGCGGTTTTCCTTTCCTTCTCGCCTGATCCTTCTCCTGCTAGGAACTCTGGGTGGTTCTTCCAGAGATCTCTTCTCTTGGACCAGGATTTTTGTACATACTTACGGGGGGTTATCAAAGATTACTTTTCGGTGAACCTTCCTGGGGCTACTTCTGGATGGGCGTGGTGGGAGGCTTTCAAGGCCTCCCTGCGTGCTAGAATTACTAGCTTCGCCATTGCGGCGGCGAAGCGTCGCAAGCTTGTCTTGGGTGAGTTGGAGACCCAAATTCGGGCGGGAGAGAGCGTTTGTTACGGAGGAAAGTGGACCCGTGTGTCTTGTTACGGTTACAGAAGCTTAGGTTCCAGTTCAATACCATCTTAAGTGTGGAAGCTGAAAAGTTATCACAGGCTTCTAAAGCACGTTTTTATAGGGAACAAAACAAGGCGGGCAGGATGTTGGCGACTACCCTGGCTCCCAAGGCAGAGAAAGTTAGGGTGGCTGCTCTCCAGCAGAGTGACCAGACTTTGCTCACAAAAACTCCGGAGATAGCCGAGGCCTTTCGGTCCTTTTATGCAGGTTTGTATAGCTCGGAGGGAGCGGATAACGGGGAGGAGTGTGATGCATTCCTGGAGCATATTCCCCATCCTAGTCTCTCGGCCCAGCAAGCATTAGATTTGGACGCCCTCTTTTCTCTGGGTGAACTTCGCTTTGCCCTTAATGCGGCCAAGAGAGGTAAGGCCGCAGGCCCAGATGGTATTCCCATTGAACTTTATCAGGTGTTTCAAGAAGAGCTACTTCCTTTTTTGTGTCGATATTTCCAGCTGCTGCAAGATCAGGTGCCCGTAGTGGGGGGTTTTAGTGAGGCCATGATAGTGGTGATACCGAAGCCGGGTAAGGACGCCCTCAAGGTGGAGAATTATAGACCGATTTCCCTCTTGAATGCGGACTATAAATTGTTTGCGGCCGTTGTGGCCAATAGGTTGGCAACGGTGTCAGCTGATTTGATTCACCCTGACCAATGTGGCTTTATGCCCGGGAGAGCGACATCGGATAATGCTCGGTTGTTCCTTGATGTCCTGGCCATTTCTGAACAAGCTGGCACCCCTTTGGTGGGGCTCTCCTTGGATGCAGAGAAGGCTTTTGACCGGCTTGAATGGGCCTTTCTATTCAGGGTCCTGCGTTGGTTTGGATTCGGAGAGGGTATCATCCGCTGTATTCAGGTGCTGTACGCTTCCCCACGAGCTCGCATCCTTGTGGACGGGCTTTTGTCTGACCCCTTCTCTTTATTCCGAGGGACTCGGCAAGGCTGCCCCCTATCACCGATTCTCTTTAATTTGGCTTTGGAGCCGTTAGGACTATTAATCCGACACTCAGAAAAGATAGGCGGGGTTCGGATTGGGGATCTCCAGGTTAAGCTCGCAGCTTACGCTGACGATCTGCTGCTCTTCTCTCAACCCGGTTCTCTAGAAGAGATCTTGAGGGTCATAGGCCATTATTCACAGGTGTCAGGATATAAAATAAACTGGTCTAAATCTGTTGCCTTTCCCATGAACGGGGTTACGTTTTCCGAGGCTGTAAAGGATTTCCCCTTTGTCTGGGAAAAGAAGGCGATTAAGTATCTTGGTGTACGATTCTGTAGCTCGCTCGAAGAGACTTTTTCTCTTAATTGTAAACTGATTGAGGAATTGATTCAGACCTTCACGGCTAAGTGGTCGCCGTTACATCTTTCGTGGTGGGGCCGCATGGAGTCTATCAAAATGGTCCTCGCCCCCAAAATAAACTATATTTTAGAAATGCTGCCCGCTTCCTTCTCACAGAAGATTTACAAAGGCTGGGAGAGACAACTAGTGACCTTTTTATGGCAAGGAAAGCCTCCTAGGATTGCTCTTGGCAAGCTGAAGGCGAGCAAAGCCATGGGGGGGGGGTGAATTTTCCGGATTTTCACAACTATCACCAGGCTTTTTTGCTTAAGCAAGGGGCGTTGTGGTGTCCCCGTGAGCGTGGGGGTTCGTGTCCTGTTTGGGTCGAGGTGGAAAGGCGGCTTGTGGATCCGATCCCCTTGGACCTTCTGGTTGGTATGGCATGTCCGGTATTTTCTCCTGCTCTGGCAATAGTAGTAGCGACCCAAAGGGCATTTCAATATCTGGCTGGAGTCATGGGTTCCGAGAACTCGGTGACATCTCGGATGCCGATTTGGTGGAACCCTCGGTTCAGGATCGGCCGCAAATCCTTCGGGTGGCAGCAATGGCAAGTTAAAGGTATTTGGACAATAGGGCAGCTGTTTCATGATGGGCGGTGGAAGCCCTGGGTCAGGTTGCAACAGGAATTCTCGCTGCCCCCTAGATGTCAGTTTCAATGGACTCAATTAGTGAGCTGTCTTTCCTCTGCGGGGGTGTCTGCTCGGTGCCTAGATTTACCCTGGGGGCTGTATGAGCTGGCCCTCTCTTTTTCTAGCAAGTCTGGTGTAGCATCCAAATTTTACGCATACTTGCGGGAGGGCAGGCCCTCTAGGCCGGCAGGCGGTGACGCTTGGGTGATGGACTTAGAAGTGCCGATTTCCTCTCATGATTGGTCGATCCTGTGGTCTAGGGTCAGTAGGGTCTCTAAAGCAGCTGCCATAACGCAGTCCTTATTCTTCTTACTTCATCGGGCTATTATCACGCCCCTTCGACTCTCCAGTTGGAAGCCCGATTCTGGTAATCTGTGCTGGTCTTGTTCTCTCGGTCCTGGTACCTACAAACACATGTTTTTTGATTGCCTTTACGTTCATTCTTTTTGGCTTCATGTCTGGGAAAGGATACAACAGATCCTGTGCTTTCAGTCTCCCTGTACCTGGCAGGTAGTGATTTTGCGCTCTTCCGCAGGTGGCCTTCCTGATTTGAAGGGAAAGCGTTTTCTGCTGGATTTTTTAGTAGCCATAGCCTTGAAGCACATCTTGGTTTGCTGGAAGGATTCTAGCAAACTCGATGTTCACCACTGGTGGAGCATGGTGTGCCTTTATGCCAGCTATGAGAAGGCGCAGGATCATGTTGCTTTTACTAACGGCTGCAGGGGTACTCAATCTGGAGGTGTCCCGGACAAGTGGCAGTGTTTAGATGTTTATGTTGCGAAAGCTAGAGTGTGTGTGTGAGAGTTGGTTCATATTGTGGGGAGTGGGCCTGTTGCTCCCATTATATCTGGATAGCTATGCATGAGCAGTATCTTGTAGGATTGACGTTGGGGGAGCGTAGCCTACTGGGGATGGGACTGTCATGTTGGTGGGGGGAGGGGAGGGGGGTTTTCTTTTCTCTTTTGGGCTTGTTTTGTATAGTTGTATGTTCATATTCAAAATTCTAAATAAAAGATTAAAAAAAAAAAAAAAAAAAAACTCCACATAAAGTATTTGGGGAGGGTTTCACTTTAAAATATCCAGACGGTATGGAGAATTCAGTGCTCAAATGTTTCAAGTTCCTCAAACGGGGTCTTCAGCTCTCTGCTGTAGATTCTTTCCTGTACCTTCCATTCCCCTACAGGTGCTCATACCCCTATACTTCTCCTCTATCACAGACCTACCCAAACATTCACTACTCATCTTCCACTTCCTGCTGAAGGACATGCGCAGTCACTTGTCCCTTTCTGTGTTCCATTCTGAATCTTTGGCCAGCCACATGCTTTTTGCTCTACTCTTTGAAGCCTCAGACTCACATACTGTAGAAGAGAGAGGCCCAGAAGCATGCATTTGCACAGCCACTCACCCTCCCATCCATAGATATATAACACTTGAAAAACAATGAAGATGTATTATGCAACTGATTTATAAGGTCAGTCACTCAAATGTCATTATTTAACTTTTTTGATATTTCTACTTCACTTCAACCTCCTTTCCTGGAATCGAGTTGTTTTTAAGCTTCCCTAATCAGCAATAAACAACAGCATTCTGTACTGGGCTTGTTGCATACTGTCTTAAAATGAAAAGGCAGAACAGTTGTGAAAAGATAACCAAACAAGCTCTTTTTAACATGTTCATGCACTTCTTCATACTATGTAGCACTCTGTAGAATAAATCATGATGACAATATATACATTTTGGGTTAAAGTACATGCTGATGCAGTGTACATGCTTTGAAGACAATTTGAACGTGCATGCTAAACTCTGGTTCATTATCAATATGGAGATTATTAATGCCAACTACAGGCTGATGAAAGACCTTGATTTAATGTCATTGAATGTATGTGCCTCTGTGACTCTTCTCTCTGCTGTTTTCCTCTGGATGGCAACTGAACCGAACAATCACAGATGTCAGCCACGTCTTCTATTACTTCAAACCCTCAAACACACCTAGGCGCCAGGGAGAGGTATGTTTTGACAGATATTTCTGTTCTCAAAATGAGTGTTGTTGAGAAATCTGAGGTCCAAGATAGACAAGCTAGGCTTAAGCAGACTAAGATAGGGTGTGTGAATAGATTCCAGAATTATTTGTGCTAGCTCTTGTCTTAAGAATTCATGTTGCTAATTAATTTTGGAGGGGATATTCAGTGGCAGTGTATATCACTTGTAAAGTGGCTAGCTGTCACCGCTAAAGTTTAATCCTGGATAATCAATGGTGGGGTTTTATCTGGCCACTAGCATTTAATATTTGGGTTGGCTGTGGAACCCAGAAGCTATCTGGACAGTGGCAATATTGAGTCACTGCCCAGTTAGCTTCTGTGGCTAAAGTAAGCCGATATTTGCTGTGCCTTACTTTTGCCACATGTCGTTAACCAAGCAGTAGCTCAATATTGCTGCCGCCTGGTTAGTGATGAGTGCCACCCTGGAATGCTCCCAACACACCCCAATGCTAAGTGGTTAGCATCGGGGTATGTAGTGGCAGCACCTATGGACATTCACCTGCACTATCCAGCGCAGTGGCATTTACAGGGTTTGCAGGTCTGAAAACTGTGTAAATGCCTTGGAATATCTTCCCCCTTTTGGGGGTCATTCCAGAACTCGAATAAGCCATTTAGATGTGAGGGATAGACGTTTTGCAAGTGAAAACGTTTAAGACTGTATCCCAAAACCACACAACCTTGGACATACACAGTGCAAGCAGAAGGATCTCAGAACATGGGTGGGAGTGGGCAGGATGGGGGCGTGGGCAGCCGTGGAGATGTATAAAGTGTATCCAGAAATGTGCCATGTACGTCTACAGTGTTACCCATGTACATCCAAGCTATTCCTGTGGAAACACGGAATAAGGGCCATACTTAGAAAATAGTCAGCTATGCTCTGCAATGCAGGCCATATAGGGGAACAGCTGCAACATGTAGATGTTACAACAGTGTGTCTGTGGTTGGGGAGAACACAAGATGCTGTTGTACCGAACAGAAAGCCGAGGTGATGTAAGGGATGTACGGTACAGACACATGACTAGACACCCCCACTGAAATATAAGGAAGTGCACAACTGTTTATTCTGGCAATGCTGACATCTGCTGCTCGTGCTGAGTGAGGAAATCTAGGGGTCCCTACCAAGTCCAATGCCAGATAAATGTGACTGTCAAACAAGTTCTGGGACTCCAGGCTATAATGTTATATCAGCTGTAAGTGATGGGTGTAGGGCTCCTGTTTTGCAGAAGTATGCAGTGTAGAGATGACACGTGCATGAGTGTGTGTGGGATTTCGGTATGGCCCGGGGGGTCCAGAGTGCTCATCACATCTGGGATGGCTGGCTGCTACCTGGAATGCTGAGTGAACTGTAGCGTCATCAGGTGCCAGTATGAGTGAGCAGAAGAAAGCATTTTACAGTGCAAATGGCACAAATACATGCCCAGGTGCACCATCAGTGCTGTTGCCATTTGTGCACTGTTCGACAGAGTGCTTATGGTGCCTTTGTGCATGGCTGAGTACTTTGTCCACTGTTGAATGCTGTAATTCTGAGGGACTCCTATTTGGGAGAGGGATATGTTGTAACATTTATCCATGGAGAACTTGTGCCGCTGAGCTCTCATCCATACTTAGAAACATAGAAACATAGAAATATGACGACAGAAAAAGACCACATGACCTATCTAGTCTGTCCTTCCATATCAACAACTACAACAGTCCCCTTTTTACCTTTAGAGATCCTCTGTGTTTGTCCCATGATTTTTTGAATTCAGTTACTGTCCTCATCTCTACCACCTCCACTGGGAGACTATTTCATGGATCCACTACTCTTTCCATAAAGAAATATTTCCGCATATCACTCCTGAATCTATCCCCCTTCACCCTCATCCCATGTCCCCTCATAGCAGAACTTGCTTTCAATTGAAAGAGGCTTTCCTCCTGAACATTTATGCCACAGAGGTATTTAAACATCTCAATCATATCACCTCTATCCCGCCTTTCCTCTAAGGTGTACATATTAAGATCCTTAAGTCTGTCCTCATATGCTTTATAATGAAGACCACTAACCATTTTAGTAGCCACCCTCTGCACCGACTCCATCCTTTTCACATCCTTTTGAAGGTGGGGTCTCCAGAATTGCACACTATACTCCAAATGAGTTCACACCAAAGACTTATACAGAGGCATTATCACCTCCTTTTTTCTGCTAGCCATTCCTCCCCGTATGCACCCAAGCATCCTTCTAGCTTTTGCCGTCACCTTTTCTACCTGTTTAGCTACTTTAAGATCATCAGACACAACCACGCCTAGGTCCCGCTCTTTAGTGGACAAAAGTACTTCACCCCCTATACTATATTGCTCCCTTGGATTGCTGCAGCCCAAATGCATGACCTTACATTTTTTAACATTAGCAGTGTACAGACGTTGTCTTGTGATGACCCATACATGCATTGCTAGGGATGTCTGCTACTGCCTTGTATGGAGTGATGCAATGCATCTCATACCACACATACCACCATCTACCACTTTGATACCATCTTTGTGTGCACTGAGGTTACATTGCAGTGTTCTGGGACAGCCATGGACTAGTATATATTTATTTATTTAACAGGTTTTATATACCGCTTTATCATTTCAATCAAAGCGGTTTACATTGAAACTTAAACTTGGTAATGTACATTAAACAGGGACATTAATAACTGGGATTTTTTTTTTTTTTGGCCTGCCTTGCATCTTCATTTATGTATCATCAGCCATCATGTGTAATTTGCATCAGCACTACACTGTCAGTGAGCAAGACAGCTTAGGAGATGCATGTTTTACAGAGGAGACGTGGCCGTTCATGGGTAGCTTGCAGAAACAGGCAGGATCTACTACATGCATCTTTTTGGAATACAGTGAGCACGGGGATGTACACAGCCGTTGGCAGCATACACCTGTCTCTTGTGCACTATACTGCTCTGTCCATGCTGTGTGGTAAAGTCTATGTCCCCAATTCCAGTAGTGTGGCTGCATCTATCCCCACGGCTGCTGTATCATGTTTCCATCGGGCACGTGTTCGGGGTGGACGTGCCAGAGGCCACAAGTGCATGTTCAGGAATCAGCCTCTACATGTTTAGTTTCTCTTTCAGCAGGTTGATTGGATGAAATTAATGTGTTGATCTGTGGCAATTCTGATGTTTTCTGGGCCAAACACATGCTTTGGGGCTTCTCTTGGATCTGGCCAATGTTAGAGTCCAGGGGCTCGATATTCAGTGATGGCAACTAGCACAAGTACAGCGCCTAGCCATCACCGCTGAAACATTAACCCTGATATTTAATACTGGGTCCATATCCGGCCACCGGCAATGAATATCTGAGTTTGCCACAGAGCCGTGCACAGCGCCAAAGCTAATCAGTCAGAGCGATATTCAGCCACTGCCCGGTTAGCTTCAAAAGCAAAACTTAGGGAAGCTTTTGCTGCACCTTTTGCCACTGAGGGATAACTGGGCAGTGGCTGAATATTGCTCTGAATGGGTACCATCCCCAGTACAAATTGATGCTAAGCGGTTAGCTTCAGGATGTATAGTGGCGTTACTCAGGGATACTCAGCAGCATATCCCACTTAGGGCATTTACACTCTTTACAGCTCTGTAAACCATGTAAATGGCTTGCTATATCGGGCCCTAGGTTTATTGGTTTAGCATTTGTACTATGCTGTGGACTGCTCTTCTGCAAGCCCAGCAGTGGTGTTCCTCTTTGCGATTGTTGTTAATACATGTGGGTCGTGGCATAAATTCCACTCAAGCAGCACCCGCAATGTGGGAGGGTGGGCATCAGGCAGAAAGGGGGCCCACACAGTGGCAGCGGTGATAGCAGCAGTGCAACAGACTTACATTTCCCACACCGTGAGACTTCGACATAGCGGGGAACAGACACTGGACTCATGGCAAACTTAGCAGACTTACAAGAGCGGAGCAGCACAACAAATACAATGAAGTAAGTTTGCTTCAGCTACCACCACATGGGGGGAGTCTGCACAGGGGTGGGTGTGCTACCGCCATGACAATGGGGGGGCCTCATGTGGGGTGGAGGGCAGGAAATTATTTGTGTTGTGTTAAGGGCGTGACCTTATCAGAAAAATGAAAAGGCATTTGTTACTGATTTTCTTTCAGTTTCCTTATGCTAGATTGATTTGGTCACATGATCTACTTCAACAGGTCTGGCAAGCAGCTTGCAATGTGAAAGCAGCGGAGCAACTGCGTAACTAGGTGAATTCTGAGACTGCTAAAGTTATGCTGTTACAAGGGATTTGGTCCTGAGATATAATTTGATTACTTCAGATTATCACGATTTATTATTATTATTATTATTATTATTAATATTATTATTATTAATAAACATTTCTATACCTCTGCAATCCAAATTAAAATAGATTCAGTGTGGTTTATAATAACATTTCTTTTTTTTGTGTAATAAATTTTATTGAGCAGTATCAAGAATACAGACTCCTTAAATTACAAATAAAAAAATAAAAAAAACATAGAGCGAAGCTCAGCAACATACAAACATATTCGGTAAACATACACAATCCAATGAATGAACAGCCAGTAGCAAGAAGGAGAGATATTATATCATATAATATAGCTGGCAACAAATGTCATGCTTCTAACAAAATATACCTGCCAATTTCTACAAGCAGGACAGACAGGATAACAAGACCAGGGGAGACAAGCAGAAAGAAAGAAAGAAAGAGAAAAGTAAGAGAAAAGTAGAGAGAAGTAAATATGACTAAATACAATATTGGTCGCCAGCAGCAAACAACAGAGAATTAAATTGAATTGGCTTAACCTTCCGGACACCAAAAATACAAGTCATAAAACCTGAACAATACCGTACATGGCATAATAAGAACGTCCCCCTAGCAAGCCCTCCCACCAATACAGAAGCAAAGTGATAACAGGATAACATTAGAACAATACCCGTGTGACCCCAAACGAAACCCTGCCTATAGCCTGCCACACTATCGTAAAGGGGTACACAAGTCCCACGCCAAAGACCCCCTGGCGAAGAAGAAGGTGTGCAGCTACCAGGTTCAAATAAGTACCTCCCCCCTCCTACCCCCTCTAACTATGCCGCAAATGTGGATGATTACAACCCTAAAGGAGACTAGCCCAACAAACACTACTCTAATTTTCCCCTCTCCCGGTATACCTCCACCTACCCCTCCCTAACCCCACCCACCCCCGACTCGCCCACCTCCCCAGACTACCTCCTCAAGATCTGTAAAGGGGTAAACCTAGAGTGACAAGGAAACAGAAGCAGAAGAAGAAGAAAAGAAGACAGAGGAAAAGGGGACTAAGCCCTCAAACCACATTGGAAAAGGAGCGCAAAGAGGAAGCCCCAGACCACTACAATCTAAGTACTAAAATGGTCTTCCGGGACCTCAATTACCGTATTCATCATTTAGCACCACAGTCCAAATAGCTTCCCCCTGAAAGGGAACACCACGGACCATAGCTGTGATTTTTTTCCAGCTGGAAAACGTCCCAACACTTAGCTCTCCACTCGACGAGCGATGGTGCTATGCTACGCTTCCAAAACCGTGCTATAGTCGATCTGGCCGCTAACAGGAGTGACTGAACCACTTTACGTAGAGGGGTATCACCAATTGTAACCAGAAGTACCCCCAACAGACAAATCTCCATGTCACAGGGAAAGGATGCCCGTAGACAACCGACAATACATTCCCATACCTTCCTCCAAAATTGCCGGATATGTGGACAATGCCACCATATATGATCAAAATCAACCAGTCGACCACCCAACGGCCAACAAAGGGGATCGTCACCCCGATTCCAACGAAAGAGCTATTGTGGAGTGATATACAACCGGTAAAGAATTCGCAATTGAGTGTGAATTAAACCGAGCGAGATAGAACAAGTATGCGAGTATTGATAAACTTCTAACCAAAAATCCTGTTCCTTCCCTAGCAAGGTCATTGCCCATCTCTGCTGTGGAAGCCGCAAAGCCGAGAGCACTGGCAAATCATCTGCCGTACGATGATGCAGCCTGGCAATAAAGGCCGGAAGGCGCCTAGACTCAAAGAGCTCGAATTCCCATCGTCTTGGACATCGGACCACCTCAGACTGTGATCGCTGCGATGCCTCCAAACAATGCCGAAACTGAAGAAACTGAAACTGAGTAAGAGGAAAGCCGAGGCGCTCCTCCAGCCGCCTCTTAGACATAGGGAGTGAACCCTCATACAAGGAAGATAGTCTAGTTAAAAGAAGTTCTGAATCCAAGCCTCTTTTCATGTCTCTAACGAACCCCAGAGCTCCTAAAATCAAAAAGGGTGATTGAAACGCCTGTATTCCGAATTGACGACAAACTTTCCTCCAAGCCCCCCAACAGGGACCGATGAAAGGGTGTGCCTGTATCTTAGCCACCTCCCGCGCTTCATCAAGGAAAGGCACAACTGCTAAGGGAATAGGCTTCAGCCAATCCCTCTCTAAATGTACCCAATCTGTCTCTGCATTAACTCTCCAGAGCAGCAGTGATCTCAAACAAATGCAATAGTAATACAATTCTGGATCAGGAAACCCCAGCCCCCCGGACCATTTGGGCAGCATAAGTAACTGCCAACTAATTAAGGGATGACTGCCATTCCACAGAAAACGAGACACCGCCCTCCTTAGATTCTTAAAGAAAGCTCTGGGAAAATAAATGGGTAGCTGCATGAAAAGAAAAAATAGTTTGGGTAGTACCAGCATCTTATATGTATTTATCCGTCCTAACCAATAAACCGAACACGACCCCCACCATCCCATATCTCGTGTAATTGCCTTAAGGAGAGGTAGATAATTCAGATTATACAACCTTGATATATCCCTATGTATTAGAACACCTAGATAGCAGAAGCACTCCACCACTGGAAACCCACCCCATCAGACAAAGCATTATGCGAAGATCGGGAAATGCAGCTAAGTAGATTCGACTTTTGCATATTTACCGTAAAGCCGGAAAGATGCGAGAAACAGTCTAAAAGAGAAACCACCGCCAGGAGAGATTCCGAGGGATTACGAAGATAGATTAGGGTATCATCCGCATACAACGAGATAGAGTGCAAGTCAGAACCAAGATAAATACCAAAGTCCGCAGCCCGCAGTTGGATATGCACCGCTAATGGTTCCATCGCCAGTGCAAATAATAAAGGGGAGAGTGGAAACCCTATCTAGTGCCTCTACCTAACACAAAGGATGCAGACTGAAAACCATTGATGGATACCGACGCTTGAGGTTTAGCATATAAAGCCGAAATCCACTTGCAAAAAGAGCTGCCAAAACCAAACTCACAAAGGACCCGCAGAAGATAGACCCATTCTAGCTTATCGAACGCTTTCTCAGCGTCGAGAGAGAGAATACCGTACAATCCAACTTTAGCCCTCAGACCCTGCAATACATTCACAAGCCGGCGCACATTCTCAAAACCATATCTATTTTTTATAAACCCCGTCTGGTTGGGGTGCACTAGATCTGGGATGAAAACAGCCAAACGATTAGCTAAAACCATGGTAAAAATTGTATAATCCAAGTTCAGCAGCGATATCGGTCGATAATTAGAACATTGTAAAGGATCTTTATCCGCCTTGGGGATTACTACAATAGACGCCTGATAAAAGGATGCTGGAAGCGCCTCCTTGGATAAGATCTCATTAAACACTGTCAACAAAGTTGGAGCAAATAAATCCGGAAACGCCTTATACAGTTCAGCTGGTAATAAGTCAGGCCCTGCCGCCTTTGCAGACTTTAGGTTCCTCAGGACCCGCAGAATCTCTTGAAGATTAAAGGGACGATCCAAGCGTTCCCTGTCTTCCGAAGAGAGCTGTGGGAGATCTGCCCCCCGCAACCACTCATTTATATCATTAACTTCCGCCGTGGACTCACTCCTGTATAACTGTTCATAAAATTTAGCAAAAGTTGCTGCTATGTCAATGGAATTACGTAAAACTGAACCCTGTGGAGATTGGATTGCCCCTATTTTATGACGTTGCCGCTGACGCTTCAATTGCCACAACAACACCTTCCCAGCCTTATTACCCTGTTCATAAAATCTCTGCCTAATCCTTAAAAGGAGTGAAGCTATACGATCAGATTCTAGCCCCTCCAGCTCTCCCCTGAGATCAGTCAACCTCCTCCACACCTTCGCCCCCCTGTACGTCTATGTATTTTTTCTAAATCCGCAATCTCGCGCCACAGGTCATTCTGCCTAGCTTCCCTTTTCCTCTTGAAGGCAGTGGATAAAGAAATAAGCTGCCCTCGTAAAACGGCCTTTCCGGACTCCCACACCAGAGCTCTGGAGATCTCAGAAGAGTCATTAAGAGCCCAAAACTCCTTCCACCCTTTCCGTACCGCAGAAGCAAACTCCTGATTATGCAACAATCCCCGGGGAAGAGACCAACAACGCGGAGGGGACTCTGTATTCCCTATTGTGATATTAATAGTTATAATCGCATGGTCCGAAGGACCCATCGTTCCAATTACGGCTTGCGTCACCCGATCAAGCACAACCCCGGACACCAACCACATATCAATACGCGAGTGACAATTGTGTACCCTGGAAAAAAAAGTGTAGTCTCTTTCCAGTGGATGGAGATGCCTCCAAGCATCCCAAAGATCAAAAGTAGAAATCCAATCCTCCAACGTATTCAGTAGAGGAAGCCTAGAGATTCTAGACCCAGAACGATCCAATTCATAACGCACACAGTTGAAATCCCCACCAACCAACAAGTCCCCTTGACGCACCCTCCGAAGCGCCGCGGACAGCTCCACCAACGCACTCCCCACTGAAGTCGGCGGAAGATACACATTTACCAACGTCAAGGTAATCCCATTAATAGAACCCACCACCAATAAAAATCGACACTCCGGATCTAAATTGATCGATGAGCTGAAAATGACAGTTAGAAGAAAGTAGGATCGCCACCCCTCTCTTCCTAGAGGAGAGGTTTGCCATAAAGATCTGTGAAAAACGACTTCTAGCAGAATTGAAGTGTTCTTGCAGGGACAAATGAGTTTCCTGAAGAAAAACTATCTCGGCTCTCTCCCGACACAACTGATCTAGAACTCTCCTATGCTTACATGGATTGTTTAACCCATGTACATTCCAAGATAGTGCCCTAACCATTCCAAAGTGTTGAAAAAAAACACTTGATACCACACCCAAACCCGGAATGAGCGACCTCCCACTCCCACCAGCTTCTCCTCCCCATTTGCCATAAAAACCATTGAATCTAAAAACTAACCCCCAAGTTCAAAAGTATCTGCATATAGCAGGAGGTAGGCAACCCCCCCCCCACTCCCCCCCTCCCCCAAACCCCCCTTCCTATAGCAGCAAGATGTAAACCAGGCACAAAAACATCCCCCAAAGCACGACACTATCGGTGTCGATTGAGAAGGCGCTATGCACAGGTCCGCAGACAAACCCTCACTCCTCCCTCCCCCAGCCCCCCAAACAAATTATAAGCCTTCCTAAAAAGAAAAAGTATCCCCATGATGCAACACTCGGCATCTATGTAGCTCCTTCCACTAGCTTCCCCCTCTACCCCTGGAGACCATAAACCCCACCCTCCTCCCCCTCTAAGCTATCCACTAGGCCCCGACCCTCAGTTCTAACAGTAATGTTGGGTTGAACCCTAAACCAGTACTGAAAGATGCAACCTACTTTCACAGGAAATCCTACTATAGCAAACAAACAAACATGTGATACTCAAGAAGGTGCTGACGTGTCCATCTCGTTCTGTCGAGATGATTCGGGATCCACGCTGGGCATTTTACGGGAGCTGGGAACTTTACGTCTCTTCAGCAAAGATGTCTCCCAGTCCCCATTCTTACTCTTTGAACGCGAATTCCATTCTCCGTGTTGCATCATGTCCAAGAACTCCAACGCAGTTGCCAACTCTGAAATTTTCTGTGCACCATTGTTCCATTCAAACAAAAGAGCAAAGGGGTACCCCCACCGATATGGGATTGCGGCTTTCTGCAGCGCTTGGGTTAGGGGTTTAAAACTCCTATGCCGCTCCAGAGTATATTGAGAAAGATCTTGGTATATCTGGATTTCCTTGCCTCGAAAAACCACCAATCGCTTTCCCCGAAGACTCCTCATTAAGGCAACTTTATCTTCAAAAAAACTAAAACAGGCTATAACTGCCCTAGGCTGTGATCCAGAAGATCTCCATGCTCCAGAACTCCTATGCGCCCTCTCCAAACGCACCGGACTAGCAGTATTTGGAACACAAAGGTCAAAAAGCTCCTGTATTAGAGCCAAGGTATTTTCGCGCTCTGCATCCTGTTCCGGAAGCCCAAACACTCTAATATTATTACGTCTCTGGCGATTTTCTAATTCATCTTGGCGCTCTTTAAGATCTTTTGTAAGCAGGTCTAGCTTGTGTATTTTAGACTGAAAAGCCACTGAAGAATCCATCTGCTCCCCGATATTGATCTCAGTTTGTGTGACACGATCATCCAAGGATTTGATATCCATCCGTAAATCACTCACCGCCTTAGTGAAATCTTGCTGGAAGAACTTAAGTTCTTTCATAATTTCCAGAAAATCAGCTTTTGTGACCGGAGATTGGGCTCCAGAAGCAGCGGTTTTTGAAGCTGTGATTCCCTCGGATGCTAATGAGGGGCTCGTTAATGGAGATTCAGCAGCCCTGGCAAATTTAGAGAGAGAAGAAGCATATGATTTTGGAGTGCCATCCTGAAATGCTATCTTTCTGCTCCACAAGCTCAATTTCACTACCTGCTCTCTGTGCGGCCCAAGATTATGTTGTCAACAGATCGTGCTCTAATCAATATGCAGTGAGGCTCTAATAACCAACTGTGCCTGTGAAAAGCAGATGACCACCAAATTCAACACAGTGATCTCTACAAGATCGATCTATCACCCACTGGTCAAGCTGAACTCGTCGAACCTCTGGTAGCCAGCCGCTTCTCAGCCAAGGAACAAGTATCCGCAGGTGGAGTACTAGCTAGCCTGTAAACTCCGAGAAGGAAACCTCAGCCAGGCACAGACAGCCACAATATACTGGCAGCTTCTTGTAGATCAGCAGCACCGCTCTATATGCATGACGCTCCAAAAATGCAAAATAATAAATGTGAAAAAACAGAAGCGACTCCAGCAAGGGAACTCAGACAAGCAGTGTACCACCTGTGTCATTTGAGAAAACTGACCAGCACGCATTGGCACCAGGACAAAGGGCCCACTGGAACTCGGTCTGACCCAGGATGACACCAGCTAGGTTCCCATGCTTGTATGTTTGAAAACGGAGCTCCCGAAGCTGACAGAGCGTGGTGAAAGATGCTATTTCTGTTGTAGCAAGAAGGGAAGATTGTATGTAATGTAAGTAGTTTGCTTCATCTAGTATTCAGTTCAGTCCCAAGTAGAACATCTAAAAGCCCCGAACATTCAGAGCAACCAGGTCAAGAACCTCCAGAATCAGCCACAGGGTAATCTGGGAATGTAACACAAGCCTCCTAGCAAGGGCAAGGAATTAGAGCAGCATAAAAGAAAAACAAGCCTGCAATTCGGACAATGTCCACTTGAAGGAGCTCCAGGCCAAAAAAAAAAAAAGAAAAGCTGACGATTCTCCGGGGAAGCAGCAGCAAGGAATGCAGCTAAATAAACAGCAGATACCAGACACTGCTACCGGCTCCTTGACACAAATCTTCCACAGCTCTGTGAACCGGGGTGTAAGCAGAGCCGATGCAGCACAGCCACGACGATCAAAATCCAGTCGAGAGCTTCCCCTATAGTCGGCCATCTTATGGACGTCCCCCGCAGTCCCAGACACAGTACAACAGTCGGCAGCCATTTTGGAGTACCCGCATTTGCGTTCCAGCCACAACTATCAACAGTGCAGCTCTGATGACGTTTCCTGCTCTTTGCGTTCCACAGCACCCTCACAGCGATGTTCCCGCCAATAAAAGAGCCCTCTTCTGCATTCCACCGGTAAGTGAAAAATGGCGACGTTGTTCTAAGATAGAAGCACACAGTCACTGACACGATCACACGATCTAGCTGGTAAACGAAAGCAGAGGCAGCAGGCAGCTCACTTCATTCATCCCGGTACCTCAGAGATGATTTTGATCGCTAACAGAGCAACTGTGGCAGGGGACGTGTATGCTCACGATTTCTTTTCACACAGGGGATCATAGGCATCCACCACAGCAGATCCGCATCTTTTTCTTTAAAAAAAAAGAAAATTAACTGAAGGGCAGCTTAGCGGAGGAGAAGTAGGAGTTCAGCAATCCAAGGGTAACTTGACCGAGGCAGAGACATCACAGCAGCCAAGTAGTGCTCCGATCATCACTCAGACCTCCCAGAGCAGTGGCAGAATGTGAGAGCCGATTTAGCGCCATCTAAATGGTACCAGAGCGATCAAATAACATCAGCCACTACCGCTACTCCTGAGGTTCAGAAGCAGTCCATTGGAAGACTCACATTGCTAATTTTTTCTGACAAATTTAGAAGATGGGGGAAGAGGACCAAGGAACTTCACAAGAACGTGGCCATATTGCTTGGGCTCACGAGCCTATAATAACATTTCTAAAACATTTACAAAAGTAGGATATTAAGAGAACAACCAGGATTTAAGTTTTTTACGAAACATAGTAGTCAAAGAAATCCCCTTTACTGTGGCAAGTAATTTAGCCCACAATTCCACTGCTTTAAACCCGATTGTATTACCAAACCTTCTTTTATAAATTAAACCCAGACTTGACGGAAAAACTAACGTCAAGGAGTTTTGAAGAAGCTTAGAACTAATCCTCAGGCATGGCAATAACTTATCAAAAAATAAGCCCGTCATCAATCCATAAAAGAATGTATGTATCATCACATACAGTATAAAATGTATTCTTTTCCTGATCCTTAACCAGTGAAGCTTTTCAAAAAAGTGGTGATGCATGGTCAGATTTTCAAGCTGTGCAAATCAACCTTGCCGCTATATTCTGACAAATTTGTAATTTCTTGATCTGTTGTTTTGAACAATTTAATAAATCTACATTGCCATAATCTAAATAAATTAGCAAGTCATTTACACTCAGTCCCAATAAAATGTCTGCTATCTGGTTTACAGATCGTCTCACTCCACCTTTTTTGTCCCCTGCACTGGATGGTTATTCTATTTCCACTGTCTGCTCTCTCAGATATCCCGTGGTTATTCTGGACTATTCCCTCACATTTAATTGACAGAGCCAATATGTTCAATGGTCCTTCTTCACGTTCCACCATATACGTTCCATCCAGTCACTCTTCCCTGATTCTTCAGTTGTCACTCTTCTTCTGGCTTTGGTTATTACATGGTTAAGCTACTGTAATGTCATCTATTCAGGCTTGCCTCACCACCAACTCAGGTGTCTCCAATCAATTCAAAACACCGCTGTTTGCTTCACCGTGCCACTAAATTTGATTAACTCAGCAATCTAAAAGATTAACTCAGCAATCTTTCTTAGAGCCATGGAGGCCATGGACCATACCCAATTAATACATGAACCCACAATCAGACAGAGCTTCACCCTAGATCTCATCTTCACCCCATCCACTCTGATAAATGACAAATGCATAACCCCCAACTATATCACCAACCCCATGGTCTGATCACTATATAATAACATTTAAGATAATGATTCCCATCCCAGATATGCCTATTGAGAGGAGATTTAGGAAATATAACAAAGATCAATTCTTGAATGAAGTGTTAACTAGACCGGACCACAACCACACTGACCTTGAAAGCACAATGGAGAAATGGAACCACTCCATCATGAATGCAGCAGAGGCACAACATAGAATGGCCACAGCACAAAAGAAACCACAAAACTACGGCACTCAAAAGAAATAGGAGAAGCCAAAAGGAATCTCAGAAAAATAGAGAGGAAATAGAGATTTACAAAATACCAAGATGCATTACAAAAATACAGGACTATTCAAAATGATTATAATATGATCAATAGATGCAAACAAGAATATAACACAAACCTGGTAATGAAAACAGTGAACAAACTAAGAGAACTCTTTGGAATAGTCCACAAGCTAACGAGAACCCTCACAAGAAGACTCCACAGACATACATCCGTAACGAATAGCAGACTACCTAATGTCAAAGCAGCTCAGTAATCAACCAAAAACAAATACAACAGCAATTGAATCCAATAACCTACTATGACACACCAAGACATGGGGAGACTTTACTATCCCAACACTCAGACTAGTGGAACACACAATAACAACCCTGAACAAAACAACCACACCAACCGACCCCTGTCTAGTGACATGGATAAAAACAGCTAAGGAACTACTCATCCCTTTCATCCATCACATCATACACACATCCCTTGCACAGGGGCATATGCCTATATCTCTCAAACTGGCATCAAGCAGGTCCATTCTAAAAAGCTCCAGATCTGACAAAACAGATCCCAAATCATACCGACCGGTTTCCAGCTTACCTTTCATGGCCAAAATAATAGAGAAGACAGTTCAGTTACAACTACAGGACCACATCAACTCCTATGCACCCTTAGACCCATATCAACATGGATTCAGGCAACACCAAGGGGTTGAAACCCTACTAACGGCTCTCTTTGACCAAATCATTAGAGAAATTAGCAATATAAAAAAGGGCATTATCCTAATATTTCTTGACATATCAGCCACCTTTGACTCAGTATCACACTCCATATTTCTAAGATGCCTACAAGAAATTGGTCTCTACAATAACACCTTGAAATGGTTCCAATCATACCTAAAGAATAGACAACAGTTTGTCAGATGTGGGAGAGACACATCCTCTCCATTCACATTATAACAAGGTGTACCACAGAGGTCATTATAATCCAAGCTTTTTAACATATACATTCAGCCACTATGTGAAGTCATACGGAAAAATAACATTCACTACAAAATCTATGCTGATGACATTATGGTATGCACGACATTTGATGTCGAAACCACGAATTACACAAATATAACTGAATGCCTCACAGAAATCTCTGATTGGCTAAACATAATCTCAGCTTAAACTATAGCAAAATGAAAGCACTCACAATAACAAGAAACAAGTCCTTCAACCATCCCTCCACAATAGCTACAAAGGGCAGATACATTGCTATCAAAAGTGAAGTTAAATACCTAGGGGTCATCTTCAATCAGAACTTAAACTTACCAGCCCATATTAACAGGACAACACAGAGTGGAGACTAAAGTCCTTCCTAAGTTACAATGACTTCAGAATGGTCCTACAGGCCATAATCACACCAATATTGGAGTTTTCTAACATAATTTACTAAGGCCTGCCAGCAACAACAAATCCATTCACTACAGATGGTACAGAACACTGCTGCCGCATCCTCACAAGAACAAACAAATGTGAACACATAACACCAATCTTGGCATAACTTCATTGGCTCCCAATCAGGAGTCATGCAAGATTCAAGGCTATCACTAATATATTCAAAATACTCCAGAATGAATTAGCTGAATCACCTAATAAAAATAGACCCCAAAAACCGCCCATCTAGAACAAACAATAAAAACACTTTTACCATGCCAAAGGAATTCTCCAAAGCAAAGCAGTGCACTTCAAATAGAGCCTTTTCACTATATGCGTTAAATCTATGGAACTCCCTACCGAAAATGTCAGATGCACAAATGACGCTAAAGAATTCATGAAAATGCTGCAGACATTCCTATTCATTGAACATTTCGACAACATCACACCAGACCTGAACAATGACTACTGAAAGATGTACATGATCATACAACATGACCAGAATCTGTAAATAGTTTACTGATGTAAATAAGTTATGCAAACATACTGTTATAACACAATGATATCTCCAAGTTATAGAGTTTAAAAACACCTTTTTACAATGTAAAAAGTTGAGTTCAATGATGGAGTTCAATGTAAACCATCTTGTTTCTCAAGGTAAAAATTGAGTTTGATGTGAATCACCTTGATTTAATGAAAAGTTGGTATAGAAATGCTGTTAAATAAAACAGAAATAAAATAATGTGTCTCCTCTACTTATCAAATCGCGCTGGCTCCCCTTCACCCACTGCACAGATCTCAACACGTTTTCCACTCATTCACAAGATCTTGCACTCTGGCATCCTGGCTTATCTACTGTATCTCTTGCCTTATCCCCTATGCTCCTTCTCGCGTCCTGTGGTCAATCCACGGTAATCATCTTCATCTTCCCTCCCCAGCACAGGCTCACCTTGAGTCCATACATCACACTGCATTTTACCTTATTGGCTCCAGTCTCTGGAACTCTCTTCCTGCCAGTTTCCATCTTGAGCCCTCCTAACCCCAAATTCAAATCTGCTTTAAAAACCCACCTGTTTCAGCTTGTACATGAACTTCCCCCTGAGACCGCATCAGATTCTGATCCCCCCTTTACCCTTGGTTCCCCCTTTCACCACACTGTCCCTTCTCTCACTTTACTATCCTATCATTTTAAATGATGTTCTTTTCTTTCTCTGTATTGTTTTTTAATGTAATTTTATCTCTGTACACTGCTCTGGCGCCTCGAAGGGGGGTATATCAAATACCAATAAGCCATAAACCATATTTTGCTAACTTCCTACCAGGATATTTTGGAATTGCAGGGAAAGGGTTCAAATTCAAAAGTTATAGTCAGTGAGAGAAAGACAGAAGTCAATTTCTTCACTTTTAGTGGGGTTTTGAACTATAAGCCCCCACCAAGTCCCAACATATGGGCTATGGTTGCTGTGGAGAGTAGATTATATAGATTTAGGGTTCTCTGTGTGATACTGCTGGGGGAATTAGTGTGATATCTCATGGTTGTAACCTCTATAAGTTTTCATTGACCAAGCCAATCTGGCTTCACCACAGATGGCGGGCCAGCACTGTTTTGGGCTCAGGACCCATAACGGGGCTGCCCGGATGGGGAAGGGCAGATAGGTGGGCAGGCAGGATAGGCGGGGCAAAGAGGAGGCCGGCCACATTTAAAAGGAAGGGGGCTAGAGCTGCCCCTTCCTTTTCCAACAGCGGCGTGGCCAAATGGGAGCAGCAGTAGCAAAAAATTTGTGTCACGGCCAAACGGGAGCAGCAGCAGAAAAAACTCACTGGTTGTCACAGAGGGCAGGTTGCAAGTGGAAGGCTAGCATGTGGTGATCCCAGATACCAGCAGTACAGCAAAATCGGCAGCAGAAGAGGCACGGGCAGCAATCAGGAGCCAGCAGCCCCCCCCCCCCCCCACACTTCCACATAACATTGCGGTGCAGAGGGCTGCAGGAGGAGCAGGAGTGCAGAACAAGGAGGGAGACCAGCAAGACACGGGCAATTAGCTGGGACACGTGGAGGCAGCTGAAGTCTACATTGAAGAGCGGGTGCTCCATCTGCTAGTGAGTGCCGGTACTGTTGTTAGCCAGAGACAATAAGCAATAAGCTTATCATCAGCAGGCAGTGGGCGGCACAGTACCAACAGAAGGGAGCATCACTGGTCATGGCCAGGGAAGGCAAGTGAGGGACGCAGGGCAGCATGGCCAAACAGCAACACACAAAAGGCGGGGACAGTGGGCCGGCGGCAAGAAAGGCAAGGAAGAACACAGAACCAACAGGAAAGGCAAAGAAGGGCAAGGAGAACAGGCATAAGGATAGTGATCGGAGAAATGGCGGAGGCGGCAAGAAAAATAGCACTGGTGGGGCAGCGAGGTGCTCAGTGGCACACAAAGCCTATGGCAGGGCCAGGAAGGATGATTTTGGAACCTACAACTAGCAACCCTCACCCACCATGCATCAGGAAGGAGCCAGGGATGCATGACCTCATGAGTCAGGTGAGAGTCATAGCCATGGTCCATGGAGCGGGACACGTGCAGGCTGTTCTGAGCTGACTGGAAGGAGCGCCAACCATGATCGATGCTGGAGCTGCAGGAGACGGTGCAAGCTATGTGGCAGCACCCAGAGAGTCATGACCAAGTGCTGAGTATGAGATCTATACAAATGAAATGGTGACACGCCTCCCGTCAGAAAAACTGGCAGCCTTGAAGTCCGCGGTCAAGGCGGCGGTAGCCACAAGGAAAGTCATGCTCAAGGAGTTGCAATCTCTGATAGGGCATTTGAACTTCACCTGTTGGGTGATGCCCATGAGACAGGCTTTCATTCACCACCTAGCGGATGCCAAAAAAGGGGTTCGCACCACTTCATTAGGGTCAATGCTTCCATGAGAGAGGACCTGGCCGTGTGGCAACAGTTCCTGTCACAGTATAATGGCAGGAACATCTGGAGGGCGCCAGCTATTAGCAACATGGACATAGAGCTGTTCCTGGATGCCTCACGGGGGGGAGGGGGGTGTCGGTTTTGGCTTCTATCATAAGGAATAATGGTGACAGGAGCACTGGCCAGCAGAGTGACACCATGTGGATATGACTTTCCTTGAGATGTTCCTGATCATGGTGGCCATGTAGAGGCACCAGCTCACCGACACAAGATTAGTATTCTGTTTTAACAATGCAGCAGTGGTCTTGACTATTAATAAACAAACAGTGAAGGCAGAGAGGGTGATGAGATTGGTGAGGAGGCTGGTTTTGCTTAGCTTGAAAATGAATGCATTCATTATGGCTTTGCACATCCCGGGGAAAAGCAATGAAATAGCTGATGCTCTGTCTCACTTCCAGCTCCAGCGCTTCAGGCAGCTTGCCTGAATGTGGCTCCCAGGGAGGTCTGCATGCCGGCAGAGATGTGGAACCTTGGATGCGAGGCACAGCCAGAATGCTGAGGGCATCATTGTCAGATGGGACCTAGAAAGACTACAGGAGAGCATGGAGTCAGTTGCAGAGCTTCATAGTATGGAAGGGAGTGGCCTTGGTTCCTCAAGTTGGGGGGTTTGAAATATGTGACAGGGAGTTCGTGGTGAAGAAGGTGATGGACGGCTGGGTGAGGGGGGGCCGAACCTTGGCACAACAGATGAAGGCCGGTCTCCCTACCCCATGCTATATGGGGCTTTGCAACAAGCACCAGTCATCACTAGAGATGGATTTGAGTGCCAGTTGTTCAGTCTGGTCGCTCTGGTGATGTTCTTCATGGCATTTCACATGAGTGAGGCTCTGCCATGGGCCATGGCGGATACAGCGGGCACTGCCATATGGGCCAGGGATGCTGTGGCGGGAGGGGACAGGGTCTGCCTGTTTCTGGCCCGGCCAAAGGCACACCAGCCCAGAAAGGGGAAGACAGAATGTCTGAATGCTACAGCAGTCTGGGAACTGTGCCTAGTGGAGGCCATGGATGGGTATTTGCAGATATGCCTGCCATTAGGGGGCCCACTGCTGTGCCACACCGATGGGTCCTGCTTCTCTCAATATCAGTTCAGGATGCTATGGCTGAAGGTGGTATGGGTGGTGGGGTTTGACACTAAGGGGATCATGCTGCATTCTTTTAGGATAGCTGTGGCGAAAGCGGTGCATGGGCCAGATCCAGGCTATCGGGAGGTGGGAGTCAGACTTGTACAAGCTGTATATAAGGCCTTAAGGCAACCTGTCTTTTATCACCTGCTGTGTTCTCTCACCCAACAGACCACGGAGCGATGACAGTCTGGATCACAGGGAATTCATATGTCTACTGGGCAGGACAAAGGGCAGTGAGGTAACACATCGGCACACAGCTCAGCTTCCAACCTAACAGTGTGCAAATACACAGGATGGGAAGGCAGGGCACCCTCACCGGACAGAGGCAGGGGGGTCACCCGCTGGACTGGATGGTCCTGCATCTTGGTGGTAATGATCTGGTATCCAGAAAGGGTATTGATCTTATCATCAATATAAAGGCGGACATGGCCTGGATTCATGGTGAGCTCAGGGTGGGGATCATCTGGTCCCTCACCATCCCGCGGCAGAAGTGGAAGGGGGCACAGCATCCACAGGGCATAGAAAGAAGCAGGAAAAAACTCAACAAGGAAATCTGGACTTTCATGTGGGTGTTAGGCGGGGTGATGGTTGAGCACTGGGGCATCATTGCATGGGAGGAGATGGTGTACTCAGGGGATGGGGTGCACTTGAATGACATCGGGATGGAGCTGTTCATCGAGGGCTTGCAGCGGGCCATTGGTTCGGTATTCACAGTGGGGTGAGTCGGGCTGTGGGCCCTCCTGGTGGTGAGACATCACCAAAGAACAGGAGGAGAGGAGGGGTACCACAAAAGGGGGACCCAAGTACCAAGCAGGGGGTGCCAGGGCCTGGTAACAGGGGGGCCAGGTAGCAGGGGCAAGGGGGCCTGGCCTCAGTTACCAGGAACATAGATGGGAATGGGACATCTGGGTGCCGACACAGAGCAGTTCGCAACAGGGGAAGGGGGCGGGGTCCTGGCCACGGGGCGGGCCAGGGCCACCAATCAGGCAATGGGAACAGTGCTATCTCTCCATGCCAACCTCCAGTACAGGGCCATTGTTAACCGTTGTGAACTATTATGTAAATACTGTTTGCTTAGCAAATATATGTAGTGTGGATAATAATGCCTATAGAATGTTGTACAGGTTTTGAAGTTAGATCAGTTATCATTGTTAGGGTTATTGATTGATTGTAAATATGCAATACATTGTATCCACAAGCTGTGGCCGTATGATCCACTAATAATGCAGTTTTGAGCTATGGATCTGTTCGCCTGTTGCTTGCAGGCATGGGGGAGTAGAGGAAAGGGGGGAGGAGGTTGTTAAGGGAGGCAAGGTCCGAGGCCATTCCCTCGTGCCCAGAGCTATGATGGGATGGACAGAGGGGCATTGTTAGGTAATTGGTTACCTAATTGTAGATAAGTTGGTGCCATCAAGCTGGATGGCTAACAGTGGCAGCAGTTACTTATAAGTCAAATTATCTATATGGATGAAGCTAGGCTAACGGTATGTTTTATAGAAGATGGAAACTGGTATGGAGCAGAATAGCCATATGTTAAGCCATTATGGCTATTTTTGGATATTACATAGTTAGTCCCCAGGATTCCCTCCTCACAAAAGAAGGGGGTCATAGCTTCCCCCAATTCTTTTAAGCCATTGCAAGTTGCATCCTGATGATGTCTCTTGCTATCAAGAAATTGCATAAAATAAACATAAACTGGTGCCCTGAAGCTATTTAAATCTGAGAACTCCCATTCTGCTTTGCTGTTTGCTACTACTTCTGTTTGCTTCTGGTTACCGACTTTTGTTTAGCCTACAGCACCCTCACATGAGCCTGCCCAATCTTCTCTGATCTTGGAAGCTAAGAAGCGTTGAGCCTGGTTGGTTATACAGAGTGCTGTACACTTCCCTATCTTTTTTGGATTTGCTCCACCAGTCCCAATTTGTCTCCCAATTTGGTATGATTCCTGATTTATTGGCATTGTCCTGGCTTATATGACCATGTTCCTAACCGCCTTTCCTTCAGCCTCCTACTATTTTACAACTAACTACTAATGTTAAACTCTTTGGGTTATTTTGGAAACCCTATTTGTGCTTTCGACATCTAAAAATGGGCATAAAGATGTTTCCATAGCTATTTTTAAGGCTAAGTCATAAGAACTTAAGATATGTCATACTGGGTCAGATCAAGGTCCATCAAGCCCAGTATCTTGTTTCCAGCAGTGGCCAATCTAGATCACAAGTACCTGTCAGGTTCCCAAAAAGGTGCACAGATTACACATTGCTTATCCCGGGGTAAGCAGTGGATTTTCCTGGTCCTCTTTAATAATGGTTTATGGACCATTGCACCAAGAACTTGTCCAAACCTTTTTTAAACCCAGCAACACTAACAGCTTTAACCACATCCTCCAGTACCAGACTCTAGAGTATTATTATATAGAAACATAAAACCATGATGACAGAAAAAGACCACGTGGCCTATCTAGTCTGCTCTTCATATCAACCACTACAACAGTCCCCTTTTATTCTCTGTGTTTGTTCCATGCCTCTTTGAATTTAGATACTGTCCTTATTTCTACCACCTCCACTGGGAGACTATTTCACGGATCCACTCTTTCCGTAAAGAAATATTTCCACATATCACTCCTGAATCTATCCCCTTTCACCCTAATCCCATGTCCCCTCAGGAGAGCATGCTTTCAATCGAAAGAGGCTCTCCTCCTGTGCATTTATGCCACTGAGGTATTTAAATGTCTCAATCATATTACCTCTATCCCACCTTTCCTCTAAGAACCTTAAGTCTGTCCTCAAATGCTTTATAATGAATACCACTAACCATTTTAGTAGCCACCCTCTGTACGGACTACCTGTTTATATCCTTTTGTAGGTGCAATCGCCAGAACTGCACACAATACTCCAAATGATTTTGCACCAAAGAATTATACAGAGGCATTATCACCTCCTTTCTTCTGCTGGTCATTCCTCTCCCTGTGCACACAAGCAGGACCGTACCTAGCCCTGTGCAAGCGGTGCAGCCACACAGGGCGAAAAGGCTTAAGGGGAGCATTTCAGCTGTATGCTGTTGCCTGCCGCCGCCACTTTTTCTTCTCTCAGTGGTGGCAGGCAATGGCAGACAGCCGAAATGCACCCCTTAAGTCTTCCCGTGGCACTCTAAGCAGATCTGGACTCTCCCTCCTCTGACACGATGTCAGAGAAGAGAGGGACAGATCTGCTTAGAGTGCCAGTGACTTAGACAGCAGGTGCGCCTCTTCTCTCCCGCCACGGGGAGGGGGTGTGTGGGCCCATTGTGCAAGTCACACAGGGCGCAATTCAACTTTGGTATGGCCCTGCACACAAGTATCCTTCTAGCTTTTGCCGTCACCTTTTCTACCTATTTAGCTACTTTAAGATTATCAGACACAATCACGCCAAGGTCCCGCTCTTCTTTAGTGGACAAAAGTACTTGAGCCCCTATACTGTATTGATCCCTTGGATTGTTGCAGCCCACATGTATGACCTTGCATTTTTTAACATTAAATCTCAGCTGCCAAATTCTAGACCATTCTTTGAGCTTAGCTAGATCTTCCTCATGTTATCTACACCTTCCTGGATGTCTACTCTATTGCAGATTTTGGTATCATCCGCAAAGAGGCAAACCTTACCCGACAGCCCTTCCGCTATATCACTAACAAAGAAGTTAAAAAGAATGGGACAAAGGACAGATCCCTGGGGCACACCACTGGTATCCTCCTTCTCCTCAGAGTGAGCTCCATTTACCTGTACCCTTTGTCGCCTCCCACTCAACCAATTTCTAACCCAAGCCGTAACTTTGGGTCCATCCCTAGGGTGCTCAGTTTGGTTATAAATCGCCTGTGAGGAACAGTGTCAAAGTCTTTACTGAAATCTAAATATACTGCATTGAGGGCTCTCTCTTAGTTCAACTCCCTGGTCACCCAGTCAAAGAAATCAATCATATTTGTCTGACAAGAATTGCTTCTCGTGAATCTATGCTGCCTCTGATCCTGCATTCCGCTGGACTCCAGAAACCTCACTATTTTCTCTTTCAGCAGCGCTTCCAATAATTTACTCACCACCAAAGTTAAATTAACTGGTCTGTAGTTTTCAACCACATCCTTACTTCCACTTTTGTATAAAGGAACTACATGTGCCTCTCTCCAGTCCTTTGGCACCACTCCCAACTCCAACGAGGCATTGAAAAGGTCAGTTAGTGGAGCTGCTAGAACATCCCCAAGTTCCCTCGGTATTCTAGGGTGTATCCCATCTGGTCCCATCGCTTTGTCTGCTTTAAGTTTAGCTAGTTTCTCACAAACACAGTCTTCTGAAAATTGTTCAAGATACCCCTTGCTTCTGTTCCTGTTTGTTGGTGTTTTCTGAGGTCCTGCTCCTGGTTCTTCATCTGTGAACACAGAACAGAAATATTTGTTAAGCAATTCCGCTGTATCCTCATCATATTCTACATATTCCTCTCCTTCACCCTTGAGTCTGACAATACCACTTTTACTCTTCCTCTTCTCACTAAAATATGTTGAGTGAAAATATATTTTCTTGTATTAGTCTTAAATGGGCTACATTGTAGCTTCATTTTATGTTCTTTCTACGTTTTGAAAAAGGAAACAACTGATCTATGTTTACCTGTTAAACTCCATTCATTATTTATAAACCTTTATCATATCTCCCCCCAGCCGTCTCTTTTCCAAGTTGAAGAGCACTAACCTTTTAAGCCTTTCCTTATAGGGGCATCCTTCAATTTTTACCATTTTGGTGGCTCTTCTCTGGACTTTTTTTAATTCTGCTATATCCTTTTTAAGATATAGCAGAATTAATTCTGATATATCCTTTTAAAGATATAGCAGCCAGAATTGCACACAATATTCAAGGTGCGGTCGCACCATGGAACAATACAGAGGCATTATAATATCCTTGGTTTTATTCTCCATTCCTTTCCTTATGATTCCTAGCATTTTATTTGCTTTCTTGGCCACCACTGCACACTGAAGGCACTGGAGAGCAGGATGAAGACAAAACCCTTTATATGTGAAACCAGTCTTTATTAGGGAGCCTGGACTGACAGTGTTTCGGCACAGGAAGCCTTTGTCAGGGGGTATGTATATTCAGACCTCCAAGAAATTATAAAAGCATTTATAAATTAAAACATACATATTATAACATAACATAATATAACATATTAAAATTATAAAAGAAACAAATTAAAACACATTTAATATAATACAGAGTGCAGTTTTAAAAACATATTAAACAACAAAATAAAGGGAGGTTAAAAGTAATAAAAATGATGGACAGCTATATAGGATAATAAATAACAATAAATAAGGAAATGAATATAGGGGTATGTTTACTAAACCGTCTTAATGTTACCGGCGCTAGTTGCAGCGCTAATGTGAAGAATCCCATATAAGGAAGTGGGCGTTCCGGCGTTAAGATGTGTATCGTGTGATAGAGGGCGCCTTGCCATTTTCGTGCGATAGTGTGCGATGCTGCATGTTTGCACGCTGTAAGCCTAAGTACATAGAAGCGCTGCACTAATAGCTACAGAGGTGTAGTACACTGGTTAATACAATGATTGCTGAGACGGCGGTCATGAGTTTGATTCCCCTTTGTGCATACAATATGGCAGTCCGAGACAATTCCTTTTAATGCGTGTAACAGACACATCTGAACAGTGTGTGCTGCCAATCGAAAAACCCATGCTGCAGTGCAGTAACCAGATGCGCATATTAGGGCGCCCACCCCAAGGCACCCTATGATGCGCCATAGTTTGCCACCCCCCAAGGCACCATATAAGGCGCCCCATGAGCTGGTACAAACTAAGGTGCATCGAAAGATGCCCAAAGGAGGGCAAGGTGATGCCTGAAAAGGTGGCCAGTGGCAGTAAGGAGCCCCAAGTTGAATAGCACAAAATGTATGGCCCAAACACAGATGTAACCCTACCACTGCACAGAGTACCAAGAAAAGCCAAACAACAATGTCTGGAGTGTACCACATGGCGGAGCTGCTGGACCTGTCAAATCTGCGTTCAGCTCATGTGGCAGCTGGAAAAGTGCAGAAACATATCTGAGGCAGCTTGACCGATGCATAGGGTGATGCTGATGTAAAGTGCCAACATGAAAGTGTGTGGCAGAGGATGCAAAAACGTTTCCACCAGAGCAGTTAGAGGTGGCAGCATAATAGGAAGACAGAGGAGTAGCAGTGCCATGCCGAGCATACACACGAGAGGCAATCATGAAGAGCCGCAATGCAGAAAAGGGTCACAGCACAGGACATTGGGCGGTAGTCCGCACATTAGGGCATGACGCCACACAGCTGGCAGAGACAGATAGACGGACAGAAAGATGCTTGGCAACTGTGAGAAGGCTATAATGTGCCGCCACACACATCTGCAAAGATATGACTGTCAGAGGAAGGAAAAATAGTTGTGTAGGACAGGCAGAAAAAAACAAAAAACACACAGGAATCAAACCCATGACCACTGGCTGCAAAGTCAGTGTACTAACCACTGTGCTATGTCTCTATGGTAGCCATCATAGCAAAGGCTGGCCACACAACTGCAGATCACCACACCAACAATCTGCTGTGCATACTGGGGCAGGGTAAAAACACAGGCAAGGTACTGTATAGGGCACCATAGGTCACACAAATGAGGTGAGGGTGGTCTCCGATATATGTCTGCCTGACACAGCCACAAAAGGGAGTTGGGCTGCACATTCTGACTAAAGGAGGCCCTCTGTGGGAATGAACCCATGACCACTAGCACATAAGTTAATGCAAAAACCAGTATGCCTACCCCACCAACTTGAATCAAACAGCAAAGGCTGCATGCAACAACACTGCATGGACCCACACCAAAAGCCTGCTGTGTGTCAGGAAAAGGAAACCCCAACAGTAACCATGATGTAATGCACATGTAGAAGAGCTGTGTACAGTGCATATCATGGTCTGCAATTGGGACGACAGCCACATATACACAAATGCACACACACAATAAAGTGTTAGGCAGTCCAAACAGCATGCAAAAGAGAAAGGAAAAGGAACCCAAAGGGCGGCAGGGAATTCTGTATGTAGCAGGGCAAAATGGGGAATAGTACTGAAAAGGAGCATGTGAGAATTCAACCTGCAAACAGAAGCTGGGACAGATCAGCTAAACAATAGCAATAACAGTCACCCAAGCATACCAGCCACATGGACAGTACAAAGGATCAGCCATATGTAATAGCTAATATGCGGCACATAGGCTGCAGAAAGGGCACACTATGGTGTACAAAGAAGCGATGGAAGGGTGTAAAGGAGAGCTGACGAAGCTGCAGCCAGCTCAAGGTCAGGTTAACACAGCATAAGCTAAAAGGAAAAGCATGTGGGAATCAACTCTGCAACCTATGGTGTTCTAATGCACATCTGTAACCACTCTCCCAAACCACCACTACAGAGGCCATGCAAATATGTTCCATAAAGGGAATGTGTGTATGGGAACCCCTAACACCCTGACGTGTCAGACAGCTGCCACTGTACAAGGATGTGAGCACAGGTGGGCCATGTATATCACCAGTAAATCAAGAAATACGTGTGTCAGTGTGTTGAATCAGCAGCAGAGACCAATGTGCGTTAAAGACATATATTTTATTTTGGAAAGTTACTGGACATATCGTATATACTGTGTGTCATGATATGAAGCTAGTTGTTTTACAGTGAACAAACTGAAACCACATGGAGTAGGCCAGCTACCCACATGTCGCGTACAAGTCACTGGCCACCCCACAGATGATGAGCAGTACAGATAATATGCATTAGGTGCATGGTGTGTACTATGCAGTATCCCCACACCCCCCACATGTTGCTGCATGGCCCAAATGCCTTTTTTCACATATGTGTGCATGTAGACTGTAGGAAGGGCATGATGACAGCCCAACACACACCAGTCATGAAGGTATAACCGAAACATATCTGCCCTCAAAAAACAGGTGGCACAAACCTGACAAAGCATATGTCTCAAAATCTGTGAAACTGCACACACACATACATATATACATGTCAGAGATGTTGGATAATGCGTAATATAGTAAATAAAGTGCCACATACGTCTAAAATAACACTGTGCAAATGCCAAAGCCGGATATGGTAACAGGTACAAGAGGAACATGATGCCAGATAATACAGAAAACGCAAACTATCACACATACAGAGATAACACAATGCAGGTCTGATGAAAGGGGTGTTGTGAAGACAGTATGCATATACATATGACACGGCACATGGAATGCACCCATGAAGGATGAACACGTACACCCACACTGCCACACTGCCAAATTACTGGTGCAATGTGAGTCCCGGAATGTCATGTGATAAAGAAGACTGTGCAGTCATGCATTGCTATGTCTGTAAATCAATGTAGAGCGGCACGTCTGTACACTAACCAAACACACTAATCTGTACATAGAGGTTGAAAGAAAGGTCAAACATGGCCCAGTAACCAGCACAGAAGCCACACTGCCACATGCCCTGGTGTACCAATATATTCAGTCACATGCACCTGGAACGTGTACGGTAAACAATGACACAGTGATGTCCCACATGCACAGTAGCACACGTGGTGATGCCAAATAATGACCACATCAAAGTGGTGTGGTGCTAATTACCGTGTCATGTTCAACTGCAGGGTTGTTGTTGTTAAGTGCCGTCGAGTCGGAGTCGACTCATGGCGACCCTCTGGATAGCTATCCTAAATTGTGTTCGGTTTTCAGTCAGGTGGCTCATTGTTGACAGACTGTTACCCGTAGCTGCTGTTATTGTATCGATCCATCTCATTGCTGGCCTTCCACTTTTGCGTTGACCTTCTATCTTGCCAAGCAAGATGTCTTTCTCTAATGATCTCTCTCTTCGCATGATGTGTCCAAAGTATGAAAGTCGAAGTCTTGTCATCTGAGCCTCTAAAGAAAGCTTAGGTTTGATCTCCTTTAGTACTGACTGGTTTGTTCTTCGGGCAGTCCATGGTATACACAGTATTCGCCGCCAGCACCATAATTCAAAGGCATCAATTTTCTTCCTGTCTATCTTTTTCACTGTCCAGCTTTCACATCTATATGATGTTATTGAAAATACCATGGCTTGAACAAGTCGAATCTTTGTATGGAGAGAGACATCTCTGCCCTTGAGAATCTTATCTAGGTCTTTCATAGCCATTCTGCCAAGAGCAATGCGTCGTCTGATTTCTTGACTGCTTGTTGCTTCTTTATTGATAGTTGATCCAAGTAGTATAAGTTGTTCACAATTTCAATTTCTTCTCCTTCAACGATGAACCTGTTGATTATGCCAGTTGTCATGATCTTTGTCTTCTTTACATTAAGGTGCAGGCCCATTTTGAGACTATGTTCTTTGATTGTGAGAAGCAAATGTTTCAGATCATCTTCACTTTCAGCCAGTAATGTGGTATCATCAGCATAGCGAAGGTTGTTGATGAGTCTTCCACCAATCTTCACACCTCTGTTGTCTTCATACAATCCTGCTTCTCTGATGATTTGTTCTGCATATAAATTAAACAGGTAGGGGGAAAGTATGCAGCCTTGTCTTACACCTTTGCTTATTTTAAACCATTCTGTATCTCCTTGTTCCGTTCGAACTGTTGCTTCTTGATCAATGTACAGATTGCGCAAGAGAACGATCAGGTGTTCTGGTATACCCATGCTTCTTAATGTGGCCCAGAGTTTCTCATGGATTGCACAGTCAAAAGCCTTGCTATAGTCGATAAAGCACAAATAGATATCCTTTTGGTATTCTTTAGTCTTTTCAAGGATCCATCTCACATCCGCAATGATGCTCTCATTCCTCGCCCTTTCCTGAACCCTGCTTGCACTTCAGGTAGTTCTTGTTCCAGGTATGGTTGTAGTCTCTTTTGAATAATCTTCAGTAGAATCTTGCTGGCATGTGGGATCAGAGCGATTGTGCGATAATTTTCACAGTCAGTTGGATCACCTTTCTTTAGTATTGGTATAAACACAGATCTTTTCCAGTCAGTTGGCCATGATGTTGTCTTCCATATTTCTTGGCAGAGCCTTGTGAGTACGGTAACAGCTGCATCAGATTGCTGCAATACTTCTATAGGAATGCTATCAATGCCTGGTGCTTTGTTCTTTGATAAGGCTTTCAATGCTGCTTCAACTTCTTCTTTCATCACCAATGGTTCCCGATCATAAGGTACAGGTTGAAACGGCTGTTGGTCCACTTCATCTTTATCATATAAAAAACTCTGTATATTCCTTCCACCTTTTCTTGATCTTCTCAGCATCATTCAACATAGAACCTTGAGCATCTTGTAACATTCCAATTCGAGGCTGGAACGTTTTCTTTAACTCTCGTAGCTTTAGGAAAGCCGATCTTGTTCTTCCTCTAATAGTTTCTGCTTCTATTTCCTTGCAAGTGTCATTGTAGTACTTTTCCTTGTCCTGTCTTGCTGAACGTTGGAAATCTCTGTTGAGTTCTGCGATTGTCTTTCTTTCTCCTCTGGCTTTAGCTTCTCTGCGTTTCTGGGCAATTTTCAGAGTTTCTTCCGTCATCCATTTTGGCCGTTTTTGCTTTTTCACCTTTTGTAGAGACTTCTCGCTTTCTTCCAACACAACCTTCTTGATGTCATTCCATAACTCTTCCGGAGCTCTGTCATTTGTATCTAAAGCAGCAAATTGATTTTGCAGGCAGTCTTTAAATTCCAGTGGTATATTCTCATGGTCATATTTTGCTGCATTCATGAGTGGTTTGCTCTTTTTCAACTTTAGCTTGAGTTTGCATACTAGTAGTTGATGATCTGTACCACAGTCAGCTCCAGGTTTTGTCTTTGTTTTTTTTTAAACTTTTATTTTCATTTTGCAACAAACAAAAGAAACAACACACCAAAGGAGACAAAACAAGTATACAATAAAGAAAAGTAAACCCAATTACCCCCCACCCCCACGCTTCTTCTCTAGCTGATTATGTCAGCATGTGAACGCTTCCAAACAACAGTGATTATACATCAAAACAATCAAAAGAGTATCTGCGATACAGAATAATCATGGGACAAAGATATATACAAATTTAGACAGTCAGATGAGAGCATTGAGCAGAATGTACATAGTCATTGAGCATCTTCCATTTAGACCAATGATGAGGAGTCTGAATGGGGGAAGCAAACATACGAGGTATTTGTTCATATTTACTGTAGAGACAGACATGATTCCACCATTCATTGGGGCTCAGATGAGAGCTATTTTTCCAGTATTTCGTGATTAGGGAAATAGCAATGCCAAGCATAAAGTCCAAAAGGAAGTAAGCCGTTTTTGGAAGAGAGGGGATCCCCGCAGCTGAGCGAAGTCCCACTATCCTCCAAGAGAGGGGCTCTTGAAAGTGCAAAATAGACTGGATACGACCCCAGACCCGACGCCAGTAATACTGTAGTGCGGGACATTCATACATAACATGAGGTAGGGAACCAATGGCCGCATGACATGTCCAACAACTATTGCCCTGAGTAGTGTTCCATTTGGCTAATCTGTCAGGAGTGTAAAAACACCGGTGGGCTAGAAAGAAGAGTGTCTGAGTGAGTGAGGCGGATCGGGAGACCCGTGTCACTCTACTCCAGACAAGGCTCCATTGCTCCGGGGTCAAAGTCACATGCAATTCTCTCTCCCATGCTTTCTGCGCTATAGGGGTATCTCTAGTTATAGCATTACATAAGGTTTTGTAAAAATTGGATGCTACACCCGGTGAACTACCGATAGATCGGATAGTCTCCAACCAACCTTGTGTAGGGGAGGCCGATGGCGGGAGCACCTTAGCACTCCGAAGGCAATGCTGAAGTTGCACCAACTGAAAGTAGTGTTTCGCTGGGAGACCAAATTCAATTTGCAATTCACTAAAAGTTTTCCAGCGACCTTCATGGAACAACTGACTAGGAATCCAAATGCCCCTAGTGTACCAGGGGCTCCACGCCATCGGCTTATTTTGTATTCGAAATCGAGTATTGTACCAAAGTGGGAGCTTGTCTAACGGACAGAGTCGGGAGTCTAAAGATTGCATAAGATTATTAAAGGCACCTAAGGTGTCTAAAAGCATTGGTGGAAAGTGGGAGTCTGATGGGAGAGTCATACCAGGGAGAAAAGTAAGAGGAATCGGTTTGCAAAGGTCCTCTTCTATGTCTAGCCACACAGGTCTACTCGGTACTGGATCTTCCAGCCAACGAGCGCCTTGTTTGAGAAGAAAAGATTGATGATACTTCAGGAAATCAGGGAATCTGACACCCCCATTTTCCTTATCTGCTTGCAGCTTATGTTTCGCTATCCTAGGTGTCTTGTTTTGCCACAAGTATCTAGTCAGAAGGCCCTCTATATCTTTATATATACGTCGAGGTAAGAGACAGGGCAACATTTCTAAGATATAATTCACTTTCGGAACAATCATCATTTTTATGGTTTCTAATCGACCCCACCAGGTAAGTGTTAAAGGAGTCCAGCGGTGAGTAAGCGCCCGGACTTTAGAGGTTAAGTCTTTGGCATTGAAGGAGATAGTGTCTTCCAAAGGAGAACAATAGTGAACCCCAAGGTATTTGACCATGCGAGGTTGCCATAAAAAGGGGAAGGGTTGCATATCTGCCTGATGAAGCAAAGGATTTAATGGAAAGGCTACCGACTTGGTCCAATTTATCTTATAACCGGACAGTTGTGAGTATTTACAAATTTGCTCTAGGACAGCCGGTACTGAGTCTATAGAGACAAAAAGCATAAGGTCATCAGCATACGCTGAAATTTTGATTTCCCTATGGGTGAAGGGGACTCCATGAATCTCCTCCGATTGCCGGATTAGTAAAGCCAAGGGTTCGAGTGCAAGATCGAAGAGAAGTGGAGACAGTGGGCATCCCTGGCGAGTGCCGCGTTGAAGGGGAAAAGGCTGAGACTTTAAAGCATTGGCACATATACTGGCTGTAGGCTGTGCGTACATGGTGCGAAGACAACGGAGAAAACCTTCCCCGAATCCGTACCAGCGGAGGACTGCAAACAGGAAGGGCCACTCTAAGCGATCAAAGGCCTTCTCAGCATCAAGTGAGAGACCAACAAAGGGGCGATCAAGATTAACTGCGGTAGTCAGTACATGGCATAGAGTCCGAGCATTGTCAGCAGTTGATCTACCAGGAATGAAACCGCATTGATCTGGGTGTATTAAGGTAGGCATCCTATCAGAGAGCCGGGTAGAGAGAATGGTGGCAAATATTTTATAGTCCGCGTTTAGGAGGGAAATTGGACGATAATTAGCTGTTAGTTGCGGGTCTCTCCCCTCTTTCTCAAAAACTACTACATTTGCCATTGAAAAGGACCCAGAAGGAGATCCCTCCTCGGCCAGAGCAGAAAAATAAAGTTTCAAAACTGGAGCTAAGTCAGCGTGAAAGGTTTTGTAGAATTCAGCAGAGAGACCGTCTGGGCCTGCGGCTCGACCTGAGGCACATTTCTTGATAGCAGAATGAATTTCTGAGACAGTAAATGGTGTGTCCAAGGCCACTCTATCTTCGTCAGATAGGGTCGGTCTTTGTACCCCTGAAAGTAAGCGTTCAAATACATCTGGCTCAAAATCACATTCAGATTGATAAAGCCGAGTATAAAAATCACGAAAGAGTTCTAAGATTTCGGTATCTTTAGTGACCAAGCCCCCCCCCGACGGATTACGGAGGGCGGTAACACGCTTGGCTTCTTTTTGACCTTTTAGGGCATTTGCTAATAATTTGCCAGCACGATTATTTTCCCGATAATATAGCCCTTGTTGTGATTCAATATTTTTAACAGCAGCAGTGTACAAAAGCTGATTGTATTGAAAACGCAAGCGTTGTAAACGGAGTAAAATACATGGGTCAGTACGGGACGTGAGAAGACGCTCCCCAGCTTGTATCTGCTGCTCTAGAATCAGTAAATGCTGCTTTCTTTGTTTCCCCTGCCGAATTTGATAGCTAGTTATAGTTGCGCGGATAGATGCTTTAAAACCCTCCCACCAAGCCCAGCTCGCTGTGTCATGGGGTGAGTTAAAATGAAAATAATCTTGGATAGCGGCCTTTAATTCAACCTGAAAATCTTTTTGACCCAGTAAGGATCTATCAAAAAACCAAGCTCGGGGAGAATCGTCCCGCGCAGTGACATGTAATGATAAAGATATGGCAGCATGATCTGAAATATGGAGAGGATGAGTCCTAGTCGTGTCTACTTGAGAAATCATTGCTTTGGAAATGAGAAAGAAATCTATTCTAGATTGGGAGTGATGGGGGGCAGAAAAGAAAGTGAACTCTAAGTCGGAGGGGTGAAGCAGCCTCCATATATCTACCAGCGCAAGATCTTGCATCAGAGCTGTAAGGGTAGCAAGACTCTTGGGTGGACTACTCGTTCTAGGCGGCTGTCTATCTATCAGAGGGTCTAACACTTGATTAAAATCACCACCAAGTATTAATGGAGTATTGGCAGAGGCCTGTGCCAACTGCGCAATACTTGCATAGTAAGCAGGGTTGTCCACATTCGGGGCATAAATGCAAATACATGTAAATTCACTATCTCCAACCTTAAGATGTACTCGGGCCCATCTACCCTCCTTGTCAGCGCTAGTATCAATTACAGTAGCTTGCAAAGATTTCTTAACCAGAATGGCTACCCCGCACCGTTTGGAAACGGCGGGAGAATAGGCAGCCACCATGTAAGGCTTAACATTGAGTTTCAGTGTTTCAGCAGAGTTTAAGTGCGTTTCCTGAAGAAACGCTAAATCAGCATGCTCATGGCTAAGATAGCTAAGGATTTTCTTTCTTTTGATTGGACTATTAATGCCCTTTACGTTGAGTGATAAGATTTTACATAAGGCCATTCAGACAAGTTAAAAATTCTGAGCATGATAGCGCACATAATTTCACAATGTCCCTCATATTGACTGTATCTGGCTGTACATATGGTATAAAAGAAAATAAGCTTAGATAATACAATGAAGCGCCCCACATTAAAAAAGAAAAACCGCAGCGCGGTAGAGAAGAAGCAGAACCCCAAAAATTACTGGCGACCATGTGTCTGCGGGGAGAAGCCCCAGAGAAGGCCGAAATTGAAAAAACACATAACCTGTAGGACTGTGCGTGCTCCGAATCCGACCGAGGCACACATCATGGAGGGATAGGAGACCAGAAAACAATAAAGTCATAGAAAGAAAGAAAAAAAGTCCAGGTAGTCTCTGTGCTTGACTATGACCGCCGCATCGGGCCCTTCAAAATGGCGGACAGAGCCGGCAAATAAAAGTCCAAGTCGTTGGATTAGCGCATCTGCTCTGCTTCTTTGGAGTCTAAAAATGTTGATAGTAGATCAGGATCTTCGAATGTCCTGGTTTGGTTGTGGAGAGTCACTCGGAGCTTCGCGGGATACAACAGGCCAAAGCGAGCCTGTAGCTGTTGAAGTCGAGGGCGAAAAGCAAGGAGTTTCTTCCGTCGGTCAACGGTAGGCTTTGCCAGATCAGGGAAGAAGGAGACTTTGTGACCTTCAAATTCCAAATGATGGTTCGCCCGAGCAGCATTTAAAATTTGTTCCACTTGTTGATATCGTAGCAAGCGAAAGATAATAGGCCGGGGGGTCGTTCGGTTGAGCGCCATGTGGGTAGGAACACGGTGTGCACGATCGATTTCCAGTTCTTTATGAAAGGTGATCTTCAGCAAGGAGGGAAGAGTTTTGAGCAGGAATTCTCTCATATCTCCCGCTTCCACCCCCTCCGGTATTCCAATGAGCCTCACATTGTTGCGACGGGCTCGATTATTGCTATCTTCTAACTCCTTTTGAAGATTCTGTATCTGGCGCTCAGCCTTGTCCAGTGTGCCCAAGCGCACCGCGTGCGAGTCGAGGACCCCAGCCATATTGTCCTGCCGTAATGAGAGACTTTCAAGTCGGTCCTGGAGCACTCCAAAGTCTTCTCGCATGGCTCTAAGCGCTTCTCCATTGGACTGCACCAATTCCTTCACGCCGCGTATTTCCTCTAAAATCTCCAGGTGCATTTCGGGGTTTTCCCGAAATGGAACCATCTTCTGTGGGGAGGACACCTCTGTTTTGGAGCGTTTTCCGTGAGAAGAAGAAGGAGACCCGAAGTCCAAGCGCGCTGGTTTATGGGCCGCCATCCCCCCCGAGGTACCCCGGTCAGCCCGGAGCGAAATAGTAAGTTTGTATAGGTATTAAGTCAGGATTCTAAGTAGGCCTCTCGGGAGCTTCAGTGCGAAGCGTCTTACCCGCTGGACATCAGGCTCCGCCCTCCAGGTTTTGTCTTTGTTGATGTTACAGAGCTTTTCCATCGTTGACTTCCACATATGTCGTCAATTTGATTTTTATATAATCCATTCGGTGAAGTCCATGTGTACAGTCGCCGCTTGTGTTGCTGGAAGAAGGTGTTTGAGATGAGTAGATCATTGGTCTTGCAGAATTCTATCAGTCTTTCTCCAGCTTCATTTCTGTTGCCAAGTCCATATTTTCCAACTACTTTGCCTTCTTCTTTGTTGCCAACGTTTGCGTTCCAGTCACCCATGACTATCAGGATATCCTGTTTGCATGTTCTGTCAATTTCAGCTTGTACTTGTTCATAGAACTCTTCAATTTCATTCTCTTCTGCTGCTGTTGTTGGGGCATATACTTGAATTATAGTTGTGTTGATAGGCAATCCTCGTAGACGAATAGAGATTAAGCGTTCGCTGACTGCATTGTATTTCATTACGGTTCTTGCAAGTTTCTTCTTTATTATAAATGCAACACCATTTCTTCTTTGTCTTTCATTTCCAGCATAGTAGACCATGTGATCATCTGATGCAAAGTGCCCCATGCCAGTCCATTTCAGTTCGCTGACACCCAACAGATCAAGTTGTACACGTTCCATTTCATTCTTGACAACCTCCAACTTCCCTTGGTTCATGCTTCGTACGTTCCATGTTCCAATGTGTAAGACATCTTTACAGCTTCTGACTCTCATTTCATGTGCAGCTACATCAGCAGTCAGACTTCCCGAGGGCTTTGATCCAACCACATCATAAATGCTGGCTTTACTCTGAAAAGTCTTCTGCTCTTCCCCAGTAGCTATTTGAGTGCCTTCTGACCTGGGGGTCTCATCTTCCAGCACCATAGCACAATTTGTTTTGTTGTAACTATCCATTGGGTTTTCATGGCAAGATACAGAAGTAGATTGCCGGGCCTTTATTCCGCGCAGTTTAAGTTTGGTGTTGTTGCCGTTGTCACTAAAATGTGATCCTCCGCCGTCAACACTGTCCCATTCTGCTGCTGCCCAGATGGGTGGTTTGTCTTGGTCTGGCACCTCAGCTGAGACCTGTCCATCTTGGGAGACCCTGCCAGTAGTTAAACTACCGATAGTTTAGCTCTCAGCATCACTGATGCACGCAAGCCCTCACAGCACGACAAGCTGCAAACCAAGTAGCCCCACAAATACCAGAGGACCTATACAATGTCACCCCTGTGCCACACACATGGCTGTATGCTCTTGGTGAACTAAACAGATGATGATATCCTGCGGTGCAGGTCAGACACATAGGCAAAATACAGTAACACAATGTCAGATGGATGTTCAACATGCAGCAAGTATGTCAATCCCTGCTGCACACGTAGGGGCCTGTACATAGTGTCCATAGTGCAAATAGTCTCTGCAAACCAACATGTCCCGTGAAGACTGTTTGTGAATCCCTGGTTCTGCATACGCAAGTGGCACATCCCAGTCTGCAACAGCACACAAAAGGTCATGTATGTCCCCTGTGATGAACCCCACACCCAGCCAGAGCACGGCATCAACGTTGTGTAGGACAGGCTGCCTATGCCCAATGCAGAAGTCCAACATCAATGTCCATCATAGGCATGTGGGACACATGCAGAGGTCAGCTATCCTATGCCACCATATCCCAGGGATAGCTGCATGGTCCTGTTGTGGCTTACAGACACTTGGGTGATGGTGCCTGCAGATGCAGTGTAGTCGATGTGCAGTGTGTGTGCTCTGCCCTGTATCAGAAGGAGAAACACTGTCACGGTATGTTACACAGAACACCAGGGAACATTGCAGGTAGGCAGACAGCAATATGTATAGAATGCAACGCCAGACATGCAAACATGAAATTAGCACAACACATAACACAGTGCATGTTGTGGAAATGTGGCCATTGAACCATACACGAGGGTGTCCTATGGATATGGTCATGTCCATGAACATGTCACAGAGGTGCCTCATTGCTCCACCCCATGTCCATCAGCACTGGTGCACAGTGACCCCACAGGATAACTCCCTGAAAAACACAACAAAACACAAGCATAGAACGGATAATGTCATTTCCAAAAGATCCAAGATGCAACCTACCGTCTGTCTGCAGAAAGTGTCTGCTAGGAACTGTCTGATGCAGGAAAAAGCAAAACCATGTCACGGTGAATACAGAAGATGACAGAGGAATGTATAGAATCACTATATCCCCATCTCCAGCTGCCGTTGGCGCATGTCCAAATTAGGGCGTCATCTGTGATACTGAAATGCTGATGGACAGTGATCTGAGGGCACACAAGAGATAGGTCAGGTCACCACATAAAACAGATGAGCACAATGTATATATGGTCAACAGCAGTAGGTTACAGATAGCATAGTCCTCAACCCTCCGCAGGTGTCAAAACACCGCCCACTACATGATAATACCAACTGTATGCACACTGTACACTTCCACACCCACGCTAGAAAAACACACACACACACACACAGTATGTTAAGGTGCATGCCACCAGTAGCAAACGGCCTGTTTGTGGACAACCTGAGATCAGTGGAGATATCTCTGTATTCAGGTCCAGGGCCTGTTGGAGTTAGGGCAGAGCTGTGAGAATGAAACAGATGCAGGTACACTGACACCAGGATCTCTAATAGACCTCTGTAATCAGATCAAGGGCCTCCGGGGGTTAGGGCAGAGCTGTGAACCCAAACTAATGCACTTAACCTAACACCAGGATCTATAATAGACTTCTGTCATCAGGTCCAGGGACTCCTGGGGTTAGGGCAGAGCTGTGAACCCCAACTGATGCAGTTACCCTGACACCAGGATCTATAATACACCTCTGTAATCAGGTCAAGGGCCTCCTGGGGTTAGAGCAGAGCTGTGAAACCCCAACTGATGCAGTTACCCTGACGCCAGGATCTCTACTAGACCTCTGTAATCAGGTCCAGGGCCTCCTGGGGATAGGGCAGAGCTGTGAAACCCCAAACTGATGCAGGTACCCTGACACCAGGATCTATAATATACCACTGTCATCAGGTCCAGGGCCTCCTGGAGTAAGGGCAGAGCTGTGAGAATGAAACAGATGCAGGTACCCTGACACCAGGATCTCTAAAGGACCTCTGTAATCAGGTCCAGGGCCTCCTGGGGTTAGGGCAGAGTTGAGAGAATGAAACAGATGCAGGTACCCTGACACCAGGATCTCTAATAGACCTCTGTAATCAGGTCCAGGGCCTCCTGGGGATAGGGCAGAGCTGCGAAACCCCAAACTGATGCAGGTACCCTGACACCAGGATCTATAATATACCACTGTCATCAGGTCCAGGGCCTCCTGGAGTAAGGGCAGAGCTGTGAGAATGAAACAGATGCAGGTACCCTGACACCAGGATCTCTAAAGGACCTCTGTAATCAGGTCCAGGGCCTCCTGGGGTTAGGGCAGAGTTGAGAGAATGATACAGATGCAGGTACCCTGACACCATGATCTCTAATAGACCTCTGTAATCAGGTCCAGGGCCTCCTGGGGTTAGAGCAGAGCTGTGAAACCCCAACTGATGCAGTTACCCTGACACCAGGATCTCTAATAGACCTCTATAATCAGGTCCAGAGCCTCCTGGGGATAGGGCAGAGCTGTGAAACCCAAACTGATGCCCTTAACCTAACACCAGGATCTATAATAGACCTCTGCAATCAAGGTCCAGGGCCTCCTGGGGATAGGGCAGAACTGTGAGTATGAAGCAGATGCAGGTACCCTGACACCAGGATCACTACTGGACGTCGGTAATCAGGTCCAGACACTCCTAGAGTTAAGGCAGAGCTGTGACAATTAAACAGATGCAGGTACCCTGACACCAGGATCTCTAATAGACCTCTGTAATCAGGTCCAGGGCCTCCTGGAGTTAGGGCAGAGCTGTGAGAATGAAACAGATGCAGGTACCCTGACACCAGGATCTCTAATGGCCCTCTGTCATCAGGTCCAGGGCCTCCTGGGGTTAGGGCAGAGCTGTGAAACCCCAACTGATGCACATAACCTAACACCAGGATCTATAAGAGACCTCTGTCATCAGGTCCAGGGCCTCCTGGGGTTAGGGCAGAGCTGTGAAACCCCAACTGATGCACATAACCTAACACCAGGATCTATAATAGACTTCTGTCATCAGGTTCAGGGCCTCCTGGGGTCAGGGCAGAGCTGTGAGAATGAAACAGATGCAGGTACCCTGACACCAGGATCTATAATTGACCTCTGTCATCAGGACCAGGGCCTCCTCGGGTTAGAGCAGAGCTGTGAACCCCAACTGATGCACTTAACCTAACACCAGGATCTATAATAGACCTCTGTCATCAGGTCCAGGGCCTCCTGGAGTTAGGGCAGAGCAGTGAGAATGAAACAGATGCAGGTACCCTGACACCAGGATCTCTAATAGACTTCTGTAATGAGGTTCAGGGCATCCTGGGGTTAGAGAAGTGCTGTGAAACCCAAACTGATGCACTTAACCTAACACCTGATCTATAGTAGACCTTTGTCATCAGGTCCAGGGCCTCCTGTAGTTAGGGCACAGCTGTGAGAATGAAACAGATGCAGGTACCCTGACAGCAGGATCTCTAAAGGACCTCTGTAATCAGGTCCAGGGCCTCCTGGGCTTAGGACAGAGCTGTGGGAATGATACAGATGCAGGTACCCTGACACCAGGATCTCTAATAGACCTCTGTCATCAGGTCCAGGGCCCCCTGGGGTTAGGGCAGAGCTGTGGGAATGATACAGATGCAGGTACCCTGACACCAGGATCTATAATAGACCTCTGTCATCAGGTCCAGGGCCTCCTGGGGTTAGGGCAGAGCTGTGAAACCCCAACTAATGCACTTAGCCTAACACCAGGATCTATAGTAGACCTCTGCAATCAGGTCCAGGGCCTCCTGGAGTTAGGGCAGAGCTGTGAGAATGAAACAGATGCAGGTACCCTAACACCAGGATCTCTAATAGACCTCTGTAATCAGGTCTAGGGCCTGCAGGAGTTAGGGGCAGAGCTGTTAGAATGAAACAGATGCAGGTACCCTGACACCAGGATCTCTAATGGACCTCTGTAATCAGGTCCAGGGCCTCCTGGACTTAGGGCAGAGCTGTGAGAATGAAACAGATGCAGGTACCCTGACACCAGAATCTCTAATGGACCTCTTTCATCAGGTCCAGGCACTCCTGGGGTTAGGGCAGAGCTGTGAAACCCAAACTGATGCAGGTACCCTGACACCAGGATCTATAATAGACCAATGTCATCAGGTCTAGGGCCTCCTGGAGTTAGGGCAGAGCTGTGAGAATGAAACAGATGCAGGTACCCTGACACCAGGATCTCTAGTACACCTCTGTCATCAGGTCCAGGCACTCCTGGAGTTAGGGCAGAGCTGTGAACCCCAACTGATGCAGTTACCCTGACCCCAGGATTTATAATAGAAATCTGTCATCAGGTCCAGGGCCTCCTGGGGTTAGGACAGAGCTGTGACACCCCAACTGATGCACTTAGCCTTACACCAGGATCTATAATAGACCTTTGTCATCAGGTCCAGGAACTCCTGGAGTTAGGGCAGAGCTGTGAGAATCAAACAGATTCAGGTACCCTGACACCAGCATCTCTAATGGACCTCTGTAATCAGGTCCAGGGCCTCCTGAAGTTAGGGCAGAGCTGTGAGAATGAAACAGATGCAGGTACCCTGACACCAGGATCTCTAATGGACCTCTGTAATCAGGTCCAGGGCCTCCTGGAGTTAGGGCAGAGCTGTGAGAATGAAACAGATGCAAGTACCCTGACACCAGGATCTCTACTGGATCTTGGTAATGAGGTCCAGGGCCTCCTGCAGTTAGGGAAGAGCTGTGAAACCCCAACTGATGCACTTAACCTTACACCAGGATCTATAATAGGCTTCTGTAATCAGGTCCAGGGCCTCCTGGAGTTAGGGCAGAGCTGTGAGAATAAAACAGATGCAAGTACCCTGACACCAGGATCTCTACTGGATCTTGGTAATGAGGTCCAGGCACTCCTGGAGTTAGGGCATAGCTGTGGGAATGATTCAGATGCAGGTACCCTGACAGCAGGATCTATAATAGACCTCTGCAATCAGGTTCAGGGCCTCCTGGGGTTAGGGCAGAGCTGTGAAACCCCAACTGATGCACATAACCTAACACAAGGATCTATGTCATCAGGTCCAGGGCCTCCTGCAGTTAGGGAAGAGCTGTGAAACCCCAACTGATGCACTTAACCTTACACCAGGATCTATAATAGACCTCTGTCATCAGGTCCAGGGCCCCCTGGGGTTAGGGCAGAGCTGTAAAACCCCAACTGATGCACTTAACCTAACACCAGGATCTATAATAAACCTCTGTCATCAGGTCCAGGGCCTCCCAACTGATACGTTTACCCTGACACCAGGATCTATAATAGTCCTCTGTCATCAGGTCTGGGGCCTCCTGAGGTTAGGGCAAACCTGTGAACCCCAACTGATACACTTAACCTAACACCAGGTTCTATAATAGACCTCTGTCATCAGGTAGAGGGCCTTCTGGGGTTAGGGCAGAGCTGTGAAACCCCAACTGATACACTTAACTTAACAGGGCATTTAGGTTCTATGCGCCCATATGCTGGAATGCCCTTCCACACAACATAAGGGCAATCTCCAACCTGGCCCTATTTAGAAAGTCATTGAAGCACCACCTCTTGCTCAAACACTACTTGGAGGGCAGCGCACTAACAGCCACCCCCCCCCCACCACCAGGCCCGCCACATTAACACACATAGCACGCAATGAGGCATCCACGCCCATTGGCACCACACCAACACACACAGCACACGATGAGGCATCCACACCCATTGGTGCCAGCATTGACTATGCTTACTTGTAAATAGCAGCATGTATATACCCCTACACTGGTAATAGTGGCGCCAGCATTGATTATGCACACCTTGTAAATAGCAGCATGTATATACTCTCTCACTCTGTAAAGATTTATGTATACTCTGTAAATAGTTACTCCACCATTGCCCATGTTATAGTACCTATTCTATGTAAATACAAATAAGATACTGTTGTATGTAAACCACACTGATATTGAATAGCGCGGTATAGAAGAGACTTTAAATAAATAAACACCAGTATCTATAATAGACCTCTGTCATCAGGCCCAGTGCCTCCTGGGTTTAGGGCAGAGCTGTGAAACCCCAATTGATGCCCTTAACCTAACACCAGGATCAGGCACTCCTGGAGTTAGGGCAGAGGTGTGAGAATGAAAAGATGCTGTTACCCTGACACCAGGATCTCTAATGGACCTCTGTAATCAGGTCCAGGGCCTCCTGGAGTTAGGGCAGAGCTGTGTGACTGAAACAGATGCAGTTAACCTAACACCAGGAACTATGCTAGACCTCTGTAACCATGTGTGACGCCTCCTGGGGATAGAGCAGACATTTGAGACCACATCACACGCAGGTAACATAACACCTGGATGTGTAATAGACCCTTGTGATCAGGTGTGGAGGCCTTCTGGGTATAGGGCAGGATTGCAATCCACACCATACGCATCTACAGTGGCAACAGCTTTGTCTACAGACTGGTATTTCCACCATGTTCTACATGTATGATATGTGATGCTTGCTGTATATTGTGTTGCACAACCGCTATTGTGTGACCTGTCCCCATACACTTACTTCACGTGGGTAGTCAGCAGATCGGTTGTACCGCCTGGTGAGGCACACCCATGCCCTCCTCACCCGTGCAAGGTCCTGCCTTTTTGATGTGCCCGGGAACAGATGGCTCTGTCTGGTGCAGATTAATTCACACAGGATCCTCAGCTCCCTCTGGGTAAATGCGGGCTTCCGTGAACATCTGTCTATTTTTTCTCTCTAGAGATAGCGCGTGTATGTGCGTGACACGACTCATGCATGATGGCTCGATGACGCACATGGCGCATGTGCCGTGTCGTGCACGTACATGCGCTATCTTACGGTACTACGCGCTACCTGGTGCAATTACGGCGCACAGCACACATGGTATTTTGACACCCAGAACAATTCATAGTATTCTTCTCAGAACAGTGAAACGCATCGCTAACGGTATGGGCCGCTTCTCCAGTCCCCATACGTCTGATCTCGCTGCCATGCCATCATTTGTTAATTTAATTGGTGAATTGCTGTTTACGTTACAGCGGTGAGTCTCCCCGGCTTGGACCAGCAGGCGCATCAGCTTGCGGCGCCCTGTGACGTGCCCACTACGGCCCATGCTCAGTGCTACCGTAGTCTACAGGACTAGGGTGAGTGGGTATGTTGACATTACCCGCACACTACAGAGATGTGTCTAACTGTTACAGCCATGCAAAAAGGTGGCACCTCAGACACTCTTCTGGATGTTGTTGCACTGGGGATTTGAACTCTTGAGAGATGGCTGTATAGTCATTGTACTAACCAGTGTGCTATGCCTCTATGGCCATTGTCATAGCTAGGGCTGGCTACACAACACCTGCATGTCAACGCACATACATTCTGCTGTGCTTACTGGGATAGGGGAGACCCACAGCTAAGGCAGTTTCCAGGCCACGTTACCGTTGGCAAATGAGGTGAGGGTGTTGTTTTTATGTATACATTAAAACAATATTCCCATTAAAACATGTTTAATGCCATATGTGTGTCTGTTACAGACCTACAAGGGAGTTGCCTCTGACAATCTTACCAAGGGCAGACCACTGAGGGATTAGACCCATGACGTCTGACCCTGACTTCATCGACTTCACCATTATGCTACAATAACATGTGTTTATCCCATGAATGGCTGGCTGCAGAAGGAGTGCAGGTCATCCCACAAACCTTATGAGGTGTTGCACGGGGTAGGGGAGACCCAAACATACAGGAAGCTCACTGTGGGATTGCAACCATGATGTATGCCACTGAGAACATTCTATTAAACATTGTACTACATCACTATGGGGTTTTTCATACCAATGGCTAGCCACAGACAGGATGCAGGTCACAGGACATACTGTCTGCTGTGATAACCAGGATAGGATAGAGATAACAGTACCCATAATGCAATTCACATGCAGAACAGTGGTCTACATCTGCTCCCCAGATGGGGTATGCAACTCTACAGCACGTCAGCTTGGTAGGGGGGACTGACCGTGCGTGTTACTGCCACTGACTACCTACAGTCCCTGCCATTGAGCGTGTACTGTGATCACCCTGAGGGTGAGGTGGGGTGGCCAGCACCAGGTCCGCAGTACCCAAGTTGCCTGTGCTGGCTTTGCTGAAGGTCTCCATCAGTGCTAGTGTGTGAGAGGTATTTGCAAAGACGTCTGCAAATGCCCTGTATCTGTGCGTATTTGACAGTCATGTCTGCCCCTTGTAGACCGTGATGCAACCAAACTGGTGCATAGCCAGTGTGCTTGCCATGTCACTTGTTCTCAGAGCAGGGGTGTGTGTGGACTCACATGATGATGATATACATATCAAACCGGCCTCTCTGGGTCAGGGTAGAGGACATGATCTGGCCCCAACATACCCACCTTCTAAACATTCCCAGAAGGGGCAGTACTGCAACATGATGACAGGCTGTGGGACCAGCAAACACCTTCCTTTGGGGAACCCGACAGTTGACACCTGTACCAGGGCTATAGCAATACAGGTGATAGGAATCAGCTCAGCTTCCCCCCACCACAATCTGCCATTCACCAGCAGAGGCCACAGTCAGCATGCACCTGCTGCACTCTGCAAGGTGTTGCAGCCAGACACATGCTGACTGCACACAGTGTGCTAGCCCATACTTAATGCATGTCCCCAGAGGAACAATGTTCACCCAGATGTGGGATATTCACACCAACACCAAGCAGGTATGTCAGTGACTGGGCCCCAGGCATGGGAACTCACATACATTACTGTTGAATACACTGTATGACAATATGTGGGAAGGTTGAGATGCCATGGTCACTGCTCCATCAGAGTGAGAGTGCCCTCCCAGCATGACCTGCTGTGGCCACCCTGTCTGTGCAGATGGCGTTTGCTCACTACAATATCCCAGTCACTGCCCTATGCCCTATGCAGATGCATCCTGGATAAATGGTCCTGTAGGGGCCATACCCACAATACCTTGCACATCATTATGCACATTGGAGGTGGGACAATGGAAACAGTGCAAACATTGGGGGCTCAGTGGGGTGTGGGCGGCCAGAAAACAATGGACACACATACGCAGATTACCACACCTATTTGAGCATTATGCAAAGATAGCAGTGGTTGGCAGCCCTGTGCGCAACACCAGTCATGGGCTTTGTGCAGGCATTGGTAGGGTAATAAATATTGTTAGGGACACTCTCCAGGGTGGTGAACACTGTCAGACATGGATGAGGGGGCACACACCACATAAATCAGTGAGGTTTGTCATGGGGTAGATAAGTCAGAGCCTATGGAGATAGGAAACTCTGAGCAAAACAGAGCTAACACTGACAGCTCAGATCTGCACATGGCCCAAGGTTGCTATAGGCAACGTATACAAGCTGCTTCACGAGGTGTGAGGGAACGCCCAAACAGTAAGCTAGCTCATAGCTCATTAGGGAATGAGGGGCAGCTGGGAAGGGGTGGAGCCCAAGCAAACACCAGGACATACGCAGTTCAAAATCACTTACCGGAGGGTAGTGAGGAGAGACCACCAGGGAATTCAAGACCCGTTGGTAACAGAGGGAGACCACCAGGGAATTCAAGAACCATTGCTGACAGAGAGAGAGCACTGGGGAATTCAGGAGCTGTTGGTAACAGGGAGAGACTACCAGGGAAGTACAGAGCTGTTGAACCCACGAGGAACTTCTTTGGAAAGCAGTGCACAGCTGAACAGTATCCCAGGGAACCTTGCTACGGAGGGAGCAGAGGAGGTAGTCCTGGAACCAGGCTGAGGAAAGTCAAGCTGCCCAGCATCAGGTACAGAGGGGGAGAGAGCTTCTATCCTGAAGATAGTTTTATGCCAAGAGGAAAGCTGAAAGAGAAACATAGTAAAAGGCTTCCGTATGGGCAAAGCTCTGCTCGGCTGAGAAACTCTGAAGAGAGAGTGCTGGAAGGTAGGCTTATTGATCCTAATAGAAGAGGAATAGAGTATAACGAATTGCCCTGTACTTATCAAGAGTTGTGTGGCTCTCCTAAAAGAAACTACAGAGAATATGGTAATTACCCATTACACTCTAGTCGGGAGGAGGAAGGGAACTCTCTGAGCTGTAGGGAGGAACTCTGTAACAATAACGGAAGTTTCAGTCCAAAGGAAACTTACTCCGGTGTTGAAGAAATGCAGTGTGATTCCTATGAGGAACCTGCTTATAAAAATTGCATGGACTGTACGTTTACCATGTCTGATGCCATCACTTCTTTGTGCTGAAGTGCTGTAAAAAGTGTTTGTAAAGAAAACAGGAAGAAAGTTATTTGGTTTGAAAGAGACTGTTTTCTTTTCCTTTTTGTCCATTGCGAAGCTGAAATTAAGCAGAGTTTTGTTCCAGTGTTTCTTTAATTTGGTACCAGACGAATGGTCTTTATGTTCCTTTGTTTCATTGTGCTGGAAATCCAACCCCGGGAAGGGGAATAAAATGTCCTGTCTTTAAGCCTTACCACTTGACTGCAACTACATTCTTTTGCTAGTTTGTGGAACCATAACTCCCAGGGGGCACTGCAATGCCTTTCTATAACACTCCACAGCTACTGAAGAACATGCCCCGGTGAATTACCCACGCTTCTGGCCTCTGGGGACCTTCACAGGTGACAGGCTGGCATAGTTTTTAGGATTTTTGCCTTGAAATAAAAGGACATTATTAAAGAAACTGCTGCTGTACCAGGAGACCCTTAGAAGCAAGTTCGCTGGCAGACCGGCCAGGAGGAGCTGAAGAGCACGGTGACCTTTCTTGCATGCCTGACTCTACACGAAGGCTAAGGTAAAGCTTACCTAGGGCATAAGTGTAGGAGGATTCGGGTGAGAAAGGGGCGCTGCTGTGCTAGAGGAATAAGGGGTGAAAGAACATAAGTGCCGCACTTGGTGGGCCTTTTTCTCTTTCTTTTCTCCACAGGGTCGCAGACGGAAAGAATGGACGGCAAAGAGATGATGCACTGGATGCAGCTCCAGTGGGACAAGCAGCTCGAATTGGCTCGACATATCCAGGAGCAGAGTGTCATCATGATGAGAGAGCAGCAGAAGCCACTCTTGGACACTATGGAAGCACTCCTGAAAAAGCCACAGGAGCTTGGGACTGCTAACCCCTCTATGATTCCAGGGGTAGGACTAAGTGCTTGTCATGCATTTTCTTTGGGACAATTAAGTCCTCATGATAATTTGGACGACTTCATAGACGCCTTTGAGCAAATAGGGGAAGCTTTGAAGTGGCCTAGAGAGCAGTGGGCAACCCGCTTCGCGGTGTCACACACTGGCGAAGCTCTCTCTGCCTACAAGGCAATGCCTGCTGCCCTTGCCGCTGACTATAATGAGATAAAAAGAGCAGTCAAGGACAGACTAGGGCTGACCCCATTACATTACAGGAGAATGTTTAGGGAAGCCTGAATAAAGTCTCAGGAGACCCCTAAAGCCTTGTATCAAAGGTTGAAAAATTTAGCATGGAAATGGCTGACTCCTGAGAGGAGAACCCTAGAGTCAGTAGTGGACACAGTCATATTGGAGCAGTTTATGCAGGCTGTGCCTACTGAGGTGAAAACTTTCCTTACCCTACAAAACTGCCAAACCACTGATGAGGCAGCCAGTCTGGCGGAGAGATATTTTGAGGCGCAGATGGCTGACACCTCAGGGCTTGGTGTATTGAAGGCAGCGGGAATGGCAGATTTTAAAAAAGGAAAGGGTCCTAAGGGAAAAATGTATAATGTGGATGTTAAGAATATTAATGATAATGTTTTGTTTGCATGTAAGGGGAAATGTTATGCATGCGGGAAAGCGGGACATTTCCAGAGGGACTGCACAGAGCGGACTGTCCTCGTGTCTGGAGCTGAGAAGCCCGTCCAAGATGGATTCCTTCTACATGTATAGGTAGAGGGGGTAGAGGCACTGGCACTACTTGACTCGGGGGCTGACCAGAGCATGGTTTCACGCAAGCTCTGGGAAGCCATTGAGGACCGCCGTCAGTCAGCCCCGAGTCAAGCAGAGAGCCAGGTGCGGATAAAATGTGTGCACGGCGCATTTTCATATTATCCCTTGCAGAAGCTGTCTGTGCGTGGGTTGGGCACTGAACAAGCAGAACAAGTAGCCGTAATCCCAACATTGCCCAGAGACATTATCCTAGGCAGGGACTGGCCACCCTTTTATAAGGGGCTGGTAGCAGGTTTGAGCACCAGAACAGGCCTAGTTTCCACCCGGTCGCAAGCCGGAACCTCAGGGATGGGGAGGATGTCATCTGAGGGCACAGAAAAGCCTGAAGGGGAGGAAGAATCCCAAGAGGAGGAATTGGATGAGGGAGAATTAGGCACTCTTCCTACACACGACGATTTAATCCACGCACCAGTTAAGGAGGGTAAAAAGGAGAAAGCCAAGAAACGTCAAGAGAGGCGTTATAGGACCCGAGGGAGGGTCGAGTTAGAGGCCGGAGCAGGATTGCCCTGGGTGCCTGCAGAACTAGTTCAAAAGTTCCCATCGTTCCCAGTGGAACAGCAGGCTGACCCAGCTCTTAGGAGAGCATTTGAATGGGCCCAGGAAACCCGACCTACACTGCCCAGGTTTTTCTTAGAAAAAGAAATTCTATATAGGGAGAGCATTGACCCATACACTGATGCCGTAAGAAAACAGTTGGTGGTGCCAACGACGTTTAAGGCCACGGTATTACGTTTGGCACATGACCACCCAATAGGTAGCCACAAGGGAATCCAAGGCACCCTGGACCAGATCTTGGCCCGCTTTTATTGGCCAGGGGTCTTCAAAGAGACCAAGCAGTACTGTGAATCCTGTCCCACCTGTCAGAGGGTCACAGCCCTAAAACCTAAGGCTGTACCGATGGTGACCACACACACTATAGCAGTGCCTATGAACCGCATAGGAATGGACATTGTAGGGCCTTTGATCAGAACACCGAGGGGTTTTCAGTACATTCTTGTAATAGTAGACCACGCTACCCGATTCCCGTGGGCTATTCCATTAAGGAACACCTCTGCGAGGATAATAGCCCTAGAGCTTGTGAAATTATTTTGCGAGGTAGGTTTTCCTAGAGAGGTACTTACCGATCAGGGAAGTAATTTTCTATCCAAGCATTTGGCTATGGTGTGGGAGGCGTTCGGCATAAAGCACATACGGACTGCGGCATATCATCCACAGTCAAATGGACTTGTAGAGCGGATGAACCAGTCCATAAAAGAAATGCTTAGAAGGGGTTTAAAAAAGGGAGAGATGTCTGACTGTGACACTCTACTCCCATTCGTATTGTACGCATGTAGGGAACGCATACAAGCATCCTTGAAGGCATCCCCATACGAACTTATGTTTGGCCGACCCCCTAGGGGAATTTTAGATATTCTACACGAGCAGTGGGTGGAGCCAGACACGCAAGAGGTTGGGGTACCTCAGTTCTTAAACGATCTGAGGGAACGCTTAGAGAGGACGTCAAAATCCTCAATAGAGAATTTGCAGAACAGTCAACAGAAGCAAAAGCGTTATTACAACAGGGGCATGAGACCTAGGCAATTGGCTATAGGAGATAGGGTACTTATCCAGGTAGCAGACCCGGGACCTAAGTTTGAATCCCATTGGAAAGGGCCTTGCACAGTAGTGAAGAAAATGGGGCCTGTCTCATATAGGGTAGAGAACGAAAATGGGCGCCAACAGGTTTATCACCTAAACGTCCTAAAGCCATGGAAGGATAGGTCAGCCACTGCCAGTATGGTCTATGTAGAGCAGCGATACAGTACCCAGGATAAGATTACGTGCTGTCTGAAAGGGTCAGCAGCCCGTAATATTTTAAGGGGGGATCTGTCATGGGGTAGATAAGTCAGAGCTTATGGAGATAGGAAACTCTGAGCAAAACAGAGCTAACACTGACAGCTCAGATCTGCACATGGCCCAAGGTTGCTATAGGCAACACATACAAGCTGCTTCATGAGGTGTGAGGGAACGCCCAAACAGTAAGCTAGCTCATAGCTCATTAGGGAATGAGGGGCAGCTGGGAAGGGGTGGAGCCCAAGCAAACACCAGGACATACACAGTTCAAAATCACTTACCGGAGGGTAGTGAGGAGAGACCACCAGGGAATTCAAGACCCGTTGGTAACAGAGGGAGACCACCAGGGAATTCAAGAACCATTGCTGACAGAGAGAGAGCACCGGGGAATTCAGGAGCCGTTGGTAACAGGGAGAGACTACCAGGGAAGTACAGAGCTGTTGAACCCACGAGGAACTGCTTTGGAAAGCAGTGCACAGCTGAACAGTATCCCAGGGAACCTTGCTACGGAGGGAGCACAGGAGGTAGTCCTGGAACCAGGCTGAGGAAAGCCAAGCTGCCCAGCATCAGGTACAGAGGGGGAGAGAGCTTCTATCTTGAAGATAGTTTTATGCCAAGAGGAAAGCTGAAAGAGAAACATAGTAAAAGGCTTCCGTACAGGCAAAGCTCTGCTCAGCTGAGAAACTCTGAAGAGAGAGTGCTGGAAGGTAGGCTTATTGATCCTAATAGAAGAGGAATAGAGTATAACGAATTGCCCTGTACTTATCAAGAGTTGTGTGGCTCTCCTAAAAGAAACTACAGAGAATATGGTAATTACCCATTCCACTCTAGCTGGGAGGAGGAAGGGAACTCTCTGAGCTGTAGGGAGGAACTCTGTAACAATAACGGAAGTTTCAGTCCAAAGGAAACTTATTCTGGTGTTGAAGAAATGCAGTGTGATTCCTATGAGGAACCTGCTTATAAAAATTGCATGGACTGTACGTTTACCATGTCTGATGCCATCACTTCTTTGTGCTGAAGTGCTGTAAAAAGTGTTTGTAAAGAAAACAGGAAGAAAGTTATTTGGTTTGAAAGAGACTGTTTTCTTTTCCTTTTTGTCCATTGCGAAGCTGAAGTTAAGCAGAGTTTTGTTCCAGTGTTTCTTTAATTTGGTACCAGACGAATGGTCTTTATGTTCCTTTGTTTCATTGTGCTGGAAATCCAACCCCGGGAAGGGGAATAAAAAGTCCTGTCTTTAAGCCTTACCACTTGACTGCAACTACATTCTTTTGCTAGTTTGTGGAACCACAACTCCCAGGGGGCACTGCAACGCCTTTCTATAACACTCCACAGCTACTGAAGAACATGCCCCGGTGAATTACCCACACTTCTGGCCTCTGGGGACCTTCACGGGTGACAGGTTGCTATGATGGATCTCTGTTAGAGAGTTGTGTTTAAGTTACGATTTGTTATCTGACATTGGTCATGGCTACCTTTTGATGTATATGGGACGTGTTTCAATGTTTATAATGGCATTGCTAAGGTATGCAAGTGCTAGTAGTGGGGGCTGGTGCTATGCACAGGACACAACAGCCTGCCTTTTCATTATACTTTGGATGATGGAGCTTGTGGGGGGTTGTGTTTGTACCCCTGTTGGGTGATGCTCTGGGGCAGAGGTTCACAAGTCCAGTCCTGGTGGTTCGAATAGGATTCAGGTTGTCAGTCTGTCCCTACTGAATATGCATGAGGTACATTTGCATACAATGGGGGCAGTTCCTTCAAATGCATCTCATGCATATTTTTAGTTTGGACAGCCTGACAACCTCAATGGTGTTTGCCCTCCGGAAATGGGGTTGCCACCATCTGCTCTGGGGAGTGCACATTATTATTGTGTATGTTCTCTGTAGGGTAAAATATTGGGACATGGTCTGCAGGAGCCACAGCTGGGGCTGGGGCTTGAACCTGTGACCTTCTGCCCCTGTACATACTGACTGTGTGTACTGCACCAAACTGTTGCCACAGAGGTAGTTCTTTCCCAGGGGGTATCATTACTGTTTGTCTGACAGACCTTGTCTGTTAGACTGCATGCCACCCACCTGGACAGGGCTTGGCCTTGGTCTGCTGTGGGCAGATACCACTGCCCCCTCCACTGCCAGCACCCCCATGCCACCATGTTGACATGCTGTTCTGCCGGTTGTGCTGGTGGTGCACAGTCACAGCTCATCTAGTATGCCGTTAGGCAGCTGCCTATGGTGTGGTTTCTTGGGTGGGGGTGCCTACATGGACATGCATGCTTCCCCACCGCACTGCCTGCCTATGTTCTGTGGCCTTTGGGGTACCTGCTGGTTGATGTCCATTGGGGCAATGTATGACACACACTCGTGGGCATGTTTGCCCTTGGTCAGTTGATATCTTGCTGTTTTTCTGCTTCTGTGTTCCTATGTACCACCTAGGCACCTGCCTGGTCCACCCTGTGCCCTAGCTGCCTCACTACATGTCCCGCCTTCAGCCCCCTGTGCCCCATTTTCAGCCTCACCATTGTGCCCTCTCGTACTTGGCCACTATGCTGCTGCTGCACATGTATCACTTCTATCACTTTTCTGGGTCTCCTTGGCTTTGCTGTACATTGCTGACTGAACTGGTTTCTCTCTCCTGCAAATGTGCCTCTAGTGCGAGGTTTTCACTGGCGCTAATTTTCAGACCTTCATTTCACGGTGTTAGTGTGTATGGAGCCTCTCCCTGCCCACTCTCTGCCCATTGACCCCTTATCTACGCCCCTGGGGAGCCGTACTCCACCCTCTGGGAAGCCTTACTCCACCCTCTGTGCACCTTAACGCCGCCGGACACATTATCGCACGATACGTGACATTCTCACATGGTAATGCACCATTATCATGCGATAACATCACGTATTGCGCGATAACATCACAGCTGCGCCGTTAGCACCATTTAGTAAACATACCCCATAGTGTGTGCACTATAGAAAAGCACCATAAACCGAGTAATGTATACCTTCACAATCCAAGATGCCAAAACTTAATCCAGTAATAAAAAGGCTTTAGTGAAGAGTGTGGGGGGGGGGGAGTTGAGGGGAGGGGAGAGGAGGGGAGAGGGGAGAGGGGAGAGGGGGGAGTGGTAAGAAATGGGGAAGGGAGGAAGGGGGAAAGGGGGCTTATGAAAGTTCAAATACAAACTCACTATCATCCACATTAAATGCTTAAATGCTGTGTAAGCCCACTGTTGTACCAAATCAACAACACTGAAAACTGCAAGAAAGATTGACATGATATAAATTAATTCAGTCACCGGTATATAAAATAAACCACACCAGCTCAAATGAAAATATAGCAATAACTTGAATTATATATAAGGAATAAACTAGCAAACACAAGCACATGTAAAAGCGGGCCTCAGCGGAGGAGAGGAGCAACTGCGTCCAAATTAACTTACCTAACTCATTCAGCGAATTGCTTTGATTGGGAGTCCTGAGCAGTATGGCCAGTGTTTTTAAAGCTCAGAATTTTGGCACAAAGAGGATAATCATGGAAACCAGTCATGTTTACTGCCAAGAGTTGGGAAGAACAACTCCTTTCAAAAACCTTGGGATTGCTGTATTTTTAAATGTAAGTATACCAAATGTACAAGGTTGCTCAAATGCAGGACATGGAGAAATAATCTTAGAATTAAAGGTGGTCCCGAGGTGGATAAGTATCAAGGCTGTTCCCAAGTGGTGGAAGAGGTATGCAAAGCAATTTTGGTGGGCAAGGGAGGCAGCAATGGAATTGTGGACATTAAACTTGGCAGAACACATAGGGTGCTTGGTCCTGCATGGAGTGACCGACCTTGGAATATTGTCATTTGTGTACATGATTTTATTCTCAAAGAAAAAATTGCAGCCAAGATGAGGGCAGCCGGATGTTTTGAGTGGCAGCAACATAAAGTGCTATTTAGCTATGGCCACCTCGCAGCTTGGAGTGACTTTACATCAAAGCTGTGGGATAATAACTATTACTATTAACGGCTTTACCTGGCAGGCCTGGCCTTCATGACAAATGGAATAATTTGGTGAGCTATGACAACAAGTGAACTGGTAGCAACCATGAAGGAAGCGGGTATGACGGACATCCCTGCTATAGTGGAGCCACAGAAGGCTGGTGCTGCTACTAACACTTGGCAGCAAGTTGATAAATGCGAGAAGAAGCTGCCAAGGGCCGAATCAAGGCAGTGGGCAGACAGCTAAATAACCAAAAACTGTAATAGACTGGGGAAGAGGACTTTATGCTTGGAGGTGAAAAGCTGGATTGGCTTGTCTGACTGGTTTGGAGCTACTGAATGGTATTTTTTGAGTATGTATGCAAGGGTAGGGATGAATGGAGGAAAACTACATGTTAGGTGATGTTGTTGAGGAAAGATGCTGGAGGTTGGAAGGACAGTGTACATTGGGGGCCTGGGAGTGTATGGTCTGGATGCTAGATGAATGGCATGGTGCCAAGGATGTAAATAGGGAGGAAGATGAGTGCATGGTGTGTAATGGTGTTACTTCTGTTTGGGAGGGAGAGTGCAGTGAACTCAATTACTGGGGAGGGAGGTTGAGGAGTGAAGGGCTGGGGAATTAAGAGAGGAATGGCAAGAAGAGGAGCACATCCTATATAGTGGGGTATAGATGGGATGAGGATGCTGGTTATGGATACTGAGGACGTTGCAAGGGAGAAGCTCAAAGACATTAAATTAAAGGGCTTGATCATTTGGCAAAAGCAGCAGTTCTTGCAGAGAGAGGATACTCGAATGAAGGTGAACATTTTGCTGATACAAGAGTCTCACCTCAGGAGATCACAAGAACAGTGGTTAATAGGGGGTAAATATGACCATGTATATTTAGTGTCTAATTATTTATTATTTTATTTATTTTATTTTACAGTTTTTATATACCGCGCTCTTTGGTATCAGCGCGGTTTACAGATAACAAATTTCGCATTAGAACAGTCCTTTGCTTACATTATAACAGGGTCTTTTGCTTACATTATAACAGGGTCAGTAACTTGGAGACAACATGGTAAACTATATACAAGCTATATACAGAAAGATATATTACCTCTGGAAATTTACAGTTAAATTGGGTCGTAACTTTGGGTGTGCAGAGCGTCTAGGTCGTGTTCTGTTATGACTATGTTGTTGGAATGTCAGAGGCTGTGTGAGTGATTTGTGAGATGGGGGAAGGAGGTGTAGGGTTAGGGCCTAAAAGATGATGACAGAATAGGTAGTGTTTGAGGGCCTTTCTAAATTGAGAGAGGTCTTTTATTGATCGGATATGAGGAGGGAGATTATTCCAGCAAGTTGGAGCGAATAAGGTGAAGGCCTTGTCTCTGGTTGTTTGGTTACATTTAGTGTACTCCTTTGGTACGACAAGAGTATTGGCGGCTGCGGATCTTCTCAGTCTGTTCGTGGGGGTGTTGATAATAAGTGATGAGAGGGAAGGTGGGGCTATTTGATTAATTGCTTTAAAGGATAGCAGAAGTGCTTTGTAAGTTATCCTGGCTTGTAGGGGTAACCAGTGAAGCTCTGTTAGTATGGGGGTGATGTGGTCTCTACTGGAAGTACCGCAGAGGATGCGGGCTGCTGAGTTCATCGCCAATTGGAGTGGGTTGAGGGTGCTCTTGGGTAGACCATGTAGGATGATATTGGCATAGTCAAAATGAGGTGTTATAAGGGCTTGGAAGACTGTTCGGAAGTCATTGGGGGCGAGTAGTGGTCTTAAGGGTTTCAGCGTTCTTAATTTATAGTAAATGGATTTAACGGTCTGCTTTATGTGATCTTTGAAGGTCAGTTCTTGGTCGATGGTTACTCCCAGGTAGCGAATTGATGATTTACATGGTAGTTCCGCATCTCTCACCTTCAAAGTTGTAGGGGGGGAGAATTTCTTATTCCTGGTTACGAATAGGACTTCCGTTTTCTTGAAGTTTATTCGCAGGTTCTGGGATAGGAGCCAATCTGTAATCGCGTTGAAGCAGGCGATAATTGGGGAGAAGTCAGGGGCATTAATTTTTATTGGCGTGAATATTAGTACGTCATCTGCGTAGATCAAGCTGGAGGCGTTAAATGTTTTGATGATTTCACAGATTGGTTGGATATATATGTTAAATAGAAGAGCTGATAAAGAGGATCCCTGGGGTACACCCTGTTGTTGTTGGAAAGGATCGGAGGTTGAAGATCCTATCCGCACCTGTTGCCAGCGGTTGTTTAGGTAGGATCTACACCATTCCCAAGCTGATCCCTGGACTCCCTTTTCTCTAAGACGGTGAAGAAGTTGTACATGGTTAACCGAGTCGAACGCTGCTGAGATGTCAAGGAAGATGAGGATGAACCCATTTTCAATTTTGTCAATCCCTCTTGATAAGGTGTTGATGAGTAGTGTGAGAAGGGTCTCTATGCCATGTGATTCTCGGAATCCGTGTTGGCAGGGATCGAGGGGAGCTGAAGTATCTATATGTTGTTGCAATTGGATTTGTACCACCTTCTCGATGATTTTGGCTAGAAGGGGTATACTTGAAATTGGACGATATGAATCAGTTTTTGCTGGGTCGAGTTTATTGTTCTTTAGGAGAGGGCGTATTGAAGTTTGTTTGAGAGATGATGGGAATGATCCAGTGGTGAAGGAAAGTTGCATGATGAGGGCAAGTATGGGGCTCAGTTCAGCACGCATTGTTCTGATCCAGTAGGCAGGGCATGGATCGTTTGGGGCTGTGGTAGTATTCAAGGTGGCAATAAGGTCAGTGATGGATTTCACTGTGGGAGCGACAAAATTAAGAAAGCCCAAAAAAAGGGGGAGGGAATATTATTCACTAAAGGGGTGGTGCTAAAGAAGTAGGCATTGGTCAGAGATCCCGCAGGCTGATTCATTCTTTGGAAAGGGAATGGACAACTCACTGGTCATCCTGGGCAGTATGTATGCCCTTAATGCACACCAAGGGGAGTTTTTTGAGACATTAGTGGCTCCGTTATAGAAGCATTTGAAGGATTCCATTATTATCTGGGGGTAGGGGATTTCAATGCTACTCTGAAACCTAAAGTAGACATCTCCAGAGGGTAAGGGGGGAGGAGAAGCGAAGGAATGAAAGCTAAACTTCATAAACTGATGAAGAAATCAGGGACACATGGCGACATCTGATGGGTAATAGGCAGGAATGGTTGTCAGGCTAGTTACAACATCTGCAAAATTTTGAATTTGGCTTGGGTAGCCCAGAGAGAGCAAACCCCATCTCTCTTGATGGCAGTCAACACCAAAAAGGCATTTGACAGTTTGAGGTTATGTTTGTAGTATTAGACACTATGGGCCTGAATTTCATTTGGGAGGTGCTATGTGCCATGTCGGTGCATAGCCCGCCCACCTCCTGCCTAACCCAGAATTTCAATGCCAGGGTCTTATGTAGTCCCAGCAATGAAAATCTGGATCATACCGCACAGCCAAGAAACTGCAGGAGCTACCTGTGTAGCACCAATTTTCAATGTTACATGGTTAGCCCCTGTGCCTTAAAGACAGGCAAGGTTTTCACTCTTTTCTTAAAGGCGCAGAGCACTATCCATGTAACATTGAAAATCAGTGCTACATGGGTAGCGCCATGGCCTGCCTATGCTCTGCCCCAGAACGCCCCTAACGCGCCTCAAATCTATGCGGATAGCATCAGGGCACATTGGGGACATATACAGGATTTTTGAGGGGCAGTTACCCATGTAAAGGCCTTCGAAAATTGGGCCTTATGACTTTTGGGGACCATTTTCAGGCATGGTTACAGGCGCTTTATAGGAAACCCCAGGTATGGATAAGTCAATGGAACCTATTCAGAGGCATTTCATCTTGAAAAGGACATTCAGCATGGGTGCCCATTGTCCCCGCTCCTTTTTTCGCTGGTCATTGAGTTGCTGGCTAAAGGGGCATGCAGGCAAAGGGATAAAATGGGGATAAAGGTGGGTTCTTGGGAATACCAAATCTCCCTGTTTGCCGATGATGTCATTTATTACATCGGACGGCCCCTGACTGCCTTACTGAATTTATTAAAGGAGATCCAGCAATACAGTAAAGTATCAAGGTAGAAAATGAGCATGGGAAATGCTGAAATTCTTAAACTATTTCTGGACCCTGGACTAGAGGGTAGGCTGAGGGAAGCCTTCCTCTTCCAGTGGGCACGGCAACAAATGAAGTATTTAGGAGTTTTGGTGGGAAGAGATTGGAGGGATTTGGGGAAATTCAACTATGACCCTCTAGTAAAGAAGATGCTACCCAGCTTGGTCTGGTGGGACAAACCGTACTTCTCTTGGTTTAGCCAAACTGCTATAGTAAAAATGAATATGCTACCAAGAATTCTGTTCTTATTTATGTCCCTACCCATAGGTGCCATCCAAAATGCTCATTCTGCTATAGAGGCAGATGTTCTCCTTTATCTGGAAGTGCAGACACTCTGAGTAAGGAGAAGGGCCCTTTATAGAGGAGTTGTGATTACTGACCTGGAGAGATATTATCAAGTGTCCCTATTGTGGGCAATACTGTGGTGGAATTTGGGTGAAAATGGGTGCCAGTGGAGTCAGGTAGAGCAAGCGATAGCAAGTCGGGGGAGGGGATTCATGAGCAGTTGATAGATGGTCTATGGGAGGCAAGGGGGAGAGAGAAGGGGGAGGGGAAGGAGAATCCATTTGTGCACCTGACTGTATGGGTACGGCGCAAGGTGAGAGCAGCCAAGGTGAAAGCAGGTAGGGAGGGAGTCTTCAGTTGAAATGCATCCTTGCTTGTGAGGGATTTAAGGATAGTGCACTCTCTCAACATTTTCGAAGCTGGGCTACCAATGGGTTGCAGTACATAGGACAATTGCTCACAGAGATTGGACAATTACGCAGTTATGAGGAGTTACAGCATGAGTATGCTCTGGAGAAAGGGGATTGATTGGGTTATCATCAATTGATGCATATGATAAGGTAGAGTGGAGGTTCCCCGCATAGGGGATGGGGGGAACCCAATTTGAAAACCTATTCCAGGACCCATGGAAAAGTGAAGGGCCTAGTGTCCATGTAATATCAAGGGTTAGAGAGTTTAGCAATCTGGGAATTATTTGAAACAGCTTGAGAGAAAATTTGGGAGGTGATTGGGATGAGGTGAGATGGCAGAGTATCTATGAGGGGGTGAAGATTCCTTCTGTGTCTGCTGATAATTTAGAGCAAGGCTATAAAATGCTGTACAGAATGTACCTCACTCCAAAAAAGATCCACAGAATAGATCCACTAGTAGCCCACATTGCTGGAAGGGCGGTGGAAAGGTGGGGGATTTTCTGAACATGTGGTGGGCATACCCAGTAATCCAAGCTACATGGGAATGGATGGGAGAGATGGTTAGGGAAATAGTGGGATGGGCGGGCCCAATTACCCCTGAAGAAGCTTTGTTAAATGAGTGGGGTGGGGGAGGGAGGGAAGTGGTGAAATTTCTAAGGTTGCCACTTGTGATAAGGAAGCTTATCATAGCTCAGGAAGGAGCTATAGTAAAGGTGAAGTGACTCTGAACAAACAACCTGTCAGTTCTGGTAGAAATAAGAAAACATAATTTTCCCATAAAAGACTACCAGTCCCAGAATGCACCAGGTTTCCAACAGCCATTAGAGGAGCTGAAGTGGGGAAACGTGTGTTCAATCAGGAGGGCTATGAGGTAATCCCTAAGCATTCATCTCAAAGGGCAGGGCCTGATTCAGCACAGCTGCGCTGTGCTAGGGTGGAGCACTCATCAAAGCAGAATAAAGGTAGAGTTTATTCTACAGAGAATTATCCTCATCCTCAGGATCAGCTTGGAGATCCTCATCTTGGACAGCTTCATCATCTGGAGGATCATCAGAAGCAGAAGCCAAACCGGACGGACAGAGAGGGCAAGAAACCCTTTGGAAGAAAGAAGAGAAAAGCCTTTGGGAGGTCTAAAGGAGTCCAGAGCAGTACGTATACTGGAAGGCATTCCAAGGGCCAGCATACACCATTGGACTAGGGAAAGCCAGAGGAATGGTGCTGCAGGGCTAGGAATCTCCAGACGGTACCTGTGAGGGAGACGGCTGCATGTGGAAGGGACCCTAAGACCCGTGCCAGAAGGTATGTGAAGAGAGATCCAGTGTCCAGGGAACTGGATTGGAAGGCTGGAAATAAGAACTGGACTACATACTGGCCAGGCTATTTAGAGAGGAACTCTAACAGCAATGGAAGCTCAGGTATGAACACTGATCTATGCCCTAGCTATAACCTTGAAAGACAGCAGGGAAACAAGTATTCTCCTGAAAGTGCTCCCTTGAGAAATTCCTCTGTGCCAATCCCTGATATTGAACCCATGATTGTTGAAGAAGGGGAAGGAACGGTATTAGATACAGGCTGTGAATATATGGATTGCTCTCTGTCTAAATTCCTTTGGTAATTTTCTGTTACAAAGTACAGCAACCATCACAAAGAAATACAAACTTGTTCTTTAATCTACTCAGAAAAGCTCCTGAAGTAGGATTTGAGCCACGCAGTAGAAAGCAAGCCAGCTAAGGGGTTTCAGCTGGGTAACTGCTAGCAATTCAGCCTTACCTAATTGCTTGTGAGCTCTGAGGGAATCACATCTGAGTCTATGTGGGAAGATGTGGGAAGTTGGCCTGAAAGGAACAGTTTTTCCCTTCTTTGTGGATTTTGTTTGTTGTTTGAAACACTGCTAAGAAAATATTAGCTAAAGCCTACAGAAAAGACCAGTTTGTTACCAACCAGGTCTTTATTCTTTTCATTTGATTGCCTGACAAGTTCATCTGTTGTTTTCCTGATTTTGTTTTTCTAAGTTTAACACTGAAAGCAAGTATCCTGTTTTATGTGCTACCAAGCATATCTGTGTTGGGAGTAATAACCCATAAATAAATATCTTATTGGCTTTACACTCAAGCACAACTAATTATTGTGAGCAGCTGTGTCTGGTGTGAATGGATTGCATTTTCCACAATCCCTTACAAATCATATTGATATATGCACTTGCCAAGACTGTGAACATTCTCACCCAGGCAGCCGTCTGACAAATGGCGTAGTTTTTCAGATTGCTTTTGCGCAAAGGGATTTACTTGCTAAGGCTTACAACTCAAGTCTGAAGGAAAAGACAGTTCAAGCTTAAAAGCTGAAAGAAAAGATTTTCCCTCAACTGCACTTTGGAGGAGAGGTGGCTGTTCCAGGTAGCTGTTCCAGGAAGAAAAGACCCTGTGCAGAGCTGGATTCATCACTGGCATAAGGTAACAAGTACCTGGGCATGTCTAGTGGTGGATGGGAGTAAGGCACAGGGGTAATTGAAAAAAAAAAAAAGTAGAAAAAACACCTGTTTGGAAGGTGGTGCACTGTGTTTTTTTTTTTTGTGCTTTCTTGCAGGGATCAAGATGGATCCAGGGGAACTAGCTGATTGGATGGCAGCCCAGTTTAACAGGCAACAGGAGCTAGCACAGCAGGCTCAGGACACTGCTATGAAAGCCTTAATGGACCAGCAGAAGCCAGTAATTGATCTGGTGCAAGCCCTAGTTAAGCTGCAGAACCAAAGTGGACCAGATGCAAGACCAGCAGTAAATACTGGTACACCACATGTGGACAGTGTGGGACTCAATCAAGGAATTGGGGCATTTAGTTTTGGGAAGCTAACTCCAGATGATAATGTTGATGATTTTCTAGAGTTTTTTGAAAGAGTGGCACAAGCATTAGCATGGCCAGAGACCCAGTGGGCAGTAAGGCTGGCAGCCTCATTAACTGGAGAGGCGCTTGCAGCTTATAGAGCAATGCCAGCAGCCCAGGCTTTGAATTATAAGGATGTAAAGGCTGCTATTAGAGATCGCCTAGGGTTGTCTATTTCAGAGTATAGGCGAAGGTTTAGAGCTACTACATTAAGAGTGGGTGAGACACCCAGGGCTCTGAGTCAGAGAATCAGAGGATTAGCTGTAAAATGGTTGGAGCCTGAGCAAAAGACGGTAGAAATGTTATTAGACATTGTTATGCTTGAACAATTTATGTCTGCGGTGCCTAAAGATTTGCACACTTTCCTTATACAGCAAAATTGCCAAAATCTTGGAGAGGCAACCATGCTAGCAGAGAGATTCTTGGAAGCCACGCAGGCTTGCCATAGAATGAGTGGCCCTCTGAAGATGGGTGCTGAGGCAAGCTGTGCTGTATCAGAAAAGAAAATAATTAAAAATGTTTCTGAAAATAAATGTACTGTGCCAAAGCAGATGACACAGTGGAGTGAAAAGAAATGTTTCAAGTGTGGAAAGTGGGGACATTTAGAAAAGGGATGCCAGACACACACTAGCTTAATGGGTGTGGATTTAAAACAGCCCAAGGAAGGATTTCTTTTGATGGTTGATGTGCAAGGAATTACCATAAATGCTTTGTTGGACTCTGGGGCAGACCAGAGTATGATGTCAAAAAGGCTTTGGAAGAGAATAGAGGCCCAAGAAGGATTTGTGCCTAGAACCCCTGAAAGCCAAGTTCACATCAGATGCATTCATGGTGCTGCAACATCATATCCCACCTATAGGGTAAAGGTTAAGTGCCTGGGGGAACAAGAGGAAGTCCTGTTATCAGTGGTGCCTAGGCTACCCTTTGATTTGGTTCTAGGAAAGGACTGGCCAAGATTTAAGCAGGGTCTAGTGGAAGGGCTAGGAAAGAAGGAGGGAGAAGGAATAATGGAAATAGCTCCCGGGCCTTTCTTTGGAAGTCCTCAGTTCCTAGCTAAAAAGATGGTTAAGCTTCCAGAAGGCCAAACTATAGGTAACAAGAGGGGCCTTGTATCCACCCGCTCGCAGGCTAAGGTAAAGAGCCAGCAGAAGGAGGAGGGGGAGCAGGCAGAGTTATTAGGAGACTTACCCTCTCATGATGATTTAATAACCCCATCATCTGGTAAAGTAAGAAAGTTAAAAGCACAAAAGCGGCGTGAGAGACTTTGCAGAGCACAGGGTAGGGCTGAGATGTTAGCTGGTCAAAGTTTACCCTGGGTGCCAGCTGAGTTAGTGGCAAAGTTTCCTAACTTTCCACAAGAGCAGCGAGCTGATCAAGCTCTCACCCGAGCTTTTAAGTATGCTCAGGAGGTCAGGGAGGAATTGCCCAGATTCAGACTAGATAATGAAATATTATATAGAGAGAGTCAGGACCCCAGAAATGGGACCATACGTAAACAATTGGTGGTACCCACAACTTTCAAAGGGCTAGTACTTAGATTAGCACATGATCATCCAGTTGGAGGTCATAAAGGGATGCAAGGAACGCTGGATCAAATACTTATGCGTTTTTACTGGCCAGGTATTTTCAAAGAAACTGCCCAGTTTTGTGCTGCATGTCCAGCGTGTCAGCGAGTTACAGCGGCTCACCCACCGGTGGTGCCATTGATTCCCATGCCAATTATTACAGACCCAATTGGTCGCATTGCCATGGATATTGTAGGCCCATTAGTCAAAACGCCCCGAGGTTTCCAATACATCCTAGTTATGGTAGATCAGGCAACAAGGTTTCCCTGGGCCATACCATTGAGGAATGTTTCTGCAAAAACAATAGCTTTAGAGCTAGTAAAATTGTTTTGTGAAGTGGGTTTTCCAAGAGAGGTGTTGACTGACAGAGGGTCCAATTTTGTATCCAAATATTTGGCCCAGGTCTGGGATGCCTTTGGCATTCATCACGTGAAAACCTCAGCCTACCATCCACAATCAAACGGTTTGGTGGAGAGATTCAACCAAACTCTCAAACAAATTTTGAGAAGGGGGTTAGCAGGAGAGGTAAAAGAATGGGATATGTTATTGCCCTTTGCCTTATATGCCTGCAGGGAAAGAATTCAGGTGTCCCTAGGTGTAACTCCATATGAATTGATTTATGGTAGGGCTCCACGGGGTTTATTAGATATTTTGAGGGAACAATGGATTGATCCTGAACCAGGAAGTCAGGAAGTGCCACAGTATTTACGTGACTTGAGAGCACGTTTGAAAAGGACCTCGCAGGTTGCTGAGAGGAACCTGCAGGACAGTCAAATGCGCCAGAAAGGGTGGTATGATAGGAAGGCCAAAAGCTGCCAATTAAGCATTGGTGAAAAGGTTTTGGTTCAAGTAGCAGGTACAGCCCCAAAAACTGAAGTACAGTGGAAAGGGCCATGGAAGGTTGTTAAACAAGTGAGCCCAGTGTCTTATATGGTAGAAAATGCAAGAGGGCGTAGACAGACATATCATATTAATGTACTTAAGTCTTGGAAGGAGAGGCCTGTAAATAATAATGACCCTGAAGCCAGTCAGGAAGTAAGTGAGCTTCAAAAAGAGAACACTCTCGTAGGTATTACGGACTGTAGGGAAGACGTTTCACCAGTTAAACCAGTCCGTAATAACTTAAGCAGGGGGGTATGTGATAAGGAAGCTTATCATAGCTCAGGAAGGAGCTATAGTAAAGGTGAAGTGACTCTGAACAAACAACCTGTCAGTTCTGGTAGAAATAAGAAAACAGAATTTTCCCATAAAAGACTACCAGTCCCAGAATGCACTAGGTTTCCAACAGCCATTAGAGGAGCTGAAGTGGGGAAACGTGTGTTCAATCAGGAGGGCTATGAGGTAATCCCTAAGCACTCATCTCAAAGGGCAGGGCCTGATTCAGCACAGCTGCGCTGTGCTAGGGTGGAGCACTCATCAAAGCAGAATAAAGGTAGAGTTTATTCTACAGAGAATTATCCTCATCCTCAGGATCAGCTTGGAGATCCTCATCTTGGACAGCTTCATCATCTGGAGGATCATCAGAAGCAGAAGCCAAACCGGACGGACAGAGAGGACAAGAAACCCTTTGGAAGAAAGAAGAAAAAAGCCTTTGGGAGGTCTAAAGGAGTCCAGAGCAGTACGTATACTGGAAGGCATTCCAAGGGCCAGCATACACCATTGGACTAGGGAAAGCCAGAGGAATGGTGCTGCAGGGCTAGGAATCTTCAGACGGTACCTGTGAGGGAGACGGCTGCACGTGGAAGGGACCCTAAGACCCGTGCCAGAAGGTATGTGAAGAGAGATCCAGTGTCCAGGGATCTGGATTGGAAGGCTGGACATAAGAACTGGACTACATACTGGCCAGGCTATTTAGAGAGGAACTCTAACAGCAATGGAAGCTCAGGTATGAACACTGATCTATGCCCTAGCTATGACCTTGAAAGGCAGCAGGGAAACAAGTATTCTCCTGAAAGTGCTCAATTGAGAAATTCCTCTGTGCCAATCCCTGATATTGAACCCATGATTGTTGAATAAGGGGAAGGAGCGGTCTTAGGTAAGGCTGTGAATATATGGATTGCTCTCTGTCTAAACTCCTTTGGTAATTTTCTGTTAAAAAGTACAGCAACCATCACAAAGAAATACAAACTTGTTCTTTAATCTACTCATAAAAGCTCCTGAAGTAGGATTTGAGCCACGCAGTAGAAAGCAAGCCAGCTAAGGGGTTTCAGCTGGGTAACTGCTAGCAATTGAGCCTTACCTAATTGCTTGTGAGCTCTGAGGGAATCACTTCTGAGTCTATGTGGGAAGTTGGCCTGAAAGGAACAGTTTTTCCCTTCTTTGTGGATTTTGTTTGTTGTTTGAAACACTGCTAAGAAAATATTAGCTAAAGCCTACAGAAAAGACCAGTTTGTTACCAACTAGGTCTTTATTCTTTTCATTTGATTGTCTGACAAGTTCATCTGTTGTTTTCCTGATTTTTTTTTTCTAAGTTTAACACTGAAAGCAAGTATCCTGTTTTATGTGCTACCAAGCATATCTGTGTTGGGAGAAATAACCCCATAAATAAATATCTTATTGGCTTTACACTCAAGCACAACTAATTATTGTGAGCAGCTGTGTCTGGTGTGAATGGACTGCATTTCCCACAATCCCTTGCAAATCATATTGATATATGCACTTGCCAAGACTGTGAACATTCTCACCCAGGCAGCCATCTGACACACTGCGGTGCGGATGGAAATTGTAAGAGACTAGAAAGGTATCACACGGGTGGACCTGTAAAAGGTATTGACTCAGCTGGATTTTGTCTGCTGCAAGAGTAGAATGGCTGCTTGCAAGAATAATGACCTGGACTCCTTTCAGAAAATCTGGACACCATATGAACAGTGGTGACAGAAAAGCACACCTAAAGGAGTAGGGTGGAGAGAGGGGGATGATATGGACGTGGGGTGGATGGATTTCTGGAGGGGGGGAGTTTGATGGATAATTGTTAAACGTGGGGGACTGTTTGAACATGGGTTAGGAACATAAGGAGGTGTGGAGGGGGAGGGTAATAGGGGACAGGGGGGATTAGGAATCGTAGGCTTATTTGATTATTGGAATATGCTGTTCATCTAAGTTACCACTATTTTTATGCTATGTTTTTGGTGTGTTTGTCTGTTTGCCAGATATTTGGCTATGTATTTTTGTAATCAATGAGATGTACTGACCCACCCTTGCCGAGAATGCAGGGATGGGATGGTGAATTGAGACGGGTGGTTTGCATGTATGCTTTCTATTTCTTCACTAAAAAGTAAATTACAAAAAAAAAGAAGAAAAGGTGGCGAAGAATAAAAAAAATTACAAATGGGATGGAAGGATAACTCAAGGCTTAAAAGGTTAGGGCTCTTCAGACTGGAAAAAAGACAGCTGAGGGGAGATATGACAGAGTCTGTAAAATAATGAATGGAGCTGAATGGATAAACTTAGATCAGTTTTTACTCCTTCAAAAATTAGAAAAGCTAAGGGACATGAAATGAAGCTCCAATGTAGTACACTTAAGACTAATCAAAGATAATATTTTTTCACTCAACGCATAATCAAACTCTGGAATTCATTGCCGCGGGCTGCAGTACAGCGGTGTGCAAAAGTCTTGCATAAGCTGCATGATCAAGCTATTCTCAGCTTTATTTTGACAATCTTTCCCAATTCTATGGCAGAATCTTGGCTTATTATATGCTGTTCTGTTGCAAATTTAATTTGGCAGCTATTTCTGCATGCAAAATTACTTATCTGAACTTTTGTATGGCTGTCATGAGGAAACAATATCCCAGTATGATCACTGGTAAAGCAAGATCAAAATGAACCAATAGAACACTGAACTTCCTCAGTCAATAGGGAATCATATTTGATAGCCAATCAGTGCATGGTATTTTGGCGGCACAAAGGGTTTGAATTTAATGTGGATCAACTGGTGTATATCACATCTTATGCTCAACATCCTGGCATGGTGAAGAAGTAATCTCCAGGAACAAACAGGAATGAGTCTTCACATATGGGTATCGTTGGTACCGACGGAGCCTGCGCGGGAACGCTCCCCAGTGTCCAATAAGAAAGCTTTTGGGAGCATCCCATAGCACCTGCGTGCTGCCTTCCCACCTTTCCCAACCGCCTCTCTCCAGTTCTTCTTTTCCGCGGAGCCAGCACGTCGTGTTCCTGTCACCGCAGAAGAAGTTCTTTATTTTTTCTTTATTCTTTTGTGTCGCGTCTGCCTTCTTTGACGTCGGACCGGTACCGCCGGTCTTTCTTTTCTTTCTTTCAAAAAACAAAAACAAAAAACGCTTTATTTCTACTGTGCATTTTCAGTTTTTGGGCACTAGGCCTAAAAATATTTTCCTCATGGAGAAGCCCGCATCTGGGTTTAAAAAATGCACAAAATGTGGCGGTACTATTTCTGTCACCGACACCCATGACTGGTGTCTAAAGTGTTTGGGACCTGACCATTCCATCACGAATTGTATGTCCTGTACCATGATGTCTAAGAGAGGTCGGCAGAACTGAGCAGCCAAGCTCAGTACCCTGTTTCCCTCTGATGCAGCTTCAGTAGCATCGATGTCTTCCAGGGCCTCCTCTTCCTCCCATGGATCTCAGGTAACCAAGCATAAATCTGGCCGGTCCTCGAAGGGCAGATCTCCCTCCAAGCATCAAGATGCCTCCGGGCTTGCCCTCGAGGATTCCGCACCGGCAAAATTACCCCGGCAGGAAGCTCTGGCTTTCAAAGCATTATCTATGGGGTCACAGGTTAACATCGATGGCTCGGCCTCGACAGATCACCTGTTGCCGTGTTCTGGGGTACCGGTGGCTTCCACTGGTACCGACATCCAGACTCTGGTGGCGTCGATGGATCAGAAAATTCTGACCATGCAGCGCACCTTAACGGCTTTCATACAGGCTGCGACGCCTCCGGTACTGCAACAATCCCCGTTGCTGGTACCGGCTCCGGTACCGGCATCGCTCCCGGTACCGATACCGATTGCATCGACATCGGCTTCGGTGTCGACTGCAACGGTACCCTGTCCTATGATGCCCATCGCTACCGAATTGGTACCGATTACTCCCGATGTCGATCCCACTCGATACGGTTATCGGGCTTTACAGGAGCATCCAGACAGGCGATACTTCGATTCCTCTGAGGACTCTGATGAATCTGAGGGTTCTGTAGAAGCATCGATACTTCTTCCTCAGGAGTCTTCTTCACCTAAACGAAGAATGTCTCCTCCAGAAGGCTTGTCTTTTCAAGACTTTGTTAGGGAAGTGGCTAGGGGCCTCTCTATCACAGTGGCCCCTGAGTCAGAACCCAGAGCCAAGGAGTTGGATATTTTACAATATCCTAAAGCTCCTAAAGAGGCAGCTATTTTAACTGTTCATGAGGTTCTTTATGATCTCATGTTGAGGATGTGGGAGACACCTCTCACCACCTCTCCTCATTCTCGCAGGTTAGACACCATGTATCGTGTCCCTCCTTGTCCTGGCTTCCACAAGACTCAGCTTCCTCACCACTCTATTGTGGTAGAGTCTGCCATGAAGAAGATAAAGAGTGCAAAAAGACACTCATTTAATCCTCCAGGGCGTGAATGCAGGACCCTGGATGCTTTTGGACGAAGAGTTTTCCAAGCTGCTATGCTAGCTGCTAGGATCAATTCCTATAGTCTCTATATAGGAATGTTTCTAAAAGAAGTCACAGATCATCTGCAGACTTTAACCCCTTTCATTTCAGAGGATAAAAGAGAGGAGTTTCTCACTTGGCTCAAACATGCCCAAGATGTCTCCAAATTTTCCAACCGTGCAGCCTTTGACTCTTTTGAGTGTGTAAGCAGAGCTTCGGCTATTGACATAGGGGCACGCAGAATTGCTTGGCTACAAGCTTCTGATTTGGAGCTCTGGGTCCAAGATCAATTGGGAAATCTCCCTTGTACAGGTGAAAACCTTTTTGGTAAGGATTGGCAAGCAAAGGTCACTCAGATGGATGCTGAAAACTCTGCTTTGGATCGACTTTCAAAGTCTACCTCTGCTCCTGTTAAGACATCTTTTTCCAAAAAGGGAAGATACTATCCTGCTTATGGTCAGCAGGCATCTTCTGCAGGTCGTTTTGCTGCAAAGCGTCAGCAACCACCTAAACATGCCAAGTCAAAGGCAGCTAGACCTTCCACAGCCCAGCAGCCTCAGCCTCCTCAAGGCCTTTGACTCGCTACTAGACAACTTAGCCTTTCTAGCTCTGGAAGGACCAGAGCCCCTTACCATCCCAGGAAGGTTGACTTACTTTGCTCCCAGATGGGAGCAAATCACAGCAGAGCAATGGACACTCTCCATCATAAGGGAAGGGTACAAGCTTCATTTCTTAAGCCTTCCCCTCCACACCATGGTGAAACAGTTCAATTCTCCAACATCTCTCCTCAACCTTCTAGGTCAGGAGATTGCCATCCTTCTTGCCCAAGGGGCAATAGAAGAAGTACCTCTTCTTCAACAAGGCACAGGGTTCTACTCCCCTTATTTTCTTATTCCAAAGAAAACAGGGGGCTACAGACCCATCTTAGATCTCAGAGAATTGAACAAGTTTCTATTCAACGAGAAATTCAAGATGATTTCTCTCGGTGCTCTGCTTCCATACCTTCAGAGTCAGGACTGGCTTTGTTCTCTAGATCTCAAGGATGCGTACACCCATGTCCTCATCCATCCAACTCACAGAAGGTTCCTTCGGTTCCTTTTTCAAGGAAAGCACTACCAATACAGGGTGCTTCCTTTGGTCTGGCCTCTGCACCAAGGGTGTTCATGAAATGCATGGCAGTAGTAGCTGCATTTCTACGCACTCTAGGAATATTTGTCTTCCCATATCTGGACGACTGGCTCATTCGAGCTCCATCTCAAGCAGAGGCCAAGACTTGTCTAACCTGCACAATGCGTGTTCTTCAGTATTTGGGACTAGTAATAAACATCTCAAAATCCAGTCTCACCCCTACTCAGTCCCTCGAGTTTATAGGGGCTTGGTTGGATACCATAACTGCAAGGGCCTATCTTCCTCAGGCCCGTTGCCTACGCTTGGTGCAGTTAGCCTCCCAAGTACAGTTAAAGCCCCTTTTAACTGCTCGAGAAATGCTACAACTCTTAGGCCACATGGCATCCACTGTGCATGTGGTTCCATATGCTTGCCTTCACATGAGGGCAGCTCAATGGACTTTGTCCACCCAATGGACTCAGGCATCAGGTTGCCTGTCTGCAAAATAGCAAACTCCTGTCGCCTTTTTTGGTCTCTCCAGTGGTGGAAGTCCTCTCAAAACCTATTGCTGGGGTCCCCTTTTCAACAGTCATTTCCCCAAGCAACCCTTACAACAGATGCCTCTCCAAGGGGTTGGGGAGCTCATCTGCAAGATCTCTCCACCCAGGGCATCTGGTCTCCACAGGAGACTTCACTACACATAAATCTTTTGGAACTCAGAGCAATTTTCTTAGCTCTCAGAGTGTTCCACTCCCTGCTCAGCTACAGGACAGTCCTCATCCACACGGACAATCAAGTAGCCATGTTCTATGGAAACAAGCAGGGAGGGACTGGCTCTCTGTCGCTTTGCAACGAAGCTTTGCGACTGTGGGCCTTCGCCAGAGAGCATCAGATTCATCTTATGGCAGTATATCTTCCAGGCGTTCAAAACTCTTGGGCAGACAGACTCAGTCGAGTTCTGCTTCCACACGAATGGTCCCTCCACAGGGACCAGGTAGCCAGGATTTTTCAAATTTGGGGAACCCCGGACATAGACCTATTTGCAAGTCCGTGGAATGCCAAACTTCCCCGGTTCTGTTCCAGGATTCTGTGTCTGGGAGTTCAGGCCAAGGATGCCTTCCTCCTTCACTGGGGTCAAGACTTCCTTTATGCCTTTCCACCCATTCCCCTAATTCCCAAAACACTGTTCAAGCTTCAGAGAGACCGAGGTTCTATGATCCTCATAGCACCACAATGGCCACGCCAAGTGTGGTACCCTCTACTTCTGCATCTCTCTCAAGCTCCGTCCCTGGAGTTGGGCTCTGCTCCAGATCTTCTCTCCCAGGAAGACGGAACGTTGTGGCACCCAGAAACCCAGTCTCTCCATCTGAGGGCCTGGTTGATGAAGGCCTAGACCTTCAAGTTTTCCATCTCTCTCAGCAAGTCAGAGATATTATTCATGCTTCTAGAAAGCCTTCCACTAGACGTTCCTATGCTTTCAAATGGAAAAGATTTACCATTTGGTGTTCAGAGAAGGGTCTTAACCCTCTTGCAATACCTTTGAATTCTTTACTAGAGTATCTTCTGCATCTTTCCCATGCAGGCCTCAAAACGAATTCGGTAAGAGTCCATTTGAGTGCTATTGCAGCGTCCCTCAAGCCGCTCAATGGACAGCCTGTTTCCTCTCATCCTCTTATAGCAAGATTCATGAGAGGCCTTCTTTTAACTAAACCTCCCATTAGACCACCTCCAGTGGCATGGGACTTAAATCTGGTTCTTGGCCAGCTTATGAAGCCACCCTTTGAACCTTTAGCCACCACCTCCTTGAAATTTCTTTCTTGGAAGGTTATCTTTCTCATTGCAGTCACCTCAGCACGTCACATCAGTGAGTTGCAAGCCTTGGTGGCTAATCCTCCTTATACAAGGTTCCATCATGATAAGGTAGTCCTCAGGACCAATCCACACTTTATGCCCAAAATGGTCTCGCCTTTTCATCTGAACCAGGAGGTATACTTACCTGTCTTTTTCCAGGACCTCATGCATCAAGTGCAGAGAGGAATCTTCATACTTTGGATTGTAAAAGAGCTCTTGCCTTTTACTTACAAAGAACACAGCAACATAGAAAGTCTTCTCAACTCTTTGTTGCTTTTGATCCTTCCCATTTAGGACTTCCAGTTTCTAAGAGAACACTGTCCAACTGGATTGCTCAGTGTATTTCTTTCGCCTACCAAAGTAGGAACCTTTCTCTGGAAGGCCATGTCACAGCTCACAATGTGAGGGCCATGGCAGCCTCAATGGCTCACCTAAACTCTGTGTTAATCGACCAAATCTGTCGAGCGGCCACCTGGGCCTCGGTTCATACCTTCACAGCCCATTACTGTTTGGACAAGGACTCCCGCCGGGATGCCTCGTTTGGTCAGGCTTTTCTCAAACACCTGTTCCATTCCTAATCAACTCCTACCCACCTACCCTGGTTGGATGCCAGAGATCCATGGGGGGAGGTGGAGCCCTTTTCAAGGACACACAACTCTGGGGTCTCTCCCTGGCATCTGCAGCTAGGGAGTCCCCATATGTGAGGACTCATTCCTGCTTGTTCCTGAAGATAGCACAGTTACTTACCTGTAACAGGTGATCTCAGAGAACAGCAGGAATAAGTCTTCACAACCCACCTACCTCCCCTAGGAGTTGTATCTCTCTATCTATCTTTCCTTCCCTCTCTCTCTCTTTGTCTCAGCTATAAAACTCGAACTGGAGAGAGGCGGTTGGGAAAGGCGGGAAGGCAGCACGCAGGCGCTGTGGGATGCTCCCAAAAGCTTTCTTATTGGACGCTGGGGAGCGTTCCTGCACAGGCTCCGTCGGTACCAACGATACCCATATGTGAAGACTTATTCCTGCTGTTCCCAGAGATCACCTGTTACAGGTAAGTAACTGTGCTATATTTTCTATCAATGGAGAACCAGGTCCAGGTGGTGGTTTTGCATGAGGAGAGGTATTCCAGCCCACAGATTGCAGCAAAGGTTGACTCTAATCAGAGCACGGTTGTCCATATTCTGCAGAAGCATAAGGAGTCTGGAAATACATAGGTCCGACATCATAGCGGTCAGCCTAAAAAGTCAACCAAGAGGGCTGACAGGGCTTTGATAAGGACATCTCTTGGTAACCACAGGCTAACCTCCCCTGAGCTTCTGCAGGAATGGAAGGAGAAGTGTTCCATTGCAGGTTGCACTTCCACTGTGAGGAGACGATGCTTGGAGTATGGGTTGAGGGACTGTAAGGTACGGAAGAAGCTGCTACTAACAGTGGACCAGAAGAAGAGATGCATTGAGTGGGCATCCAGACTGATTGGGAGAAAGTTCTGTTCAGCAACGAAACCACATTCTGCATCCTGGGTGACCAGGGAAAAAAACTATGTGAGAAGGTTTCCTCATGAAGAATACAAACCACAGTGCTGGAATATCTCCGTGAAACATCTAACCAAGGTCATGATCTGGAGATGCATGGCAACCAATGGTTTTGTAAGACTCCATATCATTGATGGGATGGTGAATGCAGTGAAATACATAGGAATTCTGCAGAAGTGCATGCTGCCATCAGCTGAGCAACTGTTTCCTGGCAGATATTTCTTTCAGGATGACAGTGCACCCTGCCACTGAGCGAAAACTGTCACTGACTGGAAGAAAATAAACTGAGTTCAGACCATTGACTGGCCAGCTTAATCACCTGATCTCAACCCGATTGAGAATCTTTGGTACAAGGTACCATTTGGGATTGCCAAGAAGTAGCCACGGACCAAGCAAGAGCTGATTGAGTCACTGATTGCAGCCTGGAACCACATCATAACGCAAGAACACCTCATCAGAGTGGTCCACTCCATGCCAGAAAGAAGTCGTCTGGTGAGAAAGAGCAAGGGCTGGCTCATCAAGTACTATTGGACACCAACAACAATAAACAGCCCTTTTCAGGGCTATCTAATGAAATTAAGAAGAAAACATGGGGGCTTGTTTACAAAGCCGCGGTAGCGGTTTGCGATCGTAATCAGAGCCGCGGCCCCATTGATTTCAATGGGGCCGCGGCTGCGATCGCGATCGCGAACCACTACCGCGGCTTTGTAAACAAGCCCCATGGACACTGCCAAAATACACGGAACAGAAAAAAAACAACAATGTTTTGGTCACACATTGTATCTTTGTACACAGGTTCACAACCAAATGAACATGGGTATTAAACAATCATAAAAGAATGCTGAAGTCTTGGCAAATTTGTCAGATTTGCACAAAAGACAAAAGGGAAGAAAATGGCATGTAGAAGGGGTTGTAAATTGTAACGCATTTTGTCCCTGTGATCCAAACAACCAAAGCTGCCAATTCTGCACTACCTATGCAAGACTTTTTCACACCACTTGTAAAATCTGTTAATGTAGCTGGTTTAAAAGAATTTTGGAAAAGTTCCTGGAAGAAAAGTCCATATACCATTATTAAAATGGACTAGGGAAATCCACTGCTTACCCCAATACAAGACATTACTGGCAACAGGATGCTGGGCTCGATGGACTTTGGTCTGACCCAGTATGGCATATCCTTTGTTAGGTTCATTGCAGCAGTGTTCTTGAGGTAGGGAAATATGTATCAGGGCTCTTTCCAGAATCTTGTATCAGTGAGTATAAATTTAACCACCTTTCTAATGAACACATCTCCCTCCCCTCCAAGAGGGTGCAAACGCTATCTGTGCAGTAGCCCCCAACCCAGCGAACTCAGGATACAGAAGGCCAGATCTGGGAATCAACCCAGGGTCCTTCAGCGTTTGCTTTTATACCTTCTGCAACACTCCCACTGGTAAAATTGTTTTCAGACTTACAGCAAGTTTTCATAGAGATTGTATTGGATCACTTATAGTACTTTAGAACACACTGGTGGACTGCCTAATCAGCTAATTATTCTTCATTTGCATGGCCATTGTTCTGTTTACATAGGCAACCATGATAAATGTGAATACAGCCCTGATAACCCCATTTATCATTTTTTAATTGACATGATAAATAGTGCCTTGAATGGAATGTTTATCATGTGGTAAATGACTTAGCACAGTCCCATACATCTGTCTCAAGATTTCCATAGGTGTTTTAGTACCCTGATGTATATGATAAGCCCATAAGCAGAAATGTTACCCCTTTACTTGGATTTTAAGAAATTGTCAGCTGCCTGGATTCTGATTAATGACCATTGTTCATGATTTTAGTCTTTTCACTCATGTGATGTAGTCAGTTGATAATTCCAAATGCATTTTGGAATAGTAAAATTCACTACACCATATTCCATTCTTTTAGCATTTCTAAGTGATTATCCATTTAATGCCAGCCTAATCTTTCACTATCAATAATTGCATTGCCTTGTTACAAATTACCTTGATAAATTTGCAGTACAATTTGAAGGCTTCCTCTGGGCGTTGCAGATCCGTGGGTTTGCCATGCTGGTAGGCTTGCAAGCTAATTTTCAAAGGGAAACTACCAGTATGCCCTATTCAATGTGTAAAGTTGTTTCTCCTACCTTATCTCTGACTCTGGGAAGTCTCTTCATTATAGTGGTACAAGCACACCAGTTATACAAATTAACATTTACTCACATTAATGATGCACAATTTTTGAAAAGCACATTTCTGGGGAAAATGCTATTTTGCTCATGGGAATGGATTTAATTTGGAAAGTGAAGAGTTTTGGTAATTTCAACATTTATTACAACTAATAACATGTTTACAAAATTGAATTTTCTTCCTGGATCATAATACAAAATATTAGTCTTCTTGCCTACCTCGAATCTGTACTGAACCAAACAATTGATTGTACTTCAGCAGAGAGGATCATGCGTTTTCTGTCCTTGAAATGTTTAAGGGGTTATAAATGATTCATATTACTTGTTGCTTGGTAAACAATTCTGCTGCATTTTTCATGGAATTTATCTTCAGCTTCACTTCTGAAATACCTTTTTCATTGCTTTAGTGTTACAGATTAATTTACATATTTGTCTTAATTTCGTTCTTCATTAAACCGCAGAAAATTAAAATGCAGTTATTTAGGAAAAGCCCCCACATATCTTTTTTTTAAAATTGTTTATTTAGATTTTCTCAAATGCAAGAAACATACAAAACACCAAATAACATTCATAATAATACACTCAAGAACATGGTACCACACCAATATTCAACACATCAAGGGGGAGAGAACCATATTAACTCCCATAAGGGAAACAAACATATAATAGAAGAAAAAAGGAGTTATAAAGAAACTCCAAATCAGGGAGCCAAAACAATTAAGCCATCCCACCTATACACCCTCCTGCCCACCTACGTCCTCCTTATCCACTAAAAACTGACGTAGCGAAGCCACATCAGTATACACAAAATCATGACCTTCAAAAGTGACTAAACAGCGACAGGGGAACTTCAAAAAAAAGAAAGCCCCCAACGCAATCACTCTAGCTTTAAGCTCAAGGAACTGCTTCCGACGAGCCTGAGTGACCTTGCCAACATCTGGAAAAACCTGAAGTTTATATCCACAAAACAACTGATCCTTGCATTTAAAATAAGCACGAATAATCTTCAATTTAAGTAACTCAGACCCGAAAGTCACCACCAAAGTACAACGCTTTGGGATGACGTCGAGTGAATCCTGTAGAAACTCTGTAAGATTAGGACCAACCGAGACCGCCAAGGAAAAATCATCCTTAGTCTGCTCGGAGGCCCTAACCTTAGGAAAAAAAGAGTACATTTGTACAATATCTACCGAATTATCCATATGCAAAATTTCAGATAAATACTTTTTCAACAAAATCTCTGGTGATAATACATGTGTAGATGGAAAATTAAGAAAACAAAGGGTCCGAGCACGCTGGTGGTTTTCAAGCAGCTCCAATCTATAGGAAACAGAAGAAATATCTTTAAGATAACCAAGATGTGAATCTTGATATATTTGGAGCTGAGAATCCACCAGGGTCAAGGATCCTGCAAGCTTAGTCATTTGAACATCCATAACATTAACCTTAGTTACAACATCATGAAAGAAATTACATAAAGAACTTACAGTAGAAGACAAACGTGTATCAATTTTCTGGAGCATTGACCAAATATCAGCAAGAGTCACCTCACTTTTAAGTGATAAGGAATCATTATCAGATGCAGCAGGGTCTACTGGAACTAACACCGGAGAAGTAACAGGTGAAACTAACTTCAAAGGAGTTGACGAAAGTGTAGGCTGAGGGAAAGGAGGTGGTGTCCGGATATCAGGGCTCAAAGAAGCCCCATCCAGAGACTGGCTAGCAAGCGGCAGGGCAGTAACATGGGGTGAGAGATCCATCTGTGTGGGAGTGCCGCGGTGTTTCCTTACCGCGGAGTAAGCAGCTGGTTGGAGCCGGTGCCTGTTTGGGTCAGCTGCAGGCACTGAGAGGCCGCCCCTGGAGCGGAGGACCCCCCCTCCCATGAGTCCTACAAAGCGCAGTCGGCTTATACGCGGCCGCGTGTTCGCAGCCTGCGGGGTCGTGTTCTAAGGGGCGTGTTGCAAGGGGCATGTCTTGCTCCTTATGTGCTCCTTTGGTGCTCTTTTGGTGAAGTAAGAGCACTAGCAGTCTCGATTTGTCCATGGGGAAGCGGAAGGCAAAGCCAACAGCCAAGGTATCGTCAGGAGAGGGAGGTAAGGTGTCCGGCCCTATGGACAAACATGTTACTGCCAAGCCCCCACATATCTTAATAGTAAATCTTAATGAGCTTATTGAATGTTGATTTCCAACCAGATCAATAGTATTAACTTCTAGACAGAACTAAGATCTTTTCATTAATTGTCAGTCACTGGCAATAATCCAAGTTTAGGATCATTTCTGAACACAGAAATATGCTTAATATCTGCTAGGAAACTACACAATTTAAAGGTCCCTTGCCAGCTTAAATGGGTGCTAAAATGAGTGTTTCACAAAGTGCATTGTGTTCCTTTGTTCTAAAAGCTCCTTTATACATCTATTATTTGAAGGTTTTAGCAATGCTATTAGTAACTGGCTAAAGGAAAAAAGACATGGCGGAGGTTCTGTTTTCCATCAGTGTAAGATTTATATATATATGCATATCAAGTGAAATAAATGTGGGAAGAGGAAACTGTGAAGCTCTACAAAATAAATAATGCTAAAAACAATAATACACTTCAACAAGAAGTTCATTCTAAAACTGAGAAAACCAACTAAAATTAAATTCTATAGGTGAACTTATCAAAAAATGTACAGATAAGACTAAAGGAGGCATTTCATGTTTCTTAAAGTTCCTATTTTTAAATTGTTATATTGTAATTTTTGGAGAATTTTATAAAAGTTCCATAGAATCTGTGTCAAAGATTGCACATATGTACCTATATTGGTTATGTGGTGCACAGGATTTTATAAAGCAATGTACTAGGCTTGCACATTAGTGGCTCATGTAACTGTGTGCGCCTATAAAAGGGGCATATTATGGGCATAATGCAGAAGCAGGTGCATACAATGTTTAATGTGGACAAGTGCAAAGTTAATCACGTAGGAAAGGACAACCCAAACTATGGTTACACAATGCAAGGTTCCACATTAGGAACTAGCACCCAGGAAAAAGATTTAGGCATCATAGTGGATAATACGTTGAAACCCTCCGCCCAATGTGCAGTGGCAGCCAAGAAAGCAAATAGAATGCTAGGAATCATAAGAAAAGGAATGGAGAATAAAACAAAGGATATTATAATGCCTCTGTATTGTTCCATGGTGCGATCGAACCTTGAATATTGTGTGCAATTCTGGTCACCGTATCTTAAAAAGGATAAAGCATTATTAGAAAAGGTACAGAGAAGAGCCACCAAAATCGTAAAGGGGATGGGACAATATCCATATGAGGAGAGGCTAAAAAGGTTAGGGCTCTTCAACCTGGAAAAGAGACATCTGAGGGGAGATATGATAGAGGTCTATAAATTAATGGAGTAAAATGGGTAAACGTAGATCAATTGTTTATGCCATCAAAATATAGAAAGACTAGGGGACATGCAAAGAAGCTACAGTTTAACCCATTTAAGACTAATAAGAAAAAATATTTTTCCACTCAACACATAATCAAACTCTGGAATTCGTTACCAGAGAATGTAGTAAACACTGTTAATGTAGCTGAGTTTAAAAAAAGATTTGGACAAGTTCCTGGTGGAAATATCCATAAACCATTATTAAAGGGGAAATCCACTGCTTGTCCCGGTATAAGCACTGTGTAACCTGTGTGTCTTTTGGGGACACTTGTGACCTAGATTGGCCACTGTTGGAAACAGGATACTGTGTTTGATGGACCTTGATCTGACCCAGTATGGCATATCTTGTGTGTGTGTGTGTGTGTATGTGTGTGCGTGCGTGCGTGTGTGTGTGTGTGTGTGCGTGCGTGTGTGTGTGTGTGTGTGTGTGTGTCCGTGTAAATAGGTGAGGTTTGGTATATGTGACTGGTGGGGGGTATGTGTGTATGCGTAAATTGAGGGTTAAGTGAAAGTGTAGCATAGCAGAGTGGTGGATGTCTGGGGTACCCCATTGTCTGCAACTTGCAGTCTTTAGGCCATGTTCTTTCTATCTTCACTCTCATCTGCACTGTAGTCTTCATTCCCATCTCTTGCTTCCCCTTTTCCTTCCCAGCTCCTACCTTAATTTTGATACATGTGCCACTCCACTGGCTGGTGTGGAGGAAGAAGTTGCCAGGTGTCTTTACCGTATACATCTAATGTTACAGTAGTAACAAGTTTATAACCTTAGTGGCATACAAACGTATTACTGGTTGAAGCGTAGAGTCTCACAAATATGTCTAACACAAAAGAGTGATAGATTATACACTGGGTATGCATTTTCTATTAACGTGGACTCACTGAAACACAGTGGAGGGGCCTGTATCTCGGTATGTGTGGGTTTTCACTGCCATCATCCCATGTTCTCTCCTTCCGTCTGTCCTCCAACATGTTCTCCAAAATTGGTCAACACAATTTTTGTCACAGACCCGCTCTGACCTTTTTCATATGTAATTTTTCCCATTGTTTACAAATATGGTATCAGAATTTTTCTATCACCCATACTTCAGGAGATATCATCTAGTAAAGTGTGTACATTACTATAAATTAGCCGTTACAGTTTTGATTCAGTAAACAAAGGTTAAATACAAAAAATTCCATCATAATTATTATTGTATGTTGTCAGCCACAACCAAAAATTCTGAGTCATGTAGTTATAATATAATTAATTAACCGGGCCCCTTGCCCTACTGGTCCGGCTGATACAAGCAGAAAACGCTGAGTCATGCATGCTTTCTGTCACCATCATCGATTGTGGTTTGTGTTGTTTGAATAAAACTGAATCTGAATGGATGTGAGTTTGCATTAATCTATTTCATAAACAGCAGTTGGTTAATAAATATTATGGTTATCGCTTGTAGTTGTTTAACAATGCCTCAAAAGTATGTTAATCGTCCGGATTCATTTTGCTACATTTGCACTGAGGTTACTTTTAAGAAGCAGAGAAGACGTCTTACTCCGCTTCTTAAGACATGTAAGCTGTACTTTGGATGTCAAGTCGGTGACCAGGACAAAAATTGGCCGCCTCACGTCTGCTGTATTACCTGTGTCAGATTCCTAACAGGTTGAGTAAAGTGTGTTCGACACATGAATTTTGCTGTTCCAATGATCTGGAGGGAACCAAGAGATCACTTGACAGATTGCTGCTTTTGCCTTACAAACAATGCAGGCATTACTTCAGAATCAAAACACATTGTAAATTACCCAAATTTACCATCTGCCATGAGGCCTGATCCTCACTGTCAAGAATTGCCGGTGCTAAAACCTCCAGAAAATCTTACAGTGAATGAGGATGAAGAAGAAGAAGAACCAATGAATGCTGATGATGTTGACGATGATGGAGATGCTATAATGCAGGATCCAAGCTTTGAGGCAACCGGTTCCTCTTCTGAACCACATTTACTGGACCAAGGCGATTTGAATGATCTCGTCAGAGATTTTACTCTTTCAAAGTGACAAGTAGAACTGTTAGGGTCACAATTGAAAGGCTGGAATCTTCTTCAGAAAGAAACCAAAGTGTGCACTTTTAGAAATAGGGATACCGAGTTTCTGGATTACTTTGCCTTTGAAGATGGAATTGCTTTTTGTTGTGAAGTTAAATCCCTGATGGAAACACTTTGTCCGGATTATAGAACAGAGTATTGGTGACTATTTATTGATTCTTCTAAATATAGCCTAAAAGCTGTGCTTATCCACAACGGAAATATTTTACCATCAGTTCCAGTAGCTCATGCCACCAATATGAAAGAAACTTACAGCAGTATGCATCTCCTGCTAACAAATATCAAGTATGAAGAACACAAGTGGAATATTTGTGGCGATTTAAAAGTAATTGCCCTCTTGCTTGGACAACAGCTTGGTTGGACAAAGTATTGTTGCTTTCTGTGAGAGTGGGACAGCAGGGACAGGAAAAATCATTACATTTGGAAAAAGTGGCCAAAGAGAACATTACTAGTCCCAGGCCAGAAAAATGTTGTATATGACCCACTTGTGGAGCCAAATAAAGTATATCTACCTCCACTCCATATAAAGTTGGGTCTTATGAAGAACTTTGTAGAAGCCATCGATAGAAATAGACTTGGATTTGCATATCTAAGAAAGACATTTCCACGAATCAGTGAGGCGAAGATCAAAGAAGGGATCTTTGTAGGACCCGATATTAGGAAACTGATGAAAGATGAAAACTTTGACGATCAGTTGAATGAAACTGAAAGAGCTGCATGGGAGTCCTTTAAGACTGTTTGCCGCGACTTCTTGGGAAATAACAAGGCAGACAACTATGCAGAATCAGTGGATACTCTACTGAAATCTTGCCAGAAACTGGGATGTAACATGTCTTTGAAAATGCACTTCTTGCATTCACACCTGGATTTTTTTCCTGCAAATCTAGGAGCAGTCAGCGATGAACATGGGGAAAGGTTTCATCAGGGCATTTCGGTAATGGAAAATAGGTACCAGGGCAAGTGGAGCTCCAGTATGCTTGCAGACTATTGTTGGACCCTTAAGAGGGATGTTCTTGAGGTGCAATACAGCAGAAAATCATATACAACTACCTTTTAGGAGACATTATGTTACAATATACATCTATAGACATCTAATGTAAATATAAGAACATAAGAACATAAGATATGCCATACTGGGTCAGACCAAGGCACATCAAGCCCAGTATTCTGTTTCCAGCAGTGGCCAATGTAGGTCATACGTACCTAGCAGTTTCCCCAAGGGACAGAGGTTCCACAATGCTTATATTGGTTCAAACATTGATATCCTGGGTCCCTTCTTAATAATGGTTTATGGACCTTTCCTCCAGGAACTTGTCCAAACCTTTTTTAAACCCAGCTACACTAACAGCCTTTACTACATCCTCCGGTAACAAATTCCAGAGTTTGATTACACGTTGAGTGAAAAAATATTTTATTTTATTAGTCTTAAATAGTTTACCCTGTAGCTTCATTGCATGTCCCCTAGTCTTTCTATATTCTGATAAGGTAAACAATCGATCTAAATAGTCTAAATTTAAACTACATGTCACTCAAAAACGTTACATGATGGAGAATTTCTAAGTACATATCCGAGTTTGTAACCAAAAACAGTACTAGAATCAGCCATTTTCATTTCTGTGACAGAAAATCTTTTGGATTTTGTTTACCAGTGAGATATATGCTAAAATGCCATTGAACAAGCGATGTCATAATATTTAGAGGTTTGTTCACCAATGTGCAATATAATTAATGCAGCCATGTTAATTTTAATGCAATCATATTAAACTTAACATAGCTTTATTAATGCTGATATTAATACAGCAGCATTAAATTAAAAGTGCCTACGTTGGCTGATAACATGGTCTGATTGATTTAACACAATTATTTTGTCCAATTTTGCACCGCAAAACAGAGCTTTTTCAGTACAAAATTGGGTAGAGTGATGACCCACTAGCAAGTTTAGAGAAACATAGAAATATGACGGCAGAAAAAGACCACATGGCCTATTTAGTCTGCACTTCCATATCAACTACAATAGTCCTCTTTTTACATTTAGAGATTCTCTGTGTTTGTCCCATACATTTTTGAATTCAGATACTGTTCTCATCTCTACCACCTCCACTGGGAGACTATTCCATGCATCTACCACTCTTTCAATAAAGAAATATTTGTGCATATTATTCCTGAGTCTGAGTTGTGGAAAGAAGTACTTCACCCCATACACAGTACTGCTCCCTTGGATTTTTGCAGCTCAAATGCATGACCCTGCATGTTTTAGCATTAAATCTCAGCTGCCAAATTCTAGACCATTCTTCAAGCTTGGCTAGATCCCTCCTCATCTTATCTACTCCTTCCTGGGTGGCTACTCTATTGCAGATTTTAGTATCATCCACTAACAGGCAAACCTTTCCCAACAGCCCTTCCGCAATATCACTAAGAAAGATGTTAAAAATTGGACAGATCCCTGCGGCACACCACTGGTAACATCCTTCTCCTCAGAGTGAGCTCCATTTAGCTGTACCCTTTGCCACCTCCCACTTAAACAATTTCTAACTCAGTCACTTTAGGCTTCATCCATAAGGTGCTCAGTTTGTTTATAAGTTGCCTGTGGGGAATGGTGTCAAAGTCTTTACTGAAATCTAAGTACACCACATCTAGGCTCTCCCCTCTATCCAACTCCCTGGTCACCCGGTCAAATAAATCAATCAGATTTGTCTGACAAGACCTGCCTCTGGTAAACCTATGCTGCTTCGGATCCTGCAATCCATTGGACTCTTAAAACCTCACTAATCTCTCTTTTAGCATGTTTCCAAAAATGTACTCATTACAGAGGTTAGATTAACCAGCTTTTAATTTTCAACCTCATCCTTACTTCTGGCTTTTGTGTAAAGGTACCACTTGTGCCAATTCTTCATCTTCTGGGACCACTCTGACTCCAAAGAAGCATTGAAAAGGTTAGGCAGTGGCGCTGCTAGAATGTCTCTAAGTTCGCTCAGTATTCTCGGAGGTATCCCATCCGGTCACATCGCTTTATCTACTTTTAGTTTAGCTAGTTCCTCATGAACACAGTCTTCTGAAAAACATTTGAGCTCCCTATCACTTCTGTTCTTATTTGTAGGTGTTTTCTGAGGTCCTGATCCTGGTTCTTCATCTATGAACCCAGAACAAAAATATTTGTTAAGCAATTTTGCTTTATCCTCATCAGCTTCTACATATTCATCCACTTCACCCTTGAGTCTGACAATACAACTTTTACCCATCCTCATCTCATTAACATATCTGAAAAATGTCTTATCCCCCCACTTCATTGCACTGGCTATTTCTTCTTTTTGTACCTTTGCTTTCCTGACTACTTTGGTTGCTTCTCTAAGGGGTATGTTTACTAAACCGCGGTAATGTTACCGTCGTTAATATCCCTGGTAATGTTACGGATGCCCATATAAAGGAGTGGGTAGTGCATCATTAAAGCAAACTGTGTCAGGTAATGTGCGCTACAAGGTGCCTAACACATGGTACAGTGCACTCTGGATCTACCGCGCGTTAACGTCACAGCCGACGGGAAGCAGCAGCATCCGAAGAGGCTGCAATCAAAGGCATGCAGACAGTAGAAGATGCGCTGAGGGATGTGCAGAAATGGTGCCACATGAGAAACGGAGCCGTAGGTGTAAGGCCATAGACCAAAGGCAGCTGATATCGCAATCTGTAATGGGGACGTGAGCCACAGTTAACACATGCACACACACCATGAAATGGTGTGCAATGAACACAGCATGTAGAGGAGTAAACAACAATAACGGAAAGGGCATCAGGGGTCGGTCTGAAGGGCCAGCTGTGTGGATGGTGTGTGTATAAGGGCAAAATGGGCAAGGGATCCAAAAAGGAGTAAGAGGGAATTGAACAGGTACACTGAAGAGCCCAAAAACAGCTCACTGACACCAATACCAAACCACTGAGCCACCTGCCCACCCAGACAACCAAAAGAAAAGGAGCATATGTAACAGCTAGCATGTGACGGATAGGCTGCATGGAGGGGACACTGAAGTGTACAGTGAAGAGAAGGAAGGATGTGTGGAGAAGGGATGAAGCCAGAGCCATTGTATGGTAAGGAGAGCAGAACAAATGAAAAGAAAGGAGAAGGAACCTGTGGGACCCAAACCCACAACCTATGTTGGCTCCATGCACGTCTGCAACCACTATGCCAAACAACCACAACAAGCACAATGCAAATATGTTCCACCAAGTGGCCATCGTGTCTGCAAGATTATCACGCAGTAGTGTGGCGTATGCGTGTTGCGTCGTATGCGTGTAGCAGGGCGTATGATGCACAATAACGTGCGTGACATTACAGACCTTTCTACATGCCTTATGAGATAGTCTAAGCACCTTACAATATGTGGTCAGATTATGGCAATGCACAATGCACATCCCAAACAGACGTCACACGCATTATTATGAGCACTGCGCATCTTCGGCACTGCAATGCTCATTGCGGTGTACGGTGTCACGCCCCAGCCCTCTGCCTATGGCTTAGAGGGGTAGCGTTGCCATTAACTTCTCTTATAAAAGGTTGAATAAATTACTTTTCTCCAGTGAAGCATGCTGGGAGTTGTAGTTTTGGCCTTCTAAGATGAAGTGTAGTCATGAAACCGAAAGTAAAGGCAAATGACAAAATTTATTCCCCAAACGCAAACAAAGTCCATGTAGACTGTAACAGGATACTTCTCCATTCATTCGCTTAAGGTTATTTACAACTTAGGCTGGACGAGCTTCACAGTCATTAATTATATGCAGCTGCTTACCAATATAACGGATAAAGAAAACACAGCTTCTTCATTCAACAAAGTAAAAATCTCTTCTTTTTACCTTTGTCTTCATTAAGCATTCCAATGTACAGACAACAGGTATCTTCCCCTTAAAAAGAACAAGTTCCTACCTTCAGCTCAGGCTAGGTTTCATTACTCTACTTTTCAGGAGACTTTATCTTTTCAGCTATTCTTCAGCAAAGGGACTCAATGCTAATAGCTTCACATAGAGTACAGTCCATGAGTACTTCTGGAGGCAATAAATCCTGCTCAATAGGCTCAACCTGCATTTCCTCTGGCTCCGGTAATGCAGTGCCTTGCTCTGAGCTTTTAACATATGTCTCAGGGTCTATTCTCTCTGAGGATCCCTGTGTCTCTCTTGAGCACAGCTCCACCCGGTAAGGATAAATTGTACCTGAAGCTGTGGTCACTTCTCCCTGGCTGTGTTCACCAGTCTCCCTCCAGCTTCTGGGAAACAGTCCCTGGTTCACTTCCCTGAGTTCCTTCCTGGAGCTCTGCCATGGCTCCCTGTTCCAGGCTTGGCTCCTTTGACTCCTGTGTTGAGTCCTGGGCTCCCACCTCTGAACTCTCTGAACCTTCTGATCAGGAACTGGGGTTTGGAGCCTTTTCTTCTCTCTCCTTCCGTGCTCTCTCCCTCCGGTCTCTCTCTTCCCGTGCTCTCCTCCTCCTGGCTCTCCTTTCCCGGGCTCTCCCCCTCCGGGCTCTCCTCTCTTTCTTTCTAGCCAAGGTTTATATCCCTGCTTCCCAGGCAGTGTCTCTCCCTCTCTGGACAGATGCTTGCAATTATCTTCCAAGCCTGCAACTACATCAGCAGAGCTTGGGTGTGGCAGCCTAGGTTTGATTTCTCTCTGCTTGCTTTCTTTATGCCAAGGCTGAAACCTGTGCACTGCAGGGATGTCGCTTTTCTTAAAAGCAAAATCATCAGTTTCTCCTATTTCCATAGGCTCACTACAAGCTTCCTTATCACATACCCCCCTCCCTAAGATATTACGGGCTGGTGGCATTTCCCCTGCATAGTTTGTAATCTTCGATAGGGCATCAGTAGCTTGCTGTAATCTTCCTGCCTTATGTTCCACTTTAGATAGATTGGCTACGACTGTTCGTTCCTGCCAGGGCTTAAGGACATTTATGTGTTAAACCTGCTGGCGGCCCCTACTATTCTCTACTGCGTAGGATACCGGACCCACCTGTTTGACCACTTTATATGGTCCTTTCCACTGGAACTCAAATTTTGACGTGGCGCCTGCCACCATTACTATGACTTTCTCTCCTAGGGCTATTTGGCGGGGTTTCGTACCTTGATCATAGTGTTTCTTTTTGAGAATCTGGCTGGCCTGTAAGTTTTCCTCAGCCACTTGGGAGGTCCAGTGCAACCGCCCCCTCAAATCTCAAAGAAAATGGGGTACTCCCATAACTTCTATCTCGGGCTCGACCCATTGCTCCTGCAATATATCTAAAATCCCCCGTGGGGCACGTCCGTACATCAACTCATAGGGTGATGCCCCTAAAGATGCCTGTGTCTGCTCTCGGCAGGCGTATAGAACAAAAGGGAGCATAACATCCCACTCAGTCATGTTACCATCCAAGCCTCGCCTTAGCATCTGTTTCAACGTCTGGCTTAATCTTTCTACTAGCCAATTAGACTGGGAGGTAATAGGCGGCTGATTTTACGTGCTTCACCCCGAAACCGTCCCACACCTGGGCCAAGTACTTTGACATAAAATTGGTACCCCTGTCTGTCAGCGCCTCCCAGGGAAAACCTACCTCACAAAATAGCTTTATTACCTCTAAAGCTATCATTTTTGCAGAGATGTTACGCAAGGGAATGGCCCACGGGAACCTGGTGGCTTGATCCACTATAACTAAAATATACTGGAAGCCTCGGGGTGTCTTCACCAGAGGTCCCACTATGTCCACTGCGATTCTTCGGATAGGCTCTGATATTACGGGCGTCGGGACCATGGGCACCCCTGGTGGTCGGACAGTGGTGACCCTTTGACAAGAAGGGCATGACTCACAAAATTGGGTGGTTTCTTTGAAGACGCCCAGCCAGTAGAAGTGGGCAAGGATCTGGTCTAGAGTCCCCTGTACCCCTTTGTGACCTCCTACCGAGTGGTCATGGGCAAGCCTCAAGACCAACGTCTTAAAAGTGGCAGGTACCACCAGCTGCTTCCTGACCGTCCCTGTCTGGGGATCAAGACTCTCCCTGTATAGTATTCCCTTATCCAAGAGGAATCTTGGGAGGGCATCCTTCTCAACCTGGGCATATTCAAACGCCCGTGTAAGTGCGGGGTCCGCTTGCTGCTCATTAGGAAAGGACGTGAACTTTTCAACCAATTCTGCAAGGACCCAAGGTAACCCCTGTCCAGCTTCCATCTCAGCTCTCCCTCGAGACCTACACTGTCTTTCACAGCGTTTCTTAGCTTTTCTCTTCTTACTCCTATCAGAAGGGGAAGCTACTAGGTCATCATGTGAGGGTAATTCACCTAGGGATTCATCTGGGGGTTCATCCTTTTTGTCTTGGGCCTCTGACTGGGACCGTGTGGACACTAGTCCAACTTTTTGATGTAGGCCCTTCTCCAATCCTCTTTTGAACTGGGGCCAATCCCTACCCAACACTAGGTCATGGGGCAGTCTCGGGACTACAGCTACCAGAACTTCCCTCTGTATCCCTAACCCCTTTATTAACACCTTGTACATGGGATAAAAGGAGACTGCTCCGTGGATACATCTGATCTGGACCCTCCCCTCTGGTCGGCTCGGGACTGACTCACTCTGGGCTTCTATTGCCCGCCAGAGTCTCCATGAGATCATACTCTGGTCAGCACCTGAGTCGAGTAGAGCATTAGTAGCAATGCCCTGAATATCAACATTCAAAAGGAAACCCTCTCTTAGCTGTTTCTCATTAGCACCTATCAATGCTCTACGCGCTTTACATTCCTTTTGTATGTGACCTAACTTTCCACATTGAAAACATTTTTTTCTTGCCCACTTGCCCTCCTGCGTAGACAGATAAGTTTTCATACATTCCACATTTTTCTTTGTTCTCCTTTCTGATTGTTCAAAACTAGCCTCTGCTGCTATTTTCAGAGCGCCCCTTTTTTGTTGACCAGCCAATTCTGCTTCTAAATATCACTCAGTCAGCAGGATTGCTTCTCCTGGGGTCTGACAGTTTTGTAATATCAGAAAGGATTGGATTTCTTTAGGAACCAAAGCCATAAACTGCTCTAACACAATTGTATCAATCACCATATCCATGGTTTTACCTTCTGGAGCTAACCATTTCAAAGCCAAGCCTCTGACCCTTTGGCACAAAGCCTTAGGTGTCTTACCGGCTCTTAAGCTTGTAGGTGTCAGCATGCGATGGTAGACCATCTGAGTTAAACCTAAGCAATCTCGGATAGCCTTTTTTAGCTCTCCATAATCTGTAGCAAGTGCCGCTGGCATGGCCCTGTAGGCCACTAATGCCTCTCCTGTAAGAGACGTGGCTAGCCGTACAGCCCACTGATCCACTGGCCATCCTACAGTTTGAGCAACTCTCTCAAAGTATTCTAAGAAATCGTCAATATCATCCTCTACTGAAAGTTTTCCAAAGGAAAATGTCCCACATGTCTGTGGCCCTACCATACAGGTATTTGGTGTCCCTTCTAGTCCCGATGGGGTTGGCAATGCTCCAGCTGTTGCTTTCTGGTTAGCGAGCAACGCCTCCATCAAGTCCAGTACCGGCTTCTGTTGTGCCTGCAAAGCAGCTGCTGCCTGTTCTTGTGCCTGGTGTGCCATTTCTCGCTGTTTCTGGAATTGGGACGCCATCCATTGCAGTATAAACCCACAAAGTGCAGTACCACCAAAACTCTGCTAGTCCCTTTTAGCTGAATGCTTGGAATCTTCCACCCCTTTTACTTGAATCCAGGTTTGACCCACGCCTAAATACTCTTTACCTGAGGTTAGGCGTTGACTCTGGCCTTAAAAAGGGAGTGTCTCACTGGCCACCTCCGTCGCTCTGGCCGACCCTGCCAGTGATTTTCCACTCTGCAGCTCACAGCACAGCTCAGCAGTTTGGTGTTGAAAAACCTTTAGGGCGTATATCCTGAAGTGTTGTATATCCTGATACAGGTGAGATCCAAACAACTATGCCACTTGTCACGCCCCAGCCCTCTGCCTAAGGCTTAGAGGGGTAGGGTTGCCATTAACTTCTCATCAGCTTGCCCTGTTGTTAGTTGAGAGCTCATGAAGGCAGGTCGTCTGCCAAGGGCTTGCCGCTGCTGCTGATCCTTTGCCTGTCTTTTTTCTCTGCCTGCGGTAATCTTGCCTGCGGGTGAATTGAGGGCGCTTGTTGTTTTCATGCCAATAGTTTGTGGGCACCCTAGGGGGCCGCCGCCTGCGCCCACCAATGAGACGCCGCAGGCCTGGCATCATACCTGGTCTCCTGCTTCTCAGAATCACCCATTCCTGTCCCTGCCCCAACACCCCTTAGAAGTGTGTTATATCCCGGGCGATATCCATTCACCCGGGCTTTACCTGAATACACTTACCATATTAGTTGTGTCGTGTGCTGTTTGTTGGTCACTTTATAGTTTGCTTTCATTAAACGTTTTCGGGCAGACACAACAAAGTGTCAAGAATTTGGTGATTTTGGCAGGCTTTTCCAATTTTGTTCTAACTTGCCCAAGGGCGGCCCAAGGGGGGTGCGGGGCCATGTGCGGAGACTTGGTGCGGGGCCTCATTTGCATAAATATTTGCATAATGTTACCATACACTAACTTTTAGTAAACATGCCTCTTAATGAGTGTATGAATAAAGAAAGACTAAAAGACTTCTACATTACTATAATCCAGTGCCAACCGCCAGACACATTAGGAACTACTACAAACACTGCCCATTTAGAACCCGTAGCAAACCCGCCGTATCCTGACAGCACTACCAAGACTCACAAAGAACCATACTCTACCTATCAAAAGGCAACACTGCAAATATTAAACCAATACATTTCAGAGAATAACAATACATGACCTACTGGGGAAAGAGAACAAGTGGCAATGTCAAATAGGAATTACATAAACAGAATACCTCAGCTCAGTTACACATGCAGAACATAGACCATCACCAAACAAGGAATCACAATTTAGAAACAGGAAGACAATAATTAAACTGGGAATCCCAAAAGCCAAACTTGGAATGTACAACACTGTAGAAATAAAACTATACATTAATTTGCTCTTGTACTAAACAAAGCACAGACGTTAATGATGCACATTTCCCAGAGCTGACATATTCCAATTAATAAATTCAAAATAAAGAGATATTTTTTTACCTTTTGTGCATTTTTTTCAGCTGCAATTGCTCCAGTCACTTTCTTCTGGTTTCTTTGTGTCTTCCGTTAACTCTCCATCGTCTGCTGTCCATTTGTCTTTTCTTCTCTCTTCTAGTTTTTTTCCATTCTCTCTCTACATCTGCTTTAACATACTAATCTTTCTCCTTTTGCTCTTTCCTCATTCCTATTTCATCTACTCAAATTTTACCCCTCCATTCCAAATCCCCACTTACTCTCCCAATATCCGGCCAATTGTAGATTTGTCTTCCCTCCCACACAAAATATTTTTTCCCTCTCCATTTCACTCACCCAGCTCCATCCCATTCTAATCCTCCCCCAACATCAGCTCCATTCTAGTTCCAGTCCCACCCAGCATCCGCTCCCTTCTAGTCCCCGCATCAGCCCATTTCCAGTCCTAGCCCCCCATAAGCCCATTTCCAGTCCTATCCTAGACACACCATCAGCCTATTTCCAGTCCTAGCTCCCCCATCTATTTCCAGTCCCATCCGAGTCCCTCCATCAGCTCATTTCCAATCCCAGCCCCCCATGAGCCCATCAGCCCATGTCAAATCCTAGCTCCCCTCCACTCAGCCCATTTCCAATCCAAGCCCCCCATGAGCCTACTTCCAGTTCTAGCCCCTTCATGAGTCCATTTCAATCCAAACCCCCACCACAGCCCATTTCCAATCTTAGCACCCCCCCAACAGCCAATTTCCAGTCCTATTCTAGCCCTCCATCAGCCCATTTCAAGTCCTAGCCCCCCGCCAATTCACCCATTTCCAGTCCTAGCTTCCTCCCCCTCACAACCCATTTCCATTCCAAGCCCCCGTCCCCATCAGCTATTTGCAGTTCAAGCCCTCCTTCCACAGCCCATTTCCAGTCCTAGCAACCCCCCCAGCCCATTACCAGTCTTAGCCCCCCCAGCCCATTACCAGTCCTAACCCCCCATCAGCCCATTTCCAGTCCTAGCCCCCCCATAGCCCATTACTAGTCCTAACCCCCCCCCATCAGCCCATTACGTCCTAACCCCCCCCCATCAGCCCATTACGTCCTAACCCCCCCATCACCCCATTTCCAGGCCTAGCCCCCCCCATCAGCCCATTTCCAGTCTTAGCCCCCCATAGCCCATTACCAGTCCTAATCCCCCATCAGCCCATTACCAGTCCTAACCCCTCCCATAGCCCATTAACAGTCCTAAACCCCATCAGCCCATTTCCAGTCAGCCCCCCCATAGCCCATTACCAATCCAACCCCCTCCCCATCAGCCCACTTCGTCTTAGCCCCCCCCCTAACCCATTACCAGTCCTAAACCTCCCCATCAGCCCATTTCCAGTCTTAGCCCCCCCATAGCCAATTACCAGTCCTAACACCCCCATCAGCCCATTTCCAGTCAGCCCCCCCCCCATAGCCCATTACCAGTCCTACCCCCCCATCAGCCCACTTCCAGTCTTAGCCCCCCACCCCAACCACTGGTACCAGTCCTAAAACCCCTTCCCCCCTATCATCCCAAGTTTAAAAATGCAAAAAAAAGACCCAGCTGCTTCTGCCGCGGCAGCATCAAGAGTGCCGCTGCGGGGCCCCCCCTCCTGCCCGGCAGAGCCTCCCCCCTGCCCGGCAGAGCCGCTCAGTCCCTGCATCGTAGGCTGGCGTCATCCCCGAACGCGGGCTTCTTTTCAGAGCCGCGAGAGTTTCTCGCGGCTCTGTTAATCCCGCCGGGGCTGATGGGAAATCCCATCAGCCCCGGCGGGATTAACAGAGCCGCGAGAAAGGAAACTCTCGTGGCTCTAAAAAGAAGCCCGCGTTCGGGGATGACGCCAGCCTACGATGCAGGGACTGGGAGGCTCTGCCGGCAGGAGGGGGGGCCCCGCGGCGGCACTCTTGATGCTGCCACGGCGGCACTCTTGATGCTGCCGCGGCAGAAGCAGCTGGGGTTTTTTTTTTTTTTTAAATTTGGGATGAAGAATGTTTTTTGCGCGGGGCCCCCTGAAACGCGGGGCCCTGTGCAAAAAACATTCTTGCTCAATGGACGGGCCGGCCCTGAACTTGCCTATGCCTTTCCTTTGAATTGGTTCAAAACACTGTGACTTTTGCTTGCCTCTGCAATTTTATTTTGCCTAACCTTTGCATTGATTCTACATTGTGTGCAGAATTTATTAAATCGCGTGTGGTGGTATTTGAACTTGTTTGGCGGTATTTGATTTTATCTGGTTTGCTGGACAGGTGTTTGAGTTTTTTTGATGATTGGTGGTATTTGATTATTGCTGCCAGTATGATGAATTCTTATTTTTACTTTTAGAACTGTATGTGTGGTTTTGGCATCTCCAGTCCTTGTATTGCACATCATCCAGAGGTCTTCAGTTCCTGTTGATCTTTAATACTTTGGGACAGTGACAGTTTTGGACCAGATTCAGCTAGTGTTTATACTAACTTAGCAGATTTGGCCTTCTTACATTCAGTCACCCCAGTATAACGAAGATGAGTGTTCCAAAGAAGAGCAAAACCTACCACTTTCATGATGAATGGGAAATGGACTACTTTTTCATCATGGTGAAAGACAAGTGTTGTTGTGTAATTTGTAACACCCCAGTATCCTTGCCCAAAAAGGGTAATCTGGAACGTCATTATAAGGCTCTGCATAGCAATAAGTTTGATGCTGATTTTCCACCCAAAAGTGAAATTCGTACACTGAAGCTCAAAGAACTTAAATCAAAATTGGCTACTCAGCAAGAGTTGATGGCAAAGCCAAGGTCACATTCGGTCAATGCAACCATAGCATCCTTCAAGATCAGCAACCTGATTGCAAATAAATACATACCTTTCACTGAAGGGGAATTTGTAAAAGATTGTTTTCTTGAAGCAGCTGACAATCTTTTTGAAGGATTTAAAAATAAGAAAGACATTATAGCTGCTATTCAAGATGTACAATTGTCAAGAAACACCGTGGTGCAGCGAATAGAAAAGATGTGTGGAGACACAACTGAACAATTGTTGGAGGATGTTTCAAATTGTGTTGCTTTTTCACTCCAACTGTATGAATCTATAGACATAAGAGACATAGCCCAGTTACTAGTCTTTATCCGGATGGTTTTTGAAGACTTCAGTGTTAAAGAAGAACTACTTGGAATGATTTCTTTAAAAGGGAGAACTACCAGTCAGGAAATATTCAGTTCTTTCCATTCTTTTGTGACAAAGTGTAATCTTCCATTGCATAGACTTGTTTCCATCACTACTGATGGAGCAAGAGCAATGACAGGTGAGATTAATGGTTTCATAGCCCTCTGTAGACAGCATGACAACTTCCCAGATTTCCTTTCTCACCACTGCATCATTCACCAGCAAGTTTTGGCAAGCAAGAGACTCAATACAAAGATTGTCATGGATATGACTTTCAAAATTGTAAATTCAGTTTGTGGAAGATCACTTCAAAGAAGGCTTTTCAATCTTACTCTTGATGAAGGGGCAGCGGAAACCATTTTGCACACAGATGTAAGGTAGCTAAGTAGGCACAAATTTCTGCAAAGATTTTGTGATTTGCTGAATGAAATAAGATGTTTTTTGAAGGAGAGGGGAGATGACCAAGCAGAGCTGGAAGATGAGTAATGGTTATGTGATCTGGCATTTCTCACTGACTTTACAGGTGAACTAAGTGATATGAACCTTGAACTACAAGGTAAAAACAAATGCATTGGCGGGCTGATGAGTACAGTTGCATCCTACAAGAGCAAATTTGAGCTAATGATGACTGACCTTGCAAACAGCATTTTTGATCATTTTCCTAATATGCAGGACCATCTGGGACAATATCCAAATTTTGTTTTTCAAAATGAGAAGTATGTTTATGTTTATTAAAACTTGATTAACCACCCTTCAATAAAATCAAAGCAGTTTACAATAAGTAAAATCAATAAAAGCAAGGCACAAGGCCGGAAAAAGGAAAAGAAATTTACAATTTGTAAAAGCAAAGTGGGTTAAGGAACAGCAGAGGAAGGAGAGTAGAGCTACAAGGGGGGAGGGGAGGTGGGGAGGTTAAAGGCTAGGGAAAAGAGGTGGGTTTTTAGCTGTTGTTTGAATGCTGCGTGGCAGGGTTCTAGGCGGAGGGAAGTGGGAAGGGAGTTCCAAAGTGCGGGGCCTATGAAGAAAAAAGCTGAGGAGCGGGTGGATTGAAGATGGGCAGCGGAAGGGGGAGGAAGGGTGAGACGGTTTAAATGGAACGAGCGGGGGGTATGTCTGGGGGTGTGAAAATGAATAAGATCAGCTAAATATTGTGGGGTACTGGTGTGTAGGACTTTATGAACCAGGGTGAGTAGCTTATATTGGGAGCGAAAGGAGACAGGTAACCAGTGTAGATGGATGAGAAGAGGAGTTATGTGGTGATAAGGGGATGAATGAGTGAGAAGGCGAGCTGCGGTGTTTTGGATTCTCTGAAGGCGGTGAAGTTGGGAGGAGGCCAGGCCGGTTAGGATAGAATTAGAAAAGTTGACCCGGGACATAACTAGAGAGAGAAGTAGAGTGGAGAGGGCAGAAGGGGAGAGGAAGGGACGAATGGCGCAAATTTGATGTAAAAGATAGAAGGAGGTTTTAGTGATGTGAGAGATATGAGCGTGAAAAGTGAGGTCTGAGTCGAAGAGAACACCGAGATAGCAGAAGGTGGTGACCAAGGATATGGGAGTGTTGGAAAGGGACGAAGCTAGAGAGGGGGAAGGATGACCGTGAGGGAACCAGATGGCAGTGGTCTTGGCAAGGTTGAGGTGAAGGCAGTTCTGGGTCAGCCAGTGAGTGATGGCTGTGAGGCAGCTATTTAAAGGAGTAAGATCGGGATGTAACAGAAATCTGTTCTGTTATTCAGGAATTCGAAAATAGATTCTGTGACTTCTAAAAAATTGGAACAGTTGTGGAGTACTTGTCATACCCATTCAAAGTAGATGTGGACATTAAAGAAATTGCAGCTGCTATCAGTAAAAATTACTCATTGAACAAGTTATCTCTTGAAAACAAAATATTAACCCTTAAAAATGACATTTTTCTCAAGACCCGTGCTGAGCAAGAATCGTTTTGGAAGCTAGTGCCTAGAGACAAATTTCCCAACTTGAGAAGATGCAGTGAAGCTGTACACTCCTGTTTTGGTTCAACTTATTTGTGTGAATCTGCGTTTTCCCATCTGAAAATGACAGAGTACACAACGTTCCACATGACAGATGAAGATCTCCAGGATTCCCTGAGACTGGCCCTCACGCAATATTCACCCAACTTCAAAAAGCTGGTGGATGAAATGCAGGCTCAGACGTCTCACCAATGAGCAAGTGTGAAATATTAAAGAAGGTGCAAGATCAGCCTGGATCAATACTCAACCTAAATTTAACACAAATTACTCAATAAAAGTTAAAGAAAGTTATTACTCAATAAAACTTAAAGAAAAATGTACTTTCCATTTCCCCTAACAGTTCTTACTGGATCTTCGTCTCTCTGTTTTGTTTTTGCTTAATTTGCTTAACAGCTGATCACATCCAAGTAAATGACAGAAGGTTCATTAAAAATGGGGGGGGGGGGGGGCGGGAATCCTCCAACTTTATTGGGTTAAAATTTAATTTGAAACTGATTTGAAACTTAATTTTCATGGTGGTAGATCACCGTCACTTTTGGCCAGAAAAAGTAGATCACAACCTGTTTGAAGGTATGGTGTACCCAGTTTGGCCTACTGGGTGTATATATGTTTCTGACAACATGGGGTCACACCCTGCAATGCTATACTAGGGGCTGCAGTAGAGGGTTTTCAGTTAGCTGGGTTTACGAACTGTTTGAGACGCATCCTGGGTTAGGTCTGTGGACCCTTGTTAGAGTGGTCACCAGATGTGCACAGATTGCCCTAATACAGGCATAGTGGTACCTGTGTGACCTTTGGGGTACTTGCTGGGTTATGTCCCCTGGATGGGACAATGTGGAACGTCGACTACTGGGCATGTTTGGCCTTGGTCAGCTGCTGTCTTGCTGATTTCCAGTTTCTATATTCCTATGTACCACCTAGGCGACAGCCTAGTCCACCCTATGCCCCAGATTCCCCCACTACATGTCCCACCTGCAGCCCCTATGCCCCATTTGCACCATCGCCATAGTGGCCTTTCATACTTGGGCACTATACTGTTGCTGCAAATGGAGCACTACTGTCACTTTTTACTTGGGCTCCCTGCCTATGTTGTACATTGCTGACGCTTAAATGGTTTCACCCTCCTGAAAATGTGCATCTAACGACAGGTTTTCAGTCCCGGTAATGTTCAGCCCTTCAGTTCCCCACGTTAGTGTAGCAGGAGCCTCTCCCCGCCCACTCCCCGCTCATTGACCCCTTCTCTCCACCCTCTCTCTACCCTCTCTCCACCCTCTACTGGACTTACCGCGGACGGTGACGTTAACGTGGTGAGTCCCAGTGACGTTACTTAACACACGTTAATGTAGCCACTGCTACGTTATCGCAGTTTAGTAAACATACCCCTAAGTCTTTGAAAATATAGATGCCATATTAGACCTAAAACATGGTATTCCATCATTGATCTACTATATACACCTCAGATTGGTATTGTTGCACATACCAATGGATAGTTCTGCTATTAGTTTGTCCTAATTTGTTTGTGTAGTGTCAAGCGCTGCTTGAAAGGATTGGGGTGTGTTAAGTGGGGAGGGGTTGTTTGGTTGCGAGAAGTATAGGAGGAATAGGTGATGCCTGATTGTTTTCCTGAATTGTGTGAGGTCTCTGATCAATCTTATTTTTGGTGGGAGGTTATTCCAGCACTTTGGGGCATAGAAGGCGAATGCTCTATTCCTAGTTGTCTGAGTACATTTTATGGATTCCTTGGGGATAATCAGCGTGTTGTCTGCTACTGTCCTTCTCAACCTGTTGTTGGGGGTGGGGGTGAGGAGGCCCGTGAGTGACGAGGGAGATAATTTATTGATGATTTTAAAGGTGAGGAGTAGAGCCTTGTATGTGATCCTACAGATTATCGGTAGCCAGTGAAGTTCCTTGAGGATGGGAGTAATGTAGTCTCTTCTGGATATTCCACAGAGAATGCGGGCAGCTGCGTTCATCGCAAGTTGTAGTGGGTTGAGGGTATGCTTGGGGAGTCCATGTAGAATGACGTTTGCATAGTCAAAGTGTGGAGTTACCAGCGCCTGGAATACGGTTCAGAAATCATCAGGGGGTAACATGGGTCTTAGGTGCCTTAGTGTTCTGATTTTATTGTATATGGTCCTGGTTGTGTTTTTTTATGTGAAGTCCAGCTGTTGGTCCAGCGCAACACCCAGATAACGTATGGAAGGCTTGCTTGGGAGCTCTGTATCTCTTACCTTCAAGGTAGTTGGAGGGGAGAAGTTTTTGTTCTTTGTGATGAACAGGACCTCGGTTTTCTTGAAGTTTATGTGCAGGTTCTGGGCTCGCAGCCAGTCAGTGATTGCATTGAAGCATTCGACTAGAGTGGTGAAGTCAGGATGCTTGACTTTAATTGGTGCAAACAGCAGGACATCATCTGCGTAGATCAGGCTGGAGATATTGTAGGAGCGGATGATTTCGCATATAGGCTGCATGTATATGTTAAATAGTAGTGCAGATAGAGAGGAGCCTTGTGTTGCCCTGGTCCCGCCTAGAGACAGGAAGGTAATGTTCCACAACTGCAAACACTATCATTCCCTGAATGTTCAGGTTGTATGTGATGCAAATATGCATATTCTGAATGTGGTCCCTAGGTTTGCAGGGTCCACCCATGAGTCCTATATCCTGCATCACTCGGCACTATTCAGACAATTTGAGACTGGACAGTATGAGGACTGTATATTGCTGAGTGTGTATTTCTCATCTCTGACATGTGTGTGTGCCTCATCTCTCTGTGTGTGATCTAACGTTGGGGGGGGGGGGGTGCCCTCCAGCTCTACCTTGCTATGGTGGTGTGTGATGATGGTAGAATGGACGGTAGCATTTGTGTTGTGGTTACAGATTATGTTGATGCAATCCGTACACCTACCCCTTGTTTTGTGTGTCATAACTTAACACGCTGATGCATAGTTGTGGTGTCCCATCATGTGCTGTTATATGTATATATCAGGATGTGTCATGCATTTGGTTTGCACGTACATACCTGTGTCCATTTATGTGGGCATGGGATCCTGCTTTAACGTTCTACATTTCTTTCTGCAGGTGATGCAGGATATGGGTGTTGCCCCTGGTTGCTGACCCCCGTGCGTCAGCCATGGACAGGTGTAGAGAGGAGTTACAATGAGGCCCATGCCTCCAGCCACTCTGTCATAGAGTGTACCTTTGGCGTTTTAAAGAGTCACTTCAAGTGTCTGGATAGGACAGGCGGGGCCTTACCATACAGACCATAGACTGTGGCAGAGATCAATATAGCCTGTTGCATCCTGCACAACATTGCTCTCTCAGGCACCATATCCTTGTCCAAATTAATGAGGATCTTGAGGATGATCCTACGTGCCCTCCTGTACATGCCTGTGGTGACACACGTGAGGGCACAGCAGTCAGGCGGCAACTGATTGAGGAAGTCTTCTCATGTAAGTACTGCATATGTTGCCACCTACATTTGTTTCAATATGTGTGTACTGCTACCACTAGTTAACATCTGTATACCAATATCAGTAAGATGCAACACTGTACTGACATGTAACAGACACTGCCTGGCCATTCCAGCTTACAATCTAGTCATGACTGAAACGCAGAAGATGTGAGCAGGCCACAAAAGCTGGTGGAGGTGGATTATGTGTGTCTGTATTTTTAGGCTTGTGGGAGGTGTTACGCTGACATACCTGATGTGTGGCTGACTGGGATGGGGCTGCTGTACAGGCACAGGTAGTTAGTTTGATGTTTTGAGTGCAGCACGGTGAAAGGCGTGTAGTATGGAGTAAACAGTAGGAGAGCAGACCATAGATGGGGCCAGTTGTCTAGATGTGTGTGTTTAACATTTTGTAATTTGAGCTGATTGTGTGGTTGGTATGCTCTGATGAGCAGGGACTGTGTGTTAGTTGTTTTTGTATAGTGCTACATGTGATATGTAACACTATATACATGCTCAGTAGTAATTGGATTACTGTGATTTGAGATCATTAAGGGATGTTACTGCAACACCACAGTGTGCCTACATGTATAGGTCAGCACGTAGCCCTGACATGGATGCGGAGAAGGATAGGGAATCTGTGAGGTGTCCTGCCAGGGGGCGTATAATTGCCATTATGTGTGTGGCTGTAGAATAGCCATGCAGTGCAGTGTTGCATATTTTCAGGCAGACAGAGATGATTCAAGGCCAGATCTGCAAGGTGTAGGTTACAGCAGGCATGCCAAGAGCTGAATGGGGGGGGGGGGGGGGACTGGGGTTTAGTTGTGTTTTCAGGGAGGACAGGGGAAATATAGCTGATGACATCTAGACATAAACCAAACGACTAAACTACAAGCTGGGTAGGTGTGTAGATGAGGGGAGTACAGTCCAATACAACACCTACATTGCGGACCCTAGAGAGAGACAGTTATGGACACACACAGAAATACACTCTGATGGTAGTGGAGGGTTTAGGTGCACATATAGGCTATACATGCTTTGCCATTATCTATTTCACACTGTGGGGTAACATGCAGCCATCAAGGTCAGGTCGCAAGCAGACATCGGGGTGTGGTTTAGCAAACATAACTCAGTCTTTGAGAGATATATTTACAACTCATCAGCACACAGCTCTTAATGTAAGTCCAGGTATGAAATGTACACACCAAGGAAATGTATATGGACAGAAGATAAGGGGGAAGCCCCTCCCCTACATATTTCACTGTGTTACAGGAATTAACAGCGGGATAGCAGACAACATTGAGACACCAGAACACACATTGAAGGGGCATTGGGAGTGATATGGGGGACACAGGATAGTACTGCAGCCTTGGAGCCCAGCAGGAACACGGTAGCGAGCAAACACTTCTGATCACGTTTTTACTGCAACAGAGAGGAGAGGGAGGGGACAGACAGAGTATAGACCCTTGCAGTTTGCCAAACACACTTCAGTGGTAACACTCATATGAAAGAGATCTGTACAGTGTTATGGGGAACAGTCAGTCTGTAAAGGATCTTGTGGAGGTGGGAGCTGAGGACATGACGGTGCAGTGTGTGCTGCACAGCTACAACATGACATATGTATGTTTATCTTGTGTTTCTCGATCCACAGGACATACTTGGTGACCCTCCTGGTGCTGTGGTGCATTGGCAGGTGACTGTACGTCATCCAACATGCAGTAGTCTGGGGTAGGTGGACCAACAGCTACTTTGTGTGTGCTGACAGCCAGGGAGAACACATGTCTGCAGTGATCTGTGTCACCAGTAACCTCTCCTGGAGCCCTGAGGCATGCAGAGAAAGGTCAGCCTGGGAAAATCCTGACTCAGGAAGTAGGGCAGTGCACTGATTATGCACAGCTTTCTGGGTGTTGTAGTCCCCTTCCACTCCCCAAGCAAGGAATAACTGTAGTCGAGTGGTTCAGGCAATATATGACAAGGTTTTATTTCCCCTCCGGGTAGATTAATTGCCAATAAAATACAGAACAAAAAGGGCCATGCTTCTGGCATAAGAAAACAAAACTCAGGAACTGAAACAAAACAGCTTCTTCCTTTTCAGCTTTAAACAATGCAGTGCTTCAACAAACTCAAAGAAACATTTCCTTTTAAACCCAAAAGAATCACTTTGCTTCTTTGCTGCTGTTCCAACAGCTTTGGTAACAGATATCAGCACAGGGATATGATATCATCTGTAAATGATAGCGTACAGTCCATTTGTTCCTCAGAGTCTTCTACAAAAGACCCTGTCTGCATTTCCTCATCACTTTCAGCTGAGCAGGTTTGTACAAAATCATACGGAGCTTTAAAACACAGACCCTCTCTATTTCCTAGAGGTTTCTCTTTAGAATGCTCTATAGAGCAGGGCTGATAACTGCCGTATACTTGGGAACTAGCACATGGAGAGTCTAACAGAGCTTGGCAATCACAGGGAAAACTTTTCTGTCTAGTTTTCTCTTTCAATGCTTTACACAGCCTATCTTCTGGCTTCTTCCTAGAAGACTTTCTCAGCACTGCTTCCTCAGTCATGCAAACGTCCTCTGGCCAACAGCCTTCTCTCCCAAGAGTTTCTGAGCACTCCCACACTGACCTCTCAGGCAGTCTCTCTCTCCAACGGCCTTCACGATAGGGCTCTAATTGAGAGTAGCTCCCACCTGGCTTTTGGGCTTGGGCTCTCCAGGACTTAGTAGCTTTGAATTCTTGTGCTTTATCTCCTATTTCTCTCTCTGCTGCTTCTTTTCCCTCTGCAGCTCTTGGAACTCCTGCAGTTCCACCAGCTCCTCTTATTCCGCCATCTCTGTTCTCCTGGTTCCTGCTCTCCTCCGGGTTCCTCCCCTTGCTCTGCTCGTTGCTTCCCTTGCTCTCCTCCCTGAATCTTAGTGAGCAATTCTTATATCCCTGTTTTCTAGGGCTTAACTCTGCCCCGCCTCCACCCAGGTGTTTCCCCTTAAGACCGGGGCTCAGGAATACTCTGCAGCTTGGGCTTGTTTGCTGCACTCGTGACTCATACTGTTTACGTAACCCATGGCAACCCTGGGCCATGTGCTTTGCTTGCCTGTCAGAAACTGCAACAGAATCTTCCATTTCACCCAGCTCCATAGCCTCGGAAGGACCTTCTACATTACAGATCCCCCCCCCCCTTAAGATATTACGGGCTGCTGACTCCTTATTCAGACAGCACGTAATCCTTAACTGGCTGCTCATTCGTTTTTCTGTACTGACTAACCTTGCTGTCACTGACCTCTCCTGCCAAGGCATGCGTTTTTCTGTACTGACTAGCCTCGCTGTCACTGACCTCTCCTGCCAAGGTTTTAATACCTTCAGGTGGTGTACTTGGCGGTGTCCCCTATCATTCTCCCCCACATAGGAAACGGGACCTGCCTTCCCCACCACCGTACATGGTCCTTTCCACCTGGACTCAAATTTGGCCTCGGGTAATCGGTATGGCCATTGCCTACCTCTTTTCCCTGGCACAGTAACAATTTCCTGGGGCACTATGTGTGTTTCCCTTGGTACAATTGATAAAACATCCAAAAACTTTGCTAATACCCGAGTCGGCCCTTGTTGCTGTTGCGGCGACAGATCCGCTCCTACTCGGGGCTCTGGATTCTCCTTCCAGTGAGCCGGTTGTGGACCTAGGTCCTCTTCCCTCTTCTCCTCAGCTAAGGCTGTCAGGCTCTTTACTTCCCCCATCCCAGTAGACCCAAAGCCTCCCACTCCCCGACTCGTGGGGGTCAGTGAGGGCACCTCCTCTACTGCAGGGAATCCCACCCGCTCACAAATGAGCTGCGCGATCCGGTCGCCAGCCTTAGTTTTAAAGTCTTCCTTACTAAAGTTAAAAAGTAAGACTTTTACTATGCCTCGGTAGTCGGGGTCTATAACTCCCGCCCCGACATCGAGGAAGTATCTGGCAGCTAAGCCAGATCGGGGTGCTATACGTCCGTAACAGCCTTCTGGAACTTGTACCTTCATACCCGTATCTAATAATGCCTTTCCCCCCTTTGGGACTATTCCGTCCTCAGCGTTAAACAGGTCATAACCGGCAGCTGCTGATGAAGCTCTCTGCGGGCTTTTGGCCTAAGGCGAGACCTTACTATACTGTAGAACAAATTTTTGCTTTCCTGAGGGCACAACCCTCACCTGTGGCTTCCATTGGGAGCTAGTATTACGTGGCTTTCCAAATAATGGACTAGGGACCTTTGCTGTTAGGGCCTCTGTCTTTGGGACACCTTGCTGTACTATCCCTACCCCTGGTGTTCCTGCCCGGGACTGGTTAGATACTGGGCCTGACTTTTCATTAAGGCCTCTCTCCATCTCTTTGCAAAATGGAGGCCAGTCTCTCCCTAGGATGATGTCATGTGGGAGCCGTGGGACTATGGCCACTAGTACCTCCCTTTCAGTTCCCAGTCCTTTCATGGATAACCTGTATAGGGGGTGGTATGAGGATGCCACATGCACACATCTTATTCTAACTCTCCCCTCTGCTTGGCTTGGTGCTTACCGGAGATGGGCTTCAATGGCCTTCCAGAGCTTTTGCGAGACCATGCTCTGGTCTGCCCCCGAGTCAAGCAGGGCCAGAGCTTCAATGCCCTCTACATGGACTTTTAATACGAATCCTTCTCTCATGTGTTTTTTTCTCCCAGTAACTAGGGCTGTACGCATCATACAATCCCTACGAAAATGGCCAAATTTTCCACAGTTATAGCATTTTCCTTCAGCTACAGACACAACAGAATTCTTGCTGGGTACTTTACCCCTTGGGTTCCTTTCCAATTTTCCAAAGTTGGCAACACCAGCCACCTTCAGCACACTCCCTCTGGAGGTCCCAGCCAACTCGGCCTCAAAGTACCTTTCAGTGAGGTTGGCTGCCTCCTCAGTGGTCTGGCAACTTTGGAGCATCAGGAAAGCTTTTACTTCTTGAGGCACGGCTTCCATGTATTGCTCCAGGATGATGGTATCTATTACTGCATCAATAGTCCTCCTCTCTGGAGCAAGCCATTTGCAAGCTAACCCTTTCAACCGCTGAAATAAAGCCTTCGGAGTTTCCTTAGGCATCAGCCTAGTCTCCCTAAACCTACGCTTATAAAACAACGGTGTTAATCCTAGCCTATCTTTCACCGCCTTTTTTACTTCAGCATAATCTGCTGCTAGAACGGCAGGCATAGTCTTGTAAGCTATCAGAGCCTCTCCTGTGAGAGTCATAGCAAATCTAACTGCCCACTGTTCCTCAGGCCATTTAGCTGCCTCTGCTATATGCTCAAAGGCCTCTGTAAAGTCATCAAAGTTATCTTGTGCAGTTAATTGTCCAAGTGCAAGAGGACTACAGTCAGGCAGTCCTACCCCCTTTACCAACGAGGGAATAGCTCCTTCACTATCCTTTGGCTTCTTCAGCAACTCCTCTAGCAGATCGATGAGTGGCTTCTGCTACGCACGCATTGCTGCAGCATTCTGTTCCTGCGTCAGACGCGCCAACTCCAACTGCTTCTCCCACTGGGCAGACATCCACCTCATCACGTCCTGTGGGTCCATTCTTGTGGCTGCTGTTCCTGCAAAGACAGAAAAAAAAGAAAGGCCCACCAAGTGCGGCACACACACACTTTTTTTTTCCAACCCTGTCTTTAAAACTGCAGAACAGGTATTCCCCTTTCTCACTTTTTATCCTGCCAACTACGCCAGACTTGTCACCAGTAACCTCCCCTGGAGCCCTGAGGCATGCAGAAAAAGGTCAGCCTGGGAAAATCCTGACTCAGGAGGTAGGGCAGTGCACTGATTATGCACGGCCTTCTGGGTGTTGTAGTCCCCTTCCACTCCCCAAGCAAGGAATAACTGTAGTCGAGTGGTTCAGGCAATATATGACAAGGTTTTATTTCCCCTCTGGGTGGATTAATTGCCAATAAAATACAGAACAAAAAGGGCCATGCTTCTAGCATAAGAAAACAAAACTCAGGAACTGAAACAAAACAGCTTCTTCCTTTTCAGCTTTAAACAATGCAGTGCTTCAACAAACTCAAAGAAACATTTCATTTTAAACCCAAAAGAATCACTTTGCTTCTTTGCTGCTGTTCCAACAGCTTTGGTAACAGATATCAGCACAGGGATATGATATCATCTGTAAATGATAGCGTACAGTCCATTTGTTCCTCAGAGTCTTCTACAACAGACCCTGTCTGCATTTCCTCATCACTTTCAGCTGAACAGGTTTGCACAAAATCATACGGAGCTTTAAAACACAGACCCTCTCTATTTCCCAGAGGTTTCTCTTTAGAATGCTCTATAGAGCAAGGCTGATAACTGCCGTATACTTGGGAACTAGCACATGGAGAGTCTAACAGAGCTCGGCAATCACAGGGAAAACTTTTCTGTCTAGTTTTCTCTTTCAATGCTTTACACAGCCTACCTTCTGGCTTTTTCCTAGAAGACTTTCTCAGCACTGCTTCCTCAATCATGCAAACGTCGTCTGGCCAACAGCCTTCTCTCCCAAGAGTTTCTGAGCACTCCCACACTGACCTCTCAGGCAGTCTCTCTCTCCAACGGCCTTCACGATAGGGCTCTAATTGAGAGTAGCTCCCACCTGGCTTTTGGGCTTGGGCTCTCCGGGACTTAGTAGCTTTGAATTCTTGTGCTTTATCTCCTATTTCTCTCTCTGCTGCTTCTTTTCCCTCTGCAGCTCTTGGAACTCCTGCAGTTCCACCAGCTCCTCTTATTCCGCCATCTCTGCTCTCCTGGTTCCTGCTCTCCTCCGGGTTCCTCCCCTTGCTCTGCTCGTTGCTTCCCTTGCTCTCCTCCCTGAATCTTAGTGAGCAATTCTTATATCCCTGTCTTCTAGGGCTTAACTCTGCCCCGCCTCCACCCAGGTGTTTCCCCTTAAGACCGGGGCTCAGGGATACTCTGCAGCTTGGGCGTGTTTGCTGCTCTTGTGACTCATACTGTTTACGTAACCCATGGCAACCCTGGGCCATGTGATTTGCTTGCCTGTCAGAAACTGCAACAGAATCTTCAGTTTCACCCAGCTCCATAGCCTCGGAAGGACCTTCTACATTACATCTGTCATATTGTACATATGTTGTTGTTCACCTCTTTTCCCTGCACCCCCATACCCCATATCTTGCTGTTGCCACACATATCCACATGTGTTCCTGTCCAGTTTGTCTTCTGCAACACTGTCTCTGGCACACGTCCAACAGAGCTGCATGTGTGTGCAGGTCCTAGGTGTTTGGGTAGTGGGCTGCACGTATACCCTTCCCTGACATTGTACCATCAGCCCACAGCAGGGTATCATTGCATTTAACAGGCCTTTATGTCCACTAATCTCGAATTGTGCACATACATGCCATATGCTACTGCTGGCACACTCACCTTAGCATACTGTGTGGGTGTGTGTTTTTGGGTTGGCTGTGTGATGATACAGTGTGCAGGCATTTTGCATTATCATGTGGTGTGTGTGGTCTGTACACCTGGGGAGCAGTGGTGACTGTGCTATCTCTACATTACTACTGTTTAACGTGTGAACATTGTGGACATGTGTTGTGTGTTGTGAGCAGACCTATCTCTTGTGTTCTGAAAGACCACTGTGCAACAGCATATTTGTATCACAGATATCGCCATAATGTGGACATGCATCAGCAGTGGCTGGACATGGTGACATGGTGATTCTACACATTCTGATGACATCTTCTCCCTTCACTGTGATGTATTGTGGCCTTTGAGAGACTCAGGGGATCCAAAACATACACTTGATGCAAACACACGGTAGTTTGCACCTTTGGTCTTTTGTGAATGACATCTGCCTTTACATGTTAATGATTTACTGTTTGTTTCATAGACATTTCATTTTGGTTCTCTGTACACGCACACTGATGGACATGGGGTGGAGCTGTGAAATGCCTGTGTAACATCGGCATGGACATGACCATATCCATGTGACACCTTCATCTGCGGTTCCAATTCAAAATGTCCCCAACATGCAGTGTGTTCTGTGTTGTGATCAAGTTATGTTTGCCTGTGTGGCGTTTTCTTATGTGCATATTAATGTTTGACTCTGTGCAGTTTGGGCTGATGTTGCAAGCAGCATACCACTACATTGTTTATCCTCTTCTGACACAGGGCAGAGTACAAACAAGGCACATCTACTACAGTGCATCCAGCGTCACCATCATCCACCTGTTGGAGGACACAACACCACCATGGAACTATCCCTGGGAAATGGTGCCATAGGATGTTTGACCTCTGTGAGTGGGACACATGCCTAGGATGGACAGTATTATTGTTGGACTGTTACTTTGGGCATGACAGACCTGTCCAACACACTGTTGCTACCGTGCTCTGGCTGGGTGTCATGCTTATTACAGGAGACACACATACCCTTTCCAGTACTGTGGCATATTGGGATGTCACACTTGACTATGCATGCCCAGGGTTTCAAGGACAGACTTAACCTGACTTGTTGGATTGCAGACACACTTTGCACTTTGGACACTGTGTACTGGTCCCCACGTGTGCAGCAGTTAACGACATTGTCGCTGTATGTTGTACATCCTTCTAACATTGTGTTGTTGTGTTTTGACCATGTGTGTGACATGGAACATAGGATACGCTCATCTGTTTGGTTCAACACAGGCATACAGCCATTTGTGTGGCACAGGGGGAGCAATGGAGAGGTTCTCTTGTCCATGTCCACCTACCCTCCACTTGGACATGAAACCGTTTTTGCCACTGCACCACTTTACTGAACACCAACAGCTTGGATTGATGTTTGCACTCACCAAGGGTGTTACTGTGCATGTGTGGCATCACTGTATCATGTTGAAGCGTACACGGTGCATGTGCATGTGACTATGTTGGTGCAACACAGCATGTGGCAATATGGCTTCTGTGTGGGTTACTGTACAATGTTTGACCTTTCTTTCCATCTCTGTAGACTGAGTATTGTGCTTGTTTACTGTACAGACGTGACGCTCAACATTGATTTACAAACCCAGCATTGCATGTCTGCACAGTCCTATTTATCCCATGAGTTAACGACACTCACATTGCCCCGTTATATTTGGAGTGTAGCAGTGTGAGTGTCCATTTACTTCCTTCAATTGTGCATTCTGTGTACTGTGATATATGTGTACAGACACTGTATCCACACCAACCAGTGCAGGGGGACCTTCTGCATAGTGTTATCTCTGCATGTTTCTGAGGATGGTTTCATTTGAATTTTCTGTGTTCATGTGCCTCTGCTACCTGTTAGCATATCTTCATTGTGTATTTGAGGATTGTTTAGGGTTACATTGTTGCAGCTTTGATTCCTATATCGGGCATTATGTGACAGCTGCGACATATATTTCGATATGTGTGTTTACACTTTCTTACTTTAAACAACATATGCTGTTTCATTTGTGTACCTCCCGTGTTGGCAGACAGATATGTTTTAGGGAACAGATCATGATTGATGTGTGTGGGGCCCTCATCATGCACCACCTACTGTCTACATGCACACATATGTAACTAACACTTTTGGGGTGTGCAGCAGCATGTGGGGGTGGGGGTCTAATGCATACTGCACACCATGCACCTGATGCACATTATCTCTCCTGCCTATCATCTGTAGATGGGTCAGTGACTTTTCTGTAACTTGTGGGTTGCTGCCCTGCAAAATGTGTTTTCAGATTTTCCCCTGGGAATCACTCACCTTGACATTATTGTAGCCCACCCCTCCTTGCAAACGCGTGACACACGCCCTGATGTATCTTCCTTACTAAATTGTGTAGTCAGTGGCCGTAGGGGGGAGGCGGTATCACCAGACTTGCAAAGGGGGAAGGTACAGTACACACCAGTTCCTTTAAAAGGTACTGGGGAAGTTTACAATAAGTAAACTCAGATGTTATGTATAAAGTTTACAAATGAAGTTACAGCAAAGTGTCTTAATATTTATTTTATGCAGGTTCTAACTTTGTTGAACTTCTCGCTGAAATTATTTTTCTAGTTTCTTAAGTGGACATAGAAGAATAACCCATCTTACATTTCATCATTTATTGTATTAACAGATAAGTATTAATTAGTATCAATCACAACACGTTACAACTCTTATAAAGGTAACCCTAACTATTCTAAACAGTTCAGAAACGTTTCTGACTACTGCAGCATTTAAAGTGTATTTCTCTCTTAACTTCAGTTATTATCTCATAAATTCAGAGGCTTTTTGTAGTTTTACTTTTCCTTAGAGTGAAAACATATTTGATTAACAAATAAGAATAGTTCGCTCTCTTTTCTTTGCTTTCCTTTTTCCTTGTTAAAACTATAAAACTCAAGTCCAGTGCTTCACTTAGCTTTAGTTGACATTCAGATAAGGTGTCTTTATCCAGATGACGGTGAGGTTGAAGTGTTGGGGCCCAGATTTCGCGCAGGAACCGCCACACCTCAGGATCCTTGGAATCCGGTGTACCTGTCTCCCTAACTTAAAGAAAATAAAAGGAGGCAAAACCCTAACTATTCCCTACTGTTGACACATAACATTCTAATTTACTATTATTCCTCAAACTTTATTAATTTCTCTAACTAAAAAAAATAAAATTAAACAAAATCCCTAGCTTAAAGTCACCTGTCTGAACTTTAGTCCCTTTGCTGAAGTGCTTAATAAACCCCCTCTTTCATAGATCACACCTTGCACCTAATTTACTCAGTCTTGAACTCAGAGTAACAGCTCTACATGTCCATTCCACAATGTTTAGCTTCATTCCATTTCTTTAACAATGCTATTGCACACTAGGTAAAACAACATATACTTAAATATCCTTAACTAAGGAAGCCTGTTCTTCAGTGTTACCCTATCTTTTAACAGAGCTTCATTTCAAACAGACACTTCCACAAACAAAGCAGTTATTTATTCATTCCAAGCTTCAGACTCATTCCTCTTTATCACAGCAGGCAGTCACTTACTGTGCTGGTTTTCTTTAAGGCTTCAGACACTTATTAAAACAGGCTACTGAATAGCACAGTTCTTTTAAAGACAACTCTGACAATTCCACTCTGTCTCTTTCTTACAGAGGACTCCCAAGAAATCTTCAGTCAAAGCCCCTGGCTTCACTACCAGCAGAGTCTCAACCAACACTGTTCAAAACCTCTCCAAATCAGGATACTCACTTACTTAGCCTGATGTCCCTAAAACCCAGCTCCAGTTCCACTCTTCAGAACAATGTATCACCAATTGATACTTTTACAATAGCATAAACAGCACATCTCTCAGCACAGCCCAAACTGTTGTTTTTCTCTCTGTTCAAAAAACAAACCTCTCTCTCATCAAAACAAACCAAAACAAAAACTTTCTTTCTGTTGTCTAGAAGACGATGACTCTGCTGACTTCATCAATTTGTTTTCTAGATCCCTTAGCCAATCAGAGGCGTGTTTATGGAATATGCAGATGAAGCAGTAGAACCCATTCCAAATTCTGCAGGAAAAAATCAGTTTTATTCTCAACTGCATGTTTCATTAAAATGAATGGCACAAGGAGGCGGAGCCAGCGCGGACCCAGCATGGAGGTGTAAGAGTTGCTCTCCCGGGCCCCAGACACTAAATCCTCTGTTACCCCGATTACAGCATCTCTCCGAGAGGTAATTTTGCTGCGGGAGTGTTGGAGGATGGCTGGGAGCAAACAGACACGTCTGGACTTTACTTCCCCCACAATGACGGGGTCTAAAAGATCCAAAACGGACACTCTCTCGCCGAACAAAATGGCGCCGCAGCAGGAAGCAGCGGAGGGGATGCAGGAACTGTTGAAGGAGGTTAGAGCCATACGCTGCCGCGTAGACTCTAACGGGGAGTCGCTAGTGGAACTTCAATCGGATTTGAAGGAATTGAGTACACAGCTGCAGTCTCTATCTACCAGAATGGACAAGATGGAATTGTCGGATTAAAGGAGGGTGTGGAAGGCAGCAACACGATTCAATTCCTGGAGAGCTTCATTCTGAAGCTGTTAAATATCGAGTTTGCTCGCCCGTTGGAAATTGAAAGGGCGCATCGTATCCCGACCTCCCCAAATTTGCACGGCAAGCGCCCACGACCATTAATTTTGTGTCTGCTGCGACACCAACAGGTGATTCAGATTTTCGCTGCAGCCAAGGCGTGGCAGCCTCTGCAACATGAGGGGCAGCAAGTGTTCTTCTATGCTGATTTTTGCAAGCATACGGTGGAGAAACGGAGGCAATTTCTGGCTCTGCGGCCCAGATTACAGCGTATACAAGCGAGATATGGCTTGTTCAGCCTGGCGAGGTTCAAGGTCACCCTGAACAATGCAACCAAGTCGTTTGATGACCCTAGCACTTTGCAGCACTTTGTCGAGGAACAAGAGGCACTGTTGATGCAACAAAACTAAGTGTCTTTAGGGCTAGTGCCCGAGGAAGAGGTTGCTGTGTGTGAGGAGAGCGTCCCGGTGTGCCCGTGTCTGGAATTTCCACTGCTGTGCACATGGCAATATGGATGCGGTAAAATCAAGCTCTAGGGACCTCACTCCTGTTGATGGTGGTGTGGAGTGGGGGAAGTGTGTCCAGGAGGGCTTGTGTGTGGACCCGTTATTAGTGTGGAAGGTTTAACTGGTAGAGTTGCTTTGATTCCTGTATTATGTGTCTGTTTTTGTGTGATGGGTGGTGGGGATTGGTTGATGGTTATTAGGGGTCTGGGCTGCCCTATGCTGTAATAGTGGTCCTGCTGTCTGACCCATTGTGTGTTTTTATTTATTATGATGGGGGGGGGTTGGGGTTGGCTCTGTGAGGATTTCAAGTGGTGTGGGGTAACAGTTTTCTTTTCGCCGACCTTCTCTGTATTATAATTTTCCCAGTGGGATGGTCAAAGGGCTGAGGATTGTGTCACTAAATGTGAAGGGAATCAAGTCCTCGATAAAACGTAAGAAGATTTTAGCATACTGTAAACGACAACATGCAGACTTTATTTTCTTGCAGGAAACGCATCTCTCTCCACAAAAGACGGTAAAATTAGAGGATAAACACTACAGGTTGGTGGGATCCTCCCCGGCGATTCATAGGAAAAATGGGGTCGCCGCTTTGATGAGTTCTTCCCTGGGTTTTCAGCTTACGAATATGAGCCATGATGCATATGGGAGGTGGGCTTATTCATAGCTAATGGTGGGTAAGGTGCTTTTGTCTCTTTTAAATGTATATGGACCCAATAGTGACGATCCCGATTTTTTTCGTGATTTAAGTGGGGTTATCCAGAAGGATAGTGGGGCTCATATAATTATGGGGGGAGACTTTAATTTGGTAAGGGACCCTTTGGTCGATAGGAATCCCAGGAGGGTGGAGCGTCCCCTTCGAGCGAGTATAGCGCTTACTGCCCTTATGGATGCATGTGGCCTGGTGGATATCTGGAGGTTGCTCCATCCGGGAGAGAAAGACTTTTCTTTCTTTTCTCCAATGCATAAATCCTCTTCTCGCATAGATTTTTTCCTGATTTCTAAACCGCTGCTGTCTGGCAGTTGTGATGCAAGAATTTTAAGTAGGACGGTCTCCGATCACGCGGCCATAACGTTGAATGTGGATGTTGCGGAGCTGGAGAGGCCTGGCCGGGCTTGGTCTTTCAATAGGGCGTGGTTGGCGGAGCCAGGTTTCCAGGAGGAAGTTCGGGCTGCTATTGCTTCTTATTTTGCTAGTAACAAGGTTGGAGACACAGCCAGTTGGGCCTGGTGGGAGGCCTGTAAGGCCTCACTTCGGGCAACGATTACTAGTTATGGAATCAAAGAATCTAAAAAGCAGAAGGCCCAGTTAATGGCCTTAGACATGCAGATTCGGGTGGGTGAAAGGCTGTGGATCCAACATAAGGAACCTGAAATTTTGACTAGACTGCAAAGGTTAAGGTTTCAATACAATGAAGTGCTTAGTTCTGAAGTGGAACATTTATTATTGAAACAATCGGCTAGGTTTCACGTTGAGCGGAACAAAGCTGGTAAATTGTTGGCAAACATGGTAGGGGGCAAGCAAGCTAGGTCAAGGATTACCTCCATTCTTGGTGATAGCCTTGAGCGTTTAACGGATAATGATCAGATTGTGGGCGAATTCTCCAAATTCTATAATCAGTTGTACGCTTCTGAGTCGAAGGCAGGCATAACCGAATTCTCTTGTTTTGTTGATAACACAGTTACACTACCAAAAAACTGCCTCCAGTTTTGCAACTGATTCCTATAGATTTTGGGGTGCTGAATCCAGGAAAAATAGCCAAAATGTTCCATCACGTCACGTTTTCTTGCAAAATTAGATTTCTTACCCATATAAGGAATGTTCACATAATTTCTTTTTAGCCGACTGCAGTTTATTTTCTTGGCCCAAAATAGAGGTTGTAATGGTTAACTAACTAGAAACACTCCCTCATGATATTTTAGAGTGTTTTGTATTCATTTTATACATTAACAGGACAATTGGGAGGCGGGGGGCTAAATCCAGTACTCGCGCTGACGCATGTTCTTTCCTGTTCGCCTCGCCTCATTCGCTCGCTCGCTCAAACACGGTGGTTGCGACATGAACGTTCCTGTCAAATTTCAGTTTCTTGCAAGTTCATTATTACCTTTTGTTTGCTCAGTCGTAATCCAGCTTTATTCCGAAGTGGTTCACTACAGTTGTAGTTTGCAGTGCTGTGTATTTGTGATGGCTCACAGAGCCAGAGGTTGCGTCAACTCTCCGGACAGTTTTTGTTTTATTTGTGGGGAATATACCGTGAAAAAGCGGCAGAGGAACATTTCTGCATTTATTAAAGTATATTTCGCCTATTTCGGTTTGAAGTTAGGCGATCAAGACAAACCGTGGGCTCCTCACAAAGTGTGCAAGACATGTGAGGAAGATCTACGCTTATGGATGAAAGGTAAAAAACAAGCATTTCGTTTCGGAATACCTATGATGTGGCGTGAACAAAGAGACCACAGCAGTGACTGCTATTTTTGCTCTTGCATTGTGAAGGGATACAATTTAAATAAGAACGTAATAAGTTACCCCAACCTTCCCACAGCAATTAGGCCTATGCCTCATAGCAACGAAGTACCTGTGCCTGAACCACCAAAATCTTTGGATCATATTTGTGTGGACGGTTCTGATCATGATGAGACTCATCAGATGGCTTTTCCCGATGAGTCCAGTACTTCCGAGTTTGAAACTGAACCAGATCCGAAACCTGAACTTTTCTCTCAAGCTGAATTGAATGATTTAGTCCGGGATTTAGGACTCCCAAAAGATGCTGCCCAATTGCTAGGTTCTCGGCTTAAACAGAAAAATCTATTGTCACCAGGAACAACTTTTTATTGGTACCGCCGCAACCGCGAGACACAATTTTTGTAGTATTTCAGCAAAGAGGAAGATTTGGTATTTTGCAACGATATATACGGAGTGATGGAAAAGTTTAAACTCAAGTATGATCCTGCTGAATGGCGGCTGTTCATTGATTCGTCAAAAGACAGCATAAAAGGTGTTCTTCTTCATAATGGCAACACATTCGCTTCAGTTCCTATTGCTCACTCTGTTATTCTCCAAGAAAAATACGAGAATTTGGCCCTGATTCTTCAGAAGATTCGTTATGATGAGCATAAGTGGATGATTTGTGGAGACTTTAAAATTCTATCCATGCTATTAGGGCAGCAATCCGGTTTCACCAAATATCCCTGCTTCCTTTTCTTGTGGGATAGCCGGGCCCGCGACCTACACTGGGGGAAAAAAGACTGGCCAATTCGGGAGTATTTGAGACCCGGTGAGAAAAATGTTCTTCATGAGAGCTTGGTACCTCGTGATAAAATTCTATTACCACCTCTCCACATTAAGTTGGGTCTCATTAAGCAATTCATCAAGTCCCTTCCAAAAGATGGTGAGTGCTTTCGGTACCTATGCTCAAAGTTCCCCCGACTTTCTGAAGCAAAGCTAAAGGAAGGAGTGTTTGTTGGCCCTGATATAAGGAAACTCATTTCAGATGGAGCATTCGCTGAAATGATGTCTGAGAAGGAAAAAGAAGCCTGGGATTCCTTCAAGGATGATGTTCTCAAATTCTTGGGGAACAGGCGGGATGAGAACTATAAGGATATTGTTGCCAGGATGCTCAATGCCTTCAAAGAACAAGGCTGTAACATGAGCCTGAAAGTCCATTTCTTGCACTCCCATGTGAACTACTTTCCCGAAAACTTGGGGGCGTACAGTGAAGAACAAGGTGAAAAGGTTTCAAGAGGACATCAAGGACACAGAGAGAAGGTACCAAGGAAGATGGAACACCACTATGATGGCTGATTTCTGCTGGTTGCTGCTGCGGGAAACCCCAGATAAAAAATACGCCAAGCAGCGCACCAAGAGAAGCATTCGGGGGAAGAAGAAACGGGCCCACCAGGAGATTGATTGACCCAAGAATGCCTTTAAAATCTAAACTGTGTTGACAAATATCGTGTTTTTACTAAACTTTGAAATAAAAATTTGCTAGTTATTACCACAGTGTCGGATCTCATTTATTAGAATTTTATTTTCACACCATCGGGTGTTTGTCTTCATGTATTGCAATGGTGCGGTTTGCGTTTTCTATTCTTACATACATACCTGTACAACATTTTTTGCACATTTCTTTGCTTTGCTTTGTATCTAACCTCGCTCTTATATGCTCAATGTTTGTGCACATGTATGTGGCTGTTTTAAGTGCAGACAATTTTGCTACCATCACAGTGTGTTTTGTTGACATTACTCTATTCTTATGTGCTGCCTTGTTACAATTTTCTTTATTCTTATTTGACTAACTACTAAACAATTAGTATAAAGAATTCATCCAAGAAACTTTTATCTCGATCGCACTCAATCTGAAACGTTCACCTCAAACTGCTAACCCAATGTAGCAAAAAATCTGTACTTGATGGAGCAAATTGGTTACCAGATTTGGATTCAGCGCACCAAAAAACGTAAAAATCAATCGAAACATTAGAGGCAGTTTAAAAAAAAAAATTTTTAGTGTACCTGTGTAATTTGTCACACCCTATTTTAGGGGAGCCTCAAGCTCAGCATCTTGGTAAATCCTTTTCATATGATGAACTCGTCTCGGCAATAAAGGCTGCTTCGTCGGGGAAAGCCGCGGAGCCGGATGGGATTCCCTCTGAATTTTATAAGGTTTTTAGTAACGAGTTAGCCCCTTATTTGTTGGTATATTTTGCGGAGCTAGAGAAGGATCAGTCTCGGACCGGTAATTTCTCAGAGGCTATTATCACGGTTCTTGAAAAGCCGGGTAAGGACCCCAGCCAAGTGGCAAATTATAGACCCATATCTCTTCTAAATGCAGATTATAAGATCTATGCAAGTATTTTAGCGAAGAGACTATCAGCAGTTATCGGGGAGCTGGTCCATCTGGACCAGTGCGGGTTTGTGCCTGGGAGATCCACCGTGGATAATGGCCGCCTTCTCTGCAACCTGTTGGAGAGTGCCTCGATGGACAGTAGTCCGTATGTTGCCCTTTATCTTGACGCAGAGAAAGCCTTTGATCGGTTAGAATGGCCATTCCTGTTCTTTGTTTGAAATGGTTTAGGCTAGGTGATGGCTTTATTAATAAGGTAAAGGTGCTATACGCAAATACATCTGCTCGCATCTGTGCGAACGGCATTCTGTCACGTTCCTTCTCCCTACACAGAGGCACTAGGCAAGGTTGCACCCTCTCCCCCTTGCTGTTTAGTCTCGTGTTGGAACCTTTGGCCATTGCCATCCGACAAAATAAGGATATTAGGGGTGTATCCATGGGGGACCTACAAGTAAAGATTTCTGCCTATGCTGATGATTTACTTCTGTTTACCCAGCCTTCTGAGATCCTGCATGTGTTGGCCTTGATCGATGGTTACTCCAGTGTTTCAGGATAGAAGATTAATTGGTCCAAATCTGTGGCATTCCCACTTAATTGTTATCCCAGTGCAGCGGAGATGACGCCTTTCACTTTTAAGTGGGTAACGGATAGTATTAAGTACCTGGGAACGTGGTATAATGTTTCGGTCGATGGCATGATCCAAAAGAATGGTGAGGAGCTATTGCATTTGATTCGGCAAAAGTCTTCTGCCTGGTCCCCCCTTCAGTTGTCCTGGTGGGGCAGATTGGAAGTAATTAAAATGTCCTTAGCGCCAAAGATTAATTATGTGCTCAGTATGATGCCTTTTACGCTTCCTTCTACACTTTATAGGAAGCTGGAGAAAAGCCTCATACATTTCCTGTGGAATGGTCATCCACCACGGATAGCCACTAAAAAATTAAAAGCCCCCAAGGAGAAGGGGGGGTCCACTTCCCTGATTTTTATGGGTACCATCAGGCCTTTCTTTTAAAGCAGGGGGCGCGGTGGTTGGCTCTTGGGGATCACGAACATCGACCTACTTGGATCGAGGTTGAGGCTCGTCTGGCCGCCCCTTACCCTCTGACTCACATGCTAGGCTCTATGCATCCAGAATGGACATCAGTTGGGCGGGTGATTCGGTCAACGCAGGATGCCTTTTTAAATCTCATTTGCTTGCTTGCTACGGATGATCCACCTTCTTTCCAACTTCCGCTTTGGTGGAACCCGCAGTTTCGAATTCGAGGTAAAATGTTTGCTTGGAAGAAATGGCAAGAGTGTGGCATATGGACGTTGGGTCAGTTGGTAGGGGCAAATGGTTGGAAAGATTTTGACTCGTTACAGGGGATGTTCTCTCTGCCGGATTCCAGTTTTTTTAAATGGGTGCAACTTAAGCACTGTGTAGACGCCTCTAAAATTAGAGTGACGGAATTGGTTCCGGAAGGGATTTTATTGAAGGGGTTGAAAGATATTTCGGAACAACTGGGCATTACCTCTAAACGTTATGCCTTGCGGAGAGAGTATGCATCTGTCAGATTGCTTGGGTTGACCCGGGTATGGGAGTCTGATTTATCTCGCCAGATCCCCGTTCCCTACTGGAAAATTTTATGGGACCCTATTACTAGAGTTTCTCAGTCGGCCGCAATCACACAATCATTATTTTTTTTTCTGCATAGGGCGTTTATTACGTCGGCGAAAATAGCCAAATGGGATAAGGATGCCACGGGCCTGTGCTGGTCTTGCCAGAAGGAGGCAGGCACCTTTCTCCACATGTTTTTTGACTGCCCTTTAGTGCAGAGGTTTTGGCGGCAAGTCTGGGCCAAAATGCATAATGTTTTAAACCTTCCCTTAGAAGTGACAAAGAATATGATCTTTTTTCGATCTTTAGAAATCTTTTCGGACAGGACGAGCGTAGAAAGCTTCCTGTTGAACTATATGCTCGCCATTGCCATCAAGACGATCCTGGAGCACTGGAAAAATTTACAGAATTTGAGCTCGGAAAAATGGTGGCATTTGGTATGTTATTATTCTAAACTTGAAAAAATTTACAGTAAACTTCACCAGCCTGAGAACGGGGAGCTAAACTTTAAACGGTGGTCCTTATTGGATCAATACGTTGCCCGTTCACAGGTTGCATAAGGGGGTAGTATTGGTGGTCTACTACAACCCTCTTCCATATTAGGATGAGGGGCTCTGAAGGGGGTCGGTGAAGGAGGAGTTTGTCAGCATTCCCAGAGAGCCGGAGGGGGGGGGGGAGGGGGGAATCAGTTGATGTTGGACCTTATTTTATTTTGTTTTATTTCTTTTGTTTAGTTGGCTGTATTGCGATGTAATTGTATTGGTTTTGTTGTATGATTATTTAAAAGTCGAAATAAAGAATTTAAAAAAAAATGAATGGCACAATCTCAATTTGGATGTTTCACACATCAAAAACCCCTCTAAACAACCCAAAATCTACAATCCTTTAAAACTTATCTAACTCAAACATTCCATCACCTCCAAATTCAAATCCACACACTCCACAGGCGCTGCACACTCTAATAAAAAAACGTAACCCCTTAAGGGTGATCAGAGAAAGGCTGAACTTTTACAGAGCTCTGCTAGTGAGTGGATTTTTGCCTCCTGGGACATCTTACTGTGAGTTCTAGCTGTTTATTTAATTATTTACTGTTTGTCTAACTGTTGTTTGTTTAATTATTTAGTGTTTGTCTTAGTGGTGTGCAAGTTCAGCCTTCTCAGCTGTACTTACCTTGCCTCTCTCAATTAACTGGGCCTTGAGATGAAGCCATTTTGAATTAATCTCTCTCCCCAGAGCCTGCTGTTTGTTAAGCTTTTCCTGTCCTTGCCTGCCTGAGTGACTCCTCCCCCTGTTTGTGTGGTAGCCATTTTGAATTAATCTCTCTCCCCAGAGCCTGCTGTTTGTTAAGCTTTTTCCTGTCCTTGCCTGCCTGAGTGACTCCTCCCCCTGACCCCCTCCCCCTGAGGTATCCTGTAACCTTGTTCCTGTTTTCTCCACGTGTGCATAGGCTGTTTTAGTTTGCTTTTCTCTGATCAGAGAAAGGCTGAACTTTTACAGAGCTCTGCTAGTGAGTGGATTTTTGCCTCCTGGGACATCTTACTGTGAGTTCTAGCTGTTTATTTAATTATTTACTGTTTGTCTAACTGTTGTTTGTTTAATTATTTAGTGTTTGTCTTAGTGGTGTGCAAGTTCAGCCTTCTCAGCTGTACTTACCTTGCCTCTCTCAATTAACTGGGCCTTGTGTGGTAGCCATTTTGAATTAATCTCTCTCCCCAGAGCCTGCTGTTTGTTAAGCTTTTCCTGTCCTTGCCTGCCTGAGTGACTCCTCCCCCTGTTTGTGTGGTAGCCATTTTGAATTAATCTCTCTCCCCAGAGCCTGCTGTTTGTTAAGCTTTTTCCTGTCCTTGCCTGCCTGAGTGACTCCTCCCCCTGACCCCCTCCCCCTGAGGTATCCTGTAACCTTGTTCCTGTTTTCTCCACGTGTGCATAGGCTGTTTTAGTTTGCTTTTCTCTGATCAGAGAAAGGCTGAACTTTTACAGAGCTCTGCTAGTGAGTGGATTTTTGCCTCCTGGGACATCTTACTGTGAGTTCTAGCTGTTTATTTAATTATTTACTGTTTGTCTAACTGTTGTTTGTTTAATTATTTAGTGTTTGTCTTAGTGGTGTGCAAGTTCAGCCTTCTCAGCTGTACTTACCTTGCCTCTCTCAATTAACTGGGCCTTGTGTGGTAGCCATTTTGAATTAATCTCTCTCCCCAGAGCCTGCTGTTTGTTAAGCTTTTCCTGTCCTTGCCTGCCTGAGTGACTCCTCCCCCTGTTTGTGTGGTAGCCATTTTGAATTAATCTCTCTCCCCAGAGCCTGCTGTTTGTTAAGCTTTTTCCTGTCCTTGCCTGCCTGAGTGACTCCTCCCCCTGACCCCCTCCCCCCTGAGGTATCCTGTAACCTTGTTCCTGTTTTCTCCACGTGTGCATAGGCTGTTTTAGTTTGCTTTTCTCTGATCAGAGAAAGGCTGAACTTTTACAGAGCTCTGCTAGTGAGTGGATTTTTGCCTCCTGGGACATCTTACTGTGAGTTCTAGCTGTTTATTTAATTAATTACTGTTTGTCTAACTGTTGTTTGTTTAATTATTTAGTGTTTGTCTTAGTGGTGTGCAAGTTCAGCCTTCTCAGCTGTACTTACCTTGCCTCTCTCAACTAACTGGGCTTTGTGTGGTACCCCCATCCCCCTGCTGAGGGTTCAGGACAGGGTACCTTGTAACTGCCCTCTTTAATAGGACTTATCTCCCCCCCTCCCTCCCCAGCACCCACCCACCCCTGGGGAAATTGTAGTTTTATAGGTACTTGGACATCTTAGAGGAAAGGGGCTGCTCTCAGGTGCAGCTCTTAATCCAAATCAGTCATACACAGAGGACCTGTGATTAATTAGCTTCAGGTACACAGGGTGTATTAGGGGTATTAGATACACTTTTATTAGTATAAGCATCTACACCAATCCTTATTATATACCGATTTAAAAGACCTAAACACAAGCTTTAAACTAAGATGCAGTCAGAGGTCCAGCAACGAGATGGGGGTTCTCCAGTCTTTTGCATCGAGTGTCACATGTATGATTATCTCCCAGTTGGTGAGAGGTCCTACATATGCACTAAGTGCAGGGAGCTCTTTGCTCTCAGGGAACGAGTCCGTTCTCTAGAGGCTAGAGTAGCAGACCTGGAAGACATAAGAAAGACAGAGAAGTACATGGACGAGACCTACAGGGATATAGTCCTGAAGTCCCACCTCCAGTCTGGCAGCATCCCTGTTGCCATGGAGGAGAGAGGTCACGTGACAGGAGAGCATCACCCTGGTGTGGCAGGAAGTGATCCTGTAACTGGGACCTGTCCTCCAGGTGATGTAAAACCCTCTCGCACCGAGGACGTTTCTCCAGGGCCATGTCCCCATGAGGGGAGGGTCAGGACAGCTGTTATAGTTGGTGATTCAATCATTAGGAATGTAGATAGCTGGGTGGCTGGTGGACGTGAGGATCGCCTGGTAACATGCCTGCCTGGTGCGAAGGTAGCAGATCTCACGCACCGCCTAGATAGGATCATAGATAGTGCTGGGGGGGAGTCTGCTGTCTTGGTACATGTTGGTACCAATGACATAGGAAAATGTGGTAGGGAAGTTCTGGAGGCTAAATTTAAGCTTTTAGGTAGGAAGTTGAAATCCAGAACTTCCAGGATAGCGTTCTCCGAAATGCTTCCTGTTCCACGTGCAGGACCCAAAAGACAGGCAGAGCTCCGGAGTCTCAATGCGTGGATGAGACAATGGTGCAAGGATGAGGGTTTTGGATTTGTTAGGAACTGGGGAACATTCTGGGGAAAGGGGGGGCTCTTCCGAAGGGATGGGCTTCACCTTAATCAGGATGGGACCAGACTGCTGGCATTAACCTTTAAAAAAGAGATAGAGAAGCTTTTAAACTAGAAAATAGGGGAAAGCCGACAGTCACCCAGGAGCGCACGGTTCGGACAAAGGTATCCTTGAAGGATACTACCAAAAGCAGTGAGGTTCCAAAAGGGAGTATAGTAGCCCAAATGCCCTTGAGTAAGGAGCAGACAGAGCATAAAGATTCCCAATTACCCATGCCTACCAATAGCCAGATTAATATTAATAAAATACAGTCTCTAAAATGCTTGTATGCCAATGCTAGAAGTCTAAACAATAAGATGGGAGAATTAGAATATATAGCATTAAATGAGAGGTTAGATATGATTGCACTCTCAGAGACATGGTGGAAGGAGGATAACCAGTGGGACACTGTGATACCTGGATACAAACTATATCGTAATGATAGAGCTGAACAAATTGGTGGAGGGGTTGCGCTCTATGTTAGAGAGGGCATTGAGTCAGAAAGGATTAAAGTTTTGCAGGGAACAAAATATGCTGTAGAATCTCTATGGATTGAAATTCCATTTATGAAGGGGAAGGTGATGGCAGTGGGAGTATACTATCGACCACCTGGCCAGAATGAACAAATGGATGATGAAATGCTCAAAGAAATCAAGGAAGCTAACAAAAGCCACAACAGAGTAGTAATAATGGGTGATTTCAATTACCCCGGTATCGACTGGGACAGTGTCACAGCAGGACAAGCTAAAGAGATAAAGTTTCTAGATGAAATAAATGACTGCTTCTTGGAGCAGCTGGTTCATGAACCGACCAGAGGGGAAGCCATACTGGACCTAGTCCTTAGTGGAACGCCAGATCTGGTGCAAGAAATAAGGGTGTTGGGACCACTTGGCAATAGTGATCATAGTATGATCATGTTTGATTTAATCAGTGGAGGACAGATAGTAAAGGAATCCACAGTACTACCTTTTAACTTTCAAAAGGGTGACTATGATAGAATGAGGAATATAGTTCGGAAAAAACTAAAAGGAGCGGTTCCAAAGGTTAAAGACTTACAGCAAGCTTGGGTGTTATTTAAAAATACTATCCTCGAAGCCCAGACCAGCTGTATTCCACGCATTAAGAAAAGTGGAAGAAAGTCCAAAAAACTGCCAGCATGGTTTAAAGGTGAGGTCAGAGAGGCTGTTGCTGCCAAAAGAGCAACCTTCAGAAAATGGAAAAAAGAGCCAAATGATGAAAACTGGAAACAGCACAAGCACTGGCAAGTTAAATGCAAAGCATTGATAAGGCAGGCAAAGCGGGAATTTGAGAAGAAACTTGCTATGGAAGCAAAAACACGAAATAAAGACTTTTTCAAGTACATTCGTAGCAAAAGGCCTGTGAGAGAGTCAATTGGACCATTAGATGATAGAGGGGTAAAAGGGCAGTAAGAGGAGACAAGGCTATAGCAGAGAGACTGAATGAATTCTTTGCTTCGGTCTTTACTGAGGAAGATGTAGGGGTGTTACCCAAGACTGAAGTGGTATTTAAAGGTGATACTGCAGAGGAATTGAGAGAAATATCGCTACACCGGGAAGATATATTACAACTATTTGATAAACTGAATAGTAGCAAATCACCTGGACCGGATGGTATACATCCCAGAGTGTTGAAAGAACTGAAATATGAGATTGCAGACCTGTTATTGGTAATCTGTGAACTTTCATTAAAATCATCTGTAATACCTGAAGATTGGAGGGTCGCCAACGTAACACCAATTTTTAAAAAGGGTTCCAGGGGTGACCCGGGAAATTACAGACCGGTGAGCCTGACGTCAGTACCAGGGAAAATGGTAGAAGCCATCATAAAGAACAAAATTACACAGCATGTAGATAGTCATGGCCTAATGGGAGACAGCCAACATGGCTTTAGACAAGGAAGATCTTGTCTTACTAATCTGATCTGTTTTTTTGAAGGTGTGCATAAACAGGTAGACAAAGGTGAGTCGGTTGATATAGTGTATCTGGACTTTCAGAAAGCTTTTGACAAGGTCCCCCATCAGAGACTTTTGGCGAAGCTAAAAAGTCATGGGATAGGAGGCAGTGTACTATTGTGGATCGGGAACTGGTTAAAAGATAGAAAGCAGAGGGTAGGGCTAAATGGCCAATATTCCCAATGGAAAAAGGTGAATAGTGGAGTACCCCAGGGATCTGTACTGGGTCCGCTACTTTTTGACATATTCATAAATGACCTGGAAAAGGGAATAACTAGTGAGGTAATCAAATTTGCAGATGACACAAAACTGTTTAAAGTTGTTAAAACCCAAGAGGATTGTGGAAAACTGCAGGAGGATCTGGATAAATTGGAAGACTGGGCATCCAAATGGCAGATGAAATTTAATGTGGACAAGTGCAAAGTTATGCACCTAGGAAAGAACAACCCACACTATAGTTACAAGATGCAAGGCTCCACATTAGAAACCACCACCCAGGAAAAAGATTTAGGAGTCATCGTGGATAACATGTTAAAACCCTCCGCCCAGTGTGCAGCGGCGGCCAAGAAAGCAAATAGAATGCTAGGTATCATAAGGAAAGGGATGGAGAATAAAACAAAGGATATTATAATGCCTCTGTATCGCTCCATGGTACGACCGCACCTTGAATATTGTGTGCAATTCTGGTCACCGTATCTTAAAAAGGACATAGAGTTATTAGAAAAAGTACAGAGAAGAGCCACCAAATTGGTGAAGGGGATGGAAGGCTACTCCTATGAAGAGAGGCTAAAAAGGTTAGGGCTCTTTAACCTAGAAAAGAGGCGGCTGAGGGGAGATATGATAGAGGTGTATAAATTAATGAATGGAGTGGAACGGATAAACGTGGATAAATTGTTTACGCTATCAGAATATAGAAGGACTAGGGGGCATGTAATGAAGCTACAGGGTAAACTATTTAAGACAAATAGGAGAAAATATTTCTTCTCTCAACGTGTAATCAAACTCTGGAATCTGTTACCGGAGGATGTAGTAAGGGCTGTTAGTATAGCTGGGTTTAAAAAAGGTTTGGACAAGTTCCTGGAGGAAAGGTCCATAAACCACTATTAAAAAGGGACCCAGGATATCAATGCTTGGCCTAGTACAAGCACTGCAGAACCTGTGTCTTTTGGGGAAACTGCTAGGTACGTATGACCTAGATTGGCCACTGTTGGAAACAGGATACTGGGCTTGATGGACCTCGGTCTGACCCAGTATGGCATTTCTTATGTTCTTATGATTACATTATGATAGGCAATATCTACACTATCTGTGATGATTAACCAAAATAAAAAATATGTGTTTGACGTACATTTGTCTCTGCTGCTGCTTGATCACACTGACACACGTATTTAGTGATTACATGGTTATGTACATGGCCCACCTGTGCCCACATCCTTGTACGGTGCCAGCTGTCTATCTGCCAGCCGTTCGCCACATCACTGGGTGTTACAGGTTCCCATACACACATTCCCTTTGAGGTAATATTTTTGCTTTGTGCTTGCTGTGCTTGTTTGGGATAGTGGTTACAGACATGTGTTGTAACACCATAGGTTGCAGGTTTGATCCCCACATGGGGTTTACTTATTTTTTTTCTGTTGTGCTGACCTGACCATGAGTTACCTGCAGGTTCATCACCTATGCACACACCCTTCCATCTCTTCACTGTACACCAAGGTGTGCCCTCTATGCTGCCTATCCATCACATATTGGCTGTTACATATGTGTCTTTCTTTATAGCATTTACATGGCAATCCTCTTGGGGGACTGGCATTGCTGTGGTTCAGCTGGTCTGTGGCACACCTGTTTTCAGGTTCAGTTCTCACCTGTTCTGTTCCATATTTTGCCCTGCTCCACAAAGCATCCCCTGCCATCCTTTGAGTTTAGGTTTTTTCCTCTTTTGCCTGCTGTATCCACTGCATAACATTTCATTGTGTGTGTGTGCATGTAGTTATATGTGGCTCTGGTCCCAAATACAGACTGTAATCTGATCTGTACACACCAGATCTGCATGTGCATTCCATCATGGTTACTGTTGGTGGTTTGCCTATCCTGGCAGCCAGCAGGCTTCTTGTGTGATGTCCTGCAGTATTCTTGTATGCAGCCTTTGCTAATGACCTCACATTGGTGGTGTGGCCTACCAGTTTGTGCATCAACATTTGTTCTAATAGTCATAGGTTTGATTCCTCTCTGTTCTCTTTCATTTGTATGCCTGTCCTGCACAGCTACTTTTCTTTCCTGTGACATTCAAATCTGTGCAGATTTGTGGTGTCAGCACATTGTACCCTTATCACAGTTGCCAACCATCCTTCTGTCTGCCTATGTGTGTCTTCCAGCTGTGTGCCATCCTGCCCTGATGTGCAGGCTGCTACCCCATGTCCTGCAGTGATACACGTTTCTGCATTGCAGCTGTTCCTGGTTGCCTTTCCTGTGTGCTCTGCATGGCACTGCTACTCCTCTGTCCTCCTGTCATTACACCTATCCTGCCACCTCTATCTTCTCTGCTGGACACGTCTTCCCATCCTCTGCCACACACTGTCATTGTTGCATGATACATTGCCATCACCCTGTGCATCGCTACAGCTGCCCCCGATATGTTTATCCATTTTTCCAGCTGCTGCATGGGCTGGACGCAGATTTGTGTGGTCCATCAGCTAAGATCTATTTCCATCCATCACTTGTGCATTGTCTTTCCTTGGTACTCTGTGTAGTGTTAGGGTTACATCTGTGTTTGTCCCATGCCTTTCTTTCTTTTCAACTTGGGTGACCTTGATTCACCTATACATCCTTGGGGCATCTTTAGGCGCACCTTAGATTCAGCCATCTTGTGGGGCACCTAATATGGTTCCTTGGGGGTTGACAACCTTTGAATACACCCTCTGGGACACATTATAACCCACCTTGGTTGACATGGTGGTTTAGGATGTGCCTTCTGATGCACCCTAAAAGGTGCATTTGGTTAGGGCACTGGGGTGCAGGTATTTTTAGCTAGCAGCACAGATTGTTGGACTGTTTCTGGTAGGAAAAAAAAATTGCCTTAGCCACCCTTATTCATTGGGCACACTGTGGGATCAAACTCATGACATCTGTCTCTGCAGTCATTGCATTAACCAGTGTGCTACACCTCTGCTGCTGTAATTGCAGATCGGCATGCAAAATTAAGGTTAACGCGCAGTAACGTGCATGGCTTCCTTTATCGCGCGATAATGGGCATGGCACACTTTATCTTGCGTTAACCCGCGATTGCTGTCTTAAGACCAGAACGCTCACTCCTTATATGGCATCCTTCACATTATCGCTGGTACTAGCGCCACACACATTAAGACGGTTTAGTAAACATACCCCATAGAGAAGATTGCAGGGACAGATCATGATGTAAATTACATGATGGGACTCTCAATTTGAGAAGTCAATTAGCGGTATCTTTTTGTGTGTGATTGGATGAGTGAATTTTTTTTTTGTAATCAGGGTGTGATTGCAATCTGAACAGTGTCCACATTTAAAATGACCCACCACCCTAATTTTAGGCTTGGGGACAGACAGAGCAGAGGGAACTATGAGGTTAGTGAGGTTCATGTTTCTCCTATGTGCTACCATAAAATCACTGTGACTGGGTAAGAGAATGGTGGAAAGAATGTGACAATCTTCTCTTAACATTTTCTGAATGTTCCTTGACAAACTGGAAAATGCTAAAAGAACAAATGAGCTTGTCAGTGTCTCTATGACCCACCTTTTGTAGAAGCACTGTGCTTTCAGAATTTTTTGCCCTATTGTGGACATTTGTAATGCACTCAGAGAGAGATTTCCTGTGTTGAAAATGTTGGTACATACTGTATCTTTGGCATGAAACTTGAAATCAGTGTGTGAGGAGCAAATTCTCTTTATCCTGAGAAACTGACGAATGGGCAAGTTATTTTTAGAGATCTCGTATGGAAACTCTCAAAGCATAGCAAATTGTTCCTAGCTGTTGGCTTCTTATATAGGTCTGTCAGGAAACCATCCGGACCCTTCTTGACAAGGATATCTACTGTAAAAAGGAAACTTGAAAGTGACTATGATATGTAGTCTGGAATTGTACATTCAAATCCAATGCATGCATGACTCCATTTGAAAAAAATCTTTAAGATCACTTTCTGCACCATCCCATACCATAAAAACATCATCAATATACCTCTTCCACAATTTGATTTTATCAGTAAATGGGTGATTAGTTAAAAACGTACGTTCAAAATCCGCAACGTAAAGGTTGGCAACATCAGGGGCCATAGAAGACCCCATGGCAACACCCTTAATCTGTCTATAAAACAGACCCCCGAAGCAAAACAAATTTTCTGTTAATGCTAGAGAGGCCAGTTGCATCAAATACAGTAAACAGTGGGTGTACAAACTGGTCTAAGCCTCTCTAAAAGAACAACAGTTAAAACGTCCAGAGCTGTTTTCTGTGGAATTATCCAGGTAGAAAACCACATAAAGGTAGGCCACAAAACTGCAGCTCTAACTGTAGGCGGCAGGTTATCCAGATAGTTGCTGAATATTGCCACTATCTAGATAGCACCAGCAGTCAGCGGTGAAAATGGATATGGAGTGCCAATGGAAATCAAAATTCCGACGCTAAATATCTGGTTTCATTTTAAACGCAGTGGCAGATGTTTAAAAAATATACTAACCACAGAGTCTGAATCTTGATCCAAAAAAGACTAAAATTTAATAAACAAATATTATATAGATAACGTGTTAATTTTCAGCAGCAGTGGTCTGCACTGTCAAGATGGATGGCCACCCACTACTTTAAGTTAAGACCAGATATTCAGGGCCTGTGCATAGTGCATCTAGTGACTGGTACTGAATATCCAGTTTGGTAGGATTGCTATTTTGCAGTCAGGTTAGCGGTGATATTCAGTCACTAATCTGATTGCAAAACTACGTAAAGTTAGGACAGCCTTTCACTTCTCCCAACTTTATGCGGTTTAGCTATACAATTAGCAGCTGAATAGCATCACTCACCAAATGTCTGCTGGTGCTGCTCTTGCTTTGTCCATGGAATGCCCCGGAACACTATCTAGATAGGGCCAGGGCATTTAATCTGATTAGTAGAGGATATTCAGCGGCATTTATGCAGTTTACAGGTCTGAAAACCACATAAATGCTTTGGAATATGCCTCTAAAGCTTTTTTTTTTTAAATGTTTAAATGTGTTTATTCAAAGGCAAACAGCAAAAACTACGGGGTACACAGAAGAAGTAACAAATAACTCATTGCATAAAACTCCAGGAGCATAGCCCCTCACGATCAGCACGGAGATCAAAACACCACATCCAGCTATTCCTTCTGCCCTATCCCCCCTCCTGCCCCCACCCCCCCGTCCACCCATCCCAATCCCCCCGTTTCCCCCCTATTACTCAGTGTGATCCCTAACAGCTACCAATCTCAACCCCCTCCCCCCCAAACCTTCCACCACCCCCCACCCGAGAACCGCTACAGGCCCTGCTACCAATCATAAGAACATAACATAAGAACATAAGATATGCCATACTGGGTCAGACCAAGGTCCATCAAGCCCAGTATTCTGTTTCCAACAGTGGCCAATCTAGGTCATATGTACCTAGCAGTTTCCCCAAGAGACACAAGTTCCACAATGCTTGTACTGGGTCAAGCATTGATATCTTCGGTCACTTCTTAATAATGGTTTATGGACCTTTCCTCCAGGAACTTGTCCAAACCTTTTTTAAACCCAGCTAACCAATCATATAGGCACCCCGACCACCCAGTGAGATGTTACCCAAAAGCCCCACCTAAAATCCTCTGGCGTATCCGAACCGGTAACAGCTGGAGGTGTGGGCCCCAGCCTCGTAGAAAGTTATCCCAATTCTTAGGGGGGCCCCTAACCCAGGATCTTTCAAACAGTAAGAAGTTATGTAATCTAATCCGCCATTGCCCATACGTTGGCCCTCGCTTCTCTAACCAGGCCTGTAAAATAGTCATGCGGGCAGCCACCAAGACAATCGCAGCCAATTCCACTCAACACGACACAGACACTCTCCCCACCTCGCTTCCCATATATCTAACACCAAGTTTGCAGCTGTAAAAGTCAACCCGTCCCCCAAGCAACGCCTCAAGTGCCTCTGAACCCCCCCCCCCCAAAATCCCACAATACGTGGACAGGACCAGAACATATGCCCCAGCGTGGCCGCTACCGCCCCACATCTCGGGCACTGGTTCGACGCACTAAGCCCCGCCCTCCAGGCCCGATTTGGCGCATAATAGAGCCATCTAAGTAGTTTATACTGCATATCCCTATGAGCCACCACGACGCTGAGGTCCGGAATGTGAGCTAGACACTGTGATATCCCTTCTCCAGTTACCTCTACCACTAGGTTGGCGGCCCATTGCTCAGCCAGCCCACTCTCATCGCCGTCCTCCCGCAGAGCATCCAATGCTCTGCACAAGGAGGCCACTCGCGCCACCTGGTTCCCTCCCATCAGCACCTCCTCCAGCTTTGAGCTCACAGCCCCTTGCAACGACCCTACTGGGATCCCTCGTATATAGCTACGAAGTTGAGCATAGGGAAACACGTCCAGCCCTGTAAAGGCATATCGGTCCCTCAGTTTGTCAAAGGGTTCAATACTGCCATCATCCTGCAGTACATGTTCTAACGTCAAGATACCCATCCTCTTCCATCGAACAAAATCCCGACCTATGAGTCCCGGTTACCTTGAATTGAGAGAAAGGGCGACCACTGGGCCGATACACCAACTTTCCCACAAAGATACCTCCACCCTCTCCGCACAGGATCTAACAACACCTCCTGAAGCACCGGGTCTATACCCGCCACCGACTTCGCATGTAGAATATACCCAAGGCACAAGGGGTGCACCAACCCTTCCATCAGGTCTAACGGGGTGTAATCTCCCATCCCCTAGATCCAATCTCGTACATGGCGGAGAAGGCAAGCAACATTATATTGCTGGATATCCGGCACACCCATCCCCCCATGCACCCAAGCCTCTTGCAGCCTACCGAGGTGAACCCGGGGTTTGCGCCCCTTCCAGAGCAGCAGATTGAGCACCCTTTCAAGCTGACGCAGATCCTTGCGCCTCAAAAGTATCGGAAGCATTTGTAGCAAGTACAACAGTTTCGGAAACAGTGTCATCTTGAACAGGGCAATTCTCCCTCCCAACGATAAGGGGAGATCCCGCCATTTCTGTGCCTTATCTAACAGGACACTGACCACCTTCTGCACATGAATACTATATAAATCTTTCAAGTCCGCAGGGATATAAAGCCCCAGATACTTAAACTTCCCATCCGCCCACTTTAAGGGGAATCCCCGACCCCACCCCTCCGCCACTGCGGGATCCAAGGGAAGAGCCTCAGATTTGTCAAGATTCAACCGAAAACCTGAGAGTCTACCATAATCCCCAATCAACCCCAGCAGTGCCGAGAGGCCTTCCCGTGGTGCATCCAAATGAATCAATAAGTCATCCGCGAAGTCAGCCACACAGAATTCCGATGATCCAATCCCGACGCCTCGGAAAGCAGTGGAGGAGTGGATCTGGCACAACAGGGGTACCAAAGTCAACACAAACAGCAGTGGCGACAGAGGACAGCCCTGCCTCGTGCCCTTACATATCCGAAAGTCTGGGGACAGATTCCCATTTACCATAATTGCCCCTAGGGGGTCCGAATAAAGTACTCAAATCACATCTTTAAAAAAGCCTTGCACCCCAACCGTTTCCAACACCTGATACATGAACCCCCAGTCCACACTGTCGAAAGCTTTCTCAGCGTTGAAACTTATAAGCATAGACGACCTACAGTCTCTCCGACTCACACACATGGAAGCTAGAAGTCTATGCACCCCAAACACCGCATGTCTCCCCCTCACAAAGCCCACCTGGTCGCTCTGCACTAGAGACGGTAAATATTCCGCAAGACGATCTGCCATAATTTTTGCCATTAACTTGATGTCCACGTTCAATAAGGAAATCGGCCGATATGAACTGGGGGAAAGCGGGTCCCTCCCGGGCTTAAGCAGTATGGTGACTAAAGCCTTATTTTTCTCATAGGGAAACTTCCCCGCTTTGATTAATCCTTCGAAATAGTCCCCTAACGGACTAACCACTCTATCTCCCAATATCTTATAAAACTCCCCACGCAAACCATCCACCCCGGGAGCCCATCCCTTCTTCAGGCGCTGCATCCCAGTCAGTATTTCTTGTGCAGTAATGGGGCGATTCAAGACCCGGACCTGCTCTTCAGTCAACTTGGGCAGCTTACAATCTTGGAGAAAAGCACCACCCCCTTCCACATCGACTCCATCCGCGCCATACAAATGCTGATAATAATCCCGAAAGACCTGTTCAATGTCCGCAGGCGTTCGCTTGAGAGTCCCATCCCTATGCCTAATGACCCCTATATGCCTAGGTCCCCCGTCCACTCGCACCAACGATGACAAAAGTTTCCCTGCCCGATTCCCATGCTGATATAACCGATGTCGATAATAGATCATCGACTTCTGAGCCCGCTGATGTAACAGTGTATCTAACTCGGCCTGTACCTCCTGGAAACGAAGCCTCTTAGCTCCCCTCCTGTCCTGCGAGAATATACGTCGTGCTTTAGCTAGTTCCTTCTCAAGTTGTAAAATCTTACTGTGCAAACGTCGGCGTTTGGAGCCATGATAACTAATAATTTCCCCTCTGAGAACCGCTTTCCTGGCCTCCCAAAATAGGATGGGATTATCGCGGTGCTGAGCATTGTCCTCCACATAAGCTTCCCACTTAGCCCGGAGGTGAGCCACAAAAGCTACATCACCTTCCAAATCCAACGGGTACCGCAATAGCCTGCCATGACTACTACTTTTGGATCTCATCTCTAAAATGACCATGGCGTGGTCGGAAATGACTGAAGGACCGATCTCCACTTTAGGTACCCAACCAAACAACTCCTCCGAGATCAAGAAATAATCCAGTCTAGACCAAGTCCCATGGCCTCGGGACAGATGAGTGTATTCCCGTTCCCCGGGATGCAAAGTTCTCCAAACATCCAACAAATTATTCCCATCTCTAATTCCAAGCAACCGCCTCGCACTCCACCTAGCTCGTGGAACCGATCTGCCCGACCTGTCCAGGTCCTCATCCATCACCGAGTTAAAGTCTCCACCCAAAATTAAACTGTAGCCATTAATACCAGAAATAATGGATGTCAATTGCTGATAAAAACGGGCTTCGTAAGTATTGGGCGCATACACCGACCCCAAGACCACGCGTAGGCCATTCAACACTCCCCACACAAATACATATCTGCCATCCACATCCGTCACCACTCTCTCCTCCACCCAACCAGACCCCTTGGCAATCAGAATAGTCACCCCCCTCTTCTTCCCAACTGCTGGTGCCCCATAAACTGTTCTAATCCATCCCTTCCCTAGCTTCTGGTGTTCAACTGAGGACTGATGTGTTTCCTGCAACAGCGCAATTTCTGTTTGCTTCCTTCTTAACTGTTGTAATATCTTATAATGTTTGATAGGGGATTCCAGGCCGCAGACATTCCACGAGGCTATCTTTATCCTTCCCGTCATTGATGTGACACTAAGAAGGCCCGTGAGAGAAAAAATCCCATTCCTCCGTGTGTGCCCCCCCAGCCTGGGGCCCACACCACACCAGACTCCCCATCAGCATCGATGCCAGCCACCCTTAAGGTACTTATCAGTGATCCCAGGCCCTGTGTCAGGTCAGCGAAAACAAGCCCCCTCCCCCCAACCTCATTCTCCAACCAACTGACCCCCATACCCCCCGCTGAAACTACCTGCCCCAAAACTCCCCACCCATCCTCCCCCCCTATGCCCCCTCCTGCCATCCATCCACAACCTGCCAGATTGGCCTCTCCATGAACCCCGAGACATGTGGAGCCCACCCTTCCACCCCACCTCTACCCTACTATGCCCTTTCTATTCCTTTAACTCCCACACCGAATCCCCATGGTGCTCTAACTCTGAGTCCAGCTCACCGGGATACAAGCTATTAGACTACCACCCCAAAAGTCCCACTACAAGGCCCAGCAACACTTTGCCCCCCCACGATATGAACGTCATAACTCAGAACCCTTAGGACCCTCCCCTCTTACCACACCCACCTGCCGTCACTGGACCATAAGGGCCCCAATATGGAGTCCAATCCGTGCACATCCCACATACTCCAATGGAGCCTCAGAAACGGACATCCAGGAATTATACAGTGGAACCATGTGGCATACTGAATGGAATTCCCCCTTCTCCAACAGTACCCCAGGTGATTACTGCCAGATAGTATAGTAATGCCGCATTATATGTTAAGAAAACCCCTCAGTCAACCCACAACACATTAAACCAGTTAACAAGAGTGCTTGGGCCCCAACAATCTGCCCACCCCTCAAGATTTTAACATTCTTAATTTCTAAAAGTAGTACCCACCAACACCTAAAAGGAAAGATGGGGGTAGCCCGGAGGATAACCAGAGCTACAGGCCTCCGCAAAAAACCGAGGCTTACACGGGCAGTGCCCCACTTCCCAACCTCTGCCGGGCTCACTGATATTGCAACGCACAAGAGCCTCTGGCCCCCCACTTACAATACAGCACAGAAGAGACTCTGGTTATCCACTGCCCAACCAAAACACAACCCCTTCCACCCTCAGAGTCCAACATGAGTGTCCCAGAGTTTCCGTGTCCAGGCCATTCCCAAAGTCACAACCAGCCATACTGGAAAGATCCCCATAGGCAATCTCACCAGCGTTGCTTGCAAAAAGTTAAGGCCTCCGCGGGATTGTCAAAGGTATGCTAAGCTCCTTCCCATTCCACCCGCAGCTTTGCTGTATAAGCAAGGGTGAAGCGCACTCCATGTGCGACGAGAAGGCCGCAAACCTCCTTATATGCTCTTTTTCGCTGGGATACCCCGGCCGAGTAATCCTGGAATATCAAAAGAGACGCGGCCTCTCCCTCTCCGCCGCTGCGCCGCTGCTTCCTAGCCACTCGCAATACACACTCCTTCTGGAACGCATTCAAAAACCGGGCTATGACTGCCCGAGGCCTATTCTCTGCCACGCGCACCGGACCGATGCGGTGGATTCTTTCCAAAGTCACTGTCCCAATACCAGCTTCCAGCTGCAGGTTGGTCTGGATCCAATCTTCGACATAATTTTTAAGCTCGCGGTCCTTCACTGATTCCAATGAATCTCAGATTCTTATGTCTGCTCCAGTTCTCCAAATCCTCTAATTTCTCAGCCTGCTGTTTCACTGTATGCTCCAACTGTTGCAAGAGAACAGAGGCCTGAGCCCGGTCATCCTCCAAGGAGCTAATGCGCTGTTCAGCCTGCTCAACTCGGCTCGTAAAATCTGTGACCGCTTGAGCCACCTCAGATATCTGGGAAGCCAACCCACAGAGTCTATCCTCCAACACCTGGACCACCGCTCTTGACACCTCAGCGACCATGCCACCCGCTGCTCCGATGCCTGGGCTCACCGCCTCCACGCCCGCCATTTTGGCTTTGGTTCCTCGCGGCTTCTCCCGCCGAGTAGGCTTGGATGCCATAAACAATTCTCACCAGGGTTAGGTCCCCAAGCTTTACTGCCAGGTCCTATCCACCACAGCAACGCAATCTTCGTTAAGGAATAGATATTTATGCCCTGGGAAGGTGTCGGGTCTCCGGAGCTAGAGAGCACACGTCCACTCTAGTCTACCATGCCACCAGAAGTCCTTTTTTTTTTTTTTTTTTAGTATAAAAAAACTTCCTATTCCACTTCTCATATTTTTAAAACCTATACAACGCTTTCTCTGCACAATTTTTGTTGGGGAAGGAGTTCCAAAGAGTAGGAGCTACACATGAAAATGCATGTGCTAAGGTTCATGTCAATTTACATAGCTTGTATGAGGGGCCCTCCACAAGAAAATCACTTTTCTCAGATTTTGACCTGGAAAATTTCTAACTCTAACTAACATATACTTGTATACCACTACAATCCCATACAAAGTGGTTCAGTGGAGTTTACAGCAAGCATTGTGCATGAGAGAAAGAAAAAGAAACTAAGTCAAAGGTTAAAATTAATTAAGAGTTGAACAGCAATGCCTTCAAGAGTTTTCAAAAATGAAGAAAAAAAGGGAGCAATTTTTATCCTTGTAGGTAATTTTGGCCACATTTCTGCCACCTTATAGGAAATAGTGTGCATAAAACTATATTTAAAATGCATAGCTTTGCAAGAAGGAAACAACAAAGCACTACACAATTCCAAATCTTATGACTTGCTTGCTAAAAAAGGAAACAGTACAGAAGAAACTCTTAATGGAACAAAATCATTAAAACATGTATAAAGAAACATATAAAACTTAAAATGAATCCTATTTGAGACCTTATGCCAATGCAGATCATGAAATATAGGGGTCAGTGCTGTATTTTTATTTACTTAACAGGTTTTCTATACCACCTTATCCTATTGTAAAGACGGTTTACTTTGAAACAAAACTTGATACTTTGTAACAGGGTAATGGCGGGACCGGCCCAATAAAGGGGGCGGGCCCCATGACCCAGCTGCAGGCAGAGGAGTGTCCAGGAAGCAGCAGCTGAGGCAGGCGAGAAAGGGGGAGGGGTGGGAGATAAAGGGAAGGGGCAAAGTCGGCCACTTCCTTTTCCCTGGCAGAGAGCATGGTCACTCTTGAAGCTGTGAGAGTGTGGGAAAGCAAAGGTTTAGAGCCAGCGGAGGAGAAAGAAAGGCTCTTTTCAGAGCTGAATGTGGTAAAAAGCTCTTTTCAGAGCCACGGGTGTCCAGCAGAAGAGCCACAGGCTCTTTTCATTGCTGTGGGTGAAGATCAAAACACTCTTTTCAGAGCCAAACAAAGCAAAAGCTCTTTTCAGAGCCCAGGGAAGAGAACAAAGGCTCTTTTCAGAGCCACAGTGCAGTTTCCATCACAGGACACCTCCAGAATTGAGCGGGCAACAGCAGGTGTGCTTATTGGGTTGGCGGCAGAGCAGCAGCACTGAAGTCTTTGGAGGTGAGTGGGCAATAGCAGCAGGAGACGGGAGCCCAGAAGGGGAGGATAGCCGGCAGACCACGTGTACAAAAAAAAGAGAGAGAGAAAAGAGAGATGGGGCAAGAGAGCCACCTAGTAGCGGCAAGATGGAACTGCACCACTGATGAAAGGCTCACCAAGACAGAATTAAAAAAAGAAAAATAAATAAATAAGAGAGATAGCCAGGAAAGACCAAGGAAGGGTCTCAACCACCTGCAAGGGGGCATGCCAGCGGGACAGGTACGAGATGGAGAAGCAGCAAGACCCAGCGGCGGGAACAGTGGACCAGCAGCCAAGAGGGCTCAGATGAAAGGTACAGCAAAAATTGTGGGAAAAGGCAAAGAGAACAAGAGCTCAGACGGCAGGTCAAATACTGGCGATGACAACGGCAAGGCAAGGAGAAGCAAAGTGCGGCAGCAAGCAGAGCCTGCATCGGGATCGGGAAGGACAACTCGAGAATCAGCAACCAGTAGCCTGTCCCCGCTGTGTGGCGGGGACCAGCAGAAGACAGAGGCCCTGGGTATGCGTGACCTCGTGAACCAAGTCAGGGTCATGGTGGCAGTCCATGGTGTGGGATGTGTCCAGGCTCTCCTTAGTTCACTGGACGGAGCACCATCAAAGGGCGGCACAGCCACAGAGGAATCGGGTGTCGGCTGTGCAGCAGCACCCACCAGAATAGGTCAGAATAGTGAGTATGAAAAACTGTCCTTTTTGTATAATAGTGTGGGGGCAGAAGGGGTGTGGGGGGGAGAAGGGGAGAGGTGGGCACAGGGGATGGAAGCGGGAGATGGGAAGTCCCGGGCAGGGGTGCAAAGCAGTGGCCCCAGGGCAGGGAAACAGTATATGGGGGAGTGAGGCTGTTGCGGCAACTGCCCAAGTGTGGGGGATGGGCAGCACAGCTGGCAGCGCTGAACAGGGTATTGAGAGACTCCTGCAGGCACTGGTTCGGATATTTGCTGGGCACAGCAGGGCAACAAGGGGGCAAACAGTGGCACAGGGCGTGATGGGCCCACAGAGGACTGGTGCACTCACCGTTTCTTCCCTAGGGAATACGGCCCCTGTGAACCCCGACAGGGCAGGTGAGGTGGCCCCAAATAGGGATGGGGAGCTAGTGGCGGACTTTAAGCCAGCGGAATATGTGTGCATCACGAGCATGCTTTACAGCCACGTTTCTGCCGGGCAGAAAGAAAAGATTTGGAAGGGTGAGACATATTCTCGCTACTCGTCTGGAGGGGCGATGCTAATTGCGAATGCTTGGGCTGTCGCAACAAGTGAAAGCTGGTCTCCAAGTGGCCGATAGCATCCCACCAACAATCACCAATTGGTGCGCAGCCTTTCAGGTGTTGGCCAGCATAATTGGCGAGAAACATCCGGAGCGGTGCCGGGTCTGCTCAAATATGAAGACAATATTTACGAGGCCTACATGGTGTACAGGGGCACCACCTGGCTGGAGTACAATGAACAATTTCAACAGAACATGCCAGGCAACCAAGGGCTCAGTTGGGACTGGAAGGACATCGACCTGTGGATCCGGTTGATGACGCAAGGTCAGTGGAGCAGCAGGGCAAGCAAGGCTCCAATAGGGAGTTCACCCTGCAGGTATGCAAGCCCTCAGCTGTTGTTTCAGGGAGACGGTAAGTCTGGAATCGGGGAAGGTGGCTCTGGCCCAGTGCTGCCCATCTTCCCCTCCCACCGGGGAGTCTGCAGGCGTACAATGGGGGACCTGCAGGTTCAATAATGCATGCAAATACTAACACGTACGTGCAACCTTCGGGGAAAGTCACCCACAACTGCGCTGCGGAAAACAGCAAGGGGGTGATTCCCTGCACTAGGGAAGCCTGGTTGGGGCAGGTCACTATGCCTATCAATGTTGAGGCACTGTGGCGGAACCTGAGGGGTTATGATCCAAAAAAACCCATGATGGTTACTCAACGGTTTTACACATGGCTTCGCTATTCCTTACAGCGGCCTTCCGGGCGCGGGAAACTTGAAATCTGCATTGGAGCAGAAAAAAGTGGTCCAGAGGAAGCTGGATAAGGAGCAGATATTGGGAAGGATGGCTGGGCCATTTATGAGTAAGCCCTTGCCCGACTTGATAGTTTCCCCTCTGGGTCTAGTCCCAAAAAAGGAACCGGATGAATACCGGCTCATTCACCACTTGTCATACCCAGATGGTGCACCTGTAAACGACATGCTCAGTAAGGTATGCCTTGTTGGACCAGGCCCTGGAGTTGCTCCAGGACTTGGGGGAGGAGGCATGGATGGCAAAGACGGATGTGGAGGCCTCCTTCCGGCTACTCCCAATACATCCGGATAGCTTCTACCTGCTGGGGCTCAGGTTCGGGAGGCAGTACCATGTTGATAAATGCCTCCCAATGTGGTGCTCAACATCTTGCGCCTACTTTGAGGAGTTCAGCTCCACTCTTCAGTGGATGACCGAGAAGATGTTGCACCAGGCAGGATCATACATTATTTAGATGACTTTCTGCTCATGATGCAGGATAAGCAGGGTTGCCAGAGCCTTCTGGGCATTTTCCTGAGGAAGGCAGAGATGTTGGTGATACCCTAGGCCTATGCTTTTTGGGGATAAAGAAAGACACGAAAGACATGGTGATGCGGCTACCAGCATATAAAGTGTCAGCCTTGAAGGCGGCAGTTCGGTAGGCAGTTGTCACAAAGAAGGTCACATTGGGACAGATGCAATTTCTGATGGGCTACCTAAACTTCACCTGCCAGGTGATGCCTATGGGACAGGCTTTCGTCTGGCGGCTGGCATATGCCACAAAGGGTATCCGCTGAAAACACCATTTCATTAGGGTCACCGTGCCCCTGAGGTAGGACCTGGCCATGTGGCAGCGGTTCCTGTTGCACTACAGTGGCAGAAACATATGGAGGGCACTGGCCACATGCAATAGGGAGCTGGAACTATTCACAGATGCGGCAAAGGGTATGGGTTTTGGGATCTACTTCCAGGGTCAATGGTGCCATGAATGATGGCCAGCGGAATGGCACCAGCGCAGTGTGACCAAGGACATTACATTCCTTGAAATGTTCCCCATTGTCGTAGCCAGGGCCATATGGAAGTGACTTTTTGCCAATAGGAGAATAGTTTTCCACTCAGATAACCTAGCAGTGGTGTTCGCCATCAATAATCAAACAGCAAAGGCTGGGAGGGTGATGCAGTTGGTTAGGAAGCTGGTGCTGCTGAGCTTGGAACTGAATGAATTCATTATGGCCCAGCACATTCCAGGGGAAAGCAATTAGTTGGCTTACGCTCTCTCATTTCCAGATCCAGCAGTTCTGGCAGCTCGCCCTGAATGCAGCGCCCCAGGCAGCCTGCATGCCGGAAGAGATGTGGACTCTTGGATGTGGAGCGCCAGCAGATTACTGATGGCATCATTATCGGCCGCTACATGGAAGGCTTACAGGTACTCCTGGGGTCAGCTTCAGAGATTCATGGAGCAGCAGGGAGCCAACAGCAGGCAAGGGGTGACAACTGGGATCTTGCTTGGGTTCCTTATGCAGTTACAGGCTGAAAGGGCATCAGTGAGGCAAGCCAGACTGGTGCTGGCAGGGGTAGCCTTCTTTCTCAGATTGCGGGGATGCAGTGATGTGACGAGAGTGTTTGGTACGGAAGGTGATGGAAGGCTGAGCAAGGGAGGCAGTGAGGCAGCTTGATGGTCACCGGCCCATCTCCCTTCCCATGCTGGGTGGGGTCATCTGTCAGGTGGTGGCTATCACCAGGAACAGGTGAAAGGAAAAACTGTTCTGACTGGCAACACTTTTGATGCTCTTTGGGGCCTTCCACATGAGCGAGGTCCTGCCTTGGTCCAGGTCAGACACAGCTGGTGTGACTATCCGGGCAGCAGATGTCACGTTGGGGGAGACAGGATATGCCTGTTCCTGGCTAAATCAAAGATGGGTCAGCTGGGGAAGGGGAGGGTAATATGGCTAAACACTACAGCAGTCCGGGAGCTTTGCCTGGTCGAGGCCCTTCCTCCGGCATGAGGATAAGTCCTACCTCTGACAGTATCAGTTCTGGGAACTGTGGCTGTGGGCAGTGAAGGTGTCAGGGTTTAATGCCAAGGGGCTGACTCTACATTCCTTTAGAATCGGGGTGGCAACCATGGCGCAAAGCTGGGGGTGGAACAGATACAGGCTATCGGGAAGTGGGCTTCCAACTGGTATAAGATGTACATTTATCACCACTGACACTTGCTGATGCTGCTCTCCTTCTTGCCTGCTAGATCTCAGAGCGATCTCAGTTTGGATTGTGGGACACTCCTATGTCTACAGGGTGGGGCGAAGAGCAGCAGAATGGCACTATGGTAGGCAGCTCTGCTTCCACACCAACAATGTCTGTATATGGCGGATGGCACAAAGAGGGATGAAGTGGGATCAGCTGAGGCCCACTCTCGCGAGCCGGAGCCGGGTCAGCCGCCCGCCAGACTTTGTGGTCCTCCACCTGGATAGTAATGATCTGGTGTCCGGAAAGGGCATAGATCATATCATTGGGATCAAGGTGGACGTGGCCTGGATATACGCTGAGCTGGGGGTGGGGTCATCTGGTCCCCCATATTCCCACAGAAGCAGTGGAAAGGAGAGGATCACCCAAGAGGCATTGAGAAAAGCTGGAGGAAGCTGAATAAGGAGGTTGGGACATTAGTGTGAGCAGTGGGTGGGGTTGTAGTGGATCATCAGGGCATACTGGGGGGAGGGACCGTGTACTTTGGGGATGGAGTTCACCCGAACAAAATTGGCCTGGAGCTGTTCATAGAGGGTCTGCAGCAGGCCATCAGTTCAGTACTCACTATGGGGTGAGTTGGGCCGCAAGCCCTCCTGGTAGCGGGACCTCACCGATAGAGAAGAAGGGGAGGGTACCCTGGAAAGGGGGACTAGGTACTGGGCTGAGCGTGCCTTGGCCCGGTAAAAGAGGAGGGCCAGGTACCAGAGGATAGGGGTGCCTGGCCTTGATTACCAGGAGCGGGGGCCACCCAGGTGCCAACACGGAACAGTTGGTGATGGGGAGGTGGAATGGGGTGGTGACCTTGGCCACAGGGCTGGCCGGGGTTGCCAAACGTGGCAGCTGGGATGGCGGTGCCCCTCCACATTTGCTAACATAGGGCCAGTGTGTGCTCATTGTTTACTAATTGTTACCCATTGTGTATGTTTGGTTTGCTGTGATTATGTTTATTGTTGTTGTTAATGGTAAAAGTGGCTGTGTATCTGCAAGCTGTGGCCTGAAAGATCCACTAAAAAAGCAGTTGGAGAAAGAAATGATGGATTGGGCTGTTTTTTGCAAGAAGGGGAATGGGTGGAGGGGCAGGGGAAGAGGAATGGCAAGAGCCTGAAGCCAGTGTGGCATGCGTGGGGTCATGAACTTGGATAAAACATAATACATTATAATAGGGCAAAGGACTTGGCAAGAACTTAAATTAGGGGGGATCAGTGTTCATGGGAGGGGGAAAGTAAGGGGAAATTTGGGAGGGGGGAAGGGGATGGGATTAAAGTTGAAAGAGACTGTTGCATGAAGGAATTATGTCTTGTCCACAGTGAAGTAGTCTGTAAGTAGGGAGTCTTGAGGGCCTTTTTTTTTTTTATAAAGCATTTTAACATTAATTACAGAGAATAGTGAAGAAATATTCCATACAAGCAAAAAGGAAACATAACAACAAATGTTACAATGAAATAATAGGAACAGTAGACCACGTCAAGGGATCTGTTTCTGATTTAAGGAACAAAAACATTATGATAGCAAAAAAGAATTAGGATGAAGCCATACAGGAGGTACAAAATCATATCAATCCACTGCCCGTCTCACCTCCCACTACCTTGTCAGCTATAAATTTTTCTAAATGGGAAGCATCTAGAAAGGAAAAAGTGTTCCCATGCCAGGTAACCAAGCACCGGCAGAGGAAGCGAAGAAAGAAAGTAGCAACCAATGCCAAAACTTTGGGGTTTTATTTAAGAAATTGCTTCCTCCAAAGCTGCGTGCTGCGAGAAACATCAGTAAAAATATTTATACACCGCCCATAAAATTAGACATCTTTCCTTCGAAAAAAGGCCTTAAGAACTTTAAGTTTAGTAGATTCTGAAAGAAAAGTGACCAAGCGCCCGTGTAGCGAAGAGCTATATTGTCAGTGGAATCCTCCAGGAAAGCAGTGAGATTCTGAGTAATTGAAGGAGACAAAACATCAAGGCCCCCCTCTGAGGGATTTATCACCTTTTGCTGGGTGGGTAGATAATACGCAAAAGAATAATCAATAGGCTCAGAAAAACCTCAGGTTACGAGCTCGGGTGGAGCTCTCCAGTGCCTTCAATTTAGCATGCAACACTAGAGAATCAGAATAAAATGCAGCGTAAAATTTCTGAATAGGGGGAAGCTGAGATTACACCCTAGACCAGCGATGGCGAACCTATGGCACGCGTGCCAGCTGTGGCACGCGAAGGCCTTGCAGCTGGCACGCGGGAAGGTTCGCAATCAAAAAAAAAAAACCAACCCTCTCTGCTGCCGTTGTCGGGGCCGCCGCGGCAGAATCGAGCGTGCCGCGGGGCCCCCTGTACCCACCCGGCAGAGCCTGTCCTCCCGTAGCAGCTCTCTCTTTGGAGCTGCAGTCCGACGCGCCGGCTTGCAGAGCGCGAAGGGAAGAGTTTCCCTTTCGCGACTCTGTTAAGCCCGCGAGGGCTGATGGGAACTTCCCATCAGCCCCCGCGGGCTTAACAGAGCAGCGAGGGAACTCGTCCCACGCGCTCTGCAAGCCGGCGCGTCGGACTGCAGCTCCAAAGAGAGAGCTGCTACGGGGAGGACAGGCTCTGCCGGGTGGGTACAGGGGGGCCCCGCGGCACGCTCGATTCTGCCGCGGCGGCCCCGACAGCGGCAGCAGACAGGTTTTCTTTTTTTTTTTAATTTTCCCTGGGCTGGGCTGGGCTGGGCTGGGCTGGGGGGGGGGGGGGTTAGGAGTGGTGATGGACTGGGCTGGGCTGGGCTGGGGGGGGGGTTAGGAGTGGTGATGGGCTGGAGGGGGGGTTAGGAGTGGTGATGGGCTGGGCTGGGGGGGGTTAGGAGTGGTGATGGGCTGGGCTGGGCTGGGGGGGTTAGGAGTGGTGATTGGCTGGGCTGGGCTGGGGGGGTTAGGAGTAGTGATGGGCTGGGCTGGGCTGGGCTGGGGGGTGTTAGGAGTAGTGATGGGCTGGGGTGGGGGGGGTTAGGAGTGGTGATGGGCACTGGGCTGGGGGGGTTAGGAGTGGTGATGGACACTGGGCTGGCAGGGGGGGGTTAGGAGTGGTGATGGGCACTGGGCTGGCTGGGGGGGTTAGGAGTGGTGATGGGCGCTGGGCTGGGGGGTAGGAGTGGTGATGGGCTGGGGTGGGGGGGGTTAGGAGTGGTGATGGGCACTGGGCTGGGGGGGTTAGGAGTGGAGATGGACACTGGGCTGGCTGGGGGGGGTTAGGAGTGGTGATGGGCACTGGCTGGCTGGGGGGGTTAGGAGTGGTGATGGGCGCTGGGCTGGGGGGGTAGGAGTGGTGATGGGCGCTGGGGGGGGTTAGGAGTGGTGATAGGCGCTGGGGGGGCTTAAACTAAAAATTGAGTGATGGGGGATTAGGACTGGGAGTGGGCTGATGGGGAGGTTAGGACTGGAAATGGGCTGGTGGGATTAGGACTGGGAGTGGGCTATGGGGGGCTAGGACTGGTAATGGGTTGGGGGGTTGCTAGGACTGGAAATGGGCTGAGTGGAAGGGGGCTTGAACTGCAAATAGCTGTTGGGGATGGGGCTTGGAATGGAAATGGGCTGAGGGGAAGTGGGGGGCTTGAACTGCAAATAGCTGATGGGGACGGGGCTTGGAATGGAAATGGGCTGAGGGGAAGTGGGGGGCTTGAAGAAGGGAATGGATGCTGGGTGAGACTGGAACTAGAAGGGAGCTGATGTTGGGGGAGGATTAGAATGGGATGGGGCTGGGAGAGTAAAATGGAGAGGGGAAAAATATTTTGTGTAGGAGGGATGAAAAATCTACAATTGGCCAGGTATTGGGAGAGTAATTGGGGATTGAGGATGGAGGGGTAAAATTTGTGTGGATGAAATAGGAATGAGGAAAGAGCAAAAGGAGAAAGATTAGTATGTTAAAGCAGATGTAGAGAGAGAGAGAATGGAAAAAAAACTAGAAGAGAGAAGAAAGGACAAATGGACAGCAGACGATGGAGAGTTAGCAGAAAACATGAAGAAACCAGAAGAAAATGGCTGGACCAATTGCAACTGAAAAAAAATGCACAAAAGGTAGAACGATATCTCTTTATTTTGAATTTATTAACTGGAATATGTCAGCTCTGGGAAATGTGCATCATTAACATCTGCGCTTTGTTTGGTACAAGAGGAAATTCCTATTTGACGTTGCCACTTGTTCTCTTTCCCCAGTATTCACTGAAATGTATTGGTTTAATATTTGCAGTGTTGCCTTTTGATAGGTAGGGTATGGTGCTTTGTGAGTCCTGGTAATGCTGTCAGGATACGGCGGGTTTGCTATGGGTTCTAAATGGGCAGCGTTTGTAGTAGTTCCTAATGTGCCTGGCGGTTGGCACTGGATTATAGTAATGTAGAAATCTTTTAGTCTTTCTTTATCCATACACTCATTAAGAGACATGTTTATTAAAAGTTAGTGTATGGTAACATTATGCAAATATTTATGCAAATAAGACCACTTATGCAAATGACGTGCTGGCACTTTGAGGAAATTCTTTGGTTTTGTGCGGCAGTTTGGGCACTCGGGCTCAAAAAGGTTAGCCATCACTGCCCTAGACACTACCTGATTAGTTAAGGAAATTGTTTTTATCTAAGGCTTTCAAACAAGTAGAAGTGTCTTGAGAAAAAACACACAATGAAGCAACAGATGAACCCAGTTTAAAGTCCAAGGCCCGAATAGCGCCCCAGATATCCTTAAGAGTGATCTCCCCCTCAGAGGGACAAAGGTCTGAAACTCACTACTAAGTTCAGACCCACCTTGAACCACAGGAATAGGAAAAGAAATTTCCACAGAATCTAACAACTGCTTACCTGGAGATGCCACATCAGACAAAGTAGAAGATATCATAGGAAGTGGGCAAGTTGGGGGGGTCCTACCGCCAGAGATAAGTGAGACACCATCAGGAGAAGACTGCACAGGAACAGAAACTAGGTGGCAGTCTATCAGACCAGCTACCTTCGCAGCACCGCCAACGACACCCCTCATCAAAGCTCCTTCCTTCATCTTATGTTTCCCCATTAAAGAAAAAAAAAAAGAAAAACAAACAATATAAGAAACAAAGAAGCAAACTAACACACTGTCACCTCTGTGTCGCTGAAGGGGCACCAAAGGGCCTATCAGCCCCTTTATTTATTTATTTTATTTATTTGGTATACATTTGTAAGCCGCCACTTCCAGCAATCAGCAGCGGACCAATGGTGTAAAATACAAGGGAGTAAAGTATAAAATCAGTTGAAGGTACAGAATGATTTGGTGGAGGGGTACACCACCAACACACAAAATTACCAATAGACATTACATTTTGCTCACCCAGGTATGAGCCACAAATAAAAATATACATTTGATTGAACAGATTATAAATATACACTTGATTGGTCAGAATAAATATACATTTGGTTTACCGTATGAAAATTAGATTAGATGCACCCCTTCAGAATGCACCCCACAGTCATGTTCCGTGGTTGCGAAACAGAGGAGAGTGAATTTACACAATCCTGGAGGGGGTTCCTTCCACCAAGGCTGCCCTCTCTGTGCCAGTACAGAGATTCCTGGAAGACTCCCTACTCAGCCCACCAGCGTGAAACAAGCAGTCCAAACGTCGATGGTCGGGCTAACAAGCACACCTCCTCTCACCCTCAGAACAGGTCCTCTTGAGGGCCTTTCTGAATGTTAGTAGATCCTTTGTGGCCCGGAGTTCATATGGGACTGAGTTCCAGAGGAAAGTGCATATAGGGAGAAGGCTCTTCTGAATGAGGTGGTGCTGGATCTGGTGAAGGATGTTGGGGTAGTTATGGTGTTATAGGAGCCAGTTCTCCTTGCACAGTATCTTTGGTCTTATGTTTTATTGTTTGAAGGTGTGTAGGCTATAGGCCATTGAGGATCTTGAAAACTGTAAGGATGGCTTTAAATATTGTGCATTCAATATTGGGTAGCCAGTGAAGCTGTTTGAGCAATGGAATTATGTGCTCAGTTATGCTTGCATTGCAGAGGGTACATGCTACTGTATTGAGAGCTAGTTGAAGCGGGTGGATTGTTTTCTTAGGAAGGCATTGGAGGATGAGGTTGCAGTAGTCTAGATATGGGAAGATGAGAGCTTGAAAGACTGTGTGGAAGTTTTGTTGGGGTAGGAGAGGCTTGAGATGTTGTACAGTCTTGAGTTTATAGTATATGCACCTGGTGATGTTTCTTATGTGGGCAGAGAATGTTAGGCGCTAATCGAGGGTGATATATCAAGATACTCCAAAAATAAGATGAGCTGCAGTATTCTGACAAAGTTGCAAATGCTATACCTGTCACTGTGAACAATTCATAAATAAAATATTACCAAAATAGAACTTTGTACTAGAAGCTGAAAGTGCTCAGCAGAAAAATATGGCCTTATCCTTCATAACTGATGCAGTTTAGAGCATGATTTTAATACCACTGAATTTATATGATCCTCAAAGGATAGGTTATCATCAATCAAAATACCAATTATTTGAAGGACTGTGTCGGAATGAAGTTTTAACTGATCCAGTGCCTGTACTGAATCTTATCCGAGTTAGTGGGTTCACAGGGCAGCTTTGAAGATTAATATGGGCAAGCCAGATTATCTGTTCGAGCTGGCTGACAGTAACTCTTTATCATAAAAATTGCTCATTTCAGAATCTGATTATACAGACCTCCAGATCAGAAATCAGAAAATCTTGATGCCCTTATAGGATTCCTCAGTTCATCCACAGATACCAACCCTATAATACTGCTAGGTGACTTTAATCTACCATCCCTACCCACCTCGTACTCTGTCCTTTTCCTCGAATCATTAGTTGACATGGGCTTCCTCCAAATCATTAATTCAAAGACCCATAATAAAGGCGGAACCCTTGACCTTGTCTTTCTATCAGAAGCATTCCAAAAATATTTTAACAAGACATTGCTTGAGTGCTCACCTATTCCTTGGTCAGACCACCACCTGATCAAATTTAACCTCGCCTACACTGGAATAAACAAAAATAATAACCTACAAATAACCCCTCAACCTAGATTCACAAAATTTAACGCTGATGAATTCCTCGATCTAACTATTCCACATCTTACCCTTTTACCAACTGATTTAGATGAAGCCGTTGCAAACTGGCATAATACAATTAATAATGCAGCTACATACAAACAGTCAACCAAGAAGAAAAACTGCCCTAGAGCTGGAGATGCCCCCTGGTTTAACAGCACCTTAAAATTAATGAAGAGAGAATTAAGGAATATTGAATCAAGATGGCACAAAACTAAATCTACCTTTTATTTTGACACTTATCATAGCCACCTCAAAAAGTATAAAGCATCGGACAGTGCCAAAAAAGATTACCACTCTGCAATGCTAACCAAATCCATGAATAGGCCAAGAGAACTCTTCAACATCGTCCAAAACTTAACTAATAACACATATGGACCCTGCAATGAAATTACTGATATCTCTGCCCAGTCTTTAGCCAACCACTACATAAATAAATCAAAAACCCTTGCATTCACACCAAATACCCTATCCCTTTCACACCAACATCAATTAGAAAAATGGTCTGACTTTTACCCTATATCTAAAGATAAACTTAAGAATACAATTTCAAATCTAAACACCACTACATCACAACTGGACCCCTGTCCGGTAAACTGGATTAAACATACTCTCCCTTTCTCCTTCCTATAATCAATCTCTCGCTACTCCAAGGATACTTACCTCCCTCCCTCAAACATGCACAAATCCGACCGATCAAAAATAACACCCTTGACAAAACATTACCTACCTCGTACAGACCTATTTCAGGCATCCCTTTTATGGCAAAGCTAATTGAAAAGGTGGTCCAAATCCAAACACAGGAACACATAGAAAATTCAGCCCCCCTTGATGACCAACAATATGGTTTTCGTCCCTACCATGGAGTAGACACACTTCTAACAGTACTCCTCGATACCCTGACAAGGGGTATTGACAACCCGAAACAAGCATTCATCCTACTCTTTCTTGACATCTCTACAGCGTTTGATAGTGCATACCATGCTGTACTGCTTAACAGATTAAAACAAATAGGAATACACTCAACTGTACATAATTGGTTCACATCATATCTAACTGATAGAACCCAAACCGTCCGAATTAGCACTCAAACTTCTAAAACCTACAAACAGGTAATCGGTCTCCCCCAAGGCTCCGCTCTATCCGCCCTCCTATTTAATATTTATATACAACCAGTCTGCAACATTTTCAAAAAATTTAAAGTCCACTATCACATATATGCAGACGATATGATGATGTACATCCCATTTACAATCCCAACACTTCCACTGCAACTATTAACAGAATGCTTCAATGAATTAACAAAATGGCTAGCAGATCACAATCTCCACATCAATCATGCTAAAACCGATATTTTAATAGTAACAAAAAATCAATCCTACATCCCTCCAACACACATCACACTCCAAAATCACAACATTAATATAAAAAATGAAGTAAAATACCTAGGTGTGACCCTTGACTCACACCTTAGTATGAACACTCATATCAGAAACATAACCAAAAAAACTACTTTAAACTCAAAATTTTAAAACAATTACGCCCCCTTGTACACCTACACGACTTTTTGAGCATTATCCAGGCTATCATCACACCACACTTTGATTTTGCCAACCTCATTCTACTAGGAACAACAAAGCAAAACATTGAGACTCCAACTTACCCAAAATGCAGCAGCAAGAACTATAATGAAGGTTCCCCCATTTGAACACATAACACCTATACTTGCCAACTTACATTGGCTCCCAATACAATCTAGAATAAATTACAAATTGATAATTACTACATTCAAGGCGTTAAACAATATTGCCCCAGCCTCTTTAACAAAACCTATCACCATAGACACATCCAAAACTTCACTACGGAGTGGCCACAAGAATAAAATAAGGATTCCAAAAGAATTCACAAATACTAAAAAAACAACCAATAAAAAAGCATTTTCACATGCTGCTCCCATCCTATGGAACTCCCTCCCTGATGAAATAAGAGCATTAAATGAAATAAAGGAGCTCCGCAAGAAATTGAAAACATTTCTGTTCACCTCCCACTTCGGCACACTAGTAAATTCATTACCCCTAACAGGAAATGGATAATGACAATATTGGTTCATGCAGACTAATCACAATTAAAAGATTATTTAAAAGCTATTTGTAAAACCGGTAAATAGAACTATGTAAATAGTTGCAAAAAGTTTATATAACGAATTATTACTGTATATAGTTCAATCATGTTTAATGCATTAGCAAAATTGTACATAGTTACTAATGTTCCATGTAATAGCAAAATTGTACGTAGTTACTAATGTTTCATGTAAAACAGATATGTTACTCTGTCATTTTGTTCACTGTAAACCGCACCTGATCTGTGGAAGGTAGCGGTATATAAGCGACTGTTAAATAAATAAAAATAAATAAATAAATAATGGGTGTGATTAGGTTAAGTTACAGCTGGTATGGGCTTCTTACAGAGCAATAGGAAGGCCTACACTGTGGCTTTTGGTTGTCATAACCTACAAGCAATGGTGTGCGGAGAGGACATCCAGCTGGGAAGTAGTGGATGCCTTTCAAAGACTTATGATAAGAATTGTTGTGTAGTTGCAAAGCTGGGTATGTTTATTTACATTGTATTCAGGTTGACAAAGCTGTAGGCGTTGATTCCCTCTCATTGGCTCATGTTTTCTCTTTTGACGAGGATTAGCTGTGCATTTCTGATAGGTATTAGTGTGAAAGGGTGAGGTTGGTTTGTCCAGAGTCAGCCCGAGTGTATTTGATGCCCTATGCAAACCTTTAACAATGTGTCCCCCATAGTCCAGCATCTCCTCTTCCCTACTACCCTCAGTGCTCATCTCCGTTTACCTGGCTTAGCTCATCCCCTCCCTGTCTAGCATGTCCCTTTCCTTTCCATGAACACCTCCCCCCCCCCCTTCAAGTAGTCCAGCATCTCTCTTTTCTTGTCCCCCTAGAATTCCAGCAGGATTCTCTTCTTTATGCTCTTCCAGTTGTTCTACATCTTTCCTTCCCTATTTCCTCCTCCCCACCATTTCCAGGATTACCTTCCTCTTGCTGCTGCTGCCAACATACCTTGGCCTTCCTCCTGAACTGTCTGAAGCTACATCTTAAGTAAATTCAGAGTAGCAATTAGATTTAGAGCACTCACACAGTCTAGGCCTGTCTCTTCTTACCTTCTCTGACAGGAAACTTATGTCAGAGAAGACAGGAAGGTGCAGGCCTCTAAGGCTGGTTTAAAAAGGAGATAGAACAGCTTTTAAACTAGATAATAGGGGAAAACCGACAGTCGCCCAAGAGCGGATGGTTCGGAAGAACGTATCCTTGAAGGATACTACCAAAAGCAGAGAGGTTCCAAAAAAGAGTAAAGTAGCCCAAATGCCCTCGAGTATGGAGCAGACAGAGCTTAAAGATCCCAAATTACCCATGTCTACCAATAGCCAAATTAATATGAATAAAATACAGTCTCTAAAATGCTTGTATGCAAATGCCAGAAGTCTAAAAAATAAGATGAGAGAGTTAGAATATATAGCACTAAATGAGAGGTTAGATATGATTGGAATATCAGAGACATGGTGGAAGGAGGACAACCAGTAGGACACTGTGATACCTGGGTACAAACTATATCGTAATGACAGAGCTGATCAAATTTGTGGAGGGGTTGCGCTCTATGTTAGAGAGGGCATTGAGTCAGAAAGGATGAAAGTTTTGCAGGAAAAAAAATGTGCTGTAGAATCTCTATGGACTGAAATTCCATGTAAAAAGGGGAAGGCGATGGCAGTGGGGGTGTACTATTGACTGCCTGGCCAGAAAGAACAAATGGATGATGAAATGCTCAAAGAAATCAAGGAAGCTAACAAAAGTTACAGCGCAGTAATAATAATGGGTGATTTCAATTACCCTAGTATCGACTGGGTCAGTGTCACGGCAGGACATGCTAGGGAGATAAAGTTCCTAGATGACATAAATGACGGCTTCTTGGAGCAGCTGGTTCATGAAGCGAAAAGAGGGGAAGCCATATTTGACCTAGTCCTTACTGGAACACCAGATCTAGTGCAAGAGATAAGGGTGTTGGGGCCACTTGGCAACAGTGATCATAGCATGATCGCCTTTGATTTAATTAGTGGAGGAGGGATAGTACGGAAATCCACAGTACTACCTTTTAACTTTTGAAAGGGAGACTATGATAAAATGAGGAAAACAGTTAAGAAAAAACTAAAAGGAGCAGTTGCAAAGGTTAAAGACTTACATCAAGCTTGGGTGTTGTTGAAAAATACTATCTTGGAAGCCGAGACCAGCTGTATTCCACGCTTCAAGAAAAGTGGAAGGAAGTCCAAAAAACTGCCAGCATGGTTTAAAGGTGAGGTCAGAGAGGCTGTTGTTGCCAAAAAAGCATCTTTCAGGAAATGGAAAAAAGAGCCAAATGACAAAACCTGGAAACAGCACAAGCACTGGCAAGTCAAATGCAAGGCATTGATAAAGCAGGCAAAGGGAGAATTTGAGAAGAAGCTTGCTGCGGAAGCAAAAACGCAAAATAAATATTTTTTCAAGTACATTCGTAGCAAAAAATCTGTGAGAGAGTCAGTTGGTCCATTAGATGATAGAGGAGTTAAAGGGGTACTAAGAGGTGACAAGGCGATAGCGGAGAGACTGAATGAATTATTTGCTTCGGTCTTTACTGAGGAAGACGAAGGGATGTTACCTATGACTGAAGTGGTATTTAAAGGTGCGGAAGAATTGAAAGAAATATCGATACATCGTGAAGATGTATTACAACTATTAGATAAACTGAAGAGTAGCAAATCACCTGGGCCGGATGGTATACATCCAAGGGTGTTGAAAGAACTGAAATATGAGATTGCAGACCTGCTATTAGTAATCTGTGAATTATCATTAAAATCATCTCTAATACCTAAAGATTGGAGGATTCCCAATCTAACACCAATTTTTAAAAAGGGTTCCTTGGGTGATCCGGGAAACTACAGACCGGTGAGCCTCACATCAGTACCGGGAAAAATGGTAGAAACCATCATAAAGAATAAAATTAATCAGCATGTAGATAGTCATGGCCTAATGGGAGACATTCAACATGGCTTTAGACAAGGAAGATCTTGTCTTACTAATCTGTTATGTTTTTTTTGAAAGTGTGAATAAACAGGTGGACAAAGGTGAGTCAGTTGATATTTATTTATTTATTTATTTATTTTATTTAGCATATATTTGTATACCGCTACTTCCAGCGATCAGGAGCGGTTTGATTAAGTAAAAAGGAGTGTCTGATCAATGACAAATTTCAAGAAATTACAGTGTGATTTACAAGGTTATATGATGGTTATCAGTACAAAGCCAGTCATTTTCAATAATGTATACAGTTTGATTCATAGGATAAGCACAACACACAGTTAGGGGGGGGGGGAGAGAGAGAGATTTACATATGTACAAATTTTGCACTTGTTTCATTTTTGGGGTATAAATACATTTTAGCATTGGCTACATTTTGGTGAAGCAGCTGATGCTAAGAATGTATTGATGTTCAAGACACATTGTAGGCTTGTTGAAATAAGTATGTCTTCAGTTTTTTTCTGAAGACCATAAGGTCATTGGTTGAGCGCAACTCTGTCGGGAGTTGGTTCCAAAGTGAAGGGGCAGTGTAGGAGTATGCCCTGTTGCTTGTGGCTAATTTAACTGATCGTATACTTATTGGTACCTGCAGGTTGTTTATGGTGGTGGTTCTCCTATTTCTGTTAGCAGGTTGTAAGTTGATTAGGTTAGAGAGGAAAGTTGGTGCCAGGTTGTGGATGATTTTAAATGTGGTCACTAGGGTTTTGTATTTTATGCGAGCTATGATGGGGAGCCAGTGAAGTTCTATTAGCACAGGTGTGATGGGCTCTGCCACACCTGTTTTAGTGATGATTCTGGCTGCGACGTTCTGTGCCAACTGGAGTATGCTTAGGGGTTTTTTTGGAAGGCCTTGTAGAATTGCATTACAGTAATCGAAATGAGGTATGATGAGGGCTTGTGCTACTGTCCTAAAATCGGTAGCCTCAATGATGTTCCTTAGTGGTTGTATGACCCTGAGCTTGTGGAAAATGGCCCTGTTTACTAAGCGGAGGTGTTTTGCCATCTTTAGTTCGCTATCAAGTGTTACTCCGAGATATTTTATTTCATTCTTTGTGTGATAAGTATTTTCACATAGGGAGATTGTAGCTGGTGGTTTGAATTCTGGTTTTCTTGAGATGTACATGACTTCGGTTTTTTTATGGTTTATGGCCATGTTGTTTCGTTGGAGCCATGTTTGCATCTCTTTTAAGCATTCTTCTAGCTGGGAGTAGTTTGGATTGTCTGCGTCGAGTTGAGTGTATAGCATATACACCAGATATAGTGTATCTGGACTTTCAGAAAGCCTTTGACAAGGTCCCTCATCAGAGACTTTTGGCAAAACTAAAGAGTCATGGGATAGGAGGCAGTGTACTATTGTGGATCAAGAACTGGTTAAAAGATAGAAAGCAGAGGGATGGGCTAAATGGCCAATTTTCCCAATGGAGAAAGGTGAATAGTGGTGTACCCCAGGGATCTGTACTGGGTCCGCTGCTTTTTGACATATTCATAAATGACCTGGAAAGTGGAATAACGAGTGAGGTTATCAAATTTGCAGATGACACAAAACTATTTAAAGTTGTTAAAACCCAAGAGGATTGTGGAAAATTGCAAGAGGATCTTGATAAATTGGAAGACTGGGCATCAAAATGGCAGATGAAATTTAATGTGGACAAGTGCAAAGTTATGCACCTAGGGAAGAACAACCCAAACTATGGTTTCATAATGCAAGGTTCCACATTAGGAACCACCACCCAGGAAAAAGATTTAGGCGTCATTGTGGATAACATGTTAAAACCCTCGGCCCAGTGTGCAGCGGCGGCCAAGAGAGCAAATAGAATGCTAGGTATCATAAGGAAAGGAATGGAAAATAAAACAAAAGGTGCCTCTATTTCGTTCCATGGTGAGACCGCACCTTGAATATTGTGTGCAATTCTGGTCGCCGTATCTTAAAAAGGATATAGCGTTATTAGAAAAAGTTCAGAGAAGAGCCACCAAAACGGTAAAGGGGATGGAAGGATACTCTTATTTATTTATTTTTATTTATTTCAATTTTTTATATACCGCGCTATTTACAATCAGCGCGGTTTACAGAGAACCAAAGACCAGAACAACAGGCTGCTCGGTATTACATAAAACAGGAAAATAAACTTGGATAAGATAAACATGGATAATATGGGGATAAAACTATATACATTGAACTATATACATAGAATATTGATCTGCTAATTCGATCACATGAGAGAAGTATTTATGTAATATTATCAATAATGTTTGGAAAAGGAGGGAATTCTGTTAAGTTTGTGGTAAATATTATGCACTTTATGTGGGGTAGTATTTGATGAATAGGTTATGTTTGAGGGCCTTTCTGAATTGGACTATGCCGGTTATGGCACGAATTTCGGGTGGTAGGGAGTTCCAATGTTTTGGGGCGCAAAACATGAAGGCTCTGTTCGCTGTTGCTTGGCTACAGGTTGTTATGGCCTTCGGCATTATTAGGGTGTTTGTCGCTATTTTTCTTCTGGCTCTAGTTGGAGGTAAAACTTGTGTGAGATCAGTTAGAGAGTTTGCAGACAAACCATGTATGGCCTTGTATGTGAGAATTAGGGTTTTGAATATGATCCTGCCTTGTATCGGGAGCCAGTGAAGATGTTTGAGAATTGGTGTCACATGATCACACCTGGATGCTCCTTGTAGAACCCTTGCAGCAGTGTTCATGGCAAGTTGAAGAGAACTTAGGGTGGATTGTGGGAGACCTTGTAGAATTGAATTGGCGAAATCGAAATGTGGTAGGATGAGTGCTTGGAAGATGGTTCTAAAATCGTCTGGGTCCAGTAATGAGCGTAGATGCCTGAGTGTGCGTATCTTGAAGTATACAGCCTTTGTAATATTGTTAACGTGTGATTTCATATTGAGACGGTGGTCCAACGTGATTCCAAGGTATCTTATTGCTTCCTTGGTGGATAGATCAGCTCCTTTGACACTTATTTGTGCCGGTGGAATGAAGTTAGGGTCTCTCGTAACAAAGAGAACCTCAGTTTTCTTATGTTGGATGCGGAGGTTCTGTGAGAGGAGCCATTCTGATACGGCATTGAAGCAATTTATTATGGGCAGTAGATCTAATTGCATTGTAGAAAATGGCATATAAAGTAGGATATCATCTGCATATATCATACCTTTCACATTGAAAGATCTGATGATATTGCAGATGGGCTGCATGTAGATGTTAAACATGAGAGATGAAAGAGATGACCCTTGCGGTACTCCTTGTTTTTGGTGGAAAAGATTTGATTCTTATGAAGAAAGGCTAAAAAGGTTAGGGCTCTTTAACCTGGAAAAGAGACAGCTGAGGGGAGATATGATAGAAGTCTATAAATTAATGAACAGCGTGGAACGGGTAAACGTAGATCGATTGTTTACATTATCAGAATATAGAAAGACCAGGGGACATGCAATGAAGCTACAGGGTAAACTATTTAAGACTAATAAAAGAAAATATTTTTTCACTCAACGTGTAATCAAACTCTGGAATTTGTTACCGGAGGATGTAGTAAAGGCTGTTAGTGTAGCTGGGTTTAAAAAAGGTTTGGACAAGTTCCTGGAGGAAAGGTCCATAAACCATTATTAAGGAGGGACCCAGAATATCAATGCTTGACCCAGTACAAGCATTGCGGAACCTGTGTCTTTTGGGGAAACTGCTAGGTACGTATGACCTAGATTGGCCACTGTTGGAAACAGGATACTGGGCTTGATGGACCTTGATCTGACTTAGCATGGCATATCTTATGTTCTTATGTTGTGCTGAATTACTTAAGATGCAGCCACAAATGGAGGGAAGAGGAAGGCAGTCCTGAACACAACATGGTTTGAGGGTTATAGGGAAGGATAAAGTCTGTACTAGTGGGAAAATCAGGGAAGTGCTCCAATTTCTGCACTCAAATTTTGCCACCATAGGCGGAAACCAAGTCTACCTAGTGTTAAAGTGAGACCTGTTTGTCCACACTTACCATGTTACTCCAAACAGCCACAATTTGTTGTACAATCTTTTTAGATGGGGACATAGATTCCGATTCTGGAAGGGGCACGTCCGTGCCATCCAGATGTCCCCTGATAGGACGGGCTCCATTGCACCTGGTTCTGCACTGCAGGAGCTAGATGTTCCCAAGACATGCAGGGTCACGCAAAGGGATGGCCTGGTGTGCCCCTGTTGCAGCCGCAGGGACGTCCTTGAGTCAGCATGGCCAGGCCCACTGCTCCTGCTGGTCTGCCGAAGGTCCGATACCCTCCTCGATCGGTTTCCTCGCTGCCTGACCCTTAGCAAGTCTGCTAGGTCCAGGATCGGGTGGCGGGGCAATTCCTATCGTGGCTTTGTTGCGTTGGGGGGAGGTGTGCTGCCGGGCCAGGGCACTCAGGGGATCAATGCTTAGGTGGAATAAGCAGTGCATCCCCCTGGTGCTCCCTGGACATATAGGGCCATGACCATGCCCCACCCACGCCCTGCCATCCACGCCTCACCCACGCTCTGTCCCCATGCTATCACCATCTCAATCTCCCTGCACAGAGCCTCTGTTCATTCAGGCAAGATGGCTGGCAGGGCTGCACATCTCACCTGGACGTGCAGCCCCACTAGTCACCTTCCTGAATTGGGCAATACCTGTATTGGGCTCAGGGTCTTCAATAGGTGGTACTTATGCAGGGCTGGCTCAACCATTAAGCAGAAGCTTCTGGAGGGGCAACAAAGAGCTGTAGAAATCAAAATAAAATAATAGATCCTGACAGACACACAAATTAAAAGAGCCATCAATGCATTTGTTTTTCCTGGAGGAAGAGCAAACATACCCATACATATAGAGCAAAGTCTAATATTTAAAATACGCTATCCAAATGTGCATTATTTTTAGGATTATTTTTGGAAGGGTGGTGTTTGGATGATGATGATTGTTGAGTTTGATTATTAAAATCTCAGGTGGAGAGGGGGGTGTAAGGCTAGGGCTGTACTAAGGGTTGTGTGAACGGTGCAGCTGCACAGGGCACAAGTATAAAAAAGGCACTAATTTTATCACTGGGCTTCCAGGAAGCTCAACACAAATAAGTTACTGCATCTGGCTGAGGTGGAAAGGGGAGCCAGATTTGTTAGTTACATAGGGCGCAATTCTAGCTTGGTACTGTCCTGTGTAAGGCTAAAGGATCGCCTAGAATGACTACTACTGTACACCAGCCCTGGGGCTGGCCCTGACTTTCTGTCTTTGGGTGGGATCATCCACTGCTCTTGTGCATCTAGTAGAAGCTGTTGTTTTTTTTTTCCCTGCAGAGATCTTAAGGAAGATGATAATGATTATTTCTACAGCAGTGGCATCATCATCTGAAATATCAGCTCTGCTCGATCACCAAAGGATGGGGGTCCTCAAATTCTTGCACTTCCACCTCATTCTTGCCCTTCTAAGATTTCCAGTAGCTCTTCTTTGGTTGATTCGTCAGGTAAATTCATTGAATGGGCTTGAGTTGTAGGTGTAGATTTAGAAGATGAGGTCTCTACAGTGCTGCTACCTGTAAAATAAATACACAATATGAGGGTAATTTTATGAGCAGGTGGCTACTTTGAGCATTAAAGTACACACCTAATTAGATGCTATTTCATTAAAAAAGTACGCACCATTTTTCTTTAAAGAATACAAGTGTAAGTGGCATAGATCATGTCCTTAAATTAAACTGCAGACATTCGTTTCAGCCTTATCTTTCAAGTAAGCTTGTAAATTTTTGTAGTTTATAATCAATGCATGAATTTGCTTCTCCCATCCATTCTCTGCCCAAGCTTCATCCATGTGCACACCCATAGAAAAAATATGCATCATGCAAACAACATTCAAACTTTTACACTGGTCGTTATTTTAGAAGAGATCATTCACTCACATAAGGCACTTACACACTTATATGACTAAAATACTGAAATTTGCATACATTTTTTTAAAAAAAGATTGGACGGATTCCTGGAGGAAAAGTCCATAAACCATTATTAAGGTGATCTTGGGGAAATTCCCTGCTTATTCTGGGAGAAGCAGCATTGAATCCTTATACAATCTGAGATCCTATCAGATACTTGTGAACTGGATTGACAACTTGGAAAGGCAACTATTGGAAACAGAATACTAAGCTTGATAGACCTTTGTACTGACCCAGTATGGAAAATCTTATTTTCATATGTTGTTTACCTAAAAGTACATGCCTCCTTATAAAACTACCCCTATACAGTATGTCCATTCCTAGGAGTTCGGAAAATGGTTTAAACCCCTCCTCTGGCCATTTTGAAAATCAGCACGGTACATTTTCATGCACTCATTCTCCTCTTGGTCATTATTCCTATATCCAATAGATGGCACCTGACCCTCCAATAATTTTATCTCCCTTCTGTAATGTAATGAATGCTATCAAGTCAATGCTGACTCCTAGCAACCCAGCCCCAGGGATTTGTTGGCAAGGTGCAACTGGAAGTAGATTACCAGGCCTTTTTTCCACAAAGCACGTTTACAGCCCCTGGTATTCCAAGGTGATCCAAGTACTAGCAAGGCCCAGCCTCACTTAGCTTTAGAGATCAGCTGAGAGCAGGTTCATTCAGTACAGCTGAAGACTTGTTGCCCTCCTATTTGCATACTTATTTGAAGGAGATTTCAGTTTGGGTTTTATTTAGGGTTGCCAACTGGCTGGTTTTCAGCCGGCCTGACTGGCTTTTATATGGCCAGGCTGGCTGCTGGCACAGCCATAAAAAGCTGCTTTTTTTGTGACTTGAGGAGGAGCATAGCAGCTGTGCATCAGGCTTCATCTTCCTCCTTTGTGGCCTGACAATGCTGAGTTTGAACCAATGGGGCTCTACGGTGTCCAATGCGATTCAAACTCAGCAGTCAGGGCTTTGCAGCCTCTGTGTACAGCACGGAAGGTTCATGTCTGTGTGCTCTACTGCCTGGCTTCCTCCCTCCAATAGCTCATAGGTATAACAAAACCACTGTGTTAGTCCTTTAAGAAGTTTGGCAGCTGTAGCCGTTGCTGTATGTTTTCCGCTGGACTCGGCCCGGTTGCTCCTCTGTTTTCCCTTCAAACTGTGCGCAAGTTGGTCACATCATTTCCGTCCACCTGGGTGAAGGGTAGAATGACATTTACCATGGCGACTGGCAGCCCAGGCTCCAAGGCTCTTGTAAAAGCAAAAAGCTGCAACATTTAACCGAGGGAACGAGCTGAGGGCTGGTGCCTTCCCTTTAGGGACTAGTCCCGCTTTCAAAGTATCATTTGCAGAGTTTGAGGCAGACTGAGGTTTCCTTTAGTGGGGTCCCTGGAAACCTCAAATTCTCCAGGGTGAGCAATGCAAGCAATGTGATGCAGGCCTACTCCTGGTATCATTTGTCTATCTATACTGTATCTATATCTTCACTAAGAGGAGTCTGCATCCTTAGTGGATGAGAACTTTTACAAACAGGGCACATTGGTATTATATTTAAATAGTAAATGGTAGACTATTGAAATAACTGATTACATAGATAGAACTTTCTAAATTGATTGTTAATAACTGAAATCATGTTTAGTAAGCAAGAATAAATAAAACTGTATTTTTATCTAGGAGCAATCTAATAAGTGTTTAAATTATGGGAATGAGCAGAATTATTTTTGATCGGTTAAAACTGTACTGCTCTTTAGAGGGGTAAAAAGGAATCATGTGAGTATTTTCTAGGATTGCCAACAGGCCATATTTTATATGGCCAGACTGGCTGCTGGCAGAGCTGTAAAACCGGCAATGGAAACGCCATTTTTTTTGTGACTTGGGCAGCTGAGGAGCACAGCAGTTGTGTATCGAGCTGCATCTTCCTCCTTTGCGGGTCGACAATGACTGCTGAGTTTGATCCAGCGGGACTCTACAGTGTCCCATGTGATTCAAACTCAGTCATCAGGGCTGCACAGATGCTGTGCTCCTCGGTCAGTGCCAGACCACAGAGAAGGAAGATGTGACTCAATGCGCAATCGCTGTGCTCCTCTGCTTGTACTTATCAGCACCAGGGGGGTGGAAGAGGAGAAAAGGAACAAAACATGAGAGCTGCCAGGGGCCGGGGATCCCTGAAGGGAGGGGGTTGTGTGCAGCAGGAGTAGAGACATCTAAATGTGTGCCTGCTGGGGTTGAGGATGGTTGAGAAGGAAATGAGAGCTGGGAAAGTATATAGGAGAATTCAGAAAGAGAGCTAAGGGGGTTGTTCAGAGAGAGTTATGTTAGTGTACTGTAAGTGCCAAGATAGAGTGAGAGTGCTACTAGAGGTTTGCAGACCGAGACGGGGATTGGGAGGGTGTGTGTGAAGGAAGGGAGTTTGAAAGAAAGTTATCAATGTTTCTTTGAGGGCTGAGAGAGAACTATGTATATGTATGCACGAAGGGGAAGGGTTTGAGAGAGAGGGATGGAGAGTAAATGGGGAGTCTTGCTGGAGGATGGAGAGGAAGACAGTTGGGTGTCCATCCTGGAGAGGGGGGGGGGGTCAGAGAAAATTGGGGATTAAGCCATTGGAGAAAGAAAAAGAGAAGTCAGGTCACCCTCTTCACCACTGAAGTAGGAGGAGAAAGTACCAGTTATGAATTCCATTGCCTTTTTGGGGGGGGGGGGGGGGGGCTGGTCAGGTGGGAGGCAGAGAGAGGGGAGTTTAGGGAGTAAGAGTGGAAAGACAGAAGGGGTAGAGAGTGGGTCACAAAGAGGTGAGTGTGGGGTGAGGTTGGGTCTTGGTATGATGAGAGAGAAGGAATAGCTGAAAAGGGGGTAGAAAGGAGATGGTAGCGGCAGGAAGAGTTGAGAGTAAAAAGGAGAGAGTTTGGGAGAGGAAGAGAAGTGGATAGGGGTGGAAGAGAGGAGTGGGAGTTAAAGGAGGGGAAAAGAGAAGGACAGAACAGTTGGTGGGCAGAATGAGGAAAGTTCAGAGCACAAGAAAAGAACAGAAAAGGGATGGGACAAAGGTTAGCATGGCGTGGAGTTAGGAAGAGAGTGGATATGGCAAAAGGAGGGGAAGAGAAAATGGTAGGGTGTTGAGAGGGTGGGTGTAAGAGAAAGTAAGTAAAGGGACAGCAGGATAAGGGAGAGGGGAATGTGGGGTGAAGGGATAGGAGACAAAAGTAAAGAGAAGAGCAAGGGGTATGAGAGAAAGAAGCTATTGGATACAGTATGCAGGGGAAAAAAATTGGGAAAGGATATGGCTGGAGTGGGGGGCTGCTGAGTCCCTCTTGTTTGGCACATTTACTGAATCCTCTTTTGTAAATGTCATCACACGCCACTGGTCACAACAGTGTCTGTCAGCCAGCCAGAGGAGTTACCCAGCTGGCATTGGTATCCGCGATCATCCATTGCTGTTGTGCCCGGTGTAGTTGACCTGGTTGCACTCCTTTCTTTTCCCCCCCCCCCCCCCACATCTTCCAAATGCTGATCCTACCATCTGATATCTTTCTGTCTTATACAGTACAGGAGGAAATGCATCATTTTCTGTTTCTCTGATGTTACACTCATGCAGCTAGCGGTTTGGTTTAATTTTTGTCTACATAGTTCTATCTTCAGTTTGTAGTCACTTATTCTGTACTTGGTGAAGGTCTGTCTGTGTTCAACATGTGTGACTGAGGCCAGGTATTCTGTTAGCTTGGATTTTCTATGTAGCAGCCCATACTAATCCAACTTGTTTGGTTTTCTCATTAGTGTATTGATTTTCTAGGGCTCACTGCAATGTTTAATGTGCTGCCTTTTTCTAGGTAAAGCCCTTGATGTGTGAGGTTTGACAATTAGTGTTGGCATGGTAGATTTGCTCTAGGTTGTAAGCAACATTTTGGTAAAGTTTTGTATTACTTCACAATATGCCTGGTACCAAGAGGGTTTATTTTGCTGTCACTCAGATGATACTATGGGGAAAATGTTCTAGCTCGGCTCTGCACTCCTTTTTGTTTTTTTTTTAAACTTTTATTTTCATTTTGCAACAAACAAAAGAAACAACACACCTAAGGAGACAAAACAATTATACAATAAAGAAAAGTAAACCCAATCACCCCCCACCCCCACGCTTCTTCTCTAGCTGATTATGTCAGCATGTGAGCGCTTCCAAACAACAGTGATTGTACATCAAAACAATCAAAAGAGTATCTGCGATACAGAATAATCATGAGACAAAGATATAGATATATATAAATTTAGACAATCAGATGAGAGCATTGAGCAGAATGTACATAGTCATTGAGCATCTTCCATTTAGACCGATGATGAGGAGTCTGAATGGGGGAAGCAAACATACGAGGTATTTGTTCATATTTACTGTAGAGACAGACATGATTCCACCATTCATTGGGGCTCAGTTGGGAGCTATTTTTCCAGTATTTCGTAATTAGGGAAATAGCAATGCCTAGCATAAAGTCCAAAAGGAAGTAAGCCGTTTTTGGAAGAGAGGGGATCCCCGCAGCTGAGCGAAGTCCCACTATCCTCCAAGAAAGGGGCTCTTGAAAATGTAAAATAGACTGGATACGACCCCAGACCCGACTCCAGTAATACTGTAGTGCGGGACATTCATACATAACATGAGGTAGTGAACCAATGGCCGCATGACATGTCCAACAATTATTGCCCTGAGTGGTGTTCCATTTGGCTAATCTGTCAGGAGTGTAAAAACACCGGTGGGCTAGAAAGAAGAGTGTCTGAGTGAGTGAGGCGGATCGGGAGACCCGTGTCACTCTACTCCAGACAAGGCTCCATTGCTCCGGGGTCAAAGTCACATGCAATTCTCTCTCCCATGCTTTCTGCGCTATAGGGGTATCCCTAGTTATAGCATTACATAAGGTTTTGTAAAAATTGGATGCTACACCCGGTGAACTACCGATAGATCGGATAGTCTCCAACCAACCTTGTGTAGGGGAGGCCGAGGGCGGGAGCACCTTAGCACTCCTAAGGCAATGCTGGAGTTGGACCAACTGAAAGTAGTGCTTCGCAGGGAGACCAAATTCAATTTGCAATTCACTAAAAGTTTTCCAGCGACCTTCATGGAACAACTGACTAGGAATCCAAATGCCCCTAGTGTACCAGGGGCTCCACGCCATCGGTTTATTTTGTATTCGAAATCGAGTGTTGTACCAAAGTGGGAGCTTGTCTAATGGACAGAGTCGGGAGTCTAAAGATTGCATGAGATTATTAAAGGCACCTAAGGTGTCTAAAAGCATTGGTGGAAAGTGGGAGTCTGATGGGAGAGTCATACCAGGGAGAAAAGTAAGAGGAATCGGTTTGCAAAGGTCCTCTTCTATGTCTAGCCACACAGGTCTACTCGGTACTGGATCTTCCAGCCAACGAGCACCTTGTTTGAGAAGAAAAGATTGATGATACTTCAGGAAGTCAGGGAATCTGACACCCCCATTTTCCTTATCTGCTTGCAGCTTATGTTTCGCTATCCTAGGTGTCTTGTTTTGCCACAAGTATCTAGTCAGAAGGCCCTCGATATCTTTATATATACGTCGAGGGAGGAGGCAGGGCACCATTTCTAAGATATAATTCACTTTCGGAACAATCATCATTTTTATGGTTTCTAATCGACCCCACCAGGTAAGCGTTAAAGGAGTCCAGCGGTGAGTAAGCGCCCGGACTTTAGAGGTTAAGTCTTTGGCATTGAAGGAGATAGTGTCTTCCAAAGGAGAACAATAGTGAACCCCAAGGTATTTGACCATGCGAGGTTGCCATAAAAAGGGGAAGGATTGCATATCTGCCTGATGAAGCAGAGGATTTAATGGAAAGGCTACCGACTTGGTCCAATTTATCTTATAACCGGACAGCTGTGAGTATTTACCAATTTGCTCTAGGACAGCCGGTACTGAGTCTATAGAGACAAAAAGCATAAGATCATCAGCATACGCTGAAAGTTTGATTTCCCTATGGGTGAAGGGGACTCCATGAATCTCCTCCGATTGCCGGATTAGTAGAGCCAAGGGTTCGAGTGCAAGATCGAAGAGGAGTGGAGACAGTGGGCATCCCTGGCGAGTGCCGCGTTGAAGGGGAAAAGGCTGAGACTTTAAAGCATTTGCACATATACTGGCTGTAGGCTGAGCGTACATGGTGCGAAGACAACGGAGAAAACCTTCCCCGAATCCGTACCAGCGGAGGACTGCAAACAGGAAGGGCCACTCTAAGCGATCGAAGGCCTTCTCAGCATCAAGTGAGAGGCCAACAAATGGGCGATCAAGATTAACTGCGGTAGTCAATACATGGCATAGAGTCCGAGCATTGTCAGCAGTTGATCTACCAGGAATGAAACCGCATTGATCTGGGTGTATTAAGGTAGGCATCCTATCCGAGAGCCGGGTAGAGAGAATGGTGGCAAAGATTTTATAGTCCGCGTTTAGGAGGGAAATTGGACGATAATTAGCTGATAGTTGCGGGTCTCTCCCCTCTTTCTCAAAAACTACTACATTTGCCATTGAAAAGGACCCAGAAGGAGAACCCTCCTCGGCCAGAGCAGAAAAATAAATTTTCAAAACTGGAGCTAAATCAGCGTGAAAGGTTTTGTAGAATTCAGCGGGGAGACCGTCTGGGCCTGCGGCTCGACCTGAGGCACATTTCTTGATAGCAGAATGAATTTCTGAGACAGTAAATGGTGTGTCCAAGGCCACTCTATCTTCGTCAGATAGGGTCGGTCTTTGTACTCCTGAAAGTAAGCGTTCAAATACATCTGGCTCAAAATCACATTCAGATTGATAAAGCCGAGTATAAAAGTCACGAAAGAGTTCTAAGATTTCGGTATCTTTAGTGACCAAGCCCCCCCCCCCCGACGGATTACGGAGGGCGGTAACACGCTTGGCTTCTTTTCGACCTTTTAGGGCATTTGCTAATAATTTGCCAGCACGATTATTTTCCCGATAATATAGCCCTTGTTGTGATTCAATATTTTTAACAGCAGCAGTGTGCAAAAGCTGATTGTATTGAAAACGCAAGCGTTGTAAACGGAGTAAAATACATGGGTCAGTACGGGACGTGAGGAGACGCTCCCCAGCTTGTATCTGCTGCTCTAGAATCAGTAAATGCTGCTTTCTTTGTTTCCCCTGCCGAATTTGATAGCTAGTTATAGTGGCACGGATAGATGCTTTAAAACCCTCCCACCAAGCCCAGCCCGCTGTGTCATGGGGTGAGTTAAAATGAAAATAATCTTGGATAGCGGCCTTTATATCAACCTGAAAATCTTTTTGACCCAGTAGGGATCTATCAAAAAACCAAGCTCGGGGAGAATCGTCCCGCGCAGTGACACGTAATGATAAAGATATGGCAGCATGATCTGAAATATGGAGAGGATGAGTCCTAGTCGTGTCTACTTGAGAAATCAGTGCTTTGGAAATGAGAAAGAAATCTATTCTAGATTGGGAATGATGGGGGGCAGAAAAGAAAGTGAACTCTAAGTCGGAGGGGTGAAGCAGCCTCCATATATCTACCAGCGCAAGATCTTGCATCAGAGCTGTAAGGGTAGCAAGACTCTTGGGTGGACTACTCGTTCTAGGCGGCTGTCTATCTATCAGAGGGTCTAACACTTGATTAAAGTCACCACCAAGTATTAATGGAGTATTGGCAGAGGCCTGTGCCAACTGCGCAATACTTGCATAGTAAGCAGGGTTGTCCACATTCGGGGCATAAATGCAAATACATGTAAATTCACTATCTCCAACCTTAAGATGTACTCGGGCCCATCTACCCTCCTTGTCAGCGCTAGTATCAATTACAGTGGCTTGCAAAGATTTCTTAACCAGAATGGCTACCCCGCACCGTTTGGAAACGGCGGGAGAATAGGCAGCCACCATGTAAGGCTTAACATTGAGTTTCAGTGTTTCAGCAGAGTTTAAGTGCGTTTCCTGAAGAAACGCTAAATCAGCATGCTCATGGCTAAGATAGCTAAGGATTTTCTTTCTTTTGATTGGACTATTAATGCCCTTTACGTTGAGTGATAAAATTTTACATAAAGCCATTCAGACAAGTTAAAAATTCTGAGCAAGATAGCGCACCTAATTTCACAATGTCCCTCATATTGACTGTATCAGGCTGTACATATGGCATAAAAGAAAATAAGCTTAGATAATACAATGAAGCGCCCCACATTAAAAAAGAAAAACCGCAGCGCGGTAGAGAAGAAGCAAAACCCCAAAAAATACTGGCGACCATGTGTCTGCGGGGAGAAGCCCCAGAGAAGGCCGAAATTGAAAAACACATAACCTGTAGGACTGTGCGTGCTCCGAATCCGACCGAGGCACACATCATGGAGGGAGAGGAGACCACAAAACAAGAGTCATAGAAAAAAAGAAAGAAAGTCCAGGAAGTCTCTGCGCTTGACTATGACCGCCGCATCGGGCCCTTCAAAATGGCGGACAGAGCCGGCGAATAAAAGTCCACGTCGTTGGATTAGCGCATCTGCTCTGCTTCTTTGGAGTCTAAAAATGTTGATAGTAGATCAGGATCTTCGAATGTCCTGGTTTGGTTGTGGAGAGTCACTCGGAGCTTCGCGGGATACAACAGGCCAAAGCGAGCCTGTAGCTGTTGAAGTCGAGGGCGAAAAGCAAGGAGTTTCTTCCGTCGGTCAACGGTAGGCTTTGCCAAATCAGGGAAGAAGGAGACTTTGTGACCTTCAAATTCCAAATGATGGTTCGCCCGGGCCGCATTTAAAATTTGTTCCACTTGTTGATATCGCAGCAAGCGAAAGATAATAGGCCGGGGGGTCGTTCGGTTGAGCGCCATGTGGGTAGGAACACGGTGTGCACGATCGATTTCCAATTCTTTATGAAAGGTGATCTTCAGCAAGGAGGGAAGAGTTTTGAGCAGGAATTCTCTCATATCTCCCGCTTCCGCCCCCTCCGGTATTCCAATGAGCCTCACATTGTTGCGACGGGCTCGATTATTGCTATCTTCTAACTCCTTTTGCAGATTCTGTATCTGGCGCTCGGCCTTGTCCAGTGCGCCCAAGCGCACCGCGTGCGAGTCGAGGACCCCCGCCATATTGTCCTGCCGTAGTGAGAGACTTTCAAGTCGGTCCTGGAGCACTCCAAAGTCTTCTCGCAGGGCTCTAAGCGCTTCTCCATTGGACTGCACCAATTCCTTCACGCCGCGGAGTTCCTCCAAAATCTCCAGGTGCATTTCGGGGTTTTCACGAAATGGAACCATCTTCTGTGGGGAGGACACCTCTGTTTTGGAGCGTTTTCCGTGAGAAGAAGAAGGAGACCCGAAGTCCAAGCGCGCTGGTTTATGGGCCGCCATCCCCCCCGAGGTACCCCGGTCAGCCCGGAGCGAAATAGTAAGTTTGTATAGGTATTAAGTCAGGATTCTAAGTAGGCCTCTCGGGAGCTTCAGCGCGAAGCGTCTTACCCGCTGGACATCAGGCTCCGCCCCCTCTGCACTCCTTTTTGAAGGAGGTGCTGAGGGAAGGGTTCTGTGGATACAGAATATAGGTTTAGACAATATAGTATGAGGGAGAATGTGTGCTGGAGGACTGAGAGAACTGTGAATCAGTGGGGGTTCAAAAGTGCAACCTCTTGTACTCCCCACCTCTCCCCCCCTCACCCTGATGTGGCCGGCAGGTGCTGAAGCTTGCACTGTTGCCATGAGGGGGGCAAGGGGTGGGGCACAGGCAGGACACAGGCATGTCATAGGTTTTTCCCTTTCAAAGGATTGGTAACCCTAGTTTTAGTATAATTTGTCTCAAATTTCTTGGGTAACAAACACTTCCTAGCATCTTACGTATTTACAAACCCAGAGTCAGTCAATCTATCCACTCATCTGGGATAGTAATTAATACTCTTGGTGGCAAAGGATTCAAGTCACATGAGATTTCAGAGAATTTTCTAATAAATAACTGAAATGAGTGAAGCAATTTCATCAAATTTATCCCCAAAAATGTCCACCTGCATTTCCTGTACCTCCTCATCCATGACTTCTCTACCACCTTGTCTCAGCTAAGTAATTTGTTTTTTATAATTTCCATCTTTTTGAAGAAAATCTTCAGCTAGAATATCCACAGTTGGTACCTTATTTGAATCTTTCTGCACTAAATTCAATGGTTTAAGTAATTTCTGACCTACTTTAAATAATTCCTTTGTTAAATGTGAACCTTCTGAAATTAATTTAGAAAAGTAATATTTTATGTAGAAAGTTTGTTAAATATAGATGAATTTTCAACAGAATAGTTATGAGATGAATTATAAAAAAAAGTGAAAGCACAGTTGTAACAAGAATATATAGACTTTGAAATAAGCTAAGTGCCCTTGAGATCCTAAACTGGATGAGTGCAAGGTGACAGAGGGTTGTAGTAAGTGGGCTTCACTCTGAAAATAGGGGCCTTACCAGTAGTGTGCCTTTTTGCAGATGTTATCAAAATCTGTGCAGAGTAGATAACCTGGAAGGTATAGATAACATGAGGGGGATGTAGTGAAGCTTGAAGAATGGTTGAGAATTTGGAAGCTAACATCTAATACTAAAAAATGCAAGGCCATATATTTGGGTTGCAAAAACCTAAAGTTGCACTACAGTATAGAGAGTGAAGTACTTCAATGCACGAAAGAAGAGTGGGACCTACAAACAGATCAACAAACAGTAAGGATTTGAGGGTTTGTTTGTTTGTTTGTTTTTATTATATTACATTGCTAGCTCTCTGACTGGGAGCTCTTAAAAGGGTTTTTTGTATATTTTTTAAAGCAAGGTTACTTTCTTTTTGGTGCTTTAGTGGAACTTTCCTTGAGCACAGTAGGTTGCTGAACTCTAGTAACCTCCTCAGGTTTAGAAACTGCTAACACCTAATCAGGAGTTAGTGGGCCTGATTTCCTGAGTGCAGCTGAGGCCTGCATAAAAGGCTCCAGTGCCCTGCCCTGTTGAGGCTTTCCTAACCAGGGCTCTACAGATCAACAAACAGTAAGGATTTGAGGGTTTGTTTGTTTGTTTTTATTATATTACATTGCTAGCTCTCTGACTGGGAGCTCTTAAAAGGGTTTTCTGTATATTTTTTAAAGCAAAGTTACTTTCTTTTTGGTGCTTTAGTGGAACTTTCCTTGAGCACAGTAGGTTGCTGAACTCTAGTAACCTCCTCAGGTTTAGAAACTGCTAACACCTAATCAGGAGTTAGTGGGCCTGATTTCCTAAGTGCAGCTGAGGCCTGCATAAAAGGCTCCAGTGCCCTGCCCTGTTGAGGCTTTCCTAACCAGGGCTCTACAGATCAACAAACAGTAAGGATTTGAGGGTTTGTTTGTTTTTATTATATTACATTGCTAGCTCTCTGACTGGGAGCTCTTAAAAGGGTTTTTTGTATATTTTTTAAAGCAAGGTTACTTTCTTTTTGGTGCCTTAGTGGAACTTTCCTTGAGCACAGTAGGTTGCTGAACTCTAGTAATCTCCTCAGGTTTGGAAACTGTTAACACCTAATCAGGTGTTAGTTCCCTCCCTACCCACCCCGACTCCCACCCACCCCTAGTGAGCAGTCTTGCTTTATAGGGCATCTCCCCCTTTAACACATCACCGAGAATTGGACCAGCACATTTTGAATATAATTAAAGAGATTTAACTGCTTTTTCTCTGAAAGGACAGCTGGGAAACCGGCTGGTACTTGGTAGATCTCTCTCTTTTGCTTTAACAGATACCTAAGCTCCACGAACAGAACAATGGCTGGGAAAAATCGTATTGCTAAAGCTGTTGCCCCCGTTACAGCTTCTGCCTTGGTCCAGACAGAGGTCCTAATGCCAGTTGAAGGACCAGTTCCATGTGCAGGGTGCCTGCATGCTGAAGCTCTGAGGAAACAAGTGGAGGAACTCAAAGAAGAGGTGGCGAGGCTGAGGAGCATTCAAGACAGTGAGAAGTACATTGATGAGATGCTTCTTGCAGCAACCAAGCTCTCCAGCACAGGAGAAGATGGGTGCCAACAGAATGTCGATGGTGTGACACAAGTCACCAGGGCCTGCAAAATCACCAATCCAACTTCTCCAGCCCTTGAATTAAAGAACCATTATGCAGCCCTGGAAGTGGATGAGATGAAAGCATCCCTGGAAAGGGAAGAACCAGAGTTCAGGTACCCCAAAGTTGCAGAATCAGTGACCAGAAGGAAACGAAGGGTAGTGGTGGTTGGAGACTCTCTTCTGAGGAGTACTGAGGCGTCCATCTGCCGACCAGACTTGTTGTCCAGAGAGGTATGCTGTCTGCCTGGTGCCAAAATCCAAGATGTTATGGAGAGTTTGCCGAGACTCATCAAGCCCACTGACTATTACCCAATGTTGCTAATCCATGTTGGAACAAATGATACTGCCAGGTATACCTCGGAACGTATCAAAAGTGACTTCATGGCTCTGGGACAGAGGGTGAAGCTGTTAGGTGCACAGGTGGTGTTCTCTTCAATCCTCCCTGTTGAGGGTAAAGGCCAAGGCAGAGAGGCTCGCATCCTGGAGATGAATGCATGGCTGCGTGGATGATGTCATTGAGAGCGTTTTGGTTTCCTAGACCATGGGATGCTGTTCCAAGGGTTGCAGACCATGGAATGCAGTACCAAGGGTTGCAGAGCAGAGATGGCATCCATCTGTCCAAGAAAGGTCAATGCATTTTCGGTAGTAGTCTGGCTAATCTACTGAAGAGGGCTTTAAACTAGATTCGTTGGGGATGGGTGAAGAAAGCCCCCAGGTAAGTGAAAGCCCCCAGGTAGGTGATACATTAAATACCTTTATGGAAATGGGTAACAAGGGTAACATATGGAAAGCAGTGTGTATAAATGCCCGTAGCATGGGAAATAAGATCCCTGATGTTGAAGCTTTGGTGGGAGTGGCTGACTTGGATTTAGTGGCAGTTACAGAAACATGGTTCACAGAAAACCATGATTGGGATGTAACTATACCTGGCTATACTTTATTCAGAAAGGACAGGGTAGGAAGAAGGGGAGGAGGAGTGGCACTATATGTAAAAACTACTATTAAAGCTTTGGAATTACGGAGCTTAAAAGGGAGAGAGGAGGCATTGTGGGTTAAACTAGAAAGATGGAAAGAGAAATCTATTTGCATTGGTGTGATATACAGACCTCCCTCACAAGAGGAAGAGGTGGACAGAGAGTTAATTGAAGACATACGCAGCATTGCTAGGAAAGGGGAAGTGCTACTGATAGGAGATTTCAATTTGCCAGATGTTGATTGGCACATTCCTGCTGCAGTATCATCTAGAAGTAAGGAGATCCTGGATTCTCTACAGGGAGAACTATTCAGGCAATTGGTAACAGACCCCACACGTGAAGGGGCCATACTGGACTTGGTGCTTACCAATGCTGAAAGTGTTTCTGATGTTGCAGTGGGAGATCATTTTGCATCCAGTGATCACCAGATGGTGTGGTTCAGTATTAGGACTAGGGCTGTTAGAATCCATTCCAAGGTGAGGATCTTAGACTTTAGGAAGACTAACTTTGCGAAGATGAGCCAATACCTCAGGGAGTCATTAGTGGGATGGGAACAGCTGGGGGATGTAGAAAAACAGTGGGCAAAACTGAAAGGGGATATTTTAAGGGCAACCAACCTTTTTGTTAAAATGGCAAATAAAGGCAAAAGGAAAAGGAGACCGCTATGGTTTTCGAAGGAAGTAGCTGAAAAAGTGAAGAAAAAGAGGGAGGCCTTCATGAAATACAAGAGATCACAGAGAGAGGAAGACAGGCATCTGTATTTGGAAAAACTTAGAGAAGCTAGCAAAGTAGTCAAGAAGGCAAAGATTCAAAAGGAGGAGGAAATAGCCAATGCAATAAAATGGGGGGATAAGACATTTTTCAGATATATTAGTGAGAAGAGGAAGGGCAAGAGTGGTATTGTCAGACTCAAGGGTACAGGGGAGGAATATGTAGACGCTGATAAGGATAAAGCGGAATTGCTTAACAAATATTTTTGTTCTGTGTTTACAGATGAAAACCAGGAGCAGGACCTCAGAAAACACCCACAAATAGGAACAGAAGCGAGGGACATATTGAACAATTTTCAGAAGACTGTGTTCGTGAGAAACTAGCTCAACTTAAAGTAGACAAAGCGATGGGACCGGATGGGATACACCCTAGAATACTGAGGGAACTTGGGGACGTTCTAGCAACTCCACTGACTGACCTTTTCAATGCCTCACTGGAGTCGGGAGTGGTGCCAAAGGACTGGAGAGAGGCTCATGTGGTGCCTTTACACAAAAGCGGAAGTAAGGATGTGGTTGAAAACTACAGGCCGGTTAGTTTAACTTCGGTGGTGAGTAAATTATTGGAAACGCTGCTGAAAGAGAAAATAGTGAGGTTTCTGGAGTCCAGCGGATTACAGGATCTGAGGCAGCATGGATTCACCAGAGGCAGGTTTTGTCAGACAAATCTGATTGATTTCTTTGACTGGGTAACCAGGGAGTTGGACTGAGGGAGAGCTCTAGATGTGGTGTATTTAGATTTCAGTAAAGCCTTTGACACTGTTCCTCACAGGTGACTTATAAACAAACTGAGCACCCTAGGGATGGACCCTAAAGTTACTGCTTGGGTTAGAAATTGGTTGGGTGGGAGGCGACAAAGAGTACAAGTAAATGGAGCTCACTCTGAGGAGAAGGATGTTACCAGTGGTGTGCCCCAGGGATCTGTCCTTGGTCTGATTCTTTTTAACATCTTTGTTAGTGATATAGCGGAAGGGCTGTCGGATAAGATTTGCCTCTTTGCGGATGATACCAAAATCTGCAATAAAGTAGACACCCAGAAAGATGTAGATAACATGAGGAGGGATCTAGCTAGCTTGAAGAATGGTCTAGAATTTGGCAGCTGGGATTTAATGTTAAAAAATGTAAGGTCATGCATTTGGGCTGCAGCAATCCAAGGGAGCAATACAGTATAGGAGTTGAAGTACTTTTGTCCACTAAAGAAGAGCGGGACCTAGGCGTGGTTGTGTCTGATGATCTTAAAGTAGCTAAACAGGTAGAAAAGGTGACAGCAAAAGCTAGAAGGATGCTTGGGTGCATACGGAGAGGAATGGCTAGCAGAAAAAAGGAGGTGATAATGCCTCTGTATAAGTCTTTGGTGCGACCTCATTTGGAGTATAGTGTGCAGTTCTGGAGACCGCACCTTCAAAAGGATGTGAACAGGATGGAGTCGGTGCAGAGAGTGGCTACTAAAATGATTAGCGGGCTTCATTATAAAGCATATGAGGACAGACTTAAGGATCTTAATATGTACACCTTAGAAGAAAGGCGGGATAGAGGTGATATGATTGAGATGTTTAAATATCTCCGTGGCATAAATGTTCAGGGAGAGAGCCTCTTTCAATTGAAAGCAAGTTCTGCTACGAGGGGACATGGGATGAGGGTGAAGGGAGATAGATTCAGGAGTGATATGTGGAAATATTTACGGAAAGAGTAGTGGATCCATGGAATAGTCTCCCAGTGGAGGTGGTAGAGATGAGGACAGTAACTGAATTCAAAAAAGCATGGGACCAACACAGAGGATCTCTAAAGGTAAAAGGTGGACTGTTGTAGTTGTTGATATGAAAGGACAGACTAGATAGGCCATGTGGTCTTTTTCTGTCATCATGTTTCTATGTTTCATATCGGATGATCTTAAAATGGCCAAACAGGTGGAAAAGTTGCTGGCAAAAGCCAAAGGGATGTTTGGGTGCAACGGGAGAGAAATGACTAGCAGGAAAAAGGAGGTGATAGTGCCTCCTGACCAGGGCCAGTGCTACCTTTTTTGCTACCATGTGCAAGTGATTAATGTGCTGCCCCCCTCCTCCAAGTATGTTCCAATGGAGTCCTTCACAAGTCTCACTTGTGTCCCAACATGATGTAAATTTTCTAAGAGGTAGTCATGTTAGTCTGAACTCTGAAGTGACAAAAACAACAGAGGCCTCAAGAAACTGGTAAGTCTGTAAGGTAGTAGCATACCTAACTGATGTGACACCTGGAGCACACGCCCCCACCCCCATGAGCATGCTTGAAAAGCAATCTCAGTTGTTTACCAGCTTGTAGCACAGCCATCACTCCAGGCCCACTGTTCCTCCTGGACCAAAATCTCAGGGTATGGTGTTATCACAAAACTTCAGAAGGGAACAGCGGGCCTGGAGGGGAGGCAGAGCAGCAAGTCAGCAAACAATTTTCTGAATGGACAATTTTTCCAATGAAGAAAGGTGAATAGTGGAGTACTGGGTCCGCTGCTCTTTAACATATCTGTAAACCTAGCCTAGCCTGCAGTTACTGCCAATTATCTTTACCATTATAAACTCTAGTCTTTCTGTGGGTATCTTTCCCTCTCCATGGAAGTCTGCAATTGTTCGCCCTCTTCTTAAACAGCCCACATTGGATCCCTCTGTTCTAACACACTGGTGCCCGGTCTCAAATCTTCCATTTCTGTCCAAACTCCTTGAACGGTTTGTATTCCATCAACTAGCCGCTCATGTGGAAGCCACAAATATTTTGCACCCACGCCAATCAGGTTTCCATGCTGGACACAGCACAGAGACAGTTCTCCTTGCTTTTCTAAATGAGATTCATACTGCCCATGATATTACTCTAATTGTATCTTTGGATTTATCATAAGCGTTTGATCTTGTAGATCACAGAACTCTTCTTTCTCGCCTCTATGATGCTGGTTTACGTGGCACAGTGTTACAGTGGTTTCGTTCATTTCTCAGTTCACGCACTTTCTCTGTTCATTCTGGAAACCAGTCATCCTCCCCTGTCCCTCTATCCTTTGGGGTACCGCAAGGCTCTGTCCTCTCCCCCCTTTTATTCAACATATTCATCACTCCTCTGCCCCTCTTGATTCAGCAATTTCCGGTCTCCTCTTACCTATATGTGGATGATATTGTTCTTCTTTTTCACTCATCTCCAGTTAACATAGATATCTCCCCTCTTAATGACTGCCTCTCTCAAATTATGTCCTGGCTTTCCTCCAACTTCTTACATGTAAATCCTTCAAAATCAACTGCAATGTGGGTATCCCTAAGTACTCCATGTCCTACCATTGCCCCGCAACTTGCATCCACCTCCATGCCTTTAGTATCTTCTTTCCGGTATCTGGGCGTCACTTTAGACTCCTCACTCTCTTTTCATGAACATTTACCTCTTCTCATAGGCCGTTCATTCTCAGCTCTCAGACAGATTAGAGCAGTCCGTTCATTTTTGCCTCCATCATCCATTGTCACTTTAGTGCTTGCACTAGTTATTAGTAGATTAGACTATTGTAACGTAATACTGAATAATTTACCCCTTTATCAACTTCAACGTTTACAACTAATCCAAAATACAGCTGCACGGCTTGTTTCAAATGCTCGACGATCGGATCATGTTACTCCATTTTTGTTTAGTCTTCACCGGTTGCCACTTCGTTTTTGGGTCAAATATAAAATATTAATTTTAACCCACCGGGCGCTCTATTTGTCAACTCCGTTATACCTATCCGATCTCATCTCTTTACATACTCCTTACCGTCAATTACGCTCCCTTCATGCCAATCGCCTCACTCTCCCATCTCCTTTGCAAGCACACCTGGAACAGACTCGGCATGCTGCATTCTTTTTTCTCAGCCCAGCACTTTGGAATGCCCTGCCGTCTTCACTCTGTTTAGAACCTATTTACTTGACATTCAAGAATTTCCTCAAAACTCACCTGTTTAAACAAGCTTTTGACCTCAAAGGATGACCTCCCTAGCCTGTCGTCTGTGTTTTGTTGCTTTCTCTGTCCCTTTCCTATCTCAAATATGGCGTTCCTTTCTCCTTTCACAACAGTGTTTTAATATTTTATTGTAAACCGCCCTAATGTCTTGACATGGGCGGTATATCAAATGTAAATAAAGATAAAGATAAATGACCTGGAAATGGGAATATTGAGTCAGGTAATCAAATTTGCAGATGACACAAAATGATTCAAAGTTCTTAAACCTCAACAGGATTGTGAAAAATTGCAAGAGGACCTTAATAAATTGGAAGACTGGATGTTCAAATGGCAGATGACATTTAATGTGGACAAGTGCAAAGTTATGCACCTAGGAAAGAACAACCCAACTATGGCTACCCAATACAAGGTTCCACATTAGAAACCACACCCAGGAAAAAGATTTAGGCATCACGTGGATAACATGTCGTAACCCTCCACCCAGTGTGCAGCGGCAGCCAAGAAAGCAAATAGAATGCTAGGAATCATAAGAAAGGATTGGAGAATAAAACAAAGGATATCATAATGCCTCTGTATTGTTCCATGGTATGACCGCATCTTGAATATTGTGTGAAATTCTGGTCGCCGTATCTTAAAAAGGATATAGCGGTATTAGAAAAGATACAGAGAAGAGCCACCAAAATGGTAAAGGGGATGAAAGGATACTCCTATAAAGAGATACTAAACGGTTTGGGCTCTTCAACCTGGAAAGCAGACAGCTGAGGAGAGATATGATAGAGGTCTATACATTAATGAATGGAGTGGAATGGGTAAACGTAGATCGATTATTTACACAATCAAATTATAGAAAGACTAGGCGACATACAATGAAGCTACAGTGTAATCTATTTAAGACTAAGAAGAGAAAATATTTTTTCACTCAATGTGTAATTAAACTCTGGAATTCGTTACCAGACGATGTAGCAAAAGCTGTTAGTGTAGCTGGGTTTAAAAAAGGTTTGGAGAAGCTCCTGGAGGAGAGGTCCATAAATCATTATTAAGGGGGACCCGGAAAATCCACTGCTTGCCCCAATACAAGATTTGTGGAACCTGTGTCTTTTGGGGAAACTGCTAGATTGGCCACTGTTGGAAATAGGTACTGGACTTGATGGAACTTTGTCTGACCCAATATGGCATATCTTATGTTCTTATGACACTTAACCACTCTTAAGTCATCTCCAGTCTTGACTGTTGTAACCTACTCTTTGCTGGTCTCTCTCTGAATCATCTATCGCTCCTTCAATCTGTTCAACACTCTGCTGCGCAACTCATCTTCCACCAGCCTCATCATGCCCTCATATTACCTCTCTTCTCAAGTCACTTCACTGATTCCTTCTCAATTTCCGCAACCAGTTCAAACTTCTCCTGCATTCACTCTGAAGCTCCTCACTACCTTCCTTCTCTTATCTCTCCCTATACCCCTCCTCAGGAACTCCACTCTTTTGGCAAATCGCTTCTATCTGTGCCCTTCTGTCCTATTGTTAACTCCAAATTTTGATCCTTTCACCTTGCTACTCCTTATGCCGGTAACAAATTAACTGAGTCTGTACATTGGGTGCCTTCTCTGGCCCTTTTCAAATCCAGGCTGAAAACTCACCTCTTTGCTGCTGCTTTCGGATCTTGACTCATCTGGTTTCCTTTGTGTTTCCTTACCATTCCTCCTAGATATATCTCATGTCTACAGTTACTGTGTTCTCTGTCTTGACTATATAGACGCTGCTCATCAGAGCTTATAATCTCTTACATGTATCTGTCCAGTGCTGCGTACGTCTTGTAGTGCTATACAAATGCTTAGTAGTAGTAGTAGTAATAGCAGTAGTACTACTAAACCGTGTAAATGCCGTTGAATGGGATATTCAGCAGTACTAACACAGTTAGTGCTGCTAAATATCCCCAACTAATGCCACTATATGCCCAGATGCTAACCGTTTAGCATCAGGGCATGTTATGGGCAGCGACAGTCACTAACTGGGTAGCGGTAGTATTGCACTACTATCCGGTTAGCAATCTGCGGGTAAAATCATGCAAAGCAAAAGATGGCCTAGTTTTACCTGTGGGAGCTAATGGGGTAGTGGTGGAATATTTAAATTGATCAACTTGTATATCCAATTTCACTATGAGATAATATTATAATTTACTGTTTGTACTGTATTTATATTGTAATGTATTGTTTATGATCTTCCCATGCCCTCAACATGTTAGCCCTTTGTTGTATTGTCAGCCACTTTGATTGAAGGATAAGGTGGTATATAAAACTGGTTAAATAAATAAATATTGCCGCTACCTGTCTAGTTTCTGTGACTATGGATGCTGTGCGGTGACCCAGATATTCAATACCGGGGCCACATATGACCCCAGTATTGAATATCTGGGGTTAAAGGTAGACGACAACGGCTATGCACCATAGTGGCACATAACTGTTCCAAATGAATATCGGGCCCGCGGATTTCAAAGATGGCCTGATGATTGAAGGAGACTCTCTCAATCACATTGCATCAACTGTAGGAAAGGCTGCATGACACCTTTGGCCTGGAGGTGTTTGAAGGGCTGCATGAACATCAGAGGCAACATTGCCAGAAACAGGTAAACATACAACCTTAATCTGTCTTACAATAATACTTTATTTTTCTTTACATAAATTTATTTAACATAGAAATAGAGAAAAATGGCAGCAGATAATTAAAGACCATATGGCCTACATAGTCTGTGCATCCAAAAGAACTATTAAGTTCTATAACCCCTTCTTCTCCCAAAAAGATTTTCTGTACTTTTCCCTTGCTTTCTTAATTTAAAATATGGTCCTGGTCTTTACCACCTCCACTGAGAGACTGTTCTTTGCATTCACCAGCATTTCAATAAAGAAATATTTTCTCAGATTACTACTGAATCTAACCCTTTTTACCTTCTTCCAATGACCTCCTTATTCCAGAGTTTCCTTTTAACTAGAAAAGGGCCACCTCCTGTGCATTTATACCAGAGATATTTAAATGTCTCTATCATAGCCCTCTTCTCCTACATTTCCTTTAAAGTATACATATTGAGATTTTTAAGTTCATTCCCATATGTTTTCTGACAAAGACCACAGACCATTTTAGTAGCCAAACACTGGATCATCTCCATCCTGTTTATATTCTTTGGAAGGTATGGTCTCTTTCTAGGGTGGTGGTTCCTAATGTGGAACCTTGCATCGTGTAACCATAATTTGGGTTGTTCTTTCCTAGGTGCATAACTTTGCACTTCTCCACATTAAATTTATCTGCATTTGGATGTCCAGTCTTCCAATTTATCAAGGTCCTTTTGTAATTTTTCACAATCCTCTTCGGTTTTAACTACTTTGAATAATTTGAATAAAATTTGATTAACTCGCTCGTTATTCCCATTTCCAGGTCATTTATGAATATGTTAAAAGGCAGCAGCCCAGCACAGATCCCTGGGGTATTCCACTATTCACCTTTCTCCATTGGGAAATTGGCCATTTAGCCCAACCCTCTGCTTTCTATCTTTTAAACAGTTCCTGATCCACAATAGTACACTGCCTCCTATCCCATGACTTTTTAGTTTCGCCAAACGTTTTTGTCAAAGGCTTTCTGAAAATCCAGAATCACTATATCAACCGACTCACCTTTGTCTACCTGTTTCTTCAGACCTTCAAAAAACATAACAGATTAGTAAGACAAGACCTTCCTTGGCTAAAGCCATGCTAGCTGTCTCCCATCAAGCCGTGACTATCTACATGTTCAGTAATTTCATTCTTTATAATGGTTTCTACCATTTTTCCTGGTACTCACGTCAGGCTCACCGATCCATAATTTCCCAGATCATCTCTGGAACCCTTTTTAAAAATTGTTGTTACATTGGCCATCCTTCATTTTTCAGGTATTACAGATGATTTTAATGATAGTTCACAGATTACTAATAGTAGGTCTGTAATCTTATATTTCAGTTCTTTCAACACCCTTGGATGTATATCATCCGGTCCAGGTGATTTGCTACTCTTAGTAGTGTGTTCAGAAAGGAATGGGTGGATTTTGTTGATGTTATTGAGAAAGAAACGACAGGTTTTAGTTATCAAATGGATGTGTGTGGAGGAGAGTGAGGAGTCAAAAATGACCCCAAGGTTGTGAGCCAAGGAAACAAGGAGTACAGAGTTATCCACAAAGATTGAGAAAGGAGGAAGGGGAGAGGAGGCTTTAGGGGGAAAACTAATAAGCTCTGTTTGGCCATGTTAAATTTCAAGTGGAGGGGAGACATTCAAGCAGCAATGTCAGAAAGGCAGGCAGAGATCCGGGTCTGGATTGCCAGAGAGATTTCAGGTGTAGAGAGGTAGATCTGGGAATCATTAGCGTAAAGATGGTACTGAAAGCCATAGGAAGAGATGAGTGCACTAAGGGACTAGGTATATAGAGAGAAAAGGTATACCCCAAGATAGATCCTTGGGGTACACCAACTGAAAGCAGGATGGCAGCAGAGGAAGATCCAGCAGAACAAACACTGAAAGCGTGATGGGAAAGATAAGAAGAGAACCAGGATAGTACAGAGCCCTTAAAATCAAGCAAGGACAAGATATCAAGGAGAAGGCTATGATCAACAGTGTCAGAAGCAACAGAACAGTCAAAAAGGATGAGGATTGAGTAAAGGCCCTTGGTCTTTGCCAGAAACAAGTTGCTGGAGACTTTGGCAAGAGCTGTTTCAGTAGAATGTAAAGGATGAAAGCCAGATTGTAAAGGATTAAGGAGGGCTTCAGAGGAGAGAAAGTTGAGGCAATGGCAGTTAATCACACTTTCAAGTAGTTTAGAAACAAAGGGGAGGAGGGAGATGGGTCAATAGTTAGAAGGACAGGTAGGATCTAGTGAGGGTTTCTTGAGGAGAAGTGTAACCACAGAATGTTTGAAGGCTGCAGGGACAGTTGCAGTGGAGAGCAATAGGCTGAGAATATGAGAGATGGAAGGGACAATAGTGGAGGAGATGGGGCTTAGGAGATGGCTGGAAATAGGATCCGAGGGGCAGGTAGTTAGTTTGGAGGAGGAAAGAAGGTGTGTGGTTTCCTCCTGAGAGATCTTAGAAAAGAAAGAAAGGGTAGCAGAGATGGGGAAAAGTTGGGAGTGAAGAGGGGAGGAGGAGAAGTAGCTGGGGAATTTGAGGGTGATTTTGTGGACTGTGTCATGGAATTAGTCAGCCAGGATTTGGGCAGAAAGGAAGGGAGGGGTTGGAGGTGGAGGTACCTTGAGGAGACAGTTGAGAGTTAGTCAGAGACAAGAGAGTTAGTGAGATGGACATAATAATCTAGTTTGACAAGTGCTATGGCTGACTGGAAAGAGACAAGCATGAATTTGAAGAGTAGAAAGTCCACAAGAGAGTGGGACTTTCACCAAGCATGCCAGCTAAACAGGCATAGTAATGTAGATA